>JAUPFN010000004.1:2713750-5387500 GCA_036924255.1 Apodemia mormo
CGCGGGCGAAAGAAAAAAAGATTGACAAATGACTAAATATCTCGTTACTATCACGAGAAAACGTTTGTCGTGACACATATATTTTAAACGAGCCAATTCTTGTAATTGTTTGCAATTGGACTCTCCGAAACGGCTCTTAACGATTTTGGCGAAATTTTAAGCTTACATATTTATTACATACACTAAATTTCACTTACAATTAAAATTGATCTAGGTGTTTTCTCAGTGATAAACTTCAAGTCATATAGAACAATATTCAAGCTCGTTTGCCCAGCTAGTATATCAGAATAAGTCTGATATTAGTTGCTATTGGTCAAATCTCTCTTTCGCACGCAATATATCCTGTTTAAGTGATTTTAGCGTTTCGCTGTGAACGGCTCGACTTAAAGCGTATTCATATGAATGCGTCATTTTACATTCACATGACTGGTGTTTCAGGACCGGAATGTTACCACACCTCTGGGGCAACGGGCGGCGCGTATATGCCAAACGCGACTGGGGCCCAAGCCGCATTGACACTGCGTGGGCAAGCAGCGCCCCAACCGTCCGCCCCACCGGCGCCACAACAAGACATGTCTAAAACAACTATGGTAAGTCCTGGATTAACGTAATCTTGTAAAGCTATCGTATCTCTTTTCATACCAATATATTTGTTATTTCGAAAATAGACAAAGTATACCGTATTTTTGCCGTGTTGGTCTCGGCCTCCTTTGAAGAATAGGCCAACTGCCGTTCTGCCGGGCAGGTCGTAAAAGGCGACCGATTGGCTATCGAATCACCGCTAATTTGTTACCGACATACTTGTCCATTTCGGGTCAGAATTTTTTTACTGTACAGCCGCACTGCAATAATGCATAGCCGTAATGTACTATATCCAGCGTCGGTTGGACACTTGCCCATGTACCCACCAGCAAAACACCCGCTATTCCTTTTAATCAAGCG
Organism: Apodemia mormo; assembly: GCA_036924255.1. Classification (NCBI taxonomy): domain Eukaryota; kingdom Metazoa; phylum Arthropoda; class Insecta; order Lepidoptera; family Riodinidae; genus Apodemia; species Apodemia mormo. Next base: position 2,714,693 of record JAUPFN010000004.1, read on the forward strand.
ATGTAAAAACGGAGGTTATCACTTTGACATGCGTGTATATATATTGTTGGAATTGGATAATACTCGAGTACTATGATCTATTTGGGCGTCCAAGCACGTATACAACATTTTGTAAGTGTATGTATGTTTGTCCACGAATTTCTCGGGGATGAAAACCTAAATCGAGGTATTTACTTTTGATTTGAATTAGATATTTTATTCCTTCATAGGCAACAGTCCAAATTTTATCAAAATCTTTTTATTAATTTTTGATAAATGGGTATTGTTGGCAGATATTTGAAGTCAGTTTGAATTTTTAAATTTTATGTAACTTACCCTATTTTGCCCAATTTTCTTCGACTGTTTCATTCTATATTATATCTACGAGATATTCTATCTACGAGGATGTTAACTCCAAAAACTTTACGTGATATGAAGTCTCTTCTAGTCCATAAGCTGTATGCATGTTGCAAATAACACGACTTATAAAACATCTGCACGTTAGTTTTATGTAACGCCTAAGAAGATTACACATTATATAAACAACGCGCCCTTCAGTTACAGATGAATTGTGAATTTCATCTGTAACGATGAACTCATTTAACTAGTTATACGTATGTATAGCTAGCGATCAGTACAATCGACGTAATCGATCATATAGCAAAGAAGAATTTCGTCGCCTCGAGCTTGTCGACACTAGCTCAGCGGAAGAGCGTCCCGGCTTTAGGGAAATGGTCGCAGGTTCAAATCCCGCGTGTCGATATTTTTCTTTGTTGTTTTTAAGGTTTTTCCAGATTCCCAAGCACGGGGTGAGTGCTATAACAAAAAAAATAATTAGAAAATACGAAAGTACTGATCAAAATTATAAATGTGAATTTCATCTGTAACGATGAACTCATTTAACTAATTATACGTATGTATAGCTAGCGATCAGTACAATCGACGTAATCGATCATATAGCAAAGAATTTCGCCGCCTCGAGCCTGTCGACACTAGCTCAGCGGAAGAGCGTCCCGGCTTTAGGGAAATGGTCGCAAGTTCAAATCCCGCGTGTCGATATTTTTCTTTGTTATTTTTAAGTTATATCACTCTTCTTTATAAGGAGCAGTTTTTTGCATCTCTAACACAAAAACTTATTCCAAGGTGACAGAGCAGATTCAACTTGTGAGAATCTCGTATGAGGCGGCGTGGTAACCTTTCACGAAATATATATCCTAAAAAAACAAAAACTTTTGTATTGGAGTACGAAAATTGATTTTTTTAAATTTTTTAATTTTTTTGAGTTCTTGTGGCAATTGTCGACATTCTCGAAATTTCCTTTGAGGCACTGCGAGTCTCCGCGTGCCCCCACAAAAAAGCCCTGGTTATATCTATCCGCTGTTCAGTATGCTGTTGCGAGTACTTCGTATTTTATTCATCAGAGAAGCTGTCTTTTTGTGAAACGGCATGAAAGCCATCCATATTAGCCTGTGCAAACATTTTTTTTATAGCAGAGGGGGCAAACGGACAGGAGGCTCACCTAATGGTAAGTGATTACCGCCGCCCATAGACAACTACACTACCACCCCTGGTAGTGTAGTTGTCTATGGGCGGCGGTAATCATCTTGTAGTTGCAGGCCTTTTATGAATGAGTAAGCTCTTTTCTTGAAGCTCCCTTAGTCGTATCCGTTTGAAAAAAAATCTGCCGATAGTTGGTTCCATATAGGAGTACTGCGGGGCAAAAAGTGCCTCGAGAATCGCACGGTTATGGACTTCCAAACATTGAGATAGTGAGGATGAAACTTTGAATTTTGTCGCGATGTCCGATGGTGAAATTCGGTGGCAGAAATTAATCCAAACAGTTCCTCGGAACATTCCCCATGATAGAGCCGATAAAAGATGCAGAGTGATGCCACATCTCTACGTAACACCATAGAGTCAAGGCGGGTTGAAATAGTCTCCTTAAAACGTAATAAGTAATTGGTTAAAATTAATAATTATTAATAATAATGAACTCTAAATCGTTATAAAAAGTTAAATAACCATTTAGATATCATTATTGGTAAATTATTACTTATGTGAATTTTGTTGGATGAAACACCCATTTTTAGTCACATAGGGAGCAATTTCTAGTGTATTGTAACAAGTGGCATAGTAAATAAGTCCTTTACTCGTATTTCCTGAGGTGATGTGATTTTGTTGAATGAAAAATCATTTTAGTCATACAGGGAGCGATCCCTAGTCAAACGTAATAAGTGGCATCCTAATAGGTACTTTACTCGCGTTCTGTGACAAAAATTTATTCCAAGAATCAATGACATCAAATTTAACATTATCATCTAGTAAGTAACATATTTTATAGACATTACTAAAGAAATAGAGGATTGGAGTTTTACTTGTGATGATAGTAGCATTAATCTATTTCCTAGCCTCACAAAATTTTTAATTTCACTTGGTTATTATTTATTTCGCATGTTTTTAAAAAAATATGAATATTTTTGATAAATTTGCATAATTCAAAAATTTAAGATGGTCAACGCACACAATTAGAGGACACATGACTGCAAATGATAAACCGTAGCCTACAAATTGCAAATATTAAAAAAATTGTATATATTTTTTATCATGAGTGAATTAATGCCCTGCGAAGCGGCTAGATGTTAGCTAGTCATACAATATAAATTCAAGAATACACCATTTAATTCATTCACACAATCGCACAAATCCAATTCTGCATTACGTCACAGAATACTTCAATAATACATCATTACGTTAGAAATGAATAAGGTACCAAGTGTCTAAGGCTTTTTGTAAAATGTATTTGTTTAAAATATCGTCATTGTGTTTTCATTAATATGTATGATGTAAAATTGCTTTATTACCATAACAAGGTAGGTAAAATAAAAAAGGAAAGTTATCTAAATTTGAATATTGATTAGAATTAAATGTTATATTTTAGTATAATCGTTAGAGCCGTTTTCGAGATATGGGAAAACAATAAGAATTTCTCATTTAAAGGTATAAATAATTAATAACGTATAAAGTCGACAATAATCTGTGTAAGTTCCGAATAGTCGCGGTCGCACTACAACCGAAATTTGTCCAAATTCCAACTCATCATGAAGACAAACCTCATATAGCTCCGGAAGTAGTCGGAAACTACACATAATTATATTGAACGTGATATTAGCTGTTTTTAATTATTTAGTTGACTAGCTGACCCGGCGTTGTTCTGCTTCTTTAACTACTCTTTTTTTTCTACATTTTCTCACCTTTTAAACCTTCCCTAGACTTCAACAATTAATTCAAAACCAAAATTAGCCAAATCGGTTTAGCCGTTCTCAAGTTTTAGCGAGACTAACGAACAGCAATTGATTTATATATATATATATATATATATATATATATATATATATATATATATATATATATATATATATATATATATATATAATGTTTACGAAATTTTAATAATATAATATTAGAAATAATTCATTGTGTGTTTCAGGCGGGTCAAAGTTACGTAACACCACAGAATCAAACGCCACAGGCTCGACCACAGTACCCAAACTTCCAGTACAGGGCATCGCAGCACGGCTCCAGACCCAACACACACCCCAGGTATTTATCTAAGAGAAATATTAAATAGATGTTTATAGTTCAAAGCGAATGTTTATGGCAACTTTTTTTGTCTAATGCAATTTGGTCAAAAGATTCACCTTCAAAAGATTTGCTATAAAGATTGTTTGGTATTAAAAAGAATCTGTGTTGTAAGTGGTTGAGTATATTTGTGTTTTATTTTTATTATAGGATAGCAAAAAGATAATAAAGATAACTCTCCTGATGGAAAAAGACAACCATCGCCTATTGACACCGAATATGTTAATGCTGCGTTGTTAACCGTGTGGCGGGTTGAAATGCCACACGTATAAGTTGGCCAGCTACTTTACCCTCCAAACCGGAACACGAGAGTAACGAGCATTGACGCTATTGCGGTAGGAATAAGTAAGGCGCTGGTATCAGACCTGGGAGTGTATGCATATGCCGTTTGTAGTGTAACATCTTTCCTCTTGTTCTCTTGCTATCGATTTAAAAAAAACTTGAGAGGTATCAAGGGACACCCGGATGGAACGAAGTTCCTTTCGATACAAAAAACCTGTATACACTCAACAAAAATAATCGTCGCGACACCACACTGTTCAATGCGAAATAGAAATGAAAATATCTGGCTTGCTTTCTATAAGAGAGAGAGAGAGAGAGAGAGAGAGAGAGAGACAGAGAAATATGCGCATGCCGCACAGCCTACAATAGCTTACTATAGCAAAAAGTGTCGTGACAACTTTTCGTAAGAATTTTTTCCGTCTAGCCCCCTTTCACGACGCGCGATAAGGAACTTCGTTCCAAAATGTGACGTAATTGTGTAACGTAAATAATTTGAATTGGCTAATAAGCACGCGCTTTTTGAATACACCAATGATCGGACGCGTTAGTAGAGTTGACCATCAACATTAACAAATTTAGATGAAAAATGTTACCACTTCATATGCGACTACTGTAAGTTGCGATTGTTTTTTTTTAATTGTAGTGCTATAACTGATCTGGGCGAACGACATTTCCAGTGTTAAATTTATCTTGTATTTGTTTATTTATTCATCAACAAAAAATCCACAGCATATCACAATAAAATAAATCGTTGAATAAAATCACATCATAAGCCAATTATGGATTTTCATTTTAAAGGGCCATTCAAGTATTACGTAAGCACTAAAGGGGGGGAGGGGGGATGCTAAATAATGATTACGTCACAAAATCTTTTTTTTTACTTTTAAAGTTTTTTTTTATATTTACTGCTTTTTACATTAAATATTTGCGTTAAACTCTTTTATCTTACCCTTAACCCTTTTACTTACATTTAAACTTAAAAACTGCTACTCATGCGTCAATTACAAAACTAAGTAACAGATTTTTAAATAAATTTACGAATGTTTACGTAAGCATGGGGGTTAAGTGATTTGCTTACTTTTGCTGACATGGGGGGGGGAGTCAATAAATAATTGTAAAAAATCTGCTTACGTAATCCTTGAACGGTCCCTAAATTACGACGATTATTTTCAATTATATTGTCAATATTATTTCCGCCAAACGCTATATAGTTGTAATATTTTAAATATTCTGACAATATACTGGTGTGGGAGATATATCAAAAAATATAGGCAGATGGTAATGCTCCTGCCACTTTGAGATGTGACATGAATGATGCTACTTTTGCGTTGTTCACTTACCTGTACTGGTTATCGATTTGCGAAGGATAGACCATCTGGTTGCACATCAGGCAGTGAGTGAAGACTAAACCAATTAAGTGGTAGAATTGAAAGAATATTTCTTGGTAACAGTCAACTACCCTCTATGACACCAATGAAGTAATGATGCATTGATTTCCTCACAGCAAAAGTGGAAAGACACTACCTAAGATAACTGATTGTTTTCCGCTCTGAGCTGGGAATACGGCAGATATAAACACTGCCGCTATAGCGGCAGGAATCCACAAGGCTGTGGCACACATCCATTAGATATTCTGCCGCTCTCTGCCACGTAATAGGCAATGTGGATGTGACAGATTAACTCTTCTCTTGTTTCCTTTCTCACTCACTGCATGACAGCAAGACAAATAATCTATTCTTCACATAAGGCCTTTACCATAACTGGGGAACCACCATCTGCTTGATGACATAAAAACAATTGTAGACCTCATTTTGCTTATGTTGGTTTGCTGGATTTGCCCAAGCCTTAGTAGAGTTTAATATGTTTTCACGCTATTCCGATGTGATTAAATGAGTGAACCAAATAGACGGTGAGTATTATTATATATTAATTGTAATTTTAAGTATGCACGTCATGAAACGAGGGACAAACATTAGTTCTATTGCTTTCTCCACATTGATAACTCGCTTTTCACAAACACGCCATTTTGGGGAGATTTGACACTTATGTTGAGAAAAAACCGAATATACCTGTCAACTTTCAACTGCCTGTCTTCTACGCGTATGACCTAAAGAAAAGGGCACTTCTCATTAAGCTTTAAGCCTACCTAAAACAATCACGCCCATATATATACATATATCCTCAAAAAGGTAGAAAGGTGTTGGTTCGAGCTTCTTTGAAGCGTTGAACAACTTCCAGGCAAATTGTAAAAGGCGACAGATTGGCGATACGTGTCACTACCATCGTGAATACTATGTGGTAGAGTTCCGCAGCGTCTTGTCCATGTAATTGTACCTTCCTATTCCTGCCGCAACAGCGTCAATGGTTGTCATTGTCGTGTTCCGGTTTGTAAGATAAAGTAGCCGGTAGACATTTGAATGTGGTACTGCCATCTAGACGTGTGTAGTTCACGAATGAATCCTTCAAATGAACTATTTCAGTTCAAATACGCCATTCCTTCATTGGTTCAGTTGAATTTCACTTAGTTCACTACTTCATCTAGTTCAACGCGGAATGCCGCACGTTAAACAAGCGAACGAAATTCAAATGCCACGTTATGATCAACTGAACTAAATGGACTACTGAAGTAGATGAAGGAATAAGGATATACTTTACTTTGAGGAAGTGAAATTTAGTATGATGACACATTCTGCGCAATTCATGGCATCAAGGCATGTCTCATTCTTTACACTGTCTGTCATTCATACATTACATGGACTAGATAAAATTCACTGAAGTAAATGAAGTACTGAACTAAACCAATGAAGTACTTCATTGGGCGAAAAGATATACTTCATTCATTTCTTTTCACTGACTCATTTTGCGCATGTCTACTGCCATCCCGCCAGACGGATAGCAGTCTGTGTCTATAGGTGATGGTTTCTCTTTCCATCAGGAGAGCCATTTGCTCGTTTGCTATCTAATAATATACAAAAAGAGCCGTTTTGCCGAATCTACCAAACTTTTTATCTACGATTTTTTCGAAAGAGCTACCGTTTTTTAAATGAGTATGATCAATTTTTTTTCACATTCATACTATCAATTTTTGCTAAGGCACTAGAAATTCAGTTCAGTCAGAACTTAATTAACCCGGGAATATCGATTCAATCATTGGTACATAAACGCACCGGTCACGTGAAGAGGTACACTAGATCATATAACGTACAATGTTCTGAAACCTGATTTTCCCCGCAAACGTTTGATTGATTAACACTCGAAATGTCAAGTGGTCCACTTATTAAATAATTACATGCCAATGCCAATGGACATTTCAATCATACTGAGCATAGGCGCTGCATACATCTATACCATTGATATAAAAATCCCTAGATGCACAGTCCCGAACAACACTGACACTCAAAAGTGTCGCTAATTTCATTCAAGTAGTTATAGATACGGCAAAAACATATGTTTTTGCATATCCAACCTTAAGTGCAAGACTTATAGTTGTTTTTACAACGCAATGTACGAAAAGAAAGTTGACAGTGTCGCGACCGACGCAATTCTATTTGAAATGAGCGCACAATTTAAACTTGTGCACTCATTTTTGGAGGACGTTTTTGACACACTGATTGTGTATCTTGGGTTTTTTATATCAATGATCTATACTATTAAATCCGAAACTCTGTATGTCTGTATGCTATTACAGTTAAACCACTGAACGTTTTTGATGAGCATGAAGATAGTTAAAAATCCTGAGTCAAACATTGGCTTACTTTTTTCTCAAAAATCATCCCTTGAAATAGGGTATGAAAGTTTGTATGTAATACAATATCGACGACATGTACTTGCGGACAAACCCGCGCAAGCTAGTTTTGAAATATTTTTCGGCGTGGCCCATCTGTCCTTAAGAAGCAGAGTGTATTCACACAGAACTTTGTTCGTTAGGTTTATTTTAGTGTTTATTTATATTAATATTATAATATTATAAATGTGAAAGTTAAATCTGACACACGTGTAGGTGATGACCTGAAATAATACATAGTATAGTTTTTATCCTTAAAAAATAAGTTGTCCCGTGGGATTCAGCAAACATTTTTAAAATGCAGCGGGCTGCAGGGTTCAGCTAGAAATTTATTAATATTAAAAAAAGTGCTATCTTTAAATAGTATAAGTTTTCCGATAAAAATATCGTTGCTCGGAATTGGATAAGTGCCCGGTCGGCCATAGGCTTGCCACCTATCACATTGTGGGACCGAATATCTTCGGCTAGTCGTGGGTGCACTAGTTGAACCTCTGCCTACCCCCCCGGGGACACAGTCGTGAAGATATGCTTTTTTACGACAAGCTGATATTTGTAGCTTCGCCCGCGAGTTAAGTAACATGTAAATGTAAGAAATTTCATACAATATTCACCCCCTATTTCACCGTTTTAGGGGATGAATTTCGAAAAATTTCTTATTCGTCATCTACATAGTCAACAACCCCAGTGAAACATTTCAGCCAAGAAGGTTCAAGGGCTTGGGCTGGGTGTTGATATGTCGCTAGTGTGTCGGCACTTTTTTTTATACAATTAATATTTTTTTAGAATGAAATACAAAGTAACAGCCGATGAATACATCAGCTATTTAATTTGCATGTCGTGAAGACAAGAATATCACCATATATCTTATCTGCATAAATAAAAATTAATCTCTAATGTGTTGCTAAGCGCAAACTTGATTGCTCGACAAATTCAGCAATTTTTTTTATTTGCGTTGAAGTCCTTGAACAGTTTTTATGGAGAGAAAAATGAAAAAATCGTGAAAAAAAATAAAAACAACACGTTTTCCTATAGAAACAGTTTCTGTTAAACATTGAACGTTTTTTTTTCGCCGGATCACCTCGTTTATAATAAATTATAAGGTAGATAAGATAGAATAGCCCCTTGAGCTTCTTTCGCCGGATATTCTCAGTCTGTGGCCGCGTTTACGAACTGCTAGTAGGTATAAAATTATTAGCGCGCACAAGTGTCTGCAACAAAGTTTCATTTAAATATATTTTTTTATCCCATTATAATGGATTGATAATAACTAGCGATCGGCTGTGACCGAAATTCGACCATAGACTAAATAATATAATCCCTTTTGTATTTGAGAACTGACTTTAGCCGTAAAGAAAACAGTATACATGTGTGTGTGTGTCAGTGTGTGTGTGTATTGTCATGCATGTCACATGAATGTAGTGTGTGTAATGTTTATTTTTATTAAAGTATTTCTAACGCATTTTATTTAAAAATATTAGGTTTCCACAGTACTCCGTTTTGTAAAATTTAATTGTGCCAAATTTCATATTCTGCCGTTTGCGCAATTTTCTTGAAAAGGGGTACAAAGTTTTTCCTTCACATATAAATATATAAATTATAATGAATGTAACTACCAAAATAAAAGTAATATTTTGTCGAGTGTGAATGTGATAAATATATGTTGGTAATTTAAGGTCTAGTCCTGATGTCTCAAAAATGTGAAAACGGTTAACAAATTAATTAATAAAGAAGTATTATCACGCTCGCTTCTCTTGCGTGGTAGGCAGAGTAAATCGAATGTCTATAGACTATCCGCTTCACGATTCACTAGTTTGTCGGTCTTTATCGCCGCATTTTTATTGACCTTATCGACTATTTTTATCTATTATCAGGACCGACGGCTTTACGTGCTCATCCGAGGCGCGGACGTGGGAACACACCACGCGCTAGACTTCGAGTTGCTACTGAGATTTTGGATTTTCGAAAAAAAAAAACGTCAATAACACTTTTGCCTGACTCGGGGATCGAAATCGAACCCTCATGAACTGAGCCGAATAAATTAATAATAAATATATTATTATTAATTTATGTGTGAATAATTGTAAAACAATTGCCCAATTTTTGTCAATGGTTATAAATGCCCTGATGAGACGCCTATGTAAGCAAAATCGGTTGGATATTAATCATATTAAATTTAACTTTATTATGATAGAGTACAAGTGTATTATTTGATAAATATTATATTGAAATGGGGTTTCACCGAGTGCCGACGATGGAAAGTGTAAAATATATTTAATTTATTTTTATTTAATAACTAAAAACAAAATGTTCGACCCATGTCATTATAAACTTTGAAACTATTCAACTACTGGCCCTAACCGGTTTTTTTAAAGCAATAATGCGAAGGTAATGATGTGTTGCTATCCTTATGGCATAAACTAGCTTCCTAAGCTATAGAGGACAGACTTTGTTTTCTGTATTTTCCGCCTATTTTTCCTATGTAATTAGGAGATTGTTTAAGGATCAACATCAAAGATAAATGGCGAAAAATACAGATATAAGAGTTTTTAGAGAAAACACCATCAGTGAATTAGCGCTCGTTTAGTACAAGACGGCGCCGCCAGGGGGCAGTAGTGGTAAATGATATACAATAAGTTATAATATTTCGGTAATATGTTTTGTCCACAGCATGTAGATTTTAGTTGATCGACCGTGGTCCATCGAACAAGCTGAATTTTTGTGAACAGCTTCGTTTTGACGAGATAACCATCTTTTCTATCTTCGAAAAATCTCGAATCGAGTAACTAATAAAGTTATGGGGCTTTGAAAGTGTTTATTCCGTGATATAATATGTTTATATTTATTAATAACAATAATTATTTTTAGACTTTAATCGCATGGTTATGTTATGAAAAACAAGATGAAACTTTTGTCCTACACATTTGATGGTTTATCTAACCAATCATCCACTCTAAAGTTTTGGAATTAGGAGATTTTTAAATTGATATAAAACAATTTAAAAACAACCTAATTTTGTCACAACAGCTTGTTAATTGTTATTGTAATTCAAGAGTAACATTGTTCTACACGTAAAGTGGAAACTTTTCTTGGTCCGACACACAAAACTTTTTATCTATCTGTACTAGTTACCCGACACGAGATTTTTCGAAGATAGAAAAGATGTACGTCTCATCAAAACGAAGGTGTTCACAAAAATTCAGCTTGTTATTATTAAACAAAATGTAATATAATATGTATTATATATAATAATATAACATTATAAAAATGTAATATTATATAATGATTTTTTTTTTTAAATATTTGCACACCATATATTGGTAGAATATGTCGGTAACTTAATTTATTTTTAAACAACTTGTAACACCCATATTCTTGCAAATAAATATTTTCTTTCTTTCGTTCTTTCTTAAAAAAAAAAGTTTGTTTCTGGGACCACGGTCTGTGATGTACTACGACCATGTATTGATTATGCAATGTTTATATGATGGCAGACAACAGCAGCCATACATGGGGAGTGGGGGGGCGACGGCTGCCGGGCCGGTGGTATATCACCACCCGCTCGTGTTCCAGCAGCCGCACATGACCATACCACAGACGTATCAGCAGCCACGCTCCACCACGCCAGGGTAAGATACCACCTTTATAATACGACTAGCAAACCCGTGAGAAAAGATTAACATATCGGCGTTTAAAATGTAGCCTTTATTTTATCCCGCATCTTCAACAATGTCCATGGCAAATTCCATCCCTTTATTTTATCCCGCATCTTCAATTATATCCATAACAAATTCCATCAAAATCGGTATCAACGCTTTAACTGTTAAAGAGTTACAAACAAACTCAATTTAGCATTTATAACATTACTAGCTGCACCGCGCAGCCGCACCGCGCAGCATTGCATTATAAAAGTTTTTTGGTGAATCCCGCGGGAACAACTCACTTATCCGGGATAAAAAGTAGCCTATGTGCTATTCCAAGTCATCATCTACCTGTGTGCCAAATTTCATTCCAATCGGTTCAGCTATTTTTGTGTAATTGAGTAACAAAACATCCATCCATCAATCCAAACATACTTTCGCGTTTATAATATTAGTAGGATATAGATATATAGATTCGTATTTATATTTTTAGAGAACCATGTAGTGAGTACTATTTAAATATATCATAGGATAACAAAAGAGCAAATGAATCAATGATTCAGATAATGGAAAGAGGCAACCATCATCTATTGACACCAAAGTTAAAATAATGCCACACGCAAACTTTGACGGCTACTTTTCATTTCAAACCGGAAAATAACAGTAAAAAGCGTTAGCGTAATTGCGACTGAAATCGGTAAGGCGGTGGTACTATAATACCTCTATGGTATTACAGCATATGCTAAGTAAAGTGTAGAATTGTCATAAAATAATTGAATGTATATAGTCAGTCTCGAAATGCTCTTGTACGTGATTCCAATAAATGAAGTTATTTTAAAACTTTTTTCCTTTATAATAACAAATTATAAAGTAAAATCGAACAACGGTACCTGTATTGTAACCCGAAATCTCCAGAACAGCAGCCAAGCAGAGAATTCCCCCTCCCCCCTCCCCCTACCCGTGACAATCGGCGCATCGTCACAATACTAAACTCAAACGACCCGTTGCAAAGTTTACCACCTACTTTTTTGTTTTCCCCGTGTTGGATCCGGGCTCCTTTGAAGAATAGACCAACTGCCGTTCTGCCAAGCAGGTTGTAAAAGGCGACCGATTGGCTATGCGAGTCACTACCATCGTGGCTACTAGGTGGTAGAGTTCTGCATTGTCTCGCCCGGGTCTGGTACCACCGCCTTACCTATTCCTGCCGCAATAGCGTCAGTGCTTGTCGCTGTCGTGTTCCGGGTTTGGAGGGTAAGGTAGCCGGTAAACTTATGCATGTGTTATTAGACCTCGCCACAAAATAGCAACGCATCATAAACATCTTTGGTGTCTATAGACGATGGTTGACTCTTTGCATCAGGAGACCCATCTGCTTGTTTGCTATCTTATGATATAAAAAAAAACCTAGTAGACGCGATGGTAGTGACATCTTTATTTTACGAACAGAATGGCTGATAGGTCTATCTTTCGTAGGGGCCCGCGACAACACTTTTTCTTAACAGTAAGGACTACTGTATCTTATACATATTAGTACTTTTTATTTCACTTTGGTTTATTTTCCTACTTGTAATCCCTCAAGTATAAAAGTTAAGAAGGAGAATGAAGAAATTATGGCTAATTGCCATTGATATAAAAAACCCTAGATGCACAGTCCCGAACAAAACTGACACTCAAATATGTCCCTAATTTCATTTAAGTAGTTATAGGTATGGCAAAAACATATGTCTTTGCATATCCAACCTTAAGTGCAAGACTTATAGTTGTTTTTACAAAGCAATGTACGAAAATAAATAAAATTGACAGTGACGCGGCCGACGCGATTCTATTTGAAATGAGTGCACAATTTAAAATTGTGCACTCATTTTTGGAGGACGTTTTCGACACACTGATTGTGTATCTTAGGTTTTTTATATCAATGCTCATTGCACTAACCTGGCCATAGCTTAGAACAGTCTTTAGTGACATGCTGTCACATTTATTTTACTAAAGACAAGAAGTGACGGCATACTACTTAGGATTTTCCTAAGACAACGTTGATGCAATTGGCCGTTAAGTTGGCAATGTTTTGTTTAAATCATAGGACAGCAAACATGTGTCTCCTGATGGAAAGTATCATCGCCAGACACCAAAGATATTACATGTGCGTTGCTATCGATTTGGCGGTGTGGTTAATGTCTTGCGAAATATTTATCAGCTAAGTTATGATTGACACGAGATGGGAACTCGATTGACAAGACCCTGACTACACTGACAATGGTGACAGGTCATCACAGCATACATAAGGTTGCCATCCGTACTTTATGATAAAGTATTATACTTTATTTTGAATAAATTTATTCTGTACTCTTTGAAGGCAATAACGTACGTGAAAATACTCTATCATTTCACTTAAAAAACTAAATTATTGGCTTGAAGGAACAAAAAACTTATCTATTTTCATCGGAATTGGTACTGACCACTTTTAAACATGGTCTAAAACATAATTTTACGTATCATTTCGGTTTACTTTTTTTTTTTTTGTATCAAAATAATTATATCCATACTAATATTATAAATGCGAAAGTAACTCTGTCTGTCTGTCGGTTTGTCTGTTACGCTTTCACGGCTAAACCGCTGAATTGATTTAGATAAAATTTGGTACTAATATAGTTTGAGACCCTAGTTGAATATAATATACAAAACTGTTATTAATAGTAGTATTATTTATTTAATAAAACTTTATTTTTCAAACTTGTACTTTAATAATAATAAATTAATAATAAAAATTAATAATAATATTAAAAAAACGAATAGCATAGCTTATTAGCTATGCTATTCGTTTTTTAGTATTATTATTTATTAATAGTAGTATTATTTATTAATAATTCTATATTTTTCAAACTTGTACTTTACTTTTTAATATTAAAACAAAGAAGACGTAGTATATTTTCTCTAGAAAAAGTGGCAACCCTAAGCATATACCGGTGCTGTTACAAGTATATATATTATACTAGTACAATAGATAATATATCCGTTTATCACAAGAAAAATAAATTTGAATTAGAATGGATTTGCTCAGGGGCAACGCCTGATAGGAAATCACAAACACCTGTGCTTGTAGCATTTATCGTGCGAGGACACGTGTTATTTTTAATCTGTTGGTCTATTAAATGTATTTATACTAGCATAGACTTAACATCATCGAAGTCTACCATAGACTTAACATCAACAGTGTTATTCATAAATAACTTCTATCCTCTATCACAAAGTTGTAAAGGGCTTATTGTAGGATTAAGCAATTTTTGTATTCATAAACGTACTTTAGCGCTAAAACATTGTTATAACCCGGTTATAACAGAATCTTAGTATTATTCATAAAAAGTTCAATCCTCTATAACAGAGTTATAAAGGGCTTATTATAGGATTGACAAATTTTTCTATTCATAAACGTACTTTAGCGCTAAATTATTGTTATAACGGAGTCTTAAGCTAATGAAGGCAATAGGCTACTTTATCGGCGTTATAATCCTGTTTTAGTGTCAAATTGCAGCTGTCATATTTCAAGTTCACGTCACTTGGATGATATTTGGAGATGGTCCCGGCCTCCTTTGAAGAATAAGCCAACTGCCGTCCTGCCGAAGGTGACCGATTGGCTATCGAGTCACTACCATCGTGGCTACTAGGTGGTAGAGTTCTGCATTGTCTCGCCCGGGTCTGGTACCACCGCCTTACCTATTCCTGCCGCAATAGCGTCAGTGCTTGTCGCTGTCGTGTTCCGGTTTGGAGGGTAAGGTAGCCGGTAAACTTATGCATGTGGCATTAGACCTCGCCACAAGATAGCAACGCACCATTAACATTTTTGGTGTCTTTAGGCGATGGTTGACTCTTTTCATCAGGAGACCCATCTGCTTATTTACTATCTTATGATATAAAAAAAAAATATTTTGATACGATAACCTAAAATCATTGTGTACATATAAATAAATACGATTGCTTAGTTTGCAATTTAAACGCCTTAAAACTTCGATAAGTGCCACAGTCTAGAATAAGTGCAAGACGGCAGTATTATGTCACTGCGTCCCGAATCTATAATAAACTAAACAGTTTACACTCAATATATGCACTAAGTCGATGCAAATTTGTTATCAAAACCTGGCTTTTAGAACTAAATTGTTATGAGACCGAAGATATATTAAAGTAGGCCATACACACGTAAACAAAAACACACACGAATACATACACTACACTCTAATCTCACTCGCAAGCACGCAAATTCAAACATGTATATAAAACACAGACACACGCACACACACAAACACACACATACATACACACACGCGTAATTGTACATATGTTGCTTGTGTTAATTTATTACAAGATTGTGACACTGGGTGAAGGCACTGTCTCCTGTAAGTACCACAGTTTACACTAGCACAGGAGACAGGGTTAATTAAACCTGTGCTTTGATTTTCCCTGTACGAATGCAAATAAAGTTTATTATTATTATTATTATATTATTATAGTCTACATCTAAATCACTTTCCTTCCTTGTAGGTCCGGGCCCCATACCATCTGCCCTCTTAACAAACAATTGATCACAATAATTTAGGACTTCTGACATAGAATATATATTCCGATACCAGAAGATATAACCAAATTAGGTGCTCCTAATAATTAAAATATATTGTTACTTTGTTAAGGATCTCATCATCAGATCTCGACCAAGTTTGTATGAAACAAAAGAAATCATCAAAATCAGTCAGTATGCTTAGTCATTTTCCGTGCACATGCTATGCAAATGAAGGTTTTGATTGTTAATATTATGGATTCCATTTTTAAAAACTAAAATTAAAATAGGTTATTACAAATAGGTAATTAAAAACTTACGATGATTTTCATAAAAATTTCATACATTCTTAAATACTGAAATATATTTAATAAACACCCAAACCCACAAATACAAACACCTATGCTCATCACACAAGACCTGAGCCCCATTGATGTGTAGTCAGGTTCACTAACCACACAATCAACAGGGCGGTTTTGTGCAATTGTGTTCATGCATATTTACTAACACTTGTAGATTGTATTTAATCAGCCTAAATTCATAGAGACCAGTGGCAGATTTACACTTGATGCCGCCCTAAGCCTTGGCTGATATGACGCTTTGTTTGATATGACGCTTTGTTTGAAATTAAGCATTTAATTTACAAATTATACCTATGTATGTTACTAAAAGTAATAAAAACTGCTAGAACGATGTTAAAAATTCATTAAAACCTACACTAATCAGCCCGTTTAGGATAAAGAAAGTGTAGTATGTTGCACGCGAAAGAGAGATTTAACTAATAAGAAATATTAATATCTCGCTTATTCTAATGCCACGACAAATGTTTTCTCGTGATTGATACGAGACATTAGTTCTTATTCGTTTCTTTCGCGCCTGATATATCACACGCTGCTTATCCTAAGCGGGCTGATGTCCACAACTATGGGACTATAAGTAAAACACAGAGTTTTAACAAGGGCAAGAACTATGCTCTGATCTTTGAATTCCGTTGCAACCTTTGTCGACAAATAATAGCGTAACAGGAATGTATTTTTGTTGGCAGGTATTATCCATACATGACGCAGTACATCAGCTACACTACGCCAACAAACCCAGGTCCATGTAAGTTTAATTTGAAAACCATAGCATTACTAGCTGAGTGGGCAATCGTTGTTCTGTCATATAAATTACTAGCGGCAGCGTGCAGACCGCTGCATTATAACAGTTTTTGGTGAATCCCGCGGGATCACCTAATTTTTCCGAGATAAAAAGTAGCCTATGTACTATTCTAGGTCATCACCTACCTGTGTGCGAAATTTCATACAAATTCAATCAGTAGTTTTTCCGTGACAACAACAAACATCCTACGGAGTGAATATTATGGTGGGTTTGGGGTAGAAGAGTGAAAATGTTGGGTTATAGATGCTTTTTTAACGCCACAAAAATAGAAAAAAAAATTGAATAGAGACATCGTAATCACTTCGCGGTATGAAATATACTTTACGACAGACATATTCTCATACCTACCAAATATAAAAAAAAAACATAGAAATCGGTCGAGCCATTTCAAAGGAGCACGAAAACAAACAGCATATCACGAAATATTATATATTATACGCGTGCTATTCCATGAACGGACCAACTGATGAAGTTGATAAGTCCTGACAACGAACTGAAAGATTTTTCTACATATCATAGGAGAGCAAACAAGCAAGGGCTCGTAATTAAACGGCAGACGAGTCGAAGCGTTTGACTTTTACATATTATGCTGCGTCGCAGCACGTCTCGACGTTCTATCGTGCTTATGTATGTGAGAGCCCTAAGCGCATTGACTCAATTACGTGAATTGGGGGCAAATGACTCCTGGTGGAAAGAGAAGTATCGCCTAACAACAAACATCTTGACTACAAGGTAGTAGAGTTCTGTAACGTTTCGTCCGAGTCTGGTACCACCGACTTGCCTATTTCTGCCGCAATAGCGTTAATACTTGTCATTGTTGTATTCCGGTCTACAGGGTAAGGTAGCCGGTAAACTTATCCATGTGGCATTACCGTTTTACCACCCGGATAGAAACGCACCATTATATATACATACGAGGTGAATCAAAAAGTTCTTAGATTCGCTATAAAAATACGACAAAATATAAATATAATTTATATTTTTCAACTTTTATTGACAACAATTTATTGACTTAGGAGGAGATTCCTCCTAAGTCAATAAATTTAAAATACCGCTTTTCTAACTTTCTAATTCCTTCCGAGAAAAAATCACGATCTTGGCTCTCAAAAAAGTCGTCAACGGCAGCCATAACGGCGTCGTCATCCGCAAATTTAGTGGCTCGGATATGTTCCTTTAATTTGGGGAATAGGCGAAAACCACAAGGGGCTAAGTCTGAAGAATATAGCGGGTGTTCAATAATTTCAAAGCCAGCATTACGGATTGCTTTCAGCGCGACTTCCGACCGATGAGTAGAAGCGTTATCTTGAAGGAACAAGACGCCCAGTAGTGACAGTTTCCCTCGACGTTTTTTTTTAATTACGTCGCGTAATTTTGGGATTAAACTAGCATAGTACTATCTGATAATTGGCTGTTCCTTCGGTAGGTAATCAATAAAAATGATTCCTTCACTATCCCAGAACACAGAAGCCATAACCTTGCCAGCGGTAGCAGCCACTCGAAATTTCTTCATGGGCGGTGAGGATGGTCGTTTCCAAGACATGCTTTGTTTTTTTTTTTCAGGATCGAAATGGTGGACCTATGTTTCATCCATAGTGATAACACGACGGCAAAATTGGTCCGGATCTGACTGTAACATTTCGAGATTACGTCTTGAAATTTCGAACCGTCGCTTTTTGTTTTCGTCGGTTAACATTCGTGGAACCCTCATGCTGACACTTTTTTGAAACCTAGTGAATCGGTTAAAATGGATTGTATGCTACCAAATGATATCTTTAGGATCTCGGCTATACGTTTATAGTAATTCTTCTGTCTTCTAAAACTAAATTTTAATTTTGTTAACAATTTCTTTCGTGATCGAGGTTGAAGGACGTCCGGAACACAGAATACTTAGAGACTAACAGAAGTCAATGTTGCATACAAGTAATATTTGAGAAAAGCACACATAGACACCTCTCACGGACGCGATATTTCTGACTGGTGCGGTACAAATTGTACTGAACCATTCCGAGATATCGCGTCCGTGAGAGGTGTCTATGTGTGCGTTGCTCAAATATCACATGTGTGTAGATTGACTACTATTAGTCTCCAGTATACTGTGCCCGGATGAGGATCATCTTTACAGCTCGATCTACCTCTGTAAACTTCAGCAACCCAGTAAGTGACAATGGAGTAAGGAATAACATTATCCCCTAATATCTGCTGGATATCCAAAAATATTTTTAGTGGACATTTTTTCAAGTACAGGTACTTTATCAAGGTGCGTAACTCGATTTTCTCCATTTTAAGGAATTTTAGCAACACTTGGTATTAAACGTATTTATTACGTGCGATTGGTACGACATATACGAGTGTAACTGCGTAGGAATATTGTGTGATTGACGCTTTGTAAATTAAATATTAAACTACCCACAAAAATATTATATTAACGTGCACTTCTTAGAACTTTTTGATTCACCTTGTATTAGTGTAATTTTATAATTGTTTCACCATGTGATATGTTGCGCGCGATAAGAGAGGGGCTTGGCCAAAGACCACATGAATATTAATAGACATGCTATTGGGAAGAACTATTACTCAAAAATTTGTAAGGTCAAGTAGGCTTTACAAGTTTTGAGTAATAGTCGACCAACATATAAAATGTACTTTAATAAGCTTTTTAAGCGATGAACCTATGGAGCGAATATATCCGTCATTAACTTTAAGTAGGTTAAATGTTCATAGTATGAAATAAAAAAAGTCCTCTTCTTAGTCCTCATTACGTGTTTAGAACAGTGCATTGCGTGCAGAACCCTACATTGCGCGTGGCCCGACACGCACTTTACCAATTTTTCTGTGTATTTATACGATACTTCTTGTTTTTTATTCATTTGCGCACATATTTGAGAATAGGTATATTCTAAAGATAGATGTCTGAAAATTGAAATGATCTATTGTCAGATTACTACACAAACGGGCAGCAGTTGCCAGCGGGCTCGGTGGGAGCGACCCCGGCGGGGCGGGGCGCCCCCGGGGCGCTGGTGCCCCAGCCGGCCCCTGCCGCGCCCGCCGCTCCCCTGCCGCACCCGCAACCCCAGCCGCACATACACCCGCCGATACCGGGTGAGACCTTATTACATTATCTACTAACAGCATGTTACACTATCTGCTAACAGCATGTTACACTATCTACTAAGAGCATGTTACACTATCTACTAACAGCATGTTACACTATCTACTAACAGCATGTTACACTATCTACTAACAGCATGTTACACTATCTACTAACAGCATGTTACACTATCTACTAACAGCATGTTACACTATCTACTAAGAGCATGTTACACTATCTACTAACAGCATGTTACACTATCTACTAACAGCATGTTACACTATCTACTAACAGCATGTTACACTATCTACTAACAGCATGTTACACTATCTACTAACAGCATGTTACACTATCTACTAAGAGCATGTTACACTATCTACTAACAGCATGTTACACTATCTACTAACAGCATGTTACACTATCTACTAAGAGCATGTTACACTATCTACTAACAGCATGTTACACTATCTACTAACAGCATGTTACACTATCTACTAACAGCATGTTACACTATCTACTAAGAGCATGTTACACTATCTACTAAGAGCATGTTACACTATCTACTAACAGCATGTTACACTATCTACTAACAGCATGTTACACTATCTACTAAGAGCATGTTACACTATCTACTAACAGCATGTTACACTATCTACTAACAGCATGTTACACTATCTACTAACAGCATGTTACACTATCTACTAAGAGCATGTTACACTATCTACTAAGAGCATGTTACACTATCTACTAACAGCATGTTACACTATCTACTAACAGCATGTTACACTATCTACTAACAGCATGTTACACTATCTACTAACAGCATGTTACACTATCTACTAACAGCATGTTACACTATCTACTAACAGCATGTTACACTATCTACTAAGAGCATGTTACACTATCTACTAAGAGCATGTTACACTGTCTACTAAGAGCATGTTACACATACAGCAATTTAAGTTATTATATTTTTACCTTATACAATAAGCTATTTTTTTTTTTTGCATCATTAATAGCAAATGATGGATTAAGAAACTATCGCCAATACTAAATATTAATGATACGTTGCTATTCATGTGCCGGAATGGCATCGCTACACCCATAAGTCTACCGGGTACCTTATCCTCCAAACCAGAACACGACAATTGCAACAAGCATTAAATTGCTGCAGGAATAGATAAGGCGTTGGTACCAAATATCTGGACAAGACGTTGCGCAACTCTACCACCTATTAGTCACGACGGTAAGTGACATGTATTGGCAATCGTTCGGCTTTTACGACTGCCTAGCACTATGGCAGATAATATATTCTTTAAAACGAACCTTTACTAATATTCTTAAACATTCTGTGTAATTAGTTTTCTAAATATTTAATACAATATTAATAATTTTTAACATCATGCAGTAAAATTGAATCTTCCAATCTCTGCCAGACACAAAAAAAGAAATGCGTTAAATATATTATTTATATAGTATATACTAATACGTGAAACAAAACCTTTATCTTTAAGACAATTATGCAAACAGTGAAGTAATATATTTGACAAATTTAAATTTAACATTAAAAAAGATTTAGCTGCTTGGGTAACGTCAGCCATTATTTATCAACAGAGGCAGCCTGTCTCTTTCTTTTATTTCTAGATTTTTCCAGCGTTTAAATTCTTCACTTTTCTAGATTAATTGTAACAATATTCTAATCTGGGTGATAAGACAATAGTTTTTAAAGGTAAGTTATGTAACATAAAAATAATCACATGCATATAGTTTATATTTCAAGACAGTACAAAAAATAGAACTACATTTTTGCTGACCTTCTTTAGAGGGATTGTTCCTGATATCAATGGGAAGAGTATTCCAAAGCCTCAAAGCTTCATAAGTGAATTTGCATAAGAAATCAATATGATAAAAAGTACTTGAAGTGTAGAGATATTTTCTGAATGACATTGGAGACAATGTGAAGCTTGCTGATATTGAAATTTTGACTCATATTCGGGGGCATTAGAGTTATAAAGAATGATAAAAAATAATGTACACTGCATTTTCAACTGTCTTAGTTGGCGGATCAGAGTGCTAAGTGTGAGTTTTTCTTTTCGCATTCGATCGTGAGCGCGTTTGGAGTTTACTAGGAATTTGTATGTGATTTGTACAGCGCCACCTATTGGTAAACGTGAGAAACCAGTTTACCACTAGGTGGCGCTGTACAAATCACATACAAATTCCTAGTAAACTCGAAACGCGCTCACGATAGAATGCGAAAAGAAAAACTCACACTTAGCACTCAGAATTCATGTTAGTTTAGAACGATATGAGGAGATGTAATCATACTAAGATGGAGCATGTACAGATGTTGAGCATGCATTCTAATTTTACTAAAAGGGCTCGACTTAAATCTAAGAAAACACATCGCCATTATTAATTTTATTTGTCTAACTTGGATCTGAGTGCTAAGTGTGAGTTTTTCTTTTCGCATTCGATCATGAGCGCGTTTCGAGTTTACTAGGAATTTGTATGTGATTTGTACAGCGCCACCTAGTGGTAAACTGGTTTCTCACGATTACCACTAGGTGGCGCTGTACAAATCACATACAAATTCGTAGTAAACTCCAAACGCGCTCACGATTGAATGCGAAAAGAAAAACTCACACTTAGCAATCTGAATCAAAAGGAGTTTCGATTCAATGGGCAAAAAAATTTTGTATTGATAAAAGACTTGCAGAACGATATTAATTCTGCCACAGACCTCCTTATGTGTGGCGAATATTATTATTCAAGCAATTTATCCAAGTATGAATAGCACTTGGTATTCATACTTGCATAAATTGTATGAATAATAATATAGTTTTTTACGGGATAGAAAAGATTGCAAGTTAAAGTTTGTTAAAGGTAATGGAATAGAAATTATTCCTCTTGATCGCATTCAACGTAGAGCGGTTCGAATCGTCGACGACCAGGCTATTTCTAATCGGCTTGACTCTTTGGCGTTACGCAGAGATGTAGGCTCGCTCTGCATCTTTTACCGTATTTATCATGGGGAGTGTTCCGACGAGTTGTTCGGACTAATGCCTGCCGCTAAATTCCACCATCGGACATCGCGTCAAAATTTAAAGTTCCATCCTCACCACCTCGATGTCTGGAAATCCACAACCGTGCGCTTTTGTCGACACCTTTTGCCTCGCATTACTCCTTTGTGGAATCTATTACCCTCGGGGGTGTTTCCGAATGGATACGACTTAGGGACCTTCAAGAAACGAGCTTATTCATTCTTAAAAGGCCGGCAACGCAGCTGCAATACCCCCGGTATTGCGGATGTCCATGGGCGGCGGTGATCACTTACCATCAGGTGCACCACCTGCTCGTTTGCCCCCTCTACTATAAAAATAAAAAAAAAAGAAACAAAGGAATTCAGCTAAGCCACCTTTATAATGAACCTTGCATATTTGTCAAAGAAAATTATTCAAATAATATGTTTTATATTTACTTATTTACTATATAATATAATTTATATTAGTGCTAAATAGTTTTGAATTTTTTTTCAAGTTAAAAATGTACGCATATTGTTTCAGGTATACGGCAGGTGCCGCCAAAACGTACTTCACATAGAGTGCCTATTATAAATCCTGTCACACGTAAGTGTCAAATACGTTAGTTTTTTTATATTATAAGTAAGCAAACAAGCAAATGGCTCCCCTGGTGGTACGATGTGGCAGAAATAAATGTGGCACCAAGCCCAGGTGAGATATCGCAGAAAACCTTTTTTTATATCACTAATTTTTTTTTTATATCATAAGATAGCGAACAAGCAGATGGGTCTCCTGATGGAAAGAGTCAACCATCGCCTATAGACATCAAAGATGTTAATGGTGCGTTGCTATCTTCTGGCGAGGTCTAATGCCACATGCATAAGTTTACCGGCTACCTTACCCTCCAAACCGGAACACGACAGCGACAAGCATTGACGTTATTGCGGCAGGAATAGGTAAGGCGGTGGTACCAGGCCCGGGCGAGACAATGCAGAACTCTACCACCTAGTAACCACGATGTTAGTGACTCGATAGCCAATCGGTCGCCTTTTACGACCTGCCTGGTAGAACGGCAGTTGGCCTATTCTTCAAAGAAGGCCGGGACCAACACGGCGAGACTAGATAGCAAACAAGCAGATGGCACTCCTGATGGAAAGAGAAACCATCGCATATAGATGTTAACGGTGCGTTTCCGTGTGGTGGCATGCATGCATGCATAAGTTTTCCGGCTAGTTTACTCCCAAACCTGAACATGAAAATTATAAACATTGACGCTATTGCGACAGGCATAAGTAATTCTGTGGTACCATATAGTGTACCCGGATGAGACGTTGCGGAACTTAGTAGTCACGATGGTAGTGACACATATATCTAATCGATCACCTTTACGGCCCAGGCTGGTCGAAAGGCAGATGTTCTACTCTTCAAAGGGGGCCCAGACCAATAGAGGAAAAATTTATTAGATGTTATGATGGAAAGTAGCCAATTTATTGGAAAGATATAGCGTTTATGAATTGCTAGCGTCAAATTGGGATAATTATTGCCAATTTTACTCACTAAGGCCTGGTTTCTATATCATTAACTCGTTTTAGTTACAAGCATTAATATTCTCTACGAGGCATAAGCTAAAACTTCTAATTTCCGAACAACTTGTAGAACGCCGGGATATTATTAAAATGGTTGCCAATAGTTATTGCCACAAATGACAGATCTTTCACTATCCTGGATTATATGGAACTTTGCATTTAACGTAACATTTGCAATAACTGATACTAACATTGGGGTAAGAGAACAGTGAGGCTGTGAATAGGATGAGACGAGTAATAGCAGAAACTGTATATCATCCCTGGACAACAGACTCTTTAGACAGTCAAAACTCATTGAAATCTGGGTCCATCTTTTAAGTTTCGACTAGAAGCCAAGAAAAGCTAAACGTGCTATTACTATGTAGGTACAATGACACTGCCTTCTTATCTATTCCTTCTGCCGTATCCTTAAGAAAAGATATCATGTCGCTGTTTCCCTAGTGTGATAGACAGAGCGAACCGAACATCAAAACATTTTCCAGCTTTCCATCGTTTCACCAAATTGTTTGTTGGCCATATGGATCTGTAATCCCCCATCATTTGATTGAATGAGCCATAAATATCACTTGATAGAATTATTTTACCGACCTACATACATGTCTTCATGCCAAATCCCTTAACGAGATTGGCAGACAGAACCGACTGACTGAACTCATAATGACAATAGGAAGTTTTTTCTACAACCAAGTATATTAAGACTATTAACGCAATATTTCCACAACCAGATCCCAAATTGTTTCTGTGATTTGGTTTTTGTAGGAAAATCTAAATAAACACATGTCCGAGACCCAGGGATCGAACACGGGCCTTGTGATCTAAATACTGACTACTAGTTTACAAGGCAGTTAAGTTATTCCTTGCAAAAACTGATTCCTTGTCTCTATCTGTTGCAGAACAAGATATATTTTCGGAGATTTATTCTAATGATAGTCAAAATGTCAGTGGCGAATCGAGTGAAAGGCAAACTCCACAACCGGTAAGTCTATCATTTTCTTAAAGATGCAGGATTGAAAAATAAAACAGGATGTAACATTTTATTTTTCTGTGATAGTTTTAATTAACCCTTTTCACATGGGATCATGTTTTCAATGACGCTGTCTCTATATGGACGATTTTTTATATCATAAGATAGCTAACAGGCAGATGGCTCTCCTGATGGAAACAACCATCGCTTATAGACACCTAAGATGTTAATGTTGCGTTGCTATCTTTGTAGCGGGGTCTTCATGCCACATGCATAAGTTAGTAAAGTAAGGTAGCCGGTACTACCTTACCCTCTAAAACAAAAAGCGACCGTAACAATCATTGACTGTATAGCAACAAATAGGTAAGGCGATGCTACCAAATACCCAGGTGAGATATTGCAGATCTCTACCATTTAGTAGTCACGGTGGTTATGACACGCACCTGACAGAATGGCATAGATGCCATTGGAAGGGGTCCGGACCAACACGGTAAACTTATTTTCAAGTCACTTCTCTAAAACGATGAATGAGATATAACGTCCCATCTCACTTTTTGTATGTAGGGCGTATTATTATGTCCAGTGAAATTCTATCGCCAAAGGCTGTTTCCGTATTACTAAGTTTTCCGAATAATGTAAACATTTTTTTTTATATCATAAGATAGCAAACAAGCAGATGGGTCTCCTGATGGAAAGAGTCAACCATCGCCTATAGACACCAAAGATGTTAATGGTGCGTTGCTATCTTGTGGCGAGGTCTAATGCCACATCCATAAGTTTACCGGTTACCTTACCCTCCAAACCGGAACACGACAGCGACAAGCACTGACGCTATTGCGGCAGGAATAGGTAAGGCGGTGGTACCAGACCCGGGCGAGACAATGCAGAACTCTACCACCTAGTAGCCACGATGGTAGTGACTCGATAGCCAATCGGTCGCCTTTTACGACCTGCCTGGCAGAACGGCAGTTGGCCTATTCTTCAAAGGAGGCCGGGACCAACACGGCGAAAAACATCGCATTAGTGATGTCATAGATATTGCCAATATTTTTTAATACAAACTTAAATTGTAACATTAATTATTTTAAACTAGGTGACCCGGCAAACGTTGTTGTGCCTTTTTAACTACTCTTATTTTTTCTATTTTTTTTTTTTCACCTTTTAAACCTTTGCTGGACTTCAACAATTAATTCAAAACTAAAATTAGCCAAATCGGTTCAGCCGTTCTCGACTTTTAGCGAGACTAACGAACAGCAATTGATTTTTATATATATACATAATTGGATTGATTGAACAAGTGTCCTTATGTCAGTTTCATAAAAAGTCTAAATGGGAAAGTTTTGAATTTTGTTTGTAACGATTTAATTCAAAAATTACTTAACCAATTTTTAAAAATCCACAAAATAAACTCTGTTGAACTGCAGCAAAATACTTACTAATAATATGTATGTGTGATATGCTTCAAGTGCTACAAGCGTCTTAATTACGTATGTATAAAAACGTGTAAAAATAATGTTTACCTAAGTTGTTTAATTTTTAATTATTGACTTTTTAAGAAATTGACATCAATACATTTGTATTTTCAATTGATTAATTCAAAATCATCAATTTCAATTCATTTCTGTTGTAGTTTCACAAAAAAGATAGATAATGTCTATGGCAACACCAATATTGTCTATACAGGTTGTCCCAAAAGTCGACGTCAAGCCGAAACCTTCTAAAAGGTAAGGCCACACCAGTTATCTGAAGAAAAATAAATCTGTCATATTTTTGAAATTATGGTAAAAAAAAAATTTATTCGAGAAAGTGTATACAATGTTAAGTGTAAGCAACACAGGTAGTGAACTATTCAGAATGACGTAAAAGAAAAAATTGGCAAAAAGTAAATATTTTGTAGCAACAGGAATGAAAAAACTGCCACATTGTGTACACTTTCCTGGATAAAAAAAATTACCATAATTTCAAAAATACATTATTTAGATTACTTTTTTCTGATAACTGGTATGGCCTTACCTATTGGAAGGTTTCGGCTTGATGTCGACTTTTGAGCGACTCGGTATAATTTTGAAAATGTAGTAATAAGCCAACTGCCTCTAGCGACAGGCTCAGATACTTAGATATAATAATATCGATAAATTATAGAGCGACAGACTTAGATATAATAATAGGCCTCCCGCACAAAAAGTGTGTAGTGGTTGGGACATTTTAGAAAAGGGATTTGAAAAAATGTCGTCTATATAGAAGTGACACTGAAAATATGATCCCGCATGGAGAGGGTTAAGGCTGGAATTTTTCTGCTATCGATAATAGTTTGTCTTCAACGCAGATCGTTAAATACCGGGTTCGATTCCCGGGTTGGACAAGAGTGTCATTAGGTGCAGCTATGATCACTGTTCATCTCTTATGGCAGATACTTATGGCCAATTGCTCTAACATTAGCTTAGGGCAATCCTAAATAGTATTCTGTCACTTCTTGTCTTAAATAAAAAGAACGTGACAACATGTCACTAAAGAGTGTCCTAAGTTAAGACAAAGTTAGTGCAATTAGACATTAGTCCCACAATGTGATGATTAGCTTATAAAATTGATATAATAACGGCCAAACGAAATTTTTACACAAGATACTCTAGTCTATGAATCACAAAGTGAATACACTGTGTAGTATATTATATAAAAAGAAGGAATTCCTTATTCACTCTTGCTTAAAACATATGTGAATAATGCTTTAATCTAGTTTCTTCTAATCACCCAACGCTTAACGCTTGGACGTTTTAACATACACCTTTGTTTTCAGTTGATCACTAATCTCTGATCACTCTCTTACCTGAATGTCTAAAATATTTGTGTTGAAATATTTTTCCCTTAGGAAAAAACACATAGTGTTGTCGAAGAATTTTCAAGAAAGGTG
The DNA here is from genome assembly GCA_036924255.1 of Apodemia mormo. Lineage (NCBI taxonomy): Eukaryota > Metazoa > Arthropoda > Insecta > Lepidoptera > Riodinidae > Apodemia > Apodemia mormo. The sequence continues at coordinate 2,743,291 of JAUPFN010000004.1, forward strand.
AACGAAGTTGCGAATCAGCCGAGTGCAAGTGAGACTGCCAGTAAAAACTCTTCCAAAAACATTGAAGTGCCTGCTACAACGGCAAGCCCAACCCAACCTCATACGAATGCAATAATTTCTAATAATAATAATAATATTGTAAAGTCTGAATTAAATATTAACGAAAGTAAAAACTTAGGACCTGATGTTGCAGAAGTGAATGAGACTCCTGTGGTCTCAGCGATATCGGATAGTCCTGTCGTAGTGCCTAAATTGTCTGTCAATATTAAGCAGCTCCAGAAATCTAGTGAACATAGCCAGCCTTTAGCTATAGATAATAAGAATTTACAAAATAAGCAACAGAAGAAAAACAAACCGTTTGTGCCTCAAGATGAATTAGAGAAAAATGATTCGAGTATAGTTCCTTCCCCACTGGCCCCAGTGGAGGCCGAATCGGCGAACGCGAATACATCGCAGGCGTTGCCCACTAGCGTTGTTTCGCCGACGCTAGCGACGCCCGCACCCCAGCCACAGAGAACGCCGAGGGAGCGGGTGAGATCGGAGGATAAGAAGAAAGAAAGTCAAGAGAAAGAGACGCCTAAACCCAATGGTCCTACCTCCGTTGGTAAGTCATTTCAATTTTTTATAGTAATAAAAACTTTTAACAAATATCATGAAAGATAACCGTGTGTAATATACCGCTATAATTTGACAAAATAAAATGAGACTAACGAGAATATAACACATTCGAACCGTAGTGCTAGAACGAAAGTAAGTAGATTTCGATCCAGAACATTAGCGTAATATGCTATGCGTTCCAACTGAGAATAGGATCGCGCTTGTTATCAACTTCATAAGTGTGAAATTAGTACTTATTATCATTAGTATAGTCACATGCTGATTTATTGAAGAACAAATAATATTTTAATAACATTATTTTCATCTTTAAAAAATTAGTAAAAGCTACGTATATGTGTATATATATATATATATATATATATATATATATATATATATATATATATATATATATATATATATATATATCCGGGTCGGAAACGCGGCCACACACACACTGAGAAGATCCAGCGGAAGAAACTCAGCGGGCATTGTCTTTTTTCTTATCATCTATTTTTTTACAATATCACAAAATTACAAAAAAAAATATATATGAGATCGGTATGAGGAGCAATTAAACCATTTTCAACTTGTCGAGTAGGCTAGTAATTGAAATTATATTTATGCGTTTTATTTTTTGTGTCGGATAAAAATGAAATGTATTCAACATTTAAAATTTTTTTTTTATTATATAAATCGAGCATATTATCGATTCTGAACAGCTTCTGAAAATTTAGCTGGACCTGTAAAAGTAATACTATATAAAATTCTCGTGTATTTTTACCATACTCATCTGAAACCGCTTGACCGATTTATACGAAATTTTATATGTATATCTAGTAGGTCTGGTAATGGGTTATCTATTTTGTATGCACCTAAGTGCTAAGGGTGGTCCACCTCAATTTTTTATGCCTCTTAAGTGCTAAGGGTGGTCCACCTCAATTTTTTAGGACATTTGTATTTTTATTTTTTAAGATGTGGCGTTATAAAATACATACGACCCTAAATTCTCGCCCTTCTGCCATCAACGCTTATGTCATAAATTATAATAGCGATATTAGTAATTCAATAATTTATATGGCGAAGCAGCATATGCCGAACCAGCTAGTTCAGCAAATGCTGCTATATATAAAATCATTTTGTTTACTTTCTGGTGTTTGCTTCAATTGAAATTTTATAAAACACAGAAGGTGGTTACTAAAACATTGTAATAAATCGATGAAACGCTATTTAGGTTGGATAGGTTCCGTACCATCCATATTCAAATTTCTACCTGTTTATTAAGATCGAATAAAAATTGCTTAAAAATTACGTTTATTGTATGGGGGTATACCCTTAATATTTTTTTTTTTATTTTTTTTATATTTAGTATTTATAGTTATAGCGGCAATGGAAAAACCTAATTTGTGAAAATTCAGCTTTCTAGCTATCGCTTTTTATGAGATACAGCCTGGGGACAGACCGACAGCGGAGGCTTAGTAAAAGAGTCCCGTTTTTACCTTTTAGGTACGGAACCCTAAAAATGATAATAAAATAACTTGCCTTGACGAGGTCTTTTTGATCTTAGATGTCATTTATTTGCCCGCGCTGATCTGGGCTCCGTTTAAAGAAAAGACCATATACCGTTCCGCCAGGCAGTTCGGTAAAGGTAAACGATTGGCCATACCGTCGTGACAACTAGGTTGTGGAGTTTCTCCATGTCTCGCTTGGGTAGTTGGTGCCACCGCACGCTTGCCATGTCGTGTTCCGGTTTGGAGAGAAGGTATCTGATAATCTTATGCTCGTGGCATTGTCATTTCACCACCCGCATATCAACGCACTATTAACATCTTCGGTGTCTATTGGCGGTTGGTTTCTTTTTCCATCAGGAGAGCCATCTGCTTGTTCGCTATTTAAGTAGGTATATAACAAATCTGATTCAGAAGCTGGAATGTGGGAATACCAGTTGCCCACGTTCGGGGCAATTCGTACTGCCACTACAACTATACAACTTGTAGGTATACATGATTAACTAACGATACCATATGTCATGACCGATGTGACGAGTTATTTTCAACCGACGAAAAAAGGGAGGTTATTAGTTTGACCTGTTTGTATGTAATACTAGCTGCTGTGCCCGCGAATTCGTTCGTGTCGAAATCTAAAATAAAATTCCCGGGGTTTTAAACGCATAGTTCCCGTTCCCGTGGAATTTCCTGGATAAAAACTACCCTATGTCCTTTCCCGGGTGTCAAACTATCTATGTACCAAATTTCATCCAAATCGGTTCAGTGGTTTAGGCGTGAAGAAGAGACAGACAATTACTTTCGCATTTATAATATTAGTATGGATTGTTGGATTAAATAATATTTGAGTATCATGATCTATGTATGCGTCTAAGCACATGTATTAAATTTCGTAAGTATTATGTATGTTTGTGTTTGTATGTTTATCCACGAATTTCTCGGGTACTAAAAGCAATATAGAGATAATTCTTTTTGATTTAAATCAGGGATATTCCAAATTAGAGAACAGTCCAAGTTTCATCAAATTCTATATCACATAAACCTACCTATCTCAGTCATAGACACTTTATCCTTTAAGTCCAATAAAAACTTTTTTAATGTCATAATATAAGAAATAAGCAGATGACTCTCCTGCTGGAAAGGGCAACCTTCGCCTATAGACACCAACGATGTTAATGGTGTAATGCCACCACATGCATAAGTTTAAATTACAAGTATGATGATTTATAAAATTGCATATTAAAAAATTTAGTTTATAAGGTAGAACATGTTGATAAATATACATTAAATTGTACAACTTAACTAAATTGTTACAAATTATCTATTATCTTTCTTCTGTCTTTAAACTTTGTAAAATGTCAATATTTTAATTAAACAAAAAATTAATTTTGTAATTTATAGAAATAAGTTGTGATGTCAATTAATGTGTGTAATTGTATCATGTAACTATAATTTAAAAAAAAAAACAAGCCCGCTGAGTTTCTTCCGCCGGATCTTCTCAGTGTGTGGCCGCGTTCCGATCCGGTAGTAATTGTAAAAATCGACTCACAACATTTTTAGTTTAATGATAAATAATTATAATTTTAAAATATTTGCACACCATATCATGGTAGAATATGTTGATAATTTAATCAAATTTTAATATCTCTTAACTCCCATATTCTGGCAAATAAATAATTTCTTTCTTTCTTTACCGCTATTGCGGCAGGAATAGGTACGGCGGTGATATCAGACCTAAGTGAGACGTTTCTGATCTCCACCACCTTATCTAAAATTGTGACACTTCAGTGACACTTGATAAGTACAACTTAAAGGTACAATAGACGGTCGTGCTAATTTGTCGCAAGCAACGTGCATACGCTTTAGGGTTTTTGACACTATATTGTAAGACCTCGACTCGGGGCTTGCACCAAATATATTGCTGCTCTACCGCCTGAACTTGCCGGGTGATTCTATCAACTGTAGAATCCTTCAAATGCCCGGACGATTACTTTATTTGCTTGGCTGCTTCTAAGGTACACGGGATCTAACTTTGTTTTACTGAATAAAATATATTTTTCGGATCTTCATTTATTTTTGGGCATACGTCTTAGCCCGTCAAGAAAACTTCTTCTTGACGGGCTAAGACGATTCTCTATATATCTTATAATTTTACTGACATCACATATAAAAAACTAAACAATGTTCTACGTTTAAAAGCAGACAAAACTGCCAGTATACATGCAACACCATATAGGTATTACATCAGCTAGCCCGTCAAGAGAACTTCTATATCTTATAATTTTACTGACATCACATATAAAAAACTAAACAATGTTCTACGTTTAAAAGCAGACAAAACTGCCAGTATACATGCAACACCATATAGGTATTACAATATCATTATCGTTAAAATTCAGATTGAATCGCCTGACTATGGATTCGAATCTTTGACCTTACACGTTTGTTGTTCCCCCGTCCCATCGTGTTGGTTCGGGCTCCTTTGAAGAAAAGAGCAACTGCCGTTCTACCAGGCAGGTCGTAAAAGGCGACCAATTGGCTATACGTGTCACTACTATTGTGACAACCAGGTGGTAGAGTTCCGCAACGTTTCATCCGGGTATTTGGTACCACCGCCTTACCTTTCCTTGCCGCAATAGCGTCAACGCTTATCATTGTCATATTTCGATCCGATGAAGGCTAAGGTAACCGCTAGAGTTATGGATGTAGCGTTTTCGCCCAGCCACACGGATAGCAGCGCACCATTAACATCTTTGGTGTCTATAGGCTGTAGATAATATAGCAAATGTTAAGCCAATGGCTAAGAGAGACCATCAGGAGAGCCATTTGCTTAATATTTGCTATCTTATGATATAAAAAAATGAAAAGTTCGCCATCGCTAAAACACAGATAAGTGGAAAGAAGTTCATAATAAAAAGCGTGTAAAAAAAAATATGTTGACGTGTCAAAATCACTTGTAAAAAGTTTTATTGAATAAAGTATTTCTGATTTCTGAGTGCTAAGTGTGAGTTTTTCTTTTCGCATTCGATCGTGAGCTCGTTTCGAGCTTACTAGAAATTTGTATGTGATTTGTACAGCGCCACCTAGTGGTAAACTGGTTTCTCACGTTTACCACTAGGTGGCGCTGTACAAATCACATACAAATTCCTAGTAAACTCCAAACGCGCTCACGATCGAATGCGAAAAGAAAAACTCACACTTAGCACTCTGAAAACAAATCGTGTAACCATTTGTGAATAAATATTTCAAAGTGAACAATACATATTCCAACAAAGCTCTTTATCGCAGCCAGACGATTTTATTTTGAATTACATTACGAAAAATAGAATGGAATCGTATTATTGTGTATGTAACGAGTATGGAAGATGTGTTTTTGGAGATATTGTGATTTTGTGCAAAGATGTTTATTTCTAGGTTACCGAACCGAATTAATAGCAATGGTAATCTACTGTTGGTAGACATTGCATCTCCTGTCACGGAGCTATTTCTTGCTTCCTTTAAATCGGACATACTAATGTATATTTAATATAAATAGATAAATTAGTATATAAATTGAATATTTATATAACAATACTGAATTATGTAAATTGAAATCACGTGCTTATATTGCATAATATCTTTAATTAAGTAAAGTCCCTGATGGAAGTTCTTATAAGCGAAATTATTAGTGTAATAATTATTGTATGTGTATTAGAGATTCGTGGAAAACTCCCAGTCTATTATAAAAAATCTTGTTTTAAAAATTTTCGTCAACTATAACTCCCGGATAGATAAGCCGATTTTGATGCAATTTGCGGCATTAGACCCAGGTTTTCAAGAAAAAGAGCTTATTAGATTTGGTACTCGGTACATTAATCTGGAAATTATTTAAAAAAAAAATGTTTCGCCGAATTTTTTCAGATCTTTTAGATCAAATCGGTAAAGATATTCAGGAAATCTAAGTTTGGCAGAACCCAGTCGAACGCCATCAACCGCGTTTCGTTCGGTCCAGCCGCTGAAAAGTTTTTTGTTTACATACTTACACACACATACAGACATACTGACGTCATCGTGAAAATATTCAAAAAAGGTTTCTAGGGCCTCAAAACGTGGATATCTGGTGAATACTCAATTTTAGAAAATCGGGGCAAAATCAGTAACTTTCTAATACCAGTCACGTAGCAGAAAGATAAAAAAGTAAATAAGTGATTTTTTTTCTAAATAAAATAAAAATTAATCCCCAAAATGTTTGTGCATATCTTGGAATAAGTGCACCAATCGGATTATGTTCTTCCTGTTTCATTATCAACAATAAATCAAACATCTAGATACGAGTGCCACTAACAGTTTTTTGTGCATAACCCAAGTTGATAACCCTAGCGCGGCCGCTGAGCGTAGATAAGAAAAGTGAAGTACATTGTAGATGAGTTTGATTGACTTCCGCGTCTTAACCGGTCAATCCGTCTAAAAGTTTTAAAATGTTTACATACACACACTCTTACATACATACAGACATCATCGTTAAAATAGTTAAAAAGGTTCCTAGGAACTCAAAAGGTGAAGATCTGGTGAAAACTCGATTTTCCAAGATTGGGACAAAATCAGTAACTTTTTTTACTAATAACGTAACGGGGAGTTAAAAATATTAATTGGGTCAACATTCAAATGTGACAATTAACCCACAGCACTCCAAACAACAAATAATGATGTCATACAAACAAAAATTTAAAATGTTGACATCTTCATTTTTTTTTGGTGTGCTGTAGGTTAATTTTTCAACAGACGAAAACACTGTATGTAATAATTTTGGAATTAGATATTTGGGTATGATGATCTGTATAGACAAGCATGCGTACTAAATTTCATAAGTGCATGTATTTTTATGTCTTTCCACGAATTTCTCGGGAAGTAAAAGCCATATTGAGATAATTATATTTGTCAAAATCAGATATCTGATTTAAAACAAATAGAAACAGTTCGAAATTAAGGAAACATGGGATATGTCGTGTACTAGAGAAGGAGACTATCTCGATATCGACATAAATCTCGTTTATCTTACCATAATAGAAAATTAGGGTGCCATTAGACGAAAGGTTTTACTGTCAGTTCATAACATAGATAATATTTGGAAATTATATCAATTTAATGGCAATCTATGATCTGGCCATACAGATAACAATGTGTGGACTTAGTTCAGCTGCATATGCAGCTTAAAAATCAGATAGCTAGCTGATGTAGATACTGTTAGAATCGTGTAATGCATTTACTATTACAGCATTGTCTTAATAAATTCTGCTCTTGCTAAATTTGGATTACAGAAAGACTGAAGGGCAATTTACCATCTTGGCCTAAGACTTCCCTAAAGAAAATTTGAAATAAATTAATATTCTAACTGTAATATAGTATATGTTTAAGACCCTGGCCCTGTTTATGAATAAATATTTATTTAATAAAGTGGTGATGTTCATCCAGTCACTTAAATCAAGAATCAAAAACAATTTTGTGTAGGCATCTTGTCTCTACAAAATAAGTACCTAACTAATTTATGAAGCAACATTTAAGCTTTTACAATAAAGCAAATATCTTGTTAGAGGATGTCTGTTTCCTTCATCTATAAGAAACCGAATATACCAGTTTTCAACTTCCGTTAAAGCTGTTTGGCACCATCAAACAGTTTCCTGAATTGAAGCCCTATTCACTTCTCTCAGACAAGCAAAGTGCATGTTTTGGCACCATCTACTATTTTTGACCACTACCTAGAATATTAATTATAAGAGTTCCTCTACCTAAAGGTTGTCTGGCAGAGATCGCTCTTTAGCCATAAGACCGCCTTTGTGTACCACTGCATACGTCATAATAATAAGCTATAAGTATTGTACATAATCTGTCTTGTTAAGTTTGGTGCGCAAAAAAGAGTATTCATTCATTCATTCAGTTTTGTCACAGTCACGGCTATGACTGACGGATAACCTGCCGTGTAAAGCTCATCACACATGGCTAAAATACTATAATATTTGATCTTAACATGCCTTAATATAATACTAGCTGTTGCCCACACATGGCTAAAATACTATAATATTTGATCTTAACATGCCTTAATATAATACTAGCTGTTGCCAGCGACTTCGTCCGTGCGGAGTTCGTTTACTCCGCACTGCCCCCTCCCCCGTAGGTGATAGCGTGATAATATGTAGCCTATATGTTGACCCGACCTATCTATATCTATACATATAATAAAATCATAGGAAAGTCAAAACTGTACATTGAATATTTTTTTAAAAGAATACTTCGGGCGTGGTCTACAATCGATATCGAAGCCAAAAATATAGTTTTTAGAATTTTTGTCTGTTTATCTGTATGCCCGGGGTAAACTCAAAAAGCACTGCATGGATTTACTTCAAATTTTGTATGAATATTACTAACTAGCTGACCCGGCAAACGTTGTTCTGCCTTTTATTAAACGAATGTTTAAGCAGACCGTCGAAAAATTATCAACTCGCAAGATCAAACAAAAATACGTCGCCTCTTTAATCCTGTAATCGACTTTATTAATGGATTAATTGATAAATGACAGTCATGTTGGTGTTGTTCAACTAAAGGACGGCATTTATATAACTTTTTCCCATGGTTCCGGGATCATTTAAGTAAAACGTGAATAGAAATAGACCGTTGTGTTGCGCAGTTTCTTACTAGCCACGGCAATTTTAATGTTATTCTTGTTTAAATTAGTTCCTTCTTTTTGCGAATGCTCTTCATTAAATTGATTTTATGAACAAACTGCACAATCACATTCTTATAAGCTTACGGGGTCTTCTCTGTTTTATATTGACAACTGAATTTTGACCGTGAAGGTAACCATTCTGTTCATTTTTTGTATTAAAACTGATAAATTTACGAAAAATAAATAGCCGTTCTTCTTCACTTATTTTATCGTAGTATTTTCTTTTGCTGAACTAAAATAAAATTAGAAAAATCTTGTACTCAATAGAATTGAATTTAAAATTTGCTTATATGATAGGATTGGTATAAACCTTACCGACAATCTTCTTTGGGTTTTAATGGGTTAACAATCCGCCACCTCGAATTTGTGTACTGAAGTCCTTTTACTCGTGCATGTTTTATTATTTCCGAATTATATGTAGATTTAGTAATTACGTTTTTTTTCTCTTCCTCGGGTTATTACAGTTATTGCTTAAATCACTATTTTCAGCCACTTCCGTAACTTTTTTTAAGAAAATGAATTAGGAAATTAAAATCTATAAAATACCGTTACAAATAATATCAAAACACTTACTGTAAGTTCACGACAACTGCGTCGGTGTTACCTCTCATTTATTTGAGAAATAAAAAATATGGGGTTACTCAACTATACCAAATATTCAGCCTGTTATAATTTCGTTTCTATCGCACTGACTTGTGGGATTTCTTTCTGTAATGTGTATTTACCATTACCATACCATTGAACACATTTCCTCAAAAAAGTTATTTTGCCAAAAATACAAAAATACTGACTTATGGGGTTTCTCAAATAATCAATTCAAGTGTCAAATTAGTAATGTCAGCAAAAAAACATTTATTCAAAAAATATTGCTGATTTATTAAAGAATATAATAATATAACGGTTTCATATTTTTAATCAATAAAAAAAATTGTAAAAAACTTCAATAAAGTCGTGTTAGTTACATACAAGTACAGAAGAGACGAGAAGAGACAGAGAAAGAACTCCGTAAAGCGGTTTAAAGAAATAGGGACTCTTGCTACGATACAATTAAGTCGAATTCAGATCGCGCGGCGCTTGATTGCCTACGTTTATAGAAGTTGCATCTCTTTCTAACGCGTAACTCTTATCCTTTCTAATGAAATCAGGGTTGTCTCAAAGATTCCCCGTGTTGGTTTCGGGCTCCTTTGATGAATAGGCCAACTGCTGTTTTGCCAGGCAGGTTGTAAAAGGCGACCGATTGGCTATATGAGTCACTGCCATCGTGGCTACTAGGTGGTAGAGTACTGCATTGTCTCGCCCGGGTCTGGTACCACCACCTTATCTATTCCTGCCGCAATAGCTTCAGTGCTTGTCACTGTCGTGTTCCGGTTTGGAGGGTAAGGTAGCCGGAAAACGTATGCATGTGGCCTCCTCATACCTCGCCACAAAATAGCAACGCACCATTAACACCTTTGGTGTCTATAGGCGATGTTTGACTCTTTCCATCAAGAGACCCATCTGCAACCGTAGCATTTTCGGACTATATTTTTATCTACAACAGTAAGGAGGTAAACAAATTCCAGGGGGGCAGCTACCCCTCCCTACCCCCCACGCCCCCTCGGTACGCCCATGGCAGTGGTACCTTATACCAGGGTGAGACGATGCGGAACTCTACCACCTAGTAGTCATGAAGGTAGTGACACGTATAGCCAATCGGTCGCCTTTTACAACTTACCTGGCATAGCGGCATTTGCTCTATACTTCAAAGAAACTCTGATTTGTTAATAATTAATTAATGTTAACATATAACTTATGGCGCATTTCAAGTTGCAATACTGGGGCATTATAAATCTACGTAATCCTTACCTATAGTACTTAAACCCTACTTATAAAATTACGAGTAAACTAAACATTAATATTTGTTACATTTCAGAACGTTTTGGTAAAGTAAAAAACTACATATATTATATACAGAAATTATATTACGAATCCCCCATTTTATAAGAGTACCTACAGTAATAAACCTTACGTTGCGACGATGATCGGCAGGCCGTCGTACATGAATAGGTACTCGTGTACGCGTCATAAGCACGGGGCGGCCCCGACTGATTTGCAAAGTCGAGTTGTCGCGCTCTGTAGGTGCTTATCGCGGTAGGTATAGGTAAAGGCGAGTGTCATAGGCCTGGTACGGGGATGTCTGTGCTCGCGCCGACAAAACGAGATCGCGTGGACATAAAACGGGCTGTCGTTCGTTAATACACTTGTCAGACCTATAGTAACAAAGTCCGGCATGTCTACGGGCTTGCCTTCTGGCAAGTCCGTGTAGTGAATTCCCCGCTTAAGGATTGTACGTTTAGGATTGAAGATTGAAAACATCATGAAATTATGGTACCTATACAATAATTATTGTACATCTGCAAACATCGTATAATAACATCCATTTGTGAGTGTAGACTAGGGCATGCAACTATTGAACTCTTCCGATAATCGATAAAAGATATCGTAATTTATTTTCGATAATTATCGGTTTTCTTTAAAAACAGATTTTATGTATGGTATGGAGAAAACGGTTTTATTTACTTACCTTAATAAGCCATATTTAAATAAATAGTATACCAGTTGACTTGGAACTTCCTGGTACTTTAAGCTCAAAGAAACAAGAACTATACCTAAGTAAAGATGTTTGTAAAAATGCCTTATCAGTATTTTAATTTTTTAAAAGCTGTATGTTTTAAAAATGGTGATCGGTTTTGATCTTTCAAATGACGTAATTTTTTTGACTCTTAAGGGTTTAGCTACAACATCGATAGGTTAAAAATGACAAAAAAAACTTTTTTCTAATATTTCCGCCCTTTATAAATCCCGCATGATTCAACCAAATTTGATCCGACTTACGATGTTTGACGCAATTTTGAACTGATCAGATTTTGAAATCAATCGGTAAATAAGTTTGATAGTTAATATTTTAAACATATGAAGTAAGTTTGCTGTAAGGCGGTCCCCTAGACCTACAATAATATTGCGCAATACTTTTATTGTGCAATAATATTGAATACACCCTTGCTTCCAAACGTTCAATAAATTCACTCAATAAAATTCGAAACCAGTCTGATCAATATTTTCGTGCGCGCAACATGTCTAATGACGAAGATTTGGCGGCAACCATGTTGGTGATTTTGTTAAATAAATGTATACAATTCTATACACTCAAGTAAAAACTCCCGTCCTTCATCTTTATTGATTGGTTTTGTTTCGATCAACACTTGTATTGATCGATTGGCCTGAATGTCGAATTTTGGCCGAATGTTATGTTTTGGCCGAAAGTTGAATTTCGATCGAATGTCGAATTTTGGCCGAATGTTGAAATTCGGCGGAATGACGTATTTCGGTCATATGTTCAATTTTGGCCAGTGGTCGAAATCATAGCCCATTCTAGTAATGAACTATTAGATTAAAAAGATGAATAAAATTACCGCGAAATGACAAATTTCTTGCTCGCCATTTTGCTTAAATTTACGACACGACCATACATTAAACACCGCGACTGACAGACCGTGACCGATCCAAGCTCTGAAGTGAAAAATATTGTGCAATATTAAACCTACACAGTGCAAGAAAAAAATATTGCACAGTAAAAATTAAACCCCCTCAAACTTTTGTTCAATCTTTGTGCAATCTTCAATATTAACCCTAAACGGTCAATAATATTGCACAATACGTAATATTGCGCAATATTATTGTAGGTCTAGGGGGCACCTAAACCACATATTTTTAATATTTGAAAAGCTACATTCGACGTAGTTTAAAAAAAATGATTGGATTGAAAATCCCGAAGTTATATCGGAAAAAACAGTTTTCCAAATTTTTCGTCAATGATAACTCCCAAACGGATAAACTGATTTTGATGCTATTTGGATTGGATACAGTTTTTTAAGGAAAAGAGCTAATTAGATTTTATGCTCAATTGGTTTATTAACTTGGAAGTTATTTTAAAAAGGTAGTGTTTCACCAAACAAATTTTTTTGTTTCGATCCGTGAAACCGTTTAAAAGTTATGAGATGTTTCACAACAAAAACTCAATATTATGAACTAGTTAAACTCTTAAAGAATTACTTTGACTTTGTGCCTCTCTTTTTATCTGGTGACGAACTTGACACCGAATATTGTAGTCGTCGGTCTCTTAATTCTTATTGTAGTCGGACTTAAGACTTTCTACGAAGCGAATCTTGCTTAAGAATAGCCTCTGTACAGTCCCGACATCAACCGTATTGAAAAATCGTGATACACGTGGCAAATATAGTGGCAACAAAACGTACCACTAACTTTCAACAGCTTCAAAAATAACTTGGTAGCAAATTTAAACATCAACTTGTCTTATCTGCTTGTATTTTCCCGTAGTCGGTGAAAATAATCAAACTTACTAAATTGACACACACGATAGGCTATTTTTACTCTTTACAAATTTTTTTGGGAATTCCCGCTTAAATAGAAAACATAGGAACATTACTTTTAATGGTGGCCACTGGCCAACAACAAATGTATTAAAAAAATTTGTACTTAATTTAAATAATAATTACAAACTTTTATTTATTATATGTTAACTACTCTGAACTGAACTAAATAATGTGGGTAGATATGATTTTTAGAATTGAATGGATCCGTGTTAGGCCGAATACTTTTCCATCCACACTCGTATATGACGCAGTTTTTAAAGGAGAAAAGCTGATAATATTTTTAAGTCAATTGGTGTATTAGCCTGAAAGTTATTTAAAAAATATTAAGTTTGCTAATAACAACGTAATTTTAATATTTGAAAAGCTGTAACTTTTCTAAATTAGATTCCATTTTGATTTTGTACTGCTATTATGAGGTATAAGAGTAAAAGTAAAAAAACTTAGTACTTACTCCATCAGGTTCAGAATGGGAGAGGCTGGTAACCTGTAATGGCCTGTATTACAGGTTCTAGTACAAACAAGAGTCTCTCGCGTAGACTAAATAGAATGTTAACCCAGTGTAGACCAAATAAAGTGTGCGAGAACAAATAAAGTATTTGTATTGTATTTGGCATTGAAACGGCATTCGACGTAGTTTTTTAGAACTAAAATATCGTAGAATACCAAAAAATGATTGATCTAAAAATTTCGAAGTTTTGTCAACATTTTTCGTCAACGATTTCTCCCAAACGATTAAACCGATTTTTATGCAATTTATGCATTAGACGTAGTTTTTTGATGAATAGAGCAGATTAACTTTTGTACTCAATCATTACATAAATTTGGAAGTTATGATACTGTTTCGCCAATTTTTTTTTTGTTTTTTTTTTTAAGATTACTCAAAATATCTGAGGCAACTCGGTTCAAATTTTCAGGAATTCTAAGTTGAGTGAAATGTAAAAGAATGCCATCACCGCGTTGCGATCGTTCCAGTTGTTCAAAAGTTGAGATGTTTACATACACACACACACACACACACATACACACACACACACACACACATACACACACACGCACACACACATACACACAGGCATGCGACGTCATCGTAAAAATAGTCGGAAAAGGTTTCTAGGACCTCAAAACGTGAAGATCTGGTGAAAACGCGATTTTTGAAACTCGGGGTAAAATCAGTAATTTCCTTATCTATATACTAAACATGAAGTTAAAAATCAAAATCAAGTGTTCAAAAGTTACAGCTTTTCAAAAATATCATAGTAATTCTAAAGAAATCGAGTTTAGTGTTAAATGTTTATTTAGAATACACTAATTGTGCCCTGCGCGCTTTGCTACGCCACCAAGTTTTTTTTGCTACGCCACCAAGTTTGCTACACCATTCAGAAAACTTCGTGGGCAAAGCATTGCTAAAGATTATTACACAATCAAATGTATAGTTTACGATTATATATATATATATATATATATATATATATATATATATATATATATATATATATATATATATATATATATATATATATATATATATATACATATATATATACATATATATATATATATATATATATATATATATATATATATATATATATATATATGATGGAAGAGTATGCTACCATCATATTTTGTCATATTTTGATTAATTTTAATAATTTATAACAACTATGTTTTGTGTGATGACCAAATATGTTTGTATTTCCGGTATCGTTTACAACACAAGCAAATAATTTACTTACTTTGGGCTTAGATCAGTAATGTAATTTGTCCCTTGAATTATATATATATAATTCACATTACTGATCTAATATTTAGTAATTCAATTACATTACTGATCTAAGCCCAAAGTAAGTAAATTATTTGCTAAGAGACAGACAGACAGAAATAGTTACATTCGAATTTATAATATTAGTATATTATAATGCCGCAACTAGCATTTACAGTGATTTCCCACGGAAAGTATGTGTGCTATACACATACTTTCCGTGGGAAATCACTGTCCAGCGGATTAAGTTCGGGACTAGATGACGGCTAGTCTTCCGCTGTAATGAAGTCCGGAACGTCAGTTTCTAACCAAAATTAGGAGGATCAACTTCATGACCCGGCGCCGAGTCTTACTGATAGTGAACATGGTGTTAAGGGGCTTAACCTTCTCAGGAATGGTATCTTGATAAAAATATGGCCTCAGTCACTCCATATCTAGCACCCCACCAAACCATTACTGACGTTGGATATTGCCCACGTTGTACTCTTTTAACTAATTAGGAAGCTTCCGTGGAGATTTGAACATAAATATGACCGTATTGTTTCTTGAAATATTGCTGAATTGTAAAAATATTATCATTTTTTAAATTATCAGATAAGAAATTACCAGTACGTCACTTATAGGATGCAAGTCTTAAGTCATTTTTAAAATACGCGACGTGGTTTTAGGTGCCATCTTCGTCTCCCGAGATAAAATCTTTTGCTTTCGGACAGGATTTCTTCGAATCCTTACTGCTTTGATCGCCTTTTACGTACGAACACTATGTGGACCATGAAGTATTAGATAAAGGTGGAGCTAGCACTCGTATTAATCAATTAAAACAAATATTTACGTTATATCTCTAGTCTATGAGTTCTCGCCATCTCTTTTTATACAGCTGTATTAGAAAGAGAGGGCAAGACTCAGAAGATGACAGCAGTATTTAAAATTTGGTTTTCAAGTAGGTATTAGAAGTGTTGGCTCCAGATATAATACAGCTTTAGGCGTCCCATAGATGTACAATTATATTGCGCAGTATTACGTATTATGCGTTATTATTGACCGTTTAGGTTTAATATTGAAGATTACACAATGATAGAACGAAAGTGAGCGGTTTTAATTTTTATTGCGCAATATTTATTCTTGCACTGTATAGGCTTAATATTGCACAATATTTTTCAATTCATAGTTTGGAGCGGTCGCATTTAGTCATTTGCCGTTTTTAATATATGGTTGTGTCGTAAATTTAAGCAAAATGGCAAGCAAGAATGCTATAAAAGATAGAGAACGGGAGTTTTTACTTGCATGTGTAGAATTATTGCGATGCGATGCGATTTATTTAACGAAATCACCAGCATGGTTGCCGCCATAACTTCGTTTTCAGCCATGTTCCTCGCACTAAAATATTGATGAGACTGGTTTGTCAATTTTATTAAGTGAATTTATTGCACGTTTGGAATCAAACGGGTATTCCATATTATTGAACAATAAAATTATTGCTCAATATTATTGTAGGTCTATGGGGCACTTTATGGTGTGGACGGCCAGATCTTTTTCTTTCACAAATAGAGGAGGTTTCATTGTACCTATCAAAAGCCCGGTACTCAAACATTTGACTAATACTAAGTCTATGGAGAGTTTTAAATATTGTCTTTGGCTCCATACCTATTTTGTGTAATGCAATCACAGCGTTTCGGTTCTCTTTATCAACCCACTCCATTTTATCACAAAATATTTTACAAGTATTTGCGCGAAAATGAGACAACACAATGAGCAATCATATAAAATAGATAGTTTCCAAATTCAGATGTAATATTTTGTTAATTTTTAACTGTAACATTATTTATGGCCAGACGATGTACAATATTATTTGTATTACAAATAAATATAGCCCAACAATTTTAATTATTTCCTTTATTGACTATAAAGGTAATAATTAAAATTGTTGGGTTGTTACCGTGTGTCCTTAAGATTTCTTAAATATGTAAAAAGTTCTCGCCCGTGTTCGGTATCATCACTTTACCTTTTTCTACCGCAATAACATGAGTGGTTATTGTTGACACGTTACTTATCCACACATAATATATAGTCGAAAAGCTAGTAGACGAATTAGTTCAATACCAATTTGAACGTTTCTTTATCAATTGAATACTTTTTATAAAAAAGTCGACTAATAGTAACACTTCATAAAACAAATCTGAAAGTTGAAAAATATATTTTAGTCAATAATTGATTTTTTAGATGGCATCACTTACCTATGCAGGCTTCGATACCTTCATACAGTTTTTCAAATGGCGTTAATGACGTTTAAAGACATTTTTCTTCTATGTTAAAAGTGAACGCGGTACTATTTCGTGTATCACCATTTATTATTTCAGGCATAATTTACACAGATAAATTTAAAAAACTATAATTAAACCGCAACTTTCCATAAAAAATTCATAATATAGACAGAAAATCTATATTAATATTATAATAAATATTATCATATTATAAATGCGAAAGTTTGGATGTTTGGATGAATGTTTGGGTGGATGTTTGTTACTCAATCACGCAAAAACTACTGAACGGATTTAAATGAAATTTGACACACAGATAATAACCTGGAATAGCACATAGGCTACTTTTTATTCCGGAAAAATCAGACAATCCCGCGGGATTCACCAAAAAATATATAATGCACGCGGGCTGCACGCAGCAGCTGGTTTACAATATTACTTTCGATTTCGACCATCGTGACAGAAAAGTTTGTGTCACTATACATGCGTTCAAGAATAAGTGCTTATTATTTTGTTGCAGATTTTTTATAGTGTTTATTTCTTGAGTTTAGTGATCTTAGCCTAGAGCAAACTCCTTTTTGTCTTATGCTATTTAACATATAAAATATAAAAAGGTCGATATTGTCTACAATATAAATTTTATTTATATTTTATTAATATATTAATGTAGTATTATTGAGACGTCAGATACCTGTTGTAGAAAAGTAAAAAATGCAACATTAATACATTTATTTATTGTTAGATTGATCGATCGCCTAGTCACTTTTGCATTTCTACGTTATATAAACATATACAATATTTCACAAAACTGCGCGCAAGCAAGATTCTTAAAAATGAATCTGTTGTTTTAGCTTCACATATTATGAATTTTATTATTTCGTTGTGAAAAAATGTAACATATTACCTCTTGAAATGTACTGTAAATTTCTTCAATTTCAAAGTTCTTTAAAACCAAGCACTTATTACAACTTGTTAAATCTGGCACTGTGCCACAATATTTTAATTAATATAAAATACTTATATTCATTATATTGAAAAAAAAAGTTATTTCAGCTCAATATAAAATGATATTATTTTAAGCTTTTTCATTTAATATCAAAATTAAATTTACATGATTTATATTACTTAATCACTTAAATCGGTAAATATAGACAAAACAGCGATCGATTCCGTACCTGCGCACAACACTAGTTGCCGTAGGTCGCCTGTCCGCATGGAACGATTCAACATGGCGGCTTTTACTTCACAGTCACTTGCATGGCTGCGTTTTAAATAGTTTTTACTTTATATCTCACAAATTTTTTTCACATACCCAACATATTATAGCATTTTATAGTTAGATTTTTACTAAGTTTAAAAATAAGTAAAGTAAACAAAGTGAAACGAGTGCTAAAAGTCGTACTAGCTCCTTGAGTGACCTTTTGAATGGACTTTCTTTTACCATATTGTTACGTTAGCTTATTCTACTCGGTCGTGTGAAGTTTATATGGGATTTCATAGACTTGGAAACTGTGATATAGTTTAGATTTCAGTGCCACATATTTTTATTTAGTCAGATATTCAGGTACTGTGCAAGATAGAACTCCCACGTGGAAATACCTCACGTCTCTATTTATAGACTTCGAACTTGGTTCACATAAAGTGATAGGCGGGATTGAAAATCAACCGAAAAGACCATACGCAAGTGTGCAGTCGATTCAAGAGTGTAATTTACTTTATAAAGTGATTCGCTGTCATTTCGGTCTAGCCTTAGACATTTTAACTCGTAACTTTAGTGTTCTGCCATTTTGCTACAACCGAATCGTGTTATATCTTGAATTACGTCTCATTATCTGTTATCTAACGAAATAATTGTGAGCAAAATTTTGATTTTTAGAAATTGGTGGTAATTATGAGGAACATATTGATGTAGACAAACACATGGTTACTTTCATTAGCTTCGTACGTCAACGCTATGTACAGTTGGTATACGAAGTACTTAGATTATAGTAATATGAAACATGACAACGTAATATAGGTATTTTATGTATGCGTAATTTTATAATGCTGTTACACAGTTAAAACATTTTTATAAAGCTTTGTGTACATGTAAGTTTGTGTGTGAGTTTACAACAATTTGTGACAGTGTCAGTGTTCAATAGTTTTACCTATATTACCATAATAATATTTAATTAAAATCAAGAAATTGGCATTGAATAAAAAATATATCAAGTGATTACATTGTGGCATATTTCTAATACATTTTTAGAAGCTTGGCTCAAAATTGTTGTGTTACTGTAAACAGGGTTTGGATGTTAACATGTTCATTTTTTACAGAGATTAGTTCAGTTGATAGTCTACCAGATGCTATCAATCCTCCAACTAGTCAAATAAATCAAGCTGTAACAGAAGCTAAAGCAACAAAACAATTGTTACCAGCAACTGAGACTGAGTCATCTAATCTTATTAAGAAGTCAGAGGTTGTGATTAACAAAGAGTACACATTCCCATCAAAACAACTTCCCACTGCCACAGAATTATTATCAGCAAGTATTGAGAAAGTTGCTGCCAAAGAACAGTCATCAGAAACTGATAATTCTAATAAAGACGAATCAAGTGCAATTCAAGCTCAAGCTAAACTTGCTCAGAGCATTGCAAGTGTCGCTCGCAGTAATCCTGAACCTAAGATGAAAGATATTAACTTAAACAATAAAACAACAGGTGTGTTAAATCAATATTATCCTTTTTTTATATCATAAGATAGCAAACAAGCAGATGCATCTGCTGATGGAAGGAGAAACCATTGCCTACAGACATCAAAGATACTAATGATGTATTGCCTTCCTTGTGGTGGGATGGCAATGCCACGTGTATAAGTCTACTGGCTACTTTACCCTCCAAACTGGAACAAGACAATGATAAGCGTTGATGCTATTTCGGCAGGGATAGGTAAGGCGGTGGTATCAATTACTTGGCTAAGATGTTGTGCAAACTCTAGCACCTAATAGAGACGATGGTAATGACTGGTATAGTCAATAGGTTGCCTTTAACGACTTGCCTGGCAGGACAGCAGTTGGTCTATTCTTCAGAGGAGCCCAAACCAACACGGAGGAATATTCATGTGACATTTGTTATAATTAGTAATATATATTCAATTTTATTTTATCAAGTAATTACAAGTATTAAACAATGAAATTTTGTTTTAAATTGACACATTTCTATAATACTTTGCTAATTGAAGTTTTAGTAATTCTGTACATATATAATGGCCCTTTTTTTATAGATTTTGATATAAATATGTGAATGTTAATGCTTTATTTGTGACATTTATGTTGAGTTGCAAAACAAAGGTAATGAATTAACAAGCCTAGGCAGACTAGATAAGCCTGTCTGGGCACTTTAGTTTTAGGACAAGCTAGACAGCTTGCTCTAAAACTAAAGTATTACTAGGTTAAAATATGGTTGATCTACTTAATTATTTAAACACTTAATAAGTTGACTTTTAATATAAAAAAATCTAATATCCATCAAGGTTATTATTATTACATTTGTAGATCATTGTTTTCTGATAATAATTGTATGTAGTTTTGATTGTTTGTCAATAATAAACAAAAATGTCATCAAAGGTGAAAAGGGAAAAACAGTAGCAAATATCTTGTACTTTTAATCAATGTGGACAAGCACACATATATAAACTGGTCATCAAAAAAATCGGCCCACCCTGTTTTTGTTCGTTATTTCTCAATTATTTCGTAGATAAGCCATTTCTCACAGTTGTTTTTTGTTTTGAGGGTCGGATAAGATGTTTGACACTCTGTTTGTCATAAATCCTATGGCACTTAACGGTACTTGATTATTTTTTGTTCAAAAATACTGCTAATTGCTGATTTGACGGTTTACGTCGGTACAAATTAAGCTCGTGTTTCCAGTCCGAAACAAACTTTTCTCGGGATATCTTGTTATTTACGTTAAGTTTATTTACTGAAGCTGTAGTTTTGATTAATTTTGCCTGAAAATAATGGATACTACTGAAGCGGAGGCAGCGCAAGTTGTGGCTCTACTGCAACAGGGCTTAAGTCAACGTGTCGTGGCTAGAAGATTGAATCTCAGCCGTTCTGCAGTTCGACGAGTTTACCAAAGGTTTCTAGAGACTGGGCAGTATTGAAGAAGATCTGGATCTGGCAGACACAGGGTGACAACTCAAAGGGACGATCGCTTTTTAGTGGTATCGGCTTTAAGAAATCGACACCTTTCTGGCGTCGATCTCCAACAACGCTTACGTGAAGATCGGGGTGTGGCTATAAGTGACAGTACTGTTAGAAGGAGACTTCGAGAGCAGAATTTAAGACCACATAAACCAGCAACGGGACCACTTTTGACCACAGCTCATCGTCAAGCAAGACTTCAATTTGCGCAAAATCACATTAACTGGACTATAGGTCAATGGGAGTCAGTTCTTTTTAGTGATGAGAGTCGAATGACTTTATACGGTTCTGACGGACGTCGTAATGTAATGCGACGACCGGGTGAATGTTATGCCCAGTGTTGCATAAGAGAAACAGTCAGTTACGGTGGGGGCTCTGTAATGTTTTGGGGCGGGATATCTTTAACTGGACGAACGGAGCTGGTTTTCATAAGTAGAGGTGCTTTAACTGCTGCACGATACATTACGGAGGTTTTAGAAGACCATGTGGTGCCTTATGCTGGCTACATCGGGGAAAACTTTCAACTTATGCATGATAATGCACGGCCACACATAGCGCGCAATGTCACCCAGTATTTAGAAGAGGTCGGCATTCGTGCTATGCAGTGGCCCGCCCGAAGCCCTGATCTAAACCCGATAGAGCACATGTGGGACACCTTAAAACAAAAGGTAAGAGCACGGAATCCAGCCCCTACCACATTGGGAGACCTGGAAACCGCCATCAAGGAAGAATGGGAACGAATTCCTCAAGAGACCATTAAAACCTTGATTAAATCTTTAAAACGGCGAATGCAAGCCGTTATTCGAGCAAGAGGAGGAAATACCCAATATTAAGATGAAAAAATGGTGACGATAACTTTAATGATTAAAAAAATAAGTGAGTTTGAAATTTTAACTAAAAAAATGTGAAATTAATGATTTTGACTTCAAATGCTAATTAAATTGATTTTTTTTATAATTTGAAGGTTTAAAGTACTTAAATTAGTGTAAATAAACATGATTAGTAAATCATTTTAGTTATTAAACAATATGTTTTCTTTTGCCAATGAAAACGCATAATTTGCGGTGAAAATGCAGGTGGGCCGATTTTTTTGATGACCAGTTTATTATAAATGTGAAAGTCTGTTATACTTACACATCTTAACCAAACAAAATATTTTAATTGAAGACCTTGAGTCAAACATAGGGTGGGTATACCAGTAACAAACCAATTAAGCGACATTTTGAAACTAATTTTGATTTTGCAGCTCAATTATTACAATCATTGCAAAAAAAATAAAACCATAGAATCATGTAGCTTATTCCGATTTTCTTAATAGCTGTTAGGTTTCTCTTTGTTTAAAAATGAATGTGGAAAGTTGTAACGTGCCTGAGGTTCACCAGATTGTACCGTCAATAGACCAACATTGTGCCAATAGTGAAACAAGCAAATAAAACGATTGCTTTTTGTAAAGAATTTTTTTATTATTAACACTAACAAGTTTTCTACTTAACAATCATCACAACTTTTCTTCATTCTTAGTCAATATAGTGGGGAGCCCCTTTTTTTCATTGAAGAGGATACTTCAGTTTTATTTTATTTATGACGGTAGTGTGGGGAATTTCATATATTCGGCAAGTTTCTCTAATATTTGCATCTTTGCTTATCTCGTCTATCGTTTTAAGTCATAAATAAATATTCAAGGGACAAATTACACTTACTGATCTAACCCCAAAGTAACCAAATTATTTGCTTGTATTATGGGTGTTAGTCAACAGTAATACACAGAAATACATAATAAATACTGGAATATATTTAGTAAACACCCAAACCCGGAAATACAAACATTTATGCTCATCACAGAAATGCTTGTCCCCGTCGAGGATTGAAACCAAGCCCCGTCGATTGTGTAGTGAGGGTTGCTAACCAGTCAGTCAATGGGACGGTTATCTCCTTATGATTGTAAAAAATTCCTTTCGGTGGTATTGTCTTTCTTGAAAAAAATGTAGGCAGTCCATTACTGTAACAAACTCATATATAGATATTACCAGTAATAAACCACTGGTTTACAACAGGAACATTGTCAATATTTTAAGAGTTTCAAAGAATAATTGATTGCAGTACAGCAGTATGCAGTACCTTGCCTTGTGCTACCCCGAATTACAGGAACCTGGAGTTGTGTGGTTTTCAAATCTCTGTGGAGTCATCTTTTATTCCACTTAATGGCTCCACGTCACACTATTGCTTAGCCTATGTACGTGTTCAGACAAATTGTAGAAAATATTTCTTCTATTACCTTCTTCTTCAAAAAAGAAAAAAAGATTTTTGTGTTTGGAAATTTTGCAGGAGAAAAAATCAAGTTGTTAAACTATGTTAAACTACTTTCTTAGATTTTATGAATCCTTTTTGTAATATAACTTTCGTCGGCGATTTTATATTTATATAAGTAATTTGAGATCTAAACAAAAGATTTTTTGTCAACGTGTATTTTTGAAGGCCCAATGAAAATTATTTTATGTTTATTTATATGGGAAATTATACCCCGACTTACACAAATTCGATTCATGCAATTGTCACTCAGTCCCATTCATTACATAAGTTCGGGGTATTACTGTATATTAAGTAAATATAAATTTAAAAGACAGAATAAATTATCAAAAAGCTAAATCACCAGTTCTAGACCAAATGGAATATTACTGGAAAATTATTGAATTCTATTTAAATTATTTAAATTAGCATTTTCTGATGAAATAAGATGTAATATTATTTTTTTACACATTATATAATACAATTAACTGGAAAATAAGTTGCAATGATTGATATAAACAAATATTTGAAAAGATTAAAAAAAGCTTACTGTCAACGTGTTTTTTACTAATATGGCCGCCCGGAACGAAGTGAACCATAGTCATTTTGAATAATGCATTTTTACTGATGTAGATGGCATGTTTATTCCTTTTATTTATAAATAAATGACTGATAGCAAGACGGCAGTGCTACCAAATATAAAAAAGTGTCTAAATTTGACAGAAGGTTAATAATTTGATATGATGTTAGTAATTATGTACTACTGGTTCCTGGCCTGGCCCTAGAGCACCCACAATAGTATGTCTTTTTTTCAAAAATAACCTGGGTCTGAAATGGGCTCAAAACTCAAAACTGTACAAAAAATTATATTAATAACTTACTTGAGGGCGAAGCTTTGCAGGGTGGGTGTTCATATGTTTGCATTTCTGAATTTGGTTATAACTCAGTTGTTCATATTACTGTATATGTGGGCTATCTGAAAAATTGAAAAATACCATATTGATCCAGGAAATCACTATCTAGTTTTAAACAAAGTCACTTTCCATTGTCTGTCACTATGTATGCTTAGATCTTTAAAACTATGCAATGGCTTTTATTGTAGTTTTATTTTAATAGATAGTGATTCAAGAGGAAGGTTTATATGTTTATCACCGTGTTGGTCCCGGCCTCCTTTGAAGAATAGGCCAACTGCCATTCTGCCAGGCAGGTTGTAAAAGGCGACCGATTGGCTATTATTGAGTCACTACCATCGTGGCCACTAGGTGGTAGATTTCTGCATTGTCTCGCCCGGGTCTGGTACCACCTCCTTACCTATTCCTGCCGCAATAGCGTCAGTGCTTGTCGCTGTCGTGTTCCAGGTTTGGAGGGTAAGGTAGCCGGTAAACTTATGCATGTGACATTAGACCTCGCCACAAGATAGCAACGCATCATTAACATCTTTGGTGTCTATAGGTGATGGTTGACTCTTTCCATCAGGAGACCCATCTGCTTGTTTGCTATCTTATGATATAAAAAAAATGTATAATGACATCCATTATATAGTAGAGAAATACTGTTATAAATATATTTAGCAAAACAATGTTTGCCCGGTCAGCTAGTAATAAATATATATCATGTGATCCCAATGTAAGCAAATTGCTTGCTTGTGATGTGGGTATTAATCCCATTTAAAATATTACTGAAATAAGTTTAATACATTTATTTATTTTTTTCTTTTTGGTGTGGAAATGTAATTTATAGTTGATAAAACAAGATTCTATTTTAAGGAAAGAAACGACTTTTGTAATCAACATATTTAGAGGTTGTGCACTGACTTGGAAAATTAAATAAAAAATCAGAATTTTGGTTTTTGATAATTTTCTTCTTGTGACCCTTAAAAATATCTAAAAATTAACAAATATGACTTTTCAACTTAAAATGCCAGAAATATTTTATAAGTTTTGGTACTTAAGTCATTTTCTTTTTAAATTCATAACTTCTTGTTTGCTTAAAAGTTGATATTTTGCAATTTCTTCTTTCAAAAACTTCAAAAAATGTTGCACTGCAAAATATTTTTTAATTACGCTGACCTAATTAAAAAAAATTCTAATTAGGTCAGTGTGCCACCACAAAAGTTAAATGAAATATATATACTTCAAAAAATTCTTTTTTTATCAGCTACAAATTATAACACGGGCCTAAAAGAAGATATTTATTTAAATTCGCTTCATCCTACCAGAGAATAAGACTACACAAATGTCTATCCCTGTCCTGGATTAAATCCAAGCCTCATTACAAATGGCATAGTTAAGTGTCAAGTGTCCATATTGAGTGTGCCTTATCTGGTTTTAGTTACTAAAAATGTACAAGTATGTGTGAATATTCTTAGCTATGGCATTACAAGAAGTGATTAAAAACAGGGTTTGAAAATATCCAATATATTTATTATAAATATCAAAATGTTGGATATTTATGATATATATAAAATGTTTGATATATATATAATCAATTTTGTATGAAAGTGATATTATTATTTATGTATACTTTTTTTTTTTTTTTATATTATAAGATAGCAAACAAGCAGATGGGTCTCCTGATGGAAAGAGTCAACCATCGCCTATAGACACCAAAGATGTTAATGGTGCGTTGCTATCTTGTGGCGAGGTCTAATGCCACATGCATAAGTTTACCGGCTACCTTACCCTCCAAACCGGAACACGACAGCGACAAGCGCTGACGCTATTGCGGCAGGAATAGGTAAGGCGGTGGTACCAGACCCGGGCGAGACAATGCAGAACTCTACCACCTAGTAGCCACGATGGTAGTGACTCGATAGCCAATCGGTCGCCTTTTACGACCTGCCTGGCAGAACGGCAGTTGGCCTATTCTACAAAGGAGGCCGGGACCAACACGGCGAAAAAAAACTATTTGCTTTTTAGTTTCATAAACATAGTAATTATTTTTAAAAAAACTTAATTGTTTTATATATTTAGGTAAGTACTTAAATTCAGACAAATGAAACCAAAACATAAAATCTTCTAGATCAGGCAAAATTAACTAAAAAACATAAAATCTCATATGTATCAAACAAGTCAAAGACAATCAATGGTCATATTAGGTAATAATACGATAAACTTACAAATAACTTTAGAATATAATCAAATAAGTCTTTTAGTTATCAAATCAGTCATTTGTAGTAAACTGTTAGTTATCAAATAAAATAATCAAAAAATGCTGTATTTTTACTATTAGGGAGTATGTTTTAACTCCACTCCAACACCATCTTCTTTTAGGAAGTAGAAATATGTACAGTAACAAACGTCGAAAATTACTTAGTAATATAAAATTTTTAAGACATTTTTGTATTTATATATATCATAAAAAATCATTTGATATATCGTCGTTGATACTACAATACCGCGTAACTAACAGTGGATAATACCACGGAAGTACAAAAGCATCAAATTTTAGATTTGTATTTGTATGATGATGTATGTTTTAGCTTAATATTGATTGGATTCAATTAGATATTATTGTATAAGCTCATTAATACACTTTTTAGAATAGCTAAAAGTTAAGACAGGTATTCGTTTAGTATTTGAAAAGATGTACAGTTCCTTTGTTCTCCTGTAAAATTTGCTACATCTAAGTTAGGTAAGCGGTATTGTCTATTGTTAGTTACGCAGTATTGCAGTATCAACGATGATATATCATAATTAAACCCCATTATCTACGTAGCATATTGGTGGCAACTGATTTTAGGGATGGGGTAATTATAATTAAATAAATCTCTGTTTTCTTTTTTATTTAAATAACAAAATAAATAATTTATTACATATATTAAATTACTTATTTAATATATGTAATAAATAAGTAATTTAATATTATAATAAATTATTATAAATAATTTATTATAACATTACAAAAAAGAAAACAGATTTATTTTAATTACCCCATCCCTAAAATCAGTTGCCACCAATACACTACATAGATAATGGGGTTTAATCATATAATATATCCTCAAACCATGATTAAAAACCAAAAATCAGTCTAGCTCTGGAATAGATATTTTATAGGCTTACTATCTGACATTACAGAGTATTTGATAAATTAGGAGATTCTAACTATTGACATTTAACTTACATGTTATTAATCTAAAATTTCATTTGGTTACTGATATTATCACATTTATTTGGTTTAGATCCAGACACTGCCAATGGAAATGCAACTGTTGAAACTGTAAAAGACGAAAGCAACAAAAATGAAAAGTCTGTGAAGAATACGAAGAATAGTAATAAAAAAGCCAAAATGGCTAACACTGAAGCTAGTGAGCCCAAGGCAGAGTCATATGAAAATGGAAAAGAAGAGACTGATAAACTTGAAAAGATTGAACAGGAGAATGCAACAAAAGAAGAGGAACCCTCTGAAACCACAGAGAAACCAGCTGAAAATGCTCCTCCTGTGTTTGTTCCTAAATATAAATACTCAGATGGTAAGTGTACATTATACTATAATATTAGATATAACACGTGTGTATTATATCTAATATTCTATTCTCACTGGATATTATTTTGAACAGAAGAGTGACAATGGACAGAATGACTGATTAAAATAAGAGAAGTGTGTGGTTGATGTGCGGGGCCCATTTGGAAAATTTTGAAACATTCAGAATGCATTTATGATACGGAGTGAAACATGTTAGGTTTAAAAATATTGGTCTAAAAATTTAAAGGGTATGTAGTCTGTCTGGAGTGTAATGTGTAGCAATGCCATATGCCTAGTTTTTGAAAATATGTATGTATGTATGGTAAATAGACCATCTGCCTTCAAGCCATATTACCCATAATATACAAGACTTGGTGGGCCAGCCTATTTTTATATTATGAAAGTACCAAGGTCTAGGTCCCCTTTAAACAATAGAAAATCTGCCATTCTACTAGTCACGTCGTAATAGACGAACGATTCACTATAAGAGTCACTACTGTTGTGACTATTAGGTTATAGGGTTCTGCAATGTCTCGCTCGGGTATATGATACCACTACCTTACATATTCCTACTGCAATAGTGTAAATGTTGTCATTGTCGTGTTCGGGTTTGGAGTGTAAGGTAGCATGTAAACTTATGCATGTGGCATTGGCATCCCGCCACATGGGTAGCAGTGCGGGACCATTGCCTATAGACAGCAACGATGTTACTGTCTATAGGCAATGGTTTCTCTTTCCATCAGGAGAGCCATCTCCGTGTTTTCTATCCAATGATCAAAAAAAATATCCAAAAAAACGAAGATCTGATATAGCTTTATGTTTCTGACACTTGAAATTTATTATCATTGATGCCTTTGATCTCCATAGGGAAATGTTTCGATCAAGTGAGTTTACTGTTTATTTATTGTGCTGTACTAAAAAATCACTTAAAGTAAAAAAGATCAATGTTAAGTAGGAAATGAAATATTTTTTGAAGAATTATTTTCTGCTATGAGATATCTCCAAACTTATATTCCAATTTGCTATTGCAATTTATGTAATTTAAACATTCTACATTAAAAGAATCAGCTTTATATTTTATCATGGATGTGTATTTGTTGAACCAAATGTTATAATTGCAAGGTTTATGTTTTTGGCTCATAATTTTGTTGCTTAGTTCAATTGCGTAATACTGGTTATTTTATTATCAGTTAGGTCACTAGACCTCATTAGCAAGTATTGTGTACATACACAGACTAATAATATCAGACAGACATTAATTAACACCTAAACTAGGATTATTGGTATCAGATGTGTCTTCGTCAAATTGATACAAGGGAAACAATCTGCAATTGTGATTACTGTGAAAAAAAAGATATTATAACCTTTAATTAGGATCACAATTGTTTAACTTAGTTTCATGGAATTTCATTGATTAATTTTTTGTTTCTCTTAATTAATCTTTAGCCCTCTTATTTCAATAACAATCATCTTCATTTCGACGCGTCCCAAGAACAAAATCGTATCTACAAAACCACCAAATTACAATATGTTTGTTTGTGGGAGTACATTGTAGATAAGATGATGTTCACTTGAGTATTTCCAAAAACAAAAGACCAATAACTATAAAAAATATATTGTCTTTTGGCTTTATGCGTGTTTAATGCGAATTTTATTATAAAACCAATTTCGTCTGATCTCTACATACGATTTTGTTCTTGGGACGTGTCGATTTCTATATTGATTTACTTGTGTTTGAGCTAGACTAAAATGTATGTCAAAAGAATACAGTATGGAAGAGGTGGCATCGGTCTTTTCTCAAAATACCTTCCAATACCTTCCAATTAAAAATCTGTCCCTTTATACAGTAATAATATCAGCAATCCGAAATAGAAAAACTTTTCTCTTGCTATTATTCTAAGAGGACACATTGATCCTCTCTATTTACAATGTTTAAGATTTAATACATTTAGAAAAATTATAATAGAAAGAAAGAATTTTTATTTACAAGCATAAAGGTGTTGTTGTAAGCAATGACTTGTATTGCTATTGTACTGACCTACTATAATATGCTGCACAAATAAGGAAAAATCATTGTAATCCATTGCAATTTTTGTGGTCATTGAGTAAAATTATTTTGAATTAGGTTGTTTACTGTTTTAATTTTTATTTGTGAAAATGCCATCAATGTTCAGAAGAGAGGTGTAACAGAAAGCAGTGGAAAGAGTTGTAGGTGGAGGGCCGTTGATATAATGCACTTGGAAACAAGTGATTGTATAATTTTTTAGTCGTAAATGTTAAATATGCGGAAAATAAAGGGTTTATTATTAATTAATGTTCAAATATTGTGGGGTCTGCACCATAATTCTGTTAAAGTCAAAGACAAAACAACAAAGCTTGTAGTAACAGTCAAAACTCTATGTCTACCACAACATAAAAATTGTAATTTGTTAAAATTAAGTGATACAGTATTTTGTGTGTGTTTATCAATGTCAGTAATACTGCTTTTAGCCTATGTTCAACTAACTAATATAATTGTGTTATCAATGTTGGAAGAGAGCCAATTCAATTTTTAGTCTAGCATCCTCTTCCTTGACTGTTAGCTACTCTTTCAAAATTATAACCGCAGATCTTGTTAGGGTCAAACTATCTAATTTAAATATTTCATGCAAATTTTATGCCCTCAGATACAAAAAATATCATATTTTCTGTATGACATGATGCGTCAACATCTTTTTAAACAAAATACTTACTTAGATACTTTACCACTGGTTCAGAAGCCAGGTGTAAAGAAGATTATCAGAGTACAAATTGACATTTGTGTAACCTACATAATAACTATGTATAATATTGTGAAAGTAAATATTTCTTGTAGATCAATGGTCTCCACTAAACACAGCTGGAAAGAAATGTTATGATATTGATCTGCTAATGCAGATAAAAGAGGATCCATTATCTAAAAACAAGCCTAATGTTCCTTTGTTAGAGGCCTGCAATGTGATGAGGGTAAGTAATTTTGCTTTTTATCGCTAACTTTACAACATTTCACAAATATTCCTTTAAACACCATATACAGTCCGCGCGCGAGCTCCGGGGAATTTTGCGGAATGTTGACGTGCAGTGAATTAGTTGATATTACACACTGCACATCCGCCCCTACCTCAGTTCCCAATTCCTTGGAAAGTCACACACACACAGCAGTTCGAAACACAAGTATCACTTAAAAAATAATTGTGAAACAAATTGAATAATCAAAATATGTAATTTTTTTTTATATAGTGTATTACTCCTTCATCAAACAATCAAATTGCTCCTGAATATCAATTGAAGCAACATAACGAAGCTTTATAATTTTTAGGCTGAAATATTAGCTAAGATCTAGATTTTTCTCCATGCTGGTGCTGATGCTTTAAATATACCATCTGCCATTCTGCCAGGCAGTTCGTCAAAAGTAAACAATTTGCTATATGAGTCACTATCATGTCATGTCATCATGACAACTAGGTTGAAAAGTTCTTCAATGTCCTGTCTGGGTCTGGTATCATTGCTTTACATATTCCTGCCACAACACCATTGTTGCATATCAATGATAGCATCGTTGCATATAAAAAAATAAACTATTTCCAATGGAGCTGACCAATAAGAATAAGAGAAGAAGCTACTTTTATTGCCACGGAACATAGCCATAAGATCTCAACAGACAGGGCTTCCAATTAAAAAAAAACCCACTCAAATTGGTCCATCTGTTTAAAAGCCACAATGCCACAGTAGACCCACGAATACACATATATGTGAGTGGTTACGCAAAAAGGGACCTGAAGGGATTGGAAACAGTTTTTTTTTTTGATAAATTCTGATTCTATGGTCCTTCATCTTTGTTTTGTTCTAATCAAAATAATTTTAGGTGCCGTAGTTTTTTTTAAATGATTTTTTATGTAAGCCGAGGCAGTTTTGAAAATATTACACCTTATACACAGCGCACACTAGTTTCTTTTTCTAGCGCGCACATAAAGACAAGTAAAAGACAAATAAATAAGTCAGCAATAATACAGCTATCGCAAACACGTGCTATTTCTCACTGACGTAGTCGCTCACTAACGACACTAATATAAAACACCCCGCGCCTCTCTCCCGCACTCGTGGCGAAACTCAACATTTTAAACGTGATTTACTTGAAATCAATTATTTTCCCTTGAGGTCCCTTTTTGCGTAACCACTCACATATGTTAAACCCCACATTTTTGCATTAAAAGTAAAAAATTGAATTAATAAAGGAAACAGAAGAAAACAAGCAAAAAGAACTCAACTCAGTATCTATATTAAAAAATATTATAAATGCGAAAGTTTGGATGTTTGGATGAATGTTTGTTGCTTAATCACGCAAAAACTACAGAATGGATTTGAATGAAATTTGGCACACAGGCAGATGATGACCTGGAATAGCACATAGGCTAAGTTTTACCCCGGAAAAATAGGTAATCCTGTGGGATTCATTACAATGCATATTCTTTTATAATGCAGCAGGCTGCATGCTGCTGGAGATAATGTTGTGGAACCAATTACCGGCAGGGGTATTTCCGAACGGATACGACATAGGGACCTTCAAGAAAAGAGCTTACTCATTCTTAAAAGGCCGGCAACGCAACTGCAAGACCTCTGGTATTGCAGATGTCCATGGGCGGCGGTGATCACTTACCATCAGGTGCACCTCTTGCTCGTTTGCCCCCTCTTCTATAAGAAAAAAAAGGTAATTAATATGTCTGAGGTGTGAAATAGAAATATTGTCATGACAATCACACCAATAAAAGGAAGTTTCGTCTTTTAAATACTTGTTAAAAGTATCATCGTACAAAAAAAAATTATTGGCTGTCAAAATTATTGTTAAAATATTTTGATTGAAATGGGAAAATAATGAAATGGAAGATTGTAATTATGGAGTAATAAATTTTTGTATATACGATTGCCAGATTCTATAGATTTTTAAAATTCTTTTTACCACTTATTCTTTATCACACTTTGTTTTGTTTTTTTTTTATATCGTAAGATAGCAAACAAGCAGATGGGTCTCCTGATGGAAAGAATCAACCATCGCCTATAGACATCAAAAGTGTTAATGGTGCGTTGCTATCTTGTGGCGAGGTCAAATGCCACATGCATAAGTTTACCGGCTACCTCACCCTCCAAACCGAAACACGACGGTGACAAGCACTGACGCTATTGCGGCAGGAATAGGTAAGGCGGTGGTACCAGACCCGGGCGCGAGGCAATACAGAACTCTATCACCTAGTAAAGTAAAAACCTGTTTGCTTACTATAAAGCTGATTTAGTTAATAATTAAGCCTTTAGTTTATTGAGAGTGCAATATCGTAACCTACTTATTTAATTGCAGTCCACACCTATACAAGAACCAATGATATTCAATCCAATCTCAAGACCAATGAATGATGCATTTTTCCCCAACTTCTTGAAAATTCCTGGTCCTGGATCAAGAAGTAATGTGCCCAAAGAGACAAAGAAAGAATCTAGGAGTATGGCCCAAAGTAGTAAGTAATCTGTATTAGTATTATCTAAAATTTATTAATAAATAGAAAAGTCAAGAAAAATATAGTTTTATGATGTGAAAAATATTAACTTTAGCTTTTACGAAAAATTATGTCTCAATGTGCTTACACAATAGCTATTGTCAAGTTTACATGAAGAGTGCAGAGATCCTGAGATCTAGTTATTTACTCCATCCGATCTGAAACTGAGAAATTACAAACCTATGAAACTTAGACTGAAATCAGATATTAGTGCACTGTATCAATTGGAATCCGTGAAAATATGAATCTTGAAGAATTAAGCAATTCATACCAAAGCGATTTCATTTATATGCAGAACAATGACAAAGCACTTGCATCTCTTGCTCTCATATGGTTGTGAGAAAATTAATGCGCTCTTTTTAACATGCTTAGTTGCTATTGTCTTTTGAAACTGACTTCATTTTCAACGTATCCCAAATTTAAGTATAACTTTTTTTGTATTTTACACTATTTATCGTCGGCACTTGGTGAAACTCCATTTGTAGTTTTGTTAATACACTTTTTTTTGATTAATTTTGGGCTAAATTTTTGTAAACAGCTTTGTTTTGATGAGACGTACATCTTTTCTATCTTCGAAAAATCTCGTGTCGGGTAACTAATAAAGATAAAAAAGAAAAGTTTAGACTGTTTGACTAAGAAAAGTTTTCACTTTACGTGTAGGACAATATTACCCTTGAACCACAATATCAATTAACAAGCTGTTGTGAGAAAATTAGGTTGTTTTTGAATTGATTAATATCAATTTGAAAATCTCAATTCCGAATCTTTAGAGTGTAGGACTTGTCAAAAAACCTTTGAATGTGTAGGGCAAAAGCTTTTTCGTGTTTTTCGTAAAATAAGTGATTAAAGCAAAAAATAATTATTGTTTTTAATAAAATATTTTAACATCGCCGAATTAAAATGTTCTAAGCCCCCTAATTTTATTAGTTACCCGATTCGAGATTTTTCGAACATGAACAGTTTCATTTTGATGAGACGCAAATCTTTTCAGATTGAATCTTTTCAAAATGAAGCTGTTCACAAATGTTATTAATCAAAATAGTTTGTTCCTGCGACCACGGCCTTTATGGCTAATTTGGTCCATCAATATCTCATTCTAAATTGGAGATATACAAATGACAGAAAATAATTAAAAAGTGTAACTCAGAAGCGTACTTCCATACAAATAGTTCTAAACTGTACCTCATAATTTCACTGGTTCAGATCTGATGTAGTGTGTAACTATTCTCTCATCACCTAATGTATCAGTTTGCTGTTGTGCAAAACATAATCAGACTTTTTGTAAGATGTGCTGATAATAATCGCTTTAATGAAGTCAATTGAGGTCAACCACTTTTGCAGAATGACATTCTTGTGATCCCGTTTTAAATTTATATCATTTCAAGTTTACTTTGCATATAAAATGAAACAGTGTACACATTACCAAATATCTTTAACTATTGTTTGCAACCCTATTAGCGTACTTGACATTTATATCTTTGGACAATTTGATATTTAAAAAAAATCACAAATGATTATACAGACCTCGCCTTTCGAACCAAAATATATTTTAAGTTTATAATAGTAGCAAATATACAGATGAATTTTTTGACATTTTAATGATGATTTGCTATTGCATTGTATATAGTTACTTTTCAAGCCAGAATGAGACACAATCAATACAGCTGCAGGATAAGGCAATGTAGGTAACATAGACAGATGGGTCTTACAGAGCTATGGTGGATTGAAAAATATTTTTATTTTTCTACATATTCACCATCAAGTTCGATGCACTTTTGCCATCTCCCATTCAAAGCATTTAGAATTCTTCCTTAGAGTCAAAATATGCGTCTACTACTGTTTTGTCTTCGTCGTTTGTCGAAAATCTTTGACCTTCCAAGTGCTTTTTTAGGTTAGGGAACAGAAAGAAGTCTGAAGGTACCAGGTCAGGTGAATAAGACGGATGCGGTAATAGTTCAAAGCCATAATTGTGGATGTCAGCTGTTGATTGCACAGACGTGTGAACACTGGCATTATCTTGATGAAACAGGACTTTTCTTCTGAGCATTCTTGGATGATTTTCTTTTATTTCCTCTCGTAAACGACGTAGTAAGACACAGTAGTATGCAGAGTTTATAGTCTGACCCCTTTCAAGATTATTATAATCACACCCTTTGAGTCCCAGAATACTGAAGCCATTACCTTATTTGCCAACAAAAGCGCCTTAGCCTTTTTGGGGGGTGGTGAACCAGGTCGTCTCCTCTGTTTTGATTGTAGTTTTGTTTCTGGCGTACAGTAAAGAACACATATTTCGTCCATTGTAACAAAACGATTCAAAAAATCATCTGCATCGGCTTAAAATAACTCCAAACAGTCACATGAAATAGTCAATCGCATCCTTTTTTGTTCAACTGAAAGCAGTCATGGTTTTGTTCAACTGAAAGCAGCAATGAATCCACCTCGCAGACACTTTGAGGATAACCAATTTGTTGATTATGATATTTTGAGTTTGTTCATAATAATGCCTATAATTTTGGTTATCTCTCTAATTTTTAATCTGCAGTCTCCTATAATTAAATCAAGTAATTTTTTAATATTTTCGTCAGTAGTGGACGACAAAGGCTTTCCAAATTGGAGTTCATCTTTCACACTCTCTCTGCTACGCTTAAATTCTGCTATCCATTTTTGACAGATGAATAAAACAGCAAAATAGAGGATTTTGCTCTGTTTTATTCATGTATCAATATATGTATGTAATTTAATGTATTGACCACATCATCATAGATGGCTTTCGGTGATAGCCCCTTCTTATGGAGGTACATAATTATGGCACACCGATTTGCTCCATTTCCAGAAAGTATGTCCAGTTGCTTTGTTAAAAAATTTATAAAATTACAACAAATTATTGCACACATTTTTAACTTCACAAAATTAACTACTCTGAACTGAACTAAACAATGTGGGTAGATTTGATTTTTAGAATTGAATGGATCTATGTTAGGCCGAGTACTTTTCAATCCACCCTCGTAATATATTTGAGTATATTCCAGCTTTGTAAAAGAATATTTTAGTCCTATGTGCTCTTTCATATAGATATTTTATGTAGAAAACTTTGCTTGAACTAATTGCAAGTATGTAATACTGCACAAATAATAGTCATGGAAAGTTTTCTTTAAAAAATGCCAAAATAAAAAAAAGTGCTTGCTTACAATAAATACCGCCCCGTTGGTCGAGTGGTTAGCGACCCTGACTACGCAATCGACGGGGCTCGGGTTCGATCCCCGGCGGGGACAAATGAGTGTGATGGTGTGATGAATTTATATGATGAGCATATATGTTTGTATTTCCGGGTTTAGGTGTTTATTAAATACTATCTGTTGCCCGCGACGTCGTTCGCGTGGACATTTACTCCGCACAGCTCCTCCCCGTAAGTGATAACGTGATAATATGTAGCCTATAAGTTGACCCGACCTGTTAGTAGTATTCATGCAAAATTTTAAGTAATCCATGCAGTACTTCTTGAGTTTACTCCGGACATACATTGACTTTCCTACGATTTTATTATATGTATATAGATATTCTAGTATTTATATATATATATATTTCTATGTATTAGTATTGTTGACTAACACCCATAACACAAGCAAATAATTTGATTACTTTGGGGTTAGATCACTAAGTGTAATTTGTCCTGTAAATATTTATATTTATAAAAAAATAAATACGTTGTGTATGATGTTTACTGAGAGCATATTTGTATGTTTATGTATATCAGAAGGATGAAAAGTTACACTTTCTTTTATAAAATTATCATTAGTATAGGTGTGGTGTATTGTTCAAATAAACTATTTTATGATAGCGCATTATTGACTATAAATTATATTTTTCTATGCTTTACGTTGAGTTATACATTATGTAATGCTATGCATTATATTTACCACCACAACTCGATTATCATTAGCTCCATTCTCTGTGGAGAACAAATACAATTCTGTGTAATTATGCAGTTACCATAGATTTTTTGTATTATCCATTCTCTGTAGAGAACAAATACAATTCTGTGTAATTATACAGTTACCATAGATTTTTTGTATTATCCATTCTCTGTAGAGAACAAACACAATTCTGTGTAATTAAACAGTTACAATAGATTTTTTGTATTATCCATTCTCTGTAGAGAACAAATACAATTCTGTGTAATTATACAGTTACCATAGATTTTTTGTATTATCAGATTATTATTCGAAACAGCAATCTTTAGTGGTTTTGTTTATCTTTAGTGTTTTTGTTTAACACAAATTTGTTATCAATCAGTAACAACTAATTACAATAGTTTTTAAAAGTACAATGATGTGGTGTCGCGGGACACCAGGTAGGAACGAATTTCCTTCGGCTAAACGGCACTACTCGCTTGTGTATGCGACTGTCGCGCCTGCGCACGTCTCATTTAACGGTTTTATTCCACGCACTTTTTTCCACGGATTTTTTCTTACGGTTTTACTATCACATTTTTTTCAGTTCGGTCGCGCAGCAAAATCCCTATCCCCTCCAAGCCTGCCGTAAGGAACTTCGTTCCAATAATTAAAATGGAAACATGTACTTTAAATAATGAAAATGAAAGATATAATCGCTCGCTCGCTAAAACTCTATAGCGGCTGGACCGATTTGGCTGATTTTGGTTTTAAAATATTCAGAGAGGTTTAGGTTAGTTTAAAAGGTGAAAAAATATAGAAAAAAACCGGAAAAGTTTGGCAGAACAACGTTTGCCGGGTCAGCTAGTATGTAATAATTTGTCACTATTACTATACTAATAAAGTAAATTTTATGAATGTGGAGACTTGACAATAATTACTCAGGTTATTTCTCTTATTCTCAAGTTCAAAATTTGATGTAACAGTGACATTCATTATAACAAAATATTCATTTTGTGAATGTGTTGAAAAACAGCCTACCTGCTTGGCATGCAAAAATATGTTTTACTACTATTGTAAGCACAAGATGGATACTGCAACATGCCTCATTTTCATCACTTAAATACACTAGTAATATTTAATTGCATTGTCCTATCTAAATAATATCAGAACTTGTCAATGTACATTCCAACTTTAGGGACTAACATTGATGAAATATTTTGTTTTAAGTAAAATTGCACAAGCTTAAAACTGCGTATATGTTATTTATTTTTTATTTTTTTATAATATAAGATAGCAAACAAGCAGATGGGTCTCCTGATGGAAAGAGTCAACCATCGCCTATAGACACCAAAGATGTTAATGGTGCGTTGCCATCTTGTGGCGAGGTCTAATGCCACATGCATAAGTTTACCGGCTACCTTACCCTCCAAACCAGAACACGACAGCAACAAGCACTGACGCTATTGCGGCAGGAATAGATAAGGCGGTGGTACCAGACTCGGGCGAGACAATGCAGAACTCTACCACCTAGTAGCCACGATGTTAGTGACTCGTTAGCCAATCGGTCGCCTTTTACGACCTGCCTGGCAGAACGGCAGTTGGCCTATTCTTCAAAGGAGGCCGGGACCAACACGGCGACATGTTATATTCAGTTTCAAAAACTTAGGCTGTATAAGACATGACACAAGAAAGTTTCTATTGCATATTCTCTTATCATTCCCTTAAATAATTTTGTACAAGCAGGTAAAGGCAGTGTGAAGCTCTCTCCAGCTGTCAGCAGCAGTGGGGCTCACAAGCCAGTCATCCATGTATCTCTCTCACTACGTGAAGAAGTCAAGCTCAACCAGACTAAAGACGCATGGAAGCCTTCGCGCTTGAAGAAGGATAGCCTCACAGAGGAGGAAGCGAAGACTCAAGTAAGATGTCTGGCCTATTATTTGATGATATTTGCAAACACTGTATATTTTACACCAGGTAACTCTTTTATGTGTTGTATATTCTGAGACATAACATTTTAAGTCTCAGTGCCAGTAATTACACTGGCTGTCTTCTTGCCCTTCTCTCCGAAACACAGCAAAGCTGTTGAACGGGAGAAACAAGCAAGGTGGTGGTAACCATGCAGTTGGGAGCGTGGCCCCAGTGCATCCCTCCCACATGTTTAAACAATATGAAACCAACTAAATTTCTTACAATGTACAATTTGCGTTGAGCTGTGAATCAGAAAATATATAATTTTGCACATTAGAAAAAATATATCTTAAGAGCTAGTGGGAGGAAACCTGTGTATGTATTTGACCAGACCTGGGGTTTCGTACAGTAAGGCCCCTATACCTACCAGACATGATATGTGTGGGACTCGATAAGCTCAAAGTGGTGGACGCGGCAGGCGCTCAGGTAAGACAGGTATCGATTTTTGGAAAATTTTAAATCCATTTAATCACGTCTGTCATTTTATAATTTGAAAATGTATATTATTAATATTATCGGAAAACATAAATGGCAGACCATTACCGCCTAACATTGTGGCAAACAGTTTTGAAAATGCTAAAGCAATGTTTAAAATAATTGACAAGATGTGACATTGATATATTTTATTTATATTGATTTTAAAAACTCATATTGATTATGGCAGTCGTTTTCATTGAGTACATACAACAGTAGACAACAAAATAGTAGCTTCTATCCAGTCAGATGTATACGTATACTGTCTATTGCTATATTTAGATATGTGCTAATGTATATACTCAATGAAAATGTCTGCCATGACCCATATAAGTTTTTAGGACCCTATTAAATAATAATATCAATGGCAGATCTCGTCAATTACTTTCAAAACTTTATTTTTTTAGCATTTTTAAAATTGTCTGCCACGACGTTTAACGCGCGATAATAGTTTGGTATTGTTGTTTGCCGATAATAATAATAATTTATTTTCAAATTATAAAACCGCAGACGTGGCTAAATGGATTAAAATTTACCTAAAATCAATACCAGTCTTATCTGAGCGTACGCTCAGATTGGGCTTAGTAACTCACCATCCCATGTATGGTAGGGTCTGGTCAAATACATATAGGTAGCCTCCCACTAGCTCTTTAACTACAATGTTGCACCTGCATCAACCAGAGATTACTTTTTTGTTTGTAGAAGATAAACACATGTAGTCCTTTTGGTTTTGAAGGTCGGAAACCCGAAAACAAGATGTTTTGTTTGTAATTCACATCTGATTCACTGTAAAGCACATCTGATTCTCAATGTTCTGTTTGTTACTCTCAGACAATATATAACAGGTAATCTGAGATGCCGCTTGCACTAATCATGAATAGGTGTCTAAGCAGCATCTCTAAATATTACCAATACAAATATATAGAAAAAATCTTACATATTTTTAATAAAGGTGACTTTCTCTTTTGTTGCAATAATTTTATGATAAAATACCGATGGCTCTCTTGATAGAAAGTCTATATGTCAAATATGTTAATGGTGTAACGCAATCATTGTGACGAGTTGAAAAAACATGTGCTTTAGTTTTACCACTGAAGCTATTACGACGCGAATAGGTAAAGTGTGGTGTTAAAGCTTAGTGGATGGTCAGAAGTCTCTCACCTTTTTGGACCTGCCCAATAGGAAGATACACGGTGTACTTTTCAAAGAGGCTTCCAAAATAACAGTTTAATTTTAAAATCGGTATGATGCAATCTCATGGAGTACATATAAATAATAAATTCACGTGAGACATTTTATAATTAAAAAAAAATATGTAACAGCATTGATATAAAATAACCAAGATACACATTCAGTGTTTCAAAACCTTCCTCTATAAATGAGCACATTCAAAAATTTCAAATAGAATCACGCCAATCGCGACTCTGTTAGTTTTATTACTTTTTGTACATTGGTTTGTAAAACAACTATAAATCTTATGTTTAAAGTTGGATATGCAACAACATATGTTTTTGCCCTCTCTAAAAATCTTGTTGTTGTATAAAAAGTTTGTTTTTACACATAATCATCAACGGCAAAAGATTGTACCAAGTCAAAAACAAGAGGAGAGGGATGTGTTTTTGACGTGAAAAATCTGGTTGCCA
Organism: Apodemia mormo; assembly: GCA_036924255.1. Taxonomy (NCBI): domain Eukaryota; kingdom Metazoa; phylum Arthropoda; class Insecta; order Lepidoptera; family Riodinidae; genus Apodemia; species Apodemia mormo. The sequence goes on from JAUPFN010000004.1 coordinate 2,785,019, forward strand.
CAAAAAAAGCCCGCTGATATTTTCCTCAGATCATCTCTTTCTTTAACAATCCTACAGGGTCTAAACATTGATTCTTCAGATGGTGTCCAACGGTTTCAAGGAATGTCGATTTGGTCAAAAGCAAACAACACAAGATAATTTAAATTAAATAATGTTTTCGTAGCTTATTTATATTTAACATTAATATATACTTCATCCTCACAGGAACTTTACAAAAAATTCCGAGGTATCCTGAACAAGCTGACTCCCCAGAAGTTCGACACTCTCTTAGATAAAGTGAAGACACTGGATATTAACTCTCAGAGCAGGCTCGAGGGTGTAATTAATCTTGTCTTTGAAAAGGCCATTGATGAACCTAACTTCTCAGAAGCTTATGCGGCGATGTGCAGCAAGCTGTCTATGATCAAGGTATTGATGAATCTTTCTGATGCAATTTTAATGTGTAAAATAGAGTGGTGACTGACTCTAATAGTGTAGGCAGAGTTAAAAACTCTGTGGTTATTGACATTATTTACGGGAATGTGTTTGTGTGTAATTGTATTTAGTTATGACTATTTAATTTATTTTAACTTTTCCTGCAGTTTTTATAATATATTCTTTTATTGAATACAGTTCATCCTTGTGTTTTGCATGCAACTGAAACAGTATGCTAGTGTGTTGAACCACCTGCGGTCTTTAACTTTCAAAAACAAGAATTAACAAAGGTAGCAAAGTATATTTGCTTAAACGCTTATTTCATTTAGAGAAGCGCGGTCCATCTTAGGCCGCATCTTAGCTTACCACCAGGCGAGATCGTGCTCCAGCGCTTCCCTATCATAATCGATAGGAATAAAAGGATAGGAAAAAAAGCATAAGGAAATTAGAAAAACAAGTGTTTGAATAACAAAGTCGATGTTATTCCACCGGGGCAAAGCAGGCAATAGAAACATATTTTTAAGAAAGCTATACAATAAGTTGCTTATTTTCATGATCTTCATACAGTATTTCATTCCATTAGGTGCCCTCAAACAATGATCCCAACACTTGTGTCAACTTCCGTGGGCTGATCATCAATAAATGTCAAAGCCAATTCGTCGCTGAAAAAGTCGACGAGCAGGTACAGAAATTGGAGAAGGAAATTTCTGAATGTACAGACCCGGTGAGTATTTAAAATAATTTATATCTTTTTACTATTGTAAATGCAGAACTTTGTTGTGGATGGATGTTCATGTATCGAGTCTTTTGCACTTGTGAACAAGACTATCAATATGACGTCGTCATTTCAAAAGCATAAAAGTTCTGAATTAAAAATCTGCTGCATGTGTAGTTGAACTATTAAAACTGTTGAAAAAATCATTTAATGACGCCACTTAATCACAAGTATTGTACTAACAATTTACTAAAGAAATTTACTTAAGTTTATTTACTACATCATAATTGCATGAGCAACTTACTATAAGTAATTGAACAAACAGTACACCAGTGAAACAAGAAAAAGAAATACACATGAGTAAGATGCTCAAGCAACTTACTACAGGAAAACTAAATACACCATGAGTAAATTGCTGAAGTAACTTACCACGTGAAAACTAAAAATAATACACCATGAGTAATTGGCTCAAGCAACTTAACAATAAAAATATCTATCATCATTAGTAAATTGCACATGCAAATTAACATGAATAAGGAATTCACTAGTAGTTAAATGCGCAGTCAAATTACTATGAATAATTACTATGCGTGTGGCATTAGACCTTGCCACAAGACAGCAATGCACCGTTAACATCTTTGGTGTCTATAGGCGATGGTTGGCTCTTTCCAACAGGTGACCTGTTTGCTTGTTTGCTATGGAATGATATAAAAAATGTGCAGACCATACCATCAATAAATTGCACCAACAACATTGATATAAAATACCCAAGGTGCACAGTCCCGAACAAAACTGACACTCAAATGTGTCACTAATTTCATTTAAATATGTAGTTATAGATATGGCAAAAACATATGTCTTTGTATATCCAACCTTAAGCGCAAGATTTACAGTTGTTTTTACAAAGCAATGTACAAAAAGAAATAAAATTAACAGTGTCGCGACCGACGCGATTCTATTTGGAATGAGTGCACAATTTCAAATTGTGCGCTCATTTTTTGAGGACGTTTTTGAGACACTGATTGTGTATCTTGGGTTTTTTTTATGTAATGACCTTCAAATATTTACCAAATTGGATGCATTTCCCATCATTATTTCAAAATTACCCTAATCTTCAGTCACATATACAATTAACATGTCAATGCCATTGTGACTACTAGGTGGTAGAGTTCTGCTACGTCTCGCCTGGGTTATGGTACTATCGCCTTACCTATTCCTGTCGTAATTGCGTCAATGCTTGACATTGTCGTGTTCCGGCTTAGGGTAAGATAACGGATAGACTTATGCATCAGGAGAGCTATTTGACGGCTCTGATCATATCTGTCAACTAAAGTTATTCAATAAATCTTATACTCATTGTAATCACTAGATATCGAGAGCTCTATGAGAACTGGCTCAGAAAGTTAGCTACTATAATTTCGGCGCTGGTTTCTGGTTCATTTTCTAGAATTATCCCCCGTGTTTGTCCTGGTCTCCTTTGAAGAATAGGGCAACTGCTGTTCTGCCAGGCAGGTCGCAAAAGGCGACCAATTGGCTTTACAAGTCACTACCATCGTGGCTACTAGGTGGTAGAGTTCTTCATTGTCTCGCCTGGGTCTGGTACCACCGCCGTACCTATTCCTGCCGCAATAGCGTTAGTGCTTGTCACTGTCGTGTTCCGGTTTGGTGGCTAAGGTAGCCGGTAAACTTATGCACGTCGCATTAGATCTCGCCACAAGATAGCAACACACCATTAACATCTTTGGTGTCTATAGGCGATGGATGACCCATTTGCTTGTTTGCTTGTAAAAAAGGATTTTGGCGTAAATTTGCCCATGTATAAAGCTGCATCCCCACTTGTAACTTTACAACGGACCGGACAGCGTGGCATCGCTACAGACATGTTACGCTAAATGTGGATGGTATTAGTTGCACTGACAAGGGCGCAAGCCACAAGCTCACATCGCATCGCTACCCGTGCCTACACGGCGCAGTCTTAGATCAAACATACTATAGATGTAGTGTTCCATACAAATGTTAACACAAAACGTAGCACCGTGTTACCACTAGCGCGTATATCTGTGCGTATTTTCGTGTCGGACAAACGATTTTATCTATACATACAATAAAATCGTAGGAAACTCAAAATGAATGTACATTGAATATTTTTTTAAAAGAATATTTGGGGCGTGATCTACAATCGATATCGAAGCCAAAAATATAGTTTTTAGAATTGTTGTCTGTATGTATGTCCTGGGTAAACTCGAAAAGTACTGCATGGATTTACTTCAAATTATAATACATATTATCACGCTATCACCTACGGCTGAGGAGCTGTGCGGAGTAAACAAACTCTGCGCGGACGAAGTCGCGAGCAAAAGCTAGTGGATAATAAAACAAAATGCCATATTAAAAAAAAACTGTATTACAAAATCAACCTTTGCTCTAATAAATACCTTATACGACACAAAATGAAATTTTGTTAAAATGTGCCTATTTTTTGTTCAAAATTTTGAAGAGCTATTTTTTAGATATTCGGTAACGAGAACAAAAATGTAGTGGAGGCGCATTATCAATTTGGGCAAGTAAACATAGAATTATATTAACCAACATTATTATTTTAACTACATTTATTATACCTGCACATTTGAACACACCCACAATCTATAGTACCTATATTTGATCTAAGGTCGCAGTACAAAACTAAACAAAGTCTACAACGATGTTAAAAGCGTACACTCCAACCCATTGTCTGTGTCCGTGTCATCGGGCGTACTTCGACGCGTGTCATAAATACAAGTGTGGACGTCTTCTGGTCCGCGGACAATAGCGAAAATCCTTTGAAATAAACCGACTTTCGATGGGTCGGCTCGTAACACGTGGCTTCGATGCGTGACAGGTACACAGACCAGCGTCCACACTGGGCCCGTCTAGTAACTCGTACATTGTTCCGCCGTTTATTCTGTGTTCGGCAGTTTCTTTCAGTGATCAAAATGGATTCAACCGTACTGCAGATCGCGACAATTGTACGCGTAACAAAATACGTCCACATTAATCGGTACTGGCCATGGAACATAGAACAAGCGGAATTGGCAAGTACAAACATTTGTATCAGGACCGCGATCGCCATACTCACACATAAAATAAGCATTATTGCATATAAACTACTAATGCAAACATTGTTTCATTGGTCGTTTTCATTTTAAGCAACAATAATCCGAAACACACAAACAGAACATTTAAAAATATACCAAACTGCGTTACAATAAATTTTATTTTGCTACAAAAAAAAAGAGTACGTCCTTTTGTAGTCTATTCAAAATAGACTCATCTATTTGTACAATAGTGAAACTTAAGATCTTAATAGTTTCGCTATTCTACAATAGATGGCAGTATTGATTTTTCCGTAGTTTTCAGTTGATCATATTTGAGTAGAGAACTTTCTAGAACGATATACGTAAATACTGTCAATCACGGATCACGGGATCACGGATCACGGTCACGGGATAATGTACTGTAAATTGTTCGAGTGGGGACGCAGCTTTACACTCCTGTTAGGCGATACATCATGAACATCTGTATTGTAGTATCTGCTTGTTCATTTGCTATATTGTTTAGACAGAAAAAATATTTTTTCCCTTTAATCTGATGTAGCTCCAAGAATTACAAATATTATAACAAATATTTATGTTTCACTGCCTCGTGATATAGCAGTTAATCGATTCATCTCACATCATAAGGTCCCCCTGAGTTTGATTATTGGGTATTTAGGTTTTAAAAAAAATCCAGGGAAATGTCCCACAAAGTCTCAATCGAGTTCGGTATTGGCCTTGCCTATTTCTACTGCAGTAGTGGCGATGCTTGTCTATTTTTTTAAATATAAATATTTAAAATATTTTGCAGCCCTTGTATTTCGCTTTGGAAATGAAAGTAGCCAGTAAAGTTATGCATGCGACTTTTGACATGTATGTACATAGACATACTATTCCATTCACTCTGCATGAGTGAACTATCATTATAATATATCTATATATTTGTAGTAATTACTTAAAACTAAGTAATTACTACAAATATATAGATATACTAGCTGACCCGGCAAACGTTGTTTTGCCGCATAAATTATTGAATTACAAAATAGGGGTTGATCGTAGAGGGTTGAAAATTAAGGGTTGTATATATTTTTCAATTTTTAATCATTAAAAAATAAAAATAAAAATTTTTGTCCATAAAATAAAAAAAAAATTTTAGGGATGGACAACCCTTAACATTTAGGGGGATGAAAAATAGATGTTGGCCGATTCTCAGACCCACTGAATATGCATACGAAATTTCATCAAAATCGGTCCAGCCGTTTCGGAGGAGTATGGAGACTAACATTGTGACACGAGAATTTTATATATATAGATTATAATGATAGTTCACTCATGCAGAGTGAATGGAATTATAAATCTTACGGCATTAGGCTCAGTGTGGCCACCTCTTCAAAGTACCGACTTATAATAATCACTTTAATTATAAATCTGTTAAAATATATTCTACTTATATGTATCACTTGAGTACCTACTGTTGTCAAAGTATAGAAGAATTTTTGTTATGGAAGAGCAACATCCCTTTCATAATTTTCAATTGAGACACCTCTACATAACTACGTACATACATAGATACAGTGGCAAAAGTGAGGGGAAGGTAGCAGAAAGGAAGTACCAATTGAAGCAAATACAGTGGTGCTTTGTTGGAATTTTGCACTTCTTTCAGCACTCCCGGAGTGCCACTGTTAATTTTAACTAGCTTTCCTCTTCGACGCCGTTCGTGTGACTGAGTTCTTCACGCAACTTCATGCTAGTGAGTGGAGTAAAAATGTAGCCTATGTTATTCACTAGTACAATGTAACTTTATATTGGTGAAAGAATTTTTAAAATACTGGACGGCCAGTAGCTTAGAGTTTATCCCCAACAAACAAAAACATATTAACTCTTTATAAAATTAGTTATGTTTAATAAATGTGTTAAAACACATTTTTAAATTACAAAATTAAAGTTAGCATTCTTTGATATGTAAATTATGCTCAAAGACGTCACAATAATTAATTGCCGGAACATTTAAGAATTGCTTATATTAAAATTATGAAATGTATGGTTATGTTCATGTAAGTTTATATTAATAATTTCGTCAAGGATTACGGTAGACTCAATCGAAACTTTACGTAAATTATAAAGCGTTAAAAAATAGTAATTTTGAGTCGACAACATACATCCGCAAAATTCGGATTGTCGAGTAAAATACTCCGTGTCGAATAAAAGACCGGGATCCTAGGAACAAACTTTTTTTGATTAATAACAAGCTGAATTTTTGTGAACAGCTTCGTTTTGACGAGACAACCATATTTTCTATCTTCGAAAAATCTCGAATCGGGTAAATAATAAATATAGATAAGAAGAAAACTTGAGTGTTGGACTAAGAAAAGTTTCTATTTTACGTGTAGGACAATATTACCCTTGAATAACAATTAACAAGCTGTTGTGAGAAAATTAGATTGTTATTAAATTGATTAATATCAATTTAAACATATCATAATTCCGAAACTTTAGAGTGGAGGACTCCTCAGAAAAACCATCGAATGTATAGGACAAAGTTTCATCGTGTTTTTCATAATATATCTATCTAGCTATTAAAGTCAAAAAATAATTATTGTTTTAGCAAATATTTTTCCTTCACCGAATCAAAATTTTCAAAGCCCCATAACTTTATTATCTACCCAATATAAGATTTTTTCGAAGATAGAAAAGATGGGTGTCTCATCAAAACGAAGTTGTTCACAAAAATTCAGCTTGTATTAATCAAAAAAAAGTTTGTTCCTGAGATCCCGGACTATTTTGTTAAAATAGTGATTAAAAATTCTAACCTTGCTGACAGACAAATCGGCCATATTTCTTTAAAGGTTACAAATATGTGGTGTAGATGGCGTGAGCATTTATTAAAGTGTCGTAGAACGGAGCGCAGATTATCGTGAAACTTATTTTAGGGAGATTTGCACCTTGCGAGAGCACTTACTAACTGGACGACAAGATTAACGTTTACAGTCACTTTTTAGTTAATTATTTTAATTCCTTTATTTTTTTAAATTTCATTATTATAAATAAAAAACAATTTATATCACTTTCAATATAAATAATTTTCTATATTTTATGCAATTGGAAAACTATAAAATAAAAAATGTGTACCTTTCCTTATTTTAATAATATAAATGTATGATAGGTATGTTTTTTGAAAAATTAAGGAAAGGTTATAGAAATTTCTAGGATATGAGGCGTAAATTGTGAACGTTGGAAAATGAAATAGGGGTTTAAAAATATTAGTTTTATGTGATAATAGGTATAATAATGTATTTTAAATTATTTTTTGCAATGCAAGTATCTATTCATTTTTAAATTAAATAAACGTTAGGAAAATGTTTAATAATTTTGATTGGAGTAGTTGTTGATAAAGTATTAATTGTATTGTTACTGAATTTTAATACTAACTAGAATTTTAATACTAGTTAATAAGTAATTACGTCGTGAGATAATTTATTTATCTTTCGATAATATAGCGACCACAACCGGTGCAATATAATCAAAACATTAGTCACCAATAAAATGAATCACGATACAAATCATTACTGTTTTATAATCAAAAATTACGGTAGTTTATTACATGTATAATGTATAAGATAATTTACGTTCGGCAAACGTAAAATCCCAGTGACCATATTTTTATCCAAATATTAAACCGAAAAGCTTAATCCATACTAATATTATAAATGCGAAAGTAATTCTGTCTGTCTGTCTGTCTGTCTGTTACGCTTTCACGGCCAAACCACTAAACCGATTTGGATAAAATTTGGTACAAATATAGTTTGAGACCCAAGAAAGGACATAGGATAGTTCTTATCCCGGAAATCCCACGGGAACGGGAACTATGCGGGTTTTTATTTTAGAACTTTTTCCACGCGAACGAAGTCGCGTGCACAGCTAGTATAATATATATAGGCCCTGAATTAGGTATTCTGATATTAATCTAATAATCAATAATACGCATCCCTTTATCGATTAATATTATGAAACATTTTTCAATTAAATTTTTAAACCGCTTTAACGAAGAGCGTTTATAAAAGAGTAGAAATTAAAAAATAGCAACACTATAGTGTTGACTGTATGACACCAACATACTACTATTTGAGTTAGTATATAAGATTAATAATAATAATAATTCACGGGACAAATTACACTTACTGATCTAACCCCAAAGTAAGCAAATTATTTGCTTGTGTTATGGGTGTTAGTCAACGATACTAATACATAGAAATACATATATAAATACTAGAATATATATAATAAATACCCAAACCCGGAAATACAAACATTTATGCTCATCACACAAATGCTTGTCCCCGTCGGGGATCGAACCCGAGCCTCGTTGATTGCGTAGTCAGGGTCTCTAACCACTCGACCAATGCAGCGGTCAATTGCGTATTATGAGACTTCCAAGCGGAGCCGGGTTTTCATCGCATATTAAATATTAACCTACCTTGTTTTGGCTGATAATATAAAAATAATAAAATGTGATTTAGGGACCATACGGTTGACTAGTTTGAAATGCTATTTAGGGGTTTATTTGGTAGCGAGTCACTACGTGTTTATGGCGGTGGCGTCTCAAATCGCCATTGTCTGCGTTCACCCTTGGACGTTACATTTAATTCGGATTATTTATTGAATACCTTGTCCAGAAAACAGAAACGAAACTGTCATGGAAAATAGCTGAAATAGTGAATGAAAATTTGTATAAAAGATTATATTAACTCGCGGGCGAATTTGTGCGGGCGAAATATAGACGAGAAGCTGGAATAATTAATAGAGTAGTTACCCCGTTACAAGCAGACTAAGCCAATGATGCATACTAGGTGATAGAGTTCTGCATTGTCTCGCCCGGGTCTGGTACCACCGACTTACCTATTCCTGCCGCAATAGCGTCAGTGCTCGTCACTGTCGTGTTCCGGTTTGGAAGGTAAGGTAGACGGTAGACTTATGCATGTAGCATTGCAATCCTGTCACACGAATAGCAACATACCATTAACATCCTTGGTGTCCACAGGCGATGGTTGCCTCTTTTTATCAGGAGAGCCAACTGCTTGTTTGCTATCTTATATTAAATGAAGACTGTCTCATGGTCTAGGTGTTAGACTATTGGACTCAGATTATGAGGTACCGGGCTCGATCCCCGGGTCTGGCAAAAGTTTTATAGGGGTTTTTAGAGGTTTTTCTCAAAATACCAAAATCTTAGTTGCAGCTTAGAATCTGGCGGGTGGTGTGTTACCTCGTGCCTCGGATGAGCACGTAAAGCCCATCGATCCTGGTTATCGCTAGAAATAGTCGATAATCGTTATCTGGTCGGTAAAATGCGGCGATAGGTAGGAAAGATACCATATACTCATCTCGCCAACAGACAAACCGGTGAATCGTTGTGAACCGGAGAGTCGTTTGGTTTACTCCGCGAGGTAACCGGGCGTGATGATGAAAATACAATATTGTTTTTTCCACGTAATGTAAAATGTATTAAGAACATTGCATCGTCTGTCGAAAAAATTCACTCCAATTAAATCTAGTTTACTCGGGTGTTGTGTCACATCTAAATATAGCTCCACATTGAGGCGCTATTTTTGAGTCTAGTTAGAAAGTAATTCTAATATCGCTCACGTCGCGGAAACGGAAAGCAACCGTTATTACTACAAATCCGAGGCGATACTCACTTTTTCCCAAATAATTACCAATAGAGGTTTTATTTTATAATTTTTCTGGACTTTTTGTCTTTTCTATTCTCCTTCAAGAACATTCCAATAAATTATTTATATAACTTCTTTTTTTAATCATTTGAAGTTGGTATGAACTTAATATGGAACATTTTTATTACCTACTCTTGTATAAATAACCCCTGACGTAGTTGGTTGGAACTTGAATAGGAGCAATAACTCTTATATAAATAATCCCTGGCGTAGTTTGTTGGAACTTAAATAAGGAACATTTTCATTGCTTTTATATAAATAACCCCTGACGTAGTTGGTTAACACTTAAGTAAGGATCAATTTCATTACTCTTGTAAAAATAATCCCTGACGTAGTTGTTTGGAACTTAAATAAGGAACATTTTCATTGCCCTTACATAAATAACCCCTGACGTAGTTGGTGGAAACTTAAATAAGGAGCAATTTCATTACTCTTGTAAAAATAATCCCTGACGTAGTTGGTTGGAACTTAAGTAAGGAACATTTTCATTGCCCATATATAAATAACCCCTGACGTAGTTCGTGGAAACTTAAATAAGGAGCAATTTCATTACTCTTGTAAAAATAGTCCCTGACGTAGTTGGTTGGAACTTAAGTAAGGAACATTTTCATTGCCCATATATAAATAACCCCTGACGTAGTTCGTGGAAACTTAAATAAGGAGCAATTTCATTACTCTTGTAAAAATAATCCCTGACGTAGTTGGTTGGAACTTAAATAAGGAACATTTTCATTGCCCTTACATAAATAACCCCTGACGTAGTTCGTGGAAACTTAAATAAGGAGCAATTTCATTACTCTTGTAAAAATAGTCCATGACGTAATTGGTTGGAACTTAAGTAAGAAACATTTTCATTGCCCATATATAAATAACCCCTGACGTAGTTCGTGGAAACTTAAATAAGGAGCAATTTCATTACTCTTGTAAAAATAATCTCTGACGTAGTTGGTTGGAACTTAAATAAGGAACATTTTCATTGCCCTTACATAAATAACCCCTGTTTGTAACAATATTTCATTCTTTAACTATTGAGAATAATAATGTAATAATCACCGACCACACAACCCATAGACCCCTAATAACAGGCGAATTGTTCTGTCAACACATCTGACTTATAGTCCATGCACCAATACCCAATCAGTGTCGACCAATCAGATTCTCTGTACATCACCGTTGCCTTGAGTAAGCCAATCACGATGTTGCAGCTCAGCTCAGCTAGTTGCCAGAATGTTTTCAATACGGAAAATCGAACATTAGGCGTCTATGGGCTGTGTGGTCGATGGTAATAATACATATCGTAATCATAACATCATACACATTTGACCGCCCCTTTGGTCAGAAATCAGGAATCATGATTACAGCCACGAATGATATGCATATAGTTTTAAAACGTAATTTATGTTAAAAGGCTGACAAGACCTAATTTTGTTGAAATTGATGTTATTAAGCATTTTTTAAGAAAACATATTTATTGCAGCACACCACAAATATATGTTAATATTCATTATGTCAAAGACCGTGGACGGAGTCGATATGTAATTGAACAAAATCGGGTCCATAGAAAATAATTTCGAAGGTTGGTCTTAAAATCATCATTAAACGGTTGTCTTTATTTTTTTGACGTATGGGACTGTACTTAAAAACATGAAGTCATCATATTCATACCTAAACCGCTAACGAATCATATTTGACATGTAATCACTTTTTAAATTTCAATGTTTGTTTATTATTCTTCTAAGACTTGGCCGCCCAGTTACACTGACACTGGCTCTCGTTTACTACGTTAGAAATAAAGTGCGCCGACGCGCCGCGCCGTGTTAAACGGCGGGGTGATCACGTAACTCGCAATTCGAAATTATCGTGATTGTTTAGTTTTTGCAAGACACATAACAGCCTCGTACATTAGTGGTAGTCGTTGCCGCTTGATTAGTTTTGATGCTGTGACATTGCAAAAAGTGCATCTAGTAACCAACAAGCAATTGGCGACGTTTTTGATGATTTTTTCATTACGTTTAAGAGTCATCGCTGATCGCTGGCGAATTGCAAACGTTAGATGATACACCTACGGATTTATGCTTTACATTTTGGTATTGACAGCGTCTTAATGTTGCCTTAAATCCACACTCAACGCCAGTTTTTTGGGAGACTCTTGACACCACCACCAACAAATATATGTATACAGATTTAAAACGTAAATAATGTTAATGTCATTCGAACGTAAAATTTATTGCAATAAAGTAATTGTTTTTTTTTTTTAGGTAAAAGCAGAGTATTAGTAAACATTACAGACATGTGTTGTGTTGTACCTATTACATAATATTTTGTTTCGCTGGTTCAGGAACAATCGGACATGTTTCTAACCGATATTACCGGAACCAGAGTGCTAAGCTTGAGTTTTTCTTTTCGCATTCGATCGTGAGCGCGTTTCGAGTTTACTAGGAATTTGTATGTGATTTGTACAGCGCCACCTAGTGGTAAACTGGTTTCTCATGTTTACTACTAGGTGGCGCTGTACAAATCACATACAAATTCCTAGTAAACTCCAAACGCGCTCGCGATCGAATGCAAAAAGAAAAACTCACACTTAGCACTCTGAAAGTTACGTTGAGGAAAATTGTATTGTGTCAGTGAACGCAATGAATATTAATTGTTTACACTTATATTATAATTGCAAATTAGGATGAAATGAAGTCAATCTAGTTCCGTTTTATTAGACACGTTGTGTAAACGCTTCGTTTGCAACCGACGAAAATTCGGAGGTTATTAGTTTGACATGTATGTATGTAATATTGTTGGAATTGGATAAAGTATGATGATCTATTTCGGCGTTCAAGCACCAGTTCTAAATTTTGTGTGTGTATATTTTTATGGTTAAATGTGTGTGGTTTTTTCACGAATTTCTCGGGAACTAAAAGCCATATTGATATAATTCTTTTTGATTTAAATCAGGTACATTCCAACTTAGATAACATTCCAAGTTTCATCAAAATCAGTTAAGTCGTTTTTGAGATATGAGAATAGTTGATATTTTGTGTCAGCTTAAATTTTTAAATTGTTATTGTTCATTAGCTGTTCCCGGCGACTTCGTTCGCGTGGCGCAGTATTTCCTTTTACTGAGTCGCGTAATAATAGCCTATGTTACTTAGTGATAAGGGGCCATTCGTTTCTCCCCGTGTTGGTTCCGGGCTCCTTTGAAGAATAGGCCAACTGCCGTTCTGCCAGGCAGGTCGTAAGAGGCGACCCATTGGATTTACGAATCACTAACATCGTGGCTACTAGGTGGTAAAGTTCTGCATTGTCTCGCCCGGGGCTGGTACCACCGCCTTACCTATTCCTGCCGCAATAGCGTTAGTGCTTGTCACTGTCGTGTTCCTGTTTGAAGGGTAAGGTAAACTTATGCATGTGGCATTAGACCTCGCCATAAGACAGCAACGCACCATTAACACCTGTGTCTATAGGCGATGGTTGACTTTTTCCATCAGGAGACCCATCTGCTTGTTTGCTATCTTATGGCATAAAAAAAATGATTTAGTGGAGAGGTGTCGACCATGTCTAATTATTTCTTACAAGGGAGTGGGAGAAAGTCTTTATAGGTCTTAAGATCGAGCACATTGGGATGATCCGCAACGGGCCCGGCCGTATTGCAAAAATCCGCCTAGCTCGTTTTCATACATTTTATCACTACGGCATGGCAGAGCGTAGCGAGGTGGATTTATCCTCGGCTCGGATGCCTCTATACATGCATGTATACGGAACTGGCACAATCAAGGCCTTAACATACTATCGAGAATATTTTTCTTTTGGTCGGTTCATAATTAGAGCTTGCAGTTTCATGTTGCAAATTTCTGTGAAATTCCGCGTTGTTTAATTGTAATTAATAAATTTGCATTTTTTTTTTGTTTCTTTGTTGATCATAAATACGTAAGTTCACAAATATTTATAACATAATATTTTAAAATAAACTTCAATTCTTTTGTCTTCATGGTGCAGGCTATGATCTAAGGCCATGCTGCCTTGAATTTTTTTACTATTATATTTTACTTTTAGGTTTTGTTTACGACAATCAAATAATTTAGTCCATAGCCCTCTTATTTCATCTTAGACTTATATTATCTTTATAAGAGTCCATAGCCCTCTTATAAATAAAGATAATTAAAAAAACAAATTTTTTTGAGGCGTGCACTTTTGGATATTCCAACCTATATTAACATGGTTTTTAAAATACACCATTTGCCTACCTACAAGGCAGTTCGTAAAAGTGGATTTGCCAAACGTGACACTGCCATAGTAACTACTATATTGTGGTTCTGCAACGTCTCGCCGAGACTTGGTACCATCGTCTTTTTTGTATTACAAGATAGCAAACACGAAGATGGCTCACCTAATGGAAAGAGCAATTATCGCCTATAGACATTAAAAATATTAATAGTGCGTTGTTATCCTTGTGGCGGGGTCTTTAGGCTACATAAGTTTACCGGCTATCTTACCCTCTAAACCTGAACCCGACAGTGACAAGCATTTACGGTATTGCGTAGGGATAGGTAAGGTGGATAGTACCAGACACGGGCGAGACAATGCAGAACTCTATCACCTAGTAGCCATGTAGTAATGACTTGCATTACCAATTGTTCGCCACTTCCGATATCTCGATAAATTCGATAGTCATTGACTTTACCTAACCGCGGTACGGGACACAAACCAATAATGGGGAAAATCTCGGCTAACAAACGCAGTAAAGCTGCAAAACCGACTTCTCCGAACTATCCTGTTCCCCTTGAACCCTCCGTTCAACTTAGCTAGCTACACTTTCGATATATCACTCGTCAGTCGTCACAATTTCACGTTTGTTTATATGGTAAAAACTACTGAACCGATTTAGATGAAATTTGGACTGTTCCCTAAGTTGAATTGTACTTGATTTAAATCAAAGAGGCCCATCCTGATGTGTCTTTGTTTCCGAGAAATACGTGAACAAACACACGAAATTTAGCATACGCGTTATGAAGCCTAAAATAGATTATCATAATAAAATATTATCCCATTCGAACAATATTACATATATACAGGTTAAGGTGATAATCCCCTTTTTTAAGTCGGTTTAAAATATTAGGTGGATTGACGGTATATTTTCTGCACGAGAAGTAAAAAATACATTGTATCTGTTAAATACATTAAAACTTGCTAGTCACGCTACGAAAAGGCTATTGCTATAATCGATCGGACTCGCGGGCCACAAGTAGGTTATATTAAATTGCTGCAATCTGTCGCTGCAACATAATAATTATACAATTGGTATAATTACTTCAGCATACATATAACACGCCATATATTGGTAGAATATGTCGGTAACTTAATTTATTTTTAACAACTTGTAACACCCATATTCTTGCAAATAAATATTTTCTTTCTTTCTTTCTTTCTTTCACGTAATTTGTAATAGTTCCTCACGTCGATATTGGCGTGATTATCTGCAACGAGCTATTGGTGGTTGTTTTACTAGCTGACCCGGCAAACGCTGTTCTGCCTTTTTAACTACTTTTTTTCTATATTTTCTCACCTTTTAAACCTTCCCGGGACTTCAACAATTAATTCGAAACCGAAATTAGCCATATCGGTTCAGCCGTTCGCGAGCGAGACTAATGATCAGCAATTGATTTATATATATATATATATATATATATATATATATATATATATATATATATATATATATATATATATATATATATAATTATCCATTAACATTTAGCAGAGAGAATTGAATGCCTAGTCACAAAACAAATACAAAAGTTAATCATACATGGTACTTCAAGGTACTAGGTGGTAGAGTTCTGCATTGTTTCTCCCGGGTCTGGTACCACCGCCTTACTTATCCCTGCCGCAATAGCGTGAGTGTTTGTCACTATCGTGTTCCTGTTTGTAGGGTAAGATAACCGGTAAACTTATGCACATGGCATTAGACTTCGCTACAAAGATAGCAACGCACCATTAACATCTTTTGTGTCTGTAGGCGATGGTTGACTCTTTCCATCAGGAGATCCATCTGCTTGTTGGCTATCTTATGATATAAAAAAATACATGCAAAGGACGCTTGAGCAACTCGTATAAAGACACCTCAAGGATACGATATCTCTAGGTATGAAAAGTACATACATGAGATTGATATTTATTCAAACAAATATGATTCTGTACATATGTTTTATTGTATTTTAATTATATTATTATATATTTTTTTCTGTACATATGTTTTTTGACCTAGCCCAGGCCGGATTGCCTTGCTTCTTCCCCAATCATAATTCTCTTCATAGAAACACGCCGATTTAGGAAACTACCATGAGAACACCCTTCCAGTTTGATCATGGTGCGTCAATTTTGTTCTTCGTCGGTACAGACATCCATCCACAATCCACATACACATACTGTCTGCAGCCCTGGATTTACACTAAGGGCACTCGGGGCTAGATAGTTCAGGGCTGCAAATTTTCAGGCGCGCAAATTCGGAGGATGAGAAAAAAATGTCTTCGCGTTATCGGGAATGCTTTTAAATTTTTTTGCGTCCATTGTCACAATGCTTCGTGAAATGACACGATAAATGCAGATGTGACGGGCTATTGTCGCATACATTCTGGACTGTGTGTGCCTTAGCGCGCATATAACTTCGTGATGGTAGACGCAAGTGCGCCCACAGCATTATAATAAATAACTTGATCATTCATGGAATGCACTTTTGTAAACACTTGCTGCCATCCATGAATAATACCTAAGATGAGCTACTTGATAAAAAATAAGTACAGTAATACCCCGAACTTACGCGATAGGTGGGATTGAGCGACAACCGCATAAGTCGAATTCGCGTAAATCGGGGTATAATTTTCCAAAAAAATATTTTTGATTAAGGCTTTTAAAAATACACGTAGACAAAAAATGTTTATTAAGATCTCAAACTATATAGCAGACCATAAAATCAGCAGAGTATAAAATCGCCAACCAAATTTATGTTGATATAGAAGGCTTCATAAAATCTAACAAAGTAGTTTGTCGACTTGATTTTTTTTTCCGCAAAATTTCCTAGCCCAAAAAAATATATATTCCTTGGTTTGTAGAAGAATTACGCTTTCATTAGAGTGCATTTTTCTACAATTTGTATTTCAATTGTCTGAATACGAACATTGGCTAAGCAATAGTGTGGAGCAACTAAGTCAAATAAAAGATGAATCAACGAGATTTGAAAATCGCGTAACTCTGGGTTCGCGTAAGTCGGGGTAGCGTAAGTCGAGGTATTACTGTATTTACAATGGGGTGGCATTTTGATAGTGCCCATGGGTGTCATTAAGGATGAATCCGAGCCTGACTGTCTGATATTGTTTATGTATGTGGATATAAATACAATTTTTTACTACAAGTATTTGTGTTTAAATTACCATATCCATTGTTGCAGGTTAAGAAGAAGGAACTGCTTCTGCAGTTGGAGGAAGAGAACCGACGTGTCAGGATGAGGTCCGTCGGCAACGTCAGATTTATTGGTGAGTCGAATTGACATTGACCAACCACACTACCTTTCTACAACCGATTGGTTGCACAATTGGATACCTTTCTACAACCGAACACCAGCAATTACGCTATGCTGTTACATTATAGGAAGCTGTATGTTTTATCACATTTACTACACCATTCACTTTGGCAATAAAGATAATAATTAATATCGCTGGACAAATCACACGACATGAACTTACGCAAAAGTAATTTGTTTATTTGTTATATAGGTGTTTTAAATACTGAAAGATATCTAATAATACACCTGAACTCAGAAATATAAACACTCTATATCACAAACGCTTGTTCTTATTGGGAATCGAATCTGAACCCTATTGCTTGAGTAGTGGGAGACAAGCGGGGTGGTCAACGTGATAAAATATTAGTAGGAAGTGAGCAGAAGTGACAGCTTTGTATAACTCAGCATTTAAAAATGTAGTAGATAAGATTGATGCTAGGATCCGTATTCTAGAATAAAATGTCGTTATCAATAATACCACTTTTAAGTCAAGACTTTATTCTAAAACGTGTAAAAATATTCTTTGGACTCAAAACGAATTTCAATTGTAATGTGATCCGTGATAGGTCTTTTAATACAGACTCCGAGATGCGTCTTACAATATAAAATACACCTGAGACTATTGTATTTTCGATTGATTCGCTTGATATCTGAAAGACCAAGTTATAAAAATTAAATCGTTACCGTGATGCCTCGGCTGCAGTTGAGTTTATCGTCTCGAAGATATTAGCGCGCTAAGGCACACGCAGTCCGGAATGTATGCGACAATATCCGATAATAGCCGGTCACATCTGCATTTATCGTGTTAGCTTTGTGACGATATCTACGCAAGTGCGGCCGAGGCATAAGAAATAGACAAACCAATACCTACCATAAGACTTACCTAAATACACTGTTTTCTTTTTATTTGCATGATAGGTGGCAATTTGCCAATCCAACAATTTTATTGTCCGGAATATCCTATTAACTTCATCAGTAAAATAAATGTTTTACATATTTTTTCTTTTACATCTGGTGTACGAATAAATGTTTTCCTATTTGAACAGAAGAACAATACCTATTTGCATTCGTCTTAAATAAATTATTTTCAATTATTTAGACTATACTCGGAATTTTAATTCGATTCCAGATTTGACAATTTCAGTGTTGCAACGTTATAAGTACTAAATAGTGACGTTGCGAAATTATTCGATACGGTAATGGAATATTTCCGGATCGATTCCTCTCGTTAAAATAGAAACTAAGTATATCAAGAAATTAAATATTTCTGAACGGGGATAATTTAGTTATGACGATTAATTTTATTAAGGACCTGAGAGTTTTCTTTAATAATTGTGTGTGAAATAAATAAAAATGTAATCATGAAGGAACATGAGAAATAAAACAAATAGATGTACTTATTATGGTAATATTTTATTTTATAAATCGTCCTTGTCATCGCTATCGCTGTCACTTTCTGTAACATTTATTATAAATGTGTCTGTGATGTTGTCAATTAACATATTTTTTCCTCTTTGCCTACTCATTTTTTCCTCTTTGACAACATGGGATACGCATTTAGACCATTCGGTAGCCCTGATGTTTTGAATGCCTTCCTCAAATAAATTTCTCACGTCTGTCATTTTGAAGGTTTTATTATTTTGAGCTACATGCCCCTTTACCTGCGCCCATATCAACTCGATAGGGTTCAGCTCGCAATGGTAAGGGGGCAGTCTTAAAACCGTGATCCCATGTTGTGCTGCCATTTCGTCTACACCGTACTTATTAAAAGACTCGTTATGTGGAATCAGTTCTAAAAGCGTAGCTTTAACCATATCTGGTTCGTAATGAATATATTCATTAAAAAGCCAGTCTTGAAAGGCAGCTTTTTTCCAGCTCATTTTTGGTGCCGTTTCTAATTTTCGGGATTGGTAAGGTGCATTATCCATCACCACAATTGAGTTTGGTCTTTATTTTGTAAGACTCCAGCGAACCACTCCTTAAAACAAACTGAATTCATCTCATCATGGTAATCTTCACAATTATTCTTTGCTTCAAAAATCATTAGCCTCTCTTCCAGGAAGCCTTCTTCACTGCCTATATGGCTAATTATGAGACGCTTGCCTTTTCCAGATGGATTTTCTAATCCTGTGGTCAGTCCCTCCAAAAACGCTTGCCGAGTTGATGTGACTTTCTTGTCCACCCAAGTTTTTTACAGTATGAACTAAAAATAAATATAGTACATGAACATTCAATATTACTATTAAATTTAATGTAAACTGTATATAAATTCAAAATGTTAGCCTTACCTGCGTTAACCCAAGTTTCGTCTTGATGATATATATGTCTCCCTTCTCGTCGAAACTGACATATAGATCGCAAGTAACACTGGCGCCTTGTTATTATTTCGATCAATAGGGTGTGCTCTTGTGCAACAAATTTAAAATTAAGATGCTTCAAAATTTTTTTGAGGGTGTCTCTGGAAACTGGGCATTTCTAGATTTTTAAACGAATATTTTTATACTAACTTCTATCCTCTAAAAGTAACCCTCTATATTAAAACGTGAAGCAAAAGCTTTGCACCCTTTTTAAGACAATTACTCGAACGGTGGAATATTAAATTTGGCACAGTTAAAGGTTACATTGCGGAGGAGTGCAGAAACCTTATACATATTTTTGAATAATATGCATTAGAAATACGTTAAATTAGTAAAAATAAACATTACACACACTACATTAATGTCATACGTGATATTATACACATATGAATACTATTTTCTTTACGGCTAAACGGATTATATTGTGTCTATGGTCGAATTTCGACCACAGGACGATCGTTAATTTATATTAATATCTGAGGAAACTTATCTCAATAGATTATTTGAAATATCCTTGTATATTTTGTTGATAAATTAAAAAATGTCACATGTCGAAATTACAATATCCCTCATATTGATAATTTATAAGATAAAGAATTTTGCCATAGTTAACGCTTTATATCATTCGCCACGCTTACAGTTTTCAATTACTCAGATGCGGTTCTTACAGTAAATATTGGGTTGCAAATTCTATTGCGCGTAATTTAAGAATGATGTATTATTAAAAGCAGAGATCGATAAGACGTTAAAGCCTTTCAGACGTTAAGTCACGTGTTGGGTGCTGCCCCTTTCGGGCATTGCGAAGGTTAAACGTGATCCTTGTCGCCACATTTTGCGACCTGTAACGATTGTCCCTAGATTCGGGCGCTGACCGCGATTTGTTAGGCCGATTTTGGAGGTCGAAATGAGGTTAGATGAATTAGCTATTACATTAATATAATTTGGACGTAGTTAAACGAAAAGGATCCAACCCACAATGTGGTAAAAATGAGATAAGCACCAAACTGATGCTAGACATCAATACTATTATGGCCAGTAAAAAATATCTAAGCAAAAATAGCTCTATTACTTCTCTCCTGATGAAAAGAGCAACCATCGCCTATAAATACCAAAGATGTTAACGGTGGGTTACTATCCGTGTGGCGGAATGGTAATGCCACATACATAAGTCTACCTTACCCTCCAAACCGGAACACGACAAAGACAAGCATTGACGCTATTGCGACAGGAATAGGTAAGGCGGTGGTAACAAACACCCGGACGAGTCTTTGAGGAACTCTACCACCTAGGAGCCATGATGGTAGTGACACGTATACCCAATCAGTCACCTTTTACGAACTGCCTGGCAGAACGGCATTTAGTCTATTCTTCAAAGAAGCCCAGACCAACGCGGGGGGAAATCTGAAATAAAATGCTTATCTTTGTGATAAATAATAATATGAAGCGACATTATTGCATCGCATATTTCGTATAATTTTGTTCACTTTTATACATCGCTATCACCAACTTAACCGCCCCTGCGGTCTGGAGGTTAACGATCTTAGCGACAAGGTCGAACGTGGCTGTTCGAATTTATATAGACGGACTGAATGTGGTTTGAACCGAAATCGAACTTTGGCCGAATATTCGGTGAAAATAAAAAACACGTCTTAACTTATTTGCGAATTTACTTAAATAATTTATATATCGTTAACAGTTTCTGCAGCGCCCGCGTGGTAATGACTTATCGGCAAAATTTTGATATTTGGGTGACATTATACCAATTTAGAGATCTCTTATTTTTTTGAAAATATAATATAGCCTATGTTATTCGTGAATAATTTAATGTCTTTCTCTTCTTTCTTCTTCTTTTAAACACAATATTTTACAAAATGTTTAATCTTTTAAATACTATATACAAATTTCAACGATTCTGAGATAGACAGGTCCACAGGCAGTATATCTTTCCTGGCTAGAAAGATCTTCCTTTTCCCATATCTTTCCATGACGCCATCAACCTCCACAGTTGTGACGCCACACCCTGACAGTAATTGGCACGCTGGTTCTACCACTAAGCCCTTCAGTGGTACGTACCTTCAGCGCCACAGTGGTAGCCCCAACGGTGATAACCACCACTTATAGCGATGATTTGAAATGCCTGTTTAAAATATATGCAGTAAAAATAGTGTTAAGGTACATAATTAAGAGAATGCTGTTATTGCCTGTAACTGAGGCAACACTTAGACTATAATAATTGTAATTTGTCGCTTTGCATGTATTTAGTGTTTGTCTTGTTGGCAGTATTCAATCCGTACTTCCATACTAATATTATAAATGCGAAAGTAACTCTGTCTGTCTGTTACGCTTTCACGGCCAAACCACTGAACCGATTTGGATAAAATTTGGTACAAATATAGCGTGAAACCCAAGAAAGGACATAGGATAGTTCTTATCCCAGAAATCCCACGGGAACGGGAACTATGCGGGTTTTTATTTTAGATTTTTTCCACGCGAACGAAGTCGCGGGCACAGCTAGTAAATAAATAAATGACCAGACACACATGTACGGTCTAAAAAATATTCCTAAAGTGCTGTATCGATTAAACTTAAAAAATCTACATCTAAGGGGTTGAACGACGGTATGGACGACATATTACTGTACTCGCGTGCGAAGTAGAGCAGGTTTGCTAGTTTTGATCGATTTTCAAATTTATCTCCGATCTGCTTGA
Organism: Apodemia mormo; assembly: GCA_036924255.1. Taxonomy (NCBI): domain Eukaryota; kingdom Metazoa; phylum Arthropoda; class Insecta; order Lepidoptera; family Riodinidae; genus Apodemia; species Apodemia mormo. Next base: position 2,807,562 of record JAUPFN010000004.1, read on the forward strand.
AATATAAATGATTACAACTGCCATAAGGCCTATTAACAGATAACCATTGATATAAAAAACACAAGATACACAATCAGTGTCTCAAAAACGTCCTCTAAAAATGAGCGCAATATTTTAAATTGTGCGCTCATTTCAAATAGAATCGCGTCCGTTGCGATACTGTCAATTTTATTACTTTTCGTACATTGCTTTGTAAAAACAACTATAAGTCTAGCGCTTAAGGTTGGATATGCAAAAACATATATTTTTGCCATATCTATTACTACTTGTGTGAAATTAGGGACAGTTTTGAGTGTCAGTTTTGTTCGGGACTGTGCATCTTGGATTTTTTATATCAATGCAGATAACTAATTTGCAGAAATAATGATTATAACATATAAATTTATTTAAAAGAAATACATTGAAATTCACATATTTACGCCAAACCCTCTAGGGCTTACCTCCTAAGGAGTTTGGCGTGAATTTGTGAATTTACACGTGGTACGTGTGTTTCGATACTCAGCGAGTCATGACTAGACGCGATTTCTGCGTCCATCTACATTGGACAGATTTACACTATCGGTGTTCGTATATTCTTATACAAATACGATAAACATCGCATGACTTACTACATATAAAAATATTTAGTAAAAGTCCGCGCGATCTCAAATGTTACAGCATATAATAAGCCGTGACGTCACACGATGCTTAGTCTAACCACCTGCATTTTGGTTATCAGCCATAAATAAAAAATCACAAATCTGTTTACCGAAGAAAATGTTTAAAATCTGTTTACCGAAGAAAATGTTTAAAAAATATTTTTATGTACAAATACATGCAGTAGGTTAGGTAATTATTGTTTACATACAGGCTTAAATATACTACGTATATGAGATACATAATTATATATTGTGAGAACTGTCGAGTAAACAATATTTAGATAAACGAGTTCGTTGATTTTTAATCGATTTAAAAGGAAATCTTTTATTTGTAATTATTCCGATGCATAATATGAGCGGAATTTTAGACTTTCTTGTATCTCGTATCGATCACATTGTCGTTGTAGTTAACTTGGACGTACATAATTTTTGGCATACAAGGGATTAGTGTCCCTTTCTTTTTCAGAACTTATCCCATTTGTGAAATCTTCTAAACATGTTTTATCAAAATCGGTTCAGCTGTTTCTACAAGCTGATAAAACAAGCTTTTTATCAGCTCTTTTCTACTTGACGAAAGGAATTAAGCAACTGGCACAGGCTTAATTATACGAAATTTGGTATTCCATTACTTTAATGATATTGCAGTGACATGGTAACTTTGACCAGAGGCAGCAGGATTCCTATTAGTTATTTTCGTATTTCGCTCTGCAAATAAGACAAAAAGGAATGTGCTTGGGGGTTTTTTAAATTAAAATTTAGAGTTATCCTTGATTGTGAGCCAATTTTCGAAAAGCTTACATTCTATGAAAAAGTAACAATATTGTCCTCGCATGGTTCGGCATAAATTATATATACATTGTATTATAAATGAGAAAGTTTGTATTTTTAAATGTTTGGATATTATAACATTTAACGACACTAATACGGATGAACCGATTCGAATAAAATTAGGCACACAGGTACATGATGACCTGAAATAGCACATAGGATACTTTTTTCCTTAAAAAAATAATAAAGCGGGCTGGAACTAGTTTGGTATAAATTAACCTTTTTCGAAAATTGCAGTCAATTTTCGCAATTACACAACGTTTAAATTATCTACTGGTAAAATGTTTGTATCTGTCGACTATTACATAATGTGGACATAATAATGCTGGCCATTTTGTTTTTCAAAGTCAGCAGTTGTCAACGCTTAAACGACATGCAATTGGGTGATGTCGTATGTGTATAATACTGGAAGGTCAAAAGTGTTAAAATATGGAAAATATTGCTTTGCGAATATTTTATGCATGCACCGCGATAGAGTTAACAGGCTTATGCGTTATAAATATATTGAACGTTGAAGGTGATATGCGAATGTTTATTTTAAAACTTGTCTACATGACGGGCGTCGTTTTAAGTTGGAATTATATATAAAGCAGACAATGATGGTTTGGGCTTTTAGGTTTTTAACTCAACAATGAGATCTCGTAATGGAAAGTGACTGTATAATCTGCTTGGACTTACAATAATGAAGAGTTATACGTCATCATAATTCGACACGTCCCAAGAACAAAGTCGTATCTGCAAAACCAACAAATGACAATATATTTGTTTGTGGGAGTACATTGTACATAAGATGATGTTCACTTGAGCATTTCCAAAAACAAAAGACCAATAACTATAAAAAACATATTGTCTTTTGGCTTTATGCGTGTTTAATGCGAAGTTATCATAAAACCAATTTTGTCTGATCGCTACGTACGATATTTTTTTTTATATCATAAGATAGCAAACAAGCAGATGGGTCTCCTGATGGAAAGAGTCACCCATCGCCTATAGATACCAAAGATGTTAATGGTGCGTTGCCAGCGGCGTGCACATGATTATGACACATTTTATTCATTTACTTATTATTAATTAAAATCATCTAAAACGTACGAACGTTTTATTAAAATATCTGTGAATGGCAAGTAAAGCACTGCTTTTCTGCCTATAAGGAGCGCACGCGCCTGTGCGTTGCTATCTTGTGGCGAGGTCTAATGCCACATGCATAAGTTTACCGGCTACCTTACCCTCCAAACCGGAACACGACAGCAACAAGCACTGACGTTATTGCAGCAGGAATAGGTAAGGCGGTGGTACCAGACCCGGGCGAGACAATTCAGAACTCTACCACCTAGTAGCCACGATGGTAGTGGCTCGCATAGCCAATCGGTCGCCTTTTACGACCTGCCTGGCAGAACGGCAGTTGGTCTATTCTTCAAAGGAGCCCGGAACCAACACGGGGAAACAAACCAACACGGGGAAACACCAACACGGGAAATGCGTTGTCATCCATATGGGGAGGATGTAATGTCACGTGTTTAAGTTAACCGGCTACCTTACCCTAAAAACCAAAAAAGAAAAACATATTAAACTAACCCGTGTGGCCGCATTTCCAATCCGGTGGTTAAAAAAATGTTGACGCGTGAAAATAACTGGTAAAAAGTTATATTGAATATTGTACCTACTTCTGATTTCTGATTTTAACACTCAAGTTACAGACTATAAACTGTTGATGAGTTCCTAAGTTTATTATCGTGTTTTTATCGTATTATTAGAAATTTGTGTTTTTTTTTTGCAGACTGCATCGTTTTTTTATTAGGTCATTGTTTTTCATATATACAAGGAAGACAAAATATTACTTACTGAGTATAATAAGAACGCCCCCTATTAAGTTAAAAAAAAGATATCGAAATTTCCAATATTGATTTAAATGCAAAATATGTTTGTATGTTTGTTACTTATCACGCCTCAACGGCTGAAGTTAAAAATGACTTGTTCTGTGGAGTTCAGAAAGTTTTGCCGGTTTCAGCAAATCACAAACATAATGTAAAAACCTGTTCATTGTTGATGTAGAGCTCATAACTACAGCTATGGCTTCAAATAGACCGTTTTCAAATTAGCAGTTCGAAAGTATTTCGTTTTTGTATTCACCGTCTATACTTGGTGAAACTTTAATTAAAATATAATTAAAAGTAATATGTTGTAGGAACACATACTAATTGAAAGCTTATAGTTAGCTCCGAAATGGATTACTTAAAGTTATTTCAACTCGCTACTTAATACTGCCAGAAATCGATACACAACTAATTGCGCTGCTACACTAGCATAAGGCTCTTCACCGTATGTCTGCAATTCTATATTTATGATGCTTGAGTCTATCTTTTTTAACTATAGTGTATGGCTAAAATATGTGGCTCTAAATTATCGGCTAGCGGATATTTTACATCCATGTGTTAATTTTTCCTAAAAGTACAAAGTTTTTGTAATAGTTGTGAAAGTATCGTTATATAACCAGATTTTCAGTGACTGCATGTGTCCTATCTATACTACTTGACGTATTTTGAAATGCCATTGTGTCATTTGATTCGTTTTTTTTTATTTTTATATATCATAAGATAGCAAACAAGCAGATGGGTCTCCTGATGGAAAGAGTCAACCATCGCCTATAGACACCAAAGATGTTAATGGTGCGTTGCTATCTTGTGGCGAGGTCTAATGCCACATGCATAAGTTTACCGGCTAACTTACCCTCCAAACCGGAAAACGACAGCAACAAGCACTGACGTTATTGCGGCAGGAATAGGTAAGGCGGTGGTACCAGACCCGGGCGAGACAATGCAGAACTCTACCACCTAGTAGCCACGATGTTAGTGACTCGATAGCCAATCGGTCGCCTTTTACGACCTGCCTGGCAGAACGGCAGTTGGCCTATTCTTCAAAGGAGGCCGGGACCAACACGGCATAAATTCGTATTCCAAAAATGTAATAAGGAGCTTTATCCGTTTTTTTTTTACTTTAATGATTCAATGTCTTATTATAATAACCCATACAACTTTTATAAACATTAACTTTAAATAAGGAATTGCAAAGCGAATGTTAAAGTTGAAATTGTAAGTAAGACATAATCATATAATACAATAGTAAATATTCTTTCTACACTTTTTATCGTCGGCACTTGGTGAAACTCCATTTTAATGAAATATTTTGTCACTTATACACTTTTACTGTTTCACAATAAAATTTATTAAAGTTATTGTGAAACAGTACAAGTGTATAAGAGATAAAATATTACAATAGTAAATAGTAGCGCTAGCGCACTTTACGAGCATCGTTACATTAGCCTGCAGTTAGCTTCTATTCATATAAGATATGAGAAGGCAATTTGCAATAAGTTCTGAACTTACTAGGTGGTAGAGTTCTGCAACGTCTCATCCAAGTCTACTGTTTGTTACTGTTTTACCTATTCCTGACACGTAAGCGTTAGTAAATCATATACGTGTTACGGTATTGAGGGTAAGGTAGCTAATACACACGTAGGCATTACATCACTGCCACATCACAACTTACCATTAACGTATTTGGCATCTAGAGGCGATATTTCCATAATTCTAACCTTATACCGACATGAACCTTTCTCAGACTGTTAGTATATATCAGCTTTTGCTAAATCAGGCGCTTACGTTTCAAAATCCTTAGCAGATGCGCCTTCTTTGTAATAACTACTTATATGCCAAAATTTAACCTGATCCGTACATTGGTTTTAGATATTTGTGAATATAAAACCAGTTGTTAAATTCTAAGCTAATGCCTGCCCTAAAACCCTAAAGTCTGCGCTGTGAAGGATAGACCATCTGTCGTTCTACCAGGCAGCTGGAACTATTGGCTATACGAGTCAGCTCGATCGAGACTACTAGGCGATGAAGTTCCGCAACGTCTCGCGCGGGTGTATGGTACAACCGTCTTACATTTCTGCCGCCATAGCGTCAATGCTTGTCATGGTCACGACCATGATAAGAGTATTATACTTCCGGTTTTGAAGAGTAAATTAGCCGGTAGACTAATGCCTGTTGCATTTCCATCTGGCCACACGGATAGCAACGCACTATTAACATCTTTGGTGTCTATATGCGATTATTTTTTTTCCCCACCAAGAGAGACATCTGCTTGTTTGCTATTTTAAGATTTAAAGAAAAACGTAAGTTTTGGGCCGTCTGCATTTCTTTTTCCTTATAAATTAATTCTTTCAAATCTAACATCTATGTAAGCGATTTGATTCGAAAAAAACGACAATTTTCTTAGCGTATTGCTATAAATGTTTGGTATATATTTTTAATTAACCACTATCTTTAACTGGATGTAGCTAAGCGACGATAATGGTTTTCACGTATATCGTATTTATGTTCTATTATTGATTATCGTGTACTAAGGGAATTGACTTTTTAAAAATTCTATTGCTCTTCACTCCAGGGTTTTACATCCAGATGTGTCATGGCACATATCATTCCTCACCACATCGAGTACCAGTGCCAAACTCTTCTATATAGTTTGCATTTTGTTATATTATGTAACTTCTATAAAATTTATTACACGACCTAATTATCTGTTTTTCATTCGGCTTTGCGAACTAATTTTAGTACAATAATATGTTCTTAACAAAGACCTTTGTAATGCGAAATGTTTTTTCTGTAATATTGTCACAATATATTTTATATTCTGATATAAGTGAGGTAAACAGCGGCCCGATTTACGTAACAAAACGCCAATCACGTTAAAGCGTTTAGGGATTTTACACATTTTTTTACGACGCGACGTTGTATCGTGTTGATGTGTATAAAAAGCCCTAAGTGCTTCGATTCGATTAAAGATTTGATACGTGAATTGAATTTGATCTTTATTTTTGATAAATCTTAACTCACTGGAAATTATTGAAACACGAGTAATTTAAACATATCTTAAACGTTCACAAAATTCCCATATTTGAAAACCTTTATATATCTCTGTAAGCATTTGTTCATTTGTGATAAATTATGTGTATTCACTAAATACACCTATTGTGAATCCATTTCGTTCACATATTTTTTTTTTAAAAAACATGTTTACATATCGTCTTCACATCAATATCTTTATCTTTGTTGAAGTATGAATTTAGGTCAATCCATGCTAATATTATAAGTGGGAAAGTGTATGTGTGTGTTTGTTTGCCCGTCTTTCACGGCAAAACGGAGCGACGAATTGACGTGATTTTTTAAGTGGAGATAGTTCAAGGGATGGAGTGTGTGAGCGTGACATAGGCTATTTTTTGTCTCTTTCTAAACTCCTACTTCCCACACAAGTGAAGCCGCGGGCAAAAGCTAGTTGTAAATAATGAATTGCCAAAAAATGTAAAAAAGGATCACAGTGTGTGACTGCTTTTCCGATCCCAAAAAGAGCCTGTAAAAGACAATTAAAAAAAAAACACTAAACACCCAATGCCTAAGTCACGACTTAATTGTATTAAAATGGAACAATTTGTTATAAATCTGATTCAATCGATCTAGCAAAATAACATTGTTATTAAGGTTTTATGACAGGCCCCTGTACGATATTATTTAAGAGAGACGTGGGGGCAAGGATTTATAACGTTATAATTTCGATATGTTTGCGTCGTCGTGATTGGTTATGGTATATGATATTATGACGTTGCCTTCTAGCGCTAGTTGGCGAACCAATCAAGAAACAGCATAAAACGCGGCGAACCAATCACGAAACAGCAAACATATCGATATTATAACGTTTTAAATCCTTGCGTGGGGGTCTCTCTTAAATAATATCGTATAGGTGAGAAACACGAGACACCATTAAGCATTATTGTTTTGCTTAATACCAGCAGTGTTACAGAGTAGAAACAAAAATACATGTCTCAATTAAGCAGTGTTATGTTTTGTTTCGTCCCAGCCCTGTAATTGAGTAGGAACAAAAATACATGTCTCAATTAAGCAGTGTTATGATTTGTTTCATCCCAGCCCTGTAATTGAGTAGGAACAAAAATACATGTCTCAATTAAGCAGTGTTATGATTTGTTTCATCCCAGCCCTGTAATTGAGTAGGAACAAAAATACATGTCTCAATTAAGCAGTGTTATGATTTGTTTCATCCCAGCCCTGTAATTGAGTAGGAACAAAAATACATGTCTCAATTAAGCAGTGTTATGATTTGTTTCATCCCAGCCCTGTAATTGAGTAGGAACAAAAATACATGTCTCAATTAAGCAGTGTTATGATTTGTTTCATCCCAGCCCTGTAATTGAGTAGGAACAAAAATACATGTCTCAATTAAGCAGTGTTATGATTTGTTTCATCCCAGCCCTGTAATTGAGTAGGAACAAAAATACATGTCTCAATTAAACAGTGTTATGATTTGTTTCATCCCAGCCCTGTAATTGAGTAGGAACAAAAATACATGTCTCAATTAAGCAGTGTTATGATTTGTTTCATCCCAGCCCTGTAATTGAGTAGGAACAAAAATACATGTCTAAATTAAGCAGTGTTATGATTTGTTTCATCCCAGCCCTGTAATTGAGTAGGAACAAAAATACATGTCTCAATTAAGCAGTGTTATGATTTGTTTCATCCCAGCCCTGTAATTGAGTAGGAACAAAACTACATGTCTCAATTAAGCAGTGTTATGATTTGTTTCATCCCAGCCCTGTAATTGAGTAGGAACAAAAATACATGTCTCAATTAAGCAGTGTTATGATTTGTTTCATCCCAGCCCTGTAATTGAGTAGGAACAAAAATACATGTCTCAATTAAGCAGTGTTATGTTTTGTTTCATCCCAACCATGTAATTGAGTAGGTAAAAATACATATGTCTCAATTAAGCAGTGTTATGTTTTGTTTCATCCCAGCCCTAATAGAGTAGGAACAAAAATACACGTGTCGCAATTAAGCAGTGTTATGATTTGTTTCATCCCAACCATGTTATTGAGTAGGAATAAAAATACATATGTCTCAATTAAGCAGTGTTATGTTTGCTTCACCCCAGCCGTTTTATAGAATAGGAACAAAAATACACCTCTCAATTGAGCAGTGTTATGTTTTTGTTTCATCCCAGTAGTGTTACAGAGTAGGAACAAAAAACACGTGTCTCAAGCAGTTTTATGTTTTGTTCCATCCCAGCCGTGGTGTATAGTAGGAACAAAAATACACGTCTCAATTAAGCAGTGTTATGTTTTGATTCATCCCAGCCACATGAGTAAATAAGGGGAACAGAGGAAAATCATCTTAAGAACGTTCAAAATGGTTACCTATTTTGGTAGGGTTGTCACAATAGGTTAATACAAATTAAACAAAACATTTGTTAAATAGTTTTATTGTTCAACTAGCTTTACCCGCGACTTTGTACGCAATTGCCATACCTGCAGAGTAATTATTTGTATTTGACCACAGTATTTTTCTCATATTCAGCTATACATTGGAAGGTGAAGCACTTTTATTAAGAAAGAACTTTTTGTTTTTAAAGCACTTTGACTTTGCCATTTATCCTTGTGCCTTGTGGGGTTCGGGCAGTATTGAAGTCAACACAAAACAACATTTAATGCCTAACATGGGCCTGTCGTAACGCCTTATTATTTTTTACAGTCAAGCTTATAGTTTTTTTGTCTGCCATCACATCTCATCCCGTGTGACTATATTAGATTAAAGAACGTTAATAACGTTCTTGCAAAACCTATTTTTTATTGAAAGTTCACACACCAGTGATACAAATGTCTCTAAATATATTGTCAAGTTCAAGTTTTTTCACTCCACAACATCGTAGAGAAGCATCTGGCTGTCGGCCAGAAGGTTTTATGCGGTTTTGTGGATTTGGAGAAAGCGTTTGATAGAGTTGTGCGAAAGAAACTTTAGGACATTTTACCCAGTTATGGGATAGATGGGCGACTGCTGCATGCTTTGCAATCCATGTACTGGGATTGCAAAGCATGTGTGCGGGTGGACGGCAACATATCGCCTTGGTTCAATGTGAATATCGGCGTCAAGCAGGGTTGTGTGTTGTCAGCTCGTCTGTTTATTCTATATCTGGATAAGTGTCTCCAAAGATTGAAGCATTGAATGTGGGAATGCGCATGAGTGATCTAGTGATGAACTGCCTGCTTTATGCAGATGACGCTGTACTTCTAAGCTCAACTCTATCTGAGCTTCAAACACTGGTCACAGTTATGAATGAGGATTGTAAGAGTATGGGCTTACATTTGAATGCGAAGAAAACTAATGTTATAGTATTTGAAAGAGAAGCAACCAGAACGGATGTAAGAGTTGTGGTCGATGATGTAGTGCTGGAACAAGTGGATCAGTTTGTATATCTTGGATGTGCTTTTAGCAGGGATGGAAGGGATATTGAAAGAGTGTGAGCAGGGAACAGAGTGAATGGAGCGTTAGGGAGTTACTCAATAGCACAATTTTAGCCCTTCTAGCCCTGCATAATCATGTGCTTATCCCAACGCTATTGTATGGAAATGAGAGTTGGGTATGTCAGAAAGGGCATGAAAGTAGAATCAACGCGGTCGAGATGAGGTCGCTAAGAAAAATATGCGGTATGACACTCGCCGACCGGGTTCCTAATGTCGAAGTGAGAGAGAGGTTAGGTTTGAAAGAAAGTGTCTGTGTAAAGATGAGAAAGGGCATGCTCCGTTGGTTCGCACATGTAGAAAGAATGGTAGATGAAAGGTTAACAAAACGGATATACAATGCGAATGTGGAAGGATGTAGATACCGGGGAAGACCAAGACTGACATGCTACGATCAGAGTGCTAAGTGTGAGTTTTTCTTTTCGCATTCGATCGTGAGCGCGTTTCGAGTTTACTAGGAATTTGTATGTGATTTGTACAGCGCCAACTAGTGGTAAACTGGTTTCTCACGTTTACCACTAGGTGGCGCTGTACAAATCACATACAAATTCTTAGTAAACTCGAAACGCGCTCACGATCGAATGCGAAAAGAAAAACACACACTTAGCACTCAGATTGATCGAGTACTGTCCGAAGGCGGTGTCAAGAGTCTTCGCAACCGGCGTGTGTGTATGAAGAGAGTGATGAATGTGGAGGAAGCGAGACAAGCCTGCAAGGATCGTGGTGTATGGCACGTGGTTCTCTCTGCCTACCCCGTAAGGGATCTGGCGTGAAGATATGTATGTATGTATGTATTGTACTTTAACAAAAACTGAAAAATCCACGTAATGTTAAAATACAATAATTATTATAGGCAAAGTATGAATTTTTTTTTTAACTTGTACTTTTTAATATTTTTTTAACAAATAATTATTATAAGCAAAGTATGATATTGTTGTTGTATGTATTTAAAAAAGGCTCCACGAAGCGCAAATTTTTACGATAATTATCACTAGCTCACTCGCGCAGTTTCAAACGCGTCAGATTGTCATTAACGTGTCGAAATAGATTTTCTTACGAACTTTCGTACTTACCCTATTCCCTCAAAAATCAACCCCTCAGGGGCAAGGCTTCATTTTAGTTATCCTTTTTTTGACCCTCGAGCTTCAAATATTTCCATTCTAAATTTCATAAAAATCAGCGGCTTAGCCATTCGCATTTGTATGGATACTTATTTAAATCTGCGGCTAGGGCAATTGACACTAGTCGCCTGTAAATTAATTATTTTAACGAATTAAAACTGCAAAAACCGACTTCCAAACTCCCGTATCTTAAAATTCGATCTTCACCAATGTAAGACCCTAATCGTACATGAAGCATTTTTAGGGTTTGTTGTGATGCGCTCGTTATTCATTAGTTATTTTATTGAATTCAGTTTGTTTTGACCTATCAAGACGATCGCGCGTGCCCGCACACCCGGGTCATTTGATCATATCAAGGATCAATAAATATCCAGTATCACTATCAAGTTAATAGTTTCAACTTATCAAGTAAAAGTGTGTAGAGTCAATCAAGGACAAGCTATATCCTTTATGGTCCTTCGAGCCGGATCTGAACCAGCGACCTATGGATTTACAGTCCACTACGCTACAACTAAATTCATGTCGGGCCAATGGGCAGAAAGACTCCTTCAAACAAAAAAATATTTGTTCAAATCAGTTAATAAATTTTTAGAGTCGAGTTTACATGCAACAAATATTAAAAAATTGACCGCCCCGTTGGTCGAGTGGTTAGTGAACCTAACTACGAATAGATGGGACTCGGGTTCTATTACCGACAGGGACAAACATTTGTGTGATGAGCACAGATGTTTGTATTTCTGGGTTCGAGTGTTTATTATGTGTTGTTCTGGTGTTCACATGTGGCATTAAGACCCGCCAAAAGGATAGCAACGTACCATCAACATCTTTGGTGTCTATGGGCGATGGTTTTCCCTTTCCATCAAGAGATCCATCTACTTATTTGCTATCTTATGACATAAAAAACTAACCAGGTGTCTGAGACTTTTAAGTAGCTTGCAGTCATTTGCCACTACTAGGCATATACGGTAATACAAGGCAGGAGGCATATACGGTGCCTTTCTCATAGAAACAGAAGTCTATTATACGAGATTATTTTGTACGCTACATCACTTAAGTTAACCCGAATTAAATTCAAACACAGTCCGTTAGATATAGTGTGTTGGTCCTGGGCTCCTTTGAAGAATAGACCAACTGCCGTTCTGCCAGGCAGATCGTGAAAGGCGTCCAATTAGCTATACTAGTCACTACCATCGTGGCTACTAGGTGGTAGAGTACTGCAATGTCTCGGCCGGGCCTGATACCACGGCCTTACCTATTCCTGCCGCAATAGCGTCAGTGCTTGTCACTGTCGTGTTCCGATTTGGAGGGTGAGCAGCCGGTAAATTTATGCATGTAGCATTAGACCTCGCCACAAGATAGCAACGCAACATTAACATCTTTGATGTCTATAGGCGATGGTTGACTCTTTCCATTGGGAGATCCATCTGCTTGTTTGCTATCTTATGATATATAAAAAAGTTTACATGAATTTAACTATGTATTGGAGTTTTAGAATTATCCAATATAATATCAAACGTGAATTGTTTTTATTTCTAGAAATTAAATCTTAATTCAGTATTTTTGGAAAAAAAAACCGTAAGAGCTTGATGGTAGTTAGTGTGTTAATATTCTTGGGGTGGTCACATAAAGCTCACGGTCCCAGTTAGCACATGAAACAAACGGTAGTCATTACAAGTCGATAAAATGCAGCGAATAACCCATTTCTACAACCATCAAACCAGTGAAATCAGGTTTATATAAGGGTCTATTGGTGTTTGGTATACTTGCCTTTCCCGCAAAAAAATCGACGTGATGATATTTATTTTGTGTTGTGAAATATTGTTCAATATACTTCAATAATATTGTTTGTGTATTTATGTACGGATAGCTGTAAATGCATTTTCTGACACGCCGTACTCATATATATTACCAAGGCTCTGTTACGTAGTGTAGCTATAGTCTGTCAAGTATTCAAATACATTTACCCTGTTACATATTAAAGCCGAATTTATAATGCACGGAAATACATTGAAAATCTTTGTCGTAGGTGAATTGTACAAATTGAAAATGCTCACATCAAAAATCATGGTCTATTGTATGAACCATTTGGTTGAGAAGTTGGAGGAGGAAAAATTGGAATGTCTGTGCAAGCTTCTGACGACAATTGGGGAACAGGTCGAGAGTGAAGCGAAAGAACAGCTCGAATCTGTTTTCAAGAAGATGCAAGATATCGTTGATCGCAAGTCTAATAAGATCAGCAGTCGTGTTCGGTTCATGATCCAGGATGTGATTGAATTGAGAAGGAGGAAATGGGTGGTGAAGAATGTTGTGGACTCACAGCCGAAGAAGATGGACCAGATTCAAAAGGAGGCTGAACAGCAGCAACGTCAAATTGAGGTATTTTGTAATTCTAATGTAGGCTAATTTGAAAAACCGGCAACTCATTAATCATCGCCATCTTAGCGTTCACAGAATTGGTCCAGGTCTTGTTTGAAAAAATAAAGACTATTTTGCCCAATATAGTTTAGAAATGTCACTACCCTCGTGAATACTAGGAATTAGGATAACCGTCTGCTTGTTTGCTATCCTTCTGACGTAAAAAAGTGTTGCTAACATTGTACGTAGTAGAATCTTGCTCGGCCGGTACCATAACCGCCGCTTTCTAATTTTTCTTGTCGTAATATTGTTAGTGCTATTAACTTTAATGTTTCAGTTTGAGGTGTAAAGTAGCCAAAAAATTATGCATTATGCATAATTATTGTTGGGGCCAGTGCCTTTGGTATTAGCTCGGGAATTCTAATAGCAAAGGCACTGGCCACTGGCCCCAACAATTATATCTTTGTTAGTCCGACGGCAACGCACCATTAAAATCTTTAGCCAGAGGTTATTCTTCATAAGGAAAGTCGCCAAACTTTAAAATATAACTTATGAAACTTTATTAATTTATGCGTTAGTTCAAATGACGGAGGACCAAGAGAGCCTAAGAGCAGACGTCGTGCAATCTCCTCAAGATTCGGCCCGTTAAACCATGAAATTGTAGGCAGGGCCATGAGAGGTGGTGGGATTCCTCTAATTGGTCCAAATGACCATTACTGCTAAACTGGGTTTTTGGGGCGAGCAGTGCGCTCAGCAAGAGTTTAAGTGAGCCCGCCCTAAGGGCGTCTCCTGTATGACCAAACCTTGGCGTGGGGGAGTATTTTGACGATGGCTAGGAGAGTAAGTAGCTTCAGGATTTCGACTTGTTAATAGCTCTTGAACGGGGGCTCGACCGTCGGTGGGCTAAAACAGTAGGTGGGCTAAAACAGTGGGTGGGTTAAAACAGTGGGTGGGCTACAAAGAGTGTGCGTGTAAATTGTGAAGGCTGATGGGAACATCAGGATCGCATAGAAACTGCGGTTTTGATATAAGTATTATGTATTGAGATTTGTATTTAAGCTACTTTACAAGTCCCACACTAAGTCGACGTCAGATTATATGAGTAAACTCATTTGAAAAATGACTATATTTTTCATAAGGCCAAGTTCTCAAGTACCAACACTTAAATTGGTTTTCAAGTAATCAGTAAACAGACACAGTAGGCATTTGCCATTTTGGAACAATGACAACGCGTAAATATATTTGTAACCATGAACACAGGGCCGAAGATACAGTTCCGGATTGTGCAGATTCTGTTGGAAAGTGACAAATACATTACTGAATTTACATAGTTATTGCAAAAATAAATCATATCATGTGCCCTCTGTTAAAAGGTAATTGTCGATATGAATTTGTATAGGTATTACAAAAATAATTCATATCGTGTGTCCTCTGTTAAAAGGTAATTGTCGATGGAATGTCAAGGGTGATCTATAACTTGTCTCTACTATAACAGCTTTGACAAGAGAAGATAAGCACTTGGCATTAATTTTCATAAGCAATTAAAATTATAAAATAGCATGCATTCCAACGCTGAATATATAAAAATGGATTTATCTTTGTCTGACAAGTTCGAGTTTTCATAATAGAAAAAGCTACAAAAAATTTGTTAGTGCTCTAATTTCAAATCATTTAAGAAAATAATTTAAACAGCTTACAGCCGATTCGCCATTACTAATAAACGCTGTCAATGTTCATAAAACGTTAAATAATTAAATAATTGTAGTTTTTCATAATTGTGGTGTGTATTTTAAATATAAATGTGAAAAAATAAAGAATTATGTCTAATTGCAGCATTATAGGATGTAGAACAAAATCGCCAAATTAATCATTGCACCGTTACGCATTGTTTAAATGCATTTGATACTTAATTACAACGTCTTTGTATTCTGGTTTTAACTGGTGTTTTATTCAATCACATTTGAATAAAAGTTATATTATTAAAGATATCAGTAAAATGTTAATTTTTTTTATTTGTCTTAACATTTTGTCAGTTATGTAGACAGTACATAAGTCCGCCATTACTCGCGACGAAATTACACGTTTTTTCTAAGTTATGTAAGTTCATATCTAGTTGTTTCCTTCGTCTAAGTATAACAACTTATGCATGTGGCATTAGACCTCGCCACAAGACAGCAACGCACCATTTGGTGTCTATAGACAATGGTTGACTCTTTCAGGAGATCCATCTGCTTGTTTGCTATCTTATGATATAAAAAAACATTGAGGTGCGTGTTGCAGCTAATGAACGCGAACCCCGGCGGGTACCGGCGCGAGGAGGGCGGGCGCGGCAAGCGCGGCGACGGGCGGCGGCAGGGGGCCGGCTCTTTCATGGACGGCAACTCCTGGAAGGCGCCGCGCACCAGCTACACCGTCGACACCTCCAAGCTGAAGGCCGTCACTGGTACTCCGAAGGTATGTAATGCCAATTGTTTATTACTTTATCGATTAAACTTATCAATTAAACATCATCGTGTATGCTCATGCTCCTCTGTGGAGTTGACTTTGTGGCGCCGTCCGTACAGCTAAAGGATCATAATGATGACACCAGCAGGCCAACTTTTGTCAGAGTAACGTCATAATTGTGGAGGTAGATGCCGTCACACAAAGACAAGATCTTCCCAGCCAGGCAAGGTGTACTGCCTCGGGACTGAAGTCCATTTGAGAAGTATTGAAAATTGTATATGGTGTGTTTAAGATAAATAATTGTGATATCGCTATTCAGAGTGTTATTTTTGAGTTTCATTATTTCTTATTATTTTTTCTTGTAGTGTTTGTAGATTGCTTGAACCGCTACAACTTCGTAAAAAGAAATTGTCACAAAAAATGTTTCTTTAAGTTCTTAACATTTTCCCTAGTGTAGGATAAATATTAAAACACATATCACGACCCACTGATGAAATGAATAGTGGTCCACGTCCTCTTATTTTCAACCCAATTTACCCAGAAGGAGGATGCTCTCAACTACACTATTTTTAGGTTTGTTATCTCACAAGTGACTCGGTCATTTAATATTTTGGCAAATTCACTTTTGTAGAATATTATTTCTTTTAGTCCTATATAAATTTGGTGAATATCTAATTCAGGATTCCAGACAGACAGGAGATTGTATGTCGATTACCAGATTAATAACAATTTTCCATATTTATAAGTGAAACAGTAGCTTTACTTGATTATCTGAAACACAGGGAGTGGTGTTGTTGCTACGCCACCACCAGACTTTGACTTGCTTTAAAGTTTTGAATTTTCTATTACACTTCCGAAAAAGACTCAATGCTGTCTGATCTGAGATCAAGCTCTTTACCCATGTTGTGAGCTAAACAGAGACCAAGCCAATGTATAAACAATGGTTGTATTATAGTATGATATATAGCGTATTCGAATAGAAGAGATTTCTAGGGCAAAATGCAATTTTATATTTGCGGGCCTCTATACCACGCAACAGTTTCTACTTTTAAATAACACACCACAGTACAATTATCATAAACTAGAAATAATGACTTTAAGGCTTAACTTTAGGCAGTCCCTTGGTTGTGTTACCAAGAGGGAGGCGTTTGTCTATAAACAACTTAAATCATCTAATCTGGATTTAAAAAAATATTGATGCTTATGCCTTACCAAATATAATAAATAATAAATATAATAATAAAATAAACAGTATTCATTGAAGACTTGAGTGTTATCAAACCATCTCTAATTGCTGGGTAAAACTAGTTTTTACCAACTATCTACTGATTTATATGCAATATTATGATGAACACAATGGTTCTTTTCTCACTAAAGCCATCTTACTGCTGCAAAGAAAATAACAATTACAAAATGAAATGGAGATGCGGTTTGTCCTGCAAAATAATCTTTACTTTCATTTTTCTTTAGTTAAAGCGATCAAAATAATAGACACCCTCATTTTTAATTTTTCTGGAAAAATTATGTCAAGCCTTAACTTGAATTTATTGTGTTTATCTCCATTAAATCACTATGATCAAAAATTTTAAGGGAAATTATTTTATTACAGAATCTTAGTAATGTAAAACTGGCCCCAAGCTCTTTGGCGTGGAACCATGGCTCGGGTACCAAGAACATAGTCCAAGCAAGCAGCAATTCCCAGATGAGTCTTTCCAAGAATCCGTTTAGCATGCTCGCGAATATGCAGGCAGATCCTACCTCACTGCGAAGTAAGTACAATAGTTTCTACATTTGTAAAAATAGACATTTAGTGTAACTTAGTTAATGCTGCATAGGATATGACTTTGACTATAAAATACTTTGAATTAAACTTAAGTATCCTGGTAATCAATGCCAAACAGCAATTTTCATTATATTAGATTTTTCATAAAATTGAAAAATACTAAAACGTATAGAAATCCCCCTGTGTATTAACAAGATGTTTGACTTGCAGCTAACAAGGATTTGTCACCAAGCTATCAGCATTCAAAATCGATCGAGAGATCTACGTTCAACTCAAGAGGCGACTTTAGTGAGTCTTCCAGCCATTGCCTTCGCACACCTCTACTCTACCTCTTTGCTCCCTTTCCTCCTTGCCTCTTTTATTGAGGTCCCTTTGCTTTGCTTAATACACTTTTGATAACAGTTGTATTCTATTGCAACATGTAACTAAATATTATCAAAATCATTGCTATGCTATATTATCAAGAGATGCTAAGCTTCTTTCGAAAGACCTTCACAAGTCACTTTCAGTTTAATTGACAACGAAAATTATTTATCGGTAACCGGTAACCATAGTCGCCTCACGGTGTTGGTATAGTTAGATGCATGTGTTATGGTTTGAAACGCATCTTCCGGTGTGCGTTACAAAGAATTTTAGTGCTATATAAGTACCATAAATAGTAGATTTAATTTGATTATAAACCAAAAATTGTGCGGATGAATGGACGATTATAACTTTCATGCATAACCTAATGTTTTATGTTGACATAACTTCACAGTTTGTGTGTCAAAATAACACAGGCTGTACCTTAATCGCAGATAAATATTATTATCATTGTAAAAACTTTAAGTGTGTGCAAATGTAGTACATAGCTAGTTTATGCCGAGATCATTAATATAAAAAATCCAAGATGCACAGTCCCGAACAAAACTGACAAAACTGTCTCTAATTTCACATAAGTAGTTATAGATATGGCAAAAATATATATTTCTTCGCATATCCAACCTTAAGTGCAAGATTTATTTGCATATCCAACCTTAAGTGCAAGATTTATTTGCATATCCAACCTTAAGTGTAAGATTTATAGTTGACTAGCTGCAGCGTGCAGCCCGCTGCATTATAAAAGATTTTGGTGAATCCCGCGGGATCAGCCTACTTTTCCGGGATAAAAAGTGGCCTATGTGCTATTCCAGGTTATCATCTACCTGTGTGCCAAATTTAATCCAAATCCCTCCAGTAGTTTTTGCGTGATTGAGTAACAAACATCCATCCAAACATCCAAACTTTCACATTTATAATATTAAATATAGATTTTACAAAGCGATGTACAAAAAGTAATAAATTGACATTATGGCAAGTGACGCTATTCTATTTGAAATGAATGCACAATTTAAAACTGTGCGCTCATTTTTAAAGGACGTGATTGAGACACTAATTGTGTATCTTGGGTTTTGTATATCAATGGCCGATATATAAATACACAGATTTCCAAGATAGGTGGTGCTAGGTATTTTTTATCTTGGTAAAATGATTTGTTTCCACGAGATTCATAAAAAACTAGCCTCGTGCCAAAGTGCGTGGTAGGTCGTTTGTTATTTACAAGGATAATGTTTTCTACATAATGCAGTAGTAGTCATGGCAATCTGTTGACATAAAAAACTGACAGTATTTTAGTGTTGCATTTATTACATGACAGATGTTTATTTTCATACACTACGAAATTTTCAGGGAGTGTTTATCATCATTGTTTTTATAGTATAGGATATTAAAGAAGCAATTGTTTCTTGTTGTTGCTGAAATATATTCATTGTTGATGGAAATCAGAAATAGTAAGTTTTTTTTATATAAACAAAAAAGGGGCAAACGAGCATGAGGTTCACCTGATTGTAAGTGATTACTACCGCCTATGGACAGCCACATCACCAAAGCTTGATATATACCAGATATATAAGATACCAGCTGCGTTGTCGGCCTTTTACGAAGGAGTATGCTCTTTTCTTTAAGGTCCCTAAGTCGTATCCGTTCTGAAATACCCCTCTGGTAATTGATTCCACAGAGGAGTAGTGCGTGGTTAGTTGTTGTTGACAATTAAATGATGAGAATGTAAAAATTGATGTGCATGTCTGGTGCATATTGTATCTTCCTAATCGGACACAGCGGCAAGCACTAACTTTATGGGTATAAAGAATAAATAAGGCGATGGTACTATCAACTGTGAGTTGCGGTAGTATTCTAATTTGGGTGTTGACACAATGGTAGCGATACATTTGAATGTTCTCAATGTATGGGCTTGGTGGACATGCCCTGTTGAGCTAGCTCGCTGGCTTGAAGCCTTGCGTAATTTCCTCCCAGATATCAATATCTTGCCCCGTTATGAACTCTGGCTCGCAGGCCCTTGTGAAATGGTTGTTCGTTTCTTCGACAGTCGCTCAGGCTCGCGGGCGCGCCCCGATCCGGGCTGGCTGCAAGAAAGGGATGCAACATCGCTCATAAAAAACATAAGATACCAGGACATCGAATTTTTTTAAAGGAAAACATCGATGTTACAAACATTGGAATTTATGAACGATACATTGATGTCGATTATGGTCGATGTTTTGCCATACAATTTACTTGTATTGAATATTTTGTTGGGGTACTTGATGGCGGGGGAAAGATTATGATTAAACATTGTTCATAAAACATCGCTCATGAAGAAGGATGTATCGTCGATGTTTGGGGTTTCAACATCGATGTTTGTGAACGATATATTGATGTGTTAAAAAATCGATGTATCGTTTGCATCCGTAAGCTCGCAGCTACTCGTGATTCAGTCGTTTGTCCCCTTCAACAAGAAAAGATAAGGACTTGGCATTAATTTCTGTAAACAATAAAAATTATAAAATAGCATGCATCAAATGCTGAATATATAAAAATGGCTTTACCTCTGTCTAACAAGTTCGAATTTTCATAATAGACAAAAATTTTGTCAGTGCTCTAATTTCAAATAATTTAAGAAAATAACGTCACCTTAAACGGCTTGCGGCTGATACGCCATTACTTACGTGTTTTATTCAATCCTATTTGAATAAAAAATATATTAAAAATATTGATAAAATGTCGATATTTTTTAGATTTAAATCTTCACATTATTATGTAGACAGTCGTACTAAGTCCACCATTACTCGTGACCAAATTACACATTTTTTCTTAGTATTTCCGCGGGTGAAATGGATACGTCTTTCAAGACAATTTTTTAGTTTGTCAGCGTAGCTTACAATTACATACAGAAATACAGAATTATACTCCTTACCGATGAAATAAAATCATTTCAAGGGTAATTTTTAAACCTTGTCATTTCAATTGGTACGATAAAACAGTACAACATGGTTTATTTCTAATTTTTTCACAATATAATATAAGTTACAAATGTATGAAATTTTTTATAGTAATAGGAGCGTTTGTTTATACGCGCGGTGACACATTTACTTCCCAATGGCGTGTCTATTGGTATTCATATGGTCTATGGTAATGTCATATCTAGTAGTAGTTTCCTTCACGTAAATTTGTCCCCCAGACAGCGGCAGCGGTAGCCGCTCGGGCTCAGTGGGCGTGCCCCGCTCGAGCTCCGGTAGCCGCGGCGCCCCGGCACCGGCCGCGGCCGAGCCCGCTGCGCCCGCGCCGCAGGAGCCGCTGCCCGACGACAAGCGGGACTTGCTCAAGACGCTGGTCGCCGAGCACCTCACCAACCCCAACGACGAGGAGAGCGCCACCGAGATGGCCAGGGTGTTCCCGCCGCAGTACCACGCCAACACCGTCGCCGAGATACTAAATCTCACCATAGATAAGTGAGTATACCGCAAGGAAGTTACATTCTACCCGGAATGCTTACATGCGCTTCAAAATCGTTCCGAAGAGTACCACGACATGAGTGGAGTGTGTCTCTTTCTACTAAAGAAAGCGCCATACAACATATATAAGTGTGGCCATGCGTAGTTTGCAAATTACTACTAAGTAATTCTACTAATTTGAGAAACAGTTTTGCATTGCATAAGTAATTACGTAATAATTTAAAAAAGCATATTTTAGAACTCACTATGTTAATTACAATACATTTTATGCTAATGTGTCTATCGACGCGTATGAATAAAAGGGATTTAACGATTAACGAATATATAAAAATCTACCATCCGAAAGTTTTATTTACACTGGCAATTGCAAGAAAGGGACAACATCCACTCATGTCGTAGTCTTGCTCAGAACGTTTTCCCCCTCTGTTATGTAAGAAACAAAACTCAACTTTATTGGGAACGAAATAAAGTATATTTTTATTTTTTAAATATTGCTCCGTAGTAATTCCAGTTACCGTATATAAGTTCCTTGGTATACCGTTACGACAATATACTCAACCTTACCATAGACAAGTGAGTACACCTTTACCACAATATTGCACAAAAATGGTACAAAGGCGTAACTTAATGATATTAAGCATTTTCTCACAGTTTACCTTCCGTGATGTTGAGAGAAAAAGCTTGGTTAGTGCATAATAAATTAATTACGAGCTATCAATAAAACTAAATACTATATACTAAATTATCATAACTAACCTATTTAATTATTAACATCATTTTACAACACATCATGTAAGAATTATATTTTGTCATAGGTCAGCAAAGGATATCCAGATAATAGTCAAGTTATTGCTGCATATGGTGACGACTAATGTGATATCATCGGAGAACTTCATAGCCGGCATGACGGAAACTATAGAGATTGCACCGGACCTGTACATTGATATTCCCATGTTGTATGAATACTTGGCGAAACTCATTGCGCCTCAACTAGAGAAGAAAGTAAGTGTCTTGGCGGCTTTTTAAATTTATATAAACATAGCTAACATAGCTGTTCTACTAATGTACCTTATAGCTACCAAAGATATCATCTATGTAGCAGAGATTTAATACTACGTCATAAGTATACTAGAACACGACAGTGACAAGCACTGACAAGGATGTCAAAGCTACAACAATATTGAAGTTGCACTACTTTTTCATGGTAACCTTCTGTTCTGGTTTGGTACGAATAATTTTCCTGAATAACAACTTGAGAACTTGCGAGACTGAATATATGTCCAATAAGTTGGTGTATTGGTAATCTACCACCGTAGGATTATATCATGAGAATTAATGTAGGTGCTCCAGTCACAATTTTGCCTATCGCATCTGGGTGGATAGGTGTGTAAATTTTTTTTAAAAATAATTTATCGTTATTTTCTTAACTGGATACATTAAAACTGAAGAGATTTTCGTTGTTTGAACATGCTAATCTCTGAATGAACTTGTCAGATTTGAAATATTCTTTTTGTAAGGCACATTCATGGGGAATGCTGTAGACGTTAAAAAGTAACAGTTTTGGGCAACTGGCATTATTATATAAAGTGGTATTTTTTACCTTTATCAGTCTGCACATTATGAAAGTTAAAATTTACAGATTTGTTTGTTGCGTTCTTTAAAGTTAATATTTCGGTTTTGCTAACTTATGTTTCTGTTGTAGTACATCACATTCAACCAGACGTTCAGATTATGTGAAAATATAATATCTTCAAACCACGGCCACATATTATTGAAACACATTATAAGGAATCTAAAAGAAAGCATGGGACCAACGTTTGTCAAAACGAAATGGGACGAGTCAGGTCTTCATCTCAAGGACTGGATGAGTGAGGATCAGGTGAGTATTATTGTTGAATATATTTTAAAATATTTTATAAGTAGAATTGTTGCAACCCGCTGACTTACAGAGAATTAGGACTTAATGTAATGGTCATTTTGCCTTTTACGACCTACCTGGCAGAACAACAGTTGGTCTATTCTTCAAAGGAGCCCGGAGCCAACACAGGGAATTGTATCGTGTTTGTGTATGTTAAGAGTCGTAAGCTCTTTGACTCGATTGACATTTTGATGGCTTGTCTGATTGAAAGAACTGACAATTATAGACACCAAAGATGTTAATAGTGATTTGCCATACCAAATCGCTCCTCCAAATTACAAGCACTGATACTATTATGACAGGAAAAGATGAGGCGGGTCAGGGCCAATCCTGAGCTAAATATTCCAGAACTCTAATACATAATGTTCGCATTGTAGTTATATGTTAGTGTATCAGCAAGATGTCATTTTCCATTCCCCAATCAGTAAAATCAGGAATGAGATCTTGGTAGAAAGAGTTTGTCGACTAGCCAATTAAGGAGTGACCCTTATCGCCGCACAGCTAAATCGGCTATTGCTCGTGTTAGAAATAGCCAGGACGAACAGATTACACAGTAAGCATTGCTGACTCTGTTACCTGGTATATATATATATAGTCTACGTAAATGAGTCTCAAACTGACAGGAACAAATATATGATTATTAATTTAAATAATATTACCAGGTTTCAAAATGGATAGAAGATAATAAATTCGAGTTCTTGGAGGGTGGTGCTTCTGAAGAAACAAAGAAAATAATGACTCCATCAGAGACTCAGAGTAAACTGTTGCAGTTAATGAATGCAGAGGAGAATTGTGAATGTATACGTGGGTGGGTGAAGGTGAGTTGTGCACATTATTTTATACTAATAATTAAGTTTTTTAAAATACAGGCATGCTAGAATTAATAACCCTTTTATTGTTCAGGCGAAATACTTTGATGTCATAGACATATCAGACACAATATGTTTACAACATAGACAAATTCAGACAAAATACATTTACAACATAGGCATATTCAGACAAAATACATTTACTACAACACAGGCATATTCAGACAAAATACATTTACCACACAGGCATATTCAGGCAAAATACATTAACAACAAAGGAGTATTCAGAAAAATCATGTACAAAGGTGTATTCAGACAAAATACATTTACAAGTTACAACATAGGCATATTCAGACAAAATACATTAACAACAAAGGAATATTCAGAAAAAAAAATCATATAAAAAGGTGTATTCAGACAAAATACATTTACAACATAGGCATATTCAGACAAAATACACATACACATTTTTACAACATACGTGGGTATAGGCTGTGGAATTACTACGATTGATACCACTAATAACATTCCTAGAATACATATATTCTATACTTGCGATAACATAATACATAACATCATCATAATAATATATCTGTACTGGACATAGTTCAAAAATACTTT
The DNA here is from genome assembly GCA_036924255.1 of Apodemia mormo. Lineage (NCBI taxonomy): Eukaryota > Metazoa > Arthropoda > Insecta > Lepidoptera > Riodinidae > Apodemia > Apodemia mormo. The sequence continues at coordinate 2,832,254 of JAUPFN010000004.1, forward strand.
GTCTTTGTCACCTCTGTGGTCCAGTGTCGGTGTTAACCACATGAGGTCCTGGGTCGGCAATTCAAAAATGTGTTTTTCAGTTTTCTGATAAAAACATTGTCCGGGATTGGATAAGTGCCCAGGAGGCGATAGACTTGCCACCATTGATATAAAAGACCCAAGATGCACAGTCTTGAACAAAACTGACACTTAAAAGTGTCCCTAATTTCACATAATTATTTATAGATATGGCAAAAATAAATGTCCTTGCACATCCAACCTTAAACGCAAGATTTATAGTTGTTTTTACAAAGCAATATACAAAAAGTAATAAAACTGAGTGTTGCAATTCTATTTGAAATGTGCCCACAATTTAAAATTGTGCGCTCATTTTTAATGGACGTTTTTGAGACACTGATTGTGTATCTTGGGTTTTTTATATCAATGCTTGCCACCTATCACAGTATGGGACTAAGTATCTTCGACTGATTGTGGGTGCACGTGTGCCTCTGCCTACCTCTTCGGGGATATGGGCGTAAAGATACTTTTTGCCCACGAATTCGTTCGCGCGGACGTCGTTTACTCCGCATAGCTCCACCCCGTAGGTGATAGCATGATAATATGTAGCCTATATGTTGATCCGACCTGTTAGTAATATTCATGCAAAATTTGAAGTAAATCCATGCAGTACTTTTTGAGTTTACCCCGGACTTACATCGACTTTCCTACGATTTTATTATATGTATAGATATAGATGCTCTAATTACTATTAATAATTTAATATCCCCTAGTAATATTATAAGGGAATTGTATACAGTGTCACTGACGGTGACTTCATTATGCTTATTCACATTGCTTATGGAAAGGTCACACGACTGCTTAAAGTACCGTTAAGTAGTATCCTTTATGGTAGTTTCACTTATAATTTTCTGTGTTGTGGCTAACAGCAAAGTTTTTTTATTTTAACAAGTCCAGTAAATTCCTAGTCCTCCTTTTTCTAGGTTTTGGATCTAATGGAAATGTAAAAACTTACCGCATACTAATGTATCAAGTCAGGTAATGGCTATTTTGAGTCATGTTAAAATGCTACCAGTTTTATTTAAACTGATTATGTAAAAAGAGAGCAAAAATTTTGATTAATATTTGAAAGCAGGTAGACAATGAATTGGAATAAGGCATAGAATTCTTATTGTACTGGAATAATACTTTACACAGGAATTTTATTTGAATTGAGTGTCTTTAAAATTGTTTATTGTGTTGTTTCAGGACAACCTAGGTGCATCTTCTAATGAAGACTGGTTTATGAGGGCACTCAGTCAAGCGATATGCGAGTATTCTCTGTATGGGTCGGAGAGTCGAGACGTGCCACACTTCAGTCAAGAGCGAATGAACAAATACTCTGCTCTCATCAACGACTTCGGGGAGTCACGGGAAAAGAGGGAGTCGAGCTGTCTCTTTGGCATTCAGCAGCTAATACACAGGCTAGAGCACCCACAAGGTACATACTAAAATATATTTAAATTGTCCCAATTGTTCTAACATCTGATCAAAGATATATAATAAAAGAATCAAAGGTAATTCTAATTAATCAAAGATTACGAAACTGTTGGATTAAAAATAGTAATAATATTGCTAGACAGAATACACGAATTGATCTAATCCCAAAGTAAGCACCCAGAACACAAGAAAGTACATTATTTGCTTGTGTTATGGGTGCTAGTCAACAATACTAATACTCTATGTATGTATTAATATTGTTGACTAACATTCATATATATATATATATATAAATTGGATGTCATGTCCACGATGAACTCCGAAACTACTGAACCGATTTCAATGTCTTTTTGTAGAGATTTGGTCCAACTAAGATAGAATAGTTTTTATCACAATTAAACCCCCCCCCCCTCAAGTAAACCACCAAAAGATTCAATACAAATTATATGGCAAAACAATGTTGCCGAATTAGCTAGTATATACTTACTTATATACATTGTGTAAAAAAAACCCTGTCCGATCGTCAAAGGCATTATTTAGTAGCTTAACACAATCATATCTATGTAATTATTTTATGGATATTCATAGAAAAAATTTCAAAACATTTGTTTGATATTGAGGAAGTTCAAGAAGCTCTAGTACTGAAATGAGGCACTTTAAAACAGGATATTTTTTTATATTATTAAAAAGTTTTTTATATCTACAACCTCTACATACCTCTTTCGGATCGGACAGGGGTTTTCTTTCACCTTGTATATGTATATACACGGCGTATAAGGAACGGTGTACCGAAAAATTAAGAAGCCATGCAATTTTTACGTTTTAGTCATGATGGCAATCCACTTTTTTATGGAAAATGCAACATTTACATGTTTTGATGTTTTTCTTATTTTCACGCCACGCAATGTAAAACATACATTGATCCGACTCATCGCGCCCGCAGAACTCTGGAACCAGCCGTTTATTTTGCGCGGTATGTGGCGCATAATACATTACTTATTTGTGTATTTCCTTAAATGTGACTTATTTTTTAAGAAAAAACACTGTAATGTATTAAATCAAATCATACAAAGTTAAAAAATCTTCAAAAATTTCTCACACAAGTATCCAACAGTTTTCATCTCAGAATTGTGGTCCACATCTATGGTTCGATTTTCGGTAGACCATCCCTTACACGCCTCATATGAATACTGTAACACATAATAAACACCCAAACCCAGGAATACAAATATCGATGCTCATCACACAAATGTTTGTTGCCGTTGGAATCGAACCTAAGCTTCATTGATTTGTAGTTGGGTTCACTAATTACTCAACAAGCGGGGCAGTCATTACATAAAGGCATATAAAATTAAATTCATCACTGGAGGAATAAATGTTACAAGATTCGAACATTCAGCTACTAAAGGCTCCTATGCCGATGGCAAGATATGAACTATAAAAAAGTTGCAAATTTAAAATTACGAAGTAAATGACTCTCGTAATGAAAAGAAATAACCATACTTTTATTGAAGATGCTAATGGTGCGTCACACTTCATGTACAAAGATGTGCAGTTTTGAACAATAAAAAAACTTTATAGCACCCTTAAGGTAAGGGTAGACCATCGTGGCAGATTGTCGGGATACATTTACATTGTTTTGTTTGGGTAAACTTTAACCACATAGTGCACTTTACCCTGGTTTAGAGCTTAGGCTGCCTCTGTGCGAGATGATTAAAGCAACTGTTGAAGACATATTTAGAAAAAGTTGATTTGGTTTTACATTTTGACATATTTCTTGCAGGGCTGACATTAGAAATATTCCAATATTTACATGAACAATACATAATATCAGTGGATGGATTTATTGCATGGGAGGTATCTGAAAAGGAACCGGAAGGCAAAGGTGAGTTGTTATTTTATCAAAAATCATTTGGCCAGATCAGTAAGATGTCAAATCCAACTGTCGAACTCAACTAAGGATTTATGTATAGAAGACAAGCATGACACTATATACTTTAATCCTGTAATCGACGTTACTAATGAATTAATTGATGAGTGGCAGTCGTGTTGGTGTTGTTCAACTAAAGGACGGCATTTATATAACATTTTTCCTATGCGTCTGGGATCGTTTAAGGAAAACGTGGATAGAAATAGAATATTGTGTTGCGCAGTTTCTCACTAGCCACAGTAATTTTAAGGCTAAATTATTCTCGTTTAAATTAGTTCCTTCTCTTTTTTGCGAATGCTCTTTATTAAATTGTAAATATGAACAAACTGCACACCATATTCTTTGGGAGTGCAATCTTTGGCAAAACGAACGTCGCCAAATGCTTGATAGTATCCAATGTATATCCGGTGTAATTTATTACTCCGACCTTGTGGGAACACGTGAAAACTTCCTTCCTTCCGTGCCTTCAATCGATTTTGTCATACTTACTACTGAAAGCAAAATTAAGTAGGCCATTTTGGTACGTCCCTTAATTCCAAACTTCCGTGGTGCAATAGCAATCAGACTTAATCTGATTGTAAAAGTCTCATTTCGTAGCATTTTTATGCTTTTAATATTTTGCTGTCTCCTGCTTAAAAAGGAGGGAAACAGGATGTATTTTCCTACTCCTATATACTTCTGATTAATTTCGTTGCGGGTCCCAAGACAGCTAAGCTTTCCCCCAGGGCACCTTGAGCTCGCAACTCAGAGGTTATCAGGACGGTTGCCGCTGTTGATTCTGGTTTACAGAAGTTACACTGGTGGGAACGAGAGGTGGGCCAATTGCCCAAAAAAAAACAGCATGATACTATGGCTTCATGAACAGCTAGTCATGGTATTGCAGTGCACAGAATGCTGTCACAACTACACATAGGCAGAGAGCATATTAATGTGCTGTCTGCAAGGAACAATGTGATAATTACAATTAAGATATAATAATACGCCTTTTATCCTTAACTCTTATCAGTCTTGTATTTCATTCCGTTCGGAGTAATACTTTCATAAAATATCTTTTATGACAGTTGAGTTTACCTAAACTCTCAAATAGTCCATCATCAATAGGATTTTAATATACTATTACAGAATCGATACCACCGACCACACAGCCCATAGACACCTAATAATAGGCGATTGACTTGTGTCCAACACATCTGACTTATAGTTCCGATATAAATGTCCACGCGCCAATGAATAGTGATTGGGTAATCAGTGTCGACCAATCAGATGCTCTGTACATTACTATCTTTCACTGTGGCCTTGAGTTAGCCAATTACGGCGTTGCAACCCCACTTCGTCTTACCTCAGCTAGTTGCCAGAATGCATTCAATACGGAAAATCAAACATTAGCCGTCTATAGGCTGTGTGGTCGGTCGGTGATCGACACGTTTATTTTCAACGGTTCGAAAATAATTAAACTATCATCACTACTATCAACATTATCGACGTTACAAACGATATAATGGCGTTTCTAGATTAAAACTATCGGTTTTTCGGCAACACTACTTCAATAATATTAATATGTGAAATGTATACGTATTATATATTAATACATGAAGGAAAGTCTTTGGACCCTTTTTAAGACAATTGTGCTAATGGTAGTGTATGAAATTTGGCATGGTTAAAATTTATGTTACAGTGGAGTGTAGAATCCATAATTTTTAAATAAAATGCTTAAAAAATATATTAAATTAATATAAATAAAAATTATATTTTAATATATACTAAACTATTTTCTTTACGGATAAAGTCAATTGTCAAACTTAAGAGATTTTATTTAAGTCTATGGTCGATTTTCGGCCACAGGCGATCGCTAGTTCTTATAAATATTCAACGATGTTAGTACTAGATCCGAATATAAATCAACCCTCACGTATGTGTTTACCGAATCAAACATATTTATTATCAAATTTCATACATAGACAAATACGTCTTGCATGTATTGCCTATCAAAATATGTTCATAGCTATCCTTATATGAATGTTCATAGCTATCCTTAAAAAAACATTTTTTAGCAAGTTTTAATCTCCCACTTGTTCAGCTAATTTAAGTTTTCATTAATTGGTGTCCTCTAGTTTTAATTTAGCAAATCAGATATGTTTATCGACAATGATAAACACATAAAAATATTATTTGTTCGCAGCTGTAATGCTAAAAGCACTGACATCATTCTTCACAAACATCAAGGAGGCGGACAACGAGGACTCTTGCAGTGAAGACTGACATCAGACCGCCTCTCTCGGAAATGTCTTCTATATTTTTATATATTAGATACACACCACACAACTCATAGATTATATTATATTTTAATGCTTACATTAACAGAAGCTAGACAAAGTTGTATAATATTTGTTATACTATAGTTATTTATCGAGCTCCTAAATTTACATCGCTTCAAATATTAAGCCTCGATCCGTTAGCTATTGGTTTTCAGAAACCATTTCTGTTTGTATTGTGTGACTGGAATCGTGAATGAACGTGATCAAACAATGTCTTGATTCGGATTGTGTTTGTCATATTCATATATTATATATATGTAAATTTTTAAAATGGAATAATATATTGGAATTGGACATGGCATGGTTTTATCTTTTAATTTAGTAGTTGTTTTAGCTGATGCGTTCCAGTTCCCGTCCTCAACATCGCTTCACTGATTCGAGATTGGTGTAGCCAAGCCGTTCCAAAGTTTTGGTGTCTGCTTAGGTATTATTCAATATACCCATATATCGTTTGATATTTGCAAGTAGATTGTAAAACTTATATATTTTTTGCAGCAAATGTTTTATACATGCAATTGTAGATAGTGCTATATATTTACACGATAAATGTGTATGTTGGTACGAAGCGCTGTACATTTGTGCTCATTGGTTATAACAGAGATCGTTGTTCGGCGATATTTAATTGTGAATTAAATATAAATAGACGTAAATATTTTAAGTTTTAATTTATTTTTGGTATTGAAATTATGAGCATTGTTGATGAAGTGATCCACAAAATATAGTATCGTTGAACTACAATCCACACCGAAGCTGCTACACATAGGTGTTCCGGGTTACAGTAGATATAAATATATGTAAAGTTTTATTGAACGGTACGGGCGGCTGTCTTGTATATTTGTGACGCAGCCGCTGGGCAATTTGGTCCTGTTTCCGTAAAACAATACACTGGGTAATATTTTTGTAGGAATAGCTGTAAAGTGTAGCGTTCATACGATTCGTCTAGGACGCAGTGTATTGAGGGCTTGGCCAGATGTATTGTTTAAACAAGGTTCTATGGAAGATGTTCACAGATTTATTATATATAATTAATATTTATGTATTTCATTGTTTTTACAATGGATCGACAATTGAATACCTAGGACACCGATTGTATCAGTGTTGCTGTATATCGACAATCACTAATGACATTACTTTGAATATGTATTACCAAAAATCAAGAATTCTATGAAATATATATTGTGGGTGCGAGAATTACCTATAAGCCTTGTGATCTAGGTGACTCGTTCATCTAGTATGTTTGTAAAGTCAGGTAATTATATTTTTTAAATTGATAATCCATCATTTATGTATTCAGCATTGGAACCATTTTTAATAGTTATAGACAATTAATATTTTGAACTGATAATGTAATTTAAAAATGTAAAAAAAAATGTCAGTCCGGACAAATTAGCATTGATTGTTCAGTCATCTAATTGACATTTCTTAGAGTCGAATAAAATAGTATTAAATGTCGAATATCCTGGAATATTGTCGTTTGATTTAATTACATAATATTTGTTAAAATTCAAAGTAAATATCACCTGTAGAAAACATCAGACTTGTGTCTCAAAACATTATGAACAATTGCACTTAAAATGTTATTAAACGCTAAGTTCACCCTATTAACACTTGACTCTAAGAAATAATACTATGAACGTTTTATATTTGCAATTGCTAAATTGTCCAGATGTTAATATAAAGATGAAATCAATTGTCGAAGGGGAGATATTAAATTTGTTTTTTTTTTTTTAATTATTATTTGAAGAAGGTTTTGACTGTAAAAAGAAGGCCGATTATCAGGTCTGAGATTGGATTTGGGTTCTCTAGGCAATGTACGCAGGCTGGGCAAAACCCTCCTATCGCTGGAAACCCCGGAGGTGTCCAAACGGCATATAACCAAATTAGTTTTGTTTAGTCCGTATAGAGTTGTCCCTTGAGTCAGTTTTATTCCATTATATTCAATTTACGAATCATTCGGGATCGAACTCGATTAGTATCGTAGATCATATACTTTATAATAACTTTTATTTTTAATGATTAAATTTTTTTATTTAATTAAAAATCTTTTAACTTTATCGTAACTACTCAGCAGTACTCGTTGTCTCAAATACTTGTGGGCGACGCCAGCTCGCTCTACCCTCCGCTACTGAGTTTTACTATAGCTACTCTTGTCAGTTACTATGTATGTTATGTAAATAAACTTTATATGAAGAATGTTATGTTTATTGTATATACCTGAGACTACCTTTTCAGCGGATCGAGCAAGGGAATAGACATAACTACTCAATCAGTGATTCAGACAAATTATAAGTGAACATAATCTTTTGATAGTAATTTATGTACATTAAGCTAAATAGAAAGGAAAGAAAGATTCAAGGGTACATCCACTAAAGTGCCACGAAAATGGACATATAAACATACATACACTTTAAAACAACCACCCTAGCACAGTTGGGTAAAAATTAGATATATATTTTTTATAAATTTCTTAACATTGAACAGAATGGATTCCCCTGTCTTGGACCAGACCTCCTAGACCACTGCTATTCTTCCAGGCAGTTCGTAAAAGGGAACGATTGACTAGTGTCACTACTGACCTCCGGTATGTACTAGGTTGTTGTACAACCATAAAGCTGAAACAATTTTAAATACTGCTGTCATCTGAGATCGTACCCTCTCTTTCTAACACACCTGTATAAACGAGATGGAGAGACCTCATAGACAGATTTTTTTTTTTTATAGAAGAGGGCAAACGAGCAAGAGGTGCACCTGATGGTAAGTGATCACCGCCGCCCATGGACATCTGCAATACCAGAGGTCTTGCAGTTGCGTTGCCGGCCTTTTAAGAATGAGTAAGCTCTTTTCTTGAAGGTCCCTATGTCGTATCCGTTCGGAAATACCCCTGCCGGTAATTGGTTCCATAACAGAGTAGTGCGAGGTAAAATGTGTCGGGAGAAACGCACAGTTGTGGATTTCCAGACATCGAGATGGTGAGGATGGAACTTCAAGTTTTGACGCGATGTCCGATGGTGGAATTCGGCGGCAGGAATTAATCCAAACAACTCGTCGGAACACTCTCCATGATATATACGATAAAAGACAGAGAGAACCTACATCTCTGCGCAATGCCAAAGAGTCAAGCTGTTGATATATATTTCAAGATATAACGTAAATATGTGTTTCAAGTGATTAATACGAGTGCTCGCTCCACCTATACCTAATACTTTATTGTTCCAACTGATCCGTATTTTGCAAAAACTGCATAAGTGATGAGTAAGGTGTGCAAAAAAATTCTAACAAAGAAATATATATACATACACAAATGCGGGTGTGACGTTGCGGAACTGTACTATGCGTTCCAACTGAGAATAGGATCGTGCTTTTTATCAACTTCATACCACAAGTGTGAAATTAGTAAATATTTATTGAAGAACAAATAACGTTTTAATATTATTTTCATCAATAAAAAAATAGTAAAAAACGTCAGTCTAGCTACATTGACGTTTTTTAATATTTTTTTATTGAAAATAATATTAAAACGTTATTTGTTCTTCAATAAATCAGCAAAAATTTTTTAACAAATTCTTTTGCTGATATTACTAATTTCACACTTGTGGTATGAAGTTGATAACAAGCACGATCCTATTCTCAGTTGGAACGCATAGTACAGTTCCGCCACGTCACACCCGCATTTGTTACCACCGTTTTAGCTATTCCTGCTGCAAATGCATCAAATTCAATGCTCTTCACTCGTCTTCAGACTGTAAAGGTGCTGATTAAATTGTAGATACATGTGGCATTAACACCTTGCCACCCGGATAGCTACACTCTTCGGAAATATACCCAAAAACTATTAGTTGTGCAATCTTGACTAAATTGTTGGATTACACTAATTCTCCCCGTGTTGGTCCCGGCCTCCTTTGAAGAATAGGCCAACTGTCGTTCTGCCAGGCAGGTCGTAAAAGGCGACCGAGTGGCTATGCGCGTCACTAACATCGTGACTACTACGTGGTAGAGTTCTGCATCGGCTCGACCGGGTCTGGTACCACCGCCTTACCTATTCCTGCCGAAATAGCGTCAGTGCTAGTCACTACGGTACGTAACCGGTAAACTTATGCATGTGGCATTAGACTTCGCCATAAGATAGCAAAGCACCATTAACATCTTTAATGTCTATAGGCGGTGGTTGACTCTCCATCAGGAGACTCATCTGCTTGTTTGCTATCTTATAAAAAAATAATTAGAAACTGAACTGTAGAGAGATAGGCCGCCGCCACTATTTTTATGAACAATTAAATTAAGCCTTAAGCTCAGACACGTTCCCTTTTTTGATCTTATTTTTGATTAATAACAAGCTTAATTTTTGTAAACAGCTTCCGTTTTGACGAGATGCCCGTCTTTTCTCTCTTCGAAAAATTCTCGAATTTGGAACTAATAAAGTTGAGGCTTCGAACATGATGAAGGAAAAACAATTCGTTTTTTAGTTTAATCGCTTGATTATTTTCTTTATGAGAAACATGAAAAACCTTTGGTCCTAAAAATTCGATGGATATTTCGGCGAGTCCTCCACTTTAAAGTTGTCGGAATTGAGATTTTTAAACTGATTAATAACAACCTAATTTTTTCACAATAGCATAATTAATTATTTTTCATAATTTACCTAGCTGACCCGGCCAACGTTGTTCTGCCTTTTTTAACTACTCTTATTTTTTTTTTCTATATTTTCGGACCTTTTAAACCTCCCCTGGACTTCAACAATTAAAACCAAATCAATTCAAAACCAAAATTATCCATCTCGGTTCTCGAGTTTTAGCGAGACTAACGAACAGCAATTGATTTATATATATATAGATATTGTAAAAAAAATATTGTAATAGATACTGTAAATGATAAAGTAAAGAAAATCACTCAATTTATTGAATCAATTTTTGTAAATTCCTAAACAAAATTGTATATCATATAACTTCATGATGTCTTCATACTTCTCACTGAGGCTGTCTACCAAACGCTTCCAGTGCTCCCGCTTGGATTCTTGATCCTGAATCTGGATGCTAATTTGCTTCAATCCTTAAAGAAAAAATTACATCGCATTCTTCCCCGTCGAGAAAACATAGCTTAATACAAAAGTAATACAAAATCAGTTAAAACGATGTGCCAGCGAAAGCAAGCTACCAATTATTAGACAGTATATTTGTGCATGTAAAATGTGCAGTGCTCGTTGGTCGAACGTGTGCGCGTCTTTGAGCTGACCGCCATTTGCTTGGTTTAGGTATTAGGTATTGGTGTAAAGATACGTCATCATTCATGCCTTTTTCGATCTTAAAATAGAAGTTTTGGGATTTAAAAAATCTGCCCTCAACTGTCAATGAATAAAGTTTCAAACACTCACTACAGTATAATGATTATTTTCATAAATTTATAATAAATAAATAAATATTCACGGGACAAATTACACTTACTGATCTAACCCCAAAGTAAACAAATTTTTGCTTGTGTTATGGGTGTTAGTCAACGATACTAATACATACTATATAATAAACACCCAAACCCGGAAATACAAACATTTATAGTCATCACACAAATGCTTTTCCCCGTCGGGGATCGAACCCGAGCCCCGTCGATTGCGTAGTCAGGGTCGCTAACCACTCGACCAACGGGGCGGTTATAAATTTGTTGCGGCGGTGGTTGCCACTGGAGTGCGTAGCGGCAGACCACCGTGCAAGCGATTGACGCGTCGGTGTAGGTCACCACGCGAATAATGTGTATGTAATGAATAATGTAGCGAATGTAAACGGTAACAGTAGACAATCGTAGCGGCTGGACGACGCCTGCTCGCAAGTTGACTCCTTGAAGGTTGGTTACAGAAGATCTCGTCGTTGGCGGTTGATGCAAAGAAGCAGGAAACTCGGCAAGGCAGGTACCAGCTGGACTAGGCGAAGTTTCGGTAAAATAAAATTAGCGATTCAGTGTTTCGCAGTTAAAAATCTAATGTGTCTTTATTTCCGAATTCGTCCTATATTTATATTATATTTGAATCTCTAACGGTCAAAACGGCATAAAAGTTGCTATATTATTACAAAAAAAGATTAAAAGATACGATCGGGGCGTCCGCTGTTTCTCGCATAAAATTGATTGCAATTCCAGCGACAATCAGCAGGCAGCCCCCGCCGCCCGCCCGCCCGATAAAGTGAATTGTGGTTTATTTTTCCCGTGGTTAGTTTCCTTGTGATGTTTGTTTGTCTTCCACTGGTGGTGTTCAGGCCTCATTTTCAGGTTGGTAAGGTAACAGTGTTGACGGTAAGGTATGGAAGTAATTGTTTGGTTCTCTTTTAAAAAGTCGCCTCTGTGGTCTAGTGGTCCAGCGTTGACGTCGACCACATGAGGTCCCGGGTTCGATTCACGGGTCGGGCACTTAAAAAAAAAAGTGTTTTTTCAGTTTTTTGATAAACACAAAGTTGCCCGGGATTGAAAAGTGCCCGGTTTGGCGATAGGCTTGCCATCTATCACATTTGTGGGACCAAGTATCTTCGGCTGGTCGTGGGTGCACTTGTTGTTGGGTGCACTCTGCCTACCCCTTCGGGGATACGGGCGTGAAGATACTGGTTTAAAAAAGATAAGGTAATTTGGCCGAGAGTAAGTATTATTGATATATATTATGTTAACCATCATGGTTAGAAATTATGAAAGATAACCATTATGGTTAAAAATGTGGTATAAAGATCTAAAATGATTTAAAAAGATAACCATTGTGGTTAGAATATCAGGAACAACCGTGATGGTCGCTAGGAGATAATCATCGTGGTTAGACGAATAGATTGATGATGTATGATGATGGTAACTGGTGCTGCCTCCGTAGTCCTTCTGCTGATTTATTGATTTTTTAAATATTATTTTATGATTTCTGTTTTTGATGAAAAAAACTTCAAGCATAACAGACACTTGTTGTTTCACACTCGACGCGATTGCGTTTTTAACAAATTGTTCAAGTGGGTAAACAAAACAAAACCTAGTTGCTGTTAGGGTCGAAATGGCACAGACAGGCCCGTGTGTATAACTACAAGCATAGGACCCATGGCTGGATTACAGTAGATCGAAGTACAATTACTTATCCAGTCTTTTCTTTATAATAGTACCTATAATGAGCTATGTGATTCCGTTTATTTATTTAGCTCATAAGCTCATAATAGGGGTCCGGCCCGCTGAGCCTCCGCGGGCCTCATATCGTCTACTTGCCGCAAGCCAGGCCCGTGGTGGGCCCGCGTAGGCTGGGGCTCGACTATATGGCGAAATGGTCAACGTTGCTTACTGTCACAAACTCCAAAAGCGACGAAGTCTAACGCTCGACACAGCTGCGTTTCGCTGACACAGCCGACATATAAAAGCCGGACCAAATGAGGCATCAACTCTAACACGTCGTACAGCGGAAGCTCCTGGTATCGCCATTGGTGGACACTCAGGGTAACTGAAACAACAGGTTCATTGTCCGGACCTCCTCATTGAAGAATAGACCATGTGACATTCTGGCGGGCATTACGCAAATGTTTGACTAAACAACTCAATCCCATAGTAACTACTAGATGGTAGTGCTCTGCAATGTCATGCCCCGGTGTTGGTACCAACCGCTTTCTTGTTCCTTCCGCAATAGCGTCAATGTTTGATGTTTTCTTTTCGTATCTTCCTTCCTTTGGGGCCGTTCATAAAATACGTTTAAGGCATTTCACGCGAAGCGGACAACGAAAAAATTTCAGGTCCCGGATTTTTTTCGTACTTGGATTAATTATACTTCTAAGTGTTCTGAATAAATGTACGTCATTAATTTTTTTATTAAGCTGTGTTGCCAGTTTTTATGAACCTTTAAAAATTTACGAAATTTTAAAAATTGATTTTTTGAAAGCTATTGTTAGTATAGATATTAAAGGTGAAAATTTAATTTAGGTAGTGTCAAAGTCAAAGTCAAAACATTTTTATTCAAATTATCCTTCACAGGCACTTTTGACGAGTCAACATTTTTTGAGTTACTACCGGATCGGAAACGCGGCCACACACTGAGAAGATCCGGCGGAAGAAACTCAGCGGGCTTGTCTTTTTTTGTGCATATACATTTTTTTAAACAATGTTTTTACAATTACAATTACAATGTATTTATGAATAATATATTATAATTATTATGAGACTGCTATGAGGAGCAATTAATCCCATGCCTTATTATCATCCAAATATTCAGATATTTTATAGTAACCTTTTTTACAAAGTTTAGATTTGATACATTTTTTAAATTTGTGTATTGGTAGATCTTTAATAGCATTTGGAAGTTTATTGTAAAAGCGTATAGATTGCCCCATAAAAGAGTTACTTATTCTGTGGAGACGTGATACATGCAGAGCAAGATTGTTTTTGTTCCTTTTGTTTACATTATGTACATCACTATTTTTCTTAAATGAAGAAATATTTTTACGAATATACATCAAGTTTTCAAATATAAACTGTGATGGTACGGTTAAAATATTAATTTCTTTAAATTTTTCTTTTAGGGAAACTCGTGGACTGAGATTGTAAATAGCTCTTACAGCTCTTTTTTGTAAAACAAAGATTGTATTTATATCAGTGGAATTTCCCCATAGTAGAATCCCATAAGACATAATACTATGAAAATAACTAAAATACACAATTTTCGCAGTGTCTACGTCACTAATCTGTCTCATTTTTTTAACTGCAAATGCCGCTGAACTCAGTCTACTCGTTAATTTGTCGATATGTGGTCCCCACTGTAGTTTTTTATCTATCGTAATCCCTAAAAGTAAGTGTTATTTTAAGAAAAATAAATGTTCTAGCATCGTTTTAAAAACAAAAGGATAGCGTTTGTGTATGCATGAGCGACCGCTGCGCGCGTGCGGTTAATTGTGCGTGAAGCATAATATTATATGTTCGGGCTAGACATGGGTAGGTGATGCGTGTAATATCACAAAAGTAATATCACTCGGAAAGGTGATGCAACATCACACATCACACTAGCGTTTCAACCATCACACATTACTTCATTCATCACTCGGTACAGTTCGGTTAGTGTCGTTTCTGGCCGTATCACATATTATACTACCAAAAGAAGAGTGTGGTGCACAACGTGCGGGAGATATGCAACTGGCAGTATAACTCAAATAAATCGAATAATACCGAAATATATACTTAGTGTAATGACTCGTAGTTCGCACAAAAAAGCGATGCGTACATCACATGCAACGCAAGACACTAAACGCTACTCGAGATGATATTTCCTTAACGAGATGTGATGAGTAATGAGTGATGAGTGATGTTTGCGGGTGATATTACCTTTTCAAAGGTGATGTGTGATGTTGCATTACACTTCAAAGTACCGTTTTGCGCATGTCTAGTTCGGGCATTACATATCACGGCAGATGTAAGGGTGGGTCACGAAACCCTTGACGGTTGACGTCTGTCGCGGTGACAGCGTCACTGCCGCGCAACAGAAGCGCCCTCGCAATCCTCCACGGCGGCGGTACTGTACGCGGATCGGTCGGCGGCGGCTACTTTACCCAACCAACGAACACAGATATCGTGGCAAACATTAGCGCAGCGCAACCTAAAGGTGAGTGACCTTTTCCTTGCATTTTTGCCGTGATATAATTGTGATAAAATATATATAACCCGAAAACCAGGACCAGCCATCCCAGCCTAGGTTTAGGCCACACCATTATATACTAGTCTATGATTGTGCGCATTAGTTGTTTTGATCATAGACCACATGAATACCGATAGACACGCCATTGGGAAGGAAATGTTTCGCCACGCATATGAGCAAACGCTCCTATCACCCTCAAAAGTGTCATACATTTGTAGATATGTCATATCGTGAAAAAATGGAAATAAACCATGTTGTACTATTGTTTTATCATACTGAATAAGATGACAAGGTTTAAAAATTACCCTTGAAATGAACATGGATTAAACTGAGTACGCATTTTAAGGCAATTTCTTAGGATGTGTATGTCGCTTGCATTTAAACAGAGAAATATAGAGGTATAATACTTAACGATGAATTATTCGATACGATAAAATAGTACAATATGGCATATTTCTGTTTTTTTAAAACATAATATGCCTATCTAAAAGCGTTTGACATTTACATACATTTACTAACATGAGCGGCTCGCATTCCGTAGCGTTCCGACAACACCGTGTCTATTAGTATTTGTGTGGTCTGTGCTACCGAATGAGATGACAATGTGTACAAATTACCCATGGATTAATTTTTTTCATCGGTAAGTTGTATAACTGTATTTCTGTGTGTAAATGCGAGCTACACTGACAAACTAAGAAATTGACTTGAAAGGCGTATCAAGTTAGTCCGTGGTTTTGATCGACTGACGGCTGTCGAGTGTGAACTTTCTTACCGATATTAAGTATTGTAGTTCGTACCTAGATAATTTAGTTTTTTCGGTTTAATTAGGTACTTTACAGGTTAGGTACCGTGGCTACGTCCATAGCACGTGGCGCTGATTTTTTACCTCACTGTTAGCAACGGACCAGTGACATCTTTGTTTATCTATAGGCAATAGTTATCTTTTATATTTGTTTGACCATGACCTTTGACTTATGATTGAATAGTAATAATGACCGAGTGTATCAGCATATCTATAGGCGACGTGCCGTAAAAAGCAGCTCATGTCCGAGGAGTGTCGCTGCCGCATCTTCAGATCGATGCCCAGCTGCAGGTGGGTCTCGCGGAGAGGGATGCTGGCCGTCAGGAACCGACGCACGTTGTCGTAGTCTCTGACGCGAACTGGAAAACGTTCTTTAGTCAAAATAATCGTAGATTAGTTTATTTTAATTAATAAGGCTTCGTTCAGATAGAGTGAATTACGCTCGAGTCAATTCTTGATTGCGTTCAAAATATAGTTCGCTATTATTATTATTGTTTATCACAAATATGTTATCTGTTGTGTTGGCCGCGCTAAATAAATTACCGCGAACCGCAGTTTGACGCCCACTGCAATGACGTGTCGAGCCCTATCGCGACACAGTTCCACGATAGGCCGATACATCGGGCTAGCGAGATATTTCGTCGTAACCTAATATATGTAATGTAGTCACGCCATAAGTGCAGAACAGCTCCGAATGAATTAAATTTCCTTGCAAAACAACATGTAGAAAATCTATTGCATCGACAGATGTTATTTGCCGATATATTTGTATACACAGATAATATCTGACCATCTTTTGATATATGTCGGTGCCCACAAATGCTTGACGGTAAAATATAAGTTATCTGCATAGTGTGTGTTGCTCCTTGAGTTTAGTATAGTGAGCGATATGGACAGATAAGCGCTCAGATGCAGATATCTTAGCGTATATGCGTAGTGTATGACTTGGATCTATATTGGTGGGCAAAAAAGTACCTACCCCGAGGATAGTCCGTCATCTGCGCAGGTGTTAGGCGCTCAGCACAGTGCAACATTAGGCATTTTAAGGCTCAAAACATTATTTTGTGTACATACTTTATTTTTTAATTAAAAAATGAAGTAGGTATATACATATACTGTTTTTCACCATAATGAAGTGAAAAGTGATTTAGTTGAGAATCCTAGTGGTAGCAAGCCGGGGCCAAGACGATACAGATACATACCGTCAAACCCGGTTTCTCTCAAGTAGTTTCGTTTACTTACAGAACGCCATGAACACATACAAGTCGGGGCATGCCAACATAACGCGTCGCCAAGCGGTGTCCGGGATGTCGTGCCCTCCCACACCCAGGGCGGCGTCCGCCCGGCCCGGCACCTGCTCTTCTCGACATATTAACTGAAATTATTCATGTTTAGGCAACTTCAAAATAAGAGGTTATCAGTTTGATCTGTATGTATGTGATATTGTTGGAATTAATGATGATCTGGTTTAGGCTTCCAAGCACACATGCTAAATTTCGTAAGTGATTATGTATTTGGCCACGCCATTTCTCGCAAACCAGTAGCCATATCGAGACAATCCTTTACCTGATCGATTGACTACACATGTCACTACCATCGTGACTACTAGGTGGTAGAGTTCCGCAACGTCTCACCCGGGCATTTGGTACCACCGCCTTAACTATTCTTGCCGCAATAGCTTTAATGTTTGTTATTGCGTTCTGGAGTGGAGGGTAAGGTCAATACCGTCTTCGCCATAAGGGCATTCGGTGCCAGTATCCAGGGCTTCTTTCCTCAGAGGGCCCCGGAGGACCGACATTTTTTCTCACAATTAAAATCAAAATATTATAGTCGGGCATTTTCGCAGCTTAAGAGAGTAAAAAATGAATTGCGAACAACAATGTTACAAGAACGGCTAAATAATTTGTCAATTATGAGCATAGAAAATGATATTCTTCAGAAAATTGTGTTTGAGGATTTAATAGAAGATTTTGCTCAACAGAAATCTCGAAAGAAACTACCTTAGTAATCACAATAAAAAAACAGCCGCATCATTAATGACATATTGTATTATTATAATATATTGGATTAATAAAGCAGGTCATAGTGAAAAAAAATGTATAATTTGCTTTCTTTACATTCCAAATGGGGCTTCGAATTATTGTGTGTCCAAGGGCCCCAGCGTAATATAAGACGGCCCTGATTTCTGAGTAAGGTAAGTGATAGACTTATGCATGTGGCATTGCCACCCCGCGACATGTGCAGCAACGCACCCTTAACATCTTTCGTGTCTATAGGCGATTGTTTCTCTTTTTTCATCGTTTGCTATCGAATGATATTAAAACACAATGTACAGCTTTTCACTTTTTATTGTGTGGTGGAAGTGATGTGCCTATGGGTGTGGATGTGTGTGTTAGTATCATTGACCTCTAAATATATAGATATAGATATTCATATTTCTATGCGTGAGTATGTAAAAAAGTGTCACAGTCTATACTGCCCTGCTAATTTAGTCGACCGTAAGTGCATGTTGGTGGAATAGAGAAAATCGCGCCCAAAAATTTGCAACCTTATTATTGACGCTACAAAAAATTTAGGTAGATCAATATTTTTTTTTATGTCTTTTATAGATTTTTGTAGCGTCAAAAATAAAGACACAAATTTTTTGGCGCGATTTTCTCAGTTGCATCCTTCATGCACTTACGGTTGATTAAATTAGCGGGGCAGTGTATAAAGACAGAATGAGGTATACATATAATACAACTAGCTGCAGCGTGCAGCCCGTTGCATTATAAAAGTTTTTGATGAATCCCGCGGGATCACCTAATTTTTCCGGGATAAATGTGCACTAGATTTCATTCAAATCCGTTCTGCAGTTTTTGCATGATTGAGTAACAAACAACCATCCTAACATCCATACATCCAAACTTTCGCATTTATAATAGTAACTAGCGACCTGCCCGCGGCTTCACCCGCGTGGCTTTTGTTCCCGTGGAAATATTGGAAAGGTTTATATACAAAACCTTCCTCAAGAATCAATGTAAGTATATTTAAAAAAACCGCATCAAAATCCGTCGCGTAGTTTTAAAGATTTAAGCATACATAGGGATAGACAGAGGAAGTGGCTTAGTTTTATACTATGTAGTGATATAAATTAGGTACGTACATATTGTAAATAATATAGATTATGTACGTACATATTGTAAATAATATAGATTAGGTACGTACATATTGTAAATAATATAGATTAGGTACGTACATATTATAAATAATATAGATTAGGTACGTACATATTGTAAATAATATAGATTAGGTACGTACATATTGTAAATAATATAGATTAGGTACGTACATATTGTAAATAATATAGATTATGTACGTACATATTGTAAATAATATAGATTAGGTACGTACATATTATAAATAATATAGATTAGGTACGTACATATTGTAAATAATATAGATTAGGTATGTACATATTGTAAATAAAAAACTAAAAAGGCAGGAAAGACTATACCTGTAATCGAAAATGGGGTCTCCTTATGACAGGTAGAAGGGAGAGCAGGGCTCCGCCGGTGCCGTCGGCGATGTGTGCGTACTCCAACGCTAACACACGGAGGTTCCGGAGCTCGCCCAGGCAGCGGAAGAAGCACTGCTTGGTAGGCGGCCGCGGTATGTACTGCCCACTACCTGGTAGAGACAAAAATGATTTTTTGTAACAAATATAGAATAAACACGGATTAAACTGGATACGCCTTGCAAGGTAATTTTAGCTTATGGATTTCGCTTTTATTTACACAGAGAAATACAAAATTATAATACTTACCGATGAAATAAAATCACTCCAGAGGTATTCCTTAAGCCTTAGCTTTTTATTCGACACGATAAAATCTATACATATAATAAAATCGTAGGAAAAGTCAATGTATGTCCGGGGTAAACTCAAAAAGTACTCCATGGATTTACTTTTTATATTACATGGATTATTTACAAATTTTGCATGAATTCCGCGCGAACGAAGTTGCGGGCAACAGCTAGTAGTACAATATGACCGTACAATGCCGCACCGCCCACTTTATATATATATATATATATATACTAGCTGTGCCCGCGACTTCGTTCGCGTGGAAAAAATTCTAAAATAAAAACCCTCATAGTTCGCGTTCCCGTGGGATTTCCGGGATAAGAACTATCCTATGTCCTTTCTTGGGTCTCAGACTATATTTGTACCAAATTTTATCCAAATCGGTTCAGTGGTTTGGCCGTGAAAGCGTAACAGACAGACAGACAGAGTTACTTTCGAATTTATAATATTAGTATGGATATATATATATATATATATATATATATATATATATATATATATATATATGTATATATATGTATATGTATATGTATATGTATATATATATATATATATATATATATATATATATATATATATATATATATATATATATATATATATATATCGATTTGGCTAATTTTGGTTTAAAATTAATTGTTGAAGTCCAGAGGAAGGTTTAAAAGGTGAGAAAATATAGAAAAAAATAAGAGTAGTTAAAAAGGCAGAACAACGTTTGCCGGATCAGCTAGTAATAAATAAAATAACAATAATAATCGGCTCGAATCGTCGATGACGAGACTATTTCAAATCGGCTTGATTCTATGGCATTACGTAGAGATGTGGAATCTTTTTGCGGCTCTATCATGGGGAATGTTCCGAGGAACTGTTTGGATTAATTCCTGCCACCGAATTTCACCATCGGACATCGCGACAAAATTCAAAGTTTCATCCTCACCATCTGAATGTCTGGAAGTCCACAACCGGGCGATTCTCGAGGCACTTTTTGCCCCGCACTACTCCTGTGTGGAACCAGCTATCGGCAGAAATTTTTCCGAACGGGTACGGAATAGGGACCTTCAAAAAAAGAGCCCACTCATTCTTAAAAGGCCGGCGACGCAACTACAAGATAGTGTAGTTGTCTATGGGCGGCGGTAATCACTTACCATCAAGTGAGCCTCCTGTCCGTTTGCCCCCTGTTTTATAAAAAAAAGTAAGATTGACTTTGAAAGCTTAAATCGGGCCATCGCCAGGATGCTACGATGTCACGGACAGACACACAGATACACGCCTGAAACTTATAACACCCCTCGCTTTGCGTCGGGGGTTAAAAATACACAAATGTATAAAAACAAACATTACACACACTACCGTGCATTTGACACACACCATTATATTCACTAGGCATGGAAATTATCGTTAAATTAGATTAACTGTTATGTTGTTAAAGTTAATTAGTATTTAACAGTTATTTATTTATGTAATATTATCAGTAGCCTATACATAATAAGTATTACAAGCAGTAAAAACTCGAAGCTACCAAAAAAAGGTCCTCTAGAATAGTTTTAATAACTTTTAACAGTTATTATTATCACAGTCTCTCGAAATATTTTTGATAACAGTATTACCATAAATCAAGTTAGCGAGCAAAAAAAACGCTCTCTCTAATATAATAATATTATTATATATCAAGTTATTGGTAATTTTAGTGATGCATAAAAATTACTTTTAACAGTATTTTCTAATATAAATAATAGTTGTTAATTGTTAAAAAAATTTAGTACGAAGTTTAATATGTTAACTGTTACATGATCCATGCCTAATATCCACACATATTTTACTATTTTGTTTGTGGTGAAAGTTGTCAAGAAAATTAAATACAGTCTGTGATCAAACTGATGGTCGAATTTCGACCAGCTGACGATCGTTTTTATAATTAACTAGCTGTTGCCCGCGACTTCGTCCGCGCGGACTTCGTTTACTCCGCACAGCTCCTCCCCCATAGGTGATAGCGTGATAATATGTAGCCTATATGTTGACCTGACCTGTTAGTAATATTCATGCAAAATTTTAAGTAAATCCATGCAGTACTTTTTGAGTTTACCCCTGACATACATACAGACAAACAGACAAACAAACAAAAATTCTAAAAACTATATTTTTGGCTTCGATATCGATTGTAGATCACGCCCAAAGTATTCTTTAAAAAAAATATTCAATGTACAGTTTTGACTTTCCTACGATTTTATTGTATATAAATAGATAAATAGATTATAATTGTATTTATCCTCGAGTCCGGATACATATTTGGTCAATTATTCCCTGTGGGGCGATAACTTATAAAATTCTTCAGAAAGTCGTGTGTTCATTCTATAAATACATACATATATTCACGCCAGATCCTTTATGAGGTAGGCGGAGAGAACCGAGTGCCATATGTCGCGATCATTACAGACTTGTATTGCTTCCTCCACATAGGTACATTATTTTTTTCACAGAAACACGCCGGTTGCGAAGACTTGCCACCACCTCGGACAACACCCGATCAAACTGATTATAATATGTCAGTCTTCGTCTTCCCCGGTACCTATGTCCTTCCAGATTCGCATGATATATGTTTTGTTAACCTTTCACTTACCATATGAAAATTAATATTTTTAAAAATAAAACAAGTGTTTTTTTATGTTAGTTGGATAGGCAAACTGTTAGACGTGCCACCTGATGGTAAGTGGTCGAAGTCGCCAATGAACAATAATGGGATGCCTAGGCTGGAAGTAGCCCAAGTATTCCATTCATGTGTTGCCTATCCTGAGACATAAGATGTTAAGTCTCGGTGCCAGTAATTACACTGCCTGTCTTGCCCTCTCTTCTGCTCTCCGAAACACAGCAAAGCTATTTCACGGGAGAAATAGGCAAGATGGAGGGAACCAAGCAGCCGGGAGCGCGGCACAGCGCATCCCTCCCACCGGTAAACCTAAACCTGTGGTTTTAGGTTTACCTACCTGTGTGTAGGTAAATCTAAAAACCATATCATAATTACGTCCTTATAAGACGGAGTTATATCCGAATTCCGATGGTATAAACATCCGAATTGAGAACCGGATTGTTTTTGGGATGTTAGTAGTAGGCAACATATTCTATAGTCTGCACATTTATTAATGCCTCAGCCGCACTTGCGTCCATCGTCACAAACTTTGTGCAATGACACGATAAATGCAGGTGTGACCGGCTATTATCGGCTATTGTCGCATACATTCCAGACTGTGTGCATATAACTTCGGGAGGAATGAGGATAAACTTAATTGCGGCCCTGGCATAACAAACCTACTGAAAATGTTAACTGCGTTGCTATTGTTCCACGTAATTAACAAAAAACAACAAGACAAGAACATAGGCGTTGGCCCCACCCCGACCAATGGCCCATCTCACTGTCACTATCGGAAAATAATATGTGTGATGACATACTCAGTAGGTACTCGTTTGTTAAAAATTCAGACTATCTATACAGTATTACTGCGGGTCTCATTGAGTCTAGTAGAGTTCGTGTCTCCTGAAGATGCTTCGGTTGCGAAGTGAAACGTGCGTTGAGTGCGTAAATTGTATGCTTTTGTGTTTGGTGCTGTCGTGGTACAAAGTGTGGTGTAAAGTGTGGTGGGCGAGGGTGGATAACTGTGCCGCTGGGGTCTTCATTAGTTTTCTGATCTACGGTAAGTTTGTTCCATTTTTTACACCGCTTTTATATGTTTTCCCTTTCAGTGACATCGCAAAAGTACACTTAAAATTCGCGGAAATTTGCAAAATAACTAGTTTTCTTCGTCCAGACTATATATTAATACATAAAGGGAAATTTTCGTACCCCTTTTTTATACAATTACGCGACCGCTGGAGTATGAAATTTGGCACAGTTAAAGTTTACATTGCGGATCAGTGCAGAAACCACAGATTTTTCTATAGAATTCATCTATATATATAATAAAATCGTAGGAAAGTCAAAACTGTACATTGAATATTTTTTTAAAAAAATACTTGGGGCGTCATCTATAATCGATATCAAAGCCAAAAATATAGTTTTTAGAATTTTTGTCTGTTTTTCTGTATCTCTGTTTGTCTGTATGTATGTCCGGGGTAAACTCAAAAAGTACTGCATGTATTTACTTCAAATTTTGTATGAATATTACTAATAGGTCGGGTCAACATATAGGCTACATATTATCACCCTATCACCTACGGGGGAGGGGCAGTGCGGAGTAAACGAACTCCGCGCGGACGAAGTCGCTGGCAACAGCTAGTTAGAAATACAATAATAAAAATAAACATTACTCACACTACATTCATGTGACATACATGATAATGTATTCGTATAATATATTCTTTACGGATACAGTCAGTTGTCAAAAGAGATTGTATTGTTTAGCCTATAGTCGAATTTCGGCCACAGGCGATCGATAGTAATAAATAAATAGCTGTATAAATAAACAACATTTATTCAACCACACACTCCTTCGTTTTTAGTTTTTTCTTCTTGTATTATGTGTGCTTCTGGTAAAATCGCTGTTGCCGTGGTGTTATCCACCTTGTATTGGAAATTGGGGAGATCCCGTCTCGCTTCCTCTACAGTTTCTCTTAGACGATCCATGCCAACCGAAGCTGTAACAAGAGCCTCTTCTTCACACTCTCTAACCAAATCCCTCATATCTTCGTCATCCATTGGCTTGATAGCATCACTGCCTCTTTCGGAGTGTCTTTTCAGATCGTTCTCAATCCTCAAAAGTCTTTCTTTAACGGAATTTGTACGCCAAGGTCTTTTTGGATCCGCAGTTGACACGGCATTTGGTTGATATTCTTTCCGAGACCTAAAATAAAAAGCGTAAACAGTTGGGTACTTTTTTATATCAAGATAGCAAACAAGCAAATTTTCTGATGGAAAGATTCAACCATCGCCTATAGACACCAAAGATGTTAATAGTGCGTTGCTATCTTGTGGTGAGGTCTAATGCCACACGCATAAGTTTACTGGCTAACTTACCCTCCAAACCGGAACACGGCAGTGACAAGCACGGACTCTATGGCGGTGGGGATAGGTAAGGCGGTGGTGCCAGATCCGGACGAGACAATGCAGAACTCTACCACTTAGTAAATACGATGGTAGCGATTTGCATAGCCAATCAGTCTCCGTTTACTACCTGTATGGCAGAACGTCAGTTGGCCTATTGTTCAAAGGAACCCGGGACTAGTACGGGGAAATAATTGAGGGGATATCGGAGGTGCATCGGTATAAAACAAGATGTTAGGGACCGCATCGCAATGAAGTTATCGGAAGTTTAATCTTCAACCCAGACCACGACTTCAAAAGAAGCAAGTTTGGGACACTGTATTTGGGGGCGAACTTCATCATCTTGTAGTAATGATGCAGTTTATCTTTCTTTTCTTTAATGAACTACCTTGATAGGAAGGTTTTTGGTCTTTTAAAATTATTAAGGGGTTAGACCAACAAAGGTATATTTTTAAGGTATTTTTAGAACGTTAAACATCTATTACATAATAGGCAAAATATATTGTAGCGGTCAAAGCAATCTGCAAACATTATACAAATTTCAACGCTTCTCATATGGACTTCGGTCTACAGCCAGTTGTCTGGTTTGGAAGATTCTCCCTTTTCTATACTTAATGTGGCACGTCTTATCGATATCTATCTGCGATATATTAATAAATAAATGTAGTCAAATGCTTGATAGTATCCAATGTAATTTATTACTCCGACCTTGTGGGAACACGTGGAAATTTCCGTGCCTTCAAGCGATTTTGTCATACTTAGCAAAATTAAGTAGGCCATTTTGGTAGGTCCCTAATTTCCAAACTTCCGTGGTGCAATAGCAATCACGCTTAAACCGATTATGAAAGTCTCATTTCGTAGCATTTTTATGCTTTTAATATTTTGCTGTATCTTTTTTATATAATTAAATAGCAAACAAGCATATGAAGCTCTGAAAATCCATCTCCTAGTGACTAGTCTTCTAAGCGATGGTTTCTCTTTCCATCAGGAGAGCCATCCACTTGATTTTTGTGGCAGGATGGCAATGCCAGGTGCATAAGTTTATCAGCTATTTTACACTCCAAACCAGACCATGACAGTGCCAAGCATTGACGCTATTGCGGCAGGAATAGGTATAGCGATGTTAGCAAAGACCCGGGTGATATATTGTAGAACTCAACCATCTAGTAGTAACGATGATAGTGACAAGCATAGCCAATCGGTCGCCTTTTAAAACCTACCTGGTGGAACTGCAAATGGTCTATTCGACAAAAGAAAGCCCGGAATAAACCATGGGGAAAATTTATATTTTAAAAGAAACTGCTACGAATGAAATGTATTCGGTATACAATTTCTTGAAAATACGAAACACTGTGTCCTGTACTTTTTTTATATCATAGTACAGTACGGTACTATTAAAATGTATTGCATGACTCAAGATACGAAGCTAGGACCTCATGAGTATATTATATGTATGGGCTACCTACCTACTGAAGCTGTGACACTCGACTTTTAAGGTTGATAAAATAATTAGATTATGTATAATCATGTATCGATAATCACCTTCTGCTTTCTGAGAGGAGTTCTTTAAGCTTCTTTTCATTTTCTTCAAGCAACTTCTTGTCTGCGATATAAGGATTTTCGTAAGTCACGTCCTCCATTTCTTCCTCAGCAATATCAGCGCTGAACTTCGTGCGGAACTCTTCAACGAGCGGGTTACATCTCTCCGTCAATTTAACTTCTGGTACCTCTAGCGTTTGCAGCAGTTTGGAAATCTTGCACTTATCCTCATCCGTTGCCATTGATTAGACAAGTGTAACCATGTTGTGTTACTATGGTAACGAAATTATTACGCGTCATCCTTATAAATTTTGCTACCATAGCAACACTGCTCCATATATTCAAGCTAAACCCCTTACAACGTAGGCAGAGAAAATTGAGTGCACCACGACTTAGGCAGACTTGCCTTGCTTCCTCCACATTCGTAACATCATACAAACAAAACTATACATATATTATTACACCATGTTTTTTATTATTTTTATATGATAGGAACAAGTTGATGGTTCTCCTCATAGTAAGACAACCATCGCCTATAGACACCAAACATGTCAATGGTGCTTTGCAATCCTTGTGGCAGAGCTTAAATACCAACTGCATAAGTTTACCGTCTACCTTACCCTCCCATCTGAAATACGACAGCGACAAGGGTCGACACTATTGCAGCAGACAGTTGACCAAAATATCGCTTGTACAATCAAACGAAAAGGCGAGCCCAAAGCCCAACAATCCTTTGCCTTTAAAACCTTAAATAATGAAGTCTTTGAATTTGGCAAATATAAGAAGATGGCATACATACATACATACATACATTTGCATATCTCCACGCCATATCCCTTACGAGGTAGGTAGAGAGAATCGAGTGCCATACATCGCGATTCTTGCAGACTTGTCTCGCTTCCTCCACATTCATTACTCTCTTCATACAAACACGGATGCGAAGACTCTGGACACCACATTCGGACAGTACTCGATCAATCTGACCAACAATCTAACCATGGTATATCAGTCTTGGTCTCCCCCGATACCTACATCCTTTTACATTCAAATTGTGTAACTGTTTTGTTAGCCTTTCATCTACCTTTTTACATGTCTGATAACTTTCTATAACAAAAAATATTTTAAAACACACGCACTTAAACTTTATTAGCCAACACAAGATTAAAACGAAGTACTATTGATAAAATTATTTAGTTTTAACGAGGCAATGTCCGAGAAGTAGAAAAAAACATTCGTCACGTAGATGGCGAACATGCTGAGCAGCGCGGCGATGGGCACGAAGAAGCAGACCAACTTTACACACGGATACAGTATCAGCAGTGATGGCCCACAAGTGAACACCATTGTGAGGCTTTAGAATTTTTATTTTTTTAATTTTTCTCTTTTATCGTGTGTTATTTTTTGTAAATGACAAGTGAGGTGTCAAGTTTTTTCTTTTTATTTAGTTGTTTATGGTATACATACTTAATAAGGTAAAATATAACCTCCTTTGAAAGCGGCCACTCACACACCTGCCGCTAAAGAATCACTTGCACTAGAGTTACGTGCATAAAGCTAAAAGCCCTGTTTTCACTTTGTTTAGTGAGTAAGGTAGCCGGTAAACTTATACCTGTGGCATAAAACCTCGCCACAAGATAGCAACGCACCATTATCATCTTTGGTGTCTATAGACGATGGTTGATTTGTTCCATCAGGAAACCCATCTGCTTGTTTGTTATCTTATAACAGAAAAAGAAAAAAGGGTCAACCGGTTTACACATTTTTTGCCTAATGCCATAAAAATATCAACTAACCCGTTATGTAAGAATAGTTGATCAGTATAGGGTTCTCGTTGGGCAGCACAAAACGCCAGAGGAACAAATACTTCAGGGAATGCGCGTTAAAACATGCGAGCTGTTGCAGCAACCGGACCCCCTCCAGCCGCTTACAGCACAGGTTCTCAAAGGAAACCAGCTGCAGGTTGTCTTGGAAACTATAACAGAAGCGAAATTAACTTCATCGCGGTGGAATAATGAGTAATGACAGAAGCGAGATGAACTTGTTTGATGTTGAATAATGAGTAATGACAGAAGCGAGATGAACTTATTTGCTGTTGAATAATGAGTAATGACAGAAGCGAGATGTTCTTATTTGCTGTTGATTAATGAGTAATGATAGAAGCGAGATGAATTTATTTGCTGTTGAATAATGAGTAATGACAGAAGCGAGATGAACTTATTTGCTGTTGAATAATGAGTAATGACAGAAGTGAGATGA
The DNA here is from genome assembly GCA_036924255.1 of Apodemia mormo. Lineage (NCBI taxonomy): Eukaryota > Metazoa > Arthropoda > Insecta > Lepidoptera > Riodinidae > Apodemia > Apodemia mormo. Next base: position 2,861,064 of record JAUPFN010000004.1, read on the forward strand.
ACTTATTTGCTGTTGAATAATGAGTAATGACAGAAGCGAGATGAACTTATTTGCTGTTGAATAATGAGTAATGACAGAAGCGAGATGAACTCATTTGCTGTTGAATAATGAGTAATGACACAAGCGAGATGAACTTATTTGCTGTTGAATAATGAGTAATGACAGAAGCGAGATGAACTTATTTGCTGTTGAATAATGAGTAATGACAGAAGCGAGATGAACTTATTTGCTGTTAAATGATGAGTAATGACAGAAGCGAGATGAACTTATTTGCTGCTGAATAATGAGTAATGACAGAAGCGAGATGAACTTATTTGCTGTTGAATAATGAGTAATGACAGAAGCGAGATAAACTTATTTGCTATTGAATAATGAGTAATGACAGAAGCGAGATGAACCTATTGGCTGTTGAATAATGAGTAATGACAGAAGCGAGATGAACTTATTTGCCGTTGAATAATGAGTAAAGACAGAAGCGAGATGAACTTATTTGCTGTTGAATTAATGAGTAATGACAGAAGTGAGATGAATTTATTTGCTGTTGAATGTTTTAAATCTAAAAAACGGTCAAGTACGAGTTTGACTCGCATACCGAGGAACCGTTAAACTCTCTTATCTTACCTACTGCTATTTAAACAACAACAACAGCAACAGTTAAAAAAATTAAATTTAGATATGTTTACGTAAGCAAGGGGACGGGGTAAATGATTTGTTTACTTTTGCTGACATGGGGGAGGGACAATAATTGTAAAAATCTGCTTACGTAGTACTTGACCGGCCCGTTTATACTTCAGAAAGTTGCTTGATTTCGATAAGGCAAGAATAGAACATTACCTCGCGCTTCGCCTTGAGACGTGCAATTACTTGTAAAAAGCTACATTAATTACCTACGTTTAACAAAGTCTGCATTTTATTTATTTTTCCGCGGAATCAATACCTACGCGGACATGGGTGTACCGAGGGGGGGCAGGGAGGGGCAGCTGCTCCCCCCTTGGAATTTGTTTACCTCTCTACTAACTAAATAATATTGTAGATAAAAATATAGTTTTAAATTTTTACGGTTATCCCCCCGGCTCAAAACCTGGGTACGCCCATGCCCATGTACAGGGATAACACCTTGGGAATCGAATAGTTTATAACGAAAATGGTACCTCAATATATTTTGAAGTATTCTGAAAAAGGTCTTCCGTTTGAAGTAATCTAATCTATCGAGTTTGATCAGTTGGTCGGAGATGATGAGGCGGTCCATTTGGGATTGTGATATCTCCATTTTCTAAAAAGTTGAAACATATTTTTAATACAAATAATATATTACTTATTTGATCTAGTGGTCCGGTGTTGGCGTTGACCACATGACATCCCGGATTCGATTTCCAGGTTGGGCATTTATGTGGTTTTTTTTTTTTGTTAAAAATAACGTTGCCCGGGATTCGATACGTACCCGGTTCCTATCTAAAGAATTGTTGACTTTTGCACTTTTTTTTAAATAGCTTATGTCAAACTTATTGCATTGGATCAATGTTAATGGTCAATGATAGTAATTTTTCTATAGTTCCTTAATTTTTGTTTTAAAAAAATTTTAGTAAACTCGTATCTCCGCTCGCCTCTGTGTTATCTGGCGTTGGCTTGACCACATGAGGTCCCGAGTTCAATTCCCGGGTCGGGCAATTAAAAAAAGTTTTTTCAGTTTTCTGATAAAAACAATGTTGCCCGAGATTGGACAATGTCCGGTTGGCGATAGGCTTGCCACCTATCACATTTGTGGGACCAAGTATCTTCGGCTAATCGTGGGTGCACTTGTTGTACCTCTGCCTACTCCTTCGGAGACACGGGCATGAAAATACTTTTCACTTTTTTTACTGAGTAAATTCGTAGGAAAAAACTGTTTTTTTTTAAATCTAGGAAGGAAAATGTAAATAAGTACAAAAAGTATCTACACGCCCATCTTCCCGATGTAGGCAGAGGTACAAGCAGTGCATCCAAGTTTAGCCGAAGATACTTGGTCCCACAATGTGATAGGTGGCAAGCCTATCGTCATCTATCAGATGAATCAGATATAAAAAAAAACACATTTTTAAAATGTCCGACCCGGAAATCGAACTCGGGACCATATGTGGTTAACACCGATACAGGACCACTAAACCACAGAGGCAAACATATCATATATTATATCTATACATATTATAATCAAATCGTAGGAAAGTCAGAACTGTACATTGAATATTTTTTTAAAAGAATAATTGAGGCGTGATCTATTAATTATCAATATCGGAGCCAAAATATAGTTTTTAGAATTTTTGTCTGTTTGTCTGTCTGTATATCCGGGGTAAATTCAAAAAGTACTGCATGGATTTACTTCAAATTTTGCATGAATATTACTAACAGATCGGGTCAACATATAGGCTACATATTATCACGCTATCACTTACGGGGGAGGAGCAGTGCGGAGTAAACGAAGTCCACGGCGACGAAGTCGCGGGCAACAGCTAGTAATATATATAAAAAAAGCCTTACAAGCTGATGTCTGGCAACAGTACTTTTTACAGGGAGTCAAACCAGCAAAGGCTAGAGTTAATTTTCTAACCTTTAGCGTTGTTTCCATTGAGATGTGCAGTTCCTTCATGTACAATGCCGGTGACAGTTTAAGGGCGGTGTTGGCCTTCCAGAAATAGCTGCCCAAGTGGGTTGGCATCTTCAGGTTCGGGTACTGGTAGGTGAAGAGTATTTGTTCGCAATGTGAGTCACCCAGGAAATAACGCTGCACGTCGTGTATGGACCAGTACCTAGTGTCTGTGGACCTACAATAGTTTACTTTTGTATAGAAGACTGCAATAAGGCTTTCTTGATGTAACATAATCATCACCTGTATCCACAAAAAACGAATGAGTATAGCGGCTACCTTACCCAACGGCGGATCCAGCCTTCGGTTCAGGGCGGGGGTCACATAAACAAGGACCGATCCAGTCTTCGGTTCAGGGGGGTCACATATCCAAGGGCCGATCCGGTCTTCAGTTCAAGGGGGTTCACATAAACAAAGGCCGATCCAGTCTTCGGTTCAGAGGGGGTTAAATATACAAGGGCCGATCCAGTCTTTAGTTCAGGGGGGTCACATATACAAGGGTCGATCCAGTCTTTAGTTCAGGGGGGTCACATATGCAAGGGTCAATCCAGTCTTTAGTTCAGGGGGGTCACATATACAAGGGTTGATCCAGTCTTTAGTTCAGGGGGGTCACATATACAAGGGTCGATCCAGTCTTTAGTTCAGGGGGGGTCACATATACAAGGGTCGATCCAGTCTTTAGTTCAGGGGGGGTCACATATACAAGGGTCGAGTCTTTAGTTCAGGAGGGGTCACATATACAAGGGTCGATCTAGTCTTTAGTTCAGGGGGGTCACATATACAAGGGTCGATCCAGTCTTTAGTTCAGGGGGGTCACATATACAAGGGTCGATCCAGTCTTTAGTTCAGGGGGGGTCACATATGCAAGGGTCAATCCAGTCTTTAGTTCAGGGGGGTCACATATACAAGGGTCGATCCAGTCTAGTTCAGGGGGGTCACGTATACAAGGGTCGATCCAGTCTTTAGTTCAGGGGGGGTCACATATACAAGGGTCGATCCAGTCTTTAGTTCACGGGGTCACATATACAAGGGTCGATCCAGTCTTTAGTTCAGGGGGGGTCACATATACAAGGGTCGATCCATTCTTTAGTTCAGGGGGGGTCACATATACAAGGGTCGATCCAGTCTTTAGTTCAGGGGGGTCACAGATACAAGGGTCGATCCAGTCTTTAGTTCAGGGGGGTCACATATACAAGAGCCGTTCAGGAGGCTCACATATTTGAGTTCAGTCATGATAGGCTCAATCTTTATCTAATTCTAATAAATCCATACCAAGACCTCTACCCTGGGGGTGGGAGTCATGACCGCCATGAACCCCTTGACCTTACCCATAAAACTGGAACATGACAGTGACCAGTACTGACGAAAGCGGTGATATTAAAACCGGGACAGAAGTGGCCAAGTTCTCTTCTTAGTTTATGACATTGTCACAGGAGACGGAACGTGGATTTATTGTTTTGAACCCGAGAAAAAACAGCAATCTTGTGAATGGGTGTTTGAAAATGAGAACAGGCCAACGAAAGTGAGACAGGCGAGAAACGTTGGTAAAAAAAATGATCGCGTTTTTTTTCTCAGCTGCGGGTCCCATCTGTACAATTCCACTTGAAGATCAAAAGGGTGTTAATGCCGAATAGTATTCTATTTATTTATATTTATTCTATAGTGGTATTTTATTTGTTTAATCAGGGTGTCAGAAAAAGCTCGCGAAAAACGACCCAAAAGCCGCATTCTCCTACACCATGATAAAGCTTCTTCACACACGGCCAACAAAACAGTCATTTTAGCTTCCGAAAAAGTACATCTCATCACTCATCTTGCGCATATCCTTACTTCACCTAGCACCCTGTGATTTCTGTATTTACCCCAAAATCAAAGATTTGATGAGAGGTTTTACTTTTACCAACTCCGAAGAGACAGTGATAGCGTTCAATCACGTAGAAAACATGCCTTCAGATCTGTGGTCCTCCTGTTTTAAAAAAATGGTTCGATCGCATGAAAAAATGTAAAGGAAACATGTAAAACATGTAAAGGAAATTATTTTGAAAAGCAATAAACATAATATTTTGGATATAACATGTTTTTTTTTAATTTACGCAAAACTTATAGTGTGACCTACGTATATAGCTACGGCCTACGCTAGCCGATAGGTATATAGCGTGCCGTTATGTTATAGCGCCGAAAGCGAATCTACATAAATAGCGTACGTTATTCGTTGAGTATACATAGCGCGCTATAATTTAACGCTATGTGTTATATTAACCACCATTACCTTGTAATAGTTAAAAAAAATTCTTATATGTCCATCTCTATCCATATGTCGCAACTCACAGGCTTTTTATAATTCGTCCGTATACTAATGCTAATGGCATCGTCAGATTACAAAGATACAGTACCCGGCGATAAATATTGCACATCGACCTTTGGAAAGAGACAATCGGCTAATTTCAGCTTCGTAGAGCGTTATCTCTGTCGCACAAAATACAAACAGTCCGGTACCTATTAGGAGCTGTTAAAACAAGTATGATTTGCTTCTTTTGATATTTTTATTCTTTGTATAAAATACACTAATTTTTCTATAAGTGATGGCTTTAGGTTGGGGTAAAATAAAATAAAAAAACATTTTTACATTATGTTTACGTATTTAATTATTTTGGAACATTACAGCTTTAGTGTACATAATAAACACCATTATACCTATTGCTAAAATGAGACATTGCAATAAAAATAATAATAATTCTAATTATCAATTACTTCCATTTCACTATCTGTGCTCTCAAAGAGGTCAATATCACTGTCACTATCAGCCGTATTTATTACTAATCTATCAGTGTAATTGTCTAAACTGTGTTGAATGCTTCTATATTCATTCTCACATTTGATTGTATGATCGCAAACCTTTTTCCACTCTTCAGCGCCGATCATGTTTACTTTTTCAGTCAATAATGTTTTTACTGTAGTTAAGTTCATACCCACATTTCTAGAGGCTACATAGCCTTTCAGTTGAGACCATATATTTTCAATTGGATTAAAATCCGGATGATATGGTGGCAATCGCAACACAGTGTGCCCATGTTCGGCAAGTATTTTGTCCACAGAAAACTCTGTATACCTCTCCTTGTGCCGACATATAATAGCGTAAATCTGGGTTTTTGTTAATTTTGGATCAACTGGAATTTCATGTCTGTTTAACCAGTTGATCATTTCCCGTTTAATGGTGTTTGAGTTGGGGGGTCTCTCAACATGCTTGTTGTGATAGGGTGCGTTGTCGATAACTAGAACAGAATCACTGGGTATATTTGGGATTAATTGGTTAACCAGCCATTTCTCATAGTTATCGTTATTCATTTCATTGTGATAGTCACCTGTAGTGTCCGTGGATTTATACGTTAAAAAAGCACCGGGTACAAAGCCTTTTTCATTTCCCACATGAACTATTATCAAACGTTGACCTTTTGAAATTGGCTTTTTTACTCCTTTTTTCTTATCGTCACTCCAAGATTTCCCTTTAGTGTGGAATGCATGTATATATGACTCATCCATGTAGACGATATTTTTTCCTGTTTCGCGAAATTTGCGTATTTTATCAAGGTATTCCATTCGTTTGAGACTAACGTCGTGCTTTTCCATTAGAATTTTTCGATTATCTTCCATTTTAGTGAACTGAAATCCCATGTCATGAAGTATTTTTCTCAACGTTTTTTCAGACCCATTGTAATTAATAGCTTCAGATAACTTAGCTTTTAATGATTTTATTGTTGGCAGTTCATTAAATCGTAAGTGAAAATCATACACCATTCTTCGAACAACATCGTAATCAAAATCGTCCATATCCAAACGAAATTGCTTTTTTGGTCTCCCTTTTTTTGGAGTGCTGAACTTAATTTCAGTCGAATGTGTTTCAGTACTGACTTCGTTTAATATATTGTTCAAAGTTCTTCTTGAAATTCCAGTGGCATTTGCAACTCGCTCTTAAATCTTCTTAAAATAACAACTTACATTTTCATCTACTTTTTTTTTAAATCTATCAGCTTCGCTTACAAAGTATTTATAAACATTGTAGATAATTTCACGTGACTGACCTCGTAAAGGTTTCCCTCTTTTTCCGAAAGATGCCATATTACAACTTTAAATTATTTAAATTTGTGGGTGTTATCAACTCTAAATATATATTTTGATCGGGACGCGACTGCACTCTATCGTACTTGAACAACGACTGACTAAACGTCACATAGGTAGTGTGGGACAGAGATAACGCTTTACGAAGCCGAAATTATCCGATTGTCTCTTTCCAAAGTTCGATGTGCAATATTTATCGCCGGGTACTGTAAATACTTATTAAAAATGCCCAACGCCGAATGTAAAATGTCGTCACTATATAATATTGTTACGTACCTCGGGTTCGTAATTGTAAGAAAACACCACTTATATTAAATCCGTGTATTTAGTATACAAATACACAAGACACAATGTAATACTAAAATACACTTTACACAATAGTCACTCACTGTACTATCACTAACTACACATAAAACACTTCTCGCTTCGCACGGGTCACTTCAAGTATCGCTCTCGAGCGCTTGAGAAAAACTACCTTGTATTTGTCAACATATCTCGATTTATAGCCAGAGTAAAGTTTTACCTGGATCCAGAAAAATCTAAATGTATCGGGAAACAACGAATCACTTCTTATCGTAAACATGTTATGAGTCATAAATCCTAGTAAACGCTACTTTTAACCTTATGCCATATCCCACAAAGGCCATTATGGCATAGCTCAGGTCAACTTTGTTTGTCAATAGGAGTAGCTATCTCTTTCTTTTGTTTCTAGATCTCTCCAGCGCTCCAACTCTACACGTTTCTAGATTATTCGTAACAATATGCATGACATTTACCGTTGCCGTGAAAAATTGCCGCGGCATATCCCTACTGCAAAGAATGACAACTACCTACACATTTTAGACCGTGGTTCCCCAAACAAACCTTTTTTGATTAATAACAAGCTGAATTTTTGTGAACAGCTTCGTTTTGACGAGACAGCCATCTTTTCTATCTTCGAAAAATCTCGTATCGGGTAACTAATAAAGTTATGGATGGGGCTTTGAAAATTTTTATTCGGTAAAGGAAAAATATTTATTTTAATAACAATAATTATTTTTAGACTTTAATCGCTTGGTTATATTATGAAAAACACGATGAAACTTTTGCCCTACACATTCGATGTTTTTTTCGGAATAACGAAATTTTCAAATTGATATTAATCAATTTAAAAACAACCTCTGCATTTTCTCACAACAGCTTGTTAATTGATATTGTGACTCAAGGGTAACTTTGTCCTACGCGTAAAGTGGAGACTTTTCTTAGTCCGACATTCTAAAGTTTTCTTGTTATCTATCTTTATTAGTTATCCGATTCAAGATTTTTCGAAGATAGAAAAGATGATTGTCTCATCGAAACGAAGCTGTTCAGAAAAAATCAGCTTGTTATTAATAAAAAAAAAAATGTTCGTGGGACCACTGTATATATAAAATCTCATAAAATCTATGAGTATTCTGTGCATTTGTCCATATTTTCAAATTGTCTATGAGAATTTGTGACTGTTTTCAGTAGGGAATATTTAAATTATTTGTTATTTAAATTGATAATTTATTTAGAATTAGAACCCTACTCTATCCGGCTTCTTATATACCTAAACTGAAGTAGATTTGTTACGCTGCCTTTAGGTCCCACGCCTGGAATATGGAGCTCCACCCAGCGGAGCTATGTCGACCGGTCGAGATATCGGAGCTTATAGTTGACATTGACGCAATTGATATCAACAATTTTCCCTTGGCATCATTGAACGTTTACGTTTATAAAATTACAACGCCATTTGTATAACTACAAATGATCTATTATTTTTACAAAGGGGCTGACTAATAGCGGAGTAAGACATAATATGTAGAATGTCGTACCTCAAGACAGCATCATCTGCTAGCACACCGTCAGAGCTGACAACATAATGGAGCCATATGAAAGGGTCCTTCGTCCAGTCACCGTGGGCAAGAACTCCATGACTGGGACTGTATTTCCGCGGCCATAAATACCAGTCCACGTTTTCCAGATGGCCGAGGATCCTGACACACTTGCATTCCTCTAAAGCAAGCGCATTGTTATTATTTTTCTTTATTTGTTGTTTATCTATGTCGATTACTTATTCTGTGGTCTAATTTTACTTTAAAATTAATAAAATAAATTTAAGACATAAAAAAGATTATGAGCAGAGATTTTAGACATATATTTCAGGAAAAAAATTAGGCAACGACGGATTTAAGAACAGCAAAGTTTTATTTTTTGTAAACCTGTAGTGTAGTAAGTAGTATGGTTCAATTTACAGCTACGAGACGCATGACTATAAAGATTGATGTTCTGGGCAACGCAAGAGAAAAGCATTCTACCTCTTTTACTATCACACGTAATGCATGCGGCATGCGTAGCGTAATACCAAAAAATAAAATTAGTTAGAATTCTGTGGTTATACACTTTTGCCAATCGGCGTGGCGTAGGATGTTCCCAGGACATGAGAGGTGCACTCGCGCAGCGCACGCATTGGTAGCAATAACTTACAATGGCGTTACGCTCTAACCATTAAATTTGGCTTTAAAGTTGCAAGGCTTGTGCGTAAGAACGTGCTCAAAATTATACCCTCTGTTACAGGAACGCCATTCTGCCTCCCGAATTATTGCTATTGATCGGATACTTTTGTCGCTAAGGTTACCTTTAATATTAGGTATACCTTTCCGAGTAGTTAGAATTCGAGCTGTTTATGAACTGTAATTATGTTGATATCCTATGCATTAAAAAGTGTTGGCTAAGGAGCATTATTTCATGTTCATTTTCAAAAATTACCAAGTTTGTTGACGTGTCAAAATAACTTGTAAAGTTTATTCATGAGCACCTTCTTCCGATTTCTGAGACAGTTTTAGCTCAGTATTTGAAAATAACCCAATTCAAAATATTTGTAACATACCTTCAGTCATTTTATGATTCTATTAATTTGAAAACTTAGAAATTCATTATATTTGTCGTTTGATAATATTCATCAGAAGTTTTAAATATTTTTCATAGGTCAAAATTTTCAGATGTAAACTGTTTTAAATAAATCCAAATGTGTAAGTATGTACATTCCTTCTAATGAAATATTATTTACAAAAACTTGACATTGTCAAGATATGGTCGGCCCATAGAAATATGAATCGGCCCGACTATAGGCACAGAGGCTTATTCATAACGGAATTATTATTGTCCTGTGCATATATAACGGCCTATATTATCTGTATAAAAATCCCATTAAAAGTTCACTCCTCCCTCACAGGGAGGTTTACTTAAATTCGGTACCTATACTGTTTTATTCGTTTTTAACCTCCGGCTACGTTAGCAGTAAATGGAAGTTACTGATTTTGGCCCGATTTTCGAATATCCAGTTTTCCAGATATCACGTTAACCAGATATCGCGTTGAGGTCTTGGATACCTTTTACAACTATTATCACGATGACGTCAGTATTTATGTAAATCTTACTTCCACCAAAAATGTTGAATTCCCGGGTCGGGACATTCAAAAATGGTTTTTCAGTTTTCAGAGTGCTAAGTGTGAGTTTTTCTTTTCGCGTTCGATCGTGAGCGCGTTTGGAGTTTACTAGGAATTTGTATGTGATTTGTACAGCGCCGCCTAGTGGTAAACGTGAGAAACCAGTTTACCACTAGGTGGCGCTGTACAAATCACATACAAATTCCTAGTAAACTTGAGACGCGCTTACGATCGAATGCGAAAAGAAAAACTCACACTTAGCACTCTGATAAAATTACGTTGCCCGGAATTGGATAAGTGCCCCGTAGGTGAAAGGCTTGTCACCTATCACATTGTGGGACTAAGTATCTTTGGCTAAGCTGGTTGTACCTCTGCCTACCTTTTGGGGATACGGGCGTGAACATACTTTTTCACTAACTTCCAGATTTATGTACCGATTGAGTACAAAATCAATCAATCTCGCCGGGATCTAATACCACCGCCTTAACCATTTCTGTCGCAAAAACGTCAGTGCTTAACACTATCGTGTACCGGTTTGGAGGATAAGGTACCGGCTACCTTATCCTCCAAACCACAACACGCATTATTAGGACCCCGCCGCAAGGTTAACAACACACTATTAAAAATTCTATAAGCGATGGTCATCTCTTATCACCAGGAAAGCCATATGCTTGTTTGCTATTACGAATTTATGATACATAAAATATACAGACTGACTGGTAAATGAATATACATATTGAAATACACGATAGTTAATGGTCATGAGCAAACAATAAAAATATAATAAATTGAAAATGTTGATCGACTCCATGGTAAACCTCAACGAAATTAGTGTACTGTAGCGGCTCAAACAATCACAAACGCTACAAGATAAAATAATAAAAAATTGACAAAAATCAATAACAAATGGAAAAAATGAAATTCAAAATAAAATCTTGAATCGCGATATTACATTTATTTATCTTGTAACAATATATACAAGTTTCAACGTTTCTCAAATGGACTTCGGTCCCCAGGCAGTACACCTTGCCTGGCTGGGAAGATCTTCCTTTCCCCTTACTTGTCCTTGTGTAACGTCATCAACCTCCACAGTAATGACGTCATACTGACAAGAAGCTGGCCCGCTGGTTCCATCGCTATGACCCATCAGCGATACGGACCAGCGGCGCCACAGTACTATTCAAAAAGTATGGTCACCGCACGATACCGTACTAACACTTGTTAGTCGCGAGCACGGGTACATCGCCGTTTTTAATAATAAACTTCTATGTCTGTATTAAACATTTTTACTGGAAAATTAGGTCAAAATTTAAGTACCTATTTTTATATGTATATATTTGGTATCAGAATCTAATACTGTACTTCAGCTTGTACAATGTTTTACCAGTCAATCTGTTCATATCTACATCAACTCACAACAAGACATATAAAAAGATTCATATGAACTGAAAATCGATTCGTTCTTGACAGTCACTTGAAAAGAAAAGCAAATTATTCTGTAATTCGTTATATTTGAAAAAATATACAAAGAATTATAATTATTTAGATCTGTACAATTTAAACAATAATGATCCTAGTAAATGCAGTACATAACATCCAAATCAAACTATTTATGCCAAAAGGTAAATAAAAACCCGTATGATTAGCATATATGGATTTTAGTTTTTATATATACAATGTATGATACCTGCGAGTCTTATAAGACAAGGGCTTGGATATACGACTATAATATATGGACATTGGGACGTAAGCTTGTGGATAAAAACATATTTAGTCCGGTTAAAACTCCATAATATGGAGTAAGTACAATGTATACACTCATGTTTGGTAATACATTTGAAAGTCGCTAGAAAATACATTAATCATAAAAAATTACATTGCATTACACTACCCATGAAATACAAGAAAACTGTGAATCATTTGTTAATCAATACAGTATTTCTTTAATTCATATTATTATTTAATATAAATATTATATTATCAATATGAGTTACATGAATTTGTTTTGATTTTGTATTAAATATTACAACAATATGCAATATTATAGTATAATTATAATTATAGTATACTAAATGACCCGGCAAACGTTGTTTTGCCATACATATATATATATATATATATATATATATATATATATATATATATATATATATATAAATATAAATCAATTGTTGTTCGTTAGTCTCGCTAAAACTCGAGAGCGGCTGAACCGATTTGGCTAATTTTGGTTTTGAATTAATTATTGAAGTCCAGGGAAGGTTTAAAAGGTGAGAAAATATTTAAAAAAATAAGAGTAGTTAAAAAGGCAGAACAACGTTTGCAGGGTCAGCTAAAATTATATAGATTATTGCACACTGTTGCTAAATATGTAATAATAACAATATCAATTTATTTTTATATCCAATGCCCAACATTCTGTATCTAATCATCACTATTTCATATTGACATCTTAAACACTGTTTAAGAATATTATTATAGTGAATTTATTATGATCAATGAGTACAACACTAGTATATGCAGGCAGCATATTAAATATTTGTTATACATTAATTTTAGCACAAATATATTTTAGAAAATATTAAATAGTATATTATGTTATATATAGTTTGTGCTAAAATACGTAGAACCTAGTTCTCTCTTGCTTAGACTTGTGGCAAGTAATATTTATTATTTTCTTGCAAGTTTTTAAATACATTTTTTACAGTTAGAAATAACCCAATTCCATGACTGAAAATGTCAATCTTCGGAATTCACTTGTCAATAATTTCAACATTTCATTCAGATATGATGTTGGGAATTTATTTTGATTACTATGAGAGAACACGATGAAAACATTCCCAACACTATCCCTTCGTATTCCATTTCACAATACATATTCTATTGACAAGGGCAACAATAAATTGTGTAAAATGTTATAACCAAAATTTGGACGCAATTTTGTTAGTAAACAATTCTACAATTCAGTCTTTGGATCCGAATTTACGTTGGATGGAATGGAATTACGTTATGTAAAAAATCATTGTGCGATTGACCATACAACTGTATTTTAAAAGCAATATTGGGTATCACTGTACTTAATATTTAATCTACGCACTAGGCCCACAAGAACTATAGCAAACATTGACACAATACTATGGACTTTGGGTCGGCGATAAAAAATGTCCGAGGCAAATGAGCTACAAAACGCAAAAAGAGCTACAATTCCGCGTTACTCGAAATTAAACCTTGATATAATGACTTAGTGTTTAAATTACCTTGTTAACATATATATATACTTGTGATGTGTAACTGGGACATTTTTTCGCGATTTTAGTATGAGACCCCATGTCAAATATGTCAATATATATATATATATATATATATATATATATATATATATATATATATATATATATATATATATATATATATATATATATATAGTACAGTAAACTTTAGTTTTACATGGAACAAACACATGTAACATATATATGTAAAATTTCAGATTTAAAGCCAACATAATATTGTGCCGTCAAAATTTAATACATATAATAAAGAAATTGAAGACGTGTAGGTATGATTTACCTGTTTTCGCTTCTTTATGGAATGATTCACATATAAAAATTTACCTACATTTAAGTTCAGTCTGTATCATGAAGCTGTCACTTTGAGTACCTATATAATATATTTATGAGTTGTCAATACTTCATGGTCTGTATATTCCATTCATAAAATACCTACATTCACATACAAGAAATATCATATAGTATGACATTATATTTTATAGAACCATAGTAAGAAACCATAGTAATAAAAAAAACGACTGACAAGGCAGCATGGCCTCTGGTCTTAGCCTGTCCCTTTGGGACGAAAGGAAAAAAACTTTTAGTTTGCAGTCGACATAATTTGCAGTTCATCAATCAATTTTACATGAATACAAAGAAATAATGTAATAATTGAAAAGTCGAAAATTCGAGTAAACCTGAGTGAATGGATCCTAGATAATACATGAAATGCTGTCAGAAATATAGCAATGAAGAGCCTGAGCTATATTAATTCAGTTAATAGGTTAGCTTAACAAAAACACTTTATACAGAAAATTTAAGGGAATTGAAATCCTTTAAGAGAAATAAAATCGCCTCTGTGGTCTAGTGGTCCAGCGTTGGCGTTGACCACATGAGGTCTCGGGGTTCGATTCCCGGGTCGGGCGTATAAAAAAGTGTTTTTTCAGTTTTCTGAGAAACAAAAAGTTGCCGGTTGGCGATAGGCTTGCCACCTATCACATTTGTGGGACCAAGTATCTTCGGCTAATCGTGGGTGCACTTGTTGTACCTCTGCCTACCCCTTCGGGGATATGGGCGTGAAGATACTTTGAAATCCACTTTGTTTTATGTATGTATTATTGCATAGGTGACCAGAATTTTTTTCAGACATTTTAATTAATAGAATCCAATGGTGGAAAGTATGAGATAAGATTTTGCTAAAGACAAAAGTTTGTTTTTTCACTAAAGACATTATCTCGTCGATTTCACATCTTTATGTTTGAATGTATATTGTTATTATTAAAATTTCACATTATTCATAATTAGAACATTTATCGATTTCCAGTTTGGATTATTTTATAAATGTTGAATAAGATATATTTAAGAAAGTGATGTTGTAAAGTATTTAGTATTTTATATAAATTCACATTTCACAATTTCGAATACGACATTTATGTATACAATGGGTACTTATTGTGCGAAAAACACTTATGAAAGTCTGTATCTCATAAACGACAACACTTAAAAATAGATACAGTTAGGCCTCTATTTTTAAATCTGTTGCAACACCATATATATGTATTTAACAGCTTTAAATATTTTCATTTAAAATGCAAAATATTATATAGATTTCACTGAAAAAAAGACAACTTGAATTGAACTGCAGATAATAAATTTCATATTATTAAAGAAAATGGAAGGAAAAAATATAGGCTTTCCAAACCAGCATGGAATTTTATCATTTTCTAGAATTATGTAAGAAATAGCTATGAATAATGGACAATATGTTTTGGTTCTGAAGACAAGATATCTAGTTACTAGCTTCAATGAAATTAAGGTAATTATAAAAGTCTTGAAAATTTATAGGAAGTTATTCTGACCTAAACAAAACAGGAATTGTTGCATTATTGACATAATATGAAGAAAAAAAAGAGTACTTGTATGGATACAATGTGAACATTTCAAACCATTGAAAATCAACACTAGACTAATAATGTTTTATTCTTGCACCAAATTCATGCCGTCAATAATCTAGCCACAAGGAAAGGGAACACAAAGTTTCGATTGGCTAATTCAAAATCGGTATTCTTTGCGCGTTTTCACAGCTCGCTGGATTGGCTACTACTAATCCTCGCATTTCGGTTGGGATTGCATAAAAGATCTATTAGTCTGATGTGTTGCCAGAACAATTGGTCAGTTATTAGGTATGTAGTCTGGTTACTCCATGTTTCAATCACATAATCGTCTTGCAAAATAACTTGAGCATTTGGAATGTAATTTGACTTTTAAATTTCGAATATTTTCTTATGGCCGGTTTCCGAAACGCAAATTAATTTTAGCAAGCAATTAATCAGTTTTTAACAGATTATTTGCTTGTAATAAATAGTTTAGTACCGATTAATTGCTTGTTAAAATTAATTTGCGTTTAGGAAACCGGCCGTTAGTGTCGTTTAGGGTATTATCTGGAGAGCTGTGTTTTGGTACATATACAATTTGTACCTAATGCAAGGCATTAGAAAAACAAGTTGTAAGGTAATCTGAGGGAGGTGGTAAAATCACAAGCCTAATATGATAATAATACATATGGTTTTACAACAATTATGATCAAATTCATTTAGCCCAACATTTAATTATAAATTTTGATACTTAATTGCCAGAAACTGGCCTAACATTAATTCTATTAATATGTATCCACATTCATATTCAACTAATTAATTCATATACTTTAATGAACAAATGCCAATATTTCTAAATCTAGAGCCTCATAATTTAACTAATCTCACGCGTGTTATAAAATGCCTATTTTATTCAACAATTCAACATTAATATTATACGATTAAATTTACCTACTCCATTACATTTTTAATCCTTATCTCACATAGATACTTTAAAAGCAAATAAAATTTTATTTCCAAATAAATAAAAGATTCTTAATAAAGTTTTTGAATTCCGTATAAAACAAAATTGACTATAATATCGCACTGCTAATAAATGAAAAGGCATAATTTGAATGTTTAATTGTTCGTTTTGCTGATAGAAAGTTAATTATAGACAGTAACTAAATCATTTTCTATGAAATAAAGGCAATCCTATATCGAAATACATTTTTATTTCAATAAAAACTTGTAACTTGCTTGATATTGAATAAGTAAAAAATATGTCTTTCGTATCTAAATATTAATTTAGCATACAGAAATTGGAATTGTACGAGCAGAACAAAAGTAAAAGCAGTACAAATGAGTCAGAAATTTATTTTTACTTAAGATCCGGTTTATTTGCGTGCAAGCGCGCGCGTATGTGTGAGTGTGTGTGTATGTGTATGCATGTGTGTATATGTACTGTGGCTCAGATTGATTTATCAGCCATATAGGTATAATAATAACATTTTTTTCCGCAAAAATTTTTCAAACTATAGTTCAATGCTAACATTATATTAGTCAGTTAAAACATATCAGCAGCAGACTGAAATGTTTTTAATGATATTTCTGTTTATATTCAAACATTGATAGTACAACAATGACACATATTAAAATAGGAAATTTTTTATTTATGATTTTTTTATAAAATACAGCAAACCTATTTGTAATATAACTGTAATGTATTTCTCATTCAATATTGTTGATTCACTTATTACACAACCTTAAGCCGAGTCTCCACGGAACAAAAATTGCCAACTTTTGTGTTGTCAGGTGTTGGTGACAAAAGTTTCTCTAATTTCCTTGAGTTGGCAACAAAAATAATTGTAAACAAATGTTGGAAACCGTGTTTCCGTTCTTAGCGGTAAATATCAAAAGAACTTGTTGCAGATATTAACTTGCTTAGTTGGCAACAAAAAGAAACAATCATGTCCGATGCGTAAACGAACGCATCAATCGAGTTGTTAATTGATTTATATTGCATACAAACCGTACTATGGGACTCAATTGATTAAAAATATAAAAATAAAAATATGAAAAAGAATGCATAGAAAGCTATATATAAGCAAAAACGAAGGAAAATTAAAAATGGTTCTTTCATATTATGATGAAAGTTTCTGATTAGTCAATCAATAATGCAACCTGCTAACTGCTAAGTAAAATCATCATATTCTCTTCTCAAAGCATTTAATAGTTCAATCCCTCCATGTCCTTTTTTTAATTTCAGGCTTGGTTCTGCCCAATATATATGCTTCCGGTTCTTTTTATGATATAATAAATACTGAAGCTGCCAGCGTAATGTTATTGCCATTAAAAGACATTTTGCCGTGAAGATAGCTGGTTGTCAACTAAAATGTTTTTCAAATTGGTGGCAACGCGGTGTAGACACGATGGAAACAAAAGTTGGCGATTTTTTGAAGAGTTGCAAACAGTTGAAAACACTGAAACTGCCAATAATTATGGTGGAAATGCACCTTTATGTAGGTGACATAAGGTTGTCAACAACTGACAACAATATATGGTAATATATTGTTCGAAACGATGTAAATAAACATACTTTCACTAAGAAATCAGAAATCATATGCCTCTTAAAGTCAACGAGGAATCAATATTTGAGTTACTTGTTGATATTCTTTTGTAAAAACTTACAAAAGATGGTTAAGAAAATAGTTGCCATGAAAAAAGGTTTATTTAAAGCTATGCCAAAACAAAATTAGCAATTGGATTTTAATACTTTTTATTCATAAAGAAAGTTAAGAAAAAATTAATCGCATTTAGTAAAATTATAAAAACAAATTGCATGAGCATTCTACATTAATGCAAACATGTGAAACGTTTCCATTTAAAATAACAGTCAATAAAGATGAGGTTGCAAAGAAATGATAGATGAACTTTGGCAATCTCATTTAAGACATTTTGTGCGATTTCCGTAGGTGCAACAAGTGGCAGAAGTTACAACTTAAGGCAAAGTAAATCCACCAAAAGCCTATACTTAGGTATAATCTTGTCATGCCTTACAAAATACCGTTTACAGCACAGGATGATATATGCCATAACTTATTTTTGTGGAATACTATACTTTGATACAATTAGTAAGTCCACTTCCATCCAGTTCCATTACAAAAATCAAGAAAAGTATTATTTACATGGAACAGTCATTTTTTTTGGACTGGACTGAATATATAATAGTAGTCATTCTTATTTATCTTATGGTAATAATTCTCAGATTTATGTATTGGAATTTACTATAACCTAAATGTATGTATATCATGACTATGGCACGAATTAGGAATATCAAATATCTAATGACACAATTTTAACGGTAACCATACAAAAATTATGTTTGTAAAAGCTGTCAAAATCTTACAATTTATATAGCTGTCAGTCAGGCAGTTATACGATACCAAGAAATGGCTTAAAACACTCAATGTTCCGGCATTTACATTAAGTAACCAAATAGCTGTACAATTAGGAACATAAATTGACATATCTCCAATAAATACATTCCGAAACCTAATTTTAATTCGTAAAAGTTAGCCAACTTTTACCCATTAAAAACAGATTTATCTACTTACCTTATACCAATTTAAATAGCACCGCCATTCAATTTAGGACATCCTATTCTACCCATTGGTCATTCCGAACTCCGTTCCAAAAAGGCCCTGCATATTCGAAAAACACTTGGTATAAGAGAGCGTCACTTCTACGTCTACATTTGAATACATACACACTACTGTTTTACACACTCGATGCTCACTTTTCACTTCACTAGTTACATTTTATCCACACGGTTACCACACAAATTGCAATTAACCGAAGCGAGCATCGTGGAAAGGTAATTTCAAGCAGTCGGTTGCACAGGAGAAGGATGGGTTGGCAGACTTGAATGTGTATTTGGAAGTCCTGGGTGTGTTGTCAGATGTGTCGAATCACTCCTCCGAGGTGGGGCAGGAGGTGGACGTTTTTTAATGGGCTTTGGTTCTTCTCGTCTTACAGGAGGTTCTCGTCCATATATATTTTCATAGAATGGGTCTTCAATACTAGATCCACCTCCGTAGTGTTCCTGAACCCACATTGACACACTTGTCTCTTTGTAATCATCTGATAATGGGTACTCTCTGAATCCAAGAACTTCATGTGGAGTTGTTGCCGGCTCAAGTTTGCATTTTTGTGCAACTTGCCATTTCTTCCTCATAACTCTTTGGAGATCTTTTAAGAATTCTTTTGGTGGATTGCTGTTTGAATCCGCCAGTTTCTTTGGTGAAGACAGTCTTGTGCTTTCATTCCGTTTTGGTGGCAATGGCTTTCTGGGTGATGGAGGTGCATCAGATAAATTAAAGGTTATCTTTTTGGTTTTCTTATCTGAACAGGTTGGCAGATCATCAGCAAAATTCACTTTCTTTATAGAGCCGGATCGTTCCTTGGTCGTTTCAGTTTTCTTTTGTAAGGAGGGACTACCATTGCTTAATTTTTTTGTTTGTAATTCAGCAAGACATGCACCATATGCAACAGTTTGTCCATATATACTTTTGTCGGAATGTAATGAAGAGGTTTTTGATGTATCTGAGTTGACACTATCCAATGAGGGTTGACGAGGAAATGTTCGGCTTGGATCTGACACTCTATTGGGATTTCTCTGTCCTGCTCTTGCAGTTTGTTCAATTTGCTGAGCTGTGAGATGGCTTACAATTTCTTGTACACTGCCACTGTGTTTTTCAATTGTATGCTCCGGAGGTGGTGGTGGCAGGCTGAGTTGGGAACCATTAATGTCTTCAGAAGGTTCCAGAGGTGGTGGGGGAGGTGGTAGGGAATCCAAGCTAAGGGTTGAACTGAACATTGCTTCTGGAGTATCGTCTGTAGGTGGAGGTGGTAATGGTAAATCTTCCACAGGAGGAACTTCTTGTCTTTGGACTTTATCATAGACTGTATAACCATACAGTGATGAGGCTGTGTCTATGCTGTTTCTGTATGGATCCCGGGTTATGGTCTCATAGTGACCGTATGTTGGAGAAGGTGGATCATGTCTGACTGGGCTATTAGATGTGATGCTGCCAATGCTGTACACTGGTGTTTCTGCAGGATCTGAAATAGATTTCCTTCAGTTAGAACTAATTGGTTGAGCTTTGGTCAGACTTAGAACAACTTTTAAATTGTAAGACTTCAAGATCCCGTCTGTGTTGTTCCATTGTTAAAATAAGGTACCTGGCAAACTTATGCATAGATAGCAATGCATCATAACATAATTAGTGTCTATACAGGCTGTAAGGATAAACACCGTTGTCACTAAAGCATTAGTAGGTGGCTTAGTTATAAATATGTTTATGTGAATTTAAAAAATAAAAAAACGTTATTTTCCTTCAAAAATATAAGAAAGTTTCTGTCCGACACCATCCGTAAATTCATGGATACTATGCGCAAAGGGCGCTGACCTGCCGCACTGGCCGTCCGGCCGACTTGCGGTGTCTGATCAAGCGCTGTTTCCCGCGCTCCGTCCAGTTTGCCGTGCTCTTGTATAGGGCGAAATAATTTTGAGGGAAAATGGAGACTTTACTTAAAAAAAAAAATTTTTTCATTGAATTTACATTTTTTAAGTGAAACCAAACCATTGGTTGCAAGGATAACGGTGTTTACACTAACAGCCCGTATATAAACATTGGTTTTCTCTATCTATCTATCTATATTCATAGATATCCTACAATATGAAAAAAAATTGTTCTGTACTGGAACTTCACACTATAAGAAATCCGTTCAGTAGTGGCAGAGATACAAAAGTACAACTAAAAACACTTTGTCTGGTGTTGATCCTTGCCCCCTTTGAAGATTAGACCATCTACCATGCATTCAGGCAGTTCGTAAAAGGCGAGCAATTGGCTATATGTGTAACTTCCGTTGTGACTTATGCGTATGTGATTGTGATTAGGTGATAGAGTTTTGCAACGTCTTGCCCGGGTATTTCACCTAAGTTTTCCGGGATAAAAAGTAGTCTATGTGCTATTCCATGTCATCATCTACCTGTGTGCCAAATTTCAAAATCCGTTCAGTAGTTTTAAATCCGTTCAGTAGTTTTTGCGTGATTGAGTAACAAACGTCCAAACATTCGCATTTATAATATTATAATATAGATAATAAATGACATTGAAAAGATTTTTAGACTTCTGTGCCTCAAAAAAAAAACCGAAGTTTTATAAGTCACACCTATGTGTGTCAGTCTGTCCGTCTGTTACGCAAAATTTGTTTCAAATTGACTGGACCGATCGTTAAAATTTAGAACACATGTGTGTGCCAAATTTCGATTGGCACTAATTCGCACATGTAACGAAAATAAATGAATTTAAAATATATTGAGACCACTTTTGGAGGACAAAATAAGATTTTTAACTTCTACATACTACTGTATATCGTATTGAACATTAAGTTAAAGGACTAAGAAATTTACATATATTTTATGATATACATAAAATTGAGCATAAAACTGGTCTAAAGTCAAATAGGAGATGTTACCTGTAGCTGTAGAATGATGTCTCTTAAGAGTGGAGTCATCTCTCTGCCTCGGTCGTCTCGTAAGAGTCCCAGTGTCTCCTGCCTCCTCATCTCCGTCTTTCTCCACCATCTCCTTTAGCTGTCTCGTCATCCATGTCAACGGTATATTGGGTTTCATAGATGGCTTTCTTTTTATTGTGCCTAAAATTATTTAATATGTAACTTCAGTACTAAAAAGAAATATGAAGACCATTACGCTTAAATCCCTTGGTTCTCTTGATAGAAAAGGTTATTGCCTATAGACACCAAAGATGTTAATGGTGCGTTGCCATCCCTGTGAAGTTATTATAATGCCACATGTTGAATTTACCGGTGACCATAATGTACCAAAGAAATATGAGTGACAAACACTGACAAGATGATGGTACCGAGCCCGACGGTAATTAAACGTTTTGCCTTCTTTCGCCTTTACGACATAACTTGCCGTATAGTTGTATATATGTTGTGATCAGATCTTAGAAGAGATCACAACACAATGTGGTCATCCATTTCATGTAATGCAAAAGTACCCGCTGCCCAAATTATGACTTAGCCTAACCAGATAAAGAATAATTAGCGTCTTTTTATACCATTAGATAGCAAACTTTTCGCCGTGTTGGTCCCGGCCTCCTTTGAAGAATAGGCCAACTGCCGTTATCCCAGGCAGGTCGTAAAAGGCGACCGATTGGCTATCGAGTCACTACCATCGTGGCTACTAGGTGGTAGAGTTCTGCATTGTCTCGCCCGGGTCTGGTACCACCGCCTTACCTATTCCTGCCGCAATAGCGTCAGTGCTTGTCGCTGTCGTGTTCCGGTTTGGAGGGTAAGGTAGCCGGTAAACTTATGCATGTGGCATTAGACCTCGCTACAAGATAGCAACGCACCATTAACATCTTTGGTGTCTATAGGCAATGGTTGACTCTTTCCATCAGGAGACCCATCTGCTTGTTTGCTATCTTATGACATAAAAAAAAAAACAAGCAGGTGGCTCTCCTAATGGAAAGATAAACCATCGTTTATAGACGTCAAGGATGTTAATGATGCGTTGCTGTGTGGCGGTGTGGCAATGCTAATTGCATAAATCTACCGACAATCTTACGCTCCAAGCGGGAAAACTTGGTCTATTCCTCAAAGGGGGCCCGGACCAACAAGAGCAACAAGAACCCTGGGACAAGCATTTTGTGTGATGAGCATAAATGTTTGTATTTCCGTTTGTTTGGGTGTTTATTTTCTACCGCTAATAGTAAATACTAATAAAAAGAAATACATATTTATATATTTATTTCTTAGTACCGTTGACTAACACCCATAACACAAGCAAATAATTTGCTTATGATCTACAGTAAGTGTAATATATATATATATATATATATATATATATATATATATATATATATATATATATATATATATATATATATATATATATATATATATATATATATATATATATATATATATATATATATATATATATATATATATATGCAGAGAATGCTCTCGGGCGTTAAGTCTGTCTCTGCAAATGTATGTGTGCAAAATTTAAATAAATAAATACAAACAGCTAAAACACACGGCCTCATGCTTCATGATATTATGGTCAGTTAGTGACCATATCGTAAAATAGTTACATTATCCACCGACAGGTGCTGATATTGTTTTGTTTTCCTGTTATGTAAATGCGAAGAATTCTTACCCATAGGAAACTCGCAGTCAAAAGCACTTTCAGATGCAGTGCCGCCATCTGACATGCATCCACTCGAACTGGAAGATGAAGCACGGGAGTGCCTATTGACAAGGTATTCTTGTTAGTAATACTACAGATTATATATGAGTTGCTATAGTACATATTAAGGACTATTTAGTATAGTAATCTGGTATCTTAAACAAGCAGTATTAAGGACTATTTAATATTAACTAAAACCTGCTCATAGATCATAATATACTAAGCAGTTGTAAAAATGAAGGTATATAACGTAGACTGATTTGAAATATTCCGAGACCACCAAAGTTATGATGGTAAAAAGCTGCCTCTTCTAGTTATGGAGTTTATAACACTCAAATAATATGAAATCAGGAAAAGCGATTTCGATCACTCGACAACGCTAGTACATGTTTAAGTTAAAATAATTATAGATCTAAACTTAATAGTTATTGTTTTATACGTACAGTGCAACGATTTACTTTATGCGCATTGGCAAAATTAAATATAATGAAAGATTGTTCATTATCTTAGCGCATTTCTTAAATCTTTGTACTGCACATTAATTTCCGTTGATAAAAACAATCGCAAACAGAGCAAATGCAAGCATAACTTAACAAACATGATACTAACATTTATAAGGCATAGAATATATTCTCAATTCGCAACATTCTTATTATTCCATCTCCAATTGCAGGCTTGACATCTAACTAAAAAAGCTACCTTTGCATCGCTACAGGCTAGGGTAATTAATATATAATATAATAATTAAACATATTACAATTATAATAATGATTCTTTATTAATTCAGATCAATTCATTTTGTTATTGTTAGTAAATTATAAATACACTAGCGACTTGCCCTCGGTTTCACCCGCGTAGCTTTTGTTCCCGTGGGAATATTAGAAAGGTTTATATACTAAAACCTTCCTCAAGAATCAATCTAAAAAAACCGCATCAAAATCCGTTGCGTAGTTTTAAAGATTTAAGCATACATAGGGACATAAGAACAGACAGAGAAAGCGACTTTGTTTTATACTATGTAGTGATATTGACGCTAGTAAGTTGTTATTAAGATGTATTGTTTTTATAATTGTTTACTATATATGACACTAGGGTCATTACAGTCTCATAAATTTTGCAACTCAGTAAGTATGACGACATTCAATTACTATGATATCATATGAATATATATCTACTACAATGTCATATTTATAAAAGTACATATACATTAATGGCCAAAAACGTATGTTTTCCATAAGAATTATCAAAATATATACTGTCAAGCTGGTTTTCTTATAGGATATGTAGATTGAACTGATCATTCATAACATTCCTGATTCACCATGATTCTCAGTCAATGATTATTTTATTATAAATATCAGAGTGCTAAGTGTGAGTTTTTCTTTTCGCATTCGATCGTGAGCGCGTTACGAGTTTACTAGGAATTTGTATGTGATTTGTACAGCGCCACCTAGTGGTAAACTGGTTTCTCACGTTTACCACTAGGTGGCGCTGTACAAATCACATACAAATTCCTAGTAAACTCCAAACGCGCTCACGATCGAATGCGAAAAGAAAAACTCACACTTAGCACTCAGTTTCTCTTTTATACATAATACTGGCAGAGCAGAAACGTTTGGCAGTGCGTACAAGGCAAACAATAGCTCAGACCATAGAATCTCGCATGTTGCATATCAATTTACGTCTTTCTCACAAGAAAATAAGGGTAATGATATTTATTAAGTTCGTAACTACTATTATGCAACCGATTTTGCTTCCATAAGAATCATCGGCGCAATTACAACTATTAATAAGTTAGAAGGTAGCTGGTTAAATTTTTCTTTATCCAGTTTTCAAAATTGTCCTAAATGAAAGATCGGTAATACAATCGACGGAATCGATCACAAAGAGAAGGAATATATTGGCAAGTTGAGCCATCGACACATACACTTAGAACGTTGCCTGGTTTTAAGGCAAGGTCACTGATTCAAATCCTCTCGTGTCAATTTTTTCTATATTCCGATTTTAAATATTAATAAGTTCCTATATTTGATCGCCCTTATGATGCTCATGAAAAAAACCGAGGTTATCAATTAAGTGTGAAACAATACAAGTGCATTTTATATAAAATATTTAACATAAAATTTATACCAACCTTCCACTGCTAATGTCGGAATTGGCAACACTGGCGTTGCTGGAATTAGACATTGCGGGGCCGTTGACACCGACTGGAGCGTTTCCATTTGTCTTCGTGGGTATTGAGGTTATCTAAAAGGAAGTCAGCATTAATTTTCCATTCACTTAAATAAGCTGACTGACACAACTATCCGAATGAATTACTTACAGAACAGGACCGCGCATGCGCCAAGTGGTCTAGGTCTTCCTGAGTGAGTTCCTCGACCAGAGATCTATAG
The DNA here is from genome assembly GCA_036924255.1 of Apodemia mormo. Lineage (NCBI taxonomy): Eukaryota > Metazoa > Arthropoda > Insecta > Lepidoptera > Riodinidae > Apodemia > Apodemia mormo. The sequence continues at coordinate 2,887,045 of JAUPFN010000004.1, forward strand.
TTTTCCAGTAGCTGTCTGCCATGCTAAAAATTCATAAATAAATTAATATTACTGGTCTAATTACACGAATTGATCTAAGCCCAAAGGAAAGGAATTCTGTTTAAAAAATTACCACCCATATCACAAGTAAATAATTAGCTTAATTATTTACTTGTGATATTAATTTAATTAACAATACGAATAGGTACATAGAAATCTATATCTATTGTATTATATAAAGAACACGGGCAAGACTTCATACGTCGTTTTTTTTAGTTAATACCATAAAGTTTAATATATTCCTTAAGATTCTATATCAACTGCTTAACTTATCCGCATTTAATAAATATTTTTTTAACTTGGAGAATAGTAGTTAAATAAAGTTGGAATTTAAGCAAGGTTAAAGTAAACAATTAGTTCTCTCCTAGTAGTCTGTGGTTAGGTATTTATCTTGTCAGGGGTGTCTTCAGTACAACAGCTCATCTCAGAAATCTAAGTTAGATTAGCAGAATTCTGAGCTAAGATTTTGCGAAGACACTTTATAGGTACTATAAAAGAAAATATACTATATATACTGTAAAAGAACGAAAAATAAATAAGCCTTAATAATTACTCTTTAATACAAAAACAGGGAGAATTTTTATTTGATACTTATAATGAAAATTATGATATATAAACTTATTGTTGTATTAATGAAAATGTAATAATATTTTGCTGCACACATGCATCTTCACGCCAAATCTCGTACATAGTGGGATAAGGAAGCAGTCTTCATCGTGTCGTAGACAAATTCTATAATTCGTTCGTATACAAATGGCATCGTCAGATCATAGACAAATACATTTTAGAAAATGGCGCACGCCGAATGTAAAATGACGTCATTATATAATATGCACGACATTTACCATCGCCGTTAACATATTGTTGCGGCCGTTATTAAAATTACTTGTTTCGTAAAAGGGTAGTTTATAACCATATCCGATTACGTACAAAAGAAGTTGGTTTGTTACCCTAACAAACCTTTAGGTCAAACACCTGAAAAAAGGAGCCCTGCCTGCGTCAACCTTCGGCGACATCTGAGTTTATAGTTGCCATTGACGTCATTTATGTCATCAACAATTTGCCTTCGGCAATTTGTATTGCACGTTCACGTTTATAAAATCACGACGCCGTTTGTACGACGACGAAACATACAAATTAACTGCGACATATAAAACATCTGCCATTCAGCCACGCGGTTCGTAAAAGGCAAAATATTGGCTAATATTTTACTTATTATAGTGACTTCTAGGTAGGTAGAATTTCGCAACGTCTCCCCCGGGTTTGGTACAACCGCTTTGCCTTTTGCAGCCACATAGGTTCATGGACCCTTATCACTGCCATATCCCTTTTAGAGCCGTTTTTTTTAAAGACAAGCCCGCTGAGTTTCCTCCGCCGGATCTTCTCAGTATGTGGCCGCGTTCCGATTCGTTAGTAATCCTAAAAACTCTCGTCAAAAGTGCCTGCAAAGTTTTATTTCAGTAAGCATTTTTTTAGTTGAGTTTGAGAGGGTAAGGTAGTTTTAGTATTACCATGCCCATACATGGATAGCAAAGCAGCATTATTATAATACTGGGTGTCTATAGGCGATATGATTTAAACTGTTAATAGTCGGGTCTTGGTGAAACTACATTCAGTTCTAATTATAAAATACTTCACTTCACTATATTATATATTTTTTAATTTTCTTTAAGTTTCACAGTTTCGGGCAAGTCCTGATGATGCGTTATCACTCGAAAGCGGTACCATTAATATATATATATATATATATATATATATATATATATATATATATATACTCAGAAATCAGACGTACTTTATTCAGTAAAACAATTTACAAGTTGTTTTGATGCGTCTAGATTTTAGTCTATTCTTCAAAGGAGCCTGGAACCGACACACGGACTAAGGCGATCACTAGTATAAATAATTACCTTGGCAATACGCATAGCAGTGACCCATCTCTCTAAAGTCCTCTGATCATCAGCGCACAGAAACTTGATGAACTTAACACTCTTCGGCTGCTGCAGTCTCGGGTGTTTGATAGCGAAGCAATAGTCCGTCGGTGACTTGTACTTTTTCCTCCAGTTCAACCCTAGATATACCTCATTGGTGTCGAATGTCGCCAGGCATACCAATTCCTTGAGAGTCTTCACTTTATCTTTCGGTACATAGTATAGGCCTATTTGACAAAATTTTTAATGTGATAAACATACATAGAATTTTAATTTCGCATTAAATTATTTAAAATTACACTTGCACTGTTGTACCATTCCTTTAAATAAATAAAAAATAATATGAACTTATATAAATAAAAAGAAATCATCAAAATGTATGTATGCACGTAATTTTGTATTTTTTTGTTATGTTCGTCATTGTCAGAACAAGATTTGAATAAAAGGACATGTTTAAAAATGGTAAAAGATAACTCGTAAAAACATGATTGAGTAAGACGAAAGATAGTGGGGAAGATCTATCATACATTGATATGGAAGATTTACGGCCAGTTTCTGAAACGAAAATTAATTTTAACAAGCCATTAAGCAAGCTGTAAATGCTCAAACAATTTGTCAAATTTTACGTGTTTGGCAAATTATTTGAAATTCTACGGTCATGTTTGACATGTTTGTCAAGCAAATTACCTGTTTGGTTGTATGTTTGAAAGATTTGATTGACGGCGTGTTTGTCATGTGTTTGAAGGTGTACAGTCATCTTTGTCAAACAAACTCGCCATTTCGGCGCGACCGCCGTTGAGACATGTTAGATCACTCATCTGAGCGTCGGAGCGTCTTTTCACGGCGAAAACTGCTTTGAAAGTGAAGTCTTATTTGACAAACTTGTTAGTACGTGTGCACTGATGTTTGATAAAAACGTAAAGTTTGACAAACATGTTTGAACGTTTACAGCCAGTCTAAGTGAGCTGTAAACGCTCAAACAATTTGTCAAATTTTACGTGTTTGACAAATTATTTGAAAGTCTATGGTCATGTTTGATATGTTTGTCAAGCAAACTACGTGTTTGGCTGTATGTTTGAAAGATTTGATTGACGGCGTGTTAGTCATATGTGTTTAAACGTGTACACTGTGCACTGCTGTACAGTCATGTTTGTCAAACAAACTCGCCATTTTAGCACGACCGCCACTGAGACATGTTAATTGTTACTCATCTGAGCGTCGGAGCGTCACTTCACGGCGAAAACAGCTTTGAAAGTGAAGTCTTGTTTGATAAACTTTTTGGTACATATGTGCTGATGTTTGATGAAAACATACAAGCAAAACGTAAAGTTTGACAAACATGTTTGAGCGTCTACAGCCTGCTTTAATCAACGTTTAACATTATTTTTACAAGCAAATGCTCTGTTAAACACAGATTAATTGCTTGTTAAAATTAGGAACCGGCCGTTAATGTAATTTTTTTCATCAGGTATATCAACCTTGTGAAAACAGGGCTTGCAGCTAGTGGGCAGTAGAAAATTAAATATTGGAGTAAAATTAATGTTAAAACTGCAGGAGGGAAAGAATACACTAACAAAAAAACTAAGCTATTCCTACTTTATGACGTCATCATTAGAACGTTAAAAAAGATTAAATATTCACAAATAAAAAATTACAGCATATTTTTTATTTAAAAAAAAATTACCATTACAAAATCCATATCTCAAAGTCGGGATAATTTTTTTACACTAAATTTTAATTTTTTAGGGGATAATTAGTGCTTGGCTCTTACTCAATTTAGCCTGCATCCTGGGCTCGACCCCAGATTAGGTTAAAAAAGCGTAAAGGTAGTTTATCCCACGATTTAATACAGATTAATTTTTATTCCAGAAAAGTACTTTATTTCCGTTAGATTCACAAAAACCTCTCAGCGTCATGCTGTAATTTAAAAAGCCGGCCAAGTGCGGGTCGGAATCGCGCACGTAGGGTTTCGTGCTATCATAGCAAAAACATACAAAAAAAAAAAAACGTTAATTGTACCCTCCTTAATATTTTCATTTTTTATTTTTAGTATTTGTTGTTATAGCGACAACGGAAATACATAACTTGTGAAAATTTCAGCTTTCTAGCTGTCACGGTTTATGAGATACAGCCTGGTGACAGACAGACAGCGGAGGCTTAGAAAAAGATTCCGTTTTACCTTTTAGGTACGGTACCCTAAAAACGTAGACGTTTTAGGTACCCTAAAAACGTCTTTATTTTAGGTATAAGGTTACTATTTACTTCTAATTCTATTCTGCTATTTATAAAGAAATTAACTTTGACTGTTTTTAGCTTTTTTTTATTAATATCATAAGATAAACAAGCAGATAGCTTTCCTGAGGGCTAAGTGTGAGTTTTTCTTTTCGCATTCGATCGTGAGCGCGTTTCGAGTTTACTAGGAATTTGTATATGATTTGTACAGCGCCACCTAGTGGTAAACTGGTTTCTCACGTTTACCACTAGGTGGCGCTGTACAAATCACATACAAATTCCTAGTAAACTCCAAACGCGCTCACGATCGAATGCGAAAAGAAAAACTCACACTTAGCACTCAGATGGAAAGAGAAACCATCGCCTATAGACACCAAAGATATTAATGGAGCGCACCATTGTAGCCATGGCAGCCGTGTGGCGAGATGTCAGTGCCACGGGCATAAGTCTACTGACTACCTTACCCTCCAAACCAGACCGGACAATGACAAGCCAATGCTTATCATTGTCATAATCCTGTTAACGTCAATACGTTATTGCGGTAGGAATAGGTAATACCAGGCCAGACGTTGCAGAACTCTACCACCTAGTAGTCACGGTGATACATATAGCCAATCGGTCACCTCTTAGGACCTGCCTGGTCGGACGGCAGTTGGTCAATCTCTTCAAACGGACCCGGAACGGAACGGACACGGAATAACGAAAGAGTATACGTATTTTAATAAAAAGCACTTATAGTTCTATTTTAAAAAGAAAAATAAATTAATAGTGTATATATTTCAACAATTTATTTTGACGATTTATGAAATAATACTTGACAGACTTTAAAAGTTCTTTTACCTTGACAAAGTCACATTATCCAGGAATGAAATACGCTACTATTTTACCCCACTGAGAAAAACAAAGTAATGATTTTGGGTGTCTGTCAGCTAGAATTGTTATATTATCGTTCAGCTGTCTTTTCGTCTTAAGTAATTTTGGTATAAAGTTTAATTTATAAATATTTATCGTTTAATCTCCGATCAATAATTATAAGTTACGACAGTTCCATATGATGGTAAAACAGTACAAGTGTTTGCAATATACATGTCAATGAAAATTAAATTCTCATAAACATTAATAAATACTAATTTCGCTTGGCAAAATAAGGTGTGGCCACACAATTCGCAGAGCATTATCAGAATGTAATAAGCTTCTCATTTAGAACTTACCTGAAGGTCGTAATACAAAGTAATACTTCTTCCATCCCTTCTTAGCATCGCTTTTGAGGTATAGCATTCCTTCCATGGGTGGTACGGGGTGACCTGATATGGAAGGGACTGAGGAAGCACCGCTTTGCCCAAAGAAGTCTTCAATGATGACCTGACGCGAATGTTCGTCTTGTTCAGTATTCCAACCTTAAAGATATCAAATGATGAATGTAGCAACAGTAAGAAGACATCTTTATCTTAGCTTAAGATAGGTATCTTTTTCTTTATCTATACTAATATTACAAAAAGAAAACATGTAAATGTACTAACATCATAAAGACGTTGGGTTCTAAAAAATGTCCGAGGCAAATGAGCTACAAAACGCGAAAAGAGCTACAATTCCGCGTTACTCGAAATTTGACCTTGCATATCGAATTGAAATTCGAGATTTTTCGAGGATAGAAAAGATGGTTGTCTCGTCAAAATGAAGCTGTTCACAAAAATTCAGCTTGTTTGTGGCACCACAGTCTAATAGTGATTAAGTGTTTAAATTACCTTGTTAACATAATATATAATCTTGTGATGTGTAATTTTTTCCGCGATTTTAGTGTGAGACCCAATGTCACAGTAATAATATTATGGCAATGGTTTAAAACAAATAAACTCAAATACTACTGGACCAATATTTAAAAAGAAATATCTTTAGATAGCTACACTGTCCAGAAGTAACACAGACTACTAATTTACGCAAATAAACAAAAGATAGTAATGATTTTGGGTCACGCGAACTAAACCGCGAATAAAATAGTGCATAACAAAAGCGAAAGTTTTATGTGAGTGGAGTAAGTGCGTGCGAGAGTGTGCGTGTGTGAGTGTGCGTGTGTGAGTGTGAGTGTGTGCGTGAGTGCGTGTGTGTGTGTGTGTGATATGTATTGATGTATGTGCGCGCGTATTATTTATATAGTATAAAATACCTCTGTCATCCTCGGTAAGTAGGAATCTCTCAGGAGTTTGGAATAGAGACACTTTGTCCGGCCTCTCTGCAAATAGGATTTTGTTCTTGGACTCTCTCGTCCAGAGCATAAGGTTGTCCACCAGCAATTCATGATCTTCGTACACACGTTCTGAAAATAAACATATTTATATAAATAATTTCCAATTCCTTTACCGCGAAGACAGGATGAACAGAATATCAGAACCATTTTCACCATTATCCTTGTTGATTTTTAATGAACTCATATAAAAGTTAAACTGTTCCCTGCTTTAAATAATAAGTTTACAATTTTGTTAGCAGTCCAATTTTTTATTTTATTTTAATTGGAATAGGCGTTTGTCTTCCATCTCACCTGATGGATAGTGTCGAAGAAACCATCCAACAGAAACCTATTTTCTCTACTCGTAAAGATCCCAGGACTATATTTGTCAGGAAAAATAGACGCAGGCAGTTCGTTTCAAACCTTCGTGACTCGAACCAAAAAAGAGTAGTCATACCGTTTTATTTGATTTTTTGGTACATCAACAACGTACGGATGGAACTTCCGCCTGCGTCTTGTAGCTCAATAAAGGAATGGTGAGGATCCAATAAGTTAAGAGAGCTTTCGCACACTCGCTAAAGTGCTTCCTGTAAAAAACTGATAGGCTATCGACCTTACGACGATGCTCAAGTCATTTTCTACTTGTAAAAATTATATTACTAAGGTAAATTATATTCTAGCCTTTTTGTAATTTTACTGTGATCTTTTTTTACCTTTATACAGGATAACTGGTAAAAAACTATACATATCGTAGGACACGATAGTTAATAGCCATATGCACGAAATTATATTTTTTTGTAGTCATATGTAACCAATAAAAACATAATAAAAAAGAATATTGCTTAACTTCATCGTAAACCTTAAAGAAATTCGTGTAATACTCAAAAAACATGGTTACCGTGCGGGCGACGGACGCGCACCTGACGTATTCGAGCCGCGACGGCAAATCGATGTTAATCAACTATGAACATCAGTATTTATGCACTTGGACCCACACTTAAGTTTTTATTAGATAATTAGGTCAAAATTTTACATATCTGTTATCAAAAACAAATAATGGACACTCTGCTTCAGTATTTACAATTTTCTACCAGTCAACCTGTATCTGAATGATCTTTGAGTAAATATAAAATTTCACACATTATTATGGCGTGGTTACATATATCAAGCCTACGGCGAACTATCGCGCTAGCACGATGTTACGAACTGCACCGCGATAACTGTTTAAATCATAATGACGTTATGATATCACTGGTCATCAAACCGCGGTCCGCAGGTTACATTTGTGCGGCCCGTTGATGATATTTGTGCGGCCCACGACAAAGCCAACAAGAATATTGTATAATGCCTTAAATCTTTCTATTCTCAAATTCTTAAACCATTCCTTCGTTAAATTCTTTAATTTTATGCAACTGTTTACTCTTATTTCAGTCGCCCAAAGATTACGAACCTATGATACTCATTCATAGACATGAAAGGTCATATCGTCCTATGCTATTTTTCCTATCATGGGTCAATATCAAAATAAGACTTCTACATAAAGTTACCTAAGCATACGTAAGTGGGTAAATTATAGTTTGCTATTATTATTGTTTATCATAATTATATTATTGTTTCTGTGTCGTGAGCCGCAAAAATATCACCTGCAGACCGCAGTTTGACGCCCACTGCAGTGACGTGTCAAGACCCTTCGCGAATCAGTTCCACGATAGGCCGATACATCGTGCTAGCGCGATACTTCGCCGTCGCCCGATATATGTAACCGCACCATTACAGGAACATCGAGATCCAAAGAAGGACCAAAGTTCTCCACATCGGTCACAATATTAACTAACTCAAGTGGCAATGGGCAGAACACCTGGATAGACGTAGAGATGGTAGATGGAGTAGATCCCTAAGAGAAATGTAGCCAAGTGGGAAAGGGAAATGTGAGAAAGCCATCGGCAAGATTAATCGACAATATCGTCAATCTGGAAAGAAAGAAAAGCCTGGACAAGAGTGGCTCGAAATAGAAAAAAAGTAGTTTTAGAGGGAAGAGGCTTATGCCCCTCAGTGGGTTAAGAACTGAGGATGATGATGATGATTTTGTTAATCCATCTATCAAAGCGGACTATACCACACTTAGCCACACTTGTGCGCGAAAGTATAGTGGCTATTCCTGTCAGCCTAGCTCATTCCAAAGATCCAGTAACTTAGAGGGATGCTCTAACAGTTCTAGCTCTAACAGTGTCACCTCCTTTGAAGAACTGGGCCCTTAGTTACTTCAATTCATCGCACTCAAACAGCATGTGGTGTGGAGTTTCTTCATGGTTTAGGCATGCCCTACATACAGGACTATCCATTAGGCCCATGGTATGCATGTGTTTATTCATTGGTCAGGCCCGTTATCAAACCACACATTCTTTTAAATTCTACCCCTGGTAATTTAAGTATCTTTCTAGTCAGTTAAGGATTTAGTTCAGGAAATAAATGTTTAATTTGTCTACAAAACTAAAACTTACCCATGTGTAAGTCCGGTAGATTCTCAACGATAGCCCACTTTGGTTCCATGGTGACATGGTTTTTATCAGCTAATAACCTCGCCACGTAACCACAAGTCATCTTCTCGTCAACCAGGAGACTTTTGGAAGAACCGTCCATGGAGAACGCCTTGATGAACAGCTTTTTGACATTGGCCTCCCTCATTCGTTCTAAGGCCAGTTTTATCTTATCCGCTTTCTGTTGAAAGACCGGATCCTGTAAATTTTTTGGTATGGTCTACTAAAATAAGGCAAATAAATAAAAATAACACATATATAAAACAAAAAATAAAAGCTATTTAGAAGTGGCTGGTTAAATTTTTGTTTAGAACGAAAAAAATTAATTTCGAAATTTTCGGGGATCGAATCCAAACCCCATCGATTCATGGTTAAGTTCGATCAACACTCGAACAACAGAGTGGTCAAAAATAATCAAAAATAGTATCTCTCCTTATTGGAGGAGATCTGCTTGTGTTGTACAATGAAAAATTAAAAATGATGTGGTGTCGCGGGACACCAGGTAGGAACGAACTTCCTTCGGCTAAACGGCACTACTCGCTTGTGTACGCGACTGTCGCGCCTGCGCACGTCTCATTTAACGCTTTTATTCCACGCATTTTTCTTACGGTTTTACTATCACATTTTTTTCAGTTCGGTCGCGCAGCAAAATCCCTATCCCCTCCAAGCCTGCCGTAAGGAACTTCGTTCCAAAAAAAGTTAATACAAAGTTACATTACCTTTTGATTCGGATGCAAGTTCAGTTTAAGTGCTTTGCACTTGGAACTGGCACTGCTTGATGCAGACGATTCACTAGACAGCATGGATACCTGAAATTATAATAATTGATGGTCATAATAATAATTTCAATATAATGATAATAATACATTAATAAATTAAGTATTTCAGACAAGTTAACATCCACTTAAATACTAGCAAAATTTTTTCCAGCTTGTTGGTCCGGGCTCCTTTAAAAAAAAGACCATTTGTTTTTTCTGCCAGGTGTTTTGAAAGAGGCGAGTAGTTGGCTATACGAATCACTACCATCGTGGCTACGAGGTGGTAGAGTTCTACATTGTCTCTCCCCAGTCTGGTACCCCTAACCTTACCTATTCGTGCCGCAATAGGGTCAGTGTTTGTCACTGTCGTGTTCCGGTTTGGTGGGATAGATAGCCGGTAAACTTATGCACGTGGCATCAACACTCGGTCGTTACACGGATAGCAACGCACCATTAACATCTTTGGTGTCTACAGGCGATGATTGTCTCTTTTCATCGGGAGAGCCATTTGCTTGTTTGCTCTTATATGACATAAAAAAAACATAAAGTTAAGAAGACATAAAGAATAGAATATTATTATAGCAATCTTATTACTCAATATGGATTATTTATACATATAATAAAATTGTAGGAAAGTCAAAACTGTACATTGAATATTTTTTTAAAAGAATACTTGGGGCGTGATCTACAATCGGTACTGAAGCCAAAAATATAGTTTTTAGAATTTTTGTCTGTTTGTCTGTATGTATGTCCGGGGTAAATCAAAAAGTACCGCATGGTTTTACTTCAAATTTTGCATGAATATTACTAACAGGTCGGGTCAACATATAGGCTACATATTATCACGCTATCACCTACAGGGGAGGAGCAGTGCGGAGTAAACGAAGTCCGCGCAGACGAAGTCGCAGGCAACAGCTAGTAGATAATATATTGTAATTTGTAAAGTATAATTATATTGTTAATACTGAATAATAATAATGATTTAATTGTGTGTAATGTCAAAATTAGTATGTACTTAATATATTGAATATAATTGAATGAAATTAAATGAAAAATAATATGATACAGAATCCAAAAATGATCATTATGTGCAAAGAAAAATGAATATATTAATTAGCATATTACTAAGTTAATAATATAATAATAATGTTATAAATTCAATAATGGTTTTTTTATATATAAATTTGTATTTTTATTACATGCTTTAAAGTGAAATTGTGAACAAACTTAATCAAGAACAACTTTATGTATCTACCATATTTGTTGCAATAAATGATTATTATTAAGTAAAAGACATAGTCAGGCCTCATGTTATTCTTAACCTCTCGAGAATAGACAACAATATCTACTCAAGGCCATAATTAAAATGCGAAAGGCTTTACACGTCACAACCATTGCAATCATTACTTACTGGTAGACTTCGTAACGCCTAAATACATGCTGACACCATCTTTCCATACCTTCAAGAGGTTATCACTGTTGTATTCCTGCTGCCAGTGGCGTGATAAGTATGGGTGTTCTCACGGCAAGAAAATGCAACGCAGTGGTACGAGAGCATAACTCTTAATACACACATAAGTTATGCAGTTTAAGTCAGTTAATAATTTGGCTTGGTAGGTAGTTATGCAGCCTAAGTCAGTTAATAATTCGGCTCGGTAGGTAGTCTAAGTCAGTTAATAATTCGGCTTGGTAGGTAAAGTTATGCAGTTTAAGTCAGTTAATAATTCAGCTTGGTAGGTAAAGTTATGCAGTCTAAGTCAGTTAATAATTCGGTTTGGTAGGTAAAGTTATGTAGTCTAAGTCAGTTAATAATTTGGCTTGGTAGGTAAAGTTATGCAGTCTAAGTCAGTTAATAATTCGGTTTGGTAGGTAAAGTTATGTAGTCTAAGTCAGTTAATAATTCGGCTTGGTAGGTGAAGTTATGCAGTCTAAGTCAGTTAATAATTCGGCTTGGTAGGTAAAGTTATGCAGTCAAAGTCAGTTAATAATTCGTTTTGGTAGGTAAATTTATGCAGTCCAAGTCAGTTAATATTTCGGTTTGGTAGGTAAAGTTATGCAATCTAAATCAGTTAATAATTCGGTTTGGTAGTTAAAGATATGCAGACTAAATTAGTTAATAATTCGGTTTGGTAGGTAAAGTTATGCAGTAACTCAGTTAATAATTCAATTTGGTAGGTAAAGTAGTCGGTAAATTTATGCGTGTGGCATCACGTCATACGATATACGCACCTTTAACATATTTAGTGTCTGTAAGCGATGCTTATTCCTTACTACCGGCAGATCCATCTATTTATTTGCAATCGTAATATTAAAATAGAAAAGCGGCAGCATTGACGTTTCTTTTTTTTAAATATTAGTGTATAGTAAAAATATTAAAAAACTCTCAAATGTACCCATATCTCAAAAACCACTGAACCGGTTTTGATAAAACTTGAAGTGTTCCCTAAGTTCTCTCGATATGGTTTTTAGTTTCCGAAAAATCCATCGATAAACAACATACATACAACAACGAAATTTAGTCCACGCGCTCGGACGCCTAAATATCATATCATCATACTCAAATATTATTCAATTCCAAATAATTACATACAGACATGTCAAACTGATAAATGATAACCTCAGTTTTTTTTGTTGGTTGAAAAAATATTTCACAGATATAGGCGAAAATACAAGCCTATAAAAATATTGTAATAGGTAATGCGATAGGCATATTGCAAAACTCAAATATGTGGGAGACGAGCGCCGGACGGAAACTGGCCAAATGATAAAACCCAATAACACTTGCGAAACAGGATTAGGATTAGATAACAAACAATTTAGCGTTATTTACCACTGAGGTACGAATTTGCTGCGCGGTTTAAATTTACTAGAGATCGCCTGTGGCCAAAATTTGATCATTAGACTATTATTCCACAATTTTTCAAAATAAGTAAATAGCCTACTATCACTTCGAAGCCTGATGTATAGTTGTACCTAGGTGCTACAGTCCTTAAAACAAAATAAAATCTATTACCGTGTTGCAATTCTATTAAAATGTATAACCACCGTTGCAAAATGCAGTTTAAGGTGCGTCCACATTTGTAACATGACGACGGACCGGACTACGTGGCATCGCTACAGGACATGTTACGCTAAATGTGGACGATGTAGGTTGTACTGACACGGTTACAAGCCATTTACGATGAAATATTACAAGTGTAAACGCATGGTGTCGAACTAGATCGCGTGGCATGGCATCACTACATGACGTTCACTCCATGCCTAAATAATCAATCGTCATAATACAAAAAACTAAACAACGTATACAACGATGTTTGAAGTGTGCGCTGCGTGAATGAGCGGCGGCAAGGTGCGGGCGAGGTGTGGGCGAGGGACGTACTAACCGGGACACGATATGACTTGTTTCACTTCAACCCCGTCTGTATCCGTGTCATCGGACGTACTTCGACGCTTGAGATAAATGCGTGGACGTGAAAAGTGTGGATATCTCCTGGTCCGCGGACAATAGCAAAAAACTTTGAAAAAAAATACCGACTTAAGATGGATAGGCTCGTAACTCGTGGCTTAGAAGCGTGACAGTACACAGACCAGCGTCCACACTGCCGTATATTCTGTGTTCGGCAGTTTCTTTCAGAGTTCGGAATGGATTGAACCATACTGCAGCTCATGGCAATTGTTCGCGTAACAAAATACGTCCACATTAATCGGTACTGACATGTGTGTCTGATATGGTCACTTGGTAATATTCGGCAAATTGTTACAAGTGTGGACGCACCTTTAAATTTCCCGAATTGCCTTTCTGACTGACTTAATAAGATGTAGACAATGTTAAATTAAACATTAAAACTTACAGTATCACTAAAAGCTGAGTCATTGTCCGGTGAATCTGTCCTTGCAATACTTAAAGCACTCTCGCTGCATTCTTTCTCCTGTCGCGGCACCCTTTCTCCCTCTCTGTCTTTAGATACTGGAGCATATTCTGAAAAATAATTTAGTTGATTAAGAGGTCAGGTACGTCAGATTAAGCAAGCAGTATAGACAAGATTAAAGTGCTATACGTATGACGGGCTCAGCCACACTTGTGTCTATCGTCACAAAGCTTTATACAATGACACGCTAAATGCAGATGTGACCTCTGCATTTATTGCAAAATTGCACGAAGCTTTACGATATCTTACATTTTTAATCATAATATGTAACACAACATATTTTACTTCTTTCAAAACAAGATACAAGCCTGGATCTTTAGTTTCTCCAATACCACACAAGGTATCAAGATTTTTTATCATCACTAGCTGAGCAAAGGCGCACGAAAGCGCACGAAGGGCATGTCCATAACCTTAATTTAGGTCGCTATACTGATGCACACACCTAATCCCTAACATTTTTCTGGTACAGATATAGGAAATGGTGAAAAAACTCAAATCAGAAGATTTTTGCCAATAAATGAATCAAATGTTTTTTTATTATAATATTGTTTGTGTAATTATTGTCCTCTTTGGGAATGCAATATATATTGGGAGGCACAAACTATTTAGAGGGCTCTACCATTGTTGTAACCAAGCTTTGCTTAGATGATATTTTTTCATGTGAAAATGAGTTGAAACCAATTCCATACTATATACAATCATACAATATAAAATATACAAGAATTGCTTGCTTGTAGTATAGGATTAAAGCAAGAATAGATAAGGTTAAAGAAGTCAAAACTAGAATGTTTTACTGGACTTAAATTAGAATATCTAATACCTTTAAACGAGCAATGCTTGTATATATATAATTGGAATCTCGGAATTGGCTCCAACGATTTTCATGAAAGTCACAAATTAGGGGGTTTTTGGGTCAAGGAATCGATTTATCAAGGTTCCAGGTCCAAGAAAAGCTCGGTTCCCAAGATATGGGTATGTATGTATATATATATATATATATATATATATATATATATATATATATATATATATATATATATATATATATATATAATGAAAATGAATATACAAATTCTTACCAGCTGAAACTCTTGATATTTCCTCATCATATTCAGTGTCTAGTGCACAGAGTTCACCTAGAATGGCATCCAGATCAGCATCTTGAGTCTCTTCAAGGTTGGCCATAGAAAATCGGTAGGTGTCTATACGTGGTGCAACAATTTCCAATGGCTTTAGAGATTCTCCAGCTGTGTTAAGACCCTAGAAAGAGAAAATACACATTTTTTATTTTATTTTGCTTTCTTCAATTTAATATTATTCAAAAGTAACTTCTAATTTGACCACCCCATTGGTTGAGTGGTTATCGACACAGAATATGCAATGGATGGGTTCAGGTTCGATTCCCATGAGAGAGACAAACATGTTTTGTGTGAAGAGCATAGATGTTCGTATTTCTGGGTTTGGGTGTTTATTAAATATGTTCCCAGTATATGTTGTATTTAACTATATATGTAATATAATTGTTGACTAACACTCATATCACAAGCAAGTAATTGCATTAATTTGGGGTTATATCAATTTGTGCAATTTTTCAAGGTATATATATATATATATATATATATATATATATATATATATATATATATATATATATATATATATATATATTTATTTATTTATTTATTACATTATTAGAATATAGTAATGTAATGAAAAATAAGAAATTCTTTGATTTATTTCTTTGAATTAAATTTTATATTAGATTTATATTTAAAAATATATACCTGACAAATACACACAAAAACACTTATACTTAAAATATTAAATATTTTATTTTTCCTATTAAATAATACCATCTTATACATAATAATCAATATTTATACATAAAAGTCTTTCCATACCAATTGTCTTTTCAAGCCATTATATTTTTTTAAATTACATTAGGCTAAATAGTTACTAATTAAACTAAACAAAGAGTAAACTGACTTCTAATGCTCATTATCTATATATTTTAATAGAATAAAATAATGTATATCAAAAATTTTAATTAATTAAATAGGTGCACTTAAGCCCAGTCACAATTTAATAAGATATAAATAATAATTTTAAAGTATCGAAATCCTAAATTAAATAAAAAATAAACAAATCCAAGTATCTCAATTTAAAATGTCAAATAAAATCAATTCCATTTTAACTTTGACCTGTATGATTCCTAATCCATGATAATCAGTGCTTTTCATGTTTTGCTCTGCTTATAAGGAAGATAGTCTAATGATATAGGACTGTCGAGAATTTTTAAATTTTTTATTTAGTTATTGGTTTCCAATTATGTATTAAAATAATCCAAATTACTTTGTTTTCAAATCTGTTGCAATCAACAAAGGCAAAAGCTTTTTGAGTTGCAAATTGTGTCTCAAGATAATAACCTATATTATAATAATAATAATAATAATTTATTTCAATATTCGAATTACAAGTAAATTTATCAGAACTACATTACATATATGAATTTAAATAAAACATTGTTATTGAGAATAACCAGGGGCTCTCAAACTAGGCAGAGCCTGTATCTTGAGAAACCATTATTAATTATATAACTTGAATGAACGCAAACAAACATATAACTAATAAATTGTATAATAAAATAAAAATAATTGTATATAATAAAACAAAAATTACAAATTTAGATTAACAATTATTTTAGTGAGTTTCATACTGTGTCTAAAATTGATTCAGTACTTTTATAGTCAAGAGTTTTTAACCAATTGGTAATTTTGTATGAACATTGTTTCGCAGTAAAATTTTTTATGTCACATGACTTTAAGACTTTATTATAAATTGCTTTGTGTGCGTAAAATGGAAATCTTTTAGCAAAAGCAGATTTTACATTTGGTAACATTACGTTAAAAACTCTTTTCTGTAATAACATCTTGTAACAGTTGGAATTTATCGTCACCTTGTGTGCTGAGATGCAAGCTTTTAATATGAATAGTTGCCGAACCCTCAAAACCCCGATTTCCCTGTAAAGAGCATCTGTAGAGAACCAAGATGGTTTATGAAGCATGACTTTTAAGACGGCACGCTGCGCTCTTTCAAGAATAAGGTTAAACTTTTTAGCCACACCACCCCACACACCAATGCAATAGGTAATCAAGCACTGGCAGATGGCAAGATAAACGATTTTGCGGATTTCAACATTAGCAGAGTGGCGCAAAATTTTCATTATACCTATCACTTTGCGGATCCTGTTTGATAGTGTTAAAATGTGCATTTCAAAGTCTAGACGTTCGTCTAATATAAGCCCTAAATACTTAAGGTTTTTGGAGTGTTGTATAACGTCACAATTAAAGGTTTTGTTTAAAAAATTACCTCCTTATTTCTATTCAAAACAGTTTGATAGAATATATCAATCACTTACTAAGTTCGTCCGTCCTATGTACTTTATTCCAACAAAAATTCTAGGGGATACCTTATAAGAAGACCCCTTATTATCCTCATGTTTTATAAAGTACATTTTTAAATCCAGCGTCCAATTTCTAAGGTACGTATAATTTATGTAAGTAGTAATTCATGAACATTAAAACTATTTAATATGCAACAAAGTTAACATCCCAAAACATGGGCCAGGCTTGAGGCTTGCATTGTCTTAGAACAATGAACTTCGAAGCGCTATGTTTAATTATGCATAAAGAATAACTTTATAAATAAAACACGCGTAGTGTATTATAAAATAACACTGCTGTAAAACATTATTTAGGAGATACATAAGACTTTAAAGTGATAGTTTTACTTCGAGACCTCAGGCGCCGTTTCGACCTAATTTACTCTAAAAATAGTCAACTTGTACAATACGCTTACTTAAATGATTAAACACTGTACGAGTTTTTATGATAAGAAATACCAGTATACGTACCGTAGGAATCATATCTGTAGATTTTTCTGGTTTATTTTCGGTAGGAGAATTATGAACTATCTTTGATTTGCCTGATAAACGAAAACTCCTGTTAAGAGATGAGAGGAATCCTCCACGGTGCCACTTGGTTGGTTCGTTTAGCACGTCCATCATTCCTCACTTGCTCACATTGCATTCAGTGACTCACCGATTAACTACCTACCACTAACATAAATATTAAATGCTACGGGCTAGCTTTACGCGAACCTTACTTGTTTCGGTTCATCGTTACGCTATTTCAATGCCAACCCCAGATAGAGTGTAAAAATGCAACCTTTGATTCAAACAATCCTGGCTAGAAATTATTTATTTGATTGCACCGCCGTATTCGGGGCTACGGTCGGGAGTCTGCGCAACGCGTTTACTATCACTGATGCTTAAATACTACAGTGGATACGCTTTTTGTCACTAAACTTTACATTCATAAGAAAAAATTAACAGTAAATTAAAAAATTCTAACAAAGGGAATAAGAGTTAATTACGAAACACACGCGACGAACGCGGTCTCAAATACGACTACAGAAAAGTTGCATTACAAAACGAGCACCGCGTAGCGCCAGGGACGGAACGGAATGGCGAGGGGAGGGCGAAATGCGAAGTACGGCAAATAGGGCTGCCAGGTACATTTCATCATTATATACTAAAATATGTTAAAATATACTAATTGCAAGATAATACACAATTATTAATCATAATGAGTTTTACTACTATGTTTTCATTGAACATTACTATCAAATTCTGTGGCCATTAATTATCTGAAAAGAACAGTGTGTGGCCTTCTCAGTGTGTAGTCGCGTTCCAATCCGGTAGTAGTTTTAAAAAATGTTGACATGTCAAAATAATTTGTAAAAAGTTTTATTGAATAAAGGTCTTCTGATTTCTGATTTCACTAAAAAGAAACGTTACAATATTATTTTTTAATTTTTTAAGTAAATATTTAATTTTATATCTACAATATTTTCTAAAAAGTTTATTTATGAAATAGGTCACTTTAATTTATTTGATACTACTATAGAATGTTTATCGACCGTTAAAATTTGTACAATATCCTAAAGTTATCAAAATTAAGTAATTCCCATTTCAATTTATATTTGAATTAAAATGTAGTTTATTGTTTCAATTTACCAAATTTAATTTAATTAATTCAATATCTACTCACGTGATTTTGAATTCTGTTCCTTTGCATGTCTATAAATATAATAAAATCGTAAGAAAGTGAAATCTGTACATTAAATATTTTTTAAAAGAAAACTTGGAGCGTGATCAACAATCGATATCGAAGCAAAAATATAGTTTTTAGAATTTTTGTGTTTGTCTGTATGTGTGTCCAGGGTAAACTCAAAAAGTACTGTGTGGATTTACTTTAAATTTTACATGAATATTACTAATTGGTCGGGTCAACATATAAGCTACATCAATATACACGCTATCACCTACGGGGGGAGCTGTGTAGAGTAAACGAAGTCCGCGCGGACGAAGTCGAGGGCAACAGCTAGTTATAAGTTCCTATATAGTTATTATTATCTTGATATATTTTAAACTTAATACAATATTATATGTTAAAAACTTATGTAAATGGTGGATCACACCAAGTAATTGTCTTTACATTTTGTTTTTGAGCCATATATTTAAAAAAAACATGGGAACTCGAGACTCCATACATCATTTTCTTTAGTTTTTACCTTAAAATTTAAAATATATACCGCAAGATTTTATATCAACTCCTAAACGTATGTGTATTTAATATATATAATTTTAATCTTGGGGAATAATAGCAAGATAAAATAGGAATTTATGTTAGATAACGTTTAGTTCTCTTCTTAATAGTCTGTGATTAGGATTTACCTTGTCAATGCAAAGAATAAAGTATGTCAATGTCACTATGAATCATTAATCAATTATATCAATTGCATTGTTTTATACATTGCACACTATTTTTAATAAAACAATATTGTTTTAGTACGTTCATGTATTTCATCTTTTATAAGAACGATACTATACTTTTCTATACATTTGCCAGATGACTTTTAAACAAGAATGTCGTGGAAAATAACAAAAAGGCCATTAATTTTATACTATTATTTAGTAACAAACAGGAAGAATTTTTATTTGACACTATTATAATGAAGAGGTGATATATAAACATTAATTGTTTGTGTGTTTTAATGTAAATAAAATGAAAGTTTCGTTCAATTGTAAAACTTAAATATATTAACAAAAGTTAATCAAATTAAAGGCTCAATATTTTTTATAATGATTACTAGTGATATATTTTATTTGTGTTTGTGTGTTTTAATGTAAATAAAATGAAAGTTTCGTTCAATTGTAAAACTTAAATATATTAACAAAAGTTAATCAAATTAAAGGCTCAATATTTTTTATAATGATTACTAGTGATATATTTTATTTGACTAAGTAACTGTGTCCGCGATTTCGTCCGCGTGAAAAATTTTCAAACAATGAATAATATGGCAATCAAAGTCCCGTCAAAATCAGTCCAGCCGTTTCAGGGATTAGCCGGAGCAAAAAGACAGACAGACCAAAATAGTAAATGTACCATGGTATGTGTACCGTGTATATATCCATATGCATTTAGTAAAAAGCAGTTATTTTAATTATTATTTAGACATTTAAATATTATTTATTTGTATAGATAAAAAAAACGTAGAAGATTATTTAAGTTGACCGAGTAATTGTTACTCCAAAAGACACGCAAAAGATGTTAAACTCAAAATTACCTGTGTTCTTTAAACATTACGACATATAATAAGACATAACATGGGCATACTGCCGAAACTCAATGTACAGATAAACACATGAAATTCTTTTATACGTATATATTTCGAAAAACTTTTTCAAATTCAAATTATTCTTTTGAATATACATATATATTTTTCAAAATTGTAATGGCAATAAATACCATATACAATATGAAGAATTACGCCCGGTCAACACTATTCAAAACATAATATAATCCAAAAACCTTCGGATCTAGTATAAAGATGAAATTAAAATCCGGCAGCCCTGTCGACAAGCGGCGAACGAAACGAGCGTTCCGTTCGGCGTTGCACGTGTACCCATAGCTCGTGGTCCGCTGCTCGATACTCGCTTTTTGTTTGATAAAGGATGACGAAGCCGTATGCGTGTGCCGTACTCTATGAAGTCCATAGTACGCCCTCGCCTCTACGAAACTCACCCCCGATTTTGGCACACCCAAATTAATTAAATTATAAATGTCATATCTCAATAAGTATGTATATTAAACTTTAAGCATTGTACAAATTTGACGCTCCTATAAATAATGTTTAATTTTTAAACTACTTATGTTGTAGATAGGTAATATAATATTATTTTTGTACCCGAACGAAATTTGCGTAAAAATATTAAGTACTAGGATCATTGTTAACGTAAAATAATCGCGCATAATGATTTAAAAAAAGTTTGTACCTCTATATTTCACGTCAAAAAGAGTGAAGTTGTGAAATTTGTTCCGGTCGGTTGTAGTTCTAGTAGACGTTAACATGTACACGCAATTTTTTTTCGTGTGATGTTTAATTGTCTAGTTATGGTCTTCTGAAGAATGGACCATATTTGAAGAAAGTCATTTTTAACATTGTTGTTAGAATTAACGAAGTTATAACATACTAGCTGTTGCCAGCGACTTCGTCCGCGCAGACTTCGTTTATGCCGCACAGCACCTGGCTGCTAGGTGATAGCGTGATAATATGTAACCTATATGTTGACCCGCCCTGTTAGTAATATTCATGCAAAATTTGAAGTAAATCCATGCAGTACTTTTTGAGTTTACCCCGGACATACATACAGACAAACAGACAAACAGTCAAATAGATAAACAAACAGACAAAAATTCTAAAAACTATATTTTTGGCTTCGATATCGATTGTAGATCACGCCCCAAGTATTCTTTTAAAAAAATATTCAATGTACAGTTTTGACTTTCCTACGATTTTATTATATGTATAGATGTGAAGTTTCTTCAGACTAGTTATGCCCGCAATTTTGTCGCGAGAAAAAATATCTAAAATAAAAGTAGCACTCGTTACCAGTTTTATCCGCATTGTTCCATTTTCCGTGGGATTTCCAGGATAAAAACTATCCAATGTCCTTTCCCAGGTTTCATACTATCTTTACACAAAATTTCATCCAAATCAGTCCAGTGGTTTAGTCATGAAGAACAGACAGATGGAGTTACTTTCGCATTTATAATATTAATATTAGAAATGTAGTCGTTATTTTAAAATATTTGGTCAAAATTAAATTTTTATTTGTGTTTGTATAGAAAACCGAAATTAAAATTTTTACATAAGATTTTGAGACACTTCGTCTGTGCTTCATCCTTCGACATATTTTTTTAAATATTTTAATTTTAAATTGGATCGTCAATTTCGTTAATAATACACAAAAAAAACGTGATCGCAATTGGTTATGAAGTAATAATATAACTATATTTAAATATAGTAATAAGGCGTCGCACGAAACGCTTTTTAAATCGGTCGATTAATATGTATTTAATTATGCTTTAAAACCAGAAGTTTCAGGGATGGCCTGTAGAGGCATAGCGGCCATCCCTGAAACTTCCTTTAAATTTGGGTATTTTAAGCTCAAAGAAGCAAAAACTATTCCTTTAAACATAGATTTTCGAGCTCGAAGAGTTTAAAAAATCTATGCTTAAATAAAAAAATACAAATAAAATTATAAATAAGACGTCAAAGTATAGGTAAAATATTCTTTTATTCTTTAAAATAATAAAAACCCTTTAACCTTGATTACATTTCTACAAAAATAATTTTAACAAAAAGGTATAAATTCTGAAAATTTATTTTTAGGCACCTAATTCCGTCCCAGAGACGATATTGAGATCAAAATAATAAGTGTTATTGAAGGCTAATTGGAAAGTCATTCATTTCGAGTCAGAAGTGGTGACACGATAGTAATTATTTTCCATTTGTATGCAATAGTTCACTAATCTCTTTTCTATTTCACCTGGCAAAATTGGTTATCTTCCTATTCTTTTAGAAATAATATCGTCTAATGAATCTAAGAAGCACCAGATTTTTACGTAATCTTTCAAATTAGCTCTTGGAGTATTAAATTACTTGACTGCCTATATATTTTACACACACACACACACACACACACACACACACACACAGCTTATCGCTTCAGGATACCACGACGGTTAATAAATAAATATAGGAAACAGCCATAGAAATAACGCTTTATAGTTCTGCGCAGTTTACCAGTTGCAGTTACCTAAATATCGTTCCGGGGGCGATATTGGGCCCATAAGGCGACGGTATTAGGTATTTGCTAATTGTTTTATTAACCTCCATTACACAAAAAAAGGACCCTATAATACATAACTATGAGATTGATGGGATTTTGATGACTAGAAGGAATGAAGTAATGGATTTAGGGGTGTTTCTCTGTTACGTTGACATTTCGGGAGCACATCACTAACATATGTAAAAAAGCATATAGAAGTTTAAGTTTCATACTCCGCAAATCCCGTGGATTCACAAATGTTAATGCAATTATAGTGCTGTATAACGCTTTAGTGAGGAGTAAGCTTAAAAGTAATCCAATAATTTGGAATCCACATGAAAATAAATATGGCCTTATGTTAGAACGGGTGCAGAACAAATTTATCAGATATCTTTATTTAAGACACTATGGAGTATATCCCTTTTATCCATTGAAATAGCCAACTTTGTTTATACTGGGAATGGTGGGATATAACGAGTTAAGGGTGAGAAGGGATCTGGCTATTGCTTCATACATATTCAAAATCATTAGGGGTAAGATGTGTCATCCAGATATACTAGGACGTATAAATTTGTATGTTCCGGATAGATACGTGTGGCGACGGCGCCATCCTGACTTGCTGGTCATTCCGACAGGTAGAACAAAACTCATTAAGGAAGGGCCAATGACGCGAGCATTGCGTATTTTGAATCTTTTAGCTAAAGATATTGACTTATTTTATTGCTCGGAGAGTGAATTTACAAGGATTTGTTTATTTGTGCTATGTTACAAATTTAATTAATAAAAATTGTTCAATATAGCTACACTATCGAATTAGGCGATAAGACCTGTAATGATAGATGTAAGTTAAAGATAATAAATAAATTTAAAAAAATGATGTGGTGTCGCGGGACACCAGGTAGGAACGAACTTCCTTCGGCTAAACGGCACTACTCGCTTGTGTACGCGACTGTCGCGCCTGCACACGTCTCATTTAACGCTTTTATTCCACGCATTTTTCTTACGGTTTTACTATCACATTTTTTTCAGTTCGGTCGCGCAGAAAAATCCCTATCCCCTCCAAGCCTGCCGTAAGGAACTTCGTTCCAATATGTGACATAAAAAAATAATTGCATGAATATACTCATGATAATTTATATTTCAAGACGGTACAAAAAATAGAGCTACATATTGTCACAGATTACTAAATAGTTACTTCGTAAATATTGTCGACCTTCTTTCATACTCCACCGTTAGCGTAGCTACAGTACCTACCTAATTGTTTTAAAAAGGGGTACAAATTACAAAGTATGTTCTTCAAGTAATAATTTATAGATATAATAAAATCGTAGGAAAGTTAAAACTGTACATTGAATATTTTTTTAAAAGAATACTTGGGGCGTGATCTACAATCGATATCGAAGCCAAAAATATAATTTTTAGAATTTTTGTATGTTTGTCTGTATGTCTGTTTGTCAGTATGTATATCCGGGATAAACTCAAACAGTACTGCATGGATTTACTTCAAATTTCGCATGAATATTACTAACAGGTCGGGTCAACATATAAGCTACATATTATCACGCTATCACCTACGGGGGAGGAGCAGTGCGGAGTAAACGAAGTCTGCGCTGACGAAGTCGCTGGCAACAGCTAGTATAGAATATAGACATATATAGATTCTATGGTTTCTTTCATGTCACTGAACGCTTTCCGTTGGGTTTTTAATTTAGGTACATATTCATTGAACGTTACAATGTAAAGCGTTTTTAAGTTTAAAAACATTATTGTTCGTTGTAGTAGTTCAAATCTGCTTACAAAGTGTTATCGATTATTTGAAAGGGCCCTACTCAAATTGCATGTTCGCCTCACGTTGTTGACTAGCCAGTAGCCAGTTGGGTGGTCCTAATCTTATCCAAGTAGTCCGATCGTCAATGGCACTGTTTTGTAGCTTAATACAATTATACAGGCTGACTGGTAAAATATTATAGGTACATACTAAGGGCTATATTTCACCGGGATGCCATGGCGGCGCGACCAGTCGTCTTCTACCGTATTAACAAAATATACCTGTAGGTACTAACTACCGTACTAACAAAATATACCTGTAGGTCCGAAACTAGCTCGGACGCGCGCACAGAGTGCTAAGTGTGAGTTTTTCTTTTCGCATTCGATCGTGAGCGCGTTTCGAGTTTACTAGGAATTTGTATGTGATTTGTACAACGCCACCTAGTGGTAAACTGGTTTCTCACGTTTACCACTAGGTGGCGCTGTACAAATCACATACAAATTCCTAATAAACTCGAAACGCGCTCACGATCGAATGCGAAAAGAAAAACTCACACTTAGCACTCAGAATGTTACTGAGTCGGTTGCCCCGCCATGCAGCCCACCAATTCACGTAATTGAGTCAAAGCGCTTAGGGCTTCCACACACAGAAACACTATAGAACGTCGAGACGTGCTATGACGCGGTAGGTATAATATGTAAGAAAATGTGTAAGTGTCTTAAATGCTTTGACTCGCTTGCCGCTTGATTACGTGAATTAGACCCCTGGTCGCGCCACCACCAATTACTATTATAGCGCTGTATGGTGTGTTACTCACTCGACCGCCAGTCCTGTTCCTACTCCTCATAAATACATTACATACTTTTGGCACCTTCACCTTATTAGTCGCAACACGTGTGCACTGTTGTGTTTTGTTTTTTAATGGCCTATTTTGATACTGTCTGAGCGTGGTGTGGCGACTCCGGTGTCTGACTGGTGTCTAGTTTGGTAGCTTACGGACACCATGGTGACACGACTGGTTGCGCTGTCATGGCGTCCCGTTGAAATATAGCCCTAAAGGTTTAGTACGAACACCCGTGCACGGCGATAGAATTTTATTATTTACAAGCAGCGATTTACCGAACTCACGACTAGCCTTGTTGGTACAGTGCAATGGCCATACTTTTTAAATATTAGTAGGTACCTACATTAATTTAGTTGAGTATACTTTTAAGCTGTCGCGGCTTTTTTCAACTGAATTATTAATTATTAACAGGATCTTACCTTTTTTTAGGATGAATTATTTTCCCAATATGTCGGCGCTGGTGCAAGACAGGTTTGTCTGCTCATAATGGTTACTATGTATATTTTTATTGGTTACATACATACGACTATTAATAATAATAATAATAATAACGTGTTAGGAACGGCACGTATTGTGAAGAGGTTTCTTTCTCTGTCGCCCTGACCGCCGGCGGCTTAGCTGCAAGGCTCGCGTCGGCGGGAAACCTATTTTTATATATTTATTTTTATAATATTGTATTTTTTTAATATTATAATTATGAATGTATGTAAAATAAGAAGAAAAATGTAAATAAAGAATAATAATAATAAATATTCACTTAGGTACTGATCTAGCCCCAAAGTAAGCAAATTATTTGCTATTGTGTTATGGGTGTTAGTCAACGATACTAATACATAGAAAATGTCTTTAGGCGGTGGTTTTTCTTTCCACCAGGGGAGCCATCTGCTTGTTTGTTATTTGATGATAATAAGTTTATGGGTATCTAATACCCAGTTAGTATTTCCACGTTGGTAACATTTTGACCCCTAATGACCTCGTCATCGATCTATTTTTAAAAAGGCGCAATAGTACTAAAATAAATAATTTTATTTTACTTTACTAATGATACAATCTGTCTCACTTCAATTCACACGCAGTGACGTCATTTTCTTTTTCACTCTTTAATCTCTGCCTATTTTACTTACATCCCTTGTGTACCTGAACTTTTTTCATACAGGTAAACGCATTTTTAAACGAGGAGCTTTTGTACACAAACAATAAAAATATTTGTCTAGCAATAAAAGAAACAAGTATTGTAGGAACCATTTTGAAATCTTTATTGCATGGGACAGTCTGCTAAATAACCTGCTTAGTACAATAGTACATGTTTTTTGAATAATGAAGTGACAAGTTCACTGACAATTTTTTTAATTACTTAACTAAACTTTTTTTCTCATTAACCTTTGATATAATTCATTGGATTAATAACTGCAATCGCTATTGATTTAGTTACTAAGAATTACACAAAACGAAAAATTACTCTAAAATTAAGAAATTTTTGAGTTTTTTTTTAATTTCATTTGTGCATGGTTCCCAAAGGTTCTACGTCACCATGCCGCTTTGCACCTTGTCGCTGACCGTGTGCCGATTTTCACATTTTTTAAAATATTTTGATAATTTCTGGACCAATTCCTCGATTTAACGACAACCTCCCTAAGTCGAAATTAGTTGACATTGGTTGACCTTGCATACATACAGTGATAAACTCTATGTAGCATCATACCCACTCACAATAACGTCAATAATACGTCACTATTAAGCAATAAACAGGAATTTAAGTTGCTGAAATTAATAAGAACTGTAGCTGCATACGTTCTTTTGTTTCTTTATTGTCTATTGTTATTATTTACCTTGCCGCCGGTATCATATTATGTACCGAAGATTCTAAAAAAAATTCTTTTTGTTGTAATTACCTATCGCGTTGATTGCAGCACTGTTGTTAGGTTGTTATATTGTTTTTAAGTTATCATATTTTTAGTTGCTCACAAAATTTCAAACTGTGTTGTTTGACATCAAATCTTTGTGTAGGTGTTAAAGAAAAAGCTTTATAGATGATTTCTCCACATCTTTGTCCCTCTGATTAACGAAAACTCTCAACAACGTCATAAAATGCACAGTCCCTTAAGTGTCGCTATATAGAGTTTACGCTGTATAAATTTGTACATAATATAGTGATAGAATATGTTAATTACTAATAATACATACTTACGAGTATTTTATAACAAGCAAACGCCGTATTCTTGCAAATAAATAAAAAAAATTAGTATAGTGTACATGTAACAATAAAGTAAAAATTACTAAATGCATTTTACACTTTTTGTCGTCGGCACTTAGTGAAACTCCATTTGTAATTTTGTTAATACACGTCTTGTACTGTTTCACAAATCACTTTAAATTTTAATTAATATCGCTAACCCGTTTCGCATTTTACGGAATCTTCAGGGCTCCGAGACTTTTTAAAAAGTCTCAGAGTCTCGGAGCGGAGTAAAAGGCGAAACCGGTTGGCGATTTTAACTAAAATTTAAAGTGATTTGTGAAACAGTACAAGACGTGTATTAACAAAATTACTAAATGCCTTCAATTTCTATCCCGGAAGAGGTAGTTCAAAGTGCAACGGCATCCATTATATCCATAAATCCCATGGTGTGTGACATGTGGCCAACCTATCTACAAATCGGGCATATACCATGTCTCTTGTTGTCGTGGCAAGTTAATTTATCGAGTAAAACTGACAAATCTATTCATAATGATTACTTGTCTAGAAATCGAACTCAGGACTTCATGTGTTTATACTGAGGCAGGAACCGCTACGCAATTGAGTTAATAATATTAAGGGTGTTCCACAATCACCATATAATTTCAACAATTGCATTAATTTTCTTTGTAATGAAGATATTCTGAAACTTCGAATTATTCGCAACGTCCATCAACCCATGACATTGCAATCATGTTTTGAGTCAATAGTCAATATTTAACAACTGTAGCAAATCGTTTATTCGATTCGTTGCTTAAGTATAATTAGCTTTTTTTTTTAAAATTGGCTGATGTTAAATGGCAAATATTATTTCAATTGGTTGATGAAAGATTACAATTCAGATAAGATGTTCATAAATTAGACCACAACAACCAAACCACCTCCACTAACAATGGGGTTTTCCTCGAAGCGCAACCATTGTGAAGCGCACCTATAATGAAGCGCAACTTAACTATCTCTCGAAGCGCACATTTTAGTTGCGCTAACGAAATAAATTAAAAATAATATAATTTAATTTCTCGAAGCGCACCAATGATGAAAAAATGGAAAGATCATAAAGGAAGTTGTGTAAATAAGAAGAAAAATAATTATTATCTAAATATTTATGAAGTATTCATGTCCGAATTCCCGAAAAGGTAAGATACAACCAGTGCGCCCACGAAAAGCCGAAAATACTTGGTCTCACAATGTGATAGGTGACAAGCCTATCGCCATTTAACCAATCCAGGGCAATGTTGTTTTTATCAGAAAACTGATAAAAACACATTTTTGATTTGCCCGGAAATCGGACCCACACCGGACTACTAGACCGCAGAGGTACTAGACAGCCTCTGAAAATTTGGCCGGACCTTTAAAAGTAACCATGTATATTATTCACACTACTCGTTTTATGCTCTTCCCTATTTTTCATCATTGGTGCGCTTCGAGAAATAAAATTACAACATTTTTAATCTATTTCTTTAGCGCAACTAAAGGTGCGCTTCGAGAGATAATTTAGTTGCGCTTCATTAGGTGCGCTTCAAAATGGTTGCGTTTCAAAATGGTTGCGCTTTGAGGAAATACTCCCTAACACTAACAAATAGTTTAATGAAAATAAATTCTAATATTGCGTTACGACTATAAATATCCCTTTAATTCTAAATTATGAATAATTTTAAATTTTTTAAATTATGTTATTAAATGCTTGTAATTTTTTTTCTTTTGATTAACTTTCTAATTAAATAAGGTAACTTAACTCTTCACGGTCAGGTAAAGTTTTAATTAAGTTAATTACTGGGAACCTGGTACTTCTGAATAGGTTAACAATTACAATACTAGACGGTTTATTAAAAATTACATTTAAACGAGCAGAATTATTTAATACTAGCTGAGGAGTGCAGCTCGCTGCATTATAAAAGTTTTTGGCGAATCCCGCGGGATCACCTAAATTTTCCGGGATAAAAAGTAGCCTATGTGCTATTCCAGGTCATCATCTACCCGTGTGCAATATTTCATTCAAATCTGTTTAGTAGTTTTTGCGTGATTGAGTAACAAACATCCATCCAAACATCCAAACTTTCGCATTTATAATATTAATATAGATAAAATGTTTGACGCGATTGGATTTAAATCAGCGACCTAGCCTAAAGCCGAGCAACGCTCCTGATCAACTGAGCTGCGTGTTGGTGTCGGTTCCAATAAAGTCGTGTTACACATTTTTTTGCTAAGTTTTTAAAGTTTGCCGTAACCCGGGATAAGTGCGATATAATATTTATAGCAGGGGAGCCCAAGATGCTAAACGGGTGTTTACTCGAGCGTCGTAGGGATCTATTAGATTTTGTAGATTAAATTATAGAAAAAATAAAAGGTTATATAATGTTTTTCATTTCAACGGTGGGGGAAAAATCTACAGATAAAAAAAATGTTTAAAACAAATTAGTGACATGGAAACACTGAAGCGCGTTAGATTGTGGTATGGTGGGTTAATTGCCAGCTAAAATTTAGAAAATCTGACGATTCAAGTGTAGCGCAAGGGAGTGGGACGGTCAAAAAGTTGCAAAAAAAAATATCGTCTTGACAGTCTCGAGCGCGACTGAATTTTCTTTTATTATGGAGAAAATTATGTAAGAATTACGAAAAGAGTATAATCTGACAATTTCCACAAGCCGAAGTTATCTTAATTTTGTTTTTATTCTGCCATAGTTATCCCCCTCTATAAGAAAGGGTTTATATTTGGTGAAGAGCCTAAACAGCATGCGAGGTACCCCCTGCTATGTTAATCTGACGCGCTCGAGTTAATACCAAAATCCCATCTTGGGATCCCCTACTATTAAAATAAAGGATATAAACTATCAGAAATATTAAAAATATGGTTTTAAGTAAGCAGTAATATCGGAAGATGTTTTTAAACAAGCAGAAATATTGATAGATGTTTTTAAATGAGCAGACGTATTACCTACAAATGTTTTTAAATGAGCAATCATATTATAATTAAATGTTTATAAATGAGCAGACTTATTACAAATGTTTTTAAATGAGCAGGCATATTATAATTAAATGTTTATAAATGTGCAGGCATATTATAAATGTATTTAAACTGGCAGAAACAAATATAGATATAGAGATCAACATTTTTTTTCTCTAATTTGAAATGTTTTTAAACAAGTAGAAATGAAAAGAAATACCTGTACAAAAATGTTTTTGAACGATCGGAAATAGGCAGAAATATTAAAAATATTTCGAAACAAACAGAAACGAGTGCAAATAGAAATATTAAGAAATGTTTTTAAACAGTCAGAAACGGTAAAATCTATATATACATATACACATAAAATCGTAGGAAAGTCAAAACTGTACATTGAATATTTTTTTAAAGAATATTTGAGGCGTGATCTACAATCGATATCGAAGCCAAAAATATAGTTTTTAGAATTTTTGTCTGTTTGTCTGTATGTATGTCCGGGGGTTTACCCCGGACATACAGAATTTTTGTCTGTTTGTTTATCTATTTGACTGTTTGTCTGTTTGTCTGTATGTATTTCCGGGGTAAACTCAAAAAGTACTGCATGGATTTACTTCAAATTTTGCATGAATATTACTAACAGGTCGGGTCAACATATAGGCTACATATTATCACGCTATCACCTACGGGGAGAAGCAGTGTGGAGTAAACGAAGTCAGCGCGGATGAAGTCGCTGGTAACAGCTAGTACATATAATAAAATCGTAGGAAAGTCAAAACTGTACATTGAATATTTTTTTAAAGAATACTTGGGGCGTGATCTGCAATCGATATCGAAGCCAAAAATATAGATTTTAGAATTTCTGTCTGTTTGTCTGTATGTATGTCCGGGGTAAACTCAAAAAGTACTGCATGGATTTATTTCAAATTTTGCATGAATATTATTAACAGGTCGGGTCAACATATAGGCTACATATTATCACGCTATCACCTACGGGGGAGAAGCAGTGCGGAGTAAACCAAGTCAGCGCGGACGAAGTCGCTGGCAACAGCTAGTACATATAATAAAATCGTAGGAAAGTCAAAACTGTACATTGAATATTTTTTTAAAGAATACTTGGGGCGTGATCTGCAATCGATATCGAAGCCAAAAATATAGTTTTTAGAATTTTTGTCTGTTTGTCTGTATGTATGTCCGGGGTAAACTCAAAAAGTACTGCATGGATTTACTCCAAATTTTGCATGAAAATTATTAACAGGTCGGGTCAACATATAGGCTACATATTATCACGCTATCACCTACGGGGGAGGAGCTGTACGGAGTAAACGAAGTCCGCGCGGACGAAGTCGCGGGCAACAGCTAGTTGTAAATCACGCGACTATTTTTTTAGTAACCACTACTGCATTACTGTAAAGTTTATTAAACGAGCAGAAACAGCCAAAAGGAATAAAAAATGATTTTAAATGAGTAGAAATGGACAAAAATATTGAAAAAGTTTATCAAACGCAAAAACGGGAAAAACTATTAAAAATGTTTTTAAACGAGCAGAAACGGGCAGAAATTGGTAATCCAGTAAAAACGGGCAGAAATAACTAGGTATTAACATGAATTTAAAGGAGCATAAACGGTTAGAAGATTTTTTTAAAATTTTAAATTAATATTAAAAAGTATTTTTTAAAAAGTAGAAACGAACAGAAATATTAAAAAATGTTTTATGCGTGCAAAAATATTCAAAATATTTTAAACGGGTAGGTACAAGTTGCCAGTGACTTCGTCCGCGCGGAGTTCGTTCACTCCGCACAGCCCCTCCCCCGTAGGTGATAGTGTGATAATATGTAGCCTTTATGTTGACCCGACCTATTAGTAATATTCATAATATTAATATAATAATAAAATTTGAAGTAAATTCATGCAGTACTTTTTGAGTTTACCCCGGACATACATACAGACAAACAGACGAACAGACGAACAGACAGACAAAAATTCTAAAAACTATATTTGTGTCTTCGATATCGATTGTAGATCACGCCCCAAGTATTCTTTTAAAAAAATATTCAATGTACAGTTTTGACTTTCCTACGATTTTATTATGTGTATAGATAATAGATATATAGATATAGATTACTGTTTTATAGATTAATTAATTAGTAGCTTAGAATAAAAGTTTATGGTTAGGAGATTAGATTATCGAAGTAGGTATTCAATATAATTAGGTAGGAAGTAGGTGTTCAATATACTTAACTTG
This sequence comes from Apodemia mormo, assembly GCA_036924255.1. Classification (NCBI taxonomy): domain Eukaryota; kingdom Metazoa; phylum Arthropoda; class Insecta; order Lepidoptera; family Riodinidae; genus Apodemia; species Apodemia mormo. The sequence continues at coordinate 2,919,964 of JAUPFN010000004.1, forward strand.
AATAGTAATAACAAATCGGGGCCTCCTAGTACAGTTATTTTTTACTTAAAAGGAGTGTCCCAACAACCATGTAGTTAAGTACAAGTTGAGTTAGTGAAAAAAAAGATTTTATTATTATTATTTACTTAACTTCCGGTACATCGCTCTAATATATTACCACGCGGGCAAACCCACAAGCAGGCGCTAGTTGCAATATTAAACTTCCAAATGGATTTCTTTAAATTTGCAAATCATTGAAACATATCGGTCCGAATGCTATTGGTCCATAGAGGCGGCACCATCTGCCCTTTACCGGATTGTTTCGGCAGGTGCGCGCAAACACCACCTGTCACCCATTTTTTGTCCAATAAACTTAAGCTGCGTAAACATATTATGAAGGAAGTATTGTGGACGAGGCATCGCCAACAATCTAAGGAGTTTTGTTGTATCTTATTTAATTATTAAGAATTTATCTGTTGTGTGATTTAATGCCTATTCGATTTTGATTATGAAGTCTCAGGTTTGATACCTGATGATGAAAAATCTGATTGAAGCAATCGAATTATTAATAGCAGTTTAAGGTCTGATTAACATTCTCATTCTCCGGATAAATCGGATCAGCGACCATCTTGCCTTAAAGCCAGATTTAGATACAGGCGATGTTTGTTTCTTTAAATCAGGAAAGCCATCTGCCTGATTGCTTTATTGATAAAATGATATAAAAAGTAATCCTACAAAGAGCTGTGTGTGTGATTGTGTGCGTACTGGCGATCCTACACTGCTACTGCCAGGTGCACAGGTGTTTACAACTTTACGAGACAACAAACCCGTTCTTCCTTTCTGATAACAAGTTATTTATTTCAATTATTTGGAGGAGATATCTATATAAGACACAAACAACTACTCGTAGCAAGCTAGAGGCCCAATTCACGTAACAAAACGCAAATCGAGTCGAAGCGTTTAGAGCTCTTACACAATTTATTACACACTAGCTGTGCCCGCAACTTCGTCCGCGTGGGATATTTTTAAAAAAAATAGTCTAAGTTACTCCTTATTACCAGTGAAAGTCCCGTCAAAATCGGTGCAGCCGTTCCAGAGATTAGCCGGAACAAACAGGCAGACAGAATGGCAGACAGACGGACAGACAGACAAAAAATGTTATTTTGGTATGTGTACCGTGTACACATCCATATGCATTTAGTTAAAACCGGTTATTTTAATATTACAAACAGACACACCAATTTTATTTATTTGTGTGTACAGATATAGATTATACAGCAATATAGAATGACGCGACGTAGCATCGTTTTTATGTGTGTAAAATTCCTAAGCGCTTCGATTTGATTAAGATTTTGTTACGTGAGTTGGGGAGCAGATGACAATCATTGTCAATAGACACCAAAAATGTTAAGGCATATTGCTATCCGTGTGGTGGGCTAATGCCACATGCATGTGACGTAGGACTCTACCATTTAGTACTGCCTGATAGACATAGTCAGGGCGCCTTTAGCCCATTGGAGTGATTGGGCTTGACCTTAGGTCTGGCGTCCATATGGCCTTGATGTAACAATATTTTCTTAGAATAGAAAAAAGTTAAGAAAAGTTCTAAAATCAATTGTAGGTACATATTTTTAGTCACATTAATATTATAAAGTCAATATTAATATTATAAACGCGAAATTTTGAATGTTTGGAGTGGTTTCGACACATACGTCCTCGTCATCATAATGGATGTTTGAGTAACAACTCAATATCGATATAACGGATTAAACAATTTGAATGAAATTTGGCTCTTATGTAGTTGGTAACCTGGAATAACACATAAGATACCTTTATTGCGGAAATATATATTGTTCCCGTGGGATTAACCAAAAACTTGGGCTGCAGGGTGCAGCTGGTGAACGGATAATTAATTCTATCCCTCTAATATGATAAATGCGACAGTTTGTGAAGATTTTTACTCTTTCGCGCAAAAACAGCTGAACCGATTTATATGAAAATTATCACATATGTAAATAATGCTTTGGAGTATATCTAGGTACTAGCATATAAAAATATTTTTTTTTATAAAAAGTATCTTTATGCCCGTATTCCCCAAGAGATAGGCAGAGGTACAACCAGTGCACCCACGCTTAGCCGAAGATACTTACAGCCGGTTTCCGAAACGCAAATTAATTTTAACTAATGCACGCAAAACGCAAATTAATTTTAATGATACTAAGCACAGATTAATTGCTTGTTAAAATTAATTTGCGTTTCGGAAATCGGCCGTTAGTCCCACAATGTGGTAGGTGGCCTATCGCCAACCGGGCATTTATCAAATCCCGGGCAACGTTATTTTTATCATAAACCTGAAAAAAAAACACATTTGGATTGCCCGACCCGGTAATCTAACCCGGGACTTCATGTGGACAACAACGATACCGTAAAAAAACATTTATAATTTAGCAGTCTAATGAAATCCTCAAAAATAACTCTTATCTTTAACTCGTTCTATGTTTATAAGAGTTACTCTCCCAGATTTGAAATGGATAAAATCATAAGTTAATAATTTTTTCAAAATCTAGGTTTTTCGGATGGAAATTTGGTTATTTTTTGGTGATCTTGCAAAAACAAGATGGCTCAGTTCGATCGCGGGATTCTGGTCTAATGCCCAGAGTGCTCAGTGGGAAAGATGGACCTCGACCCTCGTCATAATAGTCACACGTCTGATAATCCAATGCCTCGGTCTCTCGTTAAAGAAAAGTAGAAAGGTAATTCTTTATATAAAAAGAATTTATTTTTGAACTCAGGTTTTTAAATGTAATTTTATATTCAAGGTGACAATTCAACATGTTGCAACTGGTATATTTCAACACCGAATGCGGAATGCACTTAGTACACACAAGACACACGTACGAGCTGCTCATTTTACAAATTCATTTAATATACTTATAACCCAGATGGTTGCGTAGGTTTACTATTATTTAAACCATACATTATAAAAGGTTTAAGTTTGTCATTATAAAAGGTTTAAGGTTTAAGGTTTAACTTGTCTGAATGAATATTTTGTCCTCTTTCGTAAGAGGTGAACAATTGGCTATTTGTGTCAATACCATCATAGCTACTAGGTGGTAGAGTTTATTTTATTTATTTATTTACTTTATCTTAGGGAAATTAACAGCTAATGTTAAACAATCAACAAAAACAAACAAGAGTTCTACATTGTCTCGCTGCATCGCCTTACTTATTCCTTTGCAAGCTTTGACGCTATGTCAAATGCTTGTCACTGTCGTGTTCCGATTTGTAGGGTAAGGTAGCCGGTAAACTTATTCATGTTGCATTAATCGCAATAAGGATAGCAACGTGATGTCTATAGGTGATGGTTGTCTCTCTATAGGAGAGCCAACCGCTTGTTTGATATCTTACGAGTTATGACATAAAAGTATCTAAGCGCACTTATCTATATATATAAAAATCAATCCCCATTTTCCTTGGTCACGACATCCCGCCTGAATGGCTGGACCAATTTCGGTAATTTTTTTTGTTGTGTTTGTAATTGTAAGGAGAAGGTTCTTATAAAAGAAAATATTAAGAAAATTGCGCGGAAAATTAGAAAATTTAAGAATACTTAACCACCATATAAAGTTTAATGCCATTTTGGCTGCGTGGAAGGACAATCCCGTAGAATTGTTTATATAAGAATAAATTACGTGTCACGTTGTTTGTCAGCTATGGATTCCTAATATGTAAGGCAAAACAACGTTTGCCGGGTCAGCTAGTTATTTATATAAGTACTAACATAGTCATTAAATTTATAAATTATTACTGCTAACAAAGCTATGGATGTTTTATCTGAAAATAAGGTATTATTATTATAAAAGAAGAAATAGAAATATTATATCTGATTGATATTAGTTTTATTAATTTGTGTTTATTAATAAGAACGTGAGCGAGGAATAATATAATTACTCGATTTATTATTGCTCTGATGGCCGGCTTCCGAAACGCAAATTAATTATGACAAGCAATTAATCTGTGCTTAATATAATTTTTACAAGCAAATGATCTGTTAAGCACAGAATAATTGCTTGTTAAAATTAATTTGCGTTTCGGAAACTGGCCGTGAGAATAAAAATTAATACAGTAGGCGCAAGCTACGCACTTATTTTATGAATATATAGATAGACCACAGACCACACAAATAAGATAGAGATAGAAATATTGATAATATTAGGTAGGTAATATAAGTAGGGAATAATTTACAGAAACGCTACAATGTAAATATAATTATTTTTAAGTAATTTCCTCGTGTTGGTCCGGACCAACTTTAAACAATAGACCATCTCCTATTCTGCTAGGCAGTTCGTAACAGACAAGCGATTATACAAATGTGTCAGTACCACCGTGACAACTGGGTGGTAGATTTGCAAAGTCACACTCATTCGGTACCGCCGCCTTACCTATATATCTACCGAAAAGTGTCAGTGTTTGTTACTGTCGTATTCCGGTTTGAAGAATAAGGTAGCCTGTAGACTTATGCATCGCACCATTAACATCTTTGGTCCTTAGTAGGCATAGAAATTATTGTTAAATTATATTAACAGGCGATTGTTAAACAAAACTTTGTTTTAACCACATTTTAAGAGACATTTTTATATGCTAATAATAATATGGGTATAATAGATTTTTCAATTTTCCCAGCATGTCAACGGTCAAACTATATCATTTATAACAACACTATTTATATAACACTAGCTGTGCCCGCGACTTCGTTCGCGTGGAAAAAAATCTAAAATAAAAACCCGTATAGTTCCCGTTCCGGTGGGATTTCCAGGATAAGAACTACCCTATGTCCTTTCTTGGGTCTCAAACTATATTTGTACCAAATTTTATCCAAATGGGTTCAGCGGTTTAGCCGTGAAAGCGTAACAGACAGACAGACAGACAGACAGACAGACAGAGTTACTTTCGCATTTATAATATTAGTATGGACTAGTACGGATTATCATTTAGCTTGCAGTTTTAACAGAATAGTGTTATTATTCGTTAACAGTATTGTTCAGTACATTATTATTCACTAGTTTTAGTGGTAATAAAAATAATTTTAACAGTATTTGATAATATAGTAATTGTTAATTTTTAATAAGAATTTAGTACGAAATTGAACATAAATCAATAAATACATATTCACAGGACAAATTACACGTACTGATCCAACCCCAAAGTAAGCAAATTATTTGCTTGTGTTATAGGTGTTGTTAGTCAACGATACTAATACATAGAAATACATATATAAATACTTTTACATACATAACTTTTACAAACATGTTAATTGTTAAATGATCCAAGCCTAGCCTTAAGGCGATGTCTGTCTCTTTCCATCAGGCGGACTCTTGCAGAACTCCATCACCTAGTGATGGTTTATACGAACTTCCTGGCAGGTTGGCAGATGGTCTACTTAGGATAAAAAAGGAATTGATTATTAAACACAGTAAATTTTATCTAAGTACGTTTAAGAACGGGTAAATTACAATATGGTGGCTAAAACCTACAATTACAATTTACAAGTAGTATATCTATAAATTGTAATGGTAGTTTTGTACACACAAATATAATTAATATTCATTAGAGATGGACTAATTTATGTTAATACTGTTACGAATAATCTAGAAACGTGAAGAGTTGGAAAGCTGGAGGGATCTAGAAATAAAAGAAAGATATAGCTACTCCTATTAATAAACATAAGTTGGCATGTATCGGAATAACTATACCATAATGAACTTTGTGATATAGGGTATAAGGTTGAAAATAACGTGTACTAGGACTTATGAATCATAACTTGTTTATCATAAGTTGGTTACAATAATTGTCTATTGTTTACGAGATGATTGCGGATCGTTCGCGATTGTTGTAGAACTTTACCCTGGGTATAAATAGAGATGTGTTGACAAATATAGGGCAGTATATCGCTTTATAAAAAGCGATCGGGAGCGATACTTGAAGCGACCCGTGCGAAGCCAGAAGTGTTTTATTGTGTAGTGTTCTAAGTTTAGTGTTAGTACAGTAAGTGAATAGTGTTAATCAGAGTATTTAATATTACATTGTGTTGTCTTGTGTGTATTTGTGTGGTAAATACACGGATTTAATATAAGTGGTGTTTTCTTACAATTACCTTACCCGAAGTGCGTAACAATACTAATCTCAAAAAGGATTTGATTATTGGAATTAGTAAAATTTAGCTAATTATGTTTCCGAATGTGTAGGTAAATTACACACAAAATGGTAACAAAAAGTAAAAAAAGTGGCTGCCGTTAAAATTTATTAATATATAAAAAATCAGCCAGTGTGTCCATAAAAATGTCTTAGTGACAATTACACAAACAATAGTCCTTTTTTATATTAAATCGTGTAATATTTCCTAAATTGCTAAATTGTCTTATTTTATCTTTCTTAAAGATGATCCCTTTGGATGCTTATATATTGGATTGGATATATATATGTATGTATATATATATATATATATATATATATATATATATATATATATATATATATATATATATATATATATATATATATATATATATATATATATATATATATATATATATATATATATATATATATATATATATATATATATATATATATATATATATAATCTCCGTTATATATATAAACGGAGTATCTACGAACCCGGGACCTCACGTGGTCAACGCCAACGCTGGACCACTAGACCACAGAGGCGACTAAATTAATTATAATAAGAACATTAATTAATTATTAAATTAATTAATGTTCATTACTAAAAAGAAAGAATAAATTACGTAAAGTCCAACCTCAAAAAAGAATTGATTATTAACATTAGTAAAGTTTTTCTATTTATTATTATCTATATTAATAATTTCGTCAAAGGTTACGGTAGACTCAATCGGAACCTTACCTAAATTATAAAGCGTAAAAAAAAAAAAAATTTTGAGTCGATACATATATTCGCAAAATTTTCGAGTATTTTATTAAAAAAGTGATTAAAATTTCTAATGGTGCTGACAGACAAATCGGCCATGTTTCTTTAAAGGTTACAAATATGTGGCGTAGATGGCGTGAGCATTTATTAAAGTATCGTAGAACGGAGCGCAGATTATCGTGTACTTATTTGCTTTTTATTCATAAAAGAGTAGAAATTAAAAAATAGCAACACTATAGTGTTGTCTTTATTAAACCAACGTAATAGTTGAAAGAAGACGTCACTACAGTGTTGCTACTTTTTAATCTCTACTATTTGAGTTAGTATATAAGATTGCGTATTATGAGACTTACCGTACAATACCGTAGTTAAAAGCTGTTGCCGTTACAATTTATGGATATACATATCGAGACAAATTTAATTAATATTCATTAGTTAAAAGGATGGACTAATTTATGTAAATGCTAAACTCAAAAAGGTTTTGATTATTAGTATCAATAAAAAATATCTAATTATGTTTTCGATAGGGGAAAATTACAACACGGTAGCATTTTTTTAATAGCTACCGTATTGTAGTTAAATTTATTACAAAACTAGCTGCGCCCGCGACTTCGTCCACGTGGAAAACATTAAAAAAATTGTCTAATTTTACTCCCTGTCACGTCAGCTATCTGCCAGTGAAAGTCCCATCAAAATCAGTCCAGCCGTTCCAGAGATTAGGCGGAACAAACAGATAGACAGACAAAAATTGTAAAAAATGTTATTTTGGTATATGTACCGTGTATATATCCATATGTATTTAGTAACAAGCGGTTATTTTAATATTACAAACAGACACTCCAATTTTATTTATTTGTATAGATAAATTAAAAACAGAACTGCAAACGGAGTTCACCAGAAGCATCCAATTGAGCAATTAACTACATTAGCTTTTGTTTGTGCGGTTAATTGTGAAATGCTATATGCAATTTTAATCTTTAAAATATATATATACAGGGTGACAGGTAATAGGTATCATTCCTTTTCAGAGGTGAAACTACACCTCATTTGCTACAAAAATAATATAGGTATACCCTATCCGCAACTTAACGGTTCCGGAGGTATTGACGATTTTGTGTTTTTTTTTAAAATCACCCGATTTTGCAGAAAAAAATTAAATTAAAAGTAAACTACCTAATTTGATATCGTTTTATTGACTAAAATTAACTTATCAGATAAATAGCTAATAAAAAAACCACAAACATCACTAAAAACACGAAGAACGAATTAGATGTTGCGATGTAAATGTCTAGACAAAAAGACAAAACAAAATAAAATCTTTAAAACCCCCCTGTTATTTCAGAATAATAATAATACAAAAGACGTACAAATCACTGAATTAACTTCTTTATTTAATAAGCTTTCCAGCAAGGTACAATTTGTATACAAAAAGTTAACAAACAGCTGATTTACTAGAGTATGTTTTGAAATAACGGGAATTTTATTTGTATGCAAAAAGTTCCTTGTGAATCCCTTTCCCACCTTTCGCTCTACATTGTTAAGATCAGGTAGTCAATTTTTTTTGTTAATGCCGGCAGCATCGTGCCGTCCTCGTCGTTGGTTCGGTTACTCGGGTTTCATAATAACTGTTCGTGTCCGTCCCATCGCACAAGACGCCTAGGGAGCAGGTTTTTTGTTTAGTTATCGCCCCTCTACCCGAGCGCGCTGACGTATTATTCTTAATCATTTCCGCAAAATATTTTGAAAAATCATAAAAATGTCCGGTTTTAGCAATGAAGAATTCGCTGACATATTGTATGTTTACGGTTTTTGTGATGGAGACGCATCTGCTGCAAGGACAGAGTACCAACTTCGTTTTCCCAACCGGCGTTTACCATGTGCTAGAGTTTTTGCCGCAGTATACCAACGAGTGCGGGAGAGTGGTGTTGTGCAACAAAGGCGACATGACGCAGGAAGACCTCGTCATTTTCTTGCAGATGACGAAGAGGAAATCTTGCAGCAATTTATCAGAGACCCCACTACCTCTACAAGAATCGTAGCGAGACTATTGGGTTTAACGCAGTGGAAAGTGTGGTTCACAGTACATAGCTCTCGTTTATACCCATTCCATTACACCCCAGTTCACGCTTTAGAGGAAGGTGATCCGGCAAGGAGGCTTGACTTCTGTCGATTTATGTTGCATGCTGACTCGGAGAATAACAACTTTTTAAAAAAGATTCTGTGGACCGACGAGTCGAGGTTTGACCGTGATGGCATTAGTAATTATCACAACCTCCATTTTTGGGCTCCCCGAGGTGAAAACCCTAATGTGTCAAGGGAAGGTGCACACCAAAGGAGGTTTTCTCTCAACGTATGAATGGGGATAATACATACCCACCTCATCGGGCCATTCTTTCTGCCTGAAAATTTAAACGGGGAGACTTATGAACACTTTTTAAAGAACAATCTGTTCATACTACTGGAAGATGTACCACTGGAATACCGAAGGCAAATGATTTTCCAGCACGATGGTTGTCCAGCACATTTTAGAACATCTGTTAGACAGTGGCTGGACGAAACATTTCCTCGGCGCTGGATTGGCCGCGGCGGGCCGATTCCGTGGCCAGCAAGGTGTCCTGATTTGACACCTTGTGACTTTTATTTATGGAGCCATATGAAGTCCTTGGTGTACACAACACCGATCAGCGATGTACATCAACTTCGAAACAAAATAGTTGAAGCTGCCAACCAAATAAGGCAAGGGTTGACTAGCCGAGTAACCCGTTCCAATTTACGAATGCGATTACGTGCCTGTATTAGAAAAAGAGGTCGTCAGTTCGAACAGAATTTAAATTAAGTACTGTTTTTTTTTATAATTTTAATAAAGACAAATTTTGTATTTAAAGACTTTTAGTTAACTTAATTTAAAAGATTGGTTGTAGCTATCAAGTATTGTACATTAATGCCTTACAATTTGAGTACCTGCCTCATTAAACCAAACGGATGTATGGCCATAAAATTCCCGTTATTTCAAAACATACTCTAGTAACTCAGCTGTTAGTTAACTTTTTGTATACAAATTGTACCTTACTGGAAAGCTTATTAAATAAAGAAGTTAATTCAGTGATTTGTACGTCTTTTGTATTATTATTATTCTGAAATAACAGGGGGGTTTTAAAGATTTTATTTTGTTTTGTCTTTTTGTCTAGACATTTACATCGCAACATCTAATTCGTTCTTCGTGTTTTTAGTGATGTTTGTGGTTTTTTTATTAGCTATTTATCTGATAAGTTAATTTTAGTCAATAAAACGATATCAAATTAGGTAGTTTACTTTTAATTTAATTTTTTTCTGCAAAAGCGGGTGATTTAAAAAAAAAACACAAAATCGTCAATACCTCCGGAACCGTTAAGTTGCGGATAGGGTATACCTATATTATTTTTGTAGCAAATGAGGTGTAGTTTCACCTCTGAAAAGGAATGATACCTATTACCTGTCACCCTGTATATATATATATATATATATATATATATATATATATATATATATATATATATATGTATATATATATATATATATATATATATATATATATATATATATTTCATGTCACGTTGTTTATCCGTGATGGACTCCGAAATTACTGATCCAATTTCAGTGAATATTTGTAGATATCTACTGTTTGGTCCAACCTCAGAGACAGGATAAGTTTTATTTTTTATTAAACCTCCTCCCTACTCTCAAGTACCTCACCAAAATATTCAAAACAAGTAATTTGTGTGATAAAACAACGTTTGCCGGGCCCGCTAGTAATTAAATATATTTAAGTTACTTGTTTAAAAAATAAGTAAGATAATTAAGTAACAACCAAAATATGTATTAATATCGTTAGTCCCGCCGACAAACATTCACGCAGTTTAGTGGGTTTAATAAAAATGTAAACACGTTTGGTCCAAAATAAAAGATCGACTTGTGGTTTATTATTATTAAAATTTTAAATATTTTTTCTATTTCATCCAAAAAATCAACACAAATTTTATAAATTTTTTCAACATCCTTAAACATCGTTGTAGGTTTGTGTGGATGCTGCACACTTCACAGTTTAAGCGTTGATTGAGTAGATAATTAAAATGTTAAAGATATACCTATTAAAGAGATAAATATAATTATTGAATGTTTATTAGTAAAACGTGGAGAGTAATTTATGTAAACGCTATGCAATCTCCAAAAAGGAATTGATTATTAAAATCAGTAAAATCTATGTAATTAGTTTCCGAACGAGTTAATTACAATACGGTAGCTAAAAGCTCTTGCCCTTAACATGTATAGATATCGACGGGTCTTACGTAAGTAGTCATAACTTAAAAAATGCGAGTATTGTTTTATTCATGAAAATTGCTCCACTTTTGTAGACCTCTTAATAACAGGAAGAATAAAATGAAATTTTGTATATAAAGTCATTCAAGTCATTCAGTATGAAGTCAGTTGTAAGACAAAATAGGCAGAACTTAATTAGCACGTACCTAAGTCAAGCAACATGTGACCTTACCTAAACACAGAATATATACCTAATAGTACAAGTATTGCCTAAAACCTGCGTAACCCTATTTTTTAGCAAATAAAGATATTGATTGATTGATTGGTATTAGAAAAATCCAACTTCTAATAGAAATTTCATTATTAACTTTCCTGTTATTAAAGGATCTATAAAAGTGGAGTCATTTTCATAAATAAAACAAAAATCGCATTTTTTAAGTTACGACATCTTACGTAGGAGCAGTCGATATATGGATACAATTATAATCAATGAATGTTCATTAGTAAAAAAGGAGGAATAATTTATGTAAACGCTAATCTCAAAAAGGATTAGATTATTGGAATCGGTAATATTTATCTAATTACGTTTCCGAACAGGTAAATGGAAACACGGTAGCCACTAACCACACAGCTGTTGGCGTACCAGGTGCGGTGATGGCGCGGCGGTCATTTAGCCGAAACATCTGGCTACGTAATTTATTCGAGGATACCATACAAAATACGATGTTGTTTATCTCACTGATATACTCTTGTGGTAATACATCTGCTCTAGTCTAGAATAACAGGATTTAAACAATATCGTCTTTTTATTTTTCTTATACTTATCATAAGATAGCAAACGAGCAGATAGTTCTCCTGGTAGATTAGAGAAACTATAGTCTATAGTCACCAAACATGGTAAATGCTATAATGGTGCGAAGCTATCTTCGTGGGGGAGAAGGGGGTTAATGTAACCTCTTTAAACCGGAACACGACTGTGACGAAAATTCTATTGTGATTTTTTTTTTCGGAATGTCTCAATTGCTGTTAGCCTTAAGGGCTGTTACAGCTTCACCGGTCGCGACTCTATTGTGATAGGAATGCCGGTGGTACCAAGTCTAGGCAAGACGTTGCAGAACTTTACTAACGAAGTGGTAACTTGATGGTAGAGTGGTAAAATGGTGGATTTAGGTATAGCTAAGTGTGACATATTTATATATAAGTTTATATATTATGCATTTATTGACAAATATAAATTCCTGACACTTTTATGCATTCACAATGACATGTATTTCAAACCATTTAGCTTAGGAATCAATATTAAGGTCAGAGCTAAGCTAATCAGATTTATGGTAGGTACATATTTCATTCATAATATTCGTATAGCGGGAGATCGTAAAATTGATGACAATTACAGAAACGTTCTTAGATTTTTAACTTCCTATTATGTATACCTAAGGATGTTACTGATTTTCTCCGATTTGTGAAAATCGAGTTTTCATCTGATCTCCACGTTTTGAAATCCTAGAATTTTTTCCGACTATTTTCACCATTGTGATGTCATTACGTCAGTATGTCTGTATGTATGTTTGTGTAAACATCTCATAACTTTTGAATGGCTTAACCCATCGAAACGCGGTTGGTGGCATTCGATTGGGTTCCGCTTAACTTAGACTTCCTGTAAATCTGAACTGATTCAGCCTAGGAAATTTTTATAAATTATGAGATAACTTTAAAAAATATTCGGCGAAACAATATTTTTAAATAAGTTTCAAGAATTAAAATCGAATCAAATTTTTGAAAGTTACAGCTTTTTAAATATTAAAATTACGTCGTTCACAGTAAACTTACTTCGTATTTCTAAAAAACTTTCAAGCTAATAAATGAACTGATTTATGTAAAAATCTACGCAGCTCTTCCCTTAAAAATTTGCGTCAAATACCGAAAATCGCATTAAAATCAGTTGATTAGTTTGGGATTTATGAATGACAAAAATTTTTGAAAAACATTTTTTGACATTCCTTCGACATTTTTAACCTATCAATTATTTAGCTAAAGCAATGTTTTAGATCTCAAAAATTGAATTGAATGCCATTCGAAAGATCAAAATCGATCATCGTTTCCAAAATATACGTACAGCTTTTCAAAAATCAACATATATACTGCCATTTTTAACAAAATAGATGTTTGAATTGAAAAAGCGGGCGGAATTTCTCGGGAACACGTCAACGAGTGCCGGAACAAACTTGTGTTAGAAATTGAAGCACTACTTTCGTAGTTTCGGAGTGAAGTCGATTAAATTTGGTCCAGTGTAACCCCATTAAGTCACAAGTTTTCGCGTTTACCGCTAAAAAGTACATACATAGCGGGAAGTTAAAAAAATATAAATCTCCTTTTTTGGAAATTTGGTTAAAAATGGAGCACGTTCATAATATACTTATGTGTTTTGTGAGTATGGGTTGTGCTTACGAAGCACATAGACGATTTTTGGTCTCGTGTCGAGATATGGAACATCTGTAGTGTGCAAACGAGCTAAAAGGGTGTTTGCCTATAAATGGGAGTGAAATATTATATTATGTTCGAATTATCAGACCTAAAAATTGTGGCACGTCCACCTCCATCCCCCGTAAAGCATCGAAGTCTGCACTCAGCTTAACAAATTACTTAATTCTTCAGCTATCCATCGGTACAATTAGATTTTGGAGGTTGATGATAGTTATGTAGCTGTAGCCTGTAATACCAAACTGTATCCCCCGATTTTGTTATCATCAGTTTTTTGAGCTGTCCTACACTATGAAAGCAAATTTAAAGGCGTATTCACGTCTAAAATACAATAAAAATTGAAACAGATTTTTTATGGTTGCGTCGATTTGAGAAACTCATTATCTGAACGTATTCACACGTTTTTTTTTTGTTCATAGTGAGCAATTTTAACAGTCTTACTTAAAGCTACTAACAATTTTTGTAAAGAAGGAGATTATTAATTCCCTGTTAAATTTGCTGAAAACATATTTGTTTATTTTTTTATATCATAAGACAGCATACAAGCAGATGGGTCTCCTGATGGAATGAGTCAAAAATCGCCTACAGACACCAAAGATGTTAATGGTGCGTTGCTATCTTGTCGCGAGGTCTAATGCCATATGCATAAGTGAACCGGCTACTTTACCCTCCAAACTGGAACACGACAGCGACAAGCACTGACGCTACACACAGACTGAGGAATAGGTAAGGCGGTGGAACCAAAGTGGTTCATTGAAGAATAGAGTATTCTTCAAAAGGACACGGAAAAAGAGCCATTCCGTCAGGCAGTTCGTAAAAGTCAAATGATTGGCTATATAAGTACTAGTCACTATCATCGTGACTACTAGGTAGTAGAGTTCTGCATTGTTTCGCCCGGGGTGGTAACACCTTACCTATTGCTGCGAAAATTGAGTCAATGCTTGATATTGTCATGTTCTGGTTGTAAGGGTATTGTATCTAAAAAAAGGATGGTTGAAAACAATAAAATATTTGGTGCGGTTTATGAGAACAGTCCACGTATTAATATAGGCAGAGAGTGTTTTTTGTAAATCCGGCCGCAGCAGCTGCTAGCTTTAAAAGGCGGATGAAAAAAAGTACGAAAAAATTTGAATGTGCCACGAGACAAGAACGATTGAGCCGATATTGACTAGCTTCAGCGTACGGCACTGCACACGTTTATTTAATACATTGTCAGACTGAATCTGTACAAATAAATAAAATTGGAGTGTCTGTTTGTAATATTAAAATAACCGCTTTTAACTAAATGTATATGGATGTATACACTGTACACATACTAAAATAACACTTTTTTTTTTTTTTTTACGATTTTTGTCTGTCTGTCTGTTTGTTCCGGCTAATCTCTGGAACGGCTGGAGCGATTTTAACGGGACTTTCACTGGTAGATAGCTGATGTAATAAGGAGTAACTTAGGCTACTTTCTTTAAAAAAAACCCACGCGGACGAAGTCGCGGGCACAGCTAGTTAGATATAAATCTATAATTATATATTTTTTTCATTTGATTGAAACACAAACATATCTAATTGATTATTATAAAGAAATAAGATTTAATTGTTGGTTCGTTTATATTTTGTTCATTGGATAACCTCAAAATCTACTAACTTAAAATTATTTTGCCATTAGAAAGTAATACTATTAAGAGGTAACATAATCTACAAATCAATAATTTTCTTTAATATTTCAGTATATATTTAAAAAAAGGAAATGTACTTACGTTCGTGAAATATTGGCTCGTTCATTAAGAAAAATGCTGATTTTCATTCCTAAATACAAGGAACAAAAACAATGTAGTTGTTGATTCACTCGTCACCACTGTATAAGTAACTCCTTTATGGGGCAGTGTACTTATATATCTACACTTTTACAATTAGATTCTCAAAGGTATAAGAGATTTACCGTAAAATTAAATTTAAATATGTATTAATACACAAATATGTAAAAATGTTATTACAAAATTTAAGATTATTTGGTGGACAAAAAAGCCTGGGAATGATTATTCCTCCAATCGCTGATAATAATTATGAAAATGATTTAAAGTTCAAATATAATCTATACATATAATAAAATCGTAGGAAAGTCAAAACTGTACACTGAATATTTTTTTAAAAGAATACTTGGGACGTGATCTACAATCGATATCGAAGCCAAAAATATAGTTTTTAGAATTTTTGTCTGTTTGTCTGTTTTTATTTTTTTTATGTAAGAGGGGGCAAACGAGCAGGAGGTGCACCTGATGTTGAGTGATCACCGCCGCTCATGGACATCTGCAATACCAGAGGTCTGTATGTATGTCCGCGGTAAACTCAAAAAGTACTGCATAGATTTACTTCAAATTTTGCATGAATATTACCAACAGGTCGGGTCAACATATAGGCTACATATTATCACGCTATCACCTACAGGGGAGGAGCAGTGCGAAGTAAAACGAAGTCCGCGCGGACGAAGTCGCAGGCAACAGCTAGCATGTTATATATAAATTTCTCGTGTCACAATGTTAGTTACCGTACTCCTCCGAAACGACGATTTTGATGAAATTTTGTAAGCATATTCAGTAGGTCTCTACTATCTAGTTTTCATACCCCTAAGTGATAAGGGTTGTTCACCGCTAAAAATATTTTTTTATTTTATGGACAAACTTTTTTATTTTTATTTTTTTATGATTTAGCATTGAAAAATACATACAACTCTAAATGTTTACACTTCAATCACCAACCCTTATTTTTTAATTAAATAATTAAATGGGAAAACAACGTTTTGGCGGGTCAGCTAGTTTAAATATGAAAATAACAAATATAATTACAATTAAATTAAGTGATTTTCTATGATTTTTTAAAGTTCTCTCCTTTAAAGTTAACTCAATGTCGCAGTCTTGATTATTCGATTTATCGCTGGGTCAAAATTTGATCGGCAAAAGATTGCGCGCGAGAATTTAGTGTTTTTAAAAAAATTCTTCTAAATAAATGAGTTCATATAAAGGACTGAAAAAAAATCAGTATATTAACGATTACCTTGCTTCACATATAATAAATATTTAAGGTTTCTATCTCAGATTAACCCCTTGTTAATCTGAGGTTTCTATTGAAATACTTACTGATGGAAAAAGAAATGTTAAATTGAGCAGATTTTCTAATTTTCAAATATTATTTGTTAATATCTTTTTGGCTCTATAGTGCACTTTAAGGCCATATGTCCTGTTGGAAAAATGTAGAAAATAAAATATTTTGGCATATTACAATGGTTGCATTCGTTCTAAATAATTCTTCTAGAGATAACTCTGACGTTTATTTTCGTAAAACGCTATGAAGGGATTGTCTTTATTTTAAAATACCGTTATCAAAAATTATATTCTTTCTCTGTAGTGCACTAAATCAAGACTTGATCTTGCAAAAACTGTAATATCGTTTGAATAATCTGCCCACGTTATTACGATATATCTCTTGAAAAAACTTGAAAACATGAAGTTTTCGTTACAAATCGAATACGCGCTCTTAATAACTTCGCCTCTGATAGTAACACATCAACATCATTGAAACCTCAATGATGTTGATGTGTTGTTGATATGATGTGTTGATAAGCCATGGTTATCTCTTTCCATCAAGAGAGTCATGTTTGTTTTTAGCCTATATAAAAATCATAATTTTGACGACATCTGTTTGGTTTATTTGTCTTTTTTACATTTACGTACAAAAACTCTAAAATAAACACCTATTGACGCAGTCGGGTAAACCATAACAAGTGGTGAGGACATCGAGTTTTAATTTCGTCACGATGTTTTTTCAATACAACATTCTTTCTAAAAACTCACGTTAAATCGAAGATATTGTAAAAAACAAATTTTAATACAAAAGTGTACATAATTCAATATGTATTACACCTAATGTATAAAATTCTCATGTCACAGGTTTAGTTGCTATACTCCTTCGAAGCGGCTTGACTGATTTTTTTTTATGTCATAAAATAGCAAAAAAGTAGATGGGTCTCCTGATGGTAAGAGTCAACCATCGCCTATAGACACCAAAGGTGTTAAAGGTGCGTTGCTATCCTGTGGCGAGGTCTAATAACACATGCAAAAGTTTACCGGCTACCTTACCCTCCAAACCGGAATACGATAGTGACAAGCACTGACGCTATTGCGACAGGAATAGGTAAGGCGGTGGTACCAGACCCGGACGAGACAATGCAGAACTTTACCACCTAATAGTCACGATGTTAGTGTCTTCGGTCGCCTTTTACGACCTGCCTGGAAGAACGACAGTTGGTCTATTCTTGAAAGGAGCCCAGAACCGAATTTTGATGAAATTTTATATGTTCAGTAGGTCTGAGAATTTAGGTTGTTATCGATTTTTTATACCCCTATGCCCTATATGATAAGTGTGGAAAACCTCAAGTTTAATTTTATTTATTGATTTTTTTTTATTATTATTTTTTTGACTTGGCATTAAAATTACATGTACAACTTTAATTTTCACCCTTTTATCTTTAACCTCTATTTTTTAATAGCGAGCGATTAGTAATTCAATCCAAACTAATATTATAAATGCGAAAGTCTGTCTGTCTGTCTGTCTGTTACGCTTTCACGGCTTCATCGCTGGACCGATTTCATGAAATTTGGCATAGAAGTAGTTGAAGAGCCGGGGTCAAACATAGGCTAATTTTTTTTTCAAAAATCAACCATTAAAGGGTTGAAATAGGGGATGAAATTTGTCTAAAAAGCTATCTTGACGACATGTTAATCTACTCGCGGGCTTATATACTTAATTTATATGGCAAAACAAAGTTTGTCGCATCAGTTATAGTAGTAGTAAATAATATGTACAATTTATATGCAAATAAATATTGAATATTTTTCAATCAACGAAATTCATTTTAGTTTTTTTTTATTATTAATTCCGGCTGTGGATTCCGTGTTAGAGCAGACCCCCTCCGCAGAGATCGTGATCTTGGGCGATTTTAATGCCCACCACGCCGAATGGCTTTGTTCTCGCACCACCGATTATGCGGGGAGGTCTGTTCACGATTTTGCCTTGGCGTATGGTCTAACACAATTGGTAACCTCGCCTACGCGTGTTCCCGATGTGGATGGCCATACGCCTTCACTGTTGGATCTCCTGCTGATCTCTGACCCGGATCGTTATCAGGTATCGGTGGACGCTCCACTTGGCGCGTCGGACCACTGCCTGATCCGGAGCAAAGTGCCGGTCACGCGCCCATCACGGCCTCCCTTTGCAGGCTGTCGTCGCGTTTGGCACTATAGGTCAGCAGATTGGGATGGGATGCGGTCTTTCTTTGCATCCTACCCATGGGGGCGGTTGTGCTTCTCGCTGGATGATCCGAATGCTGTCGCTGATGTGATGCTGCAGGGCATGGAACTTTTCATTCCGTTTTCTGCAGTGCCCATCGGTGGCAAGTCTTAGCCTTGTTTAGGTCGCCACTGCAAAGCGGCTTTACGCCGAAAGCAGGAATGCTACCGAGCTTGGGCTGCTGCGTCGGCATCTCGTGATGTAAAAACTAGCGCATTACGAAAGGAGTACAACTCGTCCTCGAGATTCTTCAAAAGAGCTATCGCCAAGGCAAAAGCGGAACACATTGGCAGAATTAGTTCGCCTTCCTTCTGGCACTCGTGCGTTCTGGTCTCTCGCCAAGGCTGTCTTAGGGAATTTCTCTCAGCCTTTATTTCCATCCTTGCACAGAGACGATGACTCTCTGGCCCATACCGCAAAGGAGAAAGCCGATTTTCTGGGCAGTTGAGGCACTGAGCTGAGCACTCAGGCAGTTGAGTCTAAGGGGGAGGCATTGGCAGTAATTTAGACATAGCGAAGGCCTTCGATCGGGTATGGCATAAAGCGCTTCTCTCAAAGCTGCCTTCCTATGGGCTTCCCGAGAAACTATGCAAGTGGATCACCAGTTTTTTGGCTGATCGGAGCATTAAGGTCGTAGTTGACGGTGCATGCTCCGATCTTAAACCTGTCAATGCTGGTGTTCCCCAAGGCTGCGTGCTATCACCGACACTGTTTCTTCTGCATATCAATGATATGTTGCGAATTAGTAACATACATTGCTATGCGGACGACAGTACTGTTGATGCTACATACTCCGGACGTAGCGGTATTTCTCGGGAACACGTCGAAGAGGGCCGGATCAAGCTCGTGTCTGAACTCGAGAATCAACTAACTGATGTCTCAGAATGGGGTCATCAAAACCTTATTACATTTAACCTCAAAAAGACGCAGCTCTGTGCGTTCACCGCAAAAAAAAACACCCTTTGTCGTATCACCTCGGTTCGAAAACACTCTCCTGACTGCCTCAGCCAGTATTGGAATTCTGGGAGTCGACATATCGAACAACGTTCAGTTCCACGGTCATTTGGAAGGGGAGGCTAAACTAGCCTCCAAAAAGCTCGGTGTACTCAGTAGAGCAAAGCAGTACTTCATGCCAGCCCATCGCCTCCAACTTTACAAGGTCCAAATTCGACCTCACATGGAGTACTGTTCTCACCTCTGGGCCGGAGCTCCTCAGTACCAGCTTCTTCCTCTTGATCGCATTCAACGTAGAGCGGTTCGAATCGTCGACGACCAGGCTATTTCTAATCGGCTTGACTCTTTGGCGTTACGCAGAGATGTAGGCTCGCTCTGCATCTTTTACCGTATTTATCATGGGGAGTGTTCCGACGAGTTGTTCGGACTAATGCCTGCCGCTAAATTCCATCATCGGACATCGCGTCAAAATTTAAAGTTCCATCCTCACCACCTCGATGTCTGGAAATCCACAACCGTGCGCTTTTGTCGACACTTTTTGCCTCGCATTACTCCTTTGTGGGATCTATTACCCTCGGGGGTGTTTCCGAATGGATACGACTTAGGGACCTTCAAGAAACGAGCTTATTCATTCTTAAAAGGCCGGCAACGCAGCTGCAATACCCCCGGTATTGCGGATGTCCATGGGCGGCGGCGATCACTTACCATCAGGTGCACCATCGCTCGTTTGCCCCCTCTACTAAATAAAAAAAAAAAAATTAACAAGTACAGTTTTCATTTATTCATTTTTGCTTTGTTACTAATAAGTAAGAGCGAATAACATAAGAAGTACCTAAATCAACGTTTTTATATCTTAAAATTCACTAAACATCAAATCTATATATATATAAAAATCAATTGCTGTTCGTTAGTCTCGCTAAAACTCGAGAACGGCTGAACCGATTTGACTAATTTTGGTTTTGAATTAATTGTTGAAGTCCATGGAAGGTTTAAAAGGTGAGAAAATATAGAAAAAAATAAGAGTAGTTAAAAAGGCAGAACAACGTTTTCCGGGTCAGCTAGTATTCTCTAAAAATAGCTTTGCACTCTTAGCTTGTCTTAAAAAAATATAATTACATCTTTAGAGATCATTATTATGTTTTTGGATTTTATAAATTCGGCGTAATTAAATTGTCGACTCTAGCTGCAGGTTCAATTCTCACGAGTATATTGATAAAGGGATAATGATCTTAGCAGAAGAAACACAAACTGGCTTTAAAAATTTTAAACAAAGACTTCGTAAGGATTTGTTTTGTTTTCCATTATATATCTTCTCTCCAGCAATTGCTTTTAGAATTTTGATTTAACAATGGAACTAATGTTTTTCGGTGAAGCGAATTTATGTCATTGAAATTATTGTCTGTATGTATAATATGTCAATGGTGCCGTGCGTTGCTATCCTGTGGTGAGGTCTAATGCCACATGCATAAGTTTACCGGATAGGTATACCCTCTAAACCGGAACACGAGAGTGACAAGCACTGACGCTATTGTGGCAGGAATAGATTGTTGTTGTGTTGTTGAAGTTGGCATAAGACCCGGGCGAGACAATGCAAAACTCTCCCGCCTAGTAGCCATGATGGTAGTGATTCCATAGCCAATTGGTCACCTTTTACGACCTGTCTGGCAAAACGGCAGTTGGCCTATTCTTCAAAGGAGCTCGGGACCAACACGGAGTAAATTTTTCGGGGGGGCATTTAAGTATTTAAGGTTTTTCTTTTACGTGCTATAACTATACTTTTAACACTGAATTGTTTGTAAGTGAAACATATATTTTTAATGCAAATTAATAATTTCGCTAGTTAAGTATAGGCTTAAAAGTATAGGCTTAAAAGGTTTTGCGTGACCAAGGGAGGTTTAATTGTTTCGAATGCCCCTTACGGCACGTCATAGTAATATCACAATCAGTGTTCAAGAATGTGTAGACATATTTTGTAGTTAAAAATTACGTGATCCCGCGGGATTCGCCAACAACTTTTGTAATGCAGCAGGTTGCACTCTGCAGTTATTTAATAAAGTAATCCATTCTATATATAAGTAGTATTATAAATACTAATATTACAAATGCGAGTCTCTGCCTTATGGCGCCGTTCAGTGGTCGCTTTTAGTGGTGGTAATCACGTCGGGATGACATTATCACTGTGAAGGATAATATCGTCACGGAAGGACGTGGAAGGGAGAAGGAAGTTGTTTCCAGCCTGGCAAGGTGTACTGCTGGGGTCCGAAGTCCATTTGAGAAGCGTTGAAACTTGTATATAGTAGGCATGGATCATTTAACAGTTAACATATTAAATTTCGTACTAAATTTTTTTAACAATTAACAACTATTATTTATATTAGCAAATACTGTTAAAAATTACCAATAACTTTATATAGGATAATAATGTTATTAAAATATTTAAGCTACCTGACAATGACAATTGTAATAAATATGTATAAATAATGATGACAATAATAACTGTTAAAAATTGTAAAACTACTCCAGAGGACCTTCTTTTTGCTCGCTAACTCGACGGCTTTGCGTTTTTGCTGCTTTTAATAATGCTATTAAAAAAAACTTGAGAGGTGTCTAGGGACACCCGGATGGAACGAAGTTCCTTTTATTATTATACCCGTAATAAGGAACTTTGTAAAATTTCGACCCACGGTCGAATTTCGGAATCCGGTCGAATTTCAGCCCGCGGTAGAATTTCGGCACCCGGTCGAAATTCGACCGGCGGTCGAAACTCGGCAACCGATCGAAATTCGACTGTCTGTCGAAATTCAACTTTTGGTCGAAATTCGACATTCAGCCGAAATTCTGTATAAATGTCGAACATTTGGCACTAGAAAAAAAGTAAACTCAATCAAATAGTAGAAAGACTCTTTCACTTTCAATGCGTGAGCTTAAAGCGAAGTGGCTGGATATTTCTGTGCTTACAATACCTTACTATAGCAAAAAGTGTCCTGACAACTTTTCGTAAGATTTTTTTCCGTCTAGCCCCCTTTCACAACGCGCGATAAGGAACTTCGTTCCAATATTTGAGCTACCTTGATTTATGATAATAATAACTGTTGAACTACTCCAGAGGACCTTGTTATTAAAAAAATATTTGAGCTACCTTGATTTATGGTAATAATAACCGTTAAACTACTCCAGAGGACCTTGTTATTAAAAAAATATTTGAGCTACCTTGATTTATGGTAATAATAACCGTTAAACTACTCCAGAGGACCTTGTTATTAAAAAAATATTTGAGCTACCTTGATTTATGGTAATAATAACCGTTAAACTACTCCAGAGGACCTTGTTATTAAAAAAATATTTGAGCTACCTTGATTTATGGTAATAATAACCGTTAAACTACTCCAGAGGACCTTGTTATTAAAAAAATATTTGAGCTACCTTGATTTATGGTAATAATAACTGTTAAACTACTCCAGAGGATCTTTTTTTTGGTCGCTAACTCGACGGCTTTGCGTTTTTGCTGCTTCTAATACTTCTTGTAATATATAGGCTACTACTGATATAATATAACATAAATAAATAACTGTTAAATATTAATAAATTTTTACAACATACCAGTTAACCTAATTTAACAATAATTTCCATGCCTAATATATAGTGTGTTCAAAATAAATAAATAGGTAATTGTGATAACGCAATACAGGCTTTTTTAAAATTCTAATATTTTTTATTTTTTATTATCTTTTCTTGTAGGTACTTAGAATTTCTAGATTGCTCGAACAGCTACAGTCTGATGCCTTTTTACAGCTAAACCACTGGACCGATTTTTATGATATTTGACAATTTAATAGTGACGGCAATGCCGTCATGGGCCTACCGAGGGGGGCAGGGAGGGGCAGCTGCCCCCCCTGGAATTTGTTTACCTCTACTAACTATATATTGTTGCAGATAATAAGATAAAAATATAGCCTTAAAATGTTACGGTTTCCCCCCTCCCTGGCCCAGAACTTGGGTACGCCCATGAGTGCCGTATTATAATTAAGTAATATTCCCCGGCTATTTTACATTGATTTCTATATTCGAATAAATTTTGAGTAATTTATCTCTGAAGTTTTAAATACTTGTGTAGAAGTAAATCGTGGTATGACCATTAGAATAATATCGAGATATTAATCAAGGTCGAGGAAACGTCACTTTCTCGATCGATACGTATCTCGCGTTGTTTATCCTAAGCCTGCTGCAGTGACCTATGCTAATGTTTTACTCAACTGAACAAAAGGAAATAATGATTTTCATCTCCTCCATACTGTCATCTCCAAATTTAAATTTGTTAATTAAAATTCTTCGGTTCAAATGTTCACGGATTTGTTCCTTATTTCCTGCGGAAATATGGAATGAGGCTACGTGCTCGTCCGAAGCATGAGGGTATTAACGCACTATCGCCAACTCCGAGCTGCTAAGGAGATTTTGATTCTGTCGGGAATCGAACCCAAGTTCCATCGACCAACGAGGCGGTCAAACAAATTGTCAAGCAGGGAGAGAGGCTATTCTGCAAATCGGTGCTCGACGAACACATGATGAATAGACAGATGACTGAGCGCCATATTTCTTTTGTCACTGTATTTACTAATGTCTCTGGACTAATTATTTACGCTCCAGCGGCGCACTTCGGTTTTCGATTAGTGGCTTCGATTAATGCGATTGCCATACGAGATATACAGCACCTTAATCAGGGGACTGATGTTGAATTATTTCCCGATTATCTTTATGATTAGAGCCTTTATTTATTTATTTATTGAATACTGCTAACAAGACAAACACTAAATACATGCAAAGCGACAAATTACAATTATTATGGTCTAAGTGTTGCCTCAGTTATAGGCAATAACAGCATTCTCTTAATTAATTATAACTTAACACTATTTTTACCGCATATATTTTAAACAGGCATTACAAATTGTCAGAAGGTCTGGACTTTATAACATACTGTATTTAAATTAGAAAAATAAAACAATAATACAAAAAACAATAGTGATGCTGAAAATTAAAGTTAAAAATTAAAAAAAAATACGGATATAAACCTAACAAATTGAAATGCTAAACAAATTTATGCCGCCAGCCACATCAATTTAATTACTAAACGTTTCCAAACACATCATAAATTATCCCTAGTTTATCTTCACGCCTTTATCCCCGAAGGGTTAGGCAGAGGTACAACCAGTGCACCCACTATTAGCCGAAGATATTTAGTCCAACAATGTGATAGGTGGCAAGCCGAGCACTTACTGATTCCGGACAATTTGATTTTGAAGTTCTCATGTGATCAACACCGACACCAGACCACAGAAGTGACAGGCGTTTATTTGGACCCCTTTCGAAGAGTAGGCCTATGGTTTTACTTCTGGGCATCTTGTAAAAGAAGTCTAATAACTGTTATTAACATCGTGTCTACTAAGTAGGTAGTAGAGTTCTTCAATGTCATGACTGGGTTTTGGTACCATCGCCTTACCTACCGTAATAGCGTCAGTGTTTATAATTCTCGTGTTCCGGCTTGGAGAGTAAGTTAGCCAGTAATTTATGCATGTGGCATTCCATACCCGCTACACTGCTAGCAACGCCATGCCAAAGTCAGAAAAATGTTTTAAAAAATAACCCACATAGAAATATTCATAATGTCGAGTAAATGTGATAAATAAGATAGTTCAAATAATAATTATTTATTTCACCCTATGTATCTTGTTATCATTCATAACGCACGGGCATTACGAAAAATGCCCCTATTTATTATTTTGTCCATAACATAATGATATATTACCCATTCACAACGTGTTCACAGCTAATTATTTCTCTACCTATACGAAAAAAAAAATAGTTTTATTGAAGTCTCTAAATCAAGTTGAGTTGTGTAAATAAATACATATAACGCTCAAAAACACATTTCACTTACACTTTAAACCAAACTGATCCCTAAATATCGATCAAATGTATCAAGTAGCGGCGTCACTAATATGTTGTTTATTTGCTTTTATCTGAGTTTATATTATAAAAAACAGAATTCAAGAAAATGAACGCTGCCTCCGAAAATAGTTTTATTTAAACGCGTGCGTGTCTCTGGTTTTATCTCGTGATTTGTAGCCAACTTCATAAATATGCATGAGATGTGCAAACGGCGTATGCATCCGCACCTGCCGTGCCGGCTGTGCCCCACACGTGTACAGATTTACATCATTACCACTTCATGACGGACCTCAACCTATTTTTATACAATCGATCATAGACGACAATTAATTATCTGTGTTTTAACATTTTTACTAGCAACTAGCTACATATTGCTTGCTACCCA
This sequence comes from Apodemia mormo, assembly GCA_036924255.1. NCBI lineage: Eukaryota > Metazoa > Arthropoda > Insecta > Lepidoptera > Riodinidae > Apodemia > Apodemia mormo. The sequence goes on from JAUPFN010000004.1 coordinate 2,946,291, forward strand.
TCCTGGACACACAGGTGGTGTATCTAACGAAAATAATTAGACAAAATCTTCAATTTACAGTATGATCATGTAGTGAAAAAAATACAAATTTTGGTTGTCAGTTGTTTTGTTAATTTATTGAAGATCCTTACCACTACCTTCTGTCTTACTGACTCGTTCACTGTTCATATTATGAGATTAAAAAAAATACTATCACGAACATAGAATAATAACGCATAGAAACCGAGTCGACCCGCGCAATATTAAGCCATTTCAAAGAAGCCTGAAAAGGCTTCTTACGTTCGCCGGCCCCTCAGGCATGCGACACGTGCCACGCGGAGTACAGCTCTCGCAATTTCAAAAAATGTGAGTTACTGTGTGGTGAAATGCTGTCACCGTGCTTCACAAAAGCGTATTTAGGACTTGAAGATAATATTTCACCGATAAAAACTACTTGGCATCGGATATTTTTGTATAAAATCCAAACAAATAAATCATAAATATCTAAGTAGAACGATATTCAAAATGTTGCCAGCCAAAGGGAAAAATATTCTACCACGTATTTGTTTTTACCTATTTTCATTATAATTAATAATATGTGTATTCCTATTTTATGTGCGATATTACATAGCCTGGACTTTGCTTTTGCATAAAAAATAGTTTTTAAGTGTTGAGACTCACCCATTATACTGACACAAATATTACAAATCCGTTTGTCAGACCAATATTATGAAGCATTTATTCGTATATAATGAGGACTTTTAGAAGACAAAAAAAATGTTCCAACTAGCATTCTAGATGCCACAGTGACCATCAGAAAAAAACTCTGTCACTACCAAAGTCATTTTTTTTTAATTTTCTTATTAAATAATATGCCATCTTACTGCATTATTTCGTATTGCTTAGTGTCAAGTAGTTTTATTAGCGATATTTTCGACTTTTATCCACGAAAACATGTAGGGTAACGTGCCCTAAAATCGGTCTGCGCCTAATGTCGACCTCCTAATATGTTTATACTGATAATTAAGCTAATATTCCACATAACTTTTAAGAACGCGGGCAAGACTTCATACATCGTTTTTTAATTATTATCTTAAAGTTTAATGTGTTTCTTAAGATTCTATATCAACTGCTTAATTTATCCGCATTTAATAAATATTTTTTTAACTTGGGGAATAGTAGTTAAATAAAGTTGGAATTTAGGTAAGGTTAACGTAAGCAATCAGTTCTCTCCTTAGTAGTCTGTGGTTAGATATTTATCTTGTCATTGGGTATCTTCAGTACAACAGCTGTTAATCTCAGAAATCTAAGTTAGGTTGACAGAGTTCTGAGCTAAGTTTTTGCGAAGACACTTTATAGGTACTTAAAAGAACAAAAAATAAATTAGCTTTAACTATTCTTTAATACAAAAACAGGGAGAATTTTTATTTGATACTTATAATGAAAATTATAATATATAAACTTATTGCTGTTTTAATGAAAATGTAAATTAAGTTTTATACAATGATAACACTTAAATTTGATGATAGAATTCAATCAAATTAAAGTCTCAATATTTTTTATATAATTGTTCCTAGCGATATATTTTATTTAATTGATTTAACAATCGTAGAAAATTATTCTAGTTTTATTCTAATAGTGAAAAATAAAACTTTGAATATCAAGTGCTTCAATTGTCTGCAAAGTCAATTTAAATTGTTTCCTTTCTTTGACTACAACTTAATAAAAATAAGTACCCTAAAATAGTTATATTGAAGATTATTTGATATAGACAAAAAATAATTTATATAAATCGTTTTATTTAAAAAAATATCACAATATTGAATATTTAATGCTCATTTCTCTTAATTTTGTGGACCAGCAAGTAACGATCTAATGTAATTTTTACATATCAAATTTTTTCTGCGTAGTTTTAAAGAGACTAAAATATCAATTTATTTCATTTATTTTATGTCTCAAAGAAAGAGACTCAATCATTAAAATTGGTGACCATTTAGATTTTTTCTTTTACAGTTTTTATCAAATTAAAAAGATCATTTAAATACATACCATAAAAAATTGAGGGCATATTATGTTTACAAAAGTTATTTAATAAAATTAAAGTAAATTTTAATGCAAAGTCAATACCTTATTTCAATTTCAAACATCCTTTACTGGCTAACATTAGAGAAAAATGGGGCTGAAATTAGGGAAAAATTGACCAACAATAGAAAAGAAACCAGGATAGAGAGGGTCAATCATTTAAAACTTAACACGTTTACATATTTTTATTTCGTTGTTGAAATCAATTCGAAACATCAATAGTGTAAAATTTAAATATTGATTAACACGAAAAAGAAAATTAATATTTTCTTCCCGATAACGGTTTAAGCCTAATAGGGTCCGAAAGTTATGTATTTGGTTAGGCGGCCGAAATTTGGCTATTTTACCCTATAAATTTCTACATCACTGAGATTAATTTTAATTTTTAAAATTTTAAACAAATAATTTGATTATTAAGTATACATATTTTCGTGTCACAATTTGCACAAAAACGAAAAAATCCAAGGTGAAATAGCTTTGGAACGTAGAATTATAACACGTAGAAACCGAGTGGGCCGCGATGTTTTAAGCCATTTCAAAGTAGCCTTAAAAGGCTACGCATGCGCTTGCCGTCCGCTCAGAATCGCGATACATGTCATACGGAGTGCAGGTCTCGCAATTCGAAAAAAATATGACTTACTGTGTTGTTAAAGGCAAAAAAAGACAAATAAAATAAATGCTGAATTATCAAAAAGTACCCTCGAGCTAAATTATTTTCATAAGACTTAGTATAAATAATAGTTAAAGCAAATACAATAATTAATTTTCTTAACATTAAGGTCTAACTAAAAATATTGTGCGCAATTTTTTTTCCACAACTAGCATATGTATAGTGATAAGTTATGTGTTTCAAATTATCTATTTTTAGTCGATTTACATAACAGAAAAATTATAAATTGTAAGTATTTACCTGTGAAATGTTCACTTTTTTTGTTTTTCTAAGGTGTTAAAACACTTCTTTATAATGCAATAAATCATTTCGAATTATTTTTCGTAAACTGTGTCCGATATAACCTGATCTTATTAAGCATTGACAACTCGCAAAACGAATTGAGCCGTTTCTGGTTCAGTTTTATTTACTCGTTTTTTGTGGTTTCTAGGCGTTATTATTCTAAGATCAGAACCAAAACAGTTGCGGACGCTAGGTGGTGCTCAAGTCGTGCACAGAGCCAATAGTATCCAATATAGTACGTTTAGCTTAAAACATTTAAATTTTTTAGGTTGATTTAAATAAATACTTGATTAATAAGTATCTTATTAATTTTTACCTTAAAACGTTCGTCTATAACGTAAGTATTGTTTCTGCTTGCCCACCCATTTGCTAATTTTCAAGATAGTTTAAGGTTTAGAACCATGGCAAGATTTGTATGAAAGTTAAAATAAAAAAGGTTCCAAGGTAATAGCTTTGAACAAACATACATACACATACACGCACACAGACATACACATAATAACACACAAGTATTTGCCAAGCAATGTATTTCAAACATTTGTATGATATAGGATAATATATTAGTAGATACATATCAATAAGGTTTTTTTTTTTTGTAAGAATTACTTCAATCACTGTTTTTATAACTTAAATAACGTAAATTCGTATTGACCATATTTTTTATTTACGCTCGGTGCCGGTTGGTTACCGCTGTTTAATTACTGAAGTTTAAAAAAAAAACTTGAGAACCTCTAAAACATTTTCCTGTAATTCTACTCATTTTACCTCACCAGAATAAAAATTGTAAGTTCTAAATTTTCTATATGACTAATAATACTATTGGAAAGACAGACAATCTTTATTTCAGTGAGGTAAAAATATTTTAAATCAAATAAAAGCACAAAAGCTAAAAAAATATAAGGTTAAATAGCTTTGGAATCATCTTGAGAACATCTAGAATATTTCCCGGCATTTAACATATTTTACCTAACCGAATAAAAAGTGTAAGTTTCAAGTTTATACTAAATGATTAATAATGTTATAGTATGAAAGATTATTTGTATACCGGTCAGGTAGATATATTTTAAATACCGTCTTGGGAAAATATTTATTTACTTGCAACACTATTCGAGTCTTTGGAGTCTTTGTGTGCGTGACGACGCAAGTGATTACACGAAGCTTACACGGACATTGACACGGTTTTGGCCTAAAATATGAACGAAGCGTTGAATGCAATTATCCCTCTAAGCGTTATTACTCTATGATCACAAATTATGTAATCAGAATGGCAATTTTAACTTTTTCTGAATATTTATTATTTTTTTAGAATTTTACTAAGTGATTAGAGTTCTATGACAATGCATGCCAGTGTCGTATTGCCGTTTAGAGGATAAGATAGTTTCTAAAGAACACGGACAAGACTTCATACATGGTTTTTTTTAGTTATCTCGAAGTTTAATATATTTCTTACGATTCTATATCAACTACTTAATTTATCCGCATTTAATAAATATTTTTTTAACTTGGGGAATAGCAGCTACATACATAAAGTTGGAATTTAGGTAAGGTTAACGTAAACAATCAGTTCTCTCCTTAGTAGTTTGTGGTTAGGTATTTATCTTGTCATTGGGTGTCTTCAGCACAACTGCTGCTAATCTCAGAAATCTAAGTTAGACTGACAGAATTCTGAGCTAAGATTTTGCGAAAACACTTTATAGGTACTTGAAAGAACAAAAAATAAATTAATATTCTTTAATATAAAAACAGGGAGAATTTTTATTTGATTCTTATAATGAAAATTATGATATATAAACTTATTGCTGTTTTAATGAAAATGTAATTAAAGTTTTACACAAGGGTAACAATACAAATATTATGATAGAATTCAATCAAAGTCATAATATTTTTTATATGATTGTTCCTAGTGATATATTTTATTTAATTGATTTAAAGCAATTGATTGATAGCAATACACTATTAACATCTTTGGTGTCTATGAACGATATGTTTGAATTTTTCAGAAAAAAATTTTAGAAGAGCAATTTTCTTGTTGATTTTGTCAAACACTTGTACTATTTCATAAATAAATATTCCACAACTAACATTTTAATTATTGTAAAACCAACCGGTTTTGCCTATTATAACATCATCAGGGCTTTTAGTTTATCTACATACTAGCTGTTGCCAGCGACTTCGTCCGCGCGGACTTCATTTACTCCGCACAGCACCTGGCCACTAGATGATAGCGTGGTAATATGTAATCTATATGTTGATCCGACCTGTTAGTAATTTTCATGCAAAATTTGAAGTAAATCCATGCAGCACTTTTTGAGTTTACCCCGGACATACATACAGACAAACAGACAAAAATTCTAAAAACTATATTTTTGGCTTCGATATCGATTGTAGATCAAGTCCCGAATATTCTTTTAAAAAAAATTTCAATGTACAGTTTTAACTTTCCTACGATTTTATTATAAGTATAAATTATTTGAATAAGAAATACAAATAAACACACAATTTTCTTGTTTTAGTTATTCTGATATAAACATATTGAAAAAAAAATCCTCAATTATATCTCTCAAATCGATCGATTATAAATAAGTTTGCGGAAACCGATGTTTTTTAATAGGAGAGTTATATTCTAATTTTTATGAATAGTTCTAATTTTGGAACCGAATTCGCTAGCATACCTGTTTTGAGAAATCTCAAAAATAATTTCGTTAATAGTTTTTTTCTAATAATTTGCAAACTAAGACCAATAAATCTAATCACCTGTTTTACTTAAAACACAACGTCGCGTCGTCGATTGCTGCAAACTTAATAGAAATTTTCTACAAATGCAGGAAATCCATGTTGAGCTGTTTTTAATGCCGCAGAAAACATTTTGAACGGAGAAGTCGTTCAGAAGAGAGGTTTTCATACTCACACACTTTCTCCTTCACACTCACATACACTTAACACGCATGCACATACACGCCGACATAATCGTGAAAATGGTCGGAATAGCTACCTAGAAACATCGAGATCTGATGAAAATAAGATTTTCGAGAATCGGATTGTATTCAATAACTTACCAGTTTTGAAAATTTTTAATTTTGGAGGAAATTAAGAAACCTTTGTTGAAAATTTTTGACGATTGAGAAGAAATCTTTGCAGACATGAACATCACCGCAAACTTGAATAAACTAAGGTTAATAATCAACAAATACTCACAGCAGTTAGGACGGTGAGTTCACCAAGCCATTCGTTGAGGAGAGCCTCAGGGTCGTCTGAGGCGGCGGTCGCGCCCGTGTCCTCTACCAGCGCCATCTGGAACAACATCAGAAAATTTAATTTCATTGTGATCCCAACATTCCCAGCTTAAATTTGACCCGACAATCAATGAAAATAAGCGTCTGAAACTCAAAGTTTGTCACTATTCAGACACGTTAGCTTTGGCCACGTCTCGCAGATTTTTTAATTTTTTGGGTAAATACCTTTATAACAAAGTTAATCAGAAGTTTGCTATATTCTCACTCACAAAATTTAAATTTTAAAAGGGTTGTTACTACTTGGTTAAAATCTCTTACCTATGATGAAACTGAAAAATTACTAACTATCATATCTTAAAATAAAAATAAAAAACGTAAATGGTAACATTTAACTAAAACATTAAATTAAAAAAAATGCCTTTTCTAATAGTAATAATGCTTACCTGCCTTCAAGTTAAAACAGACGCACAGAGATACATACATACATAAAATACATACACAAGCAACACACACACACACACACACCACACTCACACACACACACACACATAAAATATACACCAACACACACAGTCATTTATTGTGAGGTAGAAGAAAAAAAACTTAGTACTTGCTCCGCCAGGTTCAGAACGGGAGAGGCTGGTAATCTGTAACACAGGCCTCCTAGTACAGACACCAGTCTCTTACGTAGACTAATAAACATAATGTTAACCCAGTGTAGACATAGCTTTAAGTTTTTTGTAATTACTGTGTGAGAGAAGAAATAAAGTATTTGTATTTGGAAAAAAAAAATTGAAAACTGGCTTCATAGGATAGCAAACAGTCTGATGGAATGGAATGAGACAACCATCGCCTATTGATGTTTCAATGGTGCATTGCTATATGTATGGCAGGGATGAAATGCCAAATGCATAAGTTTATCGGCTACCTTACCCTCAACACCTGAACATGATAGCGACCTCCGAACCGGAACACGACAATCAAGGGCAGATAAAGCCTTCGGTTCAGGGGGGTCACATATACGAGGGCCGATCCAGTCTTGAGTTCAGGGGAGGGTCATATTTTTTGGCTCTAATCCTAATAAATCCATACCTAGACCTCTACCAAGGGGGATAACGCCCCCCATGACCCCCCCAAATCATCTTTGGTGACAATAAGTGATTGTTGTATCTTTTCATCAGGAGAGCCATTTGCTTGCCTGCTATCTTATGATTTAAAAAGATATATTTTATTTGGAACACAAACAGCGATTATTACTGTTTGTGTTATAAAAAACAACTTAAATCTAAACACATTTTAAATTCTCCGTTTATACCTACAACGTTGTGTTACGATTCCTATTTTTCAACTCATACCGCAAGCCGCGAGACAGAATTTCGTTCCAAAAACAATATTGCTTTAACAGATGTCTCACAAATCTTTATAGCTATAATATCCTTTTTGAGTAAAAGGAAACGGGACAGAAATAACAATAAGTTTAAGAACAATAGGTATTATGACAAACGCGTGTAATTCGTGCCTATTGTGGACGAAACAAAAGGCTCGATTTGGAAATGACCACGTGCGCATTTTGTCATTTGAGGGGTGAAAGCTTAAGCGTCAACTTGTTTGAAGTTAATAGAATTAGCTGGTGTTATGGAGTTGTATAGATGATTATGTAACATTTTCATATCATACTAGCTGACCCGGCAAACGTTGTTCTGCCTTTTTAACTACTCTTATTTTTTTCTATATTTTCTCACCTTTTAAACCTTCCCTCTTCAACAATTAATTCAAAACGAAATTTGCCAAATCGGTTCAGCCGCTCTCGAGTTTTAGCGAGACTAACGAACAGCAATTGATTTTTATATATATACTAGCTGACCCGGTAAACGTTGTTCTGCCTTTTTAACTACTCTTATTTTTCTTCTATATGTTCTCACTTTTTAAACCTTCCCTCTTCAACAATTAATTCAAAACCAAATTTGCCAAATCGGTTTAGCCGTTCTCGAGTTTTAGCGAGACTAACGACTAGCAATTGATTTTTATATATATACTAGCTGACCTGGGAAACGTTCTGCCTAACTACTCTTATTTTTTTCTTTATTTTCTCACCTTTTCAACCGTCCCTGGACTTCAACAATTAATTCAATACCAAAATTAGCCAAATCGGTTCAGCCGTTCTCGAGTTTTAGCGAGACTAACGAACAGCAATTGATTTTTATATATGTAGATAGATAGAAGATAGCAAACATGCCGATAGCTCTCTTGGTGGAAAGAGAAAACCATCGCCTATAGACACCAAAGATGTTAATGGTGCGTTGCTATCTTTGTGTGCAGCCACGATGGTAGTGATACGCAAGTGGTACGTATAGCCAATCGGTCGCTTTTTACGATCTGCCTAAACTCTAGACTCATTGCTATTAATTTTACAATCTACCATCGATTTACCTATTTTTGACGTAATAGCGTTAATACTTGTCACTGTCGTGTTCCGGTTTGGAGTGGCATAAACTTGCATGTGGCATTGCCATCCTAATATACGGCTAGCTTTGTATGTGTAACATATTTGTAGGTATCTCATCTAGGGGATGGTTTCTCTTACCATAAACCAAGCATGAATGAGAACCATCAACCAACTGCTTGTTTGCTAACGGCCACACAAGCGTTGTTACTACTTAGCACAACGCCATCTATTGGATGTTTACTCGACCCGGATACTAAGCGTTATGTCACGTTTTCTGTGGTTATATCTATACCAAGGAAGTTACATTCTACCCGGAATGCTTACACGCGCTTCAAAATCGTTCCGAAGAGTACCACGACATGGGTGGAGTGCGTCTCTTTCTACTAAATAAGGCGCCAATCGCCATATTATATATGTGCGGCCATGCGTAGTTTGCAAATTACTACTAAGTAATTCTACTAATTTGAGAAACAGTTTTTGCATTGCATAAGTAATTACGTAATAATTAAAATAAGCACATTTTAGAACTGACTGTGTTAATTACAATACATTTTATTGACGTGTATGAATAAAAGACATTTAACCGTTATCGAATATAAGTATAAAAATCTACCATCCGATAGTTTTATTTACACTGGTAATTGCAAGAAAGGGACAACATCCACCGTTGTCGTTGTCTTGCTCAAAACAATTTTTCCTTTGTTAAGTAAGAAACAAACGTCTACTTTATTAGTTACGATATTTCGTAACTAATAAAGTAGACGTTTGTTTGTATACCTTATTAGGTTTTTTTTTTTAAATATTTCTTCGTAATAATTCCAGTTCTCGTATATAAGTTTCTTTGTCGATACACCAAGGAACTTATATACGATAACTGGAATTGTTACGAAGCAATATTTGAAAAATAAAAATGTACTTTATTTCGTTACTCATAAAGTTGACATTTGTTTCTTACTTAACAGAGGGGAAAAACGTTCTGAGCAAGACAACGACAAGAGTGGATGTTGTCCCTTTCTTGCAATTGCCAGTGTAAATAAAACTATCTGATGGTATATTTTTATATATTCGGTAATCGTTAAATCTCTTTTATTCATACACGTCGATAAATACATTAGCATAAAATGTATTGTAATTAACACAGTGAGTTTTAAAATGTGCTTATTTTAATTACGACGTAATTACTTATGCAATACAAAAACTGATTCTCAAATTAGTAGGATTACTTAGTAGTAATTTGCGAACTACGCATAGCCGCACTTATATATGGCGATTGGCGCTTTATTTATTAGAAAGAGAGACACACTCCACCCATGTCATGGTACTCTTCGGAACGATTTTGAAGCGCGTGTAAGCATTCCGGGTAGAATGTAATTTCCTTGCGATACACCAAGGAAGTTACATTCTACCCGGAATATTCACACGCGCTTCAAAATCGTTCTGAAGAGTACCACGATATGGGTGGAGTGTGTGTCTTTCTAATAAATAAAGCGCCAATCGCCATATATAAGTGCGGCCATGCGTAGTTTGCAAATTACTACTAAGTAATTCTACAAATTTGAGAAACAGCTTTGCATTGCATAATTGCATTGCAAGTAATTATGTAATAATTAAAATAATCACATTTTAGAGCTCACTATGTTAATTACAATACATTTTATGCTAATGTATTTATTGACGTGTATGAATAAAAGGGATTTAATGATTACCGAATATATAGAAATCTACCATCAGTAGTTTTATTTAAATACTGGCAATTGCAAGAAAGGGACAACATCCACTCTTGTCGTTGTCTTGCTCAGAACGTTTTTCCCCTCTGTTAAGTAAGAAACAAATGTCAACTTTATGAGTAACGAAATAAAGTACATTTTTATTTTTCAAATATTGCTTCTTAATAATTCCAGTTATCGTATATAAGTTCCTTGCGATACACTGACTAATACCGCCATCTATTAGTTACTCGTGGAACTCACAGATAATTATAACAATAATTTGTCATTTAATGAACAAAATGATTTGCAATTGAAAGGAAACGTGACCATAGTCATGTAATATGACACAAAATATGCAACATTCTATAAAATAACTGGTTAAATGCGAGTCGGACTCGAGCACGTAAGGTTCCGTACCATTGCCGCATAATCTATAGATATAAAAATCAATCCCTATTTTCCTTGGTCATGACATCACGCCTGAATGGCTGGACCAATTTCGGTAATTTTTTTTTTGTTGTGTTTGTAATTGTAAGGAGAAGGTTCTTATAAAAGAAAATATTAAGAAAATTGCGCGGAAAATAGAAAATTTAAGAATACTTAACCACCATATAAAGTTTAATGCCATTTTGACTGCGTGGAAGGATAATCCCGTAGGACGTAAACTTATATAAATTACGTGTCACGTAGTTTGTCCGCTATGGATTCCTAATATGAATGGCAAAACAACGTTTGCCGGGTCAGCTAGTTAATTATATATTTACTTTAAAAATCAAAAATTAAATTAAAATAAAATTAATATTTAAGGGGCTTCCATACAACAAGCGTATTTTTTTGCGTTTTTTATAGATAATAGTACGGAGCCCTTCGTGCTCGAACATTTAAATGTTCTGAGAATATTTCAAACACATACTAGTTGTCTCTGTTAAGATCGACAAAAAATTTAAAAATCACGTTGGTTGTATGGAGTTCTCATAGGTATTTACTTTAATATATTTTTAGTATATGTGGTTAAGCTGCAACAGAAACATAGTAGAAATTTTCACATAATCTGTGAAAATTTTTACTATCTAACTGTCACGGTTCATGTGATACAGCCTGGTGACAGACGGACTTATAGCGGAGTCTTAGTAATAGGGTCCCGTTTAAGTCGTTGGGTACGGAACCTTAAAATTGCTTTAGAATAAAAAATTCAGTGTGGTACCCCTGTCACCACCTAAGGCGCGGCCAACTAGTTCCGCGCGCACTATAGTATATAATCTATACATTTAATAAAATCGTAGGAAAGTCAATGTATGTCCGGGGTAAACTCAAAAAGTACTACATGGATTTACTTCAAATTTTGCATGAATGTTACTAACAGGCCGGGTCAACATATAAGCTACATATTATCAAGCTATCACCTACGGGGGAGGGACTGAGCGGAATAAACGAAGTCCGCGCGAATGAAGTTGTAGGCAACAGCTAGTATTATGTATAACGAAGTTGAAAGGAAAAAATCATAGACCACAGCTAAGTAGACTCTACAAGTTTCTGAGTAATAGTCGATAAACTTACACAATGTACCTATTTGCGTGAAAAGGTTAAAAAGGAAGGAATACGTTGAAAAGGTTAAGTGATTTGTATAAATTAATGAAAAGGCCCTCGTCTTAGTCCAGAACGGTTTAACTTAAGATGAAATTGGCGTCCGTCACTGGTGTTGAAAAGGTTAAATAATATGTATAAAACGGCAAATGAAACGTTTGAAAAGGGCAACTACAGAACCCTACTATCATTAATACCTCACCCTTGATACAGTGAAGTGCTGTTAGACTCTCCCGAAGATGCTTCGTTTGCGAAGAGAAACGTGCGTTGAGTACATAAGTTGTGTGTTGCCTTTGCTTCTGACTGTAAGAAAGTGTGGTGGAAGTGAGTGGACTATTATGCGCTGTGGTCTTCTCTAATTTTCAGGCCTTGGATAAGTTTGCCCCATTCCTTACACTACCTTTCGTTTCAGTTGCACCACAGCAGTTCCATATAAGGTTTCGTGGAAATTTTGGAAATTAAATACCACAATTTCTTCTTTATACGCAACCTTACGTTGCGCCTGTGGCGACATGCACTTGGCCAGTTTTATCTTACAATTTAAATGTGGATTAATATATTTTTGTATGTAAATTGCTTTCTCCGGATCGGCCCTAACGATTATGACGAAATCTTGTATTAAGATAATCTTTTAATTTTTATTAAAATAGATCTAAGTGAGGGCATCTCCACGGATTAAATGGGTACGCCTTTCAAGGCAATTTCTTAGGTTGTGAGTGTAGCTTACTCTTGCACACAGAAATACAGAGTTATACAACTTACCGATGAAATAAAATCACTCCAAGGGTAATTTTTAAACACTGACATCTCATTCGGTACGATAAAATAGTACAACATTGCTTATATATCTACAAATATATATAACACTTTTGACTGTGATAGGATCGTTTCCTCATATGCACGGCGACACGATCCAAACGAAGCTCGATCGCCTAGATAGTTTTAGATAAATTGCAAAAACACTGCGTCGAAATAACTTGTTAAAAATCACGCAATCAAGCGGTGATATAGACAGATGCGTTATATTGATTTTTGGAAATATTTGCTGACATTAGTAATTGTAATTGGTAAAAAAATTATGTAACTAAATTCCTGATTGGCAGGTGTTTGTTTGTTTGGCCATGTATAATGTCGAAGTAGCTCTGAGAGTTTTGTATTTTTAAATGATTTTTTCACTTCGTCTATCGTGTAGCGTTATAATTAGACGCAATTAAACTTTAACAACCGACAAACAACCTTCTATATCCACTGGCGTATCTAGAGATATTTTTCAGGGTAGACCTGAGTCTCAGGGGGACCTGAGAAAAATTGGTCGACCTGAGAAAAAGTGTGAGTTGTATGCTTCCTGAGTCTGTGTTCCCCGACGAGTACAATCTGGGATCTTCAAGAGAAGAGTGAACAGGTACCTTAGGCCGCATCTTAGCTAACCATCAGGCGAGATCGTGGCAAGCGCTTCCCTATTGATAATAATAATAAAAAAGATTTCCGTATAAACTTCTATTTTTTGTAACGTAACTAAAATATTACCGGTTTTCGGATTTTCTTTTATATTTTTTTTGCTTTTTTTATAGAAAAGGTGGAAAACGGACAGGAGGCACACCTGATGGTAAGTGGTCACCACCGCCCATGGACAATCACACTATCAGAAGATTTGCAGTTGCGTTGCCGGCCTTTTAAGAAAGAGTAGGCTCTTTTCTTGAAGGTCCCTAAGTCGTATCCGCTCGGAAAAACCCCTGCCGGTAATTGGTTCCACAGAGGAATAGTGCGGGGAAAAAAGTGCCTCGGGAATCGCACAGTTGTGGATTTCCAGACATCGAGGTGGTGAGGATGAAATTTAACTTATTTACATGTGCTGTAAGACATTGTTTCTTGCCAAATTTCATAATTATAATCCAACGGGAAGTAAGTACTTTATAGGTTTTGATTCGTTCTAATATCTTTATACATAGGTTTATCGGTTGTACCTAGATAAAAGTTTGATTTCATTGATTTTTTAGTAATGTTCATGCAAAATTTGAAATAAATCCATGCAGTACTTTTTGAGTTTACCCCGGACATGCATACAGACAAACAGAAAAACAGACAAGCAAACAAGCAGACAAACAGGCAGAAATTTTAAAAACTATATTTTTGGCTTCGATATCGATTGTAGATCACGCCCCAAGTATTCTTTTAAAAAGTATTCAATGTACAATTTTGACTTTCCTACGATTTTATTATATGTATAGATAGACGTTTTTTATCTTCTTTTTTACTCTATAAATGATTGTTTTTTTACTGATTATAATTTTAGTTTGCTTATATTACAAATAGGTATGTTGTTATGTTAGTATTAAATTAACAAAAACTTTTACTTTATCAGCTGGTGTCAAATAAATATTTGTCTATTTCTAAACATTGGTTTAATGCGGCCATCTAAATACTTCAAACTTTAACTGTTGCGTTTATCTGCTCTTAACACATTTTACGCAAGTCATAATATTTTTTATAGATTATTGCGCTATAAATATTTAATCTGTTACGAATAGATACGCATTGATATTGACAGTTTATGTAACAGATTATAAATACAACAATGGCGGCCTAAAGGCGCGTGAAATTGTAACAATTGTGTTTTGATGTATCGAAAAAATTGTTTACAGTTTACGAGTACTTTTGTAGTTGAACCAAATAATCGTAAAGTTTTTATATTAATCGTTGGTCAGTGGTTAGCCAGAACGGTAGAGGTAATAAGGTTCTGGATTCGAGTGATGCGGAAAAAAAATGTTATTAGGGTTTTCGGGGTCGCGTACTCAAAGGATGACACAAGAATGTTATTAATATGCTTCAACTGTGTGCATGTCCGTCACAGGGCTTTTCTCTTGAACAGAAATAGGTAGACACTTCAGAAAACTCGTTAGTGTGGCCGTTTTTACGACAATTTGTAAAAAAGAACAAAAAGATATACCTCAAAGTGGGTTTCCACTAGGCATGGATCATTTAACAGTTAACATATTAAATTTCGTACTAAATTTTTTTAACAATTAACAACTGTTATTTATATTAAGAAATACTGCTAAAATTTAGGATAATAATCTTATTAAAATATTTGAGCTACCTTGATTTATGATAATAATAACTATTAAAAATTATAAAACTACTCCAGAGAACCTTTTTTTGGTTGCTAACTCGACGTCTTTGCGTTTTTGTTGCTTCTAATAATGTTTTGAAAAATATTTGAGCAACTTTGATTTATGATAATAATAACTGTTAAAAATTATAAAACTACTCCAGAGGACCTTTTTTGGTCGCTAACTCGGCGGCTTTGTGTTTTTGCTGTTTCTAATACTTATAATATATAGGCTACTGATATAATATAACACCAATAAATAACTGTTAAATATTAATTAATTTTAACAACATACCAGTTAATCTAATTTAACAATAATTTCCATGCCTAGTTTCCAAATAAGTTATATCGCTCGGTGGTAGGTACCTACGGAAGCCTTCGTTTTAGAGTTCGATTCGGTTTTAGCCGGTTTTTTCTTTTACGAATACAGTAGGTCACAAACATCTTTGGTGTCTAGAGGCACAGAATAGTGGAAACTAATAGAAGTCAATGTTACATACAAGTAAAATTCGAGCATAGCACACATAGATACCTCTCACAGACGCGATATCTCGGACTGGTGCGGAACAAACTGTCCCGAATCATTCCGAGATATCGCGTCCGTGAAGGTGTCTATGTGTGCTTTGTTCGAATATCACTTGTATGTAGGTACATTGACTGCTGTTAGTCTCCAATATTCTGTGCTAGAGGCGACGGCTTCTCTTTCCAGCTGGAGAGCCATCTGCTTGTTCGCTCCCTTATGTCATAAAAAAACTTGTACTGTTTTACTTTCTTTTTATTTATTAACACCAATTGTTTTCGCGTTTTAACGCATCACCGTTTTCACCATATACCACATAACTACTAATATAATATGAGCACACACTCCTATCAAAAGTGTCATACATTTGTAAAAATTTTTACATTGAGAAAAATAGAAATATTTTTTTAATTGCCTTTATAGGCGAATCCATTTAATCCGTGATTTTAACTATATATTTAACGACGAAATTGTTTATTTTATTAGATCATTAAAAAAAATCTAAGTTAGAATTTTTTTTGTTTAGTATAACATTAAAAAAACGTTATTAAATGTTATCGGTATTAGCAACCCTAATTTAACAAATGGCGTCGACATAATAAAGGTTATGCTTCTATCTCAGTCATTCAATTTCTGTCCATTGATAAAATTTCAGAGCAGACGCGTTAAAAATGTAAAATGTTAACGGCCTTTCTGGGGCACACTGTATAAATACACGTTAACTTGGAGTTTTATCAAGTTCCGACGATATTCAAGTGTTGAAAGTTATTTGTAAAAAGTCAGTAAACAAAGCTACCAGTGCAGTTAAATTTATTTATCTAAATTGTAAATTGGTCTTAATAAGTTGGTATGTATCCGACAGTGCGACATCAAATAATATCAGGCGCAGGCAAGTTATTAAGGGAACAGTGGAACTCGTTAAGGTCCTTCCACACTTGAAACGGTTGAAGGAGACAGTAAGGACTATCGTCTGTGGGAAGCGGTTTTGTCACTGCGCTTTTTTGTGTCCTTTCACTGTCATATATTTTGTTTCATTTTTTACTTGTTTGAATATTATTCTTCTTTTGTACTTATAATTTTTGTTATAATTTCTCATCTCCTTTAAATTTCAATTTTTTTTTATCATAGACCATTGTTAGTGAGTCGAAACTGAATATTTTTGCACATTTGCAACTATGGGTCATACATCCAAATTATCTAAACATATGTAACAGTTTTTTTTTAATATTAGAATATTTGCATATTTAGCAATAAATCTAAAATAATAAGTCTAATACGGTTACCTTTTGCAGTTTTTTCCTTCCACCTTCCACGTTTTGAGGTTCTAGTGACCTTTTACTGATTATTTTCGGGATGACGTAAGTATGTCTGTATGTATATATGTATGTATGTGCGTATGTAAACATCTCATAACTTTTGAACGGCTTGACCGATCGAAACGCGGTTAATGGCATTCGATTGGATTCCACACAACTTAGACTTCCTGAAAATTTGAACCATGTCGGCCCAGGAGATTTTGAGAAATTTTGAAAAACCCCCAAAAAAATTTTAGCACAACAGTATTTTTTTAATAAGTTTAACTTCCAGATTAGGACATCAATTAAGTACAAAAACTAATCAGCTCTATTCCTCAAAGGACTACGTCTAATGCATAAATTGTTTTAAAATCGGTTTATCCGTTTGGGAGTAATCGTTGACGAAACATTTTGAAAAAAGTGTTTTTGCGACATAACTTTGAAATTTACCAACCAATATTTTTTGGTGTTCTACAATATTTTAGTCCAAAAAAACTACGTCGAATGCCGTTTTAGAAATCAAAATCAAATCTAATTTTCAAAAGTTACATATTTTCAAATATTAAAATTACGTTGTTCTTACCAAACTTACTTAATAATTTGAAATAACTTTCAGGCTAATACACCGATTGACTTAAAAATCTTACCAGGTTTTCTCCTTTTAAAACTGCGTCAGATACCATTAACTGAATCAAAACCGATCAATTTGTTTGGGATTTATCAATGACGAAAGTTTTTTTTAATTTTCCCCAAAATTTTTCAATCTATCGATTATTTAGCTAAAGCAATATTTCAGATCTCAAGATTAAAAAATAAATTGAATGCCATTAGAAAGGTCAAAGTCGATCATCGTTTCCAAAATAAAAAGCATTTCAAAAACCAATATGTATGCCATTTTTAACAAAGTAGATGCCTGAACTAAAAAATCTATGCTTCTAGTTAATCTTCTGAGCTTAAATACCTTATTTTTAGTGGGAAGTTTCAGGGTATCGCCAAAAAAATATATTTTTTGTATAATTTGATTTATTGTAATGATCTATAGTGCTTTATTTTGCATTTCCTACAAAAAAGGATATATTGCCATTATAGCAAGAACGTCGTCATAACAACTAACTTTAAGCAAGTTTTTAGGTAGAAAAACTAATTTTATGGTATTGTCTAGTGTTATCTATACATATAATAAAATCGTAGGAAAGTCATAACTGTACATTAAATATTTTTTTAAAAACTTACTTAGGGCGTGATCTACAATCGATATCGAAGCCAAAAATATAGTTTTTAGAATTTTTGTCTGTTTGTCTGTATGTATGTCCGGGGTAAACTCAAAAAGTACTGCATGGTTTTACTTCAAATTTTGTATGAATATTACACGTCGGGTCAACATATAGGTTAGGGAATGGAGCAGTGCGGAGTAAACGAAGTCCGCGCGGACGAAGTCGCTGGCAACAGCTAGTTTAAAAATAAAGTAAAAAACGAAAGAAAGTTATCTTTTTACACTTTCTGTCGTCGGCACTTGGTAAAATTTCATTTGTTTCGGTCACAATCGGTTTTGCTTATTACGGCATCTTCGGTTGGCAATTTAAGTAAATTGACTAAAAAGTGTTTAATGAAACAGTATAAGTGTATGCAAGTGTAGACAGTTGAAGTTATTTTTATACTAAAAAATAATTTAAAACTTGGTTTTCTATCCATACTAATATTATAAATGCGAAAGTAACTCTGTCTGTCTGTCTATCTGTCTGTCTGTCTGTTACGCTTTCACGGCCAAACCACTGAACCGATTTGGATAAAATTTGGTACAAATATAGTTTGAGACCCAAGAAAGGACATAGGATAGTTCTTATCCCGGAAATCCCACGGGAACGAGAACTATGCGGGTTTTTATTTTAGATTTTTTTCCATACGAACGAAGTCGCGGGCACAGCTAGTAAAATATAAAAAAAACATTGTATATAATTAAAATACTTTGCATAGGTAGCTTTTTTATATCATAAGACAGCAAACAAGCAGATGGGTCTCCTGATGGAAAACTTGTTATCTTGTGGCGAGCTCTAATGCCACATGCATAGGTTCTTTAAATAGTAATCGTAACTCATTATAACGGATTTAGCTGCACTATCGATAAATTTAGACTAGTCCTTACACTATCTACCCATTTTAATTGTATAATTCAATTCGTCGCTGGTCTTAGGTTTAAACCTCAGCTCACTGTTTAGGTCAGTAGTTAGTAATTCTAAGCACTATATTAATATAGTTATATTAATTTGTGTGCTATCGCTATAATTATTGACTTCCGCTTAGGATATTATAATAGAGTGCCCAGTTGCTGACAACCAGCGTTACAAAGGATTAATTACTCAAGCATTCATGCAATGATGCATGTGTGCCTTTGCGGATCTGAATCCTTGATTAAGAGTAAGTAATTTGAGAGAGTGAGCATTGATATTAGATGAATATATCCGCATTAATCTGTATAAGTATCTGAAAGTGTCTCAGAGCGTATCAATATATCTTAATTGTATAATATCAATCTATACATATAATAAAATCGTAGGAAAGTCAAAACTGTACATTGAATATTTTTTTAAAAGAATAATTGGGGCGTGATCTACAATCGATATCGATGCCAAAAATATGGTTTTTAGAATTTTTGTCTGTTTGTCTGTCCGGGGTAAACTCAAAAAGTACTGCATGGATTTACTTTAAGTTTTACATGAATATTACTAACAGGTCGGGTCAATATATAGGCTACATATTATCACGCTATCACCTACGGGGGAGGAGCAGTGCGGAATAAACAAAGTCCGCGCGGACGAAGTCGCTGGCAACAGCTAGTATATAAATACGTTATAATTATAAATACGTTATATACTTTCAACGCGTGTTGCCGTCGCAAAGTACGGCGCCGCACTGAGTAATGACAGCAAGCGCCCCTGCCTCTCCGCCCCACCGTTCACATACCTAAGGCGCGGCCAACTAGTTCCGTGCGCACTATAAGAGAAAAGTTTGTACTCCTTTTCCAGACAATAGCGTGGACGGTGGAGTATGAAATTTGCCACGGTTAAAGTTTACATTGCGGAGAAATGCAGAAACTTAATATTTTTAATTAAAATGCATTAGAAATATATTAAATTAATGAGATAAACACTACACACATCACGTTTATGTGACATACATGATAATATACATACATGAATACGATTTTTTGCGGCTAAATTCAGTTCTCGAACTTAAAAAAGATTTTATTGTTAAGGCTATGGTCGAATTTCGGCCAAAGGGGCCGTGAGTACCTAGAAATACGTCATGTATAGTACTAGGTATAGGTACCTACCACTGAATTCTATTTTTTTAATTAAACTCAGTGACATTTTTAAACTATACAAATTCATACTAATATTATAAATGCGAAAGTCTGTCTGTCTGTCTGTCTGTTACGCTTTCACGGCTAAGTCGCTGCACCGATTTTCATGAAATCAGTTTAAGGCATGTAAGTAGTTTAAGAGCCGGGGTCAAACATAGGCTAATTTTTTTTTCAAAAATCAACCCTTGAGGGTTGAAATAGGGGTTGAAATATGTATGAAAAGCTATCTTGACGACATGTTAATTTACTCGCGGGCGAAGCTGCGCGGGTCAGCTAGTTATGTTATATTCCTGACTAATCATTGGTACATAACTTGTAGTTTATATTTATGCCAACGTTTGGTCCTGAAATAGACACAAAACAAATAAATAAATAGGTTTATTTTGATAATACTATAAAACAGATTGTGCTAGGTTTAACAATATGAATTTGAATCTAAAAATTATCAACCACTGAGTCAAAAAAATTTTAAGGGGATTTTCCTATGTCTTCCCTTGCATACCAATACATTAAAACCAAAGGTCCAGTTGATTTCCGTACTATGTAACCTTTAAGATTAGACTTGCATATATCTATAGGCGGTAATCTATTAACAATTGGTATCAAATAAACTTTATTCTCCTTATTGTTTTTTTACAAAACGACCGTAAAAACGAAAAAAAAAAACATTTGAGTTGAAAGTAGTATGTCAAAACAGTGCGTTCTAAACGCAGTCAGCATGAATATGCCAGAATTTAACAAAAGAACAAAAAAGTTGGCCAGTTAGCGACGCAATTATCGGCCTTTATAGTTCAAATGCGCCGGCGGCTGTTGCTTAACAAACTGGCAAAAACATATACTGAAGTATGTAAGGCATTTTTAGCAAAGACTAAGCTCATCATCGATTCCTAAGATTAAAAAAAAAACTCTTTTTAAGGTGCCCCATAGACCTACAATAATATTGCGCAATATTACGTATTGTGCAATATTATTGACCATTTAGGGTTAATATTGAAGATTGCACAATGATTGAACGAAAGTTTGAGGGGGTTTAATTTTTATTGTGCAATATTTTTTCTTGCACTTTGTAGGTTTAATATTGCACAATATTTTTTACTTTAGAGCTTGGAGCAGTCGCGGTCGGTCAGTCTAATGTATGGTCGTAAAGTAAATTTAAGCAAAATGGCGAGCAAGAATTTTCATCATTTCGCGGTAATTTTATTCATCTTGTTAATTTAACAGTTCGTTACTAGAATGGGCCGAACTTTCAACTTTTCGAAAATTCGACTTTCGGCCGAAACTCAACATGCGCCTGAAATTCGACATTCAGGCCAATTCACTAATCAATATAAGTGTTGATCGAAACAAAACTAATCAATAAAAGATGAAGAACGGGAGTTTTTACTTGAGTGTATAGAATTGTATAGAGATATATTTTAAAATCACCAGCATGGTTGCCGCCAAAACTTCGTAGTCAGACATGTTGCTCGCACGAAAATATTGATCAGACTGGTTGGTCAATTTTATAGAGTGAATTTATTGAACGTTTGGAAGCAAGGGGGCATTCAATATTATTGCTCAATAAAAGTATTGAGCAATATTTTTGTAGGTCTAGGGGCCGCCTAAAGGAACAAACACACGCTATCGGGAGGTACCTACAAAATACAAGATACTCACTCGCACAGCCTCACCTGCGACCAAATTAACATGTCGTCGACGTAGTTTTTCATAAAAATTTTCATCTCCTATTATAGCTTTTTAATATTTGATTTTTAAAAAAGGTGGCATACGTTTCGCCTCAGACATTCAACTATTATCATGCCAAATTTCATCAAATCCGATCCAGTGGTTTAGTCGTCAAAACGTAACAGCCCCCAATTCACATAGTTGAGTCAAAGTGCTTAGGGCTTTCACACACATAAACACGATAGAACGTCGAAAGACGAGCTACGACGCGGCATAATATATAAGAAAATGTGTAAGTGTCTTAAATGCTTCGACTCGCTTGCCGCTTGATTACGCGAATTAGGCCCCTGATAGACAGAAACTCGCATGTATAGTATTACAAGCCGATCCGTGCCACTTCGTCCACGACTAAAATCCTTCATCTGCTATTATTAATTATTAAGTAATTATTATTGTAACAGTCCTACATGTAAAAAGAGAAACTTTTCTTAGTCCTACAGGCTACACAATTTTTTGATTAATAACCGTAAGACAAAAAATCAAAGGATATTTTAGTGTGTTCTTGTTAAAAAAAGAATGTCCTACAAAAAAGTGGGTATGCTTTTTTACTCCAGCAAAATTAAAATTAAGCTGCTTTGAGCCGCCCCTAAACCGCTCGCTTTTTGAGCATCGTACATTGGGATTTGGGATACCGGCGCGAGAGCCATAAGGGGCCATCCACACGTTAGTGGGAGGGAGGGGTTGACGAAATGTGACATTGTGTGACAAGGGGTATGGAGGGGTCTCAAATTTTGTGGCATCACATTTTTTAAAATATAATATTTTATATCGAAGTATTGCAACAGTAAAATTAAAAAGGCACCTAAATAGATAAAAAATAATTGAATGATATCATTATCTCAATGTAAAATTTTAAAATATTATGTGACTAGGTATAGGAGGCCTCACAAATGTGACCAGCTGTGACAAGGACGGGGGTGGGGACAAAAATGCCAAGAAGCTCATAAACGACGATGATCTGGTAGGCAAAAAACTCCAGAGCCTCGCTCATCGCCGCAGAGTGGCTGGCTTATCGGTCTTTTATCGAATACATTTTGGAGAGTACGCTGCGGAATTGCACGACTTAATTCCACCATCCCCGTTTTTCTATCGATCGTCGAGGCGCACAGATACTAAGCATTGCCATATGATGGACGTTCTACGTACCCGGATAAAGTGGTTCGATTCGACATTCTTGATCCGAACCGCAAGGGACTGGAATATGCTACCTGAGTCTGTGTTCCCCGGCGGGCACAACCTGGGGATCTTTAAGAGAAGAGTGAAGGTACCTTCTAGGGAAGCGCATGCCATCTTAGGGCGCACCTTAGCTTACCATCAAGGGAGATCGTGGTAAAGCGCTTCCCTATCGACAGTGAAAAAAAAAACATGAAATTCGTGTGACGTATTTTATGGATGGCCCCAAACTCTATTTTTTTGACGATAGCAAAAATATTAATCTATACAAAATTTAAGTTTATGATTTCAAAATAACTAGGTTTTTTCAAGTGCTGTGTGTTATATTTACGATACTAATAATTAAACAGCTATTTGTGAAATTTCTGTTTGTACGGGGTAATCTCTGAAATGGCTGGACTGATTTGGATGGAACTTTCACTGAAATATAGAGGAGTTTATAGGGCAAGACTTAGGCTGTTTTTTACCCGAGTGAGCAAAAGAAGTAATGATTTTGGGATACAGGAACGACGTCGCGAGTAATATCTAGTAAAAAATAAAAATGTTCCTGAGAATGCGGTCTAATAGGATATCATTTACCTACCGAGCACGCTTTGTAAATACAAACAAGTGAAAAAGAAAGAGACAGCGCATATATATATAAATCACATACCATATGAATACTAATAGACACGTCATTGGAAAGGAAACTTCTCGCCACGCATGTGAGCAAACGCTCCTATTACTGTCAAGAATTTCATACATTTGTAGGTTATATTATATTGTAAAAATATAGACATAAACCATATTGCTAGTGTTTTATCGCACCATATGAGATGACAAGGTTTAAAAATTACCATTGAAATGATTTTATTTCATTGGTAAGTCGTATAACTCTGTATTTCTGTATATAATTGCAAGCTACACTGACAAACTAAGAAATTGTCTTGAAATATGTATCCATTTAATCCGTGATCTAAACTAAGCACATGTGCATCGCATACTCCATTCCCAACGCCCTTGCTCTAACAAAGCAATTAAGAGTCTGTTAATCCTATTATGTTTCTAGATAAGAAATGCGGGTGGCGACTGATGAGGGTCTTTGCAGGCGAGTGCAGTCACAAATACGACCTGATAATTTATTTTGATTATAATATATTAGCTGAAGCGTGCAGCCCGCTGCATTATAAAAGTTGTTGGTGAATCCCGCGGGATCATCTAACTTTTCCGGGATAAAATGTAACCTATGCGCTTTTACTGGTCATCATCCACCTGTGTGCCAAATTTTATTCAAATCCGTTTAGTAGTTTTTGCGTGAATGAGTAACAAACATCCATCCAAACATACAAACTTTCGCATTTATGATATTAATATAGATTAGCATCTTTACTAATATTATAAAAAGGTAAGATTTGTTTGTTTGTAATGAAGAAACTTCAAAAATAATGGACCCATATTAAAATCCAAACTAATATTATAAATGCGAAAGTAATTCTGTCTGTCTCTTCTCGCCTAAACCTAAATTGGGTAATAAGATAGTTTAAGACCCGAGAAAGGACATAGGATAGTTTTATCCCGGAAATCCCACGGGAACGGGAACTATGCGTTTAAAACTCGGGACATTTATTTTAGAAATTTTTCCACGCAGACGAAGTGCGGGTTCAGGCAGTGTTCAATATGTTAACCACACTAAGAAACGCGCCGCTTACTCTACTTCGAAGTGGTGTGGAGTTGAGTTTTTGGACGACACGCTCTCTATCAATTATTATATAATATATTTTTATATAATATATATTATAATTTCTCCCCATGTTGGTTCCGGGCTCCTTTGAAGAACAGGCCAACTGTCATTCTGTCAGGCAGGTCGTTAAAGGCAACTGATTGGCTATACGAGTAACTACTACCGTGACTACTAGGTGGTAGAGTTCTGCATTGTCTCGCCTGGCTCTGGTTTTTTTTATAGTATAAAACCATACCATACCACGGTACCACCGCCTTACCTAATCCTGCCGCAATAGCGTCAGTGCTTGTCACTGCCGTGTTCTGGTTTGGAGGGTAAGGTAGCCGGTAAACTCATGCATGTGGCATTAGATCTCGCCACTATATAGCAACGCACCATTAGCATATTTGGTGTCTATAGGCGATGGTTGACTCTTTTCAGACCTTGTCTTGTGTGCTAACTTATAATAGGTATTAAAAAAAAACGCATGTTAAATTACACTTCCTTCATCTTAAAGTACACTTTCCCGCGTGTTGGTCCCACCTTGTCAAAAGAAGAACAGACCAACTGCCGTTCCGCCGGGCAGGTCGTAAATGGCGACCGATTGGTATACCTGTCACTACCATCGTGAATACTGGGTGGTAGAGTTACGCAACGTCTTGCTCGGGTATTTGGTACTACCGCCTTACCTATCCCTGCCGCAATGGCGTCAGTGCTTGTCACTGACGTGTTCCGGTTTAGAGAATAAAGTAGCCGGTAAGCATATCTTATGATATATAAATAAAACTGCAACGCTCGTACGCCAAACTGTTGATGTCCAAAAATTGTTTCGACATGATTTGTAGGAAAAAACAATATTAAAATTATAAATTATAGAGTTGTCAATAGTCTACAATAATTTTATGAGCAATATGAAATTACAAAGAAAGCATGAAACACGATGGTTTTATCTGGAAACGACAGTGTAACTCGACCTGCGTTTGCTGATAACTATTCACAGATAGCTGTGCAATAATTAAGATAATGTAATTAATCGTAACAGCCTCTCGAAGTGTTCTCTGTTAGGCTATTTTGTGGCTCTCGACGTTATTGTTTTGCCCGCGGATTTACACTCTAATTTTTGAAAGATTTTTAATAACAAAGACAGAAAAAATCCTGATCCAGAGTTAACAAAGAGCTGAAATCCTGATGTCATCTTCTTTCAAATCGTTAAGATTCGGCCATTGATATAAAAAATACAAAATGCACAGTCCCGAACAAAACTGACACTCAAAACTGTCCCTAATTTCACATAAGTAGTTATAGATATGGCAAAAATATATATTTTTGCATATCCAACCTTAAGCGCTAGACTTATAGTTGTTTTTACAAAGTAATGTACGAAAAGTAATAAAATTGATAGTATCGAACTGACGCGACGTGATTCTACTTGAAATGAGCGCACAATTTCAAATATTGCGCTCATTTTTAGAGGACGTTTTTTAACACTGATTGTGTATCTTGTGTTTTTATATCAATGGATTCGGCCCAAAGGTTCGGTTTTATAAGTGAAACCACGGATTAAACTGGATATGCCCTTCGAGGCAAAGTTATAATACTTATCGATGAAATAAAATCACTCAAGAGGTATTCCTTAAGCTTTAGCTTTTTATTCGATACGATAAAATAGCGCAATATGGCATATTTCTATTTTTTTACGATATAAAATATCTAAAAGCGTTTGACATTTACAGCTCATATGAGCGGCTACGCATTTTGCGCCCAACACCGTGACTGGTGTCAAACCAACCTCAAACCACACCAACACGTATTGGTGTGGTTTGAGGGTGAAACCTTTCCGTCTCTGGCTAAGCATTCTAATCATTCATCATATTCTACCTATGGTGGGCGAATATCTAAAGATTTAATCCTAAGGTTTAAAATTTTGATAACAAAGTATTTATATATTAATACGTATACCGAAAACCTTGTACCCCTTTATACAACAATTTTACGAAGCGAAAGAATATGAAATTTAGTGCAGAACGCTATTTCTATAGACCTTCATATACTGTGTATACGTCCGATTTCAGAATAAAACTAAATCCACGCTATTTAGCTGATTTTTAATTTGACAAGCTAAAGTATTTTCTGTCTTTTTCTACTTATTTAGTTGAGAGGCAGACAACAACTTTAAATTAGTTTAAATGACGTACAGTTGAAATGCGGTCATTAAAGATCTGAGTCATTAGATGATGATAGCGAACTATGATTTTTATCAGAAATGCGTCACATTAATCTTAGAATTATAAATTTATGATATTAACGTTATAGTGTTTTGCTATAAGGGGCCATCCATAGATTACGTCACACAAATTTGGACCCCTCCCCCGTCCTTGTCACATCTGGTCACATTTGTGAGACCCCCCTACCTAGTGTGATGTTACATATTTTACATTGGAATAATGATCTCATTCGATTACTTTTTATCGACACAGGTGGCTGTTTAATTTATTGTTGCAATACTTAAATATAAAATATTATATTTTGAAAAAATGTGATGTCACAAAATTTGGGACCCCTCCCTACCCCTAGTCACACTTCGTTGACCCCTTCCCTCCCCCTTAACGTAATTTATGGATGGCACCTAAGAGAAAATATTTTTGTATCATAACATCGCAAACAAGGAAATGGCCCCACTGAGGAAAGAGACAACCATCGCCTATAGACACCAAAGATGTTAATGGTACTTTGCTGTCCTTGTGACGAGGTCTTAATGCGACATGCATAAGTTATTGGCTTTTTACAGGCAATGGACACACCACTGAAACTTTTGTATACCACAATCAACATAACTAACAATAAATAACATAATAAAAAATAATTTACTGGCTTAGTACTAAAATTGAGCAGCTTCCCCTTAAATCAAGCAAATATTTAGAAAATTTATGTATCATTTCCCCCGTGTTGGTTCCGGGCTCCTTTGAAGAATAGACCAACTGCCGTTCTGCTAGGCAGGTCGTAAAAGGCGACCGATTGGCTATTTCAGTCACTACCATCGTGGCTACTAGGTGGTAGAGTTCTGCATTGTCTCGCCCGGGTTTGGTACCAACGCCTTACCTATTCCTGCCGCAATAGCGTCAGTGCTTGTCGCTGTCGTGTTCCAGTTTGGAGGGTAAGGTAGCCGGTAAACTTATGCATGTGGCATTAGACCTCGCCACAAGATAGCAACGCACCATTAACACCTTTGGTGTCTACAGGCGATGGTGGACTCTTTCCATCAGGAGACCCATCTGCTTGTTTGCTATCTTAAAACATAAAAAAAAAATCAATATCCACAAAATAATGACACAAATATGTTTGTAATGGTTTTCTTTACAAAATGTACAATATTTTTTTAATATGTATTTATTATATTACTAGCTGCTGCGTGCAGCCCGCTGCATTATAAAAGTTTTTGGCGAATCCCGCGGGATCATCTAATATTTCCGGGATAAAAAGTAGCCTATGTGCTATTCCAAGTCATCATCTACTTGTGTGACAAATTTCATTCAAATTCGTCCAGTAGTTTTTGCGTGATTGAGTAACAAACATCCATCTATCCGTCCATCCAAACATCTAAACTTTCGCATTTATTCTTCTTATATATAAAAATCAATTGCGGTTCGTTAGTCTCGCTAAAACTCGAGAACGGCTGAACCGATTTGGCTATTTTTTGTTTGTTGAAGTCCAGGGAAGGTTTAAAAGGTGAGATAATATAGAAAAAAAATAAGAGTACCTAGTTAAAAAGGCAGAACAACGTTTGCCGGGTCACCTAGTAGTTAATACAAATTGTAATCATAGTTTTAAGATATAACGCACTTGTACCACATGAGTAGTAGTACTCTTTGCTTGTACACTGTGTTCTACTGAGTGCTAAGTGTGAGTTTTTCTTTTCGCATTCGATCGTGAGCGCGTTTGGAGTTTACTAGGAATTTGTATGTGATTTGTACAGCGCCACCTAGTGGTAAACGTGAGAAACCAGTTTTAAGCTCGCCCTTTGTACATGTTTTATATAATCTGTTTATTTTTAAGAATTGTACTTTGTGCACAATAAAGTGTTACATAAATAAATAAATAAAAGGCGATGTCTGTATAATGTGGATATTGAAGAAATACTAAAGTAGCGTCTTTATTTGAGCAATTCTTCCCCGTGTTGGGTCTGGGCTCCCCTGAAGAATAGACCAACTGCGTTTCTGCCAGGCAGGTCGTAAAAGGCGACCGATTGGCTACGTGAGTCACTACCATAGTGGCTACTAGGTGATAGAGTTCTGCATTGTCTCGCCCGGGTCTGGTACCACCGCCTTACCTATTCCTGCCGCAATAGCGTCAGTGCTTGTCGCTGTCGTGTTCCGGTTTGGAGGGTAAGGTAGCCGGTAAACTTATGCATGTGGCATTAGATCTTGCCACAAGATAGCAACGCACCATTAATATCTTTGGTGTCTATAGGCGATGGTTCACTCTTTCCATCAGGACACCCATCTGCTTGTTTGCTATCTTATGATATAAAAAAAGCAAGTCATTATGACAATTTTTGGAAACTTTTTGTATGTTTGTACTCGCATCACACAAACACCAGTAGTGTTTTCTTAGAAATAAAAAATGGCATTTTCTTAGTCTGCACTTTAGCACTGAAAAATAAAAAAGACAATTTTATTAATAACTAGCTGACCCGGCAAACGTTGTTCTGCCTTTTTAACTACTCTTATTTTTTTCCTATATTTTCTCACCTTTTAAACCTCCCCTGGACTTCAACAATTAATTCAAACCCAAAATTAACCAAATCGGTTCAGCCGTTCTCGAGTTTTAGCGAGACTAACGAACAGCAATTCATTTATATATATATAGATTCCGAATTCCCGAGCAAAAGGTAGTATAAAACATTGCCACAGGTTTTTCCATTGAACTGAAACTGTAAAAGTCCTTTAATTAAGAGTTATTAATTGAAGCTTGCAAAAGGGCTACTCAATGTTTATTATTACCAAGTTTTTAATTATGTTATTATTGGAAACCTGTTATTTGTAATTATTGACTCACGAAAAATCATTATTAAAATGACCATTGCTATTATAGTCAAAGCAAAATGTAATGAAGCGTTGCCATCAGTGTAGCGAAGATGTATTTTTTAAATATTTCCTTTTATAGAAACTAAAATAGTAATAATTATACTGCTGGACAAATTACACAAATCGATCTAATTCCAAAGCAAGCAAGTTATTTAATGTTGGCGAACGATACGAATACATAGAAAAATATAGATATTAAATACGATTACATACATAATAAACACTTAAAATACATACATAATAAACACTTAAAATACTGAAATCTATGCTCATCACAAAAATATTTTTCCCGGTCGGGAGTCGAACCAGAGTCCCATTGATTCGTTGTTAGGTTCGTTAACCACTCGACCAACGGGGCGGCAAACAACGTATTGAAAACGTGTAATTAAAATTACCTTAGCCGGTAGACACAAAAAACATTAATAGATCTGCATTGCCATTAATATTATCATTTGTAAAATAAAATAATACTTAAACGATAAAGCGTAATCAAAATTACCATTGCCTATAGACACAAAAAACTGTTACGGTGCGTTTGCTATACGTGTAGCAAAGATGTATTTTTTATCTTTTACATATAAGAATTAACTGCTGTTCGTTAATCTCGCTAAAACTCGAGAACGGCTGACCCGATTTGGCTAATTTTGGTTTTGAATTAATTGTTGAAGTCCAGGGACACAGCATCGCACCATTAACAACCTTGGTGTTTATAGGCGATGGTTTTTCTTTCCATCAGGAGAGCCATCTGTTGTTTGCTATCTCATGATATAAAAAACCCCATTATATACTCCCATCCACATAGCGAATTAGGTAATGGTAGATTTTGATTACGCTATTTCGTGCGCCAAAAGTTGTTTTAGTTTTTACGGGAGAGAATATTATAAATTAGCTGACCCGACAAACGTCGTTCTGCCTTTTTAACTACTCTAATAAGAGTGTGTTTCGGCCCGCGTACCGAAACGCCTAATAGTCCGCGCGAAACGCTCAATGTTATTATTATGGGGCGATTCGTCCCGATATTAATTACTGTAAAATATTTAAGTACAGTTGGGTACAAAAGTTTGGGAAACGATATTACAATATATTAAATGATCAGCTGACCCCGCAAACGTTGTTCTGCCTTTTTAACTACTCTTATTTTGTTTCTATATTTTGTCACCTTTTAAACCTTCCCTGGACTTCAACAATTAATTCAAAACCAAAATTAGCCAAATCGGTTCAGCCGTTCTCGAGTTTTAGCGAGACTAACGAACAGCAATTGATTTTTTATATATAGATATAGATTATTTTATGTTTAACACTTGTACAATTGTACACTTGTACACTTGTTTCACAATTCATAAATCTATATATTTGTTTTTAGTTAAATAACCAACCGGTTTCACATTTTACTGCATCATTAAGGCTAAAAACTTAATTATTGTCAACAAATAGACATGTTGTACTCGAAAGCGTTAATAATTTAGAAGTGGAAGCATTATTAACGCTTCCGAATTTATTTATATGATTAGATAGCAAACAAGCAGGTGCCTATCCTGATGGAAAGAGAAACCATCACCTATTGACACCAAAGATGTGATGTGTGAACGCACCGTGGCGTTGCTATCCATTTGGCGGGATGGCAATGCTACATGCAGAAGTCTAACGGCTCGGACTGTACCTACTTAGTAACAATTTAAAAAATTGCTGACAAATTATTTTTGAATGGGGGGATTCAGTCCACTATTTGTGGGCCGAAAAGCCCAATGAATAAATTGTGTTTAGGCGTTTCCGGGCGAAACGTTGCGGAACTCTATCATCTAGTAGTCACGATGGTAGTGACTTGTATAGCCAATCGGTCAGCTTTTTCGACCTGCCTGGCAGAACGGCAGTTGGTCTATTGCGTAAATTTCAAGAAAAATCAGGAGGATGCAAATAACTAAAGGAATCTTGGAGATACTTTTAGATAATAGATTGTAAAGAATCTATAATACACGAGTAACATGTAATAAGAAAAGTATGTGTCTTTCTCCACTGTCTAATAAGTTGTCCCCTGTGAGACCGGAACTCGGTTGAGTATCGTGACTATTGATGGGATGGTAAGTGGCATCATGATTTCTTTTTGCTGCTGATTTTTATAATAACTGCTTCAAATATACAACGTTAAATCTGTTTCTAGATTCGTTATGCTTGCATTAAAGCAATTATCTCTTTACTACTATTGTAGCTAGAATTGTTGTAGGTATATATGATTTGAAATATTGGGCGTGTTTAGCGAATCTAAGATGTTAGAAATTTAAGTTAGATAGTCAAACTAAATAATATTTTGTTCAGAGCGTCTGAGCGCAGCCGGTTTCGGCCTGGATACCCTTTTTAACTTTTGTTACTCAAAGGTGTCAAAATGTATGTAAAAAGCGTCAAAATTATACAATGGCGCCATGACATACTAAATAAAATAGCGGCATTGGAAATTTTCTAAGTAACTATAAAGTTTTCTAGTAGAAAACCTAGCTCACCGTTCTGAGTAGGTAACTAACTTATATTAAGTTCTTGCGTAGTTCTGCGGAACACGCCCAATATAATATCTAAAGTCGAGATAATAACGCTTATTTCTCAGCGGTCTTTATGTTGTCTATCGAAGAGAAACACATTTGGGTGTAGGCTAGGTTGGTTCTCATGTTGGAATAAATAGTTAGTCGACATGTCTCTTCTCGTATGCGCGACATATTGCAAGTTTTACGTTACAAGCGGGTTGGATTGGATTTGGATTGTTGACGGACCGAAACAATGGAATGAACTGGGATTTATACACTGTGATAAGATTGTTAGGATTGGAAAGGAATATTTTAAGTTTGGTTTGTATAAATGTTAGTCATTTGATAATAACACTCACAGAAGTATATGAGTGTTATTATCAAATGACTAACAATTATACTATCATTAGGTGTCCATAAATCACGAAAGGCATTAAATCCTTTTAAATTTTAAATGTCTAAATAGCGGGTTAAAGCTAAATCTCACCAAATATTAGAGGTAGGTGACTTGACAAATGTCATGTAATTTTTTTCCGCAACAAACAGTATAAATTGGGGAAAATTGGGTTAAATTTAGTAAAACATGTGTCTACACTAAAATATGTCTAAATCGTAGTTTACTAGGAATTTTAGTAGAACTACTAAATTAAGATCACGAGTAAAACATATTTTATAAATACAAATTTTAATAACGTTTTCTAAATATTCCTTTAGTTAATTAATGTTTTACATAAATTGTATATTTTTATTACATTGTAATTTTTTGTATCGAGTCCATCTTTCAGGTTTTGATAATCGTACATACGTAAACCCAGTACGCACGTCAGTGTATATAATCGTACATATATAAGATCATTCCATAATAGGTGAAAGTATTTTAACCCAGCATTTGAGACGTCTAATTAAAGATATCCAGCTAAAAACAAATGTCATTCAAGGGTGTAATTTTTTTTTATTTGTACGAATAAAATTTCATACAAATCAGAAAGTGAATTGAATGACGTTTGTTTTTAGCTGGATATCTCTGGTTAGACGTACCTACCGAATGTTGTGTTAGAATATTTTCACCTAATATGGAATGACCCTACACAAACTGAAAAGAAAGTTTTTTTTTTTTGAAATCGAGCTATTGTTTTATAAAATTCGTAGAAACACAGTTCCTTTTGAGGTTTTCGAGTGTTCGATTTTCTCACTGTGATTATAGACCTAACTTCTAGTTACAGATTTAAATCGTTTGAAAAATCCAAATGAGCATACATTAGCATTCGTATTTACGTATAAATATCATTGTGATCATCATCGCCGTCTCTCCACCACTATCACCAGCATCACAAAAGTTAAAACACACACATACACACACACATACCCACACACATACACACACACACACACACAAACATACATACAGACATACTGACGTCATCGCGAAAACAGTCGGAAAAGGTTCCTAGGAGGTCCTAGTAGGACCTCAAAACGTGGACATGTGGTCAAACTCGATTTTCGAAAATCATTCCAACATAATCCTTCGAAATTCCTCATCTACATACGTAGCGAGAAGTTAAAAAAACACATGCAGTTTTTATTCAGACTTATTTAGTTTTATTTATTCAAAACAGATAAGAAGTGATAAAAGTTAAGATATGTTGTAATTTTAATTGCTAATTTGCATGAAAGAGGCTTAAGAAATTGCTTTTAATGTTACTAAAACTACATAATATTAAAAAAAATCTTTCGACTTACCACTTAATGATGTACGATGAATAATAGGTCTCTATACTAATTATCAAGGATGTTCAATAATTACGCTAACATACACTTGCACTTCATCACTATTGATTACACTCTTTCACAATAATTATTCAATTTTATTATATTATCACTCAATTTTATTTCAATTACACATTCATTTTTCTTTTCATAATTGTTTATTCAAAACACATTAAAATTTTGAACACCAGCACGATATTTTAAAATTAGAATAAATTAATTAGAGTTAGGATTAAAAAGTTTTTCTTTCTTTTTAAAATTTTAAATTCGAATCCTATTCTAAATTCAAACGTTTTGAAATTTGAACACGTCACTATTTTATTCGGATCCTGTTCTAAATTCGCGAAATAAGACACTAATTAATTACGGGATGTGTTTAGTGTATTTCACTAGAAATGCCTTTAAATTCAACTAGCGTGGTTTACATAAATCGCGTGTCGTGATGGGAGCGAGGCGAACAGGGGCGCGCGAATGACGTGTCTCCACCTAGGTGCGGATAAAATTATCTTTATCTATAAAACATTGCTTGTTTGTTTGCGTGACTCAATCGTTAATGAGAATATAAGATTACTAATAAATTAACATTGTGTAATAGAAATATAGATAATAAAATCTATTGTAAAGGCGATTGCATTCTCATTTATGATTGCCACGATAGTTGTAATAAATCCATACATAAAAAAATAACTAGGTTTTTTCAAGTGCAGTGTTATGTTTGCGATAAGTACTAATCTCTACATAATATAATAAAATCGTAGGAAAGTCAAAACTGTACATTGAATATTTTTTTTAAATACTTGGGGCGTGATCTACGATCGATATCGGAGCTAATTTTTTTCTGAAAAAAAATTTTGTCTGTTTGTTTGTTTGTCTGTATGTCTGTTTGTCTGTATGTATGTCCAGGGTAAACTCAAAAAGTACTGCATGGATTTACTTCAAATTTTGCATGAATATTACTAACAGATCGGGTCAACATATAGGCTACATATTATCACGCTATCACATACAGAGGAGGAGCAGTGCGGAGTAAACGAAGTCCGCGCGGACGAAGTCGCAGGCAACAGCTAGTCTATGCTATTATATGCATAGACTAGCTGTTGCCGTAGGAATAGGAAAGTCAAAACTGTACATTGAATATTTTTTAAAAGAATACTTGGGGCGTGATCTACAATCGATATCGAAGCCAAAAATATAGTTTTTAGAATTTTTGTCTGTTTGTCTGTATGTATGTCCGGGGTAAACTCAAAAAGTACTGCATGGATTTACTTCAAATTTTGCATAAATATTACTAACAGGTCGGGTCAACATATATGCTACATATTATCACGCTATCACCTACGGGGGAGGGCTGTGCGGAGTAAACGAACTCCGCGCGGACGAAGTTGCTACCAACAGCTCGTAATACATAAAACAACTATTTTTAAAATGTCTGTCTGTTTCTGTTCGTACGGGGTAATCTCTGAAAAGGCTGGACTGATTTTGATGAAACTTTCACTAAAAGATAGAGGAGTTATAGGGCAGAACATACGCTTTTTGCCCGAGTGGTTAAAAGGAAGTAATGATTTTGGATATTCTACACTTTTTATCGTCGGCACTTGGTGAAACTCCATTTTAATGTAATATTTTATCACTTATACACTTGTACTGTTTCACAATAAAGCTATTATCACTTATTACCAACCGGTTTCGCTTACACAAGCATCATCAGGGCAATTTGTAGTTAGTTAGTTATTTTGGATCACGCGAATGAAGTCGCGAGTAACACCTAGTGTAAAATAATATATAAAATATCTGTTTGTATGTTTAAATGGACTGTTATTAAATTTAGTGGAAGACGAAAACTCTGTTGCTAGTGGTGTCTCGCCAGGGTCTGGTTCCACTGCCTTTCCTATTCCAGTCGTAATAGCGTCAGTGCTTGTCACTCTCGTGTTTCGAGAGGGTAAGGTAGCCGATAAACTTATGCATGCACTAAGATCGTGCCAAAAGAATAACAACACACTATTAATATCCTTGGTGTCTATGGCGATAGTTGTCTCTTTCCACCAGGAGAGACATCTGCTTGATTGCTATAACATAAAAATGCAAGAAAATATTATTAAAAGTTAAATTAAAATATTATTAAAAATATTATAAAAAGGAGGAAGAACTTCCTGTTCCCAAATCAGGAACAGGAAGTTCTTCCTCCTTCCTTATGATTAAGTCTTTATGATAAACTTCAAGTCTAATTATTAACTTATTTGGCGTAGATTAATAATAATAATAAATATTCACGGGATAAATTACACTTACTAATCTAACCCCAAAGTAAGCAAATTATTTGCTTGTGTTATGGATGGAATATATTACTGATTGAATTTCAGAGGACTTCGGGGATCGTGTCCAATAATATTAGATGAGAATTTTACGTACAAAGTCATCCATTTAACATATCTAGGTACAAGTATCCGTTCAATTTTTCCAATTTCCTTAAATACTAAAATAATTTTTCATATTACTAGGTTCAATATTTTTCATGTTATTAGATAGCAAACAAGGAGATACTTATACATAGAAATACATATATAAGTACTGGAATATATTTAAGAAACACCCAAACCCGGAAATACAAACATTTATGCTCATCACACAAATGGTTGTCCCCGTCGGGGATCGAACCCGAGCCCCGTCGATTGTGTTGTCAGGGTCGCTAACCACTCGACCAACGGGGCGGTCAAAGATTATGAGGGCCTAGGTCGATCCCGGATCTTTTTTTAAATATTTTTAGGGGTTCTCCTCGAAAATCAGAATTTTAATAGCTTGGAGTATAGTGATAATGTGTTAACATTCCTGTCTCGGATGAGCACGTAAACCTGTCAGTCCCGGTTAGGGGCCATCGATAAATTACATCACACGTTAACGGGTAGGGAGGGGGTCGACGAACTGTGACATTGTGTGACAAGGAGTGGGGAGGGGTTCCAAGTTTTGTGACATTATTTTTTCAAAATATAATATTAAGTACTAGCTGACGCGGCAAACGTTGTTTTGCCATTAATATTAGGAATCCATAGCGGACAAACAACGTGACACGTAATTTATATAAGTCTACGCCCTACGGGATTGTCCTTCCACGCAGCCACAATGGCATTAAACTTTATATGGTGATTAAGTATTCTTAAATTTTCTATTTTTCCGCGCAATTTTCTTAATATTTTCTTTTATAAGAACCTTCACCTTACAATTACAAACACAACAAAAAAAAATTACCGAAATTGGTCCAGCCATTCAGGCGTGATGTCGTGACCAAGGAAATTAGGGATTGATTTTTATATATATATATAGATTACAACACTGAATTTAAAAATCAACCTGTATAGATAAAAAATATTTGAAAGAGATTATCATTCCAATGTAAAATTATGAATTTTTGTGATATCACACCACGTAGGGGGGGTCTCACAAATGTGACCAGCTGTGACAAGGACGGGGAGGGGCAAAAAATCATGAAACTCGTGTGACGTATTTATGCAAAAGACAAGCAGTAGTCATCATGTTGGTAAAATGCGTCGATGAAGATAACCACTCATCTTGCCAATCAGTGCACTGCGGTGAATCGATACAACTGTTAAAGCTTGGTTCACTCTGCCTTCCCCGCAAGGAAACCGGCGTGAAGATTAGTTTAGATTTTTGAGAAATATTTCATAATTTTTATAAATATTTCCTTGTTTATTTTTTCGCACGTTACGCTTAAACTAGCACGGGCAGTTAAAAGGTCAAGTGAAGCCGCGTGTTGTACTAGTGTATTAGTACAAGATGCGGCTGCAGTCGACCTTTCCTTATCAAATTTCCTAAAAATATTTTTTTAAAACTAATATTTTAAAGAGCATTTTTTTATTTTTCTTATGGATAAATTAAAATTATGCTAAATCGATTTTAAAAATTGTTTCACTTATGGAAAGCCACATTATTTCGGAGTAGCATAGGCTTTTCCGACTAACCAAAATGAAGTAATGTTTTAGATTCACGCGAACGAAGTTGCGGGCAAGTACATACAGCTACTATCCATACTTCCATACTAATATTATAAATGGGAAAATGTATTTGTGTGTTTGTTTGCCCGTTTTTCTCAGTAAAACTGAGCGACGGAATGACGGATTGATATTTTAAGTGGAGATAGTTCAAGATATGGAGAGTGACATAAGCTACTTTTTGTCTCTTTCTAATCTCCCACTCCCCTAAAATGAATTTAACGCGGGCGAAGCCGTGGGAAAAAGCAAGTGTAATATAATAGTAACTCAACAAAACATAAAAGAGTTGCCGCCCTGTATAAGATTACGGATAAATCCGGTCAAGTCCGGATGTTAAGGACTTAGTCCGGACATAACTTCTAGACTAAGCTATCCGGATTTATGTGCCAACCGAATTTTTTCATGCCAGTGCCAATTTGTCACACAACAAATCACAACAATAATTTCATCGTGGGTTATTGAATAAAGCTATATTGTTAAAAAGTTATTAAATAAAATTTAAGTATAATTATACTGAGTCTCATTTTCAGCAAAAATGCCGAACTTTTTTTTACAGAAATTCAAGGCCTTGTAAGTTACAAGTTGTAACTCTAGGCCCAGATCAACACGGAGGTTTTATTAACTAAGGCTCCGGTTACATTTTGGTTAGTTCGAATGCGAGTGTTTAATGCGGGTGCTTAGTATTAAGGAAAAAACACGCGTAGACAACTGTTGATTAGTGCGAGTGCTTAGTAATCAGCGTCTATTTACTTTAACATCCTTGTACACAAAATGCATTGTTTTTTTTAAACGCACAAACATTCACATTTTCAATATTATTAGGAAGCAGGTGGTTAATGTATGAATAGTCTCACAGATCTCCACAATAGCTAATGGAGTTGATCTCCGGAATCCATTCGGCGGCTTCCCACACAATAATCCCATTTCACGTGCTAAAATACGAAGTTGTTCGGAGTGGGTATGTTTCAACAGCATAGTGAGTAATTTAATGTAGAACGCGCGCGTCCCATGGACCTTGAAGCAACGATTATCGTGCGATCAGTCTAAAGCAGCGGTCGGCAACCTTTTGGCAGGCAAGGGCCACAAGGTGGCAAAATAAAGGGGCACTTATTATAATAACCATAGAAGCCCAATATACCTACGTACAGTTGGTTATATAATCCTATAGAAAAAAATGAAAATGCTATTGAAATTGTTACAAATATGAAATTTAATTCGTATTATTATAATCGTATTCCTCATTCGTTCGTTCGCGGACAGAGCAAAGCACGTTCTTAAAACTGGATACACACTATACAGTCGATGCCGATAGTTTATGCATTTATTTTGATATTTATAAATTATTTACAAAACATTCACGGACCGCCCGCGGCGAGCCCGCGCCCGTGCCCGCGGGCCGCGTTTTGCTGACCACTGGTCTAAAGGATTGACATATGAGCTTATACTGCGGTTTTAAAGAAAAGAATTATTAATACCGTTGCGAACATTCTAGATAAAGGAACAAACACAATAATATCAGTGGAATAATGTAGAAATAAAAGAAAGAGACAGCTGCTTTTATTGGCCATAATGGATCTTCTCTATACTATGCGACTTGTATATGAATATGAATTGTTTACGCGTAAGATATGTAAGACTCATTGATAGATTTTTAGAGAACATTTTCATTCCCGCCTCGTTAGTGCTAATCGACTAGCGAGTAAAACGGTTGTGTACGAAGATCGGTGAAAAAATATAGCCTGTTGTAAGACATGTTAGTAAAACTACAATATAATTTGGATACTTTTATATGTTCGCAGTACATGCAAGGTATTTATTTTTGCATGGTATAAAAGACACGTGTTTGGTAAAGCGATTGGCTTTTTGTTTCCACACGATTGGTTTTCTGGCTGCGCTCCGATCCGGTAGTAGCTATAACATTGTTGATCCGTTGAAGTGCTTGATAAGGTTAATCTGAATACTTTTTGATTTTGAATAGGTTCAAAGATGAACTGATGCTTGATAGAGTTCGTGGACATTTCACTGGTTGACTGTTATTTGTGTTTTTATTTTATTTTTGTACTTTGTTTAAATTACGTCAACTGTGAGAGACAAAGTTTTAAAAGGTGAAATTAATTAAACTTGCTACTATCCGCGAACTATTCCATGCATCCTCCGTGATGGCACCGAAAAGAGAGACGTCGGTTTAATAAATGGATAGGACTCACCGATGGTTCCGATCAAACGAAGACCCCCAGCGGCACGCTTATCCGCCCACATCCACAAAATACGTACATGAATTGTGTGCTTTTGTGATTGGTGCCGGCGTGGTCGTGGTTGTAAAAGTGTGGTGGATGTGGGCGGATAAGTGTGCCGCTGGGGGTCTTGGTTTGATCGGAACCATCGGTGAGTCCTATCCATTTATTAAACCGACGTCTCTTTTTTCGGTGCCATCACGGAGGATGCATGGAATAGTTCGCGGATAGTAGCAAGTTTAATTAATTTCACCTTTTAATAATGGATTTCCGCAAAGTAACGCCTGAATCAATAAAAGACAAAGTCTTAGTCTTTACATGCTAATATGTTAGGATAATAATGCATTACCATACTATATTATATAAAATTACCAGAGTGTTTTCATTAACTTGAGGTGTTTTTGAAAATGCAAAGCATTATTTTACGTAATAATAAATATTACGCGTAACGAATTACTTAATTAATATATACATTATACATCTCAACATTTTAATATATACGAGTACAGTATACAACTCTAGATGATATTTATTTTATTGATTTAAACTCTTTATTGCATGAAATATACAAAAGGCCAACTTAACGTCTAAAAACATTTTATGCAGGATTTTAAACATTAATGTACTCTAGATTCACACGCAATTGTACAAATTAAACTTCTGATTTTGAACAATAGACACACTTTAAAACGTTATTTAACAACTCCAATCATATAAAATTTTAAAGGCTTGCCTAGTGAGGCAAATAGTAGTAAGGTCAGAATGTAATTACAAAATAAATACATTTTTATTTTAACATATTTTCATACCTAAATGTCGCGTAAAAAATTGCAGTGTACTCCGACACGTCTGCACTTGAACGCACTCCATAAAAGCATATACTCTAAGTTGTAGTCTGATTCATATCACTGATTATATGCTCTGGCTTATCGCGAAACAATGAGTGGCGGCCCACAAATAGATATTCGCTAATCGGGTTAGTCGGCATGTCGGTACATGGTTAACGCTAACAGTCAGCTTAGGATATGCATCGTGAGATATGTCACGAATTATACAGGCTTTGTCAATGTCTATTTTTTATATCGATAGCAAACAAGTAGATGGTCGTCCTGATGGAAAGAGATATAAATAGACGCTAAAGATGTTAATGGTGCGTTGATATCCGTGTGGCATCAGCTACCTTCCTCAGTACTTCTCGTTGAAAAAACAGTAGGAAAAACTTTGGATCCTTTTTAAGAAAATTGCGCGAACGGTGGAGTTTGAAATTTGGCACAGTTAAAGTTTATATTGGGGAGGACTGCAGAAAAAAAAATACATATAATAAAATAATAAAATAATAATAAAAAAATATACATATAATAATAATATACATATAATAAAATCGTAGGAAAGTCAAAACTGTACATTGAATATTTTTTTTTAAAGAATACTTGGTGCGTGATCTACAATCGATATCGAAGCCAAAAATATAGTTTTTAGAATTTTTGTCTGTTTGTCTGTATGTATGTCCGGGGTAAACTCAAAAAGTACAGCATGGATTTACTTCAAATTTTGCTTGAATATTACTAACAGGTTGGGTTAACATATAGGTTACATATTATCACGCTATACCTGCGGAGGAGGAGCTGTGCGGAGTAAACAAAGTCCGCGCGGAGGAAGTCGCGAGCAACAGCTAGTTTCAAATGAAATAAATCAGAAGTTAACTAAAAATCATTAGCAGGAACTGATTTTAAATCAACACTCAGTAGTTGGTTACTATCTATATGCTTTTACTCAGTATAAGAATATACATATTATACCTAAATTATAATAAATATTTGTAGTTAAATATTTTATAAATACAAGTTAAAATACCGAAAATTATACAAATTGATTAAAATGTCCAAACGAAAATAATTTTCAAATTCAATTCAAATTCAAATAATATTTATTCGACGTAGGTACATTTAAGAACACTTGTCGATGTCAAAAAAACATATCACAACAAAATATAAAAGACAATTTATACAATACTAGCTGAGCCCGCGACTTCGTCCGCGTGGAAAAATTAAAAAAAATAGCCTAAGGTACTCGCTATCATATCAGCTATCTTTCAGTGAAAGTCCCGTCAAAATCGGTCCAGTCGTTCCAGAGATTAGCCGGAACAAACAGACAGACAGACAAAAATTCTAAACAATGTTATTTTGGTATACGTACCGTGTATACATCCATATGCATTTAGTAAAAACGGTTATTTTAATATTACAAACAGACACCCCAATTTTATTTATTTGTATAGATGGCGTCAACGCTTGCATTTCTTGCAGATAAAATTGCCCTAACACACATCAATTGATTTTTTTTTGGTAAATCTATCATATCCGAATTCCGGGTACACTTTAAATATCAAGTCTTTAATGTTGGTTACGATTTCATGAAGGTCTTTACCTATGTAAAATTTTTTTGTAGCCTGATTCAGGATTTTTCCCTAAGTAACCACTAACCAATCAATATGATCTTGTTTGGAAAATTTGTGCTTCTTCTACCTAAATGATTGCTCATGTTGGTATACCTACAGCTTCAAAAATTAATGAGTTTTCCACAATGGGGAAGATTTAAAGCAAGAATTATTAATATCATAACTACAAATCCTTATTAAGTAGCTATACAAATACAGTACTTACACCTACTTACTAACGAATTAGACACATATCAGGCCAAAGCGAACGATCATGTATCCCTCAACAACACCGTAAAATACACAAAATAGATCGAATATTCAACTACTACAAAGTAAAGTGATTTTTTTCAAAGAAG
Organism: Apodemia mormo; assembly: GCA_036924255.1. Lineage (NCBI taxonomy): Eukaryota > Metazoa > Arthropoda > Insecta > Lepidoptera > Riodinidae > Apodemia > Apodemia mormo. Next base: position 2,989,556 of record JAUPFN010000004.1, read on the forward strand.
GAAAATCCAACGTTCCGTATCAAAGAAGTCTATTGCGAAAGGAGCCGGTCACATGTCTACTTCGCGCGGGCCGCAGAGGTTAAAGGTATATGATTCCACTCATGTACCTTAAAAAAAACCGGCTAATTGCGAGTCGAACTCGCGCATTAAGGGTTCCGTACCATAATCTATAAAAAAACGGCAAACAATCACGTTTGTTGAATGGGAGCCTTCTTAATATTTATTTTATTTTAATTATTTATTTTTAAAGTGATTTTATGCAAATGCAAAAGGGAGTTTATGCAAAAAAACACGTTTGTTGTATGGTGGTCACCCTTAAATATTTATTTTATTCTTTTTTTAGTTTTAGTTATTATAGCGACAACATAAATACCTACATCATCTGTGAAAATTTCAACTATCATGGTTCATGAGATACAGCCTGGTGACGGACAGATAGAAAGACGTACAAACGCACGGACGGACAGTGGTGTCTTAGTAATGGGGTCCCGTTTTAAACTTTGAGTATGGAACCTTAAAAAGTATAGTAAAGCCAACGCTCTCACAGTTCGGCTCTTCTCGGCAATGTTCGGTTCTCGTTCGGCGGTCAGAGTAATGCGCCGCATCGTGCACACTGCACACAGCCTTTCGGTTAATACCTAGATAGTACCTAGGTATGTTGAGTTATTTTCGTTTTACATTTTTTTTTAAACTATGCATCTAAATAACGTGGTATAAGAGTCAAAGTTTGTCTTCCTAAGATCTTCGTGTTGATGAAGTACTTTTCGTTAGTAAGGATTAATATGATAAGGATTAAAATTCACCTATTAATTTTCTATAATTTTTCGACTCAAAATTCCTTATTGTGTTGTTGTTATAAGAGATATATATATATAGTGTCGTGGACTTTTTTGTGCATCTACTAAAAACCAATATATTTGTAGTACATTGTACTTACGTGTACTTAAGCATTACGCCAGCAAGCGCACGCGGATACAGCCGTTCGATACCGCTTTTTCTTCCGACTTATTTTACAAATATCGATATTTTAACTACGCTAAGAATAATTGTAACGTAATCCTCATGAATGTAGCTATCATAAAACATACACATAAAAATTTTTCAATCCGACTTGTAGTTCCAGGAATTAGCATTTAGCGCATTCAATGAACAAACAAACGTTAAAATACTCGTATCATATCATATCATCCATACTAATATTATAAAGGTGAAAGTAACTCTGTCTGTTACGCTTTCACGGCCAAACCCGGAAATCCCATGAGAACGGGATCTATGCGGGTTTTTATTTTAGAATTTTTTCCACGCGAACGAAGTCGCGGGCACAGCTAGTATCATAATAAAGATAATTCTAAACTCAACGATTTAATTACATGTATATGTGTTTCAATACGTTAGCGCGATGTATTTTCGTGCAGCGCCATCTAGTTAATGTGTTCTACGTTACGCTTTATGCTCTGTTTTCTTTCGATTAATTTTATTTCCTGTGGAAACGAAATATTTTCCCGCGATAAAAAGTAGCCTATGTCCGTTCTCGACGTCTTATCTATGTTTATGCCAAATTTCATCAAAATCGGTCCAGTGGTTTAAGCGTGAAAGCGTAACAGACAGACAGACAGACAGACAGACAGACAGACAGACAGACAGACAGACAGACAGACAGAGTTACTTTCGCATTTATAATATTAGTATGGATTTGTAAAATACGATTCATAAAAATCACGTCAACCAGAGAGAATTTTGTTTTGCTTACAGAAATGACCAATTATTTAAAAAAAAATCAAATAAAATATATATTTCAAAATTATAATTTTAAGCAAACATGAAGACGGACATTTATAAAATTAATAAAAATATGTCAATTAAATGTCATAATTACAAAAATTAGATCTAGTGATGTCAACATTAAATTACTATTAATGTTATAAATTAACAGTAATTTAATAATAATTTAACTGATTATTAATGCTACATATATGTAATATAATTGAATAACATCTAATAATTTATATAATACAATTGAGTAATGTTTATCTATGTAAAATTTCTAAAATAATGATTAAATGTTAATTAGATTAACTATTTATTAAAATGAACTATAATTTGCATGCCTGCGATATAAGGGTAGAATAAGCAGAACAATGTATGTAACTAATAACCTTTTTGTAACCTTATTCTGGCAAATAAAAAAATATTATTATTATTATTATAAACTTATAACTTATAAATAAGTTATAAGTTTATAATAGTTTTGCACACCGGCACTACCGGTTGACTATGGCGGGCTAGAAATAATGTTGTAACACCTATTGTATAACCCATTTTCATGCAAATAAAATATTCTATTCTATTCTATTCTATTATTATTGAAAATAAACATCACATTACATTCATGTGACATACATGATAATAAACACACATGTATACTAATTTCTTTAAGGTTAAGGGACCATCCATAAATTATGTCACAAGTTAAGAGGTAGGAAGGGGTCGACGAAATGTGACATTGTGTGACAAGGGGTAGGGAGGGGTTCCATTTTGTGACATCACATTTTTTCAATATATAATATTTTATATCTAAGTATTACAACACCAAATTTAAAAACCCACCTGTATAAATAAAAAAAAATATCGAATGAGATCATTATTCCAATGTGAAATTGTAAAATATGTAACATTACACTAGGTAAGGGGGTCTCATAAATGTGACCAGCTGTGACAAGGATGGGGGAGGGGTCCAAAAATCATGAAATTCGTGTGACGTAATTTATGTATGGCCCCTAAGCTCTGTTGTCAAACTTAAAAGAGATTTTATCGTTTAGTCTGTGGTCGAATTTCGGCACCGACCACACAGTCTATAGACGACTAATGTTTGATTTTCCGTATTGAATGCATTCTGGCAACGCCGTAATTGACTAACTCAAGGCCACAGTGAATGATAGTAATGTACAGAGCATCTGATTGGTCGACACTGATTACCCAATCACTACTCATTGGCGCGTGGACATTTACATCGGAACTATAAGTCAGATGTGTTGACACAAGTCATTCGCCTATTATTAGGTGTCTATGGGCTGTGTGGTCGGTGAATTTCGGCCATAGGCGATCGCTAGTATATTTAAATCCAGTGATATTTATTTATAAAATAGAAGAAATTCGTGTATATTTGCAATGACCGTATTTGCTACACTCTGATCAATGGTAACTCATGCATTTATAAATACTAACGATCGAACTGTGGTCGAAATTCGACTAAAGACTAAACATTAAAATCTCTTTCAACGTTTGACAACAGAATTTAGCTGTAAAGAATATAGCATACATGTGTGTATATTACTATATATTATGACACATGAATGTATTGTGTGTAATGTTTATTTTATTAATTTAATGTATTTCTAATGAACTTTATTTAAAAATATTAGAGTTCTTCACTCCTCCACTCCTTCGCCGTGTTGGTCCCGCCCTCCTTTGTAGAATAGGCCAACTGCCGTTCTGCCAGGCAGGTCGTAAAAGGCGACCGATTGGCTATACTTATATATTTAATTCAAATCCTCGTTCATTTCCCTGACAGCTTCCGCTATATTTCCGATACTAAAGTGACGATAGAGCTGGAGATCGTCAGCATAAAGATGAAAATTTGATTTAATTATAGAAGTAATAGTGTTAATAAATGATGAAAATAAAAGTGGAGAAAGGACTCCACCTTGCGGCACACCGGCATATAAATCGATCCAGTTGGAATTTAAGTTCACCAGATATTACACTTTGCGATCGACCTTGAAGATAAGATCTAAACCAGTCGAGAGCTGATGTAGAAATATTAAGGGAAGCAAGTACTCTTAGTAACACATCAAGGTCTACTGAATTAAAGGCACTGCTAAAATCCAGAAGAACAAGAATAGTAAGCTTTTTGTCATCAATGGCCTGACGGATGTCGTCAGTTACTCGGATTAGAGCAGTGATGGTGCTATGTCCCGGCCGAAAGCCTGACTGGTGAGGGTGAAGATGAGAATTTCTTCTGAGAAAATCATTCAGCTGAGAGTGAGCTATGTGTTCTAATACCTTGGAGAGATATGGTAGAATTGAAATAGGACGAAAATGCGTAGAAGAAGAGGCATTAGGAAGAGGCATTAGGAAATTTTAATTTTTTTTTTATTACTTTATTATTTTTTTTTATTTTTTTTAATTATAACTTACCCCTTGTTACATCAGCTATCTGCCAGTAGAAGTCCCGTTAAAATCGGTCCAGCCGTTTCGGAGATTACTTGGAACAAACAGACAGACAGACTAAAATGGTAAAAAATGTCATCTTTGTATGTGTATCGTATATACTTCCATATGCATTTACTAAGAAGCGGTTATTTTAATGTTACAAACAGATATTAAAATTTTATTTATTTGTATAGATAGCAAATAAGCAGATGGTCTCCTGATGGAAAGAGACAATCGCCTATAGACACCAAAAATGCGTTGCGTTGCGTTGCTATCCTTGCGGCGGGGACTGAATGCCACACGCATAAATTTAACGGATACTAAAGGGAATTCGTTAAACGGCCGGATATCAACACCGATAACTAAAGTGATAAGCATTGACGTAACATCTCCGCCGTGTGGGTCCCGGCCTCCTTTGAAGAATAGGCCAACTGCTGTTCTGCCAGGCAGGTCGTAAAAGGCGACCGATTGGCTATCGAGTCACTACCATCGTGGCAACTAGGTGGTAGAGTTCTGCATTGTCTCGCCCGGGTCTGGTACCACCGCCTTACCTATTCCTGCCGCAATAGCGTCAGTGCTTGTCGCTGTCGTGTTCCGGTTTGGAGGGTAAGGTAGCCGGTAAACTTATGCATGTGGCATTAGATCTCGCCACGAGATAGCAACGCACCATTAACATCTTTGGTGTCTATAGGCGATGGTTGACTCTTTCCATCAGGAGACCCATCTGCTTGTTTGCTATCTTATGATATAAAAAAAAAAAAAATTGACGCTATTGCAGCAGGAATAGGTAGGGCGGTGGTACCAGACCCGGGTGAGACAATGCAGAACTCTACCACCTAGTAGCCACGATGGTAGTGACTTGAAAGTTGAATAAAATTTGCAATATTATGGTAAAATATTATAATTTATCTCAGGAAAACCGTTAGGTAGGACTGTAAATTGCTTGCACAACTATTTGTTATAATACGAATATTAAATTTATTTTAGCGAAATTTCCCCAGAGAAGAATCTCATATAATATAATCCTGCGAAAGTACAGAGCTAATGTACACAATATTCGTAGTGTCGACACCAGAAAGTCACTCGTCACATGTCACATTGAACTTTCCACCACCAGATTTTGCCCCGATTTTCGAGAATAGAGTTCACCAAATCTCTAAGTTTTGAGGTGCTAGGAACCTTTTCTTAGTATTTTCACGATACCGTCAGCGTGTCTGTGTGTATGTAGGTATGTGCGTATGTAAACCTCTCATAACTTTTGAACTGCTTGATCGATCGAAACGCGGTTGATGGCATTTGATTAGTTTCCGCCAAACTTAGACTTTCTAATAATTTTAATCGAGGCCCAGGAGATTTTGAGAAACTTTTGGAAATTGTCGGTATAACAATATATTTTTAAAATAATTCCTAGATTAATATACTGATTGATAGTAAAATCTAATTAGTTATTTTCCTAAAAACATTATGTCTGAAATTGCAATAAAATTTGATTATCCATTCGGGAGTTATCGTTGACGAAAAACGAGATTGATGAGATCGGCCTCAAGAATATAGTGTCAGTCGAATTATTTTTTTTTATATCATAAGATAGCAAACAAGCAGATGGGTCTCCTGATGGAAAGAGTCAACCATCGCCTATAGACACCAAAGATGTTAGGTGCGTTGCTATCTTGTGGCGAGATCTAATGCCACATGCATAAGTTTACCGGCTACCTTACCGGAACACGACAGCGACAAGCACCGACGCTATTGCGACAGGAATAGGTAAGGCGGTGGTACCAGACCCGGGCGAGACAATGCAGAACTCTACCACCTAGTAGCCACGATGGTAGTGACTCGATAGCCAATCGATCGCCTTTTACGACCTGCCTGGTAGGACGGCAGTTGGCCTATTCTACAAAGGAGGCCGGGACCAACACGGCGGAAATTAATTAAGCCGTATTAAAATTCAGTGGATAGTACCAAGTAAATCTTAATAAGGAATATAGCGTTTGTATATATATATATATATATATATATATATATATATATATATATATATATATATATATATATATATATATATGCCATATTCTCTCCCATCTAAATTGATTATTGCGCTTGATTTAATTATTTACAATTGCGCATAATTACTATTAATCTGTATGTGATACACATTTATGAAAAAAATACCCTGAAACAGGGGATGAAAGACGGTAAAATGTTCTGATACTAACAAGTCAGACCCGCAGGCGGAGTTGCGCGGGTTTGTTAGTATTAATGCAACATCCACAACTTAGCTCCAAAGGACATGCTTGGTTTCAATTTCCGCTTAGAAGCAATCTAAATAGCTTTATTAGTAACTATTCAAACTGCGCTCCGAGTAAACAATAGAGTTTGATGAGAGCCAGTGCGATGTGGTGAAGGGGTGGCGGTAGGGGTGCGCTCGTATGGCGTAACATTATTAACACACCCACTGGAGCTTACAGTTAGAATTTGTAGATTATTAAAGTGTATCAAGTGTACGAGAGAAGATAACAATATATTATTCAAAAATAACGAAAAACTGGCCAAGAGCGAGTCAGTCTCGCTCAGCGAAATATCGTATATATACAGGGTTACCTTTAAAACACCAGCAACCTCGCAGGACTAGGTAGCTGACATCATATACAAAAACATTTGTTCTACGACCTTTGATAATTTGTTGGATTTTACTTTCATACGAAAAAAAAAGGAATTAAAGTTTTCGCTTGAACGTTCTTAACTCTACGTGCATCGCAAAGATTAGGTAGAAAAATGTTACTATTATTACTACTAGCAGTGCATCCAAATGAGGAGTTCGTCAGTCTCGCTAAAACTCAAGAACCGCTGGACGGATTTGTTTGGTTTTAAAACATTTATGGAGGTTCAGGTTAAGTTTAAAGGGTGAGAAAATATAGAAAAAAATAAGAATAGTGAAAAAGGCAGAACAACGTTATATATATATATATATATATATATATATATATATATATATATATATATATATATATATATATATATATATATATATATATATATATATATATATATATATATATATATATATATATATATATATATATATATAATATATATATATAAATCAATTGCTGTTCGTTAGTCTCGCTAAAATTCGAGAACGGCTGAACCGATTTGGCTAATTTTGGTTTTGAATTAATTGTTGAAGTCCAGGGAAGGTTTAAAAGGTGAGAAAATATAGAAAAAAACAAGAGTAGTTAAAAAGGCAGAACAGCGTTTGCCGGGTCAGCTAGTAGAACTATAATATTATGTGTGTTTATTTGTTATTGAATGATATAAAAAATTAAATTTCTTATTGCCACGGAATATCTCAATATTGTAATCGTATGTACAAAAATAGTAGTGCCCGTGGTACTTAATTACTTCCGCTCAAAGATGTGTGCAGTACGAAAATAGCGGCATCGCAGGCTTACGGTGTTTTAGCTGTTCATCGCTGTTTGGCTTACGCTGGGATACTATGGTTACTAATAATGTCGGATATTCTTGAAATTTTATTTATTTAATGAGATTAGCAGCTGAATTTCGTTAAGTTCGGTTAAATTTCCCCAAGCAATCCACGCAGATTGTAAAGTGATTTAAAGTTTTTTGTAAATCCCATGGGATCTACGGGACGGCCTTTGGTTTGTTTTGTTGTAAATACAAGATTTATTTTTATTTTTTGACCATATGTTGGTTCGGAATTCCTTTAAAGAATAAAACGTCAGTCGTTCTGCCAGGCAGTTCGTAAGAGGCAAATGATTAGTCCCAAAAGTCCGGTGACGCAGTAACGACCCATAAGGTCAACTGTAATAGTCATTTCGAAAAAAAAAAATGATTAGCCATGCGTTCGTCTCTCACCAACTGCGAGTCACTACCATCGTGGCTACTAGGTGGTAGAGTTCTGCATTGTCTCGCCCGGGTCTGGTACCACCCCATTAACTATTCTTGCTGTAACAGCACAAAACAAATACGGACAGAATTCAATCTACATATAAAGGGTTCTCAAGCAGCGCAAACATAGTCACCTCTCACGGACACAATATCTCGGAATGGTTGCGAATACTGCAAACGTGATTGCCACCCGCTTGGACTCGCGACACTGAACTTTTTTATGCAGAAAATTTGTAGTAGGTGTAACAATATCATTAAAATATTTTAGTTATTATTGTTTATTTTATATGATAAGATAGCAAACAAGCAGATGGGTCTCCTGATAGAAAGAGTCAACCATCGCCTATAGACACCAAAGATATTAATGGTGCATTGCTATCTTGTGACGAGGTCTTATGCTACGTGCATATCATTGTGAGACTACGTATCTTCGACTTATCGTTTGCGCACTGGTTATACCTCCGCCTACCTCATCGGATATACAAGCGTAAGATATTTTTAATGAAAAAAAAGCAATAAAAATAATTTTTGTCTTTATTCTCGATCACGACCCTTTTTGACGTTCCTCTTGGTCGGCTACCTTACCCTCTGAACCGGAACACGACAGCGACAAGCACTGACGCTTTTGCGGCAGGAATAGGTAAGGCGGTGGTACCAGATCCGGGCGAGACAATGCAGAACTCTACCACCTAGTGAACATAGTATTTACATTTCCGTTCTTCCTATTTCATTCTCAACAATAAATCAAACATTTAGAGATACGAGTGCCACTAGCAGGTTTTTCTGCATAATCCAAACCTGGCTCATTTCATTTCATCCCTGTGGTCCGGTCCCATCGTCCGGTTTCGGTTGTGACCACATAAGGTTTCGGGTTCGATTCTCAGGTCGGGCAATTCAAAATTGTGTTTTTCAGTTTTCTGTTAAAAAAAATTTTGCCCGGGATTAAATACCCGATTGGCGATAGATTTGCCACCTTTCGCATTGTGGGACTAATAGCCAATTGCACCAAAATTGTCTTAGCTTAGGAAAGCCCTAAATAGTAGGCTGTCCTAAGTTAAGGCAAGGTTGGTGTAATCGGCCATAAGTATCTTCGGCTACTCGTGGGTGCACTGCTTGTACCTCTGCCTACCTCTTCAGGAATACGGGCGTGAAGTTACTATAATATTAGTTTATATTTAGTCTTATATTATCCAAAAGCGTGGCCGCCCTGTCATAGACCCGTCCATTTAACGGACATATCTGTACGAGTACGCACTCCAACTGCTAATGAATTTAAATATAATGACGTCTAATCCATGCGCACATGTAATTACTCGGCGGAAGGAAAAGCTGACAAGTGTGAGACGACATCACACACAGGTTCCGTACTCAATACTTTCTTATATAGAACTAGCTGTTGCCAGCGACTTCGTCCGCGCGCAATTCGTTTACTTCGCACAGCTTCTCCCCCGTAGGTGATAGCGTGATAATATGTAGCCTATATGTTGACCCGACCTGTTAGTAATATTCATGCAAAATTTGAAGTAAATCCATGCAGTACTTTTTGAGTTTACCCCGGACATACATACAGACAAACAGAAAAAAATTCTAAAAACTATATTTTTGGCTTCGATATCGATTGTGGATCTCGCCCCAAGTAATCTTTTAAAAAAATATTCAATGTACAGTTGACTTTCCTACGATTTTATTATATGTATAGATGTAACAGTGTTTTTATTCGTACTAGTATCGTTGACTAACACCCATAACACAAGCAAATAATTCGCTTACTTTGGGGTTAGATCAATCAGTGTAATATGTCCCGTGAATATTTGTTTTATCTATACATAATATAATAAAATCGTAGGAAAGTCAAAACTGTACATTGAATATTTTTTAAAAGAATACTTGGGGCGTGATCTACAATCGATATCAAAGCCAAAAATATAGTTTTTAGAATTTTTGTCTGTTTGTCTGTTTATCTGTTTGTCTGTTTGTCTGTATGTATGTCCGGGGTAAACTGAAAAAGTACTGCATGGATTTACTTCAAATTTTGCATGAATATTACTAACAGGTCGGGTCAACATATAGGCTACATATTATTACGCTATCACCTACGGGGGAGGAGCAGTGCGGAATAAACGAAGTCCGCGCGGACGAAATCGCTGGCAACAGCTAGTTATAAATACATGAAGTAATAAAGACCTGTCAGTAGCAAAGATTATAATAATAGTTACGATCGTAACCATTACTAAGACCACGTGGAATCAAAACGTGAAATCGTTAATTAAAGTCCAAAGAATAAGTACCGCAACTTTCTGAGCAAAGTTATTTATAGTCCAAGTGAAGAACGTCAAAAAGGGTCGTGACCGAGAATAAGGACAAAAGTGAATTTTATTGCTTTATTGTTATTAAAACTTAAAAGTATCTTACGCCTGTATATCCGAAGAGGTAGGCGGAGGTATAACCAGTGGGCCGACGATAAGTCGAAGATACGTGTAGCGGTTCAAGCAATCTACAAACGCTACCAGAAAAAATAATAAAAAATGGAAAAAAAATGTAATTCAAAATAAAATCCTGTATCACGATATCACAATTAATTATCTTGTACACACTATATATAAGTTTCAACGCTTCTCAAATGGACTTCGGTCCCCAGGCAGTACACCTTGCCTGGCTGGGAACATCTTCCTTTTCCCCTTCCCTGTCTTTGTGTGACGTCATCAACCTCCACAGTTATGACGTCATCGTGACAAGAAGCTGGCCCGCCGCGCTGGTTCAATCACTAGGACCCTTTAGCGTTACGGTCCAGCGACGCCACATACGTAGTCCCACATGTGGCATTAGACATCGCCACGAGATAGCAACACACCATTAACACCTTTGGTGTCTATAGGCGATGTATGACTCTTTCCATCAAGAGAGCCATCTGCTTGTTTGCTATTTCATGATAAAAAAATGTGTTGTGTAGTAAGTTTATCGCTAACCGAAAACTTATTCAATCCGGGGCAACGTTGTTCTTATTAGAAAACTGAAAAAACACATTTTTGAATTGCCCGACCCGAGAATTGAACCCGGAACCTCATGTGGTTAACACCGACACCACACCACTAAACCACAGAGGCGATAAACAAATAATAATCCGTCGGTCTGTCGATTTGTAGATTGTGCTATTTTTTAGAAACATTCTGATCCATTATTTTTGTAAAATGTATATGAAAGACAGAAGTAAAATGTTTTACCCACAGACTAGGTATATGAATACTAATAGACACGCCATTGGGAAGAAAACGTGTCACCGCGTATATGAGCAAACGCTCCTATCACTGTCAAAAATGTCATACATTTGTAGATATGTTATACAGGGTGTAAAGAAAAGCCTGTCCGATCCGAAAGAGGTATATAGGTAGTTCAATAACATTATCAAATATATATATATATATATATATATATATATATATATATATATATATATATATATATATATATATATATATATATAAGAAAAATATCGTAGTTTGTGTCTCATTTTAGTACCAAAATTGAGCAATTTCTCCTTAAATCAAGCAAATATTTTGAAATTTTATTTATCAATATTCATAAAATAATGACACAAATGTATTTGTAATAAGCTATCAAATAATGCCTTTGACGATCGGACAGGGTTTTATTTACACACCGTATAGTGAAAAAATAGAAATAAATAATTTATTAATCGTACCAAATGAGATGACAAAGTTTAAAAATTACACTTGAAGTGATTTTATATCATTGGTAAGTTACTACTCTGTATTTCTGTATATTTTTGCAAGCTACACTGATAAACTAAGAACTTATCTTGAAAGGTGTATCCATTTAATCCGTGGTTTTAGCATACACTTTGGTGCTGGATAGTTTTTATGATAAAACTAGAAGGTGGCCATGATAATTTTAAACTAAACAAGATAAAATTACTAGGTGGTAGAGTTCTGCATTTTCTCGCCCGGGTCTGTATATAATATATAATATATAATATATAATATATAATATATAATATATAATATATAATATATAATATATAATATATAATATATAATATATAATATATAATATGTTATATATAATATAATAATATATAATATACATATAATAAAATCGTAGGAAAGTAAAAACTGTACATTGAATATTTTTTTAAAAGAATACTTGGGGCGTGATCTACAATCGATATCGAAGCCAAAAATATTGTTTTTAGAATTTTTGTCTGTTTGTTTGTATGTATGTCCAGGGTAAAATCAAAAAGTACTGCATGGATTTACTTCAAATTTTGCATGAATATTACTAACAGGTCGGGTCAACATATAGGCTACATGATTATTACGCTATCACCTACGGAGGAGGACCTGCGCGGAGTAAACGAAGTCCGCGCGGACGAAGTCGTGGGCAACAGCTAGTATGTATATATGTATATAGTGAATATTTTGGTGGGATACTTTAGAAGACCCCATTTTAACTATGCCTCACTACAATCTATATTTAGTACGATACTAAAGTTAAATTTATGTTTCGGTTGTCATGTTTCGAAATAAACCGATATTTGAGAAGAGGTGAGCGGAGGTACAACTATTGCAATAATGGTAATGTTCCGAAACATCCCAGGCATTTGTGTGATGAGCATAGATGTTGTTATTTCTGGGTTTGGGTCATTTAAGGGCTTTTATATGTCAGTATTTATATATGTATTTTTCGATTTGGAGGGTAAGGTAGGAGTTACATATGGAATGTGGCATTTAAACTTGTCCTATGGACACTCTATTAACATTTTTGATGTCTTAAGCGATTGTTATATCTTTCCATCGGAAGAGCCATCTGCTCGTTTGTTATTCTATGTGTATGGATTGTGTATATTGTAAATAAATGCCGTAACTCCCATATTTCTGAAGAGGTTAGTAGAGGTGCAGCTGATGCATCCATAAATATCAAAAGATTCAAGATTAATGATACCACCCACTTGTGACGGTTGCTTACATATCAACCCCCTTTTCTAAAGTATCTCAAAGTATAAGGTTGAGATAAAAACTATCCTACCTTTTAATTTGGACCATACTGTAGATATCTATATAATTTCATTGAAATCGGTTCAGTAGTTTAGAAATCCATAGCGGACAAATAACGTGACATGTAATTTGTATACAGACTGACTTGTGAGTTACCTTCAATATTTAAGAACGTGATAGTTGGCGATCATAAATGATGAGAGAAAATAACATTAAAAATAAATATTTAAATCCTTCTTAGTATACCTAGTAAACAATACACCGAGAATCCTATATTTACCTGCGCCATGCTTGGACGCGTGTCGCGCAGGTGCCAGGTAGTGAGGTTGAGGGCGGGGGGGTGGCGGCGGCGTGTCCTTGATGTCGACTAACGTGGCGCGCTTAGAGAGTATAATATTCAAATTTCACTTATTTTTAGAGAAATATTGGTCAAAAATTAAGCTCCTAATAAATAAGCTTAATAATAAAATTATTATTATTTCATTTTAACGAGAATCGAGTACCGAATACTCTCCAGAGTGCTAAGTGTGAGTTTTTCTTTTCGCATTCGATCGCAAACGTGAGAAACCAGTTTACCACTAGGTGGCGCTGTACAAATCATATACAAATTCCTAGTAAACTCGAAACGCGCTCACGATCGAATGCGAAAAGAAAAACTCACACTTAGCACTCTGATGTATCGAAGGTAACTCACCAGTCAGTCTGTATATTACTAGCTGACACGGCAAAGGTTGTTTTGCCATGCAAAATATTTGTATTGAATATGTTGCTGGGGTAATTAAGAGGGTTTTTTATATCATAAGATAGCAAACAAGCAGATAGGTCTCCTGATGGAAAGTGTCAACCATCGCTACAATGCAGAACTCTATCACCTAGTAGTCACGATGGTAGTGACTCGCGTAGCCAATCTGTCGCCATTTACTATGTGCCTGGCAGAACGGCAGCTGGCCTATTTTACAAAGGAGCCCGGGACCAATAGTCGTATATTGTATTCCCAAAGAGGATAAATACGAAAAAAATATACAAATAAACTATTTTTAATTAAATGATTATTTTTCATTTCGGCAGAAAAACTTGCAAGTTGCAACTAAGAAAAAGGTCGAGTACCTCAGGTTTTTCTTGATTATACCATATTATCTGTACAAAAAAATTAGAGATTGAACATACAATGAGTATATCGACCTCAATTAAGGCTGTGGACATGCCCACCGTGCCCTCAACGCTACAATATGAAATCTATATAATATAAAAAAAATATAAATAAAACACATAATAACAACAAAAGGAAAATATAAGCTTAAGAAAATTAGAATTTAAAAAGGAACAAAGAAAATCTTTTGAATAAAGTGAAACACAATATTATTTACAATAGATTAAAGAAAAATATGTAGCATTTAATCCCAGTAAAAGGGAATACTTTTTATCCAAATTAACTTTTACGGACATTTTTGATTATACGAGTGTACTCAGTAAGAAAAATCCTGAACGACACAATGGGTAGATATCATCACCACAGAATACTCAGAGATTAACAGAAGTCAATGTTACATACAAGTAATATTCGAGCATAGCACAGATAGACACCTCTCACGGCCGCGATATCTCGGACTGGTGCGGAACAAACTGTCCCGAACCATTCCGAGATATCGCGTCCGTGAGCGGTGTCTATGTGTGAGTTGCTCGAATATCACATGTATGTACAGGGTAGGTAGAGTTAACCGAACGTCTATATTGATTTTGTCAAACACTTATACTATTTCACAAATATTTCACACCTAACCTTTAATTGTTGTGAAGCCAACCGGTTTCGCCTATTACAGCATCATCAGGGCTTTTAGTTTATAAATTCTTTGAACATGACAAACACACACGCAAGACTTGCGTGTATGTTTGTCATGTTCAAAAACGCAAGTCTTGCGTGTGTGTTTGTCATGTTCAAAGAATTTATTAACTAAAAGCCCTGATGATGCTGTAATAGGCGAAACCGGTTGGCTTCACAACAATCAAAGGTTAGGTGTGAAATATTTGTGAAATAGTACAAGTGTTTGACAAAATCAATATGATGTAGTTTCACCAAATGCCGACGATGGAAAGTATAAATTATACGAACTTCTATACTTTTCAGATTACCGCTAATCACCGGTTTCTTGGTTGGCTAAATGAGTGGTGATCCCAATCGTCGATTTACCCACCTGATAACGATTGTCGACTATTTCTAGCGATAACCAGGACTTCCGGCTTTACGTGGTCATCCGAAGCACGAGAGTGGTAACATACCACCCGCCAGATTCCGAGCTGCTATTGGGATTTTGAAGTTTTGAGAAAAACCTCAATAGCACTCTTTCCCGACTCGAGGGTCGAATCCGGGACCTTATTATCTGAGCCAAATAGGTCTAGATCACGAGGCACTCATACAGGAAAGTTGATGTCGATGAAATTATCAACAAAAATGAATGAAATCATTCTATTGATAAAGATATTATTGTAATTAAAATGCTTTTATTTATCCTTTTTATCCTTTTTATCCTTCATCGCCTCTGTGGTGTAGTGGTCCGGTGTCAGAGTTGACCACAGAGGTCCCGGGTTCGATTCCTGGGTCGGGCAATTCAGAAATGTGTTTTTTCAGTTTTCTGATAAAAACAACATTGCCCGGGATTGGAAAGTGCCCAGTTGGCGATAGGCTTGCCACCTATCACATTTGTGGGACCAAGTATCTTCGGCTAATCGTGGGTGCACTTGTTGTACCTCTGCCTACCCTTTCGGGGATACGGGCGTGAAGATACTTTTTATCCTTCAATTTCGCTGTAATTTAGCGAAAATTACATGTACCTATAATTACGATAGTAACAATTATGTAATCTGTCGCTTCAAGTACATTGTTCCCGATCACTTTTAATTTCGTTAAAGGCACTAAAATATTTTAGATCGAATACTGCGTAATTGAAATTATATTTACGCGTTTAGTGAAATTTTGAATTTTTAAATATTTTTTTTACATAAATCCAAAGTATTGTAACGATTCTGAACAGCCTCTGAAAATTTGGCCGGACATATCTAGACATATAATAAAATCGTAGGAAAGTCAAAACTGTACATTGAATATTTTTTTAAAATAATACTTGGGACGTGATCTACAATCGATATCAAAGCCAAAATATTTTTTTTAGAATTTTTGTCTGTTTGTCTGTATATATGTCCGGGATGAACTCAAAAAGTACTGCATGGATTTACTTCAAATTTTGCATGAATATTACTAGTAGGTCGGGTCAACATATAGGCTACATATTACCATGCTATCACCTACGGGGGAGAAGCTGTGCGCAGTAAACGAAGTCCGCGCGGACGAAGTCGTGGGCAACAGCTAGTATATATATATATATATATATATATATATATATATATATATATATATATATATATATATATACATTTTTTTTTATTACCTGCACTGCGTGGAATTTAAATTCTTTAGTCGGTAAGCATTTAGATTGAAAATTGTCTGTGGGTTTGGAAGCCATACATGGAGCTAATCTGAAACTTACGCCGTCTATTCATATTTACGTTAATATTATGAATGTGGGAGTTTCCGTCGCTTTGTCCTTCTTTCTTGCAGCAACGGTTCAATGATGAGTCTAAGAATGACGCAGCCGACAATGACACATCCCAAAATTACTTGTATTTTAGTTCACAAAGTCCATCATAGAAGTAGTATTAAATTATTTATTACTCGGAATTTGGTACATAAAGATAATTTGTGATTAATTTTTCTAAAACAAACATAGAAATACTTTAATAAATTTTAACATTTTATTTTAAGAACATGATTATCTAATAAAAGCTATTAAAAAATTAAACCACTTCCATTATTCTGTCATATTAGATATGGGTATAGACCCGTATCTAAAAAAACTAATGAACCGATTTTGATTAAACTTGGACTGTTCCCTACGTTCCAAACTTAAGAACAGTATACCTACGTGATTTAAATAAAAAAAAATCTCGATATGGCATTTACGTTCCGAGCTATTATTGGACAAATATATAAACATAAATACACTTAAGGAATTTAGTACACGTGCTTGGACGCCTCATATTCAATTAACCAATTTTAACAATGATTCATACATATATGTCAAACTCGTAACATCGGTTTTTCATCAAATTTGAACGTCTGAAAAATATTTTAAAAACCGCAACATGTCGCCTGGCTATATGGTACCACCGTTTTGCCTATTCCTGCCGCAATAGCGTCAGTGCTTGTCACTGTCGTGTTCCGGTTTGGAGGGTAAGGTAGCCGGTAAACTTATGTATGTGGCATTAGACGTCACCACTAGATAGCAACGCACCATTAGCATCTTTGGTGTCTACAGGCGATGGTTGACTCTTACCATCAGGAGACCCATCTGCTTGTTTGCTATTTTATGATAAAAAAAGAAATACTCAGCTTACGATTGAGCAGTTTATCGGTTCGGAAGATCAATGGACCCCATTACCGCATTTTACCGACATGTCCAAGGTTATCGCTTATTTCTAGCGATAACCGGGGCTCTAGGCTTTACGTGCTCATCCGAGGCACGGGATGGTGATACACCAACCGCCAAACTCTAAACTAATAGTGAGATTTTGGATTTTCGAGAAAAACCTCGAAATAACTTCAATAACTCTTTTGCCCGAGGAGCGAACTCGGGAACTCATGATCTGAGCGGAATACGCAAACACCTAGACCACTAGGTAGTACAAAAACATCTTATCTTAAATACTATTTTCATTACATTTCACTTAATGTTCACATTAAACATAAAACAATAAAACATGCCACAAATCTGTTATCTAAATACACGACTATAGAATTATGTGCACTATCAGCGGTTACTATCTGTGAGGACTTTCACTTGACGCAACAATAGCATAGTATAAACAGTAACGCCACTTGTAGAAATTCGACTTACGCCTAACGTAACTATACGCTGGAGTAGTAACGTATTTTGAAAATACTGAATTCATTATACACCGCCTTACGGCGTAGTGTATTACGGCGTAGTATATTTCGTTAACAATAGCTGTGTAGTAAATTATTTTTTCTCTAAAAAATATTTTTTTAGTAACGCAACTTTAGAAAAAATTTGATTCGGCGGAAATAATTGTAAAACATACTAGTAACATAATTTTACAAAAATCTGAACTTGACTTGAGCCATATACGCTGGAGTAGTAACGTATTTTAAAAATACTGAATTCATTATACACCGTCTTACGGCGTAGTGTAAGTTAACGCAACAGCTGTGTAGTAAATTATTTTTTCTCTAAAAAATATTTTTTTAGTAACGCAACTTTAGAAAAAAATTTGATTCGGCGAAAATAATTGTAAAACATATCAGTAACATAATTTTACAAAAATCTGAACTTGACTTGAGCCATAATTTTACTTTCTTCTTAATTGCATTTAGTGTAGTGCGGTTCGAGTCGTTGTCGATTAGGCTATTTCTAAATGGCTTTACTCTTTGGCATTACGCAGAGGTGTTGGTTCGCTCTACATCTTCTATCACATCAAACGGAAAGTGTCTTGAAAAGTTGTTTGGATTAATTCCTGCCCCTGAATTCCATCACCGGACATAGCGTCAAAATTTGTAGTTCACCCTCACCATCTCAGTGTCTGGAAATCCACAACTCACATGCAATCGTCTCTTTCGGCACTTTTTGCCCCCCCCCCCCCCCCCCCCCCCCCTATTTTTCTATGGGAATTAATTACCGCTGGGGCTGTTTTTGGACAGATACGACTTGGAGACTTTCAAGAAAAGAGCTACCTCATTTTTAAAAGGCCGGCAACGCAACTGCAAGACCTCTGGTATTGCGGATGTTCATGAGCGGTATAATTGATCATTAAACAGCAGGTGCACTTGTCCTCTCTTCTATTAAAAAATTGTAAATGGTTGGCCCTGCAGGCCATCCCTGAAACTTCATGCTAAATTAAGTTATTAAAAATGACATTATATTGATTTTTGAAAAGCTGTATATTTTGTAAACTATAACCATAAATTCGGCACTGAAAATCTTTTTTCATGATTTTAAACATTGTTTTTTTATTAATTCATTTATTCTAAGCATCGGCGGAAGTATGTTTTTCTTAGACATGATTTTGATTGAATGTTTGAACATTTAAAGATTTTAACGTTTTAGGTCCTATTACCTTGACTTATGCTTATTTTTAGGGTTTTGTACCTAAAAGGTAAAAACGGAATTCTATTACTAAGCCTCCGCTGTCTGTCTGTCTGTCTGTCACCAGGCTATATCTCATAAACCGTGTAAGCTAGAAAGTTGATATTTTCACAAATTATGTATTTCCGTTACCGCTATAATAACAAATACTAAAAATAAAAAAAAAATATTAAGGTGGGTCCCCATACAATAAACGTAATTTTAAGCAATTTTTTATTGGATCTTAATACAGGTACAAACTTACAACAGGTAGAAACTTGAATAAGGATGGTACGGAACCCGCCGAGCGCGAGTTCAATTCGCACTGGCCGGTTTATTTATTTAATTATGTCAAATTTTTATGTAAGTTTTTTATTTTTTTATTTTTATTAAATATTTGGAATGGATTCAGTAAGTAGCCCAACTACTCGCTTTTGCATATAATTCTGTGACAGGTTTTATAATATTATCGTTTTTTTCAAATACGTTACTTAGCTCTAGTTAAGTACCTAACCAATAGGTGGCAAAAATATAATTATAACTAATTTAACGGTATTTAAAATACGTTTTGCTGGTTATATTGAAAATAGTATTTTCCTATTTCGTTGCTTTTGAATTTTAGAAATAGGTACTTATTGAATATATCGTTACGTTGTTTTGACATTTCATACGAGACTTCATTGTCAAACATTTTTGTAGGTACGTTCACCTGATTCTCAGGTTTCAGCTACATTAATTCGTTCTGATTTGGACTAACCATTTAAACAATTATCTTCATGTATCGCCTTTACCGTATTGCTAAGCTGCAACAATTATCCTCTTGTATTTTCTGTAAGTACTGTAAATCAAAACTTCATCAAATTATTGGGCGTTGTTGGATGTACCTTCGCAAATAAAAGAAATTCAAAATAAATAACCAAGTATTCAGATAATCAACTTATAATAATACAACCGAATTGAGCACCTCACTTTTAGTAATTCGATTGAAAAGTTTAAGAACCACTGCTCCTATTTAAGTACTCTCAACAGGAACACAACTTTCACTTTGATAAAGGCTTTTGTCATGTTTCGTAATATCCACACATTCATCGCGTAACCTGATCTAAAACTGTCAAACTTACACGAGATATATGTCTATTTATACAAGTCGACTCACTGAGACAGGCTGAAAAGTAAACACTTGTGTACCATTAACATCTCTGGTGTTTTAAGAGATGGTCGTCTCTTTTCATCAGAAAAACCAACTGCTTGTTTCCTATCTTATACAAACAAAACAAAACAAAATTTCCTTATTGAGCTATAGAAGTTTTACTTTCGCAGTTGCTAATTTTTTGGCCGCATTGTGTGTTAAGGTGCTGATCGACGGGCGAGCATATACTGCGGCCTTTATGGTCTAAGAGCCCTCGACACAAAATTTATGGCCGATAGATCAGAGTGCTAAGTGTGAGTTTTTCTTTTCGCATTCGATCGTGAGCGCGTTTCGAGTTTACTAGGAATTTGTATGTGATTTGTACAGCGCCACTTAGTGGTAAACTGGTTTCTCACGTTTAACACTAGTTGGCGCTGTACAAATCACATACAAATCCCTAGTAAACTCCAAACGCGCTCACGATCGAATGCGAAAAGAAAAACTCACACTTAGCACTCTGGACCTTTAAGGTCCTGATCGACGAGTGACCCTATTCCGCGGTCTTATGGCTCGTCGTAAAGCTCGCCCGTGTGTCATCACAATACCGCGGTTTCATGTAGTGCAATTGGCCATAAGTTTTTGTGTCGAGGGTTCTTAGACCATTAAGACCGCGGTATAGGCTCGCCCATCGATCAGCAACTTTACGTATAATTCACGATTTTTCCCTGTTACCGGTTTAAACGGGTTTTTTGAGGTTTATGCAACGCACGCAGTCAGATGCGCTCCGAACTAAACATTTTGTGAAAACTAAAAATCTCTATTAACCGGTATCTTTGAAATCAGTTTCAAGCCCTAGATACTAGTACGTCAAGGCTAGAAAAACAAAGAGAGCTCCTGATTGGATCGTATCCAATGAAATAGGAAGGAGTGTACGCGTAAGCGGAAATAAATATAAAAAAATAGCTGAAATAAATTCTCAGTTTAACCGGTTAATTCGATTCGATGGTGGGGTTTAGCGGTTTTTATGAAAAGTTTCGCTCGGAGCATATCTGAGAGGAGAGCGCGTCATAAACCTATGTAAACCAGTTGAAGCCAAAACCGAGGAATCGCACGTCACGCACAGTGCGACCATAAATTGACGCGGCGAACACCAAAGAAATAATCTTAAAAAACCCTTATAAACCGGTTTATCGATTCAAAATCGTTATAAATTTGCTCCATAAGGTAACCGATATTTTTGAGGTTAAGGCAGAGCCAAACCTTTGTAAAGCGCTCATTATGTACTTGCGTTGATTCCGGTTTGACCGGACCGAATCGGATTAACCGGTTAATAAGTCCTGCCCTAGATCCGTCATCCAAGACCAAGAGACAGTTCACGCTAAAATTTGCCTTGCCAATAATCTGTCGATTGCACAACTGAAATTAATCTATGGACAATGAAGTTTTAGGATTATTCAAGTTATTTGTTTGCCCTTCCATTTCAATTTCATCGACTCGATTAGGGAATGTTTAGAATTAATTCATATAAATTTAATTACAATCGCCGATTCAGTCTCTGTTAATCTCGGATTAATTACTTGCGATTCTAAGCTTCGGGAGATTTAAATGAATTAAGGCGTTTTGTTCATTTTAGGATGTGTACTCGACACTGGGATGGGCTGCAATGGGTCGGAGCGTAGCGCATCGCAACGAAAAATGCTAGCGTAGCACGCTAGTACGGGCCGCAACTTGCGAAACGGATCGCGTTGCAACGCAGCGCATTTCCGTATTTCTTTCCAAGTGTTATTCTGTTTTGATCATCATAACGTGTATCTTGTATATCATATAGCTCTTTGCAACGTTCAGAATAATAATAAAAAACTATTTGTTAATGGACCATATCATGCAATATAAATTAACAAGAAAGCGAAGCTTATGCTAAAAAAAATTACTTATATCTAAAAGAAAGAGCAAAAGGTGATAGTAATAGTGGTCATTTGAGTTCATTAAAAGGGAATAACTCAGTATTTGATGAGGCTTAGTGAACCTCAACACTGGTTTTCAGTTTACCTTGAACTAAGATTATAAATTTCTAGTTCTTCATTCATAATTAGGTAAGTCCTTTTTTATATCATATGATAGCAAACAAGAAGATAGATTTCTTAATGGAGAGACAAGTAACGTCTATTAGACACCATTCTAGGTGAATTTTTGCGATGCGATCCGGCCCCTTGCGGCCCATTCTAGTGCGGTCGATCATTAATTATTTAGCTTTTGCCATCTGAGGCATACGCACACATTTGTCTGACATATACACACACACACACGCGCGCGCGCGCATAAATACGCACAGTTATATAGAAGACGTGCGCGTAATATATATGTATTTAGTTTATTTAAGAGAAACACGTTTATGTAAACACATTTATGCAAACTAGTGTTCACGTGGTGGTCTAAATTTAACCATAATTTTTCTGCTTTTGCTCATCTTGGGTAAACATGCGGGTTTGTGTCTGATACACACGCACATTTACACACGAATTCACACACGCAATCACACACGCATTCACACACGCATTCACACACGCATATACATACACAAAACATGTGTACACATGTATAGCAAATTGTGCGTAATAAAGCAAACAAGTAGATAGCAGTCTTGACAAGCAGAGATAAGATCGGTTATAGACACCAAAGATGTTAACAGCACGTTGCTATCCGTGTAGCGGGATGGCAATGCCACAATATCCACATAACCTTCAAAACTTTACAGACAACCATACCATCCTAACCGGACAGTGCGTTTATATCCAGGTGGGATATAAGTGCCATATACCTATTACCTACACGTTTATCGGTTAGATTAATATCCAAATCGGGACACGATAGGGACAAGCATTGACGCTATTGCTAACGCTAAGCGATGGTACCAGACCCGGTCGAGATGTTGCAGGCCTCTACTACTGGTAATAAAGGAATTTTTCATATAGATAACTCCTTAGATAACAACATATACCTGTATCACGGTAACATTATTTACCAGTATTATATCTTCGTACGAACGGGTGGAACGCAAGTTATACCTACGCGCTCGGAGTTCGGCATGCACTCGATACACAACAGACTGAGGGTTGCGCCGCAGTGACGAACCGCCGATGTGACAGCGCAGGCAAATGTAGTTAAAATATTGCAGGCGGGCAGCCCTATCGCATTTTACGTACAGCACGGCGCGGCCGGCTGTAGGTATTTATTTCAAGGACAGGGCAGAGTCAAAATACTGGTAGATAACATTACCATGCCTATATAAAAGCAATTTTTAAACAATTTAAGGTATTCCACGATGAGAGGCAAGTACATGTTTGCAGTTCGCAGGCGTGAGCCCGGCGGGGACATGACGTTGCATATTTTAACGACGGCAAAGTCTCCGACATTACGCGTGTGTGACATACAAATATTGCACCAATACGCGGTTTTTAGGGTTCGGTAGACAGATAATCGGGAAGGAACCTAAATAAGAAGAAATATGAATAAAGGAACTAAAATATTATAGTTTTAGTCTTTTTCATTAAAAAAGAAAATATTTTCTATTTCAATGCTGACGTGTGTAAGAAAAATTAGTAAAATGTTATTCACAATGTCGAACTCGTGCCTTAATAAAAATAACTACGTTAAAAGAACTGACATCAAAAACTGAAAAGTCGAAAATGATGAATATTTTATATTAATTAAATACTACCTATTAATTATATGTGCTATTTACTAATAGGTTTGAAGTCGGTGCTAAGCCAATCGGCAGACACGCGCGGGCAGACGTCTATGATGGAAGTCTTGAATACATACAATTTTTGAAAGAAAGAAAGAAAATATTTATTTGCAAGAATATAGGTGTTACAAGTGTTACAATTATATGATGTAAATTTTAAATTAAAAATTTTGACGCGTTGTTTCTACATTAATTCACATGACCATTTAGTTTAGGAATTCTGTTGAATACATTTTCGTAATTATTTTTTTCACTATTCTTCGTATTGATTGAAGCTGCTTGCTCTTTATTAGGTTTATTTAGGTATCTTTATCTTTTAAGTAGGCATTTCATAATTCGCATAACCATTTAGTTTAGAAATTGTGTTGAATATATTTTCGTAAATATTTTTTCCATTATTCTTCGTATTGATTGAAGCTGCTTTTAATATTAAGATTTAATTGCTCTTTATTAGGTTTATTTACGTATCTTAATCTTTAAGGTAGAAATTTTATTGTATTAATTTGCTCGTATTCATTTAAGTGATTAAAATATTATTATTTGTTTAAGGCTTGGCACCGACTTAAAACTATTAGCAAATAGCAAATATAAATAATAGGTAGTATTTAATTAATATAAAATATTTATAATTTTTAATTTTTTAATTTTTGAAGTCGGTTTTTTTAACGTAGTTATTTTTATTTAATACTCTTTAGTGTATTGTTGTATTGTAAAAACTATTTATGGGTAGACCTACAACAGGTACAGCGCGCCTCAACAAATTATATGGATCTCAAGAAATGGGAACGAATAAAAGTAGTCGTTTCCGTAAAAATCTTCTTCGTAACACAATGTCACGTTCTTGTGAGACTATTAAAGATCGTGAAAAACGTCTGTTGGCCATGAAAGCATATATGAAATCACGTTTACGTCAAGAAACTTTTGAACTGTATAATTCTAGACTCGGTAAGATCCAAGAGCGTGTAGCGAATGAGTCTTTTGAGCAGAGAGCTAATAGACTTGATCTTATTAATGAGCGCCTAGCGAACAAGTCTGCCGAGCACAAGGCTCATAGAATTGGTCTCATTAAGGAGTGTTTAGCTAAGGAGTCCGCCGAACAGAGAGCTGATAGATTAGAAGTGATACGAAACCGTATAGCATCAGTAATGTGAGAACCGGCTAACGGTAGCGAGTCAGGCGTCAGAAAGACTTTGTTCAAAGACTGAGCGTAATTTTATAACCACCATAAATCAAATTGCCGAAGAAGCATGTACAATATGTGAGAAATTACTATATCCTAAACAAGAGACGTCATTAGTCACAGCACATTTTGATTTCCTTCCGGAGGAGCTACCGTTGCTTGACTACCACAAAAAAAGAAAAGTTCCTTCTCCAGCCTACTGGAACAACATGGAAGTTATGTTTTTACCTCCTGAACTGATCGACTTGACAGACGTAGAACAAAGACTTTTATCAAGAGTAGTTTTATTTATAACTAGTTACCACCCGCACCAAAATGCTCGTCAAGACGAATCAAACAAGCCCAAACTCGATAGAGTTGTGTTATTTAATTACTGAGCTCTTATGGCCACCTTCTAGCTTCATCATAGGACCTTGGAGGATTCTAGTTACCACCAAGCACCAAAGTGCTCGTTAACACAAATCAAATGAGCCCAAACTCGATAGAGTTGTGTCATTTAACTATTGAGCTCCTATGGCCACCTTTTGGCTTCATTATCGGGCCCTGCATGATCCTAGTTACTACCAAGCACCAAAGTGCTCGTCAACAAGAATCATACGAGCCCAAAATCAATAGAGTTTTCTCATTTAATTATGAGCTCCTATGGCCACTTTCTGGCTTCATCATTTGACCCTGCAGGACCCTAGTTACAATAAAGCACCAAAGTGCTCGTCAACACCAATCCAACAAGCCCAAACTCGATATAGTTCTGTCATTTAATTACTAAGCTCCTATGGCCACTTTCTGGCTTCATCATCGGACCCTGTAAGATCCTAGTTACCACCAAGCACCAAAGTGCTCGTCAACACGAATCAAACGAGCCCAAACTTGCTAGAGTCTTGTGACCTTATCATTAACCGATTTTAAACCATTTAATTACTGAGTTCCTGTAGTCACCTTCCGATTCCTTCATCAGATCAGCTCTATGTCATAATAAGTTTTCATTGTCATCCAATTTACATATGTATACAACATTTTAGCTCAATCGGTGTGGATCAAATTTAGTTGCAAGATTTGTATTCAGACATCGGGATAGGTAAAATAAATAAAAATCATAAAATAAAAACTATTGGGCCTACCTGAATCAAATTTTTTATGGGACCAATTCGAAGCTATTCCGCATCAAACAAAAAAAGAATCACGTAAATCGATTCAGAAACCTCGGAGAAATCGGTGTACATACATAAAAAAATATACCGGCCGAATTGATAACCTCCACCTTTTTTCAAGTCGGTTAAAAATTACCTATGGATTTCGATTAAATGTTATACATGTGAAAGTAAGTAACGTTATTATTATTAAAAATTCTGTCTGTCGTCTCTTCTTCACGCCTAAATCACTGAACCGATTTGAATGAAATTTAGTACAAAGATAGTTTGAGACCTGAGAAAGGACTTAGGATAGTTTTTATCCTGGAAATCTCACAAGAACGGGAACTATGCGGGAAATTCACTGTAACAAGGAGTAAATTATATTTTATCTTAATTTTTGTTTTCAATGTGGACGAAGTCGCGAGCACAGACTGTAACAATAAAAAAATATTAACCATCGTCTATTTATTCGATTCGATAAAAAATATTAACCATCGTTATCATATTATAAATGTAAAGTCTGACTGTCTGTTGTTACGCGTTTACAGCTAAACCACTGAACCGATATTGATAAAATTTGACATAGAAATATTTGAAGGTTGAGGATCAAACTAAGGTTAACTTTAAAAAATCAAGCCCTAAGAGACTGAGATAAAGGCTAAAAGTTTGTAAGAAAAACTATATCAACGACATGTATTAAGATAACCACTTGCGGGCGAAGCTGTGGAAGTCAGTCTAGTCAATAAATAGACATCTACAAAACCCTGAATGCGGATTTTGTTAAACTAGCGATCGCCCTGTGGTCGAAATTCAACCAGAGATTTAAAAATTCTTTTAAGTTTGACAACAGCCGTAAGAAAATAATACATGTGTGTATATAATCATACGTGATTATATACACACATATATTATTTTCTCGTTAACTATACTAGCATATATACATAACGTCTAAAAACCGTTTCGTCCGGATATTTAGTACCACCACCCAGTGGCGTAGCTAGGCGTGGGCGAAGTGGGCCTTCGCCCACGGCCTCGTACCTAAAGGTGCTTCGCACTACCTGATTTAAAATCTTTGTTTATTTTTAAATTAAATAAAAGCCTGAAAAATATTGGCCTCAATCTTCTGTATCTGAAATACAAACAACTCCTACATCCTAAGTTAACGCGGTATAAAGACACGATAGCTTTTCGCTTATTTCAAACTTGGCGCGTGTTTCTGGGTAGCTTTTGGGAACGAACGGAAAGGGGCCTCGCCGATGCGACTTTGCCCACGTATAGTTTAGTCCACGCTACGCCACTGCCACCACCTTACCTATTCCTACCACAATAGCGTCAATGCATGTCATCGTCGTTTTCTATTAGCATATATCTTTAATGAGCTAAAACACTTAAATTGGTTCTGTAAAACGGACTCAACTCATACTACTGATGGTAGAACACTCATGTAATTTTTTTTAAGATAGCAAACAAGAAGCTGTGCAGGTCAGTAGACACCTACAAAACCCAGCATGCGGATTTTGTTAAACTAGCGGCCACCCTGTGGTCGAAATTCAACCAGAGATTTAAAAATTCTCTTAAGTTTGACAACAGTCTTTAGCCGTAAGAAAATAATACGTGTGTGCATATAATCACGTATGATTATATACACACATGTATGTGTGTATATAATCATACACGTATGATTATATACACACATACATGTGGTTATATACACACACGTATTATTTTCTCGTCAACGTGATGTTTATCACATTTTACTAGCATGCATAAATAACCTCTAAAAATCTAACCCTGCTTCTAGCGTTATCGGGTAAAAATATGCTCGATTTGCGTTACAGTATAGCAATGTTATAATTCCTTCCATCTCCCTGTTCACGTCCTATATTTCCACAAAAACCCTCATTCGCCACAAAGCTCTCAGCGCAACATGAAAGTCGGCGTCTTTGTGCTCATTAGACATGCCTTTTCTTTCCGATGCCGGCTGCCTCATTACCGTGCGGCAATTCGCTCTAATTAAAAAACCACTTAGGCCTTTGTCGTGTTTACCCTGGCTACCATTTTGGCGGCGTCTCTTGGAAAAAATTACAGTCTGCAACCCCTTTAACTAAAAGAAATTGTTAATTTAATTTGTGGCAGACTTGAGTAAGCACTTGGACTACTTGCCGTTTTTAGCCGACTACCTGAAGGAAGGTAATGCATTTTAGTCTATGTATATACGTAAAAGTGATTTTAATTACCATTTAGCTTTGATTACGTTGTTTCTGACGTTATTTTTAGTTTTATACCCCTTTATTAAATATAGTAAAAGTGTATTTAGATACCTAATTATGTTGGTAACTATACATTAATTTGAATAACTTGTAACAATCCCCCGTGTTGACCAACTGTCAGGCCAGGCAAGTCGTAAAAGGTAACGATTGGCTATGAGTGTCACTATTATCATGACAACTAGGTGGTAGAGTTCAGCGACGTCTCTCCCGGACATTTGGTACCATCGTTTTATCTATTCCTGCTACAATAACGTCAACGCTTGGCATTGTCATTGTCGTGTTCCAGTTTAGAGGGAAAGGTAGCCGGTAGACCTATGCATGTGGCGTAGTCATCCCGCTACACGGATAGCGATGCACCATTAGCATCTTTAGCATTTGTAACAAATAGGCGATAGTTTCTCTTTACAACAGGAGAGCCATATGCTTGTTTGCTATCTAAGCATTTTAAGCAACTTGTTAACATTAACTGGATTATATATATATATATATATATATATATATATATATATATATATATATATATATATATATATATATATATATATATATATATATATATATATATAAATCTATATATCTATTATTATATATATATTGTTGATCCTCTTCTTAAAATCCCAATTTCGTATATATTCGGAAAAACCAGTTTACCACACCAGTTTACCACTACGTTTAAATTACATACAAATAGTCTTTCTTACTAGTGGTCTTTAACCCCTTAACTACTGGAGAGATGTGGGTCTCTATGTGTTTTCTACCGCTTATATAATGGGGAGTGTTCTGATGAGCTTTTTAATCTAATACCGGCTACCACGTTCCGCTAACGCACTACACGCCTAGTGAGGGATTCCACTCAATTTTTTTGAGTACAATGCAGTAGAACTTGTAGCCTACAAGTCCCGACCAGTTCTACTGCATTGTACTCAAAAAATTGGCATTCTGCATACACAAAGCAATATTTACAATAAATTACCTAAAACAATTCGCGAACTACCATTAAGACAATTTAAAAAGTCTGTCTAAACCACAGAATAAAGAGACAATTTGTGTCTAAACTGTTAACGCAAAAAGCTTACTACAATATTGCCGAATATGTGAATGATAAATGTGTTGTATAATAGTAATTAATCCCTGTCTTATGAATAACAAGTATCATTCACTGGATATGCACTTAGGTTAGATATTTTTTTAAGTTATAATAATACATTGAGTATATATTGAGTTATCTGTTTTTTAACTTCCCGCTACATGTGTAGATAAAGAAGTTAGCTAGTATATATATATATATATATATATATATATATATATATATATATATATATATATATATATATATATATATATATATATATATATATATATATAAGAGATTTTATTTTTTGGTCTAAGGTCTAATTTCGACCACAGGGCGATCACTAGCTTTTTTCGAAACGTAAATGTAGTAAATTTTGTTATAAATTAAAATGCACTAATATTTTTGTTCAAAAAAATTAATCTTAATTAAATTTATTCGTACTTTTTACTGAACTCTCAGCAAAAATTAAAAATAATGCGAAATGGCCACCTTTGGCTTTGAATAGGCCTTTAGTTAATCCGGCCACGAATCTATGGATTAACGCTTCGATGATATTCCATGATGTTCCATACTCCATAAGACAGTCAATGCTTGCTCCAGAAATGTCTCAAGAGACTCATCGTGGTGTTTATAGTTGTGTGCATCTTCTGAAAATGACTACAATTTGTAGTCTAAAGCATTCGGATAGATAAGGGCTGGTCTACAGTTCTTTTAAGTTGGTTTCTGGCTCATAATACAGTCAAAAAAGAAAATTTTCCTGCACTAAATGGTAGGAGTTACTTTTTTATGGGTTGAACCATTATAAAGTACAATGTAAAAGCACGAAATACTTACAAATTAGGAGGGTGGAAGTACCACTATATTGCCGTTTCGGCTTATATCTCCGTAACCATGTATTTGAGGCCAAAACTGGCAAGGACCTTAATTGTGGATGAATAAATTTCTTAACTCTTTACATGTTTTTTATATTGCTTATCGTATACGACAAAAAGACAAGTGTAACAAATCTCTCTTTTGCCTGCATTACTCTGTCTATTGCAAGTTGTAAGCGATAAGTTACTTAAAATATATGAAATCATTGAATATTTAATTATCTACAATACAGTTCCTTACCATTTTGAACTCAAGTACACGATTACAGAGATATAAGCCGAAACGGATATTGGCAAAATGGCGGCGATGCCGCCTCCCTAATTTGTAGGTATTTTATGAATATAGATTCGGTACGTCATACTACAATAACAATATCGTTGAAAATATGACGCAAATCGTTCTAACCCTAAAGTAAGCAAATTATTTGCTTGTGTTATGAGTATTAGTCAAAAATACATAAAAATATATAATATATAAATACGGTTACATAAATTATTAACACCCAAACCCAGAAATACAAACATCTATGCCCAACCCACCAAATTATGTTTGATCCTGTCGGGAATCGACCCCGAGCCTCATCGATTCGTGGTTAGGGTCAGTAGCCACTCGACTGACGACGGGACGGTCTAAACCTATCTATATGTATAAAAATAATTCATACAATTTTGTAAATTAAGGATAATATTAATGGGCTTTATAATAATAATAATAATAATTTCTTTGTTTGCAATAAATAGGGTACATAATGAGATCTTATTTAACAATATGTTGTTCTTCATTCCTATTTTGCCCTTTCTGTGGCCTGCAGATGTTACAATGTGTTACCCCCGCTAAAGCCCTGTTTTCACTTTGATTAGTACGAATGTGAGTGTTTAATGCAGGTGCTTAGTATTAAGATAAAAATACGTGAGACAGCTGTTGATCAGTGCGAATGATAAGTAATCAGCATCTATTCACTTTTACTACGCTGATTACGAATCACTCGCATGCAATCCATGGCTATCTTCACGTATTTTTGGCTTAGTACTAAACATCTGCATTAAACACTCACACTCGCACTAATCAAAGTGAAAACGGGGCTTAAGATAGAAGAAGTACTAGGTATATGATGTTGGGTAGCCACTAGATTAATACCAAGTCCAATTAAAACATTTACTACTAGTCTGGAGAATTTTAAATACGATAATATTTTTATTTAATTTTATTGATTAGTATTAGTTCTATCAAGCCATTACCAATGTCATTATTTTTTGTATTATAAGCTTTGGTAGTTAGTTCGTTGTGACCAAGCACAAAATCCTTCTAGAAATTCTACGGTACAATTTTAAAGACTTCCTATTAAAGAGTTTCACCAAAAAAAACTAAGCCTTAAAGACACGTAGCTAAAATTGTGACAATAGATATTTTCTACCGAGCTGCTACCTGCTTCTTCGTTCGCGTGTCCCAAAACAATTACCACCTTTTACTTA
This sequence comes from Apodemia mormo, assembly GCA_036924255.1. Classification (NCBI taxonomy): domain Eukaryota; kingdom Metazoa; phylum Arthropoda; class Insecta; order Lepidoptera; family Riodinidae; genus Apodemia; species Apodemia mormo. The sequence goes on from JAUPFN010000004.1 coordinate 3,021,757, forward strand.
GTCGAGTAAGTAATAATTTATGGTGGTATAACATTATATTTGCCTGTCAAAAGATATCAGTTTGGTTGGGGCAATTAGATTGGATGGTTTTAAATTCTATGTTTATTGTGTTTTAAATAATAAAATTTATTCCTTACTATTATATTATACGTGATTAAGGGATTCATGACTTATACTTACTCATTAATCCCTTCGTCACGCAATAGAAGTATTATACATTTAATCTAACAATTAACAGTACACTAAGGTTTGCCAAGGTTTCGAATGTATAACCGGGCAAAGTTGCATCGCCAGGTGCTGCAAGCGATCAATACCCTCTTCCCCCACCAGTGGAGTGGGGGGACACCCCTCCAGTCACCGAAACGAATAAAATACCCGATAACGCTTACCACGACCGTTTTGACTTCTATTTTCATTTTTAACATGACTTATAATCTAAATATGTAATGTGAAAAGCTCTGCGATAAACTTTTTGAAGCGGAGTTAAATTTCCGTGTTGTGATTCGGACCTATCTATTTGAAATCATTTTATTTATGTATATTCTACACTTTTTATCGTCGGCACTTGGTGAAACTCCATTTTAACACAATATTTGCTAGCATATAACACTTGTACTGTTTCACAATAATTTTTATTTATAACTAGCTGTTGCCCACGACTTCGTCCGCGCGGAATTCGTTTACTCCGCACAGCTCCTCCCCCGTAGGTGATAATATTCATGCAAAATAATAAGTAAATCCATGCAGTACTTTTTGAGTTTACCTCGGACATACATACAGACAAACAGACAAAAATTCAAAAACTATATTTTTGGCTTTGATATCGATTGCAGATTACGTCCCAAGTATTCTTTTAAAAAAAATATTCAATGTACAGTTTTGACTTTCTTACGATTTTATTATATATGTATAGATTATAATCTCCATCGTCGGCATTTGGTGCAACTTTGTTATATTGGTTACTAGCTGCGCCCGCCACTTCGTCCGCGTGGAAAAATTTCGAAAAAATAGTCACCTAAATTACTCCCTGTCACATCAGCTATCTGCCAGTGAAAGTCCCGTCAAAATCGGTGCAGCCGTTCTAGAGATTAGCCGGAACAAACAGACAGACAGACAGATAGACACACAGACAGACAAAAATTGTAAAAAATGTTATTTTGGCATATGTACCGTGTATAAATCAATATGCATTTATTAAACAGCGGTCATTTTAATATTACAAACAGACGCTCCAATTTTATTTATTTGTATAGATTTTAAACTTAACACTTGCACTATGAACTTTTAACTAACGCGTTCTATCATTTTTAAAAATATATAAATGGGTCAAAAACGCGTTTCATTTTTGACCTGTTTATATATTATTAAAAACACTTGCACTCTTTCACAATTCACAAACTATATTTTTGTTTTTAATTAAATAGCCAATCGGTTTCACCCACCGACCACACAGCCCAACAGCCCATAGACACCTAATAATAGGCGATTGACTTGTGTCAACACATCTGACTTATAGTTCCGATGTAAATGTCCACGCGCCAATGAGTAGTGATTGGGTAATCAGTGTCGACCAATCAGATGCTCTGTACATTACTATCTTTGACTGTAGCCTTGAGTTAGCCAATTACGGCGTTGCAACCCCACTTCGTCTTACCTCAGCTAGTTGCCAGAATGCATTCAATACGGAAAATCAAACATTAGCCGTCTATAGGCTGTGTGGTCGGTGGTTTCACCACTTCACGCTTACTGCATCATCAGGGCTAAAAACCTAAATTGTCCCTTGCAAATTGACAGAGTTAAATTTAAAATAACACAGGTCTACAAAAAAAAATATTTTGGTGTGGACAATTCTATATTATAACTAGCTAGCCCGGCAAACGTTTTGCTATATAAATTACTAGCTGTTGCCCGCGACTTAGTCCGCGCGGACATTGTTTACTCCTCTCCTACTGGTGGTAGAAAGATATTATATAGCCTATAACCTTGGATAAATAGGCTATCGAACTCAAAAAGAATTATTCAAATCGGCTCAGTAGTTTTCGAGACAACCGCGTACAACCAAACAACCAAACAAACGAACAAACTCTACAATTTTATATAATATTATAGTATAGATTATAGTATAGATAATTTTATATAATATTATAGTATAGAATTAAAAAATAGGGTTGGTGATGGAAGAATGAAAATTTCAGGTGGTATGTATTTTTTAATGCCATATAATAAAAAAAACTTAAAAAATAAAATTTTGTCCAAGAAATAGAAATAAATGTTAGGGAGTGGACAACCATTATCACTTAGGGGTATGAAAAATATATAGTAGCCGATTCTCATACCTACTGAATATACATATAAAATTTTATAAAAATCGGTCAAGCTGTTTCGGAGGAATACGGTAACCAACATTGTGACACGAGAATTTTATATATAAGTTTGATATACTACTCCACTAAACCTACGTACAGTTTTATAACTATACTAGCTGTGCCCGCGACTTCATTCGCGTGGAAAAAATTGTAAAATAAAAACCCGCATAGTTCCCGTTCCCGTAGGATTTCCGGGATAAGAACTATCCTATGTCCTTTTTTGGGTCTCAAACTATATTTGTACCAAATTTTATCCAAATCGGTTCAGTGGTTTGGCCGTGAAAGCGTAACAGACAGACAGACAGACAGAATTACTTTCGCATTTATAATACTAGCTGAGCCCGCGACTTCGTCCGCGTGGAAAAATAAAAAAAAAATAGCCTAAGGTACTCGCTATCATATCAGCTATCTTTCAGTGAAAGTCCCGTCAAAATCGGTCCAGTCGTTCCAGAGATTAGCCGGAACAAACAGACAGACAGACAAAAATTCTAAACAATGTTATTTTGGTATACATACCGTGTATACATCCATATGCATTTAGTAAAAACGGTTATTTTAATATTACAAACAGACACCCCAATTTTATTTATTTGTATAGATGGCGTCAACGCTTGCATTTCTTGCAGATAAAATTGCCCTTACACACATCAAGTGATTTTTTTTTGGTAAATCTATCATATCCGAATTCCGGGTACACTTTAAATATCAAGTCTTTAATGTTGGTTACGATTTCACGAAGGTCTTTATCTATGTAAATTTTTTTTGTAGCCTGATTCAGGAACTTTCCCCTAAGTAACCACTAACCAATCAATATGATCTTGTTTGGAAAATTTGTGCTTCTTCTACCTAAATGATTGCTCATGTTGGTATACCTACAGCTTCAAAAATTAAACAGTTTTCCACAATGGGGAAGATTTAAAGCAAGATTTAATAATATCATAACTACAAATCCTTATTAAGTAGCTATACAAATACAGTACTTACACCTACTTACTAACGAATTAGACACATATCAGGCCAAAGCGAACGATCATGTATCCCTCAACAACACCGTAAAATACACAAAATAGATCGAATATTCAACTACTACAAAGTAAAGTGATTTTTTTCAAAGAAGGAAAATCCAACGTTCCGTATCAAAGAAGTCTATTGCGAAAGGAGCCGGTCACATGTCTACTCCGCGCGGGCCGCAGAGGTTAAAGGTATATGATTCCATTCATGTACCTTAATAAAACCGGCTAATTGCGAGTCGAACTCGCGCATTAAGGGTTCCGTACCATAATCTATAAAAAAACGGCAAACAATCACGTTTGTTGAATGGGATCCTTCTTAATATTTATTTTATTTTAATTATTTATTTTTAAAGTGATTTTATGCAAATGCAAAAGGGAGTTTATGCAAAAAAACACGTTTGTTGTATGGTGGTCACCCTTAAATATATATTTTATTCTTTTTTTAGTTTTAGTTATTATAGCGGCAACATAAATACCTACATCATCTGTGAAAATTTCAACTATCATGGTTCATGAGATACAGCCTGGTGACGGACAGATAGAAAGACGTACAAACGCACGGACGGACAGTGGTGTCTAAGTAATGGGGTCCCGTTTTAAACTTTGAGTATGGAACCTTAAAAAGTATAGTAAAGCCAACGCTCTCACAGTTCGGCTCTTCTCGGCAATGTTCGGTTCTCGTTCGGCGGTCAGAGTAGTGCGCCGCATCGTGCACACTGCACACAGCCTTTCGGTTAATACCTAGATAGTACCTAGGTATGTTGAGTTATTTTCGTTTTACATTTTTTTTAAACTATGCATCTAAATAACGTGGTATAAGAACCAAAGTTTGTCTTCCTAAGATCTTCGTGTTGATGAAGTACTTTTCGTTAGTAAGGATTAATATGATAAGGATTAAAATTCACCTATTAATTTTTCGACTCAAAATTCCTTATTGTGTTGTTGTTATAATATATATATATATATATATATATATATATATATATATATATATATATATATATATATATATATATATATATATATATATATATATATATATATAGTGTCGTGGACTTTTTTGTGCATCTACTAAAAACCAATATATTTGTAGTACATTGTACTTACGTGTACTTAAGCATTACGCCAGCAAGCGCACGCGGATCCGACTTATTTTACAAATATCGATATTTTAACTACGCTAAGGATAATTGTAACGTAATCCTCATGAATGTAGCTATCATTAAACATAAACATAAATTTTTTTTCAATCCGACTTGTAGTTCCAGGAATTAGCATTTAGCGCATTCAATGAACAAACAAACGTTAAAATACTCGTATCATATCATATCATCCATACTAATATTATAAATGCGAAAGTAACTCTGTCTGTTACGCTTTCACGGCCAAACCACTGAACCGATTTGGATAAAATTTGGTACAAATATAGTTTGAAACCCAAGAAAGGACATAGGATAGTTCTTATCCCGGAAATCCCACGGGATCGGGAACTATGCGGGTTTTTATTTTAGAATTTTTTCCACGCGAACGAAGTCGCGGGCACAGTTAGTATCCTATAGTAATAAAAATAATTCTAAACTCAACGATTTAATTACATGTATATGTGTTTCAATACGTTAGCGCGATGTATTTTCGTGCAGCGACATCTAGTTTAATGTGCTCTACGTTACGCTTTATGCTCCGCTTTCTTTCGATTAATTTTATTTCCTGTGGGAACGAAATATTTTCCCGCGATAAAAAGTAGCCTATGTCCGTTCTCGACGTCTTATCTATGTTTATGCCAAATTTCATCAAAATCGGTCCAGTGGTTTAAGCGTGAAAGCGTAACAGACAGACAGACAGACAGACAGACAGACAGACAGACAGAGTTACTTTCGCATTTATAATATTAGTATGGATAGTATGGATTAGTATGGATTAGTATGGATACTATAGATATTTAGGAAAAATTGCATTTTATCATACTCCATGTCATCGTAATTTTGGTATGTCGTAATTTAGGGTGTTGCTTAAACGATCCGAATACATTTGTTATATTTGTGGTGAACATATAGTGACAAAGTTAAAAAACTTTATTAAACACACTTTATTAAAAAGTCATATTTTGATTACTTTGGCCGTGTTAAGTGTAAGCCGCATTATCCAAACATTGTGGGCAAATTGTGTAGTGAGCTTTTAAGACAGTTTTAAAGGGATTGCGTACCATAGCTTCAGTGTGAGTTCGATATCGATAAAGGAATCCGTAGAAAATATTATTATAAAAACATTTAAAAAAATTAAAATAAAGCCAATTGGAATTAACAAACCGTCATCGTAGCGTTACGAGAAGACATCTTGCGCCATTTATTGCGAGCCGTTTCAAATAGTAATTTTAATCAAAGATTTAAAATGTTATAATTTCGATATATTTGCTGTTTCGTGATTGGTCCACTGCGTTTCATGACGTTTCGTGATTGGTACGCCAACTAGTGCTAGAAGACAACGTCATAATATCATACACTATAACCAATGACGACGATGCAAACATATCGAAATTATAACGTTATAAATCCTTGATTTTAATTCTAAACGATTGCTATTTTAAAATAATAGGAATAGGTACTAAATTAGGTTGATCTATCAATAATTTTTTTGTTTTTATTTTTATTTTTTCTGTTTTTTTTTATTTTTCTTCTGGACCTACCGTTAAGCTATGGCACGCAATTTCTTAAATATCCAGTATTATTCCAATCTAAAATACGCTACAATCTGTCCTAATTTTCTAGCGCGAATAGGACCTATGCGAGTGATACCGCAGGACAAGGTTAATTTTTTATAACCATTCCTGCTTCGTGGTCTAGTGGTTAGCAAGTTTTACTTAAATTATTAGGTAGTTAGGTAGTCTATATTTGGGTAGTGTAAAAGTGCTATTTGTCGGGGTATAATTGAGATCAGAAATACAATAATATTTTGAAAGGGTGCTGTGTTAACATCCCCTTGTCTTGTATAACTACGTTGAATTGTCGGTATAGGTTATCCTAACTACAAGTCTTAGTTGTTTGAAAGTAATAGTTGATGGCGACCCTCAACACTAACCGGTAAACCGCTTAAATACTAACAATATTAAACGATGACCTTTTGTTCACCCTGTCGACGCCTCAACGCGTCTGGTCAAATATTTATTTATCAAGGAATATTATAAATAAGATCCCCAAAAATAATAACAAGGATATCCTTGGATACGTCAGCAGAGGTAGGTACAACGGATCCACCATTAACCAACAGTATCAACCTACTTGCAGATATGTAGCCCCGGGCTAAACGTAAGTTTTCGGTTTTCCAGGAAAATGGACTGAAAAGAAACGAAATGTCCAGGCGAATGAGTTTATAATAAGTTTATCAGATTTTTAGGAAAATGAGCTAAAATATGTTTGTTAGTTTTACAAAAAAAACGGACTAATCTTTTCAATTTACCAGGAAAATGGACAAAAATTTTTTTTCAAATTTCCAGGATAGTAGGCTAAAAATTATTTAAGTTTTCAAGGGAAACCGAGAAAGTTATTCTTTCTTATTTGATTAATTATAAGTTTAAACGATTCACGGTAAATTTAGGACAATTTAAAAACATAGTACGATTTACCTACCCAAGATTCGATTTCCAGGTCCTGTCTACGTGAACATGGTGACCAAAAACATAACACACAAGTATAATTTTTCAACGGAACCACAAAACACGTCCCCACGCTGAGTAAATTGTTTTTCACGAACTTATTGTTTGTTCAGAATTTTCCACCCGATGTCCTAAAAATGCGAAGGGTTTTCCCTAAATATTTTCACCGCGGAATTTCGGGTTTGATGGATTTTTACAAGCAATTACACTTTCAACTAAACAACTGGAAAAGAGAGGGTTCTCCATAGAGATGCGCCGAATAGTAATATTCATGAACCGAAACCGATTATTATTCAGTTTTGGTGATTTGTGTAATTTATAATATTGTATGTACTATATCAAAATAATTTCATACGCAGAGCAACTTCAAAGCATTTTTCATACAAAGCAAGATTCATTGTTTGACAATTGACCTCAAATTTTGGTTTTGCTATATTACGTTTTCTCTTTTCAAAAATTTCTACTACAGCTACATTACATTATAAGTTAGTGGGTAAGGTAGCAAAAAAGCAGATGGCTCCCTTGATAGAAAGAAAAACCATCGCCTGTAAACATCAAACATGTTAATAGTGCGTTGCTATCATGTGGCGGGGTGTTAATTTTTTTTAATATCATAAGATAGCAAACAAGCAATGGGTCTTCTGATGGAAAGAGTCAACCATGGCCTATAGACACCAAAGATGTTAATGGTGCGTTGCTATGTTGTGGCGAGATCTAATGTCACATGCATAAGTTCACCAGTTACCTTACCTTTCAAACTGGAACACGACAGTTACAAGCACTAGCGCTATTGCGGCAGGAATAGGTAAGGCGGTGGTATCAGACCCGGGCGAGACAATGCAGAACTCTACCTACCTATCTAGTAGTCTACCTAGTAGGCACGATGGTAGTGACTCGTATAGCCAATCAATCGCCTTTGACGGCCTGCCTGACCGAACGACAGTTAGCCTATTCTTCAAAGAAGCCCACGACACGGGGAAAATGTCACATGCATACATTTATTGGCTATCTTACCTCCATACCGTGACACGACAGTGACGAGACGTCACAGAACTCTACCACTTAATAGTTATGATAGTAGTGATAAGTATAGCCAATCGTTCGTCTTTTACAAACTGCCTGACAGAACGGCAGATGGTTCTTTAAAGGGGCCCCGGACCAATACAGGGAGTAATTTTATCACCATTTTATTAATCAGTTTCACGTACATATCTTCAGGGCCACAGCAGTAGTGAAAAGAAATTTTGTCAAGTGCCGATGATATCAAGGGCTGAGATAATAAAATTACGGGTTCGGGTCGGATGTAACCGCTAACCGCTCTTATCGGTTTCTGCCGACAAGTTACGTTACTGCTTGCAATTGATATTCGGTCTGGAGCAAGGAGAAATCGATAAACTAGCTCACCCAGTGCCGGATTAGTCTATAAGCGAATTAAGCTTAGGACATCAAGCACCAAAAAATCATTTATTAGCAAATGAAAAATAAAGCACTAGTCACAGAAAGCGCCCGAGCCGCGCGCTTTATCCTCACCTCTCGGGATGCACCATGAAAAGGTATGGACATATAGGGACTCGTCAAAAAATACCGGCCAACTGCGAGATGGACTCGCGCATGAAGGGTTCCGCATCATCATCTATAAAAATAAGTTTCCTTTTTATTTGATTTCTTACCTACCTGTTGCATGCCTTAACGGGCCAAATACGCTAGCCTTCAATATTAATATTAGATAAGATCTTCATGTACCATATTTGATGCAATAAATGAATTATTATTATTATTATTATTAAAAGCAGCAAAAAATCACGTTTATTTTATGCTATGGTATAGTATTGTACTCCCCAAAATTTTAATTTTATTTTTAATTTAATTATTTATTTTTAAAGTGAATATATGTATAACTAAATCTTCTGTGAATATTTCAAGCGTCTACCAGTTGCCGTTATTAAAATCGAGAAAAAAAAAACAAAAAAATAAGTTTATTTTATGGGAGCCCCTTCAATATTTATTTTACTGTTTTTAGTATTTATTGTCATAGCGGCAATAGAAATACATCATCTGTGAAAATTTCAACTTTCTGTCACGGTTTATGAGATATTATAGCCTGGTGACAGACGGGTAAACATAGAGACGGACAGACGGACAGCGGAGTCTTAGTAATAGGTTTTACCCTTTGGGTACGAAACCTAAAAACGCCCGATCCGTGCGCTTGAGGCGCATATGCATGGGCATACCCAGGTTCTGGGCCGGGGGGGGGGAACCGTAACATTTTAAGACCCAGGTTGTGGGCCAGGAAAGCGGGCAACCATAACATTTTAAGACTATATTTTTATGCTTTTATATTTTTATCTACAACAGTCTATAGTTAGTAGAGAGGTAAATAAATTCCGGGGGGGAGGGGCAGCTGCCTCGCTCTCGCGCGGACTCGCGCACAAAGGGTTCCGTACTTATCTTTAAAAAACACGAATAAAACACGATGATTATATGGGGATCCACTTGATTTTTTCATTTTTTAAAATTTTTAGTAAGTAATTGTTGTTACAGCGACAACGGAAATACATAATTTGTGACAACTTCAGCTTTATAGCTATCACGGTTAATGAGATACAGCTTGGTGACAGACGGACAGACAGAGAGCGGAGGCTTATTAATAGGGCCTCGTTTTACCTTCTAAGTACGGAACCCTAAAAAATGAACGCGCGCTCGGGTCGCATCTTTCAGCGCGCCTGTGGCAAAAAGAAGATTGATGAGATCGCGATCGGCCTCATAGTGCTACAAGAACATTGGCATAAGAATTCAATGGACATTTTTCGATTTTTTTATTTTAGTTGGAATATAATTTATTTTTAGTTGAATTATTGGATATATATATATATATATATATATATATATATATATATATATATATATATATATATATATATATATATATATATATATATATATATATATATATATATATATATATATATATATATACGACGTTACGAAGACTACATCCAGTTCAATTTGCTCGTTCCTTCTTTATACAAACAGACAAACTCTGGGACATCTTACCTCACTCAGTCTTTCCGAGTAGCTTTGATTTCTGAAATATAAATAAATTATTTTAATGGTCATTATTTGTTTTATTGATTCCGTTGCCGCCATAATAACACACACACACACACACAAACACACATATATATATATATATATATATATATATATATATATATATATATATATATATATATATGAAGACGCTGGTTACGAAGACGCAGTAGAATGTATAACTTAATGGTAGGTACTTAAATTACTTAAATCAGTCTTATATATATCAATTGCTGTTCGTTAGTCTCGCTAAAACTCGAGAACGGCTGAACCGATTTGGCTAATTTTGGTTTTGAATTAATTGTTGAAGTCCAGGGAAGGTTTAAAAGTTAAGAAAAAATTAAAAAAAATTAGAGTACTTAAAAAGGCAGAACAATAATTGCCGGTTCAGCTAGTTTGCAATAAAAATTAAAACATTTATTACTGTAAATCGAATTAAATAAGAATTATCTATTTGTTTGTTATCCTATCAAATAAAAAAATAAATGAAATAAGAAAATACTGAAAATAACATTTGTCGCATGGTAACCACCATGGAAACCTCCTTTAATTAAATTTTCAATACAGTGGTAAAAAATAGTTGTCACTATGGTTAATCGCCTTTGTGTTCTAGTGGACCAGTGTAGACGTTGACCACATGAGGTACGCGTTCGTTTCCCGGGTCGGGCAATACAACAATATGTTTTTTCAGTTTTCTGATAAAAACAACGTTGCCCGAGATTATATACTTGCCCGGTTGGGACAGCCTTAGGTACCACCTATCACATTGTGTACCTACCTCTACCTAATTTTCCGGGGATTTTGCCTGAAGATACATTTTTTTAATTGTTTCACTTAGTGGAGGTTTCACGTTATATTAGAAACACGTAAATATTATTTGTTAGAACTAGTGCAGTCAACAGCCTCAGGCCCAGCCTCCCTGCCTCCCTTCGACCTTGACATGCCGGGTATTGAACTGTGAACATCGATGCCAGGACATCGCACCCGTTACGTTGTCAACGGTTACGTGAGCGTACTACGTGTTGTCACGTTTACGATGTGATAGAATATTATAGCTGACACCGTTTTTCTCTTTACATATTTTTAATTATATTATATATAATTGTATTTAATTATATATATTTTAACTCTGTATTTCAGTGTGTAAATGGAAGCTATACTGACTAAGGAATTAACTTGAAAGGCGTATCTATTTAATCCGTGGTTTCTGCAGTCCTCCGCAATGTTAATTTTAACTGTGCCAAATTGTATATTTCACTGTTCGTGTAATTGTCTAAATAAGGGGTATAAAGTTTTTGATTCACTTATTATTTTCTTAATAAGCAACCTTTTGCAAAAGCGTGGAGGAGTTTTTATTTAAGAGGCTGACAAGACCTAATTTGTTGAAATTGATGTTATTTAAGCAGTTTTTTGAGAAAAACTTTTTGTTATAGCACATCACAAAAAATATGTGTTAATATTCATCATATATCAAAGACCGTCGAACTCGATACATAATTGAACAAAATTGGGTCGATAGAAAATAATTGCGAAGATTGGTATTAAAATCATTATGAAACGGTTCTAATCTTTTTTAGACTTATGGGTCTGCAATTAAAAACATGAGGTCATCATATTCATACTTAAAACCACTAGCGAAACATTTTTGACAAATAATCTCCCCTTTTTTTAAATTTTAATTTTAAAAAAGGGTAGATTATTTGTCAATAATGTTGAAATATTTACTTAATAATAAGACCTAGCCGCCTAGTTACACTGAAAGTGGGTACTCCGATAGAAACAGAGTCCGCGATTTTGGTGTCGACAGCGTCTTAAGGTCTGTAAGTCAAAGATGAATATTTTTATTTGTGATGACAACAATATTAACATTTTAGATCGATCTCTATTCAATCACATAAGCTTCTTAATCTTTAAGTTTTATAACCTGCAAACGTTTTTTTTGAACCTACCAAGATAATTGCTAGTAGTGCTACTTGTTTTGCATTTGCTATTAAATAAATAATAGTTTAAACAAACTAAAAACACGCTTTTTAAGAAAAAAACCAAACTAAAAAATAGAAAATAAATTTTAATAAATTTAATTTAAGAATAGTGTTAAAATTTTCAATAAATATAAATTAATAATAGTGTGAATAAAAAAAAATATTTCATTTTAAAAAAAGCGTGGGGTGCATGGTGTCAATAGTTATAAATATTTTATTGACAGATATGAGTATAGTGATTATCATTTCGATAATATCCTAAAAAGCACCTCACGCTTTTTTTAAAATAAAATAATTTTTTTTATTCACACTATTATTAATTTATATTTATTGAAAATTTTAACACTATTCTTAATTTAAATTAATTAAAATTTATTTTCTATTTTTTAGTTTGGTTTTTTTCTTAAAAAGCGTGTTTTTAGTTTGTTTAAACTATTATTTATTTTCTACTTTTTAGTTTGGTTTATTTATAATAGCTTGTTTTTTTTAATTTTAAACTATTGCACGGCTCATGATGCGAAGCATCAGAGAGTGCTTTACGATCGAAAATTTTTTTCGCCTCATTTTGGCAACTATTTTTAGTATTATAGCCTTGTTAGTTAAGGGAATCAAGATATTTTGCATACTATTATCGAGATAATTTAATGGAGATTAATTATATACTTTCTAAAAATTGACTTAGTGCAATAGAAACGGAAAAAAAACATCAAAATAGGTCAAAAAATTTTCCTGTCCGCATGTATGAAACTCCGGAAACACGTAACTTGTCAAAAAAACAATTATTTGAGTTAATTTTTTTTTAAAATTCTAATCGACAATTGTAGGTCACCGAATGCGAATGGCTAATAAATCCAGTGTCGTTTAATTACAATTAATAAAAAACGAAAACTACAAGACTGTATATCTATATATATCCATGTAAAATTAACATTAGGTCAAAAAATTTTCCTGTCCGCATGTATGAAACTCCGGAAACACGTAACTTGTCAAAAAAACAATTATTTGAGTTAATTTTTTTTTTAAATTCTAATCGACAATTGTAGGTCACCGAATGCGAATGGCTAATAAATCCAGTGTCGTTTAATTACAATTAATAAAAAACGAAAACTACAAGACTGTATATCTATATATATCCATGTAAAATTAACATGTATGGTGATATATCTATAAATATTATGTACGTTTATTTTACCTAATTCCACACTAAACGCACCTTACTCATTCACACCCAAACTCGCGTACTTTAAGACGGCGAAATTTCAGTTGCCCTTCCGGGGTAATCATCACTGTCCAAGGGGCTGAAATTCGCTTCGGTAACTGATCGTGCGACACACTACATCGGCCACTTTTACGAAGTGCAACTCGACATTCTCGAGGCAACTAACTTACCAGCTTGCACTTACCTTCATTACCCTGCTCACGCAACCTAATTTCGCATTCTTACTCAAATACATCACTACTGCAACGCTACATGAAAACGTAACAGAGGAGAAGGATTATCATTTTGATAATATCTTATAAATTTCTTAAAATCTTAAAAATTTATCCCACTCATAAATTAACATCAAGTCCTGTCTTATAGACAGTAGAGAAAAATTATAAAAAAATTTAATTAAGTTTCTTACCTTATCGACTATAGATGAAAATTATATAAATTAATAAAAATCATATTTTGCAAATTGAAAAATGGAATAATTTTATCAAATTAGTGTATTGTCATCGGTCCTCGATAAATCTTCAAAGTTTCGTTCAAACTTTCTGTCCGTTTAAAGTGGGTCAAAATCGCGCCCAAAGAAGTCGGTTACAAACAAATATACAAACATACAGGTCAAAAAACGTCAAATTAGTGTATTGTCATCGGTCCTCGATAAATCTACAAAGTTTGAACGAAATCTGGCCGTTTAAAGTGGGTCAAAATCGCGCCCAAAGAAGTCGGTTACAAACAAACATACAAACATACAGGTCAAAAAACGTCAAATTAGTGTATTGTCATCGGTCCTCGATAAATCTACAAAGTTTGAACGAAATCTGGCCGTTTAAAGTGGGTCAAAATCGCGCCCAAAGAAGTCGGTTACAAACAAACATACAAATATACAAACATACAAACATACAGGTGAAGCTAATAAAAAGCGTGTAAAAATGAAGACGCTGGTTACGAAGACGCAGTAGACGATCAATCTGATAATGCATATCAGTTTTATTTATTTAAATTATCGCCTCTGTGGTCTAGTGGTCCAGCGTTGGCGTTGATCACATGCGGTTTCGATTCCCGGGTCGGGCACTTAAAAAAGTGATTTTTCAGTTTAAGTTGCCCGTGATTGGAAAGTGCCAGGTTGGCGATAGGCTTGCCACCTATCACATTTGTGGGGCCAAGTATCTTCGGCTAATCGTGGGTGCACTTGTTGTACCTCTGCCTACCCCTTAGGGGATGCGAGCGTGAAGATACTTATTTATTTAAATTTATGTACAATTACAGTACAATGTATAACTTAATGGTAGGTATTTAAATTACTTAACTCAGTCTTGGTCTTCTGTGGTACACATCTTTCCTCATTCGCGTTGTATATCTGTTTTGATAACCTTACATTTGGCATTATACATGTCTGAACCAATGGAGCATACCCTTTCTAGTTTTAAACCACATTTTGCTTCAGAGGCTAAGTATAAACTACTTTAGACCAACTATTGACGAGAAAACAAAATTTTTCAACTCCAAATGTTTCATATTATAATGTACTTTTATTTAATTAAATGGTACCATTAGATATTTTAATCTTTTAAATATTGCCTCAATGAAACAGATTTTTTAATCATCAATTGTATTTCTTATAATAATTGTTCTTCGAAATCAAGTTTCGACAATTACCCAAGGAAGTTATATTTCCAAAAGGTATTGCTACTGCTAGAATCCACAAACTTAATTAGAAAAAATACTAAATTACCAGAAACATCGAAAAATTGTGCCTAAATGGATTCATTTTTTCCTAACAGATTTATAACTACATCTAATTATTTAAGAAAAAAATGATGTGGTGTCGCGGGACACCAGGTAGGAACGAACTTCCTTCGGCTAAACGGCACTACTCGCTCGTGTACGCGACTGTCGCGCCTGCGCACGTCTCATTTAACGCTTTTATTCCACGCATTTTTCTTACGGTTTTACTATCACATTTTTTTCAGTTCGGTCGCGCAGCAAAATCCCTATCCCCTCCAAGCCTGTCATAAGGAACTTCGTTCCAATATGCCTATTTCAACGAAAATTAACGAAAAATTAACTAGGTTTTTTGTTATAAAATAATGTCATTTTTCAAGAGAATATTATAAAATCCGCTACGTCCGTATGCCAAAAATTGTACCGCGTACTTGATAAAAAATACCCAACATACACAATCAGTGTATCAAAAACGTCCTCCAAAAATGAGTGCACAATTTTAAATTGTGCGCTCATTTCAAACAGAATCGCGTCGGTCGCGACACTGTCAACTTTCTTTTCGTACATTGCGTTGTAAAAAAACTATAAGTCGTGCACGCAAGGTTGGATATGCAGACATATGTTTTTGCCATATCTGAAATTAGGGACACTTTTGAGTGTCAGTTTTGTTCGGGACTGTGCATCTAGGGTTTTTTATATCAATGACCGCGTAGTAATAAAAGTATCAATACTATTTTAAATATCGATATATCGATTCCTTGACCCGAAAAACCCAGCATTTTAGCAGCACTAGATGCACTATATGGATGACGATGGACGTCGTCGCTCTCGCATTGATAAGAAAATATCTAAATTTCAGTTGGGCGATTTTGCGAAATGGCTCTTCAGGCCTAACTTCTCTATCACTTCAATATATCGAATTCGGTCTGTGAGTGTTACGCCATATACTTTCCGTAGCGATCACATCTTGACAGCGTTGATTTTGTTTGCATGCCTGTTAAAAATTTACAATATACAATATTAACTTGAGAGTGAATAAAACTTATAAGTTATTTGTATTATCTGTTATAGGTTCTTACCGCAATTTATTTCTAATATCTGGCTGACCGAGCGTTGCTCGGTTTTTCACATATTTTTGAAACCGATCTTTTCTTGGACCTTGAAATTTGATAAATCGATTCCTATAGAATATTTTTTTTTTCTGTACCTGGTTGACCGAGCTTTGCTCGGTTTTTCACATACCCATATCTTGGGAACCGAGCTTTTCTTGGACCTGGAACCTTGATAAATCGATTCCTTGACCCGAAAAACCCTAATTTGTGACTTTCATAAAAATCGTTGGAGCCGATTCCGAGATAAAAACTTTGTTTTTGTGTAAAATTGCGTTTTGGTAATAACAACTATCCAGGTAAACTTAAAAAAGCATAATTTTATCTAGATACGATATTTCATCAAAATCGGTTGCGCCATTTTCGAGATATGCGACATTCATACAAATATATATTTCAACTAGCTGCAACGTGCAGCTCGCTGCATTATGAGTTTTTGACGAATCCCGCGAGATCGTCTAATTTTTCCGGGATAACAAGTAGCCTATGTGCTATTCCAGGTGATCATCTATCAGTGTGCCAATTTTCATTCAAATCCGTTTAGTCGTTTTTGCGTGGTTGAGCAAGAAACATCTATCCAACCATCCATCCATCCAAACATCCAAAGTCCAAACTTTCGCATTTATAATATTAATATACTCATAGATACACATCAATGTCAAAACCGCTACAGCAAGAGCTCGTGAAAACGCACTTGCAGGATCGATAACTCTTGATCGTTTAATTTAAATATAACTTCCTATTTTTGTCGTATAGTGCGACAAAAACTAGTTAGTGCTTGCCGTGAGAGCTAGACAGATCGATGTTGTTTCGACGCCCCTTCGGTCCATATATATCCCATGCGGCGCCAGCCAGCCGGTTCTCATTATATAATATTATTTATACGATGAAATGGCTGCAATTCACGGGAACGGCTTGTGAATTCAAGGGAAATCTCGTAAAATATAATAAATTCGCTCGCTTTATGAAGAGACTAGAATATAATAGACGTTTAGAGTACATTCTACCCTATCCTATTGAAATTATAAAAGCGAAAGTGAGTTTGTTTGTTTGTTATGCTTTTACAGTTTAATCACTAAACTGGTATTGATGAAACTTGGCGTGGATATAGTTGAAGATGCGGAGTGAACCATAGGCTATTTTTACAAACATGCCTACGCCTAAATTTTATACGATTTTAAATTTGATATAACTGAACATCTAAGTTTAGAACGATAACAATTAGAATTAGGAGACTTTGCTCTATCCCGAACAACGATTTTTCGATGGTACTGTAAATTTAAAAGGGGTAAAACTGACCTCGTAGTTGACCACATATTGGGCCGCCCACAAACAGCAGTAACTGCTGAAAACACGTGGACTACTGAAATGTTGGTGTGATAAGACACAAAATTGACATACACGAGCATCGAGAACATTCTAGGCGTTAGTCCGGGGAACCTTTAAATAATTTTACATTACCATCTCGGAGTTAAGAAGATCTGTTGTCCTTGAGACGTACCATTCGATTTGCTCTCCGAAATTGAAATCCTAGTGTGAGTTGGGGTCGTGAAATGGAAATTGAGAAGTTTCTGAAATCACCACAGGTGGCGCAGCCTGGATCTATAAAAAATACATGATAATAATCAATTACAATTTCGTGGTACTTTCTCGCCACATGGGTATTAATAAATTTGGTGTCTATTAAAAGATGACTATTAATATCTTTCCACCAGGAGATCTGCTTTTTTGTTATATCCTATAATATGAAAAATATGTGATCGGTATGATAAGCTGGTATAAAGTAGGTATATATACCTACTTTATACAGTATAAAGTAGGATTTATACTGATACGCATATTTTTAAATAAATAATATTATCGTTACAGTAAAAAAGTTCAGACGATGTTAACTGATATCATAACAGCTTCACACTTCTGTTGCGGCTGGCACGGTGTTGTAGTGCCTTTAGCATATTTGCACATGCACATGTGAAGGATTTCTATGCAGTAATGCGGAAGAAAACTACAACTGCCGCCACACGCCTGCGGCAGTGTAACAACAGAATTCTACAGATGATAAATAGTAAAATGGACTCATACTTTATCGATAGGTTTATGCGTCTGCATGTGAGGGTTGTTCGACACACGCACACACTTGAAAACATGTGATTTAGAAAATTATTTATTTTATTTCTGAAAAGTATAAAAAAATCTTGTATTAATGTAAATGTTACATGTTGTTTATTAACTTCGTTTATTAGAAAACCTTTGTTACTAACACCACAGATTATATAAAAGTTACTATCGTTATTAACACTATGGGGTTTTAAAGAAAATTAAATGTTTTTTATTTTATTATTCATCAATTAATAAATAAAAAAATAGCAACGTATGAAGAATCTAGTTTTGTGGGATTCGATTGAGATGTGTAAAAGATTGTAACCGCATAAATGAAGAGCATGAAGTAAATCTTTTCTTCCGGCCTCGCAAGGTCTGGGTCGGGTCATTGTACTGTGTCTCCTTCCCCTCTCTCCCGGTTATATTTAGACCGGAAAGCGGACTCGGGATATGTCCCCTTTTGCGAGCCCAAATTATATCATGAAGCCATAGTTGTAAGCATTTTATAATTTATATTTATTGTTTAGACGATTTTAATACCATACTTTTGTTTTCAGTGGATTGTATTGAATGGGTTCTATTATCGTTGACATTATAATTTAAATTGTGTAAACAATTATTATTTGATTTTTGAAAAGCTCTAAAATATTGCTTTAGCTTAATAATCGATAGGTAGAAAAATTTCGAAGAAATGTCAAAACACATATTTAAAGAAAAAATCGTCATTTATATCCCAAACAAATTGACCAATTTAACGGTATTTGACGCAGTTTTATAGGGGAAAAGCTGATATGCAGAGATAAGCTAAGCTGATATTTTAAATCAATCGGTGTAGTTCAAAAATATTAAGTAAGTTTGCTTAAAACAACGTAATTTTAATGTTTAAAAAGCTGCTACTTTTAAAAATTAGATTCGATTTCGATTTTTGAATCAACATTCGACGTATTTTTTTTAGTACCAAAATATCGTAGAATGCCAAAAAATTATTGGTAGAAAAATTTCGAAGTTATGTCTAAAAAATACTTTTTCAAATTTTTTCGGAAATCTAAACGGACACCACGACACAGGGTAACCTAGTGTGGGGACAATGTATGATATAATTTATGTTGTAAACTACTTTTGGTCAATAAACTATTATTATTATTATTATTAAACCGATTTTGACGAAATATAGGTATGCATTAGATATAATTTTTTAAGGAATAGATTTGATTAGTTTTTATACTCAATCGGTACATTAATCTGGAAGCTATATTAAAAAATAGTGATTCGCAAAAAAAATTGCTTTTTTTTCAAAATATCTCAAAATCTCCTGGCCCGACTTAAATCAAATTTTCGGGATATCTAAGTTGAGTGGAATAATCGAATGCCATCAACCGCGTTTCGATCGGTCCAGCCGTTCAAAAATTATGATATGTATACATACACACATACATACACACACACACATACAAACATATTGACGTCATCATGAAAATAGTCGGAAAGGGTTCCTAGGACCTCAAAACGTGGACATCTGGTGAAACTTCGATTTTCGAAAATCGAGGCAAAATCAGAAACTTCCTTATTTATATACGTAGCGGGAAGTTAAATTTTTATTCGACATTTTACATTTGAATTTAGGCTATACATTATTTATGTGGCTAAGCAAACATTTTAGAGCTCAAACATTGCGTTGAATGCCTTTCGAAAGATCAAAATCGATCAACTTTTCTAAAATATACAGCTTTTCAAAAATAAAATTATTTTCAATTATAACAAGATTTGGAGTTTTGAACACTGAAATAATTTATGCTTAGGTATAGTTTTTGTTTCTTTGAGCTTTACATACCTAATTTAGCAGAAAGATTCAGTAATGGGTCAACCGGTTTACATATTTTTTTGTGGGAAATGCAAAATTTGTGTTTTATGATTCTGTATTAATTTCAAGACACGCAATGTAAAGCATACAGCGTATAAACTCGTTGCGCCCGCGGAACGTTCGAGCAGATTCCGTTTATCTTCTCATGTGGTTAGAACCAGCCGATTATTTTGCGCGATATGTGGTACATAATGTATTGCTTATTTTATGTATTTCCTTAAATTTCATATGTGTATAGAATAGGCACTGTATTAGAATATATGAAATTATACAAAATTAAGGTAAAAAAACCGTCAAAAATCAAAAAAAACCGTCAAAAATCAAAAACTTGTGTGGAAAAGAAATTTCCAACGGTTTTCATCCCAGCATCATGGTCCAAATTCATGGTTTCGATTTTCGGTAGACTGTCCCTTACACGATTTTTAAGTACTTCTGTATTTCAGTAGATTGTAATGATTATTTATATTATTATTTATATACATTGTTAATACTTCTCGTTCTCAGTGGATCGTATTGTTATTATAATTTATCTACAATCTGATTATTTATTCGATTTATTATTATATTGTTTATCCGATTGTAATATACTTCAGATTTTCAGTGGATTATATGAATTTTATTTAATTTGTTGATCGATGATACTATATTTTTTGTTGTTTAAACGATTATTATACTTACATGTGCTTCTCTAATTCAGTAGATTGTATTGATCAATTATATTATTATTTATATACATTGGCATTAGACCTCGCCACAAGATAGCAACGCACCAGTAACACCTTTGGTGTCTATAAGCGATGGTTGACTCTTTCCATCAGGAGACCCATCTGTTTGTTTACTATCTTATGATATATAAATAAATATAATTTAATTTAGAATGTGTTCACTCAATCCACATGCACGCGATTTGTATGCCCAATGGATATGCGACCCTATGGTTGAAATAGTTTATTGTTTAGTCTATTTCAACCGTAAGGCGATCGCTAGTACCTACATAGAAATACATAACATATAGGAGGTATCATCACGCATGGTAATTCGTTGCGGAGCAGTCGAAGTAAACCAAACGTCTATAGACTATATCAATATCAATAATTTTTAATCAAAATAGGATACATTTGTATCACTTATTGAATGTCATGTACATGTCAAAGATAAATTAATAAATAAATTTAAATAATAATATGTCAGAACTAATAACAACAAATTATACAATACGAATATATCAAAAGCAAAATCATTAAAATTTACCTAAGTTGAAATAGATTTGGTCGCAGTCTCAAAAAAACATAATTATTGCCAAACGTCTTTGTCATCGATGTAGTCACTTATTTTATAGTATGCTCTTTGAATGAGCTTCGATTTTATTAGTTTGTAGAATTTCCTATCCGGGAGATCAATTATTTCCGTAGGAATTTTGTTATAAAATCTGACTTCGTTTCCTAAAAATTTTTTATCGCTTTTTGGAGCCTAAATCGAGGTACTACTAAACTATTTCTTTTTCGAGAACTGGTTTTCGAGACTTTCCAATTCACCACGATTCACCAGTTTGTCGGTTGACGAGATAAGTGGTGATCCCATCGTCGCATTTTATCGACCTCATAACGATTATATCGACTATTTCTAGCGATAACCGGGACCGATGGCTGTACGTGCTCATCCGAGGCACGGGGGTGGTAACACACGACCCGCGAGACTCCGAGCTGCTACTGAAATTTTGAGGTTTCGAGAAAAGCCTCGAAAAACTACACTTTTGCCAGACCCGGGGATTGAACCCTAGACCTCATGATCTGAGCCAAATAGGCTAACCCCTGGACCACGAAGCAATCATCAGGGCGAGCGAAGCGACCCCTACACTAGGCGACTTTCTATGCACTTTTGTGGTACATTTTACTGGAAAAGTATCACACTTTTAAGTTTGAGCTTTTACATGGTAGTTTAAATTCATGTCGAGATATGTTCTACCATTAAAATACCATTTTATAAACATTAAAAAAAATAGAAGATACACGTTGTATTAGAATTTTATTACTACTAACGCCATCTATTATAAAACTAACGAATTAAAATGCTACAAAGCTACACTAGGCGACGATTTATGCCCTATTGTGTTACGTTTTACTGAAAAAATATCGCACTTTTAGGTTTGAGCTTCGGATTGGTAGTTTTAATTCATTTAATTCATTTTCATTCAATCCATTTTAATACAATATTAATCTATTAATACATTTGTACTTTTTAACTTCCCACTACGTATGTAGATAAGGAAGTTACTGATTTAGTAAGTAAGTACAGTAAGTAAGTGTTTTCTTGCTGTTTTTTGTGACTTAGCAATTGAGATTTTAATATTTCTAAGAACTGAAAAAATCTATGCATGTAGTTTTTACTCTTTTGAGCTTAAAATACCTTAATTTAGCGGGAAGTTGCAGGAATGGCCTGCAAGGTCAACCGTTTACAGATTTTTCACAATATGATTATTGTGAAACAGTACAAGTGTATTAATTGATTAATATTGTATTGAGATCAATTTCCAATCTAAGCCCGAGGGTAAAAAGCTAAAAAAATGTGTTTTTCTTTATAAGATCAACTTTCATTTTTAATACCCATTTTCCCTTGAAAACTCTTTTACAAGAAAGTTACCATAAATAAAAATTGATTTCTATCAATATTAGACTTTAAGGGCGAAGTGGTGGCGCGAGATGGATCTTGAGTTGCTACATATTATAGGTAGACTGTACTATATTATAGGTAGACCAGAAAATATGGTGTAAAATATGTAGATAACCTTTATATTTGTTCTGTGTAGATAACATTGATAATTATAGAAATCGTGTTTTTAATAAATTAAGAAAATTTTAAAGAATTTTTCTTGTAAAGTACTAAAAAAAATTAGTCTTAGAAACATGTTTTTTTTATTTTGGTTTATTTTACTGCGCCCCCCAAACCCCCGCACCAAAGCCTGACGACGCTTTGATGCGAATATAATGTTTGGGTGAGAATACGCTAGATTTTTTAGGTTAGATAAATAAAGTTTTATTTAATAAAAGACGTAATTCTCATAAAAATACTTTCCTAACAATATTACTAGATAGTGGCCGTGTTTCCGTAGTAGTTTTTTATAAAAATATGTTGACGTGTCAAAATAACTTGTAAAAAGTTTTACTTCTGATTTCTGATTATAACTTTGCGAGCCCTTACAAAGCTCTGCTTTTTGCTAGTGATATGTATAAAAATACTGAAATATATGATTTTTATATATTTATAAACTTTAGTTTAATAACACGGCGTGACATAAGTTAAGTTACCCTTAGTTAAATCACGCTTTGTCGTAACATAAATAGTATTTTTTTACATGGAAAGGCATGGCTGAAGTGCCGTCTTAGGTCATACTGTGCTATAAAATAAGAATCGTGTGGTTGAAGGTGTCAAAAGTCTATTATCACACAGTGAAGTTAGTGCCTAAGAAAAGTGAGGGCGTTATACGCTATAGTCACATATATCGTAAAGTACTTTAGTATAATATGTAATATAACTTTTATATAACAATTTCCGGCGAAGAGATCCTTGGAAGGCGGGAGACTGAGTGAGGTTCATAAACAAATTGACAGACTACAATTTAATAGTACTTGAAACATGTTTGCAAATTGTTATAAGACTTCCTATCGTTAGATACAGTCACGAATATAGTCATTGTGAAACGGTGTTAGGTTAAATGTACTCTTATTCATACGATAACAAATAAGTTGACAGTTCTGATGGGAATAAATAAAATAACCGTTGCTTGTCAATATACAGGTTAACTTTTAAATGACCCGCCAAATTTTAAAAGTAGGAACGAAATATTGAATGAAAGTGCGTTTTAATTATTATAGTAAAATTATTACAAGTCAATATAAAAAAATTCGTTTAAAAATATCCCACTAAATTCATGAATTGAATGCACTGAGTCTTGTGAATGAACTATGTAAAGCTGGCAGTGTGTCATTTTACCTTTACCTATAATTACAATAGGAACTAGTAAGTAATCTGTCGCTCTAAAACATATTTTTCGATTACTTTTAATTAGGTTGAAGGCACTAAAATATTGTAATTCGAATTTTGCGTAATTGAAATTATATCCATGCTTTTTGTTTTTTGTGTCGGATAAATATTAAATTATAATTATTTTAAATATGTTTTTATTACATAAATCGAACATATTATCGATTCTGAATAGCCTCTGAAAATTTGGTTGTACCTTTAAAAGTAATCCTGTATAAAAACCAAAGTTTTTTAAAAAAATAATATAAGATAGCAAACAAGCAGATGTCTCTTCTGTTGGAAAGAGATAAACATCGCCTATATACACCAGATATATATGCACAAGTTTACTGGCTACCTTACCTCCAAATCGCAACACGACAATGACAAGCATTAACGCTATTGCGGCAGGAATAGGTAAGACGGTGGTACCAAATACCCGGGCGAGTCGAACACAGGGAATTTTTAAAATAAGTTTACTGAGATGACCCTGCTACCCAAAAACCCTCATTGAATTTTTATTTGAGTAGATGAAATTTAAAATGCGCAAACGTGAAAGTAAAAAAAAGGAAAGAATTTCCAAAATAATTAACAAGGGTAAAAAAAGCAATGGTCAGTAATGCAATACTGACCATTGCTTTCGAGAGAAAACGCCTCTCACTGTCGTATGTTTCTTTTACTTGGCTAAAACATACGTTTCTTTCTTGGCGGTTTGCCAACATGACCAACCCTATTTCATTTCATTAAAAAAGTTAACTCCTTTTCGCCATTCCTATTTAGGTACTAACCTTTCGCCGTTCCTATTCAGGTGTAGGAATTCACTTCAAAATTCAAATCGATACATTTGAATAATATTTGACGCCTTGCTTAAGGCGAGGCATCGCGACAAACGGGAAAAAACTGGTTTGTTAAATCAAGTTTTTTGTATTGATTGTTAAGTAAGAATTTCACAAAAATTACACGATGTACCTGAAGATATTATCTAAAGAATGTGCTAACTCATTACATGATAGAATGTACTTTACTCGATCATATAAAATTCCGAAAACAGGCTAAAAAATCTCTAAAACAAATAATTTGTTAATAATATTTCTAATCTTCCACATAATTTTATATGGTGATATTTAGTTGTAAATACAAAAAAGAATGTGCTAAGTTTTAGTTTTCAGCTGAAGTCCTATATTTATTAATCCGAAAATTAACACGTTTCCCGGCGGTTTCAGAACATACTGCGCCACTCATTTTTTATAGAATTGACGCGCGTCGAAATACCTCGCCTTAAAACTTAAAAGCATTTTCGCTTGCAAGTACACATTATTGATACAATAGCTAAATTACAGCACCGCGCTTCACTTCCTCCGCGTCGCAAACGGATTTGATTTCCTTTGAAGCACTTGAGACTGAACATCGTTTGTCTGTACTTCGAAGCTAATTCAATCATCGATGTCGATATTTCATTGTACATCATTGCTTTGAACTCTGATAAAGCCTTTTGTTTCAGAAAATATCCACTCCGTTGGTCAATTCGTTAGTGACTTCTACACTTACACAATCTATGAAGTTCGGATTTGATTCCCGACAGGTTTTTCTATTTGTCTGGGCCTCTTTTGGAAAATAGACCATCTGCCATAATGCCAGGCAGTTTGTAAAAGGCAATTGAACGGCTACACGAGTCACCATAATGACTACTAGACATAGTTCTGCATCGTTTTGCTCGGGTTTGGTACCACTAGCTTATTACTCATTTGTTAGTCACTTTCATGTTCCGGTTTGAATAGTAAAGAAGCCGGTAAACTTATGCAAGTGGCGTTACCATCTCGCCACGCGGATAGTAACGCATCACTAACATCTTTCGTGTTTATAGGCGATGGTTTTCTCTTTTTCATTTGAAGAGCCATCAATTGATCTGATTGATACACTCACACACACATTATATATATATATATATATATATATATATATATATATATATATATATATATATATATATATATATATATATATATATATATATATATATATATATATATATATATATATATATATATATATATATATATATATATATATTCGTTAGTCTCGCTAAAACTCGAGAACGGCTGAACCGATTTGGTTAATTTTGGTTTTGAATTAATTGTTGAAGTCCAGGGAAGGTTCGAAAGGTGAGAAAATATAGAAAAAAATAAGAGTAGTTAAAAAGGCAGAACAACGTTTGCCGGGTCAGCTAGCATAATATATAAAACAAAGTCGTGGTAGTTAGTTACACCATTTATAACTGAAGAACAGGACCGATATGATTTTTGTGTTTTTTGTCTTCGTCCGGAATAGGATAATAAGTATTAAAATATTCATCAATAAAAAAAAATATCTTGCTGGCACGTCCTTAAAATAGTTGGATTTTTAAGGCTGCGCCGAACTAATTTCGAAATAAATGCTTTCGGTAGATCCTTTGATGTACCGTTATTATTAAAAATTTAGCTATGCAATTCCTTAGTAAGATACTCAGGGATTCACGCTATAAGTTATACACAATCTGGAACTATGATAACTTATAGTTTCCTCGATAGAAGAAAAAAAAATCAAAATTACCTCTGAACAAAAAGGAAAACCCTTAGTATGTCGTAAATTCTTAATGGAAGGTCATCAGTTTTTAAATAACAGCAAAACAACATGTTTTCTATAACTTACACACTTTACACTTTTTACACTTTATACTTTTTAATGATAAAAAAGAAAATATCAAAATCCGCTCTCGTATCGCCCATCCTAGTCAGAATCCTGTCCTGTAGAAGGCCAAAATATCGATTCGCTCTAAAAAAAACTCGGTGCCCTCTTAATTTATATCTTATTAGCTGATCCGCGCAGCTTCGCCCGCGAGTAGATTAGCATGCCGTCAAGATAGCTTTTCATAAAAATTTAATCCCCTATTTTAACCCTTTAAGGGTTGATTTTTGAAAAAAAATTAGCCTATGTTTGACCCCGGCTCTTCAACTACTTTTCCAAATTTCAGGAAAATCGGTCCAGCGGTTTAGCCGTGACAGCGTAACAGACAGACAGACTTTCGCATTTATAATATTAGTATGGATTTATATTCGTTGTCCTAATGAAAAATTTAACTTAGTTTTGTATTAATTTAAAAATCTTAAATCTGCTAATTAACTGACTCCTAAGTGAAACGAAGTTCGTCGGGTCAGCTAGTAAGAAATAAAGAAGTGTATGTATGTTGTGATGGTAAGATATAATTGTCAACTTGTGCGTTAATGACCATCCATGTGGCAAGTATCTAACTAGAGTTGCAAGCTTAAGCTTAGTGGTTATCCAACTCTACGAGCTGGATAATGACAGTAACAAGTACGGATGTTCTGGTGGTAGGATTAATTAGTGCAGTGGTACAATCTCTGGACAAAATTATACCATCTACTAGTCGCGATAATAAGGACATATTTGCTCCCGTGTTGTTAGTTCCCGTGTTGGCCTGGGCCTGGGCCTGTTTTAATAGTAAGGGAGCCCATGATGCTAAATAGGTAGTTACTCGAGCGTCGTAGGGACCTATTGGATTTTGTAGATTAAATTATAGGAAAAATAAAAGGTTATATAAAATTTTTCATTTCAATGGTGGGGAAAAAAACTACAGATAAAAAAAATGTTTTAAGAAAATCTGCGCCATGGTAACACTAAATCACATTACATTAAGATATGGCGGGTTAATTTCCTCCTAAAATTTGAAAAATCTGCCGATTCAAGTGTAGCGTAAGGGAATGGAAGGGTCACAAAGTTGCAGAGAAACTTTGTTTTGACATTCTCGAGCGCGTCTGAATTATCTTTTATTATATAGGAAATTATGTAAGAATAACGAAAAAAACGTGATCTGACAATTTCCACAAGCCGAAGTTATCTTAATTTTGTTTTTTTTTCTGCCCTAGTAATCCCCTTTATAGGAATGGCTTATATTTGGTGGAGAACCTCAACAGTACGCGAGGTATCATCCCTTTGTTAATCTGACGCGCTCGAGTAAATACCAAAATCCCCTTTTGGGCTCCCCTTATAATAGACCATCTGCAATTCTGTCAGTCGGTTCGTTAAAGGCAAACGATTGGTTAAAAACGAAAACGAGAGACTACAATCGTGACCACTTGGTGGTAGAGCTCCCAACGTCTTGGCCTGCAACACTGCAATACAACACTGATTATTCCTGCTGCAATGACGTCAATGTTCATCACTATCGTATTTGTTCGTGTAAACTTATACTTTTGACATTACTAACGTGACCATACGTCCCGTTTTGAATAGGATTTTCCCGCTTTCAACTACTCTATCTTGGTGTCCCTAAAGTCAATTTCTGGGACATGAAAATGTCCCGTATTCCAAAAAACACAGTCACGACACAAAAAGTTATAAAATGTATGTCAAATTGTCGGCAATCTCATCTAACTTCAATGTTCGTTCAAAAATAAACCTAACGCAAAAATAGCGCTAAAAAGGTTTATTTCCAATAGGAAAACAAATTATTTTAAAATTTTCTAGACTTTTGGTAGACTCGGTGGGTAGACTTAACATTGATATTTCCTTTCGGTTTTCCTAATTTCCTACGTTAATTCCGAATATCCTACAGACATCATTGCTATTATGTTGTCCGCCCCGTTGGTCAAGTGGTAAGTGGCCCTGACTACGCAATCGATGGGACTCGGGTTCGCTCCCCGATGGGGACAAGCATATGTGTGATGAGCATAAATGTTTGCATTTCCAGGTTTGGGTGTTTATTAAATATGTTCCAGTATTTATATATGTATGTATTTCTATGTATTAGTATCGTTGACTAACTAACACCCATAACGCAAGCAAATAATTTGCTTATTTTGAGGATGGATCAGTAAGTGCAATTTGTCCCGTAAATATTTATTTATTTATATATAATTTATATGTAGTTCATACGAACCGAATGTCCCCTTTTACGATAAAAACAATATGGTCAGTTTAGCATTACCATCACGCCGTGTTTATGGTCTCGTTCTTATCAGGAGAACTATTTGCTTTTTGTTATCCCATCAAATAAAAACCTTTCGTAATTATTTCCCTAATTCAACAATACTTCTATAACTTATAAATCTTCCTAATATTTTGTTTCTGTTGAAATATTGATAAATTATACTGCCGATAGCGCAATGCTGCTTGACCACACAAAGCATCCGGTGTGGTGGCCGCTCCCCGGCGCTTCAGTCCCAAAAGGGATGGTACCGTTGTGTGTGTCTAGTGAATGATAATTAGGTACCTGTCAATTTTTCAAGTATTAATTTAAGGCTGCTTATACGCTATTTTACTCGAAATTGCAACGTATAATTGATATTTATTCCATTCGACACATTTGCTTTTGTTTTTTAGAACAAACGTACAACTGATATTTTTTCCACATCACACTTGTGCCAATAAAAATGTAACCAAGTAACCAAGTGTGCTAGGAGTCCCGCGACGGTTCACATTTTTTTACTCAAAGTACACAAAGTGATCTAACCCAAAAGTAGGAATTTTGCTTGTTTGATGGTAACACCCATAGGACAACGATATTATCACATATAAATCGGTATAGGTTCCGACTAGTTTCGGACCTCATATAGGTCCGAAACTAGTCGGAACCTATACCGATTTATACGTGAGTTTAGCCGTTTTCTTAATCAATTATTTAGTAAATAATGTCTCACGAAAGTTTAAATAATGATATTATCACACATAAAAATACGTATTAAATAGTTTGGAAAACCCGAAAGTACACGCGACAAAATATAGTTTTGGTAATTATCTTTATCTGACGGATTTCATTATTGTTACGGTGGGTTGGCTTAAATCAGAACAGTCGTACAGTTCTGATTTAAACCAATCCAGCAAAGAATCAAATTAATAAAAATATTTTTATATATAAGTCTAAACAAAATTCTAAGCAATATGGTCGTCGATCATAGCTTATACCGTGGGGGCAAAATTCCCGTCATTGAAGTTTATTTCGATATGTTATGAAAAGAGCCCTGATTTCGATAAAGCGAGAGCAGAGTATAACGCTTCGCGTTGACACATGCAATACTGAAATATTTAATAAACACCCACATCTAAAACTACATTCATGCTCATCACGCAAATGCTTGTACCTGACGGGAATCGAACCCGAACCCTACCAATTGCGTAGTTAAGATCACTAACCACTTGACTATTTTTGTACTACTATTAAATCATGTGCTTTTGGAAGAGATCACTATTGGGTGATGGGACCGCCAATTTGTACTCTCTATTCCTAATCATAAATTGTTATTTACATTTGTAAATTATGTGTGTTGGTATACAATAAAGTATACTTATTATTATTACTTCCACATTTTTTTTATTTAAGGAAAACTCACAGCTAGTTTTACAAACGCAATGTATGATGATGTGATTACAAAGGCCAATTAATAGTTTTCACAAGTAAAACAAAGAAAATGTTGTAGAAAGAACATATTCCTGCATTAAAATAAATGTCTGTTATTTTTTTTATCTTTCTCAAAACTGGATATCACTCGTATCAACCCACGTTTATGAGTCGCCTTAAAGTGAGTTTATTAAAAGTAAATAGAAATAACGAGTATTTAACATCGGCGTTGTTTATCTTCGCTCAACAACTGATTACCATATCAAATATAACCATGTTTCCATTGTGCCGCGCCATGTCGACTCCCTGTCATTTACAGTGTTGGCATTTCCAGGGTTATTATTTTGGAGTATAATATTATTTTCATAGGCTAGTGCTAGCCCACAGTATTAAATCCTATGATGTCATTATCCTATCGATAAATAGGACACATAATCATTAATCAGTCTCAACAATGTTAGGTTTTCTTCCGAAATCTTAATGTTAAACCGTATACATGCTCCAATGAAACATTTTGAGGTTTTTCTAAGTCTGAATTTTTGTACTGCTAATAATGCCCTCTTTTTTCTGTAAGAGACCCAAGAGGTGACTCCTAACACCATACATTTTTGTAAGATGGGTCTAAACCCATAAAAAACTTTGGGAATCACTGATATACTACGTTTGAGCCATTTAATTGTATCGGCTCTACCGGTGGGAGGGATGCGTTGTGCCGCGTTCCCGCGCCCGGCTGCATGGGTACCACCAACTTGCTTGTTTCTCTCGTGAAACAGCGTTGCTGTATTTCGGAGAGAAAGGCAAGACAGGCAATGTAATTACTGGCACCAATACTTAACATCTTACGTCTCAGTATAGGGATCACATAAATGAGTTACCTGGGCCAGTTCCAGGTGAACTAGTTTATGTTCATTGGCGACGTCGACCACTTACCATCAGGTAGTACGTCTGCCAGTTTGTCTATTCAATTAACATAAAAAAGCACATTAATACTACTCAAACAAACCATTAACAGACTGTCAGATCTAAAGTTTATACTTTATCCTAATCCATCCACAGATTAACAGCTAAAAGCAACTTAACTTTGAGCCGGTAAGTTTAATAAAGCTTAGCAAATCTTAACTTAGTAATATACAGTTTCATTTTCTATACTAATGTTATAAATATATAATATTTGAACTTTTCGTTTGTTTATTTATCTATACCTATAAAAGAAGTTGAAGTGGCTGTCTGTGATTTATTTATTTATTATTATTTTATTACTATCGATAGGGAAACGCTTGACCACGATCTCGCCTGGTGA
This sequence comes from Apodemia mormo, assembly GCA_036924255.1. Classification (NCBI taxonomy): domain Eukaryota; kingdom Metazoa; phylum Arthropoda; class Insecta; order Lepidoptera; family Riodinidae; genus Apodemia; species Apodemia mormo. Next base: position 3,053,573 of record JAUPFN010000004.1, read on the forward strand.
TAAGCTAAGATGCGGCTTAAGATGGAACGCGCTTCCCTAGAAGGTACCTGTTCACTCTTCTTTTGAAGATCCCCAGATTGTACTCGTCGGGAAACAGAGACTCAGGAAGCATATTCCTGTCCTTTGCGGTTCGAATGAAGAATGTCGAGTCGAACCGGTTTGTCTTGGTACGTGGAACGTCCACCATATTGCAATGTCTAGAATCTGTGCGCCTGATTTTAAAATAACTAGGTTTTTTCAAGTGCAGTGTGCTATTTTTACAATACTAATACCTAAGCAACCGTTTTTAAAACTACCGCCTGTCTGTCATTCTGTTTGTACAGAGTAATCTATAGAACGGCTGGACCGATTTTGATTAAACTTTTACTGAAAGATAGAAAAGTTTATAGGGCATAGGCTACTTTTTACCCAAGTGAACAAAAGGAATTAATTATTTTGGATCACGTGGACGAAGTTACAACAATAGCTAGTATTTAATAACAGTAAAATTTTCATCAAAACCGGTCCAACCGAGTGTCTGTTTGTAATATTGAAATAACAGCTTTTTACTAAATGCATCAATATGCATCCATGTGTTTACATCCATATACGTATATACATATACACATTTACTAAAATAATATACATTTTTACATATTTGTTTGTCTCTTTGCTCCAGCTAATGTCTAACGGTTATCTTAAACGGCGGGACGGATTTTGCCGGGACTGTGTCACTGACAGCCAGCTGATGCAATAAGGAATAACTTAGGCTAATTTTATTTTAGAAAATTTTCCACGCGCACGATGTCGCGGGCACAGCTAATGCGTCATAAAGTAGTATTTATTGTATTCTGTGGTTACTTTTAACCAGCTCGTTCACAGACCGCATTAGGTAAAGCTCTCTTATTATACACATGACTTGGGAAAAATAAATCGCTAACAAAGAGCACGCGTAAGTCAGTAATGGTACCGGAAATGGTGACCATCAATCATACCATAAAAGACTGTATAAATAACAAATACTATAAATATGCGCTTAATATTACAAGCTTTCTCGGCCTTCGAAACAAATATTTCCCGTTAAAGGGTTTTTAGACATTTAAGTAAGTTAGTAATTTTTATTTTATTGAAACTTTTTTTATATTACTTTACTGGAAAAAGATCGCTCCCCTGCTGACAGAGACCCAAGGGAGTTACGTACTACATTTTTATTACATTTAAATTTTAATGTGAGTTGTACAAACTTATTGTTTTAAATTTTACACTTGTACTGTTTCACAATTCACTAATTATATATAATATATACTTTTTTATTTAAATAGTCAACCGGTTTCGCATTTTACTGCATCATCAGGACTAAAATTTAAACTTGACTACCGGTTACCGGTACTACCGGTTGACTATTTAAATAAAAAAGTATATATTATATATAATTAGTGAATTGTGAAACAGTACAAGTGTAAAATTAAAAACAATAATTATGACGGAGTTTCACCAAGTGCCGACGATGGAAAGTATAAATTGTACAAACTTGTTTTTCCATTTATTAACATTTAAATTTTATTTAAAACTAGCTGATGCCCACGACTTCGTCCGCGCGGACTACGTTTACTCCGCACAGCTCCTCCCCCGTAGGTGATAGCGTGATAATATGTAGCCTATATGTTGACCCGACCTGTTAGTAATATTCATACAAAATCTGAAGTAAATCCATACAATACTTTATCCCGGACTACTATCATGTAGTTTACCCCGGACATACATACAGATAAACAGACAAACAGACAAAAACACCCATGGGCATACCCAGGTTCTGGGCCAGGGGGGGGCAACCGTAACATTTTAAGACTATATTACCATTAACACCTTTCCTCTTACCATCAGGAGACCCATCTGCTTGTTATCTTATGATATAAAAAAAAGAAAATCCACAAATACAGTAAACAAAGAAAAAGAAAAAAAATACACATGCAACACTTGTTAAAAGACATAGATAATTACATGAAGAAAATAAAAACAAATAACATAAAAACTAATTAATGTTTATTTATAGCAACATGATGGTAAAATGGTAAGCCACTCAGCAAACACATAGGTGACAAAAATTATTAACCCTACAGCTGATTTTTTGGGCTACCTTTGTCTGACCGTCACTTTGAAACGGTTTGCATAACTAACATAATGGAAATAAAATAACATAATGGAAAACTGATGACGATAAAAAATAAAAAATACAATGAATAAAATGATGTATGGGTATTGTTTTTGTTTGATAACGACGTATTGAAATTATTTAGATTTATAAAAAGAAGAAGACCTAAAAGGCAAAGAAATAATAAAATTTCCAAATGGAATAAAACACCTCAATATCACTTTTGCTTGATCGAACTCGGGACCTCATCGAATTGGCAAATCACTAGGTCAAATCTTTGACTAAACACGTAAAATTGTTTTTCCACCATCTTTATTTTATGACAAACCAGTAAAAACGTAGATAATTCCGGTTCATGTAAAACAATATTTTGGAATCATCCTGTATACACCCATAAATCGTTAGAATTACCATAAAGCTATGGGTGGCCCTTAACACGATGTTGTCCTATTTACAAAGTATTATGTAGGTCACTGCCCTTTGTTTGTGCGTAGCACTTACATTAAAGAGGGGAGGTTACGGTTTTACCTTCATTGTAAGACGGACGGCTTCTCTGCCCATCTGCCATTGTAAAACGTACCTTAAAACTTGGGTGATAAAACTTAATACGATGTAATAGTCGACAGTTGTTTAAATTTTACCTTGACAGATAGACATTATTTTCGGTAAGGTATTTTATACTCTTTTTTCTGGCCAACAACGCATTTCTTTCATAAACGCTCGGATATTCGATTTGCCGGTCGTTCTAGTGAGGTTAGATCTCAACTTTAGCGCGAACAAAAATTAATATTATGGGAAAGGATACGGCAATATTATGATGTATTATTAGGATGTCAGTTTTATAGGATCGGCTGAACGAAATGGATAGAATGGAAACTTTTATTCCCAAAGCGCATTTTACTCGTAGTTAGGGTATGATTTGTAACGATACAATTATCGATAACCTTTTTGGCTGAGATTATGAGGTTTTGAGTTCGATCTTTGGGTTGCTTGGGATGCTATCACCACCTAAACGATATCGCTAGTGGTGAAATTGGGGAAATTTTCTTTTTCTCTCAATTACGTCGATGTCGACCTTCTAATCATATAGGTGTAAACTAGCTTTAAACATACAATATACAATGACATATCTATATATTTATATATTATAATGCGTGAAATAAAAACTTTGTACCCCTTTTAAGAAAATAACGTAACGGTCGCTTGTATGGTCTAATGGTCTCATGTCGGAGTTGACCACATGAGGTCCCGGGTTCGATTCCCGGGTCGGATAATTCAAAAATGTGTTTTTTCTATTTTCTGACAAAAACAACGTTGTCTGTGATTGGAAAAAGTCCTTTTACAATCACGGACAAACTGCCAAAGAAGTTGAGTGCCCAGTTGGCGAAAGGCCCATGGAATAAGCGTTATTCCTCTAAGGGGCCATCCATAAATTACGTCACACGTTATGGGGGAGGGAGGGGGCCGACGAAGTGTGACAAGGGGTAGAGAGAGGTCCCAAATTTAGTGACATCACATTTTTTTTCAAAATATAACATTTTATTTATAAGTATTACAACAGTAAATTTAAAAGCCACCTGTATAGATAAAAAATAATCGAATGAGATCATTGTTCCAATGTATAATTGTAAAATATGTGACATCACACTAGGTAGGAGGGGGTCTCACAAGTGTGACCAGAGTGCTAAGTGCGAGTTTTTCTTTTCGCATTCGATCGTGAGCGCTTTTGGAGTTTACTAGGAATTTGTATGTGATTTGTACAGCGCCACCTAGTGGTAAACTGGTTTCTCACGTTTACCACTAGGTGGCGCTGTACAAATCACATACAAATTCCTAGTAAACTCGAAACGCGCTCACGATCGAATGCGACAAGAAAAACTCACACTTAGCACTCAGATGCGACAAGGACAGGGGAGGGGTCAAGTCATGAAATTCGTGTGACGTAATTTATGGATGGCCCCTAAGGGCTGACCACCTATCACATTGTGGGAATAAGTATCTTCGGCTAATCGTGAGCTGCTAATTTGTTGTACCTCAGCCTACTTCTTCGGGGATACGGACGTAGATACTTATTAATTACGCGAACGGTGGATTGTGACCTTTTTTTCTTAAAATGATAATTTTTAGAAAATTGGAAATGGAACACTGTTAAAGTTTACATTGCAAAAGACTGCAAAATCCCAATTTCATTTTTAATTTACATTAAATTCAAATAATTTTTAACGCAGTAAAACTACAGGAACCGTCTTTCTATTTCCTGTATCTCCGGAACCCTACATCAGATCTTCACCAAATTAAAACGCGACCACAGGGGAATAAATTATCCACGTAGTGGGAAAATTAAATAAGTTCGATTTTGGCGATATTGACTTGATTTTTAATGTGTTATTTAGTTATAGCAAAGGTAGAGTTCTGTTTGTTAAAGATAATCAGGCCCACAAAAAATAAAATTACCTACAGTAAAATTGTCTCACATTTTTTAACAAATGTACATTACTGTAAAAAATACTACATCGCGTTTATCTCAGATCTACAAAATCATAGTTATTTAATTTTCCAACTTGAGGGACGAAACCCTTCTCAAATAAAAAAAAAAAACATTGTTCAAAATCGGATTACATTTATTTATATCAGAAAACAAACAAGCAGATGGGTCTCCTGATGGAAAGAGTCAACCATCGCCTATAGACACCGAAGCTGTTAATGGTGCGTTGCTATCTTATGGCGAAGTCTAATGCCACATGCATTTTACGAGTTACCTTACCCTCTAAACCAGAACACGACAGTGACAAACACTGACGCTATTGCGGCAAGAATAGGTAAGGAGGTGGTACCAGACCCGGAAGACACATTGCAGAACTCTACATATAAATAAGGTCTGTGGTTAAAACTACACCACTTGAGTTTACCATATGAGGCGAACCACTACTTAATTTATTTTAATATTAAATTAATTAGTTGATCACGATGTTGTGTGAAATATTAACACAGGTAGGGTTTCGGTAGGTAGTTTTTCAAATTCTACGAGACAAAAAAATTTTTTCAAATTTCGCTCCTCAAATCTGCCGCCCTAGGCTTCAGCCTTCAGCTTACTCAGGCTATTGGTAAATCCGCCACTGAGTAACAAACATGAAAAAAACATACAGTCAAATTGATAACCTTTTGGAAACTCGGTTGAAAAATAAACAAACTTAAAGCCCCGTTTACACTTTGATTAGTGCGCGTGCGAGTGTTTAATGCAGGTGCATAGTGATAAGCAAAAAACACGTGAGGATAGCAAAAATTCATTGCGAGTGATTAGTAGTCAGCGTAATAAAAGTGAATAGACGCTGTTTACTAATCACTCACAGTAATCAACGGCTGTCTTCACGTATTTTTCGCTTAATACTATGCACCTGCATTAAACACTCGCACGCGCACTAATCATAGTGAAAACGGGGCTTAAGTCTGTTGTCAAACTTAAAAACGATTTTATTGTTTAGTCCATGGTTGAATTTCGACTATAGGGCGATCGTTAGTATTTACAAAACGTAATAGGCCCAGCAGGCTTAGGATAAGCAACACGATAAAATTTTACCGACTCATTTTCTCGACATTTATGTCACTTTACGATTCGCTAACGCATTTGACACTTGATTCGACATGATACTTCAAAGGAAAAAGAAAAAAAGAAGAAAAAGGAAGAGAAAATGATCGTTATTACTCGATGGTAGTTATTTTACCGATCGAACTCTAACTGAGGTCTTGCTGTCATTTTATCAAACAAAAGTCGAGCAAACGTCACTTTTTCATTCGGGACCATGAAGCTGTATTATCTGGAGGCAGCACTTCTAATACCTACTTGAAACACAATTTTAAATACAGCTGTCATCGTCTGAGGTCTTACCCTCTCTTTCTAACACAGCTGTATAAAAAGAGATGGAGAGGCCTAATAGACAGAGATATAACGTAAACATGTGTTTCAAGTGATTAATACGAGTGCTAACTCCACCAATACCTAATACTTCATGATCGAGACGTATCTCGTGGTGTTTATCCTAAGCCTGCGGAGCGCTTATATAGAAATTTACTTATGTATCCCGTAGTTTTGGCCGAAGCCATGAACTAATTAGGGAACTTTCAAGAAAAGAGCTTACTCGTTCTTGAAAGGTCACTAACATAACTGCGAGACTTCTAGTGGTGCAACATCGATGGTAGTATAACACCCCTTTGATGTTACAATTTGTTGAAAATACTGGCCACTTGTTAGCTTTTGTATTGTAATATACATTGAATTTGTAGAATGTACTAGCTGTTGCCAGCGACTTCGTCCGCGCGGACTTCGTTTATTCCGCACTGCTCCTCACCCGTAGGTGATAGCGTAATAATATGTAGCCTATATGTTGACCCGACCTCATAGTAATATTCATGCAAAATTTGAAGTAAATCCATGCAGTACTTTTTGAGTTTACCCCGGACATACAAACAGACAAACAGACAAACAAACAGACAAACAGACAGACAAACAGACAAACAGACAAACAGACAAACAGACAAACAGACAAACAGACAAACAGACAAACAGACAAACAGACAAACAGGCAAACAGACAAACAGACAAACAGACAAACAGACAAACAGACAAACAGACAAACAGACAAACAGACAAACAGACAAACAGACAAACAGACAAACAGACAAACAGACAAACAGACAAACAGACAAACAGACAAACAGACAAACAGACAAACAGACAAACAGACAAACAGACAAACAGACAAACAGACAAACAGACAAACAGACAAACAGACAAACAGACAAACAGACAAACAGACAAACAGACAAACAGACAAACAGACAAACAGACAAACAGACAAACAGACAAACAGACAAACAGACAAACAAACAGACAAAAATTCTAAAAACTATATTTTTGGCTTCGATATCGATTGTAGATCACGCCCCGAGTATTCTTTTAAAAAAATATTCAATGTACAGTTTTGACTTTCCTACGATTTTATTATAATATGTATAGATATTGTGTATTGTACGAAATAAGAGAAGATCAATGTAAGTCAAACGTTTCTAGCATTGTTCCGAATAAATGAAATTATATAAAGAAGTGTAATAAATAAATTGGATTTGTAGAGTGTATAGTGTTGTACGAAATAAGCGAAGAGCAATTTAAGTCAAACGATTCGAACATGGTTCCGTATAAATGAAATTATATGAAGAAGTAGTTTTTCTATACAAGCAAATAATTTGCTTACTTTGGGGTTAGATCAGTAAGTGTAGTTTGTCCCGTGAATATTCTTTAATAAATTAGTTGCAAATATAGTACACCGAGCACCGGTAACAATTTGATCGTTGCTAAGGAGAAGCGCCCCAGAGGATAAGTCTACGGTATCTACAGTAGTATTACTTACTACCAAGAGACTTGCAGTTTTAACACCATTATAATTTAGATTATACTTCAGCGAAGAATTATTTTAGCTTGCGCAAATAAGTTAACACTGAATATTAGGTAAATGGCTGCGTTTAACACTGAATATTAGGTAAATAGCTGGGTTTCCGCGAAGAATAACTATTTGTCGTTAAAAAACTTACCCGCTTCTGTGATTATAAGTCTGGCATCGCAAATCTGCAATGAAAAATATAAATTAATGATTCTGGATATAGAAACAATTTGATGGGTCTGGATAGATTCAGAATTAATAATTTGTTTAGAAAAAATAAATTATTGATTTTGAATCGAAAATTCAAACTAATGATTCTGGATCTTAAAAACTATTTACTGGTTCTGAATCTAAAAAACGAATCAATAATTTTGAATATAAAAATAAATAGGTGATTCTGGTTCTAAAAAAGAATTAATAATTGTTGTTTTAAAAACAAATTAATATTTCAGAATATAAAAATATATTCAAGATTCTGTTTCTATCAAACATCGAAAATTCAAACTAATGATTCTGGATCTTAAAAACTAATTACTGGTTTTGAATCTAAAAAACGAATCAATGATTTTGAATATAAAAATATATATGTGATTTTGGTTCTAAAAAAGAATTAATGATTGTTGTTTTAAAAACAAATTAATATTTCAGATTATAAAAACGTATTCAAGATTCTGCTTCTATAAAACAGATGGTTCTGAATCTAAAAAATAAATAATTCCGTAAATAAAAAATAGATAAATGATTCTGTGTGAAATAAATGATTAAATAAATTATTGATAGTGAATCTAAAAATTTGTAAATTTTATATTATTTTTGAATATCGTCAACCAATTTGAAAAATAATTATATAGAACAGATTTCTTGTTGTTTCTGTGCTTTGATTTCCAAGTTGGGCATAACATTATCAAGTTTTCCTAAACAGAGAAAACTCTATTCTCATGAAGTATGGTAGTAGTATGGTATAGTGAATTGAAATTAAAATGAAATGGCAAATATTTATTTGCAAGAATATGGCTGTTAAAAAAATTAAAATTAATCAAAACTACCAGCTTATTCTACCACAAACTGGTGTGCTAATATTTAACCAATATCATGTTATATTCGATTTAGTTTAAGAATTCATATACTACATATTTATACATTTCTAGATATTATTTTCATTAATTATACTTATCAAATTGAAATTTTGTAAATATATTTTTATTTACATTCAAATATTATTTCAATCAATTAGCCAATCCAAGAATTATTTTGTTTGTTCCATGCAATTTTAACAAATCGATTTACGGATCGGAATGCGGCCTCACGCTGAAAACATCCATGGTTACAAAATATCTTTGAATTCTTAATTTTCCTACTATGGTGTTTGAAAGTCTATTAGCTTTTTTTTTTTTTTTTTTTTTTTATGTCATAAGATAGCAAACAAGCAGATGGGTCTCCTGATGGAAAGAGTCAACCATCGCCTATAGACACCAAAGATGTTAATGGTGCGTTGCTATCTTGTGGCGAGGTATAATGCCACATGCATAAGTTTACCGGCTACCTTACCCTCCAAACCGGAACACGACAGCAATAAGCACTGACGCTATTGCGGCAGGAATAGGTAAGGCGGTGGTACCAGACCCGGACGAGACAATGCAGAACTCTACCACCTAGTTAAGCTTTTTGGTCAAGTTAATTTTTAGATTGTTACTTTCTTTGAGTTAAGTTACAGTTGTTTTTTTACTAAATGGTTTTTATTTTTAAATTTAATGATTAAGGTATTGTCGTCTGCAAATAAGAATGACCCGTGTTGAATTCATTCTGGAAGATAATTAATGTAAATTAAAAAACCAGCCAAGTGCGAGTCGGACTCGAGCACAAAGGGTTCGATACTATTTTCTATGAAAATTTCTATAAATAATTGCTGTATAGAACCCGCCCTTAAATATGTATTTTATTCTGTTTTTTATATTTGTTATTATAGCGGCAATAGAACACCATCTGTGAAAATTTCAACCATCTATTACGGTTCATGAGATACAGCCTGGTGACAGACGGACAGGCAGACAAAAGTACGGATAGCGGAGTTTTGGTAAGAGTCCCATTTTACTCTTTGTATACGGAATCCTAAAAAGTAAGGGTCCTAAGACACTGCCCTGTGGTACTCCTCTGTTGCCACAACGGCAATGTTAGGCATTAAGTTTTCTATTCTCATATACTTTTGATAGCTCGACACTTGGTTCTCTATTTTCTAGATAGATTTTTACCCACTATAAAGATTTTCCACTAATACTAGATTTTTTAAGTTTTATCAACAGGACTTTATGTGAAACAAAATCAAATGCCTTACGCGTATCTAAAAATACACCAATTGGATATCTCTTGGCATTGTCACATTCAGTTATACTTTTTACTAATTCAAAACAATATCGACTCTGTGGGCTAATTGTCCGGTGTAGGTGTTGATCACATGAGGTCCCGAATTCGATTTCCGCTCCGACACTTGAAAAATGTGTTTTTTCGTTTTTCTAAAAAAACAACGTTGCCCGAGATTGGTTAAGTGCCACGTTGGCGATAGGCTTGCCACCTATAACATTGTGGGACTAGGCTTATCGTGAGTGTGCTTGTTGTTACTTCGCCTACCTCTTCCGGGATACGGGCGGCGGGACGGGATACTTTTTTTCAAAGCAATATGCAAAAGCTGTAGACCTGTCTTCACGAAAACCCTCACGTCTGTGATGGTCACCGTTTGAGTGTGAATCTGAACGTCTATTGACGTTCGGTACACGGTTGGCTGTATGTTAATTACGTTATCATTGTCAAAACAAGCGTCTGACCGAGAAATACAGTCATCTATGCTCATCGCATGCCATAGATGTTTGTATTTCTCGGATTGCTTACTTTGGAGTTAGTTCAATTTGTGTAATCTGTCTTTAAAAAACTACAAAGGTAATAGTAATCTCTTTCCATCAGGAAAACCATCTACTTATTGCTGGCCTACGATAGTATATCATTTGACATTTACGCGCACAGTGTTACGCGAAATATTCTAACTTGCTTACAAGTTATTTGCTTGTGATATGGGTGTAATAGTAATATTTACGTAGAAATAAGTATAAAATACTGTAATAAATTCAAATTTTAATAATTAAAATTTTCTCAACAGGCACCGGCATTAACTAGTTTTGTTATGCATTAGAATTTACGATTTGTTTTATCATATGTGTATCGATTATAAAACTATTTCAAAGTGAAGTAATTAAATATAATTTAATCGATTGAACTTTTACCCCGTGTTGGTTCCGGGCTCTTTTGAAGAATAGACCAACTGCCGTTCTGCCAGGCAGGTCGTAAAAGGCGACCGATTGGCTATGCAAGTCACTACCACCGTGGCTACTAGGTGGTAGAGTTCTGCATTGTCTCGCCCGGGTCAGGTACCACCGCCTTACCTATTCCTGCCGCAATAGCGTCAGTGCTTGTCGCTGTGGTGTTCCAGTTTGGAGGGTAAGGTAGCCAGTAAACTTATGCATGTGGCATTAGACCTCACCACAAGATAGCAACGCACCATTAACATCTTTGGTGTCTATAGGTGATGTTTGACTCTTTCCATCAGGAGACCCATTTGCTTGTTTGCTATCTTATGATATAAAAAAACGAATTGTAAAATTACTGACCTCTTTTTCTTTCTTTGTAGTTTTTGTTCAAAGTTCAATTTTTTTAATTAATATTTACGCAGTCGGGTTTTAATTTTTTTTATTTAACACTTTTTAGTTAGGAGTCATTGAACTACCTATTAAGAATTTAAGGCCGTTAACTTTGCAAGCTTGTTATTTCATTGCGGGACTTAATATCCTGGGGAATATTGAGTAACTGCTGGTGGTCTAAACTTTCATTTGCTGTTTAATTATTGGTCTCTCTAGAGACTTAACCCGGCTCAAGGCTACATAATATGCTTGAGTTGTAGTAAAAATCGTGAATTTAATTCAACCACAACACAAAATGGTCCAAAATTATTCCTTTCTGCCGCGACTCGCGATTAGAAAGAAATTACCTAGACATCTAAAACTCAGTTTGAGTTTTACTTTCTTGTCGTTTTTTTTATTTTTACCATAAAAATTGGATATTTTAGCGCTTAAAAAATCGTTGGTTAACTAAGATATCGCTTGATTAATTTGATCATGGTGTTTTTAAGTGTTTATAAATACACATTACAATGGAGTTGTACCAAACGTCGACGGTGTTTTAACGAAAAATCAATAAATGAAGATATTTCATAAAAATCGTTCTTTCCTGTAAAGGCGTCTTTTGATGAGTTAACTTTTTTAACTTTCCGCTAGAAAAAGTTACTGATTTCACTCCGATGTATGAAAATAGAGTTTTCACCGAATCTCGATTTAAGATTTTTCTGCACGTTTTAAGATCCTAGGAACCTTTATATTTTTACGATGAAGTCAGTAAGTCAGATTTTTTAACTCTGAGCTCAAAAAAATGCTCAATGTTTACATTCGTTACTCTCATTTCTCATTTGTCCCTCAATTTAACAGAAAGTTTCAGAGATGGTATGCATGATCAACCAGTTTACAGATTTTTTATAGCTACTCGGGAGCCGGCTGCTGGGAAGATTCAGTGGTAGGAACTCAGCAGGTTTATCTTTTTTGTCACATTATATATTTTAAACAAAATACAATATTTATTATCCAAAAACATATTACAGCAAAATATAAGAGATAGGTATAGGTAATCGATAATATTTCTTATACAATACACACAATGAATACACAGTTTGGTTTTAATCTATTTTTAGGGTTCCGTAGCAAAATGGCAAAAAACGTAAGCCTTATAAATTCGTCATATCCGTCTGTCTGTCTTTCTTTTTGTCTGTCCGTCCATATATCACAGTCATTTTATTTAGAGATTATGGTTGAAATTAAAAAACTATATTTATTTTATGAACCGCTAAAAATTAATGATATAGCGCGGTTTTGAAAAATAAAAATATTTTTGGTAGTCTTTGGTCTCTAAATGTCATAGGAGGTCTCTAAAAAGTTTTTTGATTTTGCCAATATTTTGTGAGATATTTGTTTCTGAAGTGTTAAAAAGTCCTCCACTAACTTATATTTAAAAAAAAACTTTAAACGTAACGTGGTTGTTTATGATAATTAGGATAATTCCGGTAGTTGCATGAAATATTTTGAAGCTGTAGTTATTTCTTCTGTGGAAACGAGATGCTTATGTTTCAATATTAACATAACATAAATGACATATTTGCCTGATTCAGAAATCGATTTGGTTCTTCGTGATTTCAGTCGCAGGCTTACTACTCGACCATGAAGAAGAAATTAAAATATAATACAATAAATAAATCTGTTGAGTGTAAATGACTTTAGAACGTTGCAACAGTCCGCCATCTTTGGCAACCAGTCTTGCCATATTCGTGGAATGTCATCGCGTACAACTGCCGACTCCCATACAGTGATATTTGATTAGTAACGCGCGTTGTGACGTTTTTATAAACTGACCAAAAAGGAGGTTCTATGTTCGTTTGTATGGATTCTTTGTGTGTGACATTTTTGCAAGGAAGTTACATTCTACCCGGAATGTTCACAAGGGCTTCAAAATCGTTCCGAAGAGTACCACGACATGGGTGGAGTGTGTCTCTTTCTACTAAATAAAGCGCCAATTGCCATATATAAGTGCGGCCATGCGTATTTTGCAAATTACTACTAAGTAATTCTACTAATTTTAGAAACAGTTTTTGCATTGCATAAGTAATTACGTAATAATTAAAATCAGCAAATTTTAGAACTCACTATGTGAATTACAATACATTTTATGCTAATGTATTTATCGACGTGTATGAATAAAAAGGATTTAACGATTACCGAATATATAAAAATCTACCATCTAGATAGTTTTATTTACACTGGCAATTGCAAGAAAGGGACAACATCCACTCTTGTCGTTGTCTTGCTCAGAACATTTTTCCCCTCTGTTAGGTAAGAAACAAATGTCATCTTTATCTGTTACGAAATAAAGCACATGTTTATTTTTCAAATATTGCTTTGTAATAATTCCAGTTATCTTATATAAGTTCCTTGCATTTTTGATAATTGAAGATAAAAAACTAGCCAATAGCGTGTCATTTGATTTTGACAGGAGATTCACTGGCAGATAGCTGATATAATAAAGAGTAACTTAGACTACTTCCATTTTGGAAATTTTTACACGCAGATTAAGTCGCGGGCACAGCTAGTATATTATATTAGCTTATGAGTAAGATTTGAATTGAGCAACTCAAGTTCATGAACCAACAATATTTCCAAGCTGATAAGATATCAGTTTGTTTATTTTCTCATAGCTTGCTCGTTTCTCTCACGAATTTTATCGTACATTTATTTTGTCAATATTTAATAGACATACCGTCAAGCAATTATATTACAATAAGCTATTACTTCGCACTGCGCCATCTAGCGTTTTCCAACTATAAAACTTTATTAAGATATTTGATGTATCTATCACCCACAGATAGCGCTCCGGTCGGTTGTTATAAAAATATATGTAATTAACTTATTTATTAATAAAAAGTTTTTTTTTATTTTGTTCATATTTTTCGCCCAAAGTGGAAAACATAAGCTTTAACTGGGTATTTTTTTGGTGAAGTAGTTAAATAGATCGGAGCCACTCCAGGAAAACACTTTTTAGAAACAATATATATGGTAATGATTGCGTTAAGGTATGTATATTATGAAATGTGAAATAGTACAAACCGTTTTACTTAAATCATAGGGTGGCCGTATTGGTCGGGGCCACAGATCACACAAATATTAATAGACACGGTAATGGGCGTAAAATGCGTAGTGGCTCATACAAGTATGAGCAAATGTATATAAATGTCAAACGCTTGTAGTATGGTAAAAAAAATAGAAATATGCCATATGGTGCTATTTTATCGTGTATAAAAAAGGTAAGGCTTAAGGAATGCCTCTGGAGTGACTTTATTTCATCGGTACGTATTATAACTCTGTATTTTTGGGTGTAAATACATGCGACATTGGCATCCTAAGAAATTGCTTTGAAAGGCGTATCCAGTTTAATCCGTGGTCTGTGCCCTTCAAAGAAAAGATCATCTGCCGTCCTATCAGGCAGTTCTAGCGATTAGTTAACAGTGTTAATACCATCGTAACTACTATGTGGTAGAGCCACGCAACATCCTGTCCAGGTTGGTCCATGAATTAAACTGGAGTTTTTTATATCATGGCAGCAAACTAGTAGATGGGTCTCCTGATGAAAAGAGTCAATCATCGCCTATAAACACCAAAGATGTTAATGGTGCGTAAATAAATTTACCGGCTACCCTACCCTCTAAACCGAAACACGACAGTGACAAGCATTGACGCTATGCGGCAGGAATGGGTAAGGCTATATATATATGTAGCATTTACCGATGGTAAATGCTACATTTATATTACGCATTTATATTATGCTGGTGGTATTTTTATACTGTGGCTTCTAAGGCCCGATAAAATAGCGTAACATGATATAACATTTTTTTTATTGATTTAGCAGGCATACGAGCGAGTGGAGTACCTGGTGGTGGCAGTCACCATTCCCATGGACATTTCAGAAATCAGAATTCATAAGACGTACTATATTCAACAAAACTTTTTACAAGTTATTTTGACACGTCAACATATTTTTTTAAAACTACTACCGGATCGGAACGCGGCCACACACTGAAGATTCGGCGATACTTTTTTCATATCGTCTATTTTTTACAAAATCACAATATTACAATATATATATATATATATATATATATATATATATATATATATATATATATATATATATATATATATATATATATATATATATATATATGAAATAAAAGTGCGTTTTAATTATTATTGTAAAATTATAACAAATCATATAAAAATATTCGTTAAAATATATCCCGCTAAATTCTTGAATTGGATGCGCCGAGTCTTGTGAATCAACCGCCGGGCGGTGTGTGCGGGGTACAAGGGACACTACACGAGCCGCGCTCGACATTTTTGCGTAATTGATAATAAATCCACGCGTTTTGTTTTTTATGTCGGATAAATATAAAATTTTGAATTTTTTAAATTATGTTTTTTATTATGTAAATCGAACATATTATCGATTCTGCACAGCCTCTGAAAATTTGGAAGGACTTTTAAAAGTAACCCTGTAAGTATTCGACAATCGTTATTAGGTCGGTAAAATACGGCGATGGGGATCACCACTAATCTCGGCAACCGACTAACCGGTGAATCGTGGTGATCAGGAAAGTTTATAGATATTCCGTTTACTCTGCCTACCCAGCAAGGGAACCGGGCGTGATGATGCTTTTCTATGAGTAAATGAAATTTTTTCTCCATATCAGAAAATATGTTTAGACTTGGTGACTTTTTCCAGGTCAAGATTGAGTTTAAATTGATAACATTGATCGCCTCTGTGGGTCTAGTGGTCCGGTGTCGGGAGTTGAAGTCCTGGGTTCGATTCCTGGGTCGGGCAATTTAAAAATGTGTTTTCCAGTTTTCAGATAAAAACAACGTTGCCCGTGATTGGAAAATGCCCGGTTGACGATAAGCTTGCCACCTATCACTTTGCGGACCAAGTATCTCTGGCTAATCGCGGGTGCACTTATTGTACCTCTGCCTAACCTTTCGGGGATACGGGCGTGAAGATACTTTTAACTTGTCAATAGCTCAACATCACCCAAAACTGTACTTAGTGAGTTTTATTCTTTGACAAAAGAAACAAACAATTCTTGTGTCGGAGGTATACTAGTCAACCAACATCTATCGTCCCGAAATTATATGCGAGCTAACACACACGCAGCCGATAATAGCCGGCCGCATCTGCATTTATCGTGTCATTGCACGAAGCTTTGTGACGCTAGACGATAGGCTGAGGCATAAGTATAAATGTCGTTGACGAGCTTTGCTTTTTTTTTGCTTTGGGGTGAGTCAATTCTTGCGTTTTCTTTAGTAATATTTGTGATTTATCTAGCTGGTTTAGCCGTAATAGCATAACAAACTGACAGACTGACTTTACCCCTTATAATATAAATATGGGGAATATGAAAGTATTGATACTACAAAGTACTTTTCATTACCACTAATCTATATATAAAAATCAATTGCTGTTTGTTAGTCTCGCTAAAACTCGAGAACGGCTGAACCGATTTGATTAATTTTGGTTTTGAATTAATTGTTGAAGTCCAGGGAAGGTTTAAAAAGTGAAAAAATAAAGAAGAAAAAAATAAGAGTAGTTAAAAAGGCAGAACAACATTTGCCGGGTCAGCTAGTCTATATATATAAAATTCAATTGCTGTTCGTTAGTCTCGCTAAAACTCGAGAGCGGCTGAACCGATTTGGCTAATTTTGGTTTTGAATTAATTGTTGAAGTCCAGGGAAGGTTTAAAAGGCTCATCTTTATTTTCTCAATAATATTGAAAAAATAAGAGTAGTTAAAAAGGCGGTATAACGTTTGCCGGGTCAGCTAGTGCTTTATAAAAAAAATAATAATTAAAAGCCAGTAAATCGAATTTATCCGGTATAAGATTTGAACTTAGGATCTTACGCGTCTGCGTCATAGCATTGAACGTAAAATATCCATCAAAAGGGCTTTAAAACGTTTCGAGAATAATTGCTATGGTGACGATAAAGTTTTCTCACCGTTTCAATTTCGTTATTAAATTTCACTGGTAAAATTGAATTTATTGTTTTATTGCTGTAGAAGATGTTGATTGTATCGTCTAGCCTTGCTGCGATTCCTACGCTGACGGACTCATAACTGGGTCAGGATTACTTTCGATTTAATATTTTTGATAATGCAAACTTTTTAGATTAAACTAAGTGAAAATGTCGATACTTTTCGTTAATCACAAACAATTTTTTTTATATATTTTATAACAAGCAGATGGGTCTCCTGATGGAAAGAGTCAACCATCGCCTATAGACACCAAAGTGTAAATGTTGCGTTGCTATCTTGTGGCGGGGTCCAATGCCACATGCATAAGTTTACCGGCTACCTTACCCTCTAAACAGGAACACGACAGTCATAAGCACTGACGCTATTGCGGAAGGAATAGGTAAGGTGGTGGTACCAGACCCGGGCAAGACAATGCAGAACTCTACCACCTAGTAGCCAAGATGTTAGTGACTCGTATAGCCAATCGGTCGCCTATTACGGCCTGCCTGGGTGAACGGCAGTTGGTCTATTCTTCAAAGGAGCCCAGGACCAATACGGGGAAAAAAAATTAAAAATAGAAATGCAGTAGGATGAAGTTATAACCAGGAAGATACAATTTATGCATATTTTATAGGCGGTAAACCTGTGGTGCGGATATATATTTGCCATTGATGTTGAATAGTTTAAATGTTCGTAATATAGAACTATAAAAGTCCTCTTTTTAGTCCGTATTATTGTGATGGACAACTTCGGAACCCTAAATTGCCCGTGCCTCGACTCGCACTTTACCGATTTATTGAGTTATGATCAGACATGGAGGCAAACATTTTGAAAATGGTAAAATTAATATTAAAGAGTCATAAAACAAATATTTATCACTAAATTCAACAGAAAAATTGAATAGACAGACGCTACAGAATAAATAGTGGTATATATTACAATTGAAGGCTTCGGTTGCATTTATAAATAAGGGTTTAACATCATACAACACCTACTTAAATACTATAAAAAACATTAAACCACATTTTATTTATATTTTTATGTTTGTCATGGCGGCCCACGCGAGTCTTAGGCAATAATTTACGAGTTCTACTATCGTGAATGCGACTCCTACGTGCGGAACCTGCGCCCTTATTCCGCAATACCACTTTAAAGTTTAAACTCATTATTACCACGAGTAAGTATTTATTTAATAGTTGTTGTCCGCGACTTTATTCAAATGACCCATGATTTTGACGTTTGACGTTTGTTACGCAGATAAAAAAGAAAACTATGGTTTTTGGTGGTTTCTTGGTAGTTGGAATCAAAAATGTGGACTGTAATATTTTATATATATATTTCGCTGGTATAAAGTATAGACAATTGCGTAGTGTCGGCGGTCGTGTCGAGCGGTGGAGTGCGAGGCGCGCGTCGTACGCTGTCCTCGAGGGGGCCGGGGTCGCGGAGGGGGCGCGGCGGCGGGTCGACGCCCGATCGCACGGGCACAGCTGCTGGCGCAGACAGGCTCCCCGCGTTGAAGATGTAGAGCTTCAAAGGTTCAGGGCTGGTCGTCCACTGGCAAGACGCAGATGTTGTTATAGCCTCTTCGGATTGTCCCTCTTTTGGTTTTAATCTCCGCTACTCGGCTTACTCCGTCGATTCCTGGGTGTAGTTTAACGATTCTCCCCAGGAGCCAAACGAGAGGAGGAGACGACTTGTCTTTGATCAATACAAGTGGGTTTTCCATCTTCAAGCTGTCACCTTTAAACCACTTTGTTTTATTTTGAAGCTGGGATATATATTCATTTGAGAATCGCCTCCAGAAGTGAAGTTTGATGGCCTCGACGCGTCGATACCTTTGCAGCGTAGTCAAGTTGGCATCTTCGGAAACTTGCGGAGACGGGACGGTTGTGAGAGTTCGTCCAATTAAGAAGTGGGCAGGAGTAAGAGCTACCATGTCGGAGGGATCGGTTGACATGGGAGAGATGGGACGAGAGTTTAATATGGCTTCTATTTGAGTGAGAGCGGTGTACATTTCTTCATATGTAAAATGAGTTAAGTTAAGCACGGTTTTCAAATGCATTTTTGTAGAGCGGACGGCCGCTTCGGCCAATCCATTGAAATGTGGAGAATATGGAGGAGTAAATAAGAATTTAATACCTTCAGTCGCGAGTTCTGATTCTAGATTTGATGACTTTAAAAAGGATTCTAATTCATTACAAGCTCCGACAAAGTTAGTTCCGTTGTCGGAAGTGATGGACTGTGGCTTGCCTCTACGAGATATAAAGCGGCGCAACGCAGCTAAGTACGCCTCCTTGCTCAGCTCTGAAACAAGCTCCAGGTGTACTGCTTTCACTGCCAAACATACAAAAATGCACAGGTAAGCTTTGATAATTCTACAACCGCGCCCCTTTTTATTGACTATATACACTGGCCCAGCGTAATCGACTGAACAATGTAAAAATGGAAATTCAAGTTCTGTTCTAGATTTAGGAAGTTGTCCCATGATTGGCTGCACACTTTTACATTTATGACGGAAACATGTAATGCATTTATTTACAGTTAATCGCGCAAGATTTCTGCCTCCTAGGGGCCAGTATGTTTGGCGTATGTTAGCGAGTAAACAGAGGGGACCTGCATGTAACAGATTGAAATGTTCTTGACGGAATATTAATTTAGTAATGTGATGTTTACCACATATTAAAATTGGATGTTTCTGATCGAAACTATAAGGAGAATTATCCAATCGCCCTCCTACTCTAATGATATTGTTAGTATCTAAAAAGGGAGATAGAGATAGGAGACGATTTTTAGCTGGCAGAGTTTTGCCTGCTGACAAGATGGGATACTCTTCAGGAAACATTTCGGATTGACTTTGTTTTAAAACTGTAAACAAAGAAGATTGAATTTCTTCTTGAGTTAAACTGCCTATTACTTTATTATTTGGATTTTTGCAGTTAGAAATAAATCTCTTTATGTAGGCTACAATGTGCAAAAGACGATTGAAATTCGACCTTTTATGTATAAGAGAGGAAATAGAATTTTCTTCTGTATGGGTACTAGGCGATTGATTTTGAGTAAGATGACACACTACCTCGGGTAAATCTCGTCTCTCGTTGGGCATGGTAGGCCATGTATTTTCAGAATTTTGTAAGAATTGTGGCCCGGACCACCACAGCG
This sequence comes from Apodemia mormo, assembly GCA_036924255.1. Taxonomy (NCBI): domain Eukaryota; kingdom Metazoa; phylum Arthropoda; class Insecta; order Lepidoptera; family Riodinidae; genus Apodemia; species Apodemia mormo. The sequence goes on from JAUPFN010000004.1 coordinate 3,074,000, forward strand.
CCGAGGAGCTGATAAGATCAGCCTTCACCCCGCGAGAAACGAGATCCGCAGGATTGTCGAGAGACGGCACATAGCACCACGGGCTACCGGCAGTTATCTCGTTTATCTCGTTGACACGATTGCGTACAAACGGCTTTAGTCGCTGTACAGGCATCTGCAACCAACCTAGTACGATGGTAGAGTCGCACCAGAACCTACACTGAACCTGCAAACGCAGAGATTGTAACACTTTTGAACACAGTCTTGCACCTAGTAATGCACCGCATAATTCTAGGCGTGGTATAGTAGTAGGCTTTATCGGAGCGACTCTATTTTTTGATGCTAATAGCTGAACATGCACTGTGCCTTCATTATTTATAGAGCGGGCATAAATACAAGCTCCATAGGCTTGCTCAGACGCATCTGTGAACACATGTAATTCAACATTTTGATATTGATTTTGTAAAACCCATCGAGGTATTTTTACATCATTTAAGTGAGAAAGTTTACTAGAGAATGAATTCCACTGTAATTTAATATCTTCCGTAACTTCAGTGTCCCAGTCTAACTTCAATTTCCACAACCTTTGCAATATTATTTTAGCATTGACTATAGTGGGACCTACTAACCCCAAAGGATCGAATATTTGGCTAATTACAGACAGTATGTGGCGTTTCGTAATTTTTTCATTTAAATCAATATTTATAGAGAACGATAGAACGTCTGCGTCACACAGCCAGTGTAAACCTAGTGTTTTTGAAGGCGTGTTTTGGTTGTTGTCATACAAATCGAGAATATTTTGAGAATCAAGATTATTGCCACAAACTTTCTGTAAGATGTTCAAATTATTTGATTGAAATTTTCTCAAATTAAACTTTGACGATGAGAGCACAGAAATTACCCCCTTGGTTTGTTGGAAGTTTTGGAATTATATTGACTTAGAGACGATTTATTTTCTGACATGTGTCCTAATTCTTCGTACTCTTTTAAAAAATTCAACATAGCGTTGCTTAAAATTAGGATCTCGTTGAAATCTACGTTCTAGAGATAAGAATCTAGTTTTAGCCATATAATACGAGTCGCCCAGTTCCTGAGGATCTCGTTTCAGAGGCATCGTAACTACAAATTGGCCTTCCTCGTTACGGTAAGTATTAGCTAAAAAATGTTCCTCACAAGCACGCTCCTCCCTGGTTTGAGTGTATTTGGAATCGATGGAATCTAACTCCCAAAATCTGGTAAGATCTTCGTTTTGACTTAAAAAATGACACTGATGGGCATTGGAAGCGACACGTGGAACGTAGCCTGACATTACCCAACCTAGCCGAGTTTCATAGAGTTTGGGTTGGTTCTTTCCTAAATCAATTAAGTTATTGCAGATCACATTCCAGTATGTTTCTGCGCCTACTAGGATATCTATGGCTGCTGGGATATTGAATTGGGGGTCAGCAAGCCGAATACCAGTAGGTATAGGAATCGATTCAATATTAATTAACATTGACGGAAGTGACTTAGTGATTTGAGGCACAATAATGCAGTCTAGGTTTACCTGATAATGACTACATTTTGATTTTATTTTTATATTGCAAGACTGTGACGTGTTAATATTCTGGTTGCAAATACCTGTGACCGTGGAGGCCGACGTGCGTCTCGACAATCCCAGCTTACCGCAGAGGTCTTGCGTTATGAGGTTGGCAGTGCTCCCGTTGTCCAACAGGAGCCTGGCGTTATGTGTGTTGCCCTTGTTGTCATACACCTTCACCAATGCTGTGGATAGAAGCACATGCGATGACGTAGTAGGCTGATTTGAAATTGAGGAAGCAGATAGTGTTACATCACTACTGTTTTGCAAAGTATTTGTGTGTAGAGCAATATTCTCACTAACAGGGATAGAAGTTGTTGGGGTTGAAAGAGATTCACCTTTTTCCAGGTGCAACAATGTGCTGTGTTTATACCTACAGTATCGACAATGTGACATTCTGCACTTCACATGTGAATGACCAGGCCGTAGGCAATTTAAACAAACCCTCAACTCTTTAGCCTTTGATATACGGTTCTCTATTGTTAAATCTCTGAATTTTTCACAGTTATAAAGGATATGGTCACTTTTACACAAAGGACATCTATTAAATTGTTTATTTTGAGCATCAGATCCACTATTGGTAACCACAACAAAACTTTTTGATTTTTGTTGATCGTGTTTAACATGTTTTGACTTATTTTCTTCTATGGTTTCCAACAAATCAGCTCTGTTACTCAAAAAGGTAGTGAATTGTACTAACGTGGGTGCTTCAGATAGCGTATTTCGATGTTCTTCCCAATGTCGACTAGTTATCGAATCCAACTTGGTAGACATCATATGTATGATCAAGGTATCCCAGTGTTGGGTAGGCTGTTTAAGTGAAGAAAGTGCCCTGATATTTTTGTTTGTAACGTCAAGAAGGAAACGAATAGATCGACTTGATTCTTTGGATATTGATTCTACGTTAAACAAAGCTTGTACATGATTGTTCACCAATAATCTAGTGTTGTTATATCTTTCACACAATAAGTTCCAAGCAGTTAAATAATTGTTATCAGAAAAATCTATATTTTTTATTATTATTGCAGCACTCCCTTGAAGGGAGGCGCGCAAGTAATGAAATTTGCTTATATTGCTTATATTATCATTGTTATGTATCATTGAAACAAAAGTATCTCGAAACTCAAGCCAGTGCATATAGCTTCCACTAAAAGTAGGTATATTTATTTTGGGCAAATTAAAATGGTTGTTAGAATGATCACAAGCACCTGACCTGCCAGAGCCTGCTGCAGAGCCAAAGTTGGTGCCGTCGTCCCGCTTGGAGTTGTCAGCAATCATTCGACGCGCACGGGAGACCAGGAGGTAGTACTGCTTCTCGAACAGCTCGCGATCTGCGTACTGCTCTTCCGGGGAATCGCACAATGCCTCTAATTCATTCTGTAACGTGTCGAATTCCTGGTATAAGTTTTCTATTTTAGACAGACGAAAATCCAACTCAGTGATATGCAAATCACTTAATTCCTGGTAGGAAGTAGCCAATTCCAAGAAATTTTCAAACTGAGTTAATTTTGCTTTCATAGAACCTTTAGTTTTCTTTAATCTTTTTATTTTCTCAATATCAGCTTTAGAATTCTCAGCCATTACGTTAAATTATTTAAATATGCAATAAAACCGAAATAAAAATTTAATAAAGCTATTTAGGTAGGTAGCACTAAAAAAAAATCAGCTTAAAAAGCACTCAAAATGTGTAAATAATCGTTGAAATACAAAATAATGCATAAAACTATTATAACACTGTCTTCGGAATGCTATTATAGCGTTAGCAAAAGGCAGATTAGCGATAAGAAACAGCTGAGTGGCCGAGCGGACATTGACCCCAAGCAACACGTCAGTTATACAACGACCGTTTGAATTTATGAATGGCTATTTTAGCATCAGTGCATATTACTCGTATAAAATGCAATCGAAATATAAAGGAAATTATGAATAAAAGCTCTATTCACTCAAATATAGGCCAGAAATGGACTTTAACAGATAAATATATAATTTTTAAATCAGGGAAAGACAAAAAAATGTAAAGGAAAGGGTTTAAAGATTTGGAACGAACTCACAGCGTGCCGTCGTGTCCGTCACAGGATGCACAGGAATGCAGGGGCTGCCGACTTGGTGTAGAAAGGCAGCCGGTGACGCAACGCCTTTGTTCGCTTGCTCGGTGACTCGCACAAATTTAAACGGCGCAACCGTCGATACTTCAGTATTTTTGGAATTCTTCGGACGTCGCAAAATCTCGGTTTCCTTAGACTTGCTTTTGAACTCCTTGGCGATGTAGGACCAAAAACTGGTGGTTTATATTAATTGGAAGTGTAATTTGTTATATATATATTTCGCTGGTATAAAGTATAGACAATTGCGTAGTGTCGGCGGTCGTGTCGAGCGGTGGAGTGCGAGGCGCGCGTCGTACGCTGTCCTCGAGGGGGCCGGGGTCGCGGAGGGGGCGCGGCGGCGGGTCGACGCCCGATCGCACGGGCACAGCTGCTGGCGCAGACAGTTTTAGACCACCTAAAACCGTCTTCGTATTATTGGGTGTGTCCAGGACAACTGCCAAACTAAGATGTCTAACAATTAACAAACTACCACCTTATATATGTTAGAGAAAGTAAACTTTTATTCCGAGCAGTAAAGAAGTAAATGTCATTGATTCTGAGCATTGGAGTTTAGCCGGTTTCGGCCTGGACCATGAAGCTGTATTATATCTAGAGGCAACACTTCTAATACCTACTTGAAACAAAACTTTTAATAATGCTATAATCTTCTGAGGTCTTATCCTCTCTTTTTAACACAGCTGTATAAAAAGAGATGGCGAGACCTCGTGCACTGAGATATAAGGCAGGTATACGTTTCAAGTGATTAATCCAAGTGCTAGATCCACCTTTACCTAATACTTCATGGCCTGGATACAATTTCTATCTTTAACTGTCAAAACCTGTAGAAAAAATGTCAGATTTATTTCTTTTTTCTTTTTCTGGTTGGGGCTTTGATAAGAGAAGATAAAGACTTGGCATTAATTTCCATAAGCAATCAAAATTATAAAATAGCATGCATCCAACTCTGAATACCTATATAAAAATGGATTTATCTCTGTTGACAAGTTTGAATTTTCATAATAAATATAGCTACAAAAATTTTGTCAGTGCTCTAATTTCCAATAATTTAAGAAAATAACGTCACCATAAACAGCTTGCAGCCGGTTCCCCATTACTAATATAAACGCTGTCAGTACACTCGTCAATGTTCATATAACATCAAATGATTATGTTTACTGAAATATTTACCGATTTTAATTGAATAATTGTAGTTTCCATATTTGTGGTGTGTATCTTAAATATAAGCGTGAAAAAAAATTAAGGATGATGTCTAATTGCAGCATTATAGGATGTAGAACCGAATCGCACTGCGACCGATACGTATATTTAAAAGTATTTGATACTTAAATACAACGTCTTCGTACTCTGGTTTTAACTGGTGATTTACTCAATCCTATTTGAATAAAAATTATATTAAAGATATCCGTAAAATGTCGATATTTTTTGGATTTAAGTCTTGACATTTTGTCAATTGTTATGTAGACAGCTGTTCTTAACAAAGAATATACAATCACTACGTTTGTCTTAAGTCCGACATTACTCGGCACGAAATTACACGGTTTTTCTTAGTTATTTCATATCTGTATAGTACCTAGTTTCCGTCAGCTAAGGGTTTGAGAATATCAGAATTGTACAATGGCGTCTTGAATTATAAAATGGCGACATTGTAATATACCTTACTTTTTTTTATTATTATCGATATTAGGAAGCACTTGACCACGATCTCGCTGTACCATTTTACTTAGTATATACAGCGTCTATGGGACGGTTTACCGAAAAATTAAGAAAACATGTAGATTTTACGTTCTTGCCGAATCTCAGTCCGAATAAAGGTTAACCTATTTGGTTCAGATCATTGCGTCCCGAGTTCGATTCCTGCATGGAACATAGAACAAGCGGAATTGGCAAGTACAAACATTTGTATCAGGACCGCGATCGCCATACTCACACATAAAATAAGCATTATTGCATATAAACTACTAATGCAAACATTGTTTCATTGGTCGTTTTCATTTTAAACAACAATAATCCGAAACACACAAATAGAACATTTAAAAATATACCAAACTGCGTTACAATAAATTTTATTTTGCTACAAAAAAAAGAGTATTTACGTCCTTTTGTAGTCTATTCAAAATAGACTCATCTATTTGTACAATAGTGAAACTTAAGATCTCAATAATTTCGCTATTCTACAATAGATGGCAGTATTGATTTTTCCGTAGTTTTCAGTTGATCATATTTGAGTAGAGAACTTTCTAGAACGATATACGTAATGACTGTCATTACGTATATCTTTCTAGAAAAATTAGGTCAATCTAAAATGAACTTTATATGTAAGGTGTACGGCTGATTTTAGCTTGACTTTCTATTATATCATTAGAGATTATATTAAATCAGGAATTTAATTAAAATAAAATGAAAATTGTACTTTCGAATGATATGAAATATCTCCATTTTTAATCATCTGTATTCTACTATCATTTCTGCATTCAAGGATTGCACAATACGGCATAATTCAGTGTATAATAGATTTTCGCACGACGACTATCTCCTAAAGATATGGTAAGTATCACTAAGGCAATTTAGAGTAACAGCGCATAATAGTGATGCACGCGGCACGCCCACTCTTCACTTTCACTTGTTCTATGTTCCATGGATCCCCGAGTCGGGCAAAAATGGCATTGGAGAGTCGGGCAAAAGTGGTGGATATTTTTATCGAAAATTTAAAATCTTAAAAGCAACTCGGAGTCTGGGTGACGTGCCTCGGATGAGCACATAAAGCCGTCAGTCCCGATTATCGCTAGAAATAGTCGATAATCTTTATCAGGTCGGCAAATAAAGGCGATTGGGATCACCACTCATTTAGCCAACCGACAAACCGGTGAAACGTGGTAAACCGGAAAGTCTATAGACTTATGATTTACTCTGCGTACCCTGCAAGGAAAAGCGAGCGTGATGGTGATACTAATTAACTAAGAAGGGAAACTTAATAAACTATCCAGTTTCCTACTCCTCCCTTATACCTTTCGTTATTTTGTTGCGGGTTTAAGGACAGCTTAGCTTTACCCTAGGGCACCCTGAATGCGCAAATTATAGTTGTCAAGAGGTTATATTTCAGAAGGTAGAGTGGAGGAAACAAGATACCCCCTTAAAATAATAATCGCAATAAATCTTAGTGACTTTAGTTAACTTATGAGATATACTACTTCCATACGGGTATACGCGTAACTATTTCCATAGCGACATCTTTACGATTTCGAATTCACAACGGTTTGACATAGTCGTATGTAGGTATATACAATCTTTGTTGTGTCCGTAATGCACTTAAGGAATGAGGAATCTCCCTTCTAAACTGTAATAAGGATCTTTACTTCCGCTGTCTGTGTAATTACTGCTGCCCTAACTTAAACTCTAAATATAGTCCTGCAGGCTTAGGATAAGCAACACGATAAAATTTATCGACCCGTTTTCTCGACATTTATGTCACTTTCTCTATTTGCTAACGCATTTGACACTTGATTCGACATGATACTTCAAAGGAAGAGAAAATGATCATTATTACTCGATGGTAGTTATTTTACCGATCGAACTCTAACCAAGGTTTTGCTGTCATTTTAGGGTCCGTAATTTAATTTCGAGAGTCAAGTGTTCGATTAACGGAAGGTCGACTGAACAATTGTCCGAATGGAATTTATTTCGAAACAACCTTTTATCGCCAAATGCCATTTCGATTGAACGTTTCATCGAATATTTATTAATCGAAAAAGAACAGTCTTCTTTCAAAATATAGTTTCATAATTGAAATAGAATTAATTATAAAAAAGATTTTTCGTCATATATTTTTTCATATATAATCAAGAAAATGAAACACGTCTAAGATATCGTACGTTCTTCCTGTAGATTCAAAAACATGAAATTTGGTGAATAGGAATATAATAAAGCACAAATGAAGGAAAAAATTTTTATTATAAAAAACACATTTACTTTACGGTTATTAACTTATAGGCTATAACTATATAGCTATAGCCTATAAGTTAATAATCGTAAAGTAAATGTATGCATATGTATATATGCATACCTCTTTGCAAATCCGCTTTGTTGATATGTTTCCAAATCAAACAAAAGGAACAAATGAACAGGCTAGATTTTATGAGCTCGATGCCTTACATTTGCTACTTTAAAAAAAAAACAACGTTTAATGTTTATTATTCAATGTTTGGATTATTATTAATGGAGTTACAGTAGTAACGATGTAACTCTAAACTAAAAAAAAATTCTGGCTACCTTAATTTTGTGCGAAAGTCGTAAAGTAAATATGTAATTTTTATAATAAATATTTTCCCTTCATTTTTAATTTATTATCTTCCTTTTCACTAAATTTCATATTTCTGAATCTACGGGAAGAACGTGTTTAATTTTCTTTATTATGTATGAAATAATATGTGACGAAAAATCTTTTTTATAATTCTATTTCAATTATGAAACTATATTTTGAAAGAAGACTGTTCTCTTTCGATTAATAAATTTTCGATGAAACGTTCAATCGAAATAGCGTTTGGCGATAAAAAGTTGTTTCGAAATAAATTCCATTCGGACAATTGTTCAGTCGACTTTCCGTTAATCGAACACTTGACTCTTGAAATTAAATTACGGACCCGTCATTTTATCAAACAAAAGTCGAGCAAACGTCACTTTCTCGATCGAGACGTATCTCGCGGTGTTTATCCTAAGCCTGCTGGAAGCCTAGATGATAATACGAAGACTAATTTATAGTGTCACCAGGGTGCCACCTATTGTTCTGTTCAGTAGACAAAATCAGAACTACAGTCGCCATTTTTAAAACGTTTTATACCGTTATTGTAAACTAGCTGTTGCCAGCGACTTCGTCCGCGCGGACTTCGTTTACTCGGCACAGCACCTCCCCGCTAGGTGATAGCGTGATAATATGTAGCCTATATGTTGACCCGATCTGTTAGTAATATTCATGCAAAATTTGAAGTAAATCCATGTAGTACTTTTTGAGTTTACCCCGGACATACATACAGACAAACAGATAAACAGACAAACAGAGAAAAATTCTAAAAACTATATTTTTGGCTTCGATATCGATTGTAGATCATGCCCCAAGTATTCTTTTAAAAAATATTCAATGTACAGTTTTGACTTTCCTACGATTTTATTATATGTGTATATATATGTGTATATATATATATATATATATATATATATATATATATATATATATATATATATATATATATATATATATATATATTAATATATTATTATTATTAAATTATTTATTGTAAATATATTATATTATATTTTTTATATATAAAATTCTCGTGTCACAATGTTTGTTCTCGTACTCCTCCGAAACGGCTTGACCGATTCTCATGAAATTTTGTGAGCATATTGAGTATGTCTGAGAATCGGCCAACATCTATTTTTCATACCCCTTAGTGATAAGGGTTGTCCACCCTTAACATTTTTTACTTAGAAATAATTTATATGGCAAAACAACGTTTGCCGGGTCAGCTAGTATATTAATATATTTACAATAAATCGTCTCTGTGGTCTAGTGGTCCAGCGTTGGCGTTGACCACATGAGGTCCCGGGTTCGTTTTTTTCTTTCGAGGTACGGAACCCTAAAAAATAAGCTAACCGTATCAGAGGAATTTCATTTATACGCAAAGCGTTTACAGAGTTCATTGTGTGTCCTTTCAATTGACATCAACTTTTGGCATTGCTATTGTGCGTTTTCAGCATTTTCCAAATTTCTCACTAACCGCCCGGCCACGCGAACCGGCGGCGGCGGCGAAAATTCGTCGGTCACCCCGCCGCTGGTCGCCAAACCTTGTGGCATGTTTAGTACTATACCATATATTTGTTTCAGACGCTAGACGCTTCGCCGTTCGCGCCGCGCGAAAAATCGCGGGCGTGGATTTCCCGTGGCCAGGCCATAACGGCGGCTATGGTCCGTCAATATTCCACTCTGAATAATTACTCACAGGCGACGGAAAGTAATTGGATGTCGTTATTCGGATTTTGTGTGTAATCTTCTATAGAAATTACTAGGCGAAAATAGTAAAGAATGCCCTTTTTTGTAACAATAATAAGTGAAGTATGAATAATGCTTTAAAAAGCGAAACCAATCCATTGAGTAATCATAACTATTTATGTATGTCGCAGGCAAATTCTATAATTTGTCTGTATACAAATGGCGCCGTCAGAATACAATATTAGATAAGTTTTAGAAAATGCCTTACGCCGAATGTAAAATGTGGTCATTATATCGTTATTTACCGGCACTGTTAAAAAATTGCTGCGGCATATTGTTTAAAGTATTTGTTAATGGGTAGTTTATTTAGAACTAGAACCCTGTCCAGATTCTCAATTAAAAAAGAATTAGGTTTGTTAGGTTGCCTTTAGGTTTCACACCTCAAAAAAAGAGCCGTTGAACGTCAGCGACGTAGGAGTTTATAGTTGACATTGATACAATAAAATTTACGTCATCAACAATTTACCTTTGGCAATTTGTATGGAATGTTTATTGAATGTAACGACTCCGTTTGTATAACGACGAAATATACAAATTGACTGCGACATGTATATTGAAGATGAAGATGCTTTAATAAGTAAAAACGTTCGTTAGATTTGCAGTACTTAGGTATGTGTATATATGTGCTCTAAAATAAAGTACAAGTCCATTATTTACTATTTTTAACAAACTATAATTTAATTTCACTAAGTGCCAAAAATTGAAAGTATAAAATATATTTATTAGAAGTTAAATTAAACCAGAACCCTAATTTGCACTCGTCTACAACTTAAACCTACATAAGCCTTATTTTAGACTTTAACATGTGACGTCACAAAGTTTTTGTGCTGTTCCCCCGCTCCTTGTCACTTAATGTCACATTTCGTTGGACCCCTCCCCGCCCCCTCCTCAACGTGTGTCGTACTTTATGTACGATATGTATTTATGGTATGCAAATATTTTGGATGTCCCCATTGACATGTTATTACTATGGACATCCGGTCTCATATTAAAATCGCGAACAAAATGTCCTAGTTTCACATCACAAGAATAAATATGTTAACAAGGTAATTAAAACACTAAATTATTATATCAAGGTTTAATTTCGACTAACGCGGAATTGTAGCTCTTTTTGCGTTTTGTAGCTCATTTGCCTCCGACTTTTTTTAGCGCGAACCCGACGTCTATAGCGATAATATGTCAATGGATGTCTCCTAATATTTGCATACCGTATTTTGTAAAATGTTTAGTAATTATAACTTATCAATAACTTGTATTACACCCATATTCTTGCACATAAATTATCTTTCTTTCTTTCTTAAATAGTTCAACGACTAACTTGGAATATAATTTCACGGATTCGGATCTGATGCAGTGGGTAACCGCTCTCGGCGGTTATAATATATTCAGTTATGACACTACAAGTTCAATTTATATAAGTTTTGAAGCCCACCGCACGATAAAGTGCTTTATTGAGGCAAGTTAGTATTCCAGTGGTCTCCCGGTGGAGTTTTCCAATAAAAGTTGCTCTAACATAGCTTCCATCTTGAATGCTGCACCGTTAATAAAATAAACTTAAAAAAAACGGCCAATTGCGTGTCGGGCCACGCGCATATAGGGGTCCGTGAAAGTCCATCATAATAATGCGAATTTAGAAGAGATTTTTTAATATTTCATACATGAACACTTATCATATTTAACGCCAATGACGGCAACATCTCCACCACAGGTTCACCGCCTACAAAATATTCTTCAAGTACATTTTATAAGTTGGTCGACAGCTAGTGAACTTGTAAGGCCTTCTTCTTTGTTTTAAAAGTTGTGATAATTTTCCTTTTAACTTCATTATTTATACTACAGCCGTGATTTTTTTACACATACAAAAATAATCGTTTACCTGATGCTGAACCACTTGAATCAAACAAAAATTGGAACTTTAATCCGTTGTACTTCACGAAAAACTCCCTAAATCGAAAAAAAAAGATTTTACTAACGCGCATCATTTTAAAAAATAACCAAATAGGTATTTTCTGCCAAGTAATTACACTGATTAAATAATTATTACATAAATGCTTGCGCATTAAAATTAATAATATTTTTATTTTATATCATAAGATAGCAAACAAGCAGTAGGGTCTCCTGATGGGAAGAGTTAACAATCGCCTATAGACACCAAAGGTGTTAGTGGTGCGTTGCTATCTTGTGGCGAGGTCTTATGCCACATGCATAAGTTTACCGGCTGTTTTTATATATAGATGAAAAGTTAATTTTTTTAATACTTGCTGTGATTATTACAAAACAAACGAAATATATTATTCTATTCGTTGTTTGATTTTTCCTGCAATTTGTACTGAAAAAAGCAGTGTAGCGAATTTACAATAGCTAAAAATATGTGTAGCGAATTTAAAATGCAAAATTAGGATTGTGGCGAATTTACACATGTTTTTTGGGTGGCGAAATTACTTTGTGGCGAATTAACAACCACCCTTTACCCGCTAAGTTTTGGAATTTATTCCAACCGTGTGAAAAATTGTGCGTATCTATATTTAGCAATAAAAAATGTATTAAGATATAACATACAAAAAAAATTTGTATTAAAACATATTTCAACAAGAGAACTGAGCTTAAAAAAATATTTAAATGAAAAACACGAGATTTTCCTGAAGGATATTGAGTACGTGACAAAAATCTAAGACCCCCCACTCCACTCATCTTAGATCCCCCTCCACGTGACTAAGCGTGTTATTTTTGTAGTCTCCCCACCACTTGAATGAGATTCGTGGTATGGGTAAGTTCTCTTAATATCTTCGATATAATATCGTGTAGACTGTAGGGTATAGACGTTGGTTGTATATTTCCATCAAGAGAATTTCTAATTAATGGCTGTCTCTGCAAAAACACAGCTGAGACAATGTTGAGTAGAAATCAACAGGCTCATAGAGTGTGTCTGTCTCACACACTCTGATAACCCGCTGTGGGGATCAGCGAGTTGATATTAATTGAACAAGCTGCGGGACTATATTTTATGTATGCTCAAGTAAATATTTACCAGTGGGGCCGCGTCAGATTTGTTATGTAAACATTCCCAGAGATGGCAGCATAAGCGCCATGCGATGTACAAACAATATTCTGCACACATCACTGACCAAGCGGTATTCCGAATATTTCATCAGCTTTGGGGAATTTGATACGCGTTAATTAAATTACTAGTAAGGCACTATTCAGGTGAAGGAAATGAAAACTTGAATATTTATTATCTTTGCATTAACACGTGAAGAAAAAACTTTGTACCGATTATTTCGAATATTACGCGTAAGGTGGTGTATTCTCAATTTTATCAAGGCGGTGAAATGTTAACAAAATTCTACGACATATTGTTTAAATTATTTGTTATGTAAATGAGGAGTTTATTTAGAACTTGAACCCTATCCGGCTTCTTACCTAAAAAGAAGTAGGTTTGTAAGATTGCATTTAGGTCCCAAACTTGGAAAAATAAGACCCGCGTAGTGAGACTCCATCAACTGTTGGCGACATTGGAGTTTATAGTTGACATTGAAACATTTTATGTCATACAAAATTTGCCTTTGGCAGTATTGGACGTTTACGTTTATAAAATGACGACGCCGTGTGTATAACAACGCAACATACAAATTGACTGCGACATATACATAACACAGTATAGACTAGCAGTGGCGTAGCGTGTCTTGGAGTGGCCCCGTATAAAAAAATGTTTGGGGGCCCTTATGAAGGGATTTCTCACAAAAGAAAAAATATGTTTGCATAAAATTAAAACAAATATTTATTAATCATAATTATCTACCTGTCACTTTTTCCAAAATTTTTACAAACTATTCAAATTAAATATACATGCTTTGACATTTTTTGGAATAAAAAAGTGCTTTTTTTTGACTTTTGCTATTTGGGAAGTGTTCACTAATTTTGCTTACGCACGCTGGGGGCCCCCGAGCACCTGGGTCCAATACCGTCTTTACCATAAGGGCACTGGGGGCCAGTGCCCAGGGCCCCCATCCTCAGCAGGCCCCAGAGGACCGACAATTTCTCTCACATTTAATATCAAAATATGGTCGGGCGCATTACACTTTTCTCGTTTCTCGTCAATCATTTTCAGATTTATTCAAATAAATGCATTTATGTATGTACAAATAATTTGATTCGAACACCTTATACTTCACGAAATAAAGAAAAGAACGGAATTAGCGAGTACAAACATTTGTATCAGGACCGCGATCGCCACACTCACACATAAAATAAGCATTATTGCATATAAACTACTAATGCAAACATTGTTTCATTGGTCGTTTTCATTTTAAGCAACAATAATCCGAAACACACAAACAGAACATTTAAAAATATACCAAACTGCGTTACAATAAATTTTATTTTGCTACAAAAAGAAAAAGAGTATTTACGTCCTTTTGTAGTCTATTTAAAATAGACTCATCTATTTGTACAATAGTGAAACTTAAGATCGTAATAGTTTCGCTATTCTACAATAGATGGCAGCATTGATTTCCCGTAGTTTTCAGTTGATCATATTTGAGTAGAGAACTTTCTAGAACGAATACGTAATGACTGTCATTACGTATATCTTTCTAGAAAAATTAGGTCAACCTAAAATGAACTTTATATGTGAGGTGTACGGCTGATTTTAGCTTGACTTTCTATTATATCATTAGAGATTATATTAAATCAGGAATTTAATTAAAATAAAATGAAAATTGTACTTTCGAATGATATGAAATATCTCCATTTTTAATCATCTGTATTCTACTATCATTTCTGCATTCAAGGATGGCACAATACGGCATAATTCGGTGTATAATAGATTTTCGCACGACGACTATCTCCTAATGATATGGTAAGTATCACTAAGGCAATTTAGAGTAAAAGCGCATAATAGTGACGCACGCGGCACGCCCACTCTTCACTTCCCCTAGTTTTCTTTATTTCGTGTTATACTTTACCATTTTAGTTTATAATCTAAAGTCTATGTCTATTTTCAAGTTACTTATTTGATTTTTTATTCAGTTATTCCAAAAGGGCCCCGAATTCTTGTGTGCCCAAGGGCCCCAGAATAGTCTAAGACGGCCGTGTGGGTCTCTATATAGTTGATACGGCAGATACGGCGGTAACTACGTCCCTGATAACTAGAGGACGTTGCAATCAACATAATATATCTACACTGCAAACATTTGCGTTTTAAAAGATTGATACAACAATAGTTGGAAAAACGCAGCAATTTATTAATGCTAGTGTACGATGGTAATATTAATCGCTTTGTTTGTAAAAGGCTTTAGTTGTGTAACGGAAACAAGCAATTACCTGGCGTAGACAGTTTGGTCACTCTGGAGCATGTGCCGAGCCGGAATATTAAAACTTTACATGGAGCCAGACATAACCGTCACTGTTGGAAACTATTAAGAGACAAAGTCATTTAGTCATTATTTTGTAACAATATTTGACGGTTTTAAACTACTAGCGATCGCCTGTGGTCGAAATTCGACTTAGTTTATGAAACAATAAATTCACTTAAGTTTAACAACTGACAAGCCGTAAAGAAAATAATATATTTACATGTGTGTATATTATCATGTATGCAGTACGTCATATGAATGTAGAGTGTGTAATGTTTATTTTGTTAATTTAATATATTTCCAATGCACTTTATTTAAAAAAATATTAGTTTTCTGCAGTCCTTCGAGATGTAAACTCTAAGTATGCCACATACTCCACCAATCACTCAATTGTCTTAAAAAGGGGTACAAACTTATCCCTTCATGTATTAACATAATAATAGAGTTTATTAACATAATAATATAGATTACTAGTCAAATAGTGGTTTGGTATTTTATTTAGTGGTAATATTTAACTTGTTAAAACTATTAAAAGTCAAATAGTGATTGGGTATTTTATTTAGTAGTAATGTTTAACTTATTAAATCTATTACAAGTCAAATACTGATTTGTTATTTTATTTAATAGTAATATTAGTTGGATTAAAATTAATAAAAGTCAAATAATAATTTGGTATTTTATATTTTTTGTGTGTGTTGCGCTAAAATACACTAACAAAAAGCGTGTTTGAATCGAAATAGGCGTATTGGTAAGACCAATAAGAATATAAAAAAATATTTTTTCTAACTAGCAATTGCCCTATTGTCGACGGTTATATAAAAATACTAATAGAGTTTGAAACATCATAAACATAATAAAAATTTCAAGTTTCAACACGATAGAAATTGACCCGCGATCGAAAAATAAAAGTATTGGTGTATGTTGTAAATGGGAATTTCATTTGCGACGTCAAACTTCTTTAAAATTCATATACAGAGATGTGTATTTTATCAAAAATATCATGTTTAAAATCAAAGGAGAATTTCGCATTAAACTAGCGACACGTAGATCAGTTGGATAAGAGCGTCGCTTGCCCTAAAGCTAAATCCAGTCGCTAATTCAAATTTAGCCGTTTAAAATTGTTCTAAGTTTGTAAATTTTTTCTAGCACAGAAATAGAGCTAAAACACATATATTTAGCCTTTACTACTACACTAGTAGTAGGTATTATTTACACGTATTTTCCATTATTTGTTCTGTAGTCTAGATCGATTTGGTGGTAGTTAGAGCTATTTCACACTATCGTTTGATGAACAAAGCATTTGACGAACGTACGTAGCTTTGCGTGGCATACGTAATATTAATCATTTATATATTTGTAAAATAGGGTTTACTTTCTAACTATAATGTTATAAATGCGAAAGTGTGTTTGTTTGTTTGGTACATTTTCACGCGTAAACCAATTAAAAAAAAAAACACCAATAAAAAGTTACATTTCTGGCGAGTAACCTAGGCTGTATTTTATGAAATTTACAATAATGTAAAATTTTGCCTATAAAAGTAAATATTTCATGTGCACTGCATTTTTTTTTATTTGTAAGAAAAAGGTTACTACGGATATCCCTTTGATACTTCGTTTAAAGCTCTTTTATTATAAAAGTTTTATAGAGGAATTATTAATAAGTGTGTGCATTGAATTTTTGTTGTTTATTATTGTAAAGTTTTTTTAAATATTAGTGGTTCCAGTCAAACTATAAAAAAACATATTAAAAATTAAAATACTTATAACTTTGACAGTTATTTAAGGACATAATCGCGAGCGATGCTGCGGGTATAAGCTAGTAAATTATAAATATATGTTGTACTCGCACACATTTCTTTGATATTGTCACGTAAAATCAGATGCTACTTATCCTTTACAAAACACACACGCTATACTTACACACCGTCGCTGCCGCCGGTTACAACGGTGACGAAGACCTTTATTCCACCCTGCGCCTAGCGCGGAGTGTAATGCTATTACTCCTCCCCCCAATAATTAGTCAAAATAACGCACTAAGCTGAGGTCCGGTCTCGCAAGAGACCCTTAGCGCGGTTGTTAATTGCCCAAATTAAAATTTAAACTCTGGCTGAGTACTCTGTTCGCCCCAAAAGTCCGGTTTCGCTGTTACGGGCCTTAAGGCCATCAGCTATTTTCATTAAAAAATAATTTAGTAGGTACTGTAAATTTTATTTTTAAAATGTAATTTTTAAATTGTAAGGGTTTAAGAATTTAGTTATCACTTATCACATATTACAAAGTGATCGTATTGTAATCTATTTATTAAATCATAATATGGGAATGATATTAAAATGATATTAAAATCAATTAATTAAAGATATAAAACATCGTAGATCTAAAAATCATAGTGTGAAGGGGCCTTTAATAATCTATTTATTCTACGCAAAATATAAATTTCAATTAATCGTTCTCATGACAAAAAATACCGAGGCCACCATCATTGAACG
This sequence comes from Apodemia mormo, assembly GCA_036924255.1. NCBI lineage: Eukaryota > Metazoa > Arthropoda > Insecta > Lepidoptera > Riodinidae > Apodemia > Apodemia mormo. The sequence goes on from JAUPFN010000004.1 coordinate 3,091,546, forward strand.
TCAATTTTAATACGCAGTTATAACATTAATATTCAAAGCGCGACGTCGCAGAGGGGAAGATTTTTAAGCGGTTAGAACCGCATTGTCAACTCCATAATTAATCAGATTAAATTAATTATATAACGAAAATGTTATCGTTCCCGCGACCTATTTCGTTTTCAAAGGACCTCTCAAAACGAAGATTTTTAATTTGGTTGTATTTGTTACGCTTGTTACTTCAGAAATCCGTTGTTAATAAACTGATTTGGAAAATTATTTTTGAGACCAAAGAGGAAAATATACTTTATATTTCCCTCTTTTATCTTTTATTATGAAGAGGTAAAATTTGTTTATACAACGTTATAACGTGTATATAAAGTTTGAAATTAGTGCAGTTTTTAATTTCAATATAAAATATTAAAACACTTGTACTGTTTCACAATAAATATTGTGAAACAGTACAAATGTTTTAATATTAAATATTGAATTAATATGGAGTTTCACCAAGTGCCGGCGACAAAGAGTGTAGAATATAGTTTTTACTTTCCCGCTACGTTTGTAGATAAGGAAGTTACTGATTTTGCTTCGATTTTTGAAAATTGAGTTTTCTCCACATCTGCACGTTTTGAGGTCCTAGTAACCTTTTCCGACTATTTTCACGATGACAATATGGCTGTACGTGTGTATGCATGCGTGCGTGTAAACATCTCATAACTTTTGAAAGGCTTAAACGTCCGAAATGCGGTTGATGACATTCGATTGGATTCCACTCAACTTCCTAAAAAATTGAAGCGATTCGGTTTAAGAGATTTTGAGAAATTTTTAAAAAAAACCTCAAAATAAAATTTGGCGAAACAGAGTTTTTTAATATAACTTTCAGATTAATATACCGATTGAGTACAAAATCTAATGATATTAAATTCCCAACCATTGAAACGAAAATCATATTATATTACCTTTTAATATTTTCCTATCATCTAATCTACAAAATCCATTAGATCTCTACGGCGCTCGAGTAAATAAATACTCATTTAGCATATTTTTGGACATGGTAAGGTTAATTTTAAATTGCTAAAACTTACCTATATAATATTAAAGTGTAATGTTATAATATTAATGGTTAGTGTTGCAAACGGGCACTTTCCGATCCGGGGGAACATTGTTTTTATCTGAAAACTGAGAGAACATATTAAATTGCCCGGTTATTTGTTATCTATATATATATATATAAAAATCAATCCCTATTTTCCTTGGTCACGACATCACGCCTGAATGGCTGGACCAATTTCGGTTATTTTTTTTGTTGTGTTTGTAATTGTAAGGAGAACGTTCTTATAAAAGAAAATATTAAGAAAATTGCGCGGAAAATTAGAAAATTTAAGAATACTAAACCGCCATATAAAGTTTAATGCCATTTTGGCTGCGTGGAAGGACAATCCCGTAGTCTTATATAAATTACGTGTCACGTTTGTCCGCTATGGATTCCTAATATGTAAGGCAAAACAACGTTTGCCGGGTCAGCTAGTAATTTATAAAAGTAGAATGCAATAGATTTGCTAAAATAGGAGAAAGCTTATTGTATTTGTAACACCCTTAAATGTAACCCTATTTTGAGTAATAAATGATTTGGTTTAATTCAGCTATGTGTTTGACATAACAATTACCGCACACAAAGTCGCGGGTGTCAGTTAAGAGTTATGATGTATATTGCGAAGTTAATAATACATGGCTACTGCCTACTGGTAACTATGATGTTATGTTAAACAATTCAGAGATCATTGTTGTATACCCACACATTATAATTGATTACGCGTCTTTCTGTTACAAGGACAATTATTTGTTTGTACTAACGGACGAATCGTTAATAAACATACCAAAGAGTACTTTAAACTGGAAATTGAGGCGAGCTGTAGTAGTTTAATATGAATCATCATACTTTGTAGGTATTCCTATGTCAGGAAACATTTAAAATTATGGTTCTAACTTCTAAAAAAGGAAAATTAACTATTCAGTGTATATTTACGGAGTTGCCATTGCAAGATTGGCAGAGAGTAGGTCGTAAACGGATATAAACAATCTTTTTTTATATCATAAGATAGCAAACAAGCAGATTGGTCACTTGATGGAAAGAGACAACCATCGCCTATAGACACCAAAGATGTTAATGGTGCGGTGCTATCTCGTGGCGAGGTCTAATGCCACATGCATAAGTTTACCGGCTACCTTACCTTCCAAATCGGAACACGACACCGGAAAGTACTTATGCTATTGCGGCAGAAATAGGTAAGGCGGTGGTACCAGACCCGGCCGAGACAATGCAGAACTCTACCATAATATGTAATTCATATTGGTTTATAAAGAATAGCGATCACCTGCGGCTGAAATTCAACCACAGCTACACAATAAAATATTTTTTATGTTGGTTGACAAAAATATAATTCGTTATCGATGTCGATCGTTATCGTAAACAATAATTATAATAATGTTGTTGAATAAATTACACGGATCAAATTAAGCAAATTATTTGCTTGTGATATGGATGTTAGTCAACTATACTAATATATAGAAATACATATTATATAGAAATACATTACAGAAATTACATATATTTATTTATTACCAATTTATCCACTGCTGTTCGTTAGTTTTTTTTTTTTTTAATATCATAAGATAGCAAACAAGCAGATGGGTCTCCTGATGGGAAGAGTCAACCATCGCCTATAGACACCAAAGATGTTAATAGTGCGTTGCTATCTTGTGGCGAGGTCTAATGCCACATGCATAAGTTTACCGGCTACCTTACCCTCCAAACCGGAACACGACAGCGACAAGCACTGACGCTATTGCGGCAGGAATAGGTAAGGCGGTGGTACCAGACCCGGGCGAGACAATGCAGAACTCTACCACCTAGTAGCTACGATGGTAGTGACTCGATAGCCAATCGGTCGCCTTTTACGACCTGCCTCGCAGAACGGCAGTTGGCCTATTCTACAATGGAGGCCGGGACCAACACGGCGAAAAACTCGAGAACAGCTGAACTGATTTGGCTAATTTTGGTTTTGAATTAATTGTTGAAGTCCAGGGAAGGTTAAAAGGTGAGAAAACCTAGAAAAAAAATAAGAGTTGTTAAAAAGGCAGAACAACGTTTGCCGGATCAGCTAGTTACGAGATAAAAAATAATTGTTTTACATCAAACATAACCCAATCACAGATTACTACTTCGTACACACAACAGTTTTAACTTTCGGAGCTTAGTCAGCTTAAATAATACATTAAATTTAATTGAGAAAAATAAAACGGTACAAACATTTTATAATAAAAAAATCAAATAATAATACAATTACAATCTAAGACAAAACCTATCATTTAAAAAAGCACACAAATGCTTGTACCTCGAATCGAATCCGAGATTGCCGCGGTAAAGCTATTGCATAGCATTTTTTATCAACTTATGCAATTACAATTATATATTTATTTTATTTATGCAGTATTTTTTTATTTGTTTTTTTTTCTTTGATATTAATTCAAGTTACACTTTGAGCGTGGTGACCGATAAAAAACATTTTTTTTCTTTTATTAAATAAACTAGCGACCTGCCCGCGGTTTCACCCGCGCAACTTTTGTTCCCGTGGGAATATCGAAAAGGTTTATACACTTAAACCTTCCTCAACAATCAATATATCTATTAAAAAAACCGCATCAAAATCCGTTGCGTAGTTTTAAAGATTTAAGCATACATAGGGACGTAAGGACATAGGGACAGACAGAGAAAGCGACTTTGTTTTATACTGTGTAATGATGAGATGTTAATATTGTTCAAATCGAATCCGAGCCCAATGAAAACGAAATAATGGTTTCGTAGTTGGATTCGCTAACCACTCGATCAACGGGTACCCCTAGATTATATAATATACGTGAACACACGGTAAAAAATACCGTGTGTACACGTGTATTATACATATAATCTAGGGGTGGAAATAGTAGCTTAAGGTGGTATTTGACTCGTGCTGTATAATAATCGGTACCGCACTCCAGACACGTAGGCAATTGTTGGTCCCCAAACCGGCGGAAGGATGTATGTGATGGGAATTATATTACATAAACATCGGAGCGCCGTGACTTCCTCTACCGCGTTAACGGCAGGTATAATATGTTTCTTATGGAAAGAGTTACCAGCTGATCTAAACTACAGAGTAACTAAATCTATATCTATATCTTCTATATATATATATATATATATATATATATATATATATATATATATATATATATATATATATATATAATAAATTGCTGTTCGTTAGTCTCGCTAAAACTCGAGAACGGCTGAACTGATTTGGCTAATTTTGGTTTTGAATTAATTGTTGAAGTCCAAGGAAGGTTTAAAAGGGGAGAAAATATAGAAAAAAAAATAAGAGACGTTAAAAAGGCAGAACAACGTTTACCGGGTTAGCTAGTTAATTTTATAAACGCGAAAGTTTGGATGTTTGGACGGATGGATGAATGTTTGTTACTCAATCACGCAAAAACTACGGAACGGATTTGAATGAAATTTTGTACACGGGAAAAATGAAGTGATCCCGCGGGATTCACCAAAAACTTTTATAATGAAGCGGGCTTCACGCTGCAGCTAGTAATAAATAAATATCACTGCACAAAACACACGAATCGATCTAACCTCAAATTAAGCAAATTATTTGCTTGTGATATGGGTGCTAGTCAACGATACCAATACATAGAAATACAATATAATATTGGCTTTACAAGTCACTACCATCGTGGCTACTACGTGGTAGAGTTCTGCATTGTCTCGCCCGGGTCTGGTACCACCGCCTTACCTATTCATACCGCAATAGCATCAGTGCTTGTCACTGTCGTGTTTGAAGGATAAGGTAGCCAGCCGGTAAACTTATGCATGTGGCTTTATACCTTGCCACAAGATAGCAAAGCACCACTAACACCTTTGGTGTCTATAGGCGATGGTTGACTTTTTCCATCAGTAGACCCATCTGCTTGTTTGCTATCTTATAAAAAAATATATAAAATTTATGCTCATCACATAAATGGTATGGGGCATATCATAAAACACCTTCGGGTAGGTACTTAAAACCTCATATTGTTTATTGTAAGGTAAGCAAGCATGTAGCTTTATTATGGTTGACATTAAGTAGAGCTGCCGAACTACGTCATTGTATAGCAACGAAGTAGGATGTAATTTAGGCTTTTTAAATATTATTTTTAAGATCAATCTTTGGGATCTTTCTATTTGAAGCATTTGAGTCTTTCCAGCGCATGCCCAAGTCGAGATGCAATACGATAGTATAGATTGACACAAAGCAAAGTAAACGTTTTTAATTACATTTTTATCAGATAGGTTCCTCAATTGCTTAAAAACAAAAGCCAATTTTTGGACATCAGGACACTAGCTCAGTGGAAGGCGTCCCGGCTTTAGGGAGATGTTCGCAGGTTCAAATCCCGCGTGTCGATATTTTTCTTTGTTGTTTTTAAAGTTTTTCAGTTTTCCGAAGCACGGGGTGAGTGCTATAAAACAGAAATAACTAATTATTCTTCGCTTGAATCTCTGCTTGAATGACTGCTTCGTGGTCTAAGAGTGCCTTATTCGGTTCTGATCACGAGATCCTGGGTTTGTTCCCCGGAACGAGCAAAAGTGCTATTGAGGTTTATTCGAGAGTTTTCTCTTAAATCTAAAATCATAGTAGCAGCTCGGAGTCTGTATGAGTGGTGTATCACCAGTCCCGTACCTCGGATGAGCACGTAAAGCTATCGATTCCGGATATCGGTAGAAATGGTCGATAACCGTTAATATGTCGATAAATGCGGCGATCAGGATCACCACTTATCTCGCCAACCGACAGACTGGTGAAATGTGGTAAACCGGAAAGTCTATAGACGTTTGGTTTACTCTGCCTACCGCACAAGGGAATTGGGGGAGATGATGCTTTTTGAATCACTAAAATTCTTACCACTGAACCATTCTGACAGTCGAAAGCCTGTAATTATGGTGGGTAATGGTACTATCATAGTATTTACCGGGTGTGAGCGATTGGTTCAGTTCATTAACGCGTAGGGTGACTTTAAATCTGCGACGTCATTAAGATGAAATGGAATAAAATGAAATTTATTTATTTGCAAGAAATGGGTGTCACAAGTTAATAAAATTAATTAAAAATTACTAACATATTCTACCATTGTATGGTGAGCTAATATTTTAAAATTATTTTATTATATTCTACAAAATTTTCTATTTCGTGAGTCAATTTCTTTAGAATTACTACCGGATCGGAACGCTATAATACCGGATTGGTACAACTAAACCACGGTAATGTTCATTACCGTGACTAAGTCTAGCGATAACTCAAAGAGTATTCTGTATTTTAGTTTTATTTTACGTTTTATTAATTGTTCTTATAATATCACGGTTCGGGTATTTCAGCTTTCATTTCAAGTAAGAAGCAACGTGTATATGATATTAAAAATCCTTACAATTTAATCACAAGTAATATTTGATTGTAAGCAAGGTCATCTTCGTCGTCAAAATTCTCTTACACATTAAATACGTTATCAAATCATATGTTTATTTTATAACCGATAATTTTATCATGCATACCTTAGAATAGGGACGCGTCTGATCCAAGAACGGCATGTTGATGATAATAAAATAGATACAAGTTATTGATTTTCACATGACAAGGATTCATTGTATGATATATGGCAATACTTTTTTCATTTCAAACAGATCAAACAAGCAGATGGAATCCTGATGGATAGAGAAACCCATCACCAATAGACACTTAATGGAGCGTTGCCAGTTACCACCCATGTAGCGAGACGCTAATATTACATTCATGACTTTACTGGCTACCTTACCTTTTAAACCGGAACATAACAGTGACAAATGATGTCGTATATGGTAATAAGACAATGTTACATAACAATTGCGAGACGTTGTGGAAATAAGCGTTAATCAGGATTTACCAATGGCAATCCCCATGTTTTCATTTCATGGACCTTTAATTGATTCAAATCATTATAAGCGATTTTGACGAGTCCACATTTTATTTTTATATAACACCTGTAATGGCACTACCGATTCTAATAAACTTGTAACCTTAATTTTGAATCTAAGAGTACCTGTAAAAAATCCTAGAAATTCTTCGACATTTTATTTATCTCAAAGTAAAACGAATTACTTCCAGAACTCTGTCATTTACAGAATATTATCTAATTATAATTCAAAATTTACTACTGTTGATATATTTCATCTATCTGAGGGTCTTCAGAAAGGAAATAGTAAAAATAATCCTAAATAGAACATAGTTAGGTATGTGTGATATATTCTATAATTAAACATACACATAATACATATACAAGCATACAAGCACATATTGATGCAAACCTACACACACACACACACACACACATACACACACACACATTCATTTATCAGCCCTTGCACACAAATTAACACAAACTAATTCTGTGCACTACAGCCGGGGGAGCCAGCGGACTGTATATCTGGTTCTTCTCTCTTCGATGCCCCACCAGCCGTAGTGCTTTGGTCGTGAGCCGGGTGTCGCCGGGAAGATGAAATAGAGACCACAACTGTACGTTGCAAAGGTGCTTTATTTGTAACGAAATAGCAATAAAGCTAGCACCGTTGCAAATATTTAACCTATTTTATGGAGAGCCACTACTGCCCTAACACTGCCCTACTCTAAAGCCGGTACCCTATAGATATATACTAAAGCCCAGGAACTTGTCTGGGAAACTTATTGAGTCGTAACGAAATTGTAACTTTATCGGAACTGGAACGGAACGGAACGGAACTGATTGTATGGCCGCGCTCTCCGATATTTATAGTGCGCGGCCAGACGGTCGGCGGAAATCTACAAAGACAAACGGCGCCGGGTTTGGCGCCACAATGTCTGGGATTTGTTAAATCCCACTTTTCGCAATCTAATCTTAATAATTTTATCTTAGGTAGCTTCTCCTACCTCTAATTAACTAGTGTGGCCCTCTAGCGAGTGCAACGGTACTACCTTTTTACAAATATATGCAAAACAAAGTACGTAATGCCCTAAGACCTACCGAAAACGAATTACAATGTGTTATTTCTTATTTACATACAAGGATCTAACACAAATAAACTTATACAATAACAAACAAGAGTGTTATATACATTGTACGTTCTCACAGGACCTCGGAAACTCTTACAATTACAGAGTTGTACGCCTTTTCAGGTCGTACTATCCTGTTAACTATCTTTATAGTACCGAAAAATGTCTAAACATATGCCTAAGGCTTATACTTACATTATACATACTATTTACAATCATAAAACATTTGTTTTAACAAAGAATTTTGCACTTTTCGGATTTTCGTAATTGCGAGTTCCCGCATATAAATACTATCTCGCAAGAGTCGACTCGTAATGTCGTCGACTGCGTGGAACTCGCTTTATTCGTAATATGCCTATTAGGCAACGATCATAGCTACATAAAGCCTTATTATTTCTACACAACAAAGCTGTATGTAGGTCTTAGGGCGAATAAAAGACGAAAATGAACATTCTTTATTATAGAAAACTTACGAACTAAACGAAATATACATTCTATCCTGCCTTACTATCTATTTACATTAATATTTACAATAAAACTTGTCTGTGCTGCACATTCTCCCGCCTATAACACGCAGTGTTATACTAAATATGGTGCAGCCAGACTAACTTCTTAACCGGTCTTCGCATGACTCCCGCAGCCGTACGTACGTCAGCCACTCGTACCACGCCGTCCGCTCCAGGGTGTACTGCCTCGATGATCCCCGTTGGCCACGTATTTCTTGGCAGCGCGCCGTCAGCGATGAGGACGATGTCGCCGACGCGCAACTCTGCTCCTCTTCCGTGAGGCTCCCGCCGCTTTTGGAGTAGCGGAAGCGCTTCTCGTACCCAGCGTGACCAGAAGTGGTTGGCCAGCTGTTGTGAGTGCCGCCAGTGGCGGCGGCCGATGGTATCGCCTTCGGAGAACGCGCCCGGGACAGGCACGCGTGATGGTCCGCCCAGCAGGAAGTGATTGGGCGTCAGTGGTGCCGGGTCTTCTGGTGAAACCGACACGTGTGTGAGAGGTCGGCTGTTGAGCGTGTGTTCGACCTCTACCAGCAGTGTGTGCAGTACCTCTTCTGGTGGATGCCGCTGTTGCAGCACGGCGAACCATGCGCTCCCATGCGCCTCCCATGAAAGGCGCGCTCGGCAGGATGAACTTCCATTTGATTGAGTAGTTGGCTGCTGCTTCTTTAGTGGCGTCTAGTGCGGCGCGCCTCAGCTCTGCATCAGCGCCGCGCAGGTTGGTGCCGTTGTCGCTCCAAACCTCGGTGGGGCACCCGCGGCGCGACATCATGCGCCGCAGTGCCATTACTGCGGAGTCCGTAGTCAGGTTGGCGGCTATCTCCAGATGAACCGCCCTTGAAGTAAGGCAGGTGAAAAGCGCCACGTATCTCTTCTCGTGGCGCCGCCCGATGGTCACGCTGTATGGCCCAAGAAAGTCCAGGCCCACGTAGGTGAAGGCTCGCTGATGGTGCGCGACCCGGGACTTTGGTAGGTCTCCTGTAGGCGGCTGTGGCGGGATAGCGCTTCTCCTTCTGCAAAGCGCGCAGCTCTTTACTATACCGCGCACGGTGGGGCGAAGCCGTAAAACCCAAAATTTCTGCAGTATCTCGCTCGTAGTTGCTTCCACCCCGCTATGGTGAAGACGCCGGTGTTCATGTTCTATATAGAGGCGGGTGTATGGGTGACGGCCATCTAGCACGGCCGGCTCTCGAAAATCTTCACTAATATCTTCTGCCGCCGCTATACGTGACTTTATTTTCAAAATGCCTTCTTGATCGATGAACAATGATAACTGCTTCAACCGGCTGTCTCTTGCTATCGCGCTCCCGCCCGTAATAGCTTCTATTTCGCTAGCAAAGCTTTCTTGCTGTGACGACTTTATTAACAATTTCTCGGCGCTAATGATATCAGCGCCATCTAGCGGCAAGTAGCGTCGTTTTTCTTCCGTGCTTCGTGGCTTCTTAATTTTCTCTATTTTCCTCGAGCTTTTCGTACACTTTTTTCCGCAATCTTCATCATTGGAGGCTTTCGGAGCTGTGCGCTTACGCACACCGGCGACACATTTCTTATTTGGTCTGCAGAGCTCGATGAACTGCAGCACGCGCGCTGTTGCACGCACCAGTCGAAGCCACGACGAAAATCTTGTCACATCCGGAAGTGCTTCTGTAATACACATAATTTTTCTAATGTTATTTACAATATTTACACTATTTACAGCTGCCGACGGTTTTTCTTCGCCTGTTATTTCGCTACTGGTAGCGACATCTTGCGGCCACTTGTCCTCTTCTAAGTATAGGAAGGCCGGACCAACGAACCACCTATGTCGGTCTCCAAATTCTTCCGGGATATGGCGAGTAGCATCATCAGCTACATTGTCGCGAGACGGCACCCATCGCCACTCTGCGACCTTCGTAATATCTTCAATCTCTGCTACTCGATGGGCAACAAACGGTTTGAATGCTCGCGAGCCTGTGCGTAGCCACGATAGAACTGTGCGGCTGTCTGTCCAGTACACCCTGCGGCTTGGCTGATACTCGTACTCCTCCATGACGTGCTGAGCTAGGCGGGCACCTAGTAAAGCTGCTTGAATTTCTAACCTTGGTATGGAGGTAAACTTGAGCGGGCTGACTCTTCCTTTGGCTGCTGCTAGGCTGACGCTGACTTCGCCGTCCTCGTTGACTATGCGCCAGTAGACCGCCGCTGCATAGGCAGACTCACTGGCATCCGTAAAGATGTGCAGCTGCCGATCTCGCGCGCGCGCCAGGTTAGAGTGTGCGCGAGGTATTTCCAGATGTTCCATTCTTCTCACATCTTGAAGCCAGCTTCTCCATGTCTTCTCTAAGTCCGCAGGTAAAGGCTCGTCCCATGGTAGTCCGATTCGCCACGTTTCTTGAAGTAAATGTTTCGCGTGAATTGTTACAGGTGTAATTAAACCTAAAGGGTCGAAAATAGACATAGCTACCCGTAACGCGTGTCTCTTCGTAGGTGTTTTATCTTCATCGTACACCGCTTTAACATTGAAACCCAGCTTATCGTTATGAGGTTTCCATTTTAATCCCAAAACCTTCTCGCTTTCTGTGCTTAGTTCCCAATCGCCGCCCAGAGATGGCGCTACTAGTAGCGTTTTAGCTACGGCCGAGTTGTTCGTTTTCCATCCGCGCAGCTGGAAATGCGCCTGTTGATGAATAAAGCTAACCTGCGAGGCTATTCTGATGGCATCTTCCTCACTATCGAAGCTCTGCAGGTAATCGTCCATGTAATGGTTTCTTACCACGGCTGTAGCGGCGTCGGGATAGAGGTGGGCGTACTCTTTTGCGTTCTTATTTTTAACGAAGATAGCGGTGCTTGGTGATGACGCAGCTCCAAATACGACGCTGGTCATCCTATACTCACGTGGCGAATCTTTTCTATCGCTTCCTCGCCATAGGAAACGTAATGCGTCCCGGTCTTGTTGTCGTACACGTATTTGCAGAAACATTTCTTTTATGTCTGCTGTCACGGCGATAGGCAGCTGTCGAAATCTCATTAGCACTCCGGGTAGGTTCTGCAGAAGGTCTGGACCAGCTAATAACATGTCGTTGAGACTTACTCCATTGACCCGCGCAGCTGCGTCGTACACTATTTGCGGCTTAGGTTTTGCAGGATTCACTACTGCAAAGTGAGGCAGGTACCAGCTGGATTGGCTAGGTGACTCGTTGGCAGGTTCGGCGTAACCACTATCAAATAAATGTTGTACCTGTTTCTCGTATGCCTCCTTTAGCGCGGAGTCCTTGTCCAGACGTCTCTCTGTATTGTACAATCTTTTAATAGCCAGGCCGCGGCTATCAGGAAACTCGCGGCTATCTTCTTTCCATAATAGACCTGCCTCGTAGCGCCCGTCAGGTAAGCGCTTACACGTACTTTCTAAAATCTGCAGGGCTCGCTGCTCGTTCTGGTTGATGGGCTGGCGCGGAGTGATGCCGACACTGTCCAAATCGAAATAATTTCTTATTACCTTCTCTATATCTTCATCTTGTTCGGCATAGGCAGCTCTCTGCACTAGATGGACTCGCTGCTTGTGGCGGTAGTCCACACCATGTAGCACCCAGCCAAGGTGCGTGAGCGATGCTACTGGTTGTCCACGTCTTCCGCTCTTCACAGCCCTCGTCACGATCAGGTGCCAGTTGTCCTGGCCGATGAGCACGGTTGGCACGGCGCGCTCCATGATGACATCTTCTTCTATATCTTCTAGATGTCTGCAGTTGTTGATGATGGATCTATTAACAGACTGTGGCGATAGGTTAAGGTTACCTATAGTTCTTCCTATTATCCGATGTCGCTGATGGTGATGAAGGCCCTTGATGGTTACTGCGATGCGGCGCGACCTCTCTGCGTTGAGTCGCGTGCCGCCAACTGTTTCTATGCGGAACGGCTCTACCGGCCCGCGAGCTCCTATTTGTGCAGCCACCTTCTCTTCTACCAGCGTGACTGTGGACCCTTCATCCAATAGTGCGTATGTGTTCACGCTGCCCCTGGAACCTGTCAGGACAATCGGTACAACTTTAAGGTAGGCGCGTGGCGCGCTTGACTGCGTTGACGTCACCACGGCGTCACTGTCTTCTACTTGATCTTCAGGTGTCTTCTTCGTATAATTGTTGCGGCTATTATGTAGCCGCCGATGATGCGAGCTCTTGCACCCGTCGATGCCGCACTGCCGAAACTTGCACTCGTGTTTTGGCTTTCTTTTTTGCAGACACCTGAAACATAAATTATTACGTTTTGCCATAGCCCACCTATCGTCAACACTAGCTTTCGTAAACTGTTCACATATAGAGCTAGTATGTGCATCTTGACATATCGCACATTTATCTCTCTTCACTTGCGGTTCATATTTCTGTGTGTGTGTGTTCGCTGTGTTTTCTTAAAAACTTGCTGATTTTCTTTCGTAGGTTCATGTGGCACCAACGCAGCACACATCTCGGCTTCTTTCATTAAAAATTCACTTATCATTTGTAGATCGGGTTTTCTATCTTCCCGTCTTGCGTACTGGAACCAACTGTGCTGCAATGTATAATTAAACTTCGCTAATAAACTATTCACTGCCACCGTATCGTGTAGATAGCTCTCTTTGTTGAGAGCTAGAATCGTAGCGACGATATTGTTCACTTTACTGACGAACACACACGTTTCCCGCGCACTTTCTTTCACTCGTGGCAATGACTTGATTTTTTCTAGTTCTGCGGTCACTAGTGCGTCGGGCCGACCAAACTGTATTTCCAAATGGTCGACGATCTCACTTGGGTCGGTTTCCCCGTAAAACATGCAGGCGACGGCTTCTTTGGCGTTTCCACGTAAACATCTTCGATTTTTCCCCGATTTTCCGCCTTGCTAAAATATTTCTCCGTATCTCGATACGCCGCTTTAAACTGCAACCATTCTTCACCAGCGCCATCGAAACTTGGTAACTCCATACTGTAGCGCGGCGCCCCTCGTGATGCTTCTGCCAGGGCGGACGCGAGCGCGGTGATATCTGCGGCCTTCAATGCACCAGACTCTTGTTTTGGTGCCGTATTTTCAGTAGGCGTCGAAATCCTCGCCTTCTCTACGACGGACACATCATCTTCCGCCGGACGTACAGCGCGCGCTGAAATGCCCGCCGACTGCGCGGGCGACGTAGCTTGTGGCGCCTCGGCCACCTCTCGTAGTGCGGGCGACTCATGGCCCGCCGAATCTTCTTGGTGCGGCGCGTGCGCCGCCTCTTCGTATTGCGGCCTAGGTGCCGCCTCTCGTAGTGGGTGTGGCATAAGTGCCACCGAACTGGTGATTGCCAGCGGCTCTGGTGCCGGCTGGCGATCCGTATGGGTTGGCCGAGCGGAGTCCATCCAGTCTTCGACCCTCGTAATGGCAGTTGCTTGCCCTTCTTCATAAACAGCGCGCGCGAGTTCCGTCCATAGGCGCGCCTCTTCTGCTCGTAAGCGCGCTTCTTCTAACTTGGCGCGTAGATAAACTATACGCGGCGACTCGACTGCGGATGGTACCGGCTTTTCGCTATTTGCAACGGTGCTGGTTGTGGTCTCGGTCGCCTCGGTGTTCTCTGTTGTTGTTGTGCCGCTAGTCTCCGTAGCGGACGTGTTGGTACCGCTCGTTTCCTCCTCGTGACTAGCGGCCTCTTCTTCTCGGCGACTCGACGTACTCCTTGTCTCGATCGGCATGGCTCAGTGATCCGGCTCGAAGGACCAGAAAATGTGCACTACAGCCGGGGGAGCCAGCGGACTGTATATCTGGTTCTTCTCTCTTCGATGCCCCACCAGCCGTAGTGCTTTGGTCGTGAGCCGGGTGTCGCCGGGAAGATGAAATAGAGACCACAACTGTACGTTGCAAAGGTGCTTTATTTGTAACGAAATAGCAATAAAGCTAGCACCGTTGCAAATATTTAACCTATTTTATGGAGAGCCACTACTTGCCCTAACACTGCCCTACTCTAAAGCCGGTACCCTATAGATATATACTAAAGCCCAGGAACTTGTCTGGGAAACTTATTGAGTCGTAACGAAATTGTAACTTTATCGGAACTGGAACGGAACGGAACGGAACTGATTGTATGGCCGCGCTCTCCGATATTTATAGTGCGCGGCCAGACGGTCGGCGGAAATCTACAAAGACAAACGGCGCCGGGTTTGGCGCCACAATGTCTGGGATTTGTTAAATCCCACTTTTCGCAATCTAATCTTAATAATTTTATCTTAGGTAGCTTCTCCTACCTCTAATTAACTAGTGTGGCCCTCTAGCGAGTGCAACGGTACTACCTTTTTACAAATATATGCAAAACAAAGTACGTAATGCCCTAAGACCTACCGAAAACGAATTACAATGTGTTATTTCTTATTTACATACAAGGATCTAACACAAATAAACTTATACAATAACAAACAAGAGTGTTATATACATTGTACGTTCTCACAGGACCTCGGAAACTCTTACAATTACAGAGTTGTACGCCTTTTCAGGTCGTACTATCCTGTTAACTATCTTTATAGTACCGAAAAGTGTCTAAACATATGCCTAAGGCTTATACTTACATTATACATACTATTTACAATCATAAAACATTTGTTTTAACAAAGAATTTTGCACTTTTCGGATTTTCGTAATTGCGAGTTCCCGCATATAAATACTATCTCGCAAGAGTCGACTCGTAATGTCGTCGATTGCGTGGAACTCGCTTTATTCGTAATATGCCTATTAGGCAACGATCATAGCTACATAAAGCCTTATTATTTCTACACAACAAAGCTGTATGTAGGTCTTAGGGCGAATAAAAGACGAAAATGAACATTCTTTATTATAGAAAACTTACGAACTAAACGAAATATACATTCTATCCTGCCTTACTATCTATTTACATTAATATTTACAATAAAACTTGTCTGTGCTGCACAAATTCATTTTCCAATTTTTTATCTATGATCTGTAGTATTTTATTAAGTATTATTTCCGTACCAGGCGTGAATAGGTTGATAAGTCGACTTGTAAAATATTTTTTTTAATGCATAATAGGCATTAGGATTGTTATATTCATAGCGTGAATAAATGACTAAGTCGATAGGTTTGTTTTACCGCACATAGCAAACATGTGAATTTTTAAATAACTCTCTTATTAGAGGGTAAAATATGACATCTTGAGATAGTAAAACATACAAATTATAATTATTTACACAACTCAACATGTCATTATAATACTGCCAACTTTTAAAAAAAAGTAACCAACAACACGAGATGTTCACTTTTTCAAACAACCTACTCAACGTTTTTAATAGCATAAATCGAGTTGTTCAGTTATTACCACATCGAAATTTTGTTCCATTTTGTGACAAATCAAACAGTCATTTATTACATTTTTATCCGTTGCGCGTATGATGAGACAAAGCGATATATTAAATAGAGATAGCTACAGTTTTGGCGGT
Organism: Apodemia mormo; assembly: GCA_036924255.1. Classification (NCBI taxonomy): domain Eukaryota; kingdom Metazoa; phylum Arthropoda; class Insecta; order Lepidoptera; family Riodinidae; genus Apodemia; species Apodemia mormo. The sequence goes on from JAUPFN010000004.1 coordinate 3,107,590, forward strand.
TAATCACGGAATTTTTTTAGGTGGGAACTCGCGGACTTGCGCCACTTTTTCTTCCTATATATCCTTTTCTTGTTCTTGACCTATTTAGATTTGTATTGGCGCGTGGTGAATAATTTAAAACAAATAACAATTGTGTGGTTGTAATTAATGTAATATAATGGCGGCAAGAAGATACCGTTTCTTAGACGAATTACGTGAAAAGTCATTAAAACTTTCTGGTGAAAGTTTAGAAGATAAAAGTGCAGATTTAAATGAGTGTACGAGTAAGTGTTCAGAATACGCAGAAAATGTAATTGAAGGTAAGTGATTTATTGTAAATAGGTAGTTTTTAAACCTGCTCATTAGCTTCCCTCTCCATTTTTTTTTGCAAAAAGTAGTAGTTGTGTAAGTGCATTTTTAAAAGTTAGTATTTTTAGCGCACTTGAACGAATTCAACTAGTTAATATAAATTGATATGAGGAATTCTAAGCACTAGGTACTGTTCTACTATTAACCTTCATTTTATCACACGCTATACTACCTGTATGTTTTATTCATCTTAATAAACAGGGTGAATTTTTCAAATGGGAGTGGATGGCCAAATCCAAAACTACAGGGAACATCAAAAACTCCTGAAAGGAGTAGAAAGATTTGGATAAAAAGTAAAACTGTATCATAAGAATTTTGAAAAAAAAAATCGAAAAATTTGATTATAAATCGAGTTCAAAAAATTTGAAAAAAATGATCACACCCTGTTATATAATATTATATATATATATATATATATATATATATATATATATATATATATATATATATATATATATATATATATATTATATATATATTTTTTATAACGTTACTAATATGGATCAAATCCTGGGAAGTAACCACATTTTTTTATAAATAAATTTCATTTAAACCCAAAGTAAGCTAATTGTTTGCTTGTGTTATGGGTGTTAGTCAACGATACTAATGCATAGAAATACATATATAAATACTGGAATATATTTAATAAACGACCAAACCCGGAAATACAAACATTTATGCTCATCACACAAATGCTTGTCCCCGTCGGGGATCGAACCCGAGCCCCGTTGATTGCGTAGTCAGGTTCGCTAACTACTCGACCAACGGGGCGGTCAAACCACATGAATAGGATCTTGATGAATTTTTGTATATGTATTTATCAATATAACTTATAATTTACCATTTCAGAAAATTCATGTAAAGAGAATTTAAAACTATTGGAAACAAAAAGTTCAGTTTGTAATGAGTATACTAATGAGTGTGCAGTATACGAAGACAATATACCTGAAGGTAACTTACATTATAACATGTAATATCACACGCCTCTAACACAGAGGTGTACCTAGCAGTACACCTACATTTCGCCAGTCATGTTTAAATCCCATTTAATAGGGGCAAGGAACGCTCGTGTGTTTGTCTGTCTGTCCGTCTGGCACAGTCGATTTGCGCATGGAAGATCTAGCGCGTATGGCCGTCTCTATATAGTTGTCATTTAAATACTACTATGTATTTTATTTTTTTATTATTTAAACACTATATCATTTAAATAATACTACTATACTAATAATATATGTGAAGACAAAACTTTGGACCCCTTTTTAAAACAATTGCGCGAACGTTGGAGTATAAAAATTGGTACAATTAAAGTTTATATTGTGAATATTTTTAAATAATATGCACCAAAATACGAGATATTATTAAAAATAAACATTACACACACTAATTTCAGGAGATATACCTACATGATATTATACACATGCCCAACATTTTCTATTTAGCTAAATTCAGTTGTCAAACTTAAAAGAGATTTTATTGTTTAGTCTGTGGTCGAATTTCGGCCACAGGCGATCGCTAGTATAGTACTAGCAAATGCGTACTAATATTTTATTTTTTATTTTAGGAACATCATCAAAAGCGATAGCTGAAGATTGCGAAAGGTTCCATTTTAAGTACGTTTCTGACAAAAATCTGAATAAAGAGATAAGCACTAAACAAATCAGCAATGTAAACCTCGATGACAATCTACATCTTTCCGATGACAGTGTCGCTGATCCAGACTATGAATTACTGAAAAAGTACAATGAGTCTAATACTGATAGTGAGATAGAAGAACTAGATGTTCCAATAATAACTTCAGAGCAAGTTCACGTGACCTTACCATCGCAAGACCAAGAAGAAAGTTTATCTATTTTTAACAGTGGTTTCGAGATTAATACATTTCATACAAATAGTTCAGTAAATGGTAATCCTGCCAACAATAATCAATGTTCTTCCATAGATAGAATAGCAGTTACTAATGACGAGATTATACGGGAAGTGCTGCAGGATGTCTCAGATCAAAATCATACTAAAAAAAGGAAAGGTAGATCAAGGCAAAAGAGAGAAGAATGCAAAAGACTAAGAAATTCTGGTCAAAGCTATGTTACAGAAAAAGGTAAAGAAATTGCTGCGAGGCAATTGGGAGCACTAACTTTTTGTAGACAGAAATGTATTGAGCGGTTTTCTGAATTAGAAGGAAAGCTGTGCTTTGATGAATATTGGACTCTAGGAAGCAGAGATCGGAGGGCAGCGTATATTGCCAGTCATATTACCATATTACCAAAAAAAACACAGAAAACCGACAGCAGAATAATTAATAGAGATTACTACTGCAAATATACATTAACAATAAATAATGAAAGCAGACCAATTTGTAAAGATTGTTTTTGCAAAACTTTAGGGGAAACTAAAGGTTTCATTAACATTGTAATGGATAAAAAAAAACACTCCACAACCGGAATCATTCCAGCTGATACAAGAGGACATCAGCCATCTAAAAATAAAAGGACTCTTGATGATTTAAAATCTGCTAAAGATCACATTTTATCATTCCCAAACTACGAAAGTCATTATTGTAGAAATAGAACAAATAAAAAATATTTATCATCAGATCTTTCTATAGCTACTATGTATCGTTTATATAGAGAAAATTGCGCAAACCCTATTTCACTTAAATTGTATTCCCAGTGTTTTCACGATTTAAACTTATCGTTCAAAAAACCGGCTAAAGATACATGCCACACATGCGATCTTTTGAATACAAAGATAGCGTTAACTGATGGAGAGGAAAAGACCAATTTAATAGTGGAGCTGAGTGAGCATCAATCTCAAGCCGAAAACGCTTATGCAGAAAAAAGAAAGGACAAAGATGAAGCAAAGCGTAATTCAAATTTTCGAGCTTATGCATTTGATCTTCAGCAATGCTTGCCTACACCATACCTGAAAACATCTGTCTCTTTTTATAAGAGACAACTATGGTCATACAATCTCACGATTCACAACTTAAGAGATGATAAGGCTACTTGTTACATGTGGGACGAAACCATCGGTGCTCGAGGAGCAAATCAAATTGCTTCGTGTTTGTGGCATTTTTTACAAAATTTGCCAGCTGAAATTACAGAGGTCACATTTTATTCTGACACGTGTGGTGGCCAGAATAAAAATAACGCTGTTGCAATGATGTTCATGTATTTATTGCATGTGCATCCAACCCTGGATACAATCAATCATAAGTTTTTGATTAGTGGACATAGCCACATGGAATGTGACTCGGATCATGCCCTAATTGAAAGAACTAAAAAGAAAACACGGCTCAAAATAAACCATCTTAATGATTGGATTCAACTGATAAGATCTTGTAAGATTAATAACGCATTTACCGTTGTACCCATGAAACTAGACAATTTCCTCAATTTTGCAGAATTGAGTTCGAAGAAAGGTCCATTTACAATTAAAAAAAAGATGATCGCGGCGAAAAATGTTTATGGCAACCCGTAAAATGGCTACAATATAAAAAACCTATTGGAGAAATACGTTTTAAGACAAATCTTGACAATGAAAGCTCTTTTAGAGTCATAAATTACAGGAGAAGAGGTAAATACGATTTAAACACTGTGCAATTAGGAGTTGTTTCAAATGAGACTTTACCAATAAGTAGAGAAAAAAAAGGATTTGATGGATTTATTGCCACTAATAGATCCCATTTTTCACGAGTTTTATAAAAATATTAAAACTGATGTTGACGTATCAAACGTCGATCCTGATTTAGACTTCGAAGATCTTGATGCAGAAGGAAATGGAGAGGAATTAAACTAATTCTATACTTGTAACTTTGTTTTCGGAATAAAAATAATTATTTTGCAAGATATTTTGTTTTTTATTACCTATACACATACCTACATAAATAATATCACGATATCAGTCCCATAAGGGGTAGGCAGAAACTATACTTATTACTTTTGTTTTTTTTTATACACATGTGAATAACTTGATAACTCGTTGGTGAACAACTTGATATGTCATTTTTTATTATAAATACGGTAAATTCATTAAATGTTCTTATATTATCAGAAAACCCAAAGCTAATTAATAACATTCAGATTAAAAAATATTTAAAAACATAAAATCAGAATTTACAGATAAAAGTTAAATTTAAAAATGACTGCCCTGAAAAATGTGCATTTTCGATTTGTTAAGTTATTCACGCCTGGTACGGATTTAAATAATGTAAATCCGTAATTGGTCTTCTGTTTAGTAAATAAGATTAAAGTATAAGTTATATAAGGGCTGTGGATTTTGTGAATAAATAAAAATAAAAAATAAAAATAAATAAATATTACTACCTAACTGGAACGCGGAATTCTGAGTTGATCTGACGGAAGAAACTCAGTGGGCTTGTAGTTGATGTATATGTATATATACAGGTGGGTATATAGACCTTATCGTCGAAACCGGAACACTATAGTGAGAAGCACTTACGCCATTGCGGCTGGAATAGTTAAGGCGGTTGTACCAGACCTGGAAGAGACGTTAAAGAACTCAACTACCTAGTAGTCACGATAGAGGTGACACATTTATGATTTAGACAATTATTCGCCTTTTACGAACTGCCTGGGAATATTATAGCAAATGGTTTATTCTTTAAACGGGCTCCATCCATCACCTCTTTTTAAGTTAAGGGTAAATTGCGTGTTTGCTACCCCATGATACATAAAGAATTAAGAAACTTAATGATTCTCACTGTATGGGTTTTACTAATTCATCTGCCAAAAAGCCCTAAAAGGAATACCCATCTATATAAATGTCACTATTAAAGCTCTTTTAACACTAGCTTACAAAAGCCCTTTGTGCATGTAGAGGGCTTAATCGAAGAGTAGGCGTCTCTTGAAGTATCTACTCATTACGTTCTAGGGTTAGAATGCATGGGGAACTTAAACAATGTTTCATTCGTCTTTTAAAGTTGTTCGGAGCATCTTTACGTCAATAATAATTACTCACATACACAAGTGTTTATGCTAAATGCTTTACCGGATGGCAGGATGCTGAGTGTTAAGCATCATGATTTCAAAAAACTTACAGACTTTGTTCCATTCATCAGTTTTTTTTATTTCGTAGGATTGTAAACAAGCTGATGGTTATCAACTCTGTGGTCGTATGGTACGATCTCGGTGTTGACTTCATTTGGATGAAGGCACTAAAATATAGTGCCTTCAAACAAGAAATTATTTTCATGCGTTTTGTTTTCTGTCGAATAAAAACAAGGAACTTATATACGATAACTGGAATTATTAAGAAGCAATATTTGAAAAATAAAAATGCACTTTATGCCGTTACTCATAAAGTTGACATTTGTTTCTTACTTAACAGAAACGTTCTGAGCAAGACAACGACAAGAGTGGATGTTGTCCCTTTCTTGCAATTGCCAGTGTAAATAAAACTATCTGATGGTAGATTTTTATATATTCGGTAATCGTGAAATCCCTTTTATTCGTACACGTTGATAAATACATTAAGTTCTAAAACGTGCTTATTTTAATTATTACATAATTACTAATGCAATGCAAAAACTGTTTCTCAAATTAGTAGAATTACTTAGTAGTTATTTGCAAACTACGCATGGCCGCATTTATATATGGTGATTGGCGCTTTATAAGGGACACACTCCACCCATGTCGTGGTACTCTTCGGAACGATTTTGAAGCGCGTGTGAATATTCCGGATAGAATGTAAATTCCTTGAATAAAAATTAAATCTTAAATTTTTAAATTTTTTTTTCATAAATCAAACATATTCGCGATTTTGAACAGCCTCTGAAAATTTAAACCCTGTATATATTAAATACGTGAAGCGAGACTGATGATATTCCTTTTACGACAATTACACGAACAAATATAAGATCAGCAGGGCTACTCTTGAAAACCGATTTCAATCTTAAAGGAATAATAAATGAATTTTGAAGTATTTCGTACTCTGGACAAACATATTTAATTATTGGATTCGGCGACAGCGCCACATACCCATTCGAAATTTTTTGGAACTACTCATTATTGCTTTTATTCGTTATTTTTTTCAAACGGTACGTTGACGCACTTTCACATCCAATGTAGGATTTGGAACTTGTTTTCATTATTGTTTAAAGACTGCTTTTTAAGACATACTTTTTACAAAGTTACAGTTTTTACAGCCTGTATTATTATACAACACTAAATGAAATACCAAAATTTATGTATACTCCATAGATAACAGTGTATACAGATATACTCAAGATTTTATACCTAAGGAGAAATGATAATTGGACCATGAGATAGGCAGACCAAGACATTTTCATGTCTGATGATGAATTGATTTTTTATAAGAACTTGAGCTGGATCACAAAAAAAAGAAAAAAAATTAAAAGAAATCTATATATATAAAAATCAATTGCTGTTCGTTAGTCTCGCTACAACTCGAAAACGGCTGAACCGATTTGGCTAATTTTGGTTATGAATTAATTGTTGAAGTCCAGGGAAGGTTTAAAAGGTGAGAAAATATAGAAAAAATAAGAGTAGTTAAAAAGGCAGAACACCGTTTGCCGGGTCAGCTAGTAAGAAATATTTTTATGATAATTTAAACGTGGTAAAACTGCAAAAACTAACTTTCAATCTTCTGTAACTTTGGAGCCCTGAATTAGATCTTCCCCCAATTAATAAGGGACCAAACTGGAAATATATCTACTTTCTTAAACAAAAAAATAATTTTGCAAACCTATCTACATAATAATATGACGGATTTAAGTCCAAACATACATAAAAAATATATAAACATCTGAATTGTATCAATTAACAACAAATATCGTAATACGTCAAAAAACAAGGCGGGAAATGTGGCGAAAATGCTGTGTCTGTGCCATACGGTTAATTACAGTTCTAACTTGATAAATGGCGTTCTTTGAGACTTGTAGAATTCTGATTCTGCATGACTCAAAGAACTCTATAGAGTACCTGACGCTCGCCAGTAAATATATTATGCTAATAGTTAGACTGCAAATGAAGCCGGTAGCCCACTGACCACACAACCCATAGACCCCTAATAACAGACGAATGGTTCTGTCAACACATCTGACTTATAGTTCCGATGTAAATGTCCATGCACCAATACCCAATCAGTGTCGACCAATCAGATTCTCTGTACATCACTATCTTTCACTGTGGCCTTGAGTAAGCCAACCACGATGTTGCAGCTCAGCTCAGCTAGTTGCCAGAATGTATTCAATACGGAAAATCGAACATTAGGCGTCTATGGGCTGTGTGGTCGATGCGGTAGCCGTATCACCTAACGTTTGCAAGCCGCCAGCGACCATCGATGACTATTAAACATAACGAAAAGTCTATCAAAAACGTCTCCAATTGCTTGCTGGTCACTAAATACACTTTTTGCAATGTCACAGCACCAAAAATAATCGACCGTCAACGACTGCCACTCATACACAAGGCTGTTATGTGCCTTGAAATAACTAAACAATTACGATAATTTCGCATTGCGAGTTACGTGATAACACCACGGGAGATGGTTTTCGGCATCAGGATATATTTATTTGCAGTTCACTCAGAAACAAGCTAGGACATGCATTGTAAATTTCGTTTCATGCAGATATAGTAAAAGCATCTAGATGAAAGAAAGTTGTGATTTGATTATTAGTAGTATTAAGCCTGAATAAAATTACTTCTACTATTTCTGCATATCAATCCCGCGGGATTGAATGAGCAGTAGGATTGCAATCCCTATTTGCCATATCTTATTGACTTAATAATATCGCTACTAAAAATAGGGGTCGATGGTAGTAAGATGAAAATTTAGGGCTGTATTTATTTCGTAATGCCACATCATAAAAAAATAAAAATAATAAAATTTTGTTCAAAAAATAAAAAATCTTGGTGTGGACCACCCTTATAACTTAAGGGTATAAAAATTGGTAAAAACCTGTTTTCAGACCTACTGAACACACATATAATTATCGCCTCTGTGGTCTAGTGGTCCAGCGTTAGCGTCGACCACATGAGGTCCCGGGTTCGATTCTCGGGTCGGGCACTTAAAAAAAAGTGTTTTTCAGTTTTCTGATAAACACAAAGTTGCCCGGGATTGGAACCAGCCTGGTTGGCGATAGGCTTGCCACCTATCATATTTGTGGGACTAAGTATCTTCGGCTAATCGTGGCTGCCATTGTTGTACCTCTGCCTACCTCTTCGGGGATACGGGCGTGAAGATACTTTTTGAATACACGTATAAAATTTCATCAAAATCGGTCAAGCCGTTTTGGAGGAATATTGTAACATTACAATCATGAAGTATTAGTTATAGGTGGAGCTAGCACTCGTACTAATCACTTCAAACACATATTTACGTTATATCTCTATCTATGAGGTCTCTCCATCTCTTTTTATACAGCTGTGAGTGTAAGACCTCAGAAGATGACAGCTGTATTTAAAATACACAATTTTAAATACAGCTGTCATCTTCTGAGGTCTTACCCTCTCTTTCTTACACAGCTGTATAAAAAGAGATGGTGAGATCTCATAGACAGAGATTTAACGTAAATATATGTTTCAAGTGATTAATACGAGTGATAGCTCCACCTATACCTAATACTTCATGGTTATAACAGAGTTTATAGCATTATAGCGCTCAGTATGACGTGACGAGTCACGCGCTATCTCAGCCGGCTCGCTAGCTTCAAGTAGGCATTAGAAGTGCTGTCTCCAGATATAATAATAGCTTCATGTTTACAATTGAATTTATGAATAGAATAGAATAGAATAGATTTTATTCAAAATAAGTATAACTTATACATTTTTTGAACGTCAATTAAAATAAACTGGAATAACACTTTAAAAACACATGATATAACTAAACTGACTAAAAAAAATGACAGAATCAATAATTAAGTAGAAAACTACAAAATGTCAAAATTAAATAAAAAGATAAAATTATTTTAATTGGTGATGTCAATACTTAAATAAATAATTAAAACTATAAATATGATTAATAATTGAGACATAAAATTAAAATTAACATTTCTGATCAACTCCAGGGATTCCTATAATTTAAATAATCGTTCACACTATAGTAAGCTTTCTTGTAAAGAGTATTTTTTAAATATGATTTGAATCTCTTTTCTGGCAAACATGTAATTTCCTCCGGAACTTTGTTATATATACGCACGGATAATCTCTTAAAGCATTTTGCACATTTGCTTAACCTAAAATTTTGGATGGCAAGTTTATTTTTATTCCTTGTATTAAAATTATGTTTATCTTTTAATTTTTGAAAGAGGTTCATATTTTTTCATATATATATATATATATATATATATATATATATATATATATATATATATATATATATATATATATATATATATAATATTTTCATATATGGGTATCATATATCATATATCATCATATGGTTTTCATATATGGTTATCAAAGCATCTTCACGCCCATATCCTGGAAGGGGTAGGCAGAGGTACAACAAGTGCACCCACGATTAGCCGAAGATACTTGGTCCCACAAATGTGATAGGTGGCAAGCCTATCGCCAACCGGGCACTTTCCAATCCCGGGCAACTTAGTGTTTCTCAGAAAACTGAAAAAACACTTTTTTTAAAGTGCCCGACCCAGGAATCGAACCCGGGACCTCATGTGGTCAACGCCAACGCTGGACCACTAGACCACAGAGGCGATATTTTTTTTAGGCGATTATCAAACTTACCTAAAAGAGATTTTATTTAATCTATGATCAAACGAAATCAGAGTTTTGGTCGATTTTCGACCAGAAGTCTGGTAATTATAATAAGATGACAAATTTTTGATGCAATATTAATGTATCGATTTAGATCAAGTGGAGCGTGGAGTCAAAATCGTTAAATCGTTAACCGATGTTGTCATTTCCGTTACTAAATAGAATTCTGTGGGCAGACGTAGGCGATAATAAAATGAAGTCCATTCCAGTAAGTTACGAAATAAGATTTTGTTTTGTTTCTGAATTGAAAATGTATATATATTATTCCAGGTTTTTGTGCGGCCCCTTTTGAAGAAAATATCATTTGCCTATTTGCCAGGCAGTTCGTAATGTTACCGTTTGAAGAAACTACTAAGTGGTAGGGTTCCGATTGGTCTCGATAGGATTTGCTTAACCTATTCCTGCCGCAGTAGTGTCAATGCTTGTCACTGTAGTGTTCCGGCTTGGAAAATAATGTAGCCGGTAAAGCTATACATATTGTGGGGTAATCATTCCGTTAGATTAAAGGTTCCCAAACTTTTTTTTCTCATAGACCACTTTCAAAATTATGCAGGTTACCGTGGACCCCCTGAATCTAAATTTCTACCATACTCCCAAAACTTAAGAAAAAATATGAACCCAACGTAGACCCCCGTCAAGTCTCCCGTAGACCCCTGGGGGTCCACCTGGACCACTTTGGGAATCAGTGCGCTAGATGGATAGAAATGTATTATTTACGTTTTCATCGTGCAGAGTCATCTGATTATTTTCTTTTTTTTATGTTATAAGATAGTGGAGAGTCATCTGGTTATTTTCTCAGCTCAAGCTGAAGATAGCAATATATATAGCCAATCGGTCGCCTTTTACGACCTATCTGGTAGAACGGTAGTTGGCCTATTCTTCAAAGGAGCCGAGGACCAACACGGGGGATTTCTGTCATATGGTGTATAAATACGGTTCAGTTTCAGTGGTACGCATGGTTTGTCTTAAAAGTCCAAAATCTCAATAGCAGCTTGGTGTCTGGTGGGAGTGTATTATTACTCCCGTACCTGAGATAAACACGTACAGCTGGTGATTCTGGTTATCACTAGAAATAAGCGATAACCGTTATGTCAGTTAAATAGGGAAGCTCGTTCTGTATTAGGCCGTATCTTAACTTACCATTAGGCAAGATCGTGATCAATCATTAAATCAATCAGTTAAGACAAACCCTATCGATATTTAAAAAAATGGCGACATCATCACCAATCATTTCGCCAACCAACAAACTGGTAAGTCGAGGCAAACCGGAGTCTATAGACGTCCAATTCACTTTGACTCTGAGAAAATTGTGATGTTACATTGGAGATAGCCATCAAACAAAATGGCAATCGATTTTAAAAGGATGTGCAAAGTAAGACTGAATCAATATCAATAGACGTTATCCCATTTACAGAGGCAGAGGTTTCAGTCGAGCGATCTGTTTGTTGAAGAACTTCAATCATTGCTAGGGTTGCCCTGAGGAATATATCCATACGTGGAGTAAAAACGTTGTACCCCTTTTACAACAACGCGAATGTTAAATAGTTGTTGTAAAAACTGTTGCAAACTCTTACATCTTACAACAATCAATAATTAATTAAGTATATTAATAACCTGAAGATTCTTAAAAAAAGTGAAACCGGTTGAGTGATATGTTAAAAATAAAGTTATAAAATGAAATGAATGTACAAGTTATAATTGAATCATATAATTAAAGATATAGAAGAGCAATGCTTCTTGACACAGGTATTTTTATCTAAAAATATTGTAAAAGGAAATTGTATAAATAAATAGTGTTAAGGAAAATAAATATTATTAATATTATTTTTATTATTGTTAAAGTCTGTTATCACACGATCGCTAGTATATACATAATAGACAAAACAAAAAACTTGAGAGGTGTCAAGGGACACCCGGATGGAACGAAGTTCCTTTTATTATTATTTACAAAAAACCTGTATACACTCAACAAAAATAATCATCGCGACAGCACATTGTTCAATGCGAAATAGAAATGAAAATATCTGGCTTGCTTTCTATAAGAGAGAGAGAGAGAGAGAGAGAGAGAGAGAGAGAGAGAGAGAGAGAGAGAGAGAGAGACAGACAGAGAAACATGCGCACGCCGCACAGCTTACAATAGCTTACTATAGCAAAAAGTGTCGTGACAACTTTTCGTAAGATTTTTTTCGTCTAGCCCCCTTTCACAACGCTCGATAAGGAACTTCGTTCCAAAAATATTATTTGGCACCAGCTGATAAAGTAAATACACACGCAGCACTCATACATACAAACCAATACATACATACAAAAGCTATGTGTAGAGCAGTGAACAGTGACATAATGACGTCGCCATGAAAGTAGTTGGAAAAGGCCTTCAAAACTTTGTGTAAACGTAGCGGAAAGTTAAAATAAAAACAACCTTTTATACAACCGACACATCGACAAAGGTGTAGTACAAGGTAAATTGTACCAGAATCGCATAGTTATGGATTTCTCCGTGTTGATCCCGGGCTTCATTGATGAATAGGCCAACTGCTGTTCTGCCAGGCAGGTCGTAAAAGGCGACCGATTGGTTATACGAGTCACTACCATCGTGGCTACTAGGTGGTAGACTTCTGCATTGTCTCGCCAGGGTCAGGTACCACCACCTTACCCATTCCTGCCGCAATAGCGTCAGTACTTGTCACTATCGTGTTCTGGTTTGGAGGGTAAGGTAGCCGGTAAACTTACGCATGTGGCTTTAGACCTCGCCACAAGTACTAAAAGATCATAAGCTGAGCGGCCTCGATTAAAACCGTGCCGATGGTCACTAATCAGCTGCTAGTGCCCCTCTAAATACGCCAGAAGCTGGCAATTGATGATTATCTTCATAATTTTTGAAAAACCTTGTTTATTACGACTATATACCTATTGCTCCATGGATTAAAGCGATCTCCCTTTTAAGGGTTAAGAAACAATAAAGCGGTTTGTCATGAAATGGTTTGGAGAGCCAGAATATGTGCGTTATTATCGGTCCAACTGCGGATCGCTTACTTTAAGCACTGTAAGAGAAATATCATCCAGCCCACATAACTTAAGGATGTCCAAGGAAAAAAGTGAAGTTTGCTCTGTAGACTGAACAAAATTTTACTTCAGGTATGGAACTATCACATGGATAGTAAACGGTGTGTTGTCTTGATCATCCAGAGACGAGGTGATCGCTAAAAAACGCTAGTGAGTTATTATCTATGCGCACGGAATAAAGGGAAATTCCCTAAGACAGGCAGTTATAGGTAGCAGAAGAACAGATACCATGAGTTTTCCAAACGAAGGCGAATTACTTTCTCACCAATTCTCCCAAAGTTGTCCAGTTTTGCTTTGGCAATTACTCTTTTGAAGCACTTCGAGGGATTACACTCTTTTCTTGATTTGATGTTTTTATATCACTGGATGCCGATGCAGCCCAGTGTCAGTTATTGTTTTGTTCTAGTTTAAGGTTAACTTAGCCAGAAAATGTCTGCTTGTATAAAGTTCCTACCATCATTAAGTTTTACTAACGTCTGTGGTGACTAAAAGCAACGATGGCATGCGTACCATCTGACAAGAATCGGCTTACATGCTATCCTATGGTTAAAATGGCATACACCCATTCTCATAACGGCACGAGCGCTTTTAGTCAGGAAATATTATAAAAGATGTATGTATTAATCGATTCAACCCTAACTGATACATCACAACGTTGCAGGATGCGATAAAGTCTCCGCAAAGTCACAACCTCGCCGTCTGATTACATATACCGCATGATATTGGTTTTAACCATCTATGAGCTACATGCATTAAAGTTACTATGGTGTAGTGTAGAAGTTTCTTAGACCCCGAGAATCATTAGGGCAAGAAATGTGCAGTTTGTGATTATTTGTTTGTATTACTTAAAATATTGTTTTTTAACTATTTAAAGTCAATAATAAATTTAGTATTTTTTTAACAAAATAAAACTTAGCTATCACATTAATTAAAAAGTGTAGTTGATATTTCACGTTCATTCGGTCCACTAGCCTTTTTTATTGATAAACTAGCTGAGCCGACAAAAGTTGTTTTGCTATATAAATATTATACATAAAAACCTTTCTCTTGAATCACTCTATCTATTTAAAATAACCGCATCTAAATCCGTTGCGTAGTTTTAAAGATCCAAGCATACATAGGGATTAGGGACACAGCGGATAGCGACTTTGTTTTATACTATGTAGTGATGATTAATAAAGTCGAAATAAATAAGAATATTATATAAATTCTGAATACTTTAACAACAAAATTATTTTTAGACGATGTGCGACGTGCCGAACCACGTGAGATCTGTGCGGCCCAAATGTGAACAAGCACTTTACGCACCTTTGTTATGTCAGCTATGTGATCACTAAAATACTTTCGTCAAATAGTGTGGCAATGTTACAACTCATTCTGCTTAAAGCATCGAAACAGTCATGAAAATTATAAAAAAATTGCAAGTATTTTTTGAGACTGGGGTCTATTATGCCCCACATGGTTCATGGACGGTTAATTCGAGGCTGCGAGGTTAAGCATTTTGCATACATTGTCACTGCGATACAATAGGTATCCCGTTTGCGGTGTGATTATTTAAATCCAACTGATTTTTTTAATCCGCCCATTAAAGCAATAGCTTTGTTCTAGGCCTTGCTTGCTTTAAATTTGAGCATCGCGATTACTGATTACTGATCATTGCGGTGACAAAGTTATGGAACGTTTCGCCCAGATTTTAGTACAACACTCAATTAAAACTTTTAGAGTATACTTTGATGATCTACTTTCATCAGGAGAATCATTTGTTTGTTTGCTAACCTTTGATATATTTTTTTTATCTATACATTAATACTTAAATTTTAAAAATACTCTTATTTATATCAGGATGTTGATTCATGTTGATTGAACGGCATTAAAAGTCAGCTTCAAAACATATAGGTAATCTTTTTTGCATAGCAAAGACATGCGAAATTACCTATAGGGCAATACCAATAAATTAGATTCGTTGACTAATCGTAATGTATCAAACAGTTGCATAGCGAGGCTCGCGGAGTGCAACGCCGACCCACTTGACCCACTCAACAGAGGCGCCGGCTACATCAATTAGCCATTCATCGCTGTCATAATATTGCACTTGCACGCTCAGCTTGTAATGCAACTAACTGGATAGGAAAGTTACTTTAAGGTTATATATATTACTTAGCGGTCAAGCTGTTTTAACGTTACACTAATTTTAACGCAGCAAAACTGCGACTCGAAGCTTTGTACTCTGTTGAATGAAAACACAAAACAAATATGTACAAAAGTTAATCTCACATATCGACGCCCCCGCGAATATTCCGGTAATAGAAAAATACAAATTGTTCAGGAAAAATAAAATAGTATTTTATTAATATTTACTTTTCGAATAGTTTCGTATATCAAAAGAAAGCTAATTTTTTAAGTTGTCTTCATGTTGAGGCAAAATACATTTGCTTACTAAAGATTGATATTTTTTTCGTCTATCGAGAGTATAAATTAAATTAAAACCATATTATTCGTTTGCATAAAGTTAAATAGTATTTCCATATCATTGTAAATATCAATAGAAAAATTGTGGAAAAAATGCTGAAAAACACATAAGACGGAAAACTCATTAATAGCTTATTACCGGAATATTCGCGGGGGCGTCGATATGTACTTCACTTTTCTGTTATCAACTTTTCATATATGTTATCGAATTGTTCCATGGGTATTTTTAATTCTTGGTTTCATATTCAGCACGATAAAATAGCACAACTGGCATATTTCTATTTTTCTATGATAAATAGGTCTGAGCGGCTACGCGTTTTCCGCGCAACACCGTTTCCATAAAGTTGTATTTGTGTGCTTTGTGTTGAGGCCACTATCAATATTCGTTATGTAGCGGCTCAAAACAATCACAAACGCTACAAGAAAAAATAATAAAAAATGGACAAAAATCAATAACAAATGGAAAAAATGAAATTCAAAATAAAACCCTGAATCGCGATATCACAATTATTTATCTTGTAACACTATATACAAGTTTCAACGCTTCTCAAATGGACTTCGGTCCCCAGGCAGTACACCTTGCCTGGCTGGGAAGGTCTTCCTTTTCCCCGTCCTTGTCTTTGTGTGACGTCATCGACCTCCACAGTAATGACGTCACCTGACAAGAAGTTGGCCCGCTGGTTCCATCCTATGACTTTTCAGCGCTACCAACCAGCGGCGCCATAGTTATAACCAGACCTTTTTTCGTTACTTCTTTTTTGGGGCACGATAATCCTAGACAGTTGTAAGTCCATAATTTTTTGTACCCGTCCCCACACCCCTTATCATAGCTCTTTTAATCAAAAGAGCTATATAACTCTTTCCTTTTCAAGTAGCTGTTAATCGCAGCTTAGGAGGATCTACAACACGACCAAACCGTCAAGTCAATCAATATTTCGCAGTAAAATGTGATTAATCTGCCCGCTTAGGATATTTATATAGCGTGTGATATATCACCACAATGTAAAAAAGGGCTGGGAGCATGATAACGCTATGCGGCGCAATAAAAGAAATATTTGACCAATAACAATAACTTATATATCGTTTATTAGATCAGTAGTTGAAGCTAGTGTAATACAAGTTACCAGCTTTTTTACTATTTAAATTAATTAATTTACTATTTAAATACATAAGTCTTAAATTATAAGAGCAACAAGAACACCACCACGGCCAAATTACAAGAATTGATCTAACCCCAAAATAAATAAATTATTTGCTTCTATTATGGATATTTCCCAACGATATTAATTCATAGAATATAAACCCCAAAGTAAGCAAATTATTTCTTTATAATATGGATGTCAGTCAACGATACTAAAATATAGAAATACATATGTATATAAATTCTCAAATTTTATATATATACATATAAAAATTTCATAAACACCCAAACCCAGAAATACAAACATTGTACTTCCCAGTAGAACCCGAGTCCCAGTGATGTGTACTCAGGTTCGCTAACCACTCAACCAACGGGGCGATTAGGTTCGCTACTATACAAATGATACTAAAATTAGTTTATTTTAAATAATGCACGACTAATTAAATAGTTTATTTTAAATAAAGTTTATTTTAAATTTTAAATAATGCACGACTATAAGGTTTAAAATCATTCTTTTTTTGTCCTTACAACAATATTGAGGTCAGCGCAATTAATATTTTCTCATTTCATTTATCCCAATCACAAGTCAACCCATCCGTCACTCTTTAATTTCAAATTTTTCACTCTACAGAAACGTCGACTTTATCAATTAGCCGTTCATCGCTGTCATAAAAACACAGTAGACCGTGATCCCAGGAACAAACTTTTTTCCATTAGTAACAAGCTGAATTTTTGTGAGTAGCTTCGTTTTGCCGAAACGCAAATTTTTTCTATTGTCGAAAATCTCGAATCGGGTAACTAATAAAGTTAGGGACTTTGAACATTTTAATTCGGTGGAGAAAAAATATTTTATTGTTAACAATAATTATTTCTTTGCTTTAATCGCTTGATTACTTTATGAAACATACGAAAAAACTTTGGGCCTATACATTCGATGGTTATTCTGACGAGTCTTCCACTCTAAAGATTTAGAATTATGAGCTTTCAAATTTATATTAATCAATGTAAAAACAACCTAATTTTCTCACAACAGCTTATTAATTATTGTTATTATAATTCAAGGGTTACTTTGTCCTACACGTAAAGTGGAAACTTTTCTTAGTCCGACACTCTAAAGTTTTCTTTTTTATCTATCTTTATTAGTTACCCGATTCGAGATATTTCGAAGATAAAAAAGATAGGCGTCTCGTCAAAACGAAGCTGTTTACAAAAATTCAGCTTGTTTTTAATCAAAAAAAGTTAGTTCCTGGGACCACTGTTTACAGTCCATATGTTTTTTACACCACTAGAAGAAGATTATGATTTTAGAGTGTATATGGTTTTTTAATATCATTAGATCTAACAAACAAGCTGATGGCTCGCTTGATGGAAAGTAAAATCATCGCCTATAGACACCAAAGGTGTTATAATGCGTTGCTATCCGTGTGGCAGGATAGCAATGCCACATATATAAATCTACCGGCTACCTTACCCTCCAAAATCAGGAATAGGTGAAACGGTGGTATCATATACCCGGGCGAAACATTGCAGAACTCTACCATGTAGTAATCATGATTGGAATGACACGTATAGCCAATCGATCGCCTTTTACGACCTGCCTGGTAGAACGGCAGTTGGTCTATTCTTTGTAGGGAGCCTGGACCACCGAGTGGTAAATGTGTGTACGTTTTTATATTACTTTAGCAAGCTTTGTAGCTGTAACCGTCTCTTTCCACCACTTTCCGTCTGGAGGACCATCTACTTGCTTGTTATCTTACGATATAAAAAATTGATTATTGTAAAAGGGAAAAGCTGTAATATCAAATTAATAATCTCAAATGCATTTTGTATTTATATAGAAAATATCCAATAACATCATGCTCAACCCAGAAATTGAACTCGGGACCTAATCATTTGGGATGTACAAGAACCAAGCGGGATATTAAATTCAATAAATTAGTGAATGTATGAATTACAGGGCACTGTTGCTAGGAAGCCGATATAACTCGATAGAAACCGACTCAGCTCAGCGATATATTGAAACTGAATCGATTGAAATTTGATCTCGAAAGCAGTGAAGCAATTACCGTGTCAACTGAAACACGCTGTTAATCTCATATGCGACACGTGATTACCGTGATGGGTTCAACAGAGTGCTAAGTGTGAGTTTTTCTTTTCGCATTCGATCGTGAGCGCGTTTCGAGTTTACTAGGAATTTGTATGTGATTTGTACAGCGCCAGCTAGTGGTAAACTGGTTTCTCACGTTTACCACTAGGTGGCGCTGTACAAATCACATACAAATTCCTAGTAAACTCGCGATCGAATGCGAAAAGAAAAACTCACACTTAGCACTCTGATTTCATACATACACTCAGAAGATAGACGGATTATACAAGCATGTATTACAGATTCTAAACAAAACACATATTGATATAACTATTTTATTAAATACTAGCTGTGCCCGCGACTACATCCGCGTGGGATTTTTTTTTAAAAGAAGCCTAAGTTATTCCTTATTACATCAGCTTATCTACCAGTGAAAGTCCCGTCAAAATCAGTTTAGCCGTTCCAGAGATTAGCCCGAACAGACAGACAGACGGACAGATAGACAGGCAAAAATCGTAAAAACTGTTATTTTGGTATGTGTATTTTTAAAGCATCTTCAGGACGTTACGTCCTGAAGATGCTTTAAAAAGCGAAACCGGTCGATAAAATTATATAATTTAGTGTATAATAATAGTGAAATAAAAGTACAAGGGAGTGATAAACTAGTTTCAATTAAAAAAAATCTTTACATTTAATTATTAATCTATACATATAATAAAATCGTAGATTACCGGGACTAACGCTAAGATGATGATGATAATATTGGGAATTTTTTTGCCTATTAGGCAACATTTTAACAGAATTACTTCTTGTAATTTACCAAATTATTTTAGAGTTTCAAATAGATTTTTACACCAGAATATATTCTGTTACCCAGCATTTATGCATGAAATAGAATCCATAAATATTTCTAGTATTTTGAGATGGGTTGTGATAACCCTTCACCGCACAGTATGAAAGTACCGATTCATAAAGAAGAAGCTTTCATGCCATATATTAAAACCAGCCTTAAATATTGCTTATTATTTATCCGCCAATTAAATCCTTACTATCCGACGTAAAATGACCTCCTAGTACAATATAGGACCGTGCAGATCAAGATCGCAATAAAAAGGACCACTCATCTGATTCCATCCAGTTCTCATTTGGACACACCACTCTACACAATACTAAGTCCTTACTTGCTAATCTAAAAGAGAGGATAATTGGCATTTATGGAATACTAGCTGGACGACGATTCTTCGCTCGGATGATATTTTTTCATATGTATGGATTGACACGGAGTTGACAATTACCTAGATCACTTTAAATAATAAAAAAAACTATCTAAATACAAAAGTTCACCAAAATAGTTAGAACCGTTTTTGAGAAACCAATTACATACAAACATACAAGAATTGTTCGTTTAAAGTATAGAACTAACTGAGCTGCACGGCTTCACCCACAAACAGAGTAACAACACATCATTATAACCTTTTAGTACAAACTTTCGTCCCCTACTTTAGCCCCTTAATGGGTTAATTTTTGAAAGATATTGTCTATATTTGACCCCTGAACTTCAACTATCTCCATGCCAAACTTTATCAAAATCGATTCAGCGATTTAGCCTTGAAAGCGTAACAGACAGTCGGCAGATACTCGCTATTTTGTATTGATATAGTTTGCCTGGAAACTAACCAATATTAGACACTATTACTATGGCACTTGTACTTAAATTTCGCTTTTAAACATATGTTTTTAATAAATTACTCGATTGGTTTCACTTTTTAACACATTTCCAGGATAATATATTTAACTCCATCCAACTACATCCTGAAAATGCTTCAAAAAGTGAAACCGGTCGAGTAATATCTATATCTATACATATAATAAAATCGTAGGAAAGTCAAAACTGTTAATTGAATATTTTTTTAAAAGAATACTTGGGGCGTAATCTACAATCGATATCGAAGCCAAAAATATAGTTTTTAGAATTTTTGTCTGTTTGTCTGTATGTATGTCCGAGGTAATCTCAAAAGTACTGCATGAATTTACTTCAAATGCATGAATATTACTAACAGGTCGGGTCAACATATAGGCTACATATTATCACGCTATCACCTCAGGGGATGATCTGTGCGGAGTAAGCGAGGTCCGCGCGCACGAAGTCGTGGGCAACAGTAAGTCAATACATATAATAAAATCGTAGGAAAGTCAAAACTGTACATTGAATATTTTTTTAAAAGAATACTTGGGACGTGATCTACAATCGATATCGAATCCAAAAATATAGTTTTTAGAATCTTTGTCTGTTTGTTTATCTGTTTATCTGTATGTATGTCCGGGGTAAACTCAAAAAGTAAAAAATCCCGCGGGATCACCTAATTTTTCCGGGATAAAAAGTAGCCTATGTGCTATTCTAGGTCATCATCTACCTGTGTGTCAAATTTTTTGCGTGATTGAGTAGGTAATAAACATCCATCCAAACATCCAATCTTTCGCATTTATAATAATCAAACTTTTGCATTCATAATTTAATATAGATTTTAATTTATGTAATACTAGCTGACCCGGCAAACGTTGTTCTGCCTTTTTAACTACTCTTATTTTTTTCTATATTTTCTCGCCTTTTAAACCTTCCCTGGAGTTCAACAATTAATTAAAAACTAAAATTAGCCAAATCGGTTCAGCCATTCTCGAGTTTTAGCGAGACTAACGAACAGCAATTGATTTTTATATATAAGAAGGTAATAATGTATAGAACGTCTGTAGTCGTACAAAGAGTGTAACCATTTTAAGTAAGCCTGTACAGCTTTTCCCTGTGTTGGGCCGGGCTCCTTTGAAGAGAAGAACCACTGCCGTTCTGCCAGGCAGGTCGTAAGAGGCGACCGATTGGCGACGTGTCACTACCATCGTGAATACTAGCTGGTCGAGTTCCGCAACATCTCGTCCGGTTATTTACCCGGATTGGTACCACCACCTTACTTATTCCTGCCGTAATAACGTCAATGTTTGTCATGTTCCGATTTGGAGAGTAATAATAATAACAATAATAATCTTTATTGACAATAACACATTTGACAATATTGACAAATTAAAAAAACTGTGTAATAAACCGAGTAAAAACATTGATATAATCATGGAAACAAAGACAGAGATAGGGCGGATACACTCGTACGAGCGAAATGGTATTACCCACTGCGCGCGTCGTCGCCATGGTTACTGATAAACAAAATCAGTGATAGTCCGGATACACTCGTACGAGCGAAATTTCATTAGCCAATAGTCACAGACCACCTCATCGCCATGGTTACCGATAAACAAAGAAAATCTTATTTTTAAACAAATTTAATGTTTTAGCTGTACTTACGAATGGAAAGTAATCCCATGTGTCTTATTTTTTTCCCTTGAGTGATTATAACACTGGTTAAATACACAAGAAAGCATTTTGAAGCGTGTTTAACGGTAAAAACAATCGGAAAGTAGAAGCGTTCGATGTTACGATGTCCCGCGCGTGACTGAGTGGCATACTCCAATAACTGTGTACACGGACCTAGTTTTGTAGGACCAGGAGCTGTGACTACGTAACATATCTTCCTCTTTTTATATCAATGTTAATAAACTATTTTTCCAACTTCATAACATATTTGAGTCGTTAGCATCTGTACTATATTACAAAATCTGTGTTACAGATGCCAGCGCCTTCCCATGTCTATATGCGACAGTATCTCTTTCCATCTTCCAAGAAAGCCATCTGCTTGTAAGCTATCTTATGTTATAAAAAAGGCTTACTTCAGTTTACTTGAACAATCAGTACCTACGTTAAGACGAGGCATCGCAACAAACGGAAAAAACGGGTTTACTAAATCACGTTTTTTTGTATTGATTGTTAAATAACAATTTTACAAAAAATACACAATATACCCGAATATATTATCTAAGGAATATGCTAACTTATTACATAGTAGAACGCACTTTTCTCGATCATATAAAAGTCCGAAAACAGGCTAAAAAAATCTCTAAAACAAATAATTTGTTAATAATATTTCTAATCTTCCACAAGATGTTTATATGGTGATATTTAGTTAGTTGTAAATACAAAAAATAATGTGTTAAAATTTAGTTTTCAGCTGATGTCCTATATTTATTTATCTGAAAATTAACACGTTTCCCAGCGGTTTAGAACATACCGCGCCACCCATTTTTTATAGAATTGACGCGCGTCGAAATACCTCGCCTTAATATACAAGAGCGACTCGCACTGTAAAGAAGTCCATCAAGTTTGTTAAATATATTTTTGGCACAGAAAATAGCCTTTAAAACATCTTCATAAAAGCGAATATATTAAAAAAACTTTTAATGTTAAACACGGACGCACAAATTATTCAAAGTCAAGCAGCCGCGGCGGGTCAGACAGAACGTTAGTGTTTACGCAGCCATGACAGAAAAAATACAGGAGCTTTATTTATCGTGTATTCAATTTTGATAATGACGGGTTCTTTAAGATTTATGACGTTAAAAGCGAGGTAACCCGTAAAATACGCGGCATTTGGATGTCATTCCAAATGCCGCGTATTTTACGGGTTACCTGTAATGTAATGTAAGTATATATTTTTTACTAAGAAGTAGGGCTTCTGTATAAACAGTCAAATATTGGAACAATAATTGTTTTATTATCACTTTATTTAAATTAAATTATTATTTGATTATATTTATTATTATAACATTATTAAAAAAATCAATATTATAATAAATAAATATAACAAAATGGGTTGTCCGCTAGCGGGAACGATATAGGAAGCTAACCGCGGGTGGTCAAGGTGACAGTGAGAGCAACTTCGTTACAATACGTGCCGTTCTTGCTACATTTTTCATTTGTCCCTTAATCCAGAATTGTACCGAAAGCCTCCTAAGATATTGGTCAAGATTCTTCGCTAGAAGACCGTTTGCGGAAACGTTATCGGGTAATCATCAATGTCAGTTGTCAAACGTAATAAAGGCGGGGCAAAAGTATTTTCGTATTTTGAATGTATTATTCAATATATGATTTCTGTGGTATTATTAGTAATCAAACCTCTTTGGCTATACTGAATGTAACTGGCCGGTTTTAATACCATTAAAATAGGACATTCTGAATAAGCAATGAATTTAAAAAATAGTTCCCGCCATTTTACAATTGTTTTTCAAGCAAACAAAATGAACGTTTGTGACGAAGAAATTCGGTATATTTTAAAGCTTTATTACAAAAAAGGTAAAAACGCAACAACCCCGCGAATAAAATTTGTGCGGTTCACGGATCTAATGCGTTATCAATAAGAGTAGCACAATGTGGTTCAAGCGTTTCAAGTCTGAAAATTTAGTGTGAAAGATGAGGTTCGCTCTGGACGCCCTGTCACAGATAAAATCTGTGCCATCTTTGAGAAAGTGGAGCAAGTTCGACATATTAGTAGCTACGATATTGCTGAAGAACTGGGTGGTGTCCATAAAACAGTTTTAAGTCATTTACAAAAGTCTGGGTAAAAGAAAAAACTTGACATTTAGGTACCACATGATCACGCTGAGAGAAACCTAATGCCGAACCGAACCATTTCTTAAACAGTTAATTACAGATGATGAAAAATGGGTGACTTAGGAGAAGAATGTGCAAAATGTCAAAGCATTGACAAGCCCCACAGACCGTGGCAATGTCCGGCCTGGCTTGGAACAAAGTGATGCTATGTGTACGGTGGGATTGGAAAGGAATCGTGCAATATGAGCTTTTTTTTACCGGGTAAAACTATCGATTTTGACCCCTACTGTCAGCAACTGATGAGGTTAAAAAATCTATTGAGAAAAACCGTCCGGAGCTGGTGAATCAGAAGGGCGTGGTGTTCTACCATGACAACGCCAGATCGCACTAATCTATAGCCACGCAGCAAAAATTGAGAGAGCTTGGCTGGGATGTGTTGATGCATCCTTCGTATAGCCCTGACCTTGCTCCATCAGATTTCTACCTGTATCGGTCATTGCATAACTCTTTAAGAAGTATAAAGCTAACCTCAAAAGAACACTGTGAACTACTACTACCTATCAGATTTTTTAATCAAAAATCTCAAAATTTGGCTATACAACTACTCACAAGATGGCAACAAGTCATCGATCAAAACTATTATAAATAAATAAAAAAATTACCTAAACAATATTTTCCTTTGTATGAGCAATACGAAAATACTTTTGCCCCCACCAAATAAAAAAGATTTTATTGTTTTGTCTATCGTCAAACACACAACACAAGCAATCGCTAGTTATTATTGTTAGTCGTGTCCCTATTCTAAGCTAAAAAAATGTTGATATATTGTTCACCGCTTATTGGCCAGCGGAGTAAATTATTGCACGAAGGGTCATAATTTTTCTATTTGACGGATTTACTTAAGACTCACTTGGGACGTAAGTAGGTCAGAGTAGTCATTCTTTAGAAACTCTTACTTCGAACAATATATTTTTGTCTAGTCGAGCAGTTGAGTTCCTGCGAATAATAGTAACAAGTTCTAAAAATATGTTTGATGGCTCAAATGATCCGGAACAACATCTAGAAAAAGACATATTTCAATTATTTTTTTTGGAAAAAAAATTGCAATTGTTATTAACAAAAGCTGGAAAAAATAGTCGTCCAGTTTTTTTTGCCAAAATCTTAAAAAAGTACAAGTGATAGCTTAAACATTATGCCTGAAAGAGCAGGAAATTCTCGACTCCGGGAATTGTAGCTCCAATATTTATAACTTTAATTTAATGCTGAAAATCGGCTTTCGCGCGGCAGTTTCGCCATGCGCGCGCCGCCACTGTAATGAGCATACGTTTTAATATTTTTTTTTCATGCAATCAAATAATATTCTAAAAATTGAAAAAATTTTGGCATCATCTAGACACTTTAAAGAATGTGATTCCGTGATAATCACATTCTTTAATTTAATAAAATCAATTCAATAAAAAGTAAAAATAAATATAATATAATAGTAAATAAAGTAAAAGTTTTATCACAATTTTTCGAAAAGTTATTCAATTGTTAATTACTAGTTTTTCCACTGGTTTGTGTTGTCATAAATAGCAGTATAAAAGTTTAAATAATTAATCTGTGAGTTTTTTGTTTCTTGGAGCCCTTTTTATAAACACACACAACAAGATCACGTTTTAAATGCTCAATAAATGTATTTCTGTAATTATATATGTATGTCTGTGTATCATTACATAGTATAAAACAAAGTCGCTTTCTCTGTCTGTCCCTATGTTCTTATGTCCCTATGTATGCTTAAATCTTTAAAACTACGCAACGGATTTTGATGCGGTTTTTTTTAATAGATACAATGATTCTTGAGGAAGGTTTTAGTGTATAAACCTTTCCGATATTTCCACGGACACAAAACTGCGCGGGTGAAACAGCGGGCAGGACGCTAGTTATAAATATAATCAGATAATTTATGCTCAAGAAGTAGGTTGTAACGTGTATAGGCCACGTTAGGAATCGTAGTGTGTGTAGGCCACGTAACGTTTATGGACTGTCCAAAATGCAGAGTGCTCGCCTGGCGGGGTATCTTTTTTAGACCCCCCACCGTTGGCGTATAAAGGCCAGTTGTCCCCCGCGACTCCTTCTTCTACAGTCTCGGATCTCGAGGCGAACGGACGTCTAATACAGCTGCGCGGACCAACAAATTGTTAAGTATTTAAATTCTTAAAATATTTTTAAATTTTAAAGAATTTTCCTTTAAGAGGGGAACACCTAGCTCGGAATAGCCCGGCGACCAGCAATGGTCGCCGACTAGGTCGCAGTAGGTCCGATCCCACTTGTCTCTCTCGGTTTTCACCATGGAAATCGATGACTAGGAAACTCCGGGCCCCTCCCAGGGCCAACATCGCGCCAGGGCGCGTACTTTTTCCACGGATGGCAGCATGATAGGAATGCTTGCCTCCGGGGAACTACCTCAGATCAAGGCCCTGCAGGCCTCCCTGAGTGCACGCTGGGAGCCACCTGTCGGTCCGACACCGCGGCAAGCAGCCCTAGGGACTTGCGATCGCTCTGTGCATCGCGCTGCTGCGGTGGACCAGACCAGACGGATGCACCATGCGTCCCTAATGGACGACCCGGATAATTCCCTGCACGGCCAATCCCCACGCACCTCCCATGAGGCGGACATAGTCTTCTTGGCTAGGGCCACCGAGGGAGCATGCGCCACCCCTGGCCTATTAAAGGCCATGAGGGATTATATAACCAGACGTACCACGGAGCTCGAGGGCCCGATCCCAGAAGAAGAAAAGGGGGCACTATCGCAAATATGCGATACACCCCTCCCGCCGAGTACCGTGGTGCGCCGGAAGCGCGCCAAGGACCCCAACCAAGATGACGACCCTAAATGCCATTGTGCCTTACCTGATTTGCCACTTTCGCAGAGGGACCCCAGGCTGCACCGACGGATGCAGGCTAACCCGCCACTGCCTGCCACCCCGCCGCCACAGATCCCGCCCCCGCCGCCAACGCCGTCCACTTCGGCGCAGGCGGTAGAGGCTACCGTACCAACTCCGAGAAGCTTTGCAGAGGCGGCCGCGCCAATCGCGCCGCCCGCCCCGCAACTAACTCTATAGACGACTAAGCTGCGCTACCCCCCATTGGTCACCACCAAGGCCCTCCCGAACTGGGCACACCACTTCCGGCAGCTAAAGACCATTCTCGGCGAGCCCCCAACGCCAGACCCTTTGGCCGGGGGGTCCGCTTTACCCCGACAACTGAGGAGGAGTACAGAGCCATCCAGTGATACCTGACCGACTTAGAAAAGTCGGAACGGGTGTCATGGTTCTGTTACTCTCTCCCACACGAACGAAGCCTGAAAGTCGCCATCAGGGGTCTTCCGGCAGACACTCCCCCTGACGAAATTCAAGAAGAGCTGCGCGGGCTGGGGTTCATCCCCGAATACGTGCAACCTATCCGGGCGCGGGCGGGAAGACCAGGCTGCATCTTCCTGGCGATCCTGCAACGCACCGCCACAACGATTCCCGCCATCTACGGTGTGACAGAACTTCTCTGCATGCCGGGCGTTAAAATCGAGGCCTGGAGGGGCAAAAAGGGATCGGCTCAATGCCACAAATGCCTACAGTTCCGCCACTCCAGCCACAACTGTCACCGCCCTCAACGTTGTGTGCGGTGCGGTGGAGAGCATTTCGCGAGGGATTGCCCGCGCCCACGTGACCAGCCCCCGACCTGCGCAAATTGCGGGGGACCCCATACCGCCAACCATACTTCCTGCCCAGTCTTCCGTAAGGAAATTAAAAACAAAAGAGCAGGCACAATAGCCTTGACAGCTTCGCGTAACCTTACGCAACAACCCTCTTCTGATCCAACTACATTTCCCACACAAGCCCCAGAGTCTGGGTCGACACTAATGCCCCCAGTCAACGATCCCCCACCCCGTGGCTCTTCCACAAGGAGGAGGAAACGAGGAAAACGATCCCGTCCGAGCAACCAAATAGACAACCAAATAATAGAACAAACAGCTTCAGTTACTGATCCCCCTACTACTTCCTTATCACATCAACCACCTTCGATATCCACAACCCGGGCTGCGGATCCACCCGCACCCAGACCCGCGGGAGTGGCCTCTCAAGGCACCCCCAAATTATCCATAGATCACACTATAGAGTTACTCTTAGAAATATTGAAAACCATTCGGGCAGGACAAGACCCTGTACCCGTAATCCTTAGAGGATTAGCAAATCTCCACTCTAATAATGGATAGACCACTCAAAATCCTCTTATGGAATGCCCACTCCCTCCTAAACAGCCCCTTAGTCATTTTTAAACACCTCCTCAGAGAGAAAGACGTGGACGCGGCGTTGGTCTGCGAAACCTTTCTTCGACCGAGGACACAGTTAAAATCCCTAATTACCACATCTACCGTCTGGACGAACACTCTGGTGCCAGGTCGTACCGGGGTCTGATGATCCTGGTGCGACGACGAATTATTCATCAGCCCCTACCCGGTCTTCAGCTCAATACTATGAGTGCACTGGGCGTGGAGCTCTTCGTCGCCGGCAGCCCTTCGGATTTTTAGTCTATACCGTCCGCCCCAACGACACTTCGACATCACAGATGTCCATAAGATTTTAGATTCTCCTTTACCCACAATAGCTGCCGGCGATTGGAACTGTAAACACCCAGCGTGGAACTGTCTTTTCGCCAATTCACTCGGCAACATATTATTCACCGACGCTGAAAACCGCGACTACTCAATCTGCGCGCCAGAGGTTCCTACCCATTTCCCAATAATCGACACTCACAACCCCACAATAATAGACTTTGCAATCCATAAAGGTCTCAACCACCAACCCACAATGGAGGTGATCCCTGAGGACATGGGCTCTGACCACCTACCGGTGCTCACAGTCCTCAGGGACTTACCCACCAGACTCTCTCCACCAGCGCCACGTCTACTAATAGACTGGAACAAATTTAAACAGGTCATGGAGGCCACCACCCCGACGCGCCCCGTCACCTCCGCCGCAGAAGTCAACCAGCTAGCAGAAGAACTGACGGCGAGCATCCAGGCGGCCACCCAAGTGGCATCCAGCCAGTCCTCTACCCGGAGGATACTACCACCCCTTCCGGGTTATATCCGGGCGAAAATCACCCGGAAACGTGCCCTTCGCCGACGATGGCAAACTCGATGCCCCACCTTAAAAACCACCTTAAACCGTCTCTCCACAGAAATAAAAGGGGACCTCGACAACCTGGCAATAGAAAGCTGGGATAGACGCCTGGAGGAGGCCAACGATGATTGGAGCTCTTTACACCGCCTCTGCCGCCAACTGTCCAGGGCCTCGGATCCGGTGCGCCCCGTACTCCACCCAGACGGGACGCCCAGATACCGTGCCGCGGACAGAGCTGATCTCTTTGCCGAACATCTTCAGCGCCTTTTCCGACTGAACCCAGCTGTAACGCGACCCACGCTGCAGCAGTTGAGCAAGACCTACAAACCTACCTTAGCCAACCCATACTTTCAACAGTAGATCTAATAGTCTTCTCTCCCAACCAAGTCCAAAAAGAAATCTCCACATCCAAAATAAAAAAAGCCCCCGGCGCGAATGCCATAACTATAGCTGAGCCATAACTGAGTCGCTGGACCTCCCCCACAAGTCGCCATCCTTGTTCGCTGATCGCCTAGTTATGCTTCCCCGAACGGGGTCTCACCGAACATGGCGATCGCACGGAATGGCGTGAAGATGGGAGGGGGGGGGGATCCGCGACTCCAAGGGGACCCGTGACCGCAGCAAAAGAAGACCCGTACTCAAGTGAAAACTAACCAGATCCAGACATTCTACAATAAAACCATAGATTCCCACATTGAATGGCAACATTCCCACCCAATGACTGGACCGTATTAACAGTCCACGGTAGATTTCATGGTCAGGGGGTTCATACCCCGGAACCATTTTCGCCTGTCTGCTTACGGGGACAAGAAGAATTCCTACGCGTAGAGACTCCTTCTTTTACATCGTTCCCGACTACGTCATTACTGTTGGTTGTGCGTACACGTTATAAGGGGTCAGTAAAATTTTCAATTTAGAGTTGTCACAACATTAGGTAGTAAACCTACAGATGGTTCTTCTGATGGTAAAAGTGGTTGTAAGCTGTTTTCCCCGTGTTGGTCCCGGGCTCCTTTGAAGAATAGGCCAATTCTGCCAGGCAGGTCGTAAAAGGCGACCAATTGGTTTCACGATTTACTACCATCGTGGTTATTAGGTGGTAGAGTAATAGAGCTATTCTTACAGCAATAGAGTCAGTGCTTGTTCCAGTCGTGTTCTGGTTTGGGGGTAAGGTAACCGGTAAACTTATGCATATGTGGCTTTAGACCTCGCTACAAGATAGCAACGCACCATCTTTGGTGTCTATAGGCGATGAGTGACTCTTTCCATCAGGAGACCCATCTGCTTGTTTGCTATCATATAATATAAAAAATGATGTGGTGTCGCGGGACACCAGGTAGGAACAAACTTCCTTCGGCTAAACGGCACTACTCGCTTGTGTACGCGACTGTCGCGCCTGCGCACGTCTCATTTAACGCTTTTATTCTACGCATTTTTCTTACGGTTTTACTATCACATTTTTTTCAGTTCGGTCGCGCAGCAAAATCCCTATCCCCTCCAAGCCTGCTAACTAAGGCTGTAAGGAACTTCGTTCCAAAAATCTACTACGTTCGTAATAAACTAGGCCATTTTATATCAGCTTTAATCTATTTAGTGAGTGCTGTCTGAAGAAACTTTAGGTTCGCGTACCATGACGGCAGCTAAAACATCTTATCTGCCTTAAAGTATCTGAGTAACAAAAGTTGTAAAAGTACTAATTTATTTCATAATTTGCACGGCCATTATGAGATAGTTTTAGTTTTGGTTATAAAAAAGAAGTTTTGATAAAACTTTGCTAAAAGTAGAACAATATATGGATGATGTTATAAATGCTAATGACGTTGTTTTTGAAGGCTTCTACCCCATGGCTCTGTTATGGGGGAGGTGGGCTTCTAGGGTTTTAAATGTACAAAAATTAAATAATTTAACTTTAAATTTCTAAATTGTGAAATAAGTCATAAACATGGATATCCCATGTCGAATATAAATTGTAAATAATAATGCTAGTTGCTAGTATTATAAATCCATACATATTAATTTTTACACCACATTTTACCAAATATGTAGAATGTGATTGATAATAATGAATATGCCGACGTTAAATTGTAAAAATCGTTAAATTGTAATCTACTTAGGAAGTTTATATGTCAGCAGTTTAATTATAATTAGCTTTATTGAAAGAGATTGTATTGTAATTAACATACTTCATGGTTTAGCCGTACAGAAAATGAGAGGCATGTGTGTATAATATTATCATGTAGGTATGTCGCGTGAATTTGGCGTGCGCAATGTTTATTTTTATTAATATCATGTATTTCTCCTGTATATTGCTTAAAAATATTAGGTTTCTGCAGTCCTCCATAATGAAAACTTTAACTGTTCCCATTTTCATGCTGCACCGATTGCGCAATTGTCATAAAAAGGGTCTAAAAAAAAAGTTTTTATTCACGTATTAATATATAGGTAATATGACTTAGATATTTATAATTATATAAAAAAATTACGGTGACATATATATACTATGTCGCCTCTGTGGTCCAGGGGTACCCGGGCCGTATGAAGTCCCGGATTTGATTCCCGGGTCGGGAAAACAAAATGTGTTTTTTCAGTGTCTGATAAAACAACTTTGCCCGGGACTGGATAAGTGACCGGTTGGCGGTGAGCGTCAGGTCCCCTGGACCACAAGCGATATTTAATGTTTCAATTATAATAAACTTTTGTACTTTTTTGTACTATTTGGTACGTACGGTCAAAATTTTAGGTTGCCACCTATTACATTATGGGACTAAGTGTCTTCGGCTAATCGTGGGTGCACTTGTTGTACCTCTTCTCAGAAATGTGTCTGTTAAGGTTTGTTTGATCAAATCATTTTTAGAATTTGAGTTTGTAATAATGTAATAACTTTTAACACCCAAAAAATGATTTTTCTTTCTTTTCTAGATATATTCTACCAAAAAGGCGGTAGGTATGGCAACATTGTGTGTAACGTTGATAGTGCGCATAGAAACACCAGCGGCAGATAAATATTCCCAATATCAATGTCAGACGGATGGCGACACATTAGATATCAAAGGGCATTTATTTGCGTCCGATTTGTAATTTAAAGTTAAATTTATATGTGCAGTAAAATATGTTAATTTTTATATGACATTACCATATTTTATTAAGTACTTACGTAAAGAGTGGGTGGGGAGTTTTCGTGCGTATTATCAGGTGTTCAGCTTAGATTCAGATTATGAGGCCCTAGGTTTGATAACTGGGTCGAGCAATTTTTTTATAAGATAGCAAACGAGCAGATCGCTGTCCTGGTAGAATGAGAATATTGTCACCAATAGATACCAAAAATGTTCGTTGCTTTTCATGTGACTGGACGTTATATAAGGTCATTCCATAATAGGTGAAAATATTTTAACCCAGCATTCGGTACATCTAATCCATGAAGGTGTATTATATCTGGAAGCAACGCTTCTAATATCTACTTGAAACAAAACTTTAAATACTGCTGTCATCATCTGAGATCTTACCCTTTCTTTCTAAAACAGCTGTATAAAAAGAGCTGACGAGACCTCATAGACAGAGGTATTACGTAATTATATGTTTCAAGTGATTAATCCGAGTACTAGCTCCATCTTTACCTAATACTCCATGGTCTAATCAAAGACATCCAGCTAAAAACAGACGTCATTCAAGGATGTAAAACTTTTTGATCTGTACTGTAATAAAATTTCATACATATCAAAAAGTTTTAAACCCTTGAATGACGTTTGTTTTTAGCTGGATATATTTGGTCAGACGAACCGAATGCTGGGTTAAAATATTTTCACCTATTGTGGAATGACCCTATGTATAAGCTGTCCGGTTACTTTGCCCTTTAAATTGAAACACAACATCGTCGAACTGATTGAAATAGATGCTATTGCGCGAACTAAAGGTTTTTGGGGCGATCCTTAAATTACGTCACACGAATTTCATGATTTTTTGACCCCTTCCCCGTCCTTGTCACAGTTGGTCACATTTGTGATGTCACATATTTTAAAATTTTACATTAGAATCATATTCGTACAATATTTTATATCGATAACACTTGTACTGTTTCACAATAAACTTTTATATATTATTATATTATCCAACCGGTTTCGCTTATATACGCATCATCAGGGCAATTACAAATTTAAACTAAAAACAAAACAACATCTAACCGTGCTGATTTTTTCGATTATTTAAATTTAGTGTAGTAATACTTAGATATAAAATATTATATTTTGAAAAAATGTGACGTCACAAAATTTGGGGCCCCTCCCTACCCCTTGTCACACAATGTCACACTTCGTCGACCCCTCTCTCCCCCGTAACGTGTGACGTAATGGTTGGCCCCTTTCAGGTTTTTTTTCAAGAATGGTAATCTTAGTAGTAGCTCAGAGCCTTTTGGTAGTATGTGCTGTCCCATCCATCCCCTGCCTGCGATAAGCACTTAAAGTGTTTCACAAGAAACAAAGGATGGTCTTTATCCAGTTGGTATAGATAGTTAGCGATGAGAGTCCCCATCGATATCAGCAACGAACAAACCAATGAATCATGATGTACTAGCACATTTATTAATACTAGCGATCACCCTGTGATCAGAATTCGGCCACAGACTAAGACGTAAGGAAAATAGTAGGTATATTAGTCAACATATGTGCATATTATGTGCACATGAATGTAGTGTATGTTATGTTTTTTTTACATCATAAGATGGCAAACAATCAGATGGGTCTCCTGATGGAAAGAGTCAAACATCGCCTATAGACACCAAAGATGTTGATGGTGCGTTGCTATCTTGTGGCGAGGTCAAATGCCACATGCATAAGTTTATCGGCTACCTTACGCTCTAAACCGGAACACGACAATGACAAGCACTGACGCTATTGCGGCAGGAATAGGTAGAGCGGTGGTATCAGACCCGGGCGAGATAATGTAGAACTCTACCACCTAGTAGCCTCGATAGTAGTGACTCGCATAGCCAATCGGTCGCCTTTTACGACCTGCCTGGCAGAACGGCCGGATTCAAAGGAGCCCGGGACCAACAAGAGGATATTATTACATAACGAAATTTACTGGGATAACCCAAGATCCTAAAACAAACTGTTCACTTCAGACAAGTTCTACTAGTTTTTTCAGTTTTCTGACAAAAATAACATTGCGGGCTAGAAAAAAGTGGCCGGTTGGCGATAGGCTGGCCACCTATCACATTGTGGGACTAAGCATCTCCTGCTAGTCGTGAGTGAACTTATTGTACCTCTGCCTACCTCTTTGGGGATAATAGAGTGAAGATAATAGTTTTACTGCGTGGTTGGGAAAAAAATTTGATGGTTTTTATTTCTCTCCTTTCAGAGCGTTAGAGAAAAATTACGATTTTTAGTATCGATACGATATACCTACGATCGAGGGTTCTCTCTCGGCTGTATGTTATTTTAATGTTTGTTGTCTTAGAACTCAGTCATTTATGGTACTAGGTGGTAACGTTCTGCATCGGCTCGCCGGGTCTGGTACCACCGCCTTACCTATTCTTGTCGCAATAGCGTCAGTCCTAATCACTGTCGTGTTCCGGTTTGGAGGGTAAGGTAGCCGGTAAACTTATGCGTGTGGCATTAGACCTCGCCACAAGATAGCAACGCACCATTAACATCTTTGGTGTCTATAGGCGATGGTTGACTATTTCCATCAAGACACTCATCCGCTTGTTTGCTATCTTATGATATAAAAAAAAATAATTATGAACCGATTATGAAATTCCGTTTTTGTTTGGAAAGGTATACTTTCCATAAGTTTCCATTTTAATTTACCGTCTGTCGTTCTGCCAGGCAGTTCGTAAGAGTCGAATAATTGGCTGAGCGAGTCACTACCATCATGACTACTATTCATCGCGGTTACCGATAGGTGGTAGAGTTTTGGATTGTCTTGCACCTGGTATTACCGCCTTACCTATTCCTTCCTCAGTGCTTGTTACTGTCGGGTTCCGGCTTAGAGAGGAAGGTAGCCAGTAAACTTATACAAGTGGCATTAACATCTGCCACTTGGATAGCGTCTCACCATTAACACCTTTGGTGTCTATACGAGATGGTTGTCTCTTTCCAACAGGAGGGCCCTCTGCTTGTTTGCTATTTTATGATATAAAAAACAGGCCAAACTGATAACTTCCTATATTAAAATCGGTTATTTTCAATTTTTTTTATTTTTATTAATAACAAGCTGAATTTTGTGAACGGCTTCGTTTTGACGAGGCGATCTCAAATCCAGTATTTAATAAAGTTAGGGGGCTTCGAACATTTTAATTTGGTGAAGGAAAAATATTAATTAATAACAATTATTTTTTTACTTTAATCGCTTGATTATTTTATGAAAAGTACAAAAAAAATTCGTCTTACACATTGGACGGTTTTTCTGACGAGCCCTCCTCTCTAAAGATTTGGATTTATGAAAGTTTTAAATTTATTGATATTATTAATCATATATTGATCAATTTAAAAACAAACTGATTTTCCCAAAACAGCTTGTTAATTATAATTAACAATTATTATTATAATTCAAGGGTTACTTTGTCCTATACGTGAAATAGATTTTTTTCTTAGTCCGGCACTCTAAAGTTTTCTTTTTTATCTATATTTATTAGTTACCCGATTCGAGATTTTTCGAAGATAGAGAAGATGGGCTTCTCACCAAAATGAAGCTGTTCATAAACATTCAACTTGTTATTAATAAAAAAAAATTGTGTCCCCGTGTTGGTCCCGGGCTTCCCCGTGTTGGTCCCGGGCTCGTTTGAAGAATAGGCCAACTGTTGTTCTGCCAGGCAGGTCATAAAAGGCGACCGATTGGCTTTACGAGTGACTACTATCGTGACTACTAGGTGGTAGAATTCTGCATTGTCTCGCCCGGGTCAGTGCTTGTCACTGTCGTGTTCCGGTTTGGAGGGTAAGGTAGCCGCTAAACTTATGCATGTAGCTTTAGACCTCGTCACAAGATAGCAATGCACCATTAACAGTTTTGGTGTCTAGGCGATGGTTGACTCTTTCCATCAGGAGACCCATCTGCTTGTTTGCTATCTTACAATATAAAAATAATAAAAAAAAATGTTCGTGGGGCCACTGTCTAAAACTGAAGTTCGTTAAATTTCAACCCACATTATCTTCAGATCACCCATTTCAAATAAACGCCTGTCCATGTCCAAATACCTAAAACGCGTGACTTATCTGTCAGCCTCTGCAATATTTTGACAATCTTTGTGGGACGATCTCCGAAAGTGTACACTATCTTTATAATCGCAAGGCTTGTTAAGTCTACTTTCAAATATAATTTTCGGCTGTTTTTATATCTTAATCGCAAATCTATATATTAATATAAAAAGCGAAAACTTTGTACCCCTGTGTACAAGAAGTAGGTGTTTGTTGTTGTTGTTTGTAGAATAGAAACCCTCTAAAATATTTATTTTATTATAATTTAATTAATTTTGAAGTGAATAACCTAATAACTAAATTGTGTTTAATCTGTGAATATTTCAACTCCTGTTGTAATAGCCTCCCTTAAATATTTATTTTATTCTGTTTTTAGGGTTCCGTACCTAAAAGGTAAAACGGGACCCAATTACTAAGCCTCCGCTGTCTGTCTGTCACCAGGCTGCATCTCATAAACCGTGATAGCTAGAAAGCTGAAATTTTCACAAATTTTGTATTTCCGTTGCCGCTATAACAACAAATCTATATATATATATATATATATATATATATATATATATATATATATATATATATATATATATATATATATATATATATATATATATATATATATATATATATATATATATATATACACAAGCAAATCATTTTTCTTATTTTGGGGTTAGATCAATAATTCATGTAATTTACCCAATTATATTTGTTACTAGCTGACCCGGCAAACGTTGTTCTGCCTTTTTAAACCTTCAACAATGAATTCAGCCGTTCTCGAGTTTGCAATTGATTTATATATATTATATAGATTACTATAATTTCTCACCTTTTAAACCTTCCCTGGAATTCAACAATTAATTCAAAACCAAAATTAGTCAAATCGTTTCAGCCGTTCTCGAGTTTTAGCGAGACTAACGAACATCAATTGATTTATATATATATATATATATATATATATATATATATATATATATATATATATATATATATATATATATTTCTATATTTTCTCACCTTTTAAACCTTCCCTGGATTTCAACAATTAATTCAAAACCAAAATTGCCAAATCGGTTCAGCCGTTCTCGAGTTTTAGCGAGATGTTTTCAGCGAGATTTTTAGGGAGTTTTGACTAATTTTGGTTTTGAATTAATTGTTGAAGTCCAGGGAAGATTTAAAAGGTGAAAAATATAGAAAAAAAATAAGAGTGGTTATAAAGGCAGTACAACGTTTGCCGGGTCAGCTAGTACTAAAAATAAAAATAAAATATTAAGGGGGTGTTCCCATGCAATATCTATCAACGTGTTATTTTCATATTTTTTGAAGATGTTGGTACGGAACCCTTCATACGCGAGTCCTACTCACACTTGGCCGGTTTTATTATATTTGTTTTTTATAGCGGCAACAGAAATACTTCATCTGTGATTTTTTTTAATGTTTAAGTAACTATTACCTTTCATTATATACAGCTTGGTGATGGACGGATAACCGATTTTAAACTACTGAACCGAAAACGGTTCAGTAGTTTAAAAATCCATAGCGAACAAACAACACGATACGTAATGTTAATATATACTACAAATTACGTGTCACGTTGTTTATCCGCTATGGGATTCCTAAACTACTAAAACGATTTCAATAAAATTTTGTAGATATTTACTGTTTGGCCCAACTTAAGAGATAGGATAATTTTTATCTCAATTAATCCCCTCTCAAGTACCCCACTTTTACAAGTACACACATTTAATACAAGTAATTTGTATGGCAAAACAACGTTTGCCGGGTCAGCTAGTTTGTATATACTACTACCAATTGCCTGTGGCTGAAATTCGACCATAGGCTAAACAACAAAATCTTTTTAAATTTGAAATCTGACTTAGCCGTAAAAAAAAATTTTTTAGGCTTACGTAGGTACTTATATTAAATAAAAAAATGATGTGGTGTCGCGGGACACCAGGTAGGAACGAAATTCCTTCGGCTAAACGGCACTACTCGCTTGTGTACGCGACTGTCGCGCCTGCGCACGTCTCATTTAACGCTTTTATTCCACGCATTTTTCTTACGGTTTTACTATCACATTTTTTTCAATTCGGTCGCGCAGCAAAATCCCTATCCCCTCCAAGCCTGCCGTAAGGAACTTCGTTCCAAAAAAAAATATTAATATGTTTATATTATCATGTATAACACATGACTGTAGTATATATTGTGATGTTTATTTTTATTTAAAAAGTATCTTCACGCCCATATCCCCGAAGGAGTAGGCAGAGGTACAACAAGTGCACCCACGATTAGCCGAAGATACTTGGTCCCACAAATGTGATAGGTGGCAAGCCTATCGCCAACCGGGCACTTTCCAATCCCGGGCAAATTTTGTGTTTCTCAGAAAATTGAAAAAACACTTTTCTTATGTGCCCGACCCAGGAATCGAACCCGGGACCTCATGTGGTCAACGCCAACGCTGGACCACTAGACCACAGAGGCGACTTACGCTTTCCATAAGAAATTTCTTTCCATTTTTATTTATTTTTATGAATATAATTTGATGTATTTTTAATGAATTTTATTTAAAAATATCCTCTGTAATGTAAATTTTAACTGTGCCTTTCATACTCCACAGTTGACGCAATTGTCTTAAAAATTGGTTCAAAGATTTTCCTTCACGAATTAATATATAGACAATTCAGATATTTCTAACATCACTAGCTCGGGAAAACCACGAAGTAATGCCTGCCATTTGAATCTACAATCACATGTAGACCAACATCGCGAGCGGAATATCTTTGAATACGTAAAGACGGCTCGAGCGCATTGTGGATGTGAATGCTCACGTGTGCCCTCGAATAAGAAACGGGAGGAAAGCTTGGATGAACAATAGCTATTCAAATGGCCACCCTAGATACTAGTGCTTTAGTCCCTACGTTTTGTTACCTAACGTACTTTCTTATGGAAAGCGTAACATCCCCGCCATATGGATGGTAACGAACCGTTAACATATTTAGTGTCTACTGGCGATGGTTATTTCTTTCCATTACAAGAATCATATGTGTGTATCATATCATATCCAATAACATCTGTAGATACCATATTTTAAGTGTGTGTTGCTATTCTAGTCGTGGGTCCTTACCTTACACACTAAATCGGATAATGATAGTGACTAGCACTGAAGTTGTTGCAGCAAGCATAGATAAAACGGTGGTACCAAACCCGAGTGGACTTTACGCTGGTCTGTTATTCAAAGGGTATCAAACCAAGGCGGGGTAATGAAACATATTTATTTAATTTTAATTAAAACTTGACATATATAAAGAAAGCGCTGGATGTCTTACGTGTACAGTCATTGATATAAAAACCCAAGATAAACAATCAGTGTCTCCAAAACGTCCTCCAAAAAATGAGCGCACAATTTAAAATTGTCGCGTTGCGTCGGTCTCGACACTGTCAATT
Source organism: Apodemia mormo (assembly GCA_036924255.1). Taxonomy (NCBI): domain Eukaryota; kingdom Metazoa; phylum Arthropoda; class Insecta; order Lepidoptera; family Riodinidae; genus Apodemia; species Apodemia mormo. The sequence goes on from JAUPFN010000004.1 coordinate 3,147,727, forward strand.
TTATTTCTTTTTGTACGTTGCTTTGTAAAAACAACTATCTTCTTGGCTTGCACTTAAGGTTGGATATGCAAAGACATATGTTTTTGCCATAACTATGAAACTAGGGACACTTTTGAGTGTCAGTTTTGTTCGAGACTGTGCATCTTGGGTTTTTTATATGAATGTGTACAGTACAACAATTTAGAATGCTGTAGAGTCTACCGCGTTATTGCAGTGTTCAGAGATATTTGCGCAGACAAGGATGGATGGCTTTCATGCCATTACTTGCAAAAAGACTATTTCGCGGATGAATACAGTACGAAGTAGGTAGTTGCAAGTAGTATTGTTCAAATAAACTATTTTACGATAGCGCGTAGACTTTAAACTATATTTTTCTAGCGCGCTACGTTAAAGACTATATTATAACGTGTAACTGAAACGCAGATCGCGCGAGCCGGCTGAGATAGCGCGTGACTCGTCACGTCATACTGAGCGCTATAATGCTAAAAACTCTGTCATAACCATGAAGTATTAGGTATAGGTGGAGCTATCACTCGTATTAATCACTTGAAACATATATTTACGTTAAATCTCTGTCTATGAGATCTTTTCATCTCTTTTTATACAGCTGTGTTAGAAAGAGAGGATAAGACCTCAGAAGATGACAGCAGTATTTAAAATTGTGTTTCAAGTAAGTATTAGAAGTGCTGTCTCCAGATATAATACAGCTTCCTGGTTATAATGTTATAACTACGGCTTATGCTAGCTGCTAGGTAATAGCGTGGCCTTATGTTATAGCGCCGAATGCGAATCTAAATAGCGTACGCTACACGTTGAAAATTCATAGCGCGCTATAATTTGACGTTATGTGCTATATTAACCACCATTAGTTGCAAATTGCAACAACATAGGCACCTACTAACAACAACAGCTTATAGGAAGCCCTTTTCATGTGGAAACGTTTCATATAGAGGTTGATTATAAATGAGAGGTAATTTAGCCCAATTTTTTTTTATTTGATTTTATATTTAACTTCATTACTATTTAATTCTGTCTAATATTATCACGTAGAATATTACACGGGACTCGCTGAACCGATGTGGCTAATTTTGGTTTTAAATTATTTGTTGAAGTCCAGGGAAGGTTTAAAAGGTGAGAAAATATAGAAAAAAAATAATCAGAAAACTGAAAAACACATTTTTGATTTACTTGAACCGGAATCGAACCCGGGACCTCATGCATTCAACATCGCTATCGCATCACTTGGCCACAGAGGCGACTGTTTAATTTATCTGAAAATAAATTATTATTATTAACACGGCCACATGTTTCAACAAAGTTTTGAAATATTTAGCCAATCGTTTACGTTTTACGAATTGCCTGGCAGAATTATACCTAATCTATTTTTAAAAGGGGGCCCGCACAAATACGGGGTATAAATCATAACCCTTTCTGTAGTAGTAGGGTAAAAAGAAATCACTCAATGTTCATTAAAGCATAGTTCACAGATTTGTAGCACAGCCTCCATATTGGGCACAATCGAAATAGGTCATCAAACCTCAGGAGACGGGCCCGCCCACTCCATCCCGCGGCCACCGCGCCTCCGAGACACGATGTGGCGTTCAAGGAACCCTCTAACATTTTATATTGTTATGAGAATAATGTCGTGGTGCATTCATATTATAACTATACTTGACATTTACATATTTATACTAATACTAGCTGTTGCCAGCGACTTCGTCCGCGCGGAGTTCGTTTACTCCGCACAGCCCTTCCCCTGTAGGCGATAGCGTAATAATATGAAGCCTATATGTTGACCCGACCTGTTAGTAATATTCATGCAAAATTTGAAGTAAATCCATGCAGTACTTTTTGAGTTTACCCCGGACATACATACAGACAAACAGACAAACAAACCGACAAACAGACACACAGACAAACAGACAAAAATTCTAAAAAAACTATATTTTTGGCTTCGATATCGATTGTAGATCACGCCCAAAGTATTCTTTTAAAAAAATATTCAATGTACAGTTTTGACTTTCCTACGATTTTATTATATGTATAGATAACGCGCTATCATAAAACAGTTTATTTCAACAACACACCACACCTCTAATCCTTAGTACTAGAAAGCTGTGATTCGGCACGGATATACATATTAGACACGGCAACAAAGAGGTTACCATAAAATCTTGAAAAAAAATTTTTTTTGGGTAGCTTTACATACAAAGTGGTGATGTTAATTTTTTTAACTCCAAAGTGTGGGATATCGTTGGATAGGTTTTTAAAAAATATTGTAGGTTTGTGAATTTTTTTTTCGATTAAGGGACTCGTTTGTGAAATATTAAGTTTTGAAATTTTAAGTTATTGAAATATTAATGTGCTAAATTTTGTTCGAGTCGTGTCTCACCCCCTCCGCCAGAAACAGTTAGTTTTGGGGGTAGGAAATAATCCACGGTAGTTATAAATATAATGAAGCTAAAAAGAAAACTATCACGGCTTAGAAGGCTTACAAGTTTTGGAGTAAATGTCGATCAACTTATAAAATGTACTTAGAGAAGTTTTTTATAGTCGATGAGCCTGTGGTTTTAATACAATATCCGTCGTTGACGTTAAAAAGGTTTAACGTTCATAGTTTGAAACCATTGACTTATAAGTTTTAAATTTGGATATGTCTCATCTGTATTGCAATATGGAATCCCTATTTGGGGAAACTCAGTAGATTTAATAAAAATATTTAGAATACAAAAGAAATGTATACGTGCAATATGTAATGTGAATCAACTTTATTCTTGTAAACCACTTTTTAAAAAACTTAAAATACTACCATTACCTTGTCTTTATATCCTGGCGGTATGCGTATTTGTAAAAAAACATCAACACTTGTTTAAAACAAATTCTGAAGTATTAGGTAATACATATTTTAGGAATAGTGAAAAACTACATGTGCCCAGCCAAAGACTCCACATTTTTAAAAGAAATGCCTATTGTATGGCAATTAATATATACAATCATATTCCTGATAGTCTTAAATCCTTACCTCTTAATAAATTCCGCAAACAACTATTTGATTCTTCAAATCTTATTATAATGTAAATGATTTTCTTGCTGATAAAATTAAATATTAATCTAATAATAAATCTTTTATTGTGTATAATTATAAAAAACGTTGTAATTAATAAATTTAAACTAACATGAATTAGAAATTACTCTTTTTAAATTACAAGTATGTAATTTATAAAATTGCATATTAAAAAAATTAGTTTATAAGGTAGAACATGTTGATAAATATACATTAAATTGTACAACTTAACTAAATTGATACAAATTATCTATTATCTTTCTTCTGTGTTTAAACTTTATAAAATGTCAATATTTTAATTAAACAAAAAATTAATTTTGTAATTCATAGAAATAAGTTGTGATGTCAATTAATGTGTGTAATTGTACCATGTAACTATAATTTAAAAAAAAAAAACAAGCCCGCTGAGTTTCTTCCGCTGGATCTTCTCAGTGTGTGGCCGCGTTCCGATCCGGTAGTAATTGTAAAAATCGACTCACAACATTTTTAGTTTAATGATAAATAATTATAATTTTAAAATATTTGCACACCATATCATGGTAGAATATGTTGGTAACTTAATCAAATTTTAATAACTTGTAACTCCCATATTCTGGCAAATAAATGATTTCTTTCTTTCTTTCTTTCTTTCAAGTACTTATAAGTCAATGTTTGAAACAATAAAAACCCTCCTCTTCCTGGGGCGGCTTGCACCAAAATGCTTAAATCAATTTAAGTCATTAAATACGTTTAAAGTGACAGGATTTAAGGCGTTTTGACATTTGCTAAACATGTTTAAGGGACTAAATGCATTTAAGCATTTTGGTGCAAGCCGCCCCTAATCCACATTATTCTGATGGGCAACTAAGGAACCCTACATTGCGCGTGGCCCGACACGCACTTTACGAATTTTTCTATATCATAAGATAGCAAAAAGCAGATGATCCGCCTGATAGAAAGACTTATCCATCGCCTTTGGTCATCAAAGATGTTAATTGTGCGTTGTGGGTATCAACTCGATTTTGTTATCTCGTATAGAATACCCCAAAGTATACGGTATCGTTGGATAGGTTTTTAGAAAACATTGCGTGTTTGTGGATGTCTTTTTGATTAAGGGATCTGTTTGTAAAAACATAAAGCTTTAAAATTCTATTTTTTGCTAGGGTAGGGGGAGAACACTTTGCCATAGTGATTAATTTTGGATGTGTGAAAAAAATCACGGTAGTAGTATATATAATGAAGACAATACATTAAACCGACTAAAACTTATGCGTGGTTATACATACATTAAAATCAATGAGTACCATACTTTTTAAATGACGTATATCCATTCCAGTAAAAAAAGAATTATCAAAATCGTACTACTTTTATTTTTTTTTATTTATATAAAAAAATAAAAAAGAAGTACACTCGTAAACTTGAAAATCTCTCCATCTCTTTTTTGTGATGTTTATTTTATGTAATAGTCGACCAACTTGTAAAATGTATTTGGTTGGTAAATGTAGTTTTTATGGCTCATCTTCACATTGGGCCATGATGGCCCAACAAATGATCGCCCAACAACGCCGTCATGTTCGGGCAACTTTCCACACAATCGTGGACGCTCATTTAATGTTATGATGTCTATCAAAAATGGATAGCCAAATGATAGCGGCTGGGGCAACATTTTTACTAAGTTAGCTCTTATAATCATTTTAACGTTAACTTAATGTTCGCGACAAAAGAATTGTTACAGTATGCTTGTGTTATGGGTGTTATTCAACGATGATATTATTACATAGAAATACATACATAAATACTACATATATAGCAGTTCTTGTATATATATAAATATATATAATTGGAATCTCGGAATCGGCTCCAACGATTTTCATGAAAGTCACAAATTAGGGGTTTTTCGGGTCCAAGAAAAGCTCGGTTCCCAAGATATGGGTATGTGAAAAACCGAGCAAAGCTCGGTCAACCAGATATTTTATGTATATATAATAAACACTCAAACTCAAAAATACACACATCTATGCTCATCGCATAAATTTTGGTGTGGCTACTAGGTGGTAGAGTTCTGCATTTTCTCGCCCGGGTCTGGTATCACCGCCTTACCTGTTCCTGCCGCAATAGCGTCAGTGTTTGTCGCTATCGTGTTCCGGTTTGGAGGGTAAGGTAGCCAGTAAACTTATGCATGTGGCATTAGACCTAGCCACAAGATAGCAACGCACCATCAACATCTTTGGTTTCTATAGGCGATGGTTGACCTTTCCATCAGGAGACCCATCTGCTTGTTTGCTATCTTATGATATAAAAAAAAACATGTATTTGACACTAATCGTCATAGTCGTAGAATAGTGACGGATTAAACATATATTAAACTTTACAGGACAGCCATTTCAAACAGACTTCAGAAAGTAAGAAAACTTCACAACGAGATAATCTTCAGAAAGTTAGATTTCTGAAGTTTTAGTTTCGCTGAACACACTTATTATTTGATAACATTTGACAGCTAACATCATTGACAAAAGACAAAGTCATCTGGGTCACCACCATTGACGTGTTAATATTACCACATACACGTCAATGGTCACCACCGTCACCTTTATATACAAAAGAAAAATTAAAATTACTTAAGCACATGAAAAATAATATTTTTAAATATACTTTTTAATTATTAATCGTTTTATTTTCTATTAAAAATGGAAAAGTATTTGTGGGAAATTCTACTTATTATCTGGCCTTATATAAAATGGCAACATTTTGAGTACTACACTTTAAAGAAAACATAAATAAAATGGCTCAAATAAAGGTTTTATTTAAAAATAATATCTTTTTACATAGGCCTTACTCAAACACAGTAAATACGAGTAAAATTTTGTAAAATTACAAGGACTTTTATAGTAGGAAATTTAACTGAAGGCGATCATTTTAAATACCAGCAGGCCTACTCTTGAAAACAATATAAATCAAAAACCAATATTGATAAAAACAATAAGTTTCGAATATCCTCAAAAAACGGTACTCTTGAAACCAATATTGCCCACATTGATTCAGTATAGTAACGACCTAATTATTGGTAATAGATGTCATCGTTACACGTCAAGCTAGTGTTACAAATGGTACCGTTTTAAACAAAATAACGAATAGGTAAAAGCAATAAGGAGTAATTCCAAAAAATTTCGAAATCTGTGTGGCGCTGTCGCCGAATCCAATAATTGAATACAGTCGTCTAGAGTACGAAATACTTAAAAATTCATTAAATATTCATTTAAAATTTAAATCGGTTTTCAAGAGTAGCCCTACAGGTATGAATTCACCCTTGTTCCTTGTTCGATGACATAATCTCTTATAGTTTCGAGAAGTTTATTGTAATAGCGTATACATTGCCCCATAAAAGAGTAAATTATTCTGTGGAGACGAGATGTTATATTTGCCTCCCTTTTTAGAAAAAATCTCACAATTACCTACTCCACATAAATTTTGTGTCATTTTATAGATAATTGCTTGCTCTACCGGCATCTACAAAAAAACAAATATTATTGTTTTTGACAATTAATTTTTCCTTAAATTTATATATATATATATATATATATATATATATATATACATATATATATATATATATATATATATATATATATATATATATATATATATATATATATATATATATATATAATATACAGGGTTACCTCTAAAACACCAGCAACCTCGCAGACTAGATACCTAACAATATAAATAACAACATTGTCCTGTCGTGACATTTCTAACTCTTCATTCGGATGTGCTGCTAGTAGTAATAATAGTGACGATTTCCTACCTAATCTTTCCGATGCACGTAGAGTTAAGAACGTTTAAGCGAAAAATGTAATTCATCTTAATTTTTGTATGAAAGTAAATCCAACAAATTATTAAAAGTCGTAGAACAAATGTTGTATATGATGTTAGCTACCTAGTCCTGCGAGGTTGCTGGTGTTTTAGAGGTAACCCCGTTTATATATATATATATATATATATATATATATATATATATATATATATATATATATATATATATATATATATATATATATATATATATATATATATATATATATATATATATATATACATTGATACGACGACGACATAATAATAGTTACTATTGTAAATGACTGCAGTGTAATTGAGTTTAGGTAGTAAAGCTAGGTGCACACTATCGCTCAGTGTGCAGAGCTCGTGGCAGGTCGTCACCCTCATATCAACTGCACTTCACTGATATCGACTCCTTATTTAGGACACCTGACCTGGGCTTACATGTACCATTCATTCTCCAATTAGAATACTAACGTTAGTATCACAGTGGTGATAATACTACCCATTTTCAAAGGCATCCTACTAATCTATATTAAAATTATGAAATAAATACGAATGTTTGGATGTTTGGATGGATATTTGTTACTTAATAACACAAAAACTATTGAACAGATTTGAATGAAATTTGGCACACATGTGGATGGTGACCTGGAATAGCACATAAACTTTTTTATCCCGGAAAAATTAGGTGATCCCGCGGGATTTGCCAAATCTTTTATAATGCGGCGGGCTGCACGTTGCAACTATTATTATAAATTTCAAAGTTTGGATGGTTATATGTATAGATGTTTGTTATTCAATCACGCAAAAATGATTTTATTTGTGAAAAGGACTCCATTTTTATAGATATTTTAATTACACGAAGAATAAATCAGAAATCAGAAGTACTTTATTCAATAAAACTTTTTACAAGTTATTTTGACACGTCAACATATTTTTAAAAAACTACTACCGGAAACGCGGCCACGCTCCACACACTCAATGAAATATCATTTTTTAAATTTCATTTTTATTCTTCTTGTTATTAAAATATATATAAAAGTGGATTCATTTTCATGACTAAAACAAAATCGCATTTTTTAAGTTACGACAACTTACGTAGGACCCGTCGAAATATCATCACGCCGCCTCCCTTGTAAAGTATATATAGTGAAAGTCTATAGAGACTTTCGATTCACCACAATTCAACTGTTTGTCGGTTAGCGAGATGATTGCTAATCTCCTTCGCCTCATTGTTCCGATCTGTTAACCTGATCTGATAACCGGTACTTTGTCAGTTTTACGTGCGAATACAACGTACGGGATTAGTAAAACACCACCCACAAGATGCTGAGCTTCACTGAGATTTCAGATTTTCGAAAATAATCTCGATAAACTTCAACAATATTTTTGCCTGACTCAATATTTGAACACAGGATCTCATGATTTCAGTCGAGGAGGCCAAACTTTAACCCACGGTATCAGTAATTTTAATCCCCGATCTAAAAGGGTGTTACAAGTTTAACCACCATGTGTGTATGTCTGTGGCATCGCAACTCTTAATCCGAACCCTTTTTTCTCTGATCATACGCACAACGGGTCCACCGCCTGTAAAGCTGCTTCTTCATATTAGGCCATGATGGCCCAATAAAGGCATGCACGATAGTGTATAAGGCATAAATATCTGTGTTGGGCCATTATTGCGTATGATCGAGCGCAATCGCCGTGGTGTCGCTACATCAAAGGAATGTTGGCCCATGATTGCTCGCCGATTAATCAGTACGGCGTCGTTGTGTCTGTGAAGTCCGTCGTTGTGTCGGTACAGTGTAGACATATTTCTATCGATTTAAAAATAATGGTTGCGTGGACGAATGATGAAAATTTTTGTTCATAGAGCTATACCAAAAAGAGGCATGCCTTTGGCATTCAATTAATAAGCATCACTAAGATGAAATAAAGGTAGCCGTTACTGTTTAACCCGAATTATATCTGTTTTTTTTTATATATAATAAGATAGCAAACAAGCAGATGGCCCTTCTGATGGATAGAAACGACCATCATCTATAGACAACATGGATATTAATGGTACGTTGCTATACTTGTGGCAAGATCTGAATGCCACATTTCCATAAGTGGTAAACTTTACCCTACTCTCCAGACCAGAACACGACAGGGATAGGTACTGACGCTATTGCGGCAGGAATAGGTAACGCTAAGTTCTATACCATCTCGCCCATGTCTGGTACAACCACCAGACAAGGGCGAGATGATATAGAACTTTACCATCTAGTAGCTACGACGGTAGTAACTCGCGTAGCTAATCACTCAACTCTCAGAAGCTACCTGGCAGAGCGGCAGGTGGTCTAATCTTCAAAATAATCCCGAACCAGCACAACACTGTGTTATTGAAACCGCCCGTTTGTCGAGCAGTGAAGTGCAGTTGATATGAGGGCGACGACCTGCCACGAGCTCTGCACACTGAGCGATAGTGTGCACCTAGCTTTACTACCTAAACTCAATTACACTGCAGTCATTTACAATAGTAACTATTATTATGTCGTCGTCGTATCAATGTATATATATATATAAACGGGGTTACCTCTAAAACACCAGCAACCTCGCAGGACTAGGTAGCTAACATCATATACAACATTTGTTTTACGACTTTTAATAATTTGTTGGATTTACTTTCATACAAAAATTAAGATGAATTACATTTTTCGCTTAAACGTTCTTAACTCTACGTGCATCGGAAAGATTAGGTAGGAAATCGTCACTATTATTACTACTAGCAGCACATCCGAATGAAGAGTTAGAAATGTCACGACAGGACAATGTTGTTATTTATATTGTTAGGTATCTAGTCCTGCGAGGTTGCTGGTGTTTTAGAGGTAACCCTGTATATTATATATATATATATATATATATATATATATATATATATATATATATATATATATATATATATATATATATATATATATAAACGGGGTTACCTCTAAAACACCAGCAACCTCGCAGGACTAGGTAGCTAACATCATATACAACATTTGTTCTACGACTTTTAATAATTTGTTGGATTTACTTTCATACAAAAATTAAGATGAATTACATTTTTCGCTTAAACGTTCTTAACTCTACGTGCATCGGAAAGATTAGGTAGGAAATCGTCACTATTATTACTACTAGCAGCACATCCGAATGAAGAGTTAGAAATGTCACGACAGGACAATGTTGTTATTTATATTGTTAGGTATCTAGTCCTGCGAGGTTGCTGGTGTTTTAGAGGTAACCCCGTATATTATATATATATATATATATATATATATATATATATATATATATATATATATACATATATATATATATATATATATATATATATATATATATATATATATATATATATATATATATATATATGTATATATATATATATATATATATATATATATATATATATAAATTTAAGGAAAAATTAATTGTCAAAAACAATAATATCTGTTTTTTTGTAGATGCCGGTAGAGCAAGCAATTATCTATAAAATGACACAAAATTTATGTGGAGTAGGTAATTGTGAGATTTTTTCTAAAAAGGGAGGCAAATATAACATCTCGTCTCCACAGAATAATTTACTCTTTTATGGGGCAATGTATACGCTATTACAATAAACTTCTCGAAACTATAAGAGATTATGTCATCGAACAAGGAACAAGGGTGAATTCATACCTGTAGGGCTACTCTTGAAAACCGATTTAAATTTTAAATGAATATTTAATGAATTTTTAAGTATTTCGTACTCTAGACAACTGTATTCAATTATTGGATTCGGCGACAGCGCCACACGGATTCCGAAATTTTTTGGAATTACTCCTTATTGCTTTTACCTATTCGTTATTTTGTTTAAAACGGTACCATTTGTAACACTAGCTTGACGTGTAACGATGACATCTATTACCAATAATTAGGTCGTTACTATACTGAATCAATGTGGGCAATATTGGTTTCAAGAGTACCGTTTTTTGAGGATATTCGAAACTTATTGTTTTTATCAATATTGGTTTTTGATTTATATTGTTTTCAAGAGTAGGCCTGCTGGTATTTAAAATGATCGCCTTCAGTTAAATTTCCTACTATAAAAGTCCTTGTAATTTTACAAAATTTTACTCGTATTTACTGTGTTTGAGTAAGGCCTGTGTAAAAAGATATTATTTTTAAATAAAACCTTTATTTGAGCCATTTTATTTATGTTTTCTTTAAAGTGTAGTACTCAAAATGTTGCCATTTTATATAAGGCCAGATAATAAGTAGAATTTCCCACAAATACTTTTCTTTTTAATAGAAAATAAAACGATTAATAATTAAAAAGTATATTTAAAAATATTATTTTTCATGTGCTTAAGTAATTTTAATTTTTCTTTTGTATATAAAGGTGACGGTGGTGACCATTGACGTGTATGTGGTAATATTAACACGTCAATGGTGGTGACCCAGATGACTTTGTCATTTGTCAATGATGTTAGCTGTCAAATGTTATCAAATAATAAGTGTGTTCAGCGAAACTAAAACTTCAGAAATCTAACTTTCTGAAGATTATCTCGTTGTGAAGTTTTCTTACTTTCTGAAGTCTGTTTGAAATGGCTGTCCTGTAAAGTTTAATATATGTTTGATCCGTCACTATTCTACGACTATGACGATTAGTGTCAAATGCATGTTTTTTTTATATCATAAGATAGCAAACAAGCAGATGGGTCTCCTGATGGAAAGGTCAACCATCGCCTATAGAAACCAAAGATGTTAATGGTGCGTTGCTATCTTGTGGCTAGGTCTAATGCCACATGCATAAGTTTACTGGCTACCTTACCCTCCAAACCGGAACACGATAGCGACAAGCAATGACGCTATTGCGGCAGGAATAGGTAAGGCGATGATACCAGACCCGGGCGAGAAAATGCAGAACTCTACCACCTAGTAGCCGCGATGGTAGTGACTCGATTGCCAATCGGTCGCCTTTTACGACTTGCCTGGCAGAACGGCAGTTGGCCTATTCTTCAAAGGAGGCCGAGACCAACACGGCGGATGTTAATATGTGTTACGTTTACTATTATTAATATAATGTGTTTTTAACACATTATTATATAAAACTATTAGCTTTCTGCGCACACTATATATAAACTATAACTATGCCACATTTCATTCTCCTCAGTTTGTGATTTTCGTAAAAAGGGATCCTAAGTTGCTCCACGTATAGATTACTGTACTGTGTTTATTTTTCACACAAATATATGCTCTTATCTCAATTTTATTAAAACATTCAAATATATCCCGGATGAGTACTTTGATAAAGTATCGTTCACAAAAATAGCGTATGTGTTCCTGGAAGGACGAGCGGTCGCTTGGCGCGTCGCTATATATACACAAACACTGAAATAGATCACTGCACTTCCGCTCAAGGCACGCGCACTTTTTGCATGCTGAACTCATTGATATAAAAAACCCTAGATACACAATCATTGTGTCAAAAACGTCCTCCAAAAATGAGCGCACAATTTTAATTTGTGCGTTCATTTTAAATAGAATCGCGTCGGCTGCGTCACTGTCAATTTTATTTATTTTCGTACATTGCTTTGTAAAAACAACTATAAGTCTTGCACTTAAGGTTGGATATGCAAAGATATATGTTTTTGCCATATCTATAACTACTTAAAAGATATTAGGGACACTTTTGAGTGTCAGTTTTGTTCGGGACTATGCATCTAGGGTTTTTTATATCCATAGTTGAACTACATTACAAGCACAATGTACAGGGTGTATTGATATATTAAAAAGGTGGATATTTTTTTATATCAAAGATAGCAAACACGCAAATGGCTCTATTTATGGATAGAAAAATCATCGCCTATAGATAAAAAAAGGTGAAATGGTGCGTTGATAGCCGTGTGACGGGATGGCAATGCCACATGCATAAGTCTATAACCGGGTACCTTACTCTCCAAACCGGAACACGACAATGACAAGCAATGACGTTAATGTGGCATGAATAAGTCAGGCGGTGGTACCAAATACCCGGGCGATATGTTGCGGAACTCTACCAATTAGTAGTCACGATGGAAGTGACACGTATAGCCAATCAGTCGCCTTTTACGATCTGCCTGGCAGAACGGCAATTGGTCTATTCTTGAAAGGAGCCGGACTAACACGGGGGGTTCTTTAAATAGTATTTTTTATGCAGGTTTGACATCTCTTAAAAGTATTTTTATGTAAGGTGAATATCTCTTAATAGTGTATCTTTTGTTATGACTTATGCAGGGTGTATCTCTCTAAATAGTATTTTTTGTAATGCAGGGAGGATACTTTTTAAAGAGTATTTTTTATTATACAGGGTGGAAATCTCTAAATAGTACTTTTGATGGTGGGTGGATATCTATAAATACTATTTTTTGTATTTCAGGATGTATATCTCTAAATAATTGTTTTTATATAATCCTGCAGGATAAGGATGTGCAGCGCGATAAAATTTTATCAACCCGTTTTCTCGACATTTATGTCAATTTCTCTATTGGCTAACGTACTTGACAGTTGAATCGACATGATACTTGAAAGGAATAAAAAATTATTACTTTTACTCAAGAGTAGTTGTTTTCTTTACCGGTCCAAAATTTTGCTGTTTTTATCGAATTGACACTTTGTTAAGATATTGGTAATTGATTCATAATAATAAACTTCTATTAATTTAAATCACTCGTTTTATTATAAGTCAATTGAGGACCTAGTAAGGTTATTTTGGATATTTTGGTCAGTCTATATATTTAATAATGGTGACAGTGTCATATTATAATTGTATGTTATTCCACATTGATTTCGCTATTCGAGTAAATTTTGAGTAATTGATTTTGACATTTTAAATATTTATCGTGGCAGACACAGAATAATATCGAGGTATTAGTCAAGGTCGATCAAACGTCACTTTCTCAATCGAGACACATCTCACGTTGTTTCTGCTAAGCCTGCTGGTATAAAGAGATAATTTTCGCTTATAGACCTAAAATATTCAGAATAAAAGAATTTTCATAATATATATTAAGACTTTCATACCTTTTTATCATTTTAACTGCAAGCAGAATTGGATAGGCGATTCTAGTAGCGCTACAATTTCGAAACTTCCATGGTGCAAGGGCAATTAGTCTCATTTTCTAGCTTTTTTATCGTCGGAACATTTGCAATGCAGAAGACGGTATAAGCAAGTAAAGTGGATGTATTTTTATATATTTTTTAAAACATAGGATGGCAAACAATTATTCTTACCTGAGAAAAATATGCAACAACCGCATATAGACACCAACGATGTTAATAAAGGGTCGCTATCTGTGTGGCAGGATGGTAACACCATAGGCATAAGTTTACTGGCTACAAAACCATCCAAACAGAACACGATAGTGATAAGCATTAACGCTATTGACCCGAATAATTAAGGTTGTGGACCCAAACTTCAAAAATAGACCGTCTACCGTTCTCGTCGTGACTACTGGGTGACACTTTATAAAGAGCAATTTAATTTAATTCTATTTTACAGACACCCTTTTAAAAATAATCATCTTTTTGATCCATCCAAGACACATTTTGCGAAACACCCTCTGGAAACTCGACATACTATATCAGTAAATCATTCATTTGATATAATATCCAAACATGCGACTAAAGGTAAATTGATTGGAACGACTCGGAAATTATAAACACAATAACCTTTCAATTCCACAGTTGAAAGAACAAATTTTAGCGAGCTCAACTTTAATAAACGAGGCAACGTAAATAACTTTTCATTCCATTGTTAACTAGCATTAAACAGACAAGCTGACAAACAAGTAACGAACAAATAACAAATGACAAATGAGACGTGCGGGCGGATCAACAATAAACGGAAAATTTTATAGTTAAGTATGATATTAAACTATCACACAGTAATGCGTGGCCGGGTCAGCTGTAGCCTATTTTATTTAACTATCGATTGCCTGTGGCCGAAATTCGACCACAGACTGAACAATAAAAATATCTCTTTTAAGTTTCACAAATAACTAGACATAAAGGAAATAGTATACATGTGTGTATAATATCATGTAACATGGATGTAGTGAGTGTAATGCTTATTTTTAATTTAATGTATTTCTAATTCTAATACATTGTACTTAAAAATATTAGATTTTTGTAGTCCTCCGGAATGTAAGCCAAACTGTGCCAAATTTTATACTCCAGCGTTTGCGCAATAATTATATTGTCAAAAGGGGTACTTTTTTCCTTCACCTATTAATATACATTTAATCGTGGATACCTTCAAAACCATCGCATTTTAACCCCAAAACTGGTCTTCTTGTTTATTTTTTTTTAATATTCATTTAACTTATGTGATGACTGACTTACATATTTGTACCAAGTTTCACCTCTTTTGAACGGAGTCAGACAGACCGACCCAAAAGAGATATATTATGAAATATGGATGTCTGCTCACATCATAGGTAAAACGGCGAACTTGTGGTTAGATTAAGGACGCTCATCGAAAAAACACTTTTCTTACAATTTTGTTTTAAACTTCAAATATACGTAGTTATGTGTCCTCTATACATAGATTTTTTAATAGCCCTTGCGAGACTTAATTTTGAAATATCAGCTTTTAAAATTTGCAAATTTAACACTCAAGTCCTATCCCGACGGACATTCCGGCGAACGTTTAATTAAATATCAATCGAAGTTTTGTTACAATTTTTACCAAAAACTGGCAATCTCTAATCGAGGATATAACAAATGTTTTTCTTAAAAGAAAATACCAGCAAGCGCTACTCGATTTGTTATAAACAATGTTTAAAGTAAGCACTTCCAGCGGTTTAACCTCTTCTGTCATAAACCGCTAAATGAAAGATGAAGATATATGTTGCGGCGCACGAGAGATTTAAAAGGCTGTTGACGCGCAGAAAAATAAAATAAATATAGAATATTTACAAGTAATTGTTATAATTAAATTAATGAGTTATTGTAAAAAAAAAGGTTAACACAAAGGAGATTATTGGTATTTATTATCAATAATTAATTGTCAAACATAATAAATATTTATTTATTTAATTTTAAATATATTTTTTATAAAGCTTAATTTAGTATATAAGCATTAGTTGTTTTTTTTTTCAAAGTTGAGCACGATTGTTCCTTGGAAACGTCCTTAAATTGTGTTACTTAGTCGTATTACTGTATTTTATTCATAGCTCTGCAATTCCATCACCCTTCCAGCTGAGGGTGTCAAAGTTCGACAAAGTCACAATACGTACAATTGCGGATTTACGTTGGCTTAGGGGCAGGGGTTTAATTTCAGGGGGTCAGTGAGCCGTGGCAGCCTTTTTGAAAGGGTGTAGAGAGGAAAACTGCATTGGTGCATACAAAAGCTGTCTGTGGAGTACGCGAGAGTATTGTTTAAAATCCTCAAATTTAACAAAAGAGATCCGTCTTTTTAGAGTATAAAAAGAAAAGATAACTTTAAAAATAATGATAAAATTGATGCAAATTAGTAAAACTAATATTTATTACAAAATTTGTCAAAAGAAAATATACCCACCCACAGACAGAGGTTTTTCGCAACGTGGGGCCCATGCCCCACAAGGAGGCAATCTGATAATTAATTTCAACAATGAACTCGACACGACTTTAAGCCTTTCGTTCTGGGCTATTTAAATGCAATGGACGGTTTAAAATTCGCTAAACAACGCTGTTTTTTTAGAAACGTTACAGTGGGGAATGGAACAAAAATAGTTGGGAAACACTGCGCTACAGCGAGGGCTGGCAAGCGGTGTAAAATAACCAGTTCATAGAGGTTTTTATAAAAGGTGTCGTTTATATAAGCATATCTGATGTGAATATAATGAAAAAGTCGATGATATGAAGTGAGAGCGCATCATAAACCTAAATAAACCGGTATAAACCAAAGCCGCGTCACCGGTATTCTGTTGCCGCGTACCTATGGTGCGTCACGCTCAGAGCTGGTAAAAATTGGGAGCGGCAAACATCATCAAAAATAAAAATAAAAACTCTATAAACCCGTTTCTTTATTTAAAACCCATTTAACCCATAATAAAACCGTTATTTTTGTGTTAAGAGCCAAACCTTAACCAAAACTTAAAGACATGTATTTACGCTGATTTAGGTTTCAAAATTAACCGGTAAACAAAACCACGCAGCGTTAAATATAGCACGAGTACATTGTAAATATAAATGTGTTTCTAGTTTCACAAAAATGTTTATCAGTTGCTTGCGGGGTACAAGCTTTTCGTTTTGTTGTTTCTGTTTTGACTGTTTCAGGTATTCTGTTATTGGATCCAGGCAACAAACCCAAGACGAGGTATGCGTATCCTAATACACTGAATCAACAAAGCAAATGTAAAAATATAAAACACCTTCTGCACAGTAAGAAATTCAAAATTTCTCTCCAACAAAATGTATAAAGCTATTATATGGCAATTTCCTACTGCAAGTCATAGCGCAATAAGTTTGGCGCGGGGCCAAAGTGCGGGCGGAAATGATTATGCAGATTACATAATTAATTCAAGTGGCTGTGTATTTTATTATTGTTAAATGCTAAGCTACATGATTATTAAGACAATTGGGACCTTAGAACCGTATTTAAATATTTTTAAGATATTCAAACTGTTGTTCACCTGACTTTTAATAATCTTTTTGTGTTTTATGATCCATGATTATTACTTTCAATAACTTTAAATAATTCTAAGCCATTGCGATGATTCTTTATTTTTAGCTTATTTTGCTCCGAATAAGTCGCGGCTTCGACTTTCGATTCTGGCAATTTATATTGATGTTTTTTTAAACATCAATAAACGTCGTCCTGCCTTTGGATGAGCGCACAAAGTTATCAGTTTCTGTCAAATAAAAATCGTTAAAGATTTAAGTTTATCTTACTAAATCACAAATTGGCGAATTATAGCGAATTGATGCGTCAATAGACGCTTGATTTACTCTGCCCATTACCATCACATTATTATTTATTTGCCTTTTTATATTTTGCTATCTGGTTATAAAGCGGTTTATAGGAGAACTGGTAACCTACTCTTATGTAGCATATTTTCGGCACCGATCTTTTACAATGTTATAACTACTTACTCAACTAATTATATTTAAATATATCCAGTGGTTATAAAGATGAAAAGACAACTGAAAGCGTTTCTATATGAATATGATTTAATGTTTATTATAAACTAATTGGTGTGCAATACATATGAACATATATCCATTGGCTGAGTATTTAAATATTAAAAAATTAAGCATTAATTCACATTTTGCACTGCAACAAAGACAATTATATATAATACATAGATAATTATATATAAAAACAATAATATTAACGGTTGTTCGTTATTATTTTAATAAAAAGGAATATTATGAGTTAGATATTAATAGATACGTTTATACAGGCTATGAAGTCAGTATAAATTAGTGAATTCAATTTACAATATCAATTTTATTAGAACTGTTTCCGTGCTCGGAATTATATTACATATTTTTAACGAAATTGGGTGTGAAAAAGACATGCATGTAAGCCCTACCCACGCTTAGACAACTATCTAAGCTATTTTCATAAGTTTTGTGCAGAAGCTCATCTTACGTTAAAATTTTGCCGCATTTTATTTAAATAACAATACGTAGCATAAAATTGAAGTCTGTGCTTTTGAAATCAATATGTTTTCTTAAGTGCTTATTGTTAATTTATATGATTCCAAGACATAAACAAACTTTTTGCATCTTTATATTTACAGACGAGCACCACTATATTTACAGACGAAAAAAGAAGCCAACATGGAAGGCTTCATTTGTGGAGATATAATGGTACGAGATATACCGAAGACCATGTAGTGTTGAATTTTAATTCTGGGCGAATCTCTGCCAGTATGTGGGGATGGATGTCAGCGGATGGAGTGGGCAAGCTCGTTCTACTTCCTTCAAGAGCAAACTCAACACATTATCTGTATCTATTGGAAGATAGTATGCTACCAAGTGTTCGCACCGTGTATCCAGCCAATGAGGTGCCTCAGATCATCTATGTTCATGACAATGCTCGCACGCACACCGCTCGTATTGTAAATGAGTGGTTCATCCGGCATGGTGATATAGTGGTGATTCCCTGGCCAGCAAAATCTGCAGATATAAACTCCATAGAAAATATATGGGATTTAATGGTTTAGCGATGGGAAAACGGAAATGAAAGGACAAAAGAGGCCATAGAAAACCACTGCCGAAATATTTGGGAAGATACAAGAGGGTCAGATCTATGCTCTCGTCTCGTAGTTTCCATGAGAAATAGATTACAATGTGTCATTGATGTTAATGGTGGCTATATCCGTTATTAATATATTATAATTCTTTGTTTGTAGCTTTTATAGAAATTTGTTTATTTGGCTACTATTCAATTCAATATATGATTTTTTTGAGTTAATCTTCCTCTTTAGTTTCATTTCAATTGTGCATTATACCTATTATGAGAATTGATATGCCATCAAGGGCCGCGAATAATTTTCAAATTAACAGAAAAGTTAAATCTATTCAATTGAGATAAACTTTATTTGATAGAAAACATCACATTTATTTAATGTTAGTAGAACTGTTTTTTGTACTGGTATGTTGGCATGATTGATTCGTACACTAGTGCGAGCGAAACTAGATATTAAGGTAACGAACCTATTTTTACCGTGACTATATCTAACGTGAAAGGTAGTCAACCGAACTTTAACAGGAATTCTGAATTAACAACTAGATCCAGAATAACAAACATCTGACCTAATTATGTAGTTGCCTCATACTTGTCCCTATAGGGAATAACTCCAGCTTCATAACGATCGGCGTCCTTAAGCATATACGCTAACCAAAATACCAACAAAGCGATCAAAATATTACGGGCAATTGATTCAATTGTTACGTTAGCTGTAACTCCGCTCTGTCTCTCACCAATCCCTTACATCATTGAAACGATCACTTTTTGATTGAGTCAATTCAAGGATGACATAATACTACAAACAACTCAGCACATAGCGTTTCGTATTTTGTAAGGATATATTTGCTTTTGACTGTCTCGAAGTTCAATGGTAAGCATACTGGTTTGGATCATGAGGTTCCAAGTTCAGTCAAGCTGTCGGGGAAAAAAAGTTTCGCTCACGCTCGAAGTGTTTTGAAAAAACCTCAAGTGAAATCTCGGATTTTGGCGCATGATTACCACCCCAATGCCTCAGATTAATACGTATAGCTTTCAATTCTAGTTATTGCTAATATTGCTAATAATTGCGAAATAAGCGGCAATCGTTGTCAGGTCGAGCAAAAGGCTCCGCCCCGGGATAGAACCCGGAACAACATGATTTTAGCCAGGGCTAATATGATGCGATTTTAGAAATATTTTTATCTTTATATATATACTTTAGTAATATACGTATCATGTTGTCTGTCCGCGAAAGACTCCGATACTACTAAACCGATTTTATCGAAGTTTTGAGTTTGATCCAACTTAAAAAGTAGGATAGCTTTTATCTCAATTAATCCCCCCCCCCCCTCCTCAAGTACCTCACCAAAATATTTAATACAAGTAATTTGTATGACAAAATACGTTTGCCGGGTCAGCTATTTTTAATTTTAATATACGACCTGTCACAGAATTATGTAAAAGCAAAAAGTAGTTGGTTGAGAAACAGCTACTAAATTCATTGCATCCATTTTTAACATATGTTATATTTTTTATAATTCAATAATCTATACATCTATACAAATAAATAAAATTGGAGTGTCTGTTTGTAACATTATAATAACCGGTTTTAACTAAATGCATATGAATGTATACACGGTACACATACCAAAATAACACTTTTTACGATTTTTGTTTGTCTGTCTGTTTGGTCTGGCTAATCTCTCAAATGGATGGACCGATTTTGACGGGACTTTCACAGGCAGATAGCTTATGTAATAAAAATTAAGTTAGGCTACTTTTATTTTAGAAATTTCATGCGAACGAATTCGAGGGCACAGCTAGTACAACAATATATTTCGTGGCTCAAGAAGGCATACGCAATTTTTTAAATAAAATTAATATCCGTCTGTCTGTCTGTCTGTCTCTTTGTTCCGGCTAATCTCTGGAACGGCTGGACCGATTTTGACGGGACTTTAACTGGTAGATAGCTGATGTAATAAGGAGTAACTTAGGTTACTTTAAAAAAAACCACGCGAACGAAGTTGCGGGCACAGCTAGATAAAAATAAAAATATTAGAAACCATACATAAAAAGTTGACATAAAGAAAAAATAAGCTTAAGTCAAGGTAATAGGGCCCAAAACATTAAAATCTTTAAATTTACAAATATTTAATCAAAAAATATCAAAGAAAAACATACTTTCACTCACAATTAGTTTAAATAAATTCATAAAAAAATAATGTTTAACAATAACGTTTATAATATTACCAATAAACACGTCATAAAGAGATTTTCAGTGCCAAAGTTATGGTTTTAATTAAAAATACTAATTGACGTGTTTCATAGTGTGCGCTCTTTCTGTTACACGTCGTATATAAATAATAATTTATATACGACGCGACGTGACAAATATGTCAAGTTGTTTTTCCGCAAAGGATTCTAAACTACTGAACCAATTTCAATGAAATTTTGTGGATATCTACTGTTTGGTACAACATCAAAGATATACAACGTAAAGTATAGTTTTTATCTAAATTAACCCCCTTCTCAAGTACCCCATCAAAATATTCAATAAAATTAATTTGAGTCAGCTAAGGTATGTACATTTGGTGAATGTATATTTAACGTAGTACGTTTACTTCATGTCTGTAAATTTATGCATGTATATTTAACAGCCTAAGATTGATACCTAATTAGTCTAAAAACTGCTAAAAACAAGAGGGCGTATTTTAACCTATTGTCGGCAGAGTGTTTTGCGACGTTGGTCCGATATAAAAATTAAAAAATCTGATTCAAGATTACAGGCAACAGACATTTTTTTTAATTATTATTATTAGCCAAGTCTGTCTCACTACAGGGCATAGGCCCCATATCCTTGTTCTATTTCTCACGATATAACACGTTGGGGCAGTTGGGGCAGTGTGAGTCCAGAGTGCTAAGTGTGAATTTTTCTTTTCGCATTCGATCGTGAGCGCGTTTGGAGTTTACTAGGAATTTGTATATGATTTGTACAGCGCCACCTAGTGGTAAACCTGAGAAACCAGTTTACCACTAGGTGGCGCTGTACAAATCACATACAAATTCCTAGTAAACTCCAAACGCGCTCACGATCGAATGCGAAAAGAAAAACTCACACTTAGCACTCAGTTCGTCCCGCCATCTTCGCCTGAGCACAGAATGTGACCTGAGTCTGTCGCGACGTCGTCGTGTTACTACAGTAAGAGGTACTAACCTAGGTATCTATTAATCAAAAAGTCACACTTTTTGATTAATAGATACCTAGGTTAGTACCTCTTACTGTAGGGGATTTACTGTACTGTACTGTAGTAGGGTTTGTATAAAAAAATGATTTTGATTTAAATAGTATCTATATACTTTGACATATATATTTGACTACGAGTGTGTATAAAACAATATTGATTTAAATCATACCTTTAAGAAAATATTTTGACTTTAATGTATGTCGAAAGCAAGCAAATTTTAATGTGAGATACTGCGAATACTGGCGCCGGTGCTATCTCAGGACATAAAGGTCAAGCCAAGCCATAGGTGGGGTTCGATGTCCGCGCCGGAAGCGACACATTTAACATAAGCCCAGCGTGATCGATCGCGTCACGGACTATCGCTTCCGCTATTACATTTACATACACATTATTGTTAGCTAGCAACCCGCCCCGGCTTCGCGCGGGTAGCATTGTCATCAGCGATATGACACATCATTACCAAAATGCAAAAAAAATACTTACTAACAGATTGTTGTTAGCTAGATTTGTCTGGGTGGCACTTATTATCTATAGTCATATGACACATTTTTTTACATAATAAGATATAAAAATCAAACAAGCAGATGGCTCTCCTGATGGGAAGAGAAACCATTGCCCATGGACGACATAAACGTAAACAATGCATTGCTTTCCGTGTAGCGGGATGACTATCCTAAAACATCACCGGAACATGACAATGACAAGCACTGACGCTATTGCGGCAGGAATAGGTTAGGCAGTGGTACCAAGAACCCCGGCGAGACGTTACGGAATTCTATCACTTAATAGTCACGATGTTAATGATATGTATAGCCAATCGGTCGCCTTTTACGGAACGGTAGTTGGTCTATTCTTTAAAGGAGCCCGGACCACCACAGGGGACATAATTAGAAAAATTAAAAAAAACTACAAAAAATATAAAAAAAAATATTCTTGATTTAACCAATCAATCTAACATTTATTGCTGAAAATAGGGTAAGTTACAAGTGCTCTTACATTAATCCTACTACTACTACTAATATTATAAATGCGAAAGTCTGTCTGTCTGTCTGTTACGCTTTCACGGCTAAACCGCTGGGCCGATTTTCCTGAAATTTAGCATGGAAGTAATTGAAGAGCCGGGGTCAAACATAGGCTAATTTGTTTTTCAAAAATCAACCCTTAAAGGGTTGAAATAGGGAATGAAATTTGTATGAAAAGCTATCTTGACGACATGTTTAATCTACTCGCGGGCGAAGCTGCGCGGGTCAGCTAGATAGTGTCTCTATTTTGCCGTATGAATAGCATGGAAATTAAATTTTTATTTATTAGAAAAATTACATATAGAAAATAATAATTATCAACAAAATTAGAACGTCTTCTATAGGTATAAATAATAATGAATCACTAAATGAGTTGCTAGACGCAAAACTCAAGAACGGCTGGACCAATTCAGCTATTTTTTTTTAAATATTCCTTGAAGTCTAAGGAACGTTTTTATGGAGAAAAAAATGCAAAAGTTGCAAGGTATATAATAAAAACAGGACTTTTGTTTTCCTATAGAAACAGTTCTTAGCTGCAAAACATTTATTATTATTTTTTTAAATTATTATTAACAGTTCTTAGCTGCAAAACATTTATTATTTTTATTTTTTATATTTTTAATTATTAATTATTAGTTCCGAAGTTCCCCTGTTTAGATAATTAATAATATTATTACATCGGATTACATTAGTCAGTAAATAGATCAGTAAAATTTCAACGGCTCCAGAAAATTGCTACAGCCATTTTGAAATCTTCAATAATATTTCTTCATTCAATCAGATAAATATTATACCAACTTTTCCCCTACATATATTATACCAATTGTCTCCCTGTGTATATTATACCAAATTCTCTCCTATGTTGTAATAAGTGGCCACATTTGAAGGATGGACTATCTGATTTCTTATCAGGCTGTTGGTAAAAGGCGGACAAATGGCCAAACAAGTCACTAACATCGTAACTACTACCTGGTAGAGTCTTGCAACATCTCGCCCGTGTTTAGTGCTTACCATCTTACTTATTTCTGTTGCTATAGCACCAATCGTTTGCCTTTTACGAATCGCCTGGTAGAATGCCAAATTACTTTATTCTATAAAGGAGATGTCACCCCGCTAGGCTAGTGTCACTGGTTTAACCTTGCAAAAAGTTTCTTCGGTATCGATATTAAAATACAGTATTTATCGACTCCCCCAGTTAGAAGGTTGAAAATCATGCAGTTTGGAGGAGGTGGAGTAGGAGGCAAAGAGCACCAACTTATATACTGGGAAAGTTGCAAAAAAGTCTAGCTATTTACTGAAAATAAAGTTTCAAATACCTACCACAATGGCGTTGGCGTAAGAAAAACTACGCTATGAAGATAGCTGTTAGTGTTCTGAGCATTCTGAGCATATTTTACAGCGTTTGTAACGCTGTTTTATCAGTTTAATGAAAACGTATTCAAAAGCGCTTTTACCGCTTTGTTTCAAAAAATTCTTGTGCGACGGTAGCGCGACCACTATTGGATGTTTTATGATAGTCATTTCTATATACAGAGTTTGTTATCTGTATGTTCCATGTTTAAAAAGTGATTATATTTTTATTTTCGTACCAATATATAAAAATGGTCAGTCCAAATCACCAGGATTCACGAGTCTTTACAGCTGAGTGTATATCTCCACAGTTTAATGAAAACGTATTTAAAATGCTTTAACTGCTTTCTTTCTAAACATTTTTATGCGACGGTGGCGCGACTACTGTTGAATGTTTTTTGATGCACATTTTTGGCTGAGTTGGTCGTCCTTACCTCTACTTGTAAACATCTTAAGTGTGTAATTTTACAGTTTTGGCATTTCAAATTCGACAGCAAAAAAGCTTATAATACAGCTCTACTTGATTTATGGCGCTGCGTCAATCTACAAATATATCTAGAATTATCCTCAAAAAAACTTATACTCGCAAATTTAAAGAGAGATGTCCCAAAAGATATAAGCTAAAAACGATTTTAGTTTTTGTTTTTCGTCAATTGCTATTAATGCTTTTTTTATACTTACGACCTTTGTTATCGAAAGCATCGATTTGATTATACTCCATGTTAAGAACGTTATTGTATTTTTATTTATGTACCCTCATACGAAAATTATCAGCCCAAATCACCAAAATTCTCCAGTAAGCTATCTCTATAGTGAGTATGTACTATAGGGATAAGTTTACATTTCGAAGAGGGTAGGTCACCCCTCTGAGTCACCCGTACCAGCTGTCGAGCTTAGGCTACGTATAGCCGGTGATGTATGAGTAGAGTTTTACACGCGATGTGAATTTGCGATGGCTCTCGGTATACAGGATGTATCGTGTCTGCTCTGACAATCAATACATAAAAATTATATCAACTTTTTTGTGTAATAATAAGGTTTTATTTTGTATTAATTAACAATCAGGCTCTAAGTTTATATTTGTTTTATACAGGATGTTCAGAAGTCGGTTCTTTTTTTGTAATAGAAAAAGGACAAACGAGTAGGAGGCTCACCTGGTAATTAGTGATTACCATCACCCATGGACCATAGTTTTTGCAGTTGCGTTGCCGGCCTTTTAAGAAGGAGTACCTATGCTCTTTTCTTTGATTCTAATCCGAATATTTCAAAAATATGTAAGTACTTAAATTTTGTCCTAATCTATACAAATATTGTTATTTTCTGTTTGTAAAATTGTATTGTCTGTTTGTCAATTGTCTGACGTCATCGTGAAAATAGTCATTTTCTAGATAACGTCAGTATGTTTGACCGAAAATTTGATCAAAATCGGTGGATTTATATTTGATTTGTTAATAACGAAAATTATAAAAAAAAAATTTAGCATTACTTCGACAAAATAATTATTTCAACCTATAGATCATGTAGGTAAGAAAATATTTTACAGTTCGAAAATGCGTTGAATGCTATTCGGAAGATCAACATCGATCATCGTTTCCAAAATATACAACTTTTCAAAAATAAATTACTGTCATTTTTAAAAAAATTTTGAATTGTGAAAAATACTTTTTACGTTTTACCGTAAAAATACGTTTTACTTGAAAACCCTTTGAGTATTTTATTATCATTAGATAGCAGACAAGTAGATGGCTCTACTGATTGAAAAAGAAACCATCGCCTATAGACATCAAAGATGTTAATGGTATATCATTAGATAGCAAACAAGCAGATGGGTCTCCTGATGGACAGAGTCAACCATCGCCTATAGACACCAAAGATGTTAATGGTGCGTTGCTATCTTGAGGCGAGGTCTAATGCCACATGCATAAGTTTACCGGCTACCTTACCCTCCAAACCGGAACACGACAGCGACAAGCACTGACGCTATTGCGGCATTAATAGGTAAGGCGGTGGTACCAGACCCGGGCGAGACAATGCAGAACTCTACCACCTAGTAGACAATGCAGAACTCAAGTTCACATGCGTTAGTCTATCGGCTGCCTTACCCACGAAACCGTAACACGACAACGACAAGCATTGACGCTATTGCGGCATGAATAATTTGCAAATAATGAAGATTTTTGAATTTGACATGAAGATAAAAATGTATAATTTAAAAATATTTATAAATATGTCTCGAGTTCTACCCCAAATCAAGCAAAAACGATAAGCATTTACCCATTTAAAAACTCAGTACTGGTTTGGGACTTCCGGAAAAAAACCTTTTCATAAGGTTTGTGAAAAAATAGGGCACATTACAAAGGTTTTCCCCGATATTGTGCTCCTGTTTGACGAACGCCATTTTGTTCACTGCCTTTATGAACGGGAAATCTCTCAAATGCACTCTAATAAAACGGAAATGAATACCAAATCAGGTACTTTAAAACGGTTTAGTTTAGCACGCAAATTAAATGAAGCTAA
This sequence comes from Apodemia mormo, assembly GCA_036924255.1. NCBI lineage: Eukaryota > Metazoa > Arthropoda > Insecta > Lepidoptera > Riodinidae > Apodemia > Apodemia mormo. The sequence goes on from JAUPFN010000004.1 coordinate 3,174,961, forward strand.
CGGCTTTGTAGTTAGAGAAGGAATGAATGAATAAAATTGTACAGAAATGGAGAAGGAATGGAATAAAATGTTATCTAATTTCCTTAACACGCATTTTAGCCACGCTTTTCCGTGATCTAGTCTTTTTTAAATCAAAACGCTTGGTTAAAGTGCGGCTTTATGTCATACAGTGTACAAAATAATATATGACACGTCTGAATGAAGTTGTCGTGGTTGAATTATCGTGGTGCTTAGCATCCTCACTAAAATTGGGCGCTAACTTCACGCTCTGCGATAATAGACGTCTCACGTATAGCTAACGGAGGAGTATGGAATTAAGCACAGTTAAAGATTAATTTTTTTTATTTATTGGAACGAAGTTCCTTACGGCAGGCTTGGAGGGGATAGGGATTTTGCTGCGCGACCGAACTGAAAAAAATGTGATAGTAAAACCGTAAGAAAAATGCGTGGAATAAAAGCGTTAAATGAGACGGGCGCAGGCGCGACAGTCGCATACACAAGCGAGTAGTGCCGTTTAGCCGAAGGAAGTTCGTTCCTACCTGGTGTCCCGCGACACCACATCATTTTTTTTATTTATTTTATTTTATTAATTACTAATAGACACGACATTGGAAAGGGAACGTGTCGCCGCGCATATGAGCAAACGCTCCTATCACTGTCAAAAGTGTTATACACTTGTAGATATATTATAAGCAATGTTGTACTATTTTATCCTACCGTATATATGTCAGGGTTTAAAAATTACCCTCGGAGTGATTTTATTTCATCGATACAACTACCGATAACTCTGCATTTCCGTGTGTAAGTGTTACACTCAGAACACCTACATAAGGTACTAGCGACCTGCCCGCGGTTTCACCCGCGCAGCATTTGTTCCCGTGGTAATATCGGAAAGGTTTATACACTTAAACCTTCCTCAAGAATCAATCTATTTACTAAAAAAAACCGCATCAAAATCCGTTGCGTAGTTTTAAAGATTTAAGCATACATAGGGACATAGGGACAGACAAAGAAAGCGACTTTGTTTTATACTATGTAATGATTAGCGTTGGTTTCACTCTTCTACGGCGTAGGTAAAAAATGTGAAGATATTGTTTTGCTACGTATATAAAAACACTAGCTGACCCGCGCAGCTTCGCCCGCGATTATATTAATAAGTCATCCAGATAGCTTTTAATAAAAATTTTATCCCCTATTTCAGCCCTCCAGGGACAGATTTTTGAAAAAAATTTAGCCTATGTTTGACCCCGGATCTTCAACTTTCATGCCAAATTTCATGAAAATCGGTCCAGCGGTTTAGCCGTGAAAGCGTAACAGACAGACAAACTTTCGCATTTATAATATTAGTATGGATAGTACTATACTGTAAAGACGTCAGTGTTGTTACGGTCTATCTGTAACCTCTCATAGTTGATATTTAAGTTACTTTCTAGTCTGTGCTGGAAAAAAGTGAAACCTATTGCAGTCATCCAACTATATTACTCATTTAAAAAGGCAATTATCTTTCATTGCGTAATTAATAACCTTTTCAAAACAAAAAACCATATTATGCATGTTAAATTGTTTTTGCCCGAGGGGCTATCTCTCAGTCGACTAAGAAAGTGTCTAACAGTACCCTAGACGATCAGGCGATGCTTTGCAAATAGTTAATATTACTTCAACCTCTGGCGTGAAATTATAACTACAAAATTGCAATTGCTTTTTTTTTAATTTTTAGGCGCCAATAAACAAAAATCCAATAGTTGAAGTTAAGCAAACTTCAATTATTTTGAAACACTACTGATCTTCCTGTGTAAGTGTTCTATATAAAAGATAGACTAGCACCGACCACACAGCCCCTAGACACCTAATAATAGGTGAATGAATTGTGTCAACACATCTGACTTATAGTTCCGATGTAATGTCCACGCGCCAATGAGTAGTGATTGGGCAATCAGTGTCGACCAATCAGATGCTCTGTACATTACTATCTTTCACTGTGGCCTTGAGTTACCCAATTACGGCATTGCAGAAAATCAAACATTAGCCGTCTATAGGCTGTGTGGTCGGTGTAGACTAGTCATCTGCGATTCTGCCAGGCAGTCATCAGGCAGTCCGTTAAAGATTAACGAATGACTATACACCGCGTTCCGATCCGGTAGTAATTCTAAAAAAATCGATACAAAGTTTTAAATGAAATATTATATAACGATAATAATCTATACATATAATAAAATCGTAGGAAAGTCAGAACTGTACATTGAATATTATTTTAAAAGAATACTTGGGGCGTGATCTACAATCGATATCGTAGCCAAAAATATAGTTTTTAGAATCTATGTCTGTTTGTCTGTATGTATGTCCGGGGTAAACTCAAAAAGTACTTGAATGGATTTACTTCAAATTTTCCATGAATATTACTAACAGGTTGGGTCAACATATAGGCTATATATTATCATTCTATCACCTCCGCGGGAGGTACTGTGCGCAGTAAACCAAGTCCGCGCGGACGAAGTCGTAGGCAACAGCTAGTTTTTAAATATTTGCACACCATGTAATGGTAGAATATGTTAAATTATGTTACCCATATTCTTGCAAATAAATATTTTCTTTCTTTCTTACGTATCACTACCAGCGTGAAGTAGGTAGTAGTAGAGTTCTGCAATGTCTGGCCCGGGTTTATCGCCACCCTTACCTTCACTTTACTACTGTATTCCGGTTTTGTTGGGCCGCACTTGCGTTTTTCGTCACAAAGCTTTGTGCAATGACACGATGAATGCAGATGAGACCGGCTATTGTCACATACATTCCGGACTGCGTGTGCCTTAGTGCGCTAATATCTTTCAGACTATAGATGCAATTGAGTCTCCAGCATCAGGAAAATAAAATAGCCGGTAAACTTATGGATGTGCAGCAACGCACCAATAACAAACAAGCAGATGAGTCTCCTAATAGAAAGAGTTAACCATCGCCTATAGACACCAAAGGTGTTAATGGTGCGTTGCTATTTGTGACGAGGTCTATTGCCACATGCATAAGTTTACTGGCTACCTTACCCTCCAAACCGGAACACGACAGCAACAAGCACTGACGCTATTGCGGCAGGAATAGGTAAGGCGGTGGTGCCTGACCCGGGCGAGACAATGCAGAACTCTACCACCTAGTAGCCACGATGGTAGTGACTTGTATAGCCAATTGGTCATCTTTTACGACCTGCCTGGCAGAACGGCAGTTGGTTTATTCTTCAAAGGAGCCCGGAACCAACACGGGGATAGTTCATTGTATACTTTGCAAAATAAAATTGGGAGCTCGAATATATATATATATATATATATATATATATATATATATATATTAACAAAAATTAAACAATGCATGGTCATATCTTAAAATCAGTGAGTGAACAATTAAGGCGATTACACCTGTCAACGACCTTGAGTTAGTGGCAGGCGCAGCGTAAGTACTATTCCGCTCGCCGACATCTCCAAAAGTCAAAGAGTATATACAGTCGGTGCAGATACGTTTTATCATTTTTGTTTACCTAAAAAGTATCTTCACGTCCATATCCCCGAAGGGGTAGGCAGAGGTACAACAAGTGCACCCACGATTAGCCGAAGATACTTGGTCCCACAAATGTGATAGGTGGCAAGCCTATCGCCAACCGGGCACTTTCCAATCCCGGGCAACTTTATGTTTCTCAGAAAACTGAAAAAACACTTTTTTTTAATGTGCCCTACCCGGGAATCGAACCCGGGACCTCATGTGGTCAACGCCAACGCTGGACCACTAGACCACAGAGGCGACTACCTACTGTTTACCTATATGAACTTTTATCATCATGAATCAAATGAATGTTAGCAAACTCAAAAACCATAACCGATAATCGGTGATTTATCGATTCATTTTATAAAAACGATAAATATCGAAAGAAAAAACAGTAAATATCGAAAATCAACAAAAGAATTATATGACAATTTTACACAATAATGACTGTTACGTATCCTATTATCTTATAATATACAATACATCTCGTGTAGCGCTTTATTTTAATACATACAATTAACAATTTTAACCAAACCTTTGAAAATGCGATTTTGTAAAAAGTGATCTCTTAAATAACCTTTAAAAATTTAAGTTTTTGTTTCGAAATCTCGTAAGAAAAAGTAGATATTTAATTTAATTCAAACCATTTCTGTATGCTTTCAATTAAATTAAAAAGAAAGTTTTAAACAGGTTGATTAGTTTAGACTATTTGTATGTATAATATATTTAATTTATATTTATTTCATTTCTCATGATAGCAAACAAGTAAACAGTTTTCTTGATAGAAACATATAAACATCGCCTATAGACACTAAAAATGTTAATGGTGCATTGCTATTCATGTAGTAGGGTTAGAATGTTACATGCATATGTTTACCTTGCCCTCAAAACCGAATCACGACAGTTAAAAACACCGACACTATTGCGGCAGGAATATGTAACGCGGTAGTTCCAAAACCGGGTTGATGTGTTGCAAAAAACCAAGGTCGAAAAAAATAACTACTGATTATAATAACTGCCTCGTAGTCAAGGGGATAACCTAAAGTTTGGTTTAAGGTATTTTTCTAAAATTCAAAAATCTCAGTAGCAGCTTGGAGGAGTGGATGAAATTAAAAAAATTCTAAAATATGAATTTCTTTAATTGTATTAAAAGGCATAAATACTAAATTTTTAGTAATTTCTACAACAAACAATTCATTTTTCATACAAAAATTAACTCTCCTTTTACCCTCTTATGGGATGAAATTCAAAAATGCGTATTTATTTAATCGTATTAGAAAGCATAAATACTAAATTTTAAGTAATAAATGTCGAATTTTTAAACAGCACAACCTTATTACTGTGCCAAACGCACTATCTGTATTATTACTCTTTGACTCTAATGTGGAGAGCGCTGTACGCTGACGTGCGACACAGCCTCCCTCCTCGTACGAACGCTACCGGGACACTGACTTTCGGAGCGAGCGCTGTCCGCGAATGAAATAATAAGGTTTTTATTGATTTAATGGCACACTATAATGATTTTGTAAAATGTTGAACTTAAATTTTATAAAGCAATAAATTGTCTGTAATAAAGTGAAAAAATCACCAAAATCGTTTCAGTAGTTTAGAAGTTATAAGAAAATTCTTGAGTAAGAATAAGAGAGATATTCGATTTTTTTTCGTCAAAAATAATAATAACAATTTTTTTACACACACACACACAATTTTAGTTTGGCACAGTAATAACAATGAAATTTGAAAAAACGAACTTAAAATTTAAAGTTAATTATATTTTACGTACAATGTATATATTTTTTAAATGATTGGATTAACGGTTTAGTAGGCTTTCAAAGAGAAGTATATTTCGTAGTTTGGCGTATGTTATCGCCTTAATCAACCCTTGTTCACGTAACCCTGTTTGTAATTTAAAAAAAATAATTAGGCAATCCTCTGTATACAGCCATTTCGATAAAAAAATAATGATCACAATCGGACAATTCTGTGAAGTTATCAGTTGTAACATAAAATAATATACGCGTCGAATTGTGAACCACCTCCATTTTTTGTTCGTCGCATATAATTATACTTTTTGACTACTAATTTCGTTGATGTTTACTATGTATCTAGATAAGCAAAATTCTCTGTTTTTAGTATATTTTTATTGTTTACACATGGCGATGAACTATAGTGTCATTCAATATGTGCACTCTTTTACCAGTCAACCTGTAGACTGCATATATTAGAGTATTTAGAGATGCCACGAATAGTGATTTTGCTGAATACCGAATATTCGGTCGCCAAATTTTCGGCGACGTATTTATTGATTAGCGAGTTGATCGTAACACGACACGTATCGATATTAATAATTTCGTCAAGGGTTACGGTAGACTCAATCGAAACCTTGCCTACATTATAAAGTGTAGAAAAATAATAATTTTGAGTCGACAACATATTACCGCAAAATTCGGATTGTCGAGTATTTTGTTAAAATAGTGATTAAAAACTCTAACGGTGCTGACAGACAAATCGGCCATATTAAAGGTTCCAAATATGTGGTGTATATGGCGTAAACATTTTTTTTTATGTTATAAAGATAGGCAAACTGGTGACGTGTCACCTGATGGTAAGTGATCGACGTCGCCAATGGAATAGCCCAGGTGTTCCATTCGTGTGTTGCCTATCCTGAGACATAAGATGTTAAGTCTTGGTGCAAGTAATTACACTGGCTGTCTTGCCCTTCTCTCCGAAACACATCAAAACTGTTTCACGGGAGAAATAAGCAAGATGGTGGTACCCATGCAGCCGGGAGCGCGGCACAGCGCATCCCTCCCGCCGGTACCTATGTATTTATTAAAGTGTCGTAGAACGGAGCGCAGATTATCGTGAAACTTATTTTCTCTTCGTTCATAAAAAGTAGAAATTAAAAAATTGGCAACACTATAGCGTTGTATTTATTAAACCAACGTAGTAGTTGAAAGAAGACGTCACTACAGTGTTGCTATTTTTTAATGTCTACTATTTGAGTTAGTATATAAAATTGCGTATTATGACACTTCCGAGCGAAGCCGGGTTTTCATTTAGCCATATTAAAATATTGTCTATGTGCTTATCCAAAGAGTTAAAATATAGCCGCCGAAAAATGCTAAAAATAAAATTTTTATTTGTGAAAATTTACCTCTAATGAATTTTAAATACTAACTGTTGTGTATCTTGCTAAAATAAATTATTATTTTCATTGATATAAAAACCCCAAGATACACAATCAGTGTGTCAAAAACGTCCTCCAAAAATGAGTGCACAATTTTAAATTGTGCACTCATATTTCAAATAGAATCGCGTCGGCCGCGTCTCTGTCAATTTTATTTATTTTCGTACATTGCTTTGTAAAAACAACTATAAGTCTTGCACTTAAGGTTGGATATGCAAAGACATACGTTTTTGCCATATCTATAACTACTTAAAAGAAATTAGGAACACTTTTGAATGTCAGTTTTGTTCGGGACTGTGCATCTAGGGTTTTTTATATCAATGATTATTTTTGAATAATATGTACGTGTTTTGTCCTGATTAGGTATTCGATGTTCGGCCAAATATTTCCAGTATATAGCCGCATATCGAACACAAAGAATTAGCCGTGGTGTTATTACTTATTATATATATTAGTGGCTGAATTAGCCGAATATCGAATGGTAACTAAATATTCGTAGCTCTCTAGTATTAATCTACAGAGATTAAACCATGAAGTATTAGGTAAAGGCGGAGCTAGCACTCGTATTAATTAATCACTTGAAACAATTACTTACGTCATATCTCATTCTCTGAGGTCTCGCTATCTCTTTTTATATAGCTGTGTTAGAAAGAGAGGATGAAACCTCAGAAGATGACAGCAGTTATTAAAGTTGTGTTTCAAGTAGGTATTAGAAGTGTTGCCTCCAGATATAATACAGCTTTATGCATTAAACGAAGCTAAAGTAAAATGTTTGACTTTTATCTAGCATCTCTCAATAATTTGTTATTTCAATCTGAAAGAACGTGATCACTTTCACCATTTGACCTCCAAACTTCGAAGATGGTGTCCATTGAATGATAGACTACTTAGAGAATGCATAAGAAACACACCACAGTTTGGCCTGATATGAAGTGCAAGTCATCGAGTATATGAAATGCACTGAGGGTCAAAATGGCGTGCTTGGAATAAAAAAGTATGGGTCCAACGTAGACTATATACTAATTATTATACAGCATGTAAGGTACAGCGTACTGAAAAAATAAAAAAACATGCAATTTTTACGTTCATGATAACAATTCCTTTTTTTTCTTATCAGTATATGAAAATATTTTAATGTATATGTAATAATAAAACATACTTATTATAATATCAGTTATTATATATTGTTTGTTGTATCATGGGACAGCATACAAGCTGATGGTTGTTTTGATGCAAAAAGATAACCATTTCCTAAAGAGACCAAAGATGTTATAACGGGATATACAAATATACACACAAAATTTATATGTACTATTGTCTGCGGGATTAAGTGTCCTCAATGTATAATTTTCATCATTCTCGGTCAAGTCGTTCTTGACAGACAAACATTTTATGGCCTATTTGCGCAATCACGTGTTCTCAATAAACATCAATTTTTATACAGATCGGTCTAGCCGTTCTCGAGTTTTAGCGCGAGATATACACGATACAATATTTTTTATCTGTCTGTCTTTGTATGTTCCGTTATAACTTAAAAATCTTAATGTTTAAGTATATACTGAGAACATGTTATTGCGTTAACTATAGTGTATAATATAATTTTCGGCTGGGTATTTTTTACTGTCAATAAAAATGAACGCCCAGCAAAGCGAAGGGTTTAATAGCTAATCATATATATATATATATATATATATATATATATATATATATATATATATATATATATATATATATATATATATATATATATAAATACTCAAATATACTCAATAACTCAAACAAATACTTATAAAACAGTCTATGTAATTGAATAGATGGTAGTGTTATGCAATGTCTGGTCGTGTCCCAGTTTGAATGGTAAGGTAGCCGGTAAACTTATACAAAAGACATTAGCACCTCGCTAAACGGATTGCAACGAATTATAAAATCTTTGATGTCTATAGGTGATGGTTGTCTCTTTCCACCAAACCAGTCATCTGCTTGTTTGCTATCTCATAATAAAAAATTTGCCATCCCACTGCCAGGGCAGCAACACACCATTAACATCGTTGAGGTCTATAGGCGAAAGTTGTCTCTATTAATCTGGAGAGCCGTGTGCTTGTATTATATCTTTTAGTAAAAAAGATATCATCCCGCTACACGAACAGCAACGCACCATGAACATCTTTCAAGAATGAAGGCGATGTTTTTTTGCTATCAAGTGATATAAAAAATATAATATAGACTATAATATAATATAGAAATAAATACTATGTAGACTTCACGAATGCTCGTACAAACGTTGGTAGTTTGTCCTGGGCGGTATTATATTTAAATTTCTCTTCCAAATCCGAGTAGTACGACAAGTTGCGCTAATGGGAGGCTGTTAATCGCCTCGCTACGTATCATACACCAGAACCCCTTTGAAGATTAGATAGACTTGTCGTACTCTAAATATATCAGATAATTATCAGACACTTCTCCTTGTTCACTATAGGTGCTTATAGGTGGTTCCCACTATAGGTGGTTCACTATCAAGATTAATGCTTCAACTCTTATAAAGTGAAGTGTTATTTGACTCCTCTGAAGATAATTCAACGTAACGTGCGTTAGGTATATTAATTGTTGTTTCTATAATACAGGTCGATTAGTAAGAGACTGTATATATTGAAGAGCATGATAGTTAGTGGTCATACGTGATCAACGAAAAGTAAAAAAGTAACTTCACGCCCGTATCCCCGAAGACGTAGGCAGAGGTACAACTAAAGCACCCACGGATAGCCGAAGATACTTGGTCGCACAATGTGATAGGTGGCAAGCCTGTCGCCAACAGGGCACTTACTAAATCCCGGGACACTTTGTATTTATCAGAAAACTGACAAAACACTTTTTAAATTGCCCGACCTGGGACCCGGGAATCGAACCCGGGACCTCATACCATAGCATCGCTGCTGTATTTCGATTTGAGGGTAGCTACTTTACCCTTCAAACCGAGCTACATATACATATGGCATTATGCCCAGTCATCTGTAGTCGATGTTTATCTCATTTCATCATTCTCGAAGGAACTACTTTGTGAAACGAGCAAAAAACCGACCAAATGTGAATCGAACTCGCACACAGAGGGGTCCGCAGATTATTCCTTACAGGCAATTTTGACAAGTCAATATTTTCAACCGACGAAATTTTACAGTCAACCTGTATAAACGGTGTTTCTATTGTTTATATTGTGTGTATGTTTATGCAAGTGACATGGTGCAAGGTGTGATTAATGTGGGTGGACTAATAGATGTTGGGGTCTACTTTCTAGTTTTTCGGAAAGTTTATTTCATTCCTTACACCACTTTATTTACAGTGACATTGAACAAGTCACATATAAAATTTTGCGGACTAAGGCGGATCTTAATTCGTATAAGTTTTCAAGTTCTCGAAGCTTTGAAAATACAAAAAAAACGTTATAACTTAACTTTAAATGTTTAAGCTTTTTAAAAATGAATATTGTATATTCTCTATGAAACACTTATTACACCACAAACCACAATTTGCGGTTCCAATAGTAATTTCTCGATCAGTAAGATATAAAGGTCATGTCTATCTCCTTTTATATGTAACTGTTCGGCCTATGTGTACTAACATTGTATTAAAATAAATCGTAAGCGCTGAAGTTTCGTATTAATTAAAAATGAGTTTGTTGTTAATGTTGACTGCATCGTTGAGAGATTAGTTTTTGTAGTCATGTGGTCCCGGGTTGGGTTCCCGGAATGGAAAAAATGTTGAAGGTTTTTTTGGGGTTTTCCTTGAAAATGTAGTAATATAGTAAGAACTCGGAGTCTAGTAGATTTTTTTATATCCACGCGCCTAGAAAGAAAACATGAGCCTGCCAGTCTGTGCTATCTAGGGAAACAATCGAAAGTGTTTATGAAATCAAGATGATCAAGCTAATCAAGCTGATGAATCGTGGTGAACAGGACGGGAACAGGACGGCCTGTCCACTCTAATTAACCCACAAGAGAATCGACATGATACGTTTTGATCCGAGCTTCTTTTGAAGAATACATTTTATAATGAATTTTCTATATATTACAACAATTGAGTTACTGTACCTCTGTAGTCTAGTGGTCAGGTGTCGGTGTTGAGCAGGTATCGGGTTTGATTACGGGTCGGGCAATTCAAAATGTTTTTTTTTAATATTTTGGTAAAGAAAACTTCGGCCGGGATTAGAAAAGTGTCCGGTTGGCGATAGAGTGGCCACCTGTCAGTTTGTGGGAATCAGTATCTTCGGCTAATATCAGGTGCACTGTTTGCGCTTCTGCCTACCCCTTCGAGCATACGGGTGTGTGTATATATTTCTTTATAATAATTAGGAATGCTCAAATCGTTAAATGTAGTTCTGATTATTTAACATGGGCGTCCTGGAAGCGGTAGATTTGGTCTTATTTTTTTAAAGGTACGACCACGGAATTATTATCTGTTCTGTGGGTACACCACCCGTGCGAAGCCGGGGCGGGCATCTAGTTTATTATAAATACAGAATTGAATCTAATTTGAATCATAAATATTTTATGTTTGTTTCGAATGAACAAAGCGCTGTGACCAAACGTAATTTATCTTAAAATTGAGTATTTTTCGTGTTGGCGTGACGTTGAACACGAATGAACATTTTATTTCATTGTTTTCAATGGAACATTTTATTAGGGCATTTATATGACTGGGCAATAAATTTCTTAGGAGCACGGGATTCTCAAAGTTATACATATTTATCCCTAGAGGAACATTTTTATGACAAATTAAAATTAATACTGAAATGAAATGGATGTTGCGATGAAGGATTTTATTAGTCTACGGATTTTGTATAACAATAAACATGTTTTGTTGTAATTTAAAATAATGGAAAGCATGCTGAAATAGATTTTTTTAACCTAGCACAGTGTGATGCTTGGGGACTGAAATTCGTCAGAGAAGCTTTGTAATTTGCAGGTTGTAATTTTAACCAGCAAATTACATGATCTTGTAAACGTGATTACCGGTTATCTTACCCTCCAAACGAGAGCACGATAGTGACGAGCAATGACACTATTGTAGTAGTAATTTTTAAGATGGTGGTATTGAACCCAGAGACAGTGCAGAATTCCACCACCTGGTTTAAGGCAACCAGCGCCTGTATACGTGTACATATAACTTATGCAAGAACAAGATAAAATAAGAAGATAAAATTGCATGCATTTGGAAGGTATGGGCCCTGAGGGTTTTTAATTATTGATTTGTCAATTTATATATTAATACGTGAAGTGAGACTTTGTACACCTTTTTACGAAAATCGCGTGGACTACGGAGTATTACATCTGAGACAGTAAAGTCATAAGAATGAGGTGAAAAAAGCTATTAGTTTTGTTAATAAATTAAATTTATAATAAAAGTACACTTGCGTTTGATACGCACGTATATACTGTTTTGTTTATAGTTTAACTCTGACTTCGTCCCATGGAAAAAAAGCTCTAAAATAAAAGTAGCCTAAGTTACTTCTTATTACATCTACTATCTGCCAGTGAATGTCCCGTCAAAGTCGGTCCAGTTATTTCAGAGATTAGCGGGATTAAACTGACAGACAGACAAAATTATTGTAAAAATGTTATTTGGTTACATATACTGTGTACACGTTGAGGTACCGGTAATAACTTTGGTGGCGGTTATATAACGATACAAATATACGCTTCAATTACTACTTACTTTTTGTGCCAAACTATTTACTATTTAGATGAATTCAACCATAGTAAGTCATTAAAATTTTTTGGTGCAAGCGGGCCATAGTTTGTTTGTCCTATAAATTTATAAATTGTCTAATAGATATTTAACATTAATAGAATAATAATAGAATTGCTTTAACACATACATACATACATAATATAATACATAATTACATATACATATATATCAATAATACATAATAACATACACACACATAACAATAATAAAATTGCTTTAACATTAATAGAATTATTACGGTCAAGTCTTGACCAGGAGGCGATCGCTAGTTAGAATAATACTATCAAGATGAGCTCGAGGCTGTCGGGCTTTTGTAGCGCTTCAGACATCGTGCCTGAAGTTATCTGAACCAATTTTTTACTAAACAAGCATTATCAAATGGATAAAATCTCGAAAACAGTTGATTTTTACTACAAACGAAGGGGAAAAGGTGGAAACAGGCGAAAAGATCAGGTGAGGAGGGAACAGCAAGAGGAGGGGGGGACCTAAAAAGAGGGGAACATAAAAAACTTAGTTCCAAACGAGTGTTCCCCGATACACATTTTTTAAAAATGCATTTAACTGATGCATTTTAAAAGAACAACTATTTCTGTGGTTTGATCCTCATTGGCTCACACTTTAAGTGTCATTGAATGGAATTCCCTCGTGTTGGTAAGGGTTCAATTTGTAGAATAGACTGTCTGTTATGACAGACTGTCCGTGAGCTAGCGACAGACAGACGGTAGGTCAGTTAAGCATAGAGGATTCGATCTCGGTCAATTTTTTTAATCCCGGGACCACGAGATTACCTACAGTTGATCTCGAGATCCCGGGATAATCCCCAGATTGTATTGGTAATGGAATGTGACAACAAAAATATAGTAAAACAAAAAAAACATTTTTTATTTACATTTAGTTTTGTGCGGACATAGAATATTTAAGTTTTAATCTAAGTTTTAAATCGTCAAAAAGGCGGTTCAACAAAATTATACTTTCTTCTTAAGAAATAAACAAACAAGCACTTCTGTAAATAATTTATGAAACTAACAATAAACTTCAAAAAATGAACTTTTTTAGACTTATTTAGATGAACTATATATATATATACTATGTGACCAACCAAGTTATTTACAGACAAATCCAAACAGAATACTAATACCATTTATGTCTTATTTTACGGTAAAATTAATTAAAATTAAAAATTTTCTCTTCTATTCCCATTTATTGTCACAAATAATTGATTATTATTATTATATATTACGTTAATTATGACTAATTATTAATATAAATCATTTTATTTTTTCGTTTTTATTTCGATAAAAGATTTTATGTACCATAACAAAAAAGTCAACTTTAATTGTAAAAATTCATACTTTTTAAGTATTCTAATTACACATTATACTAGGAACTAGCCTAGCTGTTGACTGATCATTAATATAAATTATTTTATTTTTCATTATTTAAATAAAAAATCTCATATTACATAAATGGACGTGTAAAATGTTCATGTAATACTTTGTATTTTTTAAATAACAATAAACAAAACTTACAATAATCATAACTATATTTTTTTCTTTATTTATTGTTCTTAATAAATTATTTCAAAAAAAAGAACTAATGAACTAATAGAAAGAACTAGTTCATCCTTGGATTATGAACTAAATTGAGCGCTCTCTGTAGTGCCCGGTTAGGCCCAAGCCTACACAATTCACAAATATGAAGAGACTGTAAACAAGATGGATGCCAAATGTCAAATCATTGTAAGTGCGTTTCAATTACACATTATACATTTTACAAAAATTTCGGGATCCCGGGATCGAATTCTCTAGTTAAGCAGTACTAGCTTCCTAAGGACGAAAAAAAAAATGTTTTAATTATTTCTCTCAATTGAAAGAAATATTCACCACTCTAGAGTCGTTGATATTTTCTTCAAGACATTGGATTAGCTACAATTTGATAAATTTTCAGTCTACGGAAAAGATTCATTTTGTTAATGTGCATGCGAGGTTACTGCTGCTTAACCCATTCACCGAATCGCGGCTAATGTTCACGCAGATTCATGATGCAACTTTCTTAAGCATTTTAAAAGTTAACGCCTAAGAGGAAATGTTGGACCAAATTTGTATCCTAGCTCGCGGACTATCTTTCCGGCAGGCAGTTTTTAAAACTATAAGATAGGGGCTCATGTGTCTCCACGCTCCTAAACTAGGTTATTTAACTAGAACCAGTTCGTTACATAACTGTGTTCAGTGCAATTGCATAGCTGCCTTATTAGTCTGCGCGTCTGGTACGATTTGTCAATTGGGCATGCGGGTATCTCGATTCATTTGCAACTATCACGTAGCTAGTTTATAGTCTAGGATACTGCTGTGGATTTTTTATGAGTGAAGTTGTTTGTTTTGTCGATGTGATTTTTATAATACGGGATTAAATAACACAGGCAGGCAGGTGATAAGGAAAAACCGCTGTAGGTATCTATACTTATATCATAAATGCCAAAGGATATCTGTCTATTTGTCTGTATTTCTGTCTGTTATGCTTTAATGGCTCAATCGCTGAACCAGTTATAATTAAATTTGACATAGAGATAGTTGAAGATCCGTAGTCAAATATAGGCTACTGATTTTGAGAAATCAATCCTTATCTAATAATCTAATATAATCTTATCTTTCATACAAGCAATCATTTGATGTCTCGGGTTGATTTCTGAAAACCAGTTCGCCTATCTTTTACGCCAGATCTTCAACTATCTCCATGCTTAATTTCATATTAACTGGTTCGCGATTGAGCTGTGAAAGTATTACATACAGAAACACAGACAGCTAGACAGACAGACATATATATATATATATATATATATATATATATATATATATATATATATATATATATATATATTTCTATGTATTAGTATAGTATATAAACGCCTACAGGCATGAATACTTCAGATAATATTATTGGTGTTGAGACAGGAAAAGTTTAGAAGTAGTAAACCTATATAAGTCGCCCGGGATTCTATTACCTAAAAGTCACGACGTTAGTGACACATATAACGAGTGGCATAGTCATTAAATAAGTCTTAGTTCTCAGTCTAGAAAATGATATTGATAAACACTCTCCTTACATAAGTAGTAGAAAAGTAAATCTACCGATTAATTTTCACTACCTGTAGGAATCTTTGCAGAATTGTCCAAGTGGTCACAATGGAAGCGATATCATTTCAGCGATAGAATACAGTAAATATATTCTTTTCTTGGCTCTTAGGGGTTACCTGGCAGAAAGGTAAACTACTTATTCTTCGCTAAGGGTTCAAATCAACACAGAGAAGACCTAACACTTGTTCTCACGTAACAAGTTTGTGTTTAGCTGTGCTTCTGACAATATATTTTTTAAAACTTTTTAACTTGCTATTTGGAGTTAAAATACTCGTATCTGATATCCACTATTCCATACAACATACAACTGTGCACATCTGAAATACCCTCTATACTTCAGATGTGATTTATTTAAGTTAGTATCTTATCGATAGTGGAAATTTTACTGTTTTTAACTTTTTTATGAAAAATAACACTACCCTAACTTTATACAATCAGATTCTGTACCTGTAGGAATGTCTCATAGCTCTGTATTCTGTACACAATTACTTCCCGCACTGGAGCGAGATGTCGTATCTTGATTAACAGATGTGAAAAGATTAGTGTCATGTGTTTTTAAACGACTGTTTCATAGTTAACAGCGGAATATTGTATTTAACATTGTGTAGCATAAGCATTAATACTAATGCTTCGGCCCACACAGTAAACTAACGATGGCATACTTTTAACAATAACTAAATACAAAAAACACAAATATATTGTCTGACAAAATTTATCAGAGGTATGTTTTTATGAATGCAAATATTTTTTCAGTATTTCTTGATACAGACTCTTTGGACAGTCAGACTACTTCTAGCAATTCAATACAGCATCACTATTAGTTTCTCAATCCGCCACAAACAAACCATGAGGTGTATAATATATACACGTCAATGCAAACAAATAATACGTGTCATGACACGATCAACTCGCTCATGAAAAATACGCCGCTGAATATTGGGAGGCCGATTATTCAGTATTTGGCCAATGGCATGGCCGGATATTCGGTATTCGGCAAAATCATTCTTCGTGGCATCTCTTATAATTACTGTTAGGTGTTTTCTTCAGTTGCAGACCTTTGGTAAGTATTTCTTACACTGTCTTTTTTTGTTTCAGTGGCATCGCAAAGGTTAAATGTATGAGTCCTTAGAAGGTTGCAATTTTTTCGTTTATATCCTAAGATAGCAAACATGGAAAGAGACAACAATCGCCTATGGACACTAAAGATGTTAATGATGCGTTGTTATCCTTGGGACAAGGTATTAATGCCACATGCATAAGTATACCGGCTACTTTACGTTCTAACCGAAACACGATAGAGGCAAGCACTGACGCTATTGAGGCAGGAATATGCAAGGCGGTGGTACCAGACCCGGGCAAGATAGTGCAGAAATCTACCGCTTTGCCATGATGTTTGTCACACGCATGTTCGCCTTTTACAAACAGCCTGGCAGAACCGCAGATCTATTCTATAAAAGGAGCCTGGACCAACACGAGGATTTGAAAAAATAAATTAAATTTGTCTTCTTGTAAACTAGGACGAACAAACGGACGACACAGCTGTTAAATTACTGACATAGTTGACCTGGATTAAGGTCGAGCGTCATGTTTAATAGCCAAATGTATAACTATTCAATATGGTGGGGCCCGATGTACTTTTTACAAACAATACTTTTAACTAACGACCGTCCCAGCTTTGCATGGCTATTATTAATTATTTAGCTATATATATAGTTAATTTTATTGTATATTGAAAAATACTAGTGTTAGCCTGTGGACGAAACTCGACTACAGACTAATCAAAAAATCACTTTTAAGTTTGACAACTGACTTTAGGCGGCCCATAGACCTAGAATAAAAGCAGTAGAAGCAGACTATTTAAAAATCTAGGCCTCAATTATGACACGAGGTGTATCTTATGACCAGATGTTTCAGTGTATGTTTCAGTTATCGCAAGAACCGAGCGATTGTTAATATTGGGAAATGCCGCGGTTACACCTAGACTTCATTATTCCTGTGAAGTAGAAGTTTTCCCCCGTGTTGGTCCCGGGCTCCTTTGAAGAATAGACCAACTGTTGTTCTACCGGCAGGTCGTAAAAGGCGACCGATTGGCTACGTGAGTCACTCACATCGTAGCTACTACCTGGTAGAGTTCTGCATTGTCTCGCCCGGGTCTAGTACCACCGCCTTGCCTATTCCTGCCGCAATAGCGTCAGTGCTTGCCGCTGTCGTGTTCCGGTTTGGAGGGTAAGATAGCCGGTAAATTTATGCTGTGGCATTAGACCTCGCCACAAGATAGCCACGCACTATTAACATGTTTGGTGTCTATAGGCGATGGTTGACTCTTTCCATCAGGAGACCCATTTGTTTGTTTGCTATCTTATGACATAAAAAAAGTAAGTTTTTAGGTTGGCACCGAAACTTAATGCACAAATAAATTATAACGTGTGATGTTAAATACAGAGGGAAATTATACGTGGGCTGTAAAAAGCTAATGGGCTTAGAGCTGTGGGATGCAATCCTACACTTCGTTACATTTATCATATAGGAGTTTGAAGGCTATATTATATTTCGTACCAAATTATTGATTCAAATTTCAACTGGCTATAATGGTACTATGATGGCCAAAACTGGCTACTTCAAAGGCTGACTGGTAAAATCACGGATTAAATGGTTACCCCTTTCAAGACAATTTACTCTCTCCTCGTATATAAATTTTTTTAACTTCCCGCTACGTATGTAGATAAGGAAGTTACTGAATTTAGCCCGATTTTCGAAAATCGAGTTTTCACCAGATGTCCACATTTCGAGGCCCTAGTAATCTTTTCCGGCTATTTTCACGATGACGTCAGTATGTATGTATGTATGTATGTGTGTGTGTGTGTATGTGTGTATGGTTAATACCACATGTATAAGTTTATTGGCTACCTTACCTTTAAAATTGGAACACAACATTGACAACCATTGACGCTATTGTGGTAAGAACAGGATACCATACGCGGGCGAGACGGTTTTTTAAAAAAATTTAAACTCATGCACTGCTGTTGATGCTCATGCAGCACCTTTGACGGTGATACCATACCCGGGCGAGACGTTGGGGAACTCTACCACCTTGTTTAATAACCTCATTTGGCCACCTTATGGTAACAGATATAAATAATCTTCAATTTACTCACCCTTATAAAATATGTTTATAGGTACAGAGTTATGTAACTTGGAGAAGAAATATTTATTTTGAAACCTTTGGGCAACTCTCACGTTTGATCTCTACTAATAGCACATTTTTGAAATAATTATATTTGTTACTAGCTGTTGCCTGCGACTTTGTCCGCGCGGACTTCGTTTACTCCGCACTGCTCCTCCCCTGTAGGTGATAGCGTGATAATATGTAGCCTATATGTTGACCCGACCTCATAGTAATATTCATGCAAAATTTGAAGAAAATCCACGCATTACTTTTTGAATTTACCCCGGACGTACATACAGACAAACAGACATACAGACAAACAGACAAAAATTCTAAAAACTATATTTTTGGCTTCGATATCGATTGTAAATCACGCCCTAAGTATTCTTTTAAAAAATATTCAATGTACAGTTTTGACTTTCCTACGATTTTATTATATGTATAGATTTCTACTCGACGGTCATCTCTTAGGGCCCACCCATAAATTACGTCACACGAATTTCACGATATTTTGACCCCTCCCCCGTCCTTGTCACACCCGGTCACATTTGTGAAACCCCCTCCCACCTAGTGTAATGTCATATATATAACAGTTTTAAATTGGAATTAATTAATTCTCATTCGATTATTTTTATCTATAAGTACAGATGGCTTTTAAAATTTGCTCCTGTAGTACTTAAGATATAAAATAAAAAAAAAGTAATGTCACAAAATTTTGGACCACTCCCTACCCCATGTCACGCAATGTCACATTTTGTCGACCTCTTCCCTCCCCCTTAGTGACGTAATTTATTGATGGCCCCTTATCATCAAGAGAGATATATGCTTGATTAATATTTCATAATATAATTGAAAGTATCTTCACGCCCGTATCCCCAACGATGTAGACAGAGGTACAACCAGTGTACCCACGATTAGCCGATGATACTTATTCCCACAAGTGACTGGTGGCAAGCCTATCGCCAACCGGACAATTATTTAATCAAGAGCAACGTTGTTTTTATCAGAAAACCGAAAAAATACATTTTTTAGATTGCCACAATCGGCAATTGAGTTCAGGACCTCACGTGGTCAACACCGACACCGGACCATTAGACCACAAAGGTGGCTAAATGAAATGAAACAGAATGTAGGTAGGTAAGTATATACAACGAAGGCAAAGCCGCTAGCAAATTTTTTATTTATTATTTTATAAGTTAGCAAAAAATTAGATGATTATCCAGATCGAACGGGTATATCACCCGTCACCTACATATCTCGTATTGGCCTGGACCACCTTTGAAGTATAGACTAATTATCGTTTTGTCAGGCAGTTTATTAAAAGTGTACTATACTACTAATTGGCCATAAGAGACTACAATCGTGGCTACTAGGTAGAGTTTTGCATTGTCTCGTCCGGGTCTGATACCACCGTCTATCTATTTCGTTCGCAATGTCATTAGTGCTTGTGAATGTACTGTGTCGGAGGGTAAGGTTGTCGGTAAACTTATGCACGTAGCATTCAGATCCCGCCACAGACAAGGGCGAATCCAGCCTTAGGTTCAGGGGGGGTCACATATACAAGGCCGAATCCAGCCTAAGGTTCAGGGGGGTCACATATACAAGGGCAAATCCAGCCTTAGGTTCAGGGGGGTCACATATACAAGGGCGAATCCAGCCTTAGGTTCAGGTGGGTCACATATACAAGGGCGAATCCAGCCTTAGGTTCAGGGGGTCACATATACAAGGGCGAATCCAGCCTTAGGTTCAGGGGGGGTCATATATACAAGGGCTAATTCAGCCTTAGGTTCAGGGGGGTCACATGTACAAGGGCGAATCCAGCCTTAGGTTCCGGGGGGGTCACATATACAAGGGCGAATCCAGCCTTAGGTTCAGGGGGGGTCACATATACAAGGTCGAATCCAGCCTTAGGTTCAGGGGGGGTCAAATATACAAGGGCGAATTCAGCCCTAGGTTCAGGGGGGTCACATATACAAGGGCGAATCCAGCCTTTGGTTCAGGGGGGTCACATATACAAGGGCGAATCCAGCCTTCGGTTCAGGAACCTCCACCCTATTTGAGGTTACTACTACTACACATATTTGAGGTTCAGTAATGATAGGCTCTAATCTTTATCTAATTCTAATGAATCCATATCTAGACCCCTACCTAGGGAGAGTTCATGACCGCCATGACCTTTCCCCTGGATACGCCCGTGGCCACAGGGATAGCAACGCATCATTAATATCTCATCCGTCCATAGGCAATGATTGTCTCTTTCTATCATCATATATACTTGTTGCTACCCTAGAATATAAAAAATATACTAATAGTGCATTGCTGTCTTAAGGTTGGTATGCCACATCCACAATTTCGTACTTTACACAACGGTGCGTTGCTATCCGTGTAGCGGGATCGTAATGTCACCTGCATAAGTTAACTAGCTATCTTACTCTTCAAACCTAGAATAAATAACGAGAGACTCTGAAACTGTTGCGGCAAGGAAAGGAAAGACAAACCCGGCCGAGATGTTGCAGAGCTCTACCATCTAACTTAGATTTATATCGTATTAAAAGCACTTGTAGTTTTACTTGACTTTTTATTTATTAAACCCAACCGGTTTCCAACCAATTAACGCATTATTAGCCCAAAAGTTATTATTGTTTAGTACAATTGACAATTTGACAATTAACAATATATACTGAAGGTAGTATAAACATTTTAAATTTGAAACTATATTTAGCAATATCGGTGATACCATGGAACATAGAATGTTCTATATTGTTCTATGTTCCATGGGTGATACCCACACATAATTACTCTTTTATGCAGGGAGTACCATATAATTAGTAAATGATTACCTTGATAACCTTGATAAAGTCTACTCTCAGTTAAATCAAGCCCCCAAACAAAATTCGCTCAATCAAGACAAAAATTCTGAATCCGCCACTGGATGTTTGGGAGACGTACCTTTTTGGTGCATATATATAGTGGTATGCATATATATATATATATATATATATATATATATATATATATATATATATATATATATATATATATATATATATATATGCATACCACTAATTTCCAAACTTCCGTGGTGCAATGGCAATCAGGCTTAACCTGATTGTATAGGATTGTGTCTCCTGCTTAAAAGGAGGGAAACAGGATGTATTTTCCTACTCCTACTATATACTTCTGATTAATTTCGTTGCGGGTCCCAAGGCAGCTAAGCTTTTCCCCAGGGCACCCTGAGCTCGCAACTCAGAGTCAATCAGGTCGGTTGCCGCTGTTGATTCTGATATACAGAAGTTACAGTGGTGGGAACGAGAGGTGGGCCAATTGCCCTTTAAAAAAATATACATACCACTAATGCAAAGCCGCGAAGCAATCAAAGTAACGCTAAAAATCTTAAGAAATTCGCATTCTGTTGCAATGTAAAATACTTAATATTAAAAGGTCCTAGATTCTACGTGTTAGCTTTTATGCCTACCTAACTATACAAAGCAAATTATGTACTAAATTAATATTATTTGTTGGTAATTATAGGTAAGCTTTTTTATTAAGGCTTTTTGAAAGAAAAAATATATCAGCCTAATAAGAAAAATACGTATTTTATTTTAAATATTTTTTATAAATAAATAGTTTTCGCCCTTTTCGTCAGAGGTTCAATCAGTTATAAGTATCTGTATAAGATTGATTTCCATATTAATTTGTTCTTCAAATACTTATTGTTAATTTTGTAAGAGATTAGCAAATTTATCAAAAAGTAAATATTAAAAGTCCATGTAGATTTGCAGACTCTACATAATATCTAACTGTAGACAATGAAAACTTTGAAATACAATCGCTATATTATAATTATTAATCAATTAAATACCTGGAATGTAATTCAGTTCTTTTAACTAATTAGTGAATTTCAATAATTATAATTTAAAAGTAAAATATATCTCAATGTATATTATGCATTGCACTAAATTCTTTTATCTAGTTGTTTCATCATGAAAATAATAACGTTATCTGCAAATATGTTTAATTTAATAGCGGTTACAATAAAATTGTATACAAATAGACATATTAAATTATCTCCCTTCGCATACTTAAAACCACAGAGTATTATCAGTACAATTAAATACTTACTAAAACGCCGGCAATTGCAGTTTTGTTTGTTTAGTTAAATAAATCCTATGTTCACTGTCTGTGTTGCAATACACCGAAAACAGTTTTTTTGTCACTAAACAAGTTTTTGGTTAAAAAAAATGCCCATACATTGCAGTATTCACTTTGCACTGTCTCATGGTAGCGATTGTCGCTGATGCATGCTCAGACTGCTTACTGCGGTGTCGCGGCCCGCGGGCTTCGAGTCAGAAAACTCAAGTATAGGTACATAACTTGTGTAGGCGGAAGCGATGTGATATTGCCCTATGACTTGCGCATAAACGACACTCATAGTGCCCTCTGTTATCATTTAATATGAACTTTATTGCACGCCATCTATGAGAGGTTAATAAAAATATAATTAGAGAAATTTTCTAAGTTTTAAAATGTTATTCGTATAAATAGAAGTAATGTAGAAGTCTTTACGCTAAACATAAAACTGTATGTTGAAATATACGTATAATAACAGCATATGTCAAGTGTAAATATTGTCCACTCGCCGATGTCAAAACCAAATAGTTTAGGACGTGCTTAAAGATGGCGTAGGCCATTGAACTATATTGCTATCGTAGTAGTAGTAGTAGTAAACCTCAATGGCGTAGGCAGTCTTCGTAACTTGCACAATATATTATATAAAATGTAGAGAGTAGAGACCCACTTCGTGCTTGTGTATGTTTGACTAAATGGCAGGCCGCAGGACCAAGGATGACTTAAAATAGTATAGCTATAGTCATTGGCAGGACTAATTTTATTTGAAATGTAGAAGGCACAAAATATAAAGTTAAGGCGTTTGCATTTTAATGAGTTCATTCATACACGTTTACGTAAAAGCTTAACTTTTAGATTCAGGTCACTGATAAAAAGCCACGTAAAAAGTATGGTAGAGTTCATACTCTATATAAGGAAATGGAAAATTGGTACATCGCCACAGCAATGAATCACTTAAATAAATTACTGGAGTGGTTCCTTTTTTTATAGAAAAAGCAATATAAGCTTGCCAAAGCGAGATACAAGCAATGGGCCACCTGATGGCAAGCGATATCATTGCCCACGGATATCAGCAACTTTCCTAAAAACGAAAAAAAAGCGAAGATTCTCATTAAAGCAACAAAAAATTATTCGTTAATTTTAGCGACATCTAGTCAATATTGAAAGAAGTTTAATAATAAACAACTGTCCAAACTTTTAGTCTTCAGAATGTTGCACGTATGTTTTGATAGATGCCAGTATGTGCCTAAAACATACAAATAAATCCAAATTTTTACATATATAGATAAATAGCTGTTGGTTTTAAAACATTATCCTTTTTGCTTAAACAGGTAAAAAACTCCAGAATGATGCGGGTTTTCATAGTGTTTCTTATAGCCACAAACAAATACATTTTTTTTATTATCACTACATAGTATAAAACAAAGTCGCTTTCTCTGTCTGTCCCTATGTCCTTATGCCCCTATGTATGCTTAAATCTTTAAAACTACGCAACGGATTTTGATGCGGTTTTTTTTAATAGATAGATTGATTCTTGAGGAAGGTTTTTGTGTATAAACCTTTCCGATATTCCCACGGGAACAAAAGCTGCGCGGGTGAAACCGCGGGCAGGTCACTAGTTTATCATAAGCTGAATTTTTGTGAACGAAGCGGTTTTGGCGAGACGCAAATCTTTTCTATCTGCGAAAATATTAATTTTGTGTAAAAAAATATTGATTAATTATTTTTTTACTTTAATCGCTTGATTATTTAATGAAAAACCTGAAAAAGCTTTTGTCCTACACATTCGATGGTTTTTTTGACGAGTCCTCCACTCTAAAGATTCGGAATTGTGAGATTTTTAAATTGATATTAGACAATTTAAAAACAACCTAATTTTCTCACAACAGCTTGTTAATTATTATTATAATTTAAGGGTTACTTCGTCCTACACGTAAAGTGGAAACTTTTCTTAGTCCGACACTCTAAAGTTTTCTTTTTTATCTATCTTTATTAGTTACCCGATTCGAGATTTTTTGACGATAGCAAAGACGGACGTCTCGTCAAAACGCATTACTCAAAAAAAAATTGTGAGATCACGGCCTATTATACTTATCAATAGATAGCAAACAAGCAAATGGGTCTCCTGATGGAAAGGGTCAACCATCACCTATGGACACTAAAGATGTTAATCATGCGTTGCTGTCTTGTGGCGAGGTGTAATACCACATGCAAAAATTTACTGGCTACCTTAACCTCCAAACCGACACAAGAATGTCAAACACTGACGCTATTGCCGCAGGAATAGATAAGGCGGTGGTACCAGACCCGGTCGAGCCGATGCAGAACTCTACCATCTAAATTTTTTTTTTACTTTTGTATTTGTATCCGGTTTAATCATGTGGTATAAAAAACCAAGAGCAAGGCTTGTTTTGTAATTTAAAAACCTACATGAAGAACGTTTCATAAAGGTTTGGCTCTACCTTAACCTCAAAAATAGCGGTTTACTCGTTGAGCGAAATTATAAAGATTTTTGATCAATAAACCGGTTTATAAAGGTTTTTCAATTTTTCTTTGAAGCTCGCCGCCTTCAATTTTAACGCAAATGTGTAGTGATTTTATGTTTACCGGCCAAGACGCCACGCGCTGCGGTGTTTTCTTAGGCCAGTGGCAAATAACGAGGGACAATGCGTTAATTTTAAGGTTTTGCGTAACGTATAGATATTTTTTTTTACGGAAATCCTTTTTATTATAATATTTTAGAGTAGGTATCTTAGTCCCTCAAATGGTTTAAATGCTTCATTCAATTAATTGATTTATATACATTTTTTGCAGATTTACGGATATTCTACATTACATTCTTTACAGATGACGATAAAAGTTACTTAAAATTAAAGTTTACTTAGGTTCACTTCAATTTTTAACTTCCCACTACGTATTTAGATAAGGAAGTTAATGATTTTACCCCGATTTTCGAAAATAGAGTTTCCAGATGTCCACGTTTTGAGGTCTAGGAACCTTTTCCGCCTATTTTCACAATGACGTCAGTATGCCTGTATGTATGTATGTATGTATGTGTGTGTGTGTGTGTGTGTGTATGTAAACATCTCATAACATTTGAACGGCTGGACCGATCGAAACGTGGGTGATGGCACTAGATTGGATTCCACTCAAATTAGACTTCTTAAAAAATTGAACTGATTTGGTCCAGGAGATTTTGAGAAATTTTGAACAAACATCAAAAAAATTTTTGCAAAACAGTATTTTTTTAATATAATTTCCAGATTTATGTACTGATTGAGTACAAAAACTAATCAGCTATATTCCTCAAAAAACTACGTATAGTACATAACTTGCATCAAAATCGGTTTATTCGTTTGGGATTAATGGTTGACGAAAAATTTTGAAAAAAGTGTTTTTTTGACAAAGCTTCGAAATTTTCCAACTAATCATTTTTTGGTATTCTACGATATTTTAATACTAAAAAAACTGCGTCAAATGTCATTTCAAAAAGCAAAATCGAATCTAATTCTCAAAACTTATAGCTTTTCAAATATTAAAATTACGTTGTTTGAACAAACTTACTTAATTTTTTTTAAATAACTTTCTAGTTAATACACCGATGGACTTAAAAATCTTATTAGCTTTTCTCCTTTAAAAACTGCGTCAAATACCGTTAATTTAATCAAAATTGGTCAATTTGTTTGGGATTTATCAATGAAGAAAATTTAAAATAAAATGTTTTTTGACATTGCATCGAAATTTTTCAACCTATCGATTATTTAGCTAAAGCAATATTTTAGATCTCAAAAATTGAGTTGAATGCCATCTTTGTTTCCAAAATAATATACAGCTTTTCAAAAATCAGTATACTGTCATTTTTTTTAAAAATAAATGTTTGAACTGAAAAAACCTATGCTTAAGTATAATTTTTACTCTTTTGAGCTTAAAATTAAAAATATTTTAATTTTGTGGGAAGTTTCAGGGATGGCCCGTTGGGTCAACCGTTTACACATTTTTTTTTCAAATTTTGTTATATGTTTGTTTTAAAACTCACTGACATCAAGACACGCGGGAGTGTGTCCAGCCAAGGTCGAAGAAGGAACTGGCGATGCAACACCCGTATGTTACACGAACCATCTCGAGCTATTTTGATCCCTTCATAACTCAAAAACTATTTATTCTACATAGATGAAATTTGGCACATTTACTGAAACCTCTTAGCTTATCTAGAATCCAAAGTTTTGTTAATGTATTACAAGCAGTTATTGAATTACTAACAATTTAATACCACCATTTTTGTGACTAAGTCACTCAAATCTGATCTAAAACCTAACCCACTTCCAGATGACCTAGAAACTTGATATTTGGCACCAAGGTAGACTTTTATGAATGTACAAAGGAAAAAAATCTCTAAAAATTCAAAATTCTTAAAAACCAGCTGTTGCCTGTGACCTCGCTCGCGTGATACAATAACATAAATTTATTTTGCTAATAGTAGCTTAAAGACTGCCTTAGTAGCCTAGATGCTTATATAACACGTTTACGTTACAACTGACATAATGGATTAATAAATAAAAATAAAACATTAGCTGGCATGACACGAGCAGCCCTGACAGAACTGCACGTGTCATACTCAGCTCAGCTCGGCGCAGCTCAGCTCAAAATTTGACTTGGCTAGTTTTTAACAACAAGCCAAATTTTTGGAAAAATAGAATTTACATCAATCCAACAGTATGCGTATAATTTAAAAAGTAAGCACAATAACGGGCGTATGACTTACACTAATTGTCTATCTGTAGGTGAAAACTAGCCCAATTAAATTTTGAGGTAGAATTATATTCTAAGTGAAATCAATGGGTTGTGTAAGTAATTGTCTGTTAAAATATAAGAATTTATATTACTTTTAAAATAGCAAACATTATGGTAGTACTAATAAATAAGAATTTGTTAGCTACATATACAGTGTGCAAAGAAAACCCTGTCGGATAATTAGAGATGTTATTTGGTACCGTAATACGGTTACATATGTGTAATTATTTTATGGATATTAATTAACTAGCTTTCCCAATTTAAAAAAAATCTTAAATTGTATTTTCATATATTAAGTATGACAACACCTACAAATAAGTAAATTCTAATATCAAAGAATGCCGCTCAAGTCGAATGCTGCCGAAGGACACGCGGCGCGCGTGAAGCACGTTTAAAAATCCTTTGTAAAAAGCCGAAAAACAAATAGCGCGCCTTCGCATGGTATTTATGCGAAAGCCGCCAAAGCAAAACAATGACACAAACAGCGGCAAGGTGTTGTCATTTTTAAAATATTTGCTTAACTCTAGAGAAATATAAGTAAAAATACGAATATTAAAAAAACGATATCTTTTTTATTTTCTGAAATAAAGTCATTTTAATATTTTTTCGGTATTAGGCGTCACCAACCTATATGCCTCTTTCAGATCGGACAGGATTTTCTTTACAAACTGTATAATATATTTATTTTTGCCTGCGACTTTGTCCGCGCGGACTTCGTTTACTCCGCACTGCCCCTCCCCTGTAGGTGATAGCGTGATAATATGTAGCCTATATGTTGACCCGACCTGTTAGTAATATTCATGCAAAACTTGAAGTAATTCCATACTGTACTTTTTGAGGTTACCCCGGACATACATACAGACAAACAGACAAAAATTCTAAAAACTATATTTTTGGCTTCGATATCGATTGTAGATCACGCCCCCAGTATTCTTTTAAAAAAATATTCAATGTACAGTTTTGACTTTCCTACGATTTTATTATATGTATAGATGTTGCACGTTCTTGTAACTAAAACTTCTTTACAAATTTTTGGCACCCAAATAGATCTCAATACTTTTGTATGTGAAGTCGACTGATACGCATACTCTTATATTAAACTTCGCTTCCATTTCACAAGATTAATTATACCGTTTAGGAATTGATATCATTTTTGTATAAACCTAAAGAAATTTATAAACAAGACGATATTCTAAAAAGTAACGTCTGTTTCTATAAAATATCATATACGTAAGTAGGTACATTTGTTGTTTAAAACTATTGTTAAATTTGGACTGTACCAAACTAAGCATAGTCTCAAAACCCTGGCCACAGATCTAATGAAAATGTGAAATACGACATAAATATGTACACGACTTCGCGTGTTAGATTTTCTCAAAAAATCTGTAAAACGGTTGACTCTGCAGGCTATCCTGGAAACTTCCCGCTAAATTGAGGTATTTTAAGCCCCAAGGAACAAAAACCTATCCCTATAGATTTTTTAGAGTTCAAAAATATAAATTTTGTTAAAAATGACAGTAATTAGTTCATCTTTAACATGACTTCATAGGTTGAAAAATTTCGAAGTAATGCCAAAACACATTTTTTTTTTCAAAATTTTCATCATTGATAATTCCCAAATAAATCCACCGATTTTGATCCAATTTAAAATATTTCACGCGGTGTTTTAGACAGAAAGCTGATTAGATTTTTAATTCAATCGATACATTAGCCTGAAAAATATATTAAAAATAATAAGTAAATTTGCTGTAAACAACAAAATATTAATATTTGAAACTCTGTAACTTTTGAAAACTTGATTCGATTTTGGTTTTAAAATTGTATTTGACATGGTTTTTTCAGTATTAAAATGTTGTAGAAGGTCAAAAACTGATTGGTTAAACAACCTTAAAGTTATATCGAAAATAGACTTTTTTCAAAATTTTTCTTCGACGATTTCTCTCAAACGGATAAACCGCTTTTGATGCAATTAAAACATTGGACGCAGTTTTTTGTAGAATAGAGTTGATTAGATTTTCTACTCAATCGGTAGGTATATTAATTTAGAAGTTATATTAAAAAAAATCTGTTTCGTCAAAAACTTTTTGAGGTTTTTTTAAATTTTTTAATATCTCCTTGACCAAATTCGTTCAAACTTTTAGAAAATCTAAGTAGAATTCAATGAATGCTATCAATCGCGTTTCAATCGGTTAAACCGTTTAAAAGTTATGAGATGTTTACATACACACATACAGACATACTTACGTCATCGTGAAAATATTCGGAAAAGATTCCTAGGACCTCAAGACGTTGAGATCTGGTAAAATCTCGAATTTTGAAAATCGCGGCAAAATCAGTACTTAACTAACTTCCTCTTACATCTTATACTTAACATCACATATTATTTCGGTCATCATAATTAAAATAACTGTAAATAATACGCACGCTTCAAATGCGATGTTTACAATGCAATGAAGCGCGCAAAGAAAACGACAAAATAATAATTCGTAACCTGCCCGTACTGTGCGTGCCGTGCGACGACGTGTAATTTCATTCGCGGTAGGTATGTATTTGGCTTAAACCGGTTTATTTAGGTTTTTGAATAGCTCTCATGTCAGATACGCTCCGAACAAAACCTGAATTTAAGGGTCCCCTAGAACTCGAGGATCTTTACAAGTGGTGGAGCCACTGCGAAGAGTCCTTACAATTGGTGCAGGCGCCGTGTAAGAAGAATTCTTACAGTACCACCGCCTTATTTTATTCCTGTCACAATAACGTTAATACTTGTCCATGGGAGTACCCAGGTTCTGGGCCAGGCCCCCTCTGGCCCAGAACCTGGGTACGCCCATGGATGTACCCATGTTCTGGGCCAGGGGGCAACCGTGACATTTTAAGATTATTTTTATCTTAATATCTACGAGAGTAGATAGCTAGTACAGAGGTAAATGGATTCCAGGGCGGACAGCTACCCCTCCCTGCCCCCCCCGCCCCCCCTCGGTACGCACACGTGCTTGTCACTGTCACTGTCGTGTTCCGGTTTGGAGGGTAAGACAGTCGGTAAACTTTTGCAAGCTGTTTTACATCCCGCGATTCGAATAGCAACACACCATTAACATTTTTGTTGTATACAGGGAATGGCTTCTTTTTCCCTTTTTATAATTATTAATAAATAATTACGATAGCCATCTCCTTGTTTGCTATCTTATGAGTTTTTTCTAAGAAAAGCAAAAAATCTTTTGTAAAAAAACTAGACTAAACTACAAACCCCTCGATTCCGTAGTTAGGGCCTCTACCCACTCGACTAATGGCAGTCAATAATAAATAATATGTTATTGAAATTTTATCGCCTCTGTGGTGTAATGGTCCAGCGTTGGCGTTGACCACATGAGGTCCTGGGTTCGATTCCCGGGTCGGGCACGTAAGAAAAGAGTTTTTTCATTTTTCTAATAAACACAAAGTTGCCCGGGATTGGAAAGTGCCCGATTGGCGATAGGCTTGCCACCTATCACATTTGTGGGACTAAGTATCTTCAGCTAATCGTTGGTGCACTTATACCTCTGCCTACCCCTTCGGGGATACGGGCGTGAAGATACTTTGATTGAAAATCGACAATTACTAGTCGATATTTTCGCTAAGTAATTGCGCCTAACAGTTAGTCAAGTAACCGCAAACAAGACCCATTGTCAGAGGAACCTTGAATCTGTTTGCAATTATTACAATAAAGATATTAAAAATTTCGTAAAACATTTACTTATAATATATTTTTTCCTTGAGTCTGATACGTGATTTATTACTTCTTTATAAACAGCGTAACTTAACATTTTTTTATATCATAAACAGCTAACAAGCAGATGACTCTCATAATGGAAAGATATAATCGTCTATAGCCACCAAAGTTGCTATCCGCGTAGCGGGTTGTTAATGTGACTTGCATAAGTTTACCGGCTACTTTACCTTCCAATACGGAGCACGACAGTGACAAAGAATTGACGCTATTGCGGCAGAAATAGGCAAGGTACCAGACCCGAGCGAGACAATGCAGAACTCTACCACCTAGTAGCCACGATGGTAGAGACTTGTAAAGCCAGTTTTTCGCCTCTTACGAACTGCCTGGTAAAACGGTAGATGGTCTAGTCTTCAAAGGAGGCCCGGACCTACACGGGGGATATCTATTCAATTGCTGTTCGTTAGTCTCGCTAAAACTCGAGAACGGCTGAACCGATTTGGCTAATTTTGGTTTTAAATTAATTGTTGAAACCCAGGGAGGGTTTAAAAGGCCGGGTCAACTAGTTTTATATATATATATATATATATATATATATATATATATATATATATATATATATATATATATATATATATATATATATATACGACTACACATATATGCGACTACACAGACTACACTAGACTCTTGACACGGGCAGTACTCGATCAATCTGATCATGATACATCAGTCTTGGTCTTCCGCAGTACCTACATTCTTCCATATTTGCATGGAATATCTGTTTTGTTAACCTTTCATTTCATCTTTCTACATGTCCGAACCAAAGGAATATGACCATTCTCATTTTTACACCGACACTTTCTTTCAAGGCGAACCTCTCTCTTCAATATTACGAACCCGGTTCGCGAGTTTTTCATGCTTTGCAATGTCTGTCATAATTGAATGTAATAATGTAAGTTTTATTGACAGTACTGTTTATAATAAATAATAATAATAACCTTATCCAATTTCTTTTCCGATAATTCAATTATAATGATAACCTTGTAGAATAATTCAACCTTATACTCACAAACCGGAAATCTGTTTGTTTGGGAGTGAAGTCGGATGTTATAGTATAATTTCGGTGTCAGTTAGACAATGTGGTGTCCGGTGGCGAAATATCCGAAAACATTATGTCCTAATGTCAAAGACTCGTGAGTCGTGACTGTACTTCAAGGTTTAACCGACTTCAAAAGGAGGTTAATCGTATTTCTCTGTAACATAATATAACTATCTACACTATTATCATATACATCATTTGTATTGTTGTGCGTTTGTTTGTAAAGAATGAAAGAGTTCATTCTTTTTTTTACGTTTTAAACGGAATGTCTGAAATTCTGCTGGCCTTAAGAGCCTTCACGATTTCCCGGTCATGGGGGTGAACTGAGTACTCAGCCAGAGTTTAAACGTGTGGGGCTGTACGCCCTCCGCCCTAAGGGTGTCTCCTGTGCGATCGATCCTCGGCTTAAGGTGGAGACGTGATAAAAGGGTTAGTGGCATTGTTTTGTCCGTCGGCTGATCCTTGCCTGGGCTCAGAATGAACTCAAATTTTGGAACCGATTTTAAAAATCTTTTTATCATTAAAATGCTACACTAAGACTGGGGCTATCACTGAAAAAATTTAAAAGTGAAAAAATATAAATAGGACAACACCCCTTGGAAATGAAATAAAATGAGGTCAAAATAAGAGGAATGATAATTTAGGAGCGATTTGAGTTCGGGAAGTGGGAGCGGGGAGGCTTTGAAAGGGGGAAAAGGGTTTATGACGATTTCCGGCAAAAGTACGAGTCCTATCAAAAAAGTTGTCGGTAATAAGAAAATCTAGGAATTTTCATTTTTTTTGGAAATTAGTAAAATCGACTTTTTGGTTTTTATTTTTATCTCCTACAAATATGAGTAAATATAAGTGGGATATTGTATATATATTGTGTGTGTATATATATATATATATATATATATATATATATATATATATATATATATATATATATATATATATATATATATATATATATATATATATATATATATATATATATATACTAAGCTATTATGTGTCTTGAAAAAACTAAACAATTACGATAATGGCGCATTGCGAGATACATAATAACCCCGCCGATCGGAGATTGAGACTAAACTGGACTCTGGCTCTCGTAAGACTGGCATCTAAAATACTTGGTAGTTGGTGACTAGCGATGGAAATCATAGCTACTTTTATTTCACTACCATGTCGTGAAGTTAGTTGTTTTTTGTCACTGTTATATCACGGGTGATATATCACGACCGTTATATTTTATTAGTAACGATTATTGTAACAGTGGGTGCATTTTTTCCGTATGTTATATCGCCGCGCAGTGATTATTAAAAGTGAAATAACATATAAAACGTATTCTCTCTTTTAGCTGGTGGCGCGGTGATACTCAAATGTTGCTTTGTCTCTTTCACACGATGGATTACTGCGAATTATAAGCTTAATATAGTAGCTTCGCCCGCGTGAAATTAAATCACCCTCGCGTTATATATGCATAACGGATGGTTTTAGATGCATATGACTGGTGGGACACGTGAATTATTTTATAACGAGTGATATAACCAGTGATGCGTGAAATGTGCCATGCCTATTGGTGACGCGGTAGCGTCAGTCGATGATGCTGACAGGATAGCGTTGGGTGATGGGGTAGCAAATCAATATACTATTCATGTGTAACAGTTAATTTTTTACGAACTTTGTAGCAAAATGGAACATCGTCTATTATTCGATTCCTGTAAAGGTTTATTTAGATAAAACATTATTGACGTTGTCTCTGGCAGGTATCTCGAACCAACATGGGCAAAAAATGCCCTACAAAGTCTGACTTTGAAAGTTCATTCCATAATTTGGTAGTGCGTCCTAAAAAGTTACGACAAAAGTTACATTAAAAGTTAGGTCAATTGAAAGTTACCTGTCGTTTGCAGCTGGTCGTGTGATCGACACATCTGAGTTATTTAACGTGATAACCTCACAAAATGTCTTTGTTGGTAGAACAGTACATTCATTTAATCAGCGGCCAAGTTTTACAAGGAGGACAAATAGCATTATAATTTACATGACTTAATGGTCATTCATAATTTTTCTTTTCTTTTTTTTTAAATAATAAAGATTTAATATATTCACTGAATACATTACACTGACGAATCTAACCCCAAAGTAAGCAAATTATTTGCATTTTATGGATGTTAATCAACAATACAATTACATAGAAATACATATATAAATACTGGAATATATTTAATAAACACCCAAACCCGGAAATACATACATTTATGCTCATCACACAAATGTTTGTCCCCGTCAGGGATTGAAACTGAGCCCCGTCAATTGCGTAGTCAGGGTCGCTAACCACTTGACCAACGGGGCGGTAATAGAGTTATAGAGTAGCCGTATCTTTGCATATTTTTCCTTTTTTTCTTTTTATGTCATACTAGCGATCGCCCTCTGATATAAATTCGACCATAAGCTAACTTCGTGTTGGTCTGGTCTCCTTTGAAGAATAGACTAACTGCCGTTTTGTCAGGCAGGTCGTAAAGGCGATTTATACGGTCGCTAAAGTTTACTGCCATCGTGACTACTAGGTGGTAGAGTTTCGCATTGTCTCGCCCAGATCTGGTACTATCACCTTACCTATTCCTGCCGCAGTAGCGTTACTGTTTGTCATTGGCGTGTTCCATGAAACAAAGAAAATAAGTGGAAGTGAAGAGTGGGCGTGCCGCGTGCATCACTATTATGCGCTGTTACTCTAAATTGCATTAGTGATACTTACCATATCTTTAGGAGATAGTCGTCGTGCGAAAATCTATTATACACTGAATTATTCCGTATTGTGCCATCCTTGAATGCAGAAATGATAGTAGAATACAGATGATTAAAAATGGAGATATTTCATATCATCCGAAAGTACAATTTTCATTTTATTTTAATTAAATTCCTGATTTAATATAATCTCTAATGATATAATAGAAAGTCAAGCTAAAATCAGCCGTACACCTTACATATAAAGTTCATTTTAGGTCGACCTAATTTTTCTAGAAAGATATACGCAATGACAGTCATTACGTATATCGTTCTAGAAAGTTCTCTACTCAAATATAACCAACTGAAAACTACGGAAAAATCAATACTGCCATCTATTGTAGAATAGCGAAACTATTAAAATTATAGTTTCACTATTGTACAAATAGATGAGTCTATTTTCAATAGACTACAAAAAGACGTAAATACTCTTTTTTTTGTAGCATAATAAAATTTATTGTAACGCAGTTTGGTATATTTTTAAATGTTCTGTTTGTGTGTTTCGGATTATTGTTGTTTAAAATGAAAACGACCAATGAAACAATGTTTGCATTAGTAGTTTATATGCAATAATGCTTATTTTATGTGTGAGTATGGCGATCGCGGTCCTGATACAAATGTTTGTACTTCCCACTTCAGCTTGTTTTCTGTGTTCCATGGCGTGTTCCGGTTTTGATAGTATCAAGGTTCGCTCTTTCTCCCTCGTAAGGGATGTGGCGTAAAGATATGTATATATGTATGTAGACTTAAAGAGCTATGTGCGTACCCCAGTGAGTGGTGCACTTTTGCCTCACCAAATCGAAGTTAAAAACTTAAATAATTGAAAGAAAAATATTCATTTATTGGTATTATATATATCCATGCGAAACAATGCAATATATCAACATCCGTAATTTCATATGTCTTAGGGATAAACTGGGATAAACCATTGTTTTTAAATTATTTTATCTTTTCATTTGTAACCGAATTTAATAAGATGTTAAAAAGGCAAAAAAATATTATTTTCCGTCAATTTTATTCAAAACCAGTTGCACCCCATTTCCCTGTTGCTCCGTCTTCGCACTGGTGAGATTTTAAAAACTTTCCTGTATGATTATTTACATTTTTTTTCATGCAAACCTTGTCCTCACAATAACGAACACAGCAAAATTATAACTATCAAGTTTGGTCCATTTATTTGGAAGATATACGCATACTTTTGGCGAATCATTTTTATTTATTAGCTACCTTAAATTTACGATAAAGTGTCCTTTACGGCATACGTAGTCTACTTCCATACATAAATATATGTATATTTCTCATAAATACATTAAGAAATTGAAAAACATAACCCTCTTTTTAGCTTAGACGGGTAAAAATACAGCCGAATCGAAAACTTATTTTTTTTAGGAATTTAGTTTTTTTGAGAAATCGAATAATTCAAATCGATCGTTCTCAAGGATTAAACTTAAAAAAAAAATTGAATTTAAAGTTTTCATTCAACAGACGGGTAGATCCTTTTATATTTAGGTCAAAGATAAAATAAGGATCCTCTTTCAGTGACTGTATTTGCGGTCCTTAATTTCAAAAGATATTACGTGTGTCGTAAGGGAATTTGAACAAATTTCCCTAAGGAATTCCATGGCAGAACTGATTTTTAATATTAAATTTTGGCTTCGTGCTTCACTGTATATTTATGGAATATGGTTTTTATAATTGTTAATATTTATCACGTTTTCGTAATACTTTTTTTGTGTTACTTTTTGTATTTACAGAAATTATAGGCGTACCCACAGTAGAGCAAAATAGGGCATTTGCCACATGGTCCCCAAATCGAACTTAAAACTCATTTGGACCAACTGTTTGAGTTCATTTCGAAAATATATACCCGTAATACGAAAATATAACCATATTTTTTTTTAGAAAAGCGAAAAAACATCCATTTTTAGTATTTTCTCCAATGATTTTATTCAAAACTAGCTGACCCGGCAAACGTTGTTCTGTCTTTTTAACTACTCTTATTTTTTTCTATATTTTCTCACTTTTTAAACCTTCCCTGGACTTCATTAATTAAATCAAAACCAAAATTAGCCAAATCTATTCAGCCGTTCTCGAGTTTTAGCGAGACTAACGAACAGCAATTGATTTTTATATATATATATAGATAGATAACGTAGATTTCAAATAATGCCGTGTTGGTCCGGGCTCCTTTGAAGAATAGACCAACTCCCGTTTTGCCAGGCAGGTCGTAAAAGGCGATCGATATACATGGTGGTAGAGTTCCGCAACGTCTCGCCTGGCTATATGAACGTAGATAAAGGTTTTATTGACGAATAAACGAGTCGACAACATTTTTTCACTTTGCATATGCTAAGATAGCAGGGCAGGATTGTCTTAGAAGTTGGATCGTATTTGCGGAACTAACAATTCATTGTAATTCTGCAAACGCATCAATGGCCTTTAGCATCAATGGTAAGTTGAGAGACATCGGTAATACTAATTGTGACTTAGATAATTTTCTACCATTTACTTGCTAAGGCATTATTAAGAATAAATTAAGTTTATTTACAACAATATATGTGTAGAGTTATTATTCAATTAATAATTCTACACATATAATTTTAGCGTTAGTGCTCGTCACTGTCGTTTTCCGGTTTGGAGGGTAAGGTAGTCGGTAAATTTGTGCATGTGGCATTAGATCTCGCCACTAGATAGCAACTGCACTGCACTGTATATGCGACCCTATTGTGGAATGACCTGCCTCTCGTAGCGTCTAGCCGATAACAAGTTTTCATTCAAACGAAACCTAAATTTGCATATACAAAATAGTAGTTAGCTAACAGTTATATGTCTATATATGTGTGTTTTTATGTCTATATATGCATATATGTGTATATATAAGTAATATGTATAGTATATAATAATTTGTATAGTATAAGTAGTATATATTTAATTTACTAAGATCTATGTTCTTATATGATGTATATTTTTTGAGGAACCGACAAATTTTACATACTTTCTGTTTGCCCAAAGGTTGACTGGAGGAGAATGCTAATAGGCAATATGTCCGCCTTTTGTACAAATTTATTTAAGGTGTACAATAAAGTTAAATAAATAAATAGTCTGTTATTCAAATAAAGCTCGGGCTAACTCGAGGACACCGGCGTGCTTAATATATTTTTAACTAGCTGTTGCCCACGACTTCGCCCGCGCGGACTTCGTTTACTCCACACAGCTCCTCCCCCTTAGGTGATAGTGTGATAATATGTAGCCTATATGGTAATCCGACCTATAAGTAATATTCATGCAAAATTTGAAGTAAATCCATGCAGTACTTTTGAGTTTACCCCGGACATACATACAGACAAACAGACAAACAGACATCCAGACAAAAATTCTAAAAACTATATTTTTGGCTTCTATATCGATTGTAGATCACGCCCTAAGTATTCTTTAAAAAAATATTCAATGTACAGTTTTGACTTTCCTACGATTTTATTATATGTATAGATCTACTTAAAGAAAGAAGGAGGCTATCAATTCGTCGGCATTGATATAAAAAACCCAAGATACACAATCAGTGTGTCAAAAACGTCCTCCAAAATGAGTGCACAATTTTAAATTGTGCACTCATTTCAAATAGAATCGCGTCGGCCGCGTCACTGTCAATTTTATTTATTTTCATACATTGCTTTTTAAAACCAACTATAAGTCTTGCACTTAAGGTTGGATATGCAAAGACATATGTTTATGCCATACCTATAACTACTTAAAAGAAATTAGGGACACTTTTGAGTGTCAGTTTTGTTCGGGATTGTGCATCTAGGGTTTTTTAATCAATGTTCGTCGGCATCTTTGTTAGGTGTTTTCCCAGATTTCTCAAATATGTCTAGACCGATTCGAAATATTCTAGCGCTAATCGTGGGCGCACTTGTCGTACCTCTGCCTAAGTTTTCGGGGATTCGGGCGTGAAGATACTTTTTTTGGATCAAATCTTCACTTAATTCTTATAGAACGAAATGGGAAGTGTAGGGTACACTTCCTTAGGGTAGGGTACAATTCTT
The DNA here is from genome assembly GCA_036924255.1 of Apodemia mormo. Lineage (NCBI taxonomy): Eukaryota > Metazoa > Arthropoda > Insecta > Lepidoptera > Riodinidae > Apodemia > Apodemia mormo. The sequence continues at coordinate 3,214,251 of JAUPFN010000004.1, forward strand.
ATAGAACGAAATGGGAAGTGTAGGGTACACTTCCCATTTCGTTCTATAAGAATTAAGTGAAGATTTGATCCAAAAAAAGTATCTTCACGCCCGAATCCCCGAAAACGTAGGCAGAGGTACGACAAGTGCGCCCACGATTAGCCAAAAATAATTAGTCTCACAATGTGATTGGTGGCCAGGCTATCGACAACCGAGCACTTTTCCCAATCCCGGGCAAAGTTGTTACTGTCAGAAAACTGAAAACCAATTGCCTGGGAATCGAACCCAGGACCTCGTGTGTTCTGGCATCAGAATACTAGACCACGGAGGCGATAAGATTTGATCCAGGGTTCCAGAAATGCAGGAAATTGAAAATCGATTGTTGTTATTGGAAATTATGAAAGGTCAAAAAACGGTTAAAAGCACAGACCACATGAGTAGTAATAGACACGCCATTGGAAAGGAAACGTGTCACCGCAAATATGAGCAAACGCTATAATTACTTACTGTCTAAAATTTCATACATTTGTAGGTTATATTATATTATGAAAACGTAGAAATAAACCATTTTGTACTGTTTTATCGTAGCGAATGAGATAACAAGGTTTAATAATTACCTCTGAAATGATTTTATTTCATAGGCCTTTTCATCACAAAAATTTTTTGTGCGCATGCGTCAGAATCAGCCATCTTTTTCGTACTGTTTTTTGTAAACAACCATGCTAAATTGTCCGCTATCCGTGTATCAAAAATTAAAATATAAATCAAAGTTGATTAATTGTAAAAAAAGTGAAAAAAAAATGTAGTAAGTCAAAATAATCGGAAAAAAATTTTTGTACTCCATTATAATTATGTTGTCTGTACGAAAAGGAACAACAAAACGGTGTTGTTATGGAGTATGTAAAAGTGATACACGATACAAATCATTTAAAACCAATAGATTCTATTTTATAAATTTTCCAAAGCCTTGTCTTGAATATCGAAAAAAAATAATCAAATCATCAAGCAAATTACACATTAAAGCATGTGTAAAATGTGCGAAATGTGAGTTATGGGTGAAAAAATGTGGCAGAAGTGACCGAGGTTTTAGATCTATTGATAATGTTACTAAGGATACTTATATTTGCTCACTACATTTTCTTGGAGAAAGTGGTCCAACTGAACAAAACCCTGATCCTTTAAGCTATCAAGAGTTTCAACATATTGATAAATCAATTAATAAGGTAAGGTATAAAATAAATTATACAGAAATACAATTTTCGGAGTTATAACCTCAAACCTGTTTATAGGTGCTCAAAGCAAGAACCAGCTTATCCGAAAAATACAACAGAGTTGATATGGAAAAAGCAAATGGATTAGAATATAGAAAAATAGCATGATATTTTAGCCACCTTTTCAATTGTTCACAATTATGAGCTTCAACTGAATCATAAATAAGTGAAGCACCATCGATGGTTTTTTCCAATAATTTATTTCTTTGTGGAGATAATAGTCCTTGTCCAGCCATTGTTGATTAAAACAGTACGAATTTTTTGAATTACCGCCGTTTCAACATGGCGGCTACGCTTGCGCTCATCTGATGATGAAAAGGCCTATTGGTAAGTAGTATAACTCTGTATTTCGGAGTCCGAGTTTAAAAATGTAAGTTAATTTAATTATTGAGTATATCCATTACAAACTTACAGAATTTCATGTATTATGATATATATTGGGTTATATTATCGTAATTCTTGTAGGGATCTAATTTATGTATTACGTGAAATATAAACCTTATACCCTGTTTTCCATCAATCACTCGAACTGTGGTGAACACAATTTGGCACTCCAGAAAATTAATATTTTAAATAGTATGCATTAGAAATACAATAAATTAATGAAAATAAACATTACACACACTACATTCATATGACATCTCGACTTAATATTATAAATACCAATGTAAAGTTTGTTACGCTTTTGCCCAATCATCATGGAACCTTGTACGCATATTTTGGGAGGTACTGGAAGTAACAAAGGTACTTTTTATCTTATTTAATGGTTTAAACGCGAGCGGAGCCGCGGGTAAAAGCTAGTACATGATAATATACACACATGTATACTATTTTTTTTATAAATTTCCCGCGTCGGTTTCCGCTAAAGGAAGTTACTGACTACCCGATTTTCTGAAATCGAGTTTTCATTTTATTTATTTATTTATTTAATATTTTATTGTACACAACTTATAAGATTTTACAGAGAAAAAAAAATATAACTAAAAACGTACAAAAGGTAGACTTATCTCTAAGGTAATAAATAAAGATTTCTTCCAGCCTACCCAGCTTATGAAGCGATTATAAAGAAACGGCAGACATTGTGCACAATCAACCTTAAAGTTAAAATACACATGAGATAAGCAAAACAAAAAAAAAAATGAGAATGACTTACGAAACTATGAAATAAAAAATAACAAAAATAAAAATTATACACAGAAATAACTAAATTTTAAAAGAGAAAGACAGATAGTGATTTCTTAATCGTTTTTTAAAAACTGGCAGGGATGGGCTATCACGAACATGAAATGGGAGTGAATTCCATAAGTTAACGCCCTGAACACTAAAAGAGCGAGAATAGGCTTGAGAATGAGATTCAGGAAACTTCAATAACGAACGGACAGATTTGCGACAAGGAGAATCAGGGGAATGTAAAAAGGAGAACCGTTCACGAAGGTATTGAGGAGCTGCTGGGTTAAACAGTATTCTAAAAAGTAGACACAAAATATGAGTATTCCTGCGAAGACGAATAGGAAGTAACTTAAGCTGGGCTCTGAAGTTCGAGATATGGTCGTACTTGCGCAAGCCAAAGACAAAACGGATACATAGATTTTGGAGCCTCTCAAGTTTATTAATGAGTTCTTCAGTAGCATCTAGAAAACAAGAATCGGCATAATCTAGTATAGGTAAAATTAGAGTATGTATTAGAGAAATTTTAGTTTTGAAGGGGAGAAAGTTTTTTAAAGCATTTAGAGAATGAAAAGCAAAATAAACTTTTTTACATATATTGTTGATATGGGATTCCCAAGATAAATCTGAGTTGAAAATTACACCTAAATTCGTGACCTGGTCAGAGTAAGAGATAATAGAATTATTAAATACTATTGGCGGCAAATTTAAAATATCTAAAGAATTTAACATATACCGACTGCCAATAACTATAGCTTTAGATTTATTCGGGTTAACACAGAGACCATAGGACTGGGCCCAAGAATGAATAGCATCCAGATCTCTATTAATCATATCTACAGCATTTGTTAAATCTTCATGGCTAAAATGTCGATATAGCTGTAAATCGTCAGCATAGAGATGGTAATTGGAAGATATATAAGATGATACTGAATTTATAAAAAGGGAAAATATCAGAGGAGAAAGAACTCCACCTTGGGGTACACCAGCTGTAATATCTAGCCAATCAGAATAAGATTCTTTGTATAAAACACGCTGCTTACGACCCCGAAGGTAAGAACTAAACCAATCTAACGCAGAAGTCGAAATATTAAGCGAACGCATAATCCCAAGGAGCACATCAAAATCAACTGAGTTAAATGCGTTGCTAAAGTCTAGTAGAACTATCAAAGTAAGTCGTTTTGGATCAATTTCCAATCGAATATCATCGGAAACTTTCACTAGCGCAGTGACGGTACTATGGCCAGGCCTGAATCCCGATTGATATGAATTTAGCAACTTATTTGTGTGTAGGAAATCTGCTAATTGAGATTGAACGATACTTTCTAAAACTTTTGAAAGGAAAGGAAGTATGGAAATTGGTCGATAGTTTGATGCAACAGAAGGTTTAGAAATTTTGGGAAGAGGGATAACATTAGCCAATTTCCAAACAGCCGGAAACGAATTAGAAGAGAAAGAAAAATTAAAAATGTGAGTAATAATAGGGAGAATTTGGGGAATAATTAGTGAAATCATTCGAGAGCATATATTGTCACTACCTACTGCTGCAGAAGAAATAGAGAGAATGTGCTTTTTAACCACTTCCTCAGACACCGGTTTCAAAAAGAAATAGGGACAGTTAGGCAAACAAGTAGACGAGAGAGAATTGAGTGTAATAGTTTTAGTAACATCATTTAATAAAATTGGAGGAGTGGAAAAATATGTATTAAGAATATTAAGATCGGTAATACCATCACCGGAAGACTGAATTTTGCCAATGCCAAGAGATTTAAGGAATCTCCAAGTTTCCTGGGGATTAAAACTGGCGATAGTGTCGTGGATGTAACGACGCCTAGCAGAACGACAAGGCTTGTTACATTTATTGCGAGAGAGCTTATACTGATTTAAATTATGATCTGTAGGCAGCTTTTTATAACGACGATTTGCCCGATCTCTTACAGCCATGGCCTTTTTTATGTCGTCAGTTATCCAGGGAGATGGTTTATGTTTAATTTTGATTCTTTTAACTGGAGCATGGCTGTCATATAAGTTAAGAATTAAAGAATTAAAGCAACTCACTTTGGTGTCAATGTCAACACTATTTAATACCGGAGACCAATCAATAGCTATCGAATCATCTATTAATGACTCACAATCAATATTTTTGAAAGAACGACGAAGAGAGAAGGCAGCCTTAGCTTTTGGTACCCGAATTTTGTACGAGAGAAAAATTAAATCGTAATAAGAAAAGCAGGATGGGATTTGGCCGTGGATGTTGACACAGGATGGTTGTGAAACAATCATTAAATCCAGGAGAGATGGAGAGCAGTTTGGAGACTTGTGAGTTGCTGAGAGGGAAAGAACATGCATATTATATCGAGCAAGAAGAGAAAGCAGCCGATAAAAGTACAAAAATAAATTAAACTATGAAATAAAATAACATTAAAAAAAAAATCAAAAGTAATAATATAAAATTAGATATAAATTTGTTGACCCATATTACAACACCACCCCTATATAAAAAGAAAGAACATAAACAACATAATATAGAAAATTAATGGCAATAACATACACGGCAATTTATGACATTGTAACAATACCTAACCGACTTAAGGCCTTATGCAAACATGGCCATTACCTTGTCTGTTTTTAAACTGTCAGTTTTCAAAGTATATGTCAAAGTATATATCATTTGAGCGCTAAGTGTGAGTTTTTCTTTTCGCATTCGATCGTTTCGAGTTTACTAGGAATTTGTACGTGATTTGTACAGCGCCACCTAGTGGTAAACTGGTTTCTCACGTTTACCACTAGGTGGCGCTGTACAAATCACATACAAATTCCTAGTAAACTCCAAACGCGCTCACGATCGAATGCGAAAAGAAAAACTGACACTTAGCACTCAGATCTCTACGTATTGAAGCCCTGGGAAGTTTTTTTAACTATGTTTACATCAATAAGTCTGCGTGTATGTATGTGTATATGAAAACCTCTCTAAACTCTTAACCGCGCAGTATCGTGTAGTAATAGCAAGATCGAAACGCGAGTACATCATTAACAACACCGTTAACATCTTCATCAACATAGGCGACGGTTATCCTTTCTACCATTGTAACTGTCTGTTTATTGTCTTATAATACAAATAAAACCGGCCAGGTGTGTGTCGGGCCACGGGCAATGTGTGGTTCTGTAGTTGTCCATCACTATACAGAAGACTAATCTTTTGTACTTCAAGTATATTTTGTAAGTTTTGACCATTATTCGAAAACTTATAAAGCTTATTTGCCTGTGATAGTATTCTTTTTCATTATATAATATAAACACTTGTACTGTTTCACAAATGTAATTTAATTTTATTATTTAAGCATCATCAGGTTTCGCCTATTTAAGCATCATCAGGGCTTTCACATGAACATAACATATCATCAGGGCTTTCACATGAAAGCCCTGATGATGCCTAAATAGGCGAAATCTGATGATGCTTAAATAATAAAATTAAATTACATTTGTGAAACAGTACAAGTGTTTATATTATATAATCAAAAAGAATACTATCACAGGCAAATAAGCTTAAATAGGCGAAATCGGTTGGCTGTAAGTTTAAAAGTGGTCGTGTAATAAATAAAAAAATTAAATTACATTTGTGAAACAGTACAAGTGTTTATATTATATAATCAATATGATGCAGTATCACCAAGTGCCGACAATGGAAAGTATAAATTATAAAAAAATACAGTATTCTTTTTTAATTCCCACGGAAACACATACACATACCACTACCGTGATTTATTTATACATCCAGAAGTAACCATTAGTTGGCAAGAGGGGATACTGAACTCTATAAGAAACATTTAAAAACTTAATGTTTCACAAACGCATCCTTTATTTGACAAAATTTTCATCGCAAACCGACAATATTTTAATTGATCTGTCCAACGACACCCTACACCATACGGGTACGCTAGAAAAAAGACATTTCGGCTTTACCCATGTACTATAAAAATATTGTTAACTTCCCGCTACGTATGATCTTCGATTTTTTTTTTATATCATAAGATAGCAAACAAGCAGATGGGTCTCCTGATGGAAAGAGTCAACCATCGCCTATAGACACCAAAGATGTTAATGGTGCGTTGCTATCTCGTGGCGAGGTCTAATACCACATGCATAAGTTTACCGGCTACCTTACCCTCCACACCGGAACACGACAGCGCCAAGCACTGACGCTATTGCGGCAAGAATAGGTAAGGCGGTGGTACCAGACCCGGGCGAGACAGTGCAGAACTCTACCACCTAGTAGCCACGATGGTAGTGACTCGATAGCCAATCGGTCGCTTTTTACGACCTGCCTGGCAGAACGGCAGTTGGCCTATTCTACAAAGGAGGCCGGGACCAACACGGCGTAAATGCGGACGATCGGAATAAGTAACATTTAAATTTACTTATTATATTTAAATTTAAAAGTTTAATATTTTACAAACGCATCATTCATTTGGTTTGCCAAATTTTTTTTTGATCGATTGATGAAAATTTTTAATTGATCTATCCAACAACATACCACTACAACCAGTACGCAAAAAAAAAGAATATTTTTAATTTCCCGTTACATAGACCTACGTAACTTCAAAAATCAATAACTTCCTTATCTACGTACCTGTATGTACCTAAGGAAGTTACTGTTTTTGCCCCGATTTTCAAAAATCGAGTTTTCAAAGGATCTCTACGTTTTGAGGTCCTAGGGACCTTTTTCCAACTATTTTCACGACAATGTCAGTATGTCTGTATGTATGTATGTATGTGTGTGTATGTGTGTGTGTATGTGTGTGTATGTAAACATCTCTTACTTTCGAACAGCTTGACCAATCGAAACGTGGTTAGTGGCATCTAATTGACTCTACTTAACTTAGAATTTGAACCTATTCGGTCAAGATTTTAAGACCTCAAATATTTTTTTTGCAAAAGAGTATTTTTAATATAACTTCCAAATTAATGTACCGATTGAGTACAAAATCTGATCAACACAAATTGCATCAAAGTCGGTTTATCCAATCGGAAGTTCTTGTTGACGAAAAATTCCAAAAACAGTGTTTTTTCGACATAACTTCGAGATTTTTTAATCAATAATTTTTCGATCTTCTACAATATTTTAGTACTTAAAAAACTACGTAAAATTGAGTTTCTAAAATCAAAGTCGAATCAAGTTTTCAAAAGTTACGGCTTTTCAAATATTAATATTTTGTTGTTTACAGCAATCTTTTTTTATATTTCTAAAATAACTTTCAGTCTAATATACGATTGACTTAAAAAACAAATTAGTTTTTATTTCTAAAAAATGTCATACGTCAAATATCGTACAAAATCGTACAATTTATCTTATTTACTTGGAATTTATCAATAATGAAGTATCTTCACGCCCGTATCCCCGAAAGGGTAGGCAGGGGTACAACAAGTGCACCCACGATTAGCCGAAGATACTAGGTCCCACAAAGGTCCCACAATGTGATAGGTGGCCCGCCTATCGCCAACCGGGCCTTTCCTATCCCGGGCAATATTGTTTTTATCAAAAAACTGAAATTTTTAAATTGCCCAACCCAGGAATCGAACACGAGACCTCATGTGGTCAACTCCGACACTGGGAACCACTACACCAGAGGCGATCAATAATGAAAATTAAAAAAAAAATATTTTTGATATAACTTCGACATTTTTCAGCCTATATATGATGTAATTAAGACAACATTTTAGAGCTCAAACATTGAATGCCACTTGAAAGATCAAAATCGATCATCGTTTCCAAATTATTATAAATTTTCAGTCAGCTTTTTTATTATAAATGAAATAATTGTCATTTATAACAAAATTAATTTTTTTTTTTGAAAAAAAAATCTATGCTTAGGTATGGTTTTTGTTCCTTTAGCTTAAAATACTTCAATTTAGTGGGAATTTTCAGAGATAGCCTGCAGAATCCATCGGTCTAAAAATTTTTTTCAAAATATTGACTATTATCCATATTCATGTCAAAAAAAAACAGTTTTCTAGCACTAAGCGTTTTAGAGCTAAGCGCCGATGGACTAACATGACGAACCTATAACCTGTAAACTACGGAACACTAAAAAATGACTTGATACGTGTGGGTGTGACAATATGGCTCATTATTCATAACGCACGGCATGAGGCACAATACCACTTAACGGTCTTCAAGAACCCGACTAGCAACTTTGGAGTTTTTTGACCCCCTAGTATAGTAATCCAACGGGTATCACATCGTAGCCATTATTTGCGAGGAGTTTTACATCATCCTGTTCCGGTTCGTGGCTTGTACGGAAATATACCAAATAACTCCTTCGACTTTGTTCACGTACACATCGTGAGTGTTGTCCTTGATTTATATACATATAATAGGTCGGGGCAAAAGTATTTTCATATTTTGAATGTGTTATTAGTGATCAAACCTCTTTGGCTGTATGTACTCAATGTAACTGGCTATATCACTAAATCAGTCACATTGAATATCAGTTACTCAATACAGCCAAATCATAAGTTTACCGCCTACATGACCCTCTAAACCGGAACGCGACAGTGACAAACACTGACGCTATTGCGGCAGGAATAGGTCAGACAGTGGCACCATACCCGGGTGAGACAATGTAGAATTCTACCACCAAGTAGTCACGATGGTAGTTACGTATAGCCAATCGTTCACCTTTTACGACCTGCCTGGCAGAAGGATCTATTCTTCAAAGGGGCTTGGAAGCAAATAATATTCAAAAAAATTTTTTCACCCATTCTATCTTGAGCATAATTTATTTTATAGATGGAAACAGCGTAAAACAACGCATACTTACACGATTATATTGTACGCAAATTGTACGCTTGTGAGAACTATCTAAAATTGTGATTCTATTATTTGGTCTCCATATCATAATATGTAAGTCCACTAAATAATTAAAAAACTAACGCATACTTACACAATTATATTGTACGCTTGTGAGAACTATCTAAAATTGTGATTCTATTATTTGGTCTCCATATCATAATATGTAAGTCCACTAAATAATTAAAAAACTAACGCATACTTACACGATTATATTGTACGCAGATTGTACGCTTGTGAGAACTATCTAAGATTGTGATTCTATTATTTGGTCTCCATATCATAATATGTAAGTCCACTAAATAATTAAAAAACTAACGCATACTTACACGATTATATTGTACGCAGATTGTACGCTTGTGAGAACTATCTAAGATTGTGATTCTATTATTTGGTCTCCATATCATAATATGTAAGTCCACTAAATAATTAAAAAACTAACGCATACTTACACGATTATATTGTACGCAGATTGTACGCTTGTGAGAACTATCTAAGATTGTGATTCTATTATTTGGTCTCCATATCATAATATGTAAGTCCACTAAATAATTAAAAAACTAACGCATACTTACACGATTATATTGTACGCAGATTGTACGCTTGTGAGAACTATCTAAGATTGTGATTCTATTATTTGGTCTCCATATCATAATATGTAAGTCCACTAAATAATTAAAAAACTAACGCATACTTACACGATTATATTGTACGCAGATTGTACGCTTGTGAGAACTATCTAAGATTGTGATTCTATTATTTGTAGGTTTTTAAATTATTTAGTGGACTGACATGTAAACCTAAGATTTGCTATTGAGATATATGAGAGAGAAATTGTAATTTATCATCAAATGTGACACCTAAGGCCATTGATTCCGGTTTTACGTCTTTAACTGAGATCATATAGGTAGTGGAGATAAGTCACTTTCTTTCTTCGAATTTCATTCTTCGAACTTACCTTACCCTCAAAGCCGGAACACGAAAGTGACAAGAATTGCATGCTATTGCAGCAGGAATAAGTAATAAGTGGTAGGTACCAAATACTGTGAAACGACGTGACGTTTTGAAACTTCTAACACCTATAGTAGTCACGACGTAGTACGTAGTGACATGTACGGCCAATCGTACAGAACGTCAGTTGGTCTATATATATATATATATATATATATATATATATATATATATATATATATATATATAATTGGTATCTCGGAATTGGCTCCAACGATTTTCATGAAAGTCACAAATTAGGGGTTTTTCGGGTCAAGGAATCGATTCATCAAGGTTCCAGGTTCAAGAAAAGCTCGATTCCCAAGATATGGGTATGTGAAAAACCGAGCAAAGCTCGGTCAACCAGGTACAGAAAAAAAAATTATATATTCTACAGGAATCAATTTATCAAGGTTCAAGGTCCAAGAAAAGATCGGTTCCAAAAATATGTGAAAAACCGAGCAAAGCTCGGTCAACCAGATATTATTATTAATTAATAAGCAGTAATTTACTAATGATATTTGTCTGATAATTAGTCTTACTCGGCGTATAACACCAGCAATAATTTAAACCACTTGTTAAGTTTATGAGTTCATTACTTTGTCATAACTCTGTAAATTATTCGTTAGCAGATAGGTTTTGTTTCATTTGTTTGTAAACAAGATATCTAATTTACTTTATTGTTATTTAATTTGTGTCCTTTGAAACACAGCTTAAGCTTGTAAAATGGTGGAATGCGGGGATGGTCTGAGATGAGGCTTTAGTGAACCTTCTCTCTCGAGTTTTTTACTTTTTATGAATCGAATATAATAATAATTATAATAATAATCAAATATTGTATAATAATAATTATAATTATAATAATTTAATAATAATCGAAAATAGTATTATAATAATTAAACAAAAGGTGATGAAAAATGAATGAAAGGGTTGCAGTCATTATATGTAATTAAATATTATCTGTGCGACATATATTTTTTCATATAAAAACGAATCATTATGGATTGTCTCCATGATAATCACTAGGTACTAGATAGTGAAAGCCTGTAAATATAAAATTTTGACAAAATTCTTAAAACCGTTTCAGAGGAAACCAATTACATACAATAAATTTCTTGCTTAAAGTGTAGGATAATCCGTTGGTTCAAACATCGAAAAAATAACAGATGATCGATTACCAAAACACACACACACACACATATATATATATATATATATATATATATATATATATATATATATATATATAATGCGGGTTAGGGATGAAACTAGCTTGTAGGGATGAAATTAACTTGGTCAAGTGATATCAGCAGTCTCCGAAATCAACGTGTTAGCAAAAGAGAGATGAATGTGGAGGAAGCAAGGTATCGTTCTGGATTGTGATGTATGACACTCAGTTCTCTCTGTCTACTCCGTGAGGGATAAGACGTGAAGATATGTATGTTCCTTTTTAATGTGTATGTAAATACCTTTAAATTTAAAAATAAAAAACACATAATGTTATCATCATACAACTTTTCTGCTTCAAATACATAACTTGCGGAGCAAAACATGATAAAACCAAACAAATAACAAAAGTTTGATTGAAATATTGACTGAGATCTTTCTACAAGTAGCTGGTCATCACGAGACCCTCATATTTTAACGAGTGATATAGAAAATGTTACTTAGATACCTACTCATACAAAACTTTACTTAGATACCTACTCATACTAGCGCAAAAATTTGAATGTATAAGAGACGTCTGCTTCTATTTCCGTTAAACATATGTAGCTACATTTCAGCAAACAAGACGTTTGATAAGACCGCAAATCGGTGCATCCGTTAGGGAACTACGAGAGAGATACATATGTAAATATACATAGATAAAAGATACACACACATCCACCAGTGTGTTGCGTTGGCGGTTAAAATATTTTAGGTTTTAAAAAGAATATTTATTTCACATAAGAATTACGTTCACTTGATTTAAGAAATTTTAACATATTTTGACAAAACACATGTTTCTATTCGGACAAAACGTATGAAATCAATACAAATTAAAATGTAAGTTATTTTTGTTATTTTATTCTTTAATGCCGACATAGTGAACGTTAGATGTTCATACAGTCTAAACATTAGTTTTTACTGTCATTTTATTCAATTTAGTAAAAAGTAGTGAAAAGTTTATAACCCATTTTACAAAATACTCGCGAATGGTAGAGAAAGAAAATTGGCATAAAGCTTACATTGTAGAGGAGTGCAGAAACTTTAATATTTTTAAACAATACTAGCTTCAGCGTGTAGGCCGCTGCATTAAAAAAGTTTTTGGTGAATCCCGCGGGATCACTAAATTTTTTCAGGATAATGACATGAGTTAAAACCATATCTCAATAACTACTGAACCGATTTTGATGAAATTTAGCCTGTTCCCTAAGTTTGAATATCCCCGACTTAAATCAAAACAATTATCTCGATATAGATTTTAGTCCCCGTGAAATAATATATAAACATACAAACATACATACACTTATGAAATTTAGTTCACGTATTTGGACCCTTAAATAGATCATCATACTCAAATATTACCTAATTCCAACAATATTACACAGATACATCTCAAACTACTAACCTCTTTTTTCGTCGGTTAAAAAGAAAATCAGTTCATCCCTTAAAAAAGTAATGTTGTTGAAGTTGTGTATCTAATAGAAATTTCTTTTACTTAATACGAAAATAATTTACTGTATTCAGCTTTCGAATTGGTGGTGGAAGACTATTCCAGCATTTCGTTGCAGCAAAGTCAAAAGTCAAAATCAAATATAGATGCAGTAGGAATACATTAAATTAATAAACATAAGCACAACAAAAGCTATATTCATTTGACAGACATCATAACATAAAAACTTTTATACTACTATGTTTATGGCTATAATCTGTTGTCAAACTTAGCAGAGAATTTATTGTGAAACTTGTTAAGTTTGACCATACACTCTCTGCTAAGTTTGTTGGTCTATAGGCTGTTGTTAAACTTAGCAGAGAGTTTATTGTTTAATCTATGGTCGAGTTTCCACCAGAAGGCAAATCGCTAGTCTTATATAAAAGGGTGGATAATTGTATTAATTAAACTATTAAATTATATTAATCAAACATATTTACTTATTTACCTTTTTATTTTACACAAATTTGCTTTGTACAATTTTGTACTAGCGACATAGTAATTTATATTTCTACATCTATATTATAAAAACTGGCCAAAGAGAGTCATACCACACTCGCTTATAAAGGGTTCCGTAAAAAAAACAAAATATAATAAACTTATACCACAGTGTAACTGACTATTATAACATCAACGAAAATAAGTTTGTATTTGTCCAAGACACTATCAAATATGTTATTCAAGCATGCACTATCTCATTATGTAGCGTTTTCTACATTCCAAATGTAAACAATACAGTACCATAGTCTCCGAGTAAAATGACTGTGACGCACGGACAGACGGACGTACGGACAGACGGAAATACAGACAGACGAACATGACTAAATTGTAAGGTTACCATTTTTGCCATTTGGCTACGGGATCATAAAAAGTTAAAGATTGTAAAGTTTGGGAGTTTGTAGGAAGTAAACTCTGGATCTACTGAACTGATTTTGGAAATTATTTCACCGGTGGATAGTTACAGTTTTTTTACATATTCGGTATCAGAATATAGTGATGGATATTTTATAGTATTACCTGTATAATTATTTCATAAAATATTAATTTTATTTGCAAACTTAATGAGAGAAGCTCTACCGATGCCGGATCTTGAGCTAATATGCGAAGTACTTTACATTTACACTGTAAAATACATAATTAAACTGTGATTAATCTGTGTCTACACATAGACGGCAATCAAGACAATATATTACTATAACATCATAAAGCAAATATTTAGTACCCCTTTTTATGACAATTACGCGAACGAAGGAGTTTAAAAGGAGATTATTAAAGTCTTACAAGAATAAAACTTGAGACGAAATTAGCAAATTAATTTAATTTACAATAAGCCCATATTAGAATTCAACGAATACATTTTAGTAGCAAGTACATTTTAAAAAGGAACGTACTTGGAAGTTAGAAAGTAACAAACTTGTACGCTTTTTCTTACTTCTAAATCAAGCAAATTTTTTCTGAAATAAAGTTGAAACTTTCTTTTATTTATATACAACCAAACCTGTTAGAAAAATGTCGGATTAGTAAGAAGCAAAATATTAGATAAACTATCGTACAAAATGCAACAAAAATGGGAGTATTTATTACTGTAGTCAAAACTTACAATACAGAGTGCTAAGTGTGAGTTTTTCTTTTCGCATTCGATCATGAGCGCGTTTCGAGTTTACTAGGAATTTGTATGTGATTTGTACAGCGCCACCTAGTGCTAAACTGGTTTCTAACGTTTACCACTAGGTGGCGCTGTACAAATCACATACAAATTCATAGTAAAGTAAACTCCAAACGCGCTCACGATCGAATACGAAAAGAAAAACTCACACTTAGCACTCAGAAGGCTGTATAAATAAGATAATCTTAGTATTGCCCTAAAAAATAAGTGTCATCCATTTAATCTGTGATTGGGTGACAATAAATTTTTATTGTTAACAAAGACTGTTCATATTTTAAGTGGTTAAAATGAAATAATCTTCATGTATTATATCTAAGTTGATAATATATTGCGACGTGAATGACTTAAAATAGTACGTAATTATTGTAAATTTAAGTAATCATAAAATTTATAGATTTTCGGTGGCGCTACAGAAATTAAGAGCTCTCCAAACCGGAATATGAAAATGAGAATTATGATGATGTTGCGGCAGGAATAGGTAGAAGGTGGTACCAAATACTCCAACTTAAAAGAGATTTATTGTTTAGCCGTGGTTGAACTTCAGCCACATAATCGAGATCGTGGTCAAGCGGCTCTCTATCGATAATAAAAAACTAGAATAAAAACGTCCGACCAAAAAAAAATTAGGTAGCGCTGCAGCATATAATAAAGTGTAATATATATTCACGACCAAAACGACTATAAGTTTTTTTTATATCATAAGATAGCAAAAAAGCAGATGGGTCTCCTGATGGAATGAGTTAACCATCGCTTATAGACACCAATGGTGTTAATGGTGCGTTGCTATGTTTTGGCGAGGTCTAATGCCATATGCATAAGTTTACCGGCTACCTTATCCTCCAAACCGGAACACGTCAGCGACAAGCACTGACGCTATTATGGCAGGAGTAGTACAGGCGGTGGTACCAGACTCGGGGGAGACAATGCAGAACTCTACCACCTAGTAGCCACGATGGTAGTGACTCGTATAGTCAAGCGGTCGCCTTTTACGACCTGCCTGGCAGAACGGCAGTTGGCCTATTCTTCAAAGGAGCCCGGGACCAACATGGGAGAAAAGCTACGTAAAATTCACAATTATTTCATACTATTTTAAGCCATTCACATCGCAATATATCGGCAACATAGGCATAATCACAAATATTATTTGATTTTAACAGTTAGTTTAATGTACTACATACTAGAGATACTGTGCTAAGTTCAAGTCGCGTTATAATTTATTAACACTTGATGCAGCGCTGAAATAATAATAATTCGTCAAACCAAATTCAAAATTAAGCAGCGTGACAGCGTTTAATTTTGATTTATTTTATTTATTTATTTTATTTGGATTGCCAACAGAAAGCATACACTCTAGACTTTATGTAATACATAATGAGAGATGGCAGTGTCTTTCTTCCCAATTATAGGCAACCATAGCTTATACAGTAAGCTTAAAGTTCGAATTACATATTATGAAATCATATAAAATTATATCAAAAGTGAAAAATATAAAGTGTCAGAAAAAAATTGATTAAATAATGTCATGCAATGATACAGTTGGACGTAGTTACACGAAAAGAATCCAATCCGCACAAAATCAGTAGGGCTACTCTTGAAAACCGATTTCAATCTTAAATGAATATTTAATAAATTTTAAGGTATTTCGTACTCTGGACAACTATATTCAATTACGGATTTCGAAATTTTTTGAAACTACTCATAATTGCTTTTATTCGTTATTTTGTTTAAAATGGCACTTAAAATTTCCACTTGTAACACTAGCTTGACGTGTAACGATGACTTCTATCTCCAATAATTAGGTCGTTACTATACTGAATCAATGCGGGCAATATTGGTTCCAAGAGTTACCGTTTTTTGACGACATTCGAAACTTGTTGTTGTTATCAATATTGGTTTAAAATTTATATTGTTTTCAAGAGTAGGCCTGCAGTTTAGAAATATTGAAGTTTGAAGTTGGATATTTTTTAATTTTTTAACGTGCCATACATGGGGACTAGTTCTGACGTTGAATAAAGTAATAGAGAGCTATTTTTGCTAAGATGTTTTTTACTGGCCAATTGTATTGATGTTTAGCATCAGTTTGGTGCACTTAACTCATTTTTGACCATATTGTGGATTGGATCCTTTTCGTTTGACTACGTCCAATTATATTAAAAAAGAAAAACACAATTATATTAAAAAAGAAAAAAAAATGAAAAAAAATTTACAAAGTCAGATAACAAATTGAATAAATAATGTCATACAATAACACAATTACAATAATACTAGTACGATTATCGCATATGCAATAAAAACTTACAGATCTAGGTATTTATGTCATATCACAGTAAAATTAGAATCATATTTATAATACCATTATAATAATATATTATATAATATTATATAAATGTTATAATAATATTAGAATAATATTCCTAATAGTGTTTATGTTAGAATTATTTGTGAGATGAAAAAAAACACATGATTGATTGCTATATATTCGCCACCTAAAGGTCGTAACCACCGTGAATTTTGTGTTGCTTACGCGTTTTATTCAACGAGCTCTGACGTAGGTGCAATCCATAGACTGCACTTGAATGAAATACAAGTGGCGTGACGCGGGCCTTGTCTAGTACGTTAGTACATAGAAATATTTGTTTAAAAGCTGTTTCCTGTGACAAGAAATAAAAATTTAAAAAATAAAAACTTGTTATTAAATAATACCGCTTCAGTATCTTCATGCCCGTATCACCGAAGAAGTCGGCAGAGCAAGTATATTCGGCAAACCGTGGGTGCACTGGTTTTACCGAATATACTTGGTCCTACAATGTTATAGGTGACAAGCCTACGCGGGACTTCATGTAATAATGCCGACACAGGATCACTTGACCACAGAGGCGATTATGTCGCTATATAATATGCTTAAAAATGTAAAGTTCGTATTTTTGAGTCTGATAACCCATATATCAAGACATGGCAGGTGGTGACCCTAATCAAGGACTCAACATAATTGTTAATGCAATTAGTATTGTTACATATGACAGCAATCTATGATAAAGTAATACTTAAAATGTTGTTGTGAAAGAGGAATAAGGGGAATTAGAAAACAATTAAGAGGTTTATATAATAATGCATTATTGCAAAGGCCGAGAAGTAGGCAATTAGAAGCGAGTATGAGCTTGAGAAGGCGGAGCCGCAAGCGAGGTCTTCAATGATACCAGACTGGCAATTACCATTTCCGCCGATGCACATACATATATTATTTTTCCCAAAAAAATTAAAAAAGTTTTTTTATAATGGTAGATGGTAGAATTCTGCACTGTCCCGCCCGGATTTACCCTCCAAACCGGAACACGACAGTGACAAGCACTGTCGCAATTGCGGTAGAAATAAGTAAGGTGGTGGTACTAGACCCGGTCGAGACATTTAAATATTATTAATTATACTTAATTAAATGAATAAAATTAAATAAAATTAATTATACTAAATTAAATGAATAAAATTAATTAAAATTAATTATAAAGGCATAATATATGGCGTTTCTTTTCATATTATAATATAGCGAACGAATAGACGACCCTCCTGATGAAAAGAGACAACCATCGGCTTTAGACACCAAAGAAAGAAAGAAAGAAAGAAAATATTTATTTGCAAGAATATGGGTGTTACAAGTTGTTAAAAATAAATTAAGTTACCGACATATTCTACCAATATATGGTGTGCAAATGTGCAAAGATGTTAATGATGCGTTGCTATCTATGTGGCGCGGTGTTAATGCTATTTACATAAGTTCACCGGCTACATTGCCCTCCGAACCGGAACATAACAATGACAAACACGGACGCTATTGCGGTAGGAATAGGTAAGGCTACCACCTATTAGCTATGCTGATAGTGACTCACATGGCTAATCGTTCACCTCTTACGAACTGCCTGGCAGATGCCAGTCTGCCTGATGGTCTACTCTTCGAAGGAGCCCGGACCAACACGGAGGAAAACTTTAAATTAGATACAGCGTGCAGCCCGTTTCATTATAAAAAAATTTGGTGAATCTCGCACAAACAACTGATTTTCCGGGATAATAAGTATTCCTGTATGCTATTCCACTTACCGTTCTAGATTTTTTATCCAGATAATCATCTACTTGTGTGCCAAATATCATCCAAATCTGTTCAGTAGTATTTGTGTGATTGAGTAACCTTCATCCGAATATTCAAACCAGAGCTTCTATTAAAAAGATAAAATTAATTAAATTTGCTATGATCCGGGAACTATTCTATGTGTTTTTCGCGATGGTACCAAAAAAAAAACGTCGGTTTAATAAATGCATAAGATTCACCGATGGTCCGGACAAAAAGAAGACTCCAGTGGCACAATTACCACCCACATCCACCACACTTTTACAACCACGACCACGCCGGCACCAAGTATAAAAGCACACAATTTATGTACGTACTCAACGCACGTTCCACTTCGAAACCGATGCATCTTCAAGAGAAACGAATATTACTTCACTCAACGCGAGCGTATGTAATACTCATCATATCAAATTTAATTAATTTCATCTTTTTAATAATGGATTTCCGCAAAGTAGCGCTCTGAATCAAAAAAACAGTAGCAGTCGTGGGACTGCCGATAGAAGTGAAAACGGAACTATTAAGTTGAGAGTAATTAAAACTATATGCAAAACATAGCTATAGATATACTATTATCATTAGCATGTCGGTGACGCGAACAGAGGATTTTACCCTCTACCAAAACGCTCAACGCGCCTAAAGAAGTTTTCACTTCAATAAAATACCATAGCTTTTATAACATTGATAGTATAGGTTCTTAAAATTATTAATTCGCATATTTACTAGTTAACGCATGCAATAGTAAATTAATCTAAATTTTATTTCTCTACCACCTTACCACTTATCGTTCTAAGTTGTTTATACCAATAAACGTCAAACTAGCAGGTGGCTCTCCTGATGGAAAAGTGACCATCGCCTGTTGACATCAAAAAAATAAATGGTGCGTTGCTATGGCAGGATCGCTATGTCACATGAATAAGTTTATCGGCTACCTTAATCTCCAAAGCGAATCAACACAATAACAAGCATGGATGCCATTTCGGCAGGAATAGGTAAGGTGGTGGTACCATATACCTAGGAAAGACGTTGTAAAACTCTACCACTTAGTAGTTACGGTGGTAGTGATACGTATAGCCAATCAGTCGTCTTTTACTATCTGCCACAATGAAAAAAGGCAATGAAATCAGTAGATGGTTTTTCAGATCGAAAGAGAAAATTATCTCTCCGTCAGGAAAATCATCTGCTTATTTGCATTCCTATAATAAGATCACACACACACACACACACACACACACACACAGACACACACACATACACACACAAACACACATACACACACAAACACACACACTTAATACATTTTATAAGTTGGTCGACTATTACTCAAACATTTGTAAAGCCTCTTAAGCCGTGATAATTTTCCTTTTAACTTCATTACATGATGATTACTACCATGATTTTTTCCATCCCCAAAAAAAACACACACACACACACAAACAGAAACACACACATACACACACACATGATACACACACACACACAAACACACACACACACACAAACACACACACACACATGACACACACACACGACACACACACACGACACACACACACACACAAACACACATACACGCACACATAAACTTACGTATCTATTATATTAATGTCACTGATATACAGTAAGTATATCAATAGCGTACTTACTAGGAAAATCGGTATAGGTTAATCGCGTTCCCATTCATAACTACTAGTTAAAAATCGACATTCAGCCGAGTTCGTTGTCACCGTTAATGCGAATGTGCGCCTTGTAACTTTGTTGTCACACCATGATACACTCGTGTTAACTAATCGCTAAAAATCGTGGCTTATCTCTGTCAACGTTAAGTAGAAGTGGCTTCTAACATTTTACCTTAATCAATAGGATAAAACAGCTTGAGGTTTTTCATATATTATTAAAGGACAGCAAACATCTATACATATAATAAAATCGTAGGAAAGTCAAAACTGTATATTGAATATTTTTTTAAAAGAATACTTGGCGCGTGATCTACAATGGATATCGAAGCCAAAAATATAGTTTTTAGAATTTTTGTCTTTTTGTCTGTTTGTCTGTATGTATGTCCGGGATAAACTCAAAAAGTACTGCATGGATTTACTTCAAATTTTGCATGAATATTACTAACAGGTCGGGTCAACATAATATCACGCTATCACCTACGGGGGAGGAGCTGTGCGGAGTAAACGAAGTCCGCCTGGACGAAGTCGCTGGCAACAGCTAGTATATAATAATTATTATAACTTTTTATCAAACTTGATGACTATTGTTTAATAAACTGGGTTGTTGTAAACTCGCCACAATAGTAAATTTGCAACACAAAAAAGATCTAAAAAATATCGCCATTAAAGATAAAAAAATTCGCCACAATCCTAATTTTGCATTGTGAACTCACCACACACCTTTTTTAACAATTGTATGTTTGCAACATTGATTCTTTCCATACAGATCGCAGGAAAATCAAATAAGAAATAGAACTAGCGATCGCCTGTGGCCGAAATTCGACAAAACAATTAAATATATTTTATCTTTTGATAACTGACTTGCTGTAAAGAAAATAGTATTCATGTGTGTACATTTTCATGTTTGCCACATGAATGTAGTGTGTATAAAGTTTCTTTTTATTAATTTTTTGTATTTTTAAAGCATTTTATTTAAAAATGCTAGGTTTTTGCAGTTCTCCGTAATGTACACTTTAACTGTACCTTTCATATCCCACCGTACGCGCAATTGTCTTGAGAGTCAAGTGTCCCCGCCCCTCTGCAGGCTAAAAGGTTGGTTTTGGGGATGGGAAAAAATGATGGTAGTAGTAAATATAATGAAGTTAAAAGGAAAATTATCACGGCTTAAAAGGCTTAAAATTTTTTTGAGAAATAGTCGACCAACTTATAAAGTGTATTAAGAGAAGTTTTTATTGGGGGAAGACCTGTGGCGCGGATACATATTGGTTATTGACGTTGAATAGCTTAAATTTCCATAGTAGTCCTTTTCTTAGTCCGCATCATTGTGATAGGCAGCTTTAGAACCCTACATTGCGCGTGGTCCAATACGCACTTACCAATTTATTTTAAATTTTTGTTCAAATGCAACTGATCGACGCACTCTCGTTTTTTGTTACATTATAACTATTTTTTTAAATTTAAAGTCTATGTAATCAGGCTCATTTTTTAACGTGTCAAAGAACTGTAATGAAATGAGTTTCATTCTATTCATTTTGTTATTTAATTGTTCATGTCACGCTTCTGCTAAGTTGATTGTCCTAGGGTACCATGTACCCATTGGACATATTTACCCATACCCTATTATTTATCAAGCGGGCACACGTATAAAGGAGCATAGTTTAGGGACATATGATGAAAAAGCAAGGGGCTAAAACTATTATTTTGCTTGCTAACACTACTTTCTACAATATTTATACAAAGTTAAAACATGTGGCGAATTTACAATAGGTAGTATGTACCTATTTATATACCTGTGGCGATTTTACTTTGAATGTATGGAACATCTAAATAATGTGTCTAAATAATAATGCGGCGAATTTACAACAGTCCAATACACTGCCTTGATTTACACTTAATAAGCAATCTTTAAACTCAACAATTGTAATGAAATAAATGACACAATTACAATAGTCTCAATATATATATGTATATATATATATATATATATATATATATATATATATATATATATATATATACATATACATATATATATACACATACAAGAGCGTACCTGGAGCTCTGTAGCACAGATTTCGACCTTCCAGATGCTCACAATTTTAATTGTGTACTTACTACCTACACTTCGATTAATAATTATCAAAAATTGTCATACTTCCGATTGTATATTTTCCTCGTAAGCAGTAAATAAATTAATATTATTATATTAATGAAGCTTGCAAGATTTGACCCACAACAATACGACAAATTAAATAAAAATTAGTAAAAATATGGCTCTCCTGAACAAAAAGGTGACCATGGCCTATAATAGCGGTGTTTCTTAACTAGTATCCCGCGGTCTCCTAGAGGTCCTCGACCATATTGTGTATGGGGGTCCACCGTCTTATCTATAGACAGTTGAAAAGTATCTTCACGCCTATATCCCCGAATGAGTAGGCAAAAATACAACAAGTGCACCCACGATTAGCCGAAGATACTTGGTCCAACAAATGTGATAGGTTTCAAGCGTATCGCCAACCGGGCATTTTCCAATCCCGGGCAAATTTGTGTATCTTAGAAAATTGAAAAAACAGTTGTTTTATGTGCCCGATCCGGGAATAACGAACCCGGGTCCTCATGTGGTCAATGCCAACGCATTGGACCATTAGACCACAGAGGCGATCATGGCGATGGACAATTGAATTAATGAATAAATGCCAATATTTCTTATTAAGCGGGTCCTTGAAACTGTGCTTGATTTTCTAGGGGTCTTCGGACTGATCAAGGCATACCTATAGTAATACACATATTTATCTATGGATCAAGGGTAAGGAAACGGCCTATAGACATCAATGTCGTTAATGACGAATTGCTATCCACGAGGCGGGCTTAAATGCCGCCTACATAATATAAACGTTACCTTATCCTCCAAGCCGACACACGACACTGACAAGCATTTATGCTATTCTACTACATAGTGACATATTGAGAAAATTGTTCGTCTTTTTATATCATGACAGCAAGTGAGCAAGATCGCGCTAGTGATAGAAAGAGACAACCATCGCCTGTAGACACCAAAGATGTTATATGGCGGGATTTTAATGCCATATGCACAAGTTTACCTTATCCTCCAAACTGCAGCGGCAGGATTAAGTAAGGCCATGTGAGAGTTAGTTTATGATAAGTCATTGATGCTTACGGACAAAGGCTTCCTGCCCATTTGAGATCACTTCTACAAAAAATAATTAATGTTTGCTAACTCTGGGTCAACGCTCTTTCAATTCTTGTAAATATACATCAAATACAAACATAATTAATATTCTTTATTAACACAACAATGTTTTTCACAGTTATATAGATACACTACTGGCCATTACCGGCATTACAAACAAAATTACATGACCTATTATTTGCATAATTTTAATTGCGATTTTAATTGCTAAACAGACAGACAGACAGAGGAAAATTAAACGGCCTATTTTTGTGCAATTTTCATCAATATCAGTCAATCCATTCTCGAGTTATAACGAGAGATAAAGTTATACACATAGACATTAGTTTTATAATTTTAAATATTTTATCTATTTGTCTGTATGGCATGCAACCATTATAACTCGAGAATAGTTTAACCGATTTTGATGAAAATTACGACAATGATAGGCCGTATAATTTTTGGTGGCCTTTCTGTCACCTGTGAACCTTTTATTAAGAAGAGTAGTTTAAACAATATTGGAAAACTGACAGGCAGACAAATTATTAAGTAAGTAGACAACGTAAAAAATCTATGAGCTTGTAGACCCTATATATATATATATATATATATATATATATATATATATATATATATATATATATATATATATATATATATATATATATATATATATATATATATTTATATATATATTATAATGATGGTCAATTCAAAATCTCTTGAGTGCCTTTTGATAGGCACTCAAGGGAATTCTCTGAGCTCTAATTTTTTTATTATTTTTATTAGCCAAATAAACTTATTTCAAACATTGAAAAACACAACCCGAGTGAAACAACCATTTTTAATTCGATTTACGATATTTGACGTAGTTTTTTTAATAAGGAGAGCTGACTTGATTTTTAAATAAATCGGTATATTAGCCTGAAAGTTATTTTAATAAATACAGACATTCTAAAATTTTAACATGCAAATAATTTACAAGATAAAATTAAAAATTTCAAAAGCCCCCGACACATTTTCTTATCCTTAGACCGCCATTCTGTTTCATATGCATCATTCAAGAGCAAAATGTGAAAAGATCTGATGATCTTAGAAAGGAGATCTTACAGAATCAGGTTAAGTTTACCATGGTTCCTTAC
The DNA here is from genome assembly GCA_036924255.1 of Apodemia mormo. Taxonomy (NCBI): domain Eukaryota; kingdom Metazoa; phylum Arthropoda; class Insecta; order Lepidoptera; family Riodinidae; genus Apodemia; species Apodemia mormo. The sequence continues at coordinate 3,238,994 of JAUPFN010000004.1, forward strand.
TCAATCAGCTTTAGTTGTTTTATTGCAATGCTTCTGTGGTCTCCAGCTCCACCATGTAACCCTGGAAATTATTCTGATTCAGAGTGTTTGTAAAAATATTGCAAATAAGTCCACACTCAACGGCCTTATTTTGAGTTCAGGAGTTCCATGGCCACTTTCTAGTTAATTATAAAACTCTACGAATCTCCTAGCCAACAATACCTACCCAATCTCAGATGACCACCTTCCGTTCCGTTCCGTCATTATTATATTTAAGCATTATGTTTTTTGAAAAAAATTATGGTATCATAGATTGTGACCACCTACTTCAGTGTTTATATAAATGTCCCATACAACTATCCACGGCATCCTATAACTTTGACCTTTTATATATCTGTCAGTAGAACAAGCCTCTTAAATAATTCATCTCTACTTAGGATTTGTGCTGAATATAACCGAGCGTGTGAGTTCATCGATATTGACATTTTTCACGACACATTCTTAGGGTTCAAAAAGAAGTTGTCTGTGTACCTGCTTTCTAAGTAAGTAGGTAATTTCAATTTTTTTTATAATTGCTGTATTATTCTTGTTACTGTTACAGTATATTAGTTAATTTACAGTTTTTATTTTTTACTTTTTGTTAGTTGCAGTAATATGTCGTAGTTTTTAAGTGAATGTTGTACACATCTTTTATTGTATGCATACAAGAGCCTTTTTTAATGTAAGATTATATTTAAATTATTGTGTGTACTGCTGTTGATGTGTCAAATAAATAAATAAATTATATCTTAGAAAACATCCGACTTTTAAATTTTTGCAAAAACAAATCGAATTAGCCAACATTCCATACAATTAGCCAACATAACCAACATATGAGTTTGTCTGGTTTAGCTTAGTTCTCATGGACTTCTCTCAGCTCTATCATCAGACACTGGAAACCATTCTGCTCTAAAGTCCTTAAGAGAACGAAACAAACGAGAACAAAAATAGATGGTGCTGCTTATTTTCCCATGATTCTCTTTAAAGTTCGCATGACCTTCTTGCTTCACTGTAAGAACCTGGAAATCATCTAGCCTCAAATTATTTATCAAAACAGAACAAATAATGCCAAACTATATGGGTTAATCTCGTTTAGTTTAAAAATTCCTGTAGCCTATCTCGTTTAGTTTTAAAAGATCCTAAAAATCAATCAACACCAAAAAATACGCCAAGATAAACTGAATTAGCCCATACTTGATGGATTTATCTGCACTAGGTTAGGAGAATTCATGGACTTCTTGCAGTTTTATCATTAGTCACTGGAAATCATTTTTTACATCATAAGATAGCAAACAAGCAGATGAGTCTTCTGATGGAAAGAGTCAACTATCGCTTATAGATACCAAAAATGTTAATAGTGTGTTGCAATCTTGTGGCAAGGTCTAATTCCACTTGCATAAGTTTACCAGCTACCTTACCCTCCAAACCAGAACACGATAGTGGCTAGCACTGACGCTATTGCGGCAGTAACAGGTAAGGTGGTGGTACCAGACCCGGGCGACACAATACAGAACTCTACCACCTAAAATGTTCTGTTCCAAAATCCTTATAAGCATGAATCAAATGAGCCCAAAATCGGTTGCTCATATTTAATTTAAAGTTCCCATAACCGTCTTCCTGCTCCATCTTAAGACCCTGCAAATCATCTAGCACCAGTCAAAAAGGAACAAATATATCCAAGCTTGATAGTTATATCGTGCCTAGTTTAAAAGCTAATATGGCCACCTTCCAGTTTCATTATCAGATTCTAAAAATTATCCAGCACCTAAGTATATCTCAGAAAAAACCCAATCAGCCTACACTTGATGAGTTTATTTGGATTTGCTTAAAAGTTCTATTAGACATCTTCTAGTTCTATCATCAGGCACTGGTAACCATCGTGCTTCGAAATCTTCGTAAAATTTTTACTCCATTTTATTCCAAAGATAGAAACTTTGACTTCGATTCAGCTCTATTATAAGATCCGGAAATCGTCTAAAGAAATAAAAAATTAATTTTTTTTAAATAGAAATAAAAAATTAAATTAAAAAATAAATTGTCTAAAGAAATCGTCTAAAGAAATAAATCGAATTCCAGACTTGATGGGTTTTTCTTGTTTGTTTCAAGAGTTCCCATGAATAACTGTTTATTCCACCATCACATCCTAGAAATCGTGTAGCACCAAATTGTTTGCAAAATAAAAACTGAACTAGTCCCCGCTCGATGGGTTAACGTAGTTTAGCTTAGAAGTCCTCGGGTACTTCTAGCTCTATCATCAGGCACTGGAAGCCATCCGTCTCCTAAGTCCTTTTAATATTGAATCAAACGACCTCAAACTCGATGATGTTGCTTTATTTTATTCCAAAGTTCCAATAACCTCCTTCCAGTTCATGAGACCCTGAAAATTGTCTTGCACTAGAGTGTTTGTCCAAACTGAAATTACGTGCTAATTCAAAAAAATTACCTCGTTTAGTTTAGCAGTTCAATCGTTTTTTGAATTTGCATCTTGATTCTGGAAGTTACTGTGTCACTTTTTCGACCCAATCATCAGAGTCTTATCATCATAAGAAAGAAGTAATCGTAACAAAATAAACGACTCCAAACTCCACTATTATAGCACTTTCTATCTGTGAGTCACAATGGCACTCTCACGACACCATCTTCAGATCTTCGACATTATATGTAATGGAAAATACGCATCAAAAAAACCAACGAGTCCGAATTTGATTATCTTCTTTTTATATGCTACATGTCAGTTTCGAAAGCGCTCTTTCAGCTCTATCTTCAGATCCTGGTCATCGTGAGCACTAATCAAACATGGTTATCATGTCAAAACTCTGCATCTGAGATTTACGATCTTGAGATTAGTTAGATGGTACCATAGAATTGTATTGGCACTGAGCTTACACAAGTCTGCCAAATTTTTAGTAATAACGGATATCAGAAAGCCGTTAAAAAGTGGTTTGCAATATAAAGAAAATCTGTCATTTACATACAAAAATTGCTAGTTAAAAAGATGCTGATGATCTTCGAATGAGGATCTTATAGTAAGGTCAAAGTAACTTCGTAATTGCAATATGAATCAGAAACAAAGTATTGATAAAATCGAAATCGACAAGTTGCTTAATTCCTTTTATCACTTCGAAAGGGCTAGTGATTCCAATTCACCGCCATTTACTGGTTTGTCCGATGGCGAGGTAAGTGGTAATCCTCACTGCCATATTTACTGACATAAGTATTACTAACATAAGTTAACTTGAATTGTGCCAAATTCCATACTACACTGTCTTTTCACTTTTTCGCAGCAAAACTCACCTCTAGACCAGACTACCTTTATGGTAAAAATAATACAAGAAATAGCTAACACGATTATCTGGATGTAAATTTATTGATAATGAAAAAACTTGTACGGTATGATTTATTCCATTATTAACGGACTTACATACAAACAGACTAAAACTATATATTATATGTTTTAGCACTTGTGCTAGGGAAATCTTTAAAAACCTAAAAAAGAAAAAGTTTTATTCAGTCACTTCAAAATTTTTCCAATTTTTTCAAAAGTCTATCATGTACGTAATCACATGTTCACATTGTGTAACGATTTTCATCATGATTGATCAATTGATTCTTGAGGATATACAGAAATACGGAAAAACAAATAAACAAATTTCCAAATGGTAAACTTGACCATCAAATGCAAAATGTAAATCAGTAGGTCCAAAAATGAATAAGTATCACGAAATAATAAAATTGAGACACTAGAGATATATTATACAGGTATATAAAAGTATTTATACAGATATCGAAAAATACATTTGCATTTCCAATATCTAATAAACTATTACAAAGTGAATTGTATTAGGTAGATGTTAAGGGATGACATGAAACACTCGAGTAGGGCGAATTCTATATAAGTGGCAGCCAAATGAGCGCGCGAATCAGTCGTACCGTGATCCACAAGCGGCCGTCACAGGTGGGTCGCCGGAATTAAACGCGGTCACTCGAATTTTTAACTCCAAGACACGCGCCTCCTGCGCTGAAGAAAAATCTCCCATCTCAATGAGGTAAGTCTAAAATTTCAGCCATGCGAATTTATTAAGCAATAAACGCGAGCGATTTGTTTTTGTCGATTTGGAAATGTTTGAGACGATTAAATTGTGTGAATTTTACTTTGTAATTCACTTTGATTGAATCGAAATTGATTGCTGTTTGTATTAGTATGAATGTTTTAGGTTTTAATGTTAGAATATTTGTCTTGTTTTTGTCAAATTTACAAGCATATGCAAATTATTTTTGTGTGTATTTTGGATGAGAAATGAAAAATTAAAGAAATAAATTTTCGAGTCAATAGATTTTCTGTTTTATGAATGTTGTATATTTCAAATGAATATTAAGTTTATTTAAATTTATTTTTTAAAATTTAGGTATATAATTTAATTATCATACATCAGTCCATATTTAATGTAAAACATTATGAGAAATCTCTTTAAGGTTTTTAAATTATTTTATTTTGTTTTATTTCTCAATTTACATGATGATACGTGGTGAAAGGCTAAAAATGAAAGGATAATAAGATATATATTTGTAATTACGAGAACAGAGAGCCTTAGACTCATATATCATCTCTAATGTAACGTGTCACCTATTATAATAAAAAAAATTGTTATTTACTTACTACTTATATTTAAGATGTTATCACGCAAACTTTTAATGAATCAAACGCAATGGATAAAAATATTTTAATACAATAAGGTCATAAAACATCTTTATGAAAAGTTAATTTTATTTTATATAGTTCTATGCTTTAAGCAAATATAAAAAATGTATGTTGTGGATAAAAGTATTAAAATGTAAACTTATTAAAGATATTCAACTTTCCGTGCGCATCCCAGAATTTTTCTAATGAGAATAATGTTTTTTGACTGAGCAATTCATACACGTATATTTATTTGCACGCCCTACAGCTCAAATACCTTGATGGATTTTAAGAGGTATCAATGGATTCGTCTAACTCTACATATTTTTTGATATAAAACACTTGGTTTTGTTGTAAAAATCAACAACTTTCTACTTTTAACTACATTTTTTTTTAAAAGTACCTATGTGTTTTGTCTCTGAAATAATTTTATACGTTTGACTTTTCGATTTTTTAATATAAAGTACGTATCTTTTGTACAAAAATTAAATAACTTTATACTTTCGACTTAGTTATTTTTTGATATAGAGTACATGTTTTTGTATAAAATTCTTTAACTTCACACTTTTAACCTCATAATTTTTTGATATAAAGTACGCATTTTTTTGATGAATATTTCAACAACTTTGTACTTTTTTTTATTTCATAAGATAGCAAACAAGCAGATGGGTCTCCTGATGGAAAGAGTCAACGTTCTTTTCTATGTAAATAAAATTTTTCTTTCTTCTATAACTCTTAAAAAAATTTATAACTCTATGTTTTTACCATAATGATTTTTTTAATATAAAGTACGTGTTTTTGTAGTAAAATTCAAAGCTCGTTGTTTTTTACATAATTTCTTCTTCAAAATTCTATAACTACATTTTTAACTTCATGTTTTTTTAATATAAAATTTTCGTGTTTTTGTATGTATATATGACTAAGCTGTAAGCTAAAGTATAAAACTTACCTACATATTTTTTATACAAAGTACGTGCTTTTGTGTAAAATTCTTTAACTCTATATTTTTTGTCGTCCATTATTAGGAAAACTTAATTTGTATGAAGTCACTTTTATTATTCACAAGTAGGTTTTATTAAATTTTGTGTGAATGGCAAAAAATATATAACATTTTAATTCTAACTTGGCCCTATAGATATTGTAGAATACCTAAATAAAAATGAATCCCTGAAGTGTTGGTACGTGCTTAACATTCGAATAAATTCTCCAAATTGCATAATCCTTTTTTGTTCTATTCGTTGTTGTCAGGAGGTTCATTTAAAAAAATGTTTGAAAATTTTGCAGATTGTTTTTATATCATAAGATAACAAATAAGCAGATGGGGTCTCCTGATGGAAAGAGTCGACCATCGCCTATAAACACCAAACGTGTTAATGGTCCGTTGCTATCTTGTGGCGAGGTCTAATGCCACTTGCATAAGTTTACCGGTTAACTTACCCTCTGAACCGGAACACGATCGTGATAAGCACTGAAACTATTGCGGCAGGAAAGGTAAGGCGGGGTGGTACCAGACCCGGGCGAGACAATGCAGAACTCTACCACCTAGTAGCCACGATGTTAGTGACTAGTGACTTGCATAGCTAATCGGTCGCCCCCTTATGACCTGCTTGGTAGAAGGAAATTGGTCTATTCTTCAAAGGAACCCAGACCAACACGGGGAAAAATGAATGACTGAGGTAGCAAAATAAATCTTGATTCGGTTTTGATTCGATTGCTTGAAAAAAAAAACGAAGATATTAGAAAAACACTTTTTCAAAATTTTTAGAACAGTATATCCATTAATTTTAACTGATTTTGATGCAATTCGCAACATTTATTCACATCTAATTGGATTGTATTGGAAGAAACATTGTTTTGCAAAAACTTTTTTTGAGGTTTTTTCAAAATTTCTCAAAATCTACTTTTTCAGATTTTCAGGAAGCCTAAGGTTTGGCATAACCCAATTGAAAGCCACTATTACGTTTCGATCGGACGAAGATGTTTACATACAAAGATACACATATACACTGACGTCATTTTAAAAATATCTCAAAATACTCGATTTTCGAGAACGAGAGAAAAATCATTAGCTTCCTTCTATTACTAAGGTAACTGGAAGTCACCAAGTTTCAATTCAAAACATCGAGGTTTTGTCTCAGAAGTCGTAGGAGTGGAGCAAACAACCCCTTCCCCCCTTAAATGCACGTGCCACCTAAGGGTTGACTTTCAGGACACGTTCATAGCTTTTGCCCTTGTAGGTGCACGAGTTAATTGTTGAGAATATTACATTAACAGTGAACTACGTGCGCCATTAAGAGAGGCTTCCTGAAATCGATAACCATTTGATAACCGACTTCATCGGAGAGGGATTATATGAATATTGCTATTGGTTAACGTTGTCTTAATTCTTGTTTTTTTTACAAACTGTAAGGCTTTTTGATATAATATTAACTTATTATCCGAAAACAATATCACAATTCCCCCTTGCATGCCCGGGCTCCTTTGAAGAATAGACTGATTGCCGTTCTACCAGGCAGGTCGTAAATGGCGACCATTTGTCTATACGTGACTACTAGTTGGTAGAACCAAATTTGTAACAAGAACCCATTGTGACGAGAGACAAAAAAATAAATTGTCGTCTTCCGGTTTGGAGGGTAAGGTAGCCGATAGACTTACGCATGTGGCATTGTCATCCCGTCACACGGATAGCAAAGCACGATTCAGATCATTGGTGTTTATAGGCGATGGTTTCTCTTACCATCAGGAGGACCATCTGCATGTTTACTATCTTATGATATACTAGCTGATCCGGAAAACGTTGTTTTGCTGTATACATTATTATACATATAAACCTTCCTCTTGAATAACTCTATCTATTAAAAAAACCGCATCAAAATGCGTTGCGTAGTTTTAAAGATCTAAGCATACATAGGGACAGACAGCGGAAAGCGACTTTGTTTTATACTATGTAGTGATAAAAAGCATGAATCCGTGCGATATGTTAAATGTTTTCTTTTACATAGAGCTGACAATCCATACTGATATTATAAATGCGAAAGTAACTCTGCCTGTCTGTCTGTCTGTTACGCTTTCACGGCTAAACCGCTCAACCGATTTGGATAAAATATGGTATAAAATAGTTGGAGACCCAAGAAAGGACATAGGATAGTTTTTATCCCGGAAATCCCGCGGCAACGGGAACTATGCGGGTTTTTATTTTAGATTTTTTTCCACGCGAACGAAGTCGCGGGCACTGCTAGATAAATACGACAAAAACGAATTAACTTTAAAAACAACAAAAAAATATCGACACGCGAGATTCGAACCCGCGACCATCTCCTTCAAGGGAGAGGTCGCGGGTTTGAGCCTCGCCTGTCGACATTTTTCTTTGTTGTTTTTAAAGCTTTTCGTTCCGCAAGCACGGGGTAGCCTATATCAGCGTTAGAGTGACATTCGGACAAACATTTGTTCAATTGATTTTTCCTCCTTTGGTCCGGGCCCCAACTGGAGAATAGACCATCTGCGATTCTTCCAGCCTGAGTGCTAAGTGTGAGTTTTTCTTTTCGCATTCGATCGTGAGCGGCTCAGTGAATTTGGCCCCACTTTTTTTGATTTTCAGATTTTTGATATTTTTAATTATTTGTTCGTCGTTCGTTCTTTAACGTTCGATTGTAAAAATTGTTTGTTCGTCTTTTATTTATTTATAATTAATTAAACAAATGATCACCCTTAAGTTGGCCCCCCTTACTAGATATTTTTATTTTTATCACTTAGATTAATTAATTTTGATTAATTATCGTTTGTTCGACGACTATTGGTGATTGTTCGATCATAAAAACAATTAAATTCCCAATTATTATTTATTTTATATCTAATATGCAAACCATTACCTCACGCCTACATTGCGCATGCGCCAGCAGTCTAATGGCGACTGAGCGATGCGTAGTGCATGTCATGTAAAAAAATGACATTATAAATAATGCTCCATTTCGAATATCATCAAATTATACGATTTGAATGAAGTATTTATTCAACAGTGTGAGTACCTCGATTAAATATAAAGGTATTTAATTCTTATTAGGAAATATTGTAGGTAGTTCCGATAGTGGTAAATTTAACACGATACATTAAAAAAAAATCTGCACATTTTTTGAGGTTAACTAATAGTACATCTAATATATACATCTTTAACAGAATTATAAATAGGCCTATCATTTTAGCAAAGAAACAAATTAAAAACAGTTGTATGATATACACACCCACACACATATGTACATATATAAGAAATTCATATTTAATTAGAGTAATTACTCTTTTTGTTTACTCAACAAACAGCTTTATGTGGCTTTATGAGTTAAGTACATATATTGGACGTAATGCATGTAAATGGACTATATAGACATTAGATGTTTTTCGATGATTATTAATAAGTACATAATTTATTAATAATGATTATTTTACAACTAAACATTCGAAATGGAGCATTATTTATAATGTCATTTTTTTACATGACATGCACTACGCATCGCTCAGTCGCCATTAGACTGCTGGCGCATGCGCAATGTAGGCGTGAGGTAATGGTTTGCATATTAGATATAAAATAAATAATAATTGGGAATTTAATTGTTTTTATGATCGAACAATCACCAATAGTCGTCGAACAAACGATAATTAATCAAAATTAATTAATCTAAGTGATAAAAATAAAAATATCTAGTAAGGGGGGCCAACTTAAGGGTGATCATTTGTTTAATTAATTATAAATAAATAAAAGACGAACAAACAATTTTTACAATCGAACGTTAAAGAACGAACGACGAACAAATAATTAAAAATATCAAAAATCTGAAAATCAAAAAAAGTGGGGCCAAATTCACTGAGCCATCGTGAGCGCGTTTGGAGTTTACTAGGAATTTGTATGTGATTTGTACAGCGCCACCTAGTGGTAAACGCGAGAAACCAGTTTACCACTAGGTGGCGCTGTACAAATCACTTACAAATTCCTAGTGAACTCCAAACGCGCTCACGATCGAATGCGAAAAGAAAAACTCACACTTAGAACTCTGTTCGTAAAATGTAAACGATTGTTCATATCAGTCATTACCATTGTGACAACTATATGCAACGCAAATGTAAACACTAACGATAGAAAAAAAGCTTTGAATCAAATAGCAAAGCATCAGAAAACAAAATATAATTTACCATAAAATCCCTCAGAGGGCTAGAGGACAGAGGGCAATGGTGAGGGTAGAGGATCTAACCCCTTGAGGAAAAAAAAGAAAAACCATTTTGACTACTAGGTGGTAGAGTTCTATATCTCGCTCGAGTATATGGTGACACCGCCTTACCTATTCCTGCCGCATTAGCTATAATGCTTGTCATTGACGTGTTTCGGTTTGGAGGGTAAGGTAGCCTTGGCCGTGGCATTACCATCCCACATGGACAGCAACGCACTATCAATACATTTGCTGTTATTAGGCGATGATTGTCTCTTTTCATCAGGAGAGTAATTTATGCTTGTTTGTTATCTTATTGTTAACGTTAAAATCATTTAACTCATAAAGAATACTCCATTAACTTTAACTGATATTTAATTACTAAGATATACTCGTATAAAAATCCCTTATCTGTACAGTTTTTAATTTCCCGCTACGTATGCAGTAGATAAGGAAGTTACTGATTTTGCTCCTATTTTCGAAAATCGAGTTTTCACCTGATCCACGTTTTGAGGTCCTAGGAACCTTTTCCGACTATTTTTAGGATGATGTCAGTATGTCTGTATGTATGTATATATGTATGTAAGTGTGTTTACTAATTTTTAAACTGCTTGACCGATCGAAACGCGGTTGTTGGCGTTCAATTGGATCCCGCTCAACGTAGACTTCCTGAAAATTTGAACCAAGTCGTCCCAGGAGATTTTGGGAAATTTTAAAAAATCCTCAAAGTAAAATTTGGCAAAACAGTATTTTTTTAATATCTATATATATAAAAATCAATTGCTGTTCGTTAGTCTCGCTAAAACTCGAGAACGACTGAACCTATTTGGCTAATTTTGGTTTTGAATTAATTGTTGAAGTCTAGTGAAGGTTTAAAGGTGAGAAAATATAACATATCTTCACGCCAGATCCCTTACGGGGTAGGCAGAGAGAACCGAGTGCCATACATCACGATCCTTGCAGGCTTGTCTCGCTTCTTCCACATTCATCACTCTCTTCATACACACACGCCGGCTGCGAAGACTCTTGACACCACCTTCGGACAGTACTCGATCAATCTGATCGTGGTATGTCAGTCTTGGTCTTCCCCGGTACCTACATCCTTCCACATTCGCGTTGTATATCTGTTTTGTTAACCTATCATCTACCAGAGAAAATATAGAAAAAATAATAGTAGTTAAAAAGGCAGAACAACGTTTGCCAGGTCAGCTAGCAAGTAATAAAATGACACGATAAATGCAGACGTTACCTCTGCATTTATCGTGTCATTTCCCTCATTGCACGAAGCTTTTTGACAATAGACGCAATAGCGGCCCCAGCATTAATATCCTTGACTGGCACCCGTAACACAAGCAAATCATTTTTCTTATTTTGGAGTTAGATCAATAATTCATGTAATTTGCCCAATTATATTTATTACTAGCTGACCCGGCAAACGTTGTACTGCCTTTTTAACTACTCTTATTTCTTTCTATATTTCCTCACCTTTTAAACCTTCAACAATGAATTCAGCCGATCTCGAGTTTGCAATTATTTTTTATATATTAAAAATAGATTTTTATATTTTCTCACCTTTTAAACCTTCCCTGGATTTCAACAATTAATTCAAAACCGTTTTCGAGTTTTAGCGAGACTAACGAACATCAATTGATTTTTATATATATATAGATTTCTATATTTTCTCACCTTTTAAATCTTTGCTGGATTTCAACAATTAATTCAAATCCAAAATTAGGCAAATCGGTTCAGCCGTTCTCGAGTTTTAGCGAGATTAACGAACAGCAAATAGTTTTTAGTTCACAATAATGTAGTTCACTTGTATGACATTAGTATAAAAGATCATTTGACTCAGAAAGAATACTCTATTAGCTTTTAACTAATTTTTAATTACTAAATAATTACTTAATTGCTTTGAGATAAGATAGACATAACATTCTAAAACGTGTTTTTGTTGTTTCGTAATTTTGTTTGTTATATTTTATCTTGTGTAGGTTCCTTAAATTAAGAGTAGACTTCGTTTTTCTCAGCCAGTTTGTAAATTGTGAATGATTAGCCCAACATGTCACTATTTTTTTATAAGATACCGAATAACCAACAAATACTACATACAAGCAGATCAAAAGATAGTTTTACCTGCATGTATGTATATAACATTGTTGGAGTTTGATAATATTTGATTGTATTTAGGCGTTTAAGTACGTATACTCAATTTCGTATATATGTTTTTCCACGAATTTTTCAGGAACTAAAAGCCGTATCAAGACATTTTTTTTAAATCAGGTATATTTCAACTTAGCGAACAGTCTATGTTTTATCAAGATTAGTTCAGTAGTTTTTGAGATGTGGGTATATTTGGCAGATATTTGAAGTCGGTTTAATTTTTTTAAATTACTTTTGCAATTATTGTGATTTTTTGATTTTTTGTCGTAAGATTTTTTGTCGTAAGATAGCAAACAAGTTGATGGGTCTCACTTTAGTTACGAATTACAACGTGATATAATCGGGAAAGGCACATTTTAGTAACTGTTAAATAATATTAAATATAACACATAACAATACATTTTATTAGTAACATTTTAGTTCCGTGAAAGTTTTATTGTATCTTAAATATTATAGCTTTTAAATGTAAAAACAAGGCAATATTTCACGTTCACAAATTACTTTTCATTAACAGGCATATTTTATAGCCCACAGCTGGACGACAGCCAATTGAACAGAATTAACGGAGATATTTATAAAAAAAAACTTTAATATTTCACATATTATACTTACAATAAAGCTGTTTCTTGAAAAATTGTGTTTCTCAAAATATAAAAAGACAACCTTATTGTCCTTGACTGTACCTTGAAATCGAATGCTCTACTTTTTAATTTTTGTTTTGTTTTTGTCACATTTATGTCTGTGTGTTTGTTTGTATGGAGTTTAGTTATTATTTTACATTTAAACATCTCCATTTTTGTGTTGTTTTTTTACATATTACAAGAAATTTCCTACTCTGATAGTACAAGATAATTTTAACTTTTAAACGCCTAAAAGGTTTTAAGCTCTATAAGGTTTGTAGTATTGTTATATATATGGTGGGAATTGAAGACAACAAACCTAAGTATAATGTTCTACTCAGTTGAGTAGCGTGCCTTGGCGGGTCCCCATATAAAAAAAATAGGGCCCTTACGAAGGGCAGAGATTTTTCACAAAAGAAAAAAAAAATGTTTGCATAAAATTTGTGACTTCTTCCAAAATTTTAACAAACTATATAAATTAAAAATATACACTCTTTTTGCCTTTTTTTTATAAAAAATTTTGCTTTTTTGACTTATGTTATTTGGGAAGTTTTTATTAATTTTTGCTCACGCACGTTGGGGGCCCCCGTGGTCCGGGGGACCCATATAATTGATACGGTAGATACGGCGGTAGCTTCGCCTTGTTCTACTCTACTCTTCAAGCTAGAGCATTAATAGAGAAGCAGCTAAATTGTCATATAATTCACCTAGTTAGTAAACATGGAAGTAATTCACTCTAAAGATAATTCACAAAAAAAATATTCTACTACTAGCTATCAACTAGGTACTTCTTCATCTTTATATTATAACTAGCTGAGCCCGCGACTTCGTCTTCGTGAGAAAATTAAAAAAAAATAGCCTAAGTTACTCCCTAGTACATCAGCTATCTGCCAGTGAAAGTCCCGTCAAAATCGGTCTAGCCGTTCCAGAGATTAGCCGGAACAAACAGACAGATAGACAAAAATTGTAAAACATGTTATTTTAGTATATGTACCGCGTATACATCCATATGCATTTAGTAAAAAGTGGTTATTTTAAAATTACAAACAGACACTCCAATTTTATTTATTTGTATGGATGTATAGATTTATTTAAGACATTTATTAAAGTGCCATCTATTGTTATATTTTTAAAACTTTAAAACAGTTACTATTTATAAAACATATACTTTATCAGCTTTGTTCTTGGTCGAGTGGTCAGCGACCACTCTGACCTTTTTGACCCAGCCTTCGCTTCCATACAATATATGAATTAATTTGACCCATTGGTCGAGAGATAGCGGCCCTGGCTGCGCAATCGATGTGATTCGGGTTCGATTCCCAACAGGGCATAAGCAAACGGTTGCAGATGTATATATTTCTGGATCTAGGTATTTATTTTATGTACTCGCATTTACTTTTGTGTATATATTATACGTATTAGTATCGTTAAATAACACTCATGAAGCAAATATGTTCTTACTTTGTGGTTAAGTCAATTTGTGTAACTTCTCCAGCTATAAATATTTATTATTTATAAATTTCAAATGAGAATGGTGAAACATGTTTTTAACATTAACGGACTAGCTGTGCCCGCGAATTCGTCCGCGTGGGATAAATCCTAAAAAAGTAGCCAATGTTACTCCTTATTACATCAGTTATCTATCAGTGAAAGACCCGTCAAAATCGGTCCAGCCTTTCCAGAGATTAGCCGGAACAAACAAACAGACAGACAAAAATTGTAAAAAATGTTATTTTGGTATATGTACCGTGTATACATTCATATGCATTTAATTTAAACGGATTATTTTAATATTACAAATAGACACTTTTTTCCCTTGTAATTCATATTATATATATATATATATATATATATATATATATATATATATATATATATATATATTTTGTTTGATTTATCTCATTTTAAATTTAACATGTCATCAAATGTTATATATATATATATATATATATATATATATATATATATATATATATATATATATATATATATATATATATTTATAATATGAATTGGAAGGAAAGGGAGGGAAAAATGTCCCTTTTGTTTTATTACTACGTCGGTACCTAATTTATTTTAGACTAGCGACCTGCCTGCGGTATCACCCGCGTGTTTCTCAAGTATCATTCTATCTATTAAAAAAACCGCATCAAAATGCGGTGTGTAGTTTTAAAGATTTAAGCATACATAGGGACAGACAGAGAAAGCGCTGGAAAATTTCTTTTAGAAATAGTTAGTTAGTTAGTTAGTTCACATAGTTCCCGGAAAATTTCTTTTAGAATTTTTTCGGGAACTATGTGGGTAAAACCCGGGGCTAAAAGCCCCGGGTTTTACCCACATAGTTCCCGTTCTCGACGGGATTCCGGAATAAAAACTATCCTATGTCCTTTCCCGGGTCTCAAACTATCTTTGTATCAAATATCATCCAAATCGGTTCAGTGCTCTAGGCGTGAAGGTGAAGGAGACAGACAAACAGACAGACAAAATTACTTTCGCATTTAAATTATTAGTATGGATTTAAAAATGCGAAAATGCCAGTTTCGAGTGTATACATTGTTGAAATCTCGATAATTACTGCCTTCCCTCGAAGATCAGATATAGGTATCAAGTGTATAAAGTCGTGACTAAGGCCGATATTATAAAGTTATTTTAATAATTGCTAAGCCCTGAAGATGCTATAGCGAGAACAAGTTGGCTTGTTTACGGTTATGCTTGTGACCTGTTAGAAGGAACACGTTTTAATATGTGAGTATTATGTTAAGAGTATGTGCTGATAATTGTCAATATTAAGCTAAGATGGAAGGAAAATTTTGTGCACGCGCGACAGGCACATTAGGTACAATAGATTGGCGCAGCTTCGTAAGTGTAATAACATGTCATCTAGATAATTTTTCATATTTTCAACCCTACAAGTTTGATTATAAAAAAATCTTATTCAATATTTTATATTAAAACACTTGTACTGTTTCACAATAAATTATTACATGTATTATCCAACAGGTTTCGCTTTTAAATAAGCATCATCAGGGCAATTACAACTTATAACTAAATTATTTAGAAGCGAAACCGGTTGGATAATATCACTACATAGTATAAAACAAAGTCGCTTTCTCTGTCTGTCCCTATGTCCATATGTCCCTATGTCCCTATGTATGCTTAAATCTTTAAAACTACGCAAAGGATTTTGATACGGTTTTTTTAAATAGATAGATTGATTCTTGAGGAAGGTTTTGATACATACACTTTTTCAATATTTCTACTGGAACAAAAGCTACGCGGGTGAAACCGCGGGCAGGTCGCTAGTATGTAATAATTTATTGTGAAACAGTACAAGTGTTTTAATATAAAATATTGAATGAAAATGGAGTTTCACCAAGTGCCGACGACAAAGAGGGTAGAATATAAAAAATCTTATGTTTGAAAAGGGTCTTCGACTATCACGTCGCCAAAATTTTATCAAAATCGGTTCAATGATTTAGCCCTGCCTATCCTTACCGTTATAATTACTTATTATGATGGTAGTATAAATATTTAATAATAATAGTTTGTAATATAAATGTTAAACTAAGAAATCTCTTATTATGTAATTTAATCAAATTGAATTTTGTAGATTATAAGAAAACCAAGAGATGCCCGAGAGTTTTTCCGCCGGATCTTCTCAGTCTGCGGCTGCGTTTGATCCGGCGGTAATTCTAAAAAATCGACTTCTTAAAAGTATTAAAAGTAAAACATTTTTTGGATTTGCTCAATATTTGAATGTATATAAAAATAATTTTATAAAATTTCATTACAATCTACTTACATGTAAATAATCTATATTTGCTTCTTTGAGCTTAAAATATCTTCATTTTGTTGGAAGTTTCAAAAATGGCCTGCAGGGTCAACCGGCATACAATTTTTTTTAAATATAAGAATGTCGTTATTTCTTTTGAGACAGTTGCGATATTATACCTACAAGGCATAATAATAGGTGAGTTTTTATAATGCAATAGGCACGTTGTCGGCAATACTTTAAATAAATAAATGAATGTATTTATTAATTCATCTACTCTTACTAGTCCAAATGATGTCGATTGCTTCATGAATATATGTGCTGAAACGAATTTACTTTGGCTTTTAAATAATTGAACATACCTATTGCAATTTTCGTTAGGATCAATACATGTTTGGAAATATACTCATATCGTTGGTTGCCATTTTCACCCACTTTTTATGGATTAAAACTACCTATGCATATTAATATATATATATATATATATATATATATATATATATATATATATATATATATATATATATATATATATATATATATATATATATATATATATGGATAAAAATGATGTAGGATCTAATGTAAGACCTAAGCCCAAAGTATATATATATATATATATATATATATATATATATATATATATATTGCTCGATTAGATCTAGACTGAAACAACCCAAAAGTCTATAGGCGATGGTTGACTCTTTCCATCTGGAGACCCATCTGCTTGTTTGCTATCTTATCGAATCTTATTCTAAATCTTATCTAAAAAAATGTGTACTACATATTTTTATTGGATAATTACGTCAAAATTTGAGTATCTATTTTTTTTACATACAAGGATCGAGCACTGAATTTCTTCTCCCGCTTCCTTCAGTACATGCAGTGTTTTACTAGTCGACCTGTGTAAATACTAAAAAAATATATAATAAACAACCAAACCCAGAAATACAAACTTTTTTTTATAAAAGAGGGGGCAAACAGACAATAGGCTCACCTGATGGTAAGTGATCACCGCCGCCCATGGACAACTACACTATCAGAAGACTTGCAGTTGCGTTGCCGGCCTTTTAAAAAAGAGTAGGCTCTTTTCTTGAAGGTCCCTAAGTTGTATCCGCTTGGAAAAACCCCTGCCGGTAATTAGTTCCACAGAGGAATAGTGCAGAGGAAAAAGTGCCTCGGGAATCGCACAGTTGTGGATTTCCAGACATCGAGATGATGAGGATGAAATATTGAATTTTGTCGCGATGTCCGATGGTGAAATTCTGCGGTAGGAATTAATCCAAACAGTTCCTCGGAACACACTTTTATTATTGCTCATTACACAATTTTTGTCAATGTCGGGAATCGAACCTAAGACCCAACAATTGCGTAATCAAGGTATTTACTTCTCGATCCACGTGCCGGTATAAAGTGCAGATATAAAATATGTTTGTGTAATGTCTAATATTTCTAGTATTTCACACTTTCTCTGTTATGTGATTAATAGCATATTCAAATATGGCGTTTCTTTACTCACGGTGTGAAATGAACAAGTTTTTTATTTTTACTATTCCCGCTAAACGAAAGAAACGCCGATTTACTGATTTCACCTTGATTTTCGAAAATCCAGTTTTCACCGAAACTCCACGTTTTGAGGTCTTAGAAACGATTTCCGATCATTTTTACGAGTTCGTCTGTTTGTACGTATGTGTGTGCGCGTGTTTTTATGTGTATGTGTAAATCTCTCATAGCTTTTCCTTTTTGATGAATAGATTAACTGCCTTACTGCTAGGCATTTCGTAAAAGACAAAATAACGCTAATCAGTCATTACCATCGTGACTACTAGGTGGTAAAGTTCCGCAGCCTCTCGCTCGGGTGTTTGGTACCACCGCCTTACCTATTCCTGACATAATAACGTCAATTCTGGTCATTGTCGTGTTTCAGTTCGGAGGGTAAGGTAGCCGGTAGACTTATGCATGTGGCATTGCCATCCCGCCACATATGGATAGTAACGCATCTTTAACTTTTTTTGTTGTCTATAGCCGAGGGTTCCCATTGTTGAATGCAGATAACTTTCCATCACGAGAGCCATCTGCTTGTTAGCTTTCTTATGATATAAAAAATGTGCTGTATACCGAGTACTAGGTACCGGGTACTGGATACCGAGTACTGGGCACTGGGTACTGGGTACTGGGGCCGGTTTTTTTTTATAGAAGAGGGGGCAAACGAGCAAGAGGTGCACCTGATGGTAAGTGATCACCGCCGCCCATGGACATCTGCAATATCAGAGTTCTTGCAGTTGCGTTGCCGGCCTTTTAAGAATGAATAAGCTCTTTTCTTGAAGGTCCCTAAGTCGTATCCGTTCGGAAATACCCCTGCCGGTAATTGATTCCACAACAGAGTAGGGCGAGGCAAAAAGTGTCGGGAGAAACGCACAGTTGTGGATTTCCAGACATCGAGATGGTGAGGATGAAACTTTAAATTTTGACTCGATGTCCGATGGTGGAATTCGGCGGCAGGAATTATTCCAAACAACTCGTCGGAACACTCCCCATGATAAAGATGATAGAAGACTCAGAGTGAACCTACATGTCTGCGTAATGCCAAAGAGTCGAGCTGTTTCGAAATAGCCTGGTCGTCAACGATTCGAACCGCTCTACGCTGTATGCGATCAAGAGGAAGAAGCTGGTATTAGGGAGCTCCGGCCCAGAGATGAGAACAGTACTCCATATGAGGCCGAATCTGTGCCTTATAAAGTTGAAGGCGATGGACCAGCAAAAAGTACTGTCTCGCTCTGCTGAGCACACCGAGCTTTTTAGAGGCTAATTTAGCCTTGCCTTCCAAATGACCGCGAAACTGAATGTAATTCGATATGTCGACTCCCAGGATTCCGACACTAGCTGAGGCTGTCAGGAGAGTATCCCGAAATCGAGGTGATACGACAAAGGGTGTCTTTTTTGCGGTGAACACGCAAAGCTGTGTCTTCTTGGGGTTAAAAGTGACCAGGTTTTGACGACCCCATTCAGAGACATTGGTAAGTCGATTCTCGACTTCAGACACAAGCTTGTTTCGGCACTCTTCGACGTGTTCCCGAGAAATACCGCTTCGGCCGGAGTATGTAGCATCACCAGTACTGTCATCCGCATAGCAATGTATGTTGCGAATTCGCATCATGTCATTGATATGCAGAAGAAACAGAGTCGGTGATAGCACGCAGCCTTGGTGAACACCAGCATTGACAGATTTAAGGTCGGAGCACGCACCGTCGACAACGACCTTGATGCTCCGGTCAGCCAAAAAACTGGTGATCCACTT
Source organism: Apodemia mormo (assembly GCA_036924255.1). Classification (NCBI taxonomy): domain Eukaryota; kingdom Metazoa; phylum Arthropoda; class Insecta; order Lepidoptera; family Riodinidae; genus Apodemia; species Apodemia mormo. The sequence continues at coordinate 3,258,735 of JAUPFN010000004.1, forward strand.
GCATAATTTCTCGGGAAGAAGCCCATAGGAAGGCAGCTTCGCGAAAAGCGCTTTGTGCCATACCCGATCAAAGGCCTTCGCTATGTCCAAACTAACTGCCAACGCCTCCCCCTTGGACTCAACTGCTTCCGCCCACCCATGAGTTAGGTATACTAGAAGGTCACCAGCTGAACGGCCGCGACGGAAACCGTACTGACGGTCGCTAATCAGCTGGTGCTTTTCTAAATACTTGAGGAGCTGAGAGTTGATGATCGTCTCCATAATTTTGGAGACCAAGGAGGTTATGGCTATGGGCCGATAGTTAGACGGATTAGAGCGATCTCGTTTTTTAGGGATGGGATGAACCAAAGCTGTCTTCCATGAATTCGGTACCACGCCGAGTAAGTAGGAGAGCCGGAATTGGCGTGTTAATACTGGCGCCAACTCTGGAGCACACACTTTTAGCACGATCGGAGGCATGCTGTCCGGCCCACTCGACTTGTGGATGTCCAAGGAAAGTAGTGCTTACGCACAGTTGACTGCCGAAATTGTAGTTCTGGCATGGAACTATCACACTGCGGGATGGTAGACGGTGCGTTCCCTTGGTCATCCAGAGTCGAGTTGGCCGCAAAAAAGGAGCCCAGGAGATCGGCCTTCTCCTTTGCGGTATGGTCCAAAGAGTCATCGTCTCCGTGCAAATATGGAAGAGAGGGCTGTGAGAAATTCCCTAAGACAGCCTTGGCGGGAGACCAGAACGCACGGGTCCTTGAAGGAAGGCGAACTAATTTCTCGCCAATTCTGTCTATGTGTTCAGATTTTGCCTTGGCGATAGCTCTTTTGAAGTACCTCGAGGCGGAATTGTACTCCTTACGTAATATGCTGGTTTTTTCATCACAAGATGCGGACGCAGCAGCTCAAGCCCGGTAGCACTCCTGCTTTCGGCGTGAAGCCATTTTACAAGAGCGACCAAAACAAGGCTGAGACTTACCACCAATTGGTACCGCAGAAAATGGAATGAAAAGTTCCATGCCCTGCAGCACCACATCGGCAATAGAGTAAGCGACTACACTCGGATCATCCAGCGGGAAGCACAACCGCCCCCATGGGTAGGATGCAAAAAAAGACCGCATCCCGTCCCAATCTGCTGACCTATAGTGCCAAACGCGACGACAGCCTGCTAAAGGAGGCCGTGATAGGCGCGAAACCGGCACTTTACTCCGGATTAGGCAGTGGTCTGACGAACCAAGTGGGACGTCCACAGATACCTGATAATGGTCCGGCATTGGCAATGGCATTAAAATCGCCCAAGATCACGATCTCTGCGGAGGGGGTCTGCTCTAACACGGAATCTACAGCCGTTTGTAAATGCTCAACGAGCCGGTCAACTTCAGTATTCCCGCTATGGGACCTGTATAGGCACGCGTAGCTGCGTGGATGGTCGTCGCAAGCTAAGCGTAACCAGAGGATGGACAGGTCCGGACCTTCAAGTCTGCCGAAGCGCCGGTAACAGATATCTTCTCTGACGTATGCGCACACACCAGCCCGCGGTACAAAGGAATGTTCCAGTTTGTACCCCGGGTAGGAGAGGTAGGAAGTATCAGCCGGAGAAGATATCTGTGTCTCGGTCAAGAAGAACAAAGCTGGCTTCGCCGTCTCGAGATGGTAGTGGACGGCGCTCAAGTTGGAATGAAGCCCCCTAATATTACAGAAATCCACAGTAAGCTTGGTAGGGGGTGTCATGGCTTTCTTGCTTTGTCTGCCCCGGACAGGATTGTTTGTGAGCGCAATTTTGCCCGTTGAGCATCCGTGATCTGGCTGAAATCCAGAGCACGGATGCCCCGAGGGGGATTCTCCACTGCTGGTGCAAGTGGTACCCCCCTGGGGTAGATTCTGTTTTAATTGCGCATTCATAGTGTACGTGGGGGGGGGGGGGGGAGGCCTCCGGGACTCTCACAAACCGAACATTTTAAGAATATATTTTTATCTACAATAGTAGATAGTAGAGAGGTAATAACATTCCGGCAGGGCAGACGCCCCTCCATCTACCTCCCCCCTCGATACGCCCATGCACGTTTCATTTACATCTTTGGTTGTTTATAGGCATGGTTATCTCTTTCTATAAGCTCCCTTAATCACGGTCGAAGTGCTTAGGACTATTACACACATAAATAGAATATTACGTCGCGTGTGCTACAACGAGGCATAATGTGATAGGTAAACTTTGTAAGAACGATACAACGTCGCGTCGTATAAAAACGTGGCATATATAAAAACTTAGTAAGAATCCTAAACACTTCAAATGACTTTTAGGGCGACTTGCACCTAAATGCTTAAACGCATTTAGTCCCTTAAACATGTTTAGCAAATGTCAAATCGCCTTAAAAGCTGTCACTTTAAACGTATTTAGTGACTTAAATTGATTTAAGCATTTTGGTGCAAGCCGCCCTTAGTTACGTGAATCGGGCCCTGAGATAATGTTTGTTTGCTAAAAACTTATCACCGAACTTACTATTAGAATAGCCATTTTGTTTTCTATGCTGTGACATCGAATTAACTTTATTAGCGATCGCCTGTGGTCGAAATTCGCCTATATTCGATACAATGACCGCCCCGTTGGTCGAGTGGTTAGAGACCCTGACTACGCAATCAACGGGGCTCGGGTTCGATCCCCGACGGGGACAAGCATTTGTGTGATGAGCATAAGTGTTTGTATTTCCGGGTTTGGGTGTTTATTATGTATGTAAAAGTATTTATTTAATTTCTGTGTATTAGTGTCGCTGACTGACACCCATGTCACAAGCAAATAATTTCCTTACTTTGGGGTTAGATCAGTAAGTGAATTTGTCCCGTGAATATTAAAAAAAATATATTAAAAAAAAATAAGTCTCTTTTAAGTTTTACAACTGAATTTAGCCCTAAAAAAATAGTAGGCACGTGTGTATGTCATTCGAATGTAGTGTATGTTTTATACATTTTTATAAATATCACGTATTTCTAATGCATTTTATTTAACAATATTAGGTTTTAAATCGCTAAGAAAGTTATAAAGAAATATGATTTAAGTTTGAAAAACAAAGTAAAGAATCAATTTAAATAATTTATGTGCGTCTACATTGTATTTTAATTCTTATTTAAATATAATTTCCTTATGTAAGACTATGAATCATTGTTCTACCCGCATATACCTTCGTCTTAATGCTTCAGTGTAAGTAAAAATGTATCACGTTTTAAAACAAAAATAAATGAAAAATACGATACGTTCGTTTTACTAAGCTACTCGCTAGGCTAGGCTCTAGGCCAGTGTTTGGCAGACCCGTGAAAAATTATTACTGAAATAGAGCCAAAATTAATGTACTTTCGATAAAATTATTGTACATTAATATTATATTTTTTGAAAATGTTTAAATTTTTAAATTCTAGTAAAGCAATTATTTAATTACTAGCTCTTGCCAGCGACTTCGTCCGCGCGGACTTCGTTTACTCCGCACAGCACCTCCCCGCTAGGTGATAGCGTGATAATATATAGCCTATATTTTGACCCGACCTGTTAGTAATATTCATGCAAAATTTGAAGTAAATCCATGCAGTACTTTTTGAGTTTACCCCGGACATAGATACAGACAAACAGACAAACAGGCAAAAATTCTAAAAACTATATTTTTGGCTTCGATATCGATTGTAGATCACGCCCCAAGTATTCTTTTAAAAAAATATTCAATGTACAGTTTTGACTTTCTCACGATTTTATTATATGTATAGATGAACTAACTATACCGTGAAAATACATATAACTTGAAAATGTTACTAGAAATTATTTTATTTTTATATTAGCTGTCATTAAAATTATTGTATTTTTCTAAAAAGTAAAGATTGAATAATGAAAAGATCATGAAATTATGGTATACGTGAATAATTATTGTATGTCTGCCAACACTGCTCTAGGCGCTAAGCAAGCCTGCCTGTGCTGACGTAGGGCCTGGATGTTTGTATATCAGGCTGTCGATTTTTTTTATATCATAAGATAGCAAGCAAACAGATGGGTCTCCTGATGGAAAGAGTCAACCATCGCCTACAGACACCAAAGATGTGAATGGCGCGTTGCTATCTTGTAGCGAGGTTTCATGCCACGTGCATAAGTTTACCGGCTACCTCACCATCCAAACAGGAACACGACAGTAACAAGCACTGACGCTAGTGCGGCAGGCATAGAAAAGGCGGTGGTACCAGACCCCGGTGAGACAATGCAGAACTCTACCACCTAGTAGTCACGATGGTAGTGACTCGCATAGCCAGTCGGTCGCCTTTTACAACCTGCCTTGCAGAACGGCAGTTGGCCTATTCTTCAAAAGAGCACGAGACCAACACGGGGAAAAGTAATGACTGTTTTTAATTATTGATATATGTATTTCTATGTCAGCAAACAATCAGGTGATTATCTGGCTATTTAGGAAGGGATCGCCGTTTATTAACTATAACGTGTCTTTAGCAACCATACCACCCATCCATAATACGTGTCATTACCAACCATACCATCATACATAATATGTGTCATTCCCAACCATACCATCCATCCATAATACGCGTCATTACCAACCGTACCATCCATCCATAATACGTGTCATTACCAACCATACCACCCATCCATAATACGTGTCATTACCAACCATACCATCCATCCATAATACGTCTCATTATCATCGCGACTACTAGGTGATAGAGTTTCGTAACGTTTCGCTCGGGTATTTAGTACCATCGCCTTACCTATTCGCGCCGCAATAGCACCAGTGCTTGTTCCAGTTGGAGGGAAAGTTAACCATTAAATTTATGGATGTGGCATTAAGATCTCGCCACACAGATAGCAACGCACCATTAACATCTTTGGTGACTATAGGCGATGGTTGAGTCTTTCCATTAGGAGAGCCATCTGCTTGCTTATGATATAAAAACCCTCCATAAAAAATGTAATTTTTTAATGGAGTATTTAGGCAACGAATCGTTTTATTGCTAGAACTAGCTGTTGCCAGCGACTTCGTCCGCGCGGACTTCATTTACTCCGCACAGCACCTGGCAGCTAGGTGATAGCGTGATAATATGTAGCCTATATGTTGACCGACCTGTTAGTAATATTCATGCAAAATTTGAAGTAAATCCATGCAGTACTTTTTGAACTTACCCCGGACATACATACAGACAAACAGATAAACAGACAAACAGACAAACCGACAAATAGACAAAAATTCTAAAAACTATATTTTTGACTTCGATATCGATTGTAGATCACGCCCCAAGTATTCTTTTAAAAAAATATTCAATGTACAGTTTTGACTTTCCTACGATTTTATTATATGTATGGATTACAGAAGAGTATTGTCTCTGTGATTGGCTTCAGGAGAGCCATCTGATTGTGCATATTTGTTATTAAATATGTAATATATATTACATATTTAATAACAAATATGCACAATCAATAAATAGTTAATAGAAATTGTCATCGCATCTACGTCACCCGCCATTTTGCTATTTAAAACAAATACACTATAATTCATTAGGTTTATGGCCCATAAAGTGACAAGTTGGTTATTTTTTATAGTGCTTTAATGCGCATAAAGATAATGAGAAATACATTTTAGTGTTCTGTACACAAAAGGTAATAAAGGCAGCCCTATTTGTATGCTCTCGGTGTCTATCTGTTTGTCTGTCACATGGCTTTATGTGGAAACAGGTAGACATCTAAAAATGCACAGAACACTATTGTCGCTATCACAACAAGTATTAAAAAAATAAAAAAGTGAGATACTTACCGAACCCTACGTGTGTAAGTGCAACTAGCACTTGACCGCTTTTTTAATACTAGTTTTTTTCCACGGCTTCACTCGCATTAAAAGTTTTATTTTCAGTGTCTCATCATTCGGGAGTAATTATATATTATATCATCAAAAAGTCGACTAAGAAAACTATTTTAATTTAAAAAAAAGGTGATTGATGAATACAAACACATGGGCGAACACAGTTTTTTTTAAGTGGGTCAAGAATAGGTTTGTTCATAATAACTTATGTACTTCTTTAATATGCATAGCTATTGCTGTAAAAACATTCCGCTTTATCTAACTCAATATCAGGGTTACTCAAACTGTTAACCTAACTGTCGTAATAGGCACCATTGAGTACTTTATAATACACCTAAAATAAGCACGTTTTCAAAATAAACAGCAAACTTTTTATAAACGAGCTGTTTTCTTTGAACAAAAATTTAAAAAATTTGGTATTTTAGGAAAAAATACGGATCTAACAAAAAAAAAATACAATAAATAGTTAATTTTGACTATGACTATGTTTTTTTCAGAAATTAAATCAATTTTAGTAGGTATTTGGCTCAGTTTAAAGCACGTCACATACGGTGAAGGACAACGTTTTAAATGTGACGTATGCATCATATAGATTGTAGAAGTTATTCATCATAAGTAATCGTTAATATATCGTAAATTATACTGTGTACACTCTCGTATTACTTGCGTACTCTTTGGAATATGCGTACTTCATATTAGGAAACCTTGTTCATGTTATAAGTTGTGTGTTTAAGAAGGAATCGATCGATAAGATTGAATCCATTTAAGTGAAAGTCACTTTATATGCCGCAGTGATGGTACGGTAAACACGGAGTGTCACCTGCTGCTTCCCAAGATTTATCGGGCAAACCTTTGTATAGAGTGTTCTTTTATTTATTTACTAACGGTGCCCGCGACTTCGGTGGCGTGGAAATTTTTTTAAAATAAAAGTAGCCTAAATTACTCTTCATTAGCGTGGTTTAAAAGATAGTCTCAAGGTTTTTCCCGCATATTTCGCATTGCCGTGGATTTCTGAGATTATAACTATCCTATGTTCTTTCTCGGGCTTTAAACTATCTTTGTACCAAATTACTTTCGCATTAACTATACTAGCGGCAGCGTACGGCCCCCTGTATTATAAAAGTTTTGTGTGAATCCCGCGGGAACCACTAATTTTTTCGGGATAAAATGTACTATTTCAGGTGCCACGCCTATGTGCCAAATTCCATTCAAATCCGTTTAGTAGCCTTTGCGTGTTTGAGCCACAAACATCTATCCATCCAAACATACAAACACCCAACTTTCTTATTTATAATATTAATATAAATTACTATGGATATTATAAGATAGCAAATAAGCAGGTGGTTCTCCCGATGGAAACAACCTATAGCCATAGACACAGAATTCAACTCTTATAGGATCACACTTGCGCTTTTCTGTCTGTTTGTATGTCCGTCCGTCTTTTATTTTCTTCAAAACTACTGCACTGGTTGAGTTGAAATTTTGTACAAACATGTAATATGATTGCCCAAATACGGACGTGTAACGTAACTGAATTAATTTTAAACATGAAGCCACTTTTGGTAGGAAAATTGGAAAATTAAAAAACGTCTTGTAAGCTATATCGTGTGGCATATCAAATAAAGGGCTCGATTAGATGAAGTGCTCGTAGGCTCGATATAAATATCTCAAATAGTCTAAGATCCAACTAGAGTCGGACTTTACCCATCTGTTTAATGGATAGAAATCATTATTCTAAAATTTAGCATGTCAAAAAATGTATAATGAGTGGGTTAACAAAAACAAAAACATTCTATAACTTATAAAAATTATTTATTAAACTCATTACTTTAAAGTTTATGTGATATAAAGTTTATTTTAAATTATTAACTAATTATAGCCTTGCTAGTATTTTTTATGAGAACCCATTCGTGATAGCTAAAATTTTAATAAAAATACAGAAAAAATTGTCAACCTATAATAATTCTATAGTATTTAAAGTAACGAACTTGGGTCATTATGCACGAAATCTCTCCTTGAGTTTATTTCGCAGTTGTCCGTTTTTACCGGATTAAGATTTTTACCCAACTGGAGGAGGGTAGTGTGTTTATAAGTTTATTTATGTATGTGTGTTTGTTCCCATTTGGTGTTTCAGGGACCAAACGCGTGGGCTGATTTTGATTTTCATTAGTAAAACTTAAATAGGCCCTGCCTGTGAGTCGCCCTGATCTGTATTAGAATTTTCGATTTTTAAGGTATGTATCCATTTAAAACAAACAAAAAATTTACTGTGCTTGTTATTTTTTCTTAATAGTTTCTGCTCAGAGGAATGGTTTAATTCCTCTGAGAGTTTCTGTTAAAATTTCACTTTTCAATTAGTTATTATGCAGTCGAGTTTTTGATTTTCGAACTATTTTTTTAATAATTAATAGCTGCAGCGTGCAGCCCGCTGTATTATAAAAGTTTTTGGTTAATCCCGCGGGATCAGCCTACTTTTCCGGGATAAAAAGTAGCCTATATGCTATTCCAGGTTATCACCTACCTGTGTGCCAAGTTTCATTCAAATACGTTCAGTAGTTTTTGCGTGATTGAGTAACAAACATCCATCCAAACATCCATCCAAACATCCAAACTTTCGCATTTATAATATTAATATAGATTAATATAGATTCTTATTTCAACTGAAATATAAGGGATTTTTTGATATTGGATTTCTGTTTGTGAAAATTTAATATTATAACAGCTTTATTCATTTAATATTTTAAGGTACTATAAAAGAAATACGTTTTTTGCATCTTACGATATTTAAAAAAGTTGTCAAAAAAGGATTATAATTGCGACGTATACACTATACACGTTGAAAACAAATTACGAATTCTTCTAATAAATCGGGTAATTAACTCCACCTGATTACAAACACGTGAATGAATGAATAATAATTAATAAAGTATACATAACTAAGTTCAACATGCGCATAATTGGAACTTCCGTTCTTACTTTTAAATATACTTGAAATAATGTAGAATTATACGTATATTGAAGAAAATAAGTTAACGGATAGAAATACGGCTCTGTTTATTTGCATATACCCAGACCATTGGTTATAGACCATTTAATATAGACGGTTATATACCTACCTGTAATTGGCTGTTAATAAGATCGTAGACTATTAATATATATAATCTGTGGCTCTATCTCATGGATCACTTAATTATATCTTATAGTTCATAAATTCATATTTTATTATCGGTGTTGGTGGTCGCATCCCTCTGAAACGGCTCGATGTAATATATATATATATATATATATATATATATATATATATATATATATATATATATATATATATATATATATATATATATATATTAAGCGTAAGTTATAAAATTTTCCTAAAACTATTCGTAGTTTATTATATGGTTCATCGTAATTCCCAGATATTTGTAATTATTTACTAAGTTAGTCTAAGTTAGTCCTGACATTGACATTTTTTTATATAGTAATGTATATTTAATAAATATGTAATCAGTCGTACCTACTCATGTCTATTGCCTATTATCTTAGACCATTTACCTATTTGTTTATCACGTGGTAAATGTATTCGCATATATTTTGTTTTGAGTTAAGTAATTATAATACTATTGCCGTGTGTCCATTTGGCATCCTTATGCATATCTTCTTGAACCTTTTTAACAAATTTTACTATGTCCCTGACTGTACAACACTAACACTGTACGGAGGCACAACAAACAACTCCGGCTTACATGTATGCCTTATAATAAGTAATCTAAATTATTTTGTTGTTCCACTGAATAAATCTTTCTTTCTTTCAATCAAGATTAGAACTTTAACCGTAAAAATATAAACAATTGGTTAATATATTTTTCAGTTACATTTGCTATTTGTATTCTGTTTACTCCATGACGTAAGTACTGCAAAAACGATGAATGTTTATGACTGACCACTAAGTACAATGAGTTGATCATTTATAAAACTATGCATCAGGATAAAGATGTTTGCGGTTAAAAATAATCAACTATTATAATAAACTACATGTTAAATTGAACTTTATAGCTTAGTAATTAATATAGTAATCGTTTAAGGTGTAATATCAGTAACTTGGGTTTTTTAATTCCGATGAAGAAACAATCATGTGAAACCAGTCTTTAACGAGTTGTGTATGTTTAGTGATTTTGAGATACGTCATGGCGCTTTAATGTATATTTTGCATTAATACATGTAGTGTTTCCATATATTTGATAATACTAGCGATTCTAACTCGAAATAAAAAAGTCTTTGGTCGAATTTCGGCCACATTCGACCAAAGACTAAACAATAAAATCTCTTTTTGATCGCCCCGTTGGTCGAGTGGTTAGCGACCCACTAGCGACTACGCAATCGACGGGGCTCGGGTTCGATCCCCGACGGGGACAAGCATTTGTGTGATAAGCATAAATGTTTGTATTTCCGGGTTTGGGTGTTTATTAAATATATTCTAGTATTTATATTGTATTTCTATGTATTAGTATCGTTGACTAATACCCATAACAAAAGCAAACAATTTGCTTGCTTTGGGGTTAGATCAGTATCCCGTGAATATTTATTTATGTGAATATTTATCTTTTAAATTTGGAAACTAACTTTAGCCGTTAAGAAAATGGCGTAATAATCGCGGTAATAATTAAATAATCTATATTAATACTAGCTGACCCGGCAAACGTTGTTATGTCATATAAATTATTGAATTAAAAAATAGGGGTTGATCATAGAGGGTTGAAAATTAATGGTTGTATATATTTTTGATGCGGTATCATAAAAAAATAAAAACAAAAAATATCTAAAATTTAAAATAAAAAAATTAGGGGTGGACTACCCTTAGCATTTAGTTGTATGAAAAACAGATGTTAGCTGAATCTCAGACCTAATCAATATACTCACAAAATTTCATGAGAATCGGTCAAGCCGTTTCGGAGGAGTACGGGAACGAACATTGTGACACGAGAATTTTATATATGAGATTATAAATGCGAAAGTTTGGATAGTTGTATGGACGCATGGATGGATGGATGTTTGTTACTCAATCACGCAAAAACTACGGAAAGGATTTGAACGAAATATAGCACACACGTAGATGATGACCTGGAATAGCACATAGGCTACTTCTTATCCCGGAAAAATTAGAAGATCCCGCGGGATTCGCCATAAACTTTTATAATGCAGCAGGCTGCACGCGGCTTCTAATTATACATATGTGTATGTTATCATATTGTATGTCAAAAGAATGTAGTGTAAGTAACGTTTACTTGTATTAATTTATTTGTAATGTATACATTGATATAAAAAACCCAAGATACACAATCAGTGTGTCAAAAACGTCCTAAAAAATGAGCGCACAATTTTAAATTGTGCGCTCATTTCAAATAGAATCGCGTCGGCTGCGTCACGTTCATTTTCGTACCTTGCTTTGTAAAAACAACTATAAATCTTGCACTTATCTAAGGTTGGACATGCAAATACATATGTTTTTGCCATATCTATAACTACTTAAAAGAAATTAGGGACACTTTTGAGTGTCAGTTTTGTTCGGGACTGTGCATCTAGGGTTTTTTATTTTTTTTATTTAGGGTTTCTGCAGTCTTGTAAGATAGCAATCAAGCAGAAGGCTCTTCTGATGGCAACCACTTTCTATAGAACCCGAAGGTGTTAAAAACCTCTCTATATAGCGGGATATTAATGCCAATGGTCGCAGGTTGCCGACCCCTGTAATAGTTAAATGATTGGCAAAACATGTCACTACCATTTCGATTACTGCCTTTTTACTTTTACTTTTTACTTTTTTGATAACTTTTTTCTACCACAATAGCGTATATGATCCTCAAACAAGGGATACTTGATCGTTCACTCACTGATTATAATGTATGACAAGTGACCACGCATAACTTTTATAGACTGATCCGATTTCTTCTTTTATTGGATACATGGACGTACCCCTTACCGAGTAAGGGGTAGGGAGGGGCAGCTGACCTCCCCCCCTGGAGTTTGTTAACCTCTCTATTGCTGTAGGTAAAAATATAGCCTTAAAATGTTACGCCCCCCCCCCCCCCCCCTCCCGGCCCAGAACCTGGGTACGCCTATGATTGGTTAGAACGTAATCCGAAAGTTGTTCCATACAAATTTTGAAAATAAAATCTACCCAAAAGGGTACAAAAACTGACGATGATTTATTATTCGTTCACTAATTTTAATGTACATGAACACACATAACTTTTTATCGGTAAGTTTTTGTTAAAACGATACAAGGTAAAATTATATGGAAAATAACTAATGAATTTAGTGCATTATTTGTAGTGTAATATGTAATATAAAATTTATGATGTTTCATTTGATAGCAACCAAAGAATTCTTATTGAGCTTCTTCGTTGAAATAGAAAGGAAAAAATGTAATACCTCTCAAATTGAACCGGATTTAGGTGATACTTTGTGAAAGTTAATATTATATTTTATTACATCATTATATACCATACAAGAAGTTATGTACGCAACAAGATTATGATTTTATTAATCTTGATCAACGAAAAGATAACCATCGAACCACCACGGTGGTGGTGGTGGTTTACACCAAAGATGTAATAATATTGCTATCAGAGACGACAATGCTAACCGGGCGGGCGTTGTAAAATTCTATTTAGTTAACAGGATTGATGTAGTAATACGTTTAGCCAGATCTTGGCTTTTACAAAATGCCTGGCAGAAATTCAACTGATTTATTCATCAAAAGTGATCGTTAACAGTACTTGTGATAATATAATGATTCCGCAGACGCGGAGATCGTCTCATGATGACGAAAAACATGTAAGTTATGAATGTAGGACATAATAAATTCATCTCAAATAAATATGGTAACGATCGCCCTCTGGTTGAAATTTGGCTAGAGACTAAATATAATAAATTTATTTTAAGTTAAACAACAACATTTAGTTGTAAAGAAAAAAGTAAGTATATATGTGAGTATATTATCATGTATGTCGCATAAATTTAGTGTGTAATTTTTATCCTGTAATTTAAACAAGCAATTCTTGTGTATTTGTATGTAATTGGTTCCTCCGAAACGGCTCCACCGATTTTGAAAAAAATTATATTTAGGTAGCCTGTTACTAGCAAAATTGATCTAGTAAGTGCAATCTCCATAACAATAAAGTTTTCGTAATAATAAATTCAGGTCCCGGGTTCGATTACCGAATCAGGCTAATCAAAAATATGTTTTTACAGTTTGTTGTCAAATACTACGTTACACCTGTCACATTGTGGCGCTAAGTATTTTCGGTTAATCGTGGATGCACTGGTTATACCTCTGCCTACATCTTCGGGGATACGGTCGTGAAGATACTAACGTATTTCTAATGTCTCCAAAAAGAGTGTTGCCAATTTAAACATGTATAAAAGATAAAAGCAATATTCAGTAGAACGCGTGTGTGAATTTCAATGTTTACCCACGCCACGCTAACGCGTTTTTCACGTTTTTCTCGGTAAACGACACAATGTTAGATTTTATTATATACGTAACAATACTTGATATTGTTTGTAAATTACATGTTTTGAGAATAAATGTTACGAGCTCAGTTGGACCCAGAATAGCTCCTTGTATGAGTCGCTTTTGTGTTCCTTTAATTGAAGCTTATAAGGACCTTGGAGTATAAGGCGTGTGCCTTAGAGTTTTATACATTTAAAATTTTCCAATATTTTTAAAAATGTTTGGGAAAAATAGAGTAACTACTTTCTAAATTAGTAAATTTTATTTGATTACACAAAAAGATCGCCTCTATGGTCTAGTGGTCCAGCGTTAGCGTTGACCACATGAGGTCCCGGGTTCGATTCCCGGGTCGGGCACATATAAAAAAGTGTTTTTTCAATTTTTTGATAAGTACACAAAGTCGCCCGGGATTGGAAAGTGCCCGGTTGGCGATAGGTTTGCCACCTATCACATTTGTGGGACCAAGTATCTTTGACTAATCGTGGGTGCACTTGCGGTACCTCTGCCTACCTCTTCGGGGATACGGGCGTGAAGATACTTTTTTTTTACACAAAAAGACGTAATCCTCGTAAATACGAAAATACTTTCCTAATCAGTGTGTGGCCGCGTTTCCGTACCGGTTAAAGAAAATCTTAACGCGTCAAAATAACTTTTATTGAATAAAGTACTTCTGATTTCTGAGTTGGTTTTTAATGTCATGCTCATGTTGAAGACTATTTAGTATTAGGTAAACTATATCACTTAAAAGATACATATGGTTTACTCATTTCTTTTTTTTCTTCATAATTACACTCTCTTTTAACGAGTTGGCTTGAAAATGTACTTATGTTACGTATATACATTTAAAGAAAGTTGTACAGACGTAAACGTAATATATGTAGAGATTTTATTAATATTCTTTTATTTTCTTTGTACAATTAGGCTTAAATATTTTTTTTTATAGAAGAGGGGGCAAACGAGCAAGAGGTGCACCTGATAGTAAGAGATCACCGCCGCCCATGGATAACCGCAATACATGAGATTGTAGCGGTTCAAGCAATAAAAAAAAGCTACAAGAAAAAAATAATAAAAAATGGAAAATAATGAAATTTAAAATAAAATCCTGAATCGCGATATCACAATTATTTATCTTGAACACGCTATATGAAAGTTTAAATGCTTCTCAAATGGACTTCGATCGCCAGGCAGTACACCTTGCCTGGCTGGGAAGATCTTCCTTTTTACCCTTCATTGTCCTTGTGTGACGTCATCAACCTCCACAGTTATGACGTCATCCTGAAAAAAGTTGGTTTGCTGGTTCCATCTCTATGACCCTTCAGCGATACGGACCATCAGCGCCACAGTACTGTAGCGGTTCAAGCAGTCTACAAACGCTGTACAAGATCTTACAGTTGCGTTAGCTTTTTTCTTGAAGGCCCCGTTAGGAACAAATTATTCCTCTTTATTGGCTGGTCTGATTTTTATGAAATTTATTGTGTTTATTCAATACTTTTGCTTTTATTTGTTTGTATTTTTTTTAACTTACAATATAATATTTGTTTTGCACGATAAAAGTTGCCTTTAAGATTAAGATCGGGTTCGGGCAGTCTATATAAAGCGTTCATGGCTAAATCACTGAAATAATTTTGATGGGCCACGAGACAGTTGAAAACCCAGGATAAAACATACGCTAACTTAATAAAAAATACCATCTAAGGGTCTAAAATAAGGAATGAAATTTTGCATGAAATATTGACGATAATATGTTGTTACACTAGCTGACCCGGCAAACGTTGCTCTGCCTTTTTATCTACTCTTATTTTTTTTTGTATTTTTCCCCTTTTAAACCTTCCCTGGACTCAACAACTAATTCAAAACCACAATTAGCCAAATCGGTTCAACCGTTCTCGAGTTTTAGCGAGACTAACGAACAGCAACTGATTTATATATATATATATATATATATATATATATATATATATATATATATATATATATATATATATATATATATATATATATATATCGATTTATATTCTTTCTAGCTGAATCGCGCGAAACTGCGTTAAAATCCTGCGTTGCTTTGGAAAGACATATTGGAAATATTTTATAGATACGTGCTTATTTATTTATTCAGAAAACCAACAGTGGTACATAATAATAAAGATATTATTATTACAATAAATAATATAGGTACATTTCATATTTGTAAGACTAATCTTATCTATAAAATATCGGGTAAAACCAAAGGTGGTGAAAGTAAAAACTTTTAACAAGCTTTTAAGATAACTTTTAAAACGCGCGCAATGACTTTTTTTATGTACGTAAATACGATACTCTTCTGCTCTTCATTCAAATGTAATGACAATTTTTCCGCGCATGTTTGAGAAAAATATCATCCTGTTACCTTTCTACTCTTCCAGCTACCTTTCTGCTACCTTACTGCTTCCTTCCTGCTACTTTTTTCTTGCCTACCCCACCTTCCCGCTATCTTCTCACCAGCTTCCCGCTACCTTCCCTCTACTTTCCGTCAACCTTCCGACTACCTTTTTGCTTCCTTTCCGCTACCTTTCCACTATCGTTCCGGTACATTCCAGCTACAATCCCACTACCCTCCCTTTACTTTGCCCCTACCATCCCCCCAATCTTCCTCTTACCTTTCTTTTTACCTTAAACTTTTTTATAAGAGCAAAAGTACTTATCATGTTATCTTAAACTTTAAGGAAAATTAAATGGCGAAAGAAGTTTAAAATTCACTTCAGTTTCCGGTACACTTGGGAATACCGCGAAGGTCCATCATTATGTCAGTATGAGGAAAACCGGGTTTGTAATGAAGTTAACACGAGGTTAAGAGCAACAAGTTCATGTTAATTGCTTTATATCCTTGCTTTTATCCTTGGCGATTTGTATTTTAAAGATGAATTTAAATTGAATTGAAAGGGCAATGTTAATTTTCAATTTATAAATCTTTAAGGAATCGCAGTGTGTAGGTATGGACTTTTAGCCTCATTGGTCTTGAAGTTAGCCTGTTTTGCTTTGATTTATGGTTAATCAAACTATTTACCACGTATGTATTACCATTATATGTATATACACCTTTACATTTACCATCTATGTGTTTCCTTTCTAAGGCAATCGCGCGAAGCATGAAATTTGGTACAGTTAAAGTTCATATTGCGAAAGAGTGCAGAAACCTAATATTTTAATATGAAATGCTTAAAAATATATTAAATTAATAAAATTATACCTATATAACACACACTACATTCATGTGACATTCGTGATATTTAATAATAATAGTAATATTGCTGGGCAAATTACACAAATTGATCTAACTCCAAAAGCAAATTACTTGCTTGTATTATGGGTGTTAATTATACTAATATCGATTATATCGATTCTAATATACTTATATAGAAATACATATATTAAAACTGTAACATATGTGATATATGTACAACCAAATCCAGAAAAAAATCGCACAAATACTTTGAACACTGAAGTGCCGCTTGGTAAAACTCCATGTTAACTTATATTTATATCGTATTAAAAGCACTTGTACTGTTTTACTTGACTTTTTATATATTAAAATCAACCGGTTTCGCGTTTTAACGCGTCATCAGGGCAAAAGTTATTATTAAAGTTATTATAAATCGCACAAATGTTTGCCCCTGTTGGGAATCGAACCCGAGTCCCATCGATTCGCGGTCGGGATTGGTTTTTGTACAAACTACACGCTACATCGTACAAAAATGTGAAACTTTTTACATGTTTACATGTTTACAAACTACACGCTATATCGTACAAAAATGTGAAACTTTTTACATGTTTACAAACTACACGCTACATCGTACAAAAATGTGAAACTTTTTACATGTTTACATGTTTACAAACTACACGCTATATCGTACAAAAATACGAAACTTTTTGTGTCAAGAACATAGATAAGCGGCATTATAAGTTGATTAATTTATTTAAGCGTATTACAATTGCAATTACTAACTACTTCTAGTATCTATGGAATGTCTAATTAAAATTTTAATTAGACATTTACTAAATCGATAGTATAAAATATGTATTTGGCGGAAATATTTACGTAAAAAATATGCAAAAGATCTTTACTATTTATGAAAGTTTGTTAAAGAATAATAGATTATAATGATTTATTTAATTTTAGATAGTATCTCTTATCATTACATAGTATAAAACCAAGTCACTTTCTCTGTCTGTCCCTATGTCCTTAAGTCCCTATGTATGCTTAAATCTTTAAAACTACGCAACGGATTTTGATGCGGTTTTTTTTAATAGATAGATTGGTTCTTGAGGAAGGTTTTAGTGTATAAACCTTTCCGATATTCCCACGGGAACAAAAGCTGCGCGGGTGAAACCGCGGGCAGGTCGCTAGTATAGAATAGAAGAATAGAATAAGCTTTTATTCAAAATAGGTATTATAAGTATTCCTATCAAAAAATCAAAAAATATTTATTTCGTACAACAGCTTTTACAACAGTTTATAAATGCTTAATATCTACATTTACAAATCGTGCTTATTTATGAGCTATGATACATTATTTGAACGTCAATCCTCAAAAGAACATGTAATACAATAATACATAAAAGCTTAGTTAATTATCAGTTACAGTACAATTATCAATAAATATAAATGTACTTGTACATTGTACGTTCTAATCAAAATAATAATTTAAAAAAACAAATGATCATACTGTTAATTTATGCCTTTTTAACTACTTTTATTTTTTTTCTATATTTTCTCACCTTTTAAACCTTCTCTAGATTTCAACAATTAATTCAAAACCAAAATAATTGGCCAAATCAGTTCACCCATTATCGAGTTTTAGCGAGACTAACGAACAGCTCTTGAATTTTATATTATATATATATATATATATATATATATATATATATATATATATATATATATATATATATATCTCGCCCGGGTCAGGTACCACCGCCTTGCCTATTCCTGCCGCAATAGCGTCAGTGCTTGTCGCTGTCGTGTTCCGGTTTGGAGGGTAAGGTAGCCGGTAAACTTATGCATGTGGCATTAGACCTCGCCACAGGATAGCAACGCACCATTAACATCTTTGGTGTCTATAGGCGATGGTTGACTCTTTCCATCAGAAGGACCATCTACTTGTTTGCTATCTCATGATATATATATATATATATATATATATATATATATATATATATATATATATATATATATAGTTTTACTGTTAAGATTGATCCCTGCTGCTGAATTTCATTAACGGGAAATTTCCATTCCATTCACCTCGATATCTGGAAATCCACTAGCGTGCGATTATCTAGGCACTTCTTACCACGCACTACTCCTCTGTGGAATCAATTACCGGTGTGGGTGTTTCCGACTCGGTTACGACTTAGGGACCTTCAAGAATAGAGCATACTCCTTCTTAAAAGGTCGGCAACGCAACTGCAAGACAACTGGTATTGCAGTTGTCCTTGGGCGACGGTGATCACTTACTATCAGGTGCACCACCTGCTCGTTTTTTTTCGAAAACTATGTCAAAATCAAGGTATCAGAGTCGAGTACTGAACATCCTTCTTCAGTATATACAAACATGGTTTCAGGCGATCATAGGCTACTTTTTCCCTTACTAAGCAAAAGGAAGTAATGTTTTTAGGTCAAGCAAATGAAATCGCGGACAGCACCTCGTAATTCTAGTAGTTTATAAAAACAGTATTGATTTATGATGTTTTACTTAAGCGCTATAAGTTACAGGCGTCTTCTAGTATTTTTTCGTCGAACGAAGACGCGGGGAAAAGCTAGTTTTCGCATAGAAGCGAGTAGCGAGATCAAATCGTGCTCGCCTGGGCTACCGGCGGCGCCTCGTCGGTAATAAAATAATAATATGACTTAAAATAAAGGCGCTTAAACTACTATAAATTCCACGTATTTGAGTTTTAGCGCACAGGTGTTCTATCGAACGTATAAATAGTCAAAGTTATTTCTGCCTGCCTTTGACTGACTCGTTGGTCCAATGGGAACAGCCCCAGTCTTGTCAGTCAGGTGAAAATGTTATTAGGGTTTCAATGTCATAAATAGAAATATCTCAACAGCAACCTGACTCCTACTAATAAATTATTAACACCCCATACCTAAGAAATTGAATAAAGCCGTCAATTCTGGTTATCAAAAGTAATAATAACATTGAAACTTAGATATTTACTCTAGCTTTTATCGCTCCGTTAGTCGATTATTAGGCGGCCCTGACTACGCAATTGATCGGGCATGAATTCGACTCCCGATAGGGGACATGACTTTATGGATGGTGATACTATATGCATAAGTTTAGTGACTATCTTACGCTCCAAACCGCAGCTGTATCACTTAGCGTTTGCAATCCGCCAGCGATCAACGATGACATTTAAACGTAACGAAAAACTCTTTAAAAACATCGCCAATTGCTTGCTGGTCACTGGATGCACTTTTTGCGATGTCACAGCGCCAAAACTAATCAAGCAGCCACGACTGCCACTAACGTACAAGGCTTCTATGTGTCTTGCGATAACTAAGCAATTACGATAATTTTGCATTGCGAGTTACATGATAACGCCGCCGGAATGCGAAAATGACAAGCATTGACGGTTTGATGAATTGGTAAGGTGATGGTACCAGACCCCGGTAAGATCTCCTAGAATTCTTCCGACGGTAATATCTCACATAGTCACTACCACCTTTTATGAATTGCCGGGCACGTAAGACGGTCTTATACTTCCACCAAATCCAGGAAAGACTTTACCAGCTAGTAAAAATATTAGCTGTCCATAAAATATCTTAGTTTGAGACGGCGTTACAAATGTGGCGTTACAAACGAACTGGCAATGTTGAAAGTTTTTTAAAGTTGTACAAAATTAAATTTTTTATGCCGTTAGATAGCAAACATTTACATGTTACATTAAGGGGGTCTAGTCCACAAATAAGGTTGTGACCACCGCCACTCAGAAATTGGTAAAGCTTGAGTCGAAGACGGGTGCCCTTATGTTAATATTGTATCATGCCGAGAAAACTTGAATATAACGCTGCTTCTAACGATATAGTAAAAATAGATGGCTTATATATATATATATATATATACATATATATATATATATATATATATATATATATATATATATATATATATATATATATATATATATATATATATATATATATATATATATATATATATATTTTTTTTTTTTTTCTGTGCAAAAACGATTAGGTATTGAATATATATAATCAACATAATTTACCATAACGAACTCAGTTACGGTTGTGGGCATGCCCACCATGCCTATAATGCTGGATTCGCGCTTGTAGTACATCACTACATATAGAAATTGCATACATGCTCTAACAATATACGTATTAATTAGGTAAGGTTAAGCGTAGGAACTGACGGGAAAACCGGGCATCCGCGGCGAATATCCGCCGTTGCGACTCCTTTAATTACCTATATTAAACTTTTTGTGTTTTGTCTATATATAAAAAATTCAGTGCGTGTAAACGTTAATGATTTCTTCTAAGCGATAATAGTACAATATTGTAAAGGCCACGAATAGGTAATTGTAGACTTACAATTATACTATATAATAATTATACTATATAAATTATACTATATAAAATTCGACTGAATATGAGTTTTAAGACTCCTACAGGTGAGGATATGATATGAAACTGGCCATTGTCATTTCTGCCGAGGAATGCATGGTGTTTTTAAATAATGCAAGGAAATAAAACAGGCTTTTATAATATTTTTTTCATCCGTGCTGAAAGGTAAACGCATCCGTAGCTATACAGCCATGTGAACGCAATTTGCACCAAGCTCTACGAAAGAGATCTAAATTCAAATGACACTCCAGCACGTTTCCCCATACGTAAATTGAATTTTGTACAACTTTAAAAACGAACTGGCAATGTTGAAAGTTCATTTTTTAAAATTGTACAAAATTAAATTTTTTATGCCGTTAGATAGCAAACAGGTAGATGATTGTCCTGGTAGAAAGAGATAACCATCGCCTATAGACACTAAATATGTTTATTGTGCGGTTGATGGTTTGTTTGTTATGATTTATCTCAAAAACTACTAAACTGATTTTAACAATTCTTTCACCTTTAGAAAGCTACATTATCCAGGAGTGACATAGGCTACTCTTTACTCGATTGAGTAAAGGGAAGTTATTATTTTTGGGCACGCGAACGAAGTCGTGAGTAACTGCTAGTTATATTTAAATAATTTGTGCATATCGTGTTACTTTTACATTGTCCTGTCCTACTAATCTATTTTGATATTATAAATGCGAAAGTTTGGATGTTTCGATATATGGATGTTTATCACTCAATAGCGCAAAAACTACTGAACGAATTAGGATGAATATTGGCACACAGGTAGATGATAACCTGGAATACCACTTAGCAACTTTTGTGCCCGAAAAAATGAGTTGTTCCCACGGGATTCACCAAAAACTTGTATAATTTATAATACTAGCTGCAGCAGCACGCTACAGCTAGTATTATAAATGCGAAAGTTTGTTTGGACGGATGAATAGATGTTTGTTCTCTTTAACGCAAAACAGCCGAACCGGCTTCGACATTTTGAACACATATAGATGATGACCTGGAACAGCACATACAATATAGTATAGTATATAGTATATATACTATACTATATTGTATGATACAAGACAATACAGAACTCTACCACCTAGTAGCCACGATGGTAGTGACTCGAATAGCCAATCGGTCACCTTTCATAATCTGTATAGTAGAACCACAGTTGGCCTATTCTTCAGAGGAGCCCGGGACCAACACGGAGTGAATTTCCTGGATTCAGATAATACATTTATATATATCTTCTATATATATAAAAAGCAATCCCTATTTTCCTTGGTCACGACATCACCCCTGAATAGCTGGACCCATTTCGGTAATATATATATATATATATATATATATATATATATATATATATATATATATATATAAGGATTGTTCGTTTAAAGGTATTAAATAGATGATATTTTCACCGGCGCTTTATGTCAAGCACACATTTCTTCTCACTTTCTAATTACGATCCGTAGAGAATACCTATTATTAAAGCGATCAACAACAGAGTATCCACCTTTGATTTTCAATAACAATATCGCCGGAACCGCATTAATCCTTCGATCGTGCTGTTCTCACCTCTCTCTTACTTACATACATTGAGTACCTAGCTTGAGAATAAGCACAGAATTTTGCGGAGCAAGGTGTGGTTATAAGTATTAGATATAAACAACAAATTACTTCCTGCGACTTTGCATTGGGTGTATCCCTAGTAACTTGTCCAACTTAAGTATCTCCGACCGTCTACCATATTTACTTAGACCTGTCAGAGTAAACAAATTTATCTAAGTTTAGTCGGTTTCTTTCGGACACACTTCTGTCTTTAACTGTCAAATCCTACGGAAAAACTGACAGAATTATGCAAAGGCACCTTGATTGACAAAACAAAATGGCGGCATTGGATTATGTTTTACTAATTATAGAATGACCTGGAAAAATCTCAGTTAAGCCCATCAGTGAATTTTGTTAGAAGTCTAAGTTTACAAATTAATAAGGAACGGACCCATTAAATAAAACGGGTGTTATGAGGCGCGCAATTTAGGATTTTCCATTTTTTTATTTTAACCGCTCAACCCCCAAGAAAAATTAAAATCACAATTAAGAAATAATTACTGGACAAGGCGCGTTCGCGCGTTTTCAACGGTCATGACGACATGTCGGCGCGATGTATCAAAAGTTTTATTACTTTACAATGAATCAATATTTTATCATTCTGTAAATGAGAATTTAAGAATTGATATATATAATTGATATATTGCCTCTGTGGTCTAGTGGTCCAGCGTTGGCGTTGACCACATGAGGTCCCAGGTTCTATTCCCGGGTCGGGCACTTCAAAAAAAAGTGTTTTTTCAGTTTTCTGAGAAACACAAAGTTGCCCGGGATTGGAAAGTGCCCGGTTGGCGATAGGCTTGCCACCTATCACATTTGTGGGACCAAGTATCTTCGGCTAATTGTGGGTGCACTTGTTGTACCTCTGCCTACCCCTTCGGGAATATGGGCGTGAAGATACTTATATATCTATTATACTAGGCAATAAAAAAAATTAATATTGTTTTAATTTACTTGAAAAAAAAAAAAACGGTGACATGATAATCGACTTTTACCGGTACTTATTTTTTGCTACTACGATTTATTTCTTACAACTCAAAATCTAAATACAGTCATTATAAGCTAAATAAACCTTTTATCAACCTTTTATAACAAAAAACACAGTATTTACACAAGACACACGCATCAATTACTTTGGCGCTAAAGTGAAATCATTTTACAGACTAAATAATCATAGACAAATTGAATATTTTGAATGAATGATTAAGCGAGCAAATAATTTGACTACTTTGGGGTTAGATCAATTCGTGTAATTTGTGCGCCGATATTTATAAAAAGAGTAGCAAACATGCGAATGGCTCTTCTTATGGAATCTCCTATTATACCTACCAAATATTTATGGCGCGTTAGTGAAAAAAAAAAGACGTGTGGCACTCGGAGACTGCCGCGGTAAAGCTATTGCATAGCATTTTTTATCAACTTATGCAATTACAATTATATATTTATTTTATTTATGCAGTATTTTTTTTCTTTGTTTATTCATATTTAAAACACTTTGTACACAAATTATACGAGTACAGATATTCACTGTTGTACGTAGATGATAAATACCTATACACCTATATACTTTCTCACAAACAGCTGATTACGATAGTTTTCCAATACAACCAATGGCACCTAAAGGCGGGTTGTTAAACTAAAGAGACAAGTGTGATATTTCAAAAAGTCATTAAAAGTTCTGGCATTTATCGATAGATGGAAAAACTAAAAGTATCACCCCTGTGCCGGTCGGAGTGGGCGGTGTTAGGTTTTTTCGTTACGAAATTTCTGGATTCGGTCTCCACGCTCAAGTCCCGCGATAGAAGCTATGCAATAGCTTAAAATACAATGCGCGCGCACAATATTACCATATTTACAACAGCTGTGCGCGTGCAGCGTTATTTAATAATAATAAAAATAAAAAATTTAAACGCAATAAAACTGACTTACAATTTGTACTAAAGTCCGCCCCGTTGGTTGTATGGTTAGCAAATCTAACTACAAATCGATGGGGCTCGGATTCGATTCAAGCGTTTGTGTGATGAGCATAGATGTTTGTATTTCTGGGTTTGGGTGTTTATGATGTATACAACAATATTAATATATGTATTTCTATATATTAGTATCGTTGACTAACACCCATAACACAATCAAATAATTTGCTTATTTTGGGGTTAGATCAATTCGTGTAATTTGTTCCGTGAATATTATAATTATTTAATACTAATTTCTCTATAATATAAATATAAATCTCCGAAACCCCGGGGTTTCTAGACAAACTAACATCGTTCGTAGTGAAACTATATCTCAATTCTTCATTATCTCTGAAAATAACGACAACGGTGACGATTTGCCACGTGGTTATAATAATAATAAAAAAATATTTGAGAGAAACCACAGCATATCAACAACAAATTTTAAATATTATGTTTTTTTAAATATCTAGTTATCTATATTTTTTGCATGTCACTTTTGACGATATGTGATTGGAAACAATGTTAAAAATGTAACATCTTATGTACCCACATTCTTGCAAATAAATGAATTTATTATTATTATAAAAAAGATAAGAAAAAACAAAACTTTTTAATACAGGAAAACACCAAGAAACAATTGAAAATATACATATAACTTAAAAATAAATCAATTTTTATGTTTCTTTGCTTGTAGTGTGATGTCTCAAAATGGTAACTCAGCTTTAGTTGAGTTTAAAAACAACACTGGATCTTCTGTAGCACCCATCTAGATGCATTCTAGATGCCATAGCGAATGGCAAAAAATATTTGTACATTTGAATAACCTGAATTATTGACCTGAATAGAGACATCAGTATTTTATGTTTTCCCTATTTTTTTATTTGACATCAAAAAATACCTATAACCCCAAAATTTTTACTGTTCTGCCCCCACCCACCATTGCCCCCCACCACCAAATAATTGACAGAACAAAAGTCGCCAGGTCCGATAGTTATCTTTTTATATATTTAACTTCCCATGCTAGTAAATATACACATAAATGTCGCTACATGTGAGTTTTCAATAAATATATTAGATTAAAATGTTTAGATTGCGCCAAACGACCGTGTCCAACAGTTTATTACTTTCGATTTAATGCTCTCACAAATATAACATTTAAATTTATTTTTAAAATATACACACACATAAATTTTCCGATATATATATATATATATATATATATATATATATATATATATATATATATATATATATATATATATATCTGACCCGGTAAACGCTGTTTTGCCATATAAATTATTGAATTAAGAAACAGGGGTTGATGGTAGAAGGGCGAAAATTTAAGGTTGTATGTATTTTTCAATGCTGAATCATAAAAATATAAAAAATAAATTGTCATAAAAAAATTTTAGGGGTGGACAACCCTTATCACTAAGGGCTACGAAAAATAGATGGTGGCCGATTCTCAGACCTACTCAATTTGCTCACAAAATCTCATGAGAATCGGTCAAGCCGTTTCGGAGGAGTACAAGAACGAACATTGCGACACGTGAATCTTATATATAAGATATATAAATAGGATAATTTCCATTTTGTGTCGTAAAGATCCTGTAAAAATGGTGCGTTCCAAAATAACGCACAAGGTGATCCACATAGACGTTTGTTATCTCACAAGATATGTCTTCCTGCGTCACAAATATGTTACTGTCCAATACCACAGTCGGCAATAAAAATATCTATAACACCCAAGCGGCCTATCCCATAATCGTAAAATGGAAGCGAACGTAAAAACATCGAATTCTTTTTATCAATTGGACATTACTTTGAGTATTTCTATTTGTGTTACTTGTTTAAATTCTTTAAATTTTTGAGAAGGGTTTTGGATTAACTGGTTTGTTTCTGTTTATTTATTTATTTACTGAGTACTGCCAACAAGACAAACCCAAACACATGCAAAACAGAAAATTACAAATGTCAAAAGTCTAAATGTTGCCTCAATTATAGGCAATGACTACGCTCTCTTAATTTAAGCGTAATAGACTGAATACATATTTAACAAAAATAAAATAAAATTGTAAATAAAATTGTTTAAAAAAGACTTAACTACGCAAATTAATTATTTCATTGTATTATTTATATTAAAAGAATACAAACAACGGAAATTAAACCCAACAAACAAACGTAGACTACTGTTGTTAACTAGTTACTCGGTGGTAGAGTTCTGCATTGTCTCGCCCGGGTCTGGTACCATCGCCTTACCAATTCCTGCCGCAATACCGTCAGTGCTTGTCGCTGTCGTGTCCGGTTTGAAGGGTAAGGTAACCGGTAAACTTATGCATGGGGCATTAGACCTCGCCACAAGATAGCAACGCACCATTAACATCTTTGGTGTCTATAGGCGATGACTGACTCTTTCCATCAGGAGACCCATCTGCTTTTAGCAAACAAGCTTCTAATATAAATATAAATATAATCTTTTGATTAAAAAAAAAATACTTATGCACGTGGCATTGCTATCCCGCCACATGGATAGCAACGCGCAGTTAACATATTTGGTATCTGTAGGCGATAGTTTCTCTTTCCATCTAGAGAGACGTCTGATTGTTTGCTGTCTTGTAATATAAAAAAATCGTGCACAAGTTACCACATTAATACCACCACATTAATACTTAGTGTATGTGTGTGTAATTCTTATTTTATTATTTAACTGTACTTCTAACGCATATAAAATAAAAATATTAGGTTTCTGCACTTATCTACAATGTGCCAAATTGCATACTTCTCCGTTCGCGTACCTAATTGTTTTAAAATAAGTACAAAGTTTTTGCTTCACGTATTAATATAAAGATTAATTTAATATATTTTTAATGCATACTATTTTGAAATATTAGGTTTCTGCAGTCCTCCGCAATATCAATTGTGATCTAATATCATACTCCTTTCGGATAATTGTAAAAATGGTTACAAATCTTTTTCCTTCATGTATTAATATAAAAAATCTAAATGAAAATATATAAATGTCGCAATATGGCTAAAATATTTAGTGTCGTCGTGGCTAACGATAAATGCGCCAAATTTCATACTCCTTTCGGATAGTTGTCGTAAAAATGGTTACAAATCTTATTCCTTCATGTATTAATATAAAAAAACAGTAGCAGTCGTGGGACTGCCGATAGAAGTGAAAACGGAACTATTAAGTTGAGAGTAATTAAAACTATATGCAAAACATAGCTATAGATATACTATTATCATTAGCATGTCGGTGACGCGAACCGAGGATTTTACCCTCTACCAAAACGCTCAACGCGCCTAAAGAAGTTTTCACTTCAAAAATCTACATGAAAATAAGTATATAAATGTCGCAATATGGCTAAAATATTTAGTGTCGTCGTGGCTAACGATAAATGCGCCAAATTTCATACTCCTTTCGGATAATGTTCGTAAAAATGGTTACAAATCTTTTTCCTTCATGTATTAATATAAAAAAATCTACATGAAAATAGGTATATAAATGTCGCAATATGGCTAAAATATTTAGTGTCGTCGTAGCTAACGATAAATATGCAATACGTTTGCGTAATATAATTGAAAGTGGTCAATTATTACAACGTAAAAGACTATATTCTATTATTCACCCGCATTAAAGCCACGAGTTGTTCATCTTGCAAGAATTTAAGCGTCGCAGTTATTATGCTAATCCTGTTATTAACTTCTATTAAAACGTAAAAGTTGCCACTTACGTTTTTATTCACAACTAGCTGTTACTCGCGACTTTGTTTACGTAATCTATGTACATATAATAAAATCGTACTAAAGTCAAAACTGTACATTGAATATTTTTTTAAAAGAATACTTGGGGCGTGATCTACAATCGATATCGAAGCCAAAAATATAGTCATTAGATTTTTTGTCTGTCTGTTTGTCTGTATGTATGTCCGGGGTAAACTCAAAAAGTACTGCATGGAATTACTTCAAATTTTGCATGAATATTATTAACAGGTCGGGTCAACATATAGGCTACATATTATCACGCTATCACCTACGGGCGAGGAGCTGTGCGGAGTAAACGAAGTCCGCGCGGACGAAGTCGTGGGCAACAGCTAGTCTAAAATAATTATATTAGAAGTACCGATTTTGGCAACCTTAGTACTCTTATTGGACACTTGACATTTGAATCAATGTACAAAAAATAATAATATTGAATGATATTTTTATTTTATAAAATTTTTGCATTATATTGAATTAAATTTATATGGATTCTAGCTGCAGCATACTGTCCGCTGCAACTCATTTTTCTGAGATAGAAAGTATTCTATGTACTATACCAAGTCATCATCTACCTGTGTACCCAATTTCATCCAAATCTGTTCAGTAGTTTTGGCATGATTGAGTAACAAACATCCATCCATCCATATATCCAAACATCCAAATTTTCGCATTTATAATCTTATATACAGTTTGTAAAGAAAACCCTGTCCGATCGTCAAAGGCATTATTTGGTAGCTAAATATGTGTGTCCGGGGTAAACTCAAAAAGTACTGCATGGAATTACTTCAAATTTTGCATAAATATTACTAACAGGTCGGGTCAACATATAGGCTACATATTATCACGCTATCACCTACGGGGGAGGAGCTGTGCGGAATAAACGAAGTCCGCGCGGACGAAGTTGCTGGCAACAGCTAGTATTAATATAAATATATACATATAGGGTTATTTTTACATATTTTATAATTAAATAGGCACAAATGGTACAGTGGCCACATCCGGTACTTCCACCCTACTTTCTTCTGCTCAGTTGTGTAAAAAAGTAGCCTATGAGTCGTGAGTCCTGGTGTTGTTTTTATTGCTAAAAGTATTTTTAAGATCGGCCCACTAGATTTTAAGTTTATTCATTACAAACATACAAAAATACAAATATGTCCTCTTCATAAGTTGCTTCTTACTTATACGAAAGACAAAAATAGTTTGTTCAGATTCAGCAGCAGAATCGACTGCAATAGTTTTTAAAGAACGTCATATTTTATCCTAAAAATGTGTAATTTTTTGTTTATGTGGACACACTAATAAACACGAATAGCGCTGGCGGAAATCAGTGCACTTACATACATAGTTCTGTGCCTAGGAGCGGTCAGATTAATTGATGTGTAGGGTAACAGTAATTGTGCGAGGTCTTTGTTACAACTAGATCTAGCATTTGTTATATTTGTTTAATTTTATATTTTATTAATTGTACACGTAATAATACGTAAGAAATAGTTTGAATTTCGTATTCAGTAAGATGTGCTATGTATAATATGAATAAGTACAGACAACATGGGATAGCTTTATCTACCTAGTGTTTGTTTTTGGATTTAATAAAAGACGACACATTTTACGAAATCCCTTTCGCTACTGACTCTCTATTACCTTTGTTAAAGAACCGTAACGCGTATGCATGTTAACTTTGTTCGAAGAAATAAATAAATACTGTTACAGTGTTGGCTTTAGGAGGAGCCTCCAAGCTAATCGTTCAAGGCACCTAGAGCCAAAGAGGCCAAACTATACAATTTAATTCGGCACACTTCGACGTGTTCCTGTTAAATACTGCTACGGCCAGAGTATGTACCAGTAATGTCATCTGCATAGCAATGTACCTTACTAATTCTCAACATGTCATTGATATGTATAAGAAACAGTGTCGGTGATAGCACGTATCCTTGGGGAACACCAGAATTGATAAGTTTAAGGTCGAAGCACGCACTAAATAAGTTAAACAATAAAATCTATTCTTAGTTTGACAACTAACTTTAGCTGCAAAGAGAAAATAGTATGTACATACATATGAATTATATCATGTAATTTTCCCTGATTGTGCTGTTCTCTGTGTACAATAAAGTATTAAATAAATAAAATGTATGTCACATGAATGTAGTATATTATGTAATGTCTATTTTTATTAATGTAGTGGTTTTTATTTAAAATAATAGGTTTTTCAGTCCTCTGCAATGTAAACTTTAACTATGCCAAACTAAACCAAATTATCTATGCCAAAAAATAAAAAAATACTCCACTGTTCATGCAATTGCCTTAAAAACGGGAACAAACTTTTTCCTTCACGTAATAATTGTTATAATAACAATAATTAATATTAGTTGAGTATATCGAAGATAGGATATGTTTCATTAATTAAAAATAATAATAATAAGTGCTCTACTTAGATATTCAAAGGTAGGCTATCGGTTTCGTAGAGAGGGTGTCTCATCTCTTGTATATGGATGATATTAAACTCTTTGCATCCAATAAACCAGATTTGATGTCATTACTCAACCTTATGCTAACGTTTAGTAATGATATCAGAATGGAATTTGGTGTAGATAAATGCGGGGTCATACATGTACAGAGAGGCCGAGTTCTGAACAGCGAAAATTTACAATTCTCGGAGACAATGTCGTTTTCTCTCTTTGAAACCGAAACCTATAAAAACCTTGGTATGTCGGAGTGCTTAGGTGTACGGGATGGGGACATTAAGCAGTTGATGGCTGAGCGTTTCTTTGGCCGTCTGACAAAAATTCTAAAAAGTCTATTGTCCGGTGGTAATAAGGTGCGTGCATTCAACAGCTGGATGATGCCCCTGCTTGTATAAACCTTCGGCATACTAAAGTGGACTCAAACCGAGTTGGACGCCCTGGACTGTAAGGTCCGTAAACTACTGACAATGTATCGCATGCACCATCCACGTTCATCAGTAATGAGATTATATATCCCACGAAAATATGGAGGTCGCGGCTTTCTTAATGCCAAAAACCTACATAATCGTGAGGTGTATAATCTTAGGGAATATTTCCTCCACGTCGAATGTGGAATGCATCGGGATGTCGTTGCAGTAGATAATGGTCTGACACCGCTCTCCTTAGCTAAAGAGAACTGGCACAAACCAGTGGTACTCAGCACTCAGGACCGCTTGAACGTATGGAAAAGCAAGGAGTTACATGGACGGTTCTATCGGGTTCTTTATGGGCCTTATATTGATTTACCGGCGTCCACTGCCTGGCTACGATTTGGTGACCTCTTTGGAGAGACTGAAGGATTTGCCTGTGCAATTGCTGATGGAGTTGTCAAGACGAATAATTACCGGAAATACATTATGAAGGATATTATTTCTCATCTTGCCAATGGAGAGTATTTGCACAGACACAGTCAAGCAGCCAAGATTATTCATCAACAACTTGCTCTTCGATATGGTCTAGTAAGTTTTGAAGTGCCGTATTATAAGTACGGACCGGAGTCAGTTCTAGAGAATGGCTGTGCTAAGCTCTACTGGGATCGATCTGTCATCACGGACAAGACTCTTATCACAAATAGGCCCGATATCGTGTTGGTAGAACGAATGGAGCGCCGGGCATTTATTGTTGATATCACGATCCCGCATGACGATAACCTCGTGAAAGCAGAAAAAGAAAAACTATCTAAGTATTTGGACTTAGCTCACGAGATTACCAACATGTGGAGTGTGGAGTCAACATTAATTGTCTCAATAGTTGTTTCTGTAAACGGATTAGTAGCGAAGAGTCTCAACCAACACCTACGAAAGCTCTCCCTACAGTTCTGGATCAAGGGCCAGATACAGAAGGTGGCAGTTTTAGGAACGGCACGTATTGTGAGGAGGTTTCTTTCTCTGTCTCCCTGACCACTAGCGGTTTAGCTGCAAGGCTCCCGTCGGCGGGAAACCTATGTTTATGTGTTTATTTTTATAAAATTGTATTTTTTTCATATTATAATTATAAATGTTATTTTATATATAAGAAGAAAAATGTAAATAAAGGAATAATAATAATTAATTTATTTCAGACTCCTTTTTTTACAAAAATAGTCCATATTCTATGTTAATAAATAAAGGAAAAAAAAAAAAAATATATATATATATATATATATATATATATATATATATATATATATATATATAAGCATAGTCTATATTCAAGTAATCTAGAAATTATTTTGTATTATAATTTGTTAGAGATATCTTCGAAATGGCGTAAATTTTGATTTAAATCATTCTCGACATTCTAACGCTGCAACGGCCTTTTTAGGGCTATACCTATTGTATGCTATTGGCCTTCCTCGGCGAGTGAAAGGCAGTGATTACCAACGTAGTCCTTCAGCTAGTACCTATCATCGATAGTTAAAGCGTCTTTACGCCTCGTTTATTTTTTGCAATTAATCATCAAAAACCATAAAAGTTTTAATAGGTGTAATAAATAATTCTGAATAAAAACAAGTAAACAAAACAAAATAACAGTAAGACTGACGGAGACTAAATTCCAATACGTTATCATAAAAGGTGAAATTAATGAAACCACAGAAAACATATAGAATGAAACTAGCTATCGCCCTTTGAATATATAAACCTCCTATCGCCTGCGGGCGAAATTTGACCAAAAACTACTCTATAAAATCTCTTGGTTTGACAATTGACTAGCCGTAAAGAAAATATTATATATTATTTGCCGGGTCAGCTAGTGCTGACCCGGCAAACGTTGTACTGCCTTTTTATCTACTCTTATTTTTTTCTATATTTTCTCGTCTGTTAAACTTTCCCTGGACTTCAACAATTAATTCAAAATCAAAATTAGCCAAACCGATTCCGCCGTTCTCGAGTTTTAGCGAGACTAACGAACAGCAATTGATATATATATATATATATATATATATATATATATATATATATATATATATATATATATATATATATATATATATATATATATATATATATATATATACATATATAGATAGATGTGTATATTATCATGCATGTATTTATTATTTCAATGAATCGTTCAGCCACAAAGCATGCTATATCTGTTCTCTGTAGATTAAGACTTGGACATATTTGTTCTCCTGTTTTTTTACACAAACTTAGGATTAGGACACTTCTGTCTGTAAATGTGGGTTAGATGAAGAATCAGTTGATCATATATTTTTCAGTTGCCCTAATGCCTCTTCTTTATTTCATGATTCTCTTCCGGATGACCTTCCCCGTCCTGTCAAACTAAAATATTTATTGTCACTTGTATTTAGTCCTATTGCTAAAGTGTTACTTAACTTTATTGATTCTAACAACATTAGATTGTAGTATGTAGGATTTTTGTTGTTTTTGTTTTACCGTATATTTTTGTGTTGTTTTTGTTAAACTTATTTAGAAGAAGCCTACAATCCAAAAAAGCCTCCTTAATTCCATTTCAAGAAATGGATAACATGTAACTTCCTAAGTTTACTCGTCACTGGCAGAATTCTCTGATAATTGCCATTCGTATAATGAAGAAGAAGAAAAAAAAATGTAATGCATTTTATTCAAAAATTTAGGTTTCTGCGGTCCTCCGCAAAATAAACTTTAACTGTAAAAAATTACATACTTCACCGTTCGCGCTATTGTCTTAAAAAGGGGTCCAAAGTTTTACCTTCTCGTATCAATAATCTACACTCAGTGATATGCAAAAAGATGAAGAGCAAAAAAAGAGAGGACTCTTAAATCAAAGAAGAAGTTTATTGCATGTCACCTAAATGTTTGTTCCTGCCGGGAATCGAACCCAAGACCTATCGTTTACGTAATTAGGGTCGCTAACTACTTGACCGACAGGACGATATAAAATATGTTTGTGTAATGTCCATAATATTTCTAGTATTTTACGCTTTCTCTGTTATGTGATTTAAAGCAATTATTCAAATATGGCGTTTATTTACTCACGGTGTAAAATTATTGCACTTTTACTTACATTAAAACACAAACGGAAAGTCGGTAACAATAATTACATATTTTTAAAATATTTTAACCGACTTGAAAACAGACGATAGTATCATCACGGCCGTTTCCCTTGCGGGGTAGGCAAGATAGGTAAACCGAACGTCTATAATCCAGTTCACCGCGATTCACCGATTTGTCGGTTGGCGAGATAAATCAAATGAGATCATTGTTCCAATGTAAAATTGTAAAATATGTGACGTCACACTAAGTAGGGGGGTCTCACAAATGTGACCAGCTATGACAAGGACGGGGAGGGGTCAAAAATCATGAAATCCGTGGATTATTATGTATGGATTATTTGGATTATTATATATTATAGATGGCCCCTAAATGGTGCGTTGCTATCCGTGTGGCAGGATGGTAATGTCACATGCACGAGTCTACCGGTTAGCTTATCCTCTGAACCTTGGCAAACATTGATTCTATTGGGCAAGAATATGTAAGGCGATGGTACCAAAAACCCGAGCGAAAAGTTGCGGTACTCTACCACCTTGTAGTCACAATAATTGTGACACGTATGGCCAATCGGTCGACTTTTACGACCTGCTTGGCAGAACGGCAAGTTATCTATTCTTCGAAGGAACCCGGACCGACACAGGGCATGATTTTTTTAATTTAGACTAAAATTTAATAATAAATTCAGGAGAAATAGGGGAATTAAAATCGATGATATAGTTTTAAGGTCTTCACACATTAGACAGACAGGTCAATATTATAGTATTGGCGTATATGGCGCCAATACTATAGTATTAAGGTCACAGTAAAGTATATAAATGCGGGCCTTATATCGTGTTCTTTTTGGTTAAATTTTCAGTATTTATTTTTTTATATACAATATATAATTTTTTAACCCGCGGAGACCACGCATGATCCATCCGTGATTCGGTCATCTCAGTTTAACAATGCATTTGTGACTAGCAGCTAGCTTCTTCACTGATAAAATTCGGAAAAGTACTGGCTTATCAAATAGTTGAAACCGAGCCGATATTCTCGTTATATGATGATATCTTCGTTAGCGTTGCATATTATATGGTGGGCGACGCATTGCCCTCTCGTAGACGTTTGTCGCTCATTCAAAAACTCGTTGATGCTGAACCGGAAGTTGAATTTGGAACGGTTGGTATTCAATCGGTGTAGAATCTATATAATGTGTGAAGACCTTTACTACGTTTACCGCTTGTAAATATTTTATATTACCTGACCTGACCCGAGCACCTTTGCCTCTTGGGAGATTAACAAACAATTTTTAATTTGTATACAACTAGCTGTGCCCGCGACTTTGTCGAGTGGAGAAATTTCTAAAGTAAAAGTCCCAGGGTTTTACCCGTATAGCTCCTGTTACCGTGGGATTTCCTGGATAAAAACTATCCTATGTCCTTTCTCGGGTCTCAAGATCTTTGTACCAAATTTCCTCTAAATCTGTTCAGGGGCTTAGGCGTGAAAAAGAAACAGACAGATAGACAGACAGCCAGACAGTTACATTCATTTTTATAATATTAGTATGGATAAACATAATGTATGTTACTAGCGACCTGCCTGCCTACCTGCCTGCATAGGAACAGACAGGGAAAGCGACTTTGTTTTATACTATGTAGTGATAATATTATATTAATTAATTTTTAATGTATAAATCATTATATTAATTCAAATATAATTAACAAACATTTTTAATACACACTTTCACACACACACACAGCTACAAGACCTTTTGTGATGTGGCTATCCATGGGCGGTGGTAATCACCATCAGGTGAAACTCCTGCTCGTTTGCCCCTTTTTTCTTTAAAAAAACACCAACATTATCCCCTGTGTTAATCCGGACTCCTTTGAAGAATAGACCAACTGCCGTTTTGCCAGGCAGATCGTAAATGGCGACCGATTGGCTATACGTGTCACTACCATCGTGACTACTAGGTGACAGAGTTCCGCAACGACTCGCCCGGGTATTTGGTACCAACGGCTTACTTATTCGTCCCGCAATAATATCAATGTTTGTCATTGTCGTGTTCCGGTTTGTGGGATCAAATAACCGCTATAATTATGCACGTGGCATTTCCATCCCACCACACGGATAGCAACACACCATTAACATCTTTGGTGTCTATAGGCGATGGTTTCTCTTTCCAACATTAGAGCCATCTGCTTGTTTTCTATCTCATGATTTAAAAAAGACAAACGCACACACACACACACACAGAGAAAGAGAGAGAGACAGACACACACACACACAGAGAGAGAGAGAGAGAGAGAGAGAGAGATGGAGAGATTCGTGGATTTGAAATTTTAATCATATGCGGTTTTTGAAGTTACCTAGGCGTTAATAAATAAATGATTGATTAAAAACCAGGCATAAAATTTATTATTATTTTTTCTCGGGGAAACGGATTAACTAATTGTTCTTTAATCATGTTTCTTATCTCGATGTTAAACCATAC
Organism: Apodemia mormo; assembly: GCA_036924255.1. Taxonomy (NCBI): domain Eukaryota; kingdom Metazoa; phylum Arthropoda; class Insecta; order Lepidoptera; family Riodinidae; genus Apodemia; species Apodemia mormo. Next base: position 3,295,472 of record JAUPFN010000004.1, read on the forward strand.
AGTTATAAATTCACCGTCAAAAATGGAAATTAATGAATTGTATACAAAGCAAACAAACGGCTCTTGAGTTAATCGAAAACTTAATTTATCACTTTTCACTTACATACAGTAATAGTTATCCATAGATCCATGTCACCTCTGCGAAATATGATTACCGTTATCATTGTGATGGTTCATGATGTTACACAAAGATCGAAAGGGGTAGATCTTTTAAGCCCAAAAAAACCTGGGGATAAAACTTCTTTACCAAAATAAATGTGGAATGATGTAGATACCAGGGAAGACCAAGACTGACATACCACGATCAGATTGATCGAGTACTGTCCGAAGGTGGTGTCAAGAGTCTTCGCAACCGGCGTGTGTCTATGAAGAGAGTATTGAACGTGGAGGAAGCGAGACAAGCCTGCAAGGATCGTGATGTATGGCACTCGGTTCTCTCTGCCTACCCCGTAAGGGATCTGGCGTGAAGATATACCAAAATAAAACCCTGGTGTTTGATGTTACGGATATCTATCACAGATGGTGTTTTCTTACTATCATGTGAAGTGTAAAGGACTTCATTTCAAACTGACGTCAACGATGACAAACAATTTTTAAGGAAGTTGATTACTGGCACGCTTGGTTCTAATAAGTGAATGATAATTACCACGGATTAAATGGATACGCCTTTCAAGACAATTTCTTAATTTGGCAGCGTAGCTTGCAATTACATACAAATATACAGAATTATACCACGTTATAGATACTACTCACCAATGATATAAAATCATTTCAAGGGTAATTTTTATACATTCTCATTTCATTCGGTACGATAAAACAGTACAACATGGTTTATTTGTATTTTTCCACAATATAACATAACCTACAAATGTCTGAAAATTTTGACAGTAATAGGAGCGTTTGCTCATATGCGCGGCGACACGTTTTCTTCCAAATGCTGTGTTTATTAGTATTCATGTGGTCTATAATAATTACAGGCGTCTTAGTGGTGACCATCCACTTATCATAATATCCTCTATATGAAATTTATCTTTTAGTGATGTGAGTCTTAAATTCATACTTTCATTCTAATCCATATTAAAAATTAAAAATCTGAAAGTTTGCATGTATGGATGGATGTTTACTACTGCATTACTCAAAAACTACTGCACGGATTTAGACGAAATTTGGCATACATGTAGATGATGACCTATAATAGCACATACGCACTTTTTATTCTTGAAAAATAAGTTATTTCCGTGGGATTTCACAAAAGCTTTTATAATGCAGCTGGCTGCAGAGCACCACAGCTAATATTATAAATACGAAAGTATGTCTGTCTGTTACGCTTTCACGCCTAAACCGCTTAACCAATTTTAATGAAATTCGACAGAGAGATAGTTAAAGAGACGGGTTAATTTATCGAATACATTTTTTCTAAAAGTCAACCCCTAAGGGGCCGAAACTGGAAAAATATTATACGAAATTTCTTTTATTGCTTATAATATTGCTACAATTAATCTAGAAAATTAAAGAACTAAAACGCTGGAAAATCTAGAAATAAAAGAAAGAGACAGGCTGCCTTTGTTGATAAACAATAGCTGACGTTACCGAAGCAGCTACGCCATAATGAATCTTCTGTCATAACGCATAAGGGTGAATATGGCGTGTACTTACATATACTTGTTTACAATTAGAATTATTTATTGTTTACGCAATAAATTTGGATTTTTCGGGAACCAGGTAGAACTTCACCTTGGGTATAAATAGAGATGTGTTGACAAATAGAGAGCAGTTTTTGTAAAGCAATCGAGAGCGATACTTGAAACGACCAGTGCGAAGCGAGAAGTGTTTTAGTGATTCAGTGTAGTCGGTTAAATTTAGTGTTACTACAGCGAGTATGACAAGTGTGTATAGTGTATTTACGATAGCTTATCAGTGTGTTTAAGTATTTCATCGTAGTTTATTGTACCTTAGTGTTGTAAATACGCGGTTTTAATATAAATGGTGATTTCTTGCAAATTGAGAACCTGTAGCACGTAACAAATGTTCATTTACTCGCGGTCGAAAAATAACGGCTTAAAAACTATTTAGCACGTTCTAAAACCACCGAAGTATAGCTTTAAAAAATGCTCACGTCCTTGTCCATAATGGATTGACGTTGAATTTGATAGTGATTTACGAACAAACCACCAGAACACTATCGCGCTCGCAGATTGCGTTAAATATGTTTCATCCAATTGATTTATTGGTCGCTATCTGCCAAAAAGCATTTAGCTAGAATGAAATGTGCTATTTCGATTTGATTTTGAATGTGACTTCTAATCACTATTAACCTAGTGGAGTGTATACACATATATTTGAAATATTTTAAACAAAGAATTTTCAAAATCGGATGGTGTTGAAAAAATTATTATATATATATATATATATATATATATATATATATATATATATATATATATATATATATATATATATATATATATATATATATATATATATATATATATATATATTAGATCCATATATTACAGTTGATCGTGTCGTGTCACATGTTATTTGTATATAACAGATTGACTAACTAATAGAGTAATTTATATTGTAATATATTGTGTTGTAATAATATTGTCTATCTTGAAAGAACCAAGCAAAAATGGCCAACTGCCGTTCTGCCAGGCAGATCGTTAAAGGCGACCGATTGGCTATACGAATCACTACCATCGTGGCTACTAGGTGGTAGAGCTCTGCATTTTCTCGCCCGACTTTGGTACCACCGTCTTACTTGTTCAATAGCGTCAATGCTTGTTACTGTCTTGTTTCGTTATGTTTCCTCCAAAATGTGCTTGTCACCGTCGTGTTTCGGTTTGGAGGGTAAGGTAGCCGGTAAACTTATGCATGTGGCATTAGATCTCGCCACAAGATAGCAACGCACCATTAACATCTTTATTGTCTATAGGCGATGGTTGACTCTATCAGGAGACCCATCTGCTTGTTTGTTATCTTACAATATAAAAAAATGCCGAAAAATCGTTTTCATTCATAATACCTAGAATAAATTTTAAGTTTCTTAGTAAAATTCAGTATTTATTCGACTAAATGTGCGATTTTGTTATTCGGTATTTGACCGAATAGTTAACAATATTCGGCTAAATACCTGATATCAAAGAAAGTGACCGAATAAGCGAAATACTGAGTAGTAAATAAATAAATATTCCTAGACAAATTACACAAATTAATCTAACCCCAAAGTAAGCAAATTATTTGCCTGTGATGACACTCACGTCAGTCAACGATACTAGTACATAGAAATACATATATAAACATTCAAAAAGACTTAATAAACACCCGAACCCAGAAATACAAACATCTATACTTATCATATAAATGTTTGTCCCTGTCGGGAACCGAACCCGAGTCCCATTGATGCGTAGTCAGATTCGCTAACCATTTGACTAACGAAACGGCTGCCGGGAGTAGTAACCGAATATTCATGGCATCTCTAGTTCAAACCCAGGCAGTGTCAAAATTTAATGCATCCCAATCGCAGACATTCCATCCCCGAACACGGACAATATCGGACAATTAATATATTATGTGGTCGTATTGGCAATGTTCATCTCTTTAAATCAAAAGAACCATATACATCACGGCACTTCTCTCGTATGCGACGTACAGAGTGCCGGAAATGGAATACATTTAATTGACACAATATCTTTTTTTAACTATTTTGTTTTAAGGGACTTTTATTCCCTAGGAACATGTTAGTTCCATCGTATTCTATACGAATAAATTTACTCATAAGCGTTATTGGTGCAGAAATATGTCAATAAAAGATTTTGCAATTTTGAATTTGGATGGATGGATCATATTTATTAATTTCATAATTTCATATTGACACAATATCTTGGGAATGTATTTTTTAGACTGTACCCAACATAATTAACCCCAGACACAGAATATTTTTTTTTTAGTTTTCATATTTTTTGCACACTCTTTATATTCTACGTTTACAAAATATTACGTTACAACGAAATGAGTTGTATTTCATTCAACAACAAACTAATACTATGCCACTTACAATCTAGTACTACGCTGTAGCAGACAATATTATCGTAAACGATAACAAACCATGCGTAACAAACCTTGTACTTATGTTTGTAAACAAATATAGTAAATGATGTTTTAAATTTTGTATAATATAATAACGAATTTATTTGAAATTTTTTTTTAAGTTGTTAAATTATTTTACTTTTACAAAGTAGTATTTACTAGTAAAAGCCATGTATAAAATTAAATATATTGTGTCGGTACTATGTCTTTCACTACACGTGTCTCTACCGTCATGACCACAAGCTGATTGAGTTCCACAACGTCTCGTCTGAATTACCACCACTTTATCTTTCCTTACCACAAAAGCATCAATGCTAGTCAGGAAAACTTATGCATGTCGTATTAGCATCCCACCACATGATATCAAAGCATTATTAACATCTTTGATTTATTTATTTTTATTTATTTATTTAATACTTTATTGTACAGATAGAGGCAAAATTACATTTTATTTCTTAAAAACTCCACAAAAGGCGAGCTTATCTCTGTAAGAGATTTCTTCTAGCAAAAAGCATGAAAGATATGTAGAATACACGTGTAAAGATTATTAATTTAGAAAATATATACAATAGGTTTAAAATAAAAACTTATTTTCTATAAATAATCCTAATACGTACCTACAATGTCTTTCTGCCCTAAAAATTAGACCGATAAGTAAAATTCTTTTAAAGATTTCTTAAAGGTGACTAATGATTTGCTGCTCCTAATATGTAAAGGAAGTGAGTTCCAAAGTTTCACAGAATTGATGGTGAAAGAATAACTGTAGATTATGATACTGTTGATGTTGATAGAAGATATTTATCTCTCTTAGTCAAAAGTACTGTCTACTTGTTTCTTATATTTTGATATATAAAATACATGTCATAAATATGTAGTGTAATTGTTTACGTATGTCGTGTCAAACAGACACGAAGTAAGGTATTTAGTACGTCTACTTGATTCTGATACCGAATGATAAAAAATGTTACAGAATAGGTTCTTAAGTTTTTACGTAACCATCCAATTAAAATATTAGTAGACATTGAATCCATTCTTTACGAACAGGAATTTACCGCCGCGGCACGTGTAATCTAAGGCGCGTGCCTATCACCCGCACGGTGACCATATTTTTTTGAATATAACTACACTAATTTCGTTGAGGTTTACTATGATGTCCTTCGACATGTACAGCCTTTTACCAGTCAACCGGTTTAACAAATTTTGTTTTGCATACTTTATAGTTACCCAATGATTATAGTATTTGTAATTTGTAATTAGCTTTAGGTATAATCCGTGGTTTATTTATAGTATGCATATATTATAAGCGTAAAAAGGATAAACTTTATCGACATCGATAAATATATGTATATATATATATATCTCTTCTCGTATGCGACAAATCTTACGTGCATATGTTATGCGGGCATTGCACTATACTATGTTGGTTATCTAAAGAATCCACAACGTTACGATTTAAATTATAATACCTTAAATTATAAGTTTTAAATTATATATTTTCTATTGCGAATTAATAGGATGAATTGATTAAAAATTACAGAGACGTTGTGGAATAATTGATTTTATATATTTAATATACGTGTTGAATTAGCGCATAAAAACAACTCAATAATAACAAACTCAATAAAAAACACAAAAAATGTTTCTGCCTATGTCCGTTATAGGCTTCGAAACTATTCAACTGATGTATCCCAAATCTCTTCAATTCGAAAGATAATAATGTAAAGAAGGTTTTAAATCAAAATTTATGCTACTATTTTATCAAAAAAGTAGTAGCCTGTGGTATTTTTTCTTAGAATGAAAACATTTTAACAAAAAAATTAAACTGACAAAACAACGAAAACTAAAAAAATTAACCTTTTTATTAACTTTAATAACTAAGTTCTCAAACTAATGTAATGAATAATTTTGAGTCGGCATTAAACGATGTTGTACCGGTGTAATTTTTTTTGTACAATGCAAATGTTTATCGCTGCAGATTTCACGTTGTATTGTTAATTTCATTTCAAGTTGGGATAATTTAATGATTTTTGTTTATTGATTGTTTGGCGCTCGCGCTGTCTTAAAATGCATTACATTGGTTGAAGAACTTACTTGTTAAGGTTAGTGAATAAGGTTTATTATTTTTTTGCTTTTTAGTTTTTCGTCTATTTAATTTTTTGTTTAAAAGTGTTTATTTTTTATTTTTTTTGTGGTTATAATTTGTTAATTACTACATGCTTATTGAATTTTTTCAAGAACCTTATAGTTATTGTATAATTGACTGAATAAAAATTAAGTTGTAATTTTGAGTTGCTGCCAAATAATCAATAAATGAAGATTATTAAATTAAATATTTTATTAATCATTAAATTAAACATGGTTACCTCTATTTGCCTATCTTTATGGGCGCTTTTTTAGTTTGAATGAAAGACTGATACGTCTGCACACAACTCAGTATTAAAATCAGTAAGTATACAGCAATCAATCATCCCCTATATTCCTACACTTAGGATTGATGATCGAAATTTATACGAGATGAACTACCAGGTATAATAAATGTACACTGCTCACCATTACGATCAATTAGAGACTAATAAATCATCCCCTATTTTCCTACCCTTGACCTTGGAATTTTTTTTCGAAATTAGTATGAGACCAAGTTCAAAATATATCTAATAATAACATTAAAACTGGACTACTCAGTAATAATGTGGTCATACATAAAAATCTGTGAGTGAACAATCAATTTCTAGATCCCTAGTTGTTGGATATTTTTCAAAAATATATGTGACTACCCTATCCAATAAAAAAAATAATTATTAAATTTGAACTACTCTGTAAAACGTTATGCGTGATGAACATAAAAAATTACGCGTTGAATTGAAAACCTCCTCCGTTTTTTCGTCGAGTGGAAAGGAATATAATGTTTTTGGATCACGCGAACGTAGTCGCGGGTAATAACTAGTTTGTGAAAATTGTTGATATATGTAAAAGGTCCTTAATGCGACTTACATAATAATATCACTTTTACGCTTTACTGATTTATCACCTGTATGAAAATTACTAACAGACGCCGTATTGATTTGAGCATTGGTTTTCCCCGTATTGGTTCCGGACTCTTTTGAAGAATAGATCAACTGCCGTTCTGCCAGGCGAGTCGTAAAAGGCGACCGATTGGTTATACGAGTCACTACTAGGTGGTAGAGTTCTGCATTGTCTCGCCCGGGTCTGGTACCACCGCCTTTCCTATGCCTGCCGCAATAGCGTCAGTGCTTATTACTGTCGTGTTCCGATTTGAAGGGTAAGGTAGCCGGTAAACATATGCATGTAACATCTTTGTGTCTATAGGCGATGGTTGACTCTTGCCGTCAGACGCATCTGCTTGTTTGCTATCTTATGATATAAAAAAAAGCAATGAGACCCGTTTGAAGAATTTCAGTCAGGCAATTGCGTGTTCTAAACCATTAGAAATGGAACGAAGTAGTTGTATACCGTAGACTGCACTTAAGTGGCCCAAAAGTGACGTGGCACTTGCTTTGTTAGTACCTACTAAAGTACATAGAAGTTTTTGTTATGAACGCATTCCACGAGTGTTATGCCTACCACATATTTTTCGTAAGGCTTTCACTTCGATCGCGTTTATGCCCTTTCTGACATACCCAGTTCTCACTTCCAAGCGTTGGGGCAAGCATAGAATTATGCAGGGCAAGACGGGCACTCCGGCAAATTGTGAAAAATTACCAGAAAGCCAAAATTAATATTCTTTTAAAAGTACAATTGCTACCAAATTGAAAGGTTGCCTAAAATGTTTGACAATGGTGTAAGTCGTTTTGGAAACCATAACGAATATACTAATGCTTCACATTACGAATCGTGCATTAAATAAAGTTGCGTCGCATTACGCAAAAACCACGAGATTAAATTCAATCATTTTTATCAGCCGACGAAAACAGAGGTTAACAGTTTGACATGTTGATATGTATATATGCTATATTGTTGAATTTGGATAACATTTGAGTATGATGATTTATTTAGGCGTTCAAGCAAGTGTACTTAATTTTGTAAGTGTATGTATGTTTGTATATTTGTATGATTATCCACGAATTTCTAGGGAACTAAAAGCTATATTGAGATAAATCTTTTTAATTTAAATCAGGTAGGTATATTCCAATTTAGGGAACAGCCCAAGTTCGGTTTCATCAGATTCGGATCAGAATCGGTTTAGTAGTTTTTAGATATGAATATAATTAATATTTAAAGACTGTTTAATTTGTTAAATTATTATTACTAGTTTACTCTGACTCACACGGCTTCGCCCGCGAGTAGATAAACATCTCGTCAGTATAGTTTTTCATATAAACTTTTATATCACATTTCAGCCCCTTAAGATTTCCGAAAAAAAGTTAGCTTTTGTTTGACCCCTTATCTTTAACTATCTTCATGCCATATTTCAACAAAATAGATTCAGCATTAGTAACAGACACACACTCACACAGAAAGACAGACTTTCGCACTATTAATATAGATGTAAATGTAATTTTAGCACGATATCTTGATCAATATCTTCGCTAATATTTTATAGAGGTCAAAGTTTGTAAATTAATTTGTAAGAAGTTATGGAAAGAAGAAAGTTATGAAAAGATGAAGAAGTTATGTTATTCCTGACAGGCTGCATATTTTTTCAATTTTTCCGCTGGGTTGGAAATTACGAGAATGATACCGCGGGAAACCGTTAGTTAAATTTATTTTCAGTATTTTATCCAATGTTTTCCTCTGTCAGTAGGCGAATTTAATATATTAGTTGACTATAACCCATGTCAGAGTAAAGATTCCCTGGTATTAACGACAAGTTTAAGGTCTTAATGGCCTTGAAGAATTCTACTAGTTTTGATTTTGAAGCAATTTATCGGCCGTTGGTTTTATTGGAATTAAAGAGAGTATAGATTATACAAAAACATATATTATATCTTATTATTATCGCATATTTTGCCTATTTCATCCGATTTAGAGGGTTGATATATATAAAAAAAGTGGTGTTAGTTACACCATTTATAGCTCAAGAACAGCTGAACCAATTTTTACGATTTTTGCGTTTTTGGATTTTTCTTCGTCCGGAATAGGATAATAAGTATTAAAATGTGATATTCATCAATAAAAAAAATCAGTAAAAATATTCTTCAAAACATTAGTAAATATTTTATATTATAAGATAGCAAACAAGCAGATGGGTCTCCTAATGGAAGGAGTCAACCATCGCCTATAGACACCAAAGATGTTAATGGTGCGTTGTTATCTTGTGGCGAGGTCTAATGCCACATGTATAAGTTTACCGGCTACTTTACCCTCCAAACCGGAACACGACAGTGTCTACCACTGACGCTATTGCGGCAGGAATAGGTAAGGCGGTGGTACCAGACACGGTCGAGCCGATGCAGAACTCTACCACCTAGTAAACTATTTTATTTATATTTCTATTACCCTAATAGGAAATTGAACTTAATTGCTTGCTAGCTCACTCATTGACTGTTTTTTAGGCAGAACGAAGTATGCTGAGTTAGCTAGTATTATTTACATGTGTCGCAGCTAAATTGTCAAAGCTGTGTTATTACAATTTCACTAGTGATATTTTATTACAATTAAACTACCGACTTCATTTTGTCAACGTAAAATTGTAAATACTATAAGATTATAATTTGGTTAGGTTAGGTTAGCAGTTTGATTATAATATTACTAAGGTAGAGTATAATGTAATGACATTTACAATTTTACAGTACAGTGTTACAGTAGCAAATGTCACTTAATCCAGGCCGTTAAATTGTAAGAAATGAAGTCGATTGACAATCTACCGTTAAATTATAATATCACTAGTGAAAGCGTAATATCACGGCTTTGACAATATACGCGCACCATCATTACATAGTATAAAACAAAGTCGCTTTCTCTGTCTGTCCCTATGTCCCTATGTCCCTATGTATGCTTAAATCTTTAAAACTACGGTTTTTTTTTAATAGATAGATTGATTCTTGAGGAAGGTTTTAGTATATAAACCTTTCCGATATTCCCACGGGAACAAAAGCTACGCGGGTGAAACCGCGGGCAAGTCGCTAATAATATATAAAATCGTTTAGTTACTTTTATCCCTCTTTTGTTATATTCCTACTTAGATATAAAGTTTTTTTTAATATTATAAGATAGCAAACAAGCAGATGGGTCTCCTGATGGAAAGAGTCAACCATCGCCTATAAACCAACCAAAGATGTTAATGGTGCGTTGCTATCTTGTAGCGAGGTCTAATGCTACATGCATGAGTTTACCGGCTACCTTACTCTCTAAACACGACAGTGACAAGCACTGACGCTATTGCGGCAGGAATAGGTAAGGCGGTGGTACCAGACCCGGGCGAGACAAAAAACTACCTACTACAGTTTAAAAAACTACGATTTTGATACGTGTTCAGTGATGTATGTTAATCTATTAGCTAGTCTATTGATATTATAAAACCGGAGATTTTCCGTATCAGCAAAATACGATTTTTTGGTAAAATTGGGAATCATTAAATTTCCCCATGTATTAGCACGCAGATGCAGATGATTCATTCTTTTTGATAAAAAAAATAGATAAACTGCCGTTCTGCCAGGCAGTTCGTAAGACGTAAATGATTATGTGAGTCACTCGTGGCTACTGGCTACTAGGTTGTAGAGTTCTGCGTTATCCCACCCGGGTTTGGTACAACTGCTTTATCTATTCCCACCGCAAAACCGTCAGTGCTTGTCATTGCCGTGTTCCGGTTTTGAGTAAGGTAGCCGGTAAACTTATACATGTAGCTTTATGATCCCGCACACAAGGATAGCAACACGCTATTAAAATCTTTGGTGTCTATTAGGCGATGGTTGTCTCTTGCCATCAGTAGTCGTCTGTTTATTATTTTATAATACAAAAATAACGTAAAAATATTTTTAAAATCCGGCCTATGTACCTGCTGAGCTCCGAATGATTTACAGAATTACTCTTGAACGATGTAACTGAGTGCTAAGTGTGAGTTTTTCTTTTCGCATTCGATCGTGAGCGCGTTTGGAGTTTACTAGGAATTTGTATGTGATTTGTACAGCGCCACCTAGTGGTAAACGTGAGAAACCAGTTTACCACTAGGTGGCGCTGTACAAATTACATACAAATTCCTAGTAAACTCGAAACGCGCTCACGGTCGAATGCAAAAAAAAACTCACACTTAGCACTCTGTACATAGAAATCACTGCTCACCGTTCATAGATACAAAGAAAAAATTTTAAACCGATAGGTGATTGCGTGCCACGCACCGCGCGAAAGTCGCATGTGGGATTTAAAATAAACTAGCTGCAACGTGCAGCCCGCTGCATTATAACAGTTTTTGGCGAATCCCGCGGGATCACTTCATTTTTCCGAGATAAAAAGTAGCCTATGTGCTATTCCCGGTCATTATCTGCCTGTGTATTTTTCATTCAAATCCGTTTATTAGTTTTTGCGTGATTGAGTAACAAACATCCATCCATCCATCTATCCAAACATCCAAACTTTCGCATTTATAGAAAGATAGAAAATATTTATTTGCAAGAATATGGGTGTTACAAGTTGTTAAAAATAAATTAAGTTACCAACATATTCTACCAATGTATGGTGTGCAAATATTTAAAAAAATATCATTATATAATATTACATTTAAAACATTAAATTGTATTGATTTTTTAGAATTACTACCAGATCGGAACGTGGCCATCCATCCAAACATCCAAACTTTCGCATTTATAATATTACTAATTGCTGCGTGCAGCCCGCTGCATTATACATTTTTTTGGTGAATCCCGCGGGATCGCCTAATTTTTCCGAGATAAAAAGTAGCCTATGTGCTATTCCAGGTTATTGTCTACCTGTGTGCCAAATTTCATTTAAATCTGTTCAATAGTTTTTGCGTGATTGAGTAACAAACATCCATCCAAACATCCATCCACACATTCATCCAAACATCCAAACTTTCGCATTTATAATATGATAATATATAATATAGATAAAAAATATAGATTAAATGTAAAATATGAATCTGTTATGAGTAAATGAGAATATTTATTAAATGTTTGATTTTAGTTTAACTAAGGTAATGTACCTTAAAATTTAATTCAATAGATTTTCAGAAACATAGGATATTCAATTTTAAGTTCTAACAGAAATGTGGTACGATTCATATTTGACAGGACAACGTCTGCGGCATATTATCTATAATTTTACAATAAATATAAAAATAAATATTGCGGCACGAATGTAAAGGCAATAATATATACTACGCAAATGTATATATATTAATACTAAGCCAATATATATGTATATTAATACTGAGACTTTACAGATCTCTACCACTTAGTAGTCAGTGACATATATTTTTAATCATCCGCCTTTCACGAACCTGCTGGCAAAATGACAGATGAACTAACAGTACAAACAAACTTGTTTTTTCTATTATTGATATTAGATTATATTTTTGTGTCGTTTCAGAATCCGTAAGTGATTTAGAGAGTATGTTTTCACTTATCTTAGAAATGAAGGATTACAGTCGATTTGTTGTTAAATAACATACGTGGATTACATTGAACACAAGTAACCAGTTTCACTGTGTTGTGGTTAGGAGAGTTCAACCACATGTTTCGTAATATCTTTATTGCCATTTAAAAAGAACATTATATTTTACTCAAGTTGAACGGGCAATACTTGTGATTGGAATATTAATTGAATTTTCTTGTTACTAAAAATATTTCTTCAATTTATCGGTAATTAGCTAATCGTGGAGCTAGATGTTGCATATAAAATCTCGTCTTATTCATCGATAAAGGTTAAATAACGTTATTTTCTCTTATTAATATTATAATGACCACCACCTATGTGGGGTATCCTACAGAGAAATGCATCGTTGTACTTGGCGATTGACCATGTGGTGAAAATGAACTAAATACTCAATTAGTACTGTAAATGTTATTTTTATAAAAAAAATTACTTCAACTATAACAGCTGTATATATATTATATAGCTATAACAGTTATATATATAGCTGTTATAGTTGAAGTAAATTCCCCCATGTAGGTCTGAGCTATTGAGCATCCGCCAGGGCGCTACGATCCCACGGACAGACACACAGATACACACATACACAGATACGCAGATACAAAGATACACAGATACATACCTGAAACTTATAACACCCCTCGTTTTTCGTCGGGGGTTAAAAAGGATACTTGGGGCGTGATCTATAATCGATATCGAAGCCAAAAATATAGTTTTTAGAATTTTTGTGTATTTGTCTGTTTGTCTGTATGTATGTCCGGGGTAAACTCAAAAAGTACTGCATGGATTTACTTAAAATTTTGCATGAATATTACTAACAGATCGGGTCAAGATATAGGCTATATATTATCACGCTATCACCTAAGGGGGAGGAGCTGTGCGGAGTAAACGAAGTCCGCACTTACGAAGTCGTGGGCAACAGCTAGTAATATTATAAATGCGAAAGTTTGGATGGATGAATAGATGGACATCCATCCATCCAAACATCCAAACCAATCCATGAACAAAATAACTTGGACATTCATTGACGGTGGTAAACACTTGCCGTCGTCCATGAATAAATACTTCGAATGAGCTTCTCGCTACTTTACCTATTGGCATTAAAAATAAATGCATCTGTAGAGTATTTACAACGCGGTGGCATTTTGACAGTACCCCAGGCCGGCATTAAGGGTAAATCCAGGCCTGAGCTAACCCACGCCTTAAATTGCCTTAACAGTCCTTGAAAAACTACCCTTCGTCATGAGCAGTCGAGTAAACGAATGCTACATCTCATCACATTAATACAAATGACATTGTTTCAGAATAGGCCAAGGCCTCTGTGGGGACTAATATGTGTGTAATATGTGAGTATGAGTTGGAGCGCCATCACGCGAATGTTGGTTGTTACACCACCTACCACGGGCGCGAACACGCAACAACCATTACGTATAGTCAAAGAGATGGTGACAATTGTAACTAACCTTACAAAATTATTTGTTTTTCTAGAATTGGGTATTTATTAAATATATTTGAGTATTTATATGTGTGTTTCTATGTATTAAAATCGTTGACTAACACCCACATCACTAGCAAATAATTTGCTTGCTTTAAGGTTAGATCAGTTCGTGTAATTAGTTCAGTAGTATTATTACGATATATGAGTAATTACGATAAATACAATTTTTATTGATATTTTCAATCTGCTTTTCTAAAATATACTATACTCATCAAACTGTAAATTGCGTAAGAAACCTATAATTTTTAAATAATATGCATTAGAAATACATTCAAATAATAAAAATACACATTACACACAGTAAATTCATATGACATACATGATATAGTATACACAAGTAATAAGTGTACCCTTTTCTTCAAGCTTATAAAAGATTATATAGTTTAGTCGAGTAGTTAGTATGGTTGTTTTTCGACCACGAGGCAATCACTAATCCAAATAAACAGTTTTGGTCCTATTCGAAACCATCTTTAGTCAGGCATCACGAGCTCTCTGTCTATTACATGCGAGTAAATTGAAAAGCGCCAATCACATTGCTCTTTTGCTTAGGACATAAATGTGATTATGTCAAACATTTTCTGCTATGAAATACATAACTACAATAATTGCCAACTTATTTCTTTATCTTGTTACATGCATGCAAGTAAGAAATTGTATCATTCATGACATGAGAAAACTAGGGTTCTTTTTATTAAATTACTATACGTACCAGCGACTTCGTCCGTGTGGAAAAAAATCTAAAATAAAAATAGCCCAAGTTACTCTTTATTACCGTGGCTTAAAAGATAAATATCCCCGAGGTTTTACCCACATACTCGTAGTTCCCGTCGCCGTATGATTACCGGCATAAAAACTATGAAAACCTATATATACAAACACCATTTTAATCACGCAAAACTACGGGACGGATTTGAATGAAATTTGCTACACAGGTACATAATGGAACAGTGCATATGCTATTTATCCCGGAAAAATCAAGTTATCCCGCGGGATACGTCGAAAACTTTTAAAATGAGTAAGGGCTGCACGCTGCATCTGTGTACAATAACGCGAAAAAAACGTCCTAGAAACAAGTTTAAACAATATTCGATTCATTAACAATTTAGTTTACAAACTTCCACGGACTTTTTCCAAAGGAAAAAAAAACAGTGTAAGAAAATATATATTCGAAATATAAAGAAGACTTCAGCCGCACAATAATCAAATACGTTCACCGTAATTTCCATTACGTCACCAGCAAAATCAAAAGCACTATACGACGTATCACCGAAAGAGCGCACACTATGGAACACGTCAAATTTGCGATTTTCAGACGTTTTTGTTTGTATGTTTACCGCTTTATTTATTTTTGTTAATATTATCGTAAAATAAACTTTCAGAAAATATATTTTTTTGAAAGAGTCAACCTAAAGAGGTTTATTGCCACATGCATGTTGAAACAGCCCGTATTTTTGAGTGTGATAGTTTTGATCTATGGAGGCACATTCATGTAAATAAACTCGGATCTAACTATACTAACTCAGCACATCCGTAGTATATATGCAAATTTTGATAACTTTATGGTAACAGTATTAAGTTTAAAATTAGATATTGATGATATGATTTTTACAGAATGTAGACTTGACATAAGTGAACCTTTACCTCAACTTAGTAATTGCCAAAATTATTTCACTCAACTTTTACCTATTCATGAAAAACATAATTTTGACTGTTAAACTATTGTTTATAATTAGTTAAAACAATTGTCCTATAACTGTACGGAAAAACTTTTACAAACTATTACTTAAGGTATAAATGTAATACTTTTTTTTACTTTAAATAAGCGTAAATAGTTTATTAGTTAAAGCAAGTTGCATTTACAAAAGCATTGTAAAATACTACTTACCCGAAATCGACCATGTTTATTTGTTCATATGCTCAACTCTTATATTTAGACCACACACCATTTAAATTTAAGAAAAATTTTGCTGCGTAGCGTGTAGAGTATGTATCACATTTTAGTTTGCTTGATTAGTTTTATATTAATTTAATTTACTTAATGTTTTTATAATAATAATGTATTACTTTATTATATGTAAGTTGTAATTTATAGGCACTTATGTTTTGTTGTATAACTCTATTTTAAATAATATAATTGTAAGATAGAAGAGCGAAGTCCTCTGGAACCGGCATATTGTTGCCTAAAAGTGGACTCCAGCCTACTTTTGCAATTTAAAATTATGGTTAACGCAAATAAATAAATTATTATTATTATGCATAAGTTTACCGGCTATCTTATCCTCCAAACCGGAACACTACAGCGACAAGCATTGACGCTATTCCGGCAGGAATAGGCAAGGCGGTGGAACCAGACCCGGGCGAGACAATGCAGGACTCTACGACCTAGTAGCCACGATGGTAGTGACTCGCATAGCCAATCGGTCGCTTTTTACAATCTGCCTGGCAAAACGGCAGTTGGACTATTCTTCAAAGGAGCGTAACCAACACGGGGAGAAACATCCTGTACCGAGGATCGGTCTTACAGGAGACACCCCTAGAGCGGAGGACGTACAGCACTCTGCTCGCCCCCGCGACCGGTGAAGCTGTAAAAGCCAGCACTAATTCAGACATTCCGAAAAAAAAACGAAAATCAAAGAATCGTGACTTGTTAATTTCTGCTATTCTTGTAAATAGTTAAAATTAATAACTTTGATTTTCCAATCATACGTGAAATCCGTGTTAGGTGACATCACATTAGGTAATTATTTTCACGTTTTTCTGCGTTACTTCGTACTCATGACGTCGCCTGAATAGGATAATTTCCTGTCGCCTCCGCCGGAGATTGGATTCTTTTGCTATGATAATCACATTTTCCGCACACATTGTTTACGAAATACACTCTATGTAGCTAAAAATGATCTTAATTTTCAATTGGCTTTCCAAAAAGCGGGAGATTCTATTTCGCTTGTGTTTTTTTTTTATATTGTTAGGTAGCAAATAAAAAAATGGCACTCCGGATGGAAAGAGAAACAATCGCCTATGGACACCAAAGATTTTAATGGTACGTTGTTGTACAAGTGGTATGCCAATGCTACATGAATAAATCTACCGGCTACCTTAACCTTCAACTGAAACACGACATTCACAAGCATTTACGCTTTCCGGCAGGAATAGGCAAGGCGCAGTTTCCCCTTGTTGATTCTGGGCTTTTGTGAAGAATAGAACAAATGCCGTTCTGCCAGGCGGGTCGTAAAAGCGACCGATTGGCTATGAGAGTCACTACCATCGTGACTACTAGGTCGTAGAGTTTTGCATTGTCTCACCCGTGTCTGGTACCACCGCCTTACCTATTCCAGCCGCAATAGCGTCAGTGTTAGTCACTATCGTACTCCGGTTTGGAAGGCAAGGTAGCCGGTAAACTTATGCATGTGGCATTAGACCTCGCCATAAGATAGAAACGCACCATTAACATTTTTGTTGTCTGTAGGCGATGGTTGACTCTTTCCATCAGGAGACCCATCTTCTTGTTTCCTATCTAATTATATAAAAAAAATATAAAAAGGCGGTGGTACTAATTACCCGAGTAAGACGTTGCAGAACTCTACCACCTAGTAATCACGATGGTAGGGACACACATAGCCAATCAATCGCCTTTTACGACCTGCCTGGCAGAAAGGCAATTGGTCTATCCTTCAAAACAGCCCGGAGCACTTGTTTGTTACCTCAGAAATCACTCACTTATTAACCAACTCGGTAAAATATTTGGGAGGGTATATCTATACATATAACAAAATAGTAGGAAAGTCAATGTATGTCCGGGGTAAACTTAAAAAGTACTGCATGGATTTACTTCAAATTTTGCATGAATATTACTAATAGGTCGGGTCAACATATAGGCTACATATTATGACGCTATCACCTACGGGGGAGGAGCTGTGCGGAGTAAACGAAGTCCGCGCGGACGAAGTCGTGGGCAACAGCTAGTAGTAGATAGAAATAATAGAAGCACATGTTTTGGCCATCTTAGTACCCCTTTTTGTCACTTTAACTTCGTAGCACTGTAAAAATAGTTATAATGTTACGTAATATTTTTATTAAATTTTTAAACTTTTGCACTTAAATTAACCAATTTATAAGGATACTAGCGACCTGCGCGCGGTTTCACCCGCGCAGATTTTGTTCCCGTGGGAATATCGGAAAGGTTTATAAACTAAAACCTTCCTCAAGAATCAATCTATCAATTAAAAAAACCGCATCAAAATCAGTTGCGTAGTTTTAAAGATTTAAGCATACATAGGGACATAAGGACATAGGGACAGACAGAGAAAGCGACTTTGTTTTATACTATGTAATGGTTGTATACATATTATATAGAGTTATTTATTTTATTGAATTTGAAGGCATACGAGCGAGTGGAATTTGTTGATCCTCCTCTTCAAATTTCCAATTTTTTTTTCTTCCATAAATAGGCCTAATTTCAAAGCTATTCGTAAAAATCGTGTGAGGTAGGCTATTCCAAAGTTTGATTGTTCGTATAAAGGTTCCTGCGAATTAAACAATCATAACCAATCATCAAGATGCTGTAGGTGGAAGCCCTCACTATGGTGTGCAGTTCGATAGCGGAAAGTAAATGCCTAGATGATTTTAGGTATATAAAAATGTTAAATGATCACTAATAGTATAGTCGCCACTACCGTAACTTGCACCCAGGGCTTGTTAACCGGTTAATTTTCAAATCTAAATTAGCGCAAGTACAAAGGTTTTGCTTTACTTCAATCTTAAAAGTACCGATTTCTTTAAGTAGTAAAATTGTAACGGTACCGTACCGTACGTAAACTGGTTGATTAAATAAACCGGTTTTTCGGAAATATTTAAAAGTATCGGTTTTGGCCATCTTAGTACTGATTTTGGCCACTTGTAATTTGAATCAGTTTGTAAAAAAATTATAAAGTTTAGTAATATTTTTTATTAGATTTTCTAACTTTTGCACTTAAACGAATCAAATTTATAATAATACTAGCTGACCCGGCAAACATTGTTCTGCCTTTTTAACTACTCTTATTTTGTTTTATATTTTCTCACCTTTTAAACCTTCCCTGGACTTTAACAATTAATTCAAAACCAAAATTAGCCAAATCGGTCCAGCCGTTCTCGAGTTTTAGCGAGACTAACGAATAGCAACTGATTTTTATATATAGGTTGTATATATTTTTATAGGTTGTACACATATAATGTTTTTTTATTTCAATTTTGACACTAAATGGCAACAATTTGTATAATAGGTACCCACAACTAATGCTTCTACCCTACTGTTAGAATACGTCGGTATCTCAACAGATAATTTATCTCTAAAAGATGAGATTTCCTGTAATGGAACCGGTGATAGGAGGTAATTAAGGTAAATGCAGTTTCTAAGCCAATTCGACAGTAACTGTACTAATTGGATGGTAGAAAGTGGAGCTGCAGGAGAGATCTCGTGTAACCGGTATCAGACTAGACGGAAAGCGATTACTTACAAACAAGAAATTTATTTATATACCTACTAATATTGTAAGAAGATAAAGTATTGTTAGTAAGTTTGTTCTTTCACACATAAAAAATCTACATATATATAAATTTACTAGCTGACCGGGCAAACGTTGTTTTGCCATTCATATTAGGAATCCATAGCGGACAAACAACGTGACACGTAATTTATATAAGTCTACGGGATTGTCCTTCCACGCAGCCAAAATGGCATTAAACTTTATATGGTGGTTAAGTATTCCTAAATTTTCTATTTTTCTGCGCAATATTCTTGATATTTTCTTTTATAAGAACCTCTCGTTACAATTACAAACACAATAAAAAAAATTACCGAAATTGGTCCAGCCATTTAGGCGTGATGTCGTGACCAAGGGAAATAGGGATTGATTTTTATATACACTAGCTCACCCGGCAAACGTTGTTTTGACTTACATATTAGGAATCCATAGCGGACAAACAACGTGTCAATTTATGTAAGTCTGCGGAATTAAACTTTATATGGTGGTTAAGTATTGTTAAATTTTCTAATTCTCCGCGCATATTTCTTAATATTTTATATTATATAGAAGATAGATATATACTAATACATGAAGGGAAAACTTTGTACCCCTTTTTGAGAAAACTGCACGAATGGTAAAGTATGAAATTTAGTACAGTAAATTACATTGCGGAGGACTGCAGAAACCTAATAATC
Organism: Apodemia mormo; assembly: GCA_036924255.1. Classification (NCBI taxonomy): domain Eukaryota; kingdom Metazoa; phylum Arthropoda; class Insecta; order Lepidoptera; family Riodinidae; genus Apodemia; species Apodemia mormo. Next base: position 3,315,826 of record JAUPFN010000004.1, read on the forward strand.
TATATTTATGTTATAAAGTTTGGATGTTTAGACGTTTGGATGGATGGATGTTGGTTACTCCATCACGCAAAACTGCTAAATGGATTTGAGTGAAATTTAGCACACAGGTAGGTTATGACCTGGAATAGCATGTAGGCTACTTTTTATTCCGGAAAAGTTAGGTTAAAATATATTAGAGTATCTTCACGCCCGTATCCCCGAAAGGGTAGGTAGAGGTACAACAAGTGCACCCACGATTAGCCGAAGATACTTGGTCCCACTATGTGATAGGTGGCAAGCCTATCGCCAACCGGGCACTTTCCAATCTCGGGCAATGTTGTTTTTATCAGAAAACTGAAAAAACACATTTCTGAATTGGCCGACCCAGGAATCGAACCCGGGACCTCTGTGATCAACTCCGAGACCGGACCACTACACCACAGAGGCGATGGAAATATATTAGAAATACATTATAATCATAAAAATAAACATATCAACACTACATACCAAATAATATTGTAAGAATTTTTGTGTGCCCATATTGCTCCGGGCTCCTTTGAAGAATAGGCCAACTGCTGTTCTGCCAGGTAGGTCGTAAAAGGCGACCGATTGGCTATCGAGTCACTACCATCGTGGCTAAGAGGTGGTGGAGTTCTCCATTGTCTCGCCCGGATCTGGTATCACCGCCTTACCTATTCCTGCCGCAATAGTGTCTGTGCTTGCCACTGTCATGTTCCGTTTTGGAGGGTAAGGGCTACCATACCCTCCAAAACTTATGAATGTGGCAAACTTATGCACTTTCCATCAAGAGACCCATCTGCTTGTTTGCTATCTTATGATATAAAAAAAACATACATGGTAATATACACACAGGTATACTGTTTTCTTTATGGCTAAATTCAGTTGTAAAACTTAAAAGGGATTTTATTTTATGATTGAATCAACAACCTACAAAAAATATATAAATTTTTTTGTAGGTCTTTGTGTTGAATTTTAACCACAGGCGATCCGCTAGTATTAATATAAATGAACTGAAATATATATATATCGCCTCTGTGGTCTAGTGGTCCAGCGTTGGCGTTGACCACATGAGGTCCCGGGTTCGATTCCCGGGTCGGGCACAAAAAAAAAGTGTTTTTTCAGTTTTCTGAGAAACTCCAAGTTGTCTGGGATTGGAAAGTGCCCGGTTGGCGATAGGCTTGCCACCTATCACATTTGTGGGACCAAGTATCTTCGGTTAATCGTGGGTGCACTTGTTATACCTCTGCCTACCCCTTCGGGGATATGGGCGTGAAGATACTTTTTTTTTAAACTGAAATATTTGTAAGCGCAAAATTTTCGAATAAATCCACTAAATTGGACAATTCTGTTTAGTTGTGTTCGTTGTTATCAGGAGAAGGTTTGTATAAAATATATTTTATTGACTATTTCCCTGTGTTCATCCGTCCCTTTTGAAGAAAAATTCATCGTATTTTCATCAAATTCATCTTTTACCTCTATTATCAAACACCGGAAACATGCGACTCCAAAGCCTTTAAAATAGCAAATCAAAGAGCCCAAAATATATAATGTTACTCAATTTTAATCCAAAGTTCCCTTGACATTCTTCCTGCTTCTTCATAAGATTCTGGGAAACATCCAACACCAGAATATTTTTAAAATATAAACAAATGAGCCCAAACTCAATAGGTTTATTTTATTTAGTTTGAAAGTTCTCATAGCCACCTTCCAGTACCATCATCAGATCCTAGAAATCATTCAGCACCAAAGTGTATGCTAAAACAAATCGAAACAACCCACACTCGATGACTATATAGTTTAGCTCAGGAGTTTTCATGAACTGCTTCCAGCTATATTACCAGATACTGGAAACTATCCCGCTCCAAAAACCTTAATTGAATGAAAATTAACCTAAAATCGAAATTTAGGTACCTATTTTTTACATATTCCGTATCAGAATCGAATACTGAACACCCTTCTTCAGTAGGTAGGTATAGTCTTTTGCTAGGCAATCTGTATACTAATAATATAACTAAGTAAAGATTTATTTTGTTTGTTTATAATTTAAAAAAAATACTAAAACTTCTTTCACTAATATAAATCAATTAATTATTTATCACTGAATATCATAGGCTAATCATATTATAGGCTAATTATTATAGGCTAACATACTAGACGGAGGTGCGGAACTAAACTAATGTTATCAAGAGGAAAGATTTCATTTTTTGTTTGTTACCATTTAACTCAAAAACTACTCAACCAATTTTATACATTCTTTGACCTTTAGAAAGGAACATTATCCAGGAATGACATAGGCTACTTTTTACCTGATTAAGCAAAAGAAAGTAACGATTTTGGGTTACGCCAAAAGCTAGTAACAGCTAGTATCTTGCAAATAAATTACTATTAATAGATAGTTTTGTTACATAAATCGTAAATTATTTTCCCACAATCTTAATGTCTGATGATATAAAACGTTCTCAAGTTGCATTTTATCAAGGCAGCCGAGGAAACAGGCCGCCAAATGAGGAAACTGTTTATTACAGTGGAGAATATTAAGCATCTGTGTCAACGTGCCAATCGAGTTAGTACTTATTACAAGCAGTTCCATTTTAAAACACCGTCCTTATATTTTGTGTTAGATTATCAGAGTGCTAAGTGTGAGTTTTTCTTTTCGCATTCGATCGTGAGCGCGTTTGGAGTTTACTAAGAATTTGTATGTGATTTGTACAGCGCCACCTAGTGGTAAACGTGAGAAACCATTTTACCATTAGGTGGCGCTGTACAAATCACATACAAATTCCTAGTAAACTCGAAACGCGCTCACGATCGAATGCGAAAAGAAAAACTCACACTTTGCCCTCCGTTTTACTCATCCGTGCTCGTTGTTTTGGACCGAAGGTCCTTATCCGGGCGTTACGGAGGGGTATCCTAGCCGGCAAAAAACATTCGTAAAGTTCAAAAGAAGCGTAAGATTTTTATGTATAGTCTATGTATGATGGCTATACAGTATGTATAGTCTACGTGTGAGTTTTATTATTATTGCAGTGTACTATTATTATTGTATAAATTTATAAATCATTGTAAATAAAATAAAAATGTTAAGGCAACTTTGTAAAGTAGTTTATTTTGTTTTTTATTTTAAAAATTCAGTAAAATCAAAATAAAAAATGAATACCCGATTTTATTTAAACCTGGGAATAGCACTTGAAATTAATATTTTTATAATATATATTTCATAATAATATTTTATTTTCCAGAAATATTTGAAACTTATTTTTGAAAATATGATGCCATTTATCTATGTCAGTTTATTTGATGCTGTAAATTTGAATAATTAATTATATAACAAAATTCCTTAAGAATTTTTGCAATTTCTCAGAAAGTTGGCAGTATTCTTGTGGCTTTGACATAGGTTGGGAAGTTTCTGAAAAATATAACTTATATATATATATATATATATATATATATATATATATATATATATATATATATATATATATATATATATATATATATATATATATATATACATATATATATATATATATACACATATATATATATATATATATATATATATATATATATATATATATATATATATATATATATATATATATATGTGTGTGTGTGTGTCTGTGTGTGTGTGTGTGTGTGTTTATATATTTTTTATTTATTTATGGGTCTATTATTACTGTCCCGTATGTCAAGTGGTTAGCGAACCTAACTACGAATCAATAGAGCTTGGGTTCATTCCCAACATTACATTTGTATGATGAGCATATATGTTTGTATTTCTGGTTTTGAGTGTTTTGTTTGAGAGAGGTTATTATGTATGTTACAGTATTTATATATGCATTCTATTTAATTTAGGGTTAGATCAATAATTGGTGTAATTTGTCCAGGTATATTATCATAAAAACAGTTCAACAACGTTTAACAAAATCCTTTTTTGTTTCAGTGGGGACGCCGATTATATTTCTCCGAACTACAGCATGCGGAATAACGTCAAGTGAGTATTTACTCTATAGCTAATTGGGCACTTATTACTATATATAGTCATTTGATACAAAATTAACAAAAAGCCAAAATAATATATTGGTCCGATCATTACAAAACTTGACAAGATCAACTGCGCCGGATAATCTGAAGATTGTCTGAAAATGTCATCAAAATCGCTACAGTCGTTTAAGTTCATAGGAAACATACATACGAAATTTCAGAAAGTTTGATGCCTTTATTAAGAAGGAAAATCTTGTGGTGTCTACTAGCATATTCTTTTTAAATAGCATAGGGGAAACAATTAAAATTAAAGTAGATCATAACACAATAAATATCATTCAATCAATTTAGTTAGTCATACTTGTTCAACAGATCTTTCGATTTTTTCCAACCATATTAATTGTCTATGACCAATCTGAGTTACTGGTTCGTTAATAAAATATTTGTTTACTAAAATGGACAAGTAAGAAAAAATGGACTGTACGTACACACATCGATTATCAACCGACTTTCGAAAAACGAGGAGGATTACCATTCGGTTGTCTAATTTTATGTAATAAACAGAACCATTAGAATTCAGCCATTTATGAAACGATTTAAAGAAAACTTTTCTTATTTAGGAAGTTGTCCATTTAAATATTATAATGAAGATCTGTAGTAGGGTTCTGGAGAATCAGTTTAACTGCGTTTCAACTATTATAATACTATATAATATTGTTTATATAATAATAATTATTATTGTTATTATATATACAAAGTTACCAAAAAGCAAAAAACTGTTAATTCGATTGCTACCTTTATAATATTATACGTCGGTCTAATATTTCAACCATGAGGCCAATTGCTGGTCCTAATAAATATCTTATAAGTGTATAAAAATCCATTTGTACATACAAAAAATTCTATGTGTGTATGTACATATGGACTTTTATATATAACATATATATCAGGACTAGCGATCGCCCTCTGGGCGAAATTCAACCATATCCTAATTAAGGTAAAAAAAAGTCAAAAATTTACAACACAAATTCCCAACAGTTTTCGTCTCAGAATTAAGTCCAAATCTATGGTTTCGATTTTCGGTAGACCTTTCCTTACACGCTGTGTATATTATTATGCTATCTTAACTCAATAAGCTTCTTAACTAATATAATTTGCATTTAGATCTCTCACAAATATTTTACTTTAACAAAATCTCTCGTCAGCACTTGCGCAGAACCTGTTAGCAGCTGATAAGTGGCAAATAAATATATATGAACGTTTTAGACAAATTGGTTCGGTCCTGATGTTATGAGTGTAAATATTAATTTGGATTGGAAGTAGTCTGTGCACGTCGACGGTGTTATTTTATGATTAACTCAGGCAAAATATTTGATAGAATATGTAAAAACACGAACCGTCTTTGCAATATATAATAAGAGATTCAAATATTGTAATATTTGAAGCACTTATTACTTATTGCTATAAAAGATCAAAATTATAATTATAATTATCACGCCTGTTGCCTTGCGGTTCAGGCAGAGTGAACCAAACGTCACTTGGTGTATTTTTTAACTTCCCGCTATGTATAGATAAGGAAATTTTTCATTTTGCTCCCATTTTCGAAAATCCTGTTTTCCCCAGTTTTCCGACTTGTTTCACGGTGATATCAATATGTCTCTCTCTCTCTCTCTCTCTTTGTGTGCGTGTGTGTGTATGTGAGTAAACATTTACAAAACTTTTAAACGGCTTGACCAATCGAAATGTGGTTGTTGGCATTCGATTGGAATCTGCCGAACATAGACTTCCTGAAATTTTGAAGCGGTTTTATCCAGAAGGTTTTGAGAAGAAATTTTAAAAAATTTGGAAAAACGATGGGTTTTTTTTATAATTACTTCTAAATTAATAATAATAATAAATATTCCTTGACAAATTACACGAAGTAATCCCACCCCAAAGTAAGCAAATTATTTGCTTGTGATATGGGTGTTAGTCAACGATATTGATACATAGAAATACATATATAGATGCTGAAATATCTATACATATAATAAAACCGTAGGAAAGTCAAAACTGTACATTGAATATTTTTTTTAAAAGAATACTTGGGGCGTACTTGGGGAATAAGAATCTACAATCGATATCGAAGGCAAAAATATAGTTTTTAGAATTTTTGTCTGTTTGTCTGTATGTCTGGGTAAACTCAAAAAGTACTGCATGGATTTACTTCAAATTTTGCATGAATATTACTAACAGGTCGGATCAACATATAGGCTTCATATTTTCACGCTATGACCTACGGGGAAGGTGCTGTGAGGAGTAAACGAAGTCCGCGCGGACAAAGTCGTTGGCAACAGCTAGTATATAATAAACAGTCAAACCCAGAAATACAAACATCTATACTCATCGCATAAATGTTTGTCCCTGTCGGGAATCGAACCCGAGCCCCGTTGTTTCCGTAGTCAGAGTCACTTACCACTCGACCAACTGAACAACAGTATGTACCGATGTACCGATTGCTTGCAAAATCTATCAGTTCTATTCCTTAAAAAACTGCGTTCAATACCGCAAACTGCATCAAAATCGGTTTATCTGTCGTTCGGGCGTAATGGTTGACAAAAAAATGTGAAAAAAGAGTTTTTATGATATGTCTTCGAGCTTTCTCGACCAATCAATTTTTGAGTTTTACAATATTTTAAAACTTGAAAAACTGCGACTAATGCCGTTTCAAAAATTGGAATCGAATCAATTTTCCAAAGTTACATCTTTTTACATGTCAAAATTATGTTGTTTAAAACAAACTTACTTCAATTTTTTAAAATAACTTTTAGGCTAATACACTGGTTGATTAATAAATCGAATGTCCCTTTCTACTTAAAAAAAAAACTGCGTTAAATATCGTATAGAACTTATCGTAAAATCGGTTAATTTATTTAGGATTTATCCATGACGAAAATTTTACATCGTGGGACTAAATATCTACGGCTAATCGGAGGTGCACTGGTTGTACCTCTGCCTACCTCTTCGGGGATACGGGCGTAAAGATATTTTTTTTTAACTTAAAGAGTCTGTAAATAATTTAACAAAATGAAAACCATAATGTGCATGCCTCATAATGCTCATTAATTTTATAAAAAAATGGCCTAATAATAAAAATGGTCTAATAATAATTATTCTCTACAGGTTAATCCTTTCACTGCTATTTTTTAATTTTTATATTGATATGGGCTAATACTAAAACATTTTGTTAATATTCTGAACGAACGACCTGCAAGGTTAACCGGTTTATAAGTTTTTTTAAAGCAGTTAAAAAGTGTGTAATCCAGTTGACCTTGCAGGGCATCCTTGTCCTAGGTCCTATAATATCTATACTTTAGGGCCAAGTAAACTACTATCTATATAGATATTGTAAACAGAAAACTTTTGTATTTTTGTATGTTTGTAACGAATAAGCTCAAAAACTACATTACTAATTTCAACAATTTTATTTCCTATTAGAAAACTAAACTATCTAAGAGTAAAATACATTCTTCCCGACTGAACAAAATGATTTTGGATCACGCGTACGAAGCCCCGAGTAACAGCTAGTAAAGCTACTGACCGTTTTTTAGCTTAATCTATCCTAAAATCTAGCTTAGCGGTCCGCTAAAGAAAACGATTGAGTTTAGTAGAAAAAAAGGCTTGACAAACATCTCAATCCAGAAACAAATATTAACTGTCCATCTTTTAACACCTTATTGTTTCTTAGTTTACCTTGAACTAGGAAACAAGCAATTTATTTATATCATAAGATAGTGAAATAGCAGATGGTTCCTCTGACGAAAAGAGAAACCATCGCCTAACTACCAAAAATGTTAGCGATGCGTTATTAACCATGTGGTAGGATGGTATTGCTAGTGGCCTAAATTTACCAGCTACTTTACCCTCCAGTACCCTTACCAACCGTAGAATGACAGTGACAAGCATTGACATTATTACGACAAGAATAGTTTAGGTGGTGATATCCGACCGAAGTGAGGTATTGCAGAACTTGTAGACACGATGGTGGAGAAGATTTGAATTTTTGTTTGTGTTGCAAAAATTCAAAAACTAGACGACCGATTTAAAAAAAAAACTTTTACCAGTAAAAAGCTACAATATCCTAGCGTATGATATGCCTAGTATACTAGAGAAGAGATATTTATCAATGTTGAAAATATCTCGTTATATAGTCAAGACGTATTTAAACGATGCCATTTTCTCGGAAGTCAAAAATATTTTATTCAGTTAAACTTTTTACAAGTTATTTTTATGCGTCAACAACGTCACACTGAGAACATCCTGCGGGAGAAGCTCAGTGGGTTTATGGCTACAAGTGTCTATTCAATGTTTTATTTATAAGTACGCAGTTATGTTTCAATATTATTAAAATATAACTGAAATGAGGTACGATGTTTTCTTATTGTCTAGATACTCAGATATTTTATATCTTTTTTACATAGTTTTTTTTAATACATATTTTTTAATTTGTCAACTGGTCAATTTCTAATAGTATTAGGAAATTTATTTTACACGCCTACACGAGTAGAAAAGAACCTCCAAATGTTTTAAATAATTTGAAAAAAGGACTGTACAATATATCATTTGAAAGTGAAACAAATGATGAGCCTTTAAAGTTTAAACTAGAATATGTAACTGTATCTCGAAGATAATATTTTCTTACGCATACTCGAAAGTCATAAAAATGTCTATTAGTCGAGTAGGATGAATTTGAATATATTACCATAATAAGGATTGTCCAATGTCCATGACTTACAATGCGATAACCGGTGATAACGGTTGTCCTGAATTTAATTCCTGTGCTAGTATATTTATTGTGAAGAAGCTAATGAGCTTTGACATATTTTCTTTCTTTTACCCGCTACAAATATCTGCAGTTTGTTCGTTTTAACGGCATCTACCGAACAGTCAATAATAGCGTTACACTAATTCTGATTACTTCAGAGCATGGAGATAAAAATATAAATGTACATTGGAAACATACATACATAGTACATTGGAAAGTGGTTCGAGCTCCCTTTGAAAAATAGACCATCATTCTGTCAGGCAGGTCGTAAAATGCGAACAATTGGCTATATATTTCACTACGTGACTACTAGGTGGTAGTGGCTCGCCTAGGTATATGATATTTTATATGTCATTAGGTATATGTCATTTCTTGTCACGGTCTTGTTTCGGATTGCAAGGTAAAGTAGCCGGTAGACGGATAGTAACACACAATTCACATCTTGGTAGTCCGCTTACTTGCTATCAATTATATAAAAACGAAAGATATACTAAAGATAAGCCTTAAAATATGATTGTATCTTTAAGATAACACTTTCTTATACAATACACAATATCTATACATATAATAAAATCGTAGGAAAGTCAAAACTGTACATTGAATATTTTTTAAAAGAATACTTGGGGCGGTGATCTACAATCGATATCGAAGCCAAAAATATAGTTTTTAGAATTTTTGTCTGTTTGTCAGTTTGTCTGTTTGTCTGTTTGCCTGTGTGTCTGTTTGTCCGTTTGCCTGTTTGTCTGTTTGTCCGTTTGCCCGTTTGCCCGTTTGTCCCTTTGTCCGTTCGTCCGTTCGTCCGTTCGTCCGTTCGTCCGTTCTTCCGTTCGTCCGTTCGCCCGTTCGTCCGTTCGTCCGTTCGTCCGTTCGTCCGTTCGTCCGTTCGTCCGTTCGTCCGTTCGTCCGTTCGTCCGTTCGTCCGTTCGTCCGTTCGTCCGTTCGTCCGTTCGTCCGTTCGTCCGTTCGTCCGTTCGTCAGTTCGTCCGTTCGTCCGTTCGTCCGTTCGTCCGTTCGTCCGTTCGTCCGTTCGTCCGTTCGTCCGTTCGTCCGTTCGTCCGTTCGTCCGTTCGTCCGTTCGTCCGTTCGTCCGTTCGTCCGTTCGTCCGTTCGTCCGTTCGTCCGTTCGTCCGTTCGTCCGTTCGTCCGTTCGTCCGTTTGTCTGTTTGTCCATTTGTCCGTTTGTCTGTTTCTCTGTTTGTCTGTTTGTTTGTCTGTTTGTCTGTATGTATATCCGGGGTAATCTCAAAAAGTACTGCATGGATTTACTTCTGCATGAATATTACTAACAGGCCGGGTCAACATATAGGCTACATATTATCACGCTATCACCTACGGGGGAGGGGCTGTATGGAGTAAACGAAGTCCGCGCGGACGAAGTCGCAGACAACAGTTAGTATGCCATAAAAATGGTCATTATTAGTGCATTTGAATACATTAGCATAAGTATTGTCCATGGCTCTAACAGTACGATATCCGTTGAAAACGGTTGTTCTGAATTTGATACCTGTTCTGGTATCCTTATTTTAAGAAAACTAGTTGGCTTTTATTTATTATCTTGCTATTGCCCGCTGCCCACTGTAGCATTTTGTTTGTTTCAGTATCATTAACCAAATTGTCAAAATAGCGTTACTCTTGTTCTGATTTCCTCTGTTTTGTTTATGGGATAAAAATGTGGGTCCTTTGGTACATACATGTAAATAGGATGGTAAATGAAAGATTGACCAAATAGATACCTATATGATGCGAACGTGAATGGCTATAAGTACCGGGGAAACCATTATCAATTTGGTAGGATGTCGTCTGAGATGATTTCTAAAATCTCTGAAGATGGCGTGTTTTTTGTATGAAGAGTTTTAATGAACGTAGTGGTAGCAAGCCCGATCAGACTGGACGGTGATATATTGACATTAAGTATTTCCTACCTACCCTGTACAGTATTTCCTATGATGATATATAAGGTATTTTTGTATGTATGGGTAAATAATAGTCAGCATACGTAGGTCACACTATAAGTTTTGCGTAACTTAAAAAAACAACATGTTATAACCAAAATATTATGTTTATTGCTTTTCAAAATAATCTCCTTTACATTTTAAACATTTTTTCATGCGATCGAACCATTTTTTAAAACAGGAGGACTACAGATCTGAAGGCATGTTTGCTACGTGCTGATTGAACGCTATCACTGCCTCTTCGGAATTGGTAAAAGTAAAACCTCTCATCAAATCTTTGATCTTGGGGAAAATACAGAAATCACAGGGTGCTTGGTCGGGGCTATGCGCAGGATGAGTGACGAGATGTACTTTTTCGGCATCTAAAAATGACTTTGTTTTGTTGGCCGTGTGTGAAGAAGCGTTGTCATGGTGTATGAAAATGCGGCTTTTGGGTCGTCTTTCGCCAACACTTTCTAACACCCTGGGTAAACAAATGGTAGAATACCACTCGGCATTAACACTCTTTTGATCTTCAAGTGGAATTGTACAGATGGGACCCATAACTGAGAATAAAAAGGCGATCATTTTTTTACCTACGTTTCTCGCCTGTCTCACTTTTGTTGGCCTGTTCTCAATTTTTAAACACCCATTCACAAGATTGCTGTTTTTTTTTTCGGGTTCAAAACAATAAATCCACGTTTCGTCTCCTGTGACAATGTCATAAACAGTATTAGAATGTCCGTGGTCGTACTTCAGTAGCATCTGTGAGCGCTATTCCACCCGAGCCCGCTTCTGCTCCGCTGTCAGTTAATGAGGGATCCAACGACAACAAAGTTTCCGAACTTTCAATAATTCGTGTAAAATTTTCTGAATTTGGCTCATACCAATCCCCAATAGTCCTCGAATTGTCTCATAGGTAATCCGGGGGTTTCCTTCAATTAACTGCTTAACAGTAGCCACATTATTTTCGTAGACGGCAGTTGAAGGTCGCCCTTCACGAAATTCTTCGTGTAAAGAAACTCGACCTCTCTCAAATTTAGCAAACCTTCGCCTCACGGTGCTCAAACAAGGTGCTTCTCTGCCAAAAGCATTTTGAAGACGAGCGGCATAGTCTTGCGGAGAAAGAGAACTTTTAAAATCATAAAAAATCTTTTCGACTTAATTCCATTTTCGTTGCGTACGTAGAACTTTGATGTGTGATAAAAAAAACAATTGACAAATCATTTCCCGCCAATTGTTTTTTTATTACTAAGAAGGTTGCAACATTTTAAAAATATAAAATTCGAAATTCAAATAGTTCTGATTAGCTAGAAGTGCAAAAGTTTTAGTGTACCCCATGTATATGTATATTTTTTGAAAAAATATCTTCCTTCCTGCCAGGCATGTTGTAAAAGGTTAACGTTTGTCTAAATTTGTCTATATCGTCGTGGCTAACTAGATGGTAGCGTTCTGCAAGATAAGAATGACCTTGTATTTCTTTTTCTTTAAGTTATATGTCGGTATCTACTTGAATTTCGCCCCATATGCCGAGGAATTTCACATCTTTGGCGTTTACCGGTGAAGGTCATCATTTTCCATTAGGAGATCTGTGTAGGTGCTTGAAATAAATAACCAAATCTATACGTTTATCTGCCTGCATCCTATGACATAAGAAAAGTTGCAACAATGAAATGTAATGAAAATTATTCATTTAGATTTCAAGTAACAAACGCAAAAGCTACTTAAAAATGTGCATTACTCTAAGAGATTCCTGAATAAAATTTATTATAAAAGTAGGTTGTGTATACTGGGAGCGCCTCAACTTTTTTAATTACATTTTTTTAAAGAATTTCAGTTATAAATTGTTTTGACCATCATTAATAGATTAAGCTTCGCTACAAATGCGTGAAATTGGATTTTTAAGAAAAAACACTGACAAATTAATTCCTTGGCCTAAAATTTGCAACTAGGCTTGGGTACCTATAACTCGCACCAATTAACATGATACCTGGCTCAAATGACACTTATGCAAAGGACAGTTTGCCAAAAGGTTTATTTTCAACTAGCTGTTGCCTAAGATTTCGTCCGCGCGGACTTCGTTTACTCCGCACAGCTCCTCCCCCGTAGGTGATAGCGTGATAATATAGCCTATATGTTGACCCGACCTGTTAATATTCATCCAAAATTTGAAGCAAATCCATGCAGTACTTTTTGAGTTTACCCCGGACATACAAACAGACAAACAGACAAACAAACAGACAAACGGACAAACGGACAAACGGACAGACAAACAGACAAAAATTCTAAAAACTATATTTTTGGCTAAGATATCGATTGTAGATCATGCCCTAAGTATTCTTTTAAAAAATATTCAATATACAGTTTTGATTTTTATACGATTTTATTATATGTATAGATTTTAAAGCGAAAATACTTCTTGCACGGCGGAGACGGGGCGCCGCGCGGGGTTGGGAAGAGACAGGTCTTGTTAACTCGCGCGAGTTGTAGTTATGTCATAATAATGCCAGTACTTTTCAATGACTTCTGGTTGGGGGCCCTTTTGAAGAGCAGACCATCTATAAATTTGATAGGCAGTTCATAAAAGGCGAGCGATTGGCCAAATATATTAGTACGATCGTGACTACTAGGTAGTATAATTTCGCAACGTCTAACCCGGGTCCGATATCACTGCCTTACTTATTTCCGCTGAGCGTTACTGCTTATCACTATCGTTTCCCGGTTTGGATGGTAAGGGAGCCGATAAATTTACGCATGTGTCAGTACCATACTGCCACATAGATACCAACGCACCATTAACATCTTTGGTGTATATGTCGCAGTGAAATTGTCAATAGCCGTTAAATTATAATCTACCTAGGGATTTAATAATTTAGCAGTTTAATATAATATCACTTAGGTAGATTATAATCTAACGGTATTGACAATTTCACTGCGACATACATATATATGTCGCAGTGAAATTGTCAATACCGTTAGATTATAATCTACCTAAGTGATATTATAATTTAACTGATAACCTAACCTAACAAAATTATAAACTCCCTAGGTAGATTATAATCTAACGGCTATTGACAATTTCACTGCGACATATCTAAGAGATGGTTTCTTTTGCGATAAGGAATAGGTAAGCCGGTTGTACCAAATACCCCGTCGAGACGTTGCGAAACTTTACAACCACATCGTCACGATAATAGTGATACGAGTAGCCAGTCTGTCGCCTTTTACTATCTGCCTGGCAGAACGGCAGTTTGGCTGTTCTTCAAAGGAGCCCAGACCAACACGGGAAAAATAATATAATATCACAGTTCAATATAATATAATAATATCGAAGTTCAACGTTTTCAAAAAGTGTTTGTCCTCCTGACAAGACTGGTCAGTGGACCGGTGTAACTCGCGCGGTGACTATACTTTTTGAACACAAATTTCTTTGAGGTTTACAATGAATTTAAGCAATATTAGCTTTTTATTATATTTTATTGGTAACATAAGGCGATTAACCTGAGACGCTTCCTTTATACTTATAAATCTTATATACCTAAATTTGTATATAAGATTTATATAACGATTTGCTTATAATAATTATTGTACTTTGGAAAAAACTGAAAAATCCACGTAATGTTGTTAAAGTACAATAATTATCATAAGCAAGGTATGAATATTTTTTAACTTTTATGACGTGATGTTGTTAAGTATGTATATAAGTAAGGCTCCACGAAGCGAAAAATTTTACGATAATTATTTAAACATTTTTTTTCATGTACAATTAAGAGGGAAGTACGAGAAAATTTTGTTAGTTAACAATCGTTTAACTTGTTGAAAAAATAATTGTAAGTAAAGTTTCCAACGGAAATAAATTATTTATAGTGTTCAAATTATATCATAATTTTTTCAAATTTAAAAAAGAATATTCTATACCTTAAATAAATTAATTTATGGGTCGTACCAGATTTTGAAGCCGTGCGCGCAACCTTAAAATGTCATGCGTAAACCCATTTTCAGCGTTAAAATAAAATTATAAATAATGAAGATAGAGTTCCGAGATCTAAGAGTTTTTCTTGTAAATTCCTCTTCTTTCCGAAGTTTTTTTGAAATGTCTTATATATTAATAGTTTATGAAATGTTGACAAAAAAACGAAATGCCATTTTTTTCCTATCTTTTTACAATTGTTTATAAATTTTGCAATTTTTTATGTGCTAATACACGCTTTTAGCACATTTTTCGAGGCGTCATTCCGGATCCAATGAGCTATCGCACATAATTTTAAGAGCAGTATCTCTATTTTAGACACTTTTCAACTTGTCCCGCAGACTATCAATGCCACTTTTCGTTGTAATTTTATAACTTTAGTTTTAGGCTTTGTTCGGACTATTTAGTAGGTGGTTTATGTGACGTTTACACAAAATCGGTAGAGCGACTCTATTATCACATTTTTGTAACGAATGAATCCTATAAATGGCGATACGTAGCGAAGCATGTAACGGCCGCTAGTTATGTATAGATAAATATTTACAAAGTCACCTAGGTTTAGTGGTCCGGTATCGGTGTTGACATGAGGTGCCGTGTTCGATTGCCGAATCGGGCAATAGAAAATGTGGTTTTGGCTTGCCACCTTTAGCATTGTGGTGCTAAGTATCTTCGGCTAATCGTGGGTGCACTGGTTGTGCCTCTGCCTATCTCTTTAGGGATACGGGCGTGAAGATATTTTTGCTTCTTTATTTACAAATGTTACGACGTAGAATTGCCATTTATAAGTTTCCAGGCTTTGAGTTCACTCGCTTTTCACTATCGTTTTCTTGGCTAATGTCACTTCCTGGATCTGTTATTTGAAGGAACCTATTTTAAGCAGTATGACGGTCAAGTAAGGTCATCGACCAATGACCATAAGACAACGACCTTAGGTCAAACCGGTCGCCATTAAAAATGCTGTCGGACGACAAATACAACGATACTATTGCATAACCGGACTAGGGTTGTTTTGTTTAATCGACAATAATCATATTTATTGATTAAAGGTTTTTAGAGTCTTACCCTATATTAACTTTAACTAGCGACCGTCTGTTGTCGTAATTCAACCATAGATTAACAATAATTTAGCATTTTTTTGACAACTGAATTTAGCCGTAAAGAAAATAATATAGATGTGTGTATCATGTATGTCACAGGAATGCAATGTGTCTAATATTTATTTTTATTAATTTAATGTATTTCTATTACTTTTTATTTAAAACTATTAGGTTTTTGGAGTCATTCGCAATGTAAACTTTAACTGTGCCAAATTTCATACTCCACCGTTCTCGTAATTGCTTTAAAAAGGGGTACAAAGTTTTACCTTCACGTATTAATGTATGCATATCTACATATATTATAGAACAAAGTCCCCTGCCGCTTCTGTTCGTCTATATGTTGGCAATAAACTTAAAAAAACCACTGAGCGGATTTTAATTTAATATCGTTTTCATCAATCGACTTTTTTGAAACTTCGTGTAAATTGGTTAAAAAGCAGTTATTGTTAAAAATGAGAGAAAAATATTAAACTGACAGAGCTTTCATCGATAATGTTGAACTAACATTTTTTTCTAAATTAATGTAAGAATATCATCTTTGTGTCTGTCCAGGCCTATTACTAAGAATGGAGCTAGTCTCAATCAATTAGGCAGTTCTTCAGAGGAGAGCAAAGAGAGACGCTCTCTTTCTCGAGAAAGAGAGCGTAGCGAAAAAACGTAGCTCTGTCATCATTAAAATTAGTGTAGAATTCTGCGATGATTTACCCAGGTGCGATGCCGCTGCTCTGTCTATTTTTACTATAATTACATTATTGTTCGTTACTTTTGTCTGACTTAGAAGGTAGGGTAACTTAAGATAAGCTTGCCACATATTTTGCAATACACTATTAATTTATGCCATGTCTGTAATCAATGTCAAAAGCCGCCCGATCATTTGCTATGATAAGCTGTACTAAAGTCGATTATATCTTAAGAGAATATCTTTGTCTTGTTGTTATTTTTTTGCATTTGAGAATGCAAAAAAAATAATATTTTGCTAAATGCTAAATTAGTTAACGTAGATAACATCAGTCCCGTCATATACATATATTCAAAGTTCCATCGTATATATTTTATTTAAATCATTGTTAAAACATCTCAACTGTTCTCTGTAGTCAGTATTATGTAATCGAAATTCATTATAATATTTCACCTACAAAAAACCCGTGAATAATATTATCGATAGCCAATGACCCCACACTAATGCTGGAACTACTTTGCATTACTTGTTTCTTGCCGATGTTGTTATTCACGGTCCATCAGCTGATATTATGCACTATTATTATAGATTTATCGATAGTCGATTACTATAGTAACATTAGAGAAAATGTGTCTATGAAAGGATATATATATTTTTTTTATATCATAAGATAGCAAACAAGCAGATGGGTCTCTTGATGGAAAGAGTCAACCATCGCCTATAGACACCAAAGATGTTAATGGTGCGTTGCTATCTTGTGGCGAGGTCTAATGCCACATGCATAAGTTTACCGGCTACCTTACCCTCCAAACCGGAACACGACAGCGACAAGCACTGACGCTATTGCGGCAGGAATAGGTAAGGCGGTGGTACCTGACCCGGGCGAGACAATGCAGAACTCTACCACCTAGTAGCCACGATGGTAGTGACTTGTATAGCCAATCGGTCGTCTTTTACGACCTGCCTGGCAGAACGGCAGTTGGTCTATTCTTCAAAGGAGCCCGGAACCAACACGGGGAAATGCACTATTTTCATAAACTCGTGTTGGTCCGTGTCCCTTCATAGGCATGGAATTTGTTCTAGGCTACAAATTTCCTGGAAGAAAGTCAATGTCAAATGGTTGACCAAACCATTCGCTAAAAGACTGTCACCTTACCTGGGTTTAGTTTAACCTTTTCCTACTGTAATAATATCAGTGTTGGACATTTTATATTTGTCGTATAACATCCATAATACGTAAATAACAACGCATTATTAACAACTTTGGATCTGGATGATTCTACGAGACGACGGAGATAGTTATTTCTTTTCATTAGGGAAACTGTATCTTAATAATACAGTGATATAAAAAAATGGCTGAGTGTTTGTGTCGGCTTACTAAGATCTGTGTCATCGACAATTGCAAGCTATGATTGAAAAGTCAGCTGTTAAATAAGGGTAATATTATATTTTTGTTAACCGCTCTAGCCCACTGAAGAGGAGTTAAGATTGAAGCGACTCCATCACCCACCATACTCTTCGGACCTTTTACAACGGATTACCACTTAATACAGAATTTGGATAATTTCATGCAGGAATAGACATTAGATTCAAAAATGATGAAAGTAATGTCATGAATCTTTTTAGCCTTCCTAGAAAGATTTTCAACATTGCTTCCAAAAATCTTCCAAGTACCTATAAAATGGCGAAAGTGCGTAATAAAAAACGGTTCATACTTTCTTTGATTAAATATTTAATTACATTATTTTCGTTCTGCTTTTCCACACAAAACGTCGCTGTTGTTACCAAAGTCCTCCGAAACGGCTTGACTAATATCGGGTAGGTCTGAGAACATTCAAAAAATCAACTCTAAGGGTACATAAAATTTAATTTACTTTTATTTCATAGAATAAAGCACACAAGCAGATGGTTCTCCTAATGGAAATAATGCGCATTTGTCCATATGGCAGAGTTGGAAGGTACGAAACCCGCTCGAAACGTTACAGAACACTAACACCTTGTTAGTAGTTTCGATATTAGTAAAGTATTTTCCTTCTCTTGCCGTTTACGTGATGCCTATTTTTAAGGTAGTCAAAAACTCTTCAAAAAGAACCCCTCTTCAAAAAGAAAATTTAAATATGTATTAATACTAGACCTTTCCTTGTATCTAAATAATTTTAGATTCATTACTTATCTAAATAATTTTAGAATAATTAGTTATCTTGATAATTTTAGATGCCTATTTTAAAAATTCAGTTAATTTAAAAGCTGCGTATTTCAGAATTCCATTAATAGGAAGATAAAAAACTCGTTAGCAGTTTCAATAACGTTTAAGTTAACAATAAGTGATTTCATTTAACGACATTGTTAATACGTTTCACCTCGTGTCGTGAGAGTAATGATTTCTACTAGCTCAATAGTATTTCCAATTGTGAAATCTAAGGGCTTATACAGACAAACTACAAGCACACCGACATATCACTACATAATATAAAACAAAGTCGCTTTCTCTGTCTGTCCCTATGTCCCTATGTCCCTATGTATGCTTAAATCTTTAAAACTACGCAACGTATTTTGATGCAGTTTTTTCAATAGATAGATTGATTCTTGAGGAAGGTTTTAGTATATAAACCTTTCCGATATTCCGACGGGAACCAAAAGCTACGCGGGTGAAACCGCGGGCAGGTCGCTAGTATTTTATAAAAGTGTTAATCAGAAATCAGAAGAACTTTATTCAATAAAACTTTTTACAAGTTATTTTGACAGGTCAACACTCTTTAAAATTACCAACGGATCGGAACGCGGCCACACACTAATAATTTTAAAAGTAGTAAAATTGCAACAACTAACTTTCAATGTTCTGTTATTCTGGAGCCCATGATCAGATTGAACACCCGTTAAAATATTTAACCAGATTTAAATATAACTTAGAATTAAAAATTTCAAACCTAAAAATGTACAGCTCCGGGCAAAATGTTTCATATGTAAAAATCTATATATATAAAAATCAATTGCTGTTCGTTAGTCTCGCTAAATCTCGAGAATGGCTGGACCGATTTGGCTAATTTTCGTTTGAATTAATTGTTAAAGTCCAGGGAAGGTTTAAAAGGTGAGAAAATAGAAAAAAAATAATAGTAGTTAAAAAGGCTGACCAACATTGGCCGAATCAGCTAGTGTATAATAAATTAGCCGAAAAGTTCCAGTCGAAAATAAAACGATAAAAAAAATTGATGTTAAAACGTATTAATTAATATAAATCGCTGCAATATGTTATATTGCAGATATTTATATTAATTAATTAGTTTTTAAAATATTTAAACAGATTTAAATATAACTTTGAATTAAAATTTTCAAATATAAAAATGCACAAATCCGGGCCAAATGTTATATCTGTAAAATTGTATAATAAAATACCCGAAAAGTACAATCGAAAAAAGAACGATAAAAAAATTAATTAATGTTAAAAACTTATTAATTAATATAAATCACTGCAATATGTTATATATTGCAGATATTTATATTAATTATTAAGTTTTTAAAATATTTAAACAGATTTAAATATAACTTTGAATTAAAAATTTCAAATATAAAAATGCACAGATCCGGGCCAAATGTTATATCTGTAAAATTGTATAATAAAATACCCGAAAAGTACAATCTAAAAAAAAACGATAAAAAAATCAATTAATGTTAAAAACTTATTAATTAATATAAATCGCTGCAATATGTTTTGTAGAGATGTTCAACAAAATTATACCTATTCATAAATCCGTCGAGAATGGTGACACTAAAGTGACATTTTTTTAATCTTTAGGAGTGAGAAAATTAGTCTCCGGTAACCTTAGTTTAGGTGTTGATGTAGGTAACTTAAATCAGTATTTTTCAAAACCCTCACTTGACTTGAATATTAAAATATTAATGCTAAATTACAAACATTGAAACGTATTGCTTCTCTTCCCATACCTGACTACACTCCACATTTAGAGTTCACTGAAGTTGTCGTTACGAAAAACCTCCCGTCTGTTAACGCCGTTGGTTGTGATGTGTTAGGTCGCAATGTGATCACTCCCATACTGGATATTGTTTCTCCTATCCTCACCCATATTTTTAACCACTCCATCGCAACGAGAGTTTTTCCTTAAATCTGGAAAGATGCAAAAATTATTTCTTAATCTAAAGAAGTGAATCTAAAGAAGTGAAGAAAAAATAATTTTCGTGTTTTAGAAACAAAATTTTGTAGTAAAATCTCTTTGGTTTTACTGCTTGTATCCGGCTGGTTTTGGAACCATTAAATAAATCGATGGGTCTTACGTAAGTTGTAACTTAAATCATGCGATTGTTGTTTTATTTATGAAAATAACTCCACTTTTACAGATCTTTTAATAACAAGAAGAATAAAAATGAAATTTCTATTAGGAAATTCCAATTTCTAATAGAAATTTCATTTTTATTCTTCGTGTTATTAAAATATTTATAAAAGTGGAGAAATTTTCATAAATAAAACATAAAAAAACGCATTTTTTAAGTTACGACAAATTACGTAGGATCCGTGGAAATATACAACCTAAATATAAAATACTGTGTAATGTATTCTACTTAATTCTACTTATTCTACTTAATCATATACCTACATTTATGTGTTTGTTTCTTTATCGTAACCATTGATATAAAAAACCCAAGATACACAATCAGTGTGTCATAAACGTCCTCCAAAAATGAGTGCACAATTTTAAATTGTGCACTCATTTCAAATAGAATCGCGTCGGCCACGTAACTGTCAATTTTATTTATTTTCGTACATTGCTTTGTAAAAACAACTATAAGTCTTGCACTTAAGGTTAGATATGCAAAGACATATGTTTTTGCCATATCTATAACTACTTAAAAGAAATTAGGGACTTTTGAGTGTCAGTTTTGTTCGGGACTGTGCATCTAGGGTTTTTTATATCAATGATCGTAACGCATTTTCTTTTCATCGAGTTTCAAATTACAACGATTCTAAAGAAGCTGTACTTAAGAATATAAAAAACCAGCCAAGTGCGAGTGGGACTCGTGAACGAAGGGTTCCGTACCATCCCTATTCAAGTTTCTACCTGTTTATTAAGATCGAGTAAAAAATTGCTTAAAAATTACGTTTGTTGTATGGGAGCCCCGCTTTAATATTTACATTATTTTTATTTAATTATATATTTGGAAAGGTAATATACAACCAAATATTCTGTGAAAGTTTTTGAGCTTCTACCTGTTACCGTTATTAATATTGAGCAAAAAAAATACGAAAAAGACACGTTTATTGTACATCCCTTAATATTTTCATTTTTTTTAAACGGAAATACATAATTTGTGAAAATTTCAGCTTTCTAGCTATCACAGTTTATGAGATACAGCCTGGTGACAGACAGACAGACGGACATACAGACAGCGGAGGCTTAGGGTCCCGTTTTTACATTTTAGGTACGGTACCCTAAAAAACGTATTTCATTAGGCATAACTAGCCAAAAAATGACAAAACTTTAAACTACATATTTTAGTAAATTTGTCGAGTTTTTATTAGACATATTTTTCGTAGCCTCTAAATGGTCACAAGAAAGCCGACAGAATCGCTGTTATTAGAACAACGACATTAACTACGGACGCTTCCACTTTGTTATAATTTTTAAGCGGCCCTACGAAGGAAATTCAAAAACGTCTCTGTAAAGATTTCATTCATTGTGCGACAGGGCGATTATAATCGACGATGTTTATTATAACGATTTTAATTAATGTCGCGTAAAAAAAAAACATAAAGCAAATATTACAAAATTAAAATCTCTGTGGTCTAGTGGTCCAGCGTTGGAGTTGACCACATGAGGTCCCGTGTTCGATTCCCGGGTCGGGCACTTAAAAAAAAAGTATTTTTCAGTTTTCTGCGAAACACAAAGTTGCCCGGGATTGGAAAGTGCCCGGTTGGCGATAGGCTTGCCACCTATCACATTGTGGGACCAAGTATCTTCGGCTAATCGTGGGCGCACTTGTTGTACCTCTGCCTACCCCTTCGGGGATATGGGTGTGAAGATACTTTTTAAAATCTATACTAATATTAAAGTTTGTATTGTGTGTGAGTTAGTTTGTAGAAATACTGAACTGATTTTGAAAATCCTTTCACCAATAGGAAACAACATTATTTTTGACCTATCTGATCCTGAAAATCCTATCACAGCTTTACACTTCACAATTTGCATGCATACGCGAGTCGTCAACGGTGGCGACACGGTCCATTGTTTCGGCCTGCTAGCATTCGCGACCATGGTCAAAAGTTATTGCGAGTCGAAATCCTGATATCTAAGTCGAGTCCTACAGGAGACACCCTTAGGGAGGGCTCTAAGCCCACTTAATTTAAACTTTGGCTGATTACACTGCTTGGCCAAAAAAATTCCAAGCGGACGCGATTTTGGGAACTTCTAGAAAAGAGCTTCTCATTCTTAAAAGGCTAGCAACGCAAGTGCAAGACCCATGGTATTACGGATATCCATGGGCGGTGGTGATCAGTTATCATCAGGTGCACCTCCTGCTCGTTTGCCCCCTCTTCTATGTCATCTATCGGACCAACTGCGATAAAGTTCATTTCGAAAATCAAAAATACTTGTGAGTGAGGAAGGCTACTTTTATCCAAATTTTTCGCGGAATCAATTTACCCAGGTTGTACCGTGGAAAACGACTAGTATTATACAAGCTGCGTAGTATTTGTGATAAGACGTGGTAACATTTATTTATTAAAAGAAGTTATAATTAATTATACTTAAAACATTTCACAACAGACCTACAGTGAGTTTGTTCGTGGGGAAAGGGGAAGGAACTAATTGAGTACAATTTTTTTGTACATTCAATTAGTTAACTAATTAATTATTTAAAAACTCAGTTAGATTTGTCTTTGACATATTTACGCAAAATAAAACCTGAAACTATAAATTATTCAATTTAATTATTTAATAATAATGATAAATTATTTAATTATACGGTATTCATTATTCATAACTATTTAAAGTAAAAAATGGGCTTACAGCTCTAGATAAACTAATAATCCAATAATTACAAACTTAAAAAAATACTTTATTTTATCATCACCATCATGTATTTTCTTTTTTTTCCTTATATTTTCGTCCACTGTGGGAGGTCTCTCCAATGGCAGGCCACACGCACACAATATACGCATAAAAATGATATTTCCTTTCGGTGTTAATTTATGGTTATTCTCAATAAACGAAATGGATTGGATTCGTGTATAATGTACTAGTTTGAATTTATTGCTGTTTGTTTCTTTGGAGATATGGATATAATAGGAATAATAATAATTGGAAAAGTTATGATGTACACGGTATATATACATGTAATCTCAGGCTCGGTCGTTACGTTTTACTTTAACTGAATGACTTACGATAACAATCTTGACATTTCTCAATTATGTCTCTGTGGCTGTTCAGTCCATTGAATGTACGAAATTTCATTATAATTTCATACATATGAATATATGAAAATTAGTCTACTTTTATTTTTACATGTTTATATACGAAAGGTATTAATAGTACTCACCTATATGTTTATTCAGGATTTATTGTATTTTTCAGACGTTCATTTGTCCAGTTTAGGATTTAAAAACTTTGAAAAATTCTATTAATTATAATTTTCACTACTCGTCGAGTAGACATCGAAAGTAAATAGATTAAAAAACGTGACGTATAAAGATAGTAATTAGATTAAGAAACATTTTAATCTAATTACTATTTATTATCAAAAGCGTGTGAATCTGTAGTCTGAAACATTTTGTTTTTATTGAGCTTTACTACTCACTTAGAAAGTATTTATCTTGTTGTGTATGGGTGTTGACAAAGGGATTCACTGTTTCCCAAGCCCCTTAGTTAGCACCAAGAAAATTGCGGCAAGGCAAATTGGGTTAAGCAAGTAAATTGAAAATTTTGCGACAATTTTCCTCTTCGGAGAAAAGGCACTTAATTTTTTTTACAAAACTGACACCCCACCCGTTTAAATATTAATTTAAGAATGTTAGTATACATATTGTATTTTAAAAATAAATAATTGAAAATTATGGGACAGTTTCCCTCTTCAGAGATTAGGCACCCAATTTGTATACAAAACTGACACTTCTCCCATTTGTACATTAATTAAAAAAAATGGTATACTTACTTATTTTATTTTAAGAATAAATTTAAATGGATACTTACTTCATCCTCATGTTTTATCACTAATAGGTATTTTACTTACTCCATTATATTGAATAATCATGATTACATATCGCCATGGTTTTGATGGAAACTAATCAAGTTTAATATTATGCTAACTGAAGCATGGCATTAAGAATTTTACCTTTCTGTGTTTAAGTGATTAAAAATTCTTCAAAACAGGCATCATAGCCTGGTCATTATTTCATTGTGCTATTAGGTATTGGCCTTTTGTTATATAAAAAGACTTTAAGAATATTAATGAAATTTAACCATTTTATTACGCAACTCCACAGCAAAAATAACCACCATCTGAAAAGTAAAAAATCTAGTGATTGTATAAGTACATACCTACTCTTTGTTGAAAATCCCTTATTCTTAAAAAAAAGAAACAAGGATTACATTTACAATAAAAAACATTAATTACATGTGTGCTATAAAAGAAATATTTTTAAAAAATAATTAGAAAACGACTCTACGATAGATTTTAAACGAAGGTATTTCGGTAAATCAACACAACGGAGTAATATTTGATAGGTATCTACGCATATTTTTCTCAGCAAAAATATTTTGGATTTCCAAGTTCCTTTTTACTAGTGATCCACATTCGGCCGAAATTCGCCCATAGACTAAACAGTAAACAATAAAATATATCTCTTTTAGGTTGGACAACATACATTAGCCGTGCTTATACATGTGTGTATGTCACATTAATGTAGTTTGTGTAATGTTTATTAGGATTCCGTACCTAAAAGGTAAAAACGGGACCTCTTAGCCTCCGCTATCTGTCTGTCCCTCTGTCTGTCTGTCACCAGGCTGTATCTCATAAGTCGTGATATCTAGAAAGCTGAAATTTTCACAAATTATGTATCCGTTGCCGCTATAACAAATACTAAAAATAAAAAAAATGAAAATATAAAGGAGTATACATACAATAGCGTGTTATTTTTTCGTATTTTTTGCTCAGTGTTATAATTAATATTATAATTATTATAAATAATAACGGTAACAGGTAGACGCTTAAATTTTTTTACAGAATATTTATTCGTATATTATTACCTTTCAACATATATAATTAAATAAAAAATAAAGTAAATATCAAAAGGCTTCCATATAACAAACGTAACTTTTAAGCATTTTTTTACTCGATTTTAATAAACAGGTACAAACTAAAATAGGGATGGTACGGAACCCTTCGTTCACGAGTCCCACTAGCGCTTGGCGGGTTTTTTTATTAATTTAATGTATTTCTAATGTATTTCTCTGCTATGCGTATAGCAACATTCCAATAACATATTTGGTGTCTATAGGCGACGGTTATCATGTATCCTTTAAAGATACATCTGTATTTTTATTGGTCTATAATTAACACTTTGACTGTCCATGCATTTCACGTAATGCACTGAAAACCTTGCTTGATACATCCGTGCATTACATATAATGCACTACTGCAGTTATCATCCTGTTAATATTACCTCAACGGGATAAATAGATGTATTAAGAAACTAAATTAGAACGTATTGGTCTAAGAGCCGGTGGGAGATCGTTCTTCACCGACCTGATAACCAGATGAGACGTATATTTTATCAAATATTATTTATAAACAAATATGCTTATAATTACTTGCCTATCTAAAAGTGCTCATGACAAGTTTTTAGCTTGGCGACAGTACTTTGAGTATGACTTTTTGCAGGTAAGTATATGTGACTGATTTAGTAATAATACAATCTATAATTTGATATATCTTTCTATAAGTTAGTAGATCGATAGAGTCACCTATATTGACTTACCTGTTCACACCTGCTTGCCAGGTAGCCATACACAGAAATAAGAAGGCAAGCCTACCTAGGAATATTCTGTGTGTTAAAAATTATCAGTGAAATAAATTTCATTTGGTTATCAAAAGTATGAAAGTGATGAAAAAAAAACGATTAAAGTTAATTTAATTAAAAATAGCCATGAGCACTTTTGGATAGGCAAGTAATTATAGGCATGTAATATTTGATAGAATATACGTCTCATCTGGTTATCATATCGGTAAAGGACGATCTCCCACTGCCTCCTCTACTATATAGACGGATTAAAATGGTAAAAAGGGTAAAATATTTTCGTGACCTCGTAATAACTTCAAATGTGTTTTCATGTGTTTTTCTCCGTGTTGGTCCCGGGCTCCTTTGAAGGATAGGCCAACTGCCGTTCTGCCAGGCAGGTCGTTAAAAGCGACGATTGGCTATACGAGGCTATTATCGTGACTACTCGGGTCTGCTAACACCGCCTTGCCTATTCCTGCAACAATAGCGTCAGTGCTTATCGCTGTCCTGTTCCGGTTCGGAGGGTAAGGTAGCCGGCAAACTCATGCATGTGGCACTAGACCTCGCCACAAGATAGCAACGCACCATTGACATCTTTCTATCTTTCCTATCGTGTTTATATGCGGTGGTTGTTTCTTTCCATCAGGACACTCATTAGCTTGTTTGTTATCTTATGATAAAAAAATGTAATATAATTTTATTGGACATTTTGGTGATGGGGACGGAAATATGCTTGGGACAGTTATAGCGTTATTGAATCTATACCAACACTAATCTTCGCGTCAATGAATACCTACTTAAAGACTGAAGTTTATTTAATATCGAAGAAAGTATCTTCACGCCAGTATCCCCGAAGATGTAGGCAGAGTAACTTGTGCATGATGAGTCGAAGAAGACTTAGCCCCACAATGTGATAAATGACTAGCCTATCACCAATCGGCCACTTTTTCGATCCCGGGCAACGTTGATTCTATCAAAAAACTAAAAAAAACATATTTTTTATTTTGCCTGACCCGAGAATCGAACTTGGGACCTCGTGTGGTCTATGGCACCGGACCACTAGATAACAGAGGCGATACATCGAAGAAAAACCTGCAGAAAGGTCAATAATTAATGTCTTATGGGTATTGAATTACAATTAGTCGCACTGAAATAATTCTTTGTTCATTGTGTTTAACCACAAATGGGTTTTTGGCACGAAGCATGACGGATTATAACCGAGTAACCAACACTGTTATAAGTTATTCAAATTCCTCACAATCATTGCTTTTCCCATGTTGGTCTGGAGGCTTTTAAAAGACGATGTTTGTCATTGTCGTGTTCCGATTTGGAGAGCCGGTTAACTAATGCAAGTGGTATTAATAGCTAATACCTCGCTTCTTGGGTAGCAACGTTCCATTAACATCTTTCGTGTCTATAGACGATTGTTATATCTTTCTATCAGCACAGCCATTTTAAACAAAGGAAAAGACACGATTGGATTTGAAACCGAGACCTTGCCCTAAAGCAAGGCAAGACTCTGACTACTGAGCTACATGCCGGTGGTTCAATGTAATTATCGCTAGATATACATCTGTATATACTAGATAATTGAGTACATGTTGCAGATGAAATTTACACACGTATAATATTAATTGTCTCTGTGGTAGGTACTAGTTGGTCCCCGTGTTGGTCCCGGGCTCCTTTGAAGAATAGACCAAGTGCTGTTCTGCCAGGCAGGTCGTAAATGGCGACTGAGAGGCTATGCGCGTCACTACCATCGTGGCTATTAGGTGGACGAGTTCTGCATCGGCTCAACCGGGTCTGATACCACCGCCCTACCTATTCCTGCCACAATAGCGTCAGTGCTGGTCACTGTCGTGTTCCGGTTTGCGAAATAATTATATGTATTAGTATAGTTGACTAACACTCATAACACAAGCAAATAACTTGATACTTTGGAATTAGATCAGTAAATGTAATTTGTTCCGTGAATATTTATTTATAACTAGCTGACTCGGCAAACGTTGTTCTGCCTTTGTAACTACTCTTATTTTTTTCTATATTTTCTCACCTTTTAAACCTTCCCTGGACTACAACAATTAATTCAAAACCAAAATTAGCCAAATCGGTTCAGGTTCTCGTGTTTTAGCGAGACTAACGAACAGCAATTGATTTATATATATATATATATATATATATATATATATATATATATATATATATATATATATATATATATATATATATATATATATATATATATATATATATATATATATATATATATATATATATATATATATATATATATATATATATATATATATATATATATATATATATATATATTATTATTATTATTTTTCGTATTTTTTTTGGTGCGGAGGAACCCTTTTTGCGCGAGTCCGACTCGCTCTTGGCCATTTTTTTTATATATATGCACTATGAGAATCGAGTTTTAAACACTTTTTCAATTTACAAATCTATACATCTATACAAATAAATCAAATTGAGGTCAAATTGAGGTGTCTGTAATATTAAAATAACCGGTTTTAACTAAATGCATATGGATGTATACACGGTATACATATCAAAATAACACTATTTACGATTTTGTCTATCTGTCTGTTTGTTCCAGCTAATCTCTGGAAGGCCTGGACGGATTTTGACGGGACTTTCACTGATAGATAGCTGATGTAATAAGGAGTAACTTAGGCAACTTTTTTTAGAATTTATCCTACGCGGACGAAGTCGCGGGCACAGCTAGTGTATAATATTTTACCAGTCAGCTTGTACAGTTATTTTATCTCGTTTATATTTTTCAGACCGTCGTTCTGGGCGCAGCGGACCAGGCTCGAGAAGCGGCTGATGCTGGCCGTTGGGGTGGTCGCTGTGCTGGCTATTGCCTTCTTCGCTGCCTTCTTAGCCACCGCTCTTCTTAAAGCATCTGTCGATGTTAACGGTGAGCATTTCCTTTGCTTTCGACTTATATGTTTTGTTTGAATACTAGCTACAGTTTGCAGCCGGCTACATACAACTGTTTTTTGCAAATCCCCCGGGATCATCTAATTTTTCCGGAATAATGCCTATGTGCTATTCCAGGTCATCATCTATCTGTGTTGCAAATTTCATCCAAATCCGTTCTGTATATTTTTCGTGATTGAGTAACAAACATCCATCCATCCAAATATCCAAATTTTCGTATTTATAATATTAAAAATATAGATTATAAACAAGCAAATAGTGTTAAGTGTTCTCGCCATGTTGGTCCCGGCCTCCTTTGAAGAATAGGCCAACTGCCGTTCTACCAGGCAGGTCGTAAAAGGCGACCGATTAGCTATCGAGTCACTAACATCGTGGCTACTAGGTGATAGAGTTCTGCATTGTCTCGCCCGGGTCTGGTACCACCGCCTTACCTATTCCTGCCGCAATAACGTCAGTGCTTGTCGCTGTCGTGTTCCGGTTTGGAGGGTAAGGTAGCCGGTAAACTTATGCATGTGGCATTAGACCTCGCCACAAGATAGCAACGCACCATTAACATCTTTGGTGTCTATAGGCGATGGTTGACTCTTTCCATCAGGAGACCCATCTGCTTGTTTGCTATCTTATGATATAAAAAAAAGTGGTAGAGTTCATCCTTCCTTCCTGGATCTGGTACATATAAAAAATAAAAAAATAAAAAGTATCTTCACGCCCGTATCCCCGAAGGGGTAGGCAGAGGTACAACAAGTGCACCCACGATTAGCCGAAGATACTTGGTCCCACAAATGTGATAGGTGGTAAGGCTATCGCCAAACGGACACTTTCCAATCCCGGGCAACTTTGTGTTTATCAGAAAACTAAAAAAAAATTGGTTAAGTGCTCGACCCGGGAATTGAACCCGGGACCTCATGTGGTTGACGCTAACGCTGGACCACTAGACCACAGAAGCGATCTGGTACATATTCCTGCCGCAACAGCATTAGTATTTGTTACTGTCGTGTTCTGGCTTAGAGGGTGAGGTAACCGGTACCTTCAAGCATGTGGCATAAACACCTCGCTATATTTTCACTTTTTTATCAATACGTAATTTTAAATACATTTTCCGAATAAAAATCCCATGAGTATACAAAAGAAAATCACGAGCGAAGCTCGGTCGCCCCGCGCTTAATATCTTTGACGTCTATAGGCGCTGGTTATTTCTATTTACCTAGAAAGCCATTTGCTTTTTTATTATTTTACTAGCTGTTGCCCACGACTTCGTCCGCGCGGACTTCGTTTACTCCGCACAGCTCTTTCTCCGTAGGTGATAGCATGATAATATGCAGCCTACATGTTAACCCGACCTATTAGTAATATTATGCAAAATTTGAAGTAAATCCATGCAATACTTTTTGAGTTTACCCCGGACATACATACAGACAAACAGACAAAAATTCTAAAAACTATATTTTTGGCTTCGATATCGATTGTAGATCACGCCCCAAGTATTCTTTTAAAAAAATATTCAATGTACAGTTTTGACTTTCCTACGATTTTATTATATGTATAGACTAGCTGTTGCCCGCAACTTCGTCCGCGCGGACTTCATTTACTCCGCACAGCTCCTCCCCCGTATGTGATAGCGTGATAATATGTAGCCTATATGTTGACCCGACCTGTTAGTAATATTCATGCAAAATTTGAAGTAAATCCATGCAGTACTTTTTGAGTTTAACCCGGACGTACATACAGACAAACAGACAAAAATTCTAAAAACTATATTTAATGTACAGTTTTGACTTTCCTACGATTTTATTATATGTATAGATACTACGCGCAATAATACGATCATAAGCACGAGGCCATAATTATTTATTTATCTCTGATGACACTATATAGAATGAATTATTCTTTAATTATTCCATAACTGATAATATTATGTTATTATCAATCAATTGTAAAACGTATACCCTAATATTTAAAGTATAAATTACTTTGAGCGTGGATTCAAAGCCGAATTCATCAAAGGAATACAAAGAGAGTGAAAACACTGAATCACTCGTTTATATGTATCTGTGACAGTAAATGGTTAGAGCGAGTGAATGCACAAGGCAAAGGCGTGCAAAAGAAATCACATTGTTCTGTATTATGGAGCAAACGCATCAACACTATTCAGAAAAAAATATGTATTCATTAGAGGGTGTCCATCTATTAGTCAATCTTAAAATGGAGGTCAAAGTCCTCTAAACTATACTAGAAAAAAATCTATAGTGTTTTTGTAAATTTAATTCCGTAGGCAATTTTTAGGGCAAATTTCGTAATATTCGTTTTATGACTTATCATCTGGAAAAAATCTGTGTGTCTATATATCCAGTTGTAACACAAGAACAACTAGACCTTTAAAGAACAGACCATCGCCTTACCTTTCAGAACTTTGTCTATTCATAAAAGGTCATTATATATAGATGTCGGTCAAACGGGTCAATACTATTGTGGCCATAGTTAAGCTCAAAATCCTCTAATCTTTAGGTAATATTATATAAATCTACTCAAGAACGACTACACCTTAAAATATACCATCTCCTTAACTTCCAAACCTTTGTCTAACTCTATCGTCGTATATATACACACATACACATAAACTTGTATATGTGTATGTGTGTATATATACGACCGCCCCTTGGTCGAGTGGTTAGTGACCCTGACTACGCAATCGACAGGGCTCGGGTTCGATCCCCGACAGAGACAAGCGTTTGTGTGATGAGCATAAATGTATGTATTCATATATGTATTTCTATGTATTAGTATCGTTGACTAACACCCATAACACGAGCAAATAATTTGCTTACTGTGGGGTTAGATCAGTATGTGTAATTTGTCCCGAGAAAATATATATATATTTTGTTAAACTATAAATAAATAATTTATAGTTTAACAAAATATATATATATATATTTTATACATATTAGTCGCCTCTGTGGTCTAGTGGTCCAGCGTTGCCGTTGACCACATGAGGTCCCGGGTTCGATTCCCGGGTCGGGCACATTAAAAAAAAGTGTTTTTTCAGTTTTCTGAGAAACACAAAGTTGCCCGGGATTGGAAAGTGCCCGGTTGGCGATAGGTTTGCCACCTATCACATTTGTGGGACCAATAATCTACGGCTAATCGTGGGTGCACTTGTTGTACCTCTGCCTAGCCCTTCAGGGATATGGGCGTGAAGACACTTTTTTTATACATAATATATATGTGTATAAAAGTCGACTAAACGTGACACTAGTACCGTAACTACTAGGTATTAGATCTGTAATGTCACCCGGGTTTGGTCCCACGACCTTGGTTTTTTGCCTCTATAACTTCAGCTCTTGTTAGTATCGTGTTTTAGTTTAGTTGGCGAGTCTACTATGTTTATCTGCATTGATATAAAAAACCCAAGATACACAATCAGTGTGTCAAAAACGTCCTCCAAAAATAAGCGCACAATTTTAAATTGTGCGCTCATTTCAAATAGAATCGCGTCGGTCGCGAAACTGTCAATTTTATTTCTATTTGTACATTGCTTTGTAAAAACAACTATAAATCTTGCGCCTAAGGTTGGATTTGCAAAGACATATGTTTTTGCCATATTTATAAAAAAGTATCTTCACGCCCATATCCCCGAAGGGGTAGGCAGAGGTACAACAATTGCACCCACGATTAGCCGAAGATACTTGGTCCCACAAATGTGATAGGTGGCAAGCCTATCGCCAACCGGGCACTTTCCAATCCCGGGCAACTTTGTATTTTTCAGAAAACTGAAAAAACCCTTTTTTTAATGTGCCCGACCCGGGAATCGAACCCGGGACCTCATGTGGTCAACGCCAACCCTGGACCTGGACCTGAACCCATTCATTACTATTTAAATGAAATTAGGGACACTTTTGAGTGTCAGATTTGTTCACGACTGTGCATCTAGGGTTTTTTATATCAATTTTTATCTGTAATTAAACCAAAGAATATTGTAACACAGATATATAATTTTCAATGAAAAATATGGTTAAAAAACAATTTTTTTGTACTTTTTTGCATTTTATATGTAAAATAACCTGTATCTTGAACCACATGTATTTAGTAATTTTGCTGTTTATCGCATAGACAATTTATAAATATAGAACAAAACATTGTTTTTTCAATGAAAACCCTTATCACTAAATCTGTTTACGATAATACCGGCACCAAAAGATTTCTTCTATCAGCATCGTTCAGAACTTTGATGTTTTTTTTTATATTATTGGCAACGCTTCAACTCCGTATTTTTAATCAGTTAGGGAACTGGCTTGAATAATTCATATTGATTTAATGCAAATACTGATAAATTTACATATAAATATAGTCAGCATTCAGAGAGAAAAATTCATTTAGGTTTAATTGCTTTGTAACAATTGTTTTTTTTATATCATAAGATAGCAAACAAGCAGATTCTCTTTCCATCAGGGTGTCCTGATGGAAAGATAGATACCCATTGCCTGTAGACACCAAAGGTGTTAATGGCGCGTTGCTACATATCTTGTGGCGAGTACCAATGCCACATGCATAAGTTTACCAGCTACCTTACCCTCCAAACCGGAACACGACAGTGACAAGCACTGACGCTATTGCGGCAGGAATATGTAAGGCGGTGGTACCAGACCCGAGCGAGACAATGCAGAACTCTACCACCTAGTGGCAACGATGTTAGTGACTTGCATAGCCAATCGGGCGCCTTTTACGACATGCCTGGCAGAACGGCAACTACGAGACGTAAGCTGAAACTTACCTATTAATTACTTTAATTATATTGTTTTATACAGTGTGAAAAAAACCCTGTCCAATCCGAAATAGGTCCAGAACCCGGAACCAACACGGGGAAACACTCATGATACTCAGACTTTCAACATTTAATCCTTTTTTAATAATATATTCAGTTTTTATTATTTATTCGACTAATGTTAAAAAAGGCACTTATCGAGGCCGCTTAAAAATAAGATAAATAATAATACACAAAACATAACAACGATATAAGTTTCTTCCCGCTTTTTTTTTCAAATAAATAGAATTTACAAATAAATGATCATATCATGACTTCAAAATAAAGCAAAGGGTTCCCAAAATTAAAAGTAACATCAACTAAATTTTAGTGTATTTTATTTAAATTCTTCTGTTATTGACTAGCCGGCTTACGTCTTTAACTACATTATTATTAATTTGGTATATACTGTATACAGGATATATAAATAAACGTATTTCTGAAACCAGTGTGTCTGTATGGAGATACAAATATAAAAGAAGTAAGGCGAGTCTACATCGATAGTAATGCAGCATTCGGTTTTTTTTTGCCAACATTATGAAGAATTTGACGTAAAGTCCTTTTCATGTCGTAGAATCTATATACTACATATAATAAAATCGTAGGAAAGTCAATGTATGTCCGGGGTAAACTCAAAAAGTACTGCATGGATTTATTTACTTCAAATTTTGCATGAATATTACTAACAAGTCGGGTCAACATATAGGCTACATATTATCACGCTATCACCTACAGGGGAGGAGCTGTGCGGAGTAAACGAAGTCCGCGCGAACGAAGTCGCGGGCCACAGCTAGTAGCCAATAAGAAGACGGCTCACCTGATGGAAAGAGATCACCATCGCTTATAAATAGCAAAGATATTAATGATGAGTTGCTAGCCATGTAGTGGTTTACAGGGTTAATTAAAAAAATCTGAATTATATATTGAATTGAAAGTGCGTTTTAATAAATAATATAATGTAAAATATGAAATTATTACAAGGTAATACAAAAATATTCGTTAAAATATATACCAATAAATTTATGAATTCAATGCATCGAGACTTATGAATGAACTCTGTAAAACTCTGCAGTGTGTCATACCTATAATTACGATAATAACTAAATATTATGTAATCTCTTGCTCTAAGTATTTTCTTGATCACTTAATTTTATAATTCGATTTTTGCCTAATTAAAATTATATCCATGAGTTTTGTTTTTTTGTGTCGGATAAAATGAAATTTTGAATTGTTTAAATTATTTTTTATTACATAAATGAAACATATTATCGATTCTGAATAGCCTCTTTAAAATTGGCTGGACCTTTGAAAGTAACTCTGCAGACTACCGCAGGCATAAGCTTGCCAGCTAACGCCAAACCAGAACACGAGAATGATTGATATAGTGACGCTATTATAGCAGAAAAACTAAAGTTTGTGATATCAAAGCCAAGCATAAGATTCCAAAACTCTACCGCTTAGTAGTTGCAATGGTAGTGGCACGTTTAGCCAACCATTCATCCTATAAATTGTAAGCATGTAGAAAAATGTGTATTACGGCCTTGATTAACCGGGAAGTATTAATATGTACCGATCATTGTGAATAGTAAACAAGAGCTGGAAATGAAAATCATGGACGAAATTTTCCACCATCTGTACTTCAGAAGTGAAATTACAGTGTGCAACGAAAAGTCCATTTTAAACGACGATATCCTAAAAGCTTATATAATTTTTTGAGAATGTGCTTTAAAATACTCTCCTTTTGATGGATAAGGCTTCTAACATTGCAATTAAACTGGTGATTCGGTTGTCGATGCGTCAAATACTTTTTACAAATCATAATACTACAAAAGCTTGCTTTGAAAGAATAGTATTCTAATCTTAAAAAAAATCTCGCCTAATTCTAAGATTTCAAATATTTTGATTGATTTTGCCTGGATTTTAATTCATTTTTAAATATATTCAGCACTCTTTATCGTCGGCACTTGGTGAAACTCCATTTTCATACAATTTTTATATCGATAACACTTGTACTGTTTCACAAAACAATTTATTGTGAAACAGTACAAGTGTTATCGATATAAAAATTGTATGTCATTTTTAAACATTGTTCATAAGTAATCATTTCAATAAAATAAAAGTAAACAACCTAATGATGTTGCATTTCCTTCGTTTACTTCTTTTGTGCTGACATTTTTTTTAATTACAGTATTTCTCGACTCTATATTGAATAAATAATAATAAATAAATAAATATTCACGGGACAAATTACACACTGATCTAACCCCAAAGTAAGCAAATTATTTTGCTTGTGTTAGTCAACGATACTAATACATAGAAATATATACAGGAATAGATTTAATAAACACCCAAACCCGGAAATACAAACACTTATGCTCATCACACAAATGCTTGTCCCCGCCGGGGATCGAACCCGGGCCCCGTCGATTGCTTAGTTAGGGTCGCTAACCACTCGACCAACGGGACGGTCATACGCTCATACGGTCATTTTATGTACCTTACAATAAGAATTATATAAGTTTAAATTCTTACACAAGAATACTATTATTCATTAGTTTTATTATATTGTTCAAAATTGGGTAATCATTATTCATACTGACCGGTAAAAGTAAATACTC
This sequence comes from Apodemia mormo, assembly GCA_036924255.1. Classification (NCBI taxonomy): domain Eukaryota; kingdom Metazoa; phylum Arthropoda; class Insecta; order Lepidoptera; family Riodinidae; genus Apodemia; species Apodemia mormo. The sequence continues at coordinate 3,352,680 of JAUPFN010000004.1, forward strand.
ATGCAGTTTTACTTAAAACACGTTCGTATACAGATCTATACGAGTATTATAAATATAATGACTGAACTTTTCAAGTTATCTGTAACATATATAAATAACTACATACAACTCGGTTAGCGAGATTCCTTAACATGAATTTGTTTACAAAAACATTGACATCGAAAGATTTCTCCTCTATAAGTCTCGATCAGAATTTTGATGTTTTTTAATTTTGTCGGCAATGCCACAATTCCATATTTGATTACGTATGTGAACTGTCTTGAATAATTCATATCGGAGTAATGCAAATCCTGACAAATTAGCATAAAATATTGTTAGTATTCAAATAGAAACATTTCTTTGTTTTCGAAATAATTTTTCGTTAATATATGTATAAAAGGGCCAGTTATTTATTTTTCTTTCATAGGATTTGTTTTTTTATATCAGATAACAAACAAGCAGATAGGTCTCTTGATAGAAAGAGTCAACCATCGCCTATAGACACCAAAGGTGTTAATGGTACGTTGCTATCTTGTGGCGAGGTCTAATGTCACATGCATAAATTTATCGACTACCTTACCCTCCAAACCGGAACATAACAATGACAAGCATTGACGCTATTTCGGCAGGAATACATGGGGCGGTGGTACCAGACCCGGGCGAGATAATGCAGAACTCTAATAATCTTAGATAATGCATAGTAGCCGCGATGGTAGTGACTGGTACAGCCAATCGGTCGCTTTTTACGACCTGCCTGGCAGAATGGCAGTTGCCCTTTTCTTCAAAGGGGCCCGGGACCAACACGGGCAACGCCCAGGACAAAAACGGGAAAAAGGATAACAAATAAGCAAATGATTCTTGTGATAGAATGAGATAACCATCTTCTATAGACACCAAAGGGGTTAATGGTGCATTGCTACTTGCTATCCATGTGGCGGAATATAAGTGCTATATTCATAAGTTTACCCGCCTTACTGTCCCAACTGGATCACGACAGCGACAAGCATTGACGCTATTGCGACAGGAATAAATAAGGCGGTAGTACAAAATGCAGATAAGACGTCGCGGAAATCTACCATCTAGCAATCACGATGGTAGTGACACGTATAGCCTGCCTGGTAGAATTGCAGGTGGTCTATTCTTCTATGGGAGGGAGGGGGGGGTCAAATATACAGGTTGACTGCTAGAAGTCGAATTATATAATATATTATTCGACTTCTACCATATTAACGTATATGTGTGTATGTACCTTAGGTATGTATGTATGTTATTGTACTGGATCCGTTAGATGTCAGGTGACGTTGTAAACAATAGGTTTACTATCCTAATAACTATTAATAACTATCCTGTTATGAAATGTGCTTTCGTAGTTGAAGATCTGGGGTCCCACATAGGTTATCTTGTTTTTCAAAAATGAACTCCCAAGGGAAAATAGATAGTGAAATATTTAATGAAAAACTATATCGACAATATTCTTAATTTTTTCGCTTGCGAACCTGCGCGGGTTCACTAGTAAATATATAAGTATAGACGCACAGACAGACGTGCAGCATCAGAAATGACATTGAGGAATGTAGTGATATTATTGTTTTTGATGTTGGGTAAATTAGATCGAGTGTTTTGTTAAATAGGGAGTAGATAGTCGGATTTGCATCACCTGAGCAGTGCTGCGTGACGGTGTTGCAAGGTTACCAGACTTCGCCATTGCTGCCTTTTTTATTGGCAACAGTTGGGATATTTTCCTCGTTATATCATTGCTCATCGGTATTTTATAAAGTTATTCGTCACGGAAGTAACCGGTCTAGATAATGTTGGCGTCAAAAAGATATCGCAATGTTATTGATATTAATATTTTACATGCGAAATTCTGTTTGTTAAGCTTCTAAACCTAAGCTAATGGACCGATATTGATGAAATTTGACAAGGTACTTGAAGATTGGGACTATATTACATTCAAAAATCAACCTTTAAAGGGCTAAGACACCAATCATGGATACCTTCTAATTAATAGGTTAATGGAATGGACAACTCCATAAACCTATTAATCAGATGCTAACTTAGTCAACCTGCTAAATATCCTTCGCCGCCTTTTTGTTTTTCAATTTTATCTGCCATTTTTCTACTATATTCAAATTTAAATTTGGACATGTCAATAAAAATTTCAAAAAATCCGAAAGTTTTTCTTTTGGGATATTGTAGTCTTTTTTACATTATCAGTTAGAAAACAAGAAGATAGCTTTCCTGGTGGAAAGAGATACAATCGCCTACACCGAAGATGTTAATGGTGTGTGTTGCGTAAGGGGCCATCCATAAATTACGTCACACGTTAAGGGGGAGGGAGGGGGTAGACGAAGTGTGACATTGTGTGACAAGGGGTAGGGAGGGCTCCCAAATTTTGTGACATCACATTTTTTCAAAATATAATACCTGTATAGATAAACAATAATCGAAGGAGATCATTATTCTAATGTAAAATTGTTAAATATGTGACATCACACTAGGTAGGAGGGGGGGGGGGTCTCACAAATGTGACCAGATGTGACAAAGACGGGGGAGGGGTCAAAAATCATGAAATTTGTGTGACGTAATTTATGGATGGCCCCTAATGATAATACCACATGTCTGCACTGACACTTATTCTTCTTAATCTAAACTAATATAAAGACCAAAGATTTAATTTTTGTTTGTTTCTTACAATTTATCTCAAAAACTAATTGACCTATTTTAAAATTCTTTCCCCTTTAGGGAGCTACATTATTCGGGAATGATTTCTGCAAATTTTTTGCTTGTGTAAGCAAAGGGAAGTAATGATTTTGGGTCATGCGAACGAAGGCACGAGTAATAGCTATTACTATATAAGAACTTAAAAAAAATCCATAAAGAAAATATTAATAAAAACTATTGAAATATCGTAATCTCGACCACATTGCGTACCTGAAAATGATTTTTGCCGGTCTAATGGTAGCCCTAAATATGATCACGTATTATGAAGTAACTTAACTCACGATTCGTGTTGACATAGTGTTATAAATACACAATACATTTTTTCTGTTTTCACTTTTGTAATTGAGAACAAACTGTTGCTATACATTGAGTAATTTGTATTGTGAGTTATCCTAATTATATCGGTAACAATATACGATTGCGCATTGGAATGTAATATATTTTTCGAACGATAAAAAGTTTTTTAAAATAATCTATGTAATTAGGAGTAACAGTTTAAAAATAGTGTTAGCCCTACGGCCAGTAATTTATTTACCGTTTAGGAGTTCATGTATTTGTATTACAGCGAATGTCACAATTAACAGTAGTTTATAAAAATTGTTAATTGAAATGATGTAACGCAAGATAAATAATTAATTAGCTTCTAGTGGTCCGGCGTTGGCGTTGACCACGTGAGGTCCCGGGTTTGATTCCCAGGTCGCGCAACTTAAAAAAAAGTATTTTTTCAGTTTTCTGATAAACACAAAGTTGCCCGGGATTGGATAGTGCCCGGTTGGCGATAGGTTTGCCACCTATCACATTTGTGAGACCAAGTATCTTCGGCTAATTAAAGACAATCTTCGGTTAAACTAAAGACAATTAAAAATAAATATGTACTTGCAACAAAATAAATATTAAGATTAAATGTAACCTATATCACTCAAAAGTAATGTGGCTTTCTACTGCTGAAAGAATTTTCAAGATCGGTTCAGTAGTTTTTTTATATCATAAGATAGCAAACAAGCAGATGGATCTCCTGATGGAAAAAGTCCACCATCGCCTATAGACACCAAAGGTGTTAATAGTGCGTTGCTATCTTGTGAAGAGGTCTAATGCCACATGCATAACTTTACGGCTACCTTACCCTCCAAACCGGAACACGACAGTCACAAGTACTGACGCAATTGCGACAAGAATAGGCAAGGCGGTGGTACCTGACCCGGGCGAGACAATGCAGAACTCTACCACCGAGTAGCCACGATGGTAGTGACTCGTTATAGCCGATCGGTCATCTTTTACGACCTGCCTGGCAGAATGGCAGTTAGTCTATTCTGTAAAGGAGCCCAGAACCAACACGAACAACAGTTCCAAAGATTACTTTCTACAAACTCTTACTCTTTATAATATTATAGTAGGGGATTATGAGATTTACTCGAGCGCGGCAATTTAATACAGGGGGTTACCTTGTGCACCTACTGTTAAGGCTTTCCACCAAATATAATTTCTTTATATAGAGCCGGCCATCTTGAAACATTATACTGCAGACTAACAGTAGTCAATCTACATACATGTGATATTCAAGTAACGCACACATAGACACCTCTCACGGACACGATATCTCGGAATGGTTCGGGACAGTTTGTTCCGCACCAGTCGGAGATATCGCGTCCGTGGGAGGTGTCTATGTGTGCCATGCTCGAATATTACTTGTATGTAACATTGACTTCTGTTATTCTCTAAGTATTCTGTGATCTTTGGAAGTAAAAAAAAGCCAATAACTTCGGCTTATGGGAATTGTCAAATTACATTTTTTTCGTTACTCTTACATATTTTCCTTCAAAATAAAAGAAAATTCAACCGCGCTCGAAAATATCAAGGCAACGTTTTTCTCGCAAATACTGTGACCCTCCCACTTCCCAAATCGTCACATTTTCTAGATGACTACTAGATCGCAATTAACCCGCCTTAATCTGACGCACTTCAGTATTTCCATATCACTGTTTATTTACAGTTTTAAAAATCTGTAGGCACTCTCCCCACCATTAAAATGAAAAACCTTTTATTTTTTTAATCTAAATCTAAAAAGATCCCCACGATGCTTGAATAATCATCTTTTAGCATCTTGAGCTTCTTTGTAAGTATGCTCGCCGCAAAAACTTTTTGGAGAATTTCGCGGGAGTAACTTATTTTTCCGGGAGAAAAGGTTGCCCATGTGCTATTCCAGATCATCATCTACCTGTGTACTAAATTTCTTCTAAATCCGTTCAATAGATTTAGCGTGATTAAGTAACAAATATCCATCTATCTATCTATATATCCAAACATCCAAATTTTCGCTTTTATAATATTGACATATCTATATTTTAAATTATATTATATATTTATTTTTTACCAGCAGACCCGGCAAACGTTGTTCTGCCTTTTTAACTACTCTTATTTTTTTTCTATATTTTCTCACTTTTTAAACCTTCCCTGGACTTCAACAATTAATTAAAAACAAAATCAGCCCAATAGGTTCAGCCGTTCTCGAGTTTTAGCGAGACTAACAGCAATTGATTTTTATATATATAGATTTATGTCTTTTTCATACAATGTTAAATATGTCTGAAAAAGATGCAAATAAAGAAGACAAGCCCGCCGAATTACTTCCGTCGGATCTTCTCAGTGTTTGGCCACTTTCCGAAACGGTAGCAATTATTAAAAAAACGTCGACTAAAAGTATCTGTAAGGGTTATTTATATAAAAGACTTTTGACTTTGACTATAAGTAATAATTATTGTTAAAACGTTCATGACCTTAACAAGTACATCGAGATGCTTAGTCATAAAAACTTTAAAAGGTATTTCCTGTTGACCTGGCCTTTTCGACGAAAAATAAGGCCTTATTAAAGCTTTTACGTACAGTATGTAGTTATAATAATAATAATAGTACGTATTTGCTTAAAACATTTTATACATTTAGCCAAAGTTATGACACGGATACGCCTTTAAAGACAATTTCGTATTTGTCAGTGTAGCTTGCATTTACAGTTTATACCCTGAAATACAGAGTTATAATAATTACCGATGAAATAAAATAAATCACAGTATTTTTTAGACCTTTGCGGCTTCTTTGTGATGTTACATCTACAAGCGTTCCAACTTCCACATTTACAAGCATTTTCACATATGAGCGGCTATATGTTCGTCGCCTAACAGCATGTTGTTGGCATTTGTGTGATTTGTGGGGAAAAACTATACATTTATTAAATTAACGCCGTCAACATTTCTGTGTGTTTGACTATCCGAGAGTTACGTCATATGTCAATACACTATTTTACCTATTTAAGCCTTATAACTATGTGTGTACGTAACTAATATATATATAATTGGAATCTCGGAATCGCCTCCAACGATTTTCATGAAAATTACAAATTAGGGGTTTTTCGGGTCAAGGAATCGATTTATCAAGGTTCCAGGTCCAAGAAAAGCTCGGTTCCCAAGATATGTGTATGTGAAAACCGAGCAAAGCTCGGTCAATCAGATAATATATATATATATATATATATATATATATATATATATATATATATATATATATATATATATATATATATCAGGCGCGTGCGCTCCTTACAAGCAGAAAAGCGGTGCTTTACTTGCCATTCACAGATATTTTAATAAAATGTTCGTACGTTTTAGATGATTTTAATTAATAGTAAGGAAATGAATAAAATGTGTCATAATTATGTGCACGCCGCTAAAATCTATAAAAGAAAAAGTTTTTGTGTCCGAGTACTCCGTCGCATACTCAGTATCATAATCCTGTGCACGCCGCTGATATATATATATATATATATATATATATATATATATATATATATATATATATATATATATATATATATATATATATATATATATATATATATATATATATATATATATATATATATATATATATATATATATATATATATATATATATATATATATATATATATATATATATATATATATATATATATATATATATATATATATATACATATATATTGATTCAGGTAGGCCCAGTAGTTTTTATTTTATGAGCATTTTTTATTTATTTTACCTATGCCGATGTCTGAAATCAAATCTTGCAAGTAAATTTGATCTACTTCCCGGTTACTGATTGAGCTGAAATTTTGTATACGTATGTAAATTGGATGAAAATAAAAACTTATTATGAGATAGACCTGATCCGATGAATATAATCGGAAGGCGACAACAGGAACTCAGTAACTAAATGTTTAAAAATCGTTTAATAACAAGACTCTATCGAGTTTGGGCTCGTTTGATTCGTGTTGACGAGCACTACGGTGCTTGGTGGTAACTAGGATCCTCCAAGTTCCGATGATGAAGCCAGAAGGTGGCCAGAGGAGCTCAGTACTAAAATGACACAACTCTATCGAGTTTGGGCTCATTTGATTGGTGTTGACAAGCACTTTGGTGCTTGGTGGTAACTAGTTATAAAATCTTGACACAAAAGTCTGTGTTCTACGTCTGTCGATTCGGTCAGTTCAGAAGATAGACATAACTTCCATGTTGTTCCAGTTCTGAAAAGGAACTTTTCTTTTTTTTATGGTAGTCGAGCAACGGCAGCTCCTCCGGAAGGAAATCAAAATGTGCTGTGGCTAATGACGTATTTTGTTTTGGATATAATAATTTCTTACAGATTGTGCATGGTACTTCAGCATATTGACGTACGGTAGTTATAAAATTACGCTCAGTCATTGAACGAAGCCTTTGTGACGTCTGACGCGTTGCCACTAGCCGGTTCTCACGTTGCTGTGCAGACTTGGTTGCTGTACGGTGTCGTAGCTCTCTGCTCGGTGGACTCCTTAGCTAAATGCTCCTTAATGAGACCAATTCTATGAGCTTTCAGCTCGGCAGATTCGTTCGCTAGACGCTCATTATTGAGACCAAGTCTATTAGCTCTCCGCTCAAAAGACTCATTCGATATACGCTCTTGGATCTTACCGAGTTTAGAATTATACCGTACAAAAATTTCTTGACGTTAGCGTAATTTCATGTATGCTTTCATGGCCAACAAACGTTTTTCATGATCTTTAATAGGCTCATAAGAACGTGACATTGTGTTTCGAATAGCATTTTTACGGAGACGACTACTTTTATCCGTTCCGGTTTTTTGAGATCTATATTTTTTAAGGCGCGCAGCATCTGTTGGTCTACCCATAAATAATTGACAATACAACAATACACTAAAAAGTATTAAATAAAAATAACTACGTTAAAAAAACCGACTTCAAAAACTGAAATGTAAAAAATAATAAAGATTTAATATTAATTAAATACTACCTATTATTTATATGGGCTATTTAATAATAGGTTTGAAGTCGGTGCCAAGCCTTAAACAAATATTAATATTTTAATCACTGAAATGAATACGAGAAAATTAATACAATAAAATAACTACTTTAAATAAAAAATTCGTAAATATTCCTAATAAAGAGCAACTAAATGTTAATATTATAAGCAGCTTCAATCAAGACGAAGAATAATAAAAAAAAAAATTACTAAAATTTATTCAACCGAATTCCTAAACTGAATGGTCATGTGAATTAATGTAGATTTATCAATTAAGCTAAAACGCATCGAAATTTTTAATTTAAAATTTACACCACATAATGGTAGAATATGTTGGTAGCTTAATTTATTTTTAACAACTTGTAACACCCATATTCTTGCAAATAAATATTTTTTTCTTTCTTTCAAAAATTTATGTATTCAAGACGTCCGCGTCCATCAAAGACGTCAGCCCGCGCGTGCGTGCCGAATTGGCTTGGCACCGACTTCAAACCTATTAGTAAATAGCACATATAAATAATAGGTAGTATTTAATTAATATTAAATCTTTATTATTTTTTACATTTTAGTTTTTGAAGTCGGTTTTTTTAACGTAGTTATTTTTATTGTATATACACGGAACAAAAAATGGCGCATATAATTTCGTTTACATTGTGTAAATGTGATCAGAAGGTGACAATGTTCGATAAATCGTTCAGTGTAATTAGACAGTTTTTTTCGTGTCCCAAAAACAAAACACGTAACAACTGGATTTAATTCAAGCAAGGACGCGACGTCACGGTATTTAGATTTACTGTTCACAAGCAAGTGCCAATGAAGTCAGTACAGTCAGATGCAAAAAATATTACTTCTTACTTTTATAATAAGTGCTTTTCATTGAAAGGTTTTAATTATTTGATACTTAATTGCCAATGAATGAATTTTTAATATACTATGCTTTTACTGAGTAATGATTAGCGGATTTCTGAATGCTATTATTGTATTGTTTACGTGGAATTTTGTTTATTTATATCGAGTACTCAAATAACAAAATTATTTTTTTCTGCATGTCGGAGGATATGGTCACTTCTATGGTCTTGTGGTCCGCTGTCGGTGTTGATCACATGAGGTCCCGGGTGAAATTCCCGGGTCGGGAAAACAAAAAATGAGTTTTTTTTTCATTTTTCTTATACAAATTACGTTGCCCGGGATTGATTAGTGCCCGGTTGGCGATAGGCTTGCCACCTATTACATTGTAGGACTAAGTATCGTCGGTTAATTGTGGGTGTACTGTATTTACCTCTTTGGGGACACGGGAATAGGTGAAGATACTTTAACAGAGGATATCACACATTTTGCATATTTACACGTAAGATGAATTACAAGCCAGTACCTTAGCTGACGTTGTAAGCTGACGGTTATTAGAAATTTTTATATTTTAAAGTATTATACAAACTATCTTTTTCTCAAAATTATATCGTTAGCAGTTTAACTGATGCCCTTTTTATAGATAGACTATTTGAATGAATGCCAGGTAGCAAGTAAAAGGCGAGAGAAAGCTAAATGTGAAATGGCTAAAATATGCAATGATTAAGTCTACTAGTAGACCAGTAAGTATACCATTACTTGTGTAACGTCTCGTCTATAATTATCATAATAATTATGGGTTTAATACCACCGTCTTGGTGATCCTGCTACGCCTTGCCTTCCAATACAACAGCGCTTGTTGCAATTGCCTGCCGTAATGGGTAAAGATAAACTTATGCGCGTAGCATTACGTCCTAAACATGGTGATTTTTTTCCCTTTTAAAAAGATTGTAATGCTCTTTTAAACTTGTTTAAATTATAAAAACGTAGGCTTCTCTTATCTCATCGTAACGTGTTATAAATATTATAGACCGTGGTTTCACGAGCAAACTTTTTTGAATTTTTGTGAACAGCTTCGTTTTGACGAGACAACCATCTTTTCTATCTTCGAACAATCTCGAATCGGGTAACTAATAAGGCTTTGAAAATCTTGTTTCGGTGAAGGAAAACATATTTAAATATATTATATCTATATAATATAAAAAATAATACAAATAATTATTATATGTATGTAATAATACTAAATCATTATATATATATATATATATATATATATATATATATATATATATATATATATATATATATATATATATATATATATATATAAGTAATAAAATAGTAAATATACTAAATATTTAAAAAACTAATACTACGTACTACTAATTTTTCAATACAACTATACCATCAGCAACAAGACGTCCAGTTTCATGGTGTGAATAACTTATGATGTAGGGGAATGTTTGCTAACTTAGAAATAAACATTGTGTTTCATGGTTCAGATATTATAATAAGATGATATTATCAAACAATCAGACTGTTCTTCTGATATTATCAGCGTATCATCAAATATGTTACTGATATGTATTTTTGAGACTGGGATTTAGAGCCTCAATAAGTTGACTGACTGCCTTGCCCTTAGGCGATAGTCATAATGCTCCAAGCCGCGTCTTGAACACAAGGTAAAGGATTCGTTAAAAGAAACATTGTTGTTATCGTCTGCCTCTTATTAATACAAAATGCGATACGTAATATACAATAATAATATACAAATGTTAATATGAATGGATTGTGACGTTACAAACGAGACGATCACAGAGCCAATATTTAATTAGAGGATGTCTGTATTTTTCATTTGCTATGAAAAACCTAGAGTGCCATGATAAAGTTTACAGGAAGCAATTTTTACTTATTATGCATTTCGCATGTCTTCAGACATGTCTTTTGTCTTCTGTCTTCAGACATGCGAAATGTATGTAGTTACATTATATTGGAGTACATCTAAACGTACCATGTATATGTCTGTGAGGGTGACCGATCGTAGCGCATTTGAAGTCACGTTGTTTTTTAAATTATACCACTATTGAATTTCTGATTTTTAATTAATTAAAAAAATCCGTTTACTATGTTGTAATTTATTTTTATTAATTAATTTATTTACCATATATATTATTTTTTAACGTTATCTTTTTCCATACATGTTTCAAATGTCAGTTAGACGAAGGTAACCCAGAAATTCAGCTGTAGGGTTGATAATAATACTTTACCCTGTTATGTGGCTGCTGAGTGGCTTACCATTTTATCACCATGCTACTAAATAAAAGCATTATTAGATTTTTTTTTCAAGCATATACATATATTATGAATGCTAAATATAAAATTATCAATGTCTTTTAAATGTGTTTTTATGTACCTGTTGCATTCTCCTCTGTGGTCTAGTGGTCCAATGTCAGTGTTGATCATGTGGAGTCCCAAGTTCGATCCCCGGGTCGGGCAAGTCAAAAGATGTGTTTTTTTCAGTTTTCTGATAAAAACAACGTTGCCCGGTATTGAATTATTGCCCGGTTGGCGATAAGCTTGCCATCTATTACATTGTAGGACAAAGTACCTTCGACTAATCGTGGGTGCACTGGTTGTGCCTCTGCCTATCCCTTCGGGGATACGGGCGTGAAGATACTTTTTTCATGTATAGTATTGTATGGTAAATAAAACAGTTTTTATTCTTATATAAGTCGGATGGTGATTTAAGTAATTTTAATATATTTCTATTCTATTATAGATATGCCGCAGACAAGCGAGCTGAGGCTGACTCCAGCAGCTCCGCCAGCGGTCATCGCCAAGGGGATCACCGACGCCAAAATATGCAACAGCCCTGGCTGCGTCCATACAGGTAGACGACGATTCCAAATTACCTGACCAATTGCAGACTAAAAGTAACATTAGGGTCAATTTAATCTTGAAACAATTTATGTGTGTCAGTGTGTATTTGTAATGGGTTACTTGAAAACCGCTCTAACGGGTTTAATAAAAATTAGAATCTCAGACTTTTGTTGGAGGAGATAGGTTTGGCTAATATTCCGTCATTTACGAATTGCCTAGCATGAAAAACAGATGGTCTATTTTTCAAAAAGGACTCAAACCAATAAGAAAAAATGTTGATCATCTCGCTATTTATCTTGTCACTTTCATTCTCATGACAGTTCCAGAAATCAGAAGTACTTTATTCAATAAAACTTTTTACAAGTTATTTTGACGAGTCAACACTTTTTTAAACCTATATCGGATCGGAAACGCGGCCACACACTGAGAATATCCGGCGGAAGAAACACAGCAGGCTTATCTTTTTTTCACATAATTTTTTAAATAAGATATTACATAATGTTTAATTTGTAAGTAGATATCTAATTGTTACACCAATAATAACAATTGCCGATATGAGAAGCAGTCCAATCGAATGCTTTCCTGTCAACTAGGTATTCAGATATTTTATAGTAACCTTTTTTACGCAGTTTTGTTTAACACATTTTTTGAGTTTGTTAACTGGTAAATCTCTAACAGCATCAGACAGCTTAATTGTACAAGCGTATACTTTACCACACAAAAGAGTTGCTTATTTTGTGTAATTATTCTGTGGAGACGAGACACATGCACAGTAAGATTGTTTTTCTTCCTTGTATTTAGGGAGTGAATATAAATATTCTTTTTTAAATAAACAAATATTTTTACGAACGTACATCAAGGTTTTGAATATATACTGAGAAATTACAGTTGAAACATAACAATTGACAACTGAAACACAGAGATAAAGTTGTAAATCAAAATACATGTAGGAATTTGTGTATATCATTAATATATTGAGACTATCTCTAGGTACTAGGTAATTAGCTATTCTGTTTAGAATCTAGACCACAAAGTCTCGGGTTTGATTGCCGGGTCAAGTGAAAAGTTTTATCGAGAGTTTCCGAGGGTTTCCTCAAAAATTGAAACCTCAGTTTCAGCTTGTATTTTCCCCTTTTGAAGAATAGCCAATCTGCCGTTCTGTCAGGCAATTCGTAAGAGATGAAGAATTGGTTATACCAGTCTCTACTGTCGTGAGTATTAGGGAGTAGAGTTATGCATCATCTCGCCCGGGTCTAATACCTCTGCCTACTTATCCTGCTGTTAAAACGTCAGTGCTTGTCATAGCCGTGTTCTGATTTAGATGGTAAGGTATTCGGTAAATTCATGCACGTTTTATTAAGACTCCACAAGTTTAACACGCTAACATCTTTGGGGTCTATAGGTGATGGTTATCTCCTTCCATCCGGAGAGCCATCTGCTTGTTTGTTATATAATACTACTACTGCAGGTCCCAAATTAGTAGCCTTTTTACTTTTTATTTTTATACCTTTTTGTTTAAAATTAGGTTTTGCACAGAGTAAATTTTACGCGTTCCCTATTGTTAGTGAACACAGTGTATTGTTCTAAAATCTTCCCACCACATGTGTTATGATTTGCGGCTTATTACAATTAATGATTTGCATTCATTATAATAAAACGCGAATATAAACTAGTTTATCCTTGTGCTAAATTATTTTTATTTTCCTTATAAGATGACCAAGTAGGAAATACAGCCGCCTAAAAACAAATAGTCCAAGCGAGGACCGTCATAAAAGTAGGGCTCAAGAATAAAAACAAAAATAGATTTTTTTGGACATTAGATCAATGATAATCGATTGGTCTGGCGATATAACTTATCCAATTTTTTTTTATAAATTATATTTAACTATTTTTTTTTGTAAAATTAATATGTTGGAAAAACACAAGTAAAACATTTTACCGATGTTGACATTTTTTCGATGTAGTTACACATGTTTCGATTAGTAAAACTTTAAAAAAAATCTGGCACCTTACCAGTAAAAAACTATTCTTGACAAAACTGTTACTAGATCATCCTAAAAATATTTATTGTGATTCTAAATTTCCTATATAAGGTACAAGAAAAAAGTAAACGTCAAAATTTGTGCTTTCCTTTTCTCCATCAAATGGAATTGGTCTGGCACATTAATAAAAAAGAAAAAAAAACTTCCAAAAATCCAAATCGACAGGTTATTATTTGTCTGATGTCCAAAAATCAATAAAGTCCAGTTTTGTTCTTATTCTCGATTCTTGCCTTTTTTGACGGCCCGCTTAGACTAAACCATGTTTAATAACCATTACTAATCACGTAGTCGGGTTATACAGTCACATCCACAATTTAAGTGACAACTTTACCATCTGAATAAAAAAGAGGAAATAGTAGTAATATTTTTTAATAGGTAGTAGATCTTTGCCGTTGCAAAGATCTAGGCGAGAAAACCCAGGCAAGACGTTTCTCGCCTGGGTTTTTGTACCACCGTTTTACCTATTCCTGTCGCAATAACGTCAATTCTTTCCTCTGTCATGTTCCGGTTTGGAGGATAAGGAAGTTACCGGCTTCCTTAGGCATGTGACATCGCTGTCCTACCACATTGATAGCAACGCACCGTTAAGAGCTTTTGTGACTATTTCCATCAGGAGAGCCATCTGATTTTTTGTTATCTTATACCAAATATAAAAAAGAATCTATGAATTGATTTAAAAAGCGACAGTGAGACTGGTTTTACGGTCACGCTGACCGCAGGCTGACCGTCGGCGCTGATGTATGCAGCCTATGGCGGTCAGCGCGACTCAAAAACGGTACCTATGGCTACACACACATTGACCCACCAGCGCCGACCGTCAGCGAGCGATCAGCGTGACACTAAAACCAGCCTTAAGAAGAGAGAAACGCATTCGAAATAGAAAAAAATGTATATGCACAAAAAAGGCAAGACCGCTGAGCTTTTTGCACCGGATTTCTCAGTGTGTTGCCGCGTATCCGATCCGGAAGTAACTCTAAAAAATGTTAAGTCGTCAAAAGTGCCTATAAAGAATAATTTGAATAAAAATGTTTTGATTTTGAAATGCATTCGAATTTTATACGCAAGCATTTATTCTAAGCAATTTCATAACATAACATTGCCCGAGACTGATTATTATATATCCCATTTTTCGATAACTTTACCACTAGTCCCATCATGGCGCTTAAGCCCTTGACAAATCGTAGATGCACTATTTGTACATCCGCTTACGTCTTCGGGGATATGGGCGTAATAGTATTATTGTTTTATTAGAGTTCTGCACCTCAAAACTACCATGAAACGGAAGCCTTATAGGATCACTCGAATGTCTGTCACGATCCATCTGTCTATTTGAAATGTTTGCTCCGACACTGATGGGTCCGTATGAGTCTCAATATTACCTTACCAGTAAAAAACTTTATTGTATAAATATTTTATTGTATATATATTTATAATTTTAATATAAATAGTTTTGAAGTTATGGAAATAGATGAAAATTGCCAATTCCCCTGTCCTTATATATGTTGCCGTGAAATTGTCAATACTGATACAATATTATAATTTAACTGCTAACCTTACCTAACCAAATTAGGTAGATTATAATCTGACGGTATTGTCAATTTCACGGCGGCATATATATAATTAATTAATATGACTAATAACTGGGCTAGAAATTTTAAGAAAATAAATCACAGAAAATAGTTCTTAACTTATAAATTAACGGAAATTCAACGGAAACTAATGGAAAGTCAAGTGGTTAGCGACCCTGATTACACAATCGACGGAGCTCGGGTTCGATTCTCGATGGAGACAAGCATTTGTATGATGAGCATAAATGTTTGTATTTCTGACTTGGGTATTTATTTAATATATTCTAATATTTATATATGTATTTCTATGTATTACTATCGTTGATTAACACCCATAACACAAGCAAGTAATTTGCTTTCAATTTTGGGGTTAGATTAGTAAGTGTAATTTGTCCCGTGAATATTTATTTATTTATTTAAAAAATTATAGTAACTGTGGCCAGTTAAAATTAATTCTCAATAATATTTTTTGTAGCTTCCAAACTACTCCACAACATGGACGCCAAAGTGGACCCCTGCGATGACTTCTATGACTTCGCATGTGGCACATTTGTGAGGAATACTCGTATACCAGACGACAAGACATCCGTGAACACCTTTTCCATCATCACTGATCAGCTTCAAGAACAAATCCGGGCGTTACTGGATGAGCCTGTAGCAGAAAATGAACCTCGACCCTTCGCGTTAGCGAAGACATTGTACCAGGCTTGCATGAATAGAAGTAAGTTATAATATACAGTATCTATAGATTAAGACGTGAAACATTAACTTTGTATCCCATTTTATGGCAATGCCGCGAACGGGGCAGCGGTGTTATTTCCGAAATTAGGAAGAGTCCCTTCCTAAGTTCGGAGAGAGAAAACAGTGTACTCATTCTTAAAATGCACAATGCAACTGCAAGACACTAGATGTTATACATCCATTGGCGGTGGCCACCAAAAAATAAGGTGTGCCCCTGGTATATCCTTTTCTCATAAAAAGAGAGGTGTCTGTATTTTTATTTTCCTATAATATAAAAAATTGTATATTTTAACATTAACAGCTTTCGTCTTGTTTTTTATGCATAGACAATCAGCCTTCGTTTTTTTCGAAATGGCTATTACAGTTGACCTTATGGGTCGTTACTGCATCACCAGAGTTTTTTTAAGGCCGGACCTCGGCTTAGTGCGACGTTCGGACTAGTTATGGTGGGTGGAGTTGTGGCATTTCGAAATGCCATGATAAAGAAGTCTTCGTCGTCGAGACCGGTGACGACGGTATAGTGTAGTGTGCCTACCTAAATCTGAATCTGCGTTGTTGTTTTGTTGCCTGTGGTGGTGATAGGATCATCGGGATAGGAAAGTACGTGACGTGGTCTCCTGAACCTGGGTAAGGCGGAACCTCTTACCAAGTCGTTAGTAAGAAGCTAGAAATTGACCAAACGTTCTACCATGTGGTAGAGTACTGCAACATCTTGCTTGCGTTTTATACCAGTGCTTTACCTGTTCTTGACATTATATTTTGATTTATATGGCAGGGTGCCGATAAACTTATTACTGTGTCATTTCTTGCCGCTAACTGGTCCGTACGGACCATTAATATTTAAAGTGTCTATAGGCGACGGCGACTTGACGGCGATCACTTTCTATGATTATCTTTTTGTTGCGTTGAGCAATCAGACTAGAAACCTAATAACAGACCAATTGCTCTGTCAACACATCAGACTAATAGATCTTATAATAATCTGAAAGAATTAGTACTGACCAATACAGTGAGTTGTAAACACGCGTGACAAAGTACCGATTTTGATCTAGTTAATTGGAACGCCGCGTAGATAATAAAAAGATTTATTATTGACAGAATTAAATTGGTGCAATAAATCGAACATTATTATTCTAGTGTAGATGTCAATCAATGTTGTTTTTAATATCATAATAATTTAATTATATCTCCAAAATACTGCTGACTGCATTATATTTTCACCAAATTAAAATAGGACCACATGGAAAGTACAACCTTTAAACAAAAAAAGAATTTTCCAAATTGGTTCAGGCCTATTTGAGTAATCGGAGAACATATATAAAAAATCCGATGAATTGAAAGCCCTCTATTTTTGCGAAGTCGATTGAAAAATATACTTAAACAAAATATATTCTATTAGGATTAATAGGATTACTGGTATTTTTACTACTGGCATTCTTACTGGTATTAATTACATTTTTTTTAATATCGTAAGATAGCAAACAAGCAAATGGGTCTCCTGATGGAAAGAGCTAACCATCGCCTATAGACACCAAAGATGTTAATGGTGCGTTGCTATCTTGTGGCGAGGTCTAATGCCACATGCATAAGTTTACCGGCTACCTTACCCTCCAAAGCGGAACACGACAGTGACTAGCACTGACGCTATTGCGGCAGGAATAGGTAAGGCGGTGGTACCAGACCCGGTCGAGCCGATGCAGAACTCTACCACCTAGTAGTCACGATGGTAGTGACGCGGATAGCCACTCGGTCGCCTTTTACGATCTGCCTGGCAGAACTGCAGTTGGCCTATTCTTTAAAGGAGCCCGGGATCAACACGGGGAAAACATTTAAGACGGTAATGAATATGTAGTTTCGTATCTGAGTGCTAAGTGTTAATTTTTTCTTTTCGCATTAGATCGTGAGCGCGTTTCGAGTTTACTAGGAATTTGTATGTGATTTGTACAGCGCCACCTAGTGCTAAACTGGTTTCTCACGTTTACCACTAGGTGGCGCTGTACAAATCACATACAAATTCCTAGTAAACTCCAAACGCGCTCACGATCGAATGCGAAAAGAAAAACTCACACTTAGCACTCTGTATACAGTTTCGAGACTTCAAACCGTGAAAAACAGTGTAGTAAGTTGAGACGCGAACAAGTTTAATAATACGATTTGTTGATCAGATGCGGACAACTCGATCTAACTTGCCGGTGCACAATCAACAACTTATAACTATATCACGGCAGTCAATTAAAAAGTTCAGCGCCGTCTGTTAACGTTACGTGAAAAGTTTTGTGGAAACTCATGCAAATTTAATTAACATTAGGTAACTGGGAAGTTTCGAAGAATGGGTAAATAGATATTATGACCTAGTGTACTGTGTGACTTTGATAACTTCAAGCTTTTCATTGATGTTCTGCTTTTTTTGGTATTTAATAAAACTCCATTTATCATTAGATTAAATTTGTACTATCTTAAAAATTACTTTTTAATTTTAAAACGATGAGAGTCCATATAAAGTTCGCCCAGAAACCAACAAATTTTGATATATGCTTATCGTTTTACAATAAATCAGAAATATATTCTGTAATGTAAATTGTATCACGGAAACTTTGTTTTATGCTAGAATTTAAAAAAAATACTATTACATGGGTTTACGCTAGGTACTAAAATTTGAACTTACGTACTGTTTTTCAACAGACTTTTTACTCCGTGTTGGTCCGGGCTCATTTGAAGAATAGGCCAACTGCTGTTCTGCCAGGCAGGTCGTAAGAGGTGACCGATTGGCGATGCGAGCCACTACTATCGTGGCTACTAGGTAAAAGGGTCCTGCATTGTCTCGTTTAAGTCTGGTAACACCGTCTTACCTAATCCTGCCGCAAAGCGTCAGTGCTTGTCACTGTCGTGTTCCGGTTTCCGGTAAACTTATACATGTGTTATTAGACTTCGCGAGAAGATAGCAACGCACCATTAACATCTTTAGTGTTTATAGGCGATGGCTGACTCTTTCTATCAGGAGACCCATCTGCTTATTTACTATTGTATGATATAAAAAACACATTGTCAAGGGTACGTAGTACATATATACTATAGGTACATGTTTACAATTAAAAGTTAGTCCAGCACTCTTCAAATGTCTTACATAAATATCTTCACGAAATATCCTTAATAATAAATTTTGGGATAGCCCAAGAGGGGATTTTGGGATATACTCGAGCGTGGTAGATTAAAATAGGGGGGGGATACTTCCCCACTAAATATAAGCTCTTCATGTAGAGCTGGCCATCTAAGGCAGTAAAAAAATCCAATAACTTCGGTTTATGGAAATTATCAGATCATATTTTTTTCGATATTCTTACATAAATTTCCTTCAAAGAAAAAAAATCAATCAAGCTCGAATGTTTAGACAATCTTTTCTTTACAGAATTTAAAGCCTTAGGCTGGCCGTATATGTGCGGTTTCCTGGTTAGGATTCCTGATCCCAAATTCAAATTCGGAAACCTAAATGCACGACGAGATATTCAGCAAGGTGCACACGATCTTATATTTTCCGAATACGATAGTCGTACATTCAGATGAATTCCGGCTCAGGAATCCTGACTAGAAAACCGCAGATGTGCGGCAAGCCTTATAACTATCGCACTGTCAGATTTTCTAATTGTACCTCCACTTTTTAGCTATCAATTAATCCACCATCTGATGCAATGCAGTATTCCTTCACTTTTTTGCATTTTAGAAAACCTATTAAAGCTTTCCTACCATTGAAATCAAGAACATTATATAATTTATTTTTACTTTTATTTTTCCTATCACCTAATGGACAAAATCCAATAGTTCCCCACAAAACTCGAGTAAATCCTCATTTAGGTTCGCCTGCTATAACGAAATCGGCTCAAGATCCTTGTTTGGTGTAACCGGATATTACATCCTTTTATAAAAAACATAGTCTAAAATTAAAAGTAGCATTGGAGAATTTGAAAGGCAGAACGAAAATTAAAATATACAAATTAATCTTTTCGCATGTTTTTAAGTAGGTTAAAAATATGTCTTATCTACTCACATATTATTAGTGTAGGTATTAAACCGGCGAGCAAAAATAAAAAGTCAGTTATAAATACGATTTAATAAACTAGCCTTACATTAGTTATATTCATTTATACTGGTCTTTGATATCTTAGAGTAATTATGCTTAAATGACAGAAATTGTAGTGTGTTTAAAAACTTTTATATAATTCTTTTGTCGTCAAACTAGTGGATTGTGGAGTTTTTCCGCGCGTCTTCGATAAATTATAATTATTAATTCACGTATATTATTTTAATTTATAAAAAAAAAACTATATATTTAAGGATTTGAGTTTAAATAAGGTAAACCAACTGCTTATCACTTTCGAACATACCTTCTAGTCATCTAGATTCATCGATATTGAACAGATATCAAAATTAGTAATTATTCTGATGGCTACTTTTCCTAACTTTATAATTAAAATAACCGTAACCAGTTTAATGAGACATGTTGTTTTTTAGACTTATTTAATCATTTTAAAGTCAACTCATGAATTAAATAAATATTATGTATTCCAGGATAGGCAAAGTAAAACGTACATCAATAGATGTCCAGTTCACCGCGTTTTACCTGTTTGTTAGTTTGCGAGATGGATGGTAATCCCTACCTGCCGCTTTTTACCAACCTGTTAATGAATATCGCTTGCTTCTTGCTATAACTTAAATCGACATCTTTATGAGCTAATCCGAAGCAAAACTATACTCCAAACTGTAATTTTAAATCTATTTTAAATTAAATTAAATTTATTTTTAATTAAATTATTTAAATTTTATTTTATTAAATTAAATTAAAATTAAATTTATTTATTCCGGAATGTTATGGTCAGAGTCGAATAGATTAACTATTAGACCATGGGAGCGATTGTTTATTATTGAGTTATCCATTATTTTGCTCGACAGTGCACATCTAGTGAAAGTAAGGACGCGGCGCTTCCGATATTTACACAATATGTGACGTAAGCCGGTAACCTAGTATTACTGTATTGTTCGCAAATAACACTCAATTAGTTAATTAGATATAACGGGTCATGTGATACTGCGGTGAACACTATGTAATACTCATTGTTACTGTGAGAATATTATATCATAGGACAGGAAAAAGCAGCTCTCCTGATGAATAAAAACGTAGAGAGTTGTAATGTTGTTAAAACATGTTCATGAATCATACCCGCTTTAAAAAGCGGGTTAAAATATTACAATTTTTTATTTCATGGGACAGCCAACAAGCGGTCAGTTCGAAAGTTGTAACTATTGTCTATAGTCACCAAATATGTTAATAGTCTGTTACTATTTGTGTGGCGGTGTTGGAATGCCACATTATATTATATATGTTTACCAAATTTTACCTTTCAAACCGGAATGCAACGGTGATGAGCAACTAGCTATTGTGGAAGAAAAAGGGAAGGCAGTGTTACCAAATTCGGGTGAGGCATTGCAGAACTCTACAATCTAATAATCATAATTCATAATAGCAGTGACACGTTTGACCAATATTTCACCTGAACTTAGAACGAGGAAAATATACATAAATATAGATAATGCCAGATGTATCCGGCATCCAGATGTATCAGATATCAGGGATCGAACCGGAACTTTTCGATCAGCATCGTTAGACAAACGTACATACGACAGCCAATCGATTAAAGATAAAGAGGGTTTTCTTTTTGGTGTTGCTAGCATCCCACCTGTAAGGTTGATACCGATATTTGTGGCGATTTGTAGTACCGAAAACTTTACCAGCTGGTAGGGTTTTGCAACGAAGCGTTGGGGCTTGGAATCACCGCCTTCTTTATTTATTTTGCAAAAGCGTCAGTGTTTGTCTTTCTCGGGTTCCGATTTGGAGATTTAAGAAGCCGGTAAATTTCGGCTGACTCTACGTATAAAGTTTATTTATTTATTATACAACTTAATGCACAAAATTAGTACAAAAGGCTTATGACATAATGCTATCAAGCATTTTCTCACAGTTTACCTTGATTATGCTGAGAGAAAAAACTTGGATAGTATATAAAACACAATGCGAACTAAAGTATTAAAATTTAATCAATACCAACTAGATTCCTATTTATGATACTATCATAGCGTAGAGAAACAAATCAACAATATATATATATATATATATATATATATATATATATATATATATATATATATATATATATATATATATATATATATATATATATATATACACTTAGCTACTAAACGTTGGAATTGAAAATTACTGGAGTTTAGAGTGAGCCCTCTAAAGTTAATTTAACATAACGTTAACATAACCATGTTGTACTATTTTATCGCACCGAATAACAAGGTTTAAAATTTACCCTTCGAGTGATTTTATTTCATCGATAAGTTGTATAACTCTGCATTTCTGAATGTGAATATGCAAGCTGAGAAACTGAAAAATTGACTTGAAAGGCGTATCCATGTAATCCATTATGAATGTAGGAACATACCATACGTGTAGGAACTTTAAAATATTTCGTCTTTAGGCGATGGTTTTTTCTATCAAGATAATCATATGCTTGTTTGCTATCATCTATACATCTATACAAATAAATAAAATTGGAATGACTGTTTGTAATATTAAAATAACAGGTTTTAACTAAATACATATGGATGTATACACAGTACACATACGAAAATAACACTTTTTACGATTTTGTCTATCTGTTTGTCCGTCTATCTGTCTGTCTGTTTGTTCCGGCCAATCTCTGGAACAGCTGGACCGATTTAGACGGGACTTTCACTGGAAGATAGCTGATGTAATAAGGAGTAATTTAGCCTACTGTTTTTTAAAAAAGATCCACGCGGACGAAGTCGCGGGTACACCTAGTTTTATATAAAAATACGAAGTAATTGTTTTTAATAAAACTTAGCAATTACTAATTGAATAGAACTGATTTTTAAAAGGCCTAATGGGCATTTCTTACGAGTTTTAATAGAGATTTTCTACATTAAATGACTGTAGTTAGGACTAACAACAAACGATCATATGTGTAGGTATTAGCGATCGCCCTTGATCAAAATTCAGCCGTATATTTTAATGACACAAGATTGGTAAAAGTAGATGACTCTGTTGATGTAAAGAGAAAACCATCGCCCGTAAATAAGCATCTTAATAACCAAAGATGTTAATAAGCATAGAATTTCACAGGGCAAGACGGATTCCCTGACTTGAGATAATGTTTTGAAGTAGTTTTCCTAACACTCCACTCACTCTGTTCTCTTATAGATATAAAATTAAAAGTTGATTTCAACGATTAAAGTTTTAAACTTCAGTCTTCATAAAGTCAAATGTAAATTCTTGCACGTCTTCTTTTAAATTCGGAATGAAACGCTTTATTTTAAAAATAAAACCGAAAAGTTATCATTCTGTAAGGAAACTTCTTCTAAAAAAGGTTCAACATTATTTAAGTCCAGAATCATAAAATAGAATAAAATAATTTTCGTATATCAGAAAAACTAATAGACTTGTAACGTAATTACCATTTTGACACAGAGTCATTTCAATAATTATTTTTTTAGGGTATTTTTCAGAAATAAATGTAGTAAATAAGTTTTCTTCTTCATTTATCTTTAGATAATGTGTTCAGGAACTTGGTGACTTCTTATATATTGTCAATAACTCAAAATCACTTACAACTGAGTGAGTGAATTTTACACGTCAAACAACGCCATATGATCACGCCGCTATTTTTAAGACGTTGGACATAGATATTTAGATAGTTATTAGTATCGTCAATGTGTATTTTGATGTCCACGAGATATACCTCGCATTGCGCACGTTTTATTACTGCAGATGAACGAGGTTTTCCATGGACACACACACATTGAATTTCACCGTCACCACTTGGCCAGTTAATGTGAATTTCCACAGCCACAATCTTAAATTTTAGAGATTATCGCTCGTTATTGGTAATAATCGATACCGACTGCTTTTTGGTGCTCTCTGTGTACAATAGTAATATAACTCCACTAGCAGAATCCATGCATCTACAGTGATTTTTCTTCATTTTTTTATGATAAATAGGTGAACAGGATACTCTGCATCAACGAGACAGTCCTTGAGGTACCTAATCGTGTATGTAATATTCCTGGGCTTATTGATAAAAAGGATTATTTTTATGCCTCATGAAGACAAACTTTAGCCACACATGGAGCAGTACTCCACCACCTTTGGGTCGCAGAATTTCTAGTATCAAACCCCCCAATTTGACAGAACTCAACATAGAGCGGCACGCATGTTTATAATACTATTCTAGTCAGCGTTCTAGAATCCCTTTGTCACCAAAGAAAAGATCTCTATGTGTGTTCTTTCGTGTATATAATGGGGAGTGTTCTGATGAGTTTTTTAATTTAGCATCCACATTCTGCCATCGCACCACACACCGTACTGAGGGATTCCATCCACACCTTCTTACGATTGATCATCTTCGACTGTTCGATTATCCCGTACAGTTCTTATACGAACAGTCAAACTCTGAATAGGGTTACACTCACAAGGTTTTCCGAGCAGCTTTGACATTGGGATTTTTAAGATGGGGACAAATTTATCAGAATCAGGCATCGTATTGGAACTAACTTTTGGCCAGTGAACTGCCTTCCATTAGGCGGCCCACACGCTCACTATGCTTGCAACTTCAATAAAAAAATATAATTATGACTTTAGTACAGGCAGACGAGATCCATGGTTTGAATCGTAGGGTCGGATAATTAATTCTAAATAAGTTTTTCAGTTTACCTGGACTATATAATTTGCCTTTGACGCGATTTTTGCCTATTTATCAATAAGTTAGCCACATCACATCATGTTGAATAATCTAAATACCAGTTACACCTCTGCCTACCTCTTAGAATGTATTAGTGTGATGGTACATATTTTTAATTTCTGTATTTTAAATATAATAGAGGGTCAGATGTCCTTTAACTGTATATTTATACTTCATTGCCATAATTATAATATTCGTTTTCTTTATGAGTGGAATAAATTTAATAAGCGTATAGCTGGTTTTGATTAATGAAATAAAAGAAAATGTATATATAAATCAGCCAAGAACGAATTTATATCACACACATTTTTTTATCTTTTTACTTTTACACACATTTAACTATTTTTGGCGCGTAGATGTAACGACATTAGCACATTGTCTCTGCGATTGCACTACGTCTTTTTAAAAGCTAGTTAAGTTGATATGAATGTATGTGCGACATACTTGCTTTTGGCTTTTCTTTGCAGCCCTTTGATCCACAGAATAAATATTTGGTCACACCACCTTAATCGGAGCAAAGAATCATGGTAAAAATAAAATAAAATATCAATTGATAAATTACATGAATTTGGTATTAGATAACAATAATGCGGTTGACTGACAATATTTTTAAATCGAATATTCAAAAATTCTGAAACATCCATACTAATATTATAAATGCGAAAGTCTGTCTGTCTGTTTGTCTGTTATGCTTTCACGGCTAAACCGCTGGACTAATTTTCATAAAATTTGGCATGGAAGTAGTTGAAGATCCGGGGTCAAACATAGGCTGATTTTTTTTTCAAAAATCAGTCCCTAGAGGGCTGAAATAGGTGATGAAATTTTTATTAAAAGCTATTTGGATGACTTATTAATATTCTCGCAGGCGAAGCTGCGCGGGTCAGCAAGTATTTAATAAAAACCAGACCCAGAAATACAAAATCAAAAATAAATACAAAATCTATATTATTCGCACATTTCCTTTTTTAATTGAAATCGAATCCAAGATATATCTATACTCGTATATTTAATATTATAAATGCAAAAGTTTGGATGTTTGGATGGACGGATGGATAGATGGATGTTTGTTACTCAATCACACAAAAACTACTGAAAGGATTTGAATGAAATATAGAAATTAATGAAATATAAAAATAATCAATGTGTGATTTGTATATAAATTTATTTTCCAATCAAACACTTTCTTTACAAAACTATCCAGATATATATTATATCCCTAGGACTATCTAGGTCTAGGAACAGTATACCTGTTAAGGGTTCATTCAAAAACATGTTTTAATTTAAATCGTATCTACCCAATACGGCTTTAATATCAACTCTAAAAATAATTACATTTTAAAATGCAACCTAGTAGAATTTTAGCAGTGTATTTAGTAGATTCCCCAATTAAAAGGTGGCCTGGAGCGTTCCGCCAAAGCTTCTATACATGTCACCTATGAACGAACTTTACTAGAAAGGTTTTTAGTACCATTAGGATGCAATATAATGATGTATACCGTATCCAAATGAAGTTGCCTAGGTATTGTAGTGCATCAAGCATGTTTGCATCTGCTGGCATTTATGATTTTTGGGCGATCATTAGATCACGAATTCTTCAGGAAATTAAATTCTCGCAACGTTTTCTGGACAGCCCCATTCTTAAACACTGATTAAGTGTCCATCGCAACCAGAACCGCAAGTAACAAGCTCTATATTTTTTTGTTTTTAAGTTTGAGAGATTATATTTTGTTACATCCATTATACATGCACATTATAACGAATCAATTATTGTTATTATAAATGTTAATGTATTTTGCTAGCAGTTATTTTAACTATAATATACTTTATACTATTGTCTTTATATAGATGTACTTTATATGGATGAACCCAGATGAATATTAACCGAGATATCTATACATATATTTTATACGTGAAGCAAAAATCTTTTACTCGACAATTACGCGAAATGAGAAGTAAGATATTTAGCACAATCAAAGTTTACATTACGGAGGAGTAATATTTTTATATAATATGCGTTAAAAGTACATTAAATTAATTAAAATACACATTACATAAACAAATGTTGTATATTACACAACATTTATTTGAGACATAATATACACACATGTATATTAACAATTAGGTATATTTATAGCTAAAGTTTGTTGCCAAATTTAGAATAGATAATTGTTTAGTCTATAGTCAAATAATTTCAACCACAAAGAGATTGTAACCAACAACGCAGTCTCAATTTTTCATAGGCAGATATGTTTTTTAATTTAACACAACAAGCCATAAGGTATTTGTTAAAACCCTTATAAACATTATTTTTAAGCTAATAATAATAAAATTTGTTATAGCCGCCATTGAAGCTCGTGGCGTCAAGCCCCTTCTGGAAATGCTGCAGCGTTTGGGTGGCTGGCCGGTGCTAGATGGCCCCTCCTGGGACGAACGCTCCTTCTCCTGGCAAGAGTCTGTCTACCGTTTCCGATCAGCTGGTTACTCTGTCGACTACTTCCTGGACTTTTCCATTAGCGTGGACGTGAAGAATTCTACTAAACGTATTATTGATGTAAGTTACGACGTGGTTACGGAGAAAACTATTTTTTTTAAATATACGTAAGGTTATAAGAGTTTTCTTCTTCTTTGTGGTACTATTAGGTTTAATAAGAGATGTCAAAACACTTAAATGAGAATTTTAGCCACTATTTCCTTCAATTTTGCGATGTTTCACTTGAAGACGCTGATTTCTGCTCTCTTATCTTATTTCAAATCTTCCTTTATATCTCGACCGCTTTTGAATGCAGGACCACTCATAGGCACGTATTTTTGATAAAGCCGAGTCACCGTAAGCCGATTGTAACAATTTCAGGGATTTCCAAAACGAAATTCCATTGGCGATGCAAAATTTAAAACTCTGTTCAATTTGCTCAATGTTTTATCCATTATAAAAGTCGCAATACATACTAGATATGATCTAACTAAAACAGCACTGTACTTTTGGTTAGATTTTCGAGAAAATCTCGAAAAAAACTCAACACTTTGCCCGACCCGGGGATCGAACCCGGACCTCATGGTCTGGGCCGAATAGGCTACCCCTAGATCGCGAGGCAGTTTACTTTATTTACTTTAATTAATTTACCATAAATGCATATTATATAAAAGTTAGCGTTTGCCCTGTGAAATTCGACCATAGACTAAACAATAAAATCATTTCTAAGTTTGACAACAGATTTTGGCCGTTAAGAAAATAGTATGCGAATGTGTATATTATGATGTGTATCAAATCAATGAAATGCGTTATGTTTATTGTTATTAATTTAATGTGTTTTTAATGCACATTATTTTTAGATATATTAGGTTTTTGCAGTCCTCTGCAATATAAATTTTAACCATGCAAAATTTCATGTTTCACTTTTCGTGTAAATGTTGTAAATAGGGGCACAAATATATATATATATATATATATATATATATATATATATATATATATATATATATATATATATATATATATATATATACATATATACATATATACATATATACATATGTAATATGTATATATATATTTGTATAACAGCTTTATATTAATATAACAGCTTTTTACTAAATGCATATGGATACACGGTACATCACCAAAACTAGCTGTGCCTGCGACTTCGTCCACAAGGAAATATTTTTTAAAATAAAAGTCGCCCAAATTACTCCTTATTACATCAGTTACATGCCAGTGAAAGCTCCGACAAAGTCAATTTCAGAGACGAGACGAAAAAACAGATAGACAAACATTGTAAAAATGTTATTTTGGTATATGTACCGTGTATAGATCCATGTGCATTTAATAAAAAGTTGTTATTTTAATGTCACAAACAGGGACTTCAATTTTATTTATTTGTAAAGATAATTTTTTTTACAATTTTTATCTAATCTGACTGTCTGTTTGTTCCGGTTAATCTCTGAAACGGCTGAACCGATTTTGTAAGGACTTCACTGGCAGATCGCTGATGTAATAAGGAGTAAGTTAGGTTTATTTTGTTAGATTTTTTCCACGCGGACGAAGTCGCGAGCACAGCTAATAAGATAAATAAAAACCAAATGATTGGAACATATAAATAGGAAATTATCTAGATCAAAGCTATCTAAATCGAAAGTATTGTGATCAGAATGTTTGCACCACTGCGTCACACGGCTCATTGTTACTGCGATTGTTTAATCTCTACATATAAAATCGTAGAAAAGTCTAAATAGTACATTGAATATTTTTTTTAAAAGAATATAAAAGTTTTTGATGAATCCCGCGGGATCACCTAATCTTTCCGGGATAAAAGTAGCCTATTCCAAGCCATCATCTACCTTTTTGGCAAATATCATACATATCCGTTCAGTAGTTTTTGTGTGATTGAGTAACAAACATTCATCCATCAAAACTTTCGCATTTACAATATTAATCTATACATCTATACATAATATAATAAAATCGTAGGAAAGTCATTGAATATTTTTTTAAAAGAATACTTGGGGCGTGATCTACAATCGATATCGAAGCCAAAAATATAGTTTTTAGAATTTTTGTCTGTTTGTCTGTATGTATGTCCGGGGTAAACTCAAAAAGTACTGCATGGATTGACTTAAAATTTTGCATGAATATTACTAACAGGTTGGGTCAACATATAGCCTACATATTATCACTCTATCATCTAAGGGGGTGGAGCTGTGCGGAGTAAACGAAGTTGCGGGCAACAGCTAGTGTTTAATAATGTGCACTCCAAAATAGATAATAATTCATGACATACATAGTAAATTGTAGATATTCTGTCAATGCGAATTGTTTTCATAGGAAGTGAACTAGGTGGTAGAGTTCATTGACATTTCGACATTACCATTTTCCTCATTTCTTCCAATATATCTTTTATAGAAATTGACGACATACGGGCCACCTGATAGAAAGTAATAATTTCCAACCGACATCAACACTAAAAAGCTGACCGCTAATGTGATGTTGATCTCTAAAGAAACTGTTAATTCTTGAAAATACTCATGTCAAAGCTTTTTAGAAACACCGACGTATGTTTTCTAATGTTTTAATTTAAGTAAATGGTTCCTGGGAGTGATTTTATTGTAAATTAAATTATGATTGCTGATGCTTTACTATTTGATAGTTTATTTTTTGTTTCGTTGAAGTAAACACATTTGCGTTGCACATATTTTTCCTTAGGTATTAAGTACATACATTTGCTTTGTTTTTTTTTTTTATATCATAAGATAGCAAACAAGCAGATGGGTCTCCTGATGGAAAGAGTCAACCATCGTCTATAGACACCAAAGATGTTAAAGGTGCGTTGCTATCTTGTGGAGAGGTCTAATGCCACATGCATAAGTTTACCGGCTGCCTTACCTTCCAAACCGGAACACGATAGCGACAAGCGCTGACGCTATTGCGGCAGGAATAGGTAAGGCGGTGGTACCTGACCCGGGCGAGACAATGCTGAACTCTACCACCTAGTAGCCACGATGGTAGTGACTCGCATAGCCAATCGGTCGCTTTTTAGGACCTGCCTGGCAGAACGGCAGTTGGCCTATTCTTCAAAGGAGCCCGGAACCAACACGGGAAACAACTATCTTTATTTAATTTAATTTAATTTAGAATTATCTTTTGTTGGTTAAAAGAGTCGCTAACGACTCAACCATCGAGGCAGTCAAAGATACAATATTTCTCTCTTCTGTCTTACAGCTGGATCAGGCCTCCTTAGGACTAAGTCGGGAGTACCTCAACCGCGGGTTCAGTGACAAGTTGGTGCAGGCGTACTACGAGTACATGGTAGACATCGCCACACTCCTGGGTGCCGACCGAGCTCGTGCTGAAGTGGAACTCAAGGAATCCTTGCAGTTTGAAATCAAGCTTGCCAATGTAAGACTTTTTTTACTATCCAAATAAACCAAAATGATGTTAATGTTTTTGAGCGTATATAATATTTTTCTTTTGTAACCCGTACAGCCTAAACGGTTTTACGGATTTTAAATTGTGAGTATGAGGTATCATTAGATTAATTTTGCCTCGTGGTTTAGGGCATAGCCTCTATTCGGCTCAGATCATAAGGTCTCAGGTGCGATCCTCGGGTGGGGTAATTTTTTTAAATTTTTTCTTGAAAATATCAGTAGCAGCTCGGACTAACTTGAGGTAAATTTCAATAAGTTTCAAATCAATCAGTCTTCAATCAATCAATCAGAATCAGTTACATTTCCTTTCCATTTTATTGCCAGTCCAAGCTTAGGCTTACGTCACTTGTAGACACAAGGTTTCTAGATTTTTCCAAAATAATTATTTCCATGAATGCTTTTATCTGCCTTGAAATTTGAATCCTATCCTTTTAATCCACATTCGAACAATATTCATTAGAACTATAATAACATTACTAACTTGAAGTCAATTTCCGTACGAGCTGTAGGTATGCTCCATATTTATGTATACTCGTATTTCTCCACAGGGCCCGACGAAACCGAGTCGAACAAATTAAAAATTAAACTCCGTTCTCTCTGTAATGTCTAATTGCCTTCGGAATGGGGCCCAACATTACATCACTACAGTTTTACGGGCTACAAATAAAAGGATTTACGATTGTCGATGACTTTTATGTGAAACTAGTGATGTTCATCAGTGTTTCTGAAAGATATATCGATATTGCATTAAATTAGTCAATATGATGACTCTTCATTGTATGTAAAATATGAAACATTTCACTTCCTACGTCAAGGCACGAAACCATGTTGGTTCGGGACCTCTCTAAAGAAGAGACTCTCTAAGGAATCTATCATTCTGTTCGTAAAAGGCGAACGATTGGCCAAACTTATCACTATTATCGCGACTACTATGTGATTAGAATTCTGCAACGTCTCGCCCGGGTCTGGTACCTCAACCTGGGGCATAATTCACGTAATCAGGCGACAAGCGCGTCGAATCATTTAAGACACTTACACATTTTCTTACATATTATGGCGCGTCGTAGCACGTCTCGACGTTCTATCGTGTTTATGTGTGTGAAAGCCCTAAGTGCTTTGACTCAATTACGTGAATTGGGGGCTTATCAATTCGTACCGCACTAGCGACAGTGTTTCTCATGGTCATCTTCCAGTTTATAGGATAAGGTAGCCAGTAGCCTTATGCATTTGACATTACCATCCCGCTACATGAATAGAAACGCACTACTAATATTTTTGGTGTCTACAGGCGGTAGTTTCTCTTATCATCAAAATCACCATCTCAAACCATCTGCTTGTTTGTTAAATAGTGAAATAAAATAAAACCTGACCTGAATCATTGAAGTCATCTGGGAAGCATAATAAAATAAACTGTTTAAAACAAATAAAATTTTATTTCGATTGCCTGACAATCTCCTCTCTTTCTTAAAGTCGATTGAAAACCCTTATAAATATCAGTTGTGATAAAAGACAACTTGGAACGTCCCTAGTATTTTGAAATTGTTCAGAATTACTTTAAATAGTAAATGTTAATAGTATTTTCACTTATTTCGGAAAGCAAGGGTATTGACTATATGTACAATTTTAAAGTATAATACGTATATATCGCGCAATATTCCTTTTTATTGCGAAAATATTTTAGTGACTTTTAATTTGAAAGATTGATTTACAAAGTGGTCCCACGTTTGCGATCTGCAAAGTGTTGGTAGAGTTCAGCAAAGTGTCGCGCCCAAAATTGTGACGTCGCTAGCCAGTACCACTTAGAAGCTTAGCGATAGACCACGGATTAAATGGATACGCCTTTCAAGACAATTTCTTAATTTTTCAGTGTAGCTTACAGTTACACACACACTCACAAATACAGAGTTATGCTACTTACCGGTGAAATAAAATCACTTCAAGGGTAATGTTTAAACCATGTCATCTCATTCGGTACGATAAAATAGTACAATATGATTTATTTCTATTTTTTCACTATATACTCGAGTATTCTTGTGGTCTGTGGGTAGAGCCAACATGCCGACTACTGCCAGAATGAGGTGACACCTATCGAGTTGACGTCACTACTGCGAAGGTTGATAACGTCACACAAGGATCGAAAAGAAAAGATCTGGCGAAGTGGGGGCTCGAGTCAGTCTGTGAAGCTTTGAAACTTGTATATAGTGTTACAACTTACAAGATAAATAATTTTTTCACCGCGATTTAGATTTGCTTGATTTTTATGTATTGTAGCGTTGAATATTGCTTGACCGTTACAGTAGCAACTTAAATTTTGCTACAATAGAATCAATGCTTGGCCCTGTGTCGTGTTCTGGTTGGAAGGTTTTTAAAATCATTAAATAGCAAACAAGCAAACGGCTCTCCTGATATAAGGAGACAACCATCGCCTGTGACACCAAAGATGTTAAGGGTGCGTTGCTATTCTTATGGTGGGGTCTTACCCCACCATAAGAATAGCAACGCACCCAACCACGTAGCATAAAATGTACACCGACCGAGTCAAGAATACATTTTCCAGTGCTTAAGTGTAATCATAAGTTTTTTCAAAATTGTTACAGTAGTTTTTGGATTATTATTGAATAAACAGAAACATTTTTACAATAAATTGACTAGTCATTATAAACTTGCTCGCTTCTAGACCGCGAGTGTTTTTTGGTTTAAAACGGACCCCAGTCAAAATAATTTGTGATTCATGGTCTAAGGCATTATATTCTAAACCTAGATATGTTTTTGAAAGCATTATATTCTGAACCATCTATAAATGATGGTTATGTCTGAGCACGAAGTAAATAAATATGTATCACATAAAATATGAATGTATGCAGTCCTAACAAATTTGCGTGTTATATGATCACGACAAACACTGATTGTGTCTCAATTGACATCAACTCAATAATTAAAGCAATCAGAAGAACCTTGAACGCGAACTTTTACTGCGTCTGATGAAAAAAGAACGTGGAACTCAGATTTATTGCTATATCAAAAATATTTAATATTTGAGCCGTGGTCTAACTGTTAACCGACTTGGTTCAGAGTGCTAAGTGTGAGTTTTTCTTTTCGCATTCGATCGTGAGCGCGTTTAGTGTTTACTAGGAATTTGTATGTGAATTGTACAGCGCCACCTAGTGGTAAACGTGAGAAACCAGTTTACTACTAGATGGCGCTGTACAAATCACATACAAATTCCTAGTAAACTCGAAACGCGCTCACGATCGAATGCGAAAAAAAAACTCACACTTAGAACTCAGATCGTAACTCCCGTGTTCAATCTCCGAGTCGTGCCGTTATCGTTGTATGCTAATAGATGTTTTTTTAAATGAACTTAAACAGTTGGTCCAAATGACTGTTACTACGAAACCAGCCTTTTTGGGTGAGTAAAATGCTCAGCCAGAATTTAAGTTCAGTGGGCTTAGATCACGCCTTGCCTCCTGTGAGATTGAGCCTCGGCTTAGGGCAGTATTATGACGGATTGTTCCGACATTCGCTGTTCCGACATGGTTTCTGCTAACCATTAGCAACTTTCTATTAGTTAAATCCAACTTTTAATAGAAATTTAATTTTTATTCTTCGTGATATTGAAGGATCTATAAAAATAGAGACTCTTCTCTTCATAAATAAAACAAACTCTTTAAAAACTCCTAAAAATCTTCATAAATAAAACGAAAATCGCATTTTTTAAGTTACGACAACTTAAGTCTATATCCGACGATTTCTAGCATAATTATTGTTAACTAGTACACAAAACACATGCGTATAATTTCCTTCCTTTGGGGTTAGATCAATTCGTGTAATTATTAATTAATCTAGCAATCGAGTGATTCATAGCTTTTTTTCATGATAAACGTGACTTTATTTGTAATATTCTACAGTCCGCTTCAAAGACGCTGTAAAAATATTACTTGAAAAACTAATATTTAGAAGTCCGCAGTCTAAGTTTCTGAACAAACGTTAGACTTATTACGCCGCTGCTGTTTCCTACTACATAGTTTTATGAAGTCTGTTTTCTTAGTTTAAAATTAAAATAAATACAAAGTAAAAACTAAAAAGAAATAATAATAATGAGGCGTCCCACAGTTTGTTTGGATATTAATGCCAGATTTATACAACCCGTCATAATAGTTCCTACAACGAATGATGGGTATTCGTTGTAGTAACTGTTACCTACAAATTTAAATATAACGAGGCGTTTAACAAATTGATTGGACATTTGGTAATTTGAAATTATAGTTTACGCCTCGTAGTAAATGTTAATAGTAGTAATCAAAACGAGTCATTTTACTAATAAAGATATACCTAACCATTAGATATTACTGACATGTTTAAATATGAAGTCGCTGCTTTCATCACTTTTCATCTCACTGACTATTTATTTTATTTATTTATTCATACATTACTTGGAACATGATATAATAAGAGATGTTAATCTAAGAGATCAATATAACAAACTATTTTTTTAAATAGCTCGTCATATCCTCAGTGATCTTGTGGCATCAACTTCCATAAAAACATCACTATAAAAAATATTTGGACGAGCGTTATAATTCATAACCAACAAAATAGTCTGGAATTTTTATTTCTAGGTGATATATATCCTAAAATAAAATATTAAAGATTAAAAGTAAGTAATCAGTAGCGAAATAACGGCAAACGCTCTGCTGACTCAAAATTCTATTTTATTTTATTTTTATATTGATAAAATATGTTTTTTATTATTATTTCAACGTATCTAAAGTACGTTGGCTAAATTCGTCACCAACTCTTGTACTATAACTGCTGTTCAATTCCTGGCTTATAATTACTGAGCAGTATACAGGCAACATTTATCTAAATTACAAGCGGACCCAGCAGGTATTGTTATAACCAAACTCGATACCAGAGCCACCTACCTAGGTAGGTGGCTCTATTAGTCGATGATATTAGTAAAAAAAATAAATGAGACTATTTATAAAAAATATCGTATTTTAAAATGCCCGTATTTATCAACAAATTTCTCTAAAATTAAGCAAATAATTTAAACCGGACATCACCACATCGCATCAGTGGCAGCAATGTCTGTGGCGGCCGTTTTACTCACACTCAATGTGTCACATTTTGTGTTTCCATTGATAATATTTGAAAATATTATTTAAAACTAATTATTTTTATCGGCCAAATTTATCTATCGATAGCCATAGAATGATTACATATTTATATGATCGTATTAAGGTACCAACTTGGAATCAAGTAACGCCTTTAACAATTGCTCAGTGTTTTGTTATTCACTACATAAAAATTTTAGCACTCAAGACTTATTTTTCTTTATTATTCATTTTTTTACAGATATCGCTACCACTTGAACAACGCCGTAACGCCACGAGCTTATACAACCCAATGACTGTCGCTGAGCTGCAACAGAAGTTCCCTAAGTAAGTCAGTGCATCCATACAGTGGGGTAAAGCGAAAAAAAAATTTTGTTCTTCTTGGATTGGGTGTGTAATATTTTGAGTCTGATGAAAAAGAACATTTTTAAGCAAAAAAATTATTAATAATGAGTTGGTGCACATCACACTGACTTGAAAAATTAATAATATTAAAAAAAACGAAGATAGTCATGAGGACTGCCGACAGAAGTGAAAATTTAAAACTCTATTTTGAATTCTCAAACTGATTGTAATTTAAAAAAAAATAAAAGAAAAACCACTTGCTCGTATCCCCAAGAGGTAGGTAGGTTGGTGTCACAATGTGATAGATGGCATGCCTATCGCCAACCGAGCACTTATCGGATCCTGGGCATTATTTTAATGTAAAAAAATGCATAAACTCATTAGACCGTGGGACAGGAATATTTTTATTTTTAAATAACAAGTTGAATTTTTGTAAATAGCGTCATTTTAATGAGTCGCCCAAATTTTCTTTTTTCGAAAAATCTCGAATAAAAGTATTGTAAGATATTATTAGAAGCAACAAAAATATATGGAGAAAAGAATACCCCAGTTAATAAACAATATATTATTTTTCAATCTTGTATTTTATTTTTTAACCTTTAAAAAAACGTGCTCTATTTTTTTCAAAAAAAAAAATGTGGTCATCCCTACTCATGGCTCTCAACATGTGACGCCGATTCCGGTGACTCTTGACACTACTTTCGAACAGCATTCGACCAATGAAAAAACAAATTCTATTTGGAAATTTATCAGCAAGATGTAAACAGTGTGACAAAATATAAAAATGCCACAGTGCCACCGCTTTATTTTTATTAGAAAATTTAATTTCTTTTTCATTTAATACTAAAAATAATGTTATGGGTCTTCAAAAATGTCAATCTGGTGAAAAAAAAAATCAATTAATGAGAATAAGTTTTTTATACATATATATATATATATATATATATATATATATATATATATATATATATATATATATATATATATATATATATATACATATATATACATATATATATATATATATATATATATATATATATATATATATATATATATATATATCTACTACCTAGTAGCCACAATGGTACCCAATCGGTCGCCTTTTACGACCTGCCTGGTGCCTATTCTACAAAGGAGCCCGGAACCAAGACGGGGGAAGATTCTCCTCCTCTCTCTCTCTCTCATAAGAGTTGTACGCCGTACGGTGTGCGCGTGTTCCTTCACTAATTAATCGAAAGGAACTTCGTCCCATCCGGGTGTCCTTGGACACTTCTCAAGTTTTTTCACAATAGCTTGGTAGTTACTATTATAATTCAAGAGTAAATGTGTCCTACACGTAAAGTGGAAACTTTTCTTATTTCGATACTCCAAAGTTGTACTTTTTTACGGCTACAATTTTCTGATCTATTTAACTTTATTAGTTACCGGTTTCGAAAATTTTTGAAAAGAGAAAAGATAGTTGTCTCGTCATAACGAAACTGTTCACAAAAATTCCACTTGTTATTAATCAAAAATAAAAATGTACAGTAAAAATAAAAATAAAAATGTACAGTCGGCGCGCGAGCTCCGAGGAATTTTCCGGAATGTTGACGTGCAGTGAATTAGTCGATATTACACAGAGCACACCCGCCCCTACCTCAGTCCCCGATTCCTCGGAGCTCGCGTGCGGACTGTACTGCTGTTGCTCTGTCAAAAATAAATCTCATATTCCAAACGGGTTGGACAAATATTTTGTGTTATAAAGAAGTGGCAGTTTCTTTTGTTTGATATATCTTTAATTATAACATTTGTTTCAGGATTCCCTGGTTAACTTACATCAACCGTCTCTTGGCACCTCATGTGGAAGTCGGCCTCGACGAAGTGGCCATTGTTAATGTTCCCAAATACATTACAAGTCTTGAGGTCATTACATTTTACTTATTTATTTATCTTTATTGTATACCTAGGTTGATAAAAATCTGAAATTAATGCCTGGCATCTCCACCAGTTAACCTTTAAGCCAACAGAAAGTAGGCATGCGGTGCCTCCGAATAGGCATAACACATTTCACAAATGTAAAATATCATTTCAAATGCATTTTCATATATCGCATTTGCTCTCTTCATTTGGTCAGTGAAATTTCACGTTCAATGAAATCTTCCGATGCATATAGGAGCAGCAGTTGTTATAATTATTCATTCTTCATCATTGACGGTCGGTTTGTTCGGTTATATGACGTTCGAATAATTTATGTGTGAAAACCACTGCGAGCAAAATTTCACACGTGAAATCATTATGATTTTTGTTTTATTTCATCAAATAAAAATGAATTAAATGTAGCAGTTATTTCCATGCCTACTTATGGCCATTTGCACTAACATTGTCTCAGCTTAGGAAAATCCTAAATAGCATGCTGTCACTTCTTACTTAAATGAAAAGAATGTGACAGCATACTATTTAGGATTCTCTTATGCTAAGACAATATTAATGCAATTGGCCATTAACATCGTCTTAATGATGAAAGTAACATAAGGCTAATAGTTCCACCTGACTGCGCCAGAAAGACGGCTCTGGAGCTTAAACAGCTTGATATATTTAAGCTTCAGAGTAATGTCATTAGTCTTGATTATGAGAGTGACAGATTATGTAATTTTTTACTCGCTTGCGAAGGAGGGTTATGCTTTTTGTGGATCAGGTCGTAGTTGGATTCATGATTTTTATAATTTCTTGTTTGAATAATACAGGAGCTTTTGGAAAAAACACCAAAGCGAGTGCAGGCGAATTACGTGATGTGGCGCGTCGCTGGAGCCTCTGTCTCTTACCTCACTGAAAACTTACGAAGACGCCAACTTGCTTATGTGACTGCTCTCTCTGGAAAGACTGAACGAGAAAGCCGTTGGAAGGAGTGTGCTGACACTACTAGTGTCAGGTAATTAGTTTTGTAGTTTTTCAAGGTTCAACATTTGGTCCTATACTTTTTATAACGTGTAAAAACGATTTTTTTGTCCAAATCAGTCTAGATTTCATTCCTCAGTAGACACATATATTGTGTACAAATTAATATTTAAGTTTTTTTTTATTTTAATTAAAAACTGCTAGCTATATTTTAGTACTAGCTGACCCGGCAAACGTTGTTTTGCTAAATATATTTATAACAGTATTTCTCTACTATATTGTAATGGATGTTATTATACATATAAACCTTTCTCTTAAATTAGCCTATCTATTAAAAAACGCATCAAAATCCGTTGCGCAGTTTTAAATATCTAAGAATACATAGAGACAGACAGCGGAAAGATATTCTAGTACAAATAGCAAGATCTCACTCCTCGAGACATTTATTTCTCTTAAATAAATACTTTAGCGTAGCGATGATGTTGCCTCTGTCTTATCTGATCATCGCCTCTGTCTTTACGGTGCCTTATATGGATATTTAAATTGTGTTTCTTTTAATTTTGTTTGGTTAGCTGCTACTAAGCTTCCCTTCCTGTCATGTTCTCAAAGTTGTGATGTGTGATATGATCAATTATGTTTATATATTTTATAACAAGTTATCCAGTAGATTTTTTTGTTATTTTAATCAGAATTTTCTTTAACCAAGTATTCTTTTTACTACACTATATATTTTACCATAGATACAAGGTACATTAATAAACTCTTCTTCAATATCCTTCTCCTCTACAGTTAAACTATACATGGCTATGTTGCTATGCCACAGTTTGAGTAGTTAGAAGTGTCTTTACATATGATAGATTATTTTTTTTTACTATTTCAGTATGTCAATAGCTGTAGGAGCGCTCTACATCAGGAAATATTTCAATGAGAACTCAAAAGCCAACGCTTTAGAAATGGTCAATGATATAAGGTACGTATACATAAAACAAGTAAGCTATTTGCGCAGCAAGGTTTAGTGAGAAGTTCACAAAGTTATGAATGATGATTAGTTAACTGTATAAGAAAGAGATATTATATTATAGACTTTTCGCTGTTTTTAAACCCATAGAAATTGGAAAACTATGTTCTTATACAAAAGTTAATTATTGTACAAAAATAATTCAAAAGGAAATATTTATATAAATTTTGTAGGTTTTCTCAGATTCAAATTTCAACATTCGGTAGCAAACAAGTAATGACTCTCCTGATGAAAAGAGAAACTGTCGCTTATGGACACCAAATGTTTGATGATGGTGCGTTGCTATCCGTATAGCGCGATAGTAATGTCAATGTATAATTCTATCTGCTGTCTCACCGTCCAAACTAAACACAACATTGACGCTATTACGGCGGGAGTAAGTAAGATAATTATCGAAAACCGTTAAAGGTACTGCGAAACTTCACAAATAGATAGTCATGATGATAGTGACACTTATAGGCAATCGGCCGCCTTTTACGAATTGTCTGAGAGAATGGAGAATAGTTTATTTATGTATATTTTTTTTTTATATCATGAGATAGCAAACAAGCAGATGGGTATCCTGATGGAAAGAGTCAACCATCGCCTATAGACACCAAAGATGTTAATGATGCGTTGCTATCTTGTGGCGAGGTCTAATGCCACATGCATAAGTTTACCGGCTACCTTACCCTCCAAACCGGAACACGACAGCGACAAGAACTGACGCTATTGCGGCAGGAATAGGTAAGGCGGTGGTACCACACCCGGGCGAGACAATGCAGAACTCTACCACCTAGTAGCCACGATGGTAGTGACTCGATAGCCAATCGGTCGCCTTTTACGACCTGCCTGGCAGAACGGCAGTTGGCCTATTCTTCAAACGAGGCCGGGACCAACACGGTGAACCAACCAACTCGAGAGAAGGCCTTATATTATAATATTTTAGAAAAAAATAACATTTTTTTATCTAATTACTGTGAACGTATGCATGAATATGATTGAGAATACTTACAAAAAACAAATTGAGTGAAGCATATTATATTATTAACTTTAGGCAACAGTTCCGCAAAACTTTAACGGAAGTGGACTGGATGGACGACTTGACCAGGCAGGAGGCGTTGGAGAAGGCGGACTCCATGGCGTCTCACATCGCGTACCCCAACGAAATGCTGGACAATGAGAAGCTGACTGAGTTCTACTCTGGTGTAAGTATTACTGTTACGCTTTTTACAGCTTTTCGTAGACATATATAGGCTGAGTGGTAAAGACTGTAGGTACACGGGTGTTCAGTACTCGATTTCTCGGAATTTGTAGGAATTTATATGTGAATTTGTATGTGATTAGTACAGCGCCACCTAGTGATAAACTGGTTTCTCACGTTTACCACTAGGTGGCGCTGTACAAATCACATACAAATTCCTAGTAAACTCCAAATGCGCTCACGATCGAATGCGAAAAGAAAAACTCACACTTAGCACTCTGATATCAATGTGGCGCCATGGATTTGAAATAAAACTAGCACCGACCAATCAGCTCACCAGCGTCTATAGCAGAAATGTCGGTCGGACATTTTTCCGCGAAGTCTCTATCCACTTAGGAGCTTCGTTCTAAAAACGTTCTTGCCTCCCTTACAATACAGTGTTTTGTTGTCCAGCTGGAGATGTCATCGGACAAACTGATGGAGTCGGTGCTGAACTTGACGCTGTTTGGCACTGAATACCTGTTCAGCAAGCTGCGTGAACCTGTCAACAAGACCGACTGGGTCACACATGGCCGCCCTGCCATCGTCAACGCATTCTACTCCTCCATAGAGAACAGCATACGTAAGCTAACAATATCACGTCTTTTGTAAGTAGTGTCAAGTAATGTCAAGTAAAAACTTCTTTAGGCACGTTTGGCAATTTTTGAGATAGAAAAAAAACCATTGAACTCGAATCATTTCTCCCCGTGTTGGTCCCGGGCTTCTTTGAAGAATAGGCTAACTGCCGTTCTGCCAGGCAGATCGTAAAAGGCGACTGAGTGGCTATGCGCGTCACTACCATTGTGACTCCTAGGTGGTAGAGTTCTGCATCGGCTCGACCGGGTCTGGTACCACCGCCTTACCTATTCCTGCCGCAATAGCGTCAGTGCTTGTCACCGTCGTGTTCCGGTTTGGAGGGTAAGGTAGCCGGTAAACTTATGCATGTGGCATTAGACCTAGTCACAAGATAGCAACGCACCATTAACAACTTTGTTGTCTATAAGCGATGGTTGACTCTTTTCACCAGGAGACTCAGCTGCTTATTTGCTATCTTATGATATAAAAAAAAATCATGTGGTGTAACCGATACCTCTGTATATGTTAATTGTACATTTATTGTATATGTACGTACAGACTCAGTGGCAAAATAACTGGGAGTGGGAAGGTAACGTAAAGGTATGAGGACGTACGGGGAAAGATAGAGGCAATATCACACACAAGTTATGTACTCAACGCACGTTTCATTTCGCAACCGAAGCATCTTCAGGAGAGTCGAATAGCACTTCACTGTATGAAGGGTGAAGCATTAAAGCAGGTACCATAATTGCAACGATGTCACTCACGACACGTCATCATTGCTCAAAATGCTAATTGTTTGCTTTTTACGAACTGCCTGGCAAATTGGCAGACAGGCTATTCTTCAAAGGGGGTCCGGACCAAAACGTAGAATATTATGATTATTTTTTCTTTCAAGTGTATATTTGTTTTTTTTTTGTGAAAGTTTCGATTAGGTTATTTGTGTTAGATATGGCTAAATCAATAACATCGCGCCATGTTTCTTATCAGGGTAATATTCGGTTTATTACGATGTAATGTTCTGTCTATAAGAATGGCTCCGTGGAAATATATCTTGTAATTATTATTTACCAGAGTTCCCGGCCGGTATTCTCCAAGGCGCGTTCTTCTCTGCCAAGCGGCCCGCCTACATGAACTACGGAGCTATCGGCTTTGTGATTGGCCACGAGATCACGCACGGATTCGACGATCAGGTAACAAACATACCTACGAAATAGATTGCCTCGATGGTTAGAACATTGGTTCATAAAACGCTAACTTGAATTCAAAAATTGTTTTTTTTTTAGTTGTAGTTGATTAGATTCTAATAACACTTTTATCTACAAATGAAGACGGAAACCCTTCCATTCAGTCTTGGGCCCTCTTGTAATAAGATGAAAATTATGTCAATTAATAGTCATGTTAATATTATATAAAAATTGAGAATTTTACATATTTTAGCAATCTGAGAACAGAGATATAAAATATTCAGTAAAGTGAGGTTACTGTACTATGGTATA
The DNA here is from genome assembly GCA_036924255.1 of Apodemia mormo. NCBI lineage: Eukaryota > Metazoa > Arthropoda > Insecta > Lepidoptera > Riodinidae > Apodemia > Apodemia mormo. The sequence continues at coordinate 3,396,173 of JAUPFN010000004.1, forward strand.
ATCTAACCGTTTACTATACAGTAATACCCCGGACTTACGCGATAGGTGGGACCGAGCGCTATCCGCGTAAGTCGAATTCGCGTAAGTCGGGGTACAATTTTGCATATACCTATAAAGTCATACAAAGTATGTTTAATTGGGACCGGAGACTATAATTTAGGAAATATAAAACAATAATTTAGGAAATAAATTTTAATTTAATTCTAGATGGTATGACAAACTATATTAATAAAATGTATAAACACAATCTGAAGTTATTTTGATGTAGAAGGTTAAATCGCGAAGAAAATTAAATCGCGAAGAAAATTAAATCGCGTAACTCCGAATTCGCGTAAGTCGAGGTAGCGTAAGTCGGGGTATTACTGTATAATATGAGTAACTGATACTTGTGACAGAGGAAACCATGTTTCATGTTTATAAATTGACTCAATATTAAAACATAGATTTTTGGAAATCACAAATTGCAGATAGACTCCACACTTACGTATATACTCTTTGGCCACCATGTACCTACCTTTGACAAGAGTAAGATAAGGACTTGACATTAATTTCCATATAAAATCAACATTATAAAAATTGCATGCATTGAATACCTGAACATATAAAAATGGCTTTATCTCTATCTAACAAGTTCGAATTTTCATAATAGACAAGGCTACAAAAATTTTGTCAGTGCTCTAATTTCAAATCATTTAAGAAAATATCGACACCTTCAACAGCTTGCAGCCAATACGCCATTACTAAAATACGCTGTCAATGTATGTAAAATGTTAAATAACCCTTTGTTTGCAAAATATTAAATTGATTTGAGCGTTTATTTGTATTTTTTTATAATTTTATTGTGTACTTTAAATCTAAAATAAAAACTAATTGTTAAAGTAACATGCCCAATTGTTATGTAGATAGTAAACAGCTGTTCTTAAGACCGCCATTACTCGGGACGAAATTACACGGTTTTCCCTCAGTTATTTCATTCATATCTAGTAATAGTTAACTGAGAGAACATACCAACAACATGAAGCGTTGTGGCTAGCCGCAAATGACTGTAAGCAAACAAAGGAAATTGTGCCAACCCTTTCGAAAAACCTAACACAACGCATAATGAAACTCAAAAGAGATGAATTAAGAATAGTTGTGGGCACAATAACAGGACATTGCCATCTAAACCGACACCTATTTAACATAGGTGTGACAGACAGCCCTTTATGCCGCGGCTGCATGGAGGAACAGGAAACCACTACTCACGTTCTCCTTGAGTGCAGGATTGTGGCCGAACAACGGGCACGTATACTGAATAACCCAAAAACTCCTAAAGAAGCATGTTAAAACATAAGCCGTCTAATAGCTTCTGGAAGGAGTTAAGATGGCTGGAATAGACATAGCCAGCTACGTACAAAGGCTCAAGTGGCTAAGTGCGGAAAATAAAATGGCAAAAAAAATCTAGTAATAGTTTCCTTCATCTAAGGTACCTACCTAAAATAGCGAGGAGTGAAGTCCACGAATTTCGCATTGTCAGCGATGTCAGTTATAATCAATGACCTGTATAATAGTCATTGATAGGGTATTTTATATCAATGATAATAGTGGTAATATTATACACGTCATTGGTTATAATTATCACTTTAGCTGTATCAAATTTACAGACAGTAAATCGCATTAAATTTGATGTAATGTAATCAATCGATTAATGAATGAATGATCATTATACCACATGCATAAGTCTACCGGCTACCTTGCCTCCAAACCAAAACACGATAATTACAAACATTTTGAAAAACCGGGACACTATTGTGGCAGGAATAAATAAGTCGTTGATACCATAACCGAGACGAGACGTTGCGGAACTTTACCACTAGTAGTCACGATGACAGTGACCCGTATAGCCAATACGTGCGCCTTTTACGAACTGCTTGGCAGAATGATAGGCGGCCTATTCTTTAAAGCGTGCCTAAACTAACATGGGGCAAAGGCTACATTTTATCGGAATTTTCCCGCGGCTTTGAGACGTATGCAGGTAATATCGCGGGAAACGACTGATTATAAAATAAAATAAAATCTATGAGCTTATAGAGTTCGTATTGTGCAATAAAATACCACTTATATGAAAAACCATGTATTTATAACACAAATGTACAATACACCACAATGCAATACGCACACTAATAACACTCACTATATTTTAGTGTTACTCACCGTACCGTGTCACTCACTATATTTAGGTTTAGTGATTAAACCAAATTACTAAACTAACACACTTCTCGTATCACTTTTCACTGTACTATATTACTTTATAATGATCGTCCGAACTTTAGATTCCGAATCGCTTTATAACACTGCTATTCGCCAACCGTCCTTATTTATACACAAGGTAAATTTTGACCATGTTCCCGAAAATTCAGTAAACGAATCGTAAACAACTTAGGTGTAAATAAAAGATAGTACACGCTATTTTCACTCTTATTCCCAATCCGAGAAGGTCAATTATGGCATAGCTGTTTGGGTAACGGCAGCTATTGTTTTTCGATAGAAGCAGCTATCACTTTCTTAATTTCTAGATTTTTTTTTGTGTTCTCACTCTTCACTTTTCTAGATAATTCGCACAGTATGCTTTGTTTCGTACTACAGGGCCGTCAATTCGACAAAAATGGCAATCTTATAGACTGGTGGCAAGAATCAACCAAGCAGAAGTACTTAGAGAAGGCCAAGTGTATCATCGACCAGTACTCCAACTACACCGTCAATGAAGTCGGTATGAAGGTACGAAACGTTCAGATATTTACAAAGTTTTTGTTATTTTTTATTTATCATAGGATATATTTATTCTATGACTAGCGGACTCGCGCAGCTTCGCCCGCGAGTAGATTAACATGTCGTCCAGATAGTTTTTCATACAAATTTCATCCCCTATTTCAACCTTTAAGGATTGATTTTTGAAAAAAAAATTCTATGTTTGATCCCGCCTCTTCAACTACTTCCATGCTTAATTTCATGAAAATTGGGCCAGCGGTTTAGCCGTGAAAGCTTAAAAGACAGATAGACAGACAGACTTTCGCATTTATAATATTAGCATGGATAAATAGAAATGTGAATTTTCTTAATATTTTTTTTCTTTTTTTATATTATAATTCTTTTTTTATATTATATAGACTTTCCAGTTCTTTTTTTTTATATATATCATAAGATAGCAAACAAGCAGATGGATCTCCTGATGGAAAGATTCCACCATCGCCTATAGACAACAAAAATGTTAATGGTGCGTTGTTATTTTGTGGTGAGGTCTTGCATTAGCATCCGTGTGACGGCGATTTAATGTCTCATTTTTAAGTATTTTAAACGCGCAAACAATACTCGGATGACTCGTGTATACGAGCTTCAACCAAGATTCGATCCCAAAAGGGACAATCGTGAAACGCGCGTCTTCTGCGCGTATACGTGCCATACAGACGTGCTATAGTCACATGTAGCTACCGCGTTTTCATCAGAAACTCTTCAGTTGTACAATGGCGTCAGTTGATAAGTGCTTAAATACTATTTTTAAATATTTTTATTTAAAATATAATTGTAACTATGGCGCAATGGCGTGAGCGCGAGCGTTCTCTTCCGTGTTTTGTACGCGCGTTTCTATTACCTCGCGAACGCGACTTTAAGCGCCTCATGCGCGCGTTCCTAAAACGCGCGTTGTCTGTGCGTCTAAAATACGCCGTGTGCTGACGGCTTACGAAAATGTGTAAGAACTTGCAATGGCTGATGCATATCGATATTTTGGTATATCGATAAAACGGAATGCAATATGGACCGTGGTCCCACGAGCAAACATTTTTTTGATTAATAATAAGCTGATTTTTTGTGAACAGCTTCGTTTTGACGAGACAGCTATCTATCTTTTACATCTTCAAAAAAACTCAAATTGGATAACGAATAAAGTTACGGGGCTTTGAAAATTTTTAATCAGAGGAGGAAAAATATCTATTAATAACAATATATATCTTTCGACTTTATCCACTTGAAAATATTATAAAAAATACGATGAAACTTTTGTCCTATACATTCGATGGTTTTTCTGACAAGTCCTCCGCTCTAAAGTTTCGGAATTATGAGATTCTTAAATTGATATTAATCAATTTAAAAACAACCTAATTTTCTTACAATAGCTTGTTAATTATTATTTAAATTCAAAGGGAACTTTGTCCTTCACGTAAAGTGGAAACTTTTCTTAGTCCGACACTCTAAACTTTTCTTTTTTATCTATCTGTACTAGTTACCCCATTCGAGATTTTTCGACGTAGAAAAGATGGTTGTCTCGTCAAAAAGCTTTCCACAAAAACTCAGCTTGTTATTAATCAAAAAAGTTTGTTCATGGGACCTCAGTCCTATAATATGTTTTATGTTTTTTTTTATTATATATCATAAGATAGCAAACAAGCAGATGGGTCTCCTGATGGAAAGAGTCAACCATCGCCTATAGACACCAAAGATGTTAATGGTGCGTTACTATCTTGTGGCGAGGTCTAACGCCACATGCCACATGTCCATATGTTGTCTTTAAACAACAAAGATTTAAAATGTAAACAAACTTGTCCATCTATTGTAATGTCGCTACACTTTTAGGTGCCAATTTACAGTTTTGTAATAGGTACGAAGCGGATACCTACCCGCTTCTTATAATATATGGCTACAAAACAATAATAAGTGATATCCGAGTGAGGCCACCACGAGTCAATAGTTATAATAATAACTTTTTTAGCTTAACGGTGTGAACACACAAGGTGAAAATATCGCAGACAACGGCGGTATCAAGGAAGCGTACTACGCGTACCAAGCGTGGACGCAAAGACACGGCGAAGAGCCTCGATTGCCTGGCCTCGAGAGTTACTCACCGAAGCAGGTACGCAAATATTTATCTTTACGCCAGAACCCTTACGGAGTAGGTAGAGAGAACTGATTGCCATATCTCATTCTTGCAAATTTGTCGTTCCTTCTCCACATTAATTGGTATGAAGAGAACAAACACGCCGGTTGCGAAGACTCTTGACATCATCCTCGGATAGTACCCGATCAATCTGATCATGGTACGTCAGTCTTAGTTTTGCATTTGTATCCGAGCACATTTGCATTATGTATTAGATACACGAATAATATACCTACTTAATGAGTAAATGACCGTCCCGTTGGTCGAGTGGTTAGCGACCCTGACTGCGCAATCGACGGGGCTCGGGTTCGATCCCCGACGGCGACAAGCATTTGTGTGATGAGCACAAATGTTTGTATTTCCGGGTTTGGGTGTTTATTAAATATATTCCAGTATTTATATATGTATTTCTATGTAATAGTATCGTTGACTAACACCCATAACACAAGCAAATAATTCGCTTACTTTGGGGTTAGATCAGTAAGTGTAATTTGTCCCGTGAATATTTATTTGTTTATTATTTATTTAAATGACTATTTTTATAGAAGGGTTCAACTCTTCTATAAAAAAAACCATTCGCTCACTTAACAGTGGGGGTAAACAAACATATACAGGTTGATAGTAAAAATTGCACATACTGAATGAGTATTAAACACCCCAGTACTGGATTCTGACATCAAAAATATAAAGGAATAGTTCATAATTTATTAATTAATACAATATTTATTAATAAATAACACTTGTACTGTTTCACAATAAGGTCTATATGTAATTTCCAACTGCTTACACAAGTATCCTCAGGATATTCACAGTTACGAAAAAAGGAATTATCTACCTAAATTTTGGCCTAATTATAAAAAAAATGAAGTTCTGTGCAGGATAACGAAGTTTATTGTTTATAAAAAGCAATTTTCTGCGCTGGCACAAATCAAGCCGTGCACCTGTCATCCGCATGGTGACCATTTTTTTTAAATGTCACTAATTTCGTAGTTCGAACTATGGAGTTAAGCAATATTATTTTTCATTATATTTTTATTGGTTCCATATTATGTCCATAAACTATCGTGTCGTACGATATGTTCAATATTTTACCAGTCAACCTGTATAAATATACGACGTGTCAAAAATGCGCACACTATGAAACACGTAAGGAAACATGCAAATAGTATTTTTAAATTAAACCATAAATTCGGTACAGAAAATCGCCTCTGTGGTCTAGTGGTCCAACGTTGGCGTCGACCACATGAGGTCCCGGGTTCGATTCCCGGGTCGGGCATTTAACAAATGTTTTTTCAGTTTTCTGAGAAACACAAAGTTGGCCGGGATTGGAAAGTGCCCGGTTGGCGATAGGCTTGCCACCTAGCACATTTGTGGGACCAAGTATCTTCAGCTAATCGTGGGTGCACTTGTTGTACTTCTGCCTACCCCTTCGGGGATACGGGCGTGAAGATACCTAAAATCATTTATCCTGATTTTAAATGTTATTTTTATACGGATTAAACTGGATATGACTAAGACAATTTCTAAGTTGTCAGTGTCGTTTGTATTTACACGGAGGAATACAGTATTATAATATTTATGGATGAAGTCAGATCACTTCAGAGGTATTCCCTAAGCCTTAGCATTTTATGCGACACGATAAAATAGCACAATACGGCATATATTTCTATTTTTTACATTATAATATATTTACAAGCGTTGGACATTTACGAGCGATTACGTATTTTGCGACCAACACCGTGTCTATTAGTATTTGTGTGGTCTGTGTTTTTCATGACTTCATTTGTCCTAAGTATTGGTGAAAGTATGTTTTTCTTAGATATATATATATATATATATATATATATATATATATATATATATATATATATATATATATATATATTTATATTAAAAGATAGCAAACAGGTAGATGGGTCTCCTGATGGAAAGAGTCAACCATCGCCTATAGACACTAAAGATGTTAATGGTGCGTTGCTATCTTGTCTGATGCCACATGCATAAGTTTACCGACTACTTTAACCTCCAAACCTGAACACGACAGTGACAAGCACTGACCCTATTGTGGCAGGAACAGGCAAGGCAGTGGTACCAGACCCGGGCGAGACAATGCAGAACTCTACCACCTAGTAAACATTTGTAAATTTAAAGATTTAAATACTTTTTAGGGCCTATTTAGACTATGGTTTATTTTTTATTTGCATCAACTATGCGAAAGGTGTACGATTACTTTTCTTTTTAATTATTTATTTATAAAAAAACATACGTTAAAAATGTTTGCAATGGATTCGGAAGGCTCTGTTTTCTCCACCAACTACTTTTCGCTCTTACATATAATTCTGTGACAGGTCGTATAAATATACAGCCTGTCATGTTTGTAATCATAAATTGTGTTTGCAGTTGTTCTGGTTGAGCGCAGCAAATACATGGTGTTCAGTATACCGTAACGAGGCCATTAAACTCCGCATCACTACTGGGTTCCACGCGCCAGGGCGGTTCCGCGTCGTGGGCCCCATGTCCAACATGGAGGAGTTCGCGGAGGATTTCAAGTGTCCCGTGGGATCACCCATGAATCCCTTCAAAAAGTGCAAAGTATGGTAATGGTAAAACACACGCCGAGCTCAACACTACGCTCTCTCGGCACTTCGCTGAATGACCCTCGTGGTACGTGCGTTTTGGAGAACCGAAACGCTTTGCTTTCTGAGGGTGCTTTCACATGGTTGGTAAGCCTTCCAATAACTTCAAACACAATATAGTACGATTCAGATAAGTATGCCGCTCAAATGTTAGTACAAATGTAGCTAGCGATAATTTCGCGCTTGGAGTTGGGGAATATCATTAATGAATGGACGAACGTCTTTTTAGAGAGGCAAACATATTTGGTTCGTATAGTATTTAAAATTAATAAACCAGAGTAAAATGAAAAATATTTAAACGCGAAGGACTTCATTTTTTATTTCAATGCAATTTTTTTAATCTGTAATTTTTAATGTTTTCATCAATAATACGGATTTAAATGTTATAATCTGTACCTTAATACATTACGATCAAGCTGAGAATTTAAGCGTCAATTACTGCTTTCAATCAGCTTCCATTTTATAAATAGTGGCAAGTACAAGTACATGTTACATAAAAAATATTTAACTAAGGTATCATGAGTGCCGCTAGTAAAGAGGATAATAAAATGACAAATTGTTTATTGAAAAAGTAATGAGCAAAGTAACCTAACAGCAACCTACACGCCTTCAGTTTTTACTCAAACAGAAATTTAATATATTTTTTTTATATTTTCTTTCCGGATAGGAGGATGCAAGTGTACCCACTTGTATCCTGCGGCCAGAGTCCTGCATGTCAGGTATTGATTTTATTATTTTTTCAAAAGATACAATTGTCTAGGGAAATAAGGGGAACTTTATTTAAATTGCAATTTTTTTCCAAACCCATTTAAGATATGCGAAATAAATTAATATATACAAGAATATAATAGATACTTCTTTATTAAATGTGGAATACAAAAAGTTACAAGCGTAGTTTATATTCTTATCTTGATCACGTAATGTGGGGTCGGTTAACAAAGTCATATTTGACCAAATTTATTAACCATTTGAACGCAGTCTGTTGGGTCCACTGTGCGGAGTTTCGAATGTTCGTGTCAAATTTAGATGTTGTACATAGAAATAAATGTTTTAGACGCGTTTTCTCTGTCAATTGTAATTTCCTGTGAGACTTAGACTGACTGTATTGTGATTCTGTCTGCGCAAGTATTTTTCTCTTCTCACTAACCAACATTTGTGTTACTTAATGTATGTACGTGTGCACAAACCTTTAGTAATAATTACATACTTGCATAACCTTTTCTATAACGCATCGTATGACGAAAAATAGACATAGGAAATTTATTATTTTTATAAAATTATAATGTCATTAGTAATTCAAGATAAAAATAAAGTTTTAAGCTAAATTTATACTACCATATTACACGGTGTATACTTGAACTTTGGTAGCAACTGTAACGAGTGTCTCTTGTTATGACATTTTTATTTATACAGAATGATTGGTAAAGTATTGTACACATTGAAAAACACAGTAGTTAATAGTCATAAGCAATGAAAATATAATAAAAAGAAAATATGTCTTAATCACATAGTACCTATACCACAACAAAATTAGTGAAATAATATTCAAAAAGTATGATCACTTACAATGTACTATTACCCGCTAGTCTCGAGCTTGGTACATCGCTGTTTATACTTTATAAACAATGCACTTCTATGCGCTGTGTATTACGGACACCTGCATTCGTACTTTTTTTTTAATTGGAAAATTAGGGAACAATTTAAGTACCTATTTTTTATACACATTCGGTATGAGAATAAATTACTGAACACCCTTATTTAGAATCTTTTACCAGTCAACCTGTATAATAAAAAAAATGTCTGACATGTAGTGTTACAAACACTATATGTACCGTAATCTAAACTTGGCTTAACAATGGTACAGTATTTGCAATTTATTTTTAAATTGTTTTATATTAGGTATTTAACATGTAAAATCTTTTTGTTAAGATATTATGTAGATATTAGAGATTACTCCCTAAGTGTACCTATACAATAATAACGTTAAATTAAATCATATATTTAAATACAAATCTCTAATAGAAATCTTATAAATTTTTATCATAATATATTTTTAAAACTTGACAGTGACATAAATGAATTGAAATAAAAAGTTAATATTTTATTTGTTTTAGTATCAAAAATTAATTGCAATTATAATAATTTATTTCTATGTTATTATATAGAATTGTATTTTTAATTCTGTTATACCACCGTAATTTAATTATTTTAAGCAAACTACCTAATAACAGTTTTCATGCTCAATTGGTGGTCAAAGAGAAGCACAAATGTTTTTTTTTTCTGATGTAAGTTATATCTATTTTGTAACAAATTTTAATAGCGCCGTCCAAACTACAGCTGCTGTCGATGTTGTGTACACAACCTTATTTCTGTGTTTCAAATATCTGTATAGTCTAGGAGTCGATCTCGATAATCCCCAATATTTGTTTCGGTTTGTGTACACCTTTTGTTATAATTTAGAATATTATTTATTGTAAGGTATAGATGTTCAAAATATATTATAAAGTCAGAATAGAAAATATTCGTAAGTAATTTACAAATAGAACTTTCATATTCCTTAAGGAATATCAACTTTTTAATATATCTAAATAATATAGGCACCTTAGCAAATTATACCTGACTATTTTCCTATAAATATAATCTACATTGTTATTGGTACCTTTAACCCAATTCATAGGTATTTAAACATTGTCGTTATAATGGAATTAGCTGTTGTGCCCAAGGCTTGTATCCAAGCCATAATAAAATACTGTTGAGGACTCCACACAATATCTATATAAATAAAATGATAGATGTTTACTATTATGCCGAATGACGCGAAATATACTATATCAACGCATAAACAATGGGTTTGAATCCTGGGCCGGGACCTATTCTGTATAAGCTTTCCAAGTTCTGGAAAATACCTTTTCCTGGATGGATACATTGTGCCCGATTGACCTAATACCGTTGACTTGTAGGCGCACTAGTCCTTCTTCCTATCAGTTCGATATCGTCGTAATATATTTACATAATATTTAACAGATTATTACAAGTAATTATTGTTAAATTCCTTTCAACCTATTTAAATACTTGTAAAACATATTTAAAAGATTCATTACAATGCACCGTTACTTGTGCATACAGGGTCAGACGACTGATGTGATTCGCACGCATTGTGCGAGGTACACGACCGACTGTCATGTGGTTACGCAGTTGTGCTTTGAGCCTAAATTTAGCTCACAAGTAAATATTACAACATTAGGGAGCGTCCACAAATTACGTGAGATGTTTAAGGGGGAGAGGGGATCGCGTCAAATCTCATCTAATCTTACGTTGGAGAGAGGTCTCGGCAAATATCACGCAATTTTTTTTCTGATTGAACCAAAATTATACTTTTTCGGTCCATTATCCAGATTGTACATGCTTAAGATTTAATCTTAAGCGTAGCCGTAATACGATTAAGATCATTCACTTATTCAGCATATCAACAGAAAATTACAAAAACACCTCACGTAATTTATGGACGCCCCCTTACAAGTATAAAAAATAGTAGATAATATTTCTTGTTTATTTAATAATAGTTAAGATAGTGTGTGGAGTACCGACAGCTCTCCTCCAGATTAAGGAAGGTGATAATATTTTAAGAATAAGTGTAGATAAGTAACTTTTTTGGATACAATACATTTTGTTGTAAAGTTGAAACACCAATTATAAGATTTTTATTCACAGACATTATTTTGTTTATACTTACTTGCTCCGAAGTAACAACGATACTTTTACCTATTACGTAGCTATTGTTAAAAATATTTTAAAAAGTACTCACGATCCCCTATTTTCCGCCAACTATTTTATATTACGAACATCAAATCCCTTAAACTCAGATTATTGCAAATTTATTTGTGGTTCGGTATTTAAAGACCTTAAAAGAAACTTTCAATGGCGGGCTGAAAAATTTCTAACTATTTAATGATTAATATCAATCAATCAAAACCATTTCGATTTATTTTCATCGATTAAGGCCGCTTGCACCAAACTATTTAAATCATTTCGAAATAACCTTTTAGTATGGTTCAATTTATTTAAAAAGTATTCAATTAGTTTAGCGCAAGCAGCCAATCAGTATTTACTTAAATAAGTAGAATCTGAGTAAGTGATCGCATTCGGAACCGTCCGCGGAACCCTTGTATAACTTCCAAGACTTACACTTTGAAAACCACTGAGCTTAGCGTTAACACCTTACGCTCATACTCGCTGTGTTGGTCAGTGCTTCAAATGAAGAAAAAACCATCTGCCATTCTGCCAGGCAGTTTGTAAGAGGAAAACGATTGGCTGTACGATTAACTGTCATAGCGACTACTAGGTGGAAGACAAATGGGTTTAGTATAACCGGCTTACCTACTCCTGCTGCAATAATGTCAATGTTTGCTACCGTCGTGTTCCGGGTTTGAAAGTAAGGTAGTCGTTAAACTTATACCTACATGTGGTATTACTGTCTTGCCATGAGGAATACAACGCACCAGTACCATCTGCGGAGTTCATAGGCGATGGTTGCCATCAAATACAATGATCACTTTCGATCAAAAGAGCGTTAGAACCTCTGGACCACAAGCAATATGTTTTGATGTTTGAATACCAAATCTTCATCTGTACTAATTGAAAAAAATTGTATATTTTGGTAACATACAAATTTTTGGTATCTTGATAAGAGTAAAATGAAAATGTCCAAATATTTTAACGTCAGTTTGTCTAGACCATGAACCTGTATTATATCTGGAGGCAACACTTCTTATACCGACTTAAAAGTTAAAACACAACTTTGAATACTGCTGTCACTTTCTGACCCTCTCTTTTTAACACAGCTGTATAAAAAGAGATGGCGAGACCTCATAGACAAAGATATAACGTAGGTTTATGTTTCAAGTAATGAATCGGAGTGCTTTCCCCAACTTTACCTTATACTTCATGGTCTAGTCGGTTTTGTTGAAGCCATCTGCTTGTCATCTATCGTCTATATCTATATAAATAAAAATCAATTGCTGTTCGTTAGTCCCACTAAAACTCGAGAACGGTTGGACTGATTTGGCTAATTTTGGTTTTAAAATATTCACCCAGGTGCATCAAGTCTACCGTGCGTAGCCTTCAAGCCTAAACCACTGAACCGATTTGGATGAAATGTGGTAAAAAATAGTTTGGGACCCGAGAAAAGACATAGGATATTTTTTATACCGGAAATCCCACGGAACAGATTTGGGTAAAATTTGGTATAAAGATACTTGAAACCTAACGTATCCTACGTTAAGTTTTAAAGTATCTTGTCTCTTGAATTATAAAATAGTTCTTATCTTGAAAACGAGAGCTACGCAGGTAAATCGCCGGGTAATCTATTAAACCATTGAGCAGATTTGAGTGAAATTTGGAATGGAGATAGTTTGAGACCCAAGGTAAGATATGTTTATAATAAATCGAGAAAGGCTGGTTATAAGGGTGCAAATTATATATGCATATATATATATATATATATATATATATATATATATATATATCTAATTAAAAAAAATTTGATTTTGACTTGATGTCAGGAAACGACCTAAAACGACTACCTTTATGGAAATAAAACACAGGCAGACTGACATAGAAAACTGTAAAACTTATATTTCAGTCTAATAATCTAATTTTATACAAAAATCTTAACTGTACAAATCTTGATTTGACGTTTTCCTAAAATAAAATATATATATATATATATATATATATATATATATATATATATATATATATATATATAATTTGCGCCCTTAGAATTATATTTTAGGAAAACGTCAAATCAAGATTTGTACAGTTAAGATTTTTGTATAAAATTAGATTATTAGACTGAAATATAAGTTTTACAGTTTTCTATGTCAGTCTGCCTGTGTTTTATTTCCATAAAGGTAGTCGTTTTAGGTCGTTTCCTGACATCAAGTCAAAATCAAATTTTTTTTAATTAGATATATATATATATATATATATATATATATATATATATATATATATATATATATATATATATATATATATAATTTGCGCCCTTAGAATTATATTTTAGGAAAACGTCAAATCAAGATTTGTACAGTTAAGATTTTTGTATAAAATTAGATTATTAGACTGAAATATAAGTTTTACAGTTTTCTATGTCAGTCTGCCTGTGTTTTATTTCCATAAAGGTAGTCGTTTTAGGTCGTTTCCTGACATTAAGTCAAAATCAAATTTTTTTTAATTAGATTCGATTACATATATATAGCATTTGATGACATGTTAAATATGAGATAAATCAAACAAATGCAAATAACAACACTTTATTATTACATATTCGTATATAATATGGAGAAGGCTGACGTCCAGCTAACGTTTGGACTTTATAAGTGGGATACAATGTATCTCAACATAATTTAGTTGACTTTTATTATGTCTAAAATACTTTGAAAAAAATTGATATGTAGGTGACTTGAGTGCAAAGATTAGAATACGTGTACAAAATTAATTTCGACCGCTTTTTCGATCCAAGCTCGTTTTGTTTCACGAAACAACAGTTCTCCTTATACGCGATACGAATATTCTTTTATGGATATATGTACCTAAAGTTAAAATACAGCTTATCAGCTATCTCTTGTGATAACTGCATTTCAAACCATGGTCCGCCACATTAATTTTTAAATGATGAATAGGTCCTTGTTCAAACGAGCATGATTCAAATTTGCCGAACTTTTTTCTGGATAAATACACACTTAGTTTTATTTGAAAGATAGTTTAATAAGTAATTCGAAAAATATATATTTTTATAACTTTAATATATATTTTGTCCGACAAAAATATTGCACCGTTAAGGCGAGGTATTTCGACGCGCGTCAATTCTATAGGAAATGAGTGGCGCGGTATGTTCTGAAACCGCTGATAAACGTGTTAATTTTCGGATAAATAATATAGGATATCACCTAAAAACCAAAATTTAGCACATTATTTTTTGTATTTACAACTAAATATCACCATATAAAAATCATGTGGAAGATTAGAAATATGATTAATAAATTATTTGTTTTAGAGATTTTTTTAAACTGTTTTCGGAATTTCATATGATCGAGTAAAGTACATTCTATCATGTAACAAGTTAGCACATTCCTTAGGTAACATCTTCAGGTATATCGTGTAATTTTTGTAAAATTGTTATTTAACAATCAATACAAAAAAACGTGATTAAACAAACCAATTTTTTTCCCGTTTGTCGCGATGCCTCGCCTTAAGCGTGTCTAAGCGCGAAAATGCCGCATTTGTGGCCGGGATGGATATCAATACATACATATTTATTGTTGTCTAATTGTTTATTAATTATTAATGTTATCAAATGGTCATAGTATCCATCAAATTCCTTGCTGCGTTGGTCCAGAACGATAGCTTATATATGACGTTATCATTGGATTTGTTTCGTAGCACTTTCGAAAAAAGTAGTAGATAGAAAGTTTGTTAAACTCGTTAAAAGGAAGCCACTCACAAAGTTTCATGTATGTATTCATCGTTTATAAAAATTAGTGTGATGTCCCGCAAACTATTTTCAATTCTGTTTATTCTGTCGTATGGCGAAGAAAGAGCGTAAGTACATTTATTCGGAATTTTAAATCCGGCGACAAAATGAAAACCATAAGTATACATGCAGTTGTAATGTTTGTATTATTTTATTCTCAATTACATTCTTATTTTTTAATTGATTTCTTGACTAAATGTTGCAACTTATTTTATAACTGTTTGTTCTTATCTAAATACGTAAGAAGTGACTAGTTTGGTGTAATTTATTTTTTATGTTGTGTATATATAAATACCGCAATAAATATTTTGAATATAGACATTCACACTAAAGTAAGGGAGATATATGACAGCTTCACTCAATAAATATCATGTCGCTGTACGCGGCAACGTAAATACGTCCGCCTTAATTAAAAACAATACGTATATTTTGTTACGAATATTATTTATTTATTTATTGAATTAAACATCCCTTGGCTGCAAGACTCCGATTTATTTGGAATTTTTGATGTAATTACGCACTTCCAACTTACGTTGGCAGAACTGTTGTTGAATAATACATTCTTATCAGAAGATTCATCATGCCACATAAAAATATTGAGATACATAGTAGGTACAATATACGTCATAATTTTAAAATTACCTCCCTGCATGGCGACGACCTGCACACGCAAAATCAATAGAAACACTCCGACAAACCTTAAAATGAGTTCCTTTTTTCGAATGCTTTCGAATATTTTCGAACTCGACACCAATCAAAAGAAGACCGAAAGAAAAAGACTATCCGAATGAACCATTACAAGTATAAGTTGGCAGCAAAAAGCGGGGCAAAAATTGATATATTTTAAACAAATATGTTTTTAGCGCGTATATTGCAAACACAAAAACAAAAATTAGGGCTGTGACAAGTAACAATAAGTTTGCCAACTTATAGTTATAATGTTATAATCCTTAGCTTATGAGAGGCAAAGTTAAAATAATAATAGTTCTACCCTTTAAAATCTGCAATAACCAAATTTCACGTACATACTATACAAAATTCTGAGATCAGTATAGCTCGCCAATAATTATTAATATTACAAGAATTGCATAATCACTAGAAAAATACTACAATATTTTTACACTAATAATGTGAAAATTTTACGAATCGGTGGTAAAATCACATTGGAAACAAACGACCTTAGATTATAATACTGAATGTAAATTATTGACTTGTATTACTTTCATACAAAGACAAGAATCTAAAAAATATATCTTTTAGGGTTGCCAACCATACTGTTGAAAACAGTTTTGTACTTTATTTCGCTGTTTAGTAATGTTTACTTCCACATTGAAAAAACTTTCAAAATACTGTTTCAAGCAACTTTTCGCCCATCTAACCACTCACTGTCAAAAATGATAGTGAATCGTTGATGATACGACAAGATCTAAAATTATTTTTTGAAATACTGTTTTTTTAACCTCCGATTTAAATATATCGTATTTATGATACAAAAAGTTGGGAACCCTAATACCAAGGTATAATCAAATACATAAAATGAGGACTTTTCGTAAATTAATGAAGATTATTTTTTTAATTCAAATTCAAACACATTGGTAACATTTGGTAAAACTGTTAACGATTAAATATATAAATACATTTACTGTCGCACACTATAAAAGTTGACTACAATTAGTACACAAGTGTACTTCACACTTTGTTCACAATTACTTCATCGAGACACGTAGATAATCAAAGGGTTTACAAAAAATATTTTTTTGTTTTCTTGGAATTATCCCCTTTAATCACTTCCGTTATTTCAACTGTCATTCATTCCATACTCTATTTTAAACAACTGTTCTGTGTGCAATTTTAAATCATTCCTTTCTCTTGCATAATTTTACTTTCTTTTCTAAACCTATCTAGCAATTTGTTCTTTTCTGCCTAACCTACTAATCTAATTCGATATTTTTTCTTCTTTTTCACCATTTATCCCTATATCGTTCTCATTGATGCAACTTTACTTTTCCGATGTCGTTTATCCGTCATCATAATTTATTTCATTACTACACCATAACTAAATTCATTACTACATCATAAATCAATTGTTTTCAGTAGTATATTCTAAGATCAAAGCTAAATAGCGGCCAAGCAATATCGTCACTAACACCAGACAAGTATCAAGTTCACGAAAACGATGTAAATAATTAAGAGAAAATATTGCTCGCTCTTATGATGCTTAAAAACGTCAAGCAACAAGTGATATGCGAAAGCCAGTCACCAAGAATTTGGTTAAACACCTCTAATATTTAAAACGCGATAAATTATAGTACACCTGCAACAGGGCTTTTAAAATACTGTCCAAAGAAAAAGCCTTAACGATTAATTTAAACAAATAGCATTCATTTTTATTGTTTCGATTAATAAATGTTATAAATTATTAAATTATTATCGTTACATAATTGAGGCGATCTCCGTACTAGTTAGCTGCTTATAGCCAGCTGATGAAGGTCAAGAAACGTAATTTGTCGATTTAATCTAACGTGTAAAAAGAAGTATATAACTTTCTTAACCCAAAATTAGTAATTCTTGAAAAATTTCAGCATCTCGTTATAAAAGTCGCAAAACATTACGGAACCGAACGAGATATTACAAAATTGATCGTTTATGGTATACAAATGACCTTTTCATCTTTGACTAATTCTTCAAAAGGGTCCTGGCCCACAGTGGAAAATAATTTATTTTCTTATGTAAAATGCGACGTGAAATAGTAATCGCAGCAATCTCATATATGAGACATACATTATTTATACTCATATGCGAGATTATATTATTTTAATTATATAATATTATATATTATAAATACCTATTTTTATATATTATACTTTGCTAATACATATATATTAGATCCTGCGTTTATCTATAAGAGATAAACTTTATAAGTTTGTTAGGAATTATTGAACCAATTTGAAAAATCCACCAGTGGTCTGTACTACATTAGTCCTCGGTGACAAAGGCAACATTTTATCCTAATTTTTCCGCTGATTGAGGGGACCTACGCGAGTATGATCGCATCGAGGGGAACCGCTACTTATATTTTCAGTATTTAATATTATTTATTCCTGTTAACTTATCTAAGTCTTTGACCGTCTACCAAACTTACTAAGTTCTGTCAAAGCAAACAAAATTTTATTCTGAGACACACTTTCTTCCTTTAACTGTCAAAACCTGTAGAAAAAATGACAGATTATACAATGTCGCCTTGCCTTAGACGGCCCTTATACCTAGAAAATATTGCGCAATACATTTATTGTGCAATAATGTTGAATACCCCTTTGATTCCAAACGTTCAATAAATTCATCCCGTGTTGGTTCCGGGCTCCTTTGAAGATTAGACCAACTGCCAATCTGCCAGGCAGGTCGTAAAAGGCCGATTGGCTATGCAAGTCTCTACCATCAGGGCTACTAGGTGGTAGAGTTCTGCGTGGTCTCGCCCGGGTCTCGTATCACCGCCTTACCTATTCTTTGTCGCAATAGCGTAAGTGCTTGTCGGTTTGGAGGGTAAGGTATCCGGTAAACTTATGCATGTGGCATTAGACCTCGCCACAAGATAGCAACGCACCATTAACATCTTTGGTGTCTCAGGCGATGGTTGACTCTTTCCATCAGGATACCCATCTGCTTGTTGGCTATCTTATGATATTAAAAAAAAATTCACTCAATAAAATTGACAAACCAGTCTGATCAATATTTTCGTGCGAGCAACATGTCTGACGACGAAGTTTTGGTGGCAACCATGCTAGTGATTTTGTTAAATAAATCTCTATACAATTGTATACACTCAAGTAAAAGCTCCCGTTCTTTATTATTTATAGCATTCTTGCTCGCCATTTTGCTTAAATTTACGACATGACCATACATTATACACCGTGACTGACCGAACGCGACCGCTCCAAACTATGAAGTGAAAAATATTGTGCAAAATCAAGCCTACACAGTGCAAAAAAATAAATATTGCAGAATAAAAATTAAACTCGCTCAATCTTTCGTTCAATATTTGTGCAATCTTCAATATTAACCCTAAACTGTCAATAATATTGCACAATACGCAATATTGCCCAATATTATCGTATGTCTATGGGGCGCCTTTTAAAATAAAATGCTGGCATGACAGATTAAATTAAATAAACTTTTCCATGCTAAAAATAATATTTTAAATTTATTTTGTGAATTAGGTTCAATCTCTTTAGTCTGATCATTCATCGAAAACACACTTGAACAATTACACGAAATAAATATTTACTAGATGTTGTCCAAGCTACGAAATCCGTAGATCAGCTGTTATACACAACATCTATTGAAATACCTAAAATTTACTAAACGTTGGGCATTTTTGACGGTTCCTCGATTTATTTATTTTATTGCTAATTCAGCAAGTTCCTTAAGAGTTATATGGAAAATTAAAACATAGGTAAATATTTAAAATAGATACGCTTTTATATGCTTTAGTTTAAGAGGCTATCTGAAATATTAGTACCACAGACGTAAGTTATATTTAACGTTAGCCCGAGGCCTTTTTTGAAGATTAGTCTATTAACTGCCAGACAGGTCATGAGGCAAACGAATGAACAATCATGTCATTACTAACGTGATTACTAAGTCGTAGCGTGCTGTAACGTCCGGTTAACTTCTGCTGCAATAATGTTAGCACTTTTTACTGTCGTGTCTGGTTTGAAGAGAGAGTATGCTTATGCTATGACAGTATATCTCTACTGTATGGACAGCAGCGTATCACTAACATTTTAGCGTGTACCTGCGGCCGTTATCTTTCGACCAGAAAATATGCTTACTTACTATCTTATGATACAAAAAAATGATATACCCAGAGCTTGAAACCGGTTTAAAAAATACCGGTTAAAGATGTATTTAACGGTATTTTTAAAAGTATTCGTTTGGATCGTGTCTGAGATAAAAGCGCTTGATAAACCAGTATAAACCGATCTAAGCCAAAACCGTGGAATTCTACGTCATACACAGTGCGGACAAAAATTGGGAGCGGCGAACATCAAAGAAATATTTTAAAAAACTTTGCAAACCGGTTACAAAAAGGAGCCAAACCTTCAAATAACGTTCCTTAAGTATTTGCGTTGATTCAGGTTTGAAAGTTAACCGGTTAACAAGCCTTGGATGTACCTGCTCAATAAGCAATTTTTGAAGTGTGTAAATCTGTACACTTATTTTTAATAGAGCGGTAACGTACAAAATCTATATTAGATAGTTTTTTTCCGTGGTTTTCACGACTTTAAGTAGCATAGGCAATAGTCAATTTTTTAAGGTTCCCTACGATTATGACCGCTAGCTAAGGAATGATACGGACGCGCTTACAAGCGATTAGATTTGTATTGAAAAGAATGGTGGTTGTAAGATTTCGAACAGATCAAAAAATAAGTATTACAATTAATTTGTATTCAATTTATCCAAATGAATAAATTTATTTTGAAACAACCCTCTATGACAGAATGACGGCTCAAATGTGCTTTGTACAGGAAAAATAATTTTGATATAATTTCTCTATAATTTGTAAATAAATGACGTATATATGTTTGATAGTATCTAATTTAAAAAAAAACTAAATCGTCGTTGATCATGAAGGTCATCCCTGAAACTTCCTGTTATGTTGAGGTAATTTAAACTCAAAGCAGTCAAAAATTATGCCTAATAGATTTTTGAGCTCGAAGAATTCAAACATCTAAAGTTTGTTCGAAATGAGACTATTTCAATGTTTGAGAAGCTGAAACGATAATCAATTTTGATCATTTGAAGGGCATTCAACGCGGTTTTTAGAACCCTAAGAATGTTGTCTCAATAACAAAATTGATTTTTGAGTATTTTTTTTTCACACGTTCAAGAAAATCTATTAATTATTTAGTTTTGTTTTAAATTTCCCAAAATCTAGTAGGCCGAATCAGCTCAAATTTTAGAAAGTTTAAGTTTGGTAGAACCCAAATTAAAAGCCGTTCAAAAATAAAAATAACATTCATAAATACAAACATACCTAGAAATAGGTTATCGTAAACAGCCTGCTTCCTAGGACCTCAAAACGTGGAGATGAAAACTCGATTTTAAAAATTCGGGGTGAATCTAATAATTTTCTTGCAGGAAAGTTAAAAAGTATCGATTTTAAATTTAACCGATAACTTGTCAGAATTAATGCTCGCGTTAAAGTTACGTTTTATAAACATACAGATTAGATTAGATTAGACCTACTTTTATACATTTTTATAAATATACAGATACCTACTTTTATACATTTTTAAGTAAAATTAAGTCGTTATTCAGTTTAGTTCCAATCTATTTGTAAATTTTACACCCGCCATTCTGACTGATGCCTAAATTTAAACGAACATATATTTCCGTAAAGCAGAAGCAAATGGATTACTGATTTAAGACTCATATTTCATCTTTCTACGCATTTTTGTATCTTCGAATATATCTCTAACAGATATAAGCTGGCTACTTGCTCATACATCACATTGTTACTATTCTGCTTATATTAATTCAGTGTATTCTTGTATACAGAGAATCATAAATCAAAATTCAGGGAACAATTTTAATTCTTAACACTTAACCTATAATCGTAAATGTAATTCGCGATCAAAAATGTAAACAATGATGTACCCAAAGTAAAGTAACAGCTATGTTTTTGTCGTTGACAAAACGTATTAAAATGTCTTGAAAAAAATATATGTATTCTTACATTCATAAAACTAAATATAGAACATAGATTTTTGACTTCCCACTACGTATGTAAATAAGGAAGTTACTGATTTCACCCCGATTTTCGAAAATCGAGTTTTCACCAGATGTCTACGTTTTGAGCTCCTAGGAAACTTTTCCGACTATTTTCACGATGACGTCAGTATGTCTGTATGTATGTGTGTGTGTGTGTGTGTGTGTTTGTGGGTGTGTGTATGTAAACATCTCATAACTTTTGAACGACTGGACAGATCGAAACGCGGTTGATGGCATTCGATTGGAATCCGCTCAACTTAGATTTCCTGAAAATTTGAACCGATTCTGTCCTGAATATTTTGAGAAATTTTGAAAAAACAAAAAAAAAATTGTCGAAACAGTAATTTTTTAATATAACTTCTAGATTTATGTACCGATTGAGTACAAAAACTTATCAGCTCTATTCTTAAAAAACATCTATTCTTAAAAAGACGTCTAATACATGAATTGCATCAAAATCGGTTTATCTGTTTGGGAGTAATCGTTGACGAAAAATTTTGAAAAAAAAAATGTATTTTCGACATAGCTTCGAAATATCATTTTTGGTGTTCTACGATATTTTAGTACTAAAAAAACTACCTCAAATGCCGTTTCAAAAATGAAAATCGAATCTAATCCTCAAAACTTATTGCTTTTTAAATATTAAAATTACGTTGTTTTTAGCAAACTTACTTAATTTTTTTAAATAACTTTTAAGTTAATTCACCGATTGACTTAAAAATCTTATAAATTGCATCAAATACCGTTAATTTAATCAAAATCGGTCTATTTGTTTGGGATTTATCTATAATATATAGATTTATTGGGATGGGAAGAAACTCTAAAAATTAGGCTCTTTAAAAAATTATAAAATATCATTAAATATCATTATCATTTGTTCATGGAAGGTTATAATTTGATCGACATCTATAAGGACGTGTATGAGTCGCCATTCTGTTTGTTCATCCAGTACCTAATACACTACAAAATGGTTATCAAACTGTCACTTTTTTATAAATTAAAACACGATGATAATTAGAGTGCCTAGAAAAAAAAATCTAGGCGCCAAATTGACAATTATACAATTTAATGTTGAGTATACCTGAATGGTCAATTTGGCGGCAATTGTGACTTTGACATATCTACATTTTTGATCTCGAATTCCACTACAGACCATATTTGATTGTTCATTGAAATCAAAGAGGTTTTTAATATGAAAAATTGTATAGAAATCACCAAGCGTCAACAAATCATTACGGAGTTATAATAAGCTTACAATTGTTCAGCAAAACTGTGAAGCCGCAAAATATATTTGCTCATTCTACTAGCCATATGAGAAGGAAATAGTTTCATAAAATTATTCTGTCCCTGTCCCAGGGACAGTCCCAGGGCAAGTACTGCATTTTAATTCATTCACGACAAGATCGTTATAGTAGCTTTAAGTTTTAACTTTTTAGCCCTACTGTTCATACCAACAAGGGTCAAAATCTGCTTGCCTTTACAAATTTACAATTTATTTTGCTCCATCTAGAACATCCTCTTATGTAAGGTTTTTGTTCGTGAGCGTTCTCTAAATAGCACTTAACTTCTAAACACTAATTACATCACTAATTAGAACAGTACTATTGAAATCTCTTTACATAAATAATTTATTTTTAATGCAGTGCAAATACAATTCAGATAGCTATGATGGTCTCAAGTCCAAAGTTAGGGAATACGAAAGATAAATATATACATTCATTACAACGTCGTCATTGGACAAAGATATCTTAATTGTATTGTGCAAGAAAAATTTAAAAATGGAACATTTCGTCAGTTAGGTAACTATAAGAGTATTCACAAATAAATAATTTGAAGTGATCTAAGAGTTTTAAAAAGTGATTTTTGTCCAGAAGAAATATTATTATATCAGAAGTATCTAATAATAGCAGTATATGGTACCTTAATGTCCTACCGTTCAAAAAACACGTTTATTTGACGTAATCAGATAATGACCGCGACATTTGATACTGAATTCCGCTAAAGCTTTAGAGGGAATGGACAAGAATACACAAAGCTCAACATAGATGGCGCTGTAAATGCTTGATCCAAACACTGCAGCTGTCAAATTTTAAATAATTTTTTTCGTGTTTTTTTTTTTGTTCAAGTTTTTTAGTAAATTTATTAAAAATATATTTAACGCGGTCTGTAAAAGAGCATAAAGAAGACATAAAAAGAAAAGGTGCATGTGTGCAAGGCAGAAAAGCTGATCTTGTCGAAAGTTACTTTTTCTATTATTATGTCCAAATGTTTACTTTCGATACTAAAATGCATTGCAAAAGATTTGTTTTAACTCTTCATGTGTATCAGTAACACTTGTAGCCATTCTATCCATAAAAACTAACTTAATTTTTGTATCTGTCAGACATGACTCAATTAAGGTTATGCCTACCAAAAAGTAAAGTAAAATATGTCGACTACATTATAGTAAACCAATGTGTTTTTTACAGGCTTACTGGAATTACCATTTATGTAATCGAAATCCTCAAAATGTTTATGATATAACTTCTAATTGTCACTAGCTTTGAAGATTTTTCTTTTTATTGCTCTTTCTCATAATCTCCTTATTTTTGGGTCTTTTGGAAATATTCATTCTCGCCACTTCCAGGAACTACACATCGCGGCATTTTTTATAATTTATGTGAAACAAGTTCTATGTAATTGACAGATGGTTTGGGTCAAGCGATTACAGCGCCCCTAGTGGCCAAATTATGCAAATTTCTTGTCCATTGTTGAATAGTCATTCATATATTATCATTGATATAAAAAACCAAGATACACAATCAGTGTCTCAAAAACGTCCTCCAAAAATGAGCGCACAGTTTTAAATTTGTCCGTTCATTTCAAATAGTATCGCGTTGGTCGCGACACTGTCAATTTTATTTCTTTTTGTACATTGCTTTTTAAAAACAACTATAAATCTTGCACTTAAGGTTGGATATGCAAAGACATAGTTTTTGCCACATCTAAATGAAATTAGCGACACTTTTGAGTGTCAGTTTTGTTCGGGACTGTGCATCTTGGTTTTTTTATATCAATGTATATTATATAGATATCAATAGTAGCATGGACCACAGAGAACAAGTTGAAGTGCGACGTTGTGGTAACACGGACGGTATACATGTGTGTATAATGTCATGTGTCACATACATGTAGTGTGTGTAATGTTTATTTTTCTGAATTTAATGTATTTCTAACACATTTTATTTAAAAATATTAAGTTTCTGCAAATTTCATATTTCATAGTTCGCGAAATTGTCTTAAAAAGGGGTACAAAGTTTTTCCTTCACGTATTTATATATAGGTTAGTTATATAACAACCATATCGCAAGCAGATAATTTGTTTACTTTAGGCTTAAATCGATTCGTAGAATTATTCAAGTAATATCAATTCTTATTTATTTAAATACTAAAAAGGTGAAATTAATTAAATAAAGGTGAAATTAATGAAATTAGACATAAAACCAGTTCGCGGATAATAGAATTTATCCGCGAACTGGTTTTATGTCTAATTTCCGCAAAGTAACGCCTGAATCAATAAAATATTTAAACACTAACTGACGAGCGCAGATTCGCCCGCGAATACATTAATATACTGTTCATATAGTTTTTTATACAAACTTTCATCCCCCATTTCAGCTCCTTAGGGATTGCTTTTTGAAAAAAAAATTACTTATCTTTGACCCCGGAGCTTTAATTATTTCCATGTTAAATTTCATCGACATCAGTTCAGCGGTTTAACCATGAAAGCGATACAGCCAGACTTTCACATTTATAATATTAGTATGGATTTGTAATACATTGTAAATCACTACTCACTACATAGTATAAAACAAAGTCGCTTTCTGTTGTCTGTCCCTATGTATGCTTAGATCTTTAAAACTACGCAACGGATTTTGATGTGTTTTTTTAAATAGATTGAATGATTCAAGAGGAAGGATTATATGTATAATAATTTATACAGCAAAACCACGTTTGCCGGCTCAGCTAGGACATTACAAATTACAGTGGTATACGTTTTATATTGACATATTAATATTTGAATGAAAGTCTACTTTTCTGTACAATAAAATTATGTGTAAGTGCCAGTGAATTTTTTTTAATATTGCATGAACAATAATATCGCATGAATAATACTGCATGACACCCTTAAGCAGGCTATAAACGCTCAAATAATTTGTCAAATTTTACGTGTTTGGCAAATTATTTGATAGTCTACGGTCATGTTTGACATGTTTATCAAGCAAACTACGAGTTTGGCTGTATGTTTGAAAGTTTTGATTGACGGCGTGTTTGTCACATGTGTTTGAAGGTGTACAGACATGTTTATCAAACAAGCTCGCCATTTTGGCACGACCGCCGCTGAGACATGTTGTTAGTTCATACTCATCTGAGCGTCGGAGGGTCACTTCACGGCGAAAACTGTTTTGAAAGTGAAATCTTGTTTCACAAACTTGTTGGTACGTGTGCGCTGATGTTTGATAAAAACGTACAAACAAAACGTAAAGTTTGACAAACATGTTTGAACGTTTACAGCTTGCTTTAGGGCGGAGGGCGTACAGCCCTACACCTATAAATTCTGACTGAGCACTCTGCTCGCCCCCGCGACCGGTGAAGCTGTGACGGCCCTTAAAACCAGTAGTAATTCAGACATTGCGGAATTTCCACTTGTTTTGTGTACCGTGAACGTAAACAAGTTCCCTTTTGCTTATCTCACGGGCAGTGGATAAATCCTGGTTTTTATTCACTTATCCAAAATAGTGGTTAAGCAATTTGTATATTTATTATTTTCAACATTTATTCAGGCACTTAGAACACCATATTATTTAAACAGCTTTTTTTAAGATATGTTTGCAAACTCTTTTACTCCTTTGCAAGATGTTGCTTCTATTTCCCAAAACCCATTAACCGAATTGTTTGTGATATTTTTTTAGAAATACATAGTAATTATATTTAACCACAGTTTTGAATAAATACTCTCTGTTATTTAAATAAGTATCCACTTCATGTATTGACTAGACTATTAAAAACCCATAATATATGTTTACGTGTATTATGTTTACTCCCCTTTTCTTTTTATTAAATTCTAGAATAATGCTTATCCATTTGTTATTTAAGTGCAAAGTAAGAAACACAACTTTCTTTACATGACAGACATATAAAACAATTATTTTTCACGTTAAGTATACCTTAGGATCAATGATTATCTTTCGCGCAATGAAATAATAGTACCTTCATTAATATGAATATATTTAGGAATGCTGAAATAACTTTCGTCGATGTGGTAACGGTAGTTAGAATAAATATTGATTTTCTATCGCTATATCGTCATATGATAGGAAAAACTCATTAAGTGACTACTTACCATTTTGAAGCAGACATTTAAATATTTTTTTCTGCTCATGTTTCAAACATAAATGTATTGAGTTCCTCTTGTATTTTATTACAAAACGTGTTAAAGGACTTGATGACTTTCCAATACAAGGTAAAGACCTCGGATTAAACTGGATACGGCTTTCAAAACAATTTCTTAGGTTATCAGTGTCGCTTGCATTTACACCCAAAATACAGAGTTAAAATAATTACCGATGAAATAAAATCCCTTCAGACGTATTCCTTATGTTACCTTTTTTCAACGAGATAAAATATCACAATATGGCATATTTCTATTTTTACGATATATCTACAAGTGTGTAACATTTACATACATTTGTTCATGTGAGCATTTTGCGCCCAACACCATGTCTATTAGTATTTGTGTAGTCTGTGGTCAAGACAGAGTTTAAATTCATAACATGGTGTCAATAGCTCAAAATCACCCAAAACTGTACCTAATGAGTTTTACCAATCAATCAACGGTAAAGTAAATCATGCGAATTTGAAACTTATGATTATTCTCACTCATACGCACATTCATGAATAACGACATATAAAACAGACTTCATAATAATCAAAATCACAACGATAGTTAAAAATTCGCAAAAAACGAAATCACTCTTTGAGTTTAGTCGCTGATTGCGGAATTTTACATAAATATTACCCATACTACAATAAATACCAAGCAAAACAAAACCGCGATCTTTTTAAAGCAACTACATTTCGTTATTCGAGCTAAAATACTGAGTATATTGTAAAAATAAATATCAAAGTTTCAAATATATTACATAAACACACATTTCAACATTAAAAAGCCAAATAGAAATATAAGAAAAATTTCCAGGGCTACCACAGGGCCCTATATTAAGCCCCGTACATTTCTGTTGATACATAGTAAAACTAGTTGTTTCATACCAACATTATACACGTATAGTAAGGTCCCTAGGATATACTTATTAGTAATAATTATACAGCTCATTCTTCTAGGCTCGGTGGGCTTTCATCGACGAATATTGCGTGAGACTTCATATGTATAAGAAATGCTAATAATCTATCGTTGTCTGCATCAGAACCCCTAAAATAACAAAGTTAATTAATAATACACTAAACAACGGTAGTTAAAAAAAGTTCATTAAGGAACAAGTGCATTATTTCTATATTTAACTATAATATCTCAAACATTAAACTGGATAAGTGTTTAAAATATACAGATCTAGCTGATGTTAATAATCATAGTCGTGGTTACGTGGAACCATGACTATGATTATTAACATGTCATCCATATATTTTTTCGTAGAAACTTTCATCCCCCATTACAGCCTCTTAGTGGTTGATTTCTGAAAAAAAATGTTTGACCCCGGATTTTCAACTATCTTCATACTAAATTTCATTAAAAAAGATTCAGCGTTTTAGCCGTGAAAACGTTTTTCAGACAGACTTTCAATTCTTATCTACACATATAATAAAATTGTAGAAAAGTCAAAACTGTATATTGACTATTTTTTTAAAGAATACTTGGGGCGTGATCTACAATCGATATCGAAGCCAAAAATATAGTTTTTAGAATTTTTGTCTGTTTGTCTGTATGTATGTCCGGGGTAAACTCAAAAAGTACTGCATGGATTTACTTCAAATTTTGCATGAATATTACTAACAGGTCGGGTCAACATAATACCTACATATTATCACTCTATCACCTACGGGGGAGGAGCAGTGCGGAGTAAACGAAGTCCGCGCGGACGAAGTCGCTGGCAACAGCTAGTATTATAATATTATGGAGAGTATTGTACATTTACACATCACCAAACAAGTAGACACTCCTGATATTAATGGTCGACTGTCATCTATATTGTAAGTACTGTTGTGCGTGCTACATAATATCATCAGCTGATTTTAGGATTAACAGAAAATACACCACTATTACATGATCCAACAAACTTCTTAGATATATATCATTGATATAAAAAACCTAAGATACACAATCAGTGTGTCAAAAACGTCCTCCAAAAATGAGTGCACAATTTAAATTGTGCACTCATTTCAAATAGAATCGCGTCGGCCGCGTCACTGTCAATTTTATTTATTTTCGTACATTGCTTTGTAAAAACAACTATAAGTCTTGCACTTAAGGTTGGTTATGCAAAGACATATGTTTTTGCCATATCTATAACTACTTAAATGAAATTGGGGACACTTTTGAGTGTCAGTTTTGTTCGGGACTGTGCATCTAGGGTTTTTTATATCAATGATATATATACAAGCACTGAAAGCTCAGCTGCATTCTAAAATTTCAACAGCATTGCTTTGTAGCAGTATTGATGCGTTATAACGAGAAACCGGTTGGTGTTAATAAAAACGGAATAAAACAGCACACGTCCTGCTAATGTAATACAAGGAGTATTTTACTTGATGAAGAAAGCAGAGATTAATTTGTTCCGATCAGCAGTAGATCTGATCACAATTGTTTTTAAAGTATGCTATATTTTATTCCAAAAATCTATAACATTTAATTTACGGAGATACATTAGTTTCTTGTTAAAACGTTATTTATTTGTCTATTTTATTCTTCGTTTGAATTACCCAAATTATTTTTATGCTACTACTGTACCATATACTAAACCATTTTGATAGTCCACAGCCTGTATGATGCGACATTTTATCGTCACATGTTTAATAGTACTACGCGTTCCAAATGAGAATAGGATTGTCAGGATGACATATTGCTCCGCATTCTGCAAAAACTTCATAATAGTGATGAATAATAAATAAATAAAAAATAAAAATAAAAAATAAAAAAATATAAAATATATAAATTATGTTTATATGTTATCTAGAGTAATAAGTTTTAAGTATTATTAATATTTTTTATTATATTATTATTTACATATTTTTATTTTTACTTTGGAGAAAAAATAATGTTAAACATGATTATCAAATATGATCAAAAAATAATATAATATGAAAAAACAATCAGCATGAACCCCTCTCAGGTAAAGGCCTCCTCCAAGCGATTAGTGATGAATAAGTTGTGTAAAAAAAATTCTAACAAATACTTAAAAAAATATTATTCTAATTGGCATACTTTTTATTTAGATTCCCATCAGATCATGTAACCATGTATTAAAATAAGGTGTAAAATAACTAACACAACTTTTATATATACCTATATATAGATGAACGGCTAGACTGATATATTTTACTGTTTTTTTTATTGATGAATATTATATTTTAATATTTTTTAGTCTTTCTGGATAAAGACAAATCCAAAATCACAAAAATTGTAACAAAATTAGCTCCATTGTTCTTGACTTATAATAGAAAAAATAGGTACTTTATTTTACAGCTTAAGAAAAAACCTTTTTTTTAAAAAAAAAAGGTGGCAATCCTAGATACGATATGAAAAATAATATTATTAAAACGTTATTTGTTCTTCAATAAATCGGCAATATTTTTGAACAAATATATATTTTTTTTGCTGACATTACTAATTTTACAGTTGTGATATGAAGTTGATAAAAAACGCGATCCTATACTCAGTTGGAACGCTTAGTACCTACCGGCTCTAGGCAATCGTCCGCGTCGGGTTCATATACGCGTAGGGTGACCTTACATATGCGACGTCATTGAGTATATCGATAACTCAATTATTAGCAGATTAGATACGAGTATTTTTTCTTTTTTTTTTGTTTTATTAATCCACACTAATATTATAAATGCGAAAGTAGCTTTGTCTGTCTCTTCTTCACGCCTAAACCACTAAACCGATTTGGATGGAATTTGGTACAAAGATAGTTTGAAACCCGAGAAAAGACATAGGATGTTTTTATCCCGGAAATACAACGGGAACGGGAACTATTCGCGTAAAATCCGGGACTTTTAGAAATTTTTCCTCGCGGGCGAAGTCGCGGTCACAGCTAGTTGTTTATGTAATAACACGGTTGGGGTATTTCAGCTTTTGTATCAAGTAAAAGACACTGTGTATAAATATACGTTAACATGGAGTTTAACCAAGACGTGCCGAAGATATTCAGTGTCGCAAGTTAAATATCTGTCAATAAATTAGTTATTTTGAAAGATCATGAAACGTGAGAATATTTTTTGACAAAATTATCTTTGTAGGATCAATTCCATTACATATTAAGACGCATGTTGGTCCGTCCGTAGGCAGTTCTTAAAAGGCGAACGTTTGGCTATACATCTATATTAATTAATTAATCATAAATTAATAATATTATAAATGCGAAAGTTTGGATTTTTGGATGTTTATTACTCAATCACGCAAAAACTACTCAACGGATTTGAATGAAATTTGCACACAGGTAGATGATGACCTGGAACAGAACATAGACTACTTTTTATCCCGGAAGATTCGGTGATCCCGCGGGATTCGCCAAAAAAATTTATAATGCAGCGGGCTGCACGCTGCAGCTAATATTATATATATAGTGATATCACTACCAACGAGACTACTGTATGGTAGAGTTTAGAGTTCCACAGCATCTCTCTTAGGTATTTGGTACCACCGCCAGACTTATTCCAGCTGCACTAGCGTCAAGGTTTGTCATTGTCGTGTTCCGGTTTGGAGACATTGGTCATCCTACCACACGGATACATCGCACTTCATTTTGTGTCTATATGCGTTGGTTTCTTTTTCCACCAGGAGAACCATTTTTATGTTATTAGGATAACACAAACGAATGACTCAAGCGATGAAAACGGAAACCACGACGCCATGTTAAGATTGATATAAAATTTTAAATAACTTACTCAATATCGATTTCAATTGCTAATATAGTATGATGTGGTTTGCCTTCTTCATCCAACCATCTGAAAATATAATCTATATTAATTAAATAAATAAATAAATAAATATTCACGGGACAAATTACACTTACTGATCTAACCCCAAAGTAAGCGAATTATTTGCTTGTGTTATGGGTGTTAGTCAACGATACTAATATATAGAAATACATATATAAATACTTTTACATACATAATAAACACCCAAACCCGGAAATACAAACATTTTATGCTCATCATACAAATGATTGACCCCGTCAGGGATCGAATCCGAGCCCCGTCGGCTGCGGAGTCAGGGTCGCTAACCACTCGACCAACGGGGCGGTCAAAGACTATCCAGGCTAGACTTTTAATATTATAAATGCGAAAGTTTAGATGTTTAGCTGGATGTTTGTTACTCAATCACGCAAAAACTACTGAACGGATTTAAATTAAATTTTGCATACAGATAAGTGATGACCTGGAATAGCACATAGTCCACCTTTTATCCCGAAAAAATTAGGTGATCCCGCGGGATTCATCAAAAACTTTTATAATGCAGCGGCATGCACTCTGAAACTAGTATTTTATAAAAAATGGGGTTTTAACCCGCGACGCAAACACGAGAGATGTTGAAATTTAACATTTATTTATGTTTATGTCTGTGACATAACAGCTCCTAAGCAGATGACCAGATTTGAGTGATTTTTTAATCGAAAGCCCTGTTTTGTTCTTAGCTAAGAATCAATAGCTCTTTTAAACAGATCATCTGCCAGGCATTTCGTAAGAGGCGAACAGTGGGCTACACATGTCACCATCCCCATCTATACCATTGTGATGCCTGGCTGGATATTGGGTGCGGCCTCCATACTTATAATATCAATAATATCAATGCTCGACACTGTCGTGTTTCGGTTTGTAGGGCCAGGTAACTGGTAAACTTATGCACGTGACATTGAGACACCACCATGGGGATAACAACGCACCATTAACATCTTAGGTGTTTTTTGGCGACGGTTTTTCTTTCCATCAGAAAAACCATCTGCTTGTTTGCTATCTAATAATTGAAGCGTGTATATATTGTATATCGACGCGTCCCAAGAACAAAATCGTATGAAGAGATCAGACGAAATTGGTTTTATAATAAAATTCGCATTAAACACGCATAAAGCCAAAAGACAATATATTTTTTATAGTTATTGGTCTTTTGTTTTTGGAAATGCTCAAGTGAACATCATCTTATGTACAATGTACTCCCACAAACAAATATATTGTAATTTGGTGGTTTTACAGAGATACGATTTTGTTCTTGGGACGTGTCGAATTATATAGTGTGTAAAAAACCCTGTCCGATCGTCAAAGGCATTATTCAGTAGCTTAATACAATCACATCTGTGTCATTATTTTACGGATATTGATAGTTAAATTTTCAAAATATTTGCTAGATTTATAAAGGGAAGTTGGTCAATTTTAGTACTTAAATTAGGTACTTTAAAATACTATATTTTTTAAATATTTTTTTTTGATAATGTCATTCACCTATCTATATAGGTACCTTTTCCGGATCGGACAGGGTTTATTTTTACACACTGTATATATATGTATATATAGCATTATGTTAACATTTTAAATTATGCTATCTTATGATATAAAAAAAATTTTTAGCAATAACAATACAAGTTGTTATATATTAGGAGACAGAAAGATGAAATAAAGAGGGTAAACGATGCGTCAAGAAAGTTGTAGTCGCACAACACAATACAATTTTATTACTATTCATTATCTTCTATCTTATTTGCATAACACATAGCGAAAAGAACTTTGATTCTAACGGGGTCTTTTTCAATACGAAAAAGAGGCTCACTTGATGATAAATGGAATTGGAATGGGCATTCTATGGAAATCTGCAACTTTACGCAATACCATAGCTTTAAAACTTAAAATACAATAACGATTTTACTATATTTCGTATAATATCGTCATAGCAGTAGAATCGTGACGAATCTAACATATTATATTAAACTTTATAGGACAACCATTTCAAATAATTTTCCAAGTTTTTTTGACACAACTTTTTTAATTTCAAATCTGTAATTATGAAAATTTGCACACAAGAAAAAAAATAGGGTATTTTAATTTCACGTTAAATGATACATTACATCTTAGAAAACTATTTGAAATGGCTGTCCTGTAAAGTTTAATATATGTTAGGACCCGTCACTATTCTACTACTATGACGATATTATCTACCATATCAATACATATTTTATATTGTTATTGCCTTTATTTATTACTTTTGTGGGTGTGCAATCCAGTGTTTAATAAATTTAATCATAAAATATTACCATCAATGTCAATACGACAAACAAAATTGGAAATAAAGTCTATGAGAAGAGGAACATAGATAGCCTCGAAAACAATAACACTGTGTGACACTTGGGGATCTCATGTTCAAAGCTGAATAGGTCACGAGTCAGACATAACTTTTCATGCAATTCTAAATAATGAACATTTATTATTAGTACAAAAACGATATTAAAACTTTTTCTAAATCTCCAATACTCACTCTTTCTTACGTTTAAGAAATAATAAAATACTTACAGATCACCCAGAGAAATAGCATTCGCGGGGCAACTCATTAGAGACCTAGGGCGTCTGACGATACCTCTTTCCATGCTCACAGCCTGAGCCGCACCTAGCGTGGACCTCATTATGTGCCAAAAGCCCCTGGAAGCTGCCCCTACTCCATCGATTCTTTCGATACGCACCCATCCTTAATAAAAATGACCACGTTAGAAAATATACAATGATTTTTCCAAAATGTGCTAAGGGGTGAATTACGCCAAAACAAAAAAAAATATTATAATGTATTTTAACAAAATTCGTAAAGGTTCTAAACATTATTTTAGACTTACTTTCAAGTAATATTTTGCAAGGTGTGACGTTTACATGTCACGTAATATTACATTTTCGTATGTTATTTAAGAAACATAATCAGTAATCTTATTTAATAAAGTAAATAATCTTGTTTTTAACGATATTGAAAAAACTGACAATTACTTCATCTTTGATAAGTCAAAGATAAGTCTCCGAGTAGAGTAAATAAAAAACATTGGATTTTTTCTGTTTGAAAAAAATCTCAATAGCAGTCCAGTGTCTGGCGGTGATATTATGTTAATAATGCAGTAAAAATCAAAGTGTATCAATAGATATTCTTCAGCGCTCGGTTCAGTCTGGATACCCTAGTAGGGAGGTAGGTTAAATATGACCAATCATCCCTGCATTTTTCTTGGGCGTCAGAGTGACATAACGAAGTTTTAGATGTTTGAGATTCACGACTATTGACTACTTTGTTGTCTGCTTGGTGATTCCCGCCGTTGTATTTTACTGGGACTGTAAGCTGCCCGTTTATCCAAGGCACTGAGTTTTTGCATACTACCACTAAACAAAGAGCTGCCATTCAGATTTTTCTAGATAAAAAGACATATCACTTTTTTCCCTACTTATCCTTCAGGACTACATAATCTCAGTCAGCAACAAAAAGACCACTACACAAACGAAGACTTTAAATTCCTTATTTTTAAAATATGTAGAAGTAATACTTTATATATTTTATTAGGCGTTTGTTACTCAATGGTGCAAAAACGGAAAGACCGATTTGGATGAAATTTGGCACACAGGTAATGACCTGGAATAGCACATTGAATACTTTTTATCCTGGAAAAATAAGTTTTTACCTTAGGATTTACTGAAAACTTTTATAAGAATTAAAACCTATGCATATGGCATAAGACCTCGCCACAAGACAGCAACGTACTATTAACACCTTTGGTGTCTACAGGCGATGGTTAACTATTTCCATCAGGAGACCCATCTGCTTGTTTGCTATCTTATGATATAAAAAAATATGCAGCAAGCCACAGGGGCAGCTAGTATCTTAATAAATCGAACACAGAATTGGAATTACATAAGATTAAAAACTAAATCACGACTACGTAAAAATTTTTCTCTAAAAATATAAAGCAACTAGTTAAACCCTTTCGGTGGGTGTCGCAATAAGACACCTTGCAATAAAAAATAAAGTGCACGACTAGGGCTTCTAATGGTGCATTTATTTATCCATTAAGACAAAAATCCTAATCTTCGAGTTAAACTGAACTCTATATGACAGGGTTATAGCACAGTATAAGGAGACTAACAGTAGTCAATCTACATAAATGTGATATTCGAGCAACGCACACATAGACACCTTTCACGTACGCCATATCTCGGAATGGTTCGGGACAGTTTGTTCCGCACCAGTCCGAGATATCGCGTCCGTGAGAGGTATCTATGTGTGCTATGCTCGAATATTACCTGTGTGTAACATTGACTTCTGTTAGTCTCTAAGTATTATATGGTTATAGTTACCGGCTAACGGTGGCTGCGCTTCCGGTTGGCAGTTACTGCAATAACATCTAACTTGACCCCACGATACAGCATGCCTTAACTGTGGATACGGTAAAACTAAATAATTCCAGTATTTTAACACTAAGTGCAGGTGCTCACAACCTTCTCCAGAAGCTTCCCATTCAGCTTCCAAGCTCTGTAACCCAATATCCTCTTGATCAAAACACAATATCTTATTCAAATAATTCAAATTCTCGACGGACAACGGTTCTGAACACAAGTCATCTCTTCTTGTGGACTCATCTATCGAAGAGGATTGCTCCTCTGTCAAATCTGGTAAATTCCCCGTTTCTAGCGTCAAAGCGTCCATTATCTCATTGTCTAAGTTATCCACATCGTTTGCTTCCGGGTACCTATCGTTATGTTGTATATTTGTATCACAGAGCTGCCCTATGTCATCTTCGACACATTCATCAAAAGTCCGTCTAATTACTTCTTTGTTGCCTGTTAAATTACAAAAATTATGTGTGGAGTGACTTCTCTGAACACTGTCATATGTTTCTTTATTGTCTGGTTGGTTCAGAATCAAACTGTGATGCATGGTTGGACACGGAACTTGACTTTTGATTTCTTTATTCCTAGATTCGTTATCTGGTATCGGATCAGGGTATGAACTTGGGCCGGGTTGATCAGTGAATTGTTCATAGTTTTCTATTAAATTATCTTGACTTTGTGCTTTAGTTTTCCGTTTTGTTTTTGGCACAGGACGCTCGAGTGATATAGTATCTTGTAAGGATTCTAAGTTAAGTTCAGCTAAAGACTCTTCGCGTCGGTTTTCTGCTATTACTGGTAAATCAAGTGATGTACCCGTTACAACAGTGTATGGATGGAGAAGTACAGACACCTAGAAATAAAATGTATATTTTTAATATATAATTGTGAAGTGGAATTGTCATATGCAATCAAATTTATTAGTATATTTACTTGACTGATCCTTCCGTACAAGTCTACCAAAGGATAGACATGGCTGTATGTCCTGGGAACAGTACCAATGACTCCCAAAATGTTGCCATCTAAATCGACAACCAGCTCGCTGTTGAATCGGAAATGCAGTGTCAGTACACACTGCTCATTCACTTCGTCGAGTTCTGTTATAGCATGGGTACTTAGCTGTAAACAATAATACCAATGTAAGGAAAATGTGAACATGGTGGTACTAACAATTCGTTTCTTTATCTTTTTGTATCTTACTAGCTGTGCCCGCGACTTCGTCTGCGTAGAAAAAATTCTAAAATAAAAACCCATATAGTTTCTGTTCCCGTGGGATTTCAGAGATAAAAACTATCTCCCAAACTCAACTCAAAAACTAGGTCTTAAACTATCTTTGTACCGAATTTCATCTAAATCGGTTCAATGTTTTAGGCGTGAAAAAGAGACAGACAAACTTACTTTCGTATTTATAACATTAGTACGGATTTTGCGAGAAACGAAGTAAAAAATCTGTAAGCCGGTTGCCCATGTAGGCGATCCCTGAACCTTCCCACTAAATTGAGAAGCTCAATGGAACAAAACCTATTAGTAAACATAGATTTTTTTTTAGAATTCAAAATCTAAACTTTGTTATAAACGACAGTGATTTCATTTATGAAAAGCTGTATATTTAGGAAACGATGATCAATTTTGTTGTTTCAAATCAAAAACAATCCAATCCTGCCATTATCACCGTGACAAGTAAGTGGTGGAGTTCTATAAAGTTTCGCCACCATTGCCTCATATATTCATGCCGCAAGGTATACCTGCTTATCATTTTTACGTTTGAAGGGTAAAATCACCTACCTTACCTATAATGTATTGCATGCTTGTTATGTCTACATTTTGTCCCTACCTCTCGGATAACAGCGCGACATTAACATTTTTAGTGTCTATAGATGAAGTCTCATTTGCTTATGAAAGCTACATGCTAGTTTGCTATTATCTATATATATAGTAAAATCGTAGGAAATCAAAACTGTACATTGAATAGTTTTTTAAAAGAATACTTGGGGCGTGATCTATAATCGATATCGAAGCCAAAAATATAGTTTTTAGAATTTTTGTCTGCTTGTCTGTTTGTCTGTATGTATGTCCGGGGTAAACTCAAAAAGTACTGCATGGATTTACTTCAAATTTTGCATGAATATTACTAACAGGTCGGGTCAACATATAGGCTACATATTATCACGCTATCACCTACAGGGGAGGAGCAATGCGGAGTAAACCAAGTCCGCGCGGACGAAGTCGCAGGCAACAGCTAGTATGATATAAAGAAAATTAAATTCGTATAATAATAATGTACATTTATTTGTACTTATCAATTTATCTCCCCGCAATACTAAAGTGTACTTACACAAGATCCGTTGTATTGTAAGTCGCTGGATATTATCCAAACGGGCGGATCAAGTCGCATGGCACACTCCGGCACGTAGTCTGTTGGCAAGCAGGGGACCCCGCCTATACAGAGACTACCACTCCAATTGTCATCAACTTTATCTACGCGGAACTGAAATTAATGGTATAGGTGTTCATGGATTACACGATGTCAAGTAGAGAGAGGTAAGGCAAGTTTTCCAATCGTGCCAAACAGCCGTCTGTTTGGCACGATTGGAAAACTTGCCTCACTTTCTTCAAATTCACTTTTGTTTTCACATAAAAACGCCAGTTTCGAAAACTTGAAGTCACCCTTGTACAAAAACTGAACAATTGTCATATCAGTCTGGGTTCACCCTAATACTCACATTATGTGGATGTGGAAAGTGGAAAGATGTGGAAAGCGAAGCAAGTTTTCCAATCGTGGCAAACAGACGGTTTTCTCTACTTCCCCTTTAAGAGATTTAGTATAAAGACGTAAAGGGAAAACTTCACGTTCCTTTAGTGAGAAATTTGCGCGGACGGAGTATCAGATTTAACATACCTTAAAGTTTATATTAAGGATTAAAAAAATACATAAAATTTATGAAAATTTATTTATAAACTAGCTGATCCGGAACGTTCTGTCTTTTTAACTATTCTTATTTTTTTTTCTATATTTTCTCACCTTTTAAACCTTCCCTGGACTTCAACAATTAATTCAAAACCAAAATTATCCAAATCATTTCAGCCGTTCTCGAGTTTTAGCGAGACTAACGAACAGCAATTGATTTTTATATATCGACAGGTCTCAAGAACAAAATCTTATAGAGAGATCAGACGAAATTGGTTTTATAATAAAATTCGCATTAAACACGCATAAAGCTACAAGGCAATATATTTTATATATATATATATATATATATATATATATATATATATATATATATATATATATATATATATATATATATATATATATATATATATATATATATATATATATATATATATATATATATATATATATATATATATATATATATATATATATATATATATATATTAGGCTGTATCAAAAAAATCGACTATTTTTTTTTTTGAAAAATATAATGAAAATCTTGTTCAGAATACCGAAAAAATACGCCAGTATAACGGACAGCTCTTAATTTTAATATTAAGATGTCCCGCTTCACGATTTTCCATTTCCCGTTTAAATAACATGGGAAAATCTGATTCTTCAAGTTTGGAATTTTGTAGCTCTGCAACGAATTATCAAATTGGTTAAACCATGACATATTCTTATAGGAAATTTAATGCTCTACAAAAAAGGTCTTTTAC
Organism: Apodemia mormo; assembly: GCA_036924255.1. Lineage (NCBI taxonomy): Eukaryota > Metazoa > Arthropoda > Insecta > Lepidoptera > Riodinidae > Apodemia > Apodemia mormo. The sequence continues at coordinate 3,436,314 of JAUPFN010000004.1, forward strand.
AAAATTTTGATTAATGTACTCCTTCAAAAGTTATTCAAGGTCAAAGTTGAAACCATTGTAAATTGTAAGAAATTTTCACTTTTTTGGAGCATTTATCATACTTATTACAATATTTTGTCATAAATAAGCTTTTTTAAAACTTTTTGGAGTTCCACAATTTTTTTCTGACTATTGATTTATATTAATTATCAAAATTGCCATCAAAATCAGGATTCTAAAGAATTTTTTTTTGTTATTTTTTTATTTTATTATTATACTCAATAATTTTAATATCAAGGATAATTAATATAAATCAATAGTCAGAAAAAAATTGTGGAACTCCAAAAAGTTTTAAAAAAGCTTATTTATGACAAAATATTGTAATGAGTATGATAAATGCTCCAAAAAAGTGAAAATTTCTTACAATTTACAATGGTTTCAACTTTGACCTTGAATAACTTTTGAAGGAGTACATTAATCAAAATTTTGTAAAAGACCTTTTTTGTAGAGCATTAAATTCCTATAAGAATATGTCATGGTTTAACCAATTTGATAATTCGTTGCAGAGCTACAAAATTCCAAACTTGAAGAATCAGATTTTCCCATGTTATTTAAACGGGAAATGGAAAATCGTGAAGCGGGACATCTTAATATTAAAATTAAGAGCTGTCCGTTATACTGGCGTATTTTTTCGGTATTCTGAACAAGATTTTCATTATATTTTTCAAAAAACTAATAGTCGATTTTTTTGATACAGCCTAATATATATATATATATATATATATATATATATATATATATATATATATATATATATATATATATATATATATATATATATATATATATATATATATATATATATATATATATATATATATATATATATATATATATATATATATATATATATATATATATATATATATATATATATATATATATATATATATATATATATATATATATATATAGACTACGCTGAATATAATATTATAGAATTTAATAGTTTATATGACAATAGCTTTGGAACGAACGCAAGCAATAATTTCACAAAGTCTAATCGTTATTACACGAAAGGTACGGCAATGCTTAAATTCCGAACACACATATTATATTAATTTTATATACATATGAGTAAACATGTGATATTGAAGCATTCAATGTCGCATTTGCACAAATATTATTTATTATTTTAGCATTAATAAGGACCAAGATTTGATTAGGAAACATTTAATTTCGCCTTTAAATATATAGTATATAATCAAATATATTCTACCTTACTTTTTTATTGATGTTTAGGTATTTGAGAAAATAAATCTTAACTTTGTTTACTTTTTTATTGATGTTTAGGTATTTGAGAAGCTAGGCTTGAAAGAAAGTGTCGATGTAAAGATGAGAAAGGGCTTGCTCCGTTGGTTCGGGCATGTAGAAAGAATAATAGATGAAAGGTTAACAAAACAGATATACAATGCGAATGTGGCAGGATGTAGGTACCGGGGAAAACTAAGACTGACGTATCACGATCAGATTGATCGAGTACTGTCTGAAAGTGTTGTCAAGGTCTGAAGAGTTATGAAGAGAATAATGAATGTGGAGAAAGCGAGACAAGCCTGCAAGATAGAACTATAAAAAAAAAACAATAATAAAATTATTTTTTTTTTTTTTTTATCAATAGCCCCAAGTGTCCCCTTTTAAACAAACGAAAGCCCATTCCTGTATCTTTAATAGTATTCGAGATATTGCAAAAACAAAATTGAAAAACTGGAAAAATCGCAAAATTTTGAATTTGCATATATTTCGAAAAAAAATTTTTTATTTTTTTTCCTTTGGCAGAACTTCGTTTTATGATAAAAGAAAACTTCTGACCAAAATTCATCCAAATCGAAAGGGGCCGATTCCAACTATTGGTCGATTTGACATGGAATGACCCATGTACATAACATGTATGTGACAAAGTTCTTAATATAAACTGGCAGGTGCTCCACGTGATGGTAAGTGATAAAACCTCCGCCCACGGATAACGGCAACGCTTGAGGTCTAGCAAGAGTGTTGTCAGACTCTAAGTAAATTCCTTGTCTTGGTTTCGGTTTGAGAAGATCTCCATCAACAAGTTTTACAAAGTTTTTTGTGATTTAAAAAATGCCTTAAATAGAAGTAGTGGACTGTAAAACAATTAAAATGTAAGAAATTCTAGAGATTGTATTTCTTATAACTCTAGCGGTTCGCCGAAAATATATTTTCATATGCCACATGCTCACAGCTGTGCAATCATATTTTCGCATTAATAATAGACGATTATGTATCAAATAATTAAAAAATCATTTTTACTGCATTTTGAAATTATTTAACAAAAATCGCAAGGTTTGCTAAAATAATAGTCAATTTCACAAAAATCGCAATTTATGTTTAACATACTTAATAGTCAATAACACTAAACACTTTTAAATGCTCATAGGATGTAGGTACAGGGGAAGAACAAGACTTACATACCATGAACAGATTGATCGGGTACTGTTCGCAGATAATATCAAAGAATCTTCGCAACTGGCGTGTTTGTATAATGAGAGTAAAGAATGTGGAGGAAGCCAGACAAATCAACAAGGATTATGACGTATGGCACTTGATTCTCTCAGCATACCTAGTGAGTGATCTAGCGTGAAGATATATATGTATAATGCTCACAAATTTTATATCTAAAAAAATATTTAAGTCGACTGCAAAAGCATGTTCTGAAGCCTTCACGGCTTGGTAGATATTAGGTCATCTGTTATTAGATTTAAGATGGTTGTCTAGCAGTTGTTTAAACAGTTTGGTCCCTTTACACCAAACTGTTTAAATACTTTTTAAATCACTTTAACTATAATTAAATTAGAAATCAGAAATCAGAAGAACTTTATTATATTCCTGCCGCAATAGCGTCAGTGCTAGTCGCTGTCGTGTTCCGGTTTGGAGGATAAGGTAGCCGGTAAACTTATGCATGTGGCATTAGACCTCGCCACAAGATAGCAACGCACCATTAACATCTTTGGTGTTTATAGGCGATGGTTGACTCTTTCCATCAGGAGACCCATCTGCTTGTTAGCTATCTTATGTAATAAAAAAAAAATCAATAAAACTTTTTACAAGTTATTTTGACACAAAACTTCAAAACTACCAACGGATCGGAACGCGGCAACACATTAATTTAAAAAGTATTTAAATGAATTGATGCAAGTGGATAGTGTAAATTCTAGACATCATCTTTAGCACAGCCATGTTTATCTTATACTAGAATCTAGAGGATTCATATAGAATCTATTTATATTCATATTATATGATACATTATGTAATCAGGTATCATATTACACTGCACTAAAGATGTTAACGACGTTCCTCCGGTGTCGACTCGGCCTCTTTTCAAATAATGAAAAATTTGTTTTTTTATCAGGTAAGTCATATGGGGTTAAACGTGATACTAGCATCGTAGTTACTAAGTGGCAGTTTTGTAATTCTTGCTCTGATTAAGTTGAGATTATTCACCTTTTCCTGACGCTTTAGCATCAACGATTGTCACTATGTGTTCTGGCTTGGAGAGTAAGTAAAACTATGCATGAAACATTATACTCCCACCTACTGGCGTCGCCAGGGGGAGGGTTCTGGGGGTTAACCCCTCTCCCCCTATCAGTCACCTTTTAATTCAAAAAGTAATAAAAGAATTTGCAGCGAAGAAAGCACAAAAAATCACACAAAAAATCGCATAAACATTCGCAACACATGCACTCAATTTTAAAAACATCTGGAATTACACCAGGAATACGGACAACTGTATAATCTTATATTTGTAATTTTATTAATTAAATTTAGTCAAATTGCGAACCAATAATTGTTTTATTTACATTCTTATCTCTAAAAAAAATGGTACAAAGTAATATTTTATTCACCCTAAATCTGTGACCTCTTCGGAGCGGTTGACTCACAATCGCGATCGCATCTTGATAACCAGTTGTTCGCATCGCCACCGTATCTGAAAACAATATATTGTAATAATTAAATGAATAAGTAAATAAAAAATGGTAAAGTGCGTGTCGGGCCACGCGTAATGTAGGGTTCCGAACCTGCCCATCACAATAATGCGAACTAAGAGTGCTATTATTGTTTCATACTATGAACTTTTAACATTTTAACATTCAACGTCAATGACAAATATATATCCGCACTGCAAGTTCACCGCCTAAAAAAACTTCTCTAACTACATTTTTTTAAGTTAGCCGACTATTACTCAAAAACTTGTAAAGCCTTCTTAGCCATGACAGTTTTCCTTTTAACCTCATTATATTTACAATTACCATGTTTTTTCCCCACCCCCAAACCAACCTTTTAGGTTACAGAGAGTGGACACTTGATTCTAACAAAAATTAGCACTTTAAAGCCTAATATTTTACAAACGGGTCCTTTAATCGAAAACTTGTTTTTACAAACCTACAATATTTCTTAAAAATCTATCCAACGATACCCCACACTATGGGGTACGTGAATAAAAAAATAACATTCCCATTTTACATGTAGGGGAGCTACACTGAAAAAAATATTTTTCAAGATTTTATTACCACTTTGTTGCCGTGACTAATATGTATATTCGTCCCAAATTACAGCTTTCTAGTACTAAGGATCTCTAAGCTATCGTGCGAGCGGACGAAGTTATACGCGGCGGTAATCAGTGATCACTTAACATCGAGTGAGGCGTTTATCCGTTAACCACTCATGAGTGTAACGAGGGCGCGATAGAACACGCTCGCGTACAGATACCATCAGTTTCTTATCGCACCATCGTTATCACATTTCATCACGCAGCATACAGGTGAATCTCTAGTATTTAAGCTTAATGTAAATCCAGTTAAATTACAGTTCAATAAACACATTTACCAACCGATGTGTGACTGTCATTTAGTCGACGTAATAATGAGTATGTCGTAACCACCATATACATGGGCGTACAGAAGGGAGGGGGGGGGTGGCAGGGAGGGGCAGCTGCACCTCCGGAATTCGTTTACCTTTCTACTATCTACTGTTGTAGATTGAAATAGATTAAGATAAAAATATAGTCTTAAAATGTTACGGTAGTCCCCTCCCTCCCACCCCTCCGGGGCCAGAACCTGGGTACGCCCATGACCATATAAAGTACTGTCGCTAACGTCAAGGGTCTTAATGTTATGTTCCAGTTAAAAACCAAAAAGCAAAGCTCCGTTAGCGTCTAGTCTATAGGCATCATTACCTTGTCTAGTAGCCAGTAAATTTACACTGTGCTTACACGGAAAGTGTGTGGTTCTTTTAAGAATAGACAGATTACCTGTCAAGCAGTTCGGAAAAGGCCGAAGGTTGGACATTCACTATCTTCTTGACTACTAGGTAGTGGGTTCAAACGTCTTTCTCGGGGTTTGACTTGTCCAACCGCAATAGCGTCAATGCTTTTCACTGTCATGTTTAGATGGTAAGGTAGCTGACAAATTTAAGCAAACGGTATTTCTATCCATCACACGAATTGCAGCGTGTTTTGGATAGAAATGGATAATGGAGTTAAAAATGGATATTTCAATATATGAAATATTTAAACTTATAAACCTACACTCGTTTGATCATGATGATGATTAAAATGTTGCAAGTATATGTATTTTTTCATGAAAGTTTTTGTGCGATAGCCTTTGTTGTAACTCGTTACCAAATGGCTCTGCATCACGTCACTGTGGTGGTGGTGGTGGATTACGGTGGGTAATCTTTATCCCTCGGGGTGAATTTATTCCCTTATTTCGGCAAGAGGCACGGTTTTTTTTTCTTTTTTTGCCATTTTATTTTCCGCACTTAGCCACTTGAACCTTTGTACGTAGCTGACTATGTCTATTCCAGCCATCCTAACTCCTTCAAGAAGCTTATAAGACGGCTTATGTTTTCACATGCTTCTTTAGGAGTTTTTGGGTTACCTAGGATACGTGCCCGTTGTTCGGCCACGCTCCTGCACTCAAGGAGAACGTGAGTGGTGGTTTCCTGTTCCTCCATGCAGCCGAGGTATAAAGGGCTGTCTGTTACACCCATGTTAAATAGGTGTCGGTTTAAATGGCAATATCCTGTTATTGTCCAGACACGGATATGATTTACCTTATTTATTCATCTATTCCTTTGGCTCACTTCGTCCTTTTATTTTTATTACAGCGTATCATATTCTGTGACCGTATTTTAAATTAACGTTTCCCTATATATTTATCTCGCTCCTAGCAATTCCACAGTACTGTTACATAAGAAGTTTTTAGATTAATTATCATTTGTCGCGTTTCACTCTCTAATCGCAGTACGCTCAGTCCACCATTCTAGCCGGAATAAATAATTCCGCGGAGACGATAAAGATTTGAAGGAATAAAAATAAGCTTATCGTATTTGGCCCCGGAATCAGAACCTTTGATTCAGTACCTCCGGAGTTACACACCTCTAGTCACTGTTTTACTGAAGCACGCGATGTATATGGCTGGCTTTTAACCTAGCACCAAGGATAGCATTGTATCACAAACAATATTATTCCATATGTATACAAGTTTATAATGGTGTGCCAGATACTTTTAAGTCACTACCCTTTAAGAAATTTAAAAAAGGTTTACTGAAGTGGCTAAAGGATAAAAAAATTTATAGTGTTAAAGAACTGTTGCTGATGCCAAAATTGGGCCATAGGAGAAGAACATGATGCACGTTTACATGTTTATTTTATATTTTTACTCCATTATTCTTTATAATCTTTTTAATTATAAGCATTTTACAAATTGATATTCCTTTATGACATAATATTTTTTTTCTGTCAAGATTACTAATTTTTTTCTACTTAATTCTTCTGACATACAATTTGACATTACAATGATATTATTAATCTATTAATTTTGTTGATAATAGTTATTTTTCATGACATGCTAATTTTATATTTTAATTTTGTTAACAATAATTATTTTTCTATAATATCTTAGCAATATTAAAAATGTTAATTTTGTCACAAATATTCATTGCATGCTGTTCATACGGCAAAATAGGAGGAACTACTAACATAATATAAGAGCACATGTAACTAACCCTATTTTCTGCAATAAACATTTGATTGATTGATTGATTGATTGATTGTATAAGATACACTTGAAGAATAACATCTGTCGAGTTTAACTAGTTATGAATAAAATATATTCACCTGAGCTGCACAGCTTGATATTTCGTCCATGTACATAGTGAAAGGTGTAAGGCAACGCCGTCCGTCGTCGTCTGGTCTCCGGAACCAGAGTCACAGTAGACACGGCGTTTATTTCCGTGGTCTCCGTCGGGATAACTTCACATATACTTATTTCGTCTTCCAACTCCAGCTTTGATTGTGTAGAACCATCGTTGGGAACTGTAAATGTATAATAATTGATACTAATTTCTGTAAAGGAGAATCTCTTTGTGACAGGTTGATATGCCCCATGCATAAATAATTTATAAAAATAAAAAACAAACCAATAAAGAATTAAATCTTTCCTCCTTATAATATTTATATATACTAAATACGTGAAGGAAAATCTTTGGATCCCTTTATAAAACAATTGCGCGAACGGTAGAGTATGAAATTTGGCACAGGTAAAGTTCACATTGCGAAGGACTACAGAAATGCCTAATACTTTTTTTGCATGCATTAGAAATACATTAAATTAATAAAAAATTAAAATTACACACACTACATTCATATGACATACACAACAAGACACACACATGTATAATGTACTATTTTCTTTACGGCTAAAGTCTGTTGTCAAATTTAAAAGAGATTTTGTTTAGTCTATGGTCGATTTTCGGCCACAGACGATCGCTAGTTAGTTTAGATCTTGTTAAATGGGTATTAAACTTATTTGATATATATCGGTGGACAAATTACACAAACTGATTTAACCCCAATTTAAGCAAACTATTTGCTTTTGTTATGGGCGTGATGCTAATACATAAAAAATACATACGTATATAAATACTGATACATAATTAAATACCAAAACTCAGAAATACAAACATCTATGCTCACCACACAAATAGCTGTCCCTATCGGAAATCAAACGCGAGTCCCATCAATTCTTGATTAGATTCGCTAAACACTTACCGACGGAGCGGTCATATACCTATTCACACAAATACAGACTTACACAAATACCTGGATCCCGCGGTATTGAAAATTACCAGTCCTGGAAATCCCGGATTGAACATTTCTTACGGGATTGCATTTCCTACGCACAACATATCACACGCTTATCCTAAGCGTGCATTTACGTGAATAAACAAAATCGCGAGGCCTAAAGTTCTATTTAGTATCTGAGCCTACATTAAGCATTTTTATTTGCTAGTTACCCGTGTTGGTCCCGGCTCCTTTGACGAATAGACCAACTTCCGTATTACCAGGCTGTTCGTAAGAGGTAAACGATTGTCAGCGCGAGTCACTACCATCGCAGCTGCTAGGTGGTAGAGTTCTACATTGTCTCGCCCGGATCTGGTACTTTGGTATAACTACTGCAATAGCGTTAGTGCTTGTCACTGTCGTGTTCCAGTTTGGAGGGTAAGGTAGCCGGTAAATTTATGCATGTGGCACTAAGACACTATTACAAGTATACCAACGCACCATTAACATCGTTGTTGTCTATAAGCGATGGTTGTCTCTTTCCATCAGGAGAGCCGTCTGTTTGTTTGCTAACGTGTGACATTAAAAAATAACTCAAAAATGATCTCGAAGCCTAGTATTTTGCATCACTAATCCTTAGAATAACGTTTCACTTGCCTGACTGTATAAAATGTTTAAAAAATACTTACTCGTTTGAGGCAATGCGTTCGGCGCTGTTCCTCTTGACACAGCCTGAATTTTATATACCGATCCATATATCTCCATCACGACATACACTTTCTGCGAAGCAATTAGAAATACATAATATAAAATAGTATTATTATACATTGATATAAAATATTCAAGATGCACATTCAATGTCTCAAAACCGTAAGTATAAACATTAACGCACAATTTTTAAATTTAAATTAACAATTGTAAATTGTGCGCTCATTTCAAATAGAATCGCGTCAATCGCGATACTGTCAATTTTATTACTTTTTGTACATTTCTTTGTAAATACAACTATAAGTCTTACGCTTAAGGTTGAATATGCAAAACACGTGTTTTTGCCATATCTATAACTACTTAATATGTGAAATTAAAGACAGTCTTGAGTGTCACTTTTGTTCGGGACTGTGCATCTTTGGTATTTATTATATCTAAATAATTAAACAACAAACTAAAATTTTTCTGCCTTTGACCTTAACAGATTTTGAAACCATCCAGCCGATGTGTTTTTATTTGAAAGGCTAACTTGGAAAGAATAACTTGGAAGAAGGTCTAAGAACCACCCTAATATATACTTGACACAAGCACAGGGAAAAAATGTTCTTGACTCACGCGAACGAAACTGCGGACAACAAACAGTAAGTGCCAAACATGTAGGTAACATGCCAAAGATGTAGGTAAAAGTCACGGATTAAATGGATATATCTTTCAAGACAATTTCTTAGTACCTATTTTAAAGGTTGTTAATTATATATATATATATATATATATATATATATATATATATATATATATATATATATATATATATATATATATATATATATATATATATACATATATATATATATATATATATATATATATATATATATATATATATATTCTACGTGGCAGAAATAGGCAAGGTACCAGACCCTGGCGAGACAAGGCAGAACTCTACCACCTAGGTGCCATGATGGAGGGACTTGTAAGGCCAGTTTATTGCCTCTTACGAACTGCCTGGCAGAACAGTAGATGGTCTAGTCTTCAAAGGAGGTCCGGTCCGTTTTGGTCCGAGCTCCCATAAAAGTATAAATCATCCTCAATAGGCTTGTTTCACTAAGAATGAAAATATTGTTGTAGTTGCTAATGATTAATTATGATATGGAAGATAAGATAAAACTAAAATATTTATTTTAAATGATAAGGATTAATAATATTTTAAGGATATAATTCCAGGAAAAATATACATTATTTCTCGTGATAGCAAACGCAAATCCGGAAGTGACGGTGTGACGTAACGTCACACCGTGGTAAAACGTCATATTGTTTTTGATATTTCATAGAAACCACAGTGTTTGTAATGACGTGGTGTCATGTTGACACCATGACAGTCCAGAGCATTTTCACAGTAAATTTAAATTTTAAAACGCGAAATTTTTATTATAAGTTTACGATATTTAATAGTTAATATACCTAGTAAGGTACATTAATTTAACAGTTCTTCAAATTAAGTTATCTAGCCTGTTTTTTCTACACGACTTTTAGTTCATCACAAATTCGTGGACAAACATAAAAATCATATACAAATTATATACATTTAGTACACGTGCTTGGACGCTCAAATATATAATCATAATAAAATATTACCAAATCCAACAATATTATACACATACACATCAAACTGATAACCGCCGATTTTTCGTCGGTTGGAAAGAGGTCCGGATTTATACGGAGCTTTTTTAGGGTTCCGTACCTAAAAGATAAAAACGGGACCCTATTACTAAGCCTCCGCTGTTTGTCTGTCTGTCTGTCACCAGGCTGCATCTCATAAGCCGCGACAGCTAGAAAGCTGAAATTTAATTATGTATTTCCGTTGCGGCTACAACAAATACTAAAAATAAAAAATAAATATTAAGGACACATACAGTAAACGTGTTTTTTCGTATTTTTTTGCTCAGTATTAATAACGGTAACAGGTAGACGCTTAAAACTTTCACAGAATATTGAGTTGTATATTACCTTTTAAAATAAGTAGTTAAATAAAAATAAATATTAAAGGTGGACAACAAACGAACATCCCATACAACAAACGAAATTTTTTAAACAATTTTATACTCGATCTTAATAAACAGGTAGAAACTTTAGTAGGAATGGTACTGAACCCTTCGTGCGCGAGTTCAACTCGCACTTGGCCCCCTATGATATATATATATATATATATATATATATATATATATATATATATATATATATATATATATATATATATATATATATAATATAATGGATATAAATATAACTAGACACTTTTACTATTCCACTTGTACATCAATTTCACTTTACACAATTTTAATTATATTACTCGACCGGTTTCACTTTTTAAAGCATCTTCAGGATGTAATATACTTAACTGATTATTATTGACTATAATAATTAATAATATTGACTATAATTATTATTGACTATAATAATCAGTTAAGTATATTACATCCTGAAGATGCTTTAAAAAGTGAAACCGGTCGAGTAATATAATTAAAATTGTGTAAAGTGAAATTGATGTACAAGTGGAATAGTAAAAGTGTCTAGTAACAATGGAATTTCACCAAGTGCCGACGATGGAAAGTATAGAATATATATAAATATAACTAGAAACATACATCAGGCACTCGTTCGAACGCTGTGTCCAACAGTTCACAGTTATAGTACACCAGTACTCTGTTGTCAGTCGTCTTCTTGAGCCCGATGCGATCGCCAGGCCGAAGCCATTCGAATGACGGGATTATTGCTCGAAAATCCTGATCTCGACTGCCTGCTTTCGAATATCTCATGTATCTACCTGCAAATTGAGTAAAACAGATTGTTACGTAAAAATAATTATTAAACTAGGCGCTAGAGTTCTGCATTGTCTCGCCCGGGTCTTACCAGACCTACCTATTCCTGCCGCAATAGCGTCAGTGCTTGTAACTGTCGTGTTCCGGTTTGGAGGGTTACGTAGTAAACTTATACACGAGGCATTAGATCTCGCCACAAGATAGCAACGCACCATTAACACCTTTGGTGTCTATATGCGATGGTTGACTCTTTCTATCAGGAGACCCATCTGCTCGTTTGCTATCTTATGATATAAAAAACCTGCCTGTTGAAGCTAGGATAAGGTAAGGATAGGCAGGTTCAAGAAAAAAATGAAAAATGCAAATAAATACTTTTCATTTTTCATTTTCAATGGTGGCGTCTCTCAAAGGTACAGGGGATAGAGGAGGTATTGAGAAGATAAATATTGAGAAGAAACTTATTATACCATCAATATATGCAGTGTAGTGTGGCAAGCATGCCACGGAGGGTGGCAAACTGCGGTTGACATGCGCGTTCAAAATGTTGATATCCGTCACACCCATCCGGAAACTGCCAGCGTAACCGTTCTTGCATTCTACGATTTTTATCTACAAAAAAATTAAATTTTAAATGGCGTGTAGTTCACGGCACGGTTCTTGAGAGCTCGGCTACGGAGTGGGGTTCAAAATAAACCGCATCCAAGCCAACCGCAAGCCAAGGTCAGCGATCAAGAAACGTGCCGGGAACTATAAAGATTAATTTGCCGTCGAGAAGAAAGGGACAGAAATATACTTCTTATATAGTTTTTCATACAATCTTTCAGATCTTTACGTGTTGATTTTTTTTAAAAAGATAGCCTCTGCTGGACTTCGAATCTCCAAATATTTCCATGCAAAAAACTATAATGAGAATCGCTATCACTATGAAAGTCAATATAAAAAATGTTTTATTTAAAAATTATTTGCTGGCGATAACGACAGCATTTATTTATTTATTAATTACTGACAATAATGCGGCGATGAGAATCACTACTTATCTCGCCAATCGACAAACCGGTCAATCATGGTGTATCGGAAAGTCACAGTCAACAGACATTCGATTTACTCTGTCTAGCCCGCAAGAAAACGACGAGTCGACATTTTTTATAATTACTAGTGAACCGGAAAGCGGCCACATGTCACTGCGTTTCACCAACTTTTGACTATGGCTTGTTCCTTGCGATACTCAGTATTGAAAGCTTTACGCTTCTTCATTTTAAGTCGAACACGTTAACCCATTGAAAACGAAGTAACTAAATAAAATAAATATTTATGACCATGCTGACCAATTTAAAAAATCTAAACTTTACCTCAAATATCTCCCCAATCGCTAAATGTGCCGAACTAAACGCTAACGCGGCCATTGGGTCCGGCGTTAATCGTCTGGCAATGGTGTAGTCATGCATCAAACATATATTGTCACCGCCGTATTCCGAAAAACTCCTAAAATAATAAAGTCAAAGTCAATTTTTTTAATTCAAATTAACGTTTATGGACACTTAACGGTTGACAAATTTATAGCTACTACCGGATCGGAACAAAGCCTCAGAAATGAGTAATGCATATTGCAAACAATATCAATTGCTCGCTGCTCCCAGCGTGGCAAAAATGTATCTGCGTGCTAAAAAGTAAGTCTAGCATCTATGTACTCTCCCGGAACACATGAGTGGCAAGCACTGAATTTAAGTTTTTCTTTTTACGTTATGGCGACTGGAATAGGTAAAGCAGTGGTACCTCACCCTCTGACTTCCAGGCAATTCTTAAAAGGCAATCGATTTGCCACCATGTCTACCATAGTGATAACAAATCACCATGATATCAACCACCATTTGATGGTAGAATTTTCGCCTTACTTATTCCTGGCGGAACAAAGTCAATATTTACCACTGACGTGTTCCGGTTTAAAGGGTAAGGTACTCAGTAAACGAATGCATGTAGCATTACATTCTCACATAGATAGGTACATGTTTTGTCAGCAATCGAAAAAAAATTGGATAACAATTATATGTCAAAGTATTCAGCAGTTTTTACGTGATGGGGGTTTAAAGGAAACAGCTATATTTATATAGATATATTAGATAATAAGATGACCTATTTTTTTTTCGCATCAGCATCACTGCTTGTTGCTGTTATGTTCCGGAGTAAGTAAAAAGTACACGTCAAACTTTTACCTCCCCGTACCACGGATGACAACGCACTATTAACATCTTTGATGACATTGAACATATTTTTTGTATTGAAAAAGGGGCAAACTCGTTAGTCTCATAACTCATCCGTTGGTTAATGATTACCACCATCTATCGACATCTGCAATACCAGGGATCTTGCGGTTTTGTTACAGACTTTATAAGAAAAATTTAGCTTTTTTCTGGAAAACCATTAACGCATGTGCAGTCGAGAGACTTGCCCCAGAGGACAAAAATCCCTGAATCGTGTAAAAATGTCCGCCGCAAACTTGCGACGGACTCAAAGCACACAGTAAACAGTAGTGTATATGCTATAGAAAGAAGGGCGCAAGTGGAATACACCGCATCAATCTAGATTTGTTATTAATTTTTCTTTATTATATTTTTAATTTCAATGGTTTTCTGAAATTATTGCGTAGTATATGCAAGTTTTTATATTCTCATTGTGTTTACTAGTATTTACTCTAATGTATGTGTATGCATAGATGTACATAAATCAAGTATGTGCATATTCATCTATGTATACCCATTCATATTATTATATTATAATAATTACTATTATAACATTACAGATTATTTAATAACGCACACATGTATATTTATACTTAACATAAATTAAGGTAAGAAGTATATTATAATTATTATAATTTTTTTTGTGTTTATTTTTTGTTTTCTTTTAGTTTTCTTTTTTATGTTTTTTGTTTCGTTTTTTTCTATGTTTTGTTATTATTTATTATATTATTCGGTGTGCGAACATTTGTTGTCCGGAAATTTAGTGAAGCAAATATTCTGAGGTTATGTTGTAACTTACGTAGAGTTCATGAAAACGAGAATTTTTTTTAAAAAAGACTACTGGGTCCATCACTTTATTTCAAATCGATTATTGAATGGAAATTTTCATGCGAAGCAGGGTCAATTAAAACAATATCCAAAAATAATTTTCACATATTATAAAATGTCGTTTGGATCATTTTATGAGTTGCTGACTGCTGTTAATTGTAAAATCACTACATAGTATAAAACAAAGTAGCTTTCCGCTGTCTGTACCTAATCCGCTCTTATCTGTATGTTTAGATCTTTAAAACTACGCAACGGATTTTAATACGGATACGGATTTTGAACGGTTCTTTTTAATAGATAGTGATTCAAGATGAAGGTTTACATGTATAATAACATCCATTACATAGTAGTGAAATACTGTTATAAATATATTTAGCAAAACTATATATATATATATATATATATATATATATATATATATATATATATATATATATATATATAAGTCATTCTGACACAGAGATGAGGTCTAGAAGAAAGACTGTGTAACTTTAAAGTAAGTCATTCTCAAGCACCCAACGCACACAAAAGTTCGCTGTGTCCGGTTCTGGTCTTTTCCCCGGGATTCCCCGTTTTTTAAACACGTCAAACTTTGTAAGTATTGTATCTGTATGTATTTTATATTATGCTTGTATGTAGTATTTAAAGATAAGTATTGTATTTTTGTTATAATATATTAAGTGTTTATTAATGTATTTTTATTTATGTAGTTAGTTTATGTGTATATTATATGGTATGTAAGTATATGTATGTTATATAATTTATAGTTATTATTTTGTTATTTTAATCATGTTTAATTTAGCTTAATCGCTATAACATAATAAGTATTTATGCACTACCCAAGCTCTTTCTCTCAGCATCGCCAAAGGTAAACTGTGAGAAAATGCTTAATAGCATTAAGTTACGTCTTTGTACTCATGTGTGCAATAAAGTATTTAAATAAATAAATAAATACTTTTGTCCAGTCCGATCTCTCAGCGTCCTTAGTTTGGGGAACCTTTTCTACGCAGTACTTTTAGTCCTTTGCGTTATTCGATACAGTTTATAACGAATCTATATTAATGGACAAAAAAGTACCCCGTGGATAGTCCCTCGTCTGCACAGACGTTAAGTTGTATCCCTTCAGAAACACTGAACAGTAGATTTTGGTGTTATTAGCTTTCCTTTGCTTTAGATATAACGGGTATGGCGCGTTAGCATTTGCGTGTAGATGCTAGACCGTGGTCCCACAAACAACATTCTTTTTTACTCAATTCAAGACTTTTCGAAAATAGAAAAGATAGGCGTCTCGTCAAAACGAAGCTGTTTATATAAATTCAGCTTGTTATTAATAAAAAAAAAATGTTTGTGGAATCACCGTCTACGTGAATAAAATATATATAACTACTCACCAATAAGGAGGTGGAGGTGACGACAATGCTCTTGAATTGCTCAGCAAAGAATTATCCGAATTTGTACAGCCGTTGTAATTGAAAGCACGCTCCTCGTTTTGTAATATTGTCACCTAATAGAAAAATACGTATAAAAATACGTACTAAGAACAACGAAACGAAATGGTCAAAAAGTTAGGTTAATTATATTACAAACGCTAGAGTTAGTACGGGGTACTACCGTCCCACACAGGTTTTACATACAAAAATATTATGTACATGTACTGCCGTCTTTTTTATATAATAAAAAACTTGAGAGGTGTCAAGGGACACCCGGATGGAACGAAGTTCCTTTTATTATTATTTACAAAAAACTTGTATACACTCA
This sequence comes from Apodemia mormo, assembly GCA_036924255.1. Classification (NCBI taxonomy): domain Eukaryota; kingdom Metazoa; phylum Arthropoda; class Insecta; order Lepidoptera; family Riodinidae; genus Apodemia; species Apodemia mormo. The sequence goes on from JAUPFN010000004.1 coordinate 3,452,786, forward strand.
ACAAACATAATCGTCGCGACACCACACTTGGCTTGGTTTGCTTTCTATAAGAGAGAGAGAGAGAGAGAGAGAGAGAGAGAGAGAGAGGCAGAGAAACATACGCACGCCGCGCAGCTTACAATAGCTACTATAGCAAAAAGTGTCCTGACAACTTTTCGTAAGAATTTTTTCCTTCTAGCCCCCTTTCACAACGCGCGATAAGGAACTTCGTTCCAATAAGATAGCAACCAAGCAGGTAGCTCTCCTGATGGAAAGAGAAACCAACGCTTATAGACATCAGAGCATTTAATGGTGCATTGTTATCGGTGTGGCGGGATGGTAATGCCACATGCATAACTTCACCGGTCACCTTAATCTCCAAACCGAAACAATGCCAAGCACTGACACGATTGCAGCGGCATTAAGGCGGTAGTACAATATTCCCGGGTGAGACGTTGCGGAACTCTACCACCTAGTATAGGAAATGGTCATCTCTTTTCACCACAGGAGCCACATGCATCCGCGCAAAATATCGACAAGTTTTTTTATATATCATAAGATAGCAAACAAGCAGATGGGTCTCCTGATGGAAAGATTCAACCATCGCCTATAGACACCAAAGATGTTAATGGTACGTTGCTATCTTGTGGCGAGGTCTAATGCCACATGCATAAGTTTACCGGCTACCTTACCCTCTAAACCGGAACACACAGCGACAAGCACTGACGCTATTGTGGCAAGAATAGGTAAGGCGGTGGTACCAGACCCGGGCGAGACAATGCAGAACTCTACCACCTAGTAGCCACGATGGTAGTGACTCAATAGCCAATCGGTCGCCTTTTACGACCTGCCTGGCAGAACGCCAGTTGGCCTATTCTTCAAAGGAGGCCGGGACCAAAACGACATATGTTATTTATCTCGTATCCAAATGTAGAATTAATATAATGCCAATGAATTATGAAACAAATTAATTTAGTTCAATCATATCTTTTTGTACCCCTATTTTTCGTAAATAAAGAATTATCATATATGTATATTATTTCTAAAAGGTGTTTTTTCCTCGTGTCTTGTGTGTCTCGTGGCTCGATCTCTTTAACTCTTTCACCAAAAAAAAAAAATACCTACTTCTGGCGAAAAATATGAAATTCGAATCTTGTTGTTTATAAAAAAATTAATTAAATATAATTTTTATAACAATCGAATGGAGCGCCATATGTAGGTGATGATACATCAAACATCTTAATAGAGTTTTATACTTGGAAAACGTTAGAGGTGCCGTGCGAAATTTTCACACGGGTCAGCTAGTCTATATATTAATAAGTAAAATAAAAACTTTGTACAGCTTTTTAAGACTATTGCGTGAACGGTGAAGTATGAAATTTAGCGGAATTAAAGTTTACATTGCGGAGGAGTGCAGGAACCTAATATTTTTAAATAATATAGATTAAAGAAGCACAAAATTAATAAAAATAAACGGTATAATATATACTATATTCATACGACATACGCGATAATATATACATCTATTACCCTCGGGGGTGTTTCCGAATGGATACGACTTAGGGACCTTCAAGAAACGAGCGTATTCATTCTTAAAAGGCCGGCAACGCAGCTGCAATACCCCCGGTATTGCGGATGTCCATGGGCGGCGGTGATCACTTACCATCAGGTGCACCTCCTGCTCGTTTGCCCCCTCTACTATAAAAAAAATATTAAAAAACAGTAGCAGTCGTGGGACTGCCGATAGAAGTGAAAACGGAACTATTAAGTTGAGAGTAATTAAAACTATATGCAAAACATAGCTATAGATATACTATTATCATTAGCATGTCGGTGACGCGAACCGAGGATTTTACCCTCTACCAAAACGCTCAACGCGCCTAAAGAAGTTTTCACTTCAAAAAAAAAAAAACACATGTATACTACATAATATTTTCTTACGGCTAAGGTTTGTTGTCAAAAGTAAAAGGTTTCATTGTTTAGTCTGTGATTGAAATGAAGAGTGTATAGTCAAATTGTTGGTTTACCTGAGTGCATTGTCCGTAAAGGTCTACCACAGCGTAGATATTGAGATGTGGTACATACCACGCTTTGCCCATGTCCATACCATCCAAGTAATAATGGAGACTACGGTCAGCATGCCACATCATACCTGAACAAAGAAAGCAAAAAATACCATAGCATACAAATATATATTTACGTCAAATGAATTATGGAGTAAGCAGAGAGAACTGAATGCCATACATCATCCGTGATTTGCCCGCCGAGGGACTTTATTGTAAATACATTTTGACTGTTGATGCTTTGCTATTTGATACAAAGCTTTTTTTGTTTCGCTAAAGTGTTTACATTTGCGTTGCACATATTTTTCTTAAGTATTAGGTATAGTAGAGACCATTGAAAGAGTCAGCCATTATCTTTATCTTGGACATTGTTTGTCATTTGGCAGAAAGCATAAACACAAGGAGATCGATAGACGAATTCAGGTAGGATGGGCAGCTTTTGGCAAACTGGAATACGTGTTTAGGTATCGAAAAATGCCACAATGTCTGAAAACTCGTCTCTTTAACAAGTGTGTTCTGCCTACAATTACGTATGGTGCCGAAACATGGACGCTCACAAAGGAACCGATGTACAAAATGAGAGTCGCACAACGAGCCATGGAGCACACCCTGTTAGGTATTACACTAAAAGACCGAGTCAGAAACGTTGACATCCGAAGAATGACCAAAGTAGTCGATATCGGTTATCACATTAACAAACTCAAGTGGCGATGGGCAGGACACTTGGCTAGACCAAGTGATGGTAGGTGGAGTAGATCCCTAACAGAATGGTATCCGAGAGTGGGGAAGAGAAGTGTGGGAAGACCAATGGCAAGATGGGTCGATGATATCGTCAAGCTGAAGGGAAAGACCTGAACAAGAGTGGCTCAAAATAAGGAAAAATGGCGTGAGGGGGAGGAGGCTTACGCCCTGCAGTGGGTTGATAAAAGCTTAGGATGATGATGATTAGGTACTTATATTTGCTTTTGTTTTTAATGTTATATTAATTAAATTTTATTTTACATGCTGTGCATATTTATCTTGTTTTTTTTATACTCGTATTTATAAGTCTCTTGCTGTAAGCCAGTAGGGTAAGAAAAGTGAACGTTTTGCTTAGGATACATTATAGCTAATTTTTAAGACTCCGGTACGATACCAATATATCAGTAAAGTTAAAAAGACGCTATAAAATTAGGTCTAACTCCGGAGCATATGCCCTAAGTACAATTGGAGGAATTCCGTCGGACCCTCATGATTTGTGGATATCCAAGAAGCGCTTTACGCACTGAATAACCTGCAACGTTGCACAGCGATAGGTGATGTCTTACACTCATAATTTATAGCCAACATAACAAGTATGATCTTAGAAGACTAGCCTTCTCTGATGCGGTACAAAACATCATCTTTGTATAGAGTTTTCTGACTGAAATTCATTAAGACAGCCTTGGAAAGTAAACAGAATGCATTAGTTCTCTAAGAAAAGCGAAATAAATCCTCACCAAATATATTAATACGCTGCAATTTTGCTGTGGTGATAGCCAATTTGCTGAGATAGAGATAGAATTTGTGAGAGACGCCGATGCGATTGCCCCAGATTAGTAGCTCACTAGAATTGTAATGCTAATTGCGTGCGGCTACTTTTCCCTCCAAGCAGGAACATGATAGTGACCAGCATTGATGCCATTGCGGCAGCAATACATAAGACGGTGGTACCAGACCCGGGCCAGACGTTGCAAAACTCTACTACCTAGTAGTCAGGATGGTAATAAAACGTGCAAGCAATCGTTTGCCTTTTACGAACTGCTTGTTTTTTTTTTCAAAGGGGACTGAATGCAATACTATATAATGATATTTTTTTAAATATTTGCACGCCATATATTGGTAGAATATGTTGGTACCTTAATTTATTTTTAACAACTTGTAACACCCATATTCTTGCAAATAAATAATTTCTTTCTTTCTTTCTTTCAAAACAATACGGCGTGAAAAATAATCGTTTGCGTGTACTATAAAAATTCTTTAGCAAGCCTTACCAACGCGACTCCCCACGGTAAGCGTATCAAGGTCCAGAGGATATCCACTCCTAACACATTCGCCGTCTTTCATCATGGCCGCACCGCTCAGTATGTATGTGTCCCAGTTAAGATCTGTTGCGGTGCCGGCCAAACCGCTGGCTTCTAGATCATCTGGTCTGATCGCTGTTACACCTGGAACAATACTCGTATTAAATACAAAAAGACCCCGTGTGAGAGTTATGATTCCAAAATGATAATTCTAACTATCCAGTTATTTTTATACACAAAAAAAAATACGAACATACTAATTAGTTATTATCTATATATATAAAAATCAATTGCTGTTCGTTAGTCTCGCTAAACCTCGAGAACAGCTGAACCGATTTGGCTAATTTTGGTTTTGAATTAATTGTTGAAGTCCAGGGAAGGTTTAAAAGGTGAGAAAATATAGAAAAAAAATAAGAGTAGTTAAAAAGGCAGAACAACGTTTGTCGGATCAGCTAGTATGATATAAAACTTTGACACACCTTTGTAATATTTATTTAATTTAATAATCTTAAGGGCGCGTATTCGCTTCGCAATGAAAACTTCATGTTTTCAAGTTTTTTTCCAGAGCAATATCGTAATAATGTAAGCAGACTATTCGAAAGATATTGCAGTTTTTGCAAGATAAAGCCTTGATTATTCGATTTACCGCAGATTCAAAATCTGATCGGCAAAAGATTGCGTGCGACGATTTATAGCGTTTTTAAAATAATTTATCTAAATAAATGAGTTCATATAACGGATTGAAAAAATTCAGTATATTGAGCATATATACTGAATTTTTTTCAATCAAAAAATATATACCTTAATTCACATATAATAAATATTTTAGGATTCTATTGAAATACTTACTGGTGAAAAAAATGTTAAAGTGAACTGATTTTGTAATTTTTTAAATATTTTTTTTAATATCTAACAACAATATTTTCGTCATTTTGACTCTATGTTGCACTTAAGAACCAAATATGCTGTTGCAAAAAGGCATAAAATAAAATATTATGACAATTTACAATGGTTGTATTCGTCCTGAAAATGACTCTGATGCCTATTTTCGTAAAACGCTATACAGGTATTGTCTTGTTTTAAGAAACCGTTATCAAAAATTACATTCTTACTCTGTAGTGCACTAAATCAAGACTTAATATTGCAAAAACTTTAATATCCTTCAACAATCTGCTCACATTATTACGATGTTGCTCTCGAAATAATTTGAAAACATGAAATTTTTATTGCAAATCGAATACACGCTCTTTAATCTAGCACTAAACAACATATAGCTGGAGCAGCACTAAATTGTGAGTTATTGAATTAAATCTAATTGTCTAAGTCAGAATAGTACTAGATTGTTGGTGAATGAATTACAACGAAATATCAAAATTCCTTAAACAAAATGTACAGCTTGAGTTAATAGTCATGAAATCGGAGAATTTATGCTGTGCTTAAGCTATGAAGTTTAAAAACTATTGAGTAGAAAAAATAACCAAGGGGTTATTTTTTGTGTAGGGTCTACAAAAACGATTCCCAAAACGTTATATTAAGTGTATACCGTTTCCGGCACTCGGTATTGTAAATAAAACTTATAACTACTATACCTAATTTAAAAGTTTTTCACCTATAGATTGATTAAAAAATATTAACTTTATAATTTAATATAACTTCAAATATTATTTATCTACTATTCTTTAATATATTACACAATAATCGAACAATGATAATTTTTTGTAATAATTATAAAGAAATCGATTATTTTCTCCTCACAAGGGTTCTTAGTCAAGTAAATTAACCCACTGGTGTTTAAGTTTAAACTAGATTTACCTATTATTTCATTCTTTGTTTACTTTTAATGAGCTGATTGAACCTCTTTCGTAAGCGATAGGATGGTCCATTGTAAATTTATCATTTTTATTTGCTCTTTTTGTGTAATCTTCTGAAAAATAATGTTAAATAAAATGTAAAAAACTCTTACCAATCTCTAAACTCCCAATCCAACAGTCGACCATCGAATCGATCCGAAGCTCAAACATATCACATTCCCGGAGTGGCCGCGAGCTGAACAGTACCGCGTCGTTGAATTCAGAGTACACCGCCGCCCGCGACGCGGTTAACCGCGTACGACTTAGTCTAGCGTTACGGCCGTGCACGCGGTTGAAACACATTTCTCTATAAAAAATAATAGTTTATCGTGTCATATTTTTTTACATTAAATATGGTCACCATGAGCAGCACGGAAAATAAAGCAACTGCGATTCGTTGTCGCAAGGGACACGGGAATACATCAACTTCAATTTTCTTCAAATTATCCTTTAGAAAAACTATTGACGGGTCGACAATTTTGTAGCTACTACCAGAACGGAAGGCGCCGTCATACTGAGAAGATCAAGCGGAGGAACTCAGCGGACTTGGCTTATCTTCAATTATTTTTTTAACCGATTAGAGATACTTATAATACACATGATGACTATCGTCAGTTAATGGATACAATAGTTATAATTCACTAGCTGTTGCTTGCGACTTCGTCCGCGCGGACTTCGTTTACTCCGCACTGCTCCTCCCCGTAGGTGATAGCGTGATAATATGTAGCCTATATGTTGACCCGACCTGTTAGAAACATTCATGCAAAATTTGAAATAAATCCATGCAGTACTTTTTAAGTTTACCCCGGACATACATTAACTTTCCTACGATTTTATTATATATATATAGATAGATATATATATTAATAAATAACTTCAAATGTCCAACTGTTACATTTTCGAAACTAAACTACTAAACTGATGTTGACGAAATTTGGCATGGAGAAAAAGTATCTTCACGCCCGTATCCCAAAAAAAGTAGACAGAGCTACCACCAGCGCGCCCACGATTAGCTGAAGACATTTTATCCCAATGTGATAGGTAGCAAACCTATCACGAACCGGACACTTATCCAATCGTGGGCAACGTTGTTTTTAACAGAAAACTGAAAAATAAACAAATTTGAATGAATTTGGCGTAAAGATACATTGAAAAATCAACCTTTAAAGATATGAAATTTTGTATGAAAAACTATATCTTGTTAGTTATCTATATAATGTTAATCTACTCGTGGGTGAAGCTGCGCCGGTCAGCTAGTCTAATCTGTTCAATCTCGTGTTACGGTATTTGCACACCCCAACAAAATATTTTTTTTTTATGGAAGAGGGGGCAAACGAGCAAGAGGTGCACCTGATGGTAAGTGATCACCGCCGCACATGGACATCTGCAATACAAATATTAAATAATAATAATAATAATATTAATAATAACAATAATAAAATAATAACAATAATATTCCATACAAACAATTTATATGGCAGAACAACGAAGTTCCAAGTCAGTTAGTATGTATATGTTTATTTGTTCTATTAAATATTGGCATTGTACAAAAAGACAAAATTATTAATCAATAACGATTAATAATTTTGTCTTTTTGTACAATGATGTACTTACGGATAAATGGTGGCATTAGATTCAGTGGACAGTGGCGACTCGGGTGAATATATGGCCGGCGGTGAATAGGACTCTACAATTGTAGCTTGCGCAACACGCCCGTATAAATCTGAAATATATCACTTTATTACTACTAAATAAGACTTAAAGAATTTTAAACTTTTACTGACATATCGAACAAAAAATTTTGAATATCATGCGTTATTTTTGTGACGAGTATAATCTTTTGAATGACGTAATACATGACAAATAATTTCTATTTTTTTATTTTTAAAATGGTATCACTGCCTCAAATAAATATAAAAATATAATATCACTCTTTTATTTTCTCAAAAATATTTTTGGAAGTCTAAATGTTTAGAAGATTTTTTTTATATCATAAGATAGCAAACAAGCCGATGAGTCTCCTGATGGAGAGAGTGAACCCCTCTAGACACCAAAGGTGTTAATGTTGCGTTGCTATCTTGTGGCGAGGTCTAATTTCACATGAATAAGTTTACCGGCTACCAAACCCTTCAAACTGGAACACGACAGCGACAAGCACTCACGCTTTGCGGCAGGAATAGGTAAGGCGATGGTACCAGACCCGGACGAGACAATGCAGAACTCTACCACCTAGTAGCCACGATGGTAGTGACTCAATAGCCAATCGGTCGCCTTTTACGACCTACCTGGCAGAACGGTAGTTGGCCTATTCTTCAAAAGAGCCCGGGGCCAACACTCGGAAAATGTAAATAATGTTTGTCAGAATTACGGCCAATTAGCGAACACTGTTTATAATAACTAATTCACCGAACCTATAACTCCGAAGACGTGTTCAGGGATGTTAAAAGCAGCTGGTCCTTGGTCCACCCCGTTTACATAGAAATGTAGTATTCCCATATCCTTCCGCATTACTCCTACTGTATCCCCTTCCTAAAAACAAACAATAGTTTTTCAATTTATTTCGTGGTCTTTCACAATATCGAACTGCGAAATTGCAATGGTCTTTTTTTATATCATAAGATAGCAAACAAGCAGATGGGTCTCCTGATGGAAAGATTCAACCATCGCCTATAGACACCAAAGATGTTAATGGTGCGTTGCTATCTTGTGGCGAGATCTAATGCCACATGCATAAGTTTTCCGGCTACCTTACACTCCAAACCGGAACACGACAGCGACAAGCACTGACGCTATTGCGGCAGGAATAGATAAGGCGGTGGTACCAGACCCGGGCGAGACAATGCAGAACTCTACCACCTAGTAGGCACGATGGTAGTGACTCGATAGCCAATCGGTCGCCTTTTACGACCTGCCTGGCAGAACGGCAGTTGGCCTATTCTGCAAAGGAGGCCGCGACTAACACGGCGAAATAGCGGAATGGTCTCTCATAATTTTTCAATATCTAACTGCCAAATTGCAAGCTAACATATAATTATTACCATTATCTATCGCAAGAGAGTATGACAATAGATCATTATTGTAAACAGCATATTACAAAGCAAAACCAACGCACAAATGTCATCATAAATCAATAAAATATAATGGAGTTTACTGCTGAGATCTGCGCTTGTAATTGTACAGTTGTACTACAAAAAATAAATTACGTAATCGTTCCAGTAAGCGTTCTTTGGAAAGCGCGAAAAGATTAGAGCCAAAGTATACGACGAAGTAAGTTCATTGGTGGAACGTGTGCGCGCTATTTTTTATATAGATCTTAATACACGTCTAAGAATGTCGACAAAACTTTTTTATAGTATAGTATAGTAGATATTTGTGCGTTTTGTAAAGCACTGATAATGTATCTGTTTTTATTTTACTTTAAAGCGGCATACTTATATAATTCATATAATAGTTTTTTTTCGAAATGAACTTGAGCAGTTGGCCCAAATGACCGCGACTGCGAAACCGGGCGTTTATATAATAGTAACACTGTTTTCAGTTATGAGTATCTTGAGGTGCTTACCACTAATCTATTGATGTTCCTGACGTACTGTGGTATTATAATGGTACCATCATGTATAACATCTTCACCGGTCATTACCCAGGTACCAGACCTAAAAATAAAGTTACGTGTCATTCATATTATGCAGTTTACTAGCATGAAGAAAAAAAAAAGCATCTTCACGCCCATATCCCCGAAGGGGTAGGCAGAGGTACAACAAGTGCACCCACGATTAGCCGAAGATACTTGGTCCCACAAATGTGATAGGTGGCAAGCCTATCGCCAACCGGGCACTTTCCAATCCCGGGTAACTTTGTGTTTCTCAGAAAACTGAAAAAACACTTTTTTTTTAAGTGCCCGACCCGGGAATCGAACCCGGGACCTTATGTGGTCAACGCCAACGCTGGACCATTAGACCACAGAGGCGATTACTAGCATGAAGAGAGCTACAAATACGGAGAAAACAAGTCTGTCTGCACTGATATAACTTATGATTTACTCGGGTGCAGACAGGGTGAGAAATAATATTTAAAGTAACTGCTATGGTTAGATGAAAAGGTGAATTTTCTATGGTCATGCAACTGTAACAGCGAGCAAAAATACTAGATTTTATGACTAATAAACCATTGAAAAAAGAACTTACGAAAAGGTAAAAGGTATTTTTTTATATCATAAAATAGCAAACAAGCAGATGGGTCTCCTGATGAAAAGAGTCAACCATCGCCTATAGACACCAAAGTTGTTAATGGTGCGTTGCTATCTTGTGGCGAGGTCTAATGCCACATGCATAAGTTTACCGGGTACCTTACCCTCCAAACCGGAACACGACAGCGACAAGCACTGACGCTATTGCGGCAGGAATAGGTAAGGCGGTGGTACCAGACCCGGGCGAGACAATGCAGAACTCTACCACCTAGTAGTCACGATGGTAGTGACTCGATAGCCAATCGGTCGCCTTTTATGACCTGCCTGGCAGAACGACAGTTGGCCTATTCTTCAAAGGAGGCCGGGACCAACACGGCGAAAATTTTTTCATATCATATATTTATTATATCATAATATTTCATAGTTTGTCTCTTTTCTATTAAAACACATATTCTATTTTGATCATATTCACATATATGTATAATCAATCGGTTAAAAAACTCACTTAGCATTGCTCATTTTGAATGGAAATTGTATATCATTAGAGGTATGCTGCGTGACTCCTATTTCAATGCTTCCAGCCCACTTGGGCACCACCAGATCTAATCGTACTTGGAACAACTCGTTGGTGCGCAAAGTGCGGTTCGTCATTACTATACCGTTGTTGAAGAATTCGAAAGCACTGAAAACAACATCGTGAATTATATATTGCGTTATAAATACACGACCTAACAGAGAGCCGGAATTAATTTAAAAAAGCGACGCAATGACGGCTATTCGACGCGTACACTGCACAGTGCACATGAGGGCAATGCAGTCGTGATAATATCTCACGATATTTCAATGTATTCGGTTACTAATTACTAACTTTTAAAAAATGTATCAAATAATTTATGAGTTTTTTGGGTTAGTAAGAGATAAAATTTAGACAGGGTATGTACATGGGAGATGCGTACATATTGACGTAAAATCCTTCAATTAGAACAGACTAGACATGTGTAAGTAATGCGAGTGATGCATCACGCGTAATATCACTCGAGCGCGTACTGTAACATCACACATTACTCGACTAAAATAAGCATCACACCATCACACTAAACATCACGCGGGCGGTGGCAGCGCAGTAGCTCGCGATATGACTCGCAGACTCGTTCGAACTGAGCCCTCCCGAACGCATCGCATCGGCAATGGTCGGTTTATATCGGAAGTCCGGAACTTAGCCGCAAGCTATTTCATACTTCACCCGGTCAAGTGTCTTAGTATGTTATTTAGAACTCTATTTTTATTTTAAAAGGGTTTATATTTCCTTCACACCACCATGCACCTCCCGTTGTACGGTCGTAGGCACCGACCACACAGCCTATAGACGGCTAATGTTTGATTTTCCGTATTGAATGCATTATGGCAACTAGCTGCAATGCCGTAATTGGCTAACTCAAGGCCACAGTGAAAGATAGTAATGTACAGAGCATCTGATTGGTCGACACTGATTGCCCAATCACTACTCATTGGCGCGTGGACATTACATCGGAACTATAAGTCAGATGTGTTGTGTGTGTGTGGCTGTGTGGTCGGTGGTCGTAGGTAAACATTCAACTGTCCTTTCATTTCAAATTGCACTGCAAATATTGCGATATTTTTTAAGGTATAAGTATGAAATGAAATAAAATGAAAGAAAATCAACTCTATGTATAATCTGTACATTTAAATCATAGTGAGTAAAAAATAATCTATGAATCATCATAATGACACGCGGACAACATCGTATCGCTCATATCGCTGCTATGTTACTATTTCAATGACTATTACACTAAAACATTGCATTTCCTACATCAGAACGCGCGATGATGTGCTATCGCATGGCGCTACATCATAACATCTTAACATCACGCGTGATGTTTGAAGTGATGGTGTAATGTAATATTACTCGGCACGAAATGTAATGACATATCACATCATTTCGTGGTGCACTGTTTTGCACATGTCTAATACAAACACGCGAACGTAATGTAGTCGACAAGTATCTCGCGATAATTCAAAACAATAACATCGTCAATTTGTAATACATACGCCACAATTTTAGTGACGTCAGTCTTGGAAATTCATTTTGATTGTCGGTTGAGTACGTGACGTAACAATTACGTCAAGCAGGAGTTACTATTCTAGTGCATTAGCATTTAGCGGAGATATATGTCTGTTTTAAACCATGAAGACTTATTATGTTCCCTAAACTCTCTGTTAAGTTTTATGACTAAAATAAAAGAACTCAAACATAATGACTGCTCTAATTTTACAGACAAAAATAATCTTTATTTACAAGAATATAATTGATAATAGTTATTAAATTAGAATGTATTTTACCAACAAATTCAACCACAATATGGTGTGATTTTATACATTTGTCATTTTTAGAAACCACAAAAAATCAAGCCGAAATAACCTTGTTTAATGTGCTTTCTTCGATATTTACCTACAGTGAGCTCTAATAAATGTTGAAATTAATATTCTTGTGTTGATCTTATTATACCAAGGAAGGATCTGATAATAATATTACGGAAAAATGAAAAAACGTATTTATAGTATTATCCAATTTACTTCAGGTATATATTGAAATTTAAACAATATGTTAAAGTTTTTTAGAGTCCAAAATAGTGTACGTGTAAGATCGTTCAGATTATGTAGAATAATATGTTAAAGGTGAGCCATATGGATTTCAAAAATTATGTTTGTGTATGACAACCACATTCATGACAAACGCTATAGGCTACTTTTCACCCGACTGAGTATAAACATATAATGAAGGCACGGACAACAGAGTTATATGTAAAAAAAAGTTTAAACTTATAGGATAGTATCAAAAGCAGTATATTTTAAGATAAATTTTTATTACCTTCAAAATCCGCCATTTTGAAAACAAAACAACATTTCTTTGACCACTAAATGTCGGTTACGACTTATAAGGTACAGAATTATTAAGGCAGCATACGAAAACTTCCATGCTTTTTGAACATTTTTTGAAAACATAGATTTATATCTTAGCGCCCAACCCCTTACCGGATAGACAGAGAACACTGAGCGTCATACATTACGATCCAGGATGACTAACCTTGGAATATGAAAGAATCACATCCACTAACCTTTCATACAAACATGGCGATTTTCTAGTCCTGAAACTATGAGGTATTACCCCGGAATAGTGTTCCGTGGGTACTACCTATTTTGTTAGTAAGGATGTAAAGTTTAATGTTATTTGAACTAATGAGTCAGCAAAAATATAACTTCAGAGATCTATATGGTAATGAACCGAGCAGTCATTAGGTTTAGTCAGACAATAACAAAGTAATACTCACTTAGGCCTATGAGCAGTCTTACCATCGTTAATAATAATAACATACGAATCACGCAGCGTATGAAATAAAAGGCTATCTTCGTCTATAGATGGCCGGAACCGACCTGCAATACAAGTTTTATAACATTAGTAGCTAATAATATACCGTCCACCTTTTTACGTCAAAAAATAACAAACTCACAGACGGCGCTCCTGATGAGGAAGGGAAACTATGGCACATCCGATTTTAATTTTTTTTTTCGGAATCGCTGCGGGCGTTCACAGCTTTGTCGGTCTTTACCGGTCGGTAAGTAGAACGCTCCAGCGAGTTCACGTTTTAAGTTCAGCTATACGCCCAACGTCATAAAGATGTCTTGCGAGGCTGAACCTCGGCTTAGGGTGGGGACGTGGTTTACGATGGGAGAGTTAATGGTATTGTTTTGTCCTTCGGTGGGGCCTTAACCTCGGTCACGTTTATAGGCCGGATCTTCATTGATTCCGACATTGACGGTGTTATGAGTGTCGGTGTATCGAGTGGCTCTGTTTTTCGTTAATTGCGTCATCAGGACGGGTAGTGTTAATTGTGTATCAACAGTTTTGGGGTATCTATTTACAAAATATATTACCACATACATAAAGAAGGTCGGCAAAACTTGTATCTTAATTTTCTGTATCGCCTTGAAGTATCAATTATGTTTATGCGATTATTTTTTTTATGTTACATATTTTAAAATTAATAACTATAGCCTTATCTCCAAGATTAAATTATTTTAAAGGGAAGCAAACTGACTATGATCAAACAATATTCTTTTTATTCAGTAAAGTAAGTGTTGCCATTCTATATTTTCGCTAAGATTAGTAGAATATTTTTTTATTCTAAGTATTTATTTTTCTGAATAAAATTATTCCAATTTGAGTATGCTTTTAAAAAATGTACTAGCTATATTAGAAAAGTGTATTTAAAATATTTCTTATAATAAAGAATAAAGTTGGCGTTAGGAATAAATCATTCGTACTTTATCCTGCTGGTGTTTAGTTTTGTATAAATTTAATACACAGTGATGTTTAAGAGACTAAAATTATATATATATATATATATATATATATATATATATATATATATATATATATATATATATATATATATATATACATATATATATATATATATATATATATATATATGTGTGTGTGTGTGTGTGTGTGTGTGTGTGTGTGTGTGTGTGTTAAAATCTTATGAGTTTTCTACCCTCTATAAATCAAATAGACTAAGTATTTTAAAAAATCCATGCTGACAACACTGATTTGTACGAAGGTAAAACTTTCGTACAGATAAAATATTTTGTGGACACGCGGCGTAGACATTGTTTAACACTGTTACTTAATTGCTAACTTTCTGCTGCTTTTTGTATTTATGCAGTGTTTAATTTGTAATTAATGTAAAACCCACGCAGATTTTGTTCGTAAACTGCAATAGCCTGTTTTGGACATAACAACTTAAACGTTATATTACTTACTACCGTCACACAAAACAACCTCTAAGACATTTAAAATCCAAATTCTTAAAATTCTGGGTATCAAGGAAGAAAGCCTTTGTTTATCAACAATCAGATATAGATGTTGTATTTTATTATATATTTCTCATTCGACGACGCTAGTCAGATATTCTGATATTAGAGAGTTTCCCAACGTTTTTTACTGGCTGCTATATTATTAGAACTTGAACACTACAGTAAGGTATGATGTTATTACAGCCTAATTACGTACAACGGTTATACATAAAAAATCTATCGGTTATCTTTTTACCGAATCATATTCGGTCAGTCGCCTTTGCACAATGCGCGAAAACCAAAATGAATAAAGTTAAGAAACATGCCACTTGGGCCTAGATGGGCTCCATCAACGACCTGGTTAACAATAATAATATTTAGTCCAATTAATCTGGAAAATACATTGATATTGTTACGAATAATCTAGAAACGTGTAGAGTTGGAACGCCGGAGAGATCTAGAAATAAAAGAAGATATAGCTACTCCTATTGACACACAAATAGTTAGCCGGTATCGGAATAGCTATACCATAATGAACTTTGTGGTATATGGCATAAGGTTGAAAGTAGCGTGTACTAAGATTTATGAGTCATAACTTGTTTATCATAAGTTGATAATACAATAATTGTCTATTATTTACGAGATGATTGCGGAACATTCGCAATTGTTTTAGAACTTTACCCTGGGCATAAATAGAGATGTGTTGACAAATACAGGGCAGTTTTTATAAAGCGATCGAGAGCGATACTTGAAGCAACCCGTGCGAAGCGAGAAGTGTTTTATCGTGTAGTCGGTTAAGTTTAGTGATAGTACAGTGAGTGACTAGTGTTAATCAGAGTATTTAGTATCACATTGTGTTGTCTTGTATTGTGTGTATTTGTGTTGTAAATACACGGTTTAATATAACTGGTGTTTTCTTACAGTTACGAACCCGAAGTACGTAACAATATTTATAACGGATTTTTTTTAACCTATACATGTATTAGTTAGTCAGTTTGTTTTTAATTCATTTCGTTGAACAAATCCCATATTTTTAATAAGATATGATGTTGTGCATCATGACCAATGTCATACATTACTAGTTTTAAAAAACATGACACAGGTGAACTTACTATGAATTGGTATATCCGGCACGCTAGAAACAGTCGGGACATTGTTGATATTACTGTCCAAATCCTCACACGAGTCGACTATTGATACCTAAAGACAAATAACATTTAAGAGCAAAGTATATTTTGCAAAAAAATACCATTGATTAAATTTTGTGTGGCATGGATAATTAAAAATTTGTAAAATTTATTTTACTGAAAGTATATGAAACAAGGTCTCTATAGATAGATCGTGATGTTAGACACTGAGGAAACTCTGCCATCACCTTACAAGAATTGCGTGAAGATAATACATACCTTCACAGTCATTCCATACAGATCAATCACCCCCCAAACCTGCTGTTCCACCTTATCTGTGGCGACACCTTGATCGATTCCATTGATGTAGTAGTGTAGTTTCCCACTGCTTTTACGCATCATGCCAACCGTATCACCTTCCTGTGAAAAAATAATATAAATTAAAAGATTATCATCAATCCAGTTCCCTTGCTAATGGGCAGAGTGATTCAAATGTCAATAGATGCTCTGGTTAATCACCAATTTATCGGTTGTTGAGATATACCGTGATCCCCATCTCTGTATTTCAACGATCTGATAACGACCTCCACTTTTTTCTTGATATAACTTTCTCGTGATTTAGAAGTTAGTTTATTCAGCTCAGATCATGAGTTCATTCGATCGAAGGGACAAAAAAATAGTCCAAGCGATGACCGTCAAAGAGGGTTGTATAAATTTAGAATAAAAACAAAATGCGACTTCATATCTTATATAATAATTTATATAATAATAATCCATCAGTCACTGTAAACTCGTTCAATTATTTGAGAAATCTTTTTTCTTATTTTTTTTTTCACTATTAATGTGCCAGATCATTTTTTTTATTATTATTATCGATAGGGAAGCTCTTGACCTCGATCTCGCCTGATGGTAAGCTATGATGCGGCCTAAGATGGAACGCGTTTCCCTTAAGGTACCTGTTCACTCTTCTCTTGAAGATCCCCCGATTGTACTCGTCGAGGAACACAGAGTCAGGTAGCATGTTCCAATCCCTTGCGGTTTAGAAAAAAATAAATAATTATTATTATTATTTATTATATACAGTACACCATAACTCCATGTGAAAGAGAAAAGAAAAACGCAAAAGTTTACAAAAAATATGAGACAATTAACAGGTACCCAGACCAATGGAGTATTATTTGTCTAATAATCAAAACCAATAAAGTCTATTTTTGTTCTGATACTGGATCATCATCCTTTTTGCCAGCCCCCGCTTGGGCTAATGCTGAGTATAGAAACCCAATCACAATCTACGATCCGTCATTCGTAGCATTACGAACCGAAAACGAAAGTAGCGACCTATTAAATAATAACGAAGCGTATCAATACCTATCAAACCTTTCTAATAGTTTCTAGGATCATTTGGTAATTTGACATCTATATTAACAGCTTTAGTTTACATCTAGTAGAGAATGTTACTACTTGTAACTAAAAAGAATTGTTCTATTGAAAAAAAACGGGCACGGGCAAAAGGTGTTATTAAAGTTTTTTGAGGATTTTCTTGAAAATTCAAATCTTAATGGCAGTTGAGAGTCTAGTAGTGGTGCGTGTGGCTCAGATGACCAAGTTAAATTGTCTGTCCCACTTATCTTATATCTAACTACAAAAAATGGGTAAAATGCGGTAGCAGTGGAGACCACTAGCCATCTTGCCAAGCGACGAACCGGTGATACTTGGTGAACCAGAAAGTCTATAGGCGTTGGCTCACTCTACTTATACCGCAAAGGAACCAGCGTGAAAACACATATCCACGATAGTCTAACACTAACACTCACATTAATCAAAGTGAAAACGGGACTTTAATGGCGGTTCGGAAGTTAGCTGCAGGTGTAGGTGCGCGCATCCGCTGATACCTAAAATTGCGTTCTGCGCATCGGAATGTACGATGTTCAGAACCGACATTCAGTTTGAATCTTACTGTACTTGGATATTAACCTTTCCATTCATATTGTAATCATGTATTATCTGTTTTTTTCTCTGTGAATAATTAAAAACCTTACCCTCAATTCATCAAGGTTGAAATTCCCATATTCCATGCAAGTACCGTGTCCGTTGATTAGTACTTTACATCCTGACATCATTATAGTGCCGGAGTCCATGT
Organism: Apodemia mormo; assembly: GCA_036924255.1. Lineage (NCBI taxonomy): Eukaryota > Metazoa > Arthropoda > Insecta > Lepidoptera > Riodinidae > Apodemia > Apodemia mormo. The sequence continues at coordinate 3,471,051 of JAUPFN010000004.1, forward strand.
TGGTCATAGTGGAAGGGAATCGTATCGTCGCTGGATTATGGGATGTTACCCCAACCTAAAAAAATCATTAAATTTTTATCCCGTATTGGTCCAGGCTCTCTTTGAAGAATATACCATCTGCCGTTCTGCCACGCAGGTAGCCACGATTGTAGAGAAACGTATGGATAATCGGTCCCCTTGACCGATTAACCATACGTTTCTCTAAAATCATGGCTACTAGGTGGTAGAGTTCTGCATTGTTTTACCCGGGTCTGGTACCACCACGTTACCTATTCCTGCCACAATAGCGTCAGTGCTTATCACTGTTGTATTCCGGGTTGGAGAGTAAGGTAGCCGATAAACTTATAAATCTAGCATTAAGACCTCGTCACAAAGATAGCAAAGCACTATTAACATCTCTGGTGTCTATAGGTAATGGTTTTCTCTTTCAGTCAGGAGCGCCATCTGCTTGTTTGCTACAACATAAAAAAATGCAATGCCCTGCAAACCGCAGTCCGCTGAAATCAAATTCAAAAAACGTGATTTGCTGATAAGATCGACGGAAAAACTCAGCAGGCTTGTCTTTTTACCAGTATTTTTTTTTTTTGTAATTTGGAAAAGGATTTGTAGTTTTCAGTATTATAAGAAAATCTGCGTTGCTGGAGTTTGTGGGACAGGTTGTCGGTTCAAATATTAAGTGAACTTGACGCGATGTGCAAGTTCTCGGAAACGTAACATAGTTTCTAACAAGTTCAGCACAAAGTTACACCGGAAAGTATTCTAAAGTGTAATAAACTCAAGATGCTTAGATTCATTACAAACAATTTACATTTATTTAATATTGGAAGTAAGAAAATTATATTTTAATTTTTTAGTGTGGATGGATTTATGCTGAAGCTTTTCAACAGCATCAATATATTATCTGATCCAATTAACCAAGTCCTAGTTGTTAAATCCGCCTACTTTTTTATAGATTTTTACGTAGATAATTGACAGTTTGTATGTATGACTAGTCTGTCTAAAACCAAGTTTTTTGAGCGAGCAGAGTGCTTGGCCAGAGTTTACGTGCCAGAGTTTAAGTAATGTGGGCCTCAGAATCCACCTTAAGGGCTTTTCCTGTGAGACCAAACATCCACTTAAAGCAGTGTCTTGACGATAAGTGGGAAAAGAAGTGGCATCAGGATTTCGACTCGTTATTAACTCTTGACCATGGTTTCGAGTGTTCACAGGCATAACGGAGACACGCGTCGCCACTGGTGGCGACGATACCTCTTGTTTATGTGTAAATAGTGACGTATATAGACGAATAGTCGAATCGGTTTTTGGTAGCGCTATTGATAAGTGATTATGATATAATAAATACACACAAATTCGAGTGAATTCATCACAGCTTCAAGTACATCTGAAGCTGTTTGCACTATTTGGAACTAAAGCGTTTAGAGTTCCGTAGAGTCCCGCTTATTTTTTCGAACCTTACCTATTCCTGCCGCAATACCGTCAATGCTACTGTCGTGTTCAAATTTGGACGACAAGGTAGCCGATAAAGTTACGTATTTAGTAACACCATCCCAGCATACGGATAGGAACGAATTTTTTTATATTAACTCCGACCGAGCACTTTGCTCCATTGGTGTTGCAATAACGCTAGTCCAAAGTAGAAGGTTGTTGGTTAACAGCGAGTCTAAGAATGACCATATGCAATAAAATTAACATATTAAAATATGAGAAAATATTCACAGGACAAATTACACATACTGATCTAACCCCAAAGTAAGCAAATTATTTGCTTGTGTTATGGATGTTAAGTCAACGATACTAGTACATAGAAATACATATATAAATACTGGAATATATTTAATAAACACCCAAACCCGGAAATACAAACATTTATGCTCATCACACAAATGCTTGTCCATGTCGGGGATCGAAACCGAGCCCCGTCGGTTACGTGGTCAAATAACAACATATTAATATGAGAATAGTTACGTATGTAGAGAAACTTTGCTTTTGAACATATTTTTAGAGAGGGGAGAAAATAATATTCATATATAAACCTTTACGGTACTTTTCGACCATTTTATAGCTACTATTGGATAAGAAAATCCCACAAAGAAGATCCGAAATAGATTTAGTGAGAAGATCCGAAATAGATTTAGTGAGATCGTTTCTTTTATCTGCATATTTTTAAAAATAAGATATGTTACGACTGCCCCGTTGTTTAGGGTTTAGCTGTTCAGCTCTGATCATGAAGTCCAGGGTCAGATCTGTCAATTGGGCGAGTATTATTGATGTTTATTCAAAGTTTTTCTCGAAAATCAACAACCTCAGTAACAGCTTCTAACAGGTGGTGAGTCATCACTTCTGTGCCACAAAGAAATTCGCCAACCAACAAACCGGTGAACCGAGATGACCTAGTCTATCGACGTTTAGACATACTCCTCAAGGGAAACGGGGGTTATAAAACTTTTTTGAAATATATATTATTGTATACAATTTGTAATCTACAGCAAATGCTATCAGAGATAGTTATAAAGAGAATTTTGGCATTCAGTTCAAAGCCTTCTCCATAAGGGACTTGTCATGAACGTCATATGTGCACTTGCCTCAATACTTCCACTCCATTTATCCACCAGACGATCTATCCTGATCTCAAACAATTCGTTGTCGTACAGCGGCCGATGAGTCATCACAACACCATTGTTATAATCATCCAGCGGTCTGGCCCTTTCAGCAGTCCTGGAAAGAATTATTATTTAGCACAAATGTTTCAAAAAAACTTTTACTAATTATTTTCAACTAGCTGACCCGCGCAGCTTCGCCCGCGAGTAGATTAACATGTCATCTAGATAGCTTTTCATACAAATTTCATCCCCTATTTCAACCCTTTAAGGATTGATTTTTGAAAAAAAAATAGCCTATGTTTGACCCCGGCTCTTCAACTACTTCCGTGCCAAATTTCATGAAAATCGGTCCAGCGGTTTAGCCGTGAAAGCGTAACAGACAGACAGACTTTCGCATTTATAATAGTATGGATATGGATAAACCATACTTAAATGACTGCTATAAGAAAATAATTTTATATAGTCTATACATTAATTTGTGAAGTATATATTTTATGCCCATATTACCGACAATTACGAAAACTGTGAAGTATAAAATTTGGCATAGTTAATGTTTACACTGTGGAGGGAGGAATCTAATATTTTAAAATTATATGCATTAGAAATACATTAAATTAATAAAAATAAATATTACACACACAACATTCATGTGACATATAAAAAATATACACACATAAATACTATTTTTTTACGCCTAAAATTGGTAGATTTTAATTATTTAGTCCGTAGAATTTCGGCCAACGGGCGATCGCTGGTGTTTATTTAATATATGATTTTGTTAAATTCATAGCTTTTTTTAAACATAATTTTTTTAAACAAACTAACCATTGCCAGGCACTCTCGCTATAGACACCAATAATGTGGATAGTTTGTTTCTATCTGTGTATATTCTACATATTTTTTATATTAAAGGATACAGGTAAACAGAAGACAACCGTCGCCCATAGACACCAAATATAATTGTTAATGGTGCGTTACTATCCAAGAGGGAGATGATAATGAGACATGCATAATTTTACTGGTTAACCAGCAGATGGCTCTTCTGATGGAAACAAATAATCATCACCTATAGACGCCAACGATGTTAATGATGCGTTGTTACCTTGTAACAGGGTGTTAATCCCACATGCACAAGTTTACCGGCTGCCTTACTTTCCTCACTGGAACACGACAGTAATACCGCAACTAAATATCGACCTACGGCGAAGGTTCGCGCTAGACCGCGACAACTGCTTACGTCATAATGACGTCGTATTATCAGTGGTCACCAAACAGCGGTCCGCAGGTTATATTTGTGCGGCCTGCTGACGATATTTGTGCGACACACGCTATGTGTTTTACGCTACTGTACTGTATTTCATTCGCTCAAAGATTACGAACTTATGTTACAGTTTCATAAACATGAAGGTCTTATCGACGTACGTTATTTTTTTCTACCACGGAACAAAATAAAATAGCATCCGTCTATACACTAGGTCAATATCAGAATACGGCTTATACATGAAAAAGTATGCGGATAAATTCTAATATGTTATTATTATTAATGTTTATCGTAATTATTATATTATAGTTTCTTTGTCGTGAGTCGCACAAATATCACCTGCGGACCGCAGTTTAACGCCTACTGCAGTGACGCGTCTAGCCCCTTCGCGATGCAGTTCGGGATAGCCCGAACACATCCGAATCCGAATATATATAGCCGCGCCATAACAAGCATTGACGCCATGCGACAAGAATAGATAATACGGTGGTACCAAACCCGTGCGAATATTTTGGAACTCCACCACTTTGTGTAGTGTCTACCGAGCAAGGGACTAGCACAATAATTTTTTAAGGGGGGGCACCGGAGATAAACGAGAAAAAACTGGTTTGCTTAATCACATTATTATTATTAATTGATTGTTAAATACCGGGTTTACAAAAATTACACGATATACCTGAAGATATTGTAACAGTTCAAGCAATCTACAAACGCTACTAGAAAAAGTAATAAAAAATAGAAAAAATAATTAAATTTAAAATAAAAATTGTGAATCGCGATATCACAATTATTATTTGTCTTAAACACACTATATACAAGTTTCAACGCTTCTCAAATGGACTTCGGTCCCCAGGCAGTACACATTTCCTAGCTGGGAAGATCTTCCTTTTCTCCTTCCCTGTCCTTGGGTGACGTCATCACCTTCCACAGTTATGACGTCACCTGACAAGAAGCTGGCCCGCTGGTTCCTTCACTATGACCCTTCAGCGGTACGAACCAGCAGCAGCGCTACAATATTATCTAAGGAAAGTACTAAGTCATTACATGATAGAATGTACTTAAATAAAAAAAATAGAATAAAAAAATATAGAATATATATTATACTTGTTAGGATATGTACCAAACCCGCTTAGCTGAAAAGATCTTCCCTAACCACAATCGTGCTGAGTATTATGATGTCGCAGGAAGGTGGCAAATTTAAGACTTTTTTATATCATAAGACAGAAAACAAACATATAGGTCTCCTGATGGAAAGAGTCAACCATCGGCTATAGACACCAAAGATGTTAATGGTGTGTTGCTATCTTGTGGCGAGGTCTTGTGCCACATGCATAAGTTTACTGGCTACCTTACCCTCCAAACCGGAACACGACAGTTACAAGCACTGACGCTATTGTGGCAGGAATAGGTAAGGCGATGGTACGAGACCCGGGCGAAACAATGGAGAATTCTACCACCTAGTAGCCACGATGTAAGTGACGCGCATAACCAATCGGTCGCCTTTTACGACCTGCCTGACAAAACGACAGTTGGCGTATTGTTCAAAGGAGTCCGGACCAACACGGAGAAAATTATATTTCATTATAATTTTCAAAAAACTTACTTGTTATTAGCTGACAATTTCACCAATATTCCACATCTTGGATGAAATCGCAAACGATCTTGACAAGACGCTGAAAATGTATTAAATGCTTGTAAATCAATGAATTCTTTAATAAGAAAAAAACACAAAATATTTGTAAGACGTCCCCTTTTACATGGTATATGATCATTTAAAAAGTAATCACTTCATTGTTTTTATTTTATTAATTATATGTAACTATTTATGTTAATATTATAAATGCGAATGTTTGGATGTTTGGATGAATGGATGTTTGTTACTCAATCACGCAAAAATTACTGAATGAAATTTAGTATACATGTAGATGATGACTTGGAATAGCTCATAGGCTACTCCTTATCCCGGAAAAATTTGGTGATCCCGCGGGATTCAAAAATAAAATTTATAATGCAGCACGCTGCAGCTAGTATCATATTATTTAGACCACCCCGTTGGTCGAGTGGTTAGCGACCCTGCCTACACAGTCAATGGGGTCCGGGTTTGTTTCCTAGCAGGGGCAGGCATTTGTGTAATGAACACAGATGTTTGTATTTATGGGTTTGTGTGGTTGTTAAGTATATTAGAGCATTTATATATGTATTTCTATGTATTAGTATCGTTGACTGACACCCATAACACAAGCATAAATTTGCTTACTTTGGGGTTAGATCAATATGTGTGATTTGTCCTGTAATATTTATTATTTATTTATTTATAAAAAAACCCAGCCAAGTGCGAGTCGCACTCGCGTACGAAGGATTGCGTGATATCATCTTTAAAAAATACGAAAATAACACGTTTATTGTGTAGGGGTACCCTTAATATTTTCATCTTTTTAAGGTTCCGCAGTATACTAGGAACCCTTATAGTTTCGCTATGTCCGTCCGTCCGTCCGTATGATTGCTCAGAAACCCTTATTACTAGGAATCTGTAATTTGGCACGAATATACATATTATTCACAACAACAAAGTGGTGACATAAAATCTTGTTTATTTATATAATACAAGAATAAGTTGTAAATAATTGTATTTAAAAAGATACACTGATTTAGAATATCTGTCAACTATAATACACATATCACACGTGCTTGGACGCCTAGATAGATCACCATTCGCCATTCATCATATTTACATACAACACATAATTTGTAAAAATTTCAGCTTTCTAGACCATCACGGTTTATACGATACAGCTTGGTGACAGACAGACAGACAGCGAAGGCTTAGTAATAGGGTCCCGTCCTGTTTTTACATTTTAGTTACGGAACCCTAAAAATACCAAAAATTAAATTTACACATATTATTAACGAGTATCTTCACACTCATATCCTCGAAAAGTCGGGCACTTATCCAATCCCGTAGTTTTTATCGGTAAACTAAAAAAAAATATTTTTAAGTGTCCGAGCTGGGAATCACGCCCAGAATCTTATGTAGTCAATACCAACACCGGACCACTAGACCGCAGATGTACAGTACGACTATTATTAACATTATAAAAATTAGATAACTAACAATAGTTACAACTGTTGCTTTAACAATAGATTTACTGAGTGAACAGAAGGAAGCCATACAATAATAAATGCAATAAATTAGTTTTAACATTAGCTATCAGCCTATAAAGCTACTATACCGACATCGCACTTATGGCCTTGCAGTTTTATAAATCATGTGATATCAAACAAGCAGATACAGTTCTCCTGATGTCAAGAAGTAGATATGATGTAAATGAACATGTGCCTGTGGAAGAGATATAAAGTTACATGCATTTAATTATACATACCTTATATATATATATATATATATATATATATAAAATAATAATGTGTGGAGAATAATAATAATAATCCCGATAGTTGTTTCCGTAAACGCTTTAGTAGCGGAGTCTCAACCAACATCTACGGAAGCTCTGCTCTCCTTACAATTGTAGATCACGGCACTTATTGTGAGGAGGTTTCTTTCTCTGTCGCCCTGACCGCCAGCGGCTTAGTTGCAAGGCTCCCGTCGGCGGGAAATCTTTTTTATATATTTATTTTTATAACATAGTATTTTTTTAAATATTATAATTATAAATGTATATAAAATAAGATGATAAATGTATATAAAGAGATAATAATAATACTGCTGGACAATTTACACCTACTGATTTAACCCCAAAGTAAGCAAATTATTTGCTTGTGTTATGGATGTTAGTCAACGATACTAATATATAGAAATACATATATAAATACTTAGTTTTACATTTATAATAATTAATAATATTATAAATGCGAAGGTTTAGATGTTTGTATGGATGTTTGTTACTCAATCACGCAAAAACTACTGAATGGATTTCAATGAAATTTGGGGCACAGGTAGATGTTAGCCTGGAATAGCACATAGACTCCTTTTTATCCCGAAAAAATGAGTAATTCCCGCGGGATTCACCAAAAAGTTTTATAATACAGCGGACTGCACGCTGCAGCTAGTACATAATAAACACCCAAATCCCGAAATACAAACATTTATGCTCATTGCACAAATGATCCACCCTGTCGGAAATAGAACCCGAGCCCCATCAATACGTAGCTAGGTTCGCTAACCACTAGACCAACTGGGCGGTCAAAATACGACGTTAAAAATGACAAGCGCTGACGTTATTGCAGTAGAAAGAGGTACCGGTGTCATCGAACCCAGGCGAAACATTGCAGAACTCTATACGTGAAAAAAAATTGTTCTACAAGTTTACCCATTTTATTTAGGGTCCGTTTAGAGCAAACATCTGTTTTACTGCTAGGCATACGTCAAAACGCGAGAGAAATTTGAAAGTATCACTTTCATCGTGACTACTAACACAGAATACTTAGAAACTAACAGAAGTCAATGTTACATACAAGTAATATTCGAGCATAGCACAGATAGACACCTCTCACGGACGCGATATCTCGGACTGGTGCGGAACAAACTGTCCCGAAACATTCCGAGATATCGCATCCGTGAGAGATGTCTACGTGTGCGTTGCTTGAAGATCACATGTATGTAGATTGACTACTGTTAGTCTCCAGTATACTGTGCTACTAACCAGTTATTTTTAAATATCATAAGATATCAAATAAGCAGATGGGTCTCTTGATGGAAAGAGTTAACCATGGCTATAGCCACCAAAGATGTTAATGGTGCGATGGTAGAAATCTGAACGTTTCAGCCGGGTATGGTACCACCGGCTTATCTATTGCTGTCAACAACGTCAGCGCTCGTAGCTGTCGTGTTTCGGTTTGGAGGGTAATACTTAAGCATGTTGCGTTACATCTCTGTCATACGGATAACGTAATCGGCATCTAGAGTCGATAAACCTCTATCTATCAGGAGGACCATCCGCTTGCTTGCTATCCTATATTTTGTTGTGTTTGTGATTGTCAGGAGAAGGTTCTAAAAAATGAAAATATTAAGAAAATTGCGCGTAAAATTAGAAAATTTAAGAATATATAAAGTTCAAAGCCCTTTGGGGTGCCTGGAAGGACAATCCCGTATACTTATATAAATTGTATACTTATATATGTCATACTTTGTGTTGTTTGTCCACTATGGATTCCTAATCTAAATAAATAAATAAATATTCACTGGACAAATTACACTTACTAATCTAACCCCACAGTAAGCAAATTATTTGCTTGTGTTATGGGTCCCCGTCGGGATCGAACCCGAACCCCGTCAATTGCGTAGTCAGGGTATATCTTCACGCCAGGTTTCTTACCGGTTAGGCAGAGAGAATCGAGTGCTAAACGTCAAGGTCGCTGCAGGTTTATCTTGCTTCCTCCACATTCATTACTCTTCATACTGTTCTAATATATCAAAAGTTTGTTTTCGACTCACCCATAGAACAAGCACCTTCGACAGGCATAGGTATAAACACATCCCCATCATCTTTGCCGTACGACGTCTCTGGAATGGCGGCAATATCCATCTCACTGGTAGTAAGGGTGTCATCATTGTTGGGATTTTCTTCAGTCTACGAAAATTTCAAGTAATGTGTATTTTGGTTCATAGGTTAATCTATTATATCAAAATCTGCGGCCTCAAGGGTCTGGGAAACATTTACTGAGGTATTACAAAATATAATCTCAGTAGCAACTCCGAGTCTGGTGAAGGAAATCTTTTACAACTGTTTTTTGACAAGTCAAGTTTTTTAACTTACTACCAGCACCGCCGCTGCCGCACATAGGAAAGATCAAACTAAAACTAAGCTAACTTGGCTTTTTTACATTTTTTAAATTACTGAATAATAAGAACAGGATCAAATAACACAATCAAGGACGTTAAGACAAGAGAATGTACGCCTACCATCAGTACGTCGTAACCAAGCGGCTCAGCGTCGTCTGAGGAAGAGTAAGCGACCCCTCGAGGACACGATGCGTCAAGCAGTGACGACGCGCCGTATAGACCTTTGCCGCGTCGAGGGAGGAAATTGCCGCTAAGCCTAAAAACACTACACCCGCATACGCCGCCCGCCTATCCCTGTCTCTCCATGTTGGTGGTACATGGACGTAACAAATCAACGTAATGTTATGCGACCGGATTGTGGAGCGACAGAAGAATTTTCCCCGTGTTGGTTCCGGGCTCCTTTGAAGAATAGACCAACTGCCGTTCTGCCAGGCAGGTCTTAAAAGGCGACCGATTGGCTCTGCAAGTCACTACCATCGTGAATACTAGGTGATAGAGTTCTGTATTGTCTCACCCGGGTCTGGTACCACCACCTTACCTATTCCTGCCGAATTACGTCAGTGCTTGTCACTGTCGTGTTCCGGTTTGGAGAGTAAGGTAGCCGGTAAACTTATGCATGTGGCATTAGACCTCGACACAAGATAGCAACGCACCATTAACATCTTTGGTGTCTATAGGCGATGGTTGACTCTTACCATCAGGAGACCCATCTGCTTGTTTGCTATCTTATGATATAAAAAAAGAGAAGAAGGAACGTTAGATGCAGCTACACTCACCATGAAGTTACTGAGTATTCCTTCAGAAATAGGATTGGCAGTTGCTAATTGCATGTCACCGTGGTACTTTCGGTTCGGTTTACTCTGCCTACCCCGCTAGGCAACCGGGCGTGATGATACTACTAAATTAAAAAGTATCTTCACGCCCGTATCCCCTAATCATTGGTGCACTGGTTATATCTCTGCCTACTCGGCAAAGGTACAATATTACACCTACGATTAGCCGAAGACAGTCCCACAATGTGACAGGTGGCAAGCCTATCGCCAACCAGGCACTTTTTCCAATCCAAGGCAACGTTATTTTTTATCAGAAAACTTAAAAAATAAACACATTTTTGAATTGCCCGACCCGGGATCGAACCCGAGACCTCATGTGGTCAACATCGACACCGGACCACTAGACCACAGAGACGACAAATACTACTAAATTATTTTAATTAATTCAAATCAGATTATCTAATAATATCCGGTTGCCCGCACTTTGCTCGGTTTTTCACATATTTTTGGAACCGATCTTTTCTTGGACCTTGGACCTTGATAAATCGATTCCTGTAGAATATATAATTTTTTTTTCCTGTACCTGGTTGACCGAGCTTTGCTCGGTTTTTCACATACCCATATCTTGGGAACCGAGCTTTTCTTGGACCTGGAACCTTGATAAATCGATTCCTTGATCCGAAAATCCCCTAATTTGTGACTTTCATGAAAATCGTTGGAGCCGATTCCGAGATTCCAATTATATATATACAAGAATTGTTCGTTTAAAGGTATTAGATTTACGACCATTATTTGTTTAAAGCGATTATTTTTAAATCCCTTCATTTTTAGTTTACTAGCGTACAAAATACATTGTAATTATTATTTATATCGTTGACTCCGTAGGCTTCGCTCTCTAGAGAATTAAGACGTGCAAATCGTCCGTTACACTTATACTGTTTCACTGGTATGCACTTAATAACTAATCTGAATTAATATTACTTTATAACAATTAGTCACCAATTTCCCCGTGTTTGTCCCGGGCTCCTTTGAAGAATAGACCAACTGCCGTTCTGCCAGGCAGGTTGTAAAAGGCGACCGATTGGTTATACGAGTCACTACCATCGTGGCTACTAGGTGATAGAGTTATGCATTATCTCGCCCGGGTCTGGTACCACCGCCTTACCTATTCCTACCGCAATAGCGTCAGTGCTTGTCACTGTCATGTTCCGGTTTAGAGGGTAAGGTAGCCGGTAAACTTATGCATGTGGCATTAGACCTCGCCATAAGAAAAGAGAAAGCAACGCATCATTAACATCTTTGGTGTAGGCAATGGTTGACTCTTTCCATTAGGAGACCCATCTGCTTGTTTGCTATCTTATGATATAAAAAAAATGTTGACGATTGGTCATCTACGTCTGTTCAATTTGACCGTAACTTCTTTATACGAACACCAACCTCACACGGTTTTTCCGAGTAGCTTTAATATTGGGATTTTCAAAAGGAGGTTCAACAAATTCCTTATAAGCCGCATTAGCAACTTACTCTTTGTGTTGTAAATAACCATGGGCAATAGTGACTGCTTTACATAAGTTTGCCCAGTCGCCTATATGCCAGCAAATTCAATGAAAAAAAAACGAGTCACATCAATTTCAGACTCTAAGCCGACTACGAGAAATCATTACTGAACCGAGATTCGGTCTCACAGAAGACTCCTGTTGTCCCAATCGTTACTAGCCCCAACTTATCTTTAAACTTTATGTCCCCGAAAGTCCGCTGAAGGCGTATAGGGGGCATCTATTAATCACGTGAGATGATTTTGACGATTTTTTTCGACCTCCACTCCCTTGGTAAGATATTGTGAGATTTTGCTCGACCCCCGAAAATTTACATGATATTTATAAAGTCACTCCTCCCTCCCCATGTAAGATTTTCTTCAACCCCCTCCCCTTTTAAACACCCAACGTAATTTACGAACGCCACCCAATAACTGTGACATAGTAATTTCGAAAAAACAGACGGATTTCGGTTGCCTGGCCGAGAAGTTCTTGCTTTTCTCACATTTGCACGACCTCACGACTTTCACGCTAATGCCTCTATAAGACTATCTAATAGGAAGCGATCACAGCTGTCCATGGACTTCAACATGGGAAGAGATGCGCTGCCGACTCTCAAGACATGTATCCATCCGGCTCTTAAATCATTCGAGGAACATACTACTTGCTTTAAACCAGGCAGATGGTCTAGCCAAATTGATGGCAACCAGGCATTTCATAAAAGGTGCACGATTGGCCAATATTCCACTTAAAATGTAAGTGTTTATCGCTGTCGGGTATCAGTTTGAAAGTTAAAGCAGCCGATCTTACGCAACACACCATTGACATAATTGGGTTTTAAAGTTGGTTTTTTGGCTGGTTGGGTTTTATCTCTTCCCACCACGAGTAATCTTTTTGTTTGAAATCCTATAAAAACATAATACACGAAACTATTAAGCACATTTCGCTGCTGAAGCAACCTCTTGAGAGTTGTCAGTACTGTAATCAACGAAGATTGAATATCTTTATGAAGAATACTTAATCATTGTTAGCAATAGTCACATACTCGCCAGGGAATAGTATCACCGCCTTATTTATCCTTTTATGCCACATTGATATTAAATACTAGCTTTGCCCTTTGGGAATGAATTTTTCACATAAAAAATATTGCATATTATGTCCCGTTCCAGGTTATATGTGTGCCAAATTTAATATCAATCGGGCCAGTAAATTACGTGTCATTAAATGACAAATATCAAAACCCGTGTTAGTCTGAGCTTGGGCTCCCACTGAAGAATACACTATCGGCCGCTCTGCCAAGCAGCTCGTAAAAGGCTAACGATTAGGCAAACTTGCCACAATCATCGTGATAGAGTCCTGCAGCGACCCGACCACCGACTTACCTTATGCGTCGGAGCTAAAGACAACTTGCTAAGCCTACTTTATATTTGTGTAACTAGTCGGATTGAGTTATTTTTCTAAATTCCATATATAAAACAAGTCAGGTATCTAAGGTCCTAGTCAACGGAGCCAAGCAACGCAGAGTCAGGGCGTTTGTACATTACAATGAATTTTACTGTCCGGCAGTCCAACTTATTTGATCCGATGCGGCATGAAAAACGGGTGATTGGCTAGTGTACTCGTCCGTCTTTATTCGGATTGGTACCGTGCCGTTTAGGGTAGTTCTCTATGAAACTACACGCCACACACGAATAATTATGCTAGCAGATAATTAACAGTGCGAATACGTAGAAGACATTGATGAAGAATATTGAGTTCATCCCTTTAGAAATGAAAAATACGAGACAGGGTCATTTTACATAAAACATAATGAACTTAGGATGGACGAAAGATTTTTTTAACTACTATCAGGTGTCTACGCCTACTTATATTTTTTTTCTATACCGCGTAGGTAAGCTTTTTGGTTTCTTGCGTGGATCCAGAGGCAAGATACAAAATTAAGGCTGTGTGTACCGCCAACGGACATGTATCGGTCCGGAATGGCGAAAAGTAAAGTTACGTATAGTGCACAAGCTAGCATATACTTTTTCCCGTGTTGGTTCCGGGCTCCTTTGAAGAATAGACCAACTGCCGTTCTGTCAGGCAGGTTGTAAAAGGCGACCGATTGGCTATGCAAGTCACTGCCATCGTGACTAGTAGGTGGTAGAGTTCTGCATTGTCTCGCCCGGGTCTGGTACCACCGCCTTACCTATTCCTAACGCAATAGCGTCAGCGCTTGTCACTGTCGTATTCCGATTTGGAGGGTAAGGTAGCCGGTATACTTATGCGTGTGGCATTAGACCTCGCCACAAGATAGCAACGCACCATTAACATCTTTGGTGTCTATAGGCGATGGTTGACTCTTTCTATCAGGAAACCCATCTGCTTGTTTGCTATCTTATGATATATAAAAAAAATACTTTCATGGCGTCCCATATCGGACCATAAAAAAGAGGACTGCCGGACAGTAAAAAATTCATTCTAGTGCACAAGCGCCTTTAGGGATGCCATGCGTCTGGAATTTTTCGGATTTGGCGTCCGGGAGCTACCCGGAAGGAGTTTTTATAAAAGGTCCGAGTGAAATTCACTCTTTTTGCGTCAAAGGAAACTCGCTTAATTGCAAAATGTAATGCTATTTATCAAAACAAGTAATAAATCGAAAGTTTTCATATATTATTAAAAATATTAATGGAAAAGATGTTTTAATTTTATCATAAAAAAACTTTTCAAAAATTCATCCAAACGTCCGGTGTCGGTAATTTTGATGAGAACCCTACACGGGGTTTCATTTTCTAAAATCAACCTTTTTTTGGTGTATTTTTGGTAGTGTGACACCTAAAAGGCAACCTAACAAACCTACTTCTTATTTATGTAATAAGTCAGGTAATGGCTAACTTGCAACTATTACTTTTGTATTTCCAGTCATGTACCAATATTCCGCATATTACGGCAATATAATTAGCGACACGATGGCGCGCCTGCACTCTATACACCCTATCCCTTATAGGGTAGGCAGGGTGAGGATAATGTCAATATACGCTCAAGTTCACCATTATTCACCAGTTTATCAGCTGACGAAATCGGTGGGAATTCCCAGCGCCACATTAGTACTTCTCAATATCCCATTTCGGCTTAACTTGTGAATATGGTATTACATCTCTGCCACGTAGAAAACAAGCCTTCTAAGAATGAATCGAATATATTGTAGTTTTTAATTAATAGATAACAAAAAAACCAAAAGATTTGTTACAAAAGATAAAGATTAATAATATTTGTTAGGATATAAATTCGGCAAAAATGGACATTAAGTCACGTGACAGTAAACGCAAATCTGGAAGCGTTACGTCACGCCGTGGCAAATCGTCTTCATGATGTGGTCATTTTCATAGAAACCGCCGAGTATGTAATATAGATATTACCACGACGTGATGTCATTAGAACGCCATGACAGACGAAAACGCTCTAGGTTTTCGCGGAAAAATAAAAAAAAATGTACGTTATTTAACAAAAATAAATATATTTTTTTCGTGAATATACCTTATAAGGTAAATTATTAAACAGTTTTACATACGTCATAAAAATACTTTGTTGATTATCTGTAATAGGTAAACTAAATAATATGTTAAACTAAATAAATTACATACCTGATCCAGACTGTTCTCTATAATTGTCCTCATCCCATTCGTATGAATAATAGAAACTTGAACACATTGGCCATACAAATCAATAACAGCAAATAATCTAGGAGGCAAATCTTTTGCAGCTACGCCGAGACACCGTCCGTTGATATAAAACATTAATTCACCCTAAAAACAGTCCTTACAATCAATACTATATCTGAAATACGATGTTATATCTATACGATCTATACGATGCTATATCTAAAATAAATTATTATTATTAATACAGTAAATGGGTAAAAAAAGTAAAGTACCGTAAAATTAATACAGATATCCACCCGCTCCTCTTAGGGGGTAATCTATGATGGGATCGGACAATTGCATGTTCGGAACAGAATATAACATTATGATCGATTTTTGAAGTGAAATCTTCTAGTTAGATGATTTTTGATAGGGATAATCTTATGGGTTCGCGTGAGCAACATGCTAATGTTTGATACCGCATTAATACAATCATGTTCGCCATTCACACCGTCACTCGACGAACATTCGACAAAACATTCGTATACGAGTGCCGTCGGAAACTTACTTTTCATAAATTCGCGGGATGAATAATTTTGACATTTGCACACGAACATGGATGACGTGAAAATAATGACGAGATGCGAGCTTCATCTATTGAGTTTCTACAGTTATTTAAATATCCTGCGTAAAAGTGTAAATCTCATTAAATCCCATACTTGTTGATAACGGTTCCGTGATCGTTTTTCTTTTGTCTATTTTTATAATTGCGATGCTTAGGTTTTTCCTTTTGATAAAATTCTAAGAATTCTAGAATTCGCACTTCACTTCACTCCATTTTGTCTACACGTTCTATTGGGTTGGGCGCTAGTTGTCACTGAATGTAGAAAAATGTGTAAACAATAAGTTCGTATTCGTCCATTTGTTTCGCGTCCAAAAAACCGGTCCCTACGCGAGCGCACGAATCGCGCAGCGAGGCATGAGATGAATAGCGGGCGCATAATCATAATAATCATAATTTATTTATTGCTTGAACATAGGTGAATCAGGATGTTACAATATAAATCATAACTAGTGCACTACATTCTGCCTATACGGCGTGCAATATAATTATTAAACAAATTAATTATTACTTTTTAACAATTCTCTTTAAAAACAGTTAGTTTTTAAATTATTAAATAAAACATGTGCCACAACATAACATTGTATAAATTTCAAAGTCACAATGAATTTATATTAAATTGGATGTCAAAATTCTAATGTTAAAATAGCAATGTCAAAATAATATTAATTAAATTAAATTTACAATTTTATAATTTGTCAATAAAATGACACAGATTAATTACATCAAACATTATACAAATTATTTATCGATATAACAAGTCACAAAATTATTAAGTATAATTAATAAGTTATATATATATATATATATATATATATATATATATATATATATATATATATATATATATATATATATAATATTTATTTTTACCATAATTTGCGTTTACCATAATTTTAAATTACAAAAGTAGGCTGGAGTCCTTTCGAGGCAACAATATGCCAGTTCCAGAGGATTCTGCTCGTCTATCTTACAGTTACATTATTTAATACAGAATACAGATGCAGAAATAGAGAGTTATACTACTTGCCAATGAAATAAAATCATTTCAAGGGTAATTCGATTTGTTTAAACCTTGTCATCTCATTCGGTACGATAAAAAGTACAATATGGTTTAGTTCTATTTTTTCATAACCTACAACTGTATAAAATTTTTAACAGTTATATGAAGCATCATATACGCGGCGACACCTTTCCTTACCAATGACGTGTCTGTTAGTATTCACGTGGTCTGTGGTCTCGTCTTCGCACGAATGTGTAAATGTGCCATGAGATAAAATTATTAAACTTTATTTTTTAATATTACAAATTACAATTAGTCGGCAGTCCTCATGAAAGCCTTCGATTTTTTTTTATATAAAAGATTGGCAAATAAGCAGAAATATCTAATCTTGATCATCCAATCACAGTCTACACTTTACTACACACACACACACACACACAAGCGTCACCGCCAACAGTGCCGCCGCCCGCCGTTTGGCACGCAAACACTCGAGACCCTTGTCAAGAGTTAGTAACGAGTCGCAAGCCTATTACTACTTACTGTCTCACTTATCAAGCCACAGCCTTAAGCCGATGTTCAGTCTCGCAGGACACCCTTAGAGCCGGCTGTAAGCCCATTTAACTCAAACTCAGATTGAGCACTCTACTCGCCCAAACCACAGAATACTGGAGGCTGACAGAAGTCAATGTTCCATACAAGTAATATTCGAGCATAGCACACATAGACACCTCTCACGGACGCCATATCTCGGACTGGTGCGGAACAAACTGCCCCGAACGATTCCGAGATATCACGTCCGTGAAAGGTGTCTACGTGTGCGTTTCTCGAATATTCTTATCTGCAGATTGACTGTGTTAGTCTCCAGTATTCTGTGCCCAAACAGCCCGTTTTTGCAGTGAATGTCATTCAACTGCATGAATTCATTTTAGAAAAAAATAAGCAGATGGATCTTCTGATTGAAACAGACAACCAACGCCTATAGGACAGCAAACATGTACATCGTATGTTGGTGTATATGTCGCAGTGAAATTGTCAATAGCCGTTAGATTATAATCTACCTAGGGATTTTATAATTTGGTTAGGTTAGGTTAGCAGTTAAATTATAATATCACTTAGGTAAATTATAATCTAACGGTACTGACAATTTCACTACGACATTATAGGGTGTGTGTTCCGGTTTTGAGGGTTATATACCCTCAAAACCGGAACACGACAGTGATTAGCAATGACGCTGGCAGAGATAAAGCGGTGGTTCCGCCTTTTACGAACTGCCTGGCAAAATAACAGATGGTACATTCTTTAAAGAGGGCCTTAATCTAGCCAGAAAATCGAGAAATTTCTCGAGAGGTTGACCATCCGTCACTTCTTGGGACTTAATTTACCGTTGACTAATCGTGGGTACACTAGTTATAGCTCTGAGTGCCTGTTCAGAAATTTGGGCGGGGCGGTATATATTTCACTAGCTGATCCACGCAGCTTCGCCCGCGAATAGATTAACATGTCGTCAAGATAGCTTTTCATATAAGTTTCATCCCCTATTTCAACCCTTTAAGAGTTGATTTTTGAAAAAAACATTAACCTATGTTTGACCGCGGCTCTTCATTTACTTCCATGCCAAATTTCATGAAAGTCGGTCCAGAGGTGTAGCCGTGAAAGCGTAACAGATAGACAGACAGACAGACAGACTTTCGCATTTATAATATTAAGTACAGATATAGAAGTATCGATAGTATAGATTACGAAGTGCTAATTTAGAACTATTTCAATCTCACTAGCTGCAGCATGCAGCCCGCTGCATTATGTAAGTTTTTGGTGACGCCCGTGGAATTATTTAATTTTTTTCGGGATAAAAAGCAGCCTTTGTACTATTCCAAGTCATCATCTACTCATGTACCAAATTTCATTCAAATCCGTGTAGTAGTTTTTGCGTGATTGAATAACAAACATCCATCCATACAAACATCCAAACTTTTTTCAAAATTACTTATATAATATAGATTACCTTAAGTTACCTAAAAATATATTTTTTCGAACTGTCATATAACTGAATTTATTAAATACAAACAAAAATAAATAAATTTTATCTTATCAGTTTAAATTAAAGGAATAAGAGTTGTGTAGCTTACAATTTGTATTTTTATTAAATGCACCTTGTATACAACCTTAACCATCCTTTGCAGAACTGTCACAATCAAATTATGTAATCCTAGCTGGGAGCAGTTAATTAAATTATCTTCATCTTTCTAATGTGATAATAGTTTAACATTTCATTGGCAATAGAGAAATAAAATGTGCCGTTTAATCGTAATTTTAAGAGGTATATTTAGGATCACGATTTGCCTGTTGACCCAATACCTTAGATCAACCTTTTTAGGTATTATTAGAAATTTCTCTCACAAGGAGGGACAAAATGTGTAAGAATTGTAAGAGCTACTAAAAAAATCCCAGTTGCAGAACAGAAAAACTTATATAAAAATGGTACCTTGATGTTTTTACTATTATTAAAATTACAATGTTAGGGTAGCTAGAAGCTTAGCGATGATAACTATTAATAAAACATTAATTAAAAAACTAATGTTACCTATTAAAAAAAGTATTAGTTTGAGGTAAAATAAATACTATAAACTTAGACAAATATAAAACTAAATTTTTTTTTTAATTCATTGATATAATTTTATAAAAAAGCATATGATATCTTATAGTTCAATTTATGACATAATAAATTTCCAAACTTGCCTCAAAATTAGGGTTTTAACTATTTTTTGGGCTAATGTGTGTATCGTAAATAAAACACCATACCTTACAAGTTCTCATGACACCGACACTGTCACCTTCCCGAAGTGTATCCAATTCTGGTCCATATGAACTAACTAATGTTATCCCATCTTTAACTATAGAGCTGCCAGACATTATCTATAAAAAATTGAAAATATGACACACCACCATATACATAATTACGAGTATTACCAAATTGCTTATGATTTGGTAGTACTTCTTTCATATCATAATAATAAGATAATTAACAGAAACAGTTCTAAGCAAGACTAGGGATTACAAGTCATCCATTATGGTATTATAAATATATTGACAAACAAGTAAATCCATTAAAATAAATTTATTACCCAGGCTGTATTTCGCAGCTTGGTGGCTGTAGCCGGCAGCTCCATAAATTCTGGGTCAAGAGTAGTGACACCAATTTCCAAGCTTCCATTCCACACATTGACCTAAAATTAAATGTAGCATTTCTCTAATTTGATTGTGAAATTGCTGATTATTGAATGCATGACATATATACATTTGAAAACAGTGGGAATCAAAAACCCTGTCTGACCTGAATCTTTATTTCTTTATTAATATTATAAATGTGAAAGTTGAGATAATGGATGGGTGTTTGTTACTCCATCGTGCAAAAACTACTGAATGATTTGGATGAAATTTGGCACACAGATAGATAGATGATGACCTGGAATAGCGCATAGGCTTCTTTTTATTCCTGAAAAGTGTTGTTCCCATGGTATACACCAAAAACTTAATAATAATGCAACGGGCTGCATGTTGCAGCTAGTTTTGTCACACCTTTGATATTGGAGCGGACTCGAGATAGTTAAAGCTGCATAAGAATTCAATGAAAGCACTTTTTTCTAATACATAAAACAAATTTATGTTGCCATAAAACAATTAATGTGTGGTAATATTAAGAAATATTTTGATCGGTAGAATTTATCTAACATTTTCCAAAAAAAGAATGCCACATATTATATGATCATATTAAACTACCAAATAATGCCTGTAACTATAGGGCAGGGTTTGCGCCCAGTTTTGCTACCTGGCTGAAAGGCAGATGGTCTTTTGATCAAGAGGTGCAACTCAGAAATTATGTAATATAAATAAACAGTCATACCAAACCCAGGTGAGACTCTGCAGAAAGTTATTGAACCAGCTATGTTTACTCGGTTCTCTCTGCCCACCCTGTAAGGGATCTAGCATGAAGATATTTAATATACAGTGTAAAGAAAACCCTATTATCAAAATTAATATATCTATTATCAAAATGCCGCGCAAGTCAGATGCTACCAAACGATATGCGGCGCGTGTACGGCGCGTTTAAAGTTCGTTTGTAAAAAGCCAAAAACGAACACTGCGCCTTCACACGCTGTTTGTGCGAAAGCCGCCAAAGCAAAACAATGAAACAAATGGCGAGGAGGTGTTGTCATTTTTAAAATATTTGCTTAACTCTAGGGAAATATAAGTAAAAAAACGATAACTATCTTTTTTATTTTCAGAAATAAAATTATTTTAATATTTTTTTCAGTAATGCCTTTACCAACCTATATGCCTCTTTTGGATCGGACAGAGGTTCCTTTACACACTGTATATTATGAGACTTTATGTGATAAGTGATCAACTTATAAACAAATCAGGCACATATTTCTGGCACAAGTTTTCCAGAAAACTTTAATACTATGGAGAATTAATTGCTCAAATTGAAATTAAAAAGCAGGCTCCAAGTAACCAGACCCCTATGTAATGAAGTGACAACATTGACCCTTAAAAATCTTACATTTCCATTGTAAAGAAAAAATATTTTTCAGTTAAGATATTAAAACCCCTGCAAACTTTAACAGCTGCTAATGGACTTTTGTTAGATTGTTTATACAAATATTTTGTAGAAGGTCCAGCATCATTTTCCATCCATAGCATTTCATAAAATGTTTACAAAATTACAGAAAATACCTGTTTAGGGAGTCTTCAAAAATACCATGCTTAGCTACAGGTGTAGGGGAGGGTCTTTCCCTCTCGAAAGAAATATGTTCTAGAAACCTTGGCATATAATAGGGATGGTACCCGGAAGGGAAGGGGTTAAATATCGTAAAAAAAAAAGTGAGTAGTATAGTTATCACTTATATGTTTCAGAACTTGATGCTTGCCAGCATACAAGTACACTACTAAAAGAAAAAACTTTTTCATCATGTTATGCTAAGTTATTAAAAAACCAATAGAATTGCAGTGTATCACAACAGTTTGCCATTTCATTTTGGCAGTCACAACCATTTATAAGTTTCTTTATGGTATATATGGTTTCTTATTGGTTTCTAAGTAAAAAGTATTTGAATTATTTCTATTATAACTATTAACTACTGGAAAGTAGCTATACAATAATTTTTATGCCATAACTCAATGTATTGGCAAATAATTTGTAAGTTTTCCAAAACAATACAAATTTTCCAAAATCGAAATTATTTCTATTATAACTATTAACTACTGTAAAGTAACCATACAATAATTTTTATGTCATAACTCAATGTACTGGCAAATAATTCGTAAGTTTTCCAAAACAATACAAATTTTTCAAACTCTATATATAGATAGACTAAATATAGATCTACAAAAAAATATGAATCCAAAACCCATACAAACTAGAACAACCGCAACCCAAAACTGTAAACATACAAACCTTTATTATTTTATTGTTTGTTATCACAGAAAAAAATACTAACAGGGTTGATTGGAAGACCTTCTAGAAGCCTCCCTGAATGTTCAGATTTTGTCTGTTGATGTGGCATGTTTTTGAATCCAACCTGTTATTTGACCTACACTCAAATCACATATCATATATATGGGTGATTCTCTGCTATTTTGAAATTCATTCATACAAGACTGTCCTAAGCAAATATGATTAAATGTTGAGAATATTATGTAGATAAAATTAAAGGCAATAGTAAACTAATTATACATATATAAATACATTAATTACATATTATACATATATAAAATCATTGGAACATATCAGATTAACGAAACAGATGTGGCTACACACAAGATCATCAATTATTTTAAACAAAATATCATTATTAAAACTATGAAAATAGTAAAAATAGGACGTAGCAGGAGACTGTTTTTACTAACGACGAGAGGCGTCATCCACCTATAAATGCAGTGATAGCGCTAAACAAAATAGCGGCTGCCCCTTTTAGCTCTATTTTAATAATTTGAAGACAGCATTTACACATAAACATTTTGATTAAAATTCTATTGTAAAAATATAATTGTTAATTAATAAAAATGCTTAAAAATTTTTTTACGCATTTGAGTATTTTTTTATAGTTATCAACAATAAAGCTACAGTTATCACAACAGTTATCAAAAGCAGGGGACTAACCTAATACTATATCATTATTGATGAAGAGAAACCTGACCAATATTGATTTAATTTATAAAATTAGCTTGGGCAGCGATTTTTCATTTAGTGGAGAAATGCCCATATACATATACGGTACTGCATTTCAAGAATGAGCTGGGTTGGCAAAAGTAACCACTACACTTTTTATGCATAATCTGAAGTGTGACTAAGTGTAGTATAGCCCCATTTCATAGATAGATCAATATCTAAACATATAATAAAATCGTAGGAAAGTCAAAACTGTACATTGAATATTTTTTTAAAAGAAAACTTGGGGCGTGATCTACAATCGATACCGAAGCCAAAAATATAGTTTTTAGAATTTTTGTCTGTTTGTATATATGTCCGGGGTAAACTCAAAAAGTACTGCATGGATTTACTTCAAATTTTGCATGAATATTAGTAACAGGACGGGTCAACATATAGGCTACATATTATCACGCTATCACCTACAGGGGAGGCGCAGTGCGGAGTAAACGAAGTCCGCGCGGACAAAGTCGCTGGCAACAGCTAGTACTTTATAGTTCTTTAACTACAGGTAGCTGCATTCTACCACTTGCCTATATTTTATAAACATTAACCGTTGAGTTATCAGTACGTAATATTTGAGCATATTAAACAAGACATATCAAAGTCTGATTGTAGAAACCTAAATTAGTAATAAAGATCGAGTATAATTATATGTTGCAAACATAATGTCACACTTTAATTAGCAAAATTAAATAAATATTGTATATTGAACAGTAGGGATGCAAAACCCGCTCTTTGAAAAAAAATTTATATTTAAAGAGTGATGTAGCTCATTGTTCAAAAGATCAAAACCACACTTTTAACTCTAGTTCATTTAGTTCTTTTATATCTATAGTCCATTTAAGTCATTTAGAGAACTAGTGTCTTCATCTCTTTCAAATTGCCCAATGTGTGGACTATGCATATGCGATCACTAAGTTCATTGTTTGTGTGTCTGTAAATATTTAATTTAATAGCATTTTAAAGTATGGTTGTTACGACTATTGGCTTTATGACTAAATATGACTAAATATGTTCATGTCTCATGAAGATGCTTCAGTTGCAAAGTGAAATGTGCATTGAATCCACAAATTGTGTGCATTTGTGCTTGCTGCTGCCGTGGTGTAAAGTGTGGTGGATGAGGGTGGATAACTGTGCTGGTGGGGTCCTCATTATTTTTCAGACCTATGCGGAGTTTGTTCCATTTCTTACACCATATTTATATGTTTTCTCTTTCAGTGACATCGCAAAAGTACACTTAAAAATTTTTAGAAATTTGCAAAATAAATAGTTTCCTTCGTCTAAAAGTTCCTTCGATGTTGTAACGGATTTTGACTGTATACATACCCATGTTTTATTAATTTACACTTTTTTACTGTAGTAAGTCTTTATAACAACAGCTATCTGTGTAGTGTATACTATTCATTACTAATAGCACTGATTAGGTGTAAGAGTACAAACGGAGCTAGTACAGTGTGAACCCAAAGGTGTCCCATTTGGCACAATACTAGATTGAGTAAATAAACATAGAAAAAAATATTGTTTTTTGCTACAAGAGTTATTATACCTTCCAACCATGGTACCCTTTTCTTAATTTTACAGGTTACTAAGCTATACTTAGAGTGTACACATTTTGTAAACAAGTGTGCATGCATTATACAATACCAAATTCAAATCTAAATAGCTTTCTGGGTGTCGATGACCAGATTTCTGTTAGCTGTGATTGGCTGGGTAGCAATTCATAAACTACACATTTAAAAGAGCCGGTTGAGCTGTTGAACTATGAATTAATTGATTAAGATCACATGATCTACCTACAAGCTACCCAACTCTATTCATATATTATAAACATTTATTAAAAACGTCATGGCCCTATATTAAAATAATTTAATGAAACTGATTCATAACTAAGATACTACTAAAAATTAACAAATCCGATCAAAGTAAACCTGATAACTTTTAATAAGAATAATTCTTAAAATATACCAATTATACAACATAGCATTGTCATCAAATCAATGATAATAAAAACTAAGGATATAAATAACATAAAATAGTTATCTACACAAACCTTTCTGTCGACGCAAACTTCAAATACAACATCATCTCGAATCGGATCGGCACTTAGTATCAGACCATGATTAAATTCGACAAAATTTCTTACTGCAGTTGTGTTTTCATGTAAAAGGGTGACTCTATCACCACAACGTCGGTGAAACCTCATCGTACACCATTATACACATGCATTTAACTACGAATTCATTTTATTTATTATAAATCACCCCTAAATTAACATATTTCTGATTCATTGTTAGTTTTTTGTTAACACAGAAATGCGTTCTGTAAAGCGTAGGAAATTAAGTGCATGGTGCGAAAGAACTGTTTGATATATAGATGTTTAGAAAATAATTGCAGTAACGTAAAGTAATTAAAACATCTAATTCCTATAATAAAAAATATGATAAATCCCTACACTATAAAATAAAAAATACTCGACGTTCACTGTCAAAGATTTTTGAAAAGTAATTTTAAAATAAAACATTGCAAGATCTAAATATTTGTTGTGTTGCAAGTTTATTTTCTTAATAGACTAAAGCAGGCCTTAAACGCTCAAATAATTTGTCAAATTTTACATATTTGACAAATTATTTGATAGTCTACGGTCATTTTTTACGTGTTTGTTAAACAGACTGCGTGTTTGGCTGTATGTTTGAGAGATTTGATTGCCGGCATGTTTGTCATATGTGTTTGAATGTGTACAGTCATGTTTGTCAGACAAACTCACCATTTTGGCGCGACCGCCGCTGAGACATGTTAGTTCATATTCATCTGAGTGTCGAAACGTCACTTCACAGCGAAAACTGCTTTGAACCTCAGTATATAATATTAGTCTATGGCTTTGAAAGTAAAGTCTTGTTTGACAAACTTGTTGGTACGTGTGCGCTGATCTTTGATAAAAATGTACAAACAAAACGTAAAATTTGACAAACATGTTTGAACGTTTGCAGCCTGTCTAAAACAGGCTGTAAAGGCTCAAACAATTTGTAAAATTGTACGTGTTTGGTAAATTATTTAATAGTCCACGTTCATGTTTGACGTGTTTGTCAAGCAAACTACGTGTTTGCATGAAGAATTGGGTATAGGTGGAGCTAGCACTCGTATTAATCACTTGAAACACTTACGTTATTATCTCTGTCTATGAGGTCTCTCCATCTCTTTTTATACAGCTGTGTTAGAAAGAGAGGGAAAGACCTCAAAATATGACAGCAGTATTTAAAATTGTGTTTCAAGTAGGTATTAGAAGTGTTGCCTCCAAATATACCACAGCTTCATGCGTGTTTGTATGTTTGAAAGATTTGATTGACGGTGTGTTTGTCATATGTGTTTGAAGGTGTACAAGCAGACGCGTGTAAATAGAATGTTTAGCTTGGCTTACATAACGTGTGCTTGGGCACGCTTGCCGCCGATCCGCTCGGGTATCGGTTGTGAACAGAGATTTGCCCTATGTATTAATTAACTTTTTGACACAGATCAAAGGAAGTTTGCGCCAAGTGCTTGCGATGCATTTAGGGTGCCATAAGACGAAATGTTTTGCTGTCAGTTTTGCCACAGTCACGGCTATAACTGACGGATAACCTACCGTGTAATGGGGTGCATGACGGTGAGTGACGAAAATTTAGATATTCACGTCATGCTCAATCAGTCACGACTTTTGTCATAGTTTAAAAGCTAGTGAACCATCCGACTAACCCGCTTCCTACAAAGCTAGGATTTATAAAGAGTGTTTTATTATTCGTCCCTTATGCCCTATAACAGAAGATCCATTATGACATAGCTATTCGGGTAACGGTCAACTATTTGTTTATTAATAGGAGTAGCTATCTCTTTCTTTTATTTCTAGATCTCTCCAGCGTTCCAACTCTTCACGTTTCTAGATATTCGCAACAGTACTATAACTCTGCATTTCTGTGTGTAATCGCAAGCTGTGCTGACAAACTAACGAATTGTCTTGAAAAGGGTATCTATTTACTCCGTGGAGTTCACCCGACATTGTCGTATTTTGACACCTCGAATTTTCACCTGCACTATGTTCAATGATAATTCATTACTTTAGAGTTTTAGATTATTAATTAGGATAGTATCGACGCCTATTTGTGTTCATACCACAGAGTGTGACACGAAATCTGGTTGTATTTGTTCATTACCGACTAAAACGGACGATGTTTACTTTGTCAGAATGTTCAGCAACATTGTGTACATTACTAGAAATTACTTACACGACATTAAGTCACATCCCAGCTATTACTTACATTTCGAGCCAAAACTTAGATTAATACTATCCGAGTTATCAAATAAAGTATCATCACGCCCGGTTCCCTTGCGGGATAGGTAGAGTAAACCGAACGTCTTTTTTTATGTCATAAGATAGCAAACAAGCAGATGGGTCTCCTGATGAAAAGATTCAACCATGCCTATAGGCATCAAAAATGTTGCGTTGCTATCTTGTGGCGAGGTCTAATGCCACATGCATAAGTTTACCGGCTACCTTAGCCTCGAGACCAGAACACGACAGTGACAAGCACTGACGCTATTGCGGCAGGAATGGGTAAGGCGGTGGTACCACCACCTGATAACGATTATCGAATATTTACCGATTTTAGCGATAACCCGGACCGATGGCTTTACGTACTCATCACTGACATTTTGGATTTTCGAGAAAAGCCTTTTGCCCGACCCTGGGTTCAAACCCAGGACCTCATGATCTGAGTCGAATAGGCTAACCCCTAGATCACGACGCATGTGTGTATTAATCGTTATCAAATATGTTTTTCTTAGTTTATCTGCAGGGTTTTAAGTTGGTTTAAGTTAATTAAAATCACTAAATTAATTGATTTAGTTAGCTGGATTTTGGCGTTTATTAAACATAATTCAGAGTGCTAAGTGTGAGTTTTTCTTTTCGCATTCGATCGTGATCGCGTTTCGAGTTTAGTAGGAATTTGTATGTGATTTGTACAGCGCCACCTAATGGTAAACTGGTTTCTCACACTTAGCACTCAGATGTATTAATTTCTTAAAATAACTACCGTATGACAAGCAATTAATTTGCTTACTTTGAAGTTAGGGTTTAGATCAATTTGATTTAGCGAAATTTGTGTAGGTATGTAACAGTTCAGCTCAGAACCTCATAGTTCTGCAATATTATTGAAGTAACAGAATACAAAATTTAATATCTATAAAACTTTTACAAGTTGCTTAATTCCTTACCTTAAATGATCTTTAAACGGCTGAATGAATACTATTGAATCATAGCTAAGAACCATCTCGCAAGACAGTTTTTTCAATTAAAAAAAAAAACGCAACCAAATCGGATCATCCTCCAAGGCGCTACGATGACACAGACGTCTATGGTCGAATTTCGACCACAGAGCGATTATAACTTGTTGTTTATATCATTAAGGATATTTCTTTTTTACACCTAGCAAAGAGTCTTTTATTTACGATAGTAAATATATATAAACTGAGATTCAGTCCACTTCTCGACAGTTTTATAAATTATATATTATATATTTTCATTTAAAAAACCTTGTGAAATTACTTGTTTTCAACTTTTACTTATTTACAATTTCAAATTTAATTTAACTTAAGTATAGACGTAATTTGTTGTGAAACCTGTATTTTCTCCCGAGACGATATTTTCTTGAAACGAAACAGTTAATATTACAAAATATGTTTAAGTTTAGCTACCTACGCAGTTTTGGGTAAAGTTGTTTTTAGAAATTTCAATGTTTCAGTGGTAACGCTTCGATATGACGCATGTTGTTTTTTTATATCATAGCAAACAAGCAAATGGAAAGACATAACCATTTTCTATAGACATCACAGATGTTATTGATGGGTTGTTATGCGTGTGGCGCCCTTTAAAGCAGAACACGACAGTGAAGTGCATTGACGCTATTGCGGTAGGAATAGGTAAGGTGGTGGTACTGTAATACCTCTATTGTGAGGTATTACAAGACTGCTGGCAGCCTTGTCCACTTTTAAATATATTAACCGTATAATTGTATAGTCTTTTTCTATGATTTGAAATTGAATTGGTAATTTGTTTCTCTGTGGGCTAAGACGTATACCCAAATAAATTGAAGGTTGATAGTAGTGTTGATTTTTATTTAAAGTACCTAATTAGTAATTCGATCCCGCGTACCTCAATTAAAGATATAAAAAAAAGAAATAAACGCAGCA
Source organism: Apodemia mormo (assembly GCA_036924255.1). Classification (NCBI taxonomy): domain Eukaryota; kingdom Metazoa; phylum Arthropoda; class Insecta; order Lepidoptera; family Riodinidae; genus Apodemia; species Apodemia mormo. Next base: position 3,500,692 of record JAUPFN010000004.1, read on the forward strand.
GATAATGTGAAACGCAAAGATGAGTGAGAAACCCCCTGGCGATCGGAGGATCTCCACAGTACTAGACCCGGGTGAGACGTTGTAGACTTCTACCACCTGATAGTCTCGGTAAGGACTCGCATAGCCAATCATTTGCTTTTTACGAACTGCCTGGTAGATATCAAATTTTTCGTACTTCTCTACACTAACTAGCGATCGTCCTGTGGTCGAAATAAATAAATTCTTTTTTTTTTATAGAAGAGGGGGCAAACGAGCAGGAGGTGCACCTGATGGTAAGTGATCACCGTCGCCCATGGACATCCACAATACCAGAGATCTTGCAGTTGCGTTGCCGGCCTTTTAAGAATGAGTAAGCTCTTTTCTTGAAGGCCCCCAAGTCGTATCCGTTTGGAAACACCCCTGCCGGTAATTCGTTATTGGTAATTGGTATTATTATAATCGGTTATAATAATATATAATTATATTAATAATATATAATAATATATAATATAATTGGTAATTCTAAAGTAAACTAGAAACCGTCTACAGTCTAGCTCAGAGATCTATAGTACTAGAAAGCTGTAATTAGGCAGAATGAGTATACGTATTAGTCACGGCAACAAAGCGGCAAAATTAAATCTTTGACAATATTTTTTTATTATATTGCACACCCCATAATGTGGCGTATCGTTGGACAGATTTAAAAAAAATATTATAGGCTTTTGAAAACAATTTTTGGATTATATTTAAAGCGAAACGATTGATTAGTTGGTCCCGGCCTCCTTTGCAGAATAGGCCAACTGCCGTTCCGCCAGGCAGGTCGTAAAAGGCGACCGATTGGCTGTCGAGTCACTACCATCGTAGCTACTAGGTGGTAGAGTTCTGCATTGTCTCACCCGGGTCTGGTACCACCGCCTACCTATTCCTGCCGCAATAGCGTCAGTGCTTGTCGCTGTCGTGTTCCGGTTTAGAGGGTAAGGTAGCCGGTAAACTTATGCATGTGGCATTAGACCTCGCCACAAGATAGCAACGCACCATTAACATCTTTGGTGTCTTTAGGCGATGGTTGACTCTTTCCACCAGGAGACCCATCTGCTTGTTTGCTATCTGATGATATAAAAAAAAGATTATTAGGGCGAACGAAGCCAGCCCTACACTAGGCCACTTTTTATGCGCTTTTGTGGTATCTGTTACTGAAAAAGTATCGTATTTTGAGGTTTGAACTTTGACGTGGAAGTTTAAATTCATGTCTAGATATGATCTACAAAGCAAAACCATTTTATAAACATTAAAAAAAATAGATGATACATGTTGTATTAGAATTTTCGTCTATTATAAAACTAAAGAGTTAAAATGCTAACGAGTTAAAATGCTACTTTGGCGTGGTAGATTTAATTCATTTTCATTCACTCCATTTTGATTCCCGCTACGTATAAGGAAGTTACTGATTTTGCTCCGATTTTCAAAAATCGATGTCCACGTTTTGAGGTCCTAGGAAACTTTTTCGACTATTTTCACAATGTCAGTATGCCTATATGCATGTGTGTGTGTGTGTGTGTGTGTTTGTGCATTTGTGTGTGTCTGAATGTAAATCGAAAAACGGGTTGATGGCACTCGATTGGATTCCACTCAACTTAGACTTCCTGAAAATGTGAACCAAATGGGTCATCAGATTTCAAAGGGATTATAGGTAGGTAAACTAAATAATAACACTGATCGTTTGAAAAACAATAAGACAAAAACTGATCAGTTGTCCCCTAAAATTTTTATTGCGATTTAAAAAAACGTTATAAGCAAACTTAACTGGGAAAAGCTCTACAAATCCGAGATAAACATCTGATCTACCTAAGATTTGCACATAACGACGTGTTAGCTAGCTAAATCGGGGTCAAGTTTACAATATTCGGTTGAAACTCTTCATACCGTTAGCAGGTTTGTGGGTTTGGCAGCAATTGAGTCAAAAACAAAAATCATGACAAACTTTATAAACAATCAAAAATAGTAATTGATAACAAACCAATAGAATATGTCAAAATATATTTTTAATTAGGAAAATAAATTGAGTTCCAAGAAAAAAGTAACGACTTATATATTTATTTCTATTTATATTAGAAATAGAAAGGAGAATAAACAATATACGGAAAAAGTACTGGAGCTACAAAACATATTGAAAAGCGACATGCAAGTGCAGCGGGCTGCACGCTGCAGCTAGTAATCTAAACATACGTAGGTCACACTATAAGTTTTGCGTAACTTAAAAAAACAACATGTTATAACCAAAATATTATGCTTATTGCTTTTCAAACTAATCTATTTTACCTTTTAAACACATTTTCATGCGATCGAAACATTTTTTTAAAACAGGAGGACCGGAGTTGGTAAAAGTAAAACCTCTCATCAAATCTTTGATTCTGGGGAAAATACAGAAATCACAGGGTGCTAGGTCGGGACTATGTGCAGGATGAATGACGAGATGTACTTTTTCAGAAGCTAAAAATGACTTTGTTTTGTTGGCCGTGTGTGAAGAAGCGTTAACATGGAATGCGGATTTTGGGTCGTCTTTCGCGAACTTTTTCTAACACCCTGGATAAACAAATGGTAGAATACCACTCGGCATTAACACTCTTTTGATTTTCATGTGGAATTGTACAGATGGGACCCGTAGCTGAGAAAAAAACGCGATCATTTTTTTACCAACGTTTTTCACCTGTCTCACTTTTGTTGACCTGTTCTCATTTTCAAACACTCATTCACAACATTGCTGTTTTTTTCGGGGTTTAAACAATAAATCCACGTTTCATCTCCTGTGACAATGTCATAAACAGCATTAGAATATCCGTGGTCGTACTTCAGTAGCATCTGTGAGCACCATTCCACGCGAGCCCGCTTCTGCTCCGCTGTCAGTTCATGAGGGATCCAACGACAACAAAGTTTCCGAACTTTCAATTCTTCATGTAAAATTTTCTGAATTTGTCTCATACCAATCCCCAATAGTCCTCAAATTGTCTCATAGGTAATTCGGGGGTTTTCTTCAATTAACCGCTTGACAGTAGCCACATTATTTTCGTTGACGGCAGTTGAAGGCCGGGCGGCCTTCACGAAATTCTTCATGTAAAGAAACTCGACCTCTCTCAAATTCAGGAAACCATTGCCTCACGGAGCTCAAACAAGGTGCTTCTCTCCCAAAAGCATTTTGAAGACGAGCGGCACAGTCTTGCGGAGAAAGAGAACTCTTAAAATCATAAAAAAATCATCGCTCTAAAATCTTTTCGACTTAATTGCATTTTCATTGCGTACGTAGATCTTTGTTGTGTGTTAAAAAAACAATTGACAAATCATTTCCCGCCACTTGTTTTTTTATTACTAAGAAGGTTGCAACGTTTTAAAAATATAACATTCGAAATTCAAATAGTTTCGATTAGCTAGAAGTGCAAAACTTTTAGTGTGCCCCATCTATACATATAATAAAATCGTAGGAAAGTCAAAACTGTACATTGAATATTTTTTTAAAAGAATATTTGGGGCGTGATCTACAATCGATATCGAAGCCAAAAATATAGTTTTTAGAATTTTTGTCTGTTTGTCTGTATGTCCGGAGTAAACTCAAAAAGTACTGCATGGATTTACTTCAAATTTTGCATGAATATTACTAACAGACCGGGTCAACATATAGGCTACATATTATCACGTATCACCTACGGGGGAGAAGCGGTGTGGAGTAAACGAAGTCCGCGCGGACGAAGTCGTGGGCAACAGCTAGTTAATAAATATTACTGGACAAATAACATGAACCGATCTAGCAACCTCATATTGGTTTGGGCTTTCTTTGAAAAATGGACTATCTTCCGTTCTGCCAATAGTTCGTAAGAGGCAAACGATTGGCTATGAGAGTCAGTGCCATAGTGGCTACTAGGTGGTAGAGTTCTGCATTGTCTCGCATGGGTCTGGTACCACCGCCTTACCTATTATGCCACAATAGCGACAGTGTTTGTCACTGTCGTGTGTCAGTTTGGATTATAGGTAACCGGTTAACTTGTGGCACTAAGATCCTGCCACAAGGCAATGTATCATTAACACCTTTGGTGTATATAGGCGATGGTTGTCTCTTTCCATCAGGGGAGCTATTGTTTGCTATTTTATGATATAAAAAATAACTGCTTGTTAACAATTGTTACTATACAGAAATACATCTATGTACATATAATAAAATCGTAGGAAAGTCAAAACTGTACATTGAATATTTTTTTAAAAGAATACTTGGGGCGTGATCTACAATCGATATCGAAGCCAAAAATATATTTTTTAGAATTTTTGTCTGTTTGTCTGTATGTCTGTCTGTTTGTCTGTATATCTGTCTGTTTGTCTGTATGTATGTCCGGGGTAAACTCAAAAAGTACTGCATGGATTTACTTTAAACTTTGCATGAATATTACTAACAGGTCGGGTCAACATATAGGTTAAATATTATCACGCTATCACCTACGGGGGAGGAGCAGTGCGGAGTAAACGAAGTCCGCGCGGACGAAGTCGCAGGCAACTGTTAGTAATATATAAATCCTAACATGTATTTATTAAATACCCAAACCCAGAAACACAAACATTCGTGCTCATCACGCAAACACTTGTCCCTGTTGGGAATTGAACCCGAACCTTCCTAATCGCGAGAACCAGTTATTTGGTCTAGTGATTAACGACGCGATCCCGAGTCGTTAATTACTAGACCAATGGAACGGTAAAATAATACGTTCTAATATTATAAATGCGAAAATAACTCTGTCTGTCTCTTCTTCACGCCTAAACCACTGAACCGATTTAGATGAAATTTGTTATGAAGATAGTTTGAGGTCTGAGAAAACAAAGGATAGTTTTAATTTTATAAATCCCAATGGAACGGAAACTATGTGCATACACTTCGCGACTGCCTATCTTTTAAACCATGGTAATTAGGAGTAACTTAGGCTACTTTTATTTTAGAAATTTTTCCACGCGGTCGAAGTTGCGAGCACACGAGGTAGGAACTTTTGACTCAGTGCTACACTTCACGACAGAGGCGAACTTTGATTATATTAAATCAGGTTAACTTGCTTTGCATAAAGAAAAATAAATTCGACCGTTTCGTTTGCCGAAGCAGTAGGACAAAATACGAATCGATACCGATGGAGAAAAAAAGAGTGAGATGAGCATAAATGTTTGTATTTCTGGGTTTGGGTGTTTATTATGGATGTTACAATATTTATATACGTATTTCTATGTATTAGTATCGTTGACATACACTCATAATGCAAGCAAATAATTTTCTTACTTTTTAGTTAAATAAATGCGTGTAGGTAATTTGGTTATTGGTATTCATTTATTCAATATTTTATTTGGCTTAATATCTTAAAATTAGAATATTAATAATAATCAATAGGTTTAATAGAAGCCAGGATCTTTGGAAAGCTATAATATGTACCTATATCAGCCTGCAGAACAAGCCAGTTTTCACCATGGCCTCTATACCTCCGACCACCTCCACATCCTAAGCCCAAAAATAGAAAGGTACCATGAATATTAACTTCCAATGTACGAGCACATAGTCTTCATCGACATAGCAACTACATTGATAGCATCAGTCATTCCTCAATTATCCAAACACTTATGTTAGTTGTAGTTATATTTTTTTATCGTGTCACCTGTTTGCATAACCGTTTCAAATGACAGTTAATAATAATCCAGAAAATCAGCTATAGGGTTGATTATACTTGATTTTCCAAATTATATTTCCAGTGCGTCACGTCACAGCAAAATCTATGGGTAACCTAATCTAACATCCCCATTAGCAATAAATCTAACATACCAGGGATCTAAAATAGAACATCTTACAGAATTTACGCTTCTAGGTTTATCGATAGTCACAAATATAAACTGGAAATCACATATAAATATAATCAAATCAAAATTATCAAAATTTATGTATGCTTTACGAGAAATTAAAAAACCACTGATTTCCAAACTGCCCTTACTACTTATTACGCATATGCATATGCGTGGCTCAGTTACGGAATTATACTATGGGGTAACAGCACAAATGTGACAACACTTTTCACTCTTCAAAAAAAACTAATTAGAGTTTTAGCAAATAAAAACCACACCGTTAGTTGTAAGCCTTATTTCCGACAACACAAAATACTGACGCTACCATGTATTTACATTTTAGAAATGTGTAAGTTTGTACGAAACCACCAGGATTGGTACACAAAAAGAGAAGACAAACAGTCAGACAAAAAATTACGATATAAAAATAGACTAAATTTGCCAACTTCCCGTTTAAAACTCTACACTTCGAGTACTTATGTAATGTCAATAAAAATTTATAATAAATTACCCGAACTAATTAAAAATTAATCGAAATGTAATAAAATTAAAAAATCTATTAATAAATAAATGCTATTATGACATAAATGAATATTTGAGTGATAAAATATAAAATTATAAATGTGAATAATAAATCTAATTCAATTCTAATTAATTTTTTTTTATAAATAATTACATTTATTACAATGATAATTAAATAAGATATATATATATATATATATATATATATATATATATATATATATATATATATATATATATATATATATATATATATATAATATATATATATCTTCTACTTTGCCATTACTATACCCGACAGGGTCCAGGGTGATCTAAGCTTTATTTTAATGTAACATCTTGTAAACGTTGTGGAATGCAAATAAATAAATAAATAACAGAATTTCGGTGACCAAAATAATTATTTTACTGGCCAACAATTACCTTAACTCATCACGCGTGGGTTAGGCATAGTAAATCGAACGTCTATAGACTTTCCAGTTCTTTTTTTTTTATATATATATATATATATATATATATATATATATATATATATATATATATATCATAAGATAGCAAACAAGCAGATGGATATATTATATATATCATAAGATAGCAAACAAGCAGATTGGTCTCCTGATGGAGAAAGTCAACCATCGCCTATAGACACCAAATATGTTAATGGTGCGTTGCTATCTTGTGGCTAGGTCTAATGCCACATGCATTTAATTATAATAATTATTATAATTAAATGCATGTGGCATTAGACATAGCCATATTATAATAATAATTTCAAGTTTATCGGCTACCTTACCCTCCATACCGGAACACGACAGTGACTAGCACTAACGCTATTGCGGCAGTGCACGATGGTACTAGACATAGCCATATTATAATGGATGGCATTAGACATAGCCATATTATAATAATAATTTCAAGTTTATCGGCTACCTTACCCTCCATACCGGAACACGACAGTGACTAGCACTAACGCTATTGCGGCAGTGCACGATGGTACTGACGCGCATAGCCACTCGGTCGCCTTTTACGACCTGCCTGGCAGAACGGCAGCTGGCCTATTCTTCAAAGGAGCCCGGAACCAACACGGGTTCACCACCATTCACCGTTTTATCAGTTGGCGAGATGTACTTCCCCATCGCTGTTTGATACCGAACTGATAACGATTATTGACTATTTCTGGCCATATTTTATGTATTAGACGTGGACTTCTAGTAAGCAAAGTTTACTTCAGTTTTTCCTTTATGGGCCACAAATTAAGTAAATTTTTAATTTGTTATTGTAACTAGGTAACGTAAAAATATCATGTGCGAAGGAAATTTCATTGAGAACATAGATTCAATTGGGATCAAGGAAATTTCAACTTTAATCACTATACTAGTCGGCTGAAAGTACGTTATCTGTAATCAGCGGATGCACAGTCCTGAAACATAAAATGAGCATAACGTAATATCCGCCATAAACGGTCTTATGAATTAGTGCTTAAGGTTGATTTTTACATTTGGTTCGGGAGATACGTCATTGCAAAGAGATGAGTTATCATGTGGGCGGTTATCGATCTATGCGCGAGTGCGCAAACGAATGTACATGAGCGAAGTGTTGAAGGCAGTAAACATCAGACAGTAAGTGATAAGCCCAAGGCATGCACGCGTTGTTGGCGCTCGTCGCTGCTGTGCTAGCGTGCGCTCTAGCCCGCCCACCAGGTAAGTGCTTACTTAACAGTTAACAAAACTTTAAATCAGCGAATTAATACTGCAAGGCGAATTTGAAACATTTCTGCAATATTTGAATATTTCATTAAATCACGCTCGCTACCACCTGTTACGCTTTTTTGTTGGCTGTAATTTAAGTTGTGTCAAAGCCATTGAGTTTTTTCCTAAGTTTCACGTTTGCGCCATTAATTTTTACTTCTCTTTATTTAAAAAATATTTAATTAAATAATTAAGTTTGCGTTATTCACCTGTTCCTCTGCTTAAGCGATTTTACCAATTTAAAAATGCTATCTATACTTTTAAATTCAGTCGCGTCTTAAATTAAAAAAAAAAACTAGTATTCACAATTTAAATTTTTTCTGAGTGCGTTATTAGATCACAATATTATGTTTTTTTTAACTTAAACTATATATTTATATTCAGATAATAATTTCATAGGTTTTACAATTACTAGCCATTGATCTCTAATTAGCTCAGTACCTTAATCAGATAGTTTAAATTAAGATTTACGAGTTTACCAAATTGTATAATTTTTGGTACAGTCCTTTTACTGTGAACCTGCATTGAGCCATATTTCAAGTAGGTATATAAACTAATTGTTACTTAATATCAACAACAGTATAGAAGTAAGTAATATTATGGCATTGCCTAGGCTTTAACTGCTGGGTCTTATTTTGCTCATGTTATAACTGTCATTAACAAAAATCTAAATGTAAAATTTACATACCTATTCCATTATTTTATTAAATTGGGGACGTATATTGGCGCATAGTAAATAAATAGATACCTACGTCACGTAAATATAATTTTGAAAAACGATAATCCATTTTTATTTCATAGTAAAAGGGATTTCTTTGCTTTTCAATATTGTTGCCTATAGGACCTATGTAGAGAATCGGTGTTTATATTTAACTTATAATGATTTCAAGCAAACATTAAAACAAATTCAAATATCTTTATTATTCAACAAATTCCTATACTTACAAGTTCATCCTCTAAACCGTACCGGTGTGAAATTATGTTTTCTTACGGTGAAAACAACACATAGACATACAATCATAGCGATCACAGGTCACTTGTTATTGAAGAGTTTCATTATCTATCTCAATACATACCCACATGTTTACAGTTATAACGTAGTTAGGTTATTTACTAGCAAAAAGCAGAGCTTTGTAAGGGCTCGCAAAGTTATACTACCTAGGAATTTTTTTGTTAATTTTTATTTTATTTTATTGTTAGGAAAGTATTTTTATGAAAATTATATGTTTTAATTTTTATAATGATCTAACCTAAAAAATACAGCGCATTTTTACCCAAAGAGTTCCTATTCTCATCAAACATTCCGATCAAAGGCGCCGTCAGGCTTTGGTCTAGGAGGGCGCAGGAAAATAAAACCAAAGTAAAAAAACATGTTTCTAAGACTATATTTTTTTAGTACTTACAAGAAAAATTATTTTAAATTTTCTTGATTTATTAAAAACATGATTTTTATTATTATCAATGTTATTTACACTGAACAAATATAAAGGTTATATACTAAAATTTTACACCATATTTTCTGGTCTACCTATAATATAGTACGGTCTACCTATAATATGTAGCAACTCAAGATCCATCTTGCGCCACCACTTCGCTCTTGAAGCCTAATATTGATAGAAAACAATTTTAATTTATGGTAGCTTTCTTGTAAAAGAGTTTTCAAGGGAAAAATGGGTATTGAAAATGAAAGTTGATCTAATAAAGAAAAACACATTTTTAACATTTCGCTTAGATTATTAGTTCTTTTTTCTAAAATCGGGAAGTTCCTGGTTTTACATCGATTTTCGAAATCAAAAAATGTTTTATTTAATTAAGCTTCAATATTTTTAGAATTAATATTGGACTTGCCGCAGGCACGAAGAATTGGGAGTAGAAACTCAGCGAATAAATTTTTCGAATTATTCTCTCAGAGAAACCCTCGGGGTTCGATTCCCGAGTCAGACAAATCAAAAATGCGTTTTTTCAATTTTCTAATAAAAACAACGTTGCCCGGGATTGGAAAAATGCCCGGTTGGCGATAGACAGGTCACCTATCACATTGTGGGACTGAGACGTATCTTCGGCTAATCGAGGATGCACACGATGTTCCTCTGACTACCTCTTCGGGGATACGGGCATGAATATACCTTTTTTTAGCCTTTTCCCCTCGGGCTTAGATAGGAAATTGATGTCAATACAATATTAATCAATTAATACACTTGTACTGTTTCACAATAATCATATTTTGAAAAAACTGTAAACGGTTGACCTGAAACTTCCCACTAAATTGAGGTATTTTAAGCTCAAAAGAGTAAAAACTATAAGCATAGATTTTTCAGTTCTAAGAAATATTGAAATGTCTCAATTGCTAAGTCACAAAAAACAGCAAGAAAACACTTACGAATGAAGCAACGAAATAATCGGTCTATTTTGATAAAAATGCCAGTATATTGATTTTTGAAAAACTGTATATTTTGGAAACGATGATCAAATTCATCAAATTTCAAATGGTCGTATTCAAATGGCATTCAACTCAATTTAGCTATTTCTTTAGCTAAATAATCTGTAGGTTAAAAAATTTCGAAGCAATGTATAAAAACATTTTTTTCAAACATTTTCGTCATTGATAGATCCCAAACAAATTGACCTATTTTATACAATTAACGGTACTTGACGAAGTTTTTAAAGGAGAAAAGCTGATACGATTTTGAAGTCAATCGGTATATTAGTTTGAAAGTTATATCAAAAATATTAAGTAAATTTGCTAAAAACAACGTAATTGTAATATTTGAAAAGCAGTAACATTTGAAAATAAGATTCGAATTTGATTTTTAAAACAGCATTCGACGTAATTTGTTTAGTACTAAAATATCGTAGAATACTAAAATATGATTGGTTAAAATATTTCGAAGTTATGTCGAAAAAACATTTTTAAAATTTTCGTCAACGATTACTTCCAAACAGACAAATCGATTTGATGCAATTTACGCATTAGACGTAATTTTTTTAAGAATAGAGATGATTCGTTTTTGTACTCAATCGGTACAACCTGGAAGTTACATTAAAAAAATCTGTTTCGCCAAATTTTTTTTGGATTTTTTCAAAATTTCTCAAAATCCCCTGGGCCCATTTGATTTAAATTTTCAGGAAGTCTAATTCGAGTGCAATTCAATCGAATGCAATAGAATGAACCACGTTTCGATCGGTCCAGCCGTTCAAAAGTTATGAGATGTTTGCATACATACATACACATACAGACAGGCACACACACATACAGACACACTGACGTCATCGCCATCTATTTTTTTAATGTTTATAAAATTGTATTTTAATGGTAGATCATATCTAGACATGAATTTAAACTATCACGTCAAAACTCAAAACTAAAAGTGCGATACTTTTTCAGTAAAACGGTACCACAAAAGTGCATAGAAAGTCCCCTAGTGTAGGGCTTGCTTCGCTCGCCCTAATAAATAAGTAATATCGAGACACTCTAGATCAGCCTGAGAATTAAAAGTAGCTAATTAGTATCGACTTTAGTAACGAAACAGTGTCATTGTTTAAAATTTTACTTTCTACATATTCATTCGTTCTAGGTACCAACTCTGTAACCCCAATAATATAGCTGTTTTACCCTTCTGGGGTAATTATCGCCAATTTCCATACTAACGCATTAGGTTTCCCTACTAAGAATATCATAAATGCGAATGAAAGTTTGTTTGCTACGTTTTCACACTGAAACTGCTCAACCGGTGATCATGAAACTTTATACACATATTTTTAGAGGTATTAGAAGTAACATAAGATACTTTTTATTTAAAAAATACTTATTTAATAGCCTAAATGCGAGCGAAGCCGCGGGTAATAGCTAGTATTATTATAACTTTCTGCGTCATAAGTGAGCTGCGCGGTTAAAGTTTATGGTGAATGGCACTGCAAGAATTCTTAGATTTTTTTCAAAATAAAAATAAGCATTTAAGGTTTTTAGGTAAAATATATCCCAACAAGCATACAAAATTTTGAATTTATCTACATTATTATTTAAAGAGAAATTGGTATTTTTATGCTATTTTTATTTGTAACGAAAATATCCATAAACCAACAAAGTTTTATGAATATGTTCAAGTCTATCCCTTATAAAGAATAAGCGAAGCCAGAGGCGATGGCAAGTAATATTATGTAGCCAGCCTAACCCAGTTGCAATAAAGCTTTCTACAGGTAACACAATTTTTTAACTCGGTCTGGTAGTTTTAATGCAAAAGGCTTACTCATTCTTAAAAGTCCGGCAACTCAACTGCAAGATCTCTGGTATTGCAAATGTCCATGGGCGGCGGGATCACTTACCATCAGGTGCACCTCCTGCTGGATTGCCCTCTCTTCTATAAAAAAGGAAATAAGTACATTCACAGACATACTAAATCATTTTTCTTTATAATATTAGTAGTCATTATATAAATATTTATTATTACATTTTCGTTAAACGTGTGGTATGTTTATAGTACAAAAATATAATAAAAAAACAGTAGCAGTCGTGGGACTGCCGATAGAACTGAAAACGGAACTAATACGTTGAGAGTAATTAAAACTATATGCAAAACATAGCTATAGATATACTATTATCATTAGCATGTCGGTGACGCGAACCGAGGATTTTACCCTCTACCAAAACGCTCAACGCGCCTAAAGATGTTTTCACTTCAAAAATATGAAGTTATTGTTTGAACACGGCCACGTTTACTGTAATGAGTAAACCGAAAATATTCTGTTTCCATTACAACTTTGAAATGGAAAGTACATAAGAATACTCTCCTGTTAAAGCAACAAATATCATAGTTATTATATTATATATATAAACCAATGTTAAAGTTATGATGAAAACGCAAAACATTGCTTATTTTGTTTAGTCAGGTTAAAAAGTCTGATAAATTGCTAGTCTAAAGCCGTCTCCACGTAATTGACTTTCAAAGGAAACTAATTTGGGGCATACCGGTTGGATAATTTCAGTCTATAAGAAACAAGTATACGCAGAAACAATTATTGTGTTTGTTTTATATATTACTAGCTTTTGCCGGATTCCCTCGTGTAAAATAAGAGACAAAAAGTAGCTTATGTCACTCACCACCCTTTCAACTATCTCCACTTAAAAAATCAGGTCAATTTCGCTCCGTTTTGACGTGAAAGACTTACAAACAAACACACACACTTTCCCATTTATAATAAATAATAAATAAATATTCACGGGACAAATTACACTTACTGATCTAACCCCAGTAAGCACATTATTTGCTTGCTTTATGGGTGTCAGTCAGCGATACTAATACATAGAAATACATATATAAATACTTTTACATACATAATAAACACCCAAACCCGAAAATACAAACATTTATGCTCATCACACAAATGCTTGTCCCCGTCGGGGATCGAACCCGAGCCCCGTTGATTGCGTAGTCAGGGTCGCTAACCACTCGACCAACGGAGCGGTCAATAATATTAGTATGGTTATATATTTCACACTTAAGAATGATTTATGAATCATTCTTAAGTGTGAAATACCTATCTATCTGTACCTGCGCTGATAATAAAGAGTTTTCTCAGTAATAGGAATTTATGTAAATTCTTTTTGAGAGATAATAAATTTCCAGATGTTATAATTTTTTACCTAATACTCCAAAAGAATTATAATTCCAAAAATGATAATCAACCAAACTGTTTAGGTGAAGAATAATTAATCGTATTTTTGTGAGCGGTTACGACGTTTTTGTTTAGATAGTTGTAGCTCCATGGCGACACAATGGGCGACAATAAAATGAATTTGCATGAAAAAAACAAAGACAGATAACACTGAATTTTATATCGTCTACAAATTAAAGTAACATCTCAAAAAACAGACTAAAAGATTTTATTAATACTTTAACAAATTACGAGCATATGAGTACAATATAAAAATAGTATTTCAAATTCCAAATTGACTGAATTCTAAATAATTAATTAGTACGATGATTTTATCCGTATTCTCTTGGGAAAATGATATCAAAATTTTATACCAATAGCAATAAATAGAATAACGTAGCTACTGTCGTATTTTTGATGGTAAATAGCCCCATAATCAAACAAGATTCTACCCTAAGTTAAGGTTCAAGAGCCATTATTAGAGTAACCTCGGATTTTAAATCTTTTCGGTGATGCTGGAGCAACCTCAGGGCCTACGAGTGTTTCTATCATCTCAAAAATGTATATTCAAAAATTAAAAACACAACACGTATCTGTATGCCAAGCCCATACATGGTAGAAAGAGAGCTGAAAAATGACAATGATAATTTTCGAAAATTGATGTTTACTTTCTAAATACAAAAACAATCTACATACATCTCGTCTCTACAGAATAACTTATATAAAAAAGATATATGCTATAATAAAGAAAAGATATATAAATGATCTACCAAAACGCGATTCAAAAAAAAATATGTTAAAAATATTATAGATACTACTATGTCAAAAAGGCTAATCTAAAATCTCAGATTATTAAGAAAACAAAATAGTTTGGGATTCATCGCTCCTTATACTAATTCTAATTTTTTTTAATATGAAATATTTCATCATATTATAATAGTAATTTAAAAATAAAGATAAAAAGACCAGCCAGAGAGTTTTCTCTGCCGGATTTTTAAGTGTGTGCCCGCGCTCCGAGATAATATTACAAACTAGCTGTTGCCAGCGACTTCGTCCGCGTGGACTTTGTTTACTCTGCACAGCCCTTCCTCCGTAAGTGATAGCGTGATAATATGTAGCCTATATGTTGACCCGGCCTATTAGTAATATTCATGCAAAATTTGAAGTGAATCCATGCAGTACTTTTTGAGTTTACCCCGGACATACATACAGACTTTTACTAGGTGGTAGAGTTCTGCACCACCAGAACCACCGCCCTACCTATTCCTGCCGCAATAACGTCAGTGCTTGTCACTGTCGTGTTCCGGTTTGGAGGGTAAGGTAGCCGGTAAACTTATGCATGTGACATTAGACCTCGCCACAGGATAGCAACGCACCATTAACATCTTTGGTGTCTATAGGCGATGGCTGACTCTTACCATCAGGAGACCCATCTGCTTGTTTGCTATCTTATGATATAAAAAACAGACAAACAGACAAAAATTCTAATAACTATATTTTTAGCTTCGATTGTAGATGGTCTATATGGTATATATGGTAGAGACAATGGTCCTAGGAACAAACTTTTTTTTGATTAATAACAAGCTGAATTTTGTCAACAGCTTCGTTTTGACGAGACGTCCATCTTTTCTATCCTCGAAAAATCTCGAATCGAGTTACTAAGAATCATAGATTGAATTATAATAGTAATTAACAAGGTGTTGTGAGAAAATTAGGTTGCTTTTAAACTGATTAATATCAATTTAAAAATCTCTTTTAAATTTGAAGTTCCACCCTCATCATCTCGATGTCTAGAAATCCACCACTGTGCATTTCTCTCGGCACTTCTTGCCTAGCACAACTTTGTTGTGGAATCAATTACCGGCAGGGGGTTTCCTAACGAATACGACATGGGCACCTTTAAGAAACGAGCTTACTTATTTTGAAAAGACCGGCAACGCAACTGCAAACTTCTGGTATTTCGGATGTAAATGGGTGGCGGTGATCACTTTCCATCAGGTGCTCCTGCTCGTTTCTCTAATATTCCGAATCTTTAGAGTGGAGGATTCATCAGAAAAGCCATTAGTTGTGTAGGACAATCGATGGCTTTTTTGACGAATCCGAATGCTTTGTCGTGATTTTTTATAAAATAATCAAGCGATTAAAATAAAAATATTATTATTGTTATTAATCAACATTTTTCTTACAGCGAATTAAAATTTTCAAAGCCCCCTAACTTTATTAGTTACCCGATTCGAGATTTTTCGAAGATAAAAAAGATGGGCGTCTCATCAAAACGAGCTGTTTACAAAAATTCCGCATGTTATTAAAAAAAAAGTTTGTTCGTGGGATCACGGTCTGTCTTATTGCATAGGTGTCAATTGTCAATTGCCATAATAGCCATAAGTGTCAATTGAAACAAAATGTTAATTACTTTAGAATTTTATGTTCAAGTTATTGGTATGTATCTATCATAATAAAATGTTAATGTAAAAAAATATATCTTTTTCGTATTCGCATTTATTAATATGTTATGTTGATTTTCTTCAATTGTTTTTAAATGACCGAACCAACGCTACATGTGATTTCTCATTCATCTTAATTCCCTTGTTACGGTTCCGAAGTCATCTATATAGGAACCCTGATAGTAACGATATGAGGATTCCTAGATGACAGAGATTATCCGTATTAGAAATCTGCAATTTGGTCTAAATATACACATTAGTCAGGCCGATAAATGAGTACTTACTAAAAAATCTTGAGAAATATTTTCTTTGGGTACCTCATGTACGCATAAAGTGGACAAGAACAAAAGAACAACAAAAAAATAAATGTTTATTTTTTTTCACTTTCATTCATTGTGGGGTGTCATTGGATAGGTATTTAAAAAATATTACGAGTTTGTCGAAACAGTTTTGTAGTAGTTGTATGTAGTGTTTGTAGTGCTGATATGTCCGTCACTGGCGTTAAATAGGTTAAAGTATGAAACAATAGAGAAGGCCACTTCTTAATCCGCATTGTGATGGTCAATTACGGAATTCTACACTGTGCATAGCACAAAACGCATTTGGTCGGTTCTAAATTTCAATGTTTATTTCACTACAACGGGCCGCAAGTGTTACGCCATATATTTTCCAGGGTGATCTCACCTTAAACGCAATAATTTTATTTATATACTTTCTCCTATAGCTTTAGGAATAACAAGATAATTTCAATGTTGTTAAGATAAAGATATTTTAAGCCTGCATATCACGTGTCCAGTCTTCCTGAGACCATAATCGAGAACATTAGGTATACATATATATATATATATATATATAAAGATAACAGATACAGAAGATATAAATAGATACAAGAATGCGGTCACGCTAAATTAAACAACTGTACGTGGCAGTATTATTAGATATCACCACAGACCACACGAATTACTCTTTATTTAAAAATAATTACTTAGTTGTATCCAATACGAGCAAGTTTAAAAATGAACGAGCTCGTTTAAACTTCTAAGAAGCTTAGCGAATCATAATATAATCACCTTTACGGGAACTTTTAAATCTCTCGGCAAAGATATAAATACAAATAAAATTCTATGTTTGATATTATGTAACTCTATGTTATTTGTGTATAAAGGTTATATGTATTATCAAATATTCCTACAAATTAATGTACTTAATAATTATTAATTGCAAGGTTGATCTACATTCAGAGACAATAACTCGAGACTTCAAAATCGAGATGGTAAACATCCCTAATATTATAAATGCAAAATGCAAATGTATGACTGTCTGTCTGTTCCGCTTTCACGGCTAAACTGCTGAACCGATGTTAATGAAATTTGCCAGGAAGATAGAATATTCAAGGTCTAACATGGGCTATTTTTGTCCCAAATCTCTAAGAGACAGAAATAGGAAAATTTATTATGAAAGATTATATTGTTGTTTTTGCATTTATAATATTAGGGATGTTTACCATAAAGCATTAGTGTTGCTTAAAATTACTATTTTGGGTAAATATTAATGAAAATACAAATAATAAAATGACTTTAGAGTTATAATAAAATAAAGTATTAACATTTGTTTAAACAACCTAAACACTGACATTGATTTATTTTAAAGTCTCTTTTGTAAAGTCTGGGTAATATTTTCTGTGTCCTCGTACAAATTGTAATAAGAACTGCTTTGTTGGTCATATGAAGTAATCAAAACCTGCAGTCTTGCATCAGCTTAACAACTACTTCAACCATATCATTCACTGTTTTAAGCACAGAATCTTCATTCCAGCTATTGTAAACGCTGCGTTTTCTTCCCACAAAGATACACTGTTTTTCAGGAAACTAATGTTAAGCTCAAGTTTTGAAAATAAATATTTAAGAGTAAATAGATAGAAACGAAGTCACTTAAATATTTCTCTTAAACAAGGTAAAAACATATTTATAGTAATAAGTTATAATAGGTAATAGTTCTCCCATATGGAAAATCAAACACCTCTTCCTTCAATGGACCTTTGTAGGTAGTACCTACAATGCAGAAAATCAAATTGGATTGAATTGCATGGAACGTGTCTTTTTCTAGAACTTCAGTTTGCACTTTTTGGGCTAGTGCCCATTTGCCCAGGCAAAGAGAAACAATTTTTTTCCTAGTATTTCCTTTAGAAGTATTTAAGCTCCGCTTGTTAGATGCTGTTATATCACAGCACATTATTTGTACCTTGTCATTCAAGTTCCAATGATGAAGCGCTTTTGATATATGTTTCACTTGATTTTTGTCACTCTTATTTCGGCGCCGATCATGAAGCTGAATTATATCTGGAGGCAGCACTTCTAATACCTACTTGAAACACAACTTAGATACTGCTGTCATCTTCTGAGGTCTCATAAGCTGAGACCTTATAGAATGAGATATAACGTAGTTATTTGTTTCAATTAATACGAGTGCTAGCTCCACATTTACCTTCCTTCAAGGCAGTGATAGAAGTTGTTTTTTGTTATGCCCGTAAAAAGTAAGGATTGACACATAGATGAGGTGTATATACTCAAAGGATTGATAAATGTTCTTCTTTTAAAATTTTCACGTTCAGACCCGATAACAAAATCCTATTTTTGGGCACTTTATTTTAAAAATTTAATTTAAAGGATTCCTTTCTATCGTTTCTTTTTAGTGTTCGGATGCATCGCATTGAAGATTTTTTGATTGGGTAATCGTTGCAATATAAATAGAATTTCTAATGCCAAGTGTGAACTAACTGTTTAACGCTGCTTCTAATTTAGGTGTTATAAAACCTTTTTCCTCTTCTTACCACCGAAGATGTACTTTGAGATTGGTACGTGGGGGGAAAAAGCTGAATTTAATAAGCTCTTGAAAGGCATTTGCTTTTTTCGCTCATCTACTAATTTTGTAAACATCGTCCTTTCATCTATTTCAGTTAATTTTTGTCAACATAACGATTAGCATTTTGGACGTCCTACGTCTTTTTGTTTTGTTTTGTTCTTGTATTTTTATTCTTTCGGGAGCATCGATATGTAGTATTGAATAAATTATCCAATATAAGTAAAAGTTTACCTTCCGCCACTAATTAAAAATCCTGAGCTTTTCTGGCTCAAGATTGATTCACGCTTTGGCTCTCGCCAAGTCTACCGCTATGTTTTTATTCTCTATTCTATTCTCATGAAATTTAGTATGCAGGCGGTTTCGGTGGCGATTAGTCGATTGGTGAGGTTTTATTTTTAGAAAACGTCATTATTACCAAAAAATACCGAGTCTAAATACTCGGTCATCCAGGTACTTTGCTAAATTTCATACTCAACCGTTCGCGTAATTGTCACAAAACGGGGGAAAAGCTTTTCCTTCACGTAAACTAAAATAATACACATTAAAAGCCTTACGTGTTCTACAAAAGAGGAGAAAAGGTTTATGTTTAAAATTAGATTCCCCGTGTTTGTTCCGGGCTGCTTTGAAGAATAGACCAACTGCCGTTCTGCCAGGCATGTCGTAAAAGGCGACTGATTGGCTATGCAAGTCACTAACATCGTGGCTACTAGGTGGTAGAGTTCTGCGTTGTCTCGCCCGGGTCTGGTACCACCGCCTTACCTATTCCTGCCGCAATAGCGTCAGTGCTTGTCACTGTCGTGTTCCTGTTTGGAGGGTAAGGTAGCCGGTAGACTTATGCATGTGGCATTAGACCTCGCCGCAAGATAGCATTAACACCTTTGGTGTCTATAGGCGACGGTTGACTCTTTCCATCAGGAGACCCGTCTGCTTATTTGCTATCTTATGATATAAAAAAAGACACTGAAAGGCAGTGAAAATACAAAGGGCGCTATAAAATTCCGCAATGCTTTAATCCTTTTATACAGTTTAATAGTTTCATGCGTTTTTAAATATTAGTCTCCGCGTATTTACTAAACAACACATTCTACTGTTAAAGTTCCGAGTCTCGCCCGGTTATATGGTACCACCGCCGTATATATTCCTGTCGTAATAGCCTCAACGCTTGTCAACATGCGCCACCAGCAGAGTGCAAGAGAGATATTTGCACTTACCTGTCAGGAAAGAAAATACATAAAAAATACTTTTTTTATATTAAGTTACTGTTGGAATAAAAATTAAGCCAAATTTCTTCATTACCTTGTCAATAAACAATTTTACAGTACATTTATCTATATAGCTGACCCGTACGAAGATTTCGCACGGCACCATCTAGTGTTTTCCAAGTATAAAAACTCTATTAAGATGTTTGATGTATCATCCACAAATGGTGCTCCGGTCGATTGTTATAAAAAATATATTTAATTTTTTTCATTGGCAAAGAGATTTTTTTCGATTTTTTTCATAATTTTTCGCCCAAAGTAGAAAACATAAGCTTGAACATGGCTTTTACTTGGTGGTTGTCGTCTAAATAGAATTTCATGCAACTTTTATTCACTATTTCACCCCTTTAAGATCTGATTCAGGGTTTATAGTTCTAGTTTGGTTCCATATAAATTTGGTTAAAATCTGTTTCAGGATTTACTGTTCTCGTTTGGTCCCATAAAAATTTGGTAAAGATCTGATTCAGGGTTTATAGTTCTCGTTTGAACCCATAAAATTTGGTAAAGATTTCTCTCAGGGTTTATAGTTCCGTTTGGTCCCATATAAATTTCGTAAAGATCTAGTTCAGGGTTTATAGTTAGTTCTCGTTTGAACCCATAAACTTTTGTAAAGATTTCATTCAGGGTTTATAGCTTCGTTTGGTCCTATATAAATTTCGTAAAGATCTGGTTCAGGATTTATAGTTCCCGCTTGATCACATATTTTGATAAAGATCTGATTGTTGTTGTTGTTAAGCTTGTTTGGCATTATTTTAACACTACGATGTCATACTTAAACAAATTATAACAAAAATTAATACTACCTTTTCAATTATTCTAATTTTTTTAATACTAATTCATTTGTTTTTAAATGATCTAGTATTTGCCAGGGTTGCCTTCTTTTAAATTTATTTTATTATTTTAAATCACATGACTAAGAAAAATAGGCTTAATCGTTTGTCTGATTAGTGCCTGGCTATTACTTTAATTTTTAAAATAAAAGTTTTTCTTCTTATTCGCTCTTAATAAACTTTCCTTGTTTTTTGTACTCAAATTGTGATTCTCCTCTATAACAAGGATTTATCAATGTTATGTTTTGTTTCGCCTTCTTTAAGTAACAAATTGCCATCTCTTACATTTTCCAATGTTTCCTATTATTCAAGATCGTCGTAAGGTTTTGGTTTTTAAAACATCTTTAGTTTTTCTTTTTTATTTGTTCACTGAAAGCTGTCTTAAATTTACCCGATTGATTTTTTTTATAATTCATCCCGAAAATCAATACATACTCTTGCGTGACTGCTTCAATATAGACGCACTTTCCTAGATGTACACGAAAGAAAATATTTCGCACCATAAATATTTTGCACAAATTACTGCGATAGCATTAGAAAAAATAAATTTGTTTTAAAATTATATTACTGACAAGGTTTTATTTTTAACGAAATTCGGTTCAAATCGAAGTATTTTTTATTATTATTATTTATGTTCACTGGCTTTCCCATTGGTACGGATTCTTAAAGTATTTTTATTATAATTCAGTTATTCTCTTACATACTGAAATATATAACTATGTAGCAATCCTTGGAAGTTCTCATCATTTTCATCGCACAATTGTGCACATAAACGCGTATTTATATAAACCCACGATACTGCTCAATCATGGCTGGAACTCCATCTGTTCCCATCGAAATAAAGTTTCTAAATAGAATCTTTTTTTTTCTTAAAAATAAAACACTCACTATATTAAATATTGATTCACTTTAAGTGTCCGTCTCCAAAGTTTTCAAAATTAGCATCTCTTCATGAGTTTCATAAAAAATCGAACATATGCCAATAATAACGCTTCAATATTAGCTAAAGTTGACTCGTCCAGTTGAAATGAAAAATAAGTTGCAGATAATTACGCAAGAAACTTTCAATATTAGAGCTCATTTCATCAATCCATTTTTGTACAGTTTTGTTACTCAAAAGGATTCTTTTGAGTATTTCAAACCGAGATTTGTGCAGAACAGTTTTCAAAGGTCTTAAACAGTTGTTCTCCAATGGTGTGTGGTTTGGCAAATTTTGCTGTAACTATATATCGTTAATTTCAGACCTTGAAGTGAGATTATTTCAAATCTTTACCTATTTTATCACGATGACACCTTCTGAGATGATAATCGAGCTTCGATATTTTCATAGAATCATTGCTCAAAACTCTGTACACGTACAATTTATATATAGTGGTTCACTAATAATGCTTTTTAATTAATATTAGTGAACCACCACCCCAGTGGTGGGTGGTTTTATTATCAGTCATGTAACGGGACAAAAGTCATCCTTTCTCGATTTACATTGAGTGATTGATTGACCGAAACTAAACGTCAATATCACTGTTGATAATTATAAAATACAACAATAAATATATGAATAAAAATCAAATAAATGGGACATTGATATTAGATAAATTTGCTGATGGTGTCATATACTGTTCGCGTTTTTAAGCAGGAGCGTCAGTCATCTGCTTTTATACCATCAAGCAGATTTATCAATTGTGATACAACATTTCATTTTTCACTTCGTTAAAAAATGTGTTTTTGTACCGAGAATCCAAATATGTAGTTATTTCAAAGATATTATTAAAATAAAGATCCTCAAAACTTGAATTTAATTGTTTGACGGCACATCTTATTAAATGTTTCATTTGTGTCTGGTTTACATTGTCCCAATTAAAATGTATGTTTTAGATTGTATGTTAATGGAATAATCAAAGAATAGCTTACTGTCACTAAATAAATTACTGTCACTCATGTTTCTGGTAAACTAAAAAATATTTTAAAGGTGTAAAAGAATGGACACTAATTTCTTGAAATATGTTTGCGCTTCTTCCGTATATATTTTTTCCCCGTGTTGGTTCCGGGCTCCTTTGAAAAATAGACCAACTGCCGTTCTACCAGGCAGGTCGTAAAAGGCGACCGATTTGCTACGCGAGTCACTACCATCGTGGCTACTAGGTGGTAGATTTCTGCATTGTCTCGCCTGGGTTAGGTACCACAGCCTTGCCTATTCCAGCCGCAATAGCGTCAGTGCTTGTCACTGTCGTGTTCCGGTTTGGAGGGTAAGGTAGCCGGTAAACATATGCATGTAGCATTACACCTCGCCACAAGATAGCAATGCACCATTAACATCTTTGGTGTCTATAGGCGATGGTTGACTCTTTCCATCAGGAGACCCATCTGCTTGTTTGCTATCGTATAATATGAAAAAAAGATATATTTTTGTAGTATATTGTGCTTGTATTCTAAATAGATATATGTACAGTCAGCGGGCACTAACTACTCTCTGGTCGAGGGGGCTCGCTATAATCTTCGTTATATATTTCCGATTTAAAATTATCGGAAACAAAGTCGAAGTTGGAAGTTCCGACTTATCGAAGACGGATTCGAAACTCCTTAACATTCCTACTTTAAACGGTTTATTATTTTCCGTAAGCGACGTGCATACGCTTCACAGTTCTTTAACTGATAGTGATAAAAGCTGTTAGCGGAACGCTAAAAAATTCCATGTTAAATTATGTAAAATAATGAAATTTATAAAAAACAAATACCTGTCAGAACTTCCAAGAAGCTTAATGAATGACAGATACTTTGTTGAAACTTTTAAAAGCATATTCTTGAATTTTCTATCAATAATATAAAAGCACTTACAAGTGCATTGTAAGCGCTCGTCTTTATTAAGTTCTTGTCAACTAACTTCAGATACTAGTCGGAAACTTGTACCTGTTGATTTTTCAATCTCGCTTGATGGTAAGCTAAGATGAGGCCTAAGATGGAACGTGCTTTCCTAGAAGGTACCTGTTCACTCTTCCTTTAGGGGTATAATGTACTCTAACTTTATGTTTTATTATATTATTTAATTACATTTCCTTTATTAATACAGCAGCATATTTATATGAATTAATTTCAAGTATATGTGATAAAATTTACAAAATATAAAAAGTTCGGACAATGGCCCCAGCGCATTCGCTCAGTTTATGAAAGTCATTTCTTTTTGATTATATTCTGATCCAACTTTTAAAAAGTTTATATATTATATCGACTGAATGACAGTCACGCATTGGTTGATAAATGTGTTTTATTAACTGTAATTAAACTGGGTTTATATTAAGCTTAAATACTAGAGATTCACGTGTATGTTGCGGGATAAAATCTGATAACGATGTTGCGATAAGATACTGATGGTATCTGTGCGCGTGTGAGCAACACGAAGTGTGAGCGTGTTCTATCGCGCCCTCGTTACGCCACTCCCCCCTTCGAAGAAGGTGTTATACCTGATGCATCCGGTTGTGCTAATAAAGCGTATGTGCCTTGAGTGCTCAGGTCTGCAGTGAGTCGAGACGAGCAGAATAGTCGCGGTCCTCGGTGAGTCGTGACGAGCAGAATATGCGCGGTACTCGGTGAGTTGGGACGAGCAGAATATGCGCGGTCCTCAGTGAGTCGGGACGAGTGCGCTCCGCTATGGTTCGCAATGAGTCGGAACGAGCGGGACAGAGTTACTGCATGGAGATCCAGTGAACGTTGGCAGGTCAAAGTGGATTCCGGAAAGCGTAGATGAGGCGTAGCTTGTAAAGCTGGCTGATGCTGTTGGAAGCAGAAGGGGATATCAGGACGTGCTGATGGTCAGAAGGTTATAGCGTGCTGTGGCGTCGGTTACGGTAAGGCGGGCGTAGCATAGATTACCGCCTTTGGCTGCGCTAATTGTCGTTTCCCGATTTTTCCAGGAATAGTGTTGGACGCACTTCGATGCGTGACCTTTAAATTTGTTGTGATAATAACATAAGTTATTATTAGAATAACCTTGTTGATGTAGCATTCTATGCGAACATGACCTAGGTTTAGCATAAAATTTGCTGCGTTGCATTAATTTCTATTTGCATTTTAGCTAATTCCGCAGATATTTCAGTCATTGTGTTACATTCTGTGTTTTGCTTTGAAATGGTCGCGATCTCGTTGAGCCTATTGTCGTAAATCTTATCGACAATTTTACCTAGGTTTTCCAGAGACAGGGTGGGAAAGAGGACGATGGCTTCTACCTGAGCGAACCATAGGCGTGGATAATCTCTCCAAAAATCTGGTATTCTTGTCGTCGTGGATACCGCTGCGACTTCCATGGATATTGGCCAACTTGCTGTTGCTGAAGAGCTTCTGCGTAAAGTTAGCGCTGGGGTGTTCATCTTCCTTTTTGCGTGTTGCGTGTCGACTGAATGACAGTCACACATTGGTTGATAAATGTGTTTTGTTAACTGTAATTTAGCTGGGTCTACATTAAACTTAAATACTAGAGATTCACGTGTATGTTGCGTGATAAATCTGAAACGATGTTGCGATAAGATACCAATGGTATCTGTGCGCGATAAGTGTGAGCGTCTTCTATCGCGCCCTCGTCACAATAGCCAAAGTACTGGCTATGATATTAATATCTAAATATCGAGTGGTTAGAGGCCCTGACTACGCAATCAACGTGGCTCGGGTTCGATCCCCGACGGGGGCAAGCATTTGTGTGATGAGCATAAATGTTTGTATTTCCGGGTTTGGGTGTTTATTATGTATGTAAAAGTATTTATATATGTATTTCTATGTATTAGTATCACTGACTGACACCCATAACACAAGCAAATAATTTGCTTACTTTGAAGTTAGATCAGTAAGTGTAATTTGTCCCGTGAGTAAAAAAAAAATGATAATTTCAGTTTCATTGGCAACTTTTACTTTATTTTATTACATTTATGTTAAATTACATTTCTTTTATTAATACATCAGCATATTTATATGCAAGGATTTCAAGTATATCACCTAACAGCAATTTACAACCTTCCTTCTCATTTAGTATATTTGCATTATGACAAAATATACTCCTTGCATATGAAAAGATTGTATCATCATTAGTATTAGAAGTCAAATATTCAATGTCGTAAATATTTTGTGAATATGTTTTCAAATATTTAATGAAGTAATGATCACTAATTGCTATGTATTACTTCACTCTGGTAATAATTTCTTGGTTTAGTATGGGTTCAAATTTTGTAGCAAAAACTAATTGATGGTTTTATGTGTTTTTATGGTTGTCCAGTTTTCGGGCTTAAAATCGTTTAATGAGCAGCCATGCCAATGAACAACACGTTTGTATTGGTGTTTAATGTCCCATTTTCTTTTCCAATTTATAATTACATATAAATTACTACCACGTAAAATGTGAAATTTGAGTGCCTTCGAGCAATGTAAAAGAAAGATTGTGCTGGTAGCAATGTGTGTTCAAAGTAACGTTTAGACACACTAACAAGTTTTTTTTCGCCTTTTTGTGCGAAATAACTTCTGGTGAGAGTGCAATCCAATTGTTTTCACCATCAATGACTATATCTTGAGAAAGTTTTCTTTCCCTAATAGGCTAGTTGATTAATTTTGAACAACTGTTAAATAATGTACTTTATTAGGTATATAACCTAATATTATTAACCAAAACTATTTGTTTTTGTTAAATAACGTAAATTTATTATAGAAAAATCGAGTTTTAAAATTGAAATTATAATTAACCACGAAAACACCCTGAACTGTCATGGCGTTCTAACGACATCAGGCCGTGGTAATACTCTGTGGTTTCTGTGAAAATAAGATCTTTTAATTTCTATGAAAATGACAAACAGAATTTGCGTCTAAATTTACTGCGAAAACACTCTGGACTGGAATGGCATCCTAATGATATCACGCCGTGGTAATATCTACATTACGTACTTCTTGGTTTCTGGTTTTTAAACCAGTTTCATAAATATATTTGTGTTAACATAATTTCCATAAAATGAAAAAAATAATCTTAGCTTTTTTCATCTAAATAGCATCTCAAGTGTTGGCCAAAGTTTTTACTCGAAGACGTACAATAGTTTCGTAATTTTATGGCATAAATATTTTTTAGTTTTATTTCGTATTAAACAAATTTTGTTAACAATAACAAACTGCTCTTTACAATATAGATAATAATAATTGGCACAATGGATAGCAGAAACAGCTTCGCTAACTTCACATACTGGCATTAAATGTTCCTCCGTCAAATAGACATCAGCTTTATTTTGATGAGAATTTATTTAAGAAAAATCTTCGTCGACGCTTAGAATGAGTTTTCTTGATGATATTCTTTCTTCTTTTCTGAGTCCAAATCTTTTTTTCTGAGCAAATTATTTAAAACTGACAAAAGAAAACTAGATATAAAATATTTGGCGACAAATGCTGTAACAACTGATATTGCTCAATACTTTGCATACTCATGCCATGCCTTTTTATATTTATTACAATTTCTTTGTATGAATACAATGATTTAATGATTGGGTACGTGCTTTTTGTCATAATTTTATAAATTGTTTATTTTTCAAAAAACTTTAAGTACACATTTTTATTTCATACTATTAAGATTTTCTGACAACAATTTCGAGTACACAACACCTCTATAGTCTAAGAAAGCAGTCAACACGACTTCGATTTTTGACGTACTTTGGTGTAGTTTTTCAGTTTCGGTATAAATGGAAGCCGCTACTCCAAAACTTTTTGATTAATTTGCATGTCAAACTCGTAAACCTACGTCTCGTCACCAGTAACAATACGCTCGACTCTTATGCGATTAAGTTTTTGGAGAATATACAGATATTTTATGACTAGCCGAGCGGCAACATGCTTCATACCCAAATGATTATTTAAAATGGTACAAATCAGCTTGTGAGACATTGAAAGTTCAGCAGCTATTTTTCTTGAGTTTGAATGAGGTTTCAGTCACTATTTCCTGCACGTTTGCGATGTTCACTTTAGTTAAAGACTTTGATGGCCTACCAGAGCGAGGCTAATATTCTATCTCATCTCGACCACTTTTAAACCTTTTGTACCATTCACAAGTATGTGTTTTTGACAAATCCCATTCATCGTAAGCATTCTGTAACATTTTCAGGAACTCCGAATACGAAATTCTATTGGTGATGCAAAATTTAAGACACACTTTTCCTTCGATATTTTTGTCTATTATGAAATTCGCAATATACAGTAGATGTGAGTGCGAATAAAAATAAAAAACCATCATCAAATCGTCCATTCCCGAAACTTTTTGATTAAATGTTTTCTATATTATAATATTAGTCTATGACTGAAGGTATGAGTACCTAGGTAAGGAGTCGGTTTAATTTTTTGAAATCACTTTTATTAGAGATGCGTTTATTATTATAATGTAAATAATAATACCCACATAATACCTCTTTCCATGTAACAGAAATTTTGTCAAAATAAATGTTTTTAATAAAATTTACGAGTAACATTGCATTCTTTCATACGAACATAGATATTCCTAAGTGTAGTTGTAATAGAAATACCCTACGTGGAAATACTTAATAGTAGGGTAGCCCAAGATGCTAAATGTGCTAAATGGGTAGTTGCTCGAGCGTCGCAGGGACTTATTGGATTCTGTATGAAACGAAATGAAATTTATTTATTTACACTTTTTTTTGAAGTGAAAACTTCTTTAGGCGCGTTGAGCGTTTTGGTAGAGGGTAAAATCCTCGGTTCGCGTCACCGACATGCTAATGATAATAGTATATCTATAGCTATGTTTTGCATATAGTTTTAATTACTCTCAACTTAATAGTTCCGTTTTCACTTCTATCGGCAGTCCCACGACTGCTACTGTTTTTTTTTTGTACATTTTTGTACAATTTTATAGATTTACATTAGTTATAATACATCCGCGTATTCTACTAAATTGGCACGCATTTTTTTTAAACAAATATAATTACAAATTAAAAGTACTAATTTAATATTGCTTCGGCACAAAAATTTAAGTATTTGAACCAACAATAAATTAGAATAATTATACGATCGTCATATGCCTGTCATGGTTAATATTTCCAAACTTTTTAAATAACATTATTATTTAGTAATCAAATAATAAACTTAATATACTCTATTAACAAATGTTACGAAATATCTATAGCCTGAAAAGTAAAAACGTAGCAAAATATCTGTCAAATTTCGTGCAACTAATTTAGCATCAAATTAAATAATAATAATAAAAAAAGACAATAACAATTTGAGCCATGGTTCTAATATTAATCTTTATAATTTACGAAAAATTCTTGTAGTGTATAATAAACTTTATTAATTAATAAAGATTGAAAAGCTGTTTTAAACTTATTTATTGGAAACATTCTCATATCTTTTGGTAATTTGTTATAAATTTTAATGCACATAACATAGCAGTTCTTTGCTACAATGGAACTAGTTAAAACTGGCATAGTAATTTTGTCCTTTAGCCCTAATATTGAAGTTAGCTAAGTCTCCTAATCTAGGAAAAATATTCGGATGCTTTCTCACAAACATTGCAGCTTCATAGATGTACATACAAGGTAGGGTCATCAATTTTAGTTTTTTGAAATATGGTTTACAAGAAATGAAAGGGTCTATGCCAAATATTGCACGCACACATTTTTTCTGAACGATCAACACTTTTTGAACATCTGTAGAATTTCTCTAAAGAATAAGTCCATACCTTAGCTTGGATGCTACTAATCCGTGATAAGAAGTTAAAGCTATGTCTTCACCACAAATTTGTTTCAATCTAAAAAGAGCTGTAGAATAAATTGTAGGAAAAATAAAAGGTTATATAATGTTTTTCATTTCAATGATGGGGAAAAAAGTGGGAAAAATCCACAGAAAAAATTTCTTTAAAATGAAAACATTAAACCGCGTCAGATTAAATATGGCATATAAATTGCCACCTAAAATTTAGAAAATCTGCCTATTCAAGTGTAGCGTAAGGAAGTAGGAAGGTCATAAGTTTGCAAAAAAAACGTTCTTTTGACATTTTAGAGCGCGTCTGAATTTTCTTTTATTATATAGGAAATTGAATGAATGATGAATGAATACTTTTTATTGCGCACCAAAATTTACAAAAGCAGAATAAGTACAGCTAGTAATTATGTTTATAGGGGGTACACAAAGGCGGTCTTATCGCTAAAGAGCGATCTCTGCCAGACAACCTTTAGGTAAAAATAGGTCTTTCAATTAATATATTTTAGGTAATGGTGCCATTAAATTTAGTGACATGAGTTTCAAATACTATCTGTATATTTTAGATTATTACATAATATATATATATATATATATATATATATCACCATATACATACATACATGCATAATATGTAAACTTACATATCGCAATTAAAATAAAACAAGAAAAAGCGACACTTATTGATATATTTATAAATTAAGATATAAGATAATGATGTTTATGTGCTGATTTAAACGAGTTTAAACTAGGAGCTGTTTTGATGTTTGTTGGTAGAGAGTTCCAAAGCCGAATAGCTTGACAAGTAAAAGACCGGTGATAATAATTAAGATTTTGAGAGGGGACCCGTAAAAGTAGGTTATCCACCGATCTTAACTGTCTTAATTCACCTCCCAAAAACTCAAACCTCTCTTTTAAATAGTTAGTGGTGCGAAAATCAAACAAAATACGGTTCAGAAGAGAAAGTATGTGGACATTATGGCGGAAACGGACTGGCAACCACTTGATTTTTGTTCAATATTCATTAATATGATCATATTTGCGTAGGCCAAATATGAACCTTATACATAAATTTTGGAGTCGGTCAAGCTTATTGAACTACTCACTAGTAAGACCAACGTAACAGGCATCCGCGTAATCTAAAGTAAGGTAAAAAAAGAGTTTCCGCAATCGCAATTTTAGTAGGAACCGGAAGTAGGTTACGCAATCTTTTTAGCGGACTCCAGATGGCAATAGCTTTT
The DNA here is from genome assembly GCA_036924255.1 of Apodemia mormo. NCBI lineage: Eukaryota > Metazoa > Arthropoda > Insecta > Lepidoptera > Riodinidae > Apodemia > Apodemia mormo. The sequence goes on from JAUPFN010000004.1 coordinate 3,531,803, forward strand.
ACTTACCTCCTTTTGTTTCATCCAGGACAAAGTTTCGTCTAAATGTATTCCTAAATTTCTAACGGACTTGCTGTAGGATATAGTGACACTATCAATTTCAAGCTGCGGCAAAACAGTCCAATCTATTTTTGCAATTTGTTGTTTTTCTCTAATAATAATAGATATGAGATGAGAATGATGAGACTTTTTGGGATCAATAGCTAACCCATAGTTTTTACTCCAGCCTGTAATAGTTGCCAGGACATTATTAATCCGCTAAATTGCCGAATAGAGATCATCAAAGGCCGATTGTGTTTAAATTTGGAGATCGTCTGCATACATGTGGTAGACCTAAGATAACTGATTGGTTATAGAATTAACAAAAATTGCAAAAAGAAGGGGAGACAGAACGCCACCTTAAGGAACGCCAACAGTGTTAGAGGACCAGTCTGAGGAAATCTCCCCCACCTGAACACGTTGTCATCGTTCCTTTAAATAACTTCGAAACCAATCAATTATCGATGGACATATGTTAATAGACCTCAAGAGACTTAACAGTATAACAACAGTATATCGTGGTCAACCGTATTAAAAGCATTGCTAAAATCAATTAAGGAAAGTACTGTAAGTCGCTTTTTATCCATACCATGATCTATATCATCATAACCTTTACAAGGACCGTGGTAGTGCTGTAGCCAGGTCGGAAGCCTGATTGGGAACAATTGAGTAAATTATTTTCAGAGAGATAGTGATGAATTTGTTTATGAACTAGTTTCCATAACTTTTGATAGAAATGCAACAATTGATATAGGTTGAAAATCAAAAGGGGCTACAGGATTTGATGTTTTTGGTAGCGGAATGACTTTAGCCTCTTTCCATGTGTCAGGAAATATAAGAAAAAACAATATAATTTCTTTCGTTATTCTTACATAATTTCAGCTCTAGCTACCCGCCTCTATATAAAGGGCTTATATTTGGTGGAGAGCCTCCGAGGCGAGTTAACTAATGTGAAAGAATTTTGACATCGAAAATTGAATAAGTGTGCAAATATGTGGATGTGTGCGGTGGGTTATAACCAGTGTAGCCGACTTATGATATATTTTTGATATTTCATTTTGTTTTCTGGTAACATTTCTATATAGCTGTCATACATTTAAAAAATAATCAACGGTAGTGATGCCAAAACCGATTCTTTCAATGATAAACGATTTTTAATCGAATCATGATTTTCGTTTTATGTGGCTGATGCACATTTATATAATATTTTATATTAAATTAAAAAAAAAATGATGATCTCAGGTTGTTTAAGGTATGGTCTAGAAAACAAAATAAGTTGTTGTTTGTCATATAACATTTCTATTTTATGAATACAGCGAATCATATTTTCAGCTTTTCTTGTTTTCAGCGTATGAAGAGTTATTTTCAACTTGTCTGATATAAACGTCAATGTAAGAACAGTCACATACCGGTTTTATTGAGAAAATGTTAAAAAATTTAAAATGCTTAAATGCTGTTATGTACTCCCTAAATCTAATAACTCATTGTAAAAAAATGTTTTTAAATATACATAACATTATTTCAAGAGAGATTTGAACATTAATTACGCTCGCCTGTAAACCTTAATTTTTGGCATGTCACTTTTCACATAGGGACTGTCGTTATTAAAGGACACGATAGTTATGATCATAAGTAAACAATAAAAATATAATAAAATGAGAATATTGCTTAACCACATAGTAAACTTCAAAAAAATTAGTCAAACCTCAACAACTGCCAGGATCTGAGCTACTACTGAGATTTTCAAGAAAAACCTCGAAAAACCTTAATATAATTTTTACCCGATCTGGAGATAAAACCGGGGACCTCGTGATCTGATATGAATAGGATAACTTTATTTTATTAACATACTGAAATTATACAATAATTGTTTTTATTTTATTAACATACCAGCTGAATCGCGCAGTTTTAGGGGTTAATGTTAGAAAAAAGTAAACCGGTTAATCCTTCAAGCCATCCCTGGAACTTCCTCTTAAATTGAGGTTCCTTAAGCTCAAAGAAATACAAAGTATTCCTAAGCATAATTTTTTAAGCGTTCAAAAACCTTAATCTTGATACAAATTACAGTAATTGCATTTCTGAAAGACATATGTTTTGGAAACAATGATTGCTTTTGATCTTTCGAATGACATGGAACGCAATTTTGGAGTTCTATGATTTCATAGCTAAATAAACTAGATTAAAAAATGTCGAAGTAACATCAACAAAAAATTTTTTGAAAAACTTTTAAAACAACAAAGAAAAATTTTTTTTGAACACGCTGTGATTGACCCTATGACATCCCTTCAAGCCGGGTTGGAGGCTGCAGGTTCAATCCCTCCTCGCCGAAAAACAAATTTTTTCTTTCAAAGTTGTTTTTAAAGTTTTTCAAGTTTTCGCACGCACGGGGTGAGTGCTTGCGAAAACTTGAATAACACAAAAATAAACTTTTTTTTTCAAACATCTTCATTATTGATAAATCCCAAATAAGTCGACCGATTTTGATCCAATTTGCTGTATTGGACGCAGTTTTTTAGAGAGAAAAGCTAATTAGATTTTTAAGTTGGTCAGTATATGAAAATTATATCAAAATATTAAGACGTTTGATGTAAACAACAAAATTTATATTTGAGAAGCCGTAACTTTTCAAAACTTGATTCGATTTTGATTTTAGAAACTGCATCTGATGCTAATTTTTTAAGCACTGAAATATTGCTGAAGATCAAAATATGATTTTTTAATCCTGAAGTTATGTAAAAAAAAACACTTTTTTCATATTTTTTTGTCAACGATAACATCTGAACGAATTAACCGATTTTAATGAAATTTATGCATTGGACGCAGTTTTTTAAGGAAAAGATCTGATTAGATTTTGTACTCAATCGGTACACTAATTTGAAAGTTATATGGTAAAAATACTGTTTCGCAAAAATATTTTTTAAGGTTTTTTCAAAATTTGTCAAAATCTCCTGGACCGAATTTGTTAAAATTTTCAGGAAATCTAAGTTGAACGGGATCAATCGAATGCCATCAACCGCGTTTCGGTCGTTCAATCCGTTAAAAATATATGAGATGGTCACAAACGCACATACACATACATACATGTTACATACTACATGTATGTATAATAGTCGGAAACTATTTTCATCCTCGGCACTTGGTGGAACTCCATTTTAATTAAATGTTTATCAATTAATCACTTTTACTCTTTCACAGTATGCTTATTGTGTAATAGTATATGTGAATTACATAATACATAGTCGGAAAAGGTTCCAAGGGCCTCAAAACGTGAAGATCTGGTGAAAACTTGATTTTCGCAAATCGGAACAAAATCGGAGGAAACAATTGCCTATTGGTCAGCTGAATAATCTCACTTGACTATTTTACCTATAGCTATTAAACAAAAGAATTGGCAAAGCGCGTGTCAGGCCACACGCAATGTGTTTGTGTTTTATGTGTGTGGGGTTACGAAGTTGCCCATCACAATAATGTGGACAAAGAAAAGGGCTTTTGTTGTTTCATACTATGAACATTTGGCCTATTTAACGACAATGACGGATATATCACAGGTTCTCCGTCTACAGAAACTTCTCCAAGTACATTTTGTTGCTCGAGTTGTTAGTGATCCTTACTACGCAATCGACGGGGCTCGGGTTTGATCCCCGACGGGGACAAGTATTTGTGTGATGAGCATAAATGTTTGAATTTCCGGGTTTCGGTGTTTATTAAATACTAGCTGCGCCCGCGACTTCGACCGCGTGGTTTTTTTTAAAGTAGCCTAAGTTACTCCTTATTATATCAGCTATCTACCAGTGAAAGTCCCATCAAAATCGGTCCACCCGTTCCAGAGATTAGCCGGAACAAACAGACAGACAAACAGGCAGACAAAAATCGTGAAAAGTGTTATTTTGGTATATGTACCATGTATACATCCATATGCATTTAGTTAAAACCGGTTTTTTAATATTACAAACAGACACTCCAATTTTATTTATTTGTATAAAGAGTATAGATATTCCAGTATCTATATATGTATTTGTATGTATTAGTATCGTTGACTAACACCCATAACGCAAGCAAATAATTTGCTTACTTTGGGCTTAGATCAATAAGTGTAATTTGTCCCGTGAATATTTATTTATTTATTTTATTGTGGTCGACTATTACTCAAAAACTTGGAAAGCCTTCAAAACGTGATAGTTTTCCTTTTAACTTCATTATAATTACTACTACCGTGATCTTTCCCACCCACTAAACCAACCAGTTTAATGGCAGTTGGGGAGGGGGACGACATTTATCTGTAACAAAAATTAAGCACTTTAAAACTTTAATATTTTTTGTTTTCATAAACCTACAATATTTTACACGAGGTAAACGAAAAAAAATAAACATCCCCATTTTACATGTAGAGGAACTACCCTTAAAAGATTTCTTTCAAGATATTATTGTTATACTTTGTTGCCGCGACTAATATGTATATTCATGCAGCTTTCTAGTACTTAGAATCTCTGAGCTAGACTGCGGACGAATGGACGGACGAATAGACGGATGGAACGACGGACGCAACTATGAGGGTTCCTAGTTTACTTCGGAACCCTAAAAATAAGTTCAATTAAATAGTGAGAAGCAACCCTACATCGTTTTTAATATAGTTTTTTCAAATAATAGGGCTAACGTCGACGGTACGAAGCAATCGATTTAAAAAGTTAATTTTCACCTCTGGGTGCGGTGGCAAGCACTGTGACGCGAGACGGCAAACTGAAATGGATGATAATCGTGTCACTAGTCACGCCGGGGAAACTTTTAACGTTCATTACGGCTCGTGGAAAAATTTGCCTTTTAAAGCTTTGGCTGTTCAGTTTTTAATGTTTTGTTTGGCTGTACAGTCTTATTTGCAAACTGTATTTGGTAGATTCTATTTCGTAGACGCTAATATAATTTGGTAACTATAAATTATCTGGATAACATTATACATTGACGTACGTCATTGTCATCGTGACTACTAGGTGGCAGAGTCTGCAACGTCTCGCCCGGGTATTTAGTACCACCGCCTTACCTATTCCTACCGTAATAGCGTCAGTGCCTGTCATTGCCGTGTTCCGGTTTGGAGGGTAAGGTATCCGTGATCCTTATGCATGTGCATTGCCATCCCGCTACACGAATAGCAACGCATTATCAACTTCTTTGGTGTCTATAGGCGATAGCTTCTCTTTCCGTCAGGAAGGTCGTCTGCTGCTTTGCTATCTTATGATATAAAAGAAATCATTAACTTTCATGTATTTCATCCCCTTTGGTCTTTTTTAAAAAGTAGCCTTTGTTTGACCCGTGTCTTGAACTAACTCTTTACTCAGCGGCTTGGCAATAAACAGACAGGCTTTTGTATTTATAATATTATTAGTAGTAGTAGTTGTAGCATCTTCACGCCAATATCCACTAAGAGGTAGGCAAAAGTACAACCACTGAACCCATGATTAGCCAAAGATACGTTCTACAATGTGATAGATGGCAAGCTTATCGCCAATCGAGCCCTTATCCAATCCCGGGAAAAGTTTGTTTTTTCTGAAAACAGAACAAATACATTTATTATTTGTCCGACTCGGGAATCGAGCTCAAGACCTGATATGGTCAACATCAACACCGGACCCATAGACCACAAAATATTATCAGAAATCAGAAATCAGAAGCACTTTATTCAATAAAACTTTTTACAAGTTATTTTGATGCGTCAATTTTATAGTAACCTTTTTAAAATATCTGAATACCTTGATGACAGGAAAGCATGGGATTAATTATATTAGTATGGATTCATATTTAATAGAAAAAATATTTAAAAATACGGCTTTACTAGGTGGTAGAGTTCCGCAACGTTTCGCCGGGTATAGTAAAACCACTTTACCTATTCCTGCCTCAATAACGGGAGTGCTTGTCACTGTCGGGTTCCAGTTTTAGAGGGTAAGTTAACCGGTATTGCTATTCTGTCACACGGAAAGACGCACATCTATCCGTCCATTCCATCCATTTGCTATCTCATGATATAAAAATTGGTAAAGTGTGTACGCAATGTAGGGTTCCGAAGTTTGAACAATAATTCCAACTAAGAAAAGAGCTTTTATAAGCTATTCAACGTCAATGACAAATATAATACATCCGCACCACAGGTTCACCGCCTAGAAAAACTTCCCTAAATACATTTTATAAGTTGGTCGACTATTATTAAAAAACATATAGAGCCTTCTAATCCGTTATAGTTTTCCATTTAACTTCATTCTATTCACTACTACCATGATTTTTTTCTCATTCCCAAAATCAACCGTTTGGCCTGCAGAGGGGGGGGGGGACACTTGACTCTAACAAAAATTAGCACTCAAAAGCATAATATTTTACAAAAGAGTACCTTAATCGAAAACTTGTTTTCACAAATCTACAATATTTTTTAAATACCTATGCAATGATACCCCACACAACAGAGTATGTGAGAAAAAAAATAAAAAACACCCACTTTACATGTACGGGAGCTACCCTGACAAAAAATTTCAATATTTTGTTGAATTTGTTGACGTGACTCATTGATATAAAAAACCCTAATAAGTATATTCGTGCCAAACTACAGCTTTCTAGTAATAAGAATCTCTGAGCAATCAATCGTGCGGACGGACGGACATAGCGAAATTATAAGGGTTCCAAGTTTACTTCGGAACCCTAAAAAAGGCCCGGATCAATATGGGGTATTAATAATATTCGTATTTTTCTATTGTATGGAAGTGAGAGTTGGGTATGTCAGAAAGGGCGTGAAAGTAGAATCAACGCGTTTTAGTTGAGATCGCTACGAAAAATATGCGGTTTAACACTCGCGGACCGGGTCCGTAATGTTGAGGTGAGAGAGAGGTTAAGCTTGAAAGAAAATGTCGGTGTAAAGATGAGAAAGGGCCATGCTCATTTGGTTCGGACATATAGAAAGTATGGTAAATGAAGGCTAATAAAACAGATAATCAATGGGAAAGTGGAATGATGTAGGTACCGAGGAAGACCAAAACTGATACAAACTGACCATAATCACATTGATCGAATACTGTCCGAATTTGGTGTCTTCGCAATCGGCGTATAATCGCAATATGAAGAAATTAATGAATGTGGAGGAAGCGAGATTAGTCCGCAAGGATTGTGCTGTATGGCACTCGGTTCTCTCTTCCTAAGTGTACCCGCAAGGGATCTGGCTTAAAGATATGTATAAATTTATCTGATACCAAGTAAAGTATCCGTTTTTGTAAAAAAAAACATTAAATATTTAATTACCTTAAAAAATATAATGAAATGTGAATTAGCAAATTTTAAATAACAATAATATATAATGTCTCATTTTATATAACATTTAATTAAATAAGTTATAAGTTTATAATAGTTTTGCACACCGGCACTACCGGTTGACTATGGCAGGCTAGAAATAATGTTGTAACACCTATTGTATAACCCATTTTCATACAAATATCCATTAACTATTAAAACTATTAAAATTAAGTAATAAAGGTGCACTTAGTCCCTGAAACATAAGAGAAAGTCAAGTGACGTGCTGTACAACAATGTAGTCATATAAAATTAGGTGCATTTGCTCTTGATGTAATTTCATTGTTCGGAGCTCGCCTTCAACGAGCTATTTAGCATCCGCATACATCGTACTAAAGTGAACTTAACGTACATTGTGGCTGAGGTCTTTTTTTTTTATTATCGGTAGGTAAGCGCTTGACCTCGATCTCGCCTGATGGTAAGCTAAGATGAGGCCTAAGATGGAACGCGCTTCCCTAGAAGGTACCTGTTCACTCTTCTCTTGAAGATATCCAGATTGTACTCGTCCGGGAACACAAACTCAGGAAGCATGTTCCAGTCCTTTGCGGTCAATTTTCATGTTTTATTCCCCTTTATTTGAAAGAACGAGAAGAACTTTATTCCCCTTTATTTGAAAGAAGAAAGAACTTATATTGTTTCCACTTTGAGTTATCGCCATCTCAATGCAGTCGAAGTCCAACAACAGATTTTTCAGACCTTAACAGGCTGCACGGAGTAATTTACGCCGTGAGTCGAAGCGTCAAGAGCTCTTAAACACATAAACGCATATAAATGTCACGTCGTGCTACGACGAGGCATAATATTTTTTTAGCTTCCCACTACGTATGTAGATAAGGAAGTTACTGATTTTACCCCGATTTTCGAAAACCGAGTTTTCACCAGATGTCCACGTTTTGAGGTCCTAGGAACCCTTTCCGACTATTTTCACGATGACGTCAACATGTCTGTATGTATGTATGTGTGTGTATGTGTGTATGTAAACATCTCCTAACTTTTGAACAACTGGACCAATAAAAACGCGGTTAACGGCATTCCATTGGATTCCGCTCAACTCAGACTTCCTGAAAATATGAACCGATTCGGTTTAGGAGGTTTTGAGAAATTTTGAAAAAACACCAAAAAAATTTTGCCGAAACAGTATTTTTTTAATATAACTTCCAGATTAATGCACCGAATAAGTATAAAAACAAATCAGCTTTATTTCTCAAAAAATTACGTCTAATACATAAATTGCATCAAAATCGGTTTATCCATTTAGGAGTAATCGTTGACGAAAAATTTTGAAAAAAGTGTTTTTTCGACATATCTTCGAAATTTTTCAACCAATCATTTTTTGGTATTCTACGATATTTTAGTACTAAAAAAATTACGTCAAATGCCGTTTCAAAGATCAAAATCCAATCTAATTTCCAAAACTTATAGCTTTTCAAATATTAAAGTTACGTTGTTTTTGGCAAACTTACTTAATTTTTAAATAATTTTCTAGTTAATTCACCGATTGATTTCAAATATTTATCAGCTTTTCTCCTTTAAAAACTACGTCAAATACCACTAATTTAATCAAAATCGGTCAACTTATTCGGGATTTATCAATAAAGAAAATTAAAAATAAAATGTTTTTGGACGTTGCATCCATTGATATAAAATATCCTATATATCAATGATTGCATTGCATTGTTTTTTTAGGTATTTTGCCATTATGTAATCCACTTTAAAAGAGCCATTAGATTGATATTTTAGGAGGTCCTCTCGTTAGTCCGCCAATATTTCTTAATAACAAAATCAATACTCCTCTCGACCTGAATGTAATAAGTTAAGTAAAATAATATTGCTTCCATCAAAAAGCTGTTATATTTTTGTTCATGAGCGAGGTTAATTAGGTTATGTCCACAAGCAAAATTATGTTCGAAAGAATAATGATGTCGTTGTGTCACATTTTATATACTTTTTGCTGGTTCGTGACCTAGGGGATAGCTTATTCGGTTCAGGACATTAGGTCCTGGGTTCGATCACCGGCTGGGGCAAAAGTATTACTGAGATTTTTTTAAGGTTTTCCTCGAAAATCCAAAATCCTAGTAGCAGCTTTTTTATATCATAAGATAGCAAACAAGCAGATGAGTCTCCTGACGGAAAGAGTCAACCATCGTCGAAAGACACCAAAGATGTTAATGATGCGTTGCTCTCTTGTGGCGAAGTCTAATGCTACATGCATAAGTTTACCGGCTATCTTACCCTCCAAACCAAGCGACAGTGACAAGCAGTGACGCTATTGAGGCAGGAATAGGTATGGCGGTGTAACAGATCCGGGCGAGACAATGCAGAACTCTACCATATATTCTATACTTTCCATCGTCGGCACTTGGTGAAATTCCATTGTTATTAGACACTTTTACTATTTCACTTGTACATAAATTTCACTTTTACACTATATTTTTTTTAAATATATTACTCGACCGGTTTCACTTTTTAAAGCATCTTCAAGATGTAACCTTTACATTTTGTAACGTTACATCCTGAAGATGCTTTAAAAATTGAAACCGGTCGAGTAATATATTAAAAAATAATTGTGTAAAAGTGAAATTTATGTACAAGTGGAAAAGTAAAAGTGTCTAAGAAATCTACCACCTTGTAAATCTCGGAGTCTGGTGATGTTAGTACTCCTGAGCCTCGGATAAGCACGTAAAGCCGACAGTTTCCATTATCGGTAGAAATAATCGATAATTGTTATCAAGTTGATAAAATGCTACGATAGGGATCATCACTCATCTCGCTAAACTACAAGCCGGTGATCGTGGTGAAAAATGAAAAAATGAAAAATATTTATTTGCAAGAATATGGGTGTCACAAGTTATTAAAATAAATTAAATTACCATCATATTCTACCATAATATGGCGTGCAAACAATTTAATTTAGCTCGATTTCTTTATAATTACTACCGGATCGGAACGCGGCCACACACTGAGAAGATCCGGCGGAAGAAACTCAGCGGGCTTCTTTTTTTCTATTTCACGTATTACAATTGTGTGTATTACAATTTACTAGAATTATTTCACATCAAAAGTTGTTTTTACAATTTACAAAATATGATCTTATGCTCAATCCAAATTTTTACAATTTACAAAAAATTTACCATTTTACAAAATTTTCCGTTCAGTTTTTATTACATTTAAATTTCAAGGTAAATTGTACAAGCTTATATTTCTGTTTATTAACATTTAATCTTATCTGCTAAAAATTCTCTAATATCATAGTATGTTTTATTTAACAGTAAATCAAACAATTTTTTGCGAAATTTATTTATAGGTAATAATTTTAGACTATCAGGAATATGATTGTATATATTAATTGCCATACAATATGCATTTTTTTTATAAATATTTAGTCTTTGGCTTGGCACATGTAGCTTCTCACTGTTTCTAAAATATGAGTTCCCTAATACTTGAGCATTTGTTTTAAACAAATGTTGATGTTTTTTTACAAATACGCATACCGACAGTATATAAAGACAAGGTAAAGGTAGTATTTTAAGAGTTTTAAATAGGGGTTTACATGAATGTAGTTGATTAACATTACATATTGCACGTATACATTTCTTTTGAATTCTGAAAATCCTAATTAAATCAACTGAGTTTCCCCAAATAGAGATTCCATATTGCAATACGGATGAGACATATCCGTGATATGCCAGCAATGCAGCATTTAAGTTGGCTACTTCTCTTATTCTTCTCAAAACATAGATAAATCTGTCAATTTTTTTGCAGAGAGAATCAATGTGCGCTTTCCAATTGCAATGGTTGTCAATAAATATTCCTAGAAATTTAGTGTATTCAGTATTTTCTATATTTATATTGTTAAATAATATATTTGATTTTTGAACTTTATTGCTATAACATGTTTGAAATTCAACTATCTTTGTTTTAGTCAAGTTAATTTTTAAATTATTACTTTTTAACCATTCCGAAACTTTAAGTAAGGTTTCAGTTGTTTCTTTTACTAGATGATTTTTATTTTTGCATTTAATGAGGAGTGTAGTGTCATCTGCAAATAAGAATGACTCATGTTGCATAGTCTCTGGAAGATCATTAATGTAAATTAAAAAGAGCAAGGGTCCTAAAACACTTCCCTGTGGTATTCCACAGTCATTACAACTATAATTTGAAGTATATATTTTTTTATGTGTCCCAGAAATTTTTGAAATTTCTACACACTGTTTCCTATTTTCTAAATAACTTTGTATCCACTCTAATGATTTTCCTCTTATACCATATTTTTCAAGTTTTGCCAACAGAATTCTATGAGAAACAAAGTCGAATGCCTTACTCATGTCTAAAAATACACAAAGTGGATAACTTTTTGTATTTAGGCATTCCGTTATACTCTTTACCAGTTCAAAACATGCTAAGGTTGTCGACCTACCTTTTCTAAATCCATATTGATTATTTTTTAATATATTACATTTCAGTAAGTAATTATGAAGTCTATCATACATAACTTTTTCAAAAATTTGAACTGGGAAGTCTGTAAACGTGGACACTTTTTGAGTTAAAAAACCGTATGAGATTATGCTTTAAGTCTTTACATTTCATACTTGTGATAACTAAATGTTGACTCCTGCTTACATGCTTCTGAGGATCGGAGTTTATATATTCTATACTCTAAGCTACTACTGAGAATATTTATTTTTCTAAAGTTCCATCCATTCTGTTCCGCATAGTATTCATATTGTCTGTGGTTCCGCACATACACATTCTTTTTTTATGATATACTAGTGGCCCGGTACGTGCTTCGCTACGTATGTATAATGTGAATTATTAAAACCATTTAATTCGAACATCAAATTAAAAAAAATGTAATAAATGAAGAATCGCTCTACCGATTTTGTGCAAACTTCACATAAACCATCTACTAAATAGTCCGAACAAAGCCTAAACATTTGGTTTGGATAGATGAGCCCGTTCTTGAGTTATAAAATTACAACGAAAAGTGGCATTGATTTTTATGTATGTATATATATATATATATATATATATATATATATATATATATATATATATATATATATATATATATATATATATATATATATATATATATATATATATATATATATATATATATATATATATATATAGGTTTTTACAGTTCTTCGCCATGTAAACTTTAACTGTACTAAATTTCATACCTCACCGTTCTCGCAATTGCCTACACGTATTAATATATAGCTATAAAATATATAAATAAAAGTCGCATTTGCTCATACACAGAAAAATACATACGTTGTCTTTTTTTACGTCCTTTTTTATTAATACTTTTAGTTAATACATATACAAATTGCTTTATGTACTCATATATTTATTGCACGTCTCAACGCAAAGCATTTTTGCTCTTGCTTGCTTTACCAAAATAAAAAAAATTAAGTAAAAATGTCTCTATTTGGAATAATGCGATCAAAACTTATGGCAAGAAAAACACTCAATTTAACATCATTGATATTCTTAAAAGACATTTATCAAGATGAAAAAAAAAATCAAGCCTCTTGGGAGGTCTGTATGTCTGGTACGATTACGACCGCAAAACTTGATGTATCGAGATTTTTTCTTTTAATAGCTTCAACATCGCAGCGCAGTTTTCTTTTGCAAAATGCTGTCCATATTTTTCTTTTTCTTTCTTCTATGTTCATAGTTACTTCATATTAAATTTTTAATATCATTATTTTTAAGTGTTATTACGCATTACTTAAAAAATTTTCAACCAATCGATTTTGTAATTAAATATCGTTGACTTATCAATGATAAACATATAATTAAAGTTAAAAAAAAGCGAATGCCATTCGAAGGAGAAAAATCGATTATCGTTTTCAATTGATATAGTTTTGAAAAAAGTAAGTTGATGCTGTTTTCAATTAAACTCTTCGTGCTCAACATTATATGCTTAATTATGTTTTTAACTGTCTTAAACTTAAAACACCTCAATCTAGCGGGAAGTTTCAGGGATGGCCTACAAGCTCAACCGGCTAACAGATTTTTTATTTTATCATTTGTAAAATTATATATGTAATATATAATTTTACAAATATATGTATATATGGTGAAATTCCGTAATTAGTTTATTTGTATTTATTTTACCGCTGCTTTAGATAAATAAAGAAATACCAGTTGTACTGGTTAAATTACACGAATTGATCTAAACCCCAAGGAAACAAATTATTTGCTTTTGATATGAATGTAACCTCCACGGAGTAAAGCCCATGCTGATTTCCAAGTACACAATCTTTGATCTAAACAAATTATCCTTAAACAACAGGAAGCAAATAATATTCCTATTGAATATTTTCCAGATAAATATATTTGCTCTTACATGAAGACTAAGGATAAAAGATTGCGTAGCAATGACAATAATATAAGGTTCAGTAATTGAATTGTTTATTCCGGAATATGTAAACGTTATAATTATAAAGGTATTAGCTACCCGCCCGTTTTTGCACGTGCGGTGTATCTAATAAAAAGATGAAACAAAGACTGCTTACAGTACGAGCATGTTACATGAAAAGAATTACAATTAAATAAAGCGACCAATATAAAATGTATATTGAGGAGTATCTTCAATTGATTACAACAAATATGTTTTCTGACTTGTTCAGTCACTTTCAATAATAAAATTTCAAGATTTTCCCGTACGATTTTTAATTATTTTAATCAATTACGGATAATGTATGTTTATAAATTACGTTGCACGTTGTTGTCCGCTATGGATTTCTAAACTACTGAACCGATTTCAATAAAATTTTGTATAATCCACGGTTGGTTCAACTTAAATGAAAGGATAGTTTTTATCTCAATTAATCCCCCACCCGCGCCCTCTCCAATACCCCACACAATATACAAAAAGCCGTAATTGGTTAATACCTTCCCTTTTTCTTAGATTTCTGTTGTTGTAGGTTTGATGTTTATAAAAAAATAATAAAATTAAATTTATATACAGGCTGTCTGGTAAAAGGCTGTACATATTGAAAGACAGTTAATGGTCATAAGCTTCGATTAGAAATTCTAATCGAAGATCATAAGTAAACGATAAAAAAATAATAAAAAGAAAATGTTGATTAACTACATAGTGAACCTTAACGAATTAGTGTAGTAATATTCACTTGACTGCCTCATGGTCTACACCGCTCAGAATAATGACTTACATAGTGTATAAAAAAACTTGTCCGATCGTGAAGACCTTTATTTTACGGATCTATGTCGGTAAATTTTCGCCGATAAAAATAAAAAGTCTTTAATGATATTTCAAATATGACTATGGCAACACAAAATGGCGATACAACGGACAAAAATGGCGACAGACACTGACGTGACTACTACCAATTTGAAATATTCGCTAAATTTAAGCGAAATTGAATGCTAATACGCACAATATTTTTATTTTTATAATTAAAATCATTCAATTATTTTTTGATAATGTCATCGATATACTTATATGTGTCTTTTGGGTTGGCCAGAGTTTTTGCGCGCTATAATATGCCTTTAGGTATGTTACAAAGTACTCTGTGTATATGCCTTACGTTTGACAGCGTTAGGAACGTTTATGCCTATACGTATCTACCGGTTCTTTGATCACTACCCTATAAGTGATCGAAGTGTATTACTATTTATCTCGTTATTTTTATTTAAAAAAACTGAGAGCATTGAATTATTGTAGGTGATTTTAATGTTCCCTTTTAATTACTTGTAGTACAAATAATGTTTTTTTTTTATACGGTCTATTAACATCTTTGGTATCTATAGGTGCTGGTTGACTCTTTCCATCAGGAGACCCATCTGTTTGTTTGCTATCATATGATTTTTTTTTTTTGTATCATAAGATAGCAAACATGCAGATGAGTCTCCTGATGGAAAGAGTCAACCATCACCTATAGATACCAAAGATGTTAATGGGGTTTTGCTACCTCGTGGCGTGGTCTATTGCCACATACATAAGTTTACCGGCTACCTACCCTCCAAACCAGAACACGACAGTGACTAGCGCTGACGCTATTGCAGCAGGAATAGGTAAGACGGTGGCACCAGACCCGGGCGAGCCAATGCAGAACTCACCACCTAGTAGCCACGATGGTAGTTACTCGCATAGCCAATTGGTCGTCTTTTACGAACTGCTTGGCAGAACGGCAGTTGTCCTAAGTCTTCAAAGGAGACCGGAACCAACAAGGGGAGAAATTGTGAAACCACCTAAAATATGAATACTAATATTACGCAGAGCATGTGTGATGTCTATTTTACAAAAAACGCCACTTAACGTACTTACTAGTGTGATAAAATAATTAACCTGAGGGCTAAGTTCCTTGGATACAAGAGAACATTCAGGAAGATAATTGAGGGCCTCTTAAGAGAGAAAGGGAATAGCCAGCATCACCTACGCGTACAATGGGCCCGTAATTTGGTTACTTACGGAATGCCCGCATTGATAGATAGACAGATTACAGTAATAAAACCAAAGTAACTATTATATAATAATATGTAGATATACTTTCAGTATTTTTTTGCTTTTTTGTAGAATAAATATCACATAGATGCTTTTGCTCGTTTCTATAATTAATGTCACGCTCATGCGTTGTAAGTATCAATAATTTGCTTTATAAAGTTGTTACATTACATGTTATTCATAATATGTATTAAACAAACCAAAGGCAAAGTTTCTTTATGGTTATGGTATCTTTTGAAATTATGCACATTTCATTGCGAACTTCAGGACCGTGGGTGTATTTTTTAGAATAACTTAATTTTACTGTAGACATTTGGTACCTTTTGTGTACCTTTACGTACCTCTCTTGAAAATTTCTGTACCTCTGCGCAAACTGAGATATTTAAAAAAATAGAATCACCCGCCATCCTGACGTCAGGATGGCGGGTGTACCTATTCTTCGGGGAAACCAATGTGTGTAGCTTAATATATTTGTTTTGTAGATTTGGTACCTCGTGTGTACCTGCAGAAACATACATTGGACCAGCACTTTTCGACAAGGGAAAAGTTATTTGAGAAAAAAAATAATTAAAACAGCATTTTTAATTTAATTAATTTTAGTATCTAAACGAAAGTCAGTCTCCAGCAAACAGCGGTGGGTATCATATACCTACTATATGCGTATCATATACAACTGTGTACATAAATATTCAAAAATATACGATAAAAACCAATATGTATAGTCAGCGATAAAATATGCATATATTTTCGATGTTTTACCAATCTTAACACCTTGCATTGTACTGGCAATTCGCAAATATCTAAAACAATAAAATGACATTTAGAAAATGATTTCGAGTTTAATAGCTTTGCTATGATTTTACAAATTATATCCCTGAACACAAAATACCTAATATACGACTTTACAGATTTATTAATATTTAAACTTACAATTATTAACTATCTTTTTCCGGTATAAATTTATGGTTAAAAAAATATATTTGAAAATTGCTTTTGTCATATTTTAGTCAGTGAATTTATTTTACTACTAACGTTGCTTTTTATTACCGTAATAATAGCGCACAAGAGAGATAATGCTTTATCGTACATAAGTAAGAGATTAGGAGAACGGGAGGTTCGTTTGCCCGTTTTACTATAAAAAGTAAATGGATGATTGACTAATTTCACATATTATTATCATCATCATATCCAATATAAATTTCCTTAAAAAATGACGATAGAATATAGCAAAATAAACTAATTGTTATGATAGTTATCGTTGATGTAATTGCCAAGAAGGCACTCCAGGCACGTGGGCGAGGAAAGTGCAAAACCAGAGATTAAAAAGGCATTTGTATAAATACGCCTTCGTTAAGTCTGTCTCCTGTGAACTGTTCGTGCGGCGTGTAGTCCTTTTAAAAGGACTACGTGTTTACGCTTCTACGTTTCTACGCGCCTACGCGTCTACGCGTCTTGGTGTCTACGCGTCTTGGCATCTACGCGTCTACGCGTCGACACGACTGCGCGTCTATGCGTCAACGCGTATACGCGTCACGTGTAAATGCATCTATGCGTCTACGCGACTATGCGATTATGCGTCTATGCGTCTATACAGCCACGTGTCTATGCGTCTACGCGTCGTTGATATTAATGATGATAATGCAGTATTGAGGGTGTTTGGCGATAATTACCTTTTTTAGTTTAGCTTTGTGGCTTGTTATAACATCTAAGCAACGCCAACAAACAGGCGCCGCTTGTAGTGTGCGTTCTTTACTACACTCTATCTTTAAGCACTTTATGACTTTATGACGCGCTCATCATGCGTCGTCACAAAAAAGCCAGTTTCGTAATATTTCTTCATTTATAATACTTTAAGGGATCTAAACCGCCATGTTGGTCGAGTGGTTAGCGACCCTGACTACGCAATTGACAGGGTTCGGGTTCGATCCCCGACAGGGTCAAGCATTTGTGTGATGAACATAGGTGTTTGTATTTCTGGGTTTGGGTGTTTATTATGTATGTAACAGTATTTATATATGTATTTCTATGTATTAGTATCGTTGACTAGCACCCATAACACAAGCAAATAATTTGCTTACTTTGGGGTTAGACCAATAAGTGTAATTTGCCTCGTTAATATTTATTTATTTATTTAAATTTCCCGTTTTACATATTTTAATGTATAGATCACGGATTAAACTGGATACGCCTGCATTTACACAGAGAAATACAGAGTTATAATACTTATCGATGAAATAAATTCACTCCAGAGGTATTAATTAAGCTCTATATTTCTATTGGACAAGATAAAGCGTCAAAATATGGCTTATTTTATATTTTTACGATATAATATATTTAAAAGCATTTGACATTTACATACATTTGCTCATACGAGCGGCTACGCAATAGAGAATATGCAGGCAATTTTTTATTTTTTTTATTTAATATTCACTTAATTTTGATATAGAAAAAGAAATAAACATAGCTGTAAGTAGTAATTATTTTTTTATAAAATCTTAAAAATATTGGTTTAATCTGACAAGTTCAAACGCTCCTATTTCTCGCGCGCTTGAGGCGTGACGTCTTAGGGCACGTCCTGTCAGTTTATTGTTTGCATTGAGAGTTAGTTTGATAGCTAACAAGGTGTTTTAGTTTAAATATCGCGTAATAATCATGGAAGAAGAAAAAACCATTTTATATATATTGTTTGTTGTAATGGTATAGTGGAAGTATATTGCATGGTACCAATGTGTCCGAACACTATAAAAAGTACACCAGATAAAGATTTTTTGCTGTTTCAAGAGATCAAAACATACGTAAACAATGGTGTAAGGTTATGCGAAGGGATAACGTATCTCCAATATCGCGTCTACATTGTTGTGAAGATCGTTTTAATGCAAGTACCTATATTATATTTGGACAAATAAAATCGTGTTGTTTTGTAGAAATCTCTAGGTTCCAGAACTTTCTATAAGCTCATAACCTTATTTACGTATATCTTAACATCTTAGAAGATATTATTTTCTATGAACCTATATGTAAAGTTATTTATTTCTTCTACTTAGGTATCCCAAGATGCTTCACCAAGTATTGTGTTTATTTCAGATCAAGGAAGATACAGTAAATTATATTAAATACAAGCTTATGAAGGAACAAAGCGAAAAAGTTAAATTACTGTTAAATAAAGGAGTTATGCCTCATAAATTTCAATGCCAAAAACGAAATGTTCCATCACCACAGGACAGAACGTATGCTGTTAAGAAAAGAATATTATAACTTATAAATAAAGCTCTCTCCGAACCTGAAGTCAACAGTGAAAATGTTTTAAAAAGTGAAACTTCACAAACAAGTTATTGTGATGCCGGACCAAGTACTTCCTACAGCGAAGACTGTGAAAATTATATAGTGAGGCCTAGTACCTCTCTTATGAATGTCTCTGTAATAGAACCCAGTACATCCCATGTTGAAATCATAGTTAGTGACAAGTGTGTGCAAATAAATAAGAGATCAAACTTCAGAAGTAAAGCTGTTCAAGTTAACCTTACCTTGTTACCTTGCAGCTTTTACTCCTTTAACCTCAGCAGATGTAAAATCCGGTTTTGACGCAAAATATGTGGTCATCATGAATGCATCTATTTTTGGAAGACTATCCGACTGTGCTTTCACAAAACCGTTGTCCGTCATTGCTGTTGATGACGCTTAGTATTTCTTGACATTAAAATATTAGAAAACTACGCTATAATAGCAATACAACCAATTTTTCTCTCCAACACAACCTGAATGTATGAAAATAAATCACAGGTAACTGACAGGACATGCCCTATGACGTCACGTTTCATTTCAAACAATGGTAGCATTTTAAAAATTTGAATTTCGCTCGTGAATTTTTCACTTTTTGATTTATGTTTTAAATAATTACATACATATTAAATTAGAAAAAAACAAATTGAGTGTAATACTAGGACCTTAAAAGCTCAGAAAAAAAAATCAGGCCATTTTATTTTTTATGCATATTCCCTATTGGGCCCAACAACGTGTCTATAAGTTTTGTGTGGTCTGTGACATAGGTAAACCGTATCAGTCTTAACGTTAAACATAATATAATATCTAATTATCTAATACCTTTAAACGAGCAATTCTTGTATATATATAATTGGAATC
Organism: Apodemia mormo; assembly: GCA_036924255.1. NCBI lineage: Eukaryota > Metazoa > Arthropoda > Insecta > Lepidoptera > Riodinidae > Apodemia > Apodemia mormo. Next base: position 3,551,778 of record JAUPFN010000004.1, read on the forward strand.
TCGGAATCGGCTCCAACGATTTTCATGAAAGTCACAAATTAAGGGTTTTTCGGGTCAAGGAATCGATTTATCAAAGTTCCAGGTCAAAAAAAAGCTCGGTTCCCAAGATATGGGTATGTGAAAAACCGAGCAAAGCTCGGTCAACTAGGTACAGAAAAAAAATTATTCTATAGGAATCGATTTATCAAGGTTCCAGGTCCAAGAAAAGCTCGGTTCCCAAGATATGGGTATGTGAAAAACCGAGCAAAGCTCGGTCAACCAGATATTAATATAATATAATACACGTTCTATATATTTACATTGGTATACAATACCAACAACAACAACGTCACGAACAAAACTCTGTTGATGTAATCGGATCTGTGATTTAATTTTCAGCTTTCATCACATCAAGCCTACTGTACTCGAAATTTCGCACACGAATTTACCTTTTCTTATGTTATTTAATCGACAATGTTTCATTGTTAGCGCTGTCAATTTGATAGACACATTTCAATAGATCCATTAGGATGAATCTGATTAAAGCCAGTGTAACGTGTTTTTATAACATAGTAAACAAAGTAAACAATGATATTGATTCTCCACAAATTAGGATACACTAAGATCAGGTCTAATTAACGTTTATGGATCGTAATTATTACGCAAAACATTTGTTCGGCAGTGTTCCTATGGTAATGTGTTCTAAGCACCTTAGGTGACATCACTAAAATGGTAGATGCAAATATTTGCAATTTACGGATCTTGTAGCAAGAAATTGTCATCTATTCGATGGTAATTTCAGCTAAGATGTTCCCTTTCTTTGTGACTGACATGTTAAAGTAGCCAGTAGAATACGCGTGTACCAAGTTTAATCCAACACCTTTTGATTGTTTAAGAGTGAAATAAAAAACATACGTACGTAAGCTGTAAGCATAAAATATTCGCTCTATTGCTCATTCAAAAGTCATGTTTAACGCACTGTATTAACTCAAGATTATTTCATAAATATAACGTTTTTAATTCATTTAATCTATACTAATTAAACGAACACTAATAAAAATTCCTGTTAATCACCGGTTTCACCGGTTAGACGTCTAGCGGAATAGGTATCGTGGTTACCATATTTAATCATTTAAGGAATATAACTTTTTAGCGTTACAACCGCAATCAGCAACTCTCTTCAAAGTACTCTCTTAGGCACGTAAAATAAGAGATGATCTTAGTAAACTCCGAACTGCTGCAATCCACCATTCACCACTTGCTAGTTAGCTTGTCTTGCTTATTAGTTTAGGCCTTTTTCTTTAAATGGACCATCTGCTTTCAGATAAACCTTTCGTCATAGGCTTACTATTGGTCAACTCAATACAAACGTGGCCAGTAGATGATAGAATTTGGCAACGGCTTTTTTTGGTTTGGTAATACCACCTTGTCTTTTCCTGCCGCTATATACTTCGCTCGCTCACTTTTGTGTGGTGGTCACTGTTTTAACATAACCTAAGCAAAATGGTTCAATAACACCAACAATAGAAGCGATCTGGCGCTTGATTGTCGCTACCGCGGCACGCTCATTTCACTCGCTCACCTTTACATGATGGTCATCGTTCTAACCTAACCTAACCTAAACGATTTACCAAACGTAAAAAGGATCGCCGTGTTGGTCCCGGCCTCCTTTGAAGAATAGGCCAACTGCCGTTCTGCCAGGCAGGTCGTAAAAGGCGACCGATCGGCTATCGAGTCACTACCATCGTGGCTACTAGGTGGTAGAGTTCTGCATTGTCTCGCCCGGGTCTGGTACCACCGCCTTACCTATTCCTGCCGCAATAGCGTCAGTGCTTGTCGCTGTCGTGTTCCGGTTTGGAGGGTAAGGTAGCCGGTAAACTTATGCATGTGGCATTAGACCTCGCCACAAGATAGCAACGCACCATTAACATCTTTGTTGTCTATAGGCGATGGTTGACTCTTTCCATCAGGAGACCCATCTGCTTGTTTGCTATCTTATGACATAAAAAAAAAGGATCAGGCGCTCGGAGACAGCTTCCGCGGCAAGCTCTCGCCCTCTTATTTGACGTATTGAAAATCGAAATGTCGTTTTTCGAGCCGAGAACTCATCGAACATTCGATTCCTCAAACTAGTGAAAATCGGGAAACAAAAAAAATCGCATTTCGTTAAAATAAATTTCGTAATTTTTAATAATAGAAATTATAAAAAGTATGTATTATTAAAATCGGACCTTTAAACAGGTCATCCTAATTCGGAATCAAATATTTCGGAGTATTTGTGTGCTCCCCAAATAGAGTACCTGCCGGTCAACTAGACAGTTTAGACATATTTAATCCATTAATTCAGACTTGCACTACGATTTGGGATTTCAAGTTATATTTGAACACTTCAGTGTCATATTAAATCGTGATAACTAGGTCATCCAGTTTCGCGACGCGACTAGAGTTTTTTTGTGGTTTTTTTACAATAATAGGTACAAGCACTCGCGAAATTCTGGTTTTACCCGATTGTATGTATGTATATGTATGAAATAAAATATCTTGACTCATCTTGACTTGACTCAACTTGAAAGTGCCTGTGAGATATTATTTGACTTTGACTTTGACTTTGACTCTGATTTTGACTTTGAGAGGTGTCATTAAATTTATCTTAATTGTGAGAGTAGAGTACCAAGCTCGGATGAATAAAATACCATGCCAAGGCTACGTAATTTTTACTCTATTGTGCAAAAGAAAAGTAAATTTTTATGGATTGGAATATTATATCAAAATTTAAATTTTAATAAAAAAAATTAAAAAGAGAAAAAAGACAAGAACGTTGAGTTTTTTCCGCCAGATCTTTTGTATATCCCCACATGCCAATCCGGTACTCGGTAGTGACTATAAAGAACTCGACTCGTCAAAAAGTCATGTAAAGAATAAAAATACATTCTTGATTTGTTTACCGAGATGTATCTTAATATCTGAATGTAAGTGAAAATAATTTAAAATTTTAATAAATTCAGTTTGGAAATAAATAGTGTAATCTGTTTAAACTACACATATTTTAATATTTTAAAAAACTTTCTCGATAATTTTTAAACATTTACACACCATGTTTTGGTATCTTTGATTAATTTTAGTAACTTGTAACATAGATTTTTGCAAATAAATATTTTCATTTCATTTCAACTGCGAGTTGGTTTTATTTGTTTTCATAATAACACTTGTCTGTATTATCAATTCCCAGGCTATACAAAGTATTTTTGGTTATATTTATTTATAAAAATCTAAGTAGCACCTCGGAGTCTTCCAGTGATATGTTAACTCCCCGATGCTGTTAAAGCAAGGAAATATGTAGTTCCCAGACAAAGTAAACCTATATATATATATATATATATATATATATATATATATATATATATATATATATATATATATATATATATATATATAAAAAAAATCAATTACTGTCCGTTAGTCTCGCTAAAACTCGAGAACGGCTGAACCGATTTGGCTAATTTTGGTTTTGAATTAATTGTTGAAGTCCAGGGAACATTTAAAAGGCGAGAAAATACAGAAAAAAATAAGAGTAGTTAGAAAGGCAGAACAAACTTTGCCGGATCAGCTAGTATATAATAATAAAAAGTCGTTCAAAGTCGCCTAAAGACGGAGTCACCACACATTTATACGGACGTCAGAATTGGACTAAACTTGAGCGTCTATTGACCTTCGGTTCGCTTTTTTACACCATGGCAAACGCAAACGGACAGATATTTAGCCTCCTGATGGAAAGACACAAACATCGCCTTAGACACGAAAAATGTTAATGGTGGGAGACAATTGGCGTGGTTATATTTGTTGTATCTATTTATTATTATTAACCATCACCCTGTGGTCGACATTCGACTATAGATTAAACAATGAAATGTCGTTTAAGGTTGACAGGATACTTTATCCGAAAGAAAATGGTATACATGTATTATATACACATGTATGCCACATTAAGTTAGTGATTGTAATGTTTTTTTTTATTTTATTTAATCTCTTTCCAATGCATATTATTAAAAATACTACTATTTTCACGTCTCTACAGTCCATTTTTATTATTTTTCTTATGATGTGACCTTAAAAATACATACAACCCTCAATTTTCACCCTTCTACCATCAACCCCTTTTTTTAATAGCTATATTAGTAATTCAGTAATTTATATTGCAAAACAATGTATGCCGGGTCAGCTAGTAAATTATATAATTTTTTAATGAATAAAATACTTCTGATTTTTGAGTGGTAAGGCGCTTTGTACCATTAGCACCACGTTTTGTTCTGTGATTAGTACGTTATCAAGCGAATATGTGACATTATTACTAAGTACGTCACACAGTCTTTAATTAGACGTATTTCTAGCACCTATACATTAAATGGGATAATATCACTAGAACTTATGTCTTTTTTATATCATAAGATAGCAAACAAGCAGATGACATCGCCTATAGATACCAAAGATGTTAATAGTTCGTTGCTATCTTGTGGTGAGGTCTAATGCCACATGCATAAGTTTACCGGCTACCTTACCCTCCAAACCGGAACACTTACGTGTTCCGGTTTGGAGAGTAAGGAACCGTAAGGCGGTGGTACCAGACCCGGGCGAGATAATGCAGAACTCTACCACCTAGTAGCTACGATGGTAGTGACTCAAATAGCCAATCGGTCACCTATTACGACAGAACGATAGTTGGTCTATTGTTTAAAGGAGCCCGGAACCAACACGGGGAACAACATGTTCCTGCCTATTTTCTCTTATTCGCTATAAAGTGACTCTATATCGTCAGTAATTTTCAGTGTCGTGTTTCGGCTTTGAAGTATACATTTTATTAAACTAACAACTACTATCTATTGCACGTCTCAACGCTAAGCGGTAGATAGTGTTCTACTATTGCTTAATCGAAATTAATCACCTTTCTGCAGAAAAATATCTCTATTTTCTTTATATTCCACTTTTGGACTAATGTTTTGTCAAGAAAAATACTCGTTTTAACGCATTTGATATTCTTAAAATACATTTATTATATTTAGAAAAAAAAGTTTTTTTGTCATTAATTAACACATTTAATCATGGTATTTATAACCACAACCATTAGGATCGTTACTTAGAATTACATAGAAAGAAAATTACAATATCTATATCTTCTATACATATAATAAAATCGTAGAAAAGTCAATATATGTCCGGGGTAAACTCAAAAAGTACTATAAGGATTTGCTTCAAATTTTGTATGAATATTACTTACAGATCGGGTCAACATATAGGCTACATATTATCACGCTATCACCTACGGGGGAGGAGCTGTGCGGAGTAAACGAAGTCCGCGCTAACGAAGTCGCGGGCAACAGCTAGTACATATAACAAAATCGTAGGAAAGTCAATGTATGTCCGGGGTAAACTCAAAAAGTACTGCATGGATTTACTTCAAATTTTGCATGAATATTACTAACAGATCGGGTCAACACATAGGCTACATATTATCACGCTATCACATACGGGGGAGGAGCTGTGCAGAGTAAACGAAGTCCGCGCGAACAAAGTCGCAGGCGACAGCTAGTTATTAATAAATTTGTGCAAATGTTACCCAAAGATATCATCTAAGGTGCTCATTTTCAGTACTTTTAAAAATATTCCTATCATTTCGCGAACCAAAAGACATTTTCTTTATTTTACCAAGGATATATCACCTCATTTCCTCATTTTGTCGGTATTCGGGATACACACACACATATTACAAAATTTATGCAACAAAATATTTCAATGGTTCATAAATTCTACGAGAAACTCTATCATAGTAAATCGTTTGCCATAATCTGTACGACATTAATCGATTTATTATTTTGGTACAATAATCGATTACCAGTGACCCATAATGCATGAAAGTAAAGCAACCGGAATCTTTTTTATCACGTCGAGCTGTGTTGCAACTGAAAGAATAATGATTTTGACATAAGAGTTTTCAAACCTTTTTAAAAGACAATAAGTTGCGAGAACAGATGTTTGCATTGGTATAACATAATAGAAGCGTTAAATAAAAACTGGGATAACCAAAGTTGATAAGGAGAGTGATATATTTGTCTATCTTCATTATTTCTAGCCAGTTTACCAAAAAGGAAATTCGTGGTCTAGGGGATAGTTTATTCGGTTCAGATTACGAGGTTCCGGGTTCAATCCCAGGGCCGGACAAAAGTGTTTAGAGGTTTTTTCGAGATTTTCCTGGAATATCCAAAATGTCAGTAGTAGCTCAGAGTCTGGGGGACGGTGTGTTACTACTCCCAGTGTGTCGGTCCCAGTTATCGCTAAATATAGTAATAATCGTAATCAGGTTGGTAAAATAAGCCGATGGGGATCACCACTCATCTCGCCAACCGACAAACTCACATACCACAAAAATACTAATAGACACGGTGTTGGGCGCAAAACACGTAGCCGCTCATATAAGCAAATGTATGTAAATTTCAAACGCTTTTAGATATATTATATCATAAAAAATAGAAATGGAAAAGTAATATCACTGCAGTGATTTTAAAATCTGTATTTCTTTGTATAAATGCAAGCAACCTGAGGTCAGCGGCGTGCACAGGATTATGACACTGAGTATGCGGCGGTTGATAGTCATTTTAATTCGAAATTTACCAAAAGTATTTAATTTTAAGCAGGCCTCCTGATGTTTTTCTGTATGGTCATGCTTTTTTGCCACAGAATAGAAATTATTTAAATCTAAATATCCTGAATCAGTCCACACTGTGCCAGAAGTACTAAACAATATGCAAGGAAAACAATAAATTTAATCGTGTGTACACAACCACACAGCCAGTTATACGTTTCATAACTTTTAACGTGAAAGTTATGAGTTATATTTCCTTTTTGCTGGTTTAATTGTAACTCGGGTACACACCCACCTTTTGAATTTGAATCTTTTCAATGAATGACAATTGTGAGAACTTATTATTTTTAATTTATAATAAACACACATTTACACACTAACTTTCACAATCAAATAACGTTTAAAAAAATCAACAATTAATGCACTAGTAAAAGCAAATCACTACAATTATTATAGAAACTCAGTAATAAACTTTTACTCATTACTTAAAAAATAGATACAAAATGGTCTCCGCAAAACAAAACGTTTCTGCTATTTAAAGAAATAAAACTTTACTAAACAAAAATGCGTAATGTGCAGTACGTGATTTACTAGATTTCCATCTATTATTTTAGACGAATTATAGACATTAGGCAACAAACATTTCCGATTACTCTCGATAGCTCCCGAACGCTGTAGCATGCAGCTGGAGTCGCGCCATTCGCCGCTTTAGATATTCAAACGCATATAGTTCGCAGACTATGCATGAATAGCAAAATTACTACACACATGCGAACAAATTTCCTGCGGTAGATGGTTGAAGGACTTAGTTAGAGCCGCCAAACTCCTGGCAAACATAATGTTTGTGTGCTTGCAAATAGATGCTATTTATAAAATATTAGGCGTTTTTATTTTATTATTTTTTGTTTATTCATTTATGTACTATCAATTAAAGTCATCTAAAACGTACGAACGTTTTATTAAAAATATCTGGTTAACCGACGTTTTTTCACATACCCATATCTTGGGAACCGAGCTTTTCTTGGACCTGGAACCTTGATAAACCGATTCCGTGACCCGAAAAACCCCTAATTTGTGACTGTATATATATATATATATATATATATATATATATATATATATATATATATATATATATATATATATATGTATATATATATATATATATATAATATCCAAGTCCAAGGTCCAAGAAAAGCTCGGTTCCCAAGATATGTGTATGTGAAAAACCTAGCAAAGCTCGGTCAACCAGATAATATAACCAGATAATATAAGTAAGGTAGTCAGACCTGAAAAATTGCTTTGTAAGTTTTATTGTATTAAGACAAACCGATGAACCAACTAAAAACTCTATAGATGTTCAGTTTACTTTGCCTAACCCCGCCAGGGAATCGGGCGTGATTAATGACACATTCCCGATAGTTGTATTTTTATATGATTGTTACCTTAGACTCGATCTTTTATGAATCGTATTTGAATATGTTTTGTTCTAGTAGTACTCTCCCGTACTTCCCGTGTGGTGTAGACCCATTTAAATTTCAGAGATTAGAAAGGTTTTGGAGACCCTGGAAAAGGGAATTCGGTTGTTGCAGATTTACTGCGTTTAAATTATTAATTAAAACTATTTTTTTTAATAAAAAAATATATATTTGAGATTCTCCCAACCCCTGAATTATTTTGTCAATATATTCAGTGACATCGATTATTATTAAGGAGCAATGAATAATTTCTTTGAAATATGTTCTTTAACAATTATGTTGTTTTTATAAGAAATTTACTTACTGTTAGGGCTATCATAAATATACGGTTTATAATTGTTTGAGTTTAATACGGTAGCTTTTCATATTTAAATTTACCTTGTACGAAATACCCTCTTTGGAAATTTTACATGAGCAGATAGTCTGACTATATTCGTTCACACTCCATCGAAACCACAGACAACATAAATATTAATAGACACGCCAATGGCAAGTAAACGTTTCGCCGCGCCTATGAGCAAACGCTCCTATCACTGTCAAAAATGTCATACATTTGTAGAAATATTATATCGTGAAAAAATAAAAGTAAATCATGTTGTACCGTTTTATCGTACCGAATTAGATAACACAGTTTTCATCAGTAAGTAGTATAACTCTGTATTTCTGTGTGTAAATGCAAGCTACACCGACAAACTAAGAAGTTGTCTTGTACGGCGTAACCATTTGATCCGTGATCAAAACCAATAAACTTTTTGTTATTTAATTTTTGTATTACAGCAAATATATTTTCTTTCATACAAGAAGTTAATAAAAAGCTACAAATTATATTTATTATGTGTGTTATTTGTTAAATTCACATTTTCTTATTAATAATATTTGCATTAATACAATGTTTATTAAACAGATTTTTAATCGCTACTGGCAAATAGTTTAAATAGTTTAAAGTCGTGCCATTAATACGCATTAAATTTAAATTTTTAGTAGCATCATATTATTTTGATTAACTTTTATATTACTCCATGTAGCTTTACATTTGTTTTGAGAGCTTTGTATAATTTTATTATTTCTAGTTCCTTTTGTAAAATTTTAACATCTTTGTATAGTGTACTAATTATTATTTTATTGCAGGAGACTTTTAATTTATTTTTAGGTGCTGCATTTTTCAATATCGTTTATAATTCATCATATTGTTACGTACTCGGGTTCGCAATTGTAGGAAAACACCACTTATATTAAATCCGTGTATTTACACAATACAACACAACGTAATACTAAATACACTCTACACAATAGAACACTTGCTGTACTATCACTGAACTTAGAACACTACACAAACAAACACTTCTCGCTTCGCACTAGTCTCTTGATGTATCGTTCTCGATCGCTTGATAAAAACTGACTCGTGTTTGTCAACATCTCTGTATTTATAGGCAGGGGAAAGCCCTAGCTGGATCCAGAAAAGTCTAAATGTATCGGGAAACAATGAATCACTTCCTATCGTAAACATGTTATGAGTCATAAATCCTAGTACACGCTACTTTCAACCTAATGCCATATCCCACAAAGTCCATTATGGCATAGCCCCGGTCAACTATTTGTTTGTCAACAGGAGTTTTCTAGATAAATAGCGCGCGCGCGCTCCAATTCTACACGCTTCTAGATTATTCGTAACACTACCCCCCTCTTAGTTATGTTCGTCCCGAACATCATTACTTCCATTATAGATAGCTAATCGATCAACATGAACAATCTTCATGGTCCCTCTTGGTTGCTTCTGCACTCGGTAGGTTACGTCATTGATCCGTGTGATTACTTTGTATGGCCCATCCCAACGTCGCTGTAACTTAGGTGATTTTCCTTTTCGTCGAACCGGATTATGTAGCCAAACAAGAGATCCTTCCTGAAAACCTCGATGATTGGCGTTTCGGTCGTATCTGGTCTTCATCCGCTGACTTGATTCCAATGCATTTTCACTTATTAATGAATGTATATCGCGTAACCTCTCACGAATGTCTTCAACATGTTCCGGTATACTTAATTGGGTCTCTGCATTCGGTGGCGGGCCTCCAGTCATTAAGTCTGCTGGTATACGTAACTGTCTGCCGAAGTTGGCATAGGCTGGCGTCACTTTTATGCTTTCGTGTTCCGCTGTTCGGTAAGCCAGTAAGAACAGAGGTATGTATTTATCCCAGTCCTTTTGGTGATCTTCTACCAGCTTGGCTAAGTGTCTTTCCAAAGTTTGGTTAAATCGTTCGACCATTCCATCAGATTGCGGGTGATAAGGCGTAGTTCTTGTTTTGTACACTCCTAATAATTTACACATTTCCTGGAATACATTAGATTCAAAGTTTCTGCCTTGGTCTGAATGAATCTCCAGCGGAACGCCAAATCTGCATATCACCTCATTGACTAATTTCTCAGCAACCGTCGTGGCTTCCTGATTAGGGATTGCGAACACCTCCGGCCATTTCGTGAAGTAATCCATCACGACCATAAAATACTTGTTTCCGTTATCTGTCTTAGGAAATGGCCCAGCCACGTCAATCGCTATCCTTTCCCAGGGGGCTCCCACGTTGTATAGTCTAAGGTTGCCTCGGCTTCTGACCTGCGGACCTTTCACTGCTGAGCATGACGTACATTTTCGGCACCAATTCTCGACATCTTCTCGGCAATTCAACCAGTAAAAACGCTCTCGTACCTTTACCAATGTTCGTCGTACTCCAAGATGTCCTCCAGAAACCCCATCATGCAACTCACGTAGTACGTCCTTGATGAGTTTTCTTGGCACGACCAACTGTAGATGATGTTCTCTTCCTGAAGGTTTTTCCCATTTGCGGTACAGTAAGCCGTTTTGCAACACAAGGCTTTCCCACTGCGCGCAATAACTTTTCGTAATAGCGCTGAAGGGAGCCAGCTCCTGCCATTCGGGCTTTCCCGTGTCTTGCTTTTTCCAATCTATTAGAGGCCGCAAATCTCTATCTTCGTACTGGGCCTCACGCATCTCATCAGTTTCCCACCTGTCATCCGTAGGCTTAGCTCGCAGTACTTGAACCCTTTCCTTCGTCTCCATCCTTACACAATGTTTACAATCTTCCGCACAAGGTCGTCGTGATAACGCATCTGCATTCGAGTGAGACCTTCCACTGCGGTGTTCTATGTTAAAGTCAAACTCTTGCAATTGCTCGATCCAGCGAGCCACTTGGCCTTCCGGGTCCTTGAATTGTAACAACCACTTCAAAGCAGCATGGTCGGTACGCAGCTCGAAGGGTCGCCCAATCAGATACTTCTTGAAGTGTCGAAGAGTCTTCACTACTGCCAATAGTTCTCTTCTTGTAACACAATAGTTTCGTTCCGGCCGCGATAATGATTTGCTGAAGTAAGCTATCACAACTTCTTGATCGCCTTGCTTCTGTGATAAGATACCACCAATGGCAGTGCTACTTGCATCTGTGTCTACGATGAACTGCCCTTTCCGATCAGGATAGCCCAAAATTGGTGACTCACACAACCGCTTCTTAAGTTCATCGAAAGCTTGTTGACACATGTCATTCCAATCGAAACTCTTCTTTTCTTCAGTGAGCCTATGCAGCGGTTTTGCTATTTCAGCAAATCCCTTCACAAAACGTCTATAGTAAGAGCATAGTCCTAGAAATGCGCGAACTTCGGTCTTGTCTCTGGGTGTTGGCCACTTCTGTACTGCACTAACCTTTTCAGGATCTGTCTGTACGCCGTTTTGTGATATCACGTGACCCAGATAGTTGACTTCCTTTCGAAATAAGTGACACTTCTTTGGGTTCAACTTTAGCCCTGCAGCTTGTATTTTATTAAAAATCCTTTCCAGTTGGTACAGATGATGCTGAAAATCTTTTCCTATGACTATTACGTCATCTAAATACACTAAGCAGGCATCGCCTACAAGTCCTGCTAGAACACATTCCATTATTCTTTCAAAAGTCGCCGGCGCATTGCATAATCCAAACGGCATCACTTTAAATTGCCATAATCCTTGTCCTGTGGAGAATGCTGTCTTCTCTCTATCATTAGGGCTAAGTTCAACCTGCCAGTACCCAGATTTTAAATCTAAAGTTGAGAACCAAGACATGCCTGCCAGAGTGTCCAAAGTGTCATCTATTCGTGGCAATGGGTAGCTGTCTTTTTTTGTGACTTCATTGAGCCGACGATAGTCGATGCAGAAACGTGTAGACCCATCTTTCTTCTTAACCAACACTACAGGAGAGCACCATGGACTAGAAGATTGCTCTATAACTCCGTTCCTTTTCATTTCATCTATCATCTCCTGTACCTCCTTTTCTTTGGCTATTGGGACACGTCTAGCTTTCTGCTTTATAGGCTGCGCGTTTCCAGTGTCAATCTTATGTTTGACTATAGATGTTCTGCCTATATCTCTATCAGTCTTAGAGAAAATGTTGGCATAACGCGAAAGTAGATCCTTAGCCTGCTGTCGTTGTGACGCGGTAAGGTAGCTGCACTTGTTCACCAAATCCTTAAGTTCCTGTGGTACGTCTCTTGATGCTGTACTTCCTGTCGATGTCAGTTTTCTTAACGTCATAACTTCATCACTTTGTCCTACAACATCACCTGCTTTAAGCACCACATCACTGTCACTCAAGTTGACTACCTGCACCGCTGCCAAGCCCTTGTCACAAACCAAACTCCGGCCTGTAATACAGTGTGGAATTGCTCCATTGTCTTCAATTAACACACTCCTATTACCCAGGCCCTTGTAACTGGTTGGTAACTTCACGCGTACCAATGTCTTCGATCTTGAAGGTAAGATGGTTCTTCTAGCCACTGTTACCTTTCCTTTTGATCCCCCATCCATGAAAATTTCTACTAGCCCACATACGAAAACTCCTGTTTTGCAATCAATCTTGCAGGCATTCTTCTTCATGAAGTCTAAACCAAGCACACAGTCATCCATAATATCGGCCACTACGACGTCGTGAGTGTAATACTCGTCGCCTATTTGTATCACTACAGATGCTTCACCGAAGACGGGTATTGGCTGGCCTGTGACAGACAGAAGCTTGCTTTTCCCAAAATTCCTCAATCTCAGGTTGCCATTGTCAGCTACTTCTGGTCGCACCACAGTTCGTGTAGCTCCAGTGTCCAGCGTTAAGCTGCAGTTCTTGCCATTAATCAGTCCCTTAATGGATAAACTGTTGCCGTCGCACACCTGGGATATGACAACTTTTGGGGTTGTTTCTCGTCCAGCCAGCACCTGCCGTTTGCTCCTGGCTGTTACTTGCTTCCCTGCTGGTTCTACAGGCTGTTTGACGTGCCTGCTCTCTTCAGCTGCTGAGTTTCCCCCTGCTCGCTGTCGCCAGTTCATTGACCCTGTAGGCATAGGTTTGGCTGGGCAGCTAACTCTAATGTGCCCACGTTCACCGCAGGCATAGCACATGGGGCCCAGTCTCCTAGGTTCCACTTCCTTTGTTTGAGCCACAACTTCTGTAACCTCACGTACTTTATGTGCTCGAGGTTCGTGGCGAACAGCTTCTACCTCCAGCGCATGAGCCAAATCCTCCTTCATTGTCACGTGGTGCTGAAGGCGAACAGCAGCACGCACTTCCAGGTCTCTAATTCCATCAATAAACGCCTGGACGATGGTGTTATTAACTGTGTTAGCGTCGGTTGAAGGATACGCCTTTCTTACAAGCTTCTCAATTTCCACGGCCCATTGTTGAAGTCCCTCGCCACTCCTCTGTACACGGTCCTTTAATTGGGCACGGAACACATGCTCCAAGTGACACTCACCGTAGCGAGCTTCCAATGCCTCCATCAAATCAGCGAACTGATACTCTTTAGGCATTGCATCCAACACAGAGAGCGCCTGTCCCCGTAACGCCGTGCTCAGGGCTGTAAGGCAATGTTCGTCCGTCCAACCACTGGCCTTCGCCGCTATTTCAAATTGAGTCCGGTACGCACTCCATGACGTAAGACCGTCATAAGTGGGTACCTTTACCCGAGGACCCACCTGGTGAGAGCAGCTTGTAATGGCAGCACCCGACTTAACTCCCGTGATCTTCATTTTCATGACCTCTCTTTCCAGTTGGTCCACGTTTTCACTTAGTTTGTCGCAGCTGGCCTCTAAGTGATCAACCCTCTTCTCAACACCCTTCATGTCACGCTTGACGAGGCCCACATCGCTTTTAAGCTGGTCTTGCTGTGCCAAGATAACAGTCAATTTATCATCAAAACCAGATAAATGTTCCTTGATCTGTTCCCGTAGCTTTTCTTGTTGTTGTTCCTGTAGCTTTAGTTGTTTCTGTTCCTGAAGCTGTTGGTGCTGCTGAAGTTGTTGAAGCTGTTGTTGTTGCTGTTCCTGTAGCTGCTGTTGTAGCTGAAGTTGTTGTTGTTGCATAGCTGCCAGTATGACAGAAAGGTCAGTAGGCGCTGCGCTCGAAGTTAGTGACGTGCTGGCAACACTTGCAGGTTCATATCCAGCACGCATCTCAATGTCCTCTGACACCCTCTGTGTCTCAGCTTGAGACCTGGTGGTAACACCTTCCTTCGGAATAAGTGGCATTTTTTAACACAATCCCACTTCTGACACCAGTTGTTACGTACTCGGGTTCGCAATTGTAGGAAAACACCACTTATATTAAATCCGTGTATTTACACAATACAACACAACGTAATACTAAATACACTCTACACAATAGAACACTTGCTGTACTATCACTGAACTTAGAACACTACACAAACAAACACTTCTCGCTTCGCACTAGTCTCTTGATGTATCGTTCTCGATCGCTTGATAAAAACTGACTCGTGTTTGTCAACATCTCTGTATTTATAGGCAGGGGAAAGCCCTAGCTGGATCCAGAAAAGTCTAAATGTATCGGGAAACAATGAATCACTTCCTATCGTAAACATGTTATGAGTCATAAATCCTAGTACACGCTACTTTCAACCTAATGCCATATCCCACAAAGTCCATTATGGCATAGCCCCGGTCAACTATTTGTTTGTCAACAGGAGTTTTCTAGATAAATAGCGCGCGCGCGCTCCAATTCTACACGCTTCTAGATTATTCGTAACAATATCAATGTTAGTAAGTATTGGTTTAAGCTTATCCAAAAATATTTTATTTTCTTTTAAATTTTGGCAGCTTGTTAATTCAGTGTATTACACTTTTCAACCCAATCCATAAATATTTTTCTATCTAAATATTAAAAAAAAAATGTATTTTGTTGTTAATGATGATGGGTTTAGTAGTTAAGAAGTTAAACTTTACAAATTCGTAGTATAAGGTATATAAAGATTTTAACCTACTTAAAAATATTTATTATTCTCTTAAGATTTAGCAGGGCGCAATCGAACGTTTTAAACATTTTTGATGCCAATCTTTAATTATACTTCTACCTAAATATTTTCTTTTTCATTAAGAAATATTGAAAGTGTATGTAAAATTTCATGATGTTGAATACTTATGTAGTTAAAACTTGATAACTTAGCAAATTCACGTTCGCTAACCTTACCTAATATTAAATGGTTAGGATTAGTTGAAGAAATCAAAGGACCTACTCGTAATAAAGCATCCGCACACTCACGTCACTTTAGATATGCATTTAATGGTTTGTAAGTAATGATTCGTGTCCAGTTATAAAATATGCAACTTTAATCCTTTTGTCGGCCAGAATCACTATAGAAATTTTCTAGTACGCTGTATTTAAGTTACAAATAAATCTGCAATTACATTTTATGGTAACCTTTCAAATGTAACACATTTAGTTACAACTAGCTGTTGCTTGCGACTTCGTCCGCGCGGACTTCGTTTACTCCGCGCTGCTCCTCCCCTGTAGGTGATAGCGTGATAATATATAGCTTATATGTTGACCCGACCTGTTAGTAATATTCATGCAAAATTTGAAGTAAATCCATGCAGTAATTTTTGAGTTTACCCCGGACATACATACAGGCAAACAGACAAAAATTCTAAAAACTATATTTTTGGCTTCGATATCGATTGTAGATCACGCCCGAAGTATTCTTTTAAAAAAATATTCAATGTACAGTTGTGACTTTCCTACGATTTTATTATATGTGTAGATTACCCGTGCTGACATAACAAGCTCGTACACACGCACACACTCATATACACGTACAGACTCATACACATACATAAATACAAACACGCAATAGGCATGTATACCATTTAAATTACACAATGACTAATAATGTTTTGGAAGCGCGGTGCATCCTGACACAAGCATCACTTTGCTTAAAAAAAAGGATGCGCCGGACAATGTACCTAATATTATGTAATCAGGGTAAAATAAGTTAAGAAAAGAAACATTTTGTATATTTTTTGTATTTTAATGTAGAAGCAATGCTAGTATCGGTATAGAAGTACTCGTGTGAGATCTTTTTTTTTATTTGTTTCGCTGGTGTAACAATTTCGCTGTTTGTGTATGTCATATAACTAAATGTGGATTTCTTCTTAGCGAATTGATACTTAGAAGAGTCCACAATCCTACGGTAAAAATGTTCTTCGTCTGTATGAGGTCATTACTTACTATCCTGGGTTAGATAAATCTTGTGAAAATATTTTTCACTTTTTCTGGAAGTAACTTTTCCGAGACTGAGTGGTCGAAAGGGTCGTCACCTGGCACACCTTAATACTACTGGACTTAATACTGCTGGCTAATCTTAGTTGCATACCTCTTCAAAGATATACGAGAGATGGTATTTATTTATTTTTACTAAATCATAAAAAATATAGGATATTGGGTTTAAAGATTACATCTGGTTTACCAGCTTTTTGGCTGATCAGAGCATCTAAGTTATTATCGACGGTACGTGCTCCGGTCTTAAATATCCCACTGGTGATGTTCTCCAATGTTGCGTGCTAGCGCCTACGCTGATTTTTTGCATAACGACGACATTACATTCATTGCTATACAAAAGACCGTACTGGCTTTGCTTCTACTTCGCCTGCAGCGGTATTTCTCGGAAACACATCGAGGACTACCAGAACCAGCTTGTGACTACATTTTTACAAATAATTCGTTCAAGAAGGTGCGCGCCAATTATTTACGTTCCAATCTAAATAATTGCCATGCACGTTTTAAGAACGAAATTATAAGATTAATTTGAAATTTTATCTATACTGACAAGACAAGAAATGCAACCTTCCTTTCGGTTTAGTTAAAAGTACACATATGCCTATATATAACAGATGTATAAGAAATTGAACTAGTATTTTTATGTATTATAGGACGGCAAACAAACAAACATTCAGGAATAAGATAAACATCAGCTATAGACACCAAAGATGTTAATGGTTCATGTGGCGGGGTGTAATGATAATTTAATGCCACATGCATACCGATACCGAATACCTGACTTGAAACCGGGACACAGCACTGCCAAGAACCAGCTCTATTGCGGCAGAAATAGGTAATGTAATACCAAACCCGGGCGTTTTAGATCTCTACCATGTAGTCACCATGGTAGTGATACGTTTCGCCATACCAAACAATATCGGAAAAAAAACTGACTCCTGAAACCAGCTCGTGTCTTAAATCGAAAACAGTTTAATATCAAAGTCTTCAAATGTGGTTTTGAATGTAACTCTAAGAAGATGCTGCTATGGGCGTTTATCGCTGAAAATCAGCCTCTATCGTGTCTCCTCATTTTAACAATACTGTCTTATTTTCGATTCATTTTCTTCTCGCTAAAGAAATTACTGATTTCACGCTGATTTTCGAAAATGGATTTCCATATGCCTGTATGTATAATCTGCCTGTGTGTTCTGTCAGGTTAACGGCTTAACCTATCAAAACGCGAATAATGGCATTCTATTTAATTTCACCTGTAGGATTTAAACCGATTCAGCCTTGTAGACGCTGACAAATTCTAAAAAACCCCAAAAATTCCTTTTAAAGTAATGAATGAAAAATATCTTTTTAAATAGCATCCAGAGTAATGTGCCAAATGATTCTAAATTCTAATTAACTCTTTGACATAAAAAAAACATCGAATACTGAATATATATATATATATATATATATATATATATATATATATATATATATATATATATATATATATATATATATATATATATATATTAATCGGTGGATTCGTTCGGGAGTTACAGTTAACAAAAGTTTTTAAAATATGTTTTTTCAACGTAACTTCGAGATTTTGCAATTATTAGTATATAATATTAATTTGCAAATTTCCGCCAACCTGTACGTGGCAAAAGTCTAATTTTACAATTAACTTTGTCTAACTAGGTACATAGTAAGAGATCTCGTGATGTTCTTATTTTAAAATCACCACAACGCTTCCCTACTTTGCAATAGTAAATACAATGGATTTCAGTTAACGGCTCGTAGTTACAGTAGATATGGTTGTGGAATAAAAGTGAAACTAATTCAGAATACACCGGGCTGACGTTAAATGGTTGTCCTCGTTTCTGGGTCATGACCACAGCGTCGCCATCACTGGCAGTCACGCGCTTACAAGTGCAATCACATAATTATGTCGTCAATGATGAAAACAAATACATTTACAAACTTCAGATGAAAAACTATAGGTTTTTTCCATATAAAAATGCACAGATGAACTCACATGTTTATACTACCTGGCAATACGTAAGAGGCGAACATTTTGCTATACCAGTTACTACCACCGTGGCTCCTAGGTGGTAGAGATTTGTATTGTCTTAAGGCGGTAACCTGGTCTGGGTTTGATATTAGCGTCATTACACCGTCTTATGGATTCCTGCGGTGCTCAATGCTCGTCACTGACATGTTCCGCTTCTGAAGGTAATGTAGAGTAAAACACACATCTCGCCTCACGGATATTCATGCAACGTTAACATCTTTGGTTTCTATAGGCGATTGTTGTCTTTTTCTATAAGGAGGCTTTCCTGCTGCTTTTGTTTGCTATCTTATGACATAAAACAAATGTAAAAACAGATATATATTGAGAATACGGATATATAGACGTTGACTTTTTAATCGTATACCTATTTTAGCTCTAGAGTTTAGGCTCGCAAATTGTTTAACAATATTTAACGTTCGTTTTATGTGCACAGGTCATAAATGTTATAATGCAGTTATTGAAACGGAAGCTTTCGGGTGTGAAATGTACACTACATTTTCATTAATAATGTACGTAATAAATGCAATCACATGCAACGTGCAAATCAGCCTATCCTTAAACTTTTGCGGGCTCTAATAAATGAAGAAAAAATACGTGGAAAGCGCGGGAAATTTTTTAGTGGCAAAACGCTTTTAATTTCGGCTTACATAATGTACTTGTAGACTTGAAAGTTGTTTTTAAGTTTTCCAAGTTTTCCCAAGCAGGGGGTGAGTGCTAAAACACACATATAATCTGCTTGTTTATTAACTAATGATATGAAATAATAATCAAGTTTCCAACCAAATATGAAATATATTAATAATAATTTTAAATAATATTTTGTTTGAAAAACTAAGAGCGTATCGAGTTTGGTGCAGTATCATATAACATAGCAATTATAAAAATGTGTTTGTAAAATTAAAAGCTCTTTCAATTAAGAAGCACATGCCTTGTGAAATATTTTTATTTTTAATTTTATTTTCAAAAAAAACTTACAGCTACATTTATAAATAAATCTTACCTAGAGCACAGATTATATTTCTAATAGTTACTAACGTAATCCTTTCGTAATCTATAAGTATGTAAACACAGCTTATTACAAAGAAGAAATTGAGGTATTTAATTTGTAAAGATACAAATTTTTCCAAAAAGAACAACCTAAAATAGGCGTAGGGAATATGCACCCATTTTTCAATCGACGAAAAAACGGAGGAGTTTATCGACGCGTATATTAGGATAGTAAAACTTTTAAATTGACAACATTTCATTTTTTTAACACCCTTAAATTTTATTTTAAACTGAAACTAGATTAAAAAATAGGATAGCCGTATTTTTTATTTTCTCAAAATTCATTCATTTTGATATTTATTTTAACTTTTGAAATTCTTTCTATTCTAAATAGACGGAACTTCCAAATGACGTCATTTATACAGCTGAATGATGCTACGCCTTTGCTTTTTGTGACCCGATAAAAAGGCATATGTCACTTATGACATTTATCAAATCAACATCAAGTATTGTAGGTAAATCGTAAATCATTTAAAACCGTTGTTTACATATTTTGATCGTATAGTCTGGTCAACATGTGCCTTTGAGGTCTAAATTTTTAGCTCGCCGCGGAAAATTATGATCGAGGTGTCATTCGATTTGTCATCGCATCGCATCGCATTTAATGTCTTAGTTTGCAGTAATATTGTTGCGAAATATCAAATAAATCCAGGTGTTGATTACAAATGGAATAGAGGGAATCGCTGAAGCAGGTCTTTGATAATTTTTTAACACAAATAAACAATACGGAATATTTAACATTACCATATAACGTAATTACCATTATACTTTTTAAACTATATGTTTTAGCATTCAGCCTTTTAAGTGACGTCATAACACATTTTTCCATTATTTTTTTCTCCAGTATTGAGTAACGAAAAAATTTAAAAAATATATGTTCCAAATCAGAATTGAAAAATAAACAGTATTTTTATTTTGACGATTTTATAATTTTGAAATATTGTCAATTCTTTTTTTTTGGAATGGGTATACCTCGAAGGTGGTCCCGTTTAATTTTTTTTAAATATATTCAAAATCATAAATATATGAAAGTTTACCTATTTAAACGCCCCCCATTTTTCACACGCATTGTATGACGTCACAGATCCACAAATACCGCCAGCATTTTATGGATATTTACGCTGATAAATGTCAGTTATTACGCAGCGTATTTTAATATATTTTAATCCTTTTGTTTCAAAAATAATAAAATTTATTGTTTTTATTGTAATTAGTTTTTATCCGCTAATTTGGATTAATACTCGAGTAAAAACGAATATTTATGAGTATTTATCCATTTTGAGTATTTATCCGGATACAATCCCAACACTAATTACGCTTTTGTGAGGTCATTTCTCGATTGACTAATGATGATGCGTTACGCAAATTTGAAAGTCGCTTGCATAAATTTACACATTTCAACTGCATTGCAATTGCAATTAAATACAAACTAAATTAAAAAATAAAAGTATAAGTGTGAAGGCAGGACCATAAAGTATCAGAGATCAAAATCCTTTTTTTCTCTTGTTTTTAAATTTAATCACTCGCATATTCTTATTATTATTAATATAATTTTTATTATTATTATAGTAATGAGTACAACGGTACTCCTTCCTCCTACATAAATTTAGGGACCAAGTGAAATAACAAATATTAATGTTGTTTAGTGCTGACGGAAACCAACGTGCCGGAGGATTCGTCGCCGTCGAGGAGCGGTTTTTTCTTACACGCGTCCCATGACTTCTACACCAAGTACTTGATGCCGAGAACGCCGCAGCCGAAATACTTCCGCGACGAAGATCCGGGAGTCCCCAAGCCGAATAAAGATATTTTCGACAAGGTAAGGTTTTATGTTATTTTACACAGTTTTTTGATTTGTGTAAGTGTTTAAGTGATTTACTGTTTTATAAGCTGACAAGAAGAGTGAAGATTTCTGTCGTTTCATATGCTAACCTTAATTACGAGTATCATAGTTATTGCATCGAAATAATAGGCTTGTTCCACTAAGAATGAATCCCAGAATGCCTATAAAAAGCTGGGGCGTGACGGTCATACGCATTGAGTAGCTGATGTAAAAAATATTTAAAAATGTAAGTCGAAAAATTTTTTACATTTGTTTAATACAAAATTAAAAAAACGTTATTAAATTTTATTAATGGACATAAATTGAATGAGTGAGTTAGAAGCATAATCTTTGTTATGACGACGCCGTTCGATAAATTAGGATTGCTAATACCAATAAAATTTAATATTTTTTTTAAATTTTGTATTACTAAATAAAATTTCGACTTAGATTTTTAAAATATTTTTTACATCAGTTACTCAAAGCGTATGACCGCCACGCCCCGGCTTCTTATAGGCATTCTGGAGCACACTTAATTGTAGTTTCTAATAATTAATTATGATATGGAGATAACACAAAACTTTATTTTTCCTTATTTTTAAAATATTTATTTTAAAAAGAAGGAAAAATAATATTTTTATTAAAAAAAATGGTAAAATTAGACATTGTCACGTAAACCAAGAAATTTTCCACGCGGACGAAGTCGAGGGTACAGCTAGTTATGGGTATCTTCAAAGCAAAAGAATTTGCATTGAAGACTGGAAGCCATATTAAGTTTTGACGCTAATTTCTATCGGCAGCAAGTTTCAAACTTCTCTTTAATTTGCTTAAGTTTGTTCGGCATCACTTTATACAACTTAATCAAAAGCATTTGAAGTTCCAAGTACATGTAATATATCTAGCGTCACAAAACTTGTTGATAGCATAACAATTTTACTGCGCTCCTAACTTGCGTCGATATTAGCAAGCTGTATATTGAAACTTGGTTAAGCCAATTTATACTTAGTAACTAACAAAAGTTTGCTAGGCTTAGGAACATGATACTGGATGTATTTATATAGACTAGCGATCGTCTGTGGCCGAAATTCGACCATAGACTAAACAATAAAATCTCTTAGGTTTGACAACAAACTTTAGCCGTAAAGAAAACAAACCGTAGGTATACGTATACGTGTGTTGTGTAATATCATGTAGGTACGCACATGAATGTAGTGTGTATAATGTTTATTTTTATTAATTTAACCCATCGAGTCCCAACCTCGCACGCTCGATATTTAGCTGTGGCACTCGTTACTAATTGACCCGTGCCAAGGCTCATACCGCGTTGTACAAATAATAAGATTTCTCTATAATTTAACCATATTTTATCATTCTATAAACGACTACGTATGGATAGATATATTTTCTGTCTACTAGGATTCAAAATAAAGTTATCCAGAAAAATATTTAACACTAGCTGAAGCGTGCAGCCCGCTGCATTATAAAAGTTTTTGGTGAATCCCGCGGGATTACCTAATTTTTCCGGGATAAAAAGTAACCTATGTGCTATTCCAGGTTATCATCTACCTGTGTGACAAATTTCATTCAAATTCGTTCAGTAGTTTTTGCGTGATTGAGTAACAAACATCCATCCAAACATCCATCCAAAAATCCATCCAAACATCCAAACTTTCGCATTTATAATATTAAATAATATAGATATATAATAAAATTCAAATTAGGTGCGGTCATATTTTACCCATTGAGTGCCGGCAGAAACTTAATACGAAGCAGTCATATATGATCGACTGGGCGTTCACAGGTTAATTGTATTACTTATGCATTTCATTTAAAAATATTGCGTTTCTGTAGTTCCCTCAATGAAAACTAACAATGCCAAATTTTGTACTCCAGCGTTCACGCAATTGTTTTAATAAGGGATATTCAATTTTTCGTCGCGTATTTTCCGTAACCCACAGAAAAGTCTTGTTTCAATTTGGATAGTAAGGTAACTTTCCACCCCGCCATAAGGATAACGCACCATTAACATATTTACTGTCTTTAGGCGATAGTTTTTCTTTTCATCAGGAGAGCCATCTGCTTGTTTGCTATAACATTAATTCTTATTTGCACGAAATAGGGTTACAAAAGATCTTATTAAATTACAGTCCTTTTCGATTTTGAGCATCTATATAAATAAAAATGAATTGCTAAATATGTTGCTAAGCGCAAAACTCGCGAACGGCTTATACAATTTGGTTAATTTCTGTTTTAAAAAATTCGTTGACGTCCGAGGAAGGTTTTTATGGAGAGAATAATGGAAAAATTGAAAAAAAAAATACATCACTTTTATTTCATTATAGAAACTGTGCCTACTGCCAAATGTTTGACGTTTCAAATATGTTTTAAGGCGGTACGAAGTATATCGGATCGGCTAGTATTATTAGGTATTTTACTCACATTTAATATGTTCTTTATTAGATGACCAGCTCTAGCGTCCAGTTCGCTGCATTATAACAATTTTTCGGCGAATCCCGCGGGAACAATTCATTATTGCGGGATAAATAGAAGCCTATGTGTTATTCCAGGTTATTATCTGCCTGTTTACTAAATTCCATCCAAATACCTTCAGTAGTTTTGGCGTGATTTAGTAACAAACGTCCTTACATCCATCCAAACATCCAAACTTTTGCATTTATAACATTATATAATAATGTAGATGCAGCAAAGATGATAATGATATATAAAAAAAATTACGATCTGCCTGGCTGTATAGTAGATGGTTTCTTAAAAGGGGGGTCGGACCACAGACCACACAAATACTCATAGACACGGTTTTGGATGGAAAATGCGTAGCCGCTCATATGAGCATATTATGTATGTAAATGTCAAAAACTCGCAGACATAATATATCGTAACAAATAAAAATTTGCCATATCGTGCTATTTCATCATGTTGAGTAAAAAGCTAAGGTATGAGGAATACCTCTGGAGTGATTTTATTTCATCGGTATCATAACTCTGTATTTCTCTGTGTAAATGCAAGCGACATTGACATCCTAAGAAATTGCCTCGAAAGGTGTATCCAGTTTAATCCGTGGGTCGGACCAACATAGGGATAAAACAAAACAGTGGCAGTTCACAGTTCGCAGCAGCAGTTTCGCTGAGAATCGCGATAATCGATTTTTTATCAAACAAATTTTTAACAATACTGACTATAGTTTATTGAAAGGTTATTATAAAAACCTCAGAGTAACATTTTACCGCTTCCCGGATTAGCCTCGGGGAGTCGGATCTCAATTTCCTTGACATTTAAATTACACTAACTAATCTAAAGGATATTGACAAGAAAATTGAACGAGATTGCAGAATATTTCTTTATACTTTTATGTTTAACTAGCTGTTGCCCGCGACTTCTTCCGCGCGGGCTTCGCTTACTCCGCACAGCTCCTCCCCCGTGAATAATATGTAGCCTATATGTTGACCCGACTTGTTAATAATATTCATGCAAAATTTGAAGTAAATCCATGCAGTACTTTTTGAGTTTATCCCCGGACATACAGACAAACAGACAAAAATTCTAAAAACTATATTTTTGGCTTCGATGTCGACTGTAGATTACATCCCAAGTATTCTTTTAAAAAAATATTCAATATACGGTTTTAACTTTCCTACGATTTTATTATATGTATAGATAAGTAATAACTTTTTACAAGGTCCCAGTATTTAGGACAATTCTTCTTCGTAATGTACATAGTCTTGCCCTAAATATTCTTACATTGAAAAAATCTTTTTTTCTATTGCACGTAACATTTATTACTGTTACAGTATATTAGTTTAATACGTTAATATAAAACCAATAAAAATATATAAAACTTATTCAAGGTGGTCTCCATTATCTGCAATAGAGTCCTTTAAACGTCGAGGCCAGTTATCAATAGAAGTACGCACTCTTTCCATGAGAAAATTCTTCACTGCCCATAATATGGATTGTTTTAGGGACTCCAAAATATCATGGTATTTAGAGCAAACCATACTCTCTAAAACTGACCATAAATAATCCAGCGGACTAAGATCGGGACTAGATGACGGCCAGTCTTTAACTATGATAAAGTTCGGAACGTTGGTTTCTAACCAATAATCGAGGTTTATGACCCAGCGCCAAGTCTTGCTTAAGGACTATTCTTGATTATTAAACATGGTGTTATTAAGGCTTAACTACTTTCTCATAAATAGTAAATTGATACACTTGTTCCGCTGTTTTGATACCTTTTTCACAAAAATATGACTTAGTCACCTATTCATAGCTAACTCCCCACCAAACAACCACTGGAGTCGGATAATGCTCACGTTTGTACTCTGTTAAATAATTGGGAAGCTTCCTTAGAGCTTTGACCATAAATATTGTCATTTGGTTTGTTAATGCTCAACTGTAAAAAAAAAATCTCATCCGAAAACAAAATGTTTCTATGATCTCCCTTTTTATACCGCTTAAGTAAATATTTTGATTTTACCACCCTATTTTTGTAAGTTATCAGTTAAGAAATGACCAGTGCATCTTTTATAAGCTGCAAGTCCTACGCCATCTTTTAAATACGCGACATGGTTCTAGGTACTATTTTCATCTCCCGAAATAATGACTACGTGGACGGCCAGATTTTTTCTCTCACAAACAGAGGAAGTATTATTGTTCTATAAATAGTCCGGTACACAAACATTTGAATAATACCAAGCATGTGGAGAATTTAAATAATTATATTTGGCTCCATACCTACTTTGTGTAACGAAATCACAGCGATTCGGTGCTCTTATCACTACCCCACTTCATTTTATTATCACAAAATATTTTACAATGTCAATGTATTGCCGCGAAAATGGAGAAAAGCTATGAACAATCGTAATCCATACTTCCATACTAATATTATAATGCGAAAGTAACTCTGTCTGTCTGTCCGTCTGTCTCTTTTTCACGCTTAAACCATTGAACCGATTTAGATAAAGTTAAGTACAAAAATTTATTGAGATGCGAGAAAGGACATAGGATAGTTTTTACCCCGGAAATTCCACGGGAACGAGAACTCTGCGGGTTTTTATTTTAATAATTTTTCCACGCGGACGAAGTCACGGACACAGCTAGTATTATATAAATTACAGAATATTTGAATTTTTTAACTGGTAAATCACTAATGGCATCAGGCAGCTTATTGTAGAAGCGTATACTTCTCCCCATAAAAGAGTTGCTTATTCTGTGGAGACGAGACACATGCACAGCAAGATTTTTTTGTTCCTTGTATTTGAAATCACAGTTAAAATATTGATTTCTTTGAATTTTTCTCTCATGGAGGTCCTTGGACTAAGATTGTAAATTGCCCTTATAGCCCTTTTTTTGTAATACAAATATTATATTTATTTCAGCGGAATTCCCCCAGGGAGGAAGTCCATATGACATAGCACTATGAAAATAACTAAACAAGGTGTGTAGTGTCAACATCAGTGAGCTGTCTCATTTTTTTCACTGCAAATGCTGCTGAACTTAATCTACTGGCCAATTTCTCGATATGTGGTCCCCAATGCAATTTTTTATCTACAGTAACTCCTAAAAATGTAGTAGAGTCCACAAGATCCATTTTTTTTACTGTTAAGTTGTCTATTGGTATTTGGTATCTACCTATACATATATACCTTACATTAGACATTGAAAATGAAATACATTTTAGTTTTGTTGCCAATTAGAAGCAGATTATTAACACTGAACTAGAGTACTACTTTTGAAATCATAGCCGATCAGTCTTATCATAGTATGTCAGTCTTGGTTTTCCCTGGTCCCTACATCCTTTTATATTCGCATTGTTTATCTGTTTCGTTAAACTTTCATGTACCATTCATTCTACATGACCGAACCAACGAAGCCCTTTTTCAACGACACTTTTTTCAGGCTTAACCTCTCTCTCATTTTAATATTAGGAAAACGGTCAGTAAAATTCACCTTTACACCGACACTTTTTTTCAGGCTTAACCTCTCTCTCATTTTAATATTAGGAAAACGGTCAGTATAATATCGAACTTATTAGATATCTATGTCATTATACTTATCTATTCTGCATGATACGCTTAAGGCATTGACTTAAGGTAACTAACGCATTTAACTTGAAAATAATTAATCCTGTATCCGCCTAAATAGCTTTCCGAATACCGCAATTTAAGTCCTTAAGAGATAGACATACGCGATTTCTAATTTTTCTAAAAAAAACTATAAATGAGGAGCAAATCCACCGTATTTTGTTTTGTTATAACTCAAAAGGTTTAGACAGCGTTGTCAATGAATGCTCTTAGTTGGCTAATTTTTTTCTGATAATCATCGTCATATTGAAACCAATTTACATAAAACCTCTACGATTAATCGTTTCTGTGGTCTAGTGGTCCGGTGTCGGAGTTGACCACATGAGGTCCCGGGTTCGATTCCTGGGTCGGGCAATTCAAAAATGTGTTTTTTTAGTTTTCTGATAAAAACAACGTTGCCCGGGATTTGGAAAGTGCCCGGTTGGCGACAGGCTTGCCACCTATCACGTTGTGGGACCAAGTATCTTCGGCTAGTCGTGGGTGCACTTGTTGTGCCTCTGCCTACCTCTTCGGGGATATGGACGTGAAGATACTTTTTTTACTCTACGATTTACACACTTAAACCTTAATCATAAATAGCTCTGTCTGTTGAGGAAAAGCGTATGAAATTGGTGTAATAGTTTGTGACTGTATCGTGCATAAACATACGCTGTACTACCTTTTTAAGTACTCTTATTTTTTTGCTATATTTTCTCACTTTTTAAACCTTCCCTGGACTTCACCAATTAATTCAAAACCAAAATTAACCAAATTATATATATATATATATATATATATATATATATATATATATATATATATATATATATATATATATATATATATATATATATATTATATACATATATATATATATATAGATAATATGGATTATAATTTTGTTGTTGCCTTCATTTTTGTGACAGTTTGTAATAAATAAACAAGCAGATGGGTCTCCTGATGGACTCCTGATGGATGAAGAGTCAACCATCGCCTATAGACACCAAAGATGTTAATGGTGCGTTACTATCTTGTAGCGAGTTCTAATGCCACATCCATAAGTTTACCGGCTACCCTACCTTCCAAACCGGAACACGACAGCGACAAGCACTGACGCTATTGCGGCAGAAATAGGCAAGGCGGTGGTACCAGACCCGGGTGAGACAATGCAGACAGAACTCTACCACCTAGTACATCTCAAATAAATATATTTTTTTAATTACCTAATCATTTAGACTTTATTTAAAAATACGAGTAAATACAGCCTAAAATTAGCTTTCAAAATGTAACTTGAAAATAAATAATAATTTATTTTTAAGCTGTACAATACAGATTTAAATAAATAAAATAAAACAGAAATGAACCGAATGAAGAAATTACCTAAAAATCTATTTGTGTAAAAATAATCTATACATATATATAATAAAATCGTAGGAAAGTCAAAACTGTACATTGAATATTTTTTTAAAAGAATACTTGGGCCGTGATGTCTATAATTAAACCGACTAACTAACCAACCTTACATTGTCAGACCACGCGCAATACAGGGTTTCATAGTTGCCCATTACAATATTTCGAACTAAGAAGAGGGTTTTTTCATTGTTTTATCTATATACATATAATAAAATTGTAGGAAAGCCAAAACCGTACATTGAATTTTTTTTTTTAAATAATACTTGGGGCGTGATCTACAATTGATATCGAAGCCAAAAATATAGTTTAAGAATTTTTGTCTCTTTGTCTGGTGTCTGTTTGTCTGTATGTATGCCCGGGGTAAACTCAAAAAGTACTGAATGGATTTTTTTTGAAGTATCAAATTTTGCATGAATATTACTAACAGGTCGGTTCAACATATAGGCTTATCACGCTTTCACCTACGGGGGAGGGGCTGTGCGGAGTAAACGAAGTCCGCGCGGACGAAGTCCCAGGCAACAGCTAGTATTATATAAACTTAACTTTTGCTACGCAGCGATATGCCGAAATTATAAGGGTTCCTTATAAACCAAGGAATCCTAAAAATTTCCCCATCCCGAAACATTGTTTACATTTTTTTTTCATAAATTCCAGAAATCCATTAAGACTATATAAAAACTCGGCGATCTTTCAAAGTTATCTTAAAAATTCGTTTCAGATTTGGACGAAACGTAAATACAACCTGAAGGTATAAATAAAAGATGTTTATTCAACCAAGCTGCGCAAATACAACCTTTTAAGATAAAAACCGAGAAAGGTTTTACGTAAAAGGCTGGTATTTTTTTCTTAAGATAATAGATTGGCATTTTAATATGTTCGAGTTGCCTCGGTGTAAGTTTAGCCTTAACGCGTCAGATCATGAGATTCCAGATTCGATTTCCAAGTCGCACAAAATACGAGCGGGCTTATCTATCTAGAAAATTTTGTGAAATGTCTGGTGTGTGGTGGTTACTTAGTGGGCTAACTTATATTTTTATATAATAGAACAACAAATGTATAAGATCTATTTTACATCATAAAAGCCATTTTATACTCGTAATTAACAAAGTCACTACGTCCTTTTGCTCACTCGGGTAAAAAGTAGCCTATGTCGTACCCTATAAAATCTTTTATCTTTCACTGAAAAGTTCCATCAAATATTTTGATAGAATTGTCCAGTGGTATATATTGTCCACTTGTCCAGCCATTCCAGATACTACCCCATACAAACAGAATGACAGACAGACAGAAATTTTAAAAATGGTTGCTTAGGTATAAGTATCATAAAAATAGCACACTGTACTTGAAAAAGCCTTGTTATTTTGAAATCACAGACAGGCACTCAATAATATTTATATGTATATAGTTTGGAGCTAATGCGTATAGGTGGGGGGCAGGTAGATAGTAGGTTAGACATAAAGGCTTAACGTAAAAAAATCCCAGCTTGATTTTGTTTTAGTGGCAATATAAGTAACAAGAGATTTACTAAAACGAGTAGACGTCAATATTTTCTGTCTTTTTTATTTCAAATTATAACAATGGGCATGTTCGTATCAAATGTCTAGACTCAGACATGTAACAAATTAACAATGGCTTACTAAAACATTTCCAGGACACTCGTTAGATATATTCCAATAATATAAAAGGACATAATAAAATGACGCCATATTACTTTTCAATTCAAGGCACCTTTTCATAATTCATATTTACATAATTCACAAAATATTTGTTCCCACCATTAATCAATGAACGCCTTAAAGAAAATGTAGCCATTCCTACAAGCAAAATGGCTATTTTTCACAAAAGTATCCTTTTTATGGCTCCTAAAATATTTAATAAATTGCAGTTGTTTAAGAAACATTTATTTAATTTATTATGTGAAAAATGGTATTACAGTACCAATGACTATTTGATGATAAAACTATATAATGACAATGACAAAAATATTATTCAAATACAAATTGGTAGAACATAATTTCTATTTCATATTGACATTTTTAAAAATAAATATTTTTGTAATTTCTTGACATTATATACATTTATATATTTTTTTTCAATACTATTTATTAATTTGAAATTTATGACTGTCTACTTTTTAATAATTTATTTAGGTATAAATGTAAAAATTAAACTTTTATTAGATTAGATTAAATTAGACTTTTAGAATTTTATTAGATTAGACTTAGAAAATTAGACTTTGAGTAAAAACATACTCTTAAATATTATATACGTAGGTCACACTATAAGTTTTGCGTAACTTAAAAAAAACAACATGTTATAACCAAAATATTATGTTTATTGCTTTTCAAAATGATCTCCTTTACATTTTTTCATGCGATCGAACCATTTTTTTAAAACAGGAGGACCACAGGCATCTGAAGGCATGTTTTCTACGTGCTGATAGAACACTATCACTGCCTCTTCGGAGTTGGTAAAAGTAAAACCTCTCATTAAATCTTTGATTTTGGGGAAAATACAGAAATCACAGGGTGTTAGGTCGGAGCTATGCGCAGGATGAGTGACGAGATGTACTTTTTCGGAAGCTAAAAATGACTTTGTTCTGTTGGCCGTGTGTGAAGAAGCATTATCATGGTGTAGGAGAATGCGGCCGTTGGGTCGTCTTTCGCGAACTTTTTCTAACACCCTGGGTGAAAAAATGATAGAATACCACTTGGCATTAACACTCTTTTGATCTTCAAGTGGAATTGTACAGATGGGACCCGTAGCTGAGAAAAAAAACGCGATCATTTTTTTACCAACTTTTCTCGCCTGTCTCACTTTTGTTGCCCTGTTCTCATTTTCAAATACCCACTCACAACATTGCTGTTTTTTTTTTCGGCTTTTAAACAATAAATCCACGTTTCGTCTCCTGTGACTATGTCATAAACAGCATTAGAATGTCCGTGGTCGTATTTCAGTAGCATCTGTAAGCACCATCCACGCGAGCCCGCTTCTGCTCCGCTGTAAGTTCATGAGGAATCCAACAACGACAAAATTTCCGAACTTTCAATTCTTCGTGTAAAGTTTTCTGAATTTGGCTCATACCAATCCCCAATATTCCTCGAATTGTCTCATAGGTAATCCGAGGGTTTTCTTAATTTAACCGCTTAACAGTAGCCACATTATTTTCGTTAACGGCAGTTGAAAACCGCCCTTCACGAAACTCGTCATGTAAAGAAACTCGACCTCTCTCAAATTCAGCAAACCAACGCCTCACGGTGCTTAAATAAGGCGTTTTTCTCCCAAAAGCATTTTGAAGACGAGCGGCACAGACTTGCGGAGAAAGAGAACTTTTAAAATCATAAAAAATCATCGCTCTAAAATCTTTCCGACTTAATTCCATTTTTGTTGCGTACGTAGAACTTTGATGTGTGATAAAAACAATCGACAAATCATTTCCCGCCAATTGTTTTTTTTATTACTAAGAAGGTCGCAACGTTTTAAAAATATAACATTCGAAATTCAAATAGTTCCAATTAGCTAGAAGTGCAAAAATTTTTGGTGTGCCCCATGTACTGCTACAATCTGTAGTCATAAATTTGCATGTCATTCATCTGGCAAAATAGGTTTAAGGACATCGATATATATTCAAAATCTTTTCCAACCCTGTTTTGTGCAAATAAAGTATATTTTGTATTTGTAATTCTGACAGTTTTTCTATAGGTTTTGACAATTAAAGATAGAAAGTATGTCCGAAAGAAACCGGTTTAACTTAGACAAATGTCGTTTTCACTGACAAGTCTAAGTAAGTTTCGTACACAGTCAGAAAGGCTAACTTACACAAGTAGTTCCTACTTACAAGTAACAAAATTAAACTTGAAAAAGGCAAAAGCTATCAGAAATAACGTAAGACAGCTGTCACTGTTTAACTTTCCTTTATTACAAAATATATATTGTACTTGTAGGATTCACAAAAACTTTAATCACGCAGCGGAGGGCCAAAGTAATTAAATTACAAAGCAAAAACCTTTAGCTACATGTATAGGATCTAATGCTTATTGTTCGAACATTTGAATAATTGTTTAAATTTAAAAAATAAACTAGTTGACTTGCCGACCATCCCTGAAATTTTCCGTCCATTTGAGCTATTTTATGCACATATCAGTTCAAAATATACTTAAGGATTTTGAGCACTAAATAATAGTTTTGTTGATTTTTGTGCTTGGAAAGTAAGCGTAATTATGTGATTTCATACATACACATATACATAAAGACATACTGACGTCATCGTAATAAATATAAAGGTGGTTAAACTGCATCAATCAACTTCCATTTCCTGTATTTCGGTAGAAGGATCGTTAGATCTTTGCCAAATTAAAATGGTCCGTCCTGGGAAGTGTGAATCCTTTGGAACAAAAAATAATTTTCAAAATAGATTCATGCGTTTTCGAGTAACCAATAAACATATGTAAAAAGATTCCGATTAATTGATAACCTCAAACCTTCAGATAAAAATTCAAAACTTTATCGTATAAACATAATATATAGGTACTTGAGAAGTTTCTGGGGATCTTCAAGAGAAGAGTGAACAGGTACCTTCTAGGGAAGCGCGTTCCATCTTAGGCCTTTCTTAGCTTACCATCAGGCGAAATCGAGGTCAAGCGCTTACCTTTCGATAGTAAATTTAAAAAAAAAGTTTAGATTTATTATTTATTTATTATTAAGAAGATAGATTGAAACTGAAAAGTCACTGAAGTGTTTTTAAGGCAAGTAGGGTAACCATGGATTTGTTTCACTATGTTTGCTGACATATTATTATGCTGATCAACCATTTTTTCTTGACTGCTGTCGTGCTTCAGCTTTAAGGGTAAGTTACTCGGTAAGTCGGAAGAATATAAGGCTTGACAAATTCGCGATGCAGATGTAGTATATTGTTATTTGCGACGCCAGGTGATTTATTAATGTCATTGATAGACAACGATTATTACATACTATTAGGGAAGCATCCAGTTTTATGTTACAACTTTTTTTATTTTTATTATTTTTTGTTCCAAAAATTATTATTATTGGTACAAACATACAATAATTAGTGATGTAATAATGTATACCTAACTATGGGGCTTTCTCAATATGTCTTTATGATGGATTGAACATTTATCAGAAATTTGTTGAAATTGTTGGATTTACATCATTTTATTGAAATCACATTATTATTTAAAATGTTATATATAAGATGTGATGCTAATACATAAAAAGCTGCGTGCGTCAACTACTAATATTATAAGTACCATCGTTTGGAAAGAGTTATTGATTTCTACTAAACAATTACATCTCAGCGACTAGACAGATTTGCAAATAAAATTTAATACACGGAAAAAGTATGAATTAATTTGAGACATAACTCTATTCCACTAAATTAATTCATAAGTTATATTATTTTGAAAATATTGCGCTTATTTCTCGGGATTCACAAAAATATTTAAATCATGCTGTGAGCCGTACACGCGGTTAGATTTTAATATGCTGTTTCGTTGTTTTTGATTTATGTCTTAATTAGCAGCCCATTCATTTATGAAACCCTATTTTCGTTTTACCACTGAAGCTTTCGAAGTACAAAAAATAATCTTGCAGATGGCTGCAGCGAAAATAAGAGTAGATTTTAAAAAAGTGTTAGTCATATTTATATGAGAAAATGTATGATTTGCTAGTACGAATCTAAAAGCGATGGTTATCTGGTTATCTATTTCATAATATGACACAAAACTACTTCCATTAACTTGTATATTTCATACATTCGGCCTTTTGCCCACGTCTTTGCTCACTTTTAAATTACATAGAATTAGGTTTCATTATCAAAGTTTTAATAATATAAAGTTATAATAAACTAGCTGACCCGGCAAACGTTGTTTTGCCTTACATATTAGGAATCTATAGCATACAAACAACGTGACACTTAATTTATATAAGTCTACGGCATTAAACTTTATATGGTGGTTAAGTATTCTTAAATTTTCTAATTTTCCGCGCAATTTTCTTAATATTTTCTTTTATAAGAACCTTCTCCTTACAATTACAAGCACAACAAAAAAAAAAATTACCGAAATTGGTCCAGCCATTCAGGCGTGATGTCGTGACCAAGGAAAATAGGGATTGATTTTTATATATATAAGATTATAGTAGCTGCTTATAAGATTATTTATAGCAAACAAATATTAAAAAAACATATGCTCTTTTTATTATACTAATTTCAATATTGTTATATTTAACTGAAAGCTTTTGCATTAATAAAATAGAACTAACAATTTTAAAACAGTTTCTGATGATTAAACCCTTATTAATTGACGAAAACTGCATACTTGGTATTTGCAAATAAATGATAGATGGAAAAATAATTAATGGTTTGCTTTTAAATTTGTTTATTTAACCACAAATAACTGGAACTCATTTTTCATTAAATTTCTATATATTTTTTGCATTTAGACCAAAATCGTATTAAATATTAGACCATAATCAGGGCTTGTATACAAATAGGTAATAGTAGTAAAGTCAGTAATAAGTTCGCTTTGCATAATAATGCAATTATCTTTACAATGTGTATAATAAATAAATAAATAGTTACGGGACAAATTACATTTGCTGATCTAACCCCAAAGTAAGCAAATTATTTGCTTATGTTATGGATGTTAGTCAACGATACTAATACATAAAAATACATATATAAATACTGGAATATATTCAATAAACACCCAAACCCGGAATTACAAACATTTATGCTTATGACACAAATGCTTGTCCCCGTCGGGATCGAGCCCGAGCCCCGTTGATTGCGTAGTCAGGGTCGCTAACCACTCGACCAACGGGGCGGTCTATAAATAAGAATAATAAGTGTACGTGTAAAAATAAAAAATGAAAACTATATAAACTTAGATGCACCTTTAAAGCTGTTGCACGATTAAATAATGTTATCTGTGACAAGTTATAAAACAGTTTACCGCTGAACGAAATTAAATGCAAATCCATTAAATGCTAATTGTGGCATAATTGAGAAAAACATTCTAACAATTGGACAAAATTTCACGCTTATTTAAATTAACTAAGATTAGTTTTATTAGAGATTAGTGACATAGCGAGAAAGCTTATAAATGTAAAAAAAAAGCAGTGACATTTTTAAAAAGTTTCGCCAACCAGATGTGAAATATTGAAACTATTTTGTACAGAAAACATGCACTAACGCTAAATTAAAGTTACATAATCAAAAACAAAATATTCTTTCCTTTTTCAAATTATTTATTTTTTTATATACAGATTTAATATACCTTTATTCAATTGGTAAATATGTGACGACGCGAGACAACGCCATGCCATTTGGCAACAAGGCGTACATTGCTTAAGGTTGTGATGAGCGCCACATTACCACACGCTATTTGGTAAATATAGTAACA
Source organism: Apodemia mormo (assembly GCA_036924255.1). Classification (NCBI taxonomy): domain Eukaryota; kingdom Metazoa; phylum Arthropoda; class Insecta; order Lepidoptera; family Riodinidae; genus Apodemia; species Apodemia mormo. Next base: position 3,588,290 of record JAUPFN010000004.1, read on the forward strand.
GGGATCCACCCATTTCATCACCTAAAACCTCGTCAATCGTGGTGACAAGGTTTTAGGTGGTGGTGATGAAGCGTGACTCATTTACCCCGGGATGGGGTAAATGAGTTATTAAAGTTTATTTCGGGTCTATTCTCATAAATCAACATATCAGTAGCAGCGTTGAGTCTGGTAGTGTTGACACTCCCATGTTATCGAACAAATAAGTCAGTCCCGGTTATTGCCATAGAATGGAATGGATTGGAGTGGAGTGGAGTGGAGTGGAGTGGAGTGGGTGGAGTGGATGGAGTGGAGTGGAGAGAAGAGGAGTGGAGTGAAGTGGAGTGAAGTGGAGTGAAGTGGAGTGGAGTGGAGTGGAGTGGAGTTGAGTGGAGTGGAGTGGAGTGGAGTGGAGTGGAGTGGAGTGGAGTGGAGTGGAGTGGAGTGGAGTGGAGTGGAGTGGAGTGGAGTGGAGTGGAGTGGAGTGGAGTGGAGTGGAGTGGAATGGAGTGGAGTTGAGTGGAGCGGAGCGGAGCGGAGTGGAGTGGGGAGGGGTGGGGTGGGGTGGGGTGGAGTGGAGTGGAGTGGAGCGGAATGGAATGGAATGGAATATTTTTTATTTGCATGAAAATGGGTTACATATAAATAGGTCTTACATTTTTTTACGGTCGCCATAATCTACCGGCAATGCCAGTGTGCAAATATTATCTACTTAATTAAAATTTATGCTCATGAATTATCTTTACAATTAATTAAACTCATAAAATCAATATAAAAATGTCCAATTAAATATTGTATATTAATAATAACAACTAAATATCATCGTAAATCTAAACATCAGCTACCGTAATCATATTTATTTTTAATTATTTATCGGTTTTTTATTTTATTTATGTCTGGAAAAATATGGTGACTTACAATAATTTAGCTGACGCTTAAGCCCCGTTTTCACTTTGATTAGTGCTAGTGCGAGTATTAAATGCAGGTGCTTAGTATTAAGCAAAAAATACGTGAAGATAGCTGTTGATTAGCGCGAGTGATTAGTATTCGGCGTAGTAAAAGTGAATAGACGCAAATTACTAATCACTCACACTAATCAACGGCTGTCTTCACGTATTTTTTGCTTAATACTAAGCACCTGCATTAAACAGTCGCACTCGCACTAAAAAAAAAGAAAAAAGTATCTTCACGCCCATATCCCCGAAGGGGTAGGCAGAGATACAACAAGTGCACCCACGATTAGCTGAAGATACTTGGTCCCACAATGTGATAGGTGGCCAGCCTATCGCCAACCGGGCACTTTCCGATCCCGGGCAACTTTGTGTTTTCTCAGAAAACTGAAAAAAAACACTTTTTTATGTGCCCGACCTGGGACTCGAACCCGGGACCTCACGTGGTCAACGCCTACGCTGAACCACTAGACCACAAAGGCGACTCGCACTAATCAATGTAAAAACGGGGCTGTACCAGAATCCACGTTATTTTGTCCCTGTATTGAACTAAAAACATGGTGAGCGTACTAAGTTCTCTCGACTAGATATAGCAACGCGATACAGATAGAAAATACATTCTACTTCAACGGCGCGACGCCACGTGCGGCCTTCGCCTCCACGTTTTAATTCCGACACGTTTATATCGTATAAACATGTTATATAAAGGGTTGCTTTTATGATAATGATTGCTTTATATAACGAAAAAGAGTGTGTTTAAGTGCGCACGTACGAAGTTATACTCCTTTGGTATAATAAAACAATGAATAGATTATACTTATTTGTATCTTTATAAAAAGGATGAAATATAATGACCACCAAAAAATTTGCAGCCATAAACTGCCTTACTAAAAAATGTATAATAAGCACAAAAAAATTAAATCTGTAGCAAAAATATAATAACTTAAATTACAATCTTTTAGCTATTTAAGTCATGCCTGCGCTTCAAAATGTATTCAAAACCCAAAATTATTAAACAATCACCAAATTTTAATAAGCAAATTTTTGTGCTATTACTCCCTAAATATATCACTACTAGCCGACCCGCGCAGTTTCGCCCGCGAGTAAATTAATATGTCGTCAAGATAGCTTTTCATACAAATTTCATCCCCTTTTTCAACTCTTCAAGGGTTGATTTTTGAAAAAAAAAATTAGCCTATATTTGACCTCGGCTCAACTACTTTCATGCTAAATTTCAGGAAAATCGGTCCAGCGGCTTAGCCGTGAAAGCGTAACAGACAGACAGACAGACTTTCGCATTTTTAATATTAGTATGGAAGTATGGGTATTTGCTTTAAAATGAACCACCACCTGTCTGTTTAAAATATCCGCACACACACCGCACGCGCTGCGACTGAATCTTCATTAATATTTTAAAATTACATAAAGGAACGCAAAACAACGTAATGATTGTATACTCCTCGGACGCCTTATCAAATTTTCAGTTTATTTTTAAATAACGTGTTATATTTCTTAATTTAAATAAATGATTTAAAAATAATATCTTTTTTGTAGCCGTTATTCTATATATTAATACGTAAAGGGAAAACTTTGGACTCCTTTTTAAGACAATTGCACGAACGGCGGAGTATGATATTAAGTTTACATCGCGGAAGAGTGCAGAAACCTAATAAATCTATACATATCATAAAATCGTAGGAAAGTCAAAACTGTACATTGAATATTTTTTTAAAATAATACTTGGGGCGTGATCTACAATCGATATCGGATCCAAAAATATAGTTTTTAGAATTTTTGTCTGTTTTTCTGTATGTCTGTTTGTCTGTATGTATGTCCGGGGTAAACTCAAAAAGTACTGCATGGATTTATTTCAAATTTTACATGAATATTACTAATAGGTCGGATCAACATATAGGCTACATATCACGCTATCACCTACGGGGGAGGAGCAGTGCGGAATAAACGAAGTCCGCGCGGACGAAGTCGCTGGCAACAGCTAGTTTTAAATAAAATGCATTAGAAATACATTAAATTAATAAAAATAAACATTACACACACTACATTCATATGACGTACATGATATACACACATGCATAGATACTATTTTCTCCATGAAACTGTATTAATTATTATATCTGGAGGCAGCACTTCTAATACCTACTTGAAATATAATTTTAAATACAGCTGTCATCTTCTGAGGTATTTCCCTCTCTTTCTAACACAGCTGAACAAAAAGAGATGGGGAGACCTCATAGATAGAGATGTAACGTAAATATGTGTTTCAAGTGATTAATACGAGTGCTAGCTCCACCTATATCTAATACTTCATGATTTTCTCATGTATTTTCTTTACGGATGTCAGTTGTCAAACTTAAAAGAGATTTTACCGTATAGTCTGTGGTCGAATTTCGGCCATAGGCCATCGTTAGTTTTATTTAGAGCTCTAAAAAGATCAGACTAGTAAGCGTTGGTTCTATACTACCAACGCTTTATAATTTTTGGGATCAAGGAATTCGTTTATAATTTTTCAGTAAACAATTATTTATCTATATCCGTTTACTTTTATAGGAAAAAAATAATGCGGTAAAATTTTTGGTGATTGTTTACTGTTTCTGGGTTATTTAGAGACTATTTCAGATATACTTTCTTTGTGTAAGTTAATCTATACATATAATAAAATCGCAGGAAAGTCAAAACTGTACATTGAATTTTTTTTTTAAAGAATACTTGGGGCGTGATCTACAATCGATATCGAAGCCAAAAACACAGTTTGTAGAATTTTTGTCTGTTTGTTTGTTTATCTGTGTGTCTGTATGTATGTCCGGGGTAAACTTAAAAAGTACTGAATGGATTTACTTCAAATTTTGCATGTATATTACTGACAGGTCGGGTCAACATATAGGCTACATATTATCATGCTGGGGAGAAGCTGTGCGGAGTAAACGAAGTCCGCGTGGACGAAGTCGCTGGCAACAGTTAATAGGCTATAAATTTAATGATTATAATTTCGTACTAAAATGGGGATTAAATTCTGGTAATTACTTACTTTATAATAAGTGTCTAGTATTTTTTTTTGTTGCTTTATATTTTATTATATCTGATGATTGCTTAAACATAAGCCTTTATAAAACACATACTGTGTTGAATTAATGAAAAAACGGAATAAATATCTTGAATATAGGTACCTGTCACATTTTTCAATTATTTTTTCTACACTACAACTACATTTAACTTAATTGAAAGTTATTATTAATTATGAAGGAAAAAATCAAATATTTAACGTGGTCACTTAAGTTTGTTAAAACCTTCGTTTGGAGTGGTTTTTAATGACAGATTTCTTCAATATATATTGGTATAAAACAAAGTCACTTTCCCCTGTCTCTCCCTTTGTATGCTTTGTTTTTTAAACAACGAATTTTGATGCGGTTTTTTTAATAGATAGAGTGATTTTTAATAGATAGATAGAGTAGAGGAATACTGTTATAAATATATTTAGCAAAACAACGTTTACTGGGTCAGCTAGTTGTCCTATAAAACTGTTCTTAATTTCTCGCAGTTTCCGCTACGTTTGTAGATAAGGAAGTTACTGATTTTGCCCCGATTTTTGAAAATTGGCCGAAAACAGATCTCCACGTTTTGAAGTCCTGAAAACCTTTTCTGACTATTTTTAACGATGACGTCAGTATGTCTATATGTATGAATGTGTGTATGTGTATATATATACACATCCCATAACTTTTGAAGGGCTCGACCGGTTGAAATATGATTGATCACATTCTACTGGATTCCGCTTAACTTTTCTAAAACTTTAAATCAATTCGACCCAGAAGTTCAATCTGTTTACCCTGCAAGGAAACCGGCTTAATGATACTTATTTTATGATTGAATTAAAATTGATGATTAAAATATCCTCTCTTCCTTCATCCTTGTTTAACTGATGCATTAATTAAAGTGTAAACGAGATAACAATATTAGTAGTAATTAAAGGGTAACAATTTGCTGTATAAGTAATTACGACACTAAAATCTTAATAGGTGTCTCTTAACATGGCGTCATTATGGCGATTTATCTCTTTACATAGCTTGAAAGTGGAAAATTATCGAGAATGAGGACACGTCGACAATCGACTCGACTGGTACTTGGGTATTGGACTTCAAGGACCGATTAATTATTCAGTAACACTAGATGTAAATTTTATCTGTCGAACATGGTCTAATTAAATAAATAAATATTCACGGGACAAATTACATTTACTGATCTAAACCCAAAGTAAGCAAATTATTTGCTTGTGTTATGGGTAGTCAACGATACTAATACATAGAAATACATATATAAATACTTTTACATACATAATAAATACCCAAACCCGTAAATACAAACATTTATGCTCATCACACACGTCACACAACGTCCCCGACGTTTGCGTAGTCTTTGCAGTTGCAGGATCGCTAACCACTCGACTAACGGGCGATCAATTATGTCCGATATTTTATGTAGAGTGAATATTTTGCCAGTTTCTTTAAAATTATGAGATAGTACAAAAACAGGTGGACAGCTCTTGATGGAAAGAGACAATGATCACCTATAGACATCAAAGATTTTAATGGTCCATAACTATACGTGTAGCGAGGTCTTATTGCTATTTGCATAAGTTTACCGACTACCTTACCCTACAAACCGGAACACAATAATGACAAGGATTGGCGCTATTGCGACAGGAATAGGTAAGGCGTTGGTACCCATTACTGGGCGACAGGTTTGGGGCCATCCATAAATTACGTCACACGAATTTCATGATTTTTCTTCGTCACAGCTGGTCACATTTGTGACTATTGTGACTATCACACTAGGTAGAGGGGTACCTAGTGTGATGTTACATATTTTACAATTTCACATTGGAATAATAATCTCATTCGATTATTTTTTTAAATTTAGTGTTGTCATACTTAGATATAAAATATTATATTTTGGAAAAATGTCATGTTAAAATATTTTGGACCTCTCTCTACCCCTCACACAATGTCACATTTAGTCGGCTCTCGCCCTCCCCCTTAACATGTGACTTAATTTATGGATGGCCCCTTTTGAATCTCTGCCACCTAGAAGCCACGATAGAAGTGACTCGCGTAGCCAGTCGTTAGCTTCTTACGAACTGCCTGGCAGAATGGCAGATGATCTATTCTTCAAAGGGGGTCCGGATCAGTACGAAATATGTAACCATTTTGTGTGTGTGTGTGTGTCACTATAATTATCGTCATTACTTGCGTGTAGAGTTGCAATGTCGTGCCCAGCCTACTTAAATTAATAACATGTTATACGTCGCACGTGATAGAAAAGAGGTTAAACCAGTAAGAAGAATTTATATTTCGTTTATTCTATGCCACTTTAATTGTATGACAAATGTTTACCCGTTGCTTCGCGTCCAGTATTTGACAAAATTTAATGTGACTAATGATTAAATACGTCAATCATGATTAATGACTAATTAGCTTAGACCATTGGCATGTATACTACACGTCATTGGTTTAGACAGGTTAGCTTACACCAAAATGTTTAAATCATTTTAAGTCACTAAATAGCATTTTCTAGCACTAAAAAGCATTTTCACGAAAGTACGAAAATGCTTAAATGCATTTAATCCCTTAAACATGTTTAGCAAATGTGAAAGCGCCTTAAATGCTGTCACTTTAAACGTATTTAGTGACTTAAAATGATTTAAGGATTTTGGTGCAAGCCGCCCTTAATGTTGAATAATAAGATTTAGATTAATTTAAATTGTCATTTGATAATTTATGAAATTTCGGAAGATTGTTCTACTAGCGCACTCTCTGCATTCGCCACCCACACTTGCTTCCTTGCAATGGCTCTTTATCAAATGTATCAATCAAAAAGCCATGATTGAAAGTAATGATGAAATGGTTTTCGATGCTTTAGTCATGATTACGAATAAAATATATTCAGTCATGACTAAATTATTCATGATTAAATTAGTCAGATTTGGTCGATTAATTGAAAAAATTAATTGATTTGTGCAACACTGTTCGCTTCAAATAAACAAGATATAAATTTTTCTTATAAGTCGAACCTTTCTATTTTTTTAACTTTTTTAAAAAAAAGCATAAAAGGTATCATCACGCCCGGACAAGGAAATTGTGAGATAGGCAGAGTCAACCGAACGTGTATAGTATTTCCGTTTCACCACGATTCACTGTTATAATGACTGTTGAGTAGTGATCCCTATCGCCGCATTATACCAACCTAATAACGATAATCGACTATTTTAGCGATAATTGGAACTCAGGCTTTACCCACTATCCGAGGCACGGGAGTTGTACCACACTAACTACGAGACTCTTACATTTTGGATGTTCGAACTCAGTAACACTTTTGTCCGGCCCGGGGATTGAACCCCGGACCTCATGATCTGAGCCATATAGGCTTTCCCTAGACCACGAGGCAGTGCCTTTCTGTATGTTATATTACAAACTGGTTGGTTTGGCATCACCGCTTGTCGTAATAGCGTCAGAGCTTATCACTTTAGAAAGATAGGTAGCCGGTTACCTTGTGCTTATATCTTGCTTAACATCATCGTCACATAGATGGCTACAGACTATAAACTTCTTTGGTGTCTACTGCTTATACCAACTGCTTTATCGTTAAGTTACGTTTACGGCTCATAGATTAGCTATATAGCTATATATGGTAGATTTCTGCAACGTCCTGTCCGGTTCTACCAGCGTAGTACCCCGCTTTGCCATTCCTGCCGCAAAGCGTCAATGCTTATCTATGTCTGGTTCCGGCTTGGAGGGTAAGGTAAACTTTTGCGTGTGGAATTTACACTCCGAAAACAAATCTCTGAGTGCTAAGTGTGAGTTTTTCTTTTCTCATTCGATCGTGAGCGCGTTTGAAGTTTACTAGGAATTTGTATGTGATTTGTACAGCGCCACCTAGTGGTAAACGTGAGAAACCAGTTTACCTCTAGGTGGCGCTGTACAAATCACATACAAATTTCTAGTAAACTCGAAACGCGCTCACGATCGAATGCGAAAAGAAAAACACAAACTTAGCACACAAATATCTAAAGACAATGATTTTCAAACTCAATAACACTATTTCTTAAGAATTTAATTTTTAAAAATAATTAACTATTTTCCCCGTGTTGGATCTGGGCTCCTTTGAAGAATAAACCAACTGCTGTTCTGCCAGGCAGGTCTTAAAAGGCGACCGATTGACTATGCGAGTCACTACCATCGTGGCTACTATGTGGTAGAGTTCTGCATTGTCTCACCTGGGTCTGGTACCACCGCCTTAATAGCCTATTCCTACCGTATAATAGCCTATTCCTGCCGTAATAGCGTCAGTGCTTGTCGCTGTCGTGTTCCGGTTTAGAGGTTAAAGTATCCGGGAAGTTTATGTATGTGGCATTAGACCTCGCCACAAGATAGCAAAGCATATTTGGTGTCTATAGGCGATGGTTGACTCTTTTCATCAGAAGACCCATCTGCTTGTTTGCTATCTTATGATATAAAAAAACACTCCATCCATTTTCATCCTGAGATTTATCTGCTTCTTTGATTTTCGTATTCTAAATAACAGTTCCTAATTACATAAAAAATATTGAAATTCAAAAATTGAGCCAATGAATCGAAATAAACCGAAATAATTTTATAATCATTGCGCTTTGCCCATGAGGCTGTTACTTATAGCTGTGCCTACATTGCGTAACGCTTACTTCCGTAGACATAATGGACGGATCGCATTCTAAATTATATTTTTTGTTTCAGGAGATAGACATGATAAGTCAAATGGACAGCCAAGAATTTGAACCAGTAGGCCCGTTCGACATACAATTCCCGTACTGGCCACCTCAAACCTTTCCGGTAGTTTATAAGAAAATAATCTATAAGAACAAGTCAAATTTTAATCCTTACTCCCCCAAACTGGATATAAAACCAGAGCCTGATATAGATTTTAATGCCAAGAAAGGCGTATTAAGTGAATCGGTAATCAAAAATGAGAGCAGCAGTAAGGCAAAAGATCTTTTCGCGCTGACACCTGTGGATCTAGGATACTTTGAACCTGCTACTACAGAAAAAAATCAAAGTAAGTTTAGTATTATCTTCAAGATAAGGTGACAACGGTTTTCGTCAATTCAAGTATAATTCCGAACACGCATAAACTCATACACTCACACAATATACACAGAAGTGTCTCCCTTTTTTTACATCATAAGATATCAAACAAGCAGATGGGTCTCCAGGAAAGAGTCAACTATCGCCTATAGACACCAAAGACGGTAATGGTGCGTTGCTATCTTGTGGCGAGGTCTAATGCCACATGCATAAGTTTACCGGGTACCTTACCCTCCAAACCGGAACACGACAGCGACAAGCACTGACACTATTGCGGCAGGAATAGGTAAGTCGGTGGTACCAGACCCGGGCGAGACAATGCAGAACTCTACCATCTAGTAGCCACGATGGTAGTGACTCGATAGCCAATCGGTCGCCTTTTACAACCTGTCTGGCAGAACGGCAGTTGGAGGAGGCCGGGACCAACACGGCGTCGTACTCCGCTTTGCCATTCTTGCCGCAAAGCGTCAATGCTTGTATCGGCTTGGGGGGTAAGGTAGCAGGTAAACTTTTGCGTGTGGAATTTACACCCCGCTAACAAATCACACTACATTCATGTGACATACACGATAAGACATACACATGTATCCATACTAATATTATAAATGTGAAAGTCTGTCTGTCTGTTATGCTTTCACGGCTAAACCGCTGGACCGATTTGGCAATGTTTGGCATGAAAGTAGCTGAAGAGCCGCGGTCAAACATAGGCTATTTTTTTTTTTCAAAAATCAACTTTTAAGGGGTTAAAATAGGGGATGAAATTTGTATGAAAAGCTATCTTAACGACATGCTAATCTACTCGCGGGCGAAGCTGCGCGAGTCAGCTAGTAATGTAATATTTCCTTTACGGCTAAAGTCAGTTGTCAAATTTAAAAAGATTTTATTGTTTAATCTGTGGTCGATTTTCGGCCGTAGTCGATCGCTTTTAATATATTAATACGTGAAGCAAAAAGTTTGTACCCGTTTTAATTTAATTGCGTTAACGGTGGAGTAAGAAATTCGGCACACTTAAAGTTTACACTAAGGAGGAGTGCAGAAACTTAATATTTTTAAATAAAATGCATTATAAATATATTAAATTAATAAAAATAAACTATCGCTAGTATTAATTATTTTGATAATTCTTTAATCAATTTTGTTACTTTTTTTAGTATAACATGGTCTTATGAACCACTGAAATAATTCCAGTAGGTAAACCAAGGTTCAGCTGGTTGAGCAACCCAGGCTGGGTCGCTATTACACTACGGAAAATTATTAAAATAGATTTTCAAGCTTTGTCTGCGTTTAAGTCTTTTTGCGCTCATAATTTTTACGATGCTCTACTAATACTTAAATGTCTCAGAAAACACAAACCTGATTGCTACAATACAAAACGTTTTGTGATCTTTGAAACTCTAACTTTAATAAGGTTATTATCATTGTCTTTAAGTACCACAAATTATAATGTCCGAAGAAATTGGGTAAACCCAAGAAACTTATATACGATAACTGGAATTACTACAAAGCAATATTTGAAAAATAAAAATGTACATTATTCCTTGACAAATAAAGTTGACATTTGTTTCTTACTTAACACAGGGGAAAAACGTTCTGAGCAAGACAATGACAAGAGTGGATGTTGTCCCTTTCTTGCAATTGCCAGTGTAAATAAAACTTTCTAAATGGTAGATTTTTATATATTCGGTAATCGTTAAATCCTTTTTATTCATACAGGTCGATAAATAAATTAGCATTAAATGTATTGTACTTAAGATAGTGAGTTCTAAAATGTGTTTATTTTAATTATTACATAATTACTTATGCAAAGCAAAAAATGTTTCTCAAATTAGTAGAATTACTTAATAGTAATTTGAAAACTACGCATGGCCGCACTTATATATGGCGATTGGCGCTTTATATAATAGAATGAGACACACTCCACTCATGTCGTGATAGTCTTCGGAACGATTTTGAAGCGAGTGTGAATATTCCGAGTAGAATGTTACTTCCTTGGGTAAACCTTAAGCCATAAATTTCAAACTGAAGACAGGGAAATACTATACAGAGCATCGAAAATTTTTAGTTCGAAAGTTAAATCAAAGAAACTAGTCGAAAACCTAGGAATAGTAACGGTTTAAAGATTAACGATATCCCGGCGGCGCCCATGACCCAGATGTGCACTTAAATCGGTTCAAAGCAAATGTGAAATCTTTTAATCCGAATCACTTTGCCTACAAAAATAGTCTTTCGACTGCCTGGATTTTTTTAATAAATCTTCGGGCCACCTTGGAAGAATAAATGATTTGCCTTTCCGCCAGGCAGTTGTATGTTTATGTTATTAAAATGTAATGCAGCATACAGTATTTCGACCTGACAAAAAAATAATATGGACAAAGTATGAGCGCACTTCATAAAAAAATCTATCTAAGATACGCCGTGTTGATCCGGGCTTCTTTGAAAAATAGACCAACTGTCGATCTGCCAGGCAGGTCGTAAAAGGCGACCGATTGGTTATACGTGACACTATCATCGTGACTACTTGGTAGTAGATTTTCGTAACGACTTTCCCGGGTATTAGGTGCCACCGCCTTACCTATTCCTGCCGCAATAGAGTCAGTGCTTGTTATTGTCATGTTCCGGTTTTTGAGGATAAGATAGCCAGTAGACTTATGCAGGCAACGAACCTTTAACATCTTTGGTGCCTATGAGCGATGTCTTCTCTTTCCACGAGAAGAGCCATTTGCTTGAATGCTATCTTTCAACAAAAAAAAACCTCTTTTTTTCTGTTGGCAAAGAATAATTGTCGCTTATAGACACCAAAGATGTTAATAGTGTGTTGCCTCTCCAATGGCGGAGATATCACATGCAGGAGATATTACCTTACCCTTCAAAAATGTAAGTAAAAGAAATTTGTCATCGGAACAAGACTTATTCAGTATCTTCACGCCCGTATCCCCGAAGAAGTAGGCAGAATTAGCCGAAGGTATTTAGTCCCACACTTTGATAGGTGGCAAGCCTATCGCCAACCGGATATTTATCCAATAACGGGCAACGTTATTTTTATCAGAAAACTAAAAAAAACACATTTTAAAATTGCCGAGCCCTCGAGTGATATACACCGACACCGGAGGACTAGACCACAGAGGCGATAACGAGAATAGGCGAAGCCTTACATATTCTTGGCGCAATGTCATCAGTCCTTATCACAGTCAGGTCCCAATTAAAGGTAAGGTAGCTGGTGAACTTATTCTAGTGGCATTACATCATTTACAGATACAGATAGCAACCCAGCATTAATATTTTTGGTGTCTATAGGTGGCGGTTATCTTTTTATATCAGGAGAGCCATTTGCTAGTTAATTATGATAGATATCTAAAAAAAATGCAGTAACAGATGGATTGTACGATATAGAAGGCTGTTTGCTTAACATTTATCTATTCAATTATTGAACATAAATTTGTTTAATTTTGTTTAGCCCAGATCATAAGATATCGTTTACTAGGTCAGAATGTCGTTAGATTTTCTATCTAGGTAAATCTTGGTATCAGTCTGAAGTCAGATAACATTGTCGTGCCACGAAAAAGCACGTAAAGCTTATAACTTATAACAGGTGTAAAAGAAAGCTTTTGTTGTGAACAACTTTAAGTTGGATCCAGTAAATATTAAAAATAGTTTTTAAAATCCTAAAGTGCATGCCTAAAAAATATTTATCGTAATTATCTTTATAAGAGGGATTCAAACTTAATTTAAACGAAATATATGGAATCAATTATTTGATTGCCATAAACAAAACCTAAAAATTAAATAAAAAATTCAAGGTAGCATGGCCTTTGATCATAGCCTACGTCGTGGGATATCTATACATCTATACATATAATAAAATCGTAGGAAAGTCAAAACTGTACATTGAATATTTTTTTAAAAGAATACTTGGGGCGTGATCTATAATCGATATCGAAGCCAAAAATATAGTTTTTAGAATTTTTGTCTGTTTGTCTGTTTATCTGTTTGTCTGTTTGTCTGTATGTATGTCCGGGGTAAACTCAAAAAGTACTACATGGATTTACTTAAAAACTAATAGGTCGGGTGTTGACCCGTATATGTTGATATAGGCTACATATCACGCTAACACAGGAGCAGTGCGGAGTAAACGAAGTTCGCGCGGACGAAGTCGCTGGCAACAGCTAGTATAATATATAGCCAGAATATACATATTAGTCACTGCGAAAAAGTAGTAAAATACAAATTTTGAAAATATTTTTTAGGGTACCTCCTATATACGTAAAATGGGGTTACTCAAATATAATCCAATTTCAACAATATTACATACGTACATGTTAAACTGACAAAATTAATACGACAGCAAACCATACACAATAGAAAAATGTGGTTAATTTACCTATTGTGTATGTTTTTATTCTGTATCCTACCACGCATGAAAGTGTCCATAAATATAAAGAGGAATCTTGGGAATGACTTCTACCACAATAAACGAGGAGTGATTTCTTATTTGCGACGCGCATAATATTACATTGAAATATAGTCTAGTCAACAAGTGCCTTTTTGGTCAACTTTTTTCAGCAGTCTCCGAAAATTATGATTGAGGTGTCATTCGATTCGGAATGGCATCTAGATAGTTTTCGAAAAACAATGAAGTTCCGCAAATAAAAATTACAAAAGTTATTAACAATTAACTAAAAAAAAGAGGGGGTTTAGTTTTTTGCAAATATCTCATAAACTAATAAAGATTTTTCAAATTTGAAAAAAGATTCAGAAAGAGGAGGAAATTTCCTAAAAAAAATTCCGACTCCCGGAATTGTAGGACTAATATTTATAATTTCCCAGAGGGTTGAAAATACGCCCGAAAACGGGTACTCCGGCTTGTGCAAGCCACGCCTCCTTCGGACCTTTAATGAATAAATATTATTTAAACTTATTAAATATGAAAATTAAAATTTGAAAAAATTCAGGTGCTTACAGGATAGATCAATAAACAATAATCCGTGGTCAAAAAATTTTTATCGCGATTTTTCAATAAGTTATCCATTAATTAATTAACAATTTTTTATAGCACGAACATTAACATTGCAAGTGCGATAATTGTTAAACTATTAATCTAGGAATTTTTTTCTTTCGTGGAGCTATATTTCAAAGGTCTTAGAATAGATTCCCGTTGGAAAAATTAAAAAATTGTAAATTTTCATTTTGTAATTAACAATTTACTAAGGTGAAAAATTATAAATCTTTATTAAACATTGAAAAATCTTTTTTTTCATAATATTATTATTGATCCGTTTTCTTATGATCAGAAGCTACTAAAAAATGTTTTTTTATAATTTTTATCTCCTATTGTTTAAAAAATTGTTATAAACAAATGCGTTGTTTATGAGATAATTTAAACTTTTTTTTCGATAACATAATCTTTGAGGATAATTATGATTTTTTTAAAAAAACCGTTTCTTAAAATTTTTTTTTTATTGCTGAAAAACGCATTTGTTGATTAACAATTATTTTCTCCCACTTCTAATTAACATTAAGGAACCATTTTTTTAAATCATTATTTTTCTTTTTGATAAAAAAAAAATATTTAATTTTTCATTGTTTATGTAATAAACGGTTTTTTTTAAAAAGAAACGGTATTTTTAAAAAAAAATCATAATTATAATCAAAGATTATGTTATCGAAAAAAAATTATCGAAAACATTGAAAAAAATTTTTTTTCATAATATTATTATTGATCCGTTTTCTTATGATCAGAAGCTACTAAAAAATGTTTGTTTATAATTTTTATCTCCTATTGTTTAAAAAATTGTTATAAACAAATTCGTTGTTTATGAGATAATTTAAAATTTTTTTTTTCGATAACATAATCTTTGAGGATAATTATGATTTTTAAAAAAAAACCGTTTCTTAAATTTTTTTTTATTGCTGAAAAACTCATTTGTTGATTAACAATTATTTTCGCCCACTTCTAATTAACATTAAGGAACCATTTTTTTTAAATCATTATTTATTTTTCTTTTTGATATAAAAAAAATTATTTAATTTTTCATTGTTTATGTAATAAACGGTTTTTTTAAAAAGAAACGGTATTTTTTAAAAAATCATAATTATCATCAAAGATTATGTTATCGAAAAAAAATTTTAAATTATCTCATAAACAACGCATTTGTTTATAACAATTTTTTAAACAATAGGAGATAAAAATTATAAAAAAACATTTTTTAGTAGCTTCTGATCATAAGAAAACGGATCAATAATAATATTATGAAAAAAAAGATTTTTCAATGTTTAATAAAGATTTATAATTTTTCACCTTAGTAAATTGTTAATTACAAAATGAAAATTTACAATATTTTAATTTTTCCAACGGGAATCTATTCTTAGACCTTTGAAATATAGCTCCACGAAAGAAAAAAATTCCTAGATTAATAGTTTAACAATTATCGCACTTGCAATGTTAATGTTCGTGCTATAAAAAATTGTTAATTAATTAATGGATAACTTATTGAAAAATCGCGATAAAAATTTTTTGACCACGGATTATTGTTTATTGATCTATCCTGTAGGCACCTGAATTTTTTCAAATTTTAATTTTCATATTTAATAAGTTTAAATAATATTTATTCATTAAAGGTCCGAAGGAGGCGTGGCTTGCACAAGCCGGAGTACCCGTTTTCGGGCGTATTTTCAACCCTCTGGGAAAATTATAAATATTAGTCCTAAAATTCCGGGAGTCAGAACTTTTTTTAGGAAATTTCCTCCTCTTTCTGAATCTTTTTTCAAATTTGAAAAATCTTTATTAGTTTATGAGATATTTGCAAAAAACTAAACCCACCTCTTTTTTTTTTAGTTAATTGTTAATAACTTTTGTAATTTTTATTTGCGGAACTTCATTGTTTTTCGAAAACTATCTAGATGCCATTCCGAATCGAATGACACCTCAATCATAATTTTCGGAGACTGCTGAAAAAAGTTGACCAAAAAGGCACTTGTTGACTAGACTAATAGAATATTAGGTTAATATTACAGCCATATACAAAGAGCTGCTAACAGTTATAAGCCGTGTATAATTTTGTATATGGCTTTTCCTAGTCCAGTGCAAGTAGTATAAGTCATGTATAATATTGACGTACACGGTGTATATGGATGGATAAATCATTGATATATTAATAGTAAATGTCTTAACAATCGTATTATAAATGGAATAAATGAGGTAGATGTGATTTTAACTTTTAAGTGATCCTTTTATACATTGCTTTCACTAGCCTTTATACAATGTGACAGATGAATCAAACTTTTAAAAGTTCCGAACATTATTTAGTTACAAAATTGTTAGTTACCTCATTGTGAAAACCCATCTGGTCTACAAAAACATGTGTTTGGCCTAGTTTGAGTTATATTTCATGGCGGATTCACCCTCGCAAATACGAACAAATATTGCGTCGTTCGCGCTCAATTTAAATTGTGCTTACTTCGCACATCCTAGACCGTAGTCCCACGAACAAACTTTTTTTTATTAATAACTACTTAACTTTTTTTATTAATAACTAATTTCTATCTTCGAAAAATCTCGGCTCGGGTAACTAATAAAGATAGATAAGAAGAAAAGTTTAGAGTGTCGGAATAAGAAAAGTTTCCAATTTACTCGAAGGATAATGTTACCTTTGAATAACAATAATAAAATTAACAAGCTGTTGTGAGAAAATTAGGTTGTTTTCAAATTGATTAATACTGTCCCGGTGTTAGTCCCGGGCTCCTTTGAGGAATAGGCCAACTACCGTTCTGCCAGGCAAGCCTTAAAAGGCGACCGATTGACTAAATGAGTCACTACCATCGTGGCTACTATGTGGTAAAGTTCTGCATTGTCTCGCCTGGGTCTGGTACCACCGCCATTACCTATTCCTGCCCCAATAGCGGCAGTGCTTGTCAATGTCGTGTTCCGGTTTGGAGGGTAAGGTAGCCGGTAAACTTATACATGTGGCATTAGTTTACAGCTACAAGCTAGCAACGCAGATGTAACCATCGTCTATAGACACCAAAGATGTTAATGGTTAGAAAGTTAGACACCAAAGTTAGAAGAGTTAACACTCTTCCATCACCATTATCCATCAGGAAACCCATCTGCTTGTTTGCTATCTTATGATATAAAACAAACAAAAAAAATCAATTTAAAAATCTCATAATTTTAAAAATTTAGATTGGGGGACTCGTCAGAAAAACCATCGAATGTATAGGATAAAACTTTCATCGTGTTTTTCAAATATAATCAAGCGATTAAAGTCGAAAAAAAATTACTGTTATTAATACGATAATATTATTCCTTCACCGAATCAAAATTTTCAAAGCCCCATAACTTTATTAGTTACCTGATACCTGATTCGAGACTTTGAATTCAAAGATGGAAAAGATGGTTGTCTCGTCAATACGATGCTGTTCCTAAAAATTCAGCTTGTTATTAATAAAAAAAGTTTGTGCGTGGGACCATGGTCTATATTTTTCTCATAGAATGGCGAACAAGTATGACCTGATATGGACACCGAAGACGTTAATCGTGCGTTACTATTCTTGTGACGGGAATCTAATGCCACAAACATAATTTTACCGGCTACTTTACACTCTCAACCGAAATACGAAACCGAATTATAAAAATAACTTTTAGAATATGAAATCATTCTTGTATATTAGTAATAAGTACAAATGGAGAAAAAAAGACAAGCCCGCTGAGTTTTTCAACCGGATCTTCTCAGTGTGTGGCCGCGTTCCGATCCGGTACTAATTCAAAAAAATCGATTCAATTTTTTAAATGTAATATTATATAATGATAATATTTAAATATTTGCACACCATACTATAATGGTAGAATATGTTGGTAACTTAATTAATTTTTAACAACTTGTAACACCAATATTCTGACAAATAAATATTTTCTTTCTTTCATCCAAGGCACGGAAGTAGTAACATACCATCCGCAAGACTCCGAGCTGCTATTAAGATTTTGATTTTCGAGAAAATCTTCGAAAGCACTTCAATAACACTTTTAACTTACCCGGGAATAGAATCCGGGACCTCATGATCTGATCCGAATAGGCTTTCCCCTAGACTACGAGGTTGTACTTAAATATCAAATTGTGCTACGTTCACTTATACAAAGTGTAAATCATATTTTGCTTGGAAAAGAAGTGGCGTAGCTAGCCTTCGCCCACGGCCTCGCACCTAAAGCGGCCTCGCACTACCTGATTTTAAATCTTTGTTTATTTTTAAATTTAATAAAAGCCTGAAAAATATTGGCCTCACTCTTCTGTATCTGAAATACAAACAAAACACCTCCTAGATCCTAAGTTAACGCGCTATAAAGACACGATAGCGTTTCACTTATTTCAAACTTGGTGCGTGTTTTGCGCGTGGGTAGCTTTTGGGAACGAACGGAAAGGGGCCTCGCCGATGCGACTTTGCCCACGTATATATTAGTCCACGCTACGCCACTGATACTAACACAGACCATACGAATACTAACATATTGTTTTGTTATAGCCGCTGATAATACCCTCGTGCTGCGGGACAGTGAAAATATTTTTGAGCCTCGTCAGATTCGACAAAATCCAAACTTAAGTCGACATAAGGCGCTGGTTGCTGAAAACTTAGACCGTCTTCGCACTGGCCTGTAAGTATACTAACTATCTTATTCGTGAATCTCCCTTATATTTTTATTGTAGTTACTGTAGTTTTATGATATTTAGAAACGAAAAAACACATCTTTTATAAACTCAAGAATTTTGAGCTTACCGTTTAATTATTACAACTTATAAAATTAATGTAGAAACGCGTTATAGTCTTTCATTTTTAAATAAAAGTTGCTCGGCAAGGCATGGTTTTACTGGTTTTAAAGCCTTAAAGATATTTTACTTACCGTAACAGTCCAATCAAATTAACACGCCTCCTTGCTTCAAATTATTTTACAGATTTATTTTTGTAGTTACTTGAGTATCTCGCATTTTCTAATTAAAATTTTAGACTCATTACTTACTTTTCAGAATGATTTTCAACTTGATCAATTTTTTTTCATTTTTAAAAGATGTTGATACATAAAATATAGGGGAAAAAGAGGGATAAATCGTATACTTTTCTAACCTAAAACTCAAACATATATTTTAACTAGCTTTTACGCGCGGCTACGCTCGCATAGTTTTTGGCGTGAATTATTGAATACGTCTATAAATTTGCCTTCATAGGGGGACAGTTTGGTGTTATAGCTATATAAATCTCCAGCATACAAAATCTAATTGTACCTCTGGATAGCTGAAGAATCAAAGGATTTGATAAGTTAAACTCGAATTACGATTCTTCGCGGGTAGTGGAGTAGGAAGTGCCGTCATTTTTAGTTTACTGCGTTACATATTTTGCATATGGTATATTTTAGACTGGGAGAAACTATAAAATTCGATTAAGTTTTATTCGAAATCTCTTGTAAAGATTTATTGATTGTATAATTTCAAAAAATAATTTTTAATGCTTATAGTAAATTTATATGGCACTTAAGTGAAAAATTCAGAGAAAATTGTAATCGCCCAAAAATACTTTAAAAGTCGTATCAAAATACAAGGAATATAAACCGTATATATATCTATGAACCCCCATATGAAAAAGTGAAGAAGTGTTGGGAACGCTTAAAGATGAAGGCATCCAAACCGATCAAAGATGACGTCATGACATCTGCTGGCCTTAAGGGCCTTTACGGCTTCACCGGTCGTGGGGGCGAGCACAATGCTCAGCCAGAGCTTAAAGATGTGTGAGAAAGCTACGTAATTTTGGATCAGGTTTAGGATTTGGAATGTAGTCTGCCGCGGCTTTCTCCAGTAGGATAGGGTTATGTTATGTGTTAGTACGAGTAAAATATATCATAAGCCATCTCCTTGTTTCCTGTTTAATGATATATATTTAAAAAGTATAAAATCTCTAATCGCTTTATTTTACACTACGTTGTTACTTTTACATTTAAACTTATATTAATTTTGTACAAAAATATTGGACGACAAATTATGTATCGTCATTTGTCCATTATGTATCGACATCATAATTCGTGTTAATTTTACAAATTGAAACAATATTCGGCTTATTAAATGATGTGTTCATGTTTCTAAATATCTATCGTCATTATCTAAACTTTTAGCTTTTAAAATTGGCTTAAAATTTAAACCCGTTTTGCTTCATGTTTACAATTATTTTCAAAATTTGTAGGAACGTAGTCAACTTGTGTTATATGTTTATTTGTTCGATTTTCAAAAATATTGAGTTTTATATTTATGATATTAATCCCATATTAATATATATATATATATATATATATATATATATATATATATATATATATATATATATATATATATATATATATATATATATATATATATATATATATAATATTTATTTAAAATAAATTAATATTTATATACAATGTAACAAAATATTTACAGTTTTATTCACACTGAAATATAATGTCAGATATTTCAATAATATCATGAAGAAAACAAGAATATATAATGTAAAGTGGATAGAAATTTCCGCCGAAGTACTAAAACACTTTCACATTAGTTAACACCCTCATTGCAAACCAATAAGGACCGGAAAGTTTCTAAATATGTAAAGCCCGGACCAACACGAGGGTAAATATAAATTTTAACCCACCATGGGTTCCATCCGGGCTCCTTTGAAGAATATACCAACTACCGTTCTGCCAGGCAGGTCGTAAAAGGCGACCGATTGGCTATACGTGTCAATACCATCGTGACTACTAGGTGGTAGAGTTCCGCAACTTCTCACCCGGGTATTGCCTCACCTTACTTATTCCTGCCGCAATAGCGTCAACGCTTTTTACTGTCGTATTCCGGTTTAGCAGGTAAGGTAGTAAGTAGCCTTATACATCTGGCACTGCCGTCCTGTCACACGGATAGCAACGCACCATTAACATCTTTGGTATCTATAGGCGATAGCTTCTCTTTCAATCAGGAGTGCCATCTTCTTGTTTGCTACCTTATGATATAAAAAACGTCGAAGTAAAGTTAATGTTGAAGCGAAAGTAATCCGAATGTCTCGGTATGGTCCATGATTCAAGGTATCCCTATTTGTGGTAACAATAATTACTCAAATTACTTGAAAAAAATATTTGTACGCAAATATGTCCAGCCTGTTTACTTTGAAGTTCTGTTTAATCAAATAACAAAAAACTTACCCAAACATATTATTTCTATCAAATATCTATCAAGCAAATTCTAATTCTCAAGCCGTATAAATCTTAAAAGCTGTATTATATTGCTTTGTCAATTGCTCCTTGACCGCCTTGCTTAACAAGCTTGTCTAAATATTTGGTTTCATTAAATAGACTTTGTTCAGCTAAACGGTAATTACTTTATATGAAACTTCACTGTGTATGTAGTAACTTGATTTTTTAAGTTATTCGATATCTTTATATATATATATACGTAGAGGGAAAACTTTGTACGTTTTTTCAGAAAATTGCGCTAAAGTTAAAGTTTACATGCGGAAACCTAATATTTTAAAATAAAATGCATAAGAAATAAAATTAATAAAAATAAACATTACACACACTATATTTATGTGACATACGTGATATTACACACACATGCTAAATGTTTTTTTTACGGCTACAGGCAGTTGCCATACTTATAAGAGATTTTATAATCTACACATATAATAAAACGACTTGTACAGTTTTGACTTTCCTATGAAAGTCAAAACTGTACATTGAATATTTTTTTAAAAGAATACTTGCGGCGTGATCTACAATCGATATCGAAGCCAAAAATATAGTTTTTAGTATTTTTGTCTGTTTGTCTGTTTATCTGTTAGTCTGTTTGTATGTATGTCCGGGCTAAACTCATAGATTTACTTCAAATTTTGCAAGAATATTACTTACAAGTCAGGTCAACATATAGGCTACATATTATCACGCTATCCACCTACGGAGGAAGGGCAGTGCGGAGTTAACGAAGTCCGCGCGGACGAAGTCGCTGGCAACAGAGTGCTAAGTGTGAGTTTTTCTTTTCGCATTCGATCGTGAGCGCGTTTCGAGTTTACTAGGAATTTGTATGTGATTTGTACAGCGCCACCTAGTGGTAAACTGGTTATATATATATATATATATATATATATATATATATATATATATATATATATATATATATATATATATAATTGGAATCTCGGAATTGGCTCCAACGATTTTCATGAAAGTCACAAATTAGGGGTTTTTCGGGTCAAGGAATCGATTTATCAAGGTTTCAGGTCCAAGAAAAGCTCGGTTCCCATGATATGGGTATGTGAAAAACCAAGCAAAGCTTGGTCAACCATGTACGGAAAAAAATATATATATTCTATAGGAATCGATTTATCAAGGTTCAAGGTTCAAGAAAAGATCGGTTTCAAAAATATGTGAAAAACCGAGCAAAGCGCGGTCAACCAGATATTATATATTAAAGATGGACGCAAAATAATGACTTATCTAGATAAAATTTTGATACCTTGGGTTAGGTAGGGATCTCTACTTTTTTGAAAGTATAATATAGCCTATGTTACTCGGGAATAATAATATGATACCTTCTAATGGTAAAAGAATTTTTCAAGTCGGTTTAGTAGTTTTTGAGTTAATTCGATACATATAAAAGACAAAAATACAAATCTTTGCTCTTTATAATATTAGTGTAGATTTCAATAAAATAGTGCAAGTAAGTACCTTTTTCTAGCACTATATATATATATATATATATATATATATATATATATATATATATATATATGTATATGTATATATATGGTTGTATGTAATTGGTTTCCCCGAAACGGCTTAAACGATTTTGACAACATTAGATATTTAGATAGAAATTTAGATAGAATATTAAAATTGATAGATATAATATGTCATCCCCGCCGCTGTCTGTTTTCACAAAAAATTATCTTCATAAAGAAAAAAAATATCAGCTTCTTTAAAATGGCAAACAAATTGTTCTTCCATCGTCGGTGAAGGTTACACGCGCTGTTTTTGTTTAGCATTATATTTAAACAATTTTTAGAATATATCCTTAGTATCAAATAATCTTCAATCATACAATAGAAAACGTAAACAACTTTGAGAGGGGCACAAAGGGTGCTAATCTGTCTGAAGTATCGTACTGAGATGTATTGAAATCACCGGATGTACTGTGATAACGACACTGATATAGTTTAAGGCCACATCATATCAATACAGTACTTTAACAAAGGCATTGTGTAAAATACGTAAGAAATTATTTGAAAAGCAAATTAAACTTACTATGAAAAAGCAAAGGAAGACAAAGGTCACGGAGCAAACATTGAAGTGCATTATAAGTTGCCCTCAATCCTGTGGTCGACACCACGGAAGTAGAGTTGTGGTGGTTAATATAATGCATGACATTATATAAATAGCGCGCTATATATACTAAACGTAAAGCGTAGAAAAATTTAGTTTATAGTCTATAACGTGCTATCATAAAATATTTTATTCGAGCAATACACCACACCTCTACACTGAAGTACTTAACGGTAGAACCAGTGTGCCAACTATTATCAGGGTAACGTCCCAACTATGGAGGTCGATGACGTCACACATGGATACGGGAAAGGAAGATCTTCCCAGCCAGGGAAGGTGTACTACCAGAAGTCCAACTGAGAAGCTTCGAAACTTGTATATACAAGACAAATAAAAAAATAATATCGAGATTTAGAATTTTGCTTTGAATTTAACTATTTTTTATTATTTTTTTCTAATAGCGTTTGTATGGGTATTGCTTTGACCGCTACAATCCCTGTTTCTTCTGATCTCTTCATATAAGTTTCATCGATTTTATACAGGATTGGTCTTAGTCGCTTTGAAGAATAACAAAAGGAAACAATAATAAATATCACTGGATAATTTACTTATTTATTTATTTACTAGCGATGCCCGCAACTTCGTTCGCGTGGAAAATTTTCTAAAATAAAAGTAGCTTAAGTTACTCCTTATTACGTCAGCTATCTGCCGGTGAAAGTCCCGTCAAAATCGGTCCAACCATTCCAGAGATTAGCCGGAACAAACAAACAGACAGATAGACAGACAGACAGACAGACAAAAATTGTAAAAAATGTTGTTTTGGTATATGTACAGTGTATACACCCATATGCATTTAGTAAAAAGTGGTTATTTTAATATTACAAAGAAACACTCTAATTTTATTTATTTGTATAGATTACATTGTTACAATATTCCACCATACGAAGTTACAATATTCCACCATATGTTCATGACATGCAATTTTCAATTATTTGTATACTAATTCATAATTACTAATAAACATGAAAGTTAAAACCATGCATATAAACCTAAATATCTGGTTGACCGAGCTTTGACAGACAGACAGACAAAAATTGTAAAAAATGTTGTTTTGGTATATGTACAGTGTATACACCCATATGCATTTAGTAAAAAGTGGTTATTTTAATATTACAAAGAAACACTCTAATTTTATTTATTTGTATAGATTACATTGTTACAATATTCCATCATACGAAGTTACAATATTCCACCATATGTTCATGACATGCAATTTTCAATTATTTGTATACTAATTCATAATTACTAATAAACATGAAAGTTAAAACCATGCATATAAACCTAAATATCTGGTTGACCGAGCTTTGACAGACAGACAGACAAAAATTGTAAAAAATGTTGTTTTGGTATATGTACAGTGTATACACCCATATGCATTTAGTAAAAAGTGGTTATTTTAATATTACAAAGAAACACTCTAATTTTATTTATTTGTATAGATTACATTGTTACAATATTCCACCATACGAAGTTACAATATTCCACCATATGTTCATGACATGCAATTTTCAATTATTTGTATACTTATTCATAATTACTAATAAACATGAAAGTTAAAACCATGCATATAAACCTAAATATCTGGATGACCGAGCTTTGACAGACAGACAGACAAAAATTGTAAAAAATGTTGTTTTGGTATATGTACAGTGTATACACCCATATGCATTTAGTAAAAAGTGGTTATTCTAATATTACAAAGAAACACTCTAATTTTATTTATTTGTATAGATTACATTGTTACAATATTCCACCATATGTTCATGACATGCAATTTTCAATTATTTGTATACTAATTCATAATTACTAATAAACATGAAAGTTAAAACCATGCATATAAACCTAAATATCTGGTTGAAAGAGCTTTGCTCGATTTTTCACATATTTTTGGGACCGATATTTTCTTGGACCTTGAACCTTGATAAATCGATTCCTGTAGAATATATAAATTTTTTCTGTACTTGGTTGACCGAGCTTTACTCGGTTTTTCACATACCCATATCTTGGGAACCGAGCTTTTCTTGGACCTGGAACCTTGATAAATCGATTCCTTGACCCGAAAATCCCCTAATTTAAAACTTTCATGAAAATCGTTGGAGCCGATTCCGAGATTCCAATTATATATAGAGTAAAAAATATAAACATGGCATTTTCAGTTCAAACATCTTTTTTGTTAAAAATGGCAGTATATTAATTTTTGAAAAGCTGTAGTGTATATTTGAAAACGATGATGGCATTCAACTCAATTCTTGAGATCTATATATATACATATAATAAAAATGTAAGAGGTCGAATTCTGTACATTGAAGATATTTTAAAAATTTTTTTTGGAAGATACTCTTTAATCGACACTGAAGCGAAAAATGTAATTTTTTTAATTTTTGTCTGTCTGTCTGTCTGTCTGTCTGTCTGTATCAAGGCCGCGCATCACGCCGAATTTACTGAACGGATTCAAATGAAATTTAGCATGATTAAAATTCATATTCCGAAGAAGGTTATAGGATAATTTTTATCCCAAAATTCAATACGGTTCCTGTGGAATAGGGGATGAAAATAAAAACGTATATTTAGCTTTAATTCATTAACCTGCAGTCCGAAATCCTTTATTATTTTTTTGTTCAAACGTAAGTACTACAAAGATTATCCCTTAAAAATTTCAAAGTCATCAGTTTTATAATTTAGAAGTTACAGACATCACAAGTTTCAACGGTTTCCGGGTAGAGAGCCAGTTGAACGTGACACCCGCATTGTATACAAAACCTTTGAGCGCACGGCTCATTGTAAGTTAGGGTAATCATTTCATAGTATTTGTATAATGGATATAACCCGAGAGATCTGTTTAGAATATATACTGTTTTATTAAAATGTTATAAATGCAGTTTTACTAGCCTAAAAATGAGTAAAATATGTTTAAAATGTAAAACTAAGCATTTCATTTATTTATATAAGAATTATAATATATTTGAAAATAAAACAGGTCATTTTTCAGTTTTTTGCCAATATCTCAGAAAATATGCACCTAATCGACATTAAGTAAACTAATAAAATTTGTTATTTATAAAATTTTACGTAAGGATAGGCTATTGGAAAAATTCACTATTTTGTTTTTACATTGCATAACGTAAAAAAGGGTAAAAAAGTATCTAACCGCCCCTACCCGAAATACGTAGGCAGAGGTATAAGAAGTGTACCCACGATTAACCGTATATACCATCTTACACAATGTGATAGGTGGCAAGCCTATTGCCAACCGGGCTCTTTCCAATCTCGGGCAACGTTGTTTTATCAGAAAAGTTAAAAACACGTTTTGTTTTGCCCGACCCGGGAATCGAACCCGGGACCTCATATGGTCAACGATGACACCGGGCCACTAAACAACACGGTGAATATTTCAAAGTTCTTGGAAAATGAATGAAACTTCTGCGAAGTGTAGATGTTGGAGTGCCTAAACTACTTAGTGTACTCATTAAAGTCAGACTCCAAAATACTTTTTAAAAAATTGTTAAGTAGAATATAAAAACATATACTTATAACTTCATTCCTGGGTAAGATCAGCATCTTACAGAAAAAAACTTTAGACAAAGATAACTTCATCAAAACAAATTCAATAAAAAGTTACTTAACTTATTTTTATTTGTGAGAATCGAAAATCAAAAATGTGAGAAAAAAATACGCGGCTTTGTTGTTTTTTACTGAAGTATCATCGCTGCCGGTTCCCTTGCGGGGTAGGCAGAGTAAACCGAACGTCTATAGACTTTCCGTTTCACCGCGATTCACCGGTTTGTCGGTTGGTGATATAAATGGTAATCCTCATCGCCACATATACCGACACGTTAACGATTATCGAATATTTGTAGCGATAACTGGGACCGAAAGTTTTACGTGCTCATCCGAGGCACGGGAGTGGTTATATACCACTCCGCCAGTCTCCGAGTTGCTACTGAGATTTTAGATTTTTGAGAAAATCCTCGAAAATATCTCAATAACACGTGTGCCCGATCCGGGGATCGAACCCGGGACCACATGATCTGAGCCGAATAGGCTATCCCAAGACCACGAGGTAGAGTAGTTTGTTATTAATAAAAAAAAACCCTTGACTGCTTATCTTGCTTATTGAAAATGATACAAATTTACATTAAATCTTTTAGAGATTTAAAAATAATAATAAATTTAAGAAAAGTGCAACAAGATTTTTTTACTGCAAATCGTTTTCAATGAACAAAGATAAGCTTCTTAGTCAAAAGCTATTTTGTTTTTTATTAATAACAAACCACAAAGCCATGTGTTAATTAATTTATTTTTATACTTCCCGCTACAAAAAGTGCCTTAAATAAAAATGATTCAAAAAAATAAAACTGAATAAATAACTTTACATCTTTCTAACTAGGTATATATTTTTAACTTCCCGCTACGTGTCTAGATAAGGAAGTTTTTGATTTTACCCCGATTTACGAAAATCGAGTGTTCACCAGATCTCCACGTTTTGAGGTCCTACCAACTTTTTTCGCCTACTTTCATGATGTCGTGTGCGTGTGTGTGTGTGTGTGCGTATGCGTGTGTGTGTATGTGTATGTGTCTATGTAAACATCTCATAACTTTGAACGGCTTGACCGATCGAAACGCGGTTAATAGGATTCGATTGGATTCCACTCAATTTTTAGGAAGTCCAAATTTTTAGGAAGTCTAAGACTTCCTAAAAATTTTAACCAATTCAGTCAAGGAGATTTTGAGAAATTTTGAACAACCCTCACATAACTTTTTGGCGAAACAGTATTTTTTAATACAATTTCCAGATTAATGTACCGATAGAGTCCAAAATTTAATCAGCAATACATCTTAAAAATCTGCGACCAGTGCATAAATTGCATCAAAATTTATTTATCCGTTTATAGTTGACGAAAAATTTTGCAAAAGTATTTTTTCGGCATAATTTCGAAATTTTTTAACTAATCATTTTTAATCTGCAATATTTTAGTACTTACTAAAAAAGTACATTAAAACTTATTACATATTGTTTAAATAACTTTCAGGTTTATATACCGATTGATATAAAAATCGAATTAGAGTTTCCCTCTAAAAAACTGCGCCAAATACTGGAAATTGGATCAAAATCGTTTGATTTATTTGGGATTTGTCAATGACGAAAATTTAAAAAAAAAGTTTTTTTTTCGTTCTTTGAAAATTTTTAACCTATCGATTTTTTAGCTATTAAAACAATTTTGAGTTAAAAAATTGCGTTGAATGCCATTCAAAAGATCACAATCGATCATTAATTAAAAAAAAATATGATGTATATTTTTCAATCATTAATTTCCTAAATATCATTTTTACAAACTAGATTTTTTGAATTCTTCGAACTCAACATAAAATTATTATAAATACCTTTTGATTAATTTTTCTCTCATGTCGATATCTTATTAGAATATTTGATAATTTTAGTATTTAGGTATATAATTTTGAAACGTCTACCCTTTCAACGTAGAATGCTAATTTTGCGACATAAAAACAAATATTGCAAATTTTCACAATAGCCTACAATTAAGTGAAATTTTATAGACCAAATACATTAATATAGCATGTATATTCGATCGTCGAGTCGCACAGATTCTAGGCATCGCCATATGGTGGACATTCTACATGCCCGGACAAAGCGGTTAGACTTAACATTCTTCATTCAAACCGCAAAAGAACATGCTTCCTAAATCTGTGTTTCCCGTCGACTACAATCTGGGGATCTTCAAGAGAAGAGTGAACAGGTACCTTCTAGGGAAGCACGTTCCATCTTAGACCGCATCTTAGCTTACCTTTCAGGTAATACTATTTATTTCTCCCTGACTTATGGGTCTGTCGTCAAATTTAGCCAGGCAAACTGCAAAGGAGTCAGATATTGTTATTTATCAGACATACACCACAGATTTCAAACTAGCTTGAATAATCATCGTTGCCCATTAAGAACCTAGGTACAAGCCGATAATTTCACCTTCAATCTTCTTTATCCGGTGGAAGGATAGCCCCAGCCATGGTTAAAAATGACAATACAGTTAAATACTTTTGCTTCACGGTGTGTGATCTTTCTCCCAATAAAAAATAGGTTCTGCAAAAATGATCTTTAGTCAAATATAGTCATATGGAATGAGTATATAATGTCAGGCAAATAAAACTGCAAGCATGATTGTAGAAAAAAAAAGGCGAGCTGACTTCAGTTAAATACTGCTTAAAGCCCTATAAGGCACTAGGATCGTTATCAAAGTGAACGTGTTTTCAAATCCATAATAAAAGAATCCTTTCTTAATATTTCTCCTTTGATAAAAGTGCTTCGCTGTCCAAAGTATTGCTGAATACGAGAAATACTGTGGTCAATTACTAATAATTACTCTGCAAGGATGGCCAAACGCGAACGAAGTCGCGGGTACAGCTAGTATAAAATATTGCTTTAGCTAAATAACCGATAGGTTAAAATATTTCGATGCTATCAAATTTATTATCAAAGCTATTATCAAAAAACATTTTATTTTTAATTTTCTTCTTTGATAAATCCCAAAAAATTGGCCGAATTTGATTAAATTAACGGTATTTGACGCAGTTTTTAAAGAAGAAAAGCTGATAAGATTTTTAAGTCAATCGGTGATTTAAATTGAAAGTTATTTAAAAAAAATAAGTAAATTTGCCATAAACAACGTAATTTTAATATTTGAAAAGCTATCAGTTTTGAGAATTAGATTCGATTTTCAGTTTTGAAACGGCATTTGACGTAGTTTGTTTAGTACTAAAATATCGTAGAACACCAAAAAATTATTGGTTAAAAAATTTCGAAGTAGAAAAACACTTTTTTCAAAATTTTTCGTCTACGACTACTCCCAAACGGATAAACCGATTTTGATGCAATTTAAGTGTTAGACGTACTTTTTTCAGGAATAGAGCTGATTAGTTTTTGCACTCAATCGGTACATAAATTTGGAAGTTATATTAAGAAAATACTGTTTCGTCAAATTTTTTTTTTGGTGTTTTTTTCAAAATCGAATGCTTTCAACCGCGTTTCGATCGGTCCAGCCGTTCAAAAGTTATGAGATGTTTACATACACACACACCCACTCACATATATATATATATATATATATATATATATATATATATATATATATATATATATATATATATACATATATACTGATACTGACGTCATCGTGAAAATAGTCGGAAAAGATTCCTAGGACCTTAAAACGTGGACATCTGGTGAAAACTCGATTTTCGAAAATCGGGGTAAAATCAGTAACTTCCTTATCTACATACGTAGTGGGAAGTTAAAAATTAAATAATGAATAATTACAGTTGAACTATAATGTTAAGCAAAATATCTTTACTTAGATCACACCATCTAAATATCTACAGTCTACGCCAGCGCTCAGAAACCTTTTGGCAGTTAAGGGCCACAAGGTGGCAAAATAAAGTAAAGAGAGGCACAGATATATGATATATAGGAAAGAAATTAAGCATTATATATTCAGTAATTCAAATAAAAGTCTTCGTCGCCGCATTTTACGGACCTTATAACAATTATCGACTATTTCTAACGATAACTGGGATCGATGCGGCTTTACGTACTCAA
The DNA here is from genome assembly GCA_036924255.1 of Apodemia mormo. Lineage (NCBI taxonomy): Eukaryota > Metazoa > Arthropoda > Insecta > Lepidoptera > Riodinidae > Apodemia > Apodemia mormo. Next base: position 3,619,337 of record JAUPFN010000004.1, read on the forward strand.
GTACTCAAGAAAAAACTATAAACTCTCATTTATAGTTTTTTCTTTAAGGTGCATTCAGTGACGACGGGACAAACTAATTGGTGAAAAGCATTGTTAGATATTGCTAGAAGCAACAAAAATATATATGGTAAAGGAATAGTACAGCTTATAAATAGTACTTTAGTTTTCAATCTTGTTCTTTATTATTTAACCTTAAAAAGAAAATATACTCTATTTTTTTTTTTTTTTTCAATTAAAAGGTGGCACACCGCCCGCTAAACTTCGAACTGATACTGATATTTTGATTTTTTAGAAAAACCTCAATAGCACTTTTGCTCGACCCGAGCTTTAAATCCAAAACTATCTCCTACACCACGAGGACGTTTTCACAGTTTTTCGAAAAACCCCACACAAATAGTTTTCCATAGTACGTGTATAAGTAACAAAACTATTTCAATGGGTATTTGTGCGTTATATAATTAAAGAAAATCATTGAAAGTCTTCTATTTCACTTTATGATACTAAATGCACATTTTTCCTAAATTATGAGTTCTCCTCTGTGGTCTAGTGGTCCAGCGTTGGCGTTTACCACATGAGGTCCCGGGTTCGATTCCCGGGTCGGGCACATAAAAAGTGATTTTTCAGTTTTTCTGAGAAATACAAAGTTGCCCGGGATTGGAAAGTGCCCGGTTGGCGATAGGCTTGCCACCTATCAAATTTGTGGGACTAAGTATCTTCGGCTAATCGTGGGTGCACTCGTTGCACCTCTGCCTACCCCTTCGGGGATATGGGCGTAAAGATACTTTTTTTATGAGTTCCGAATATTCACGCAGTACTTATTTATTTATTTATTTATCTATGCTCTTCATGGCACAAAATATACAACAGACGAACTTAACTTACACTACTAACTACAAACACAAAAATCATATATAATAATAATAATAGTGGTAATAAATATCTACGAATAGTATAACTAAAAGCATAAATAAAGTATGAGTTTAAAGCAATTAAATATTTTCATAAACTACAGGCTGGACAGCGCGAATTAAGTCGAATGCAACTGCTAGTGTACACAAACAAAACATACAAACAATATTAATTACAGGGCAAATAAGGACCTACGTTTACCTGTCTCCTTACTGCCAACCAACCTGCGCTGGTTGAAAGTTAATCAAGCTTATGATACCGAAAGGTGATATAGATGAAGTTTTACCACTAGTAGTTTCCCCACTACCAAAACCCTTTTAGCAGCATGAGAACGTTAAATGGTTAATGCAGACTGTAGAAACATACTCAGTACATTTTTTAAGCTGGTAACTCAAATGTGACGGTTAGACACCGCTTTTACTTTGCAGAATACGCGAACATAAGACATCCACATTTCTTTCCTACAGCTCAATCTTACAAAATGCTATTACAGACAACTCTTTAGACTAGTCTTAAAGCCCCGTTTTCACTTTGATTAGTACGAGTAGGAGTGTTTAATGCAGGTGCTTGGTATTAATACAAAAATAGGTGAAGACAGCTAGCTGTTGATCAGTGCGAGTGATAAGTAATCAGTATCTATTCACTTTTACTACGCTGATTACGAATCACTCGCACTGATCCACGGCTATCTTCACGTATTTTTGGCTTTATACTAAGCACCTACATTAAACACACTCGCACAAATCAAAGTGAAAACGGGGCTTAACTACGCTAATATTTTAGTAGAGTAGTTAGTAATTTAGTATCTGAACGTGTCTAAAGCCAAGTTCTGACTAAGCTAGTATTTTAGTCGTGTAGTTAGTAATTTATCCCACATATTTTTAATTTATCCCATATAATATTAATCCCATAGCCAATCTATTTTGTTCTATTTTATTATATATTCAAATTCAGACTATATATATATATATATATTATATATATTATATATATATATATATATATATATATATATATATATATATATATATATATATATATATATATATATATATATATATATATATATATATATATATATATATATATATATATATATATTACCTATTTATTGTAACCCATTTTCATGCGAATAAAATACATCCTATTCAAAGAGTTGTGGACTTTGTTAAATATAAATAACTTCATTAATTAATTAATTTTCTCGAGCGAGAAATAACTTCTATAAATAACTTCATTAATTAATTAATTTTCTCTGAACCTCTCATTTTAGTCGAGTTCATTATTTTTCTGACGCTGTGTTCGATGCACAGGAAAACATATTACAACTTTTAGACATTCTAAATCTATCCAAGTATTCTTTAGGACATTCTACTACTAATTCCTTCAGGAAGATAATTTCTAATTAAAAGCTTTAAAATAAAGAATAGGTTCTCAATAGCTATTCAGCCAGCGCACAGAAGCGCTACTAACACGAGAAAAATGGATAAAATGGGTCAATCGACTAAATTACGCGATAATAACCCGACAAAATTTTTGGTGTTCAGACTTGCACTAACTAAATTACCAGCTACTCGACTAAAATATTAGCGCAGCCTGAACTACATTTATTTAGGAAGGCGAGTATTAAAAATCTCTCCCATTCCCCTACTGCAAATACTGCCTAATTGAATACTGCTTTCCCATAAACTTAGTGTTGCTGTAGTAGCGAAAGGCGAATTTTTTGTTATTCCAAATAACGAAATACTATTTCGGCTGCTGAGTAGTAAGTTGTGAAAGATGATTTTTATGAAGTTATTTCATCAGAGGGTTAAGTGGTTTCCTGATTACGCTTGTATTTAACTGTTATTTTGTATGGGAAAATATTATTATTTTCTTAATTACTATGGATTCATGTGAAACCTGCACAAATTATCTATTAATAGCTCAATTTTCCTACTGATATATGTTTTTGAAGAAAGGTTTTTTGTTATCGTTGTTGGTAAATTAACGTTATCGGCTAGGCAAACGTAGAATAAGGCAAAGTGTATAATTTATCTGAGTTAAATCAGCGAGACACTGGTATCACAGATTATATAATAGCTACTGTTGTTTTAAATCTCATTTTTGTAGATCTCTTTGCACAATGTTACAAAAGCAGCTGTCTATATTTTTTTTTATAAAACACATTGATATAAAAAACCCAAGATGCGCACAGTTTCGAACAAAACTGACACTCAAATGTGTCGGTATATATAGATATGGCAAAAACATATGTCTTTGCATATCAAACCTCATTGACGTGACGACGTGATTCTATTTGAAATGAGCGCACTATTATAAAATAGTGCGCTCATTTTTGGTGGACGTTTTGACACTGATTGTGTATCTTGGGTTTTTATATCAATGATAAAACACGGAAAAATAAAAAACAGATAAAAATCCTACTAAACACATTAACTGTCATCTGTCATGTTAATATGATCAGTCAATAAAATGAAGCACTCAAATGGGAACATTTACATTGATACAGCACATTTCACAGAGTACTAATCTAGATATATTTATTTAAAGTACAGGTAATTTAAGTGCTTTGTAAATTATATTAGAATTATATTAACATCAAATCAAGGCTTAAGTCACAAGTAGGGATGCGCAAATTTTTAAATGTGTCGATACCTACTCGATACCAAGTATCGTATCATAAGTATCGATTCCGGTAAAAGTATCATATCAAAAGTATCGATACTACTCGTTATCGAGTATTTTTTCTTTGCCCCCGGAAACATATTAAAAATTTCAAGAAAGTACATTCTTAGTTAAAATAATAAATAAGTGTTTTTTCACGTGTTTTAAGCATTTTGAAACTTAGCCCACCATCACTGTTGTTCCCACTAGGAGACGGCATTTTGGTTCCTAGACATTCACACTAGCTCCAACAGAGTTCAAGTTAATAATCAAATTATGATAAAATTATTTTCCCTTCCAAATTAACCTTCTTACTACAGTTAGAGCCATATTTAAATTGATGTTATCAGAATATTTATTTATTTATTTGTGACTAAATTGCCTAAAGTTTATACGAATTCATACATAATAATATGCGCGTACAAGTTAATAATAATAGGTTTGTTCAAACTGTAAATAATATGCCACGTATTCTAAAATAATTTAATATCATTCATCACCACTTTCGGGGATTCTACTAATATACAGAATCTAAATCAATAATTCTGAAGGGTAAGAAGTATCGAGTACATCAGATAGTAGCATTTTTTTTCACTTGTTTCTCTTTTAATATAATTGTATTATTGCATGACATTATTTAATCAAATTTTTAATTAATATTTTTCTGACACTATAATTTTCACTTTTGATATAATTTTATATAATTTAATTTAATAGTAATATGTAAATCCAACAATCTTATTGTATAAGCTGTGGTTGCCTATAATTGGGAAGGCACTGCCATATCTCATCATGTATTATATAAAGCCTAGAGTGTGTACTTTCTGTTGGTAATCCAAATAAAATAAATAAATAAGTATCGTAGGTATCGATACTGTAATGTATTGGAACGATAGTACCGAGTACGAAAATACTAGGTATCACAACCTAAGTATCGATACTTTTTGCGGATTCCTAGACACAAGATATATTTATTGAAAACTATAAAAGGACATTTAAATTAGATTTTGACATATACCTCATGTGTATTAATAGTTCCATAGTAATTTTTTTGCAAGTTTTTTCTCTCACATACCCCATTGTGTGGGGTACCGTTGGATAGGTTTTAAGAAATATTTGAGTTTTCGATTAAGGGATTCGTTTGTGAAATATAAAGCTTTAAAGTCCTAATTTTTGTTAGAGTTGTGTCCCCCTCTCTTCAGGCCAAATATCAGGCCAGTAGTAAATATAATAAAATTAAAAGGAAAACTATCACGACTTAAAAGGCTTTACAAATTTTTGAGTAATAGTCGACCAACTTATAAAATGTACTAAGAGAAGTTTTCGTAGGCGGTGAACTTGTAGTGCGGACTGCAGATATAATATATTTGTCATTGATGTTGAATAGTTTAGTCCGCATTATTGTGATGAGCAACTTCGGAACCGTACATTGCGCGTGGCCTGTTACTTTACCAATTTTTTATACTATATAGAGATACTAGCAGCCCGCTGTATTAAGTTTTTGGAGAATCCCACGGGATCAACTATTTTTTGCGGGATGAAAAGTAACCTATGTGCTACTCCAGAATATAATCTACTAGTGTGCCAAATTTTATACAAATCCGTACAGTAGTTTTTGCGCGATTGAGTAACAAACATCCATCCATCCAAACATCCAAACATATTTCGCATTTATAATATTAACATAGATTGGCTTATAAAATTTAAAAATGTAACATTATTTCTATATAATAACATTATTTCTAAATAAAAAAGGAAGAAAACACAATATTTTAGGTTCATTTATTTCTTATATATATATATATATATATATATATATATATATATATATATATATATATATATATATATATATATATATATATATATATATATATATATATATATATATATATATATATATATATATATATATATATATATATATATATATATATATATATATATATATATATATATATATATATTTAATAAACATTTAATACTTTACCGAGAAAAATACTTTACCTTTCAAACAGTCTGCATTAACTCTTAAAATGTATAGTTTTCATATATTAATTTCAAATGTAGAAATGCAGAAATATTTTAGTCATCATTTATTGTTTCAGACATTATAATAGAGTATTTCAGACATAATAGACGACTTTTATTACATAAATAATTATTTTTAGCGATATTTGGATATGAGTTTATACAGATGAAGAATTCAAAATTAATAAACTATTAATCTTAACTCTACATTACCATGAACATTTATTTCAATTATCTTTATATATAAAAATCAATGCCACTTTTCGTTGTAATTTTATAACTCAAGAACGGGCTCACCTATCCAAACCAAATGTTTAGGCTTTGTATGGACTATTTAGTAGAAGTTTTATGTGAAGTTTACACAAAATCGGTAGAGCGGTTCTTCATTTATCACATTTTTTGTGAATTTCATATAATTAGAATATCATATTCTAATTTTTTTTAATGTTTCACATTATACGTAGCGAAGCACGTACCGGGCCGCTAATAATACATAAATATGCTGCCAAAAATAATCTTTATTAGCATACATCACCCATGTATTAAATTGCGTTCTTGTATACATACGACTTTAATGTATATATTAGATTTTTTTAATATCACTGCTAGAACGCATCGTATAATTATTGTCATTAATATGAACTGTTACAAAGACACAGTCTGTATTAGAACTTTATGAATCGTTATATTATTAAATTTATGAAATTTAATTATCTTGTAACGTAATAACTGCCTTCCTGGCACAGCGAATAGCCGCAGCCAGTCAGCATTAAACCGAAATTAAATTACCATAACGAATAAACCAAAATTAAATACCAATCGGAATTCGTTAAATGTGGTGACAGAAAACTCCACATTAATCATATTAATAGAATCAAACCTCGTCATACCCAATATTATTTTACTTCTATAAAAATATAACGTTTCATAAGTAACATATATATTAGTAAATATTTGTACTTAGTTTAATTTTTAATTAGGTACATTTATTATATTTATTTAGCGATACAATAAATCTAATTTGCTTTTGTCAACGTTGTGATTACACAAAATCTTTAAGCATGTTAGATATTATGTACTTTATTATAAGCTTTGCTATTTAGACAAATAATATGTAAATGTATGGATAATTAAATTATGTTACTTTCTGTTGTGTCCGTTACCTGCATTTTTAATATCTGACAGAACAGTACAGACAAAACATAGAACACAGTGAGTAACAAAATCCTGTCGATGGCATTATTTAAAAAAATACGAAATGATTCTCTTTATAAAACTAAAAAAATTATTGTATTTTAAAATACTCGTATTTATCCGTCAAGTTCTTTAAAATTTAGCAAATATTTTGAGGTGGTCAACACCTTGTCAGCGCCTTTGACGTCGTAGCCTAAAATTTAGCAAATATTTTGAGGTGGTCAACACCTTGTCACATCAGCGTTGGCAGCGTCTTTGACGCCAACTCTGCGTCGACATTTTTGCTAAGACAACACGTATTTATAAAAAGGTAGATTTTTTAAGTAGGTAATATTTGAAATATTATTTAAATTTATTTTGATTAAGGGAACGTTATTTATAAATATTCATATGAACGTATTAGGCTAGCAGACAATGCCTTCCCGGACAGGTTTTCAGTTACTCGACGTATAGATGGCACTTTTATGTACAGATATGTAGTATATCAATATTGTGATTATTTTAATTTGAGCTTAAAGTTATTATACTCGTATTAGGTGCCCTAACTATTACATGTCGTGCCTTTCAAGGCAGTTTCTTAGGTTGTCGATGAAGCTTGCATTCACATCCAGAAATTCAGAGTTATAGTAATTACCAGGAGTATTTTTAAGGCTTGGCTTCTTTTTCAATAGGTACAATAAAATAGCACAACGTGGCATATTTCAAACACATGCTCATATGAGCGGCTACAGTCTTCTGTCCCAACGCCGTTTAGTATTTGTGTGATCTGTATCATTTCATCAATAAATAAGTCAGTAACGAGAATATTTAAGCTTATCTTCTGAAGCTGAATCAATTTTTTATCTTGTATTATTTTTCTGCCTAAAGAAGACATATTTCCTAATTATCTCTGGCCTGAAAGTTTTTTTAATTGTTTTATATTATACCTAATCTTTGTTAATGGCTTTTTTAAAATATTTTATACATACATATATATATATATATATATATATATATATATATATATATATATATATATATTAAACGGGTTTTTGCCACTGCTAGTTTTCGGCTTCTTTTCCTGAAATTTCTCTGCCGTTATAAACACCATGATCACAGAAAAACTCCGTGACGAGGTGTTTTTAACACGGATCAATTCCAATTTTTGAGCGTGTAGAAAGTTATATTTAGGGCATGTCACTTTTAAATAGCACAACACTCATATTTAAGCACCATGTATAAGCATGATCATAGAAATTGTTACTTTTTACAATTTTACAGTATTTTTCAATAACAGGTACAACAAAGGCTCCATAAACTCCGTATGCTGTTTTGCTGCTCAATACTGGTGTTATATTTTATGCTTATTAATTACTATAATTATTACTCGATATCTATTTTCATTTTTTTTATATCATAAGATAGCAAACAAGCAGATGGGTCTCCTGAGGGAAAGAGTCAACCATCGCCTATAGACACCAAAGATGTTAATGGTGCTTTGCTATCTTGTGGCGAGGTCTAATGCCACATGCACAAGTTTACCGGCTACCTTACCCTCCAAACCGGAACAGGACAGCGACAAGCACTGACGCTATTGCGGCAGGAATAGGTAAGGCGGTGGTACCAGACCCGGGCGAGACAATGCAGAACTCTACCACCTAGTAGCCACGATGGTAGTGACTCGATAGCCAATCGGTCGCCTTTTACGACCTGCCTGGCAATTTTAGTAATTTGCTTGGTGACTCTGTATGCAACAAGGGGCCCAATTCACGTAACTACCGTTAATTGAGTTGAATTATTTAGGGCTCTTACAAATTTTCTTAGACATTATACCGCGTCGTGGCACGACGCGACGATGTATCGTGTTTGTGTGTGTAAGAGTCTTAAGCGCTTCTATTCGATTAGGGTTTTGGTACGTGAATTGGAGGCAAGGTCTTCAGATGATTCAGTTAATTGTCACTTTTTGAAAAAGTTACTTTATTCTTTGCTTCCCTCCCAACTACAAAGTTTTTTTTAGAATTTTAAAATTCCAACACTAAGTCTCCTTGTCGAACTTACGACCACCTTTAGTCATAATCTGATATCTGCTTCTTTAGTGACTGCTTCCTCGATTTTAGTGTTGAGCGAATTAAAATCTAGTTTCTAGACAGAAATGCAAAATTCCAAGCCCTTGGGACCATTTAGGACCCACTATTTTGTACGAAATATGCAACGCCTTATCGTTGATTTAATTATTTGGCCTGGTACTGATTTTTGTTTGCTATAATACTTTTAAATACTTGTAAGTGAGTATGTATATATTATAAATATTAATAGACAGCTTATTTTTTGTAAACACAATATAATTTCGATGACCCTGATGCCCGGGAAAATTTGCAAAATTATATGTGGCAACTTTAATCATCTTAGTAATATTTCAAAATTTCCAGTAAAAAGTTATATTCTTTTGTTGTAACCAAAATGATAAACAGTTTTTTTAACATCAATATAAAACTATAATGTATATAGATATAATATAATATGGGAATTATTTTCTTTCATATAGATATCACGTCACATTTAACGAAATGGAAATTTATCTGGTAGCTTAAAACCGCAAATTTCATATCACACACGCCTAGTCTTCACATTAAAGGGAGATTTACGACTACTTTTATGCTGTAAATTTCATATCGTTGTACGCGTGCATTATACTTAGTCATCATTTTTTCCCTAACACAACAAAAGAAGCATAACTTCAATAAATAAATGATTGTATGTAATATATAACAATATGTAACGAAACGCTTCTAGCACCCAGGAAGGATCTGCTGGCACGGAAAAGCCCCATCATATTCACGTCCTGGAGACAACTACTGATCCAGCGGAGTCGATTTATACTGTAGCCCTGGTGGCTGCGATTGGTGCAGCTTTTGTAATGGCGGTTATTGGCTTCGCTGTTGGGTGGTACACGTATGTATATCTAATCTGACTTATTTATCTAATAATAATTAAAATGAATACTAGATTTATCCTTTTTATAACTGCAAGAAAGGAATTCTAAGAATGTTCTAGGTCGATTAGTAAATGAGGAAGCTCTGAAAAAAATCCAGTCAAATTTAGAATCATCTCCTTTTCTGGAACATTGAAGTTAAAAGCAGCCCTTCATCACACCATGTAGTATGCAAAATAAATAACTGCGGTATGAGGCACACAGTAAATGCAAAATGGTAAGGGTAAATATTTTTTTTAATATCGATAGGGAAGCGCTTGACCACGATCTCGCCTGATGGTAAGCTAAGATGCGGCCTAAGATAGAACGCGCTTCCCTAGAAGGTACCTGTTCACTCTTCTCTTGAAGATCCTCAGGTTGTACCCGTCGGGGAACACGAACTCAGGAAGCATATTCCAGTCCCTTGCGGTTCGGATCAATAATGTCGAGTCAAACCGCTTTGTCCGGGTACATGGAACGTCCACCATATAGCAATGCCTCGTATCTGTGCGCCTCGACGATTGATAGAAAAATGGGGATGGTGGAATTAAGTCGTGCAATTCCGCAGCGCACTCTCCAAAGTGTATCCGATAAAAGGCCGATAAACTAGCCACTCTGCGGCGATGAGCGAGGCTCTGGAGTTTTTACACGCTTTTTATTAACTTCACCTGTATGTTTGTATGTTTGTTTGTAACCGACTTCTTTGGGCGCGATTTTGACCCACTTTAAACGGCCAGATTTCGTTCAAACTTTGTAGATTTATCGAGGTCCGATGACAATACACTAATTTGATAAAATTATTCCATTTTTAACCGACTTCAAAAAAAGGAGGAAGTTCTCAATTCGGCTGGTATATTTTTTTATGTATGTACACCGATTTCTCCGAGGTTTCTGAACCGAATTACGTGATTCTTTTTTGTTTGATGCGGAATAGTTTCGAATTGGTCCCATAAAAATTTGATTCTGGTAGGCCCAATAGTTTTTGTTTTATGAACATTTTTTTATTTATTGTACCTATCTCGATGTCTGAAAACAAATCTCGCAAGTAAATTTGATCCACGTCCCGGTTACCGATTGAGCTGAAATTTTGTATACGTATGTTAATTGAATGACAATGAAACCTTATTATGACATGGAGCTGATCTGATGAATCTGAATCGGAAGGTGACCACAGGAACTTAATAATTAAATGGTTAAAAATCGGTTAATAACAAGACTATTGAGTTTGGACTCATTTGATTCATGTTGACGAGCACTTTGGTGCTTGGTGGTGACTAGGATCCTGCAGGGTCCGATGATGTAGCTAGAAGATGGTCATAGGAGCTCAGCAATTAAATGACACAACTCTATCGAATTTGGGCTAATTTGATTAGTGTTGACGAGCACTTTGGTGCTTGGTGCTAACTAGGATCCTGCAGGGTTCGATGATAAAGCCAGAAAGTGACCATAGGAGCTCAGCAATTAAATAACACAACTCTAACGAGTTTGGGCTCGTTTGATTCGTGTTGACGAGCACTTTGGTGCGGGTGGAAACTAGTTGTAAAAGGAACTACTCTTAACAAAAGTCTTTGTTCTACGTCTGTCAAGTCGGTCAGTTCAAGAGGTAAAGATATAACTTCCATGTTGTTCCAGTAGGCCTGAGAAGGAACTTTTCTTTTTTTATGGTAGTCGAGCAAAAAAAAATCAAGACGTGCTTTAACTAATGACGTCTGTTGTTTTGGATATAATAATTTCTTACAGATTGTACATGGTACTTCAGCATATTGATTTATGGTGGTTATAAAATTACGCTCAGTAATTGAACGAAGTCTTTGTGACGTCTGACGCGCTACCGCTAGGCGGTTCTCACGTGGCTGAGCAGACTCAATTGCTGTACGGTTTCGTATCACTACTAATCCACGAGCTCTCTGCTCGGCGGACTCATTAGCTAAACGCTCCTGACCAACCAATGAGACTAATTCTATGAGCCTTCTGCTCGGCAGACTCGTTCGCTAGTAGTTCTCTCGCTAGTCGCTAGTTCGCTAGTTCGCTCAATAATGAGAACAACTCTAATAGCTCTCTGCTCAAAAGACTCATTCGCTAGACGCTCTTGGATCTTACCGAGTCTACTTCTACCAAGGCTGGGCCAAAGTGGGTTTACAAGCATGGGCCAGAGATAGACAGCATTGCGCCAAGCATGGCCCATACCTGGCCCCGTCGTATTGTCCTGTATGGGAGTACGACAGGAACGCCTTGCACACTTACACACACACACACACACACACATATATATATATGTCTATAAGCGTGTAAGTAGTTCCGTGCTTCTACCGCGGCACTCGACTAGGTATGCGCATTAGAGTTTGCAACAGTGTCTGCGCATATAACTTAGATTTCACGAGCCACGAAGAGTCCGCCACCGTCTCTGTGACTGAGTTTAATTGACTGAATAAAAAAACAAAAAACAAAAACAAAATAAATGTACATAATATTTATAGATATAGATATATCACCATCCATGTTAATTTTACATGGATATATATAGATATACAGTCTTGTAGTTTTCGTTTTTTATTAATTGTAATTAAACGACACTGAATTTATTAGCCATTCGCATGCGATGATCTACAATTGCCGATTAGAATTAAAAAAAAATAACTCAAATAATTGATTTTTTCATAAGTTACAGTGTTTCCGGAGTTTCATACATGACGGACATGAACATTTTTTGACCTATTTTCATATTTTTTTCCGTTTCTATTGCACTAAATTAATTTTTAGCAAGTATAGAATTAATCTCCATTAAATTATCTCGACAATAGTATGCAAAATATCTTGATTCCGTTAACTAACAAGGCTATAATACTAAAAATAGTAGCCAAAATAAGGCGAAAAAAAATTCCGAAGGTGGTATCAAGAGTCTTCGCAACCGGCGTGTGTGTATGAAAAGAGTGATGAATTTGGAGGAAGCGAAACAAGCCTGCAAGGATCGTGATGTATGGCACTCGGTTCTCTCTGCCTACCCCGTAAGGGATCTGGCGTGATGATATGTATATATGAAAAAAAAATTTCGATCGTAAAGCACTCTCTTATGCTTCGCATCATGAGTCGTGCAATGGTTTAAAATTAAAAAAAACAAGCTATTATAAATAAACTAAACTAAAAAGTAGAAAATAAATAATAGTTTAAAAAAACTAAAAAACACGCTTTTTATAGAAAACCGAACTAAAAAAATAGAAAATAAATTTTAATAAATTTAAATTAAGAATAGTGTTAAAAATATCAATAATTATAAATTAATAATAGTGTGAATGAAAAAAATAATTTTATTTTAAAAAAAGCGTGGGGTGCTTTTTAAGATATTACCGAAAAGATAATCACTCTACTCATATGTGTCAATAAAATATTTATAACTATTGACATCATGCACCCCACGCTTTTTTTAAATAAAATTATTATTTTTTATTCACACTATTATTAATTTATAATTATTGATATTTTTAACACTATTCTTAATTTAAATTTATTAAAATTTATTTTCTATTTTTTTAGTTCGGTTTTCTATAAAAAGCGTGTTTTTTAGTTTTTTTAAACTATTATTTATTTTCTACTTTTTAGTTTATTTTACACTCTAGGATAGATGTAGTTTTAACCATTAACTTAATACATGCATTGGTAAAGATTGTTATTTTATTGTTGACAACTCTTATAGCTCATATTGGACATCACAGATGGACAAAACATGCATTAATGCATTGGATGTTTGGACGCATGATGTTGGCAACAAAATTTTAAATTGACAATGCCGACTTTCTTCAAGATCAAATGAGTGCAATATTTGTATGGTATATTATTATTTTTTCTGTGCCGGAATTAAGGACTTTGTCTGCTAAAAAATGTACTTGCCTTAGGATGACGAAATTGAATGTTTAATAAATTAATTATAATTTATTCTAAAATAATAAATATATTGCAATTGGGTTGGCTAGAAAATTTCACAATCAAACAATCAAAATAAAATCTGGTTTTTGAACATTTCACTGGTTTGAATAATAGATCAATTTCATACCAACCGAAAGCATGAAGCCTACAGAATATATAAACGTTACGTTGACAATTTTTTTACTTTTATTCAATCATAAGCCCATATTCATACAATCATCATTGATAAGTGTGACCAGCGTTTGTAGCTCAGGAGTGAAGCTTAAAAGTAAAGCGTCATCTGCAAGAAGTAGGCAGTTTATCAATGAATCACTCATGTGATTCCCACATTCAACGACCCTAACACACTTCTCCAGTCATAGGATAGATCGAGCCACACAACTCTTCATTACGCCAATATTGATAACGAACCAGGGCGAGATGTTGTCGTTCACTCACACGCATGATTTCCAATTCCAATATAGGGATTGCACAGCACGCAACAAAGGCCGATCCATACCACAACCGGGTAAAGTGTTTTGTGCAAATCTATCAAATGCTTTTTCCATATCAACAAAACCGCCGGAAACCTTCTGGCCTACCGCCGGGTGCTATTCACGATATTGCGGACTGAAAATCTTGATTCGTACATTCTCTTCTAGACATAAAACCCTCTTGTGCCTCCCAAAACAGAAAGTAGTATACTCGTGGTTATATTTACCAAGCTACTAAGCCAATAAACACTGGCCTTGTGATTATTATTAGTATAACACGTTAAGTAAAGTGTGTACGCCCATTACGCCAAAATCTAAGGTCAGCTTGCACAATACTAATTAAATATTTATTAAATTAAATACATTTAAAAGTAAAAGTCATTTAAAAAGTATTTAAATGTTAAGGTTCAAAGGGAAACGGCAAACGAGCAGGAGGTGCGCTATAGTAAGTGATCAGCACTGGTTATAGACATCCGCAATACCAGAAGTCTTGCAGTTATGTTGCCGGCCTTTTAATATAGGATTAGCACTTTTCTTGAAGGTCACCTAATCGGATCTGTTCGGGAACAGCTGGTTATTGATTTTACAGAGAAGTAGTTCTTTTTTAATTGAAATAAATAACCGTTACCTATACACAAAACAAGATATTAACGAGGAAATGATAACCATGTGTCGGGGCTAGAATGTCACATGAGTAATTTACCGGCTACCTTGCCGTCGAAACCGCAACACGACAGCGATAAGCATGGACGTTATTGCGACAGAAATAGGTAGGGCGGAGGTACAAAAACCGTTGGATACGTCGAAGAACTCTACCACTTGTAGCCATGAATCATGATGTTAGTGACAGTTATTGGAACGAAGTTCCTTACGGCAGGCTTGGAGGGGATAGGGATTTTGCTGCGCGACCGAACTGAAAAAAATGTGATAGTAAAACCGTAAGAAAAATGCGTGGAATAAAAGCGTTAAATGAGACGTGCGCAGGCGCGACAGTCGCGTACACAAGCGAGTAGTGCCGTTTAGCCGAAGGAAGTTCGTTCCTACCTGGTGTCCCGCGACACCACATCATTTTTAACATACTCTCACCTTTTACGAGATATCGAGCAGTAAGCCAATTAATCTGTTTTTCAAGAGGCTTGGATCAACACGACGTAATTGCCCCACATCTGCTTGTCTCTGTGATTTAGTGGTTATTGTATTCAGCTGAGATCATATTATCCTGGAAACCATTCCCAGCTGATAGTAATCTGCATTCTGCTAGTGGTGTGTTTTATACATCATAAGATAGCAAACAAGCTGATGGCTCTCCTGATCGAAAGCGCCACATCCATCGCGTTTAGACACCAAAAGTTAATGGTGCGTTCTATCTTTGTGGCAGGGTCTTAATGCAACACGCAAAAATTTACTAGATAACAACACAACATTGACAAACACTGACGCTACGGTAACAGGAATAGGTAAGCCTGTGGTAACAGACACGATCGAGACAATCCAGAACTTTACTACCTAGTAGTCAAGATATAATACACATAAGCAATAGCTGTTCGCCTCTTTCGAACTGGCTGGAAGAACGACAGGTAGTTTATTCTTCAAAGGGAGCCCAGACCAACACAGGGAGGGTATTAAGATCTTTCTACCACGGAGAGCACAGGGCCCTAATTCATGTAATCAAGCGGCAATCGAGTCGAAACCTTTACACTTGCACATTTTCTTACTTATTATGCCGCGTCTCCCGACGTTCTATCGTGTTTATGTGTGTGAAAGCCCTAAACGCATTGACTCAGTTACGTGAATTGGGGGGCTGACTTAAGCCGATATGACAAGACCCATAGATCTCGGTTAAAAGTTAAAGTTGACGATGGCGCTAAAAATTAATTTTGCCTCATTAACAGGGCAGTAAATAATTGCGAAGATTAGTTGACGTGAGTAGAAAACCTACTCATGTTCAATTCATAGCCTTTTACACAAGAGAAACGGCATAATAATATTTATTTTGCATTCCAAATACTAAGGTTATCAAAGAAGGCAAAAGCAGCAGCTGACGTTGACTATCCAGCGTATGGCGTGACTGGTCCTACAGTCGACCCTTCTGGGGATAGGAAGCTCGCGCAATCGGCTCATATGTACCATTACCAGCATCAGAAACAACAAATTATAGCAATGGAAAGGTAACTAATATGAGTACAATGATTTATTTTGACTATTTGGATAATACAATGGTTTTATGACAGGCTCGTGTGGTCTGTAGTCAGTTCAGCTGATGACATGAAAAATTTCAGGGTTTTTTTATATCATAAGATAGCAACAAGGGTTTCCTGATGGAAAGAGTTATCTATCGCCTATAGACACCAAAGATGTTAATGGTGCGTTGCTATCTTGTGGCGAGGACTAATGTCACATGCATAAGTTTACCGGCTACCTTATCCTTCAAACCGGAACAAGACAGCGACAAGCACTGACGCTATTGCAGCAGGAATAAGTAAGGCGGTGGTACCAGACCCGGGCGAGACAATGCAGAACTCTACCACCTAGTAGCCATGAGGGTAGTGACTCGATAGACAATCGGTCGCCTTTTACGACCTGCCTGGCAGAACGGCAATTGGCATTCTTCAAAGGAGGCCGGGACCAACACGGCGATCACTTTTAATGTTACGAGTATTACTATATTTGTATAACTTTATTACTATTATAACTTCTAGTGTTATTACTATAACTTTTATTACTATTGACCACAGGAGGTCCTGGGTTCGACATTCGGGTCGGGCAAATCAAAAATGTGTTTTTTCAGTTTTCTGATTAAAACAATGTTTTCTGGTATTGGATAAGTGCCTGATTGGCGATAGGCTTGCCACTTATCACATTGTTGGACTATGTTCTCTGCACTGTTTTTACCTCTGTCTACCTCTTTCGGAATATGGGCGTGAAGATACTTATTTTTAAACTTTTAGTATTACTTACGTCAGATCTTTTGCGGTAGATGACTCACGAGCACAGGGTACATATACCATTACGGTCCTATTTTTGTCACGTTTAATCAGAAATACGTCGAGGTTGCACTGCTTATGATCCTGGTCTACCGTACCCGTTTGGTATACGTTACCGCTTGACTGCAGCTTTTAAGGACAAGGTAGTCAGCTTTGGTGTCGCTAAGGCTTTTGATAGGGTTTGGCATAGGATACTTTTATCGCAACTGCCATCTTACAGATTGTTAATCTTACTAAGAAACAAGACCGTAAATACACATTACACTATAGTGAGGAAATATAGCTTTACTGCAAAATACTTCAGTAATGTGGTGGTACCTACCCCGGGCGAAATATTTTAGAACTTTACCACCTAGTAGTCACAATAGTAATGATGTGTTCGACCAATCCTTTGTACCCTAACTGTCTGGCAAGTAGACATGGCACATTTTACGCATCACTGGTTATATCACTAGTTATAAAATAATTCACATGTCACACCAGTCATATGCATCGAAACCGTCCGTTATAATAACGCGAGCGTGATTTAATTTCACGCGGGCTAAGCTTCTACTTATGCTTATAATTCGCAGAAATATATCGTGCGAAAGAGAAAAAGCAACGACATTTGAGCAACATCGTACCACCAGCTAGAAGAGAGGATATGTTTAATATGTTATTTCACTTTACTAAACACTTATAAATAGTGCTTTGCGCAGCGATATAACATACGGAATTAAATGCACCCTCTGTGTCAATAATCGTCTCTAAAAAATATAACGTTCTTGATTTATCACCCGTGATATAACAGTGACAAAAAATAAATAACTTCACGACGTGATAGTGAAATAAAAATAGCTATAATTCCCATCGGCACTGGCAAGGAAGCAGAAGGTCCATTTTTCGAAAAAGTACACGGGCCAACACAGGGAAATATCCCTATTTAAAAATTGATTAGCCAGTATGCCAGCATCAGATTACATACCTACCACATAGTTGACATGATATCGTTTACTTCTTTAGCGTCTATATGCGATGGTTATTTCTTACTATTACGTGATTCTATGCTATCGCATGCTATAGTAACTTTATAATTCTATCCATCATATTCTATCATTAAATATTGTTATGTAATAAAAGGAAAAACGTGGGCACGCAAATGGCAAGCTTCAATTTCCTCTTACGTATTTTTTCATTAAATAACCTCTCCTTTCCATGTTAATTTTATTTCATTTTCATTTTAAGGGTTATAGTTTCACCACGTCCGTTCGTCTGTCGCGTCAGTGATTGTTAGTACTAGAAAGTTCTAATTTGACATGAATATACATATTAATTACACCGGTAAAGTGGTAAAACAAAATATTGAAAAAAAATGTTTTACGGTATCTCTTTTACAAAGTTGTTATTATAATATTTTTTTGCATACCTCATGGTGTAGCACGTCGTTGAACAGGTGTTAATATAGTGAAAATATGGCAAATTTGTGTTAAATTTTCTATTAAGGGATTCGTTTGTGAAATATTACCTTTTAAAGTGCTAATTTTTTATAGATTCAGGCGATACTTTGCGGATATCCATAATTCCAAGACGAAATTAAGGTATTTAATTTGCAAAATTTCCGCGAAATCTTATATGAAACTGCTGTGATGCTACTGAAACAAAAAGCAGTGTAAGGAATGGGGCAAACTCATCTAGGGCCCGAACATTATAGGAGAATCCAGCAACACAATACTTCAGCCACGTCCACCACACTTTCTTCCGCGTGAGTAGCAATAGTAGTAACGCACAAATTAAGTTCTCAACGCACGCTTTACTTCATTTGGGAAGCATCTTCAGGAGAGTCGAATAGCACTGCACTCTATCAAGGGTGAAGCATTAAATTTAATACTTCAACCTGTTTATGGATAAAATACTGCAGTTTCACATAAGATTTCGCGGAAATTTTGCTAATTTTAGTTAGAGTCAAATCTCACCTTGGCAAGGTGATTGACTTGGATATGTAAAAAAATCACGTTAGTAGGATATATAACGAAGTTAAAAGGAAAACTGTCGTAGTTAAATAGGGTTGACAAGTTTAAAACTACAATGTTTCAGTAGCTCACACTACACACGTACTCGTCACAACAAATACGAATATGTATGGCTATAAATTATAATGTAATATCAATTAATCTACTTATTCTATTGTCATTATTATTCTTAACGGATAGACCGGGAGATGAAGACACAAAATACTAGATGATTTGTACCAGTAAGGCGGTTCTTCAGGGGTCTAATTAACCCCTGAAGAACCGAATTAATGGTCATAGCGCTGGTACCGGCGGCCCAACCACGTGGCCCTTAATCGAACGTGTCAGCCAAATTACGAGTGTCGAACGATTTCTGCCCCAAAAAATTCTTGTATTTCCGATAGTCGATAAAAAAGAAGTAGGTGTTAGCATGATGCCATACTTCTCTGGTGTGACTTACAGCCCGCCATACCAACACCAACACGTTAATTTAAAGAAAATATTTCAATTATTTGTACCAAGCCAATTTTTGCACAACTAATTATCGTTGAGTAGCCACGTATTCACGAAAATTACCTTGCCATACTTTTCCGACGGTTCCCAATGGCCGCAATACCGCAAAGGAGTAAACTTTTTCTTTTTGCAAAACGATTTGTACAACCTTAAAAAAAATTTAACAGTTCTCTGTATGATAATAAAAAGAAGTTTGATAATGCCATACATATGGGATATGGCGAATGGGTACAATATTTTTTAATTGTAGGATTTCATTCGTATTACGAACGATTTCTACCAGTATGGCACTAATTTTTCCGTTAATTTTGAGGCTTTAACAAGTGTTTTATGATTAAAATAAAAAAATAATTTACTTCTTTGCAACGGTATGGCGGCTATTTGGAACCGTCAGAAAAGTATGGCATCGTAATTTTCGTAAATAGCTACTCGATAATGATTATTTGTTCAAAAATTAGCTTGGTACAAATAGTTTAATTGTTTTTTGAATTAATCTGTTGGCGTCAATATGGCAGGCTGCAAGCCACACCGGAGAAGTATGGCATTACGCTACCGCCTACTTCTTTTTTTATCGACTGTCCGAAAATACAACAATTTTTATGGAATAAATCGATATTCGTAATTTATCTGACATGTTCGATTAACGGCCACTGATTAGGCCGCCGGTACAAGCGCTTTGACCATTATTTTCCTTTTTGTTATTACATAATTAGACCCCTGAAGAACTGCCATTCTGATACAAATCGTCTAATATTTTGTGTCATCGTCTCCCGATCTAGGAGAGGTTATTTGTCTTTGTAAATTACTCTGAATCTAATATTAAAATCATGTTCTTGAAAATTAGTGTCGACATAACTGAATGGTAAATTCTCCAGTAATACATAAAAGCATGATTGGGGAAACTCAATAGACTTGAGCATAATAAACACATTTTATAGATTTATCAATTTGTTAAAGAAAAAATTAATCTTATTTAATTTACATAAAAAGGTAAAATAGTGTAAGGTAACAAACTTATCAAACGTCGGAAGAAAAGATACCAAGTTAACTAATGAAATATAATACACATTCAAATTAATACTTTCACGAGACTTGTAGTGTAAAACATATTGTGACAGATTGAATTTCACTACATAATTAGCGTGACAATCCCGCGAAACCATGAGTTTTGGCCGTGCTCAAATATATGTAATAAAAATCCAAGCCCAGAAATGTATGTCCTTGTTGGAAATCGTACCTAATTATCAAATTATTATACTGATAATATACTGAATTTATATTTAATTATATAATATACTGAATTTACATTTCAGGAACGGTATGGATCAACGTAACGGCTCTGTATCTGATCCGGAATCTGAGGAGGAAAACGAAGAAGGGGACTACACAGTCTATGAGTGTCCTGGATTCGCTACTGTAAGTCATTTTAACCTATTTAAAAAATTGGCAAATTAGAATCGTTACCGCATAGTATGGGTTAATAATAATATAATTACATAAAAATTGAGAACTTTGCTTATCTCCTGACGGAAATAGCCCGCAGAAAACAAGCAATTGGCCAAATATGTTCCAGCGTGACTCGGTGGTAGAGCTCTGCAATGTTTGCTCGGGTCTGGTACCTATTACGGCCGCAATAGCACCAAAGCTTGTAATTGTTGTGTTCCCGTTTGAAGGGTATCCCGCCAATGGGATTACGTACTATTAACATCTTTATTGTCTATAAGCGATTGTTTCTCTTTCTGTCAGGAGGAAAGGTTTCTATCAGAAGGAAGGAAATCTGCTTATTTGTTTGCTATCTAATAATAAATAAATAAAACATTTATTAATAATTGCTAACCGCCAAATTTCAGACCGGTGAAATGGAAGTCAAGAACCCCTTGTTCCAGGAAGAACCGACGCCAGTTACACCCGGTAAATGTGAGGTAGTGAAGCCCCAGCCCAAAGAATAATCGCTACCTCTTCGCCAATTAGGCGAGCCCCAGCATTACACAAATATCCTATCCCCTTTATACTTGATTCGGCATTTCGGGACTCCGAATTTCTTTCTGAAGCTCATGAAACGATACCGATCTTAACTTACAGATATATTATTTGAATAAATATCGTGATCTGCGGCGAAATAAGCTGTAATTGTTGTATTTATGTCTTTACAGTGTAGTAATGGTGTTATGATAATTTAAAAAAGAAAATATAAAAAAATATATAATATGTTGTACCTAAATAATATAAGAACTGTTACATTTTTGTATTCTACGCACAAACATGTTTTTACTGTGCCCGCTAAAGATATCGAAGTGAAAAAATTTTGTCGACTCGTTAGGAGCATAAAATTAGGACGAATAAGGATTGCAGTCAGCAATGTCAATTTCGACAAAATCCGGCAATATTGGCGGAAATCTCGAGCCGATTGGTTTTAACAATTTCGAAAGGCATTTTATAGTTTTAATGTCAACTGTATAAAATATGTTTAATGTTAATACTAACACCACAAAGTTAAATATAAAGTACATTTCTTAGGATATCAATTTATTCTCCCTGTATAATAAGCACTCCTCCATGCAAAAAGTGCTGACAGATTTTAATAAAACCTTACATTACTGTAGCATGTAAAATAAATAAGAATATTTACGCACCAAATTATTTGGAAGTGTACATTTCTGATCGGAGCTGCTTTTTCAATAAAATCAGCAAAAGAGAAAGAGCAATTTGGTCTATGAGCGGCCAATAACGAGATAGGTATTAAATGAAAGTACTATTACAAAGGACTGACTTTTACTATGAACGTAATTTTGCAGCTCATTTAGAAAAAAAAAACATGTAGTTAAAATACTTACACAATAAGTGCAAGAAAATGTAAAAACCCATTTTATAAAATCCTTATCTTAACATTAGTTTGTGTATTCATAAGTATTTCACAACGTTGTCCACATACCGGTTACAAGACGGTACCGGTACCCGTCAACCCAAAAACGGGCTCGCAACTACTATGCTGAACACATAGTTGAAGGCTTGCACAATATTGAAGTACTAGCTGTTGCCCACGACTTCGTCTGCGCGTTTACTCCGCACAGCTCCTCCCCCGTAGGTGATAGCGTGATAATATGTAGCCTATACGTTGACCGACCTGTTAGTAATATTCATGCAAAATTTGAAGTAAATCCATGCAGTACTTTTTAAGATTCCCTCGGACATACATACAGGATATACATACAGTAGAATACATTAAAATGTAGTCTACAAGTAATTTTATTTTATTTCCTTATTTTTAAGACTAAACCGTAGTTATAACACGCTAAATCACAGGCTGACATATCAAAATAAAAATGCATTTATTTCCATTAATAATTACACCACAGATATAAAACTTCTTGAGGGTGATTGTAGGGTGATATTCAACTATAAAAAATTGTTTCTGGCCGCTGATAGACCAAGTGTCATACGATTTTGCCCATTCTCCTTTTATAATCCAAAATACGAAGGTTACGAAAAGAAATTAAGGTAATTTATCTCTCTCATACAATAAAAAGTATTGTGGATAAGAGAGAACCTTTGTGCGGCAGTTGCGCTGTTTCTTTTTTTTTTTGTTTCAATGGCCATACGGCGGTCACCAATAAAAATATCGAGAAAAATTCCCAAATGTCAAATTACCTTAATATACTTTTTAAAAACAAAAATAATTGTAATATTTGATTCCATTGTTTACATTCAATTGGCTATCATGTGTAAAGTATTATATTTTGAAAATAAAAATATAATCCTTTTACTTCTTGCTGTTACAAGAGTTCGTCCTTGTCCACTTTTAATGAAAAATGTTAAAAATATTTGCTGTGACTTAAAGCTGGGACCAGATTGACTTGTAGAGATCACAAATTTAATTTTCGAGTGCACGGTTAGCGCCGAATAGCTTACACGAATGAATAATACTATGTGCATTTTTACAAGAAATACAGACGTTCATACATGCCGAATACGTTGACTAAAAACGGTAAATTAGTATCGGATCCGGTTGACGTCTAATAATGCCTGATTTCCGGATTGCAATCCCTAGACACAATCGAAATTAAATGATAAATTTTATGTGTTAAAATCGCTGATTGTGCAATTCACGATAAAATATGTACACCTGCAACACTGAGTCTAAGCCAACTAATCGTACGCGATTACCGCACGATCATTCGCTGTAATAAATACTTGATGATATGATATAATGATTGATCAGTTTAGTATGAAAGTTAACCGCTTCTGACCAGCGCGACAATCGCGCTGCTAGCGACTTAATATAAAAGGTATACTACTAGAAGCAAGGTTGCACACATGATTCGATATAATACATTAAAATTAGAGATAGTAGTAATGTTTACTTGACAGTGGCCGTATGGTCAAAACGTCTACATTTATCGTTGCATGCATATCGGAATAAACGAGATAATAGTTAACATCGACAAAATATTTACCATCGTGGATAATATATCTCACATTGCATATTTTAAGCGGGCTTTCGTTACTTTTCATTATTTATTTTATCATACAGTTAATGTTTAGCACTAGGTCTTAATTTATTATAATAATATAATTTTGTTATTATTATACTTTTTGTAATCTTAATAATATATCTTTGATATTTTATATTAGGAAATGATATTTTTAAGTATGATTAATGAAAAATACTTTAATATCATTGACTATATTTTTATACTAATTATTTTACTTTCTTTATCAATTTATGATAAATTAAAATTATTTCAAAAAAATATACGAATTGTAATCAAAAAGCTTATATAATTTTTTTTCTCTTGCATAAACAAAATCTAAAGAACACGGGCGAGACTTCACACATAGTTTTTTTTAGTTATTACTTTCATATATCCTTATACCTTATACCTTTATATCAACTTCATCACTTATCCGCATTTAATAAAGATTTTTTAAACTTGGGGAATAGTAGCTAAATAAAGTTGGAATTTAGGTAACGTAAACACACAGACTACTCAGAGATTCGTAAACATTAAGTTCTTTTCTTAGTAGTCTGTGCTTGGGTATTTAGTTTGTCATTGGATGTCTTTAATACAACTACTAATCTTAGAAATCTATGTTAGATTGACAAAATTCTGAGCTAAGATTTTGCCAAGACACTTTTTAGATACTTTTAATGAAAATTATGACATATAAACTTATTGCTGTTTTAATGTAAACGTAATTAGAGTTTTATACAATGGTAACACTTAAATATGATAAGTCAATTAAATGAAAATCTCAATATTTTTTTTATAATTGTTTCTAGCACTATATTTCACTTAATTAATTTAAAAAACGCAGAAAATTATTTTAGTTTATATAATATTCATCACTCCGAAAGACACACAAGGGATGTACAAAACCAAAATCGCCTGTGTTCTTTAAAATTTAAGTTTAAATATAACAAAATAGTTATTTAAAACTAATTAGGTGTAAGTCCTTTTCAACCATTTGACACTGAATTCTTAGGAATTATTAACATTTATTCTGTTACATACTAATAATTATTAGTAATCAACCGACTTGCGTTCTCAGGATTGTCAGAGCTTATTTACGACAAATAGTTTAAACTTACATAGATATTACCTACAAAAATTGGATATTCAACTTAAATGTTAAGTGTACACTTATAATATTTTTTACTCAAAATAAGTTAAAAATTCAGTGAACAACGTATTGCATCAAATTATTTTTAACATATTGCATTTAATTTAAAACTGCAATTTTCATTTAGAAAAACATTTATAATAAAAATTAGATGCCGATTATGTAAATACAATTTGGTGTATACTAAAATACTGAATGGCTCATTTTTTAAAACAGCGGTACTAAATATTTTCATAAAATTGCTAATAACTTTTGTATATTTGTTTGGAAACTATGTAAAATAAACAAGATACACGTGAAACCATGAATAAAGAAACTACTGCTGTAAAAGTAAAAATAAAAAATAAGAAAACTGTCTTAAAAATGAAAACCTTTTAAAAATCGCATAACTGGTACTAGGAAATATATTTTCCTTCTCAGTTTTTTTAAATGTACTTAAACGGCCTAGTTGTGATCTAATGTTCTACTATATTCCTTCCATAAATGATTGTGTTTTTTCTCACCTTATACAACAATTTATCTAAATTTTACAAAATGCGTTTCATATTAATTATGAAATTAAAACAAGCACAAAACTCAATTAATATAATATATTTATCAAAAGAGTACTACGCACGATAGATCTTTAGTTCAAATCTTAGTGACAACATATTTTTTAAAATCTATATTATACAAAAACACGTTTGTTTTAGATAGAAAATATTGTGCCACTGAAAAATTACAGGAATCATATTTACCTAAATAAGTATTTGCAACTAATGTTTGTCAATTGCTTATATTCCTATACTTGCATAATATTTCTTTTATCTAATTTATAAGAAATATAATATTATATAAATGTAAATTATCAAGCATTCGCCGAAAATGTCTTAGTCCCATAAATATATAATTTATTTAAATGTACATAATATAATGAATATGAAAATGTTATTATGTTATAACATATATATAAATTTATCCTTATATAATTATATTATATCACGGTAGTAAAATACTATAATATCTACATATAATTTTCTGTAGCAAAATTTAATTGAAATAGCAAATTTATCAGTTGGTTTATTTCCTAGTTAATATTTTTATGTGAAAATAAATGCATATTAAGGATTAGGCCCATACATGGAGTTAGAAAACGAATACGACTTTTCACGACCTTGGACACTACAAGTAGTACACTACAAGTAGTGTCCAAGGTCGTGAAAGGTCGTATTCGTCGGCCAAGAGTGCATAAGTTTACATAACTTATGCACTCTTGGCCGACGAATACGACTACATAGAATAACAACCACAGAGGCATGCGTCGCACACGACTCGCAATGCACTTCTATATGAGTGCAAATTCATGTTTGATGCCTCGCAATGACTATGAACGTCCACAATGCGAAACATGACGCGATGAGCAATCATGCGCTGCTACTGTCCCGCAATGCCTGTATCAGCTGTAATGAGACGGGGTTGTTTAGTCGATGAATCATTAATAAGTCGTAATCGTGCTAAAATATAGGCGCGCAAGTCTGTCAGTTACGCCACAGTTACGCTTTCACGCCCTAACCACAACTGTTTTCGATGAAATTATCATGGATATAGCTAAAGCTTCGAGGTCAAACAAAGGCTACTTTCCAAAAATTAGCTTCTTAGGAGCTGATATAGAGGATAAATGGTTTTATAAAAAAACTATATCCACATGTTAATCTACTGCCACGTAAAGTTTCTAATAAATATATAAACTTATATAAAAACAAATATCAAACCAAAATAAAACTAATATAAACTTTGGCATCATAGTATCTACATATCGATTTTGTTTGTCAAAATTTTTAGGATAAGTAAACAAGTTTTTTAATTGATGTTTATTAGTTAGACTCTTGAAATATATGAAAATGTTATCAATAGTTGAGGTGGACGTAAATCGAACTAAAATAAGTGGAAGAACAAACATTTGACATTACTTTTGGTATCGGATTTCACATATTTTCATTTAAATTTTCAATAAAAAAACTAAAGTACTAATTCGTTGTATAAAATATTTTTGGTATTTTTTTAAAGTTTTTGTATTTTAAAGCTATTTTAAACAACTTTTTTGAACAGTTTATATAAAATACAGCAGGCTTTTTTAACTTTTAAACTTTTTAATAAAATTAATGGAGGCCTGAATAGTCTTACCTCCACTAGGCCCAAAAAATAGAATATATTAATTTTCGACCAATTTAAAAAAAAAAGTATTTAGTGATAACATGTGGAATATGTATTGTTGAAAGCAAAACTATTAAAACAGTTGGTTTAAAATAATTTTATACTTATGATTATTATATAAAAAAAAAAAAAAAATCTTTACATACCGAATTGCATAAATTAAGCGCCATCATGCCAGTCCCTTTGTGGTGTATGCAAAGTGAATTGAATAACAATAGCACTTCGATTCATCGGTTTGTCGGTTGGCGAGATGGATGATAATTTCCAAAGCCAAATGGTATTAAAGCATGATGTAAGTCGAATGCTTGTTGTTTTGTTTTAACAAGCAAGCAAATAGCTTTCCTGTTGAATCATTTGTTAGCCATTTCCGTGCCGGCTTTAGGGTAGGGTGACCCGGGTGATAGTCAGGGCGCTAGGGCACAGGGGCGCTAAATGTCTAAAAACACTATGGGAGATGTATTAAAAAGGATGCCCAATAAGTTGCGCTTGAATAACTAAGGCCGGCTCTGAACCAGTTAACTAGTCTGCGTATCAAAACGGTTAACCAATGGTAAAATTGAAGCATTATTCGATCTTGATATTATTCGTGTCGACTATTAAAAAAACAAATAGTTTTCTTTTGCTAAGTATCAAGAATTAGAGCTCTAAACGAATATTCTTATCGATAGATAGCGAACTCAGCCAGAAAGCTGATTCTCACAATGTGACAAATTAAATATATATATAAGCACTGACCATTTTTAAACAATCATACAACTAATCACCAATTTTAAATTAGGTATTTTTTAACTTTTAAATAACAAAATAAAGTCTGGTTTTAATTTATACACATATATACTTCTATTTGAAAAATGTACTAATGAAATTACATATCTATCTACGTAATTTATACATTTAATATTAATGACCTAAAATGTTCCAAATAAATATATTTATACTTAATATTCACTGAAATATATTTATAATAGATAAATTATAATGAATTTTCAAAAGTAAGTTGAGCCAGGCATCATGTAAGACATGTATTTCAAATGCTTTAAAGTTATGTACATGTTTTAGAAAAAGAATGACATTTTGTCTTATATTTTTATGGTAATGTTACTGTAAAAATGTACTTTTCCAGTAACTAGATAGGAGATTTAAATATATATAGATATCTACTCAATTATGCAATTTTTGCCATAAACTATGTATAAAAAACACTGAAAAGTGTGATAAACGTACTTTATTAATAAAATATTTATCTATAAATGTAAATGCTAAGGCATATATTATAAATGTAATTATCAATTATTAATCGTGTGTCAATAAATGGATGTCAAGTATTAATGTATTTATGTAGACTACTCATTATATCAAGTAATCCAATTGATTTCTGTCTATTATTTATCTAATTTTTATAAAAACAAAATCAATCCAATTATTATTGATTTTTGACAGTTCAGTGTAAATTTTTACTGAATTATGTAATTATTATATTTTTTTCGTTTTTTGTCGTTTTAATTATATTTTTAATTAATATTAATTATAGGTCCTCTGTTGTGAACCACTGATATAATCCAAAAATAAATTAAACAATTTACAGATAAATCCAAAAATGCAAAAATTGATGCATATATTTTGCATCGAATTATGCTGAGTCAGTTCAACCAATTAAGAGTACTACATTTCATAACAAATTCAGTTCAATTGACTTATAAATTATTTTTTTCCAATTCAGTTTAATTTATATCTGAATAATTGTACTATAATATCTATAATGATTATATATTTAATAAATATTTGTTATGGTGCATTTTACTGTGGACCAATAATATAATCCACAAATTAAAAAAGTGCACAGATAAATCCCAAAATATACCGTATGATGCATATATTATTTTGCTAGGTCGGTCCTTTTGATATTACTCTTATAATGTAGACGTATAACAGAAATCACGCTAGAGGCAAATAGTGAATTATCCTACTGATTGATGGAAAGATACCACCCTTTCCTTTAAATTTTTTTTCTTATTCTACACATTTTGTTTAGGGATAATTTAGAATATGAGTATAATGGCACTTATAAGGAATTAAGCATAAAATCTCCTTCCGATGTGGTAGGTAAGAATAGATTTTTGCACATAAAATATGTCAAATTCTTATATAAGTGCGACTCGTTGGTATTCTGTATTCTAGATCTGAGGGGTTTATCTGCGGTGCGGAGATTTTCAGCATGTATTGTACGTCGTGAAGCATTTTCAGTGTAGGAGGTACCTTTTAAAGAATGTTGTTGTTTGAAGTAGATAAATACCCTAGTGCTTCCTTCAGCAATGTTAGCACTAATTTCATCCATCACGTAATTTTGTGATGGATAAATAAATTTTACACTTACAATTGTCGGCACCTGGTGAAATTCCAATATTATTAGCTGAAGCTATTTTATAATGCATTTGTACTTTAATTCATGTCTATATTTATAGTGAAGTATAATACTGAACTAAAAGTAGAGGTGCATTAACTAGTTTCAGTTAATAAAAATAAATGTCAAATGTGAATATGTGTTTTCTTTATTTCTTTTAATTTGTCAGTCTCGAGCATAACAGATCAATATAAAACTTGAATTAAATATTACTATGTAATATAATATAATATTATGTTACTAAAGTATTATATTACGAATGAATTACAATCACTTGACGGAAAATTAACAACTGATATTAATTTATCGACGGCTGATAATTGCTAGTAGAAAATAAATTAAAAATACCTTATTTAGAAGTAAATCGTCCTTCAAGCTATTTATACCCTACTTTTCGGCCATATTTCTGGCAACACTGGCGTGACGTCAATGCCATACAATCACCAATGCGCGCTGGCAAGTTGCTTGGTCAGTGTCAGTACGCTTTGAATTTTCTCCATAGACTAGTATATAATATGCCATTGATATAAAAAACCCAAGATTCACAATTAGTGTCTCAAAAACGTCCTCCGCAAATGAGCGCACAACTTTAAATTGTGCGCTTATTTCAAATAGAATTGCGTCGGTCGCGACACTGTCAATTTTATTATTTTTTGTACATTGCTTTGTAAAAACAACTATAAATCTTACACTTAAGGTTGAATATGCTAAAAGGTAGGTATGTTTTTGCCATATCTATAACTATTTAAATGAAATTAGGGACAGTTTTTAGTGTCAGTTTTGTTTGGGACTGTGCGCCTTGGGTTTTTTATATCAATGCTTTGCTTTACTTTTCCCCAAGTAACAACGTGCGTACGTTCGCAAAGAATATTTATAGTGTGGAACTAACCAAAGGATTTATTCTACAAGTGGAGAGAATAAGGTAAGTCTAATTTTTTTTCTGAAACCTACGAAATAACTTGTTCTTCCCAGGACCACGGTTCGCGTCTTCTGGGAACAAACAATATTGAATTATTTAAACGTATACTAACAGCGTGCATCACAACACCTGTTTAAATCTTTGGCACAAACACACGTTGGTTGTTGATGGTGAAACCAGTTACAGAGCGAAGACCGGAAATGAAAAAAACCTCGGTCGGCTCCTAATTGTTTCTTGCGAGACCCATCTGACGGGTAGGTAGGTAGGACTGCAAAATAACAGCCAACCGTCAGATCAATGACTTAGCGCCTCGCGTGGCTACGAGTTTTGAAACTCAAACTAGTTCGACAAAAAATCAGCCCGATGGCTCAATAAGCTGCAGGACGTCTGATTAAGCTGAGGATTAGTAAGCAGTTACTAAACAATATCTTCCTTATTAAGAAATATGCCAAGTATTCGAGAAATTTTGCTGCTCACAGCCACCACGGCAGCGTCTTCAAAGGGAGAGGTCCAGAAGCTGCACGATGCCGTTCTGTCATTCATGCCATCTAATTGGAAGGACTGGCAAATAAATGAAATCGACATCCGTGAGCGCATAGGGGATCCGCCAGATCCAAAGATAGTCAACAATCTGCGCTACACTATCCCAACAGCTGAAATAGCAGCAACCTTCAATCTTAACAAACTATCAGAAAAAACTTACCAAAGTATAAAACTAAAAATGCTTAACTGGTATTTCACCAGAGCCTTGATTTATGTTCCATATTTATTAACGGCTGAAATACATGGTAGCAACCTGGAAAATGTTTTAAATGCCGTCGGAACAATTAAACCGCATCATTTCCATAGCAGAGAAGAAACCGACAGGTTACTGAGAAAGTTCTTTTTATCTCGAGCTTCGAAAAGATCGGAAAACTCCCCAGGCTATACTCCATCCGGGACAAATAGACTGAGAACTCCAGTTACCGCAGGCAGAGTATTCTACGGGACCAAGACCCTATGACCGAAGCTCTCGAGAGATAGGCAGAGATGTTTGATGATCTAATCCTACAAACGTTGTCTGTCTCGAATATAACTGTAGAATGCGGGATACTAGAGGTATATACAACTTAAGGGAGCACCAGCCAGGTGGCTAGTGATGAAATGACATATTGCACTATAATTGCTATAGGAACCAATTACCGTCAGGGTTTTTTTCAAGCGGATACGATTTAGAGACCTTCAATAATAGAGCCTACTCTTTCTTAAAAGGCCGACAACGCAACTGCAAATGTTCTGATAGTGTGGTTATCCATAGGCGGCGGTGATCACTTACCATCAGGTAAGCCTGCTGTCCGTTTGCCCCCTTTTCTATTTAAAAAAAGGTATCTAAAACGTTTTCCTATGTGTTATCATTAAATCTATCGCTCAGCACTACTGTAGTGTACACCAAACGTTAAATGCCGGCGAAAACCAAGTTCATCTTTTAGGTAGAGCAAGCGAAAATTCGGACCTCTGAATATAACCGTTTTACCCCCGAAGAGATCGAAAATTTCAAAGCGAGCTGAAACTAGACCCACCCAATATTTAATGCCTTGCCGGCATATAGAGTTACCTGAACAATCAACTAGCCGGCACGCATGGTGCCTGTGTGGTAGTGTCGTTACGCATATATTTCAAAGACTATGATTTACTGACGATCAGGAAGTTGTTTATACTAAATATTAATTGAAAAGCTCACAGAAATGCTCACCTCTCAAAAGTCGAGCTACAAAAAGTTAGGGGTTTCTCTACCAATTTTTAGAAGTAAATTTGCTCATAATCAATACGTTATGCGCTCAACTGATTTACATAATAGAGTAAATAAATAAATAATTAATTATTCACACATAATTTTGAGTACACAAAACATAATTTTGAGTGTAAAACTATTGTTTATAATTTTTGTTAAAACAATTACAGAAAAACTTTCACAAACTATTACTTAAAATATTAATGTTATACTTTTTACCATCTGAAAATACCGTATCAAACCTATATATTGCATTTATAAAGGCATTATAAAATACTACTTACTCGAGATCGACCAAATTTATTTGTTAAACTCATACTTAGACCACACACGAATTAAAGTTACGAAAAAGTTTGCTGCTTGATTGCATTAGTTACGTAATGTAGTACTATCGAGTAGGTATCATATTTTATTCGGCTTAATTGGGTTAATATTAACTTCAATTAATTTTTTATAATAATAATGTATTTATTACATGTAAGTTTCATTTTAGGCACTAAGATTTTGTTGCTGTATAACTAAATTAAATAATAAAATTGTAAAATTAGAAGAGAGGAGTCCACTGGAACCGGCATATTGTTGCCTAAAAGTGGACTCCAGCCTACTTGTTATTTTAAATTAAAGTTAATGGAAATAAATAAAATGTAGTACTCATTTATTATTAAATATGGCTGGAAAGTAGGGTATAAGGAGCTTATGAGACGATTTACTTGGGAAATCTTAATCTCAAGGTAAGCCAAGCTTCGTCTTGACTCGAAATATTCGTTTTTATCTCAAATGCAATAAATTGTATATCGATTTTAAATTAAAACTTAATTATGATAAACAACAAGCAAAATGTTGTCCTGATGGTAAGAGATCCTATTAACACCAAAGATAATAGAAGTGCGATAGTATCCGCAGGGTAAGGATGTAATGCCACCTACATAAGTTTACCTTACCCTCCAAACTAAAATGAGCCGATGTAGAACTCTACGATCTAGTACCCAAGAAATTAGTGACAGGTTTTGCCAATTATTTGTATTTTACGAACTGCCTGGTAGAACGGCAGAATATCTAGAAAATGGTTCATATTATGACTCGACTATAAAATGAACTCTTACAGCGTAACGTTAATTTATTCACATACTGAGGTTTTTATAAGTCTTCAAAAATTATAATATTTCCTTCCCAATATTTCGACCGAATAAGGTCGTTGCTTTTTCATGTAAAAGACTGTATTATATTTATTTTCAATCAACGAAAACACGGATTGTTATTAGTTTGACATGCATATACGCATATATGTATATATGTAATATTGTTGAAATTGGACAATATTTGAGTTAATGATAGATATATTTAGATCCAAACACGTGTACTAAATTTTGTAAGTGTATGAATGTTTGTATACATATATATATATATATATATATATATATATATATATATATATATATATATATATATATGTATACATGTTTGTAAGTATGTTTTTCCACGAATTTCTAGAGGAATCAAAATCATATCCAGATAATTATTTTTGATTTAATGAGGTATATTCCAATTTAGGGAATAGTCTAAGTTTATCAAAATCTGTTCAGTAGTTTTAGAGATATGGTTACAGTTGACAGATATTTGAAGTCGCTTTAATTCAGTTTAATTACTTTCACTAATGTAAACAAAAGTTTAAATTTAATATTTCGCCAACCACTTTCTGAAAAATTGATAGTTTTAAAGCCTAGGTCCTAAAAGTTCTCCACAAACACTGCACCACCCATTTCTAACCCCCGATGCAAAAGAGGGATGTTATAAGTTTGACTCCTATGTGGGTGTCTATTTGTGATACCGCAGCTCTTAAACGGGCGATTTGGATGCGTTTTTTTATTTAAAAGCTGGTTTTCAAAATTTTCAGTTATTTTCTACGCAATGAAAGGAAAAGCATCTGGTACTGATCTGATCGATACGATTTTTTTTTTTTTTTGCTTTTTATATCGTAAGATAACAAACAAGCAGATAATTCTCCCGGTGGAAAGAGAAATCATCGCCTAAAGACATCAACGATGTTAATGGTGCGATTCTCTCCGTGTGGTTGGATAGCAATGCCACATGCACAATTTTACCGGCTATACTATCCTCCAAACCGGAACAGACAATGACAAGCAATAACCATTGATGCATTTGCGGCGGTATTCTGTTACTTCGTTATTGCAATGACACTGTAATATTGAACTAAGGCTGAAGGGTTCCAATTCGAAAATCACTAGCTATTTCCGTGTTTTGCTCTGTAAATAATGTACATGAGGCAAAAAGGTGGTCCTGTGATAAGGAAATTTGGCGGTTTTATTTTAAATAAGCGATTGTCTATGGCGGAAATTTGACCATAGATTGAACAATAAAATCTCTTTTAAGTTTGACAACTGACTTTATCCATAAATAGTATACATATGTGTATATTATCATGCATGTCACATGAATGTAATATGTATAAAGTATTTATTATTAATTAAATATTTTTCTAATTCATTTTATTTAAAAATATTAGGTTTCTGCAGTCCTCTGCAACGTAAGCTTTAACTGTGCCAAATTTCATACTCCACCGTTCGCGCAATTGTCTTAAAAAGGGGTTCAAAGATTTTCCTCCGTTTTCATAAGACTGCAGAATTAACGCAAAAATCCTCAACTAGGACATATCGACACCATACTTGGAGTTACCCCAAAAGAAAAACTTACTTCGCAAACAGAAACTATATTTTTTTAGGACCATTACTGTATAACAAATTACACAGAGAACTTAATTTGCTACATGACACGAGGTATAAAGTAAAAAAAAACTTAAGTACATGGCTGGCAGGCATAAGCTACGAGGAGACAGAAAAACTACTCATAATTACCACCTGATTCTAAAA
Organism: Apodemia mormo; assembly: GCA_036924255.1. Lineage (NCBI taxonomy): Eukaryota > Metazoa > Arthropoda > Insecta > Lepidoptera > Riodinidae > Apodemia > Apodemia mormo. The sequence continues at coordinate 3,654,761 of JAUPFN010000004.1, forward strand.
ATTACTTAACAACCAGCGTTATAGCTTATATTATTATGTTATTGTTTGACATTACTTACCTACTTACTTTTTATTAAATTAAAAATCTTTACTAAACACCTAATAATTAACTCTAATACGTGAAACTTTTTAAACCTCTTATATTAATAGCCCTTTATTTATGAAGATTTGTGTGGACAGAGGAGTATGAGATACTTAATTTACCTTGTCTAATGCATTGTATTTAAAGGAGTAAATGTTGTTTGTCGTTTTAAGATTTCTAAATTGTTATTATTATAATTATTATATATATATATATATATTTTTTTTTGTTTGTATAATGTTTATTTATCAGTATTTGATTTGTTCACTGTAAGTCTACTTAGATGTATTATTTTTTTTCCCTCTGGGTCTTACACGCACCACATCGTATTTTATAGTAATCCCTGGAAGTGAATTGTTACCCACGACACAGGGTAACCTAGTGTGGGGACAATGTATGATATAATTTATGTTGTAAACTACTTTTGGTCAATAAACTATTATTATTATTATTATTATTATTGTTATATGGATTGTTAATTAAGAACTATTACTACGTAGTTTTACCGTATACAATAACTATGGTAGAGCTTATAGTGTACACAATCCATTGACGTGTATAATATTACCACATTATACACCTCAATGACACAATCCTATACAAATAACACAAGCTACGCTCATGCTCACGTCGTGTCGGCAGAGGAATAAATTTTTTAAAAATGATCGTTGGAATGTGAAATTTAGCACAATTAAAGAATACGTTGCAGAGGACTGAAGAAACCTTATATTTTTAAATAAAATGCATTAAAAGTACATTAAATTAATAAAAATAAACATTACACTCATTACATTCATGTGACATACATGATATACATACATACATACATATGCATACATCCACATGAAGCTGTTCATGCACATTCATGAAGCTGTAAGCTGTATTATATCTGGAGGCAACACTTCTAATACCTACCTGAAACCAAATTTCAAATACTGCTGTCATCTTAGTGAGCTCCACCTATACCTAATACTTTATGCACTTCCGTGCTATTTTCCATAGATATACCACTCAAAGCTAGATTTCATTGATTAATCTATGGTTGAATTTCGGCCACAGAGGATTGCTAGTAAAAATAATTAAACAACTGTTACAATCCAAGTCAATACAAAATTTGTTATTCTGCATCTACAATGATATTGCAGTGACATGGTTACTTCGATCATGAAGTATTTAGGTATAGATGGAGCTAGCACTCGTGTTAATCAATTGAAACAAATATTTACGTTACATCTCTGTCTATGAGGTCTACCCATCTCTTTATATACAGCTGTGTTAGAAAAAGAGGGTTAGACCTCAGCAGATGACGGCAGTATATAAAATTGTGTTTCAAGTAGGTATTAGAAGTGCTGCCTCAAGATATAATACAGCCTCATGACTTCGACCAGGGGCTGCAGGATTCCTATTCAAAAATCGCTCTGCAAATTGATGCATATAAAACATGAAAGTGGTCCAACGATAAAGAAATGTGTTGGGGGTTTTTGAATTTTTTTAATTTAGCTATAACTATACTACTCCACAACACGCCTTGATTAAACTACATGTATTAATCTCTTATATTTCAACTTTTCAACTGTGTTCTCAAAAGGGGAATGTTTATATTTTTATCTAATAAGATGGCTCTCCTGATGGAAAGAGAAACCATCACCAACACCCAACAACGGGGGGAATTTTATTAAAATACAACGGAATTGAGAACCTCTTTCTTTCTGAGAAGTCCATTTAAAAATAAATAGTGTAGGTAGCCTTAAATTACGCAGTACCCCATGAGTATGTAGTAACTCATAAAAAAAACTTTTTTTCGTCCTCTACGTACTCTAAGAGACCACAGCAGATTTCGAATAGCATAGTGTGTTTCTCTTTCCAAAAAATATTCCTTTGATTTGCAGGCATTTCGATCCTATTGTTTCGACCTAAAATAAACAGACGATAAGAGCTAGTTGTCTATTGAACATACTAACTGCCTTATCCTTCAAAAACTTCCACCACGACTGCAGGTAAAGGAATATCCCTAGACTTATTATTCTATTGGTTGACCATACCTGGACAAGTATTTGCAGAACTGTACTGAACAGATCAAATGAATGTAATCGTACCTCGAGCATCAAGACAATTTTCTCTAAATCTCAAAAGGCCGACAACGCAACTGCAAGATCTCTGGTATTTCGGATATCCATGGGCGGCGGTGATGACTTACCATTATTCTTTTTATATTTTTTTATATCATAAGATAGCAAATAAGCAGATGAATCTCCTGGTGGAAAGAGTCAACCATCGCTTATAGACACCAAAGATATTAATAGTGCGTTGCTATCTTGTGGCGACGTCTAATGCCGCATGCATAAGTTTACCCTCCAAACCGGAACATGACAGTGACAAGCGCTGACGCTATTGCGGCAGGAATTGATAAGGCATTAGGTGCATCTCCTGCTCGTTTGCTCTTTTTCTATAAAAAAGACGTTGAGAACATTTGGGACTATAGTATGATAAATAAAATTATGTATTCCTCCTGTTGGTCCCTGGCTCCTTTAAAGAATAAGCCAACTGCCGTTCCGCCAGGCAGGTCGTAAAAGGCCATCTATTGGCTATACGAGTCACTACCATCGTGGCTACTAGGTGGTAAAGTTCTGCATTGTCCGGCCCGGGTCTGGTACCACCGCCTTAACTATTCTTGCCGCAATAGCGTCAGTGCTTATCACAGTCATGTTCCGATTTGGAGAGTAAGGTAGCCGGTAAACTTGTGGCGAGATCTAATGCCATTAGATCAACACAATGATATTAGATCTCGCCACAAGATAGCAACGCACCGTTTGCTATCTTATTATATATAAAAAATTAAAAAAGTAAAATAAAGCAACTGACGTAAAAGTTTTAAAGATTAGAAAATTAAATACGAGTACAAGTAAAGTTGTAATCATTGAGACTTTCCAGCTTATACACACAGAGTACTTTGTAACATACCTCTTAGGTACTGTCCTCTAGGCCCTCTAGTCACTGTTGCAAAGAATAACTGGCGACCTATGTGACTAGAGAAATTCATAAAAAGCACGTATTAAATAACAGCTCCATCTATGCAAATCATTTAGTTCTAGATTCTAGTATAAGTTAAAACCATTACAATTACAAATTACAAATTAATGTACGTCGCATAGTGACTGCGAGGGTTGTCTCGTTTTTTTATTTTGAAGCCATCTATCGGCAGTTGACTTTACTAAAATAGAAGGGACCACTGACTACTAATATACCTACTAATAAAAAATACTATGAAATAATATCGACGCCCCACGCGAATATTCCGGTAATAGAAAAATACAAATTGTTCAGGAAAAATAAAATAGTAATTTTTTAATATTTACGTTTCGAATAGTTTTATATCTAAAAAGAAAGCTAATTTGTTTAAGCTGTCTTTATATCGAGGCAAAATACACTTGCTTACAAAAGTTTTATATGTTTTTCGTCGATGAAGAGTATAAACTAGCTTAAAACCGTATCATTTGTTTACATAAAGTTAAATAGTATAGTCATATCTTTGTAAATATCAATAGAAAAATTGTTGAAAAATTCACAAGGTTTCACAAACCTCTATATGCTAAAAACACTTACCCCGAAAAACTCAGTAATAACTTATTACCTGAATATTCGCAGGACGCGTCGATATGCCCAAGTTTTACAGATTTCAATCAGTCTCTAAGAGTCTCGATATAGGTACATTCAAAATATTTTGTTTACTTTCACTGCCTTTATTTTTCATTGGAGTCAAGCAATTTAATTTATTTTCGGTATTTACTGAAATTTAAATTTTGCAAAAACTTAACGGTGGCCACTGAAATATGCTGTATTATATACATCTATATTATTTAATATTATAAATGCGAAAGTTTGGATGTTTGGATGTATGTTTGGATGGATGTTTGTTACTCAATCACGCAAAAACTACTGAACGGATTTGAATGAAATTTGGTACACGGGTAGATAATAACCTGGAATAGCACATAGGCTACTTTTATCCCGGAAAAAATTGGTGATCCCGCGGGATTTACAAAAAACTGTTATAGTGCAGCGGGCTGCATGCTGCAGCTAGTATTATATACATATTTCATGGAACCATGAAGCTGTATTATATCTAATACTTCATGGTTAAAACGATATAATGCAATCGGTTTGCTATTTAAACAAAATCTGAACTTGAAAGAAAATTGTCTTGTCAATATCTTTCGGATTTTAAATGATATGTACACTGTAATATGGCTTTACAAGTTTATTTTAATATAAACATGTAACATTATAGTTTTCTCTACTTCAGTCACCTGTGTTCGGTAGCTATATAATAAGAATATATCACTCTTATTGCGGTGTTGATTTAATCACCATATCAATGATGCCATATCAAATCACTGTTAATTCTAAATTTTATCACGTACGCGAGAATTTTAATCTTGAAAGACTAAAATTAGTATATACTCGAATTTTTAAATTTTACTGGTTCGTAGCAACTTAGAGTAGCTGATCTGCGCAGCTTCGCCTGCGAGAACGCCCGCTAATGGACGAAATGCTACATTAATTAAAATCTGAATTTGTTTTGTATCTTAATACGGCCAGGAAAAAAGTTTAAAGTCAGGAAAAACATTTTCAAATAAGTTAGTGGGTCAGAAAAAAATACTATATGTAATCTAAATATATCATTAATTATGTTTTAATAATTAGGAACCGCACAACAAAAATACAATAACAATATGATATTGACCTAAATAACATATTGTTATTGTATTTTCTTTTTTGTTATGTGTGACTTAAAACTTGAAAAATTTGTAAAAGGTACGATTCGGATCGACCGGATTACATCAGATGGGCCGAGAGGTATTCTACAATGCGGTAAAAGATATTGCAACGTGTAAACAGGAATTACAATTCATATTTCTGAGTGCTAAGTGTGAGTTTTTCTTTTCGCATTCGATCGTGAGCGCGTTTCGAGTTTACTGGGAATTTGTATGTGATTTGTACAGCGCCACCTAGTGGTAAACTGGTTTCTCACGTTTACCACTAGGTGGCGCTGTACAAATCACATACAAATTCCTAGTAAACTCCAAACGCGCTCACGATCGAATGCGAAAAGAAAAACTCACACTTAGCACTCTGTTACCTTCACGTTCCGCGGTTACTGAACGGCTCCGGCACCGAACTGCTTCGAACGGACTCCGCGAACAATAGCGGACTTAATCGGTCTGAGTGCTAAGTGTGAGTTTTTCTTTAGGTCACCTAGTGGTAAACCAGTTTACCGCTAAGTGGCGCTGTACAAATCACATACAAATTCCTAGTAAACTCCAAACGCGCTCACGATCGAATGCGAAAAGAAAAACTCACACTTAGCACTCTGTTCAGAGTCGTACGCCATCGCAGAATGTGAATGGAGGGCAGTGAGTTGAGTCATTTTAGTGACTTACGGCTGTCGCAATACGCGTACGACACTGACGGAGGAACTCTCGTCTCTCACACTCTCCACTTGCCGCAAAAGTCACTACGACACTGATAAGATATTCCAATATTATCATCACTATCACCGCCCCCACCGCTATTATCCTCGCTATCATTATCACCTTCATGGTGATGACCATTTAAAACAAGGCTGCTTGAATGGCAGAATTAATTATCATTGAATGGACTAAATTTAAACAAGTTTAATGGAGACATTAAAAATATGTAATTAAAAAAATATTTGTTCATAAATTATCGTGTTTACAAAACCGTAAAACTGTGACCTTAAAAATTTTTAATTAGTAAAACATCCTTATCCTGGGGCCGCACTTACGGGAAACGTCAATGTCCACTTTCGCGATAAATATGGCGTTAATTATAACGCGTTAATAGGGTGGCCATACTTGAACAATCAAAGTCAATGCCCATTCTTGGCGATAAAATTGCACTTAATCTTCTTTGAATTTCAAACGACATGGATGTTGGATGCTATTCTGTATTTTATGAGTGGAAATTTACCGTAAAAGGCTATTTAGCCATCAGGGCCGTCTTCACATATAAGGTTGCGTTCCATACTGTATCCCCACAGTTTTTTTTTTAAATGAGTGTATGTTATGAATACTGAAAAAAAAATAACGCAAAGAAGAAGAATGTCAAACGGCAACGTGAATTCCGTTCGTAACTTATCGGGTGAAGTTGTGGCTACACCTGTGTTTAACGTACATCATGATAATTAACGGCACTTCCGTTAGTGTGGCCCCGGCATTAGGAACGCATTCGCGCTAAGGCATGCCAAAGTACCAATCTTCACACTTTATCTAGTTTTTCTACTAATTTAATAATCTAGTAATTTCTTTTTAAAATATAACCGCGATCTCGTTCACATACCCTAAAAACTATCTTCGTCTATAGACACCAAATATGTTAATGATTCGTTGCTACCTTGTGGTGAGGTCTAATACCACGTGCATAAGTTTACCAGTTTTCTCACACTCCAAACTGGAACACGACAGTGACAAGCAATGACGACTTTACGGCAGTTGGTAAGGTGGTGGTATCAGACCCAGGTAAGACAATGCAGAATTCTATCACCTCCTAGAAGCCGATGGTAATGACACGTATAGCCAATCGGTCGCCTATTACGTCCTGCCTAGCAAAACGGCATTTGGCCTGTTCATCAAAGGAGCCCGGGCAAACAAGGTGGAATACTCCTATACTTCACTACGCTATAGTTAAAAATGAGTAATAAATTGGATTAAATTGAATACACCTTTCACGATTTTTTTATGTTGTATAGCGTGCATTTACGCTCAGACATTTTATTTTATTTTAGTATGGAAAACCATCAGCTGTAGTTGACAACACTAATTAGGTTTTAATTAAACCAGTTTCAGGTTTTCATCTATAGACATGTTTTCACGTAGTATAGAGTTATAGTAATTACCGATGAAATAAAATCATTCCAGGTATTCATATTTACCTTAAACCTTGGCTACTCGGAATGATAAAAGCACGGCATATTTATATTTATATGTCTACAAAAGTTTGACATTTAGATTAAGCATTTGGTCATATATGTGAATATAAGTTCCCCGTCCGATACCGTGTCTATTAGTATTTGTATGGTCTGCGGTAATACCTTACACAGTAATTTGATAATAAATATGTTTGTATTTGCTTATATTGTTTGCATGAAATCATTTTAAGTTCGGGTAAAATATGTTATCTATACACATAATATTGAAAGGGTTAGGAACCACTGACCCATGATGGTCCGGGCCTCCTCTAAAGAATATCTGTCAATCTGCCAGGTGGTTTGGAAAAGGTAAACGATTCGACGTATGGTTTCGTATCTCCTAGGTGGTAGAGTTCCGCAACCTCTCACTCGGCGTGTAAAATCATGTAAGGGTCGGTCTACCGAAAATCGAAACCATAGATTTGGACCACGATTTTGAGATGAAAACCATGGAAAATTTGCGGTGGAATTTTTTGATTTTTTTGTCGATTTTTTTACTTTAATTTTGTATAATTTTATTAATTGTAATACTCTACAACGATTTTTCTAGAAAAATAGTAAAATTTAATTGAATACACAAAATAAGCAGTAAATTACGCGCCACATGCCGCATTTATTTAAAATGGCCGATTCGAGAGTACTTTTCATAGTACTGTGTTCACGACGAGTCAAAGCATTGTACGTTTTACATTGTAGGGCATGAAAATAAAAAAAATCATAAAACGCAAATTTTTCATTTTCAACAAAAAAAACAATCAAGAATTACCATCATGACAAGAACGTAAAAATCATCGCCCTTTCACGCTGTATATTACCACCGCCTTACATATTCCCGCCGCAATAGTGGAACTCTCCCACCAAGGGCAGATCCAGGGGGAGGTCATGAGGTTCATGACCGCCCCTCTGGGCAGAGGTCTAGATATGGATTTATTAGGATTAGAGCCTATCATGACTGAATCTCAAATATGTGACCCCCTGAACCGAAGGCTGGATCCGCCATTGTCTTCCACCTAGTGGAAACGATTGGCTATACCACCTACCACGATGGTGGTATAGCCAATCGTTTCCCTTTAACGAACTGCTTAATAGATGGTTTATTATTCATAGGTGGCCCGGAGCAATACAGAAGAAACGTACTGATGGGCCACTTTACAAAATATCTATTTTACCATTGACCATCTACTATTTAACGACGATACACTCATATAGTAAGTGAACAAAGAGTTAATCTATAGTTATAAATAAATCATCAACACTGAACTCCTTAGTTTACTTCCAGGGATCGTCAGCTAAGAATATGGTATAGACAATAAGTGAGAAAAACTGGTAATCCTGATGTAACTCAACAGGATAAGAAGCTGATAAATTTTTAAAGTTTATTTAAACAAATATTATTACCAAGTTGTATTTAGAAAAATTTATTGGAATAGTAAAAGATAAAATTCACTTGAATGCAAATAAATTACTATTTGAATAAAAGCGACTCAATTCCGATTAATGGGTTTTGTTGTGAAGCGACGGCGACTGAAACTCGTTAAAGTTTATTTATTAATAGTTAGTTACGCTATCTCTGTATTGCGAACTGACATTGAGTTAAGCCTCGGATATTAATATTTATTTACAAGTAATATTTTATGGATTTTAATATAAATTGAGAGATTTTTCCTCTTAAGTAGCTGATGGTTTTTTATTGGTTTTGATCACAAACCAGATACAAGTATAATTAGAGAATAAGACACATTATGTTAAGTGCCTAACGTAAATACAGTAACTAAATGAATTAATAAATAATAGCTTAATCTATTTTTATAGTATCTGCAAGCAAACGATCAAGTGGATGGCCACCTGGTGGAAAGTGGTCATCACTACCCATGGACATTTGCAACACAAAGGTTACTTGCCAATATGATACCGGCTTCTAAGAGTTTTATTAACCCTCATCTTAAAAATTCCAATATCAAACCTACTCAGGAAAACTATGAGAGGTAAGCTGTTCCAGAGTTTGACTTTTTTTTTATATATCATAACATAGCAAACAAGCAGATGGGTCTCCTGATGGAAAGAGTCAACCATCGCCTATAGACATCAAAGATGTTAATGGTGCGTTGCTATCTTGTGGCGAGGTTTAATGCCACATGCATAAGTTTACCGGCTACCTTACCCTCCAAACCGGAATACGACAGTGCAGACAATGCAGAACTCTACCACATATTAGCCACAATATTAGTTACTCGCGTAGCCAATCGGTCGCCTTTTACGACCGGCCTGGCAGAACGGCAGTTAGCCTATTCTAGAAAAAAAGCCCTAGACCAACACGGGGGAAAAGAAAAGGTGATAGCACAGAGCCTTGAGGAACACCGGCGTTAATTGTTTGCACCTTAGAGTATATACCGTCAACTACGACTTAGATGCCACGACCCTTAAAAAAGCTAGCGATGCGTGTTCGTAGTTTCACGGGCAGTCCTTAAGATGGCAGTTTTGACAAAAGTGCCCCATGCTAGACCCTATCAAAGGCCTTAGCAACATCGAGGCTGAGCGCAAATGGGAAGCACCTTGCTTTCAATAGCTGCAGCCTGGTAGACCGGAAGATCACCAGCGGAGCGACCTCAATAAAAATCATATTATCTGTCACTTATCTATATCTATACATACATGGGGCACACAAAAGTTTTGCACTTCTAGCTAATCGGAACTATTTGAATTTCGAATATTATATTTTTAAAACGTTGCAACCTTCTTAGTAATAAAAAAAACAATTGGCGGGAAATGATTTGTCGATTGTTTTTTTATCACACATCAAAGTTCTACGTACGCAACGAAAATAGAATTAAGTCGAAAAGATTTTAGAGCAATGATTTTTTATGATTTTAAAAGTTCTCTTTCTCCGCAAGACTGTGCCGCTCGTCTTCAAAATGCTTTTGGGAGAGAAGCACCTTGTTTGAGCACCGTGAGGCGATAGTTTGCTGAATTTGAGAGAGGTCGAGTTTCTTTATATGACGAATTTCGTGAAGGGTGCCCTTCAACTGCCGTCAACGAAAATAATGTGGCTACTGTTAAGCAGTTAATTGAAGAAAACCCCCGAATTACCTATACGACATTTCGAGAACTATTGGAGATTGGTATGAGCCAAATTCCGAAAATTTTACACGAAAAATTAAAAGTTCGGAAACTTTGTTGTCGTTGGATCCCTCATGAAGTGACAGCGGAGCAGAAGCGGGATCGCGTGGAATGGTGCTCACAGATGCTACTGAAGTACGACCACGGACATTCTAATGCTGTTTATGACATTGTCACAGAAGACGAAACGTGTATTTATTGTTTTGAACCCGAAAAAACAGCAATCTTGTAAATGGGTGTTTGAAAATGAGAACAGGCCAACAAAACAGACAGGCGAGAAAAGTGAGAAACGTTGGTAAAAAATGATCGCGTTTTTTTTCTCAGCTACGGGTCCCATTTGTACAATTTCACTTGAAGATCAAAAGAGTGTTAATGCCGAGTAGTATTCTACCATTTGTTTACCCAGGGTGTTAGAAAAAGTTCTCGAAAGACGACCCAAAAGCTGCATTCTCCTACACCATGATAACGCTTCTTCATACACGGCCAACAAACGACCTAGCACCCTGTGATTTCTGTATTTTCCCCAAAGTCAAAGGTTTGATGAGAAGTTTTACTTTTACCAACTCCGAAGAGGCAGTGATAGCGTTCAATCAGCACGTAGAAAACATGCCTTCAGATCTGTGGTCCTCCTGTTTTAAAAAATGGTTCGATCGCATAAAAAATGTTTAAAATGTAAAGGAGATTATTTTGGAAAGCAATAAATATAATATTTTGGTTATAATATGTTGTTTTTTTAAGTTACGCAAAACATATAGTGTGACCTACGTATAATAAAATCGTAAGAAATTCAAAACTGTACTATTTTTAAAGAATACTTGGGGCGGGATCTACAATCGATATCGAAGCCAAAAATATAGTTTTTAGAATTTTTGTCTGTTTTCCGTCTGTCCGTCTGTCTGTCTGTCTGTTTTTCTGTTTGTCTGTATGTATGTCCAGGTTAAACTCAAAAAGTACTGCATAGATTTACTTCAAATTTTGCATGAATATTACTAACAGGTCGGGTCAACATATAGTCTACATATTATCACGCTATCACCTATAGGGGAGGAGCAGTGCGGAGTAAACGAAGTCCGCGCGGACAAAGTCGCAGGCAACAGCTAGTAACAAATATATCGATTCCGTAGTCTGTACATTTACCATGCCTGTAAAACAGTCAGTATATAAACTGACATGCACACTTTTTTGGATTGTTAAAATGATTATTTGAAAATGAAAAACAACTTAACTTTGGACTAAATTTTTATTGACAAACACGAATGAACAAAATAAGATTGAAACATTCATTACGTGGAACTTTAGAATTTTAGTTTTTATACTAACACATATATTCTAGTATCAATTAGCAGTGCCATTGCCATTGAGAAATAAATCGTTTTATACTAATTTAAAACATTAAAATTTAAAGTTTTTCTGGATAAAAGACATTTTACGGGAAATAATTTGTGAATACGTACATTGTAAACTAGACGTTTCTCGTGGTATAACCCACGTAGATTCCAATCCGGCGGAACAATTGGGATTTAATGTAGCCGACGTCATCCACAAATAATGTATCTTTCTAGTGCTGAAAGAATTTTGAAAATCGATTTTTGATCTACAGAATGAAACAAACTTACAAACTTTACTTCTTTATAATATCAGTATAGAAAAAAATCAGTTGATATGTTTATTCGCATTTATTATAAATTTTATCCGGCTATAGGATTGGGAAGCAGGTGATTTTTTCAACCTATTTTTAAATAAAACCAAATAAGTAAATACAGCACGTCAGTTCCCTTCAACTTCAGTAGCATTCAAGCTCAGCACGGTTCAACGCTTTATCGTATGGCGGGATAGATGGCTTTCCAATACCACATTTTATCGACTCAATGACGACTATCACCCATTTCTTGAGATAACCGAACCCGACAGCTTTATTTCATCCAAGTACGGGGGTACAATAATTTATCCCCACACTCCGAGTTGCCGCTGAGATTTCACTTTTTGAAAATTACCTCAGAAACTTATTATTCAGACACCTGAGTAGAACCTAGAATAGGGTAACTACTAGGTCAGGACGCAACCTACCCGGTTTTAGGGTTCCGGAATAAACTAGGAACCCTTATAGTTTCGCTATGTCCGTCCGTCCGTCTGCACGATAGCTCAGAGAACCTTGTTAGTAGAAAGCTGTAATTTGCACAAATATACATATTAGTCACGTCAACAAAGAGGTAATTTAAAATCTCTAAAAAAATTTTTTTAGCTCGCCTACATGTAAAGTGGGGAATTTTTTTTTTTGGGGAATTATTGTTGATTTGTGAAAACATGTTTTGAATTAAGAGACTTGTTTTAAAATATTAAGCTTATTTTTGTTAGAATCAAGTGTCCCCCTCCCCTCTCTGCAGGCTAAATGGTTGGTTTTGGAGGTAGGAAAAACATTATGGTAGTAGTAAATACAATGAAATTAAAAGGAAAACTATCACGGCTTAAAAGGCTTTACAAGTTTTTGAATAATAGTCGGCCAACTTATAAAATATACTTAGAGAAGTTTTTATATGCGGTGAACCTGTCGTGCGGATATTTGTTGTTGACGTTAAATAGAAACTATAAAAGCCCTCTTCTTAATCCGTATTATAATTGTGATGCGCAAATTTGGAACCCTACATTGTGCGTGGCCTGACATGCGCTTTATCATTTTTTTTCCTCGAAAATGCTCTACTAAACTGGTTCAATTACAGTAAAATCTATCTCCGCGACTCCATACATTGAAACTGGTCGATGGGTTTATGGGAAGAACCTTGGGAGAACAATTTCACCACGCACACCGACATCTAAAGATATATTCTCGATGTGGGTACAATTCCAAGCCCATAGTAACTAAATATATTTAGTACGCTTTTAATAAAACTTTGCTTAAAATTTAAAAAAGTTTTGATCATCACCTATCTATAATTAAAAGCAAAGAACCGATCAATAATCTATTCATTAAAATCATTCCAATTAGTCCAAATACTATACTTGTGCTGTAACTATTTAAAATATTTGGTATTCTGCACATTCAAGGTGATGTTGCAGCGTCACGTTATCTTATTATGAAGTATAATCCAAAGTTTCTCATATCTCATTTATTAAATAGAAAAATGTCGATGATTGCAAACAAAAAACTAAATAAAATAAATCCGTATTAAAAGATAGATCCTTGTGGTCTAAGGGTTAGCTTTCGGCTCCGATCCTAAGGTCCCGGGTTCAATTCCCGAGTCGGTCAAAAGTGTTATTGAGGCTTTTTCAAGATTTTTTTCGAAAATCTAATGTCTCAGACGCAGCTCGGTGTCTGGCAGAGTGATGTATTACCACTCCCGTGCGTTGGATGAGCTCTTGAAGCTGTCAATCCCGGTCATTGCTAGAATATTATAGTCAATAATCGATAATATGTCGGTAAAATGCGGCGATTAGCATTACCACTTATCTCGCCAACCGACAAACGTGACGGTGACGGTGAAACGGAAAGTATATATACGTTCGGTTTACTCTGTCTATCCCGCAAGGATACTGGACCTCATTAAAAGATACAAAGCTATCAGAGATACTGGAACAAGTCAAAATTATATAAACATTTTTTATGCAAAGGCGATGAAAATCATATGAATTATCGAGAGCAGTTTTTGGTTATATTGTAGTTATTCATATTTTATAAACTCGTGAAATTACTTATACATTCGTGTAATATTTACATGCAATTTATAAATTGACACTGCGACAAATACGCAAACAAATAAAATATAAATGTGTATTACTTTTAGTAGAATTACTTTTCAGAAGATGTATTCATATATCACATTCATCAATTTTAAAATTCTAGCCCGAAGCGACGAGCATACCTGACTTTCAGTGCAATTTTCCCGAGATACATTCTTTTTGCCTTTCAAATAAAAGTATTTGTAAATGGATATTTTAATTTCCTTTACATAGAGAATAAAAAATGTTTTTAAACTGAATGTATTTTATCCAGAATATCATAATCAATCTACATTAATCTTCTACAAACACAACTGTAGTCAGAAACATAGCATATTCCGTTTAATATAAACGACATTAATAAGACTTACGTACGATAAATAAATAACTTATCTAAATTATTTTTTATTTCCTAGCGACAAAATTGACTAATTGAATGTAGTTGGGGTGAAATCGAATGTGAAAGATATTTTGTGCTGTTCGAAGTTGATAGTTAATAGAGATACTGTCGATTCTCTTTTACAGTAAGCATTTAAAATAATGATATCGGTAAGTATCGATTCCATGAATTTATACACATAGAAAATCGATTGTAATTATAACAGATAATACTTAATATGTATGTATAAAAGTGTGCATGAAATAATTTAACGAAAATAATACATTTATATTTATGTTAAATCAATCACAGGAAAGGTCAAGATGAGAAACGTTTGTTAAAATTAATATTCACATTAATCAAACGTTTTGTATATATTTTTTAAATTTCTAACTTTTGTCATATAATCATAAGATTCATGATTAAATACATGTTACCTTCGTAAAAATTTAAAATCTGATTTTAACATTTTACCTTTTCTCCTTTTACCTTTTGAATAATATAACTTTTAACATTTAATAAGTATAATTTATTTTAAATATAACTTTATTACACTATAAAAAATTACGCACATATGACGTATCTAATAATAACAGAAGTATGTATAAAATAGCTTACATTATATAATATTAAAATACGACAAACAAATGTGCAGACTCCTATATATTACTATACTAATCAAAGCAAAACTCTTAATGATTATACACGACAAGATAGCGGAATTTTATTTGAAGCTATTAAAAAATTAAGGTGTTTTACCAAAAAAATGTATTCTAAAAAATGTGTAATACAAACGGAGTCACGAGCCTTTACATAAATGCGGATAACCCGCTTTCATCACAACCGTAGTAGGATGGTATTAACTGTTGGTAGGCCTACAGAGAAAATCTCCAGAAGAGTTTAAGTAACTGGTGGTTTTCAATTTATTCAGGTATTCTCATCATATTTACTGATTTCCAAACATAATTTTTTTGTGGAAAACTGCAAATAACCACTTCCGTACACCTAAAACTCCAAATTATATCAGACTCCGACGTGCTAGTATCATATGACATTACGTTTTTATGACATTAACAAAATTGAATCATGACAATTTTGTTAAATAATTTCTGACTCGAGCAATTCCATTTTAGAGAAATGGGTGTACCATGTAAATTATGTACTAAATACTACATAATATATAAAACGATCTCGTATTTTTTACAAGACAGTCTTAAATGAATTAATATTCATTGTTTCTGTTTAATCAACTTTTATTTTTAGGCAATATCAGCTGGCACGATTGTTTCATTTCGTAAGATCTAATTCAATTACATTCTTTGTATAGTTTAAATAAAATTTATAAGGTTTCCTTTCAAAGATTCTCAAGCAGACAAGTTCAAAACAAACTACTTAAAAATATTATTGTTGAAATAAGCTTCTATGTTTTAATATAAGTACATGAATACAAAGATACATAAAATTCTTATAACAAATGACATTCAGTATTCACCCCAACACGTTAATAGTTTTTACAATTAGAATACGTATTATACAATCTTATACAAAAAAAATTAGATACATAGCCACCAGCTTACGGCTAATAATTTAACGAACAATAAATACTATTTATTTTACCTGTTAATTCCAGTCAGAACCACAATATCAAGCCGTTAATTATAAAAGCATGCGACTGACAGTTATTTTATTAATATAACGGCTTTTAGCATGATAAGTTGCTACAAGGTATTTTTTTCTTTGACACTTAATTTGTTATTTTTATACCTATTATTATAGCAAAATTAATTAATAATTTCGTCAATATTAAATTAATATACGATGATTATCATCATCGCTTATATAATTAATAAAATAGTTATAAAGTATAACCAGCATAATTTATTACATTTAATATTATTCCTTTCATCAGTCATTTCTATATTGCAGCTAAATAAAAATCTACAATTTAAAAGTTTTTTACACCAATAATTATTTGTGATGTTGGCTTTTGATTTAATCATTTAAGACGTTTGCTATGAAAATCCATGCTACAGAGTGAATTACTAGAATGATTTCAAGTCATGATCGAAAATTAATTCTAATATGAATTAATTTTAAGAAATGAATCTAATTATTAAACTAGGTTTAAAATGTCATTTAAGTTTAGAACATCATCGTTTTAAGTTAAAACTAGTTTCAGTTGAAATATAATCTACGATTAAGTTACGTATTGGAACTCTACTAAACTTAAGTCGTATGCTTTCAACATTTTATAACTAACGAAATTTTGCTGCCTGGTAACTTAAGCTGAATCAAAAATAAAGCCACAAATAAATGCTTTAATAGTATACAAATTCATTAGGGACCATTAGAGTCTGAATTTAATTACACAGTATGATCCATTTGATAAATGTTTTCAACCAAACAATAAAAATACGTACTAGCATTGCTGACACATAATTGGACGTAATAAATAAATAATTAATAAACATCGTTGGACAAACTACATGAATTGATCAAACCGTGGAGTAAGCTCATTATTTGCTTGTGTATGAGTGTTAGTCGACGATACATGTACACAGAAATACATAGATAAATATGGAAATATATTTAACAAACACAAACCCAGAAATATTGATGCTCATCACAGAATTGTTTGTCCCTGTCGGGAATCGAACCCATGCTCCATCGATTGCGTAGTTAGCCAGCAAAACTACCGAGACATTAACGGAAACAAATTACCAAAAAAATGATAGTTCTTTTAGAATAAAACGAAGTAAAAATGAAACCTTTAATTAAATTGTACTCAAAGTGGACTAAACGAACAGTTTACAAAGCGAAAACGAGCTTCTGCGAACTCAGAGTTTCCTCATAAATTAATAAGTATTGTCTAACGTCTGAATGCGAATTCTGAGTGTTTCAAAGGACAATAAATATCTTTTAATACTGAAAGATGATTTAAATTTCGGTTTTAAAATTGTCATATTGTTATATCGTTTTTGGTTAGTTTCAGAAGATCAAAAAACTAATTTTCATTAAGGAGTTTATTAATACCTATTGCCAAAATAATCAATCTTCCCATAAATAGCCCCTCCTTACTAGGAACTTGGCTACAAAAATTAAAACTACAAAGGTAGCTGATTAATCAATATAAAAAAATTTGGTCGACAGTTGAATTTTTGTAGTCGTAAGTTAATTATTACATAAGTAGCCACCTAGCTACCATCCTTAAAGTGAGACTACGCTCATATGCAGTGCTACCAAAACTTTTTTGTAGGATTAAAATCATAAAGTTAAATTCGTCACTTATTATTCAAGTAACGAATTTTATAGTGTTTTTTATCAATGAAAAACAGAAAAACTGTTAAGGAATATTAAAAACAATTATTTTTTTAAATATCTCTTTCATTCTTTCATATTCTTTATCTCTTTCATATTTGAAACTAACGAATATATTGATTTTCAAAAATGCGCCTTTATTATTTACGATCTTTTAGCCTTAATAATTTACGTTTCGCCATGTATCAAATGCAAAATCCAAAGCCATAGCTACAGTAAACTCTACAGACATATCTACGACGCGTCTACGAGTGCGATTGGCGTATATTTTCGTAGACGTCTACGAGTTTGAAACGAATATATCTATAGCAAGTGTTACACAGTCAATAAATATTACGATCAAATATCGCGATACAGATCTCAATATTTATCAACTTACACTTTATATTACACTATATCAATATATATTGACTCTGACGTTCTCAGTTCAAATCAAGTAATCGTTCTAAGTTCAAATCAGGTAATCGTTTTTGTATAGGCCTTTTCATCATCAGATGAGCGCATGCGTAGCCGCCATGTTGAAACGGCGGTAATTCAAAAAATTCGTACTGTTTTAATCAACAATGGCTGGACAAGGACTATTATCTCCACAAAGAAATAAATTATTGGAAAAAACCATCGTTGGTGCTTCACTTATTTATGATTCAGTTGAAGCTCATAATTGTGAACAATTGAAAAGGTGGCTAAAATGTTAATGTTAAGGTGGCTAAATTAATATTTTGAGGCTATACATGACATTATTAATTAGACAAATGTAAATATGTTTAGAAATTTTTTATCAGAAACAAAATGTTTAATGCGACATAATAAATAAATAAATAAATAATATATAAAAAATTTACAGGTTTTAAATGATTTGTATCGTGTATCACTTTTACATACTCCATAACAACACCGTTTTGTTGTTCCTTTTCGTACAGACAACATAATTATAATGGAGTACAAAAAATTTTTTCCGATTATTTTGACTTACTACTTTTTTTTTTCACTTTTTTTACAATTAATCAACTTTGATTTATATTTTAATTTTTGATACACGGATAGCGGACAATTTAGCATGGTTGTTTACAAAAAACAGTACGAAAAAGATGGCTGATTCTGACGCATGCGCACAAAAAATTTTTGTGATGAAAAGGCCTATGTTTTTATATAAGTGACTAGATGCAGCGTGTATTTTAAAAGTTTTTGACGAATCACTTTACGCAATTTTCTGGGACAAAAGTAGCCTATGTGCTATTGCAAGTTAACAACTACCTGATTGTCAAATTTCATTTAAATCTGTTTAGTACTTTTGCCATTATTTAGTAACAAATATCCATCCATACATCCAAACTTTCAATTTATAATATTATAAATAGATTAGTAGCATCCCACAGTTCAGGCAATGTTTTAAAAGTTTCTATAAAACTTTTCAACACATGTTTTTGCTTTCTATTTCGTTTTTGCGGGAACAAGGAGAATCCGCGTGTTGGCTGTTTGTTGGCAAATTATATATCCTCAGACATACTGACGGTGGGCTGGAGGAGCGCATACGGACGATATCGCAATTGCAATTGACAAGTATCAATGAATCACAAAAAATCAGAATTTTTATCAATATCCTTGCGTATTGCGTTAAGACATCAATATTCGCCAATACTTATTGACGAGATCGCGAATATCGCAATATTTATTGATTGTGTAACCCTTGCCTATAATATGTCGTAGTCAAATTGTATATTTCGTAGTTATACAAAAGGCGTCGTAATTTTTCAAACATATACGTTTTCGTTTATTTTTTTAACGTAAATACTAACACACATATACTATTTTATTTATGATTAGTCTGTTGTCAAACTTAAATAAAAACTATATACATAGGCTATGATAAAATATACAGTCGAATTTCGACTAGCGGGCACTTACTAGTTTAGATCAATATCCTTACAAATTTTAATTTGTTCAAAATTTTTCTACAATTTACAAACAAAATTATTTTATGTACAAGCTTACATATTTCATTACAAGTAAAAATTTGTAATTACTAGGAAAAGCAAACACATTTCAATAGTTGTGAATATTTGAAGTCAACTCTTTTGCTTGTAAATCTTATTTACTTTATTATAAATTTTTAAATGATTTTTGTTGTATTAGAAGCAGGCTTATGTTCGTAAGGTGTATATTTTGTTGCATTTTTGTATATATGTATATTTGTTTGGCACGCTCTGTAGCCTAAACGGCTTGATGGCTTTCATTCATTCAGAGGAGTCATTAGATCATCCATAATTGTGAAAGTGATACATGTTACATAATTTTTATCCGACTGCACTAGTAGGAGGTTAATTTTATTTATTTGAAGTGAAGTCGGAATTTTGTTTTCATAAAAAATACTTGGTAATTCAAATATCCCAATATTTTTACATTTATTCTTAATGAACATTAATTAAAATTAACGGTAAATATAAATTAGATTTGAATTTACTGACTTTATTTTATTTTGGCAAAACTTGATTTTGCAAAAACTGACAATATCAATTATGATAAATTATGAAAAAAGATTTTAGTCGATTAAAACCAAATTCTAATACCCAACTTATTAGGTCATAAATATCATATTGTTTTTATAGATATTTGGACGGACTTGCCATGCCACCTATTGCGTGATTAAAGTTTTTCATAAATCCCACAGAAACAACACATTTCTTCAAATTTAAAATAATATGCATCTAGACTTGTATACTAAACTCATACAACTCTGTCCAGTTTTGTTAAGGTCGAGAAGGAATAATAAAAAAAATATATACACACACTCGCATATGTGCCCAAACTTTTACATTTATAAGGAAAGTGGGGAGACGCACTTATAACCATATATTTTCATATCATAGGACAATCAAGCAGATGATTATTCTAATAGAACAGACTATAGATACCAAAGACGTTAATGGCGTGTTGCAATCCTTGTGGTAGGGTCTTAATGCCACGAGCATAAGTTTACCGGTTAACTTACTGTCCAAACTGGAACACGGCTATGACAAACACTGGCGCTTATGCGGCAGGAATAGTTAAGGCGGTGGTACTATACCCAAGACAACGCAAAACTCTACCAACTAGGAGCTACAATAGTAGTGACTCGCACAGCCAATAGTTCGCCTCTTACCAACTGCCTACCAGAACGGCAGATGGTACATTCTTCAAAGGGAGCCCGAACCAACTGAATTGAAATTGTGGTAACTAGTCATATTATAAATACGAAATATTTACAACGAAAATTCTCCAAAACATCTAACGTCATATTTACCAACATTAAATAACATAAATACACATAAGTTAAACAAGCGGTGTTTATGAGCATGGATAAAACGCCCGCATATCAAAAATGCTTTGAGTGTAATTACCTTAGCTTTGCACGAAAATTAAATTTCAAACGCTCGGAATATTTCTTAAGGAAAATTGTAATTAAGTTTAAAACTGTTTATAAATATACTTGTTTGTATATTCAAACGTATATAACTGTATGTTTAATTTGCCTCGTAATGATATCCCTTTGAATAATAAGCCATCTGCAGTTCTGCCAGGCAGTTTGTAAGAGATGAGCATTGGCTCTGCGAGTCACAACTATCGTGGCTACTAGGTGGTAAAGTTCTGCATTGTTTCACCCATGCCACCGCCTTAGCTATTCCTGCCGCAATAGATTTTTTGCTTGTCGTGGTCGTGTTCTATTTGGCAGTTAATGTAGCCCGTAAACTTATGCATGTGGCTTAAGACCCCGTCTTATAGAAAGTAACGCACCATTGCCATTTTAATTGTTTGTAGCCAAAACTCTTACCATTAAAAGAGCCGTCTGCTTGTTTCCTATCTAATCTGCATTATAAAAATCAATGCCACTTTTCGTTGTAGTTTTATAACTCAAGAACGGGCTCACCTATCCAAACCAAATTGTTCTAATTTCAATTAAGTTGACATGTTTTTATTACTTGGATTAATGTTTGTATATAATGAACTAGTATTATATTATATATGTATTACGATGTACAAATTGTCTTCATATAATTTGAATGTTATCTATTATTTAATATCTGACGTTCAAAAAGAAGTTAATATTAATCCTATTTTGAATAAAAAAGTTTTGACTTGACTTTGAAATAAAACAAATGTTTAGGCTTTGTTCGGACTATTTAGTAGATGGTTTATGTGAAGTTTGCACAAAATCGGTAGAGCGGCTCTTCATTTATCACATTTTTTGTAACAAATGATTTTAATAAATAGCGGGTTTTTTTTAAATATTTCACTTGATACGTAGCGAAGCACGTACCGGGCCTCTCGCGCTAGTGATGTATTTATTTAAAATTCACTATTTTTATTTTTGATCGACCCGGTTGTAGAGTGACCGATGAGGCTCGGGTTTTATTTCCGACAGGGATAAACCTCCGTGTGATGAGTATATATATTTGCATTTTAGGTTTAGGTGATTATTAAAACAATTTCACCACTTCCATGTATCAGTATTGTTGAATAATACTCACACCCAAAGCAAATAACTTGCTGAGTTTGGGATAAGATCAATTCATTTAATTTGTCCAGAGATATTTATTAGATTACTCTTGAAAGCGACTTTACATATATTATTTGTAAATATAAAAATAATTGTAATTAATTATTTTTAATTATAAACTTTTAACCTTGTTTTTAGACTTTAGACTTTTAGAGAGATTTGTTATTTTATATCATATGATAGCGAACAAGTAAACGGGTCTCCTGATAAAAAAGTCAACCATCGCCTATAGACACCAAAAGTGTTAATGCTGCGTTGCTATCTTGTGGCGAAGTCTAATGCCACATGCATAAGTTTACCGGCTACCTTACCCTCCAAACCGGAACATGACAGTGACAAGCACTGACGCTATTGCGGCAGGAATAGGTAAGGCGGTGGTACCAGACCCGGTCGAGACAATGCAGAACTCTACCACCACCACTCTAACAAGCAACAACTGCCTGTTCCTTGCGGTAACCAGGACCAACAAGTTTATTTGCACATCTAGCTGTTACTGCTTTTATTTTGAAAGATTCCTTAGAAACCGTAGCCCTTTTACTTGACCGGAGTTCTAACCCTTCACCTGATAAACGGACATGAATAGGCATCGGAACATAAGGTAGCTGGTAATCTTATGCGCGTAGCATTTCAACTCTTAATCAAATGGAATTCTGCCATCAACATCTTTGGTGTCCATAAGCGAAGGTTTCTCATTCCATCAAATTTCCATGTTTACTACCCTATGATACAGAAGTCGCAAATATAGTCACTCATTATACTATAAAACGATAGTTTACAAGGTCTAGTTAAAAACAAATTAAATGGATACGATTTTCAACGCAATTTCTTATACTGTTAGAATAACTTGCATTTAAAAACAGAAATACAGCATTATATTACTTACCAATGAAATAAAATCACTCCAAAGGAAATTTATAAGCCTTATCATCTCATTCGGTACGATTAAATAGTACAATATGGTTTATTTCTATCTTTTTCTAATATATCTACAAATATATGACACTTTTGACAGTAATAATAGCGTTTACTAATATGCGCGCCGTCAGGTTTACTTCCCAATGCCGTGTCTATTAGTATTCATATAGTCTGTGAGTTAAAATGTAATTACGGGTATCAAAGCCTGTCATAACACAACGAAATTAATGCTTCATGTCTTGGAATTAGACTACGCGCTATTGTCCCGATATTCATTTTATAAATTAGAGCTAATTTAAACTTAAAATATTGACCTCCATTTTGGTCGAAACTTAACGTAATTACGAATGGAACTCGGATTCTATTCTCGACAGCAACAAATACTTACGTGATGAGCATAGATGTCTGTATTTCTGGTTTAAGTTGTTTATTATGTATATAACAGTATTTATTTATGTATCCCTATGTATTAGTATCGTTGACTAACACCCATAATACAAGCAAATAATTTGCTTACTTGGAAATAAATCAATTAGCGTTAATCCAATAATATTTTTATATTTAGTGTACGGTAAACCTAAGAGAGAACAGTATAAAAACACATGTTTGCAAAATAAGAATTACCTAGATACAAATTAAATAAAATTATCTAAAATATAGAAAATCTTCGTATGAAATGAATGAACTCAGTTCTTGGTCTACACCAACATTCAATATTAATTAGTTGAAAATAGCGGGCCTAAGCAGCTGCTATCTAGATACTTTTTTGCCATAACATTAAAATATTCACATACTGAATAATGAGTTCAATTAATTGTTTAAAACATAAATTGTAGTTACACATATAACAAAAGTATTGTATATTCAGCAAAACTTTGCTAAAGATAAATCAATTTCGCCACCCTGAAGTTGCAAGTTCGGGACTTGCGATTACACCTAAATTGTTATGTCGGTTGCCAAGAAAATCACTGAGTAAATGAAGTAGTAAATAACTAGTAAGTATTGCCAAGATTACAATTTTCACATATTTACAATTTTCGCACATTTTCACTCGTTTAAATTACTTACTTAATTTTTATAACTTAAAATTAAAAAATAAAATATTGATATGATAAAACACAAATTTTACGCAATGTAGTTAATCAGTATTTTATATTTCATGTTATTTACAATAATATCATGGCAAAATTTGTGATTTCCTTTCTGAGATACCAGTAGTTCCAGGAGTAGAAGCTCAGGCCCGAGCAGCAAATAGCACTTTTGTTTTCTTGTTAACTTTAAAACTTAACTTATAAACAAAACACATTAAGCGAACCTAAGTTTGTAAATTGTAATTTGTGAATATTACAACTTGAGAACACTCATCTCTCTCATGGAGAAACATGAATTTGAATAATCATTCAATTAAGTATTGTATTACCTATAAAATACACATTTTTGTAGCATTAAAAATAAATGTCAGAATTTTATTAAGTATGTACTTATATGCAATTTTTAAAGTTATAATATGTATAGTTTAATTATTGTCAGAAAATATCATAAATCGAAGGTAGTGATTATTCGAATTGTTCGTAAAGATTACATCGATAATATTTTATTAAATAAAACTTATATTGTAGCATTTTTTACGGCTATGTATTTGTAGCATTAACAAAATCCGCACTTTATTTTTTATAACTATTTTTATAAGTATCAACTAATTATAGACCAAAGAAATTTTTAATAATAAAAAGTAGGTAGTTTATTAGTTACTAAATTATACTATTTACAAAGATGACAGCTAAATTTTCTGAATTATGAAATGGTTAAATTGTTGTTTTTTGATAATTTTTTTATATAATGATAAAAATACAGTTATTATCATTAAAGTAACTGCTATGAAACAATAAACGTAATAAACGTGTCGAAATTATATAACAAATTATATAACATTTATTTAACTTGTCATTACATATTAATTAATAATAAAATTGCCACAAAATATTAATCGCTTAGCTCTCGACAACATGCAATTGATATGAATTTTTATTGCGTGTTGTTTTGTTTCAAATTATTGTCGGAATGTAGATGATTATGTAATTTAGTCTACACTTAAATAACTATCGCACACATCAAAATCAGTTACTTTATTAATGTCCATGTAATGGTGTTAACTTTTAGTCGTGGGATCTCATAGGACATTTCATTATTCGTCTCTATCACACACTTAATTTGTAATTAGTAACAAAACTAAGTTCCTGCAATGTACAATCGCAAACAAATATTTAATTTATGAAATATCGTAAGGTGTTCGTCTTACCCCACTTTCCCCTACTTTATATCTATA
This sequence comes from Apodemia mormo, assembly GCA_036924255.1. Taxonomy (NCBI): domain Eukaryota; kingdom Metazoa; phylum Arthropoda; class Insecta; order Lepidoptera; family Riodinidae; genus Apodemia; species Apodemia mormo. Next base: position 3,680,134 of record JAUPFN010000004.1, read on the forward strand.
CCCCAACGAGGAGACCTTCATTAGATAAGTAGACGCATTAGCATGGCTTATAGTGTAGCATTAAAGCAAATGAATTCTTAAGTTTTGATGATTAAATACAACGTTTAAGAAATTACAACAATTTGCAAAAATATGCAAATTTGCAAAAAATAATATTATTGTTAATATTTGTTACATTACATACAACATTCACATTAATTTAACTTCATGGGTTTTGTTTTCAAATAGGTCTGCTTTGATAGTAAAGAAATGGGTGCGTGTACTTATGTACGCGCGTGAGAAGTTATACTTCTTTGGCATCATTAAAAAATAGTTTTTAATTACATGCAAATAATTAATTACAATTAAATAATAGAAGGATTGGAAAAGGATAATCAACAAAGTTCCAATAATAAGTATTTAACATTAATAATTTAATAATATTTAGTGTTAATTATATTAAATAAAAGTATTTTAATTTATAACAATAAATAATACATACGGATAGTTAACCTCAATTATATTGGAGCACTTGAAAAAGTATATAAGCACAATTTTTTTACTAATATTCACAAATAGTTAGTAATATCAATCAAAATATTCAATTTAAATCACTACTGAATATAATTTATTAGCACATATATAATTCGCACTTGTATGAAACTAAAACACGTGTTGTGAATGTATAAACTAGAAACATGTTGATAAATATTATAAATATGAAAACAGTGATCAGAGGTGACGAGCGTACCAACACGCGCGACTAATATCGAGGTTTAATTTCTATTTTGTTGGTAGCTTTTTTTCGAGACTTAATAAGCGGTTAAGCAGACAGCTTCATACTGTTAATTTTGTGTCACAGATGCGCGCGCATCTTAAAATTTCACTCTCATCATTTTTTCATAATGCGCCTAAAGAAGTATAACTTCAAAAAATGAAACAATTATTATAGCAATATATTGAGAAGTCAATAACATTCTAACACCAGATCATAGGATCCATTGAAAAGTTCGGTAAATATTATATTAAAAGAAAACAATACGAAGGTTACAAGTTTAAAGGTAAATCATAGTTATGTACAAATATGTAATATTACTAATACTAAACATTTTAAACAAGTGTAAATAGATTCTATATTTATCTTTTAACCGCTACGTACCTTAACTACAGGAATGACTTTCAATAGTGATAATTGTTGTTTTGTATTTTGTTCCTTTATAAAATAATGCATTCAATTTTATTATACAGCTTTTACGAAGTATGTTTCTATATTATTTTTGTGTTATAGCACTCACCCCGTGCTTGAGACACTGGAAAAACCTTAAAAACAACAAAGAAAAATATCGACACGCGAAATTTGAACCTGCGACCATCTCCCTAAAGCCGGGACGCTCTTCCACTGAGCCAGTGTCGACAGGCTCGAGGTGGCGAAATTCTTCTTTGCTATATGCTTTACTTGCTGTACTTATAAAACCATATTAGTAATATAAGATAAGGAAATTAAACCAAAAGATTACAATTTTTGTATCGTCCTAAAGTTCAAACAGCTTTTGGTAAATAATATTTACTGTGGTATTGTTGTGTATTGTGTCTGTGGTGGTAGTAATTGTTCTAATTATTAATGAATTTTGCTACTAATAAAACACAATAATTTAGAAGACAAAATAGAATATTTAAGTTAGAAATAAATTATTATTTTTTATTTTATAGACACAAGCGGGTGAAGAGTTCATCAAATTACGATCTACGTATTTAAGATCAAGGTCATAACCAAAAGTATTTGATAACATCTAGTCATAGCTGTAAAAAATTAAAGAGTATCAGTTGTTGTTTCATAAAGATTACAAAGAATAATGTCCGTATAAAAATATATTTTTTAAATATCATTTAAATGTTATTCTTTTGTAAATTCTATGCGATGATTGTTAAACAATATACCAAGTATTATTTTTTCAACAAACTTAATGAAATTAAATTCCTACAAAAAATAATTTAATTATCGCTATGAGTGACAAATGTAGAAAACAAATAATAACCTTACTTATTATTATTACTCCCTATCTAACGCTTTAGTGCTTCTAATTTTTCTGTAAATTAAAAATCATTAAATTAAAATTAAAATTTCTATTTTCCAAGCACAATTTTTTTAGCATCAGTATAAATATGTCTGCTTTTTAGATTAAAACTGTAAATAATTAATACAATATTATTTTTACTTTGTATTTGCAATATCAATTTATAAGCAAATATTACACTCATTTTTATGGCATATTTAACTTTAACGTCAACTATTTACAACTATTCAACAGTTTTACAATTTTAGGTAATGCGTTATGGTATAAAGGAACGAGTATATACAGGTGACTGGTAAAAGATTGTACATCCTAAAGGAGGATGTTCAGTACTCGATTTTTCTACCGAATATGTTAAAAATAGGTACTTAAATTTTGACCTAATTATCCAATCGAAATATAAAGTACGGATACCCACGCATAAACATCGAAGTTCATTGTTTTCTAACAGCTATTTGCTACGTGTAAGGCGCATGCCTCAGAAAACAGAAATCAGAAATACTTTATTCAATAAAACTTTTTACAAGTTATTTTGACACGTCAACATATTTTTTTTTAAAACTACTACCGGATCGGAAACGCGACCACACACTGAGAAGATCCGGCGGAAGAAACTCAGCGGGCTTGTCTTTTTTTTTTCATATCATTGATTTTTTTTACATTATCACAATATTACAAAAAAATATATATGAGATTGGTATGAGGAGCAATTAATCCCAGGCTTTTTTGTCTTCTAAATAATCTGAGATTTTATAATATCCTTTCTTACACATGCCTGCCTGTCCCATGTAAGTATGTATTTTGAATATTACTACACTAATTTCTTGGAAGTTTATTATAAAACTAAGCAATATTCTCTTTTTATTATATATTTATTGGTTACATATGACCTTTACCTCTCTTGTCTTTTACCAGTCAACCTGTACTATATATTGTAGAATATTGACCATTTTACATTTTAAGTTTATTGCAAATTATCTCATATTGCTCGCTATACGTATTAGAACTGATGTTGCAATTTCGACTTAAAACAATGCAAGATAAGCCATATTTTACATAAATAAACAATAAAAAATCTGATTTAAAATGGTTGATTTATTTGAGGATAAATATTTTTAACACTTTAATATAAACATCTGACTTTAAATGGAACAGAAAATAAAAATGATTACAGAAAAACAGGAACTTACATTGCATTTTTTTAAAATTTTATTTAATCCAAATATAAAATTTTGTAAAGTCGCCAGCCGCGTAAGCGATCAAGTGACTGGCATCTACGCCCAAGAGATGAAACATGAGTGTAGGAAATTTTTTTTTATAGAAAATTGGGCAAACAGGCAGAAGGCTCACCTGATCGTAAGTGATCACCGCCGCTCATGAACAACTACACTATCAGAGACTTGCAGTTGCGTTGCCGTCCTTTTAAGAAGAAGTAAGCTCTTTTTGAAGGTTTCTAAGTCGTATCCGTTCGGAAAAACCCCTGCCGGTAATTAGTTCCACAGAGGAGTGCTGGGAAAATGGTGCCTCGAGAATTGCACAGTTCTGGATTTCCAGACATCGAGATTGTGAGGATGAAATTTTTAATTTTATCCCGATGTCCAATGGTGAAATATGTGACAGTCTTTAACTTATAAAAACTATTTTACACCTGTATTCCTAATATTCATATCATAGGTAAATAATATATAATAATTTGTTTTATTTGAGTTCATCAATTCATGAATTTTGTCTAGTGATATTTATTTTAAAGAATGTTGATAAGAGAAAACAAATGAGCCGTTAAAAGAATTCAGAATATTATGTCGTAATACCACGGCTTAGTACTCATAAGAATGTTTACGTATTGATTATATTGTAAAACAATTTTTAAATAATGAACGTTATAGTAGGGGAGTCCAAGAACGGATTTTGGGATTAACTCGAACACGGCAGATTAACCGGGAGAATACTGTTACGGTAAGGCTCTCCACCAAATTTAAGGCCTTAATATAGAACTGGGCATCTAGGGCAGCCCGTCGGATTTGTAAAAAAAATTCATAACTTCGGCTTGTGAAAATTAGCAAATTGTATTTTTTTTTGTTATTCTTACATCATTTCACCAAATATACAAAAATTCAACGACGTTCAAGAATGTCAACACAACATTTTTTTGGTACTTTTTGACCCTCTCACTTTGTTTGAGTTTTATAGAAGTACCTTCAATTTATAGCTGGTAATTAACTCACTATATTTTAATCTGACGCGTTTCAGTATTTCCATGTTTCTGTTTTTTTTTTTCATTTTTGAAAATCTGTAGCTACTTTCCCCACTTATGAAATAACTATTTAACTTTTTTATTTTTCTTATTACCTAATCTACAAAATCCACTAGGTCCCCACGACGCTCGAGTAAATCCCCATTAAACATCTTGAGCTCTTCTACTATTCAGTATAACTACTACTGCACAATATTTTGAATTGAAAAAACGAATCGAATTTGCTACATAAGCTCTAGGGCTGCCAAACATACGTCAAACCATCATCTTTCAAAATTTACATTGAGCATGTTTAAACTAATATACAATTCAAAATCGAATATGTAATATCACACACCAAAAATGCTTAAATCATAGGGACACTTCAATCATCATTGTCCATACCGATGAGCTCAGCTTGGAGACGTCCTTTAGTGCGGCAACACGCGGTCAGGCAGAGAATTCGTAACGCAAGTCTAAACTGTGGACTCAGCGATATCAAAATGACGATTTTCCAAAATGAATTTAATATACCTAGCCACACGACACCAAAATGCAGCATGGGAATCTTCAGCTCTTGATCCGTGATGTACTCATACAGCCTAACGCCGGCGTAAGGAGTCCAACTTAACCAAAATGCCGACACTAATATGAAACTCATCCAATGGCTGGGATTGGCGAGATTTTCTGCCAACGCTGTTGCGTATTCCTTGTCGTGAATCGGTGCTCCGCTATGCAATTTTCGTTTCATTGAAAATATATAAAAATAATTATACACAATTGATATGACACTCGGCCCTAAAACAAGAATACCGAGAGTAGCAGTATAAGCGTACGTTGTACCCCAGTCAAGCATACAAATAAGTGTTTCCTTGTCGAAGTTGGCTTCTTTTTTGTAGCCCAGAAGCGGTGGACAGCAAAGCATGGCTGCGGATATCCAAGTGAAGACCATCCAGCATTGGCTGCGAGTGCGCGTTTGTACCTAAGCATTTCAATTAGATATTATTTCATTTAACAAAAATGATGCATCCTATATCCATCGAAAGTAACACCAAAAATAGACGAACAAGAAAACATTTTTATTAATTACTTTTTACAAAATCATATTTATATTTACAGCAACAAAATAATAACATTTAAAATAAAATTAATACGTTATTCGTCAATAATAACGTGATTTTCCTTTCGATGAATACATTAAATAAATCTACATGATTGAACATGATGAAGGTAACTCATGTAAAACAATTTAAATTTCAAAACTAGGTCAGGTTAATCACATCCAAGAAAATCTTGTATTAATATCGTATTTACTCAAATGAATAAAATTTCTTTGTGAATATTTAAACACTGACCAAGTGTGATTTATACAGTTTAAATTATTTTACATTTAGCTTATAAAAATTAAATGCATGGCAGGGACTTTATTCACGGAACAGTAAAAATGTCTATTCATTTCATATTCTTATTAGCATTTTTATGAGACTAGTGAAAAATATGTCCGTATCTGGTATGAGCACTTTTATTAGAAATCTAACAAGGATTTCTATCAGATACCTCAGATATATTTTACTAGTTCATAATACAATTTTGTTTAAATCAATTTTTGTTTCTGTCGCCAATCAAGAAAACCCGCAATTTTCTTCATGTTTTAGATGTAAAATAGTCTGTTAAACAACGCCAATTTCTTCACTTTTTTCTGTTCAGTGAGATATATAATCTCATGCAAGGTACTATTAAATGAATACAATAGCTTATTAAAGATGCTAATAAATATCACGTTGACCGTCTACTACTAATATTTTTAGTACTATTATGGTGAGAGTGAGCCCGAAAGGCACATAGGTGGATCACGTCAGCATCATCACCACGATGGTTGCTAACGCTATGAAGGAGATTGTGGAAATGGATAAGAGAAGGCTTTTTCCCAGCCCGGAAAGGTGTATTGCCTCAAGATCGAAGTCAACCTAAGAAGTGTTAAAACCTGTATGTAACGTTACATTAGCGAGGTTCGGAATTTATTCAACTTATGTGTCTAGTTGTAAAATAATTACGGGTTTTGGCTGTGTCATGGGCACAGACGTGTATGTTTTACGTAAATATATCTACATAACAGGTAATATTTTGCGATAGTAACATTTTTTATTCATAATGCAAGTGTCGTCATTGATCGGTGCGGAAGCCTTCATGTTCAGGTTCATGGGTATCATAAGATTGCTATTCAAATTCCCTTTCGGACGGAGTATGTACCTTGTACTAAAATATTTATTTATTAATAACACTTGTGCTGTTTCACAATAAGATAATTATATTTAATTTATATAATTTCCGATTAGATAATTTTATGATTTATGATTTCTCCCAACTTGCGGGGAGGTCACCCATAGTGCAGACAACGCTACATTGGTATTGTTATAAATAATTATTGAAGGTAGGATATACATTTGCCTTGAAGTCTGTTATTTGTGACGTTTGGATTTCGTTGTTAGTTAATAACTGTAAAAACCCTGAGGATGCTTGTGTAAGCGAAACCGGTCGGAAATTAAATATAATTATCTTTTTGTGAAACAGTACAAGTATTATTAATTAATAAATATTTTATTAAAATGGATTTTCACCAAATGCCGACGATAAAAAGTGTGGAATATGTTCCTTGTTTTTTGATTTGGGATTTTACATATTTTTTGGCTGATCATTTTTTTTGCAATTTTTTTCACTTCAACGCCATATATATTTTCTATAAGCATTAAAAATTACTTTTTTTACTTACACAATCGATTATTATAAATCTTTACAAGAGCTGTCAAATAAAACTTAATCGAATGCTATAGCTACTCCGAGTCAAAAATCGTTATTAGTTAGTAACTGTAAATACCCTGAGGATGCTTGTGTAAGCGAAACCGGTCGAAAATTAAATACAATTATCTTATTGCGAAACAGTAAAAGTATATTAATTCATAAATATTTTGTTAAAATGGATTTTCACCAAGTGACGACGACAAAAAGAGTTCCTTGTATATAATCTTTACAAGAGCTGTCAAATAAAACTTAATCGAATGCCATAGCAATCAAATGCAATAAAAAGTTATAATATATGCAAAATAAAAAATGGGTCCTTAAATTTTGACCCAAGTATCCGATAAAAATATTATGTACAGACACCCGAGCATACTTGTCGAAATTCATTGTTTAAAATCAACAATTTGTCTTCTTGGCATGTGTAAGTCAATATGCGCGCCTATCGCAACCACGTTAACCTGATTTTTTAATATTACCTACTCCACTAATTTCATTAAGGTTTACTATGAAGGTAAATAATATTCTATTTTTCAAACGGGCCCGGACTAACGCATAAAAAAGTTTGGTACTTCAAATACTAACTGAACTATTCTAAAAGTTCCTTAAAACATAATTTCAAGAAACATTAAAATAACTAGTTTAACAAACCCAAGAACTCAAGAAACCCAAGAAACCCAACAAATTAAAACTACAACAATAGGGCATGTGCCTCGCGTCTCGTATTTGCGCAATACATTTCCAAATATCAATGTTTAAAATGCAGATGTTGTAAATTCACGTAAAAGTATTTTCCAAGAATTTTTAATAAGAGCTTATAAATTCCCGCTGACTTTCAGAATAACGCTTTTATTAATAAACATATATAATTAAAATGACTTCTAGGATAAAAAATAGCCTATGTTACACAGAAATAATGCAGTATTCGTAGGTGAAAGATTTTTTTTTTAATCGGTTAAGTATTTTGAGTTTATTCATAACAAACGAATCAAATATTTTCTTCCCTCTTAGTAAAATATTATGTAGATTAAGTTAGTAAATGTTATCATGGGTGTACCCAGGTTCTGGGCCGGGGGGGGGAGCAGCCGTAACATTTTAAGACTATATTTTTATCTACAACAGTAGATAATAGAGAGGTAAACCAATTCCAGGGGAGGCAGCTGCCCCTCCCTGCCCCCCTCGGCACGCCCATGAATATTATAGTGTATTATTATATCTAAAACCTCAGTAGCTGCTCGGATTAAACTGATACAGTGTTGATGAAATATAATTCGCACGATTAAACTGGCTCGTAATCTAGGAGTAACCTTATCCGGTTGTGTTCCAATTTCTGAAAACCGGATCAAGAAAACATTTTACCCAAGCTTTTATGTATGAAGTTCTCAGGGGCAGTACAGGCCTTGCTAATGGCACTCTCATGTCCCTGAAAGCATGCACAATGTAGGAAATGTACACGCTTTTAAAATAAGCTTTTCGATACTTTTAACCATTTAACAATTACCAAAATTTTAAGATGTATTAAAACAAACATGTACGAAAAGGTTTTGAAAAAAATTGAGAAATTAAAAAAACAAAGAGTATTAATTTAATACATTGTTATATATATGCAAAGCATATGCATATGTATAATAGTTTATTATACGTAATAACAAATGTGTAACTAGAGGTTATTGAGACATCACACGCGGTTTAATTTCAAGTAACCATTATCACTTAGTTCCACCAGTGCTAATGATGGAACGTAGCATTTAAAATCAAGGAGTCTTTCACTATCTATCTGACAATATTCATATTTATAAGGACAAAATCGCACATTATTAAGTGGAACGAAAAAATTGTTCAATTTTTACGAAAACTGCGCGAACTGAGGACTATGAAATTTGGTTCAGTTAAAGTTTAACACGAGGTAAAATGAGTCCACGGGTCACCACACTAATTTTTAAATGTCATCATACATATACATAATTTCAAATACATATTTGAAGCTTCATAAGTTGCTTTTTTGAGTTGGCGAGGATAACAAATTTTCTATTATACACTATTAATAACTAATAACAATGAAATGTCACCAAGTGCCGACAATGAAAATTACAGAATATACAATTTTTTATCTACGTTTTTTTTCGAAAGCGCTGCGTTCCGTCAAATGAGCAGGATCAAAATTTGTCGAATTTATTGGCTTGCCTTCTTTGATGGATACATATATAGTTTTAATGTATTTATAAAATATTTTAATTTGAAATTTGAAAAGTATTTTGTGCAACAAAAATAATTTACTGATTAACTTGTCTTCGCACTTCACTTCGAAAATACCGCATTCAAGCATTCGTGTTTGAAACAGGAATCAATACATACATACACTTTGCTGAATTATTTATTGATTAATTATTAATGTTATCAAGTGACCATAATGTACGACAAATACCTTACTGCGTTGTTTCAGACTAATAGATCAAGGGAAATCCGTTTTGCAGCACTTTCGAAAAAAGTCGTAGATAAAAAGTTTGCGAGACTCGTCATAAGAAAATCATTGACGAACTTTCAAGTATGTATTCATCATTTAAAAATTAGTGTGGTGACCGGCAGACTAGAGAAATACAGATGTTCTCTAACTACATGTTATAACTCTGTAGTTATTTATTATATTTTTCTATTGACTAATTTTCTTAATACATCTCAATTAGATTTAATTTTATGTTAAACTAGCTGACCCGGCAAACGTTGTTCTGCCAAATTTGTGTCTACTTTTCCGGTTTTTTTTTTCTACATTTTTTCACATTTTAAACCAAACATGAACCTCAATGAATATGTTAATTCTATTCAATAGATTCTATTCAAACGAGGGCAAATTTGCTTTTGCTCATAATATCCGTTGAATTTCTGATACCATTATATTCAAGATTCGTTTGTTTCTGAAGGACTCTCTCTAATGATGTTCAGAAGTTTGTATTTAAATTTATTTAATCTATTATTGCTTAAACAACAATTGTTAGTATTACTAAATATATATATAACATCAATTATTTTTTGTTAACATTTTTATATTGTAAACATTAACAATTTTATTTGACAGATGTTGAAAAAATGATTGCAAATATTTGAATATAATCATGATATGGCAAGATCCGCTGGATTCTATACCTAATAAGATGGTAGCTAACGTTTTGACTGATTGAAATACTGTCGCCTTACCTGTTCTTGTCGCAAAAGCGTCGGTGCTTGTTGGTGTCATGTTCCGGTTTAGAGGGTAAGGTACCGGGTAAAATTATGTATGTGCATTCCAACCCCACCACACTGGTAGCAGCGCACCATTATCATCGATTTGCGATCGGAAATGGTTAATTTAAACACTGTTTAATACGGGGTGATCCGAAACTTGGCATCAAGCAGACATTGGGTGACAGCTTAGGATATGCCAATTCTGGTAAAAATAAGAAGAAAAATTTAGCTCACTTGGTTCAGAAAAAAATCGAAATGTTTTTGAATATGCTGAAAATCAGTACGTTTTAATTTTAGTGCATTTTTCTTTCTATGTAATTCTTAGTAATTACGCTATTGGCTGCAGTTATAAATCCATTTATTAATATGGTCAACTAATGAGAAAGAATAAAATTTGAGTCGTAATCAAAAAAATGTTGCTAGCGAATTTTAGTACTACATCGTTTTAAAAGAATTTATAATCCTAGCCGAGGCAAGTTATTATGAAAAACGTTCCATTTAAGCGTGAGATAACTAGACCGTGGCTCCAGGAATATTTTTATTTTTGATCAATAACAAGTTGAATTTTTGTGAACAGCTTCGCTTTGAGGAGACGCGCGTCCGTCTATCTATATCTTCGAAAAATCCCTAATCTTTCTTATTATCTTATTGTTTTAAATTTTGCCCTTGTACTGTTTCACAATTCACTAATTATATATGTATACTTTTTTATTTAAATAGCCAACCAGTTCCACATTTTGTTAATAATGGTCAGTAAATGAGAAATTTCACTTATACCGACCATTATTAACGCTTCCGAACACAAAGTATTTATTAACAATTTAAGTTTTAGTCCTGATCATGCATTAAAATGCGAAACCGGCGAAAATAGCTGCTATGTGCGGCCCGCCGCATTATACATTTTTTGGTGAATCCCGCGAAATTGGCTTATTTTTCCGGGATAAATAGTAGCCTATGTGCTATTCCAGGTTATTATCTACCTATGTGGCTAATTTCATTTAAATCCGTTCAATAGTTTTTGCGTGATTGAGTAACAAACATCCATCCAAACATCCAAACTCTCATTTATAATATTACTAGCTGCAGCGTGCAGCCCGCTGCATTATAAAAGTTTTTGGTGAATCCCACGGGATCACTTAATTTTTCCGGGATATAAAGTAGCCTATATGCTATTCGAGGTCATCATCTTCCTGTGTGCCAAATTTCATTCAAATCCGTTTAGTAGTTTTTGCGTGATTGAGTAACAAACATCCAAACTTTCGCATTTATAATATTAATAAAAATAAAATAATATATAGATATAATAATTAATATATAGATTAGTGAAATGTGAAACAGTACAAGGGCAAATTTAAAACAAAAATTATGACGGAGTTTCACCAAGTGCCGACGATGGTAAGTATAAATTATTTAGGTACAAAAGAAAAATTTAGAAAATAAAAATGTTCCTGGGACCACGGTCTATACATAGAAAGAATATTTAGACATTTGTGAGCGTGAAGAAGCTAATTTTCATGATTTTCAAAAATATTCCCATTAATTCTGAATCAAGAGATATAGATTTCTTATTTTTACCAGAACTCTCATAGCCTAGGCTATCGCCCGATGCCCGCTTGATGTCAAGTTTCGGCACAACCTATGTAATACCAGTTGCGTATTATTTATAATTAAAGCCGATCAAAACTATTCAACGTCAAATTCGCCTTTGTTCTTTGTACAATATAAAATATGCTATAGACACTTTAAACTATTTTATTCCGTACCATTCAACCTGAAGTACTTATTATACTCAGTTGTCTATATACCGGAGACTTGACATTCAGCGAGTCGCTCACAAAGTGCTGCAACCGAGGCTTCGCATTAATATCAGAGTGCTAAGTGTGAGTTTTTCTTTTCGCATTCGATCGTGAGCGCGTGTCGAGTTTACTAGGAATTTGTATGTGATTTGTACAGCGCCACCTAGTGGTAAACTGGTTTCTCACGTTTACCACTAGGTGGCGCTGTACAAATCACATACAAATTCCTAGTAAACTCCAAACGCGCTCACGATCGAATGCGAAATGAAAACTCACACTTAGCACGCTGACCTCGCCGGAAGTGCCTCTCGAACGTTACATTAATGTCACATAATGCAACCTTTATATTGGAAGGAATGAAAGTGTTTCTTTTGTTTATTGTACACTAACTGTTACGGGCAGCTTTACCCGCGATTACGTGTACTTATTTATTTTTCTCTACCTTCCATACAAAACATTGATAGAATTATATTGTTAATAATGCGTTGTCAAAATCATGTATCTTTTTTTTATATCATATGATAGCAAACAAGCAGATGGGTCTCCTGATGGAAAGAGTCAATAGACACCAAAGATATTGGTGCGTTGCTATCTTGTGGCGAGGTCTAATGCCACATGCATAAGTTTACCGGCTACCTTACCCTCCAAACCGGAACACGATAGCGAGAAGCACTGACGCTATTGCGGCAGGAATAGGTAAGGCGGTGGTACCAGACCCGGGCGAGACAATGCAGAACTCTACCACCTAGTACCCACGACGGTAGTGGCTCGCATAGCCAATCGGTCGCCTTTTACGACCTGCCTGGCAGAACGGCAGTTGGTCTATTCTTCAAAGGAGCCCGGAACCAACACGGGGATCTAATGGAAGTCTTCGTTAAATCACCGTAACTAGCGGTTGCCTGTGGCCGAAATTCAACCATACACTAAATAATAATTTTTTTTTAATTTTACAAATTAACTTTAGGGGTAAATAAAACATGAATTTTACTTTACAAAAAACTTTAGGAGTAAATAAAACATTAACTTAGTGGGAATAATGTTAATGTTTATTCAATAATGTATTTTTTGTGCATTTTATTTAAAAATATTACGTTTTTGCAGTCATACGCAATGTAAACTTTAACTCTGTCAAATTTGGTACTTCACAGTTTGCGCAACTGTCTTAAAAAGGGGTACAAAGTTTTACCTTCACGTAACAGAAATTAACATTAGGTCAATATAGCTAGAAAATATGAGAGACATAAGTCAAAGTGACAGCAGACACTTTTGGAAATTGACTGGCTGGGTAACCCAAGCTGTAGCTCAGAAACAATACATCTATGAACTTGCAAATATTTTAAGTATAAATCATTTATCACTTAATTAATAAATAAATTAATTAATTAATTAATTTGAATATAATGAGTGATAACTTGTTCTTTGCTCATGGTTGTATGATGATTTTAATCATATGTATTTATAAATATATATATGAATATAATGTATGCATGTATATATTTATGTATATGTTTTAAGTATATAGATATGTATATGTATGTGTTATTTATCTATGTTTTACGTATATATATTATGTATGTATGTAGTATGTATATATGTGTTGTATGTGTAATTCTTAAAATTTTTAAGTTAGTTTGTTATTTTGATCTTTTGTGATTTGTTTTTACAAGTTAAGATTACTTTGTTCTTAAGTAAATTAAGATGCACCACCTTCATTAGTTATGTTTCTGTTTTGCACAAGGTTGGCTAGGATAGAATACCCTTAGGTGTAAAGTTTAACCTATGTACGTTTTTGTTGTGCATGAATATAAATAAATAAATAATTCTTTCATTCATTCAAATATTAACAAAAAAACTATTCAAGTGACAACTGTACGTTATACGTATAAAAATGTTAAAAAGTGGTCACTGTATTTGTAATTTGGGCGATTCGAAATTTTATTATTAACAAGATCCTTACGAGCACTCGCCTAAAAAGTCAACTACAAATAAATAAGACAAGCCACATGCTAACTTAAACAAACACAAAGTAATTAAATGAATAACTTTAAACCAATGTCACAAATACAAGGCCAGGTTTCAATCACCCACATTTACAGTAGTTTTTGTGTCTAATGGGTAGCAATAAGGCATTTGCATTTTGATACGGACAATTACGGAAAGTTAAGGTACAACACTAATTTCTACTTACTTGTTACTCTACTAATTACGAAAACTTAAGGTACAACACTAGTTTCTGACAGTCAATTAGTTATATGAATCGATTCAACTAATTTCTATAAAATAACCATTCCAAAAAAAAAGATCGCCCCGTTGGTCGAGTGGTTAGAGATCCTGACTACGCAATCGACGGGGCTCGAGTCCGATCCTCGACGGGACAAGCATTTGTGTGATGAACATAAATGTTTGGGTTTGGGTGTTTATTAAACATATTCCAATATTTATAATTCTATTTCTATGTATTAGTGTCGTCGATTAACACCCATAACACAAGCAAATAATTTGCTTACTTTGGGGTTAGATCAGTAACTGTAATTCGTCCCGTAAATAACTTAAAATCATAAAATTAATCTTCATTGTGACTTAACAAGACTCTTTTATATGTTACTTTATGTCTAACTAGCGGCCCGGTACGTGCTTCGCCATTTATTGAATTCATTTGTTACAAAAAATGTGATAAATGAAGAACCATTCTACCGATTTTCTGCAAACTTCACATAAACCATCTAGTCCGAACAAAGCCTAAACATTTGGTTTGGATAGGTGGGCCCGTTCTTGAGTTATAAGTGGAGTAACTAACACGACTTTCTTTTATATATATATATATATATATATATATATATATATATATATATATATATATATATATATATATATATATATATATATATATATATATATATATATATAAGATTGTTGGTTTTCTGCATTCATCCGCAATGTGAACTTTAACTGTGCCAAATTTCATACTCTACTATTCGCGCAATTGTCTTAAAAAGGGGTCCAAAAATTTCCTTCACGTATTCATATTATATTGATCGTAATACATATAAATTAACATTAACGACGTAGTGTTTTATACCCCTATTTTAGCCATTGAGTTGATTTTTGAAAATAAGTTAGTCCATATTTGACCCTTGATCTTAAGCCCCGTGCCAAATTTAATCGGAATTAGAAATCAGAACCGTATTGTTTGTCGCTAATAATTTGGTGATCTTCCAAGTACTGTAGTAACTTATTATTGATTATGGACTCCATCACTTCATAGAGCAAAGAGGTAATTGCTGTGGGCCTATAATTAGAGGGGTCGGATTTGTCACCCTTTTTAGGAACAGGGTGAACTAGGGCAGTCTTCCATGCCGTGGACACAATACCCTGGATGCAAGACAGACGGAAAAGGTGCGTTAATGCCGGTGTACGCTCAGGAACGAATGTTCGAAGTAGTATAGCGGGGATACCATCTGGCCCGTTCGATTTGTTGACGTCGAGGGAGAGCAGAGCTCGTCTTACAGCCTTCTGTATAAATATAACGTCAGACATTGAATTTATACTGGATGGAATGGTTGGTGGAAGTTTTTCCCCATCATCAACAAATGAATTGCGCGCAAAGAGGAAGCCTAGGAGATCCGCTTTTCCTTTGGCGCTATGGGCCAGCGATTCGTTTGGTTTGCGTAAAGGTGGTAGTGACGACTGACAAAAGTTACCTTGAATAGCCTTGGCAAGAGACAAGAACGCACGACTTCCAGATGGAAGGCGCACTAGTCTCTTGCCAATTCTTCCAATGTAACTTGACTTAGCTCTGGCTATTTCACGCTTAAGAGATCTAGAAGCAAAATTAAACTGCTTTTTTAGGTCATCAGATTTTGTGCTCCATGTTGTATCCTAGGTACTTCAAATAAGCGACATCTGACGGAGAGGACGTGTCTCGGTTAGGAAAAGGATCGCCGGCTTTGTTGTTTCGAGGTGGAAATCAATACCTTCTAAATTGGAATGTAAGCCCCTTATATTGCAAAGGTCCACTTTAATTGTGAAAGGGGTTGCCGCTGTAGAGAAACTCTTCTTTCTTGATTTGACCATATAATTTTGTATTTTTTTTTTTTTTAGTGAGAGGAGATCGGAATTGAGCTTATCTGTCGAAAGACAAGTCAAAGTAAGGCACTGGTAACTTGTGTGGGAGGTTGGCATGGGGGACGGAAGGGCCCCCGATCCGATCCACAGAAAAATTGTCACGTTACACTCCAGTATCCCATTCTGGCGTGACAAACCTCCTGTGGGCTTTTTTCATTGGTGGCGGGACAGCCTCCTAAGCCGGGACAGCCTAAGTTCGGGTCCCCTACGAACAAACGGGTGGACAGCGGACATCCGTTTCATAGTATCTTCCTGGGCCCCACGCCAACCTTTCAGGCTCAGTTACACTAATTTGTCTATTATGCGATACGTACTCACACTTCGCCAGGGACAATCAATTTAGGAAAGGGAACTGATACCAGGCCCTACTGCCAGAACACACCATTGCGGTATTTGGCGGCAGACTCAAGTATGGCGGTGGTCATATGCCAGGCGAACCCAGGAGAGGGCTCTACCACCCTTTATATTTTGGTCACTCGTTAGCACCGCCCAGGGGGCACGTGTAGGGACTCAATGGATAACTACCTACGGACGTGACGTACGAGGTCGTACTAGTGGCAAGTCATTTATATAAATTAGAAAAAGAAGTGGTCGTAAAATCGACACTTGAGGTACACCCATTTGTAGGTATGAACCTTTAGAATGAACACCATTAATTTTAAGTTTGTGTAATCTGGTTGTCAAATGGGATTCTATTCAGATTCAGGGCTCTACAACTAAGACCATAATTTACTAGCTTAATAAGTACGATGCGATGGTCTACACAGTCAAAAGCTTTCGATAAGTCACAGAAAATATCTGCTATAGCTCATCATAACAGCATCATAACTATGGCATCATAAGGTAATGCCACTTGCATAATTTTGCCAGCTACGTTATAACACGACAATAATAAGCATTGTAGCTATTGCGGCAGTAACAGGTAAAGCAGTGATACCAGGTCTGCTGCCTAATTCACATAACAAAATGTCCGTCGCGTTAAATCGTTTAAGACTCATTTTCTTGCTATTATGCCGTATCGTAGCACGTCTCGACGTGTAATATATCTATGGTCTCGACGTTCTATCAAATTTATGCGTGTGAGAGCCCTAAGCGCATCAACTCAATTACGTGACTTGGGGGAGGGATGGGCGATTCGTTGCTAAATTGTGCGCATACGGCTCTCCTGATGTCAGATAAATCATTACTTATAAACACCTCAATTGCTATCTGTGTGGGTGCATTACCTGCCACAATAAGCCTACCAACTGCCCTACTCACCAAACCGTAACACGACAGTGACAAGCATTGCAGCTATTAAGACTGGAATAGGTAAGGCCTCTGCCACGTATTAGTCACGATGATAGTGACACGCAGACCCATTTTTTGTTAAATATGGAGCAATGTCTATACTTTATGAGTAATGCCATATTTCTTTGTCAGGTACAGGAAATATAAACACATTATTTTATAAATTGGAGCGTGTCTTTGTCTAATTTCCTCTTTAAGCTTACAATTTAAAGAAGAAATTAGTGTTACTTAATTTCTAACTCTCCGCGAAATATTGGTTTCTGCGAAATAGAGGTTTTCATGAAATATTTCGCAATTCTAGAAAATAAACTATTACTTCTAGACAAATAATATAAGTTAAACTTATCCTTAACTAAAATATTTGTCTATGCTACAGACAACTATACTCGTATAAAGGACTACAATGAAAGAACCATAATCTATACGTATCATAAAACAAAATGCTGCCTCTGTCTGTCTGTATGTAATTTTCGGAAAAACCTTGGTAAATTGCAATAAGATTTATTCCCAATCTAGGGATTGTACCTGGTAACTTCAAGATCTGAGCCGAATAGCCTAATCACTAGACCACGATGCAGTCAACTTAATGAGAGCTATAAAAAATACTTATCAAAAACTATTAATAAAAACTCGATTAATATTTTATTTTAAAGACGTGGCGGAAATTGAGCATTATTTCACTGTTTTCTATTAAATCAGAAAAATAGTATCATCAATCCGGTTCCCTTGTGGGGTAGACAGAGTGAATCGAATATCTGTAGACTTTTCAGTTCACCACGATGAACTGGTCTGTCAACTGACTAGATATGTGATTCCCATCAATATATTTTACCAACCAGATAATGAATAACGCTTATTTCTATTAATAACCGAAACCTACAGCTTTATATGCTTATCTGAGACCCGGGAATGTTAAAACACTACCACCATACTTCAAGCTGTTACTTAGATTTTGGATTCTGAATAAAAACTTCGAAACATCACTAATAACACTATCTATAAAAACTTTGAAACAACCTGAATAACGCTATCTTATGATATAAAAACCCATATGATACAAAAATACCCGGGGGTTTTGAACCCTGAACCTCATGGTCTGAGCCGAATAGGCTAGCCTCCAGATTTCGAGGTAGCCTTAGTTTACAGGTTAGAAGAAACTTAAATATATAAAACAGAAAGGTAAAATTTTACCTATATTTCGTTAGCACAGTGCACTTTTACAGCTTCCCATACCAATATATCCGAGCTAAGCTGGATCGGCATAGATAAGCCGGCAGCCGCGCAAAGCCATTTCATTTAAAGTTGCGCATGCTTAAATCTTACAAAAATATGACTGTTTTACTATTTTGTCTCGTAAGCAAACATTGAATTTCTTTATTTTATTGAATATTAAACAAGCAGATGGCTCTCATGATGGAAAGAGATAACCATCGCCTTTAGATCCCAAAGATAATGGTACGTTGCTATCGGACTATTAATTTATTACGTAAGACGATTTAGGGAGAGGAGGTCTAAGATATTTTATTTTTTCTTACCAGTGGGTGAGAAGGAGTCGTTTTTCAGAGTTCTTAAGTAAACTAGGAACCGATAAGAGTTTCTTACTATAAAAAAAATCGCTGTGTCCGTCCGTCCGTCCGTCAGTATTAAGGAAGTTTGAGTTAGACTGCGGGTGGACACCCGCAGTCTAACTCAAACTTCCTTAATACTAGAAAGCTGTAATTTGGCATGAATACATGTATACAGATTAATCACCACAATTAAATGGTAAAACACAATCTTGAATAATATTTTTTAGGGTAGCTCCTTTGCATGTAAAGTAGGAATGTTATTTTTTTTTTCTCGCGTGCCTCGTAATACGCGGTACCGTTAGACGGGTTTTCAAAAAATATTGTAAGTCTGTGGAAAGAGATTAAACGGGATCTGTTTGTGAAATATTAAGCTTTAAAGTGCTACTTTTGGTTAGAGACTTAGAGTCAAGAGTTGAGTCAATGCTTGTGTGGAAGTAACTACCGAAAACTGGGAAACTTTTGTGAAAAGAACATAAAACATTATAGCGTCGGATTGGGAAATTCATGTGGCATTCGATAATACATGGGGCACACTAAAAGTTTTACACTTCTAGCTAATCGGAACTATTTAAATTTCGAATGTTATATTTTTAAAACGTTGCAACCTTCTTAGTGATAAAAAAAAACAATTAGCGGGTAATGTTTTGTCAATTGTTTTTTTATCACACATCAAATTTCTACGTACGCAACGAAAATGGAATTAAGTCGAAAAGATTTTAGAGCGATGATTTTTTATGATTTTAAAAGTTCTCTTTCTCCGCAAGACTGTGCCGCTTGTCTTCAAAATGCTTTTGGGAGAGAAGCACCTTGTTTGAGCACCGTGAGGCGATGGTTTGATTTGAGAGAGGTCGAGTTTCTTTATATGACGAATTTCGTGAAGGGCGGCCTTCAATTGCCGTCAACGAAAATAATGTCTCTACTGTTAAGCGGTTAATTGAAGAAAACCCCCGGATTACCTATGAGACAATTCGAGGACTATTGGGGATTGGTATGAGCCAAATTCAGAAAATTTTACACCAAGAATTGAAAGTTCGGAAACTTTGTTGTCATTGGATCCCTCATGAACTGATAGCGGAGCAGAAGCGGGCTCGTGTGGAATGGTGCTCACAGATGCTACAGAAGTAAGACCACGGACATTCTAATGCTGTTTATGACATTGTCACAGGAGACGAAACGTGGATTATTTGTTTTGAACCCGAAAAAAAACAGCAATCTTGTAAATGGGTGTTTGAAAATGAGAACAGGCCAACAAAAGTGAGACAGGCGAGAAACGTTGGCAAAAAAATGATCGCGTTTTTTATCTCAGCTACGGGTCCCTGTCTGTACTGTCGTATCTGTACAATTCCACTTAATTTGCTATTTTATGATATAAAAAAACCGACTCGGAGGATTAAACCCGGGATCTCATGGTCTGAGCCAAATAAACTGCCCTTAAATCACGAGGTAGTCTTAGGTTAGAGGTTAGAAGAAACTCAAATATATAAAACTGTAAGGTAAAATTTGATGATGAATGATTATAGTGATACATATTAGCCATCTCGTATTTTACGAGATACCTGGCAGTCAGGCAGTTGATCTAAACTTCCAATGAAGCCCAAACCAATACACAGAAGTTTCTAAGGTTCAGTTCAACTTACTGACAAAGGAATTTCATTTTAGAGCCATACCGCTTAATTTGATTTATTAGAATGCCGCATCGCACAGTTAATATTCCCGAGGAAGCAAATAGTGATGCGTTTGAGTTTACAATGAAATTGGGAGACAGGAACCTATTTACGAGGCCTAATCTATATAAATAAAATAAATCGCTGAATACGTAGCTAAGCGCAAAACTCGAAAACGGCTAAATATTTTCAGCAATTTTTTTTAAGTCTCCGCTACGTATGTAGATCGTGTAGATAAGGAAGTGACTTATTTTGCTCCGATTTTCGAAAATCGAGTTTTCACCACATCTTGACGTTTTGAGGTCCTAGAATTTTTTTCCGAGTATTTTCACGATGACGTAAGTTTGTCTGTATGTATGTGTGTATGTGTGTGTGTGTATGTGTGTGTGTGTGTATGTGTGTGTGTGTGTGTGTGTATGTGTGTAAACATCGCACAACTTTTGAACGGCTCGACCGATCAAAACGCGATTGATGGCATTTAATTGAATTCTCCAACTTAGATGTCCTGAAAATTTGAACCAATTCGGTCCAACGATTTTGAGAAATTTCGAAAAATCTCAAAGAATTGTTTGGCGAAACAGTATTTTTTTAATACAATTTCCAGATTAATATACCGATTGGGTGCAAAATATAATTAGTTTTTTTCTCATAAAACGACGTCCATTGTATAAATTGCATCAAAATCGTATTATTACCGGAAAGAAACGGATATACCATCCGTTCGGGAGTTATCGTTAGCGAAAAATTAAGAAAAAAAGTGTTTTTTCGACATAATTTCGAGATTTTTTAACCAATCGTTTTACAATATTTTAGTACTTAAAAAATTTCGTCAAATGCTATTTCAAAAATCAAATATTATCAAATTTTAACAGTTACAGCTTTTCAAACATGAACATTTTGATGTTTACAGTAAACCTACTTAATATTTTTAAAATGACTTTCAGGCTTTATAACTGAAAATTTTTCTCATTAAAAAACTGCGTCAAATACAGTAAATTATATTAAAATAGCTCGACTTATCTGGGATTTATCAATAACGAAAATTTTTGAAAAAAAAAAAGTGTTTTGATATTACTTCGATATTTTTCAGCATATTTCAGATTATGTAACAAGAAAACATTTTAGAGCTGAAAAATTGCCTTGAATGACATTCAAAAGATCAAAATCGATCATCTTTTCCAAAATATATAGTCTTTTGTAAATGAAATTACTGTTATTTATAACAAAATTTAGAAAGAAAGATAGAAAGAAAGAAAATATTATTATTTGCAAGAATATGGGTGTTACAAGTTGTTAAAAATAAATTCAGTTACCAACATATTCTACCAATGTATGGTGTGCAAATATTTTAAAAAATATCATTATATAATATTACATTTAAAACTATAAATTGTATCGATTTATTAGAATTACTACCGGATCGGAACGCGGCCACACACTGAGAAGATCCGGCGGAAGAAACTCAGCGGGCTGGTCTCTTTTTCTCTATTTTATGTTCTTGTTGTAAATATACAAGGATGATTCCATATTACAAAGTTATTTTTATAATTATAAGTTTCATGTTTTGAGTAATTATTTTTTTTTATAATTTACAAAATGTTCAACATTTACAAAATTTTACTACATTGAAATTTTTTAAGGACAATTCAACAAACTTATATTTCTATCCATTACCATTTAATTTTATCGGCTAAAAATTCTTTAATTTAAGGCTAAAGATTCTTGAACTCTAAGCTTAGGTATAATTTAGGTAAATTAGATGAGGTATAATTATGGTATTTAAAGCTCAAAGTAACATAAAATTACTTTGAGCTTCAAATACCTTAATTTAGCGAGAAGTTTCAGAGCGGGCTTCAGATTCTACCGGTTTACAGCTTTTTTTAACATTTCTTGAAGTCTGCGAGGAAAGTTTTTATGGGGAGGGAAAATAATAATAATGACACCTTTATTTTCCTATTGTAACAATGCCTAGCTGTCAAACATTTATTGATTTTAAATCAGAGTGCTAAGTGTGAGTTTTTCTTTTCGCATTCGATCGTGAGCGCGTTTCGAGTTTACTAGGAATTTGTATGTGATTTGTACAGCGCCACCTAGTGGTAAACGTGAGAAACCAGTTTACCACTAGGTGGCGCTGTACAAATCACATACAAATTCCTAGTAAACTCGAAACGCGCTCACGATCGAATGCGAAAAGAAAAACTCACACTTAGCACACTGTTTTAAGGCGGTTGGAACTTCACTGCTGAACGCTAGTCGAATTACCCTATTGTTCCTGGCTCTTTTTGAAGAACATCAACTACATCAACCACGTTTACCGCTGGGAGGGATGCGCTGTGCCGCGGTCCCGGCTACATGGGTACCACCATCTTGCTTATTTCTCCGTGAAACAGCTTTACTGCGTTTCGGAGAGAAGGGCAAGACAGGCAGTGTAATTACTGGCATCGAGACTTAACATCTTATGTCTCTGGATAGGCAACACATGAATGGAACACCTGGGCAACTTCCAGGCCAGGTATCCCATTTTTGTTCATTGGCGACGTTGACCACTTATCATCAGGTGGCACGTCTGCCAGTTTGCCTATCTCAATAACATAAAAAAACATTACTGTTAGGCATCCTCGCATTGGATATCGGACCCCTTCTGAAGAAGAAACTATCTGCCTTTCTACTAGACAATTCTTAAAAGATGAACAATTGGCCCAATATGTCTTTATCAACGTGGCTACTAGGTGGTAAAGTTACGGAAAGACTGGGTCAGTGCTTGTCTTTTTTTTATATCATAAGATAGCAAACAAGCAGATGGGTCTCCTGATGGAAAGAGTCAACCATCGCCTATGGACACCAAAGATGTTAATGGTGCGTTGCTATCTTGTGGCGAGGTCTAATGCCACATGCATAAGTTTACCGGCTACCTTACCCTCCAAACCAGAACACGACAGCGACAAGCACTGACGCTATTGCGGCAGGAATAGGTAAGGCGGTGGTACCAGACCCGGGCGAGACAATGCAAAACTCTACCACCTAGTAAACTGTCATTTCCCGATTTCCAGGGTAAAGCAGTTGATTTTATGCATATGTAATTAATTTGGTCTTTATCGGGGATTGTTGTCTCTTTTTAACAGGAGAGCCGTTTGCTTTTTGCATTCTCATGGTATTAAATAAATCTGATAAAAGACGAGAGAAGCCTTAACATGTCACTACCATTGTGACTACTGATCAGGTGGGAGATTTCCGCAATGCCTCGTCCTTACTTCTTCCTGTTGCGTTAGTGTCGGTACTGGTCACCGTGTTCCGGTTCGAAAACTAAAGTAGAAAATAAATTAATTATGTATCCTTAAAATCTTTACCGTCTATAAGGTTCCAAAGTTATGGATAATACATTAGAGTAATCTCTTATCTCTTTCCATCAGGAGAACCACCGATTTGGTTACTTTCCAATCATGGAACTACAGAATACACTTACGTATTTTAATACGCAGTGCTTGCCATTTCCGTGTTTCATTTTAAGGGGCTATCCAAAGAATTAATATTTTTCAGTATATTTATTTAATATATAAATTTGCAATGTATGTTGAACCTAATGTGTTCCTAAAATTTTTACTAATTAAAGAAAAATGGCAACATTCATACGCCAAATACCCTGGAAGAATAAGTTCTAAAACATACCCACCCCTTTCCAGTAAATGTTATATGTTATAGTTGTACCTAATTTTATTTGCTTAAATCTAGTAAAATATATGTATAACATAAACATCAAATCTTCACCTTGTAGAAGTCTTATTTATCCATACTAATATTATAAATGCGAAAGTAACTCCGTGTGTCTGTCTCTTCACGCCTAAACCACTGAACCGACTCGAATGAAATTTAGTACAAAGATAGTTTGAGACCCAAAAAAGGACATAGGATATCTCAGAAATCCCATGGGAACGGGAACTATGCGGGTAAAACCCCAGAACTTTTTAGAGTTATTTTCAAGCGAACGAAGTCTCGGGCCCAGACAGTAACAAATAAAATTAATAAAGATTAATTTTATTTGTTATAAATAAGACGTCTACAATTAAATTTAAATTATTTATTTAATTATTTTATTTTATAAGATAGCAAACAAGCAAATGGGTCTCCTGATGGAAAGAGTCAACCATCGCCTATAGACACCAAAGGTGTTAATAAAGATTAATTTTATAAAGATAAAGAGTAATAAATATACTTCATGTCGATTTGACGCATATTTTCTGAGAAATTGGCAAAAACTAAAAAAATACCGGTTTTATTTTCTTAATTTATTTAAAAATAAAAAGTTTCCGACCTACGAAGTCAAGTTTCTTCAGACTACTTATATTTTTTTTGCAGTCTTAAGATTTACTGAAAGTAAGTGCTACTTCTCGCTAACTAAAATATGAGGAACAAAAACAATCTTCTTGTGTAGACATCACGTCTCCACTGAATAAGTACCTCGTTTATGGGGAAATATACCCGTGTACGCTTTTACAGTAATATAAACTTCCCCAATCCATTAGAGATTTGACAGTAAATGAATTTAAGACATACGCGTTAAAACGACACTGTAAATGGATATTATACAATTTAAGATTAATTGTTCGACAAAATACCTTGGAATTGATATTGCTCTTCATACCAATCGGCATAATTAGCGATAGATTAAACAATAAAATTTCTGCTAAATTTGACAACAGATTCTAACCTTAAAGAAAACAGTAATGTTTAAAGAAAACAGTAAAAACAGTAAAGAAAACACGTATGTGTGTGTATATTATCATGTACGTCTCATGAATGTAGTGTGTGTAACGTTTATTTTTATCAATTCAACGTATTTCTAATGCATATTATTTAAAATGCATTAGCTTCCGGCACTCCTCCGCAATATAAACTTAAAGTTTGCTGAATTTCATACTCCAGCATTCGCGTTATTGTCTTAAAAAGGGGTACAAAGATTTTCTTCGAGTATTAATATACAGATTATATATTTGATAATATTTTATTTAAAAAACACAGATAAAAGCATTTCTCCATATTGGTCCGGGCCCGAACGGGTTTTTGAAGAAGACTGTCTTACCGCAAGAATAAGCGATCTTGGAAATCTTCTTCAGGCATCTTGGAAAAGGCGAGTGAAAGTCCCTATCACTAATTTATTATGAATTGTATTTTACAAATATTGTATAAATTGTCTTTTATATTTTGTCTTGAACTCTTTACATTTATGTATGTTGATGTCGACAAGCGTTCTTAAGGCGAGGCATCGGGACAAACGGGAAAAAACTGGTTTGCTAAATAAATCACGTTTATTTGTATTGATTATTAAATACCAATTTTACAAAAACTACACGAAATACCTGAAGATATTATCTAAGGAATGTGCTAACTTATTACATGATAGAATGTACTTTACTTGATCATATAAAAAACATCCAAAAACAGGCTAAAAGTCTCTAAAACAAGTAATTTGTTAATAATATTTCTAATCTTCCACATGATTTTTATATGGTGATATTTAGTTTTAAATACAAAAAAGAATGTCCTAAATTTTGATTCCAGCTCAAGTCCTATATTTATTTATCCAAAAATTAACACGTTTCCCAGCGGTTTCAGAACATGCCGCGCCGCCCGGCCCGCCCTATAGAACTGACGCGCGTCAAAATACCTCGACTTAAATGTACCTTCGTCGAATAAATGTTATTCGATTTGATTTAACTAAGAGGTTAATAACATCGTAACTATTGACTAAGTGGTAGAGTTCTGCAACGTCTCTCCAGGCCTTACCTACACCTAAGCCTGTCACAACTGCCTCGGTCCTTGTTGCCGTCGTGTTCGGGTTTGGAGACTTACATAGAGGTTAAGATTACCAGTAATGCATGTGATATTTCCACTCTGAAATGTGGATAGCCACGCATCTTTAACATCTTTAATGTCAATAGGTGATGCTAAACTCTTTCCATCGAAAGAAACAACGGCTTGCTATTCTATTCTTGCTATTGCTATCCTTCAATGTAAATGAATGAAAAATACTAATAAATAACTGACAAAATTATCGACTGAAGTATTATAAAAAACAGGCATTAGTTTTCAATAGAGTTTTATATGAAGTAAAAATAAAAAAAAATATTTGCATTTTTCAAATTGAAATTAAAAAGACTCAAAGTTAAAAAAAAAACTTCACATTTGTAATTTTTATTTAATCTCTACTGTTTTCTTAACATTCCTTAGTTGTAAAAATCTATAGTAAGAAGTAAAAAAATAAAAAATAAATGTTAGGTCCTTAACTATGGTCCTTAACTTTGAGTATCACGTGTAATATATCTATGGTCCTTAAATATGAAAATGACATTTTGGTGTTGATATTCAGGTCTTAATATGTGACGTTTAGTTAGAGATTCCAAATTTAAATTTATTTGAATTTTAGCATTGATATAAAAAACCCTAGATACACAGTCAGTGTATCAAAAACGTCCTCCAAACATGAGCGCACAATGTTAAATTGTGCGCTCATTTCAAAAAGAATCCCGCCACTGTCAATTTATTACTTTTTGTACATTGCTTTGTAAAAACAACTATGAAACTTACGCTTAAGGTTCTATATGCAAAAACATATGTTTTTGCCATATCTATAACTACTTAAATGAAATTAGAGACACTTTTGAGTGTCAGTTTTGTTCGGGACTGTGCATCTTAAGTTTTTATATCAATGAATTTTAGACTTCTGATGTTCACTGAGCTGTTCATGTCTGTGTGTATATGTGTGTTTTTTTGAAGGAGGCAAAAATATGCAAAAGTATTAAATTTTACATAAGATGCTGATTTAATAGCTTGGTTTAAGTAATTTTTATAACGCTCCATTCACTATGTTCCTTGTAAACTTTACCCACTCTTTTCTTGATATCAGCTATGTACCTCCATCCCTGCTATGTGCATACCCAAAATATGTAAACCCATCCACTTATTTTAATGATACCTCAACTTGCTTAGTTGACGAGGTATTAAAATCGTTTTGATTATGGACACTTATCCAGGTATGAGATAAATAGGCGAGCTAACAACATACAACATCGCGTGACGGCAATAACTTATCAAACCAGGGTAATATTAAGTTGTTCGCATAACTCTAGCAAATGCTTTCTCCAAATCCACAAAACCTTATAACTCAAAGATATTTATCTCCGTTGGAGAAATATATAGAATTAAAGAACTTGATCCATACGTCTTTTCAAGCGAAAGATAACTTGGAAAAAGATACTGGTAAATGTCTGATAGCATATACTACACCTTTCTAAAATCTCACTAAACGATCAGCCTCAAGCGAAAGATAACTTGGAAAAAGATACTGGTAAATACCTGATGGCATTATACTACAGCTTTCTAAAATCTGACTAAACGATCGACCCCAAGCGAAAGATGGCTTGGAAAAAGATACTGGTAAATGTCTGATGGCATATACTACAGCTTTCTAAAATCTGACTAAACGATCGGCCCCAAGCGAAAGATAACTTGGAAAAAGATACTGGTAAATGTCTGATGGCATATACTACAGCTTTCTAAAATCTGACTAAACGATCGGCCCCAAGCGAAAGATAATTTGGAAAAAGATACTGGTAAATGTCTGATGGCATATACTACAGCTTTCTAAAATCTGACTAAACGATTGACCCCAAGCGAAAGATGACTTGGAAAGAGATACTGGTAAATGTCTGATGGCATATACTACAGCTTTCTAAAATCTCACTAAACGATCGGCCCCAAGCGAAAGATAACTTGGAAAAAGATACTGGTAAATGTCTGATAGCATATACTACACCTTTCTAAAATCTCACTAAACGATCAGCCTCAAGCGAAAGATAACTTGGAAAAAGATACTGGTAAATGCCTGATGGCATTATACTACAGCTTTCTAAAATCTGACTAAACGATCGACCCCAAGCGAAAGATGGCTTGGAAAAAGATACTGGTAAATGTCTGATGGCATATACTACAGCTTTCTAAAATCTGACTAAACGATCGGCCCCAAGCGAAAGATAACTTGGAAAAAGATACTGGTAAATGTCTGATGGCATATACTACAGCTTTCTAAAATCTGACTAAACGATCGGCCCCAAGCGAAAGATAATTTGGAAAAAGATACTGGTAAATGTCTGATGGCATATACTACAGCTTTCTAAAATCTGACTAAACGATTGACCCCAAGCGAAAGATGGCTTGGAAAGAGATACTGGTAAATGTCTGATGGCATATACTACAGCTTTCTAAAATCTCACTAAGCGATCGGCCCCAAGCGAAAGATAACTTGGAAAAAGATACTGGTAAATGTCTGATAGCATATACTACACCTTTCTAAAATCTCACTAAACGATCAGCCTCAAGCGAAAGAAAACTTGGAAAAAGATACTGGTAAATGCCTGATGGCATATACTACAGTTTTCTAAAATCTGACTAAACGATCGGCCCCAAGCGAAAGATAACTTGGAAAAAGATACTGGTAAATGTCTGATGGCATATACTACAGCTTTCTAAAATCTGACTAAACGATTATGACTAATCTGTTTTGTCAACATTTCAAGCCGTGGTAGAAAAGCTAGACGATAAAAAAGGGAGATTAAGCTTTTGAATTAGCCCACGGCTGTATTAGAGCTACAATAGACTACACGCTGCAAACAGACGATCACAATTTTTTTTTTTTTTTTTTATATCATAAGATAGCAAACAAGCAGATAGGTCTCCTGATGGAAAGAGTCAACCATCGCCTATAGACACCAAAGATGTTAATGGTGCGTTGCTATCTTGTGGCGAGGTCTAATGCCACATGCATAAGTTTACCGGCTACCTTACCCTCCAAACCGGAACACGACAGCGACAAGCACTGACGCTATTGCGGCAGGAATAGGTAAGGCGGTGGTACCAGACACGGGCGAGACAATGCAGAACTCCACCACCAAATTAATGAAGCTGCGGTTGAAGTACCTCCAACACATACAATACAAAGAATACCGAAACTTAGACAATTTCCTCCAACGAAAAAAATTCAATTTCGATGAAGCAATCCAAACCAATTCCAACGTATCTTATAAATTTTTCAAATGAACTTATAAAATGACGGATGTGCATAAACAACAGTGATTCATATGTTGATTAATTTTAATCACCGACCACACAAACACTAATAGATACGGTGTTGAGCGAAGAACTTACAGCCGCTCATATGAGCAATTGTAATACATAATTGTCAAAGCTTGTAAATATATTACATTGTTAAAACTAGAAATATGCTATGTTGTGCTATTTCATCGTGCTGAATAAGAACCCAAAGTTTAAAAAAATACCCGTGGAGTGATTGTATGTCATCGGTAAGTACTCTTACTCTAGGTGTAAATGCAGATTACACTGACAACCTAAGAAATTGCCTTGAAAGTCGTATCCAGTTTAATCCACGGATTAAATACATTTGGTTTTGCTTTTCTCGGATAAATCGCGCAAATTTCATATGTAAAGAATAGTAAAGTAGGTACTAAAAAGATACTAGTACAAAATACTATGGCATAATAGTGTCGCCAAAGACTTAAGTCTAGAGATACTTTTTAAAATGACTAGAATTAGTTTTGATGTACTCGTAAACGACTCGACTCGTAAACGAGAACTCAAGTCTTTTTAAATTATTAAGTCTCAATTTTTTAAATAAAATTCGTTTAAAAGACTGACATTAAGACTCGATTTCATCAGCAATTCAGGAATCATTTTAGAAAAAATGTTCATTTATTTGATAGACACTTTCAATTTCAGGTTCAATAACTTTAAAAGACTGGACGATCCGATAATTATCGGAAGTTCGTAAAATTATTTTCAGAAGAAAGGAATAATGATTTCTCAACTCTATTTATGTTGATTTTTTAAGGATGATTTTCTTTATTGATACAAAAATTTAATTAGTTTATGATTTTATTTTAAGTTTGGTTTTATTTATTTTATTATAAGTTTTCCGTGACTTCATCTGAGTGTGAAATTCTAGACAAATATTTTTCATAGCAAATTTTTGCATAACAAAACGGATAGCAAAAAGCTAATGGGATCCGTGATGGAAATGAAAACCGCAATTGCCCATGGATGCCAAAGATGTACTGTGAGTCATGTGGCGGAGTTGAATTGCCACACAAATAAGGTTACTAGCTATCTTACTTTCAGAATCGAAACATGGTAGTGACAAGGTCTGTCGTTACTGCGAAAGGAATAGGCAAAAATTTGGTACTAAGCACGGACGCGTCATGGCAGGACTCAACCACTAGTAGTAATCACGATAGTAGTAATAGACTTAGTTAATAATTTGCCTTTCACATACCGCCTGGCTAAACGGCAGATAGACTTTAAACTAAAGCTTAGATGAATATCTCTGTTTCACTCCTGAATTTACATTACATTTTAAGAAGTAACTTTTACTTCTTGATAAAAGTCCAAACTTTAAATCGTACAGATCTACCTAAAAATTTCAAATTTGCCTCTTTGATGTACCCACCCGTCGTAAACGTGCGGCCGATGACTCGTCTTGTCCAGTTAATTACGAACACTTAAATATTGAATAATATTTTTATTTTTATAAATAGAATCATTTCATTTATTTTTAATAATGTCATCAACTTACCTGTATGCTCGGGTCAGGCAGTTTTTTTTACACACCATATAAAGATTAACAACCCAGCCAGAACAGCAATATACGCAATATTGCTGTTCATTGTAATTTAAGCAATAAGCAATGACTATTTCTCACCATCAGAAGAATACCCCTGCTGTCAATACCCATATTAAAAGATGACAGGGAAAAAATAAATAACCCAGGAGCTAGCACAAATCTTTTTTTTATATAAAACACTCTTTTGAATTTAGTCACTTAAGAAGATTTGAATTCCTGCAAACGGTAATAAATTATGATTCAAATTAAAAAAAAAAACTCGAGCAATTTCTTAAAAACTTAAGTTCTCTAATAACGACTCAGTTAAGTCTTATTAAAAGGACTACTGTCTACCAAAATGAGTCAATTCCTAGTAAAACTCAAGCTCTTATTAACATAACTATAAACCCACGTAGAAGCATCAAACAGTCTGTATTCTACATTGTACAATTAAGAATTGCTTACGCCTCATCAACAGTCCTATTCTCACTAACGATTTTAAACCCCTCACCCCTTATTCTACCGTTTGTATAATGTATAACTGGGTATGATCCGACAACCTTGTAAATTTGTTGCCGGCATTCAGATTCTTCTATCTTCTATATTCTTCTGAGGAATACCATCAACACCATCTTGACGTTTGGTTGTCTACCATAGTTTGATTTGCTCATACCTTCTTTATACGAACAGTGAAACTTTGTAATGAGGTAGAATTACCTTATGCTCCAATAGATCTTTTAGATTTTTAAGGATCAATAAATTCTCAGAAGCCGGCACCGCATTGGCAAACAATCTTTTGTATTGAAAACTATCATGCGCAATGGTTTTCTATCAGACGTAGCCCACAGGCTTGGCTATCTACAGATACAATAAAAAACTAAGCGCACGTTAGTGTAAATTTTAGATACTAAATCACAAATAATAATAAAAAAAGTTTAAATATTTAAGTTTTTTGTCAAATGACACGAAAAAATTCAATATGAAATCTCTCATTAATCTTTGCCATTTTGAATAAAAATCGCGGCCAATCGAACAAAAAATTAATTACCTTAACAAATTAATAAGTATTCTTTCAGAACCAAGTCAAATACTTTTTTAGATATTTAAAAATAAATACTTTATGCCCTTCTTATTAATTTATTTACGATTTTATTAAAGAAATATTTAATTTAAATTACTATGTTTCGCAGTCCGTTGAGTTTTAATTTGGGGTAAAAAGTAACTTATGACTTTAGTCAGTCATTTTATACAATTCCACGCAGACATTTTGCATAATTTAGTTGGAACAAATATCCAGACACATAAACTTTCACATTTATAACTTCAATTGGTATAATTTTAGGGAGTGACTTGCCCTTATATTTTTTTTAAAGAAAGAACAGTTTTCGCACGGGAATTTGAATTTAATACAAATTTAGCTGTTTATCCATGCAGTCAGGCAGTGTTCGTATGCAAACAGTGAAGATGGGCGATTGTGAATGATATTATTCGAATAATTCTATTGTAGAAATCATTCAAATTATTCGAATAAGCTTATAGCTCATTCGAATTTGAAAAAAAGCGAGAAGTAAATACATATGTATTGCGTCGTCTCATTCTTTCGATTGAAATTTCATTACTACTAGTTTATATATTCGAATATTAGTAACCTCATCTAAAATTAAACTCTATGTACTGTGAAATAGTACTCAGTTTCGTGTGGAAAATTGAATAATCGAAATTAACGATAATTACTAGTTTTTATTCGAATATCGTAGTTTTTATTGCACCAATATAAAAATATTTTGATTCTAAAAACTAATTTAATTAATTAGTGTTATCAAATAAAACTTAAAAGTAATCTTTATAGTACGAAAAAGACAGTCAATTTTGTATGGCAAACTGAATGGTAAACTAGCGGTTCGCAAATCAGTAATTACTTGATTATTATTACGAATATCAATTAAAAGTAGACTTTATAGTAAGTGAATACAGGCCAGTTTTGTATTGAAAAGTAAATGAATGAAACTAGCGGTTTTATTCGAATTTGCAAACTAGCGATCGATTGTTTTTGTATTCGAATATTAATATTAGTAGTATCAAACCATTCGATTATTGGAATTAATAACAATCGCCCATCTTTAGCAGACAGACACGTTTGACAGGTTTTTTGACAAATTACACAGAAGACAATGTAAACCTTCACCGCTTGCCACGGCAGCACGCAGTGTCGTGTAAAAGTCACCCGTAGGAGTCGCCCTAATATGCCAGAATTCATAAAAAAGCGTACCATATCCTTATAATGCATTATTGTCTTGCAAATCAAAGTGCAGCACAAATATCCCTTTACAGCAGTAACTCAAGTTTATACAAATATTCCATACAAGACGACCCAAACAAAAATATGTTTGTTAATACAAACGAAACTCATTCATGATTTTAAGTTAGTTTAGTAGTTTTGTTACAAAACTTGTCTAAATGTAACTTTTCATGTTTGTATGAGTGCATCCATTACGAATATTTGTATAAAACTGCATTACTGCTATAACTTACTGTGAATTAATATAGTATTTTTTTCTATTTACAACCATTATTTCCATAACTTAAATAGGATATTAATAAAATAGTTCAATCATATATTTTCTGATGTTGTCCCAAATATTTCATTTTAATATTAAAATATCTGTGAAATGAGAATCTTATATATAGTACCTGAGAGTCTATTTCCACATATCATATGAGCAGGGAATTTGCGGTAGTGTTAAAGCCTGACCTATTTTATTAATGGATATCAGTGATTGCGTGTTTGACCGAATTCCAAAGGCTGATTCAATCGGCACCAATTTTGGTTTAATTTAGGAAATCAAAGCAAATATCTATACTAATTAGTGTAAGGTGTTCAGATGTGTGATAGTGATATTTTATGGCATTCTGGCTCTGATGACATTTTTGAAAAAAAAATATAACTCCAATTAGTAAATCCAATTGTTCTAATTCTATTCGGAACACGCTTGTTTGTTAGAAAAGAAATATGTATATCTTTTATTAAAACTCGCCGAAAAAATATCAAATGTAGTATATTGTCTTTAATGAACAATGTATATAACGGCAGAGTTAATACAATGTAAATGATTTTAAAAATGTAAATGTAATTCATATAGATTAAAAATGCATTCAGTAATGAAAACTCACATGCCGTTAATTAATTTACAAAAATGGGATTCTATCTTTAAGGAATCTAATGCAAATCTAATTCTATTAACAAGCTAATAGGTTAAGATACCTTGAACCCTCATATACCTACGTCAATAGAACCAAATCGCCATAATTGGGTGCATAGACGGTAATATAGTAATAAAATTGATATCTACCGTCGCACTAACCGTCTCATAACGGAGAGGTTTCCTGACGGCTAGGTACCGATCAACGGAGATCCACATGAAGGTATAGACGGAGACGGACCAAAGAGTGACTTCCACATAGCCTGCGAGCCGACACATTAGGTCCCCGAACATCCATTTGCCCGTGATAGCCGGGTACACAGATAGTGGGACCACAAATAGGCCACAGAGCAAGTCAGCAACCGCAAGCGACAGCAGGTAGTAATTGATGACTTCGTTAGATAATCCTGAAATACATTTCATTTATTTGTATCAATGTTATCTCGTAGTTAACATATTCGGCTGAAATTATCACATTTAAGGTTCGATTCCCAGCTCAAACAAAATGTTATTATTTTTGTCTGTCTGTAAAAAAAAAACTTGCAACACGAAATTGTTATGGGATTGGAGTATGAAAACTCCCGATTCTTCGAAAAACGCGAAAAAAATGATCTTAGTAATAGTAATAAAGTGAAGGACGATAAAAGCTACATTGCAATGGAAATCACCAATCTTTTCCCTCGTCAACAAACCGGTGAATCGTAGTGAACCTTCTAACGAATCGTATCGTATCGTCGTGAAGTTAAAAGCCATTATCAAACTTTTTTGTTATCTAGCGGCTTTTTAAAAGAATAGTAATAAACATAAGCATGACCATTTTGCAGTGTCTACTCTGAATGTTTATCATAAGCTTTCGAAGAAAAATGATAGAGTGAAACAGTTTTATAGGAATTAATGAAGTGAATGATATTTAAATTAACTTTCCAGCAATAAGTTGTACATTGACTGCGTTTTTTTAACCTCGTTAACATTTTGACGACCTGGAAATCAAATCGGTGGTGAGAAACACCTGAACTGATTAATGATAGATTAACGAGATAATCTGACAAACAGTGTTACACATATATTTTATTATGCCAAATTTCATCAAAATCAGTTCAGCGGTTTAGCTGTGAAAGTGTAACAGATAGAGAGACAGACAAACGGACAGGCAGACAGACAGAAAGACTTTTACTTTTATAATATAAGTATTTTTTTATATCATAAAATAGCAAACAAGCAGATGCGTCTCCTAATGGAAACAGTCAACCATCGCCTATAGCCAACAATGTTAATGGTGCGTTGCTATCTTGTGGCGAGTTCTAATGCCACATGCATAAGTTTACCGGCTACCTTACCCTCCAAATCGGAACACGACAGTGACAAACACTGTCGCTTTTGCGGCAGGAATAGATAAGGTGATGGTACCAGACCCGGGCGAGATAATGCAGAACTCTACTGTAGCCACGATGGTCGTATAGTAGTCTGGCATAGTCAATCGGTCGCCTTTTACGACCTGCCTGGGAGAACAGCAGTTGGCCTATTCTTCAAAGGAGCCCGGGGAAAATTAGTACGGATAAACTATCACACGATTAAATTTATACATAGCATTACCTTTGAAATTAAGAAATGCAGCAATGATGAGGAGGTTGGAGACGACGATGGCAATGCCCATCACTGCTATGACAGCGGCCTGCGTAAGGGACTCAAAGGTGACTAGCGGGCTGTCCGCGACGCTCACCTCCGAACCACCCGTCGCCCCGCGCGCGCTCATCACTCGGGCTGGCATTGCGCTACAAAAAAAAACCTTTATTACAGTATCACCCTTGACCCTTTAATTTTTTTTTGAATAACAGACCTGTTAATTTAATTTTTAATTAATTTTTTAATTAAGAGGCTGTTAACTTAGCAGTTCGTAAAAATCAAGCGGCTTGCCAGACGCATCACTATTCACTACATTCGAGATGGCAAAATTTTTCAACATCTTGTCTGTTTTACAAAAGCACAATTACTCCTACTGCAATATAAATATATATAAAATATAACAACGTACGTAATAAAATAGAACAAAGTACGTAGTAGGCAGGTATGTCACCTTTTTGTTCCGGATAACCTACTGGCTGGTTAGAAAAAAATATTACGTTTTGTTTTTTTATAAATTAAAAGCGCATGCTTTCATTTATTAAGCATTGTCTGAATTTTATAATTTAACAAAATTAGGTGCCCCGTAGACCTACAATAAAATTGCGCAGTATAACATATTGTGCAATATTATTGACCGTTAAGGATTAATATTAAATATTGCACAAAGATTGTACGAAAGTTTGAGCGAGTTAATTTTTGTTGTACAGTATTTTTTTCTTGCGCTGTGTAAGCCTAATATTGCGCAATATTTTTTACTTCATAGTTTGGAGCGGTCGCGTTCGATCAGTCATGGACCACGGTGTTTAATGTATGGTCGAGTCGTAAATCTTAAGTCGCAAAATGGCGGGCTAGAATGCTTTAAAAGATAAAGAACGGGAGTTTTTACTTGAGTGTATATAGATTGTATATAGAACTGAGGCGATATTTGCCGTTTGTGGCAGCGTTACACTACCTCAGGAAATCCCGCTGAGCAGCAAAACAAAATAAATAGGTACAGAAGTCAAACTCGTGTATGTATTTTTCATTTTTCATACCTACGATCGGCGTTCGCGCTAGGGTTATCAACTTTGACTTATGCACAAAAAACTGGTAGTGGCACTCGTATCTAGGTGTTTGATTAATTTTTGAGAATGGAACAGAAAAAACGGAAATGTAAACCAATAATAACTAAAATGTTTTAATATTACTAGCTGACCCGGCAAACGTTGTCTTACCATAAAAAAATATTGCATTACTAAAATGACTATAAAAAATAGGATTTGGTGATAGAAGGTGAAAATTTAGGATTGTTTATTTGTATTTTTAATGTCACATTATAAAAAAAAATTAAAAAATTGACTGCAAAATAAAAAACAATTTTAGGGGTGGACAACCCTTACCACTTAGGGGCATTAAAAATAGATAGTAGTCGATTCTCAGACCTACTGAATATGCATATAAAATTTCATTAAAATCTGTCAAGCCGTTTCAGAGGAGTATGGTTACTATCATTGTGACACGAGAATTTTATATATAAGATTGTTATACTTATTAAACATTTTCTACACAAAAAAGTTTACTGACGCGTGTCTAAGCGGGTAGCACTCGCGCCATTCCCCACCATTCGCGTCCGTGAGAGGTGTCTATGTGTGCGTTGCTCGAGCGCCCTTTGTATGTTGATTGACTTCAGTACCTATTTGTTTTATGGCAGCACTCAGGCCATGGAAGGCCGTTGCGTAACCAGGGTCCCTAACCAGTAACCATTGGCTACTTAGCAGCTTAGAAATATATATATTAAATTAAAATGTATTTTTCCATATAGTTTTTCATATTTTTCATCCCTTATTTCAACCTCCTAGAGGTTGATTTTAAAAAAACATTAGGCTATGTTTGTCCCCGGATCTTCAACTGTCTATATGCCAAATTTCATCAAAATTAATTCAGCGATCCAGCTGTGAAAGCGTAACAGATAGATAGACATACAAAAAGAGTTTCTCCTTTATAATATTATTATATAATATTTATAAAATAAATATCTTTAGTTGTATTTTAAAATAAATCACTGACCTATATTCGAGACTTAAAAAAGAAGAATAGCGCCTATTGTACTACGGTTTTAACATTTAATTTTGTGAAGAATGTTTAAATGATTATTTTTAAAGTTTATTTTACACCAACTTAAATCCATAGTTTATTTCACAGAGAATTTACATTAGTTTAATAGCTATATCAATTACGAATTTTTCTTTGCTTTTTGACAAAGAACTTAAGCATAAAATATATAAACATTAAGTCGTTAATTAAATTGAAAAAAATAATTGCAATTAACTTAATGAAAATCATACTATAACCACAGATTATATAGTAGTTACTATCGTAATATAAAGAAAAACAAAATTAATTAGGAAGAGAATGAAACTAAAACAACCATCTCAAATACCTTAGTGTATGACACACATGACGTGAATGTGTGAATGCGTGTGTGTGTTTATTAGTGTATGCATAAATATTCTGGATGTTGGCAAGAGTGAGTTTTTATGCTTTGAAAAAAATATACCTATAGCATTTTTTTACTGTAACTCTAGTAAAATTAGAAACAAAAGTTTACTATAAATATCAAGAACAAGAATAATAAATGATCAAGAACAAAAGAAATATATTAGAAACCAACGCTTTTCAACACTTAATGCCTCTCTGCGTAGCTCTGACTTTTTTATGGAATTAGCTAGTACACGACCAGTCGACCTACCAGACGTTAAATATAAAGAAATTGATATTCAGCAATAACGTAGATATTACAAACTAGCTTTTACCTGTGGCTCCGCTCGCATTTAAGCCATTAAATAAGTATTTTTTAATAAAAAGTATCCTGTATTACTCTTGCTTCTAATATCTCCAAAAATGTGTGTAAAATGTTTTATGATGATCGATCCAATAGTTTTCGCGTGGAAGCGTAACAAACAAACTTACATTCACATTTATAATATTATATAGTATGGATGTTTTAATGGATTAATATTTAAAGTTACCCCAAATTCTACCATTATATAGGTAGCAAGTTACACTTATATTTTGGTATTAAAAAAAAACAGCGGTAGATCCATTCTTGATATTTAAAATGGTCGTATTTAGCCAAATAAACTACGACAAAAAACTTTTAATTTTGTAAAATTTTGCTTGTATTTATTATCTAAGTAAGGCCTACAAAAATTATATTATTATTTGAGGCATTTTAACCATCGTCTTTATTTTTTTTTTACATGCAATACTTGCTGTAAAGTAAATATTGCCTTTCTAAATTAGACAAGACAATTAGTAACTAACTTTTTCAATCAATTACTGCTTCTTTGGCTCTATATGTTTCATTTTTAATAGGGAGGTTAAATTAAATGGTATTATAAAAATACTAGCTGTTGCCAGTGACTTCGTCCGCGCGGAGTTCGTTTATTCCGCACTGCCCCTCCCCCGTATGTGATAGCGTGATAATATGTAGCCTATATGTTGACCCGACCTATTAGTAATATTCATACAAAATTTGAAGTAAATCCATGCAGTACTTTTTGAGTTTACCCCGGACATACATACAGACAAACAGACAAACAGACAAACAGACAAACAGACAGACAGACAGACAAACAGACAAACAGACAAACAGACAGACAAACAGACAAACAGACAAACAGACAGACAAACAGACAAACAGACAAACAGACAAACAAACAAAAATTCTAAAAACTATATTTTTGCCTTCAATATCGATTATAGATCACGCCCCAAGTATTTTAAAAAAAAATATTCAATGTACAGTTTTGACTTTCCTACGATTTTATTATATGTATAGATTATTATATGTATAGATTACTTCCTTTGTATTTAAGTTAATTTAATTTTTACGCTAGAAAATGGAGTAGATTATAGATTAAATGATCGTCTTTGTCAGTTGTCGATGATTTTAGCTACCAAATGTTGCATTATTCGCATTATACTTTCGATAAATTATTTGCAAGCATATTTTAAACTTAGTTGTTCACTGATCTGCGTTTATATGTCGAGATATGATTAGTTATTCAGATTTACAGAAAAACTTTTTACTTTGTTAACTTATTATTTTAATTAATTTACTACATTTCATAATACGTTAGTTAAATTTTGTTTGATAATAATTTTTTTGGGAATATCTTAGCATCAATTTTAATTACAAAATCATCAAGTCATTGAAGATATTACAAATATCTTTATGGTATATGCTTGTACGACAAATGTTTGTGATACAAGCATATACCTTTTTTTCCATTGTTTTTTCAACACAACATTTAAAATGTTTAATTGACAGTAAGCATCAAATTCTTTTCAATCATAAATATGTAAACCTGTTGACCTAGCAGGCCATCCCTGAAACTTCCTACTAAATTAAGATATTTTAAGCTCAAAGAAACAAAACAATAGCTAAGCATAGATTTTTCAGAGTTTAAAAATATAAATTTTGTTAGAAATGACAGTAATTTGATTTTTGAAGGCTGTATATTTAGGAACAATGATAGACCTTGATCTTTCGAATGCATTTAACACAATTTTTGATCTCTAAAATGTTTTCGTATACGCATACGCATACACATACACATACACACATATACACATATAGACATACATACAGACGTACTAACTTTTTTCAGAAATCTACCAACTTTTTTTGTGCTGGCACTATTGAGGCAGTAAAAGGTACAGGCGAGTCGTTGCAAAACTCTGTTCGCTACCATAAGGTACTTTTTTCGGTATAGACTGAAAAAAGTATCTCTTATAGTTTAAAGTGATATGAAGTTTCCATTCCATTGTTCTCCGACGCTGTAAGTAATCTATCATCTAAAATACAAATGTAAGTGTACCTTCAAAGTATGTAGGTCCGTCGAACCTGACTAGGATTAGCCATGGCTTCAGCAAGGTGTACAAGGGTCTGGAACAAATTGAAACATGTTCAGTAATTTACCAAAGTTTGTATTGTATTGTAGAGTAACTTCCCCATGCTGTTCTGGGATCCTTCGAATTATAAACCAAATATTCGATAATAGACCAATTATCAAATATTTATTATTGAGTTCTCGAGAAATTCTGGTCGAGAATTCTCGTGGCTCGAGGAACTATAAGGTCGAGAAACGAGAAACCCTAGCACCAACCAGGATATTATTTAATTATTTTCTTTCAGCTCGTTTTCTGTTGATAATTCACGTGACACTAATGTAAAATACAACAGAGTCTTCTAAATTTAATTAACTTATAGAGCCGTTTTATTTCGCCCATTTAGTCATCTAGACACGTAAAGAACCAAAGTGCTTGACATTCTGCCTTGTGCATAATCCGACTGTAACGAAGCGCTTTTGAAATTCGCAACGTACATATAGCGTCAGCGATCAGACTGGCCTATATTCAAAGTTCGCTGACTTCAATTTAACCTGCAAATCTATTTCTACCGTAAACACGTGTCACTTTCACTACAGCGATATCGCGAATGAGGATCTCAACATAGTAAATAGAAATTCGGAAACATTTATTTAATGGACGATACGGACTTAGTGCATGGAGGCTAGGCGACAAAAGGTTAAAAAATTTCTGACTTCTGTTATGAGATTTTGTCATGAGTCTATCTTTAGTGTCGACAATTTTAAAAAACTCGTAAAACTCGTAAAGAAACTTTTATAAAATAAAGATAAAAGGAAAAGAGAGGTAAAGGGACGAAAGAAGGAGATGGGGTGAAGAGGAGGTAGAGGGGAAAGGGGGAGAAAGAGGAAGAAACCGAAAAAACAGAGGGGAACAGCGGAAATGGGTGTAAAAGGGGAAGATAAGAAAAGGGGAGGGAAAGAGGGAAGAGAGGCAAGTGAGGTAAGAGAGCCATTGAGAAAGAAAGAGGGGGAAAGTGGAAGAAAAGGAGGAAAAACGAGGAAAGGGAAGGAGGTGGAAGAAAGGGAATGGAGGATAAGTGGGTTATAAGGGGAAGGAAGGGGTAGAAGGGAATAAGAAGCGTGAAAAGGGCCAATTGAGAGAAAAAAAGGGTAGGCGGAGAGGAGCGAGAAGTCTCAAGTTTTCCGTTTAGCAACACATTAATGCCGAGTTACTATATCAACAATCTGTCATTCGTGGCAGCAAGCATTAGCAACTAATAGTAGTAAATAGCAGGGCATACATATTGGGACGAAGTTGGATATTTTTTAAAAATCAGTAAGAGGGACGATGCATAAACCGTTTCTTAAAATTCTCGGCTTAATACATTATGTTTACGTTTATGTTTTTTGTTTATGTTTGCGTTTATATTTCGGATGAATAATATACACGAATGGAATACAAAAAATAAGAACAAAGTCGCTATATTTGATTCAATTTTGACTCTTAATTACTGACGTGCTGTAAGTTTCTGTGTGGCGAATGTCAAGTGGTCTCTACTACCAATTTAAATAGTTAGTCAAAGTCAAAGTCAAAACATTTTTATTCAAATTATCCTTTACAGGCACTTTTGACGAGTCAACATTTTTTGAGTTACTACCGGATCGGACCGTTACAAATTTAAATACAATCAGCAAGATTATGTATTCATCTTTGTAACTATCAAACTTGGTCATGTTAACATATTGGGGGAAAACGAGCAGACACATCTGACGTCAGTGATCACCGCCGCTCATGGACATCTGCAATACCAGAGTTGCATTGCCATATACATATATACATACATACATATATATATATATATATATATATATATATATATATATATATATATATATATATATATATATATATAAGCATTTAAAATTTGTAAATTTAACATGCAAGCCCTTTCCCGACGTATATTTCAGCGAACGTTTAATTAATATACCAGCAAGCGATACTAGATTTGTTATAAACAATGTTCAAAGTTAGACAATTCCAGCGGTTTTAACCTTTTCTCTCATAAACTCTTAGATGAAAGAAACTACTACATAAACTGCTAAATGAAAGATAAAGATATGGCTATGTTGCGCCGCGCGAGAGATTTAAGACTATTGATGCGCGGCAGAATAAAATAAATAAGAATGTTCGCAAATATATGTTAAATAAGAATTACTTACTGTAAAAAAACACAAACGACGCAAGGAGATTATTGGTATTTTATTATCAATAATTAAATATAAAAATAATAATGTTTTTTATCTATACATATAATAAAATCGTAAGAAAGTCAAAACTGTACATGGAATATTTTTTTAAAAGAATACTTGGGGCGTGATCTGCAATCGATACCGAAGCCAAAAATATAGTTTTTAGAATTTTTGTCTGTTTGTCTGTTTTTGTCTGTATGTATGTCCGGGGTAAACTCAAAAAGTACTGCATGGATTTACTTCAAATTTTGCATGAATATTACTAACAGGTCGGGTCAACATATAGGCTACATATTATCACGCTATCATCTACAGGGGAGGAGCAGTGCGGAGTAAACGAAGTCCGCGCGGACGAAGTCGCAGGCAACAGCTAGTATATTATAAGATAGCAAACAAGCAGATGGGTCTCCTGATGGAAAGAGTCAACCATCGCCTATAGACACCAAAGATGTTAATGGTGCATTGCTATCTTGTGGCGAGATCTAATGCCAAATGCATAAGTTTACCGGCTACATTACCCTCCAAACCGGAACACGACAGTGATAAGCACTGATGCTATTGCGGCAGGAATAGGTAAAGCGATGGTACCAGAACCGGGCGAGAAAATGCAGAACTCTACCACCTAGTAGTCATGATGGTAGTGAATCGCATTGCCAATCGGTCGCCTTTTACGACCTGTCTGGCAGAACGGCAGGCAAAGGAGCCCAGAACCAACACGGGGAAAACAGACCACAGTACAGCTGTACAATTTTAAATACATTTTTATAAGGCTTTAACTTAATACGCGTTAGTTATTTCTTACGAAGTTAATCGCGACTGCTGCTTGGGAACGTCCTCAATAAGCGGCTCAACCCGAGCCTTGTTGAATACGCAGTCAACAGGGGCACGAACTTGAATTTCGGAGAGGTATTTGTGAGATGAGCACAAGTGTGTGTATATCTGAGTTTAGGTGTTTATTATTTTAGTATTTATCCTGAAAGAGTGAATTTTTTATGTCATAAGATAGCAAACAAGACGGATGCTCTCCTGGTGGAATGAGAAACTATCGCCAGAGAAAGATGTTAATGGTGCGTTGTTATCCGTACAACGACAATGCCAGATGCATACGTCTACCAGCTACCTTAACCTCCAAACCGGAATACGACAA
Organism: Apodemia mormo; assembly: GCA_036924255.1. Classification (NCBI taxonomy): domain Eukaryota; kingdom Metazoa; phylum Arthropoda; class Insecta; order Lepidoptera; family Riodinidae; genus Apodemia; species Apodemia mormo. The sequence goes on from JAUPFN010000004.1 coordinate 3,724,615, forward strand.
TGATAAGCATTGACGCTATTACGGCAAGAATAGTAAGGCCATGGTACAATATCGGGTATATAACGAGAGATTGCGGAACCTTACCACCTAGTGTGTGTGTATGACGTTATCGTTCATATTTTACGAACAGCCTAGCAGAATGGCTTGTGCTGAATTCTTCAATGAGGAGCCGAACCAATACAGAGTGCTAAGTGTGAGTTTTTCTTTTCGCATTCGATCGTGAGCGCGTTTCGAGTTTACTAGGAATTTGTATGTGATTTGTACAGCGCCACCTAGTGGTAAACTGGTTTCTCACGTTTACCACTAGGTGGCGCTGTACAAATCACATACAAATTCCTAGTAAACTCCAAACGCGCTCACGATCGAATGCGAAAAAAAAACTCACACTTAGCACTATGAACAGTAAATAATTAATGCGGAACTGAAAATGAAATACAGTAATGTAAACAAAATAGAAAAGCCGATAGTTCTGTTTTCGAAAAGGCAAATGTACACAAATTTACAAAGGTTGTCTGTTTAATATTGCAAGAGACTAACGCACAGACCACAGTACAGCTGTACAAATATACTTTACTGAATCTAGGTCACAGTATGATGCTGCAGTTATCTGCAGTAATTTAAGCTTAAACGTATCGGTGGCTATTTGGAATATTCAGTTTCTCCATTTTGTGTGGTAAATTTCAACAGATTAAGATATTTAGAATGTACTATATATTTTATAAATTCCGATTTAAGATTTAGAATGTACTATATATATTATTAATTCCTATAAATTTGTACATTAGAATTAACAGGGTCGAAATGAAAGTGTTACGAAAAATCTGTGGTGTGACACTCGCGGATCGTGTAGTAATACCGAGGTGAGAGAGAGGTTGGGTTTGAAAGACAGTATCGGTGTAAAAGTGAGAAAAGGCATGCTCCGTTGGTTCGGAACTGTTGAAAGAATGGCAGGTAAACGATTAACGAAACAGATATACAATACGTATATGGATGAATGTAGGTACCGGGGGAGACCAAGACTGATGTACCATTTTTTTATTTTTTTTATAGTAGAGGGGGCAAACAAGCAGGTGATGCACCTGATGGTAAAATATCACTGCCTTCCATGGACATTTGCAATACCAGGGGTCTTACAGTTGCGTTGCCGGCATTTGAAAAATGAGTAAAATCTTTTTTTGGTGAGGAAGACATTGAGGTGGTGCGGTTGGAACTTCAAATGTATCCGGTGATGGAGTTTAGCGGCAGGAATTAATCAGAACAACTCGTACTCCTCACGATAAGTGTGATAAAAGACGCAGAGTGAACCTACATCTCTGCATAACACTAAAGAGTCAAGCCGCCGTGTTGGTCCCGGCCTCCTTTGAAGAATAGGCCAACTGCCGTTCTACCAGGCAGGTCGTAAAAGGCGACCGATTGGCTATCGAGTCACTACCATCGTGGCTACTAGGTGGTAGAGTTCTGCATTGTCTCGCCCGGGTCTGGTACCACCGCCTTACCTATTCCTGCCGCAATAGCGTCAGTGCTTGTCGCTGTCGTGTTCCGGTTTGGAGGGTAAGGTAGCCGGTAAACTTATGCATGTGGCATTAGACCTCGCCACAAGATAGCAACGCACCATTAACACCTTTGGTGTCTATAAGCGATGGTTGACTCTTTCCATCAGGAGACCCATCTGCTTGTTTGCTATATTATGATATAAAAAAAAGCCGATTAGAAATAGTCTGGTCGTCGACTATTCGAACCGCTCTTCGTTTAATGCGATCAAGAGGAAGAACCTGGTACTGAGGAGCTCCAACCCAGATATAAGAGGAGTACTCCATGTGAGGTCTGGGCCTTGTAAAGTTGGAGGCGATGAGCTAGCATGAAGTACTACTGATTTGCCCTGCTGAGTACATTAAGCTTTTTGGAGATAAGTTTAGCCTTTTCTTCCAGATGATCGCAGAACTGAAAGTTGTTCGATATTTCGACTCCCAGAATTCCAATACTGGCTGAGGCTGTCAGGAATGTGCTTTGCCCGAACTGCTATGCGAAGGGGCTAGACGCGTCAATGCAGTGGGCATCAAACTGCGGTCCGCACGTGATATTTGTGCGAATCACGACAAAGAATAATAAGAATTTATCAGCATACATATGTTTAAGTAATTTGATGTATAAACCGTATTCTGTTATTGACCTAGTGTATCGACGTATGCTATTTTATTTTGTTCCAAGGTAGATATGAAGTTGTATCCTAAGTTCGTAAACTTTGGGCGAATGAAATACAGTACTCAGTAGCATAAAATTAAAGGATTTATGGAACGAATGTTAATGAATTAAGAATTTGAGAAGAAAAGATTTTAAGGAATGTTACAATATGCTTGTTTGCTTTGTCGTGAGCCGCACAAATATCATCAGCAGGCCGCAGAAATATAACCTGCCGGCCGCGGTTTGGTGACCGGTGATAATACGACGTCATCATGACGTAAGCAGTTCTCGCAATGTAGTGAATGTAGTAGCTGCGGTATTAGAGGGTAGGGTAGCCGGTAGACTTATGCATGTGGCATTGTCATCCCACCACATGCATAGCAACGCACCATTAACATCTTTGGTGCCTAGGCAATAGTTTCTCTTCCCATCATGAGAGCCACATGTTTGTTTGCTATCTACATATATAAAAATCAATTGCTGATTTGCTGTTCGTTTGTCTCGCTAAAACTCGAGAACGGCTGAACCGATTTGGCTAATTTTTGTTTTGAATTAATTGTTGAAGTCCAAGGAAGGTTTAAAAGGTGAATAAATATAGAAAAAAGTAGTTAAAAAGACAGAACAACGTCTTATGATATAAAAAAGCAAACAATGACAACGCTTGATTAGGCAAATGGTACAAGGGTCACTCTCTAGCATTTGAGATGACGAAAAACTATTGAAGATATTACTAATATTTATTTTACACTAGCTGCAGCGTACAGCCCGCTACATTAAAAGAGTTTTCGGCGAATCCCGCGGGATCACCTAATTTATCCGGGATAAAAGGTAGCCTATGTGCTATTCCAGGTCATTATCTACCTGTGTGCCAAATTTTATTTAAATCCATTCAGTAGTTTTTGCGTGATTGAGTAACAAACATCCATCCAAACATCTATCCAAACATCCATCCAAACATCCAAACTTTCGCATTTATAATATTAATTTATAATATTAATATAGAAATGATATAGACTTTTTCAAACTACTTTTTGTCATTTTTGAAGTTATACTTCTTTTGGCGTGTTAGGGAAAAATGATGAGAGTAAATTTTTACGATGGGCGCACACACCGTCACGAAAAACCGACATCACGAAATTGCCTAGTCAACATTTTAGTTTTTTAATTAATTATTGTTTTTAATTATGTACTTCTTTTATGATATTTAAATAAAAATCATTAAAGTAATTAATGCTTTGTAATAAAACTTTCGTTCAACGTATTAAATACATTTTTCTATTATTAGTGCAATTTTCTCTACAAATATATTTACACAATTATACAATTTTAGAAAGATTTTTATCTTATGACGACACACACTTTTTTATACTAAGTTCCATTCGTCAATACCACGGATTAAACTTCGGAAACAATTTTTCTGATAAGTCAGAAATTGCTACTTAATAGGCAGCCACGGCTTCTTCGGCACTCGAAAGAACTTGTCTTTTATTTATTTTTTACTTTTGAGAACAACTCGAATGTCGGAGCTGTAGAGTGGGTGAGATAGGATTTAGATATGAAAATCCTTAATAATCACCTTTATTTTCAGGGACCGGGAACGTATGTGAAGAGGCATGTTTTGATGGAGTATGTTCTTAAAAATATATAAATAGTACCAGCGCAGAATATTGCTGAAACGGTGAAATTTTGAATAAATTTGACAAGGAGATATTTGAAGATACAGTGTCAAATTAGTCCAGTAAAAAGTTTAATGAATCCATGATCTGACCAGTTTTGGCGCAATGAGTAAAAATGTGTTCATTAATACTTAAATAATGATATTATGAAAGAAATTCTGATTTAAATTTAGGGGAAAGTGCCTTTTTTTAAAATAACTTAATAACGGTAGTAAATAGAAAAAAAAGTTTCAAGTAAAAGTTGTAGAAAAAAAAATTCTACACAAAAAAGTTCCTCTTCATTTTTTTGTTATCTACTTTAGTTTAGCTACAAAAAATAAAAATTAAATTTGTAGTAAAATATGTAAAAATATATAAATATGGGAAAACATATGTAGTAGTGTTAGTACATATTTATGTGATGCGCGCGCTGCATGGTACAGGGCCGTAATAATTCTGGTAAGTTTTTGTAATTAATTACAAAGCAAATTTAATTTTTATTTTTTGTAAGTAAACTAAAGCAGATGACAAAAAAATGAAGAGGAACATTTCCACATGGCGTATGACTCAAAATTGTGCTGTGCTATATACATAGTCGTGAGGTTATATTCGCGTATAGCGTGTCTGTTTTTAAAATTAAAATAACCGCTTTATACAAAATGCATATGGATGTGTTTTACTTAGTTTTTTCCAATTAACATAGAGTTTTTCCAAGTGCCGACGTTATTCAGTGTTTAAACAAGCAATTCTTAAATATTTTTATATTATTGGTTTCTCCGCAATGGCTCTAACGATTTCGACGAAATTTTATATTTAGATAGTTTTAAATTTATACATATATTCACGCCAGATCTCTTACGAAGTAGGCAGAGAGATCCGAGTACCATACATCACGATACTTGTAGACTGGTCTCGCTTTCTCCACATTCATTACTCTCTTCGTACAAATACGCCAGTTGTGTAAACTAATGGTAAATTGCACTAAAACTGTCTTAGCTTAGGACAATCCTAAATAATATGCTGTCACTTCTTGTCTTAAATGAAAAGAACGTGACAGCATACTATTTAGGATTGTCCTCTTAGTGCAATTTGCTACAAGAGCCTTCTTCACCAACACCAACTTCGAACATTACTCGATCAACCTGATCATACTACGTCAGTCTTGGTCTTCCCTGGTACCTACATCCTTCAACATTCGCATTGTGTATCTGTTTTATTAACCTTTCATCGACCATTTTATTTATGTACCAATTATAGTTTTTTACTATTAAAATAAAAATAAGTAAATATCATTTCTGTGATAATCCATTTTCACGTGAAAAAATACTATCCGAGCGAAGTTCGATCACCCAACTAGTATAAATCGAGTTACTGAATTCATAATAATTTGGCCAGATACCAAAAGCCGCTGTCTGTACTTTATGCTAAAGTCTCTCACCACGCTATCGATCGTGCAGAGTTGAAGTTTCAGAATGACTTCATCTTCACTCAGTTTAACTGAATATTTTTATTAAAATATCTATGTATTATGTAATACGTGAAGCAAATTATTAATAATTAACGAGATCTAACCGCGATTAATTAATACATTATTTTCCCGATATTTCAGCGCTGTTGCAAGCACCATGATCACGGGGGAACTGAAGTATTGCGGGTAGTTGAACTATTTTGAGCAGACAAACCTGTCTTCCCTCTTTCTTATATTATTCATTTGCCGTACCACGGGAACTCGCACGAAAGTCACTTTGACAATACACACTAATCACATCACTAGGTTTATTTGGACATATCGGTTGTCTTTTGTTTTTAATTGCACTGGATTCCACAATTCCGATAATTTAAACCCGTCTTCCCGGATGAAATTCGGATGTTTTTTTATTTCAATGGCTTTTTTCATTAGCCGTGGAATGTAATGACAATCTGTCGATAATATGCGTGGCCTATATAATTCAATCCAGTGATTAGGTACATGTATATATGTAGGTTATTTTGCTTATGGCGAAAATCTGTTATTAAACTTTTATACTTAAGTAATCTGTGATTAAACTTATATGTTATGGTGTAGTCTGTGGTCAAAACGAAGCCATAGAGTTATAGTCAAATTTCGACCAGACGGCGATGGCAAGACTAAGGTGCCCCATAGGCGGCCCATAGATCTACAACAATATCGCGCAATACTTTTATTGTGCAATAATATTGAATACCCCGTTCAATAAATTCACTCAATAAAATTGACAAACCAGTCTGATCAATATTTTCGTGCGAGCAACATGTCTGACGACGAAGTTTTGGCAACAAGTATGGTGGTGATTTTGTTAAATAAACCTCTATATAATTCTATACACTCAAGTAAAAACTCCCATTCTTTATCTTTTACAGGATTCTTGCTCGCCATTTTGCTTAAATTTACGACACGACCAAACATTAAACACCGCGACTGACCGAACGCGACCGCTCCAAACTCTGAAGTGAAAAATATTGTGCAATATTAAGCCTACACAGTACAAGAAAAAGTATTGCGCAATAAAAATTAAACCCACGACAGGTGGCTAACCTAAAGGGAAAAGTTTAAAAGAATAATTTAGAAATAAGAATAAAACTTTACCAGCTGATCGTCTACCAGTTGTTGTTAAGGTCGATAAATATTGCAAAAAAACACGTTTCTTTTTGGGAGCCTCCCTTAAAGATTTATTATCTTCTGTGTGTATTCTGTTTTTAGTATACACACAGAAGATAATAAATATGTTGTTGCATATTTATTATCTTCTATCTGCTTGTATGCAGATAGTATGAGATAAAACTAATCAAGATAACACGCTCAGGACGGACAATAAAACCTACGGCACACTTTTATCAGCATGCCTAAAATTTTTCTGAAGGAGGAGAGTGGTGTAACGGGCACGATAGAATACGTTCATGCTCGGACGTGTTATCACACCACATTCCATCTCGCGGTCATACGCGTAAATTATTAGTATACTAGCTATTGCCTGCGACTTCGTCCGCACGGACTTCGTTTACTCCGCACTGCTCCTCCCCTGTAAGTGATAGCGTGATAATATGTAGCCTATATGTTTACCCGACCTGTTAGTAATATTCATGCAAAATTTGTAGTAAATCTATGGAGTACTTTTTGAGTTTACCCCAGACATACATACAGACGAACAGACAAAAATTCTAAAAACTATATTTTTGGCTTCGATATCAACTGTAGATCACGCACCAAGTATTCTTTTAAAAAAATATTCAATGTACAGTTTTGACTTTCCTACGATTTTATTATATGTATAGATAAGATAAAGGAAATTCACACTAAAATAGAGTTTAATAAACACATTTACTAACTGATGTGTGACTGTCATTTAACCAACGTAATAAACGTAATAAAAAACATAATAAAATAAATTATACGTTTCTGAACGGAATTCATACAGGTTGACTGGTAAAAGACTTTCTCCCGTGTTGGTCCGGGCTCCTTTGAAGAATAGAGCAACTGCTGTTCTGCCAGGCAGGTCGTAAGAGGCAACCGATTGGCCATGTGAGTCACTATTCTCGTGGCTACTAGGTAGTAGGGTTATTCCCGGGTCTGGTAGCACCGTCTTACCTATTCCTGCCTGGCAGAACGACAGTCGGCCTATTCTTCAAAGGAGACCGGAATAACACGGGGAAAATTGTTTTGTAATCAATTAACTTTGATATCTATGTGCGGATGTCTGCACTAAACATTTTATGGACTGCACTGAATGGAGGGTGTTCAGTGTGTATTTTACCAGTCAACCTATATATTATTTAAACCTTCAGTGTCTAAGCAAACGAAACTTTCTACTAAAAATAATAAAGAAACTCGGTTCTCGTATCGAATATATAAAAATGTAGGAACATTAATTTTGACCTAATTATCATAAGATAGCAAACAAGCAGATGGCTCTCCTGATAAAAACAGAAACCATCACCTATAGACACCAAAGATGTTATGGTTCGTTGCTATCTGTGTGTTTACTTTACCCTCTAATTCGGAACGTGACAGTGGTAAGCACAGACGCTATTTCGGCAGGAATAAGTAAGTCGATAGTACCAGACCTGGACAAGACATTGTAGAACTCTACCACGTATTACCCACGAAGGCAGCGACTTCCGTAGCGAATCGTTCGTCTCTTACAAAATGCCTGGCCTAGCCTTGATGGAGTTCAAAAGGAACCCGAACCCACACGGGGTGAATAAATTAACATAACAGTTAAATTATTTTTCTGAATAAAAGATTGAATATAAAGAGAAGTTAAATGGAATATCTAAAAATGCTAGACACGGTGCAAGGACAAACTGCTCCCAAGGACTGAGCGAAGCCTTCATTATTCAAGGCCGGCCAGCGCGGTATATACTGCAAAGCTCTGCGCCCCACCCCATACAATTCAATGTATTAGCGTAAGGGTGTCTCGACTCTCGTGCATGAAATATTTCTCATATTTATATAATTTTCTCAAAGCGACGTTCCATTCATTAAATTAAATAACCTTTTTATAGCAACGCTTTTTATAACTCACCCCGTTTGTCGTGTGGATAGTGAATCTAACCACGAATCGGTAGAGCACGTGTTCGATTCTCAACAGAGACACACATTTATGTGATATGCATAAATTTTTGGGTTTAACACTTATGGGCGTTAGTCAACGATACTAATACATGTAAATACATATATAAATACTGTAAAACATTCAATTAACACATAAATCCAGTAATGCCAACATTTGTGCTGCTAGAAGCAAATAATTTACTTACTTTTTTATATCATAAGATAGCAAAAAGTAGATATATGTCTCTCCTGATGGAAAGAGCTAAGCATCGCCTATAGAGACCAGAAATTTTAATGATGTCTTAAGAGGGCACCGAGTTTTTAGAGTCAATCAATATTTGTCATTTTATGGGCTCTGTACATGTATGTGTGAGAAGCACATCGGCAAGAACGTGCGTCTAAAAGCCGCCTCTACACGTCTACAGATTCGTATGCGGACGCTGACAAATGCATCAGCAGATGGATTACCACGTGCCGTCTACAGTTCTGCAGGTCGATTACTCTATGTTCATTCGCGACAGACGTAACTCGCAAAGACTGTTTTCAGCTTGATGTAGCTCAAGAAACTTAAAAGCTTCCTCTTTGCTCATATTATCAGCCATTTCGTTTTTACGGGTGTTTTGCAAAGTAGGTACCTATAAACTAACAAAAGCACGCGTGCATTTTCAAAAGCAACTCCGATTATACGGATGCGTCGTCAGATGTATGGACAGACGCCGAACGTTCGCGCCCAATACCCTTTGATCTGTGCCACAAAAACCAACAACTATCGGATTCGAAGTGGAGGCATCTGCACCCGTAAAATACCTACAACAAAATACCCCATCTATACGTCTGTTGACGCATCTGAATATGACGTCCGCGGACCCATCTGCGGACATGTAGAAGGCTTAAAGGCGAGTGCGCCCGCCGCCTCTACGCCGCACCCGGGCCGCACCACGCACAAGCCGTGTGCCGATCGAGAACTACGAGTATTATTGTTGCTGGTGAGTTTTACAATATTTAAGCTGAAAAGGCATTTACATTTTGCGACAATGTTATTTGGTATTCTAAAATATAATCTGCCTCCCTATAAATACAATAGGATATTCTGGGTAAGAGAAGAGAATAATAGTAGTTTGTTCACCAAGGCGAGAAAATGACCGATACCTTACGAGAGTGTAGTTTGAGACCCGAAGCGCAGCTGAGGGCCTCAATACACTCAAGTTAGGTATCGCATTTTCTCCCGAGTGATACATACTGCTTCATACTACACCAATGAGGAAAATAAAAACATTTTAGTTAAAATTTATATTAAAATTATTACAATTATTGAAACTCAATGTTATATTTTTTCTAGGTAGATTAGTGTTTGTTTGAGACGTTTGGGGCAATGATGGTTGTGCTATACTCCCCAAGGGGAGAAAGTAAATCCCATACATTTTTGCCGCCCGCATATTTGTTCGCTTGGAATTAGGTACTTTCTTCTCGTTTTTCAAGTAAGAAATAATGTGCTTTCCGAATAGGTGTAGTATAAAGAATATTGCATCCCATCTCATGCACTCTACTTGCTGGGGACACCGAGACATAGAACTGCACCATTTCGAGGTAGTTTCAGCTATAACGCTAGCAAATGTTGGAATAATATACCATCCGCAATTCGTGACCTACAAATAGTTTATCAACTTTTAAATCAAAATATAAAGGTTATTTAATAAACTTGCAAAAAATAATCAAAGTTTAATACAAATGTCAACTATATATAATTTTTTTAACTATTACTATTTGTCATACTTTTTTGGTAATTAATAATGTACACACACATGTATGCTTTTTTGGTAATTAAGAATGTACACGCACATGTAATATCGTTTCAACCGTGCTGTAAGCTCGTTTGCTGTTTCGTTTTACCTTAATTACTTATACCTTTTGCGTGAATATTCTAAGCACGATACAACATTAATGTACTTAAAACAACACTAACATTTTTACGCGAACAGAGAAATATGGTCTTAATGACAGAAGTCGACTTTCTATGTCATTATATTCTTCAAACTAGTTCAATAGAATACTTTTCCCAATACAAGATAAAATTAACAATTTCAAAAACCCCCGACATATCCTTAGACCGCCATTCTGCTACACATGTATAATTTTAAGAGCAAAACGTGAAAGAACCTGAACGAAAACGCAAGGGGATCTTGTAGCATCAGGTTCATTTAGCACAGTTCCTTATTCAATGAGTTTGAGTTTTATTATTGCAAAGCTCCCATGGCCTCCAGCTCAACTAGTCAGGGGTACTAGGAGGGTACTGGAGCTGGAGGAGCTAAATTATTTTGATTCAGAGTATATGTAAAAATATAACAAACTAGCTGTGCCCGCGACTTCGTTCGCGTGGAAAAAATTCTAAAATATCCTATGTCCTTCTCCTGGCTCTAAACTACCTCCCTGCCAATTTTCAGCTAAATCGGTTCAGCCGTTCTTGAGTTATAAGTGGAGTAACTAACACGACTTTCTTTTATATATATATATATATATATATATATATATATATATATATATATATATATATATATATATATATATATATATATATATATATATATATATATATATATATATATATATATATATATATATATATATAGATATATAGATGAGACCGCACTCAATGGACTTAGTTTGTTTAGTGCAGGCGTTCCAAGGGACACTTTCTAGTTCCATTATCAAACCCTGCAAATGTCCTAACAATAAAGGCCAAATATATCAGCCTAATCTCCGATGGCCACCTTCCAGTTCCATCACTATTATATCTTAGAAAACATCCAGCACCTAAGTTTTTGCCAAGATAAACCGAATTAGCCCACATTTGATGGGTTTATCTACATTAGCTTAGAAATTCTCATGGACTTCTTTTGGCTTTATTATTAGACACTGGAAAACATTCTGCTCCAAATAGCTTAAAATAAATTTACTTCATTTATTCCAAAGTTCTCATGATCTCCATCATCAGCTCTTTATAAGACTCTGGAAATCGTCTAACAAGATATTTATCAAAACAGAACAAAGGACCCCAAACTCGATAGGTTTATCTTATTTACTTTAGAAGTTTCCATGACTACCTACCGATTCTATGACCAGATACAGGAAATTGTCCAACACCAAATTGTTTGCTAAAACAAACCGAATGAGTCCCCACCAGGTTAACCTATCCAGGGTTAATCTGGTTTAGCTGAGAAGTTCTGGGGCATATCTTCCAGATCTACCATCAGGCACTAGAAGCCATTCTGCTTCAAAGTCATATCTTCCAGATCTACCAGGCATATCTTCCAGATCTACCAGGCATATCTTCCAGATCTACCATCAGGCACTGGAAGCCATTCTGCTTCAAAGTCCTTATAATAACAAATTAAATGACACTAAAGTCAATGGTGTTTCTCTATCTTATCCCAAAGTTCCCATAACGTAGCTCTATCACGAGGCTCTGGAAATCATCTAACACTAGAGTGTTTTTCCAAACCGAACAAAAGAGTCCAAATTCGATTAGTTTATCTCATTTAGTTTAGGAGTTCTCATGGCTACTTTTCAGTTCCATCATCAGATCCTTAAAATCATCCAGCATTAAGTTGTTTGCCAATACAAGACAATTAAGTGCTAACTAAAAAACATAACTTCGTTTAGTTTAGGAGTTCACTGTAGTGGAATTTTGAAGCTGTATTCTTGGAGTTCCAATGTCACTTTTTCGGCTCAATCTTCAGAGCCTTATCATCATGAGAAAGAACCTACTATAACAAATGAAATGTCTCCAAACTCCACTATATTAGGAATTTCTATCTTAAGTTACAACGACACACTTACGGCTCCATCTTCAGACCTTCGACATTATATATAATGGAAAGTACACGTCATCAAAAATCCATCGGGTACGAACTTGACCATCTAACCTCTTTCTACATTCTACGCGTGAGTTTCGGTAGCACTTTTTCGGTTCCATTTTCAGATCCTCATCAACATGAGCACTAATCAAACTTAGTACTTGTTTTGTTGCTAAACAAAACCAATGAGTACAAATAAGATTGTCTTGTTAAAACTCTGCCTCAGAGAGTTCCAGTTCCTACGTCCAGGCTACATCATGAGCTTTATTGGATGGTACCATAATATTGCATTGTTATTGACCTTTCACAAGACTGCCAAATTTTTGAACAAACGATATCAGTAATTCGTTAAAAATTTGGTTGCAATATTTAGAAAGTCTGTTATTTACAAACGAAAATTGCCAGTTAAATAGACGCTGATAAACTTCGAAAGAGGATCTTAAAGTATCACGTCAAGGTTAACATGTAATTGCAATATCTATAAAGTAACCCTTAATAACTTTTTTAAAACCTACTCAAAGATACTCTATAGTCTACACAATAGGGTGTATTTACAAACCCTTAATAAATTTTTTAAAACCTATTCAACGATACTCTATAGTCTATACAATAGGGTGTATTTACAAACACCCTATTGTATAGACCTACCCTATTGTATTGTATTTGCCGTGTTGATCCCGGCCTCCTTTGAAGAATAGGCCAACTGCCTTTCTGCCAGGCAGGTCGTAAAACGCGACCGATTGGCTATCGAGTCACTACCATCGTGGCTACTAGGTGGTAGAGTTCTGCATTGTCTCGCCCGGGTCTGATACCACCGCCTTACCTATTCCTGCCGCAATAGCGTCAGTGCTTGTAGCTGTCGTGTTCCGGTTTGGAGGGTAAGGTAACCGGTAAACTTATGCATGTGGTATTAGACCTCGCCACAAGATAGCAACGCACCATTAACATCTTTGGTATCTATAGGCGATGGTTGACTCTTTCCATCAGGAGACCCATCTGCTTGTTTGCTATCTTATGATATAAAAAAAACAAACACTGAGGGCGGCTTGCACCAAAATGCTTAAATGCATTTATTCCCTTAAACATGTTTAGCAAATGTCAAATCGCCTTAAATGCTGTCACTTTAAACGTATTTAGTGACTTAAAATGATTTAAGCATTTTGGTGCAAGCCGCCCTTGATAACTTTTTTAAAACCTATTCAACGATACTCTATAGTCTAAACAATAGGGTGTATTTACAAACCCTCAATATTTTTTAAAACCTATTCAACGATACTCTATAGTCTACACAATAGGGTGTATTTACAAACCCTCAATATTTTTTAAAACCTATTCAACGATACTCTATAGTCTACACAATAGGGTGTATTTACAAACCCTCAATATTTTTTAAAACCTATTCAACGATACTCTATAGTCTACACAATAGGGTGTATTTACAAACCCTCAATATTTTTTAAAACCTATTCAACGATACTCTATAGTCTACACAATAGGGTGTATTTACAAACTCTCAATATTTTTTAAAACCTATTCAACGATACTCTATAGTCTAAACAATAGGGTGTATTTACAAACCCTCAATATTTTTTTAAAACCTATTTAACGATACTCTATAGTCTACACAATAGGGTAGGTACGTGAGAAAAAATAAACTATTTCATTTTACGTGCAGAGGTACCCTAAAAACATTTTTCAAGTTTTTATCATACCACTTTTTTGGCGTAATTAATATGTTTGTGCTGAAAAACAATTTTCTAGTACTAGTGATCTCTGAGCTAAGCTGCCGGTGAACGGACGGATATAGCAAAACTGTAAGGGTTCCTAGTAGACCTGGGAACCCTAAATCAAATTCTCGAAATATATTTTGTTTGTTTTGGCGATATTTATAAATGTATATATTTTTTATTAACACCAAATTAATTAGAACAAATTGCTGCGAGGTTTTGAAAGGTTACACCAAAGAAACAGTCGTTAAAATTAATGACTTTTTTAATATTTTCATATGATTGTATATATTTATGATCTTTTTACCTTTTTAATACATTTTCTTTTACAAATTAAACAAATTTTATTACCAAATAATTACACCTATACATAATTTAATTCTAATTTCTTTTTAAACACGGAAGTTTTCAGAATTTGGTCGTTAATGTCGTTATATATCATGATAAGCCGGCCCACCCGGCCTCACCTAAAACCTTGTATTGTACAATCATATTCGGAATGCGGCCGTGAAAAAAGGAAAATGGCGGTATTCTCTTGGGTCAATCTATTTTTACGAGTATTGCGCGCCTACCATCCGTAGAAGAAATATTTATATTACAAGATAGAAGAGGTATTGTACTTTTGTTGTAAACATTTTCGTTCATAAAATAGCTATATTAAACTCAGACCTCAGTATAATGTTAAAATACACATATTACGTCTTATTAAAATAAACAGCATTTCTTTATATATATATTTAAATTTTAATTTTAATGTGTGTGTATTATTATGTTGTTCGTTTTGTTTATGTGTGAGAGCAGAATTGTTATGTATAGATATAGCATATATGTACAGTCTTAAGTTATTGTAAGTATAGTACACATTTTACGGCTATCCTGCTCTACCTTAAAATGTTGTTCTTATCAACAAAGGTTGTCTAGTAGAGATCGCTCTTTAGCGATAAGACCGCCTTTGTGTACTTTCTTTAAATTGTCTTTAAATTATTTGTACTAAGCATGTATTTTTACTGTAATTATGTGCACAATAAAGAGTTATCAACATCTCTCACCAGCTCATAATGCGCTGTAGCTACTTTTATATGTTTGTCCGATCTTAGAAAACTCTTAGCGAGAGAGCAGCAGAGCAGGAGGCTTAGCCAGAGTTTAAACTTAAACTTTGGATGAACACTCTGCTCGCCCTCTCATTCGGTGTCGCTCTTGCAGCCCATAAGGCTATCAGCTATTGTCATACATACATCATACATATCTCCACAGCAGATCCCTAACAAAGTAGGCAGAGACAACCAAGTACCATACATCACCATACTTGCAGTCTCGTCTCTCTTCCTCCACATTCATTGCTCTCCTCATACATACACGCTGGTTTCGAAGACTCTTGACTGCTAGTACTCTTTACTTTACTCGTTTTTCAGTCTTCCCCGTTACCTACATCCTTTCACATTTGCATTGTATATCTGTTTGTCATTACGAAACTTTTATTATTGTCATTAAGAAAAACCAAACTACGGAGTTTCATCACGATAACTCAAGACGAACCATTTGATGAAAATGTGGCCCCGGCAATAGTTAATATTTTTTTGCAGCAGCAACGCACTGCATAAATTCTCTAATTATCTTAAAAAGGTTTATTTCTTGAGTAAATTTAATGGGAAAGTGAATAAATTATACAAGTAATAAAAGGGTAAAAATAGAGCAATATAGATTAAAATCCTTTTTTAGATAATTGTTAGTCATCAAAATGAGATAACAAAACTCTTTCGTTACCTTTATGGGGATTCTAATTGTCATATAGGAGCCTTTCACACATAATTACTATTTGGACGGTTGGGAAAACTAATCGGCAACCTGAAAGCTGTATCTCGCTAGCAACGCAAAGTCGGAGATTTGCGTTTTGAAAAAAAAAAACAACGTCCGGGGCTATTTAGATTCTAATTAGGTGCCAAGTTTAGAACTTAAGTGCTTTAAAATTTCACCGCTACGAACAGTAGCGTAACTAGAGGGGGGCTAGAAGTCTCAAGCTCCCCCCAAACCTTGAAAAATTTGATGGTTACCTTGATAAAGTCTGCCCTTAGTTTAATCAAGCTTCACCAAACAAAAATTCTAGATCTACCACTGGCTACGAACTGTTGTTATATTCGTTGGTGGCAAGATGTTTTGACAACGCAACTTAATGTTAATGACTAAATGTAATGTAATGTAATGTAATATACGATAAAAATATTAGTAAGGAATTAAGTGCTCCTTAGGTGCTGCACGTGTAAGGGCTCATACATACGAACGACATATTACCAACGGTAGAGACAATCGCAGCTATCGACAAACATCAGCAGTAGCCTTCTACAAGTTCGACGCTTGCAGTTTTACCACGCCGCGCCCTCCATTTTTTTGGTCGATTATAAATAATCCAGGAACGTGCATACGTCCCGAAATTATAATAACAAGCTAAGCAATTTACTATTCAGCAAAATTCTTTTCCAAAATTAGATACCTTAGCGAGATATACAATTTTTCAAAATAGCTGTTAACTCAGCAAAAGAAGCAAATAATTTAGAAATTGTTGCTCATTTCTTCCTTAAAGTGGGTAGAGTGTTAAAGTGCCCATCTTATTCTCTATTGATTAATATTCCTTGATCCCACAATGAACGTGTTTTTATTTTTCCATTACATATGCATTTTGTAACTGAGCCATATACTAAAAGAGTTGACAACGACTGCTGCTAATTTTCGAAGTTGACACGTTGACGAGAACCGTCGGCTGCAGTTGTCTCTGTTCTCTATGAAAAATGACTACCTACCTAGTAAAAGTAACATCATTATTCAAAACAAAATAAAAGCAAAAATAAGGTCTAAAAATTAATTAGGTTATAATTATTTGATAATTAAGTGCTCTTTAGTGCTTTGAAACAACGCAACAGTAAAATCCCAATTAGAAGCCAATTTTTCATCGCAAGTAATTTTCATGCGACAAGCAATGATAAAGCGAGACAGATGTGCGCCCAACAGCTGCTTGTTGTTGTTACTGTACCGCCTGATTTCAAAACCTAATCATCTCTTTTCTTTTTTTTCTTTGAAAAGTCACGTTGAATGCCGCAAGTCGAATCTATTTATCTATCCGATCAAGTGATATCGTTGACAATTAAAACAAAAGCTGCTTTTCGACGTAACTTCGACTTTTTTAAATAAAAAAAAAACAAGCCTGCTAAGTTTCTTTCGCTAAATTTTCTTAGTGAGAGGCCACGTTCTAATCAGGTAGTAGCTATAAAATTGTCGACCTGTCAAAAGTGCCGATAAAAGTGTAAAAAATTAAAAAATATATTTTGATTTTAATTTTTGAAAAGCTATAACTTATGAACACGATGATCGATTTTGACCTAATATTTTCATTACAATTATAAAATTTGGAATAAATTTTAATTAGAAATATAATTAGAATTATAAACCAAATAAACTCTGACAGTGAAACCAGCTTTAAGGCAAATAACGTGCAGGCGTGAAACACTACAAGAATTTACTTTAAGAAAATCAATAGATTGCAGACGTCGGCTAATACACCCAATAATTTCACACAAACTATCTTTAAACGTTATGGGTTACGACCAAACTACACGCCGTGAAATACCCTTTATATTCGGTACGGATTTGATATCATAATATCTAATTGCTTAGAAATTTAATCTGCTACTACACTGATTGATTCAAATTTAATTTAAAAATTTTAATAACTTTGCAATTAATCTGCTTTCACATGTAAACAAAATACCAATTTGTTAGAGATTGTTTTTCTATATTATACCAATTTTTAATAAATAAGATGATAACACGACATATTTTGTCCTTATTACTTTCGTCGGTGTGACAAGGATGGCGCGTGACAAAGCGTAAATAAGCCTCAAATAGAGCAACGCAGCCATATCTTTTCTTAAGCTTTTTGATACGCAGTTATGAATTTATACGAAATATCCTAGAATTTTAAAAAAAGTATCTTCACGCCCGTTTCCCCTAAAGAGTTATTTTAGCCGAATATCCCCCCTTCCTTCGGCTAAGCCCCGATTAGCCGAAGATACTTGGTCCCACAAATGTGATAGGTGGCAAGCCTATTCGCCAAGCGGGCACTTTCCAATCCCGGGCAACTTTGTGTTTATCAGCAAACTGAAAAAACACTTTTTTATGTGCCCAACACGAGAAATCAAACCCTTGACCTCATGTGGTCAACGCCAACGCTGGACCACTAGACCACAGAAGTTATAAGCGTTTCGATCGACGATCCTAAGATTTTAATTCCAAATACCTTTATTTGAAAAACTACTAATTCAATCTAAACGTATTATTTCTAGTAATAAAGGTAATTAATAAAATTAATAAATGCTACATCTTCTGTTGTCGATAATTATCAGAAAAAAGCAAAATAATAATAGAATATAGGTGAAAGATATAATATTATATATATAATAAAATATATATAATAATAAAGATATAATATAATAAAAATTTATAGGTTATACATTTACCTACTCACAAACTCGATTAAAAACACCACTCATTTTACTACATATTTTAGTAACAGGTTTGCATCATTACAACTTTCTAGTATTAGTTTATAAAACATGTAGAAAATTTGGAACATAGAACAAATTATCACACACATCACATATAAAAATATATTACTAGAAAAATTATAACCTTTTTTTCACAATAATTATTAACTGTAGTGGCAAATATTGTTAAATTCGCATTGCTAGGATTTATTATGGACACATTGCATGTAACTGATTATATATTAAAATTTATAAAACAATACCATATTTACAAAAACATGACAAATCATTTTTATTTTTACGATAATACTCATTGATATATTTTTTAAAAGTCGCATTGCTAGGATTTACCTTTTACAATACACATCTGATTTATAAAAAGTCTCTTATATAAAATACAAAATATTTACCTTTCAGAACGTCATAAATATTATGAATAACTTTAACAACAAGCACATTTAAACACTAAAAATCACAGTAAAATCTTAAAAATTGACGGTTTCAGAGAGAATGTGGTGTATAGGGCTCAAGAGTTACATTTGAAGTGCGGTATTGGCCTTTCTAAGGGTAGCTTCGCACAAGGGGACGCGCGCAACGTATGTTCGAGGGTCAAGGTCGCTTCGGGGAGCTCCGCTGGCGGCCAGGCGCTCCAAGTTCACCCCCGCACCTACAATCGATATGATATAAACGGAAACACTCCCTGCCTCCGGTCGCACCCTGCGGTTTCTCACGGTCACCCACCCTCCTCGACGGCGATAGTAAACGAAACCGAATGTCTCACGCTTACAGAGGCCATCGTCCTTAATTGAATAACAATACATCAAAACAAATACATATCACCACGCTGGTTCACTTGCATAGTAGGCTGAGTGAACCGGATGTTGTGATACACTCAAGTTCACCACAATTCACCGCTTTGTGATAGATGGTGAATCCGCCCCATTATAGTCGTAGCTGTTGCCCACGAATTCGTCCACGCGCACTTCGTTTACTCCGCACTGCTCCTCCCATGTAGGTGATAGCGTGATAATATGTAGCTTATATGTTGACCCGACCTGTTAGTAATATTCATGCAAAATTTAAAATAAATCCATGCAGTACTTTTTGAGTTTACCCCGACATACATACAGACAAGCAGATAAACAGACAAAAATTCTAAAAACTATATTTTTGGCTTCAGTATCGATTGTAGATCACGCCCCAAGTACTCTTTTAAAAAATATTCAATGTACAGTTTTCACTTTCCTACGATTTTATTATATGTATAGATTTTACTGAAGTTTCATGGACCGACCATTTACAGTTAACACCGAGACACCATGGTGTTATACCGTCACAACCACGCATTGAACTAGATACGCCTGTCCAGGCAATTTCTTAGGATGTCAATGTCGCTCGCATTTACATAGAATAATACAGAGTCACAATACTTACCGATGAAATAAAATCACTCCAGAAGTATTCCTTAAGTCTTATCTTTATATTCGACACGATAAAATATCACAATATGGCATATTTCTACTTTTTACGATATAGTATATCTACAAGCGTTTGACATTTACATATATTTGCTCATATAAGCGGCTACGCATTTTACGCCCATCACCGTGTCTATTAATATTGGTGTGGTCTGTGGTTACAACTGAAATAGTTTAATACATAGACTTGTTTATTTATATATTTTACTAGATTTTAGAGTTCCAGAAAGCTCATTCCACTTGAATCTACAGCTAGGATCCACATGTGTTCCACAGGTTTTCCACTCGAATCCACCGTTGGGTGGATCCAAGTGGAATATTTTGTTTTATATTCCACTTCGATCCATAATTGTGTAGATCCAAAAATACTAATATTTTTCTATTCCACTTCGATCCACAATTGTGTGGATCCAAAAATACTAATATTTTTCTATTCCACTTCGATCCACAATTGTGTGGATCCAAAAATACTAATATTTTTCTATTCCACTTCGATCCACAATTGTGTGGATCCAAAAATACTAATATTTTTCTATACCACTTGGATCCATAATTTGCTAAGGACACGCCATTTCGGGAACATAATTTTTTTACTCTGAAAATATTATTCACCTTTCTGAAAACCTTTTTTTAACTCTTGATACAGGTACTCAGAAGTCAATAAAAATAGGTTCATATAATATTATTAAAAACAAAACCAACAAATTTAATTAATTGTATATTATGTTAACAAGGTAATAAATTGGAATCCTCTCTAAGGTAAAACAGCTTTATCAGCTTTATCCAGCTCAGATCTGCTCATGCCTGGAGTACTCTTGCTACCTTTGGGATGTTATGGCGTATTATGTACTCTCTCACCTTAACCATCTCTAAAAAAAGTCTACGCATATTTCACTTGTCGTTAACTGAGTCTGACATTCTTTAATGAAGTTGTCGTTTTCGGTGTTTGAATTTTTCTTTTATTCCTGATATTGTAAAGGACTTTTAGCTCGAGTGCTTCCCCAGTGGGCACTTATAGAGAACAAATAAAACTCAACCGCTCCATTGGTCGAGTGGTTAGAGACCCTGACTACGCAATCAACGGGGCTCGGGTTCGATCCCCGACGGGGACAAGCATTTGTATGATGAGCATAAATGTTTGTATTTCCGGGTTTGGGTGTTTATTATATATATTCTGGTATTTATATATGTATATCTATGTATTAGTATCGTTGACTAACACCCATAATACAAGCAAATATTTGCTTACTTTGGGGTTAGATCAGTAAGTGTAATTTGTCCCGTGAATATTTATAAAAACTATAAAGAAACAATTAATTTATAAGTATCGCAGATCTACATGTGGATTCAAGTGGAAAAAAAGTGTCCATAGATCCACATGTGGATTTAAGTGGGAAAAAAAGTGTCCGTGGATCCACATGTGGATTTAAGTGGAAAAAAAAGTGTCCGTGGATCCACATGTGGATTTAAGTGAAAAAAAAAGTGTCCGTGGATTCACATGTGGATCGTAGCTGTGGATCCAAGTGGAATGAGCCGAATATTCCACTTGCACCCACCTAACGCTGGATTCGAGTGGAGAAAAGAGTGTCCGTGGATCCACATGTGGATCCAAGTGGAATGAGCCTTCCAGACTATTCTAGATAAAAGAAACCTTTGTGGTTTGACGTTTGCTTGACTACCTGACAATTGATTATATCAGAAACAAGATATCTGATATCAATACATATTATAAAACAAAATCCCTTACCGTGTGTCTGTGTGTTCGCGATAAACTCAAAAACTACTAACGGATTTTCATTCGATTTTCACTCATAATCATTCATGAGGAAGGTTAAAGAGGAGATGTGAAAGAGTCGAAATATGACAATGATTGTTGAAAATGTTGGATAAAATAAACCCAAGTAGGAGCTTTCATCGAATATGCTGCCTACTTAAGGCGATAGGTAATGCCAAACTACGAAATAGGCTCCTCTTTGAAAGCCTACTACTGCTAACCGGTTGGTCCAATAATTAAAAAAAATATGTATTATACGTATAATATAATTAAGTTTAAATTTTAAGTTCGTTTTTTTTTCAAATTTTATTGTTATTTTTGACGGAAAAAAATCGAATATCTTTCTTATTTTTACGCAAAAATTTGCTTATAACTTCCAAACTACTGTAACGATTTTGATGATTCTTTCTTTTTATTACAGACAATTTATTGCTTTATAAAATTTAAGTTCAAAATTTTACAAAATCATTATAGTGTGCTATTAAATCAATAAAAACCTTATTATTTAATTCGCGGACAGCGCTCGCGTCGGAAGTCAGTCTCCCGGTAGCGTTCATACGGGGAGGCTGTGTCGCATGTTAGCGTGCTCCGCTCTCCATATTCGAGTCAAAGAGTTATAGTACAGATAGAACGTTTGGCACAATAGTAAAGTTGTGCCGTTTGGAAATTAAACATTTCGTTTACGCTTCGATGTTTTAAATCTCTTTGAATTGTTTGATGTGTAATCTCTTTGAATTGTTTGTATTGTGCACAAATTAATATATCTTGGGATTGTTCCTTAGCCCAAGACATATTAAGGTACTACAGTTGTATTATAATCTTTGCGTTTTTATATGTTTTTATATATTTGTAGCATTTTAGTTGTATAATATTGTCTTTGTGTATGTAAAGTAAATTGTTTGCACACATCTAATTGAGGTGGCTCACTATTGTATACTGACTTAAAATAACGAATAGCTTAACACACTCATAGTCCGTTAAGTACTGACCGTCCATGACTATACCTCCAGATATCCTTTTCGACCTAATATATTGCCAAAAAGATTTAGGATCTCTAGCAAACTGGCATTGGATTCGGTTTTTATGTTGTTCATTGGCAGCACCTATATATAGCCTTTTTAATACGCGACCTATACTTAGAGAACTCTGCGTAGTCCTGTTCTAATTTAGTTGATTTATATGTCTTGTGAAGCCGGCTTTTAGTTATTAAATCTCGTATTATATCTTTTGTATACCATTTTGGATACTGGTATTTGCCGTTATTATGTAGATGTAGCTTTTCCGCGGTACGCATTCATCCATAATTTCGTAAATTTTCGTTCGTTCGTAATTTGTTCCAAATCCATCAACTTATACATATGACCCCAATCTATACTAGCTATTCCCGCGTATAGTGTTTGAAAATCCGCCTTGTAAAAATTCCAATGCGGGTAACTTTTACGTCCATTGGTAAAGTTGCAAAACTCATCACGGTCGTTAATGATGTGTGAAGAGCTGACAGTCTTTGTTAAAATAACGCTCATCGCAAGAGGCGAATATTGCGAGTCGACCGGAACAAGTGCTTCATCCGATTTGTCACTAATACCTCCGTAAGAAAACCCGTAGTCAATACTAAATCAAGCTGGCGATCTAAGTAGTTCGGTACATAATTACTTTGAGTGAATTCGCAAAATGTCAAAAAATATTCATAATAATTACTTACATTAACAGAACAAGAATACAGGTTAAAATCTCCTAAACCTAATATACTTAACACTATATCTATTACACAGATCTTCTATTTTGACCGCCCCGTTGGTCGAGTGGTTAGAGACCCTGACTACGCAATCAACGAGGCTCGGGTTCGATCCCCGACGGGGACAAGCATTTGTGTGATGAGCATAAATGTTTGTATTTCCGGGTTTGGGTGTTTATTATATATATTCTAGTATTTATATATGTATTTCTTTGTATTAGTATCGTTGACTAACACCCATAACACAAGCAAATAATTTGCTTACTTTGGGGTTAGATCAGTAAGTGTAATTTGTCCCATGAATTATTATTATTATTATTATTATTATTCTAAACAAAGTTATATCGACATTTTCAGGGCTGCCTAGTATATGCATATTTCGGCATCGGATGCCACCACCGTAGACTAACATCGTTCTTCAGCAACGTTTTATTAAAAACGGTCACCTCTAGTGATTACTTAGGGGCCATCCATAAATTACGTCACACGAATTTCATGTTTTTTTGACCCCTCCCCCGTCCTTGTCACAGCTGGTCACATTTGTGAGACCCTCCCCCCCCCTACCTATTGTAAAGATGGCTGTACACATTGGGCCAGGGTATTTGGCCAACATATTGGCCCAACGTGTAGAAGCCTACTTGGCGCTATTTAAGCAGTTGGCGCCAACAAGGATCTTGGCGCGCTCCGCAAACGGCGATCACACGTTGGCCTCTTAAGTCTTATTCAGTTCCACGGACTAAACACTATGTTCAGTTCGTTGTCATACGTCAGTAAAGACGGTTGTGTTGCGCGTGACTTAAATTGTTGTTCCCGAGTTACGATGGCGTGGACAAACATTGAGATTTTACAATTCATAGAAGTATATCGAAATGAACCAATGAATCAATGACTGATGATGATGAATGGCCTTTATGAATTGATACTTTCTCATTATTACACCACAATTATTAAATATGATCATCTTTGTCGAGAAATTCTGTAACATATTGAAAATAATAATTACTTATCGATACATATTTACGAGATTTGGACTGGTTTTAAAGTACAAAGTAATTATTAGTTTCAGTATCTTATACGGAATCATTATATGGAATCTATCCGAATTCCGAATACATGTTATTCGTATTGAATTCAAGTCAATACTAGTTATTTTTTAAACCTTTCTCGTCTTGTCTCGTTTCGCCTTGTTTTGCCTCATTGGTGAAAGAGGAGGTTCAGAGCAGTGCACTGGTTCAGATGACATTAGGTATTAGGTTAGGTTATTAAAAAAATACCATTTTTTAATACTTTTATTTCAGGTTAACGATGCTTAAAAACGTATAGCAGATTGCTGCTGCAATAACGTCAGTGCTAATCACTGTCGTGTTCTGGTTTGGAGGGTAAGGTAGCCGGTAAACTTATACATGTGGCATTAAACCTCGCCACAAGATAGCAACGCACCATTAACATCTTTGGGGTCTATAGTCGATGGTTGTTTCTTTCCATCAGGAGACCCATCTGCTTGTTTGCTATCTTTTGATATAAAAAAAAGTTAAGTATTCCTGTTATTGAACTAAAAAAGAAAAAGGAATCTTTAATGACAACTCTTACGGCTGTAAGATTCTACGTCCATCTTTATCAAATAGCCGATGCAGAATGGTCAATACACCAATGTATAAACAGAAACATTTAAAATTCACCATGTTGGCCCAACACCTTGGCCCAATGTGTACAGCCGCTATAATGTCACAAATTGTAAAAATTTTACATTGAAATGATGATCTCATTCGGTTATTTTTTATTCTACTCGTATACAGGTAGCTGTTTAAATTTAGTGTTGTAATACTTAGATATAAAATATTATATTTTGAAAAAATGTGATGTCACAAAATTTGGAACCCCTCCCCACCCCTTGTCACACAATGTCACACTTCGTTGACCCCCTCTCTCCCCATTAACGTATGACGTAATTTATGGATGACTCCTTAGTAAGTGGATGAGTTCTGGAACATCTTGATCGAGTTTAGTACCACCACCTTACCTATTCATGTTTCATTAGCACTGGTACTAGTCGGTATTATGTTCCAGTTAGTTTGCTGCAATTGCGTAAGTGCTTGCGACTGTCGTGTTCCGGTTTGAAGGGGAAGGTAGCCTGTAAACTTATGCATGTGGGATTCTATCCCCGCTACACATAAAGTCCTTGGTGTCTATAGGTAATAGTTAACTCTTTCAATCAGGAGAGTTATCTGGTTGCTTGCTATTCTATGATATAAAAAACTAAGGAGCATGACCAGTGAATTTTGTTTGGAACGGGGGAGTTTCATTCATATGGCCTACACAGTCGTAAACAGTGACGTCTTCACCAGGTCAGATTAGTTTGTGGCTCTATATTGATTTTTTTAATATTTTACATAGGTATCGTATTTCAAATATCAATCAATAACTGGGCGATCGAGCTCTGCTTGGATGATATTTTTTCATATAAAACGGATTATCAGAGACTACACTTATCTAGATCAATTTTAATAATAAAAGTCTATCTAAATACAAAATGTCGTCAATATCGTTAGAGCCGTTTCGGAGAAACCAATCAAGAATTCCTCGTTTAAAGTATAAGATAATTTAACCAAACCTAACGTCAGATGACCAAAAAGTAGATCGATAATCTTATATATAAAATTCTCGTGTCACAATGTTCGTTCCAGTACTACTCCGAAACGGCTAGACCGATTTTGATGAAATTTCGTATACATATTCAGTAGGTCTGAGAATCGGCTACTATCTATTTTTACACCCCTAAGTGATTGAAGGTTGTCCACCGCTAAAAATATTTTTTTATTTTATGGACAATTTTTTTTATTTTTTTCTGATTCAGCATTGAAAAATACATATTTTTAATTAAATAATTCATACGGCAAAACAACGTTTGCCGGGTCAGCTAGTATTATATAAAATTCTCGTTACAATGTGAGTTACCATACTCATTCCAAACGGTATGACCGATTTTTATGAAATTTTATACGAATATTCAGTAGGTCTGAGAATCGGCTACTATCTATTTTCATACCCCTAAGTGATAAGGGTTGTTTAATAATTTATATGGCAAAAGAACGTTTGCCAGGTCAGCTAGTCTTTATATAAAATTGTCGTGTCACAATATTAGTTACCATACTCCTCCGAAACGGCTTGACCGATTTTTATGAAATTTTATATGCATATTCAGTAGGTCTGAGAATCGGCTACTATCTTTTTTCATACCCCTAAGTGATAAGGGTTGCTGACCCCCAAAATTTCTTTTTTATTTTAAGACATTTTTTTATCTTTATTTTTTATAATGTGCCATCAAGAAATACATACAACTCTAATTTTTTACACATCTACCGTCAACCCCTATGTCTTAATTCAATAATTTGTATGACAAAACAACATTTGCTGGGTTAGCTATTCTTATATAGTAAATTCTCGTCACAATGTAAGTTACCATATTCCTTCGAAACGGCTTGACCGATTTTTATGAAATTTTATATGCATATTCAGTAGGTCTGAGAAACGGCTACTATCTACTATTAATACCCCTAAGTGATAGGGGTTGTCCACCCCTAACATTTATTTTTATTTTTTGGACAAGTTAATTAATTTATTTTTTTGTAATGTTTCATTAAAAAATACATACAACCCTAAATTTTTACCCCTCTACCATCTACTCCTATTTTTTAATTCAAAAATTTATATAACAAAATGACATTTGCTGGGCCAGCTAGTTAATTGTAAACATAATGCTTTTTTGTAAGCGAATTTTCAACGGTTGTTTAGAATTTATACCACGTCTTCAAATTGAAAATATTTTAAAACGGTTGTTTCACATATGTAATTTGTAGGGCTACACTTGAAAACCGATTTCAATTTTAAATGAATATTTAATGAATTTTGAAGTATTTCGTACTCTGGAAAACTATATTCAATTATTGGATTCGGCGACAGCGCCACACGAATTTCAAAATTTTTCGGAACTCCTTATTATGGCTTTTATTCGTTATTTTGTTTAAAACGGTACTTAAAATTTCCACTTGAAACTCTAGCTTGACGTGTAACGATGACATCTATTTCCAATAATTAGGTCGTTACTATACTGAATCAATATGGGCAATATTGGTTTCAAGAGTATCGTTTTTTGACGATATTCAAAACTTATTGTTTTTATCAATATTGGTTTAAGATTTATATTGTTTTCAAGAGTAGGCCTGCTGGACAGAAGACATTTCAATCGATCCACTTTCTTTAACTGCAGGGATTAATTTAGGTCACGTCCTGTATATCGATGTAAGCGCCGAGCTTGAGTTCTTGTTTATTATGTAAAGCCTAGCAGGAAGCTTCATTTATTGTTATAGGATTTTAAATAAGGTTTAAGGAAATTCTGAATATATTTTTCTGGGAAACATATTTTGTACGTGATTGGATATGTCCCTGATTTGCAGATAGTTTCGCCTATCATATCAGGGTATTAAGAGCGCGTATGCGATTTTTAACGAAAAATTCATGTTATCAATTTTTTTCAAGAGAAATATCGTAACAATGTGAGCAGATTATTCGAAGGATATTACAGTTTTTGCAAGATTAAGTGCACTAGTTGATTTAGTGTTGATTTATTTCATTTAGTGCAAGCAATATACACAGCGAGAATATAATTTTGATAACAGTTTTTCAAAACGAAGACAATCCCTGCATAGCGTTTTACGAAAATAGGCGTTAGAGTTACCTTTCAAGATGAAGAGAACCATTGTAATGTACCAAAATATATTATTTTATGCATTTTTCTAACAGGATATATGGTGCTATAGTTCACCACAGAGCCAAAATGACGAAAATATTTAGATATTAAAAAGTAATATTAAAAAATTACTTTTTGTAAAAAATCACTTTAATTTTTTTTCACCAGTAAGTATTTCAATAGAAACCTAAAATATTTATAATAAGTGAAATAAGGTAATGTTTAATATACTGATTTTTTGTCAGTCCGTTATATGAACTCATTTATTTAGAAGAATTATTTTAAAATCACTATATATCCTCGCGCGCAATCTTTTGCCGATCAAATTTTGAACCTGCGGTAAATCGAATAATCAAGACTTAATCTTGCAAAAACTGTAATACCATTCGAATAATCTGAGTGCTAAGTGTGAGTTTTTCTTTTTGCATTCGATCGTGAGCGCGTTTCGAGTTTACTAGGAATTCGTATGTGATTTGTACAGCGCCACGTAGTGGTAAACTGGTTTCTCACATTTACCACTAGGTGGCGCTGTACAAATCACATACAAATTCCTAGTAAACTCCAAACGCGCTCACGATCGAGTGCGAAAAGAAAAACTCACACTTAGCACTCTGCTCACATTATTACGATATAGCTCTGGAAAAAATTGAAAACATGAACTTTTCGTTACGAATCGAATACGCGCCCATACCGTTGACACATCGTGCACTAGACATTAATTGTACCTTTTTTTATATCTTAGGGTAACTAACAAGTAAATCTTACGATAAAAAAAAACACCGCTTATGCATCAAAGAAGTTATTGATGAGTTGTCATTAATGCGGTAGTGTTGGAATGCCACATACGTAGGTTTGCTGGCTACCTTACCCTCCTAATCGAAAAACGACAGTGGCGGGTACTGAATCCTAAATGACAGATAGTCTATTCTTCATTGGAAGTCTAGACTATCTGCCTAACAATTGTTTGTGAAGTCTGAACTGAAGTCTAGACTAACAATTGTGTGTGAAGTCTGAACTGAAGTCTAGACTAACAATTGTGTGTGAAGTCTGAACTGAAGTCTAGACTAACAATTGTGTGTGAAGTCTGAACTGAAGTCTAGACTAACAATTGTGTGTGAAGTCTGAACTGAAGTCTAGACTAACAATTGTGTGTGAAGTCTGAACTGAAGTCTAGACTAACAATTGTGTGTGAAGTCTGAACTGAAGTCTAGACTAACAACTGTGTGTGAAGTCTGAACTGAAGTCTAGACTAACAATTGTGTGTGAAGTCTGAACTGAAGTCTAGACTAACAATTGTGTGTGAAGTTTGAACTGAAGTCTAGACTAACAATTGTGTGTGAAGTCTGAACTGAAGTCTAGACTAACAATTGTGTGTGAAGTCTGAACTGAAGTCTAGACTAACAATTGTGTGTGAAGTCTGAACTGAAGTCTAGACTAACAATTGTGTGTGAAGTCTGAACTGAAGTCTAGACTAACAATTGTGTGTGAAGTTTGAACTGAAGTCTAGACTAACAATTGTGTGTGAAGTCTGAACTGAAGTCTAGACTAACAATTGTGTGTGAAGTCTGAACTGAAGTCTAGACTAACAATTGTGTGTGAAGTCTGAACTGAAGTCTAGACTAACAATTGTGTGTGAAGTCTGAACTGAAGTCTAGACTAACAATTGTTTGTGAAGTCTGAACTGAAGTCTAGACTAACAATTGTGTGTGAAGTCTGAACTGAAGTCTAGACTAACAATTGTGTGTGAAGTCTGAACTGAAGTCTAGACTAACAATTGTGTGTGAAGTCTGAACTGAAGTCTAGACTAACAATTGTGTGTGAAGTTTGAACTGAAGTCTAGACTAACAATTGTGTGTGAAGTCTGAACTGAAGTCTATACTAACAATTGTGTGTGAAGTCTGAACTGAAGTCTAGACTAACAATTGTGTGTGAAGTCTGAACTGAAGTCTAGACTAACAATTGTGTGTGAAGTCTGAACTGAAGTCTAGACTAACAATTGTGTGTGAAGTCTGAACTGAAGTCTAGACTAACAATTGTGTGTGAAGTCTGAACTGAAGTCTAGACTAACAATTGTTTGTGAAGTCTGAACTGAAGTCTAGACTAACAATTGTGTGTGAAGTCTGAACTGAAGTCTAGACTAACAATTGTGTGTGAAGTTTGAACTGAAGTCTAGACTAACAATTGTGTGTGAAGTCTGAACTGAAGTCTAGACTAACAATTGTGTGTGAAGTTTGAACTGAAGTCTAGACTAACAATTGTGTGTGAAGTCTGAACTGAAGTCTAGACTAACAATTGTGTGTGAAGTCTGAACTGAAGTCTAGACTAACAATTGTGTGTGAAGTCTGAACTGAAGTCTAGACTAACAATTGTGTGTGAAGTCTGAACTGAAGTCTAGACTAACAATTGTGTGTGAAGTTTGAACTGAAGTCTAGACTAACAATTGTGTGTGAAGTCTGAACTGAAGTCTAGACTAACAATTGTGTGTGAAGTCTGAACTGAAGTCTAGACTAACAATTGTGTGTGAAGTCTGAACTGAAGTCTAGACTAACAATTGTGTGTGAAGTCTGAACTGAAGTCTAGACTAACAATTGTGCGTGAAGTCTGAACTGAAGTCTAGACTAACAATTGTGTGTGAAGTCTGAACTGAAGTCTAGACTAACAATTGTGTGTGAAGTCTGAACTGAAGTCTAGACTAACAATTGTGTGTGAAGTCTGAACTGAAGTCTAGACTAACAATTGTGTGTGTAGTCTGAACTGAAGTCTAAACTAACAATTGTGTGTTCTATTACTTCTCAAGGTTTCATATGAAAGCAGCAATACGACATCTGATATTATAATGTGAGTCATTTAAACCTATTCAAATTTTATGCAGTATTGAAACAAAAAGGGCAAAGTTTTGGACGCGCATTAAAATAAAATTATCGTACGACTTATTTATCATTGTCACAGTACTTAGTTACTACAATTATATATTTATATTATCTATATATTAATACGTGAAATACACTTTGTACTCCTTTTTGCAAAAAAATACGCGGACGATGGAGTATAAAATGTTCTACAGTTAAAGCTTATATTGCGCAGGAGTGCATAAACCGAAATTTTTTAATAATATGAATTAAAACTTGATAACTTGCGTCATAGTTTCTTATTTTACGTTTTAGGCAAGGTTTTATCACAAATTTTCTCCTCTATTGGTCCAAGCTCCATTGAAGAATAGACCAACGTATCGTAATAGGCAACCGATTGGCTATACATACGTGAAACTAAAATCGTGATTACTAGGTAGCAGAGTTTAGCAACGTCTCTATTTGGTACCACCGCCTTACCTATTTCTTCCACAATAGCGTCAATGCTTGGCATTTTCGTGTTCTGCTTTGGATGGTAAGGTATGGTAAAGTTTGGCCGGTAGACATGCACGTGGCATAGCCATCCCGTCACATGAATAACAATTCACCATTACATCTTTGATGTCTAAAGGCGATAGTTTCTCTTTCTATCAGGAGAGCCATCTGCTTGTTTGCTATATATAATATAAAAAAAATATGTAAGCCGGTTAACACTGCAGGCCATCCCTGAAACTTCTCGCTAAATTGAGTTACTTTAAGTTTAAATAAACAAAAACAATACATACAAACAATAACATAGATTTTTAATTGGTTTAAAGAATGGTTTAAAGTTTGTAAAAAAGAGAGTATTTTAATTTTCGAAAATATGTAGGTATATTCAAAATGATGATGGGTTTGTATGAGCGCAATTTTCGAGGTTGCAATTGTTTTATTATCTACATAGTCGATAGGAAAAAATAACCGAAAAAATGTCCAAAAACCCCTTTATAAATTTTCCGCCATTGATAAATCCCGAACTAATCAACTGATTTTAAAGTGATTGGCTATATTTGATGCAGTTTTAAGTAAAATAACTGACCAAGTTTTTGAATAAATTAGTCACTTGTTATTTTCAAAATTTTAAGAACCTAAAGTTACTTATTTTTTTTTTTTTATTTAAGACTAATAAGTCTCAATTTTAAAAATACGAAGTAAGTTTGCTGTAAAAAGAGAAATTTTAATATTGGAATAGCTGTAACTTTTGAAAATTTTAATCAGTTTTCATTTTTAAAACGACATTTAACGTAGTTTTTTAAGTATTAAACATCGTAGATACTCAAATAATTATTGGTTGGAAAATGTCGAAATTATGCCGAAAAAAATTCTTTTCCCCCGCATGTGTTCGCGCACGCACACACACACGCAACACACACGCATGCACGCACACACACACGCTTGCACTCACGCAATCACGCATGCACGCCGGCACTCACACGTGCACTCACGCACGCACGCAATCACGCACACGCCACACACACACACACACATACACACACACACAAATACATACATACTGACGTCATCGTGAAACAGTCGGGAAAAGTTAATAGGACCTCAAAACGTGGAAATCTGGTGAAAGCTCGGTTACGAAAAAATTGTGATAAAATAAATAAAAAATAAAAATACATATTATATTAATTTAAAATATATATATATATATACATTGCACACACGGCATTTATTTGACATATATGATAATATAAATAAATGTTGTAACCTGGTTGTACCATTTCTTTAACGGCTAAAATAATAGACTTTCAAACGTAAAACGTAAAACGTCAAATTTAAGAGATTCGCAATGTGGCAGAAAGTAGGAATGGGTTCGTAATATGGAAGTGAGAGAGAAATTAGGCTTGAAAAAAGTGTCGGTGTAAAGATGAGAAAGGGCATGCTCCGTTGGTTCGGACATGCAGAACGAATGGTAGATAAAAGGCTTCGATCATTCTTGATCGAAGATGAAAGGTTAACAAAACAGATATACAATGCGAATGTGGAATGATGTAGGTACCGGGGAAGACCAAGACTGACACACCATGATCAGATTGATCGAGTACTGTCCGAAGGTGTCAAGAGTCTTCGCAACCGGCATGTGTGTATGAAGAGAGTGATGAATGTGGAGGAAGCGAGACAAGCCTGCAAGAATCGTGATGTATGGCACTCGGTTCTCTCTGCCTCCACGTAAGGGATCTGGCGTGAAGATATGTATGTGTGTGTAAGAGATTTTATTGTTTAGTCTGTGGTCGAACGTCGGACAGATGGCTGTCTCTAGTTTCTTTTATTGGGCGTGTCAATACATAATTTAATTAAGATCCTAATCCAAGTGATAACGGCTCAACCATTCCATACACGTACAAAGCAACGGGGATTAAGTTCTTTGAGTTAAGCCATATCTAACTATATTTCAAACTCAATATCCATTTAGAAATATAACATTCTCGCAAACTTGCATACAAATATCTCATAAGATGTCGCGTAGTGATTTGTAGCGTATTTGCATTAAGCTACGAGCTACTTTACGCTACGAAAAGCTACGAATATGCTAATGAGATGATTGTACTTATACGTTTGAGAATGTCTTGACGGATATTGAGTATGAATTGTAGACACGACTAGATGTAATCGAATTGAGGTAGTAAGCTATGTATATGCCAGGGCGGATCCAGGGGGGTCACATATACAAGGGCGGATCCAGTCTTCGGTTCAGGAGGGTCACATATTTCAATTCAGTCATGATAGGCTCTTATCCTAATAAATCCATACCTAAACCCGGGGGGGGGGTCATGACCTGTTAATAATTAATCTTTTAATAATTAATTGACCGCTCCCCTGGATCTGCCCTTGTGTATATGTTACATTGAACATATTCGTGAAGTACTCGTTAATCGTTATAATGTAGACCATGGTCCCAGGAGCATATTTAT
This sequence comes from Apodemia mormo, assembly GCA_036924255.1. Classification (NCBI taxonomy): domain Eukaryota; kingdom Metazoa; phylum Arthropoda; class Insecta; order Lepidoptera; family Riodinidae; genus Apodemia; species Apodemia mormo. The sequence continues at coordinate 3,758,680 of JAUPFN010000004.1, forward strand.
TTCATTAATAACAAGCTGAATTTTTGTAAACTGCTTCGTTTAGACGAGACGCCCGACTATTCTCTCTTCGAAAAATCTCGAATCGGGTAACTAATAAGGTTAGGGGTCTTCTAACATGTAAATTTGGAGGAGGAAAAATATTGATTAATATTAATAATTAGTTTTTACGTTAATTGCTTGATTATTTTATGAAAATACGAAAAAACTATTGTCCTACTAGCTGCAGCATGCAGCCCGCTGTATAATAAAAGTTTTTAATGAATCCCGCGGGATCACCTAACTTTTTCGGAATAAAAAATAGCCTATGTGTTATTATGGGTCTTCAGTTATCTACATACCAAATTTCATCGTAATCGGTTCAGTAGTATTTGCGTGAAAGAGTAACAAACATCCATACATACATACTCACAAACTTTTGCGTTTATAATATTAGTAGGATACAGTCGATGATTTTTCTAACGAGTCCTCCACGCCAAAGATATCGGAATTATGAGATTTTTAAATCATCAATCAAAATTGATACTAATCAATTTAAAAACGACCTATTTTTCTTACAACAATGTGTTAATTATTATTATAATTCAAGGCTAATTTTTCCTACACGTAAAATGAAAACTTACCTTATTACCTTTATTAGTTACACGATTCGAGATTTTTCGAAGATAGAAAAGATAGGCGTCCAGTCAAAACGAAGCTGTTCACAAAAATTCAGTTTGTTATTAATATATGAGCTAGCTACCTAGCTGAGCCGGCAAACGTTGTTCTGTCTTTTTAACTACTCTTATTTTTTTTTCTATATTTTCTCACCTTTTACACCTTCCCTGGACCTTAACAATTAATTAATTAATTCAAAACCAAAATTAGCCACATCGGTTCAGCCGTTCATGAGTCTTAGCGAGACTGACGAACAGCAAATGAAATATATATATATATATATATATATATATATATATATATATATTAGTGATGGGCCGAATGTGGTTTGAACCGAATTCGAACTTCGGCCGAACATTCGGTGAAAATAAGAAATTCGGCCGAATTTCGGCCGAACTTCGGTTTAATTTTGGGGAGCTTTCTTAAAAGCGACACGTCGTGACTTTTTTACGAATTTGATAAAAATTTAATTATTTTATACTAGCTATTTACCTATTTTGCTATTTACTACTAGCTATTATATTGTGCGCGGCTTCGCTCGCGTAAAGTAAGAGAAAAAAGTAACCTATGTCACTCTCTATCCCTTCAACTATCTCCACTTAAAAAAATCACGTCAATTCGTCGCTCCATTTTGCCGTGAAAGACGGACAAATAAACAAATACACTTTCCCATTTATAATTTTAATATGGACTAGCTGTTGCCCACGACTTCGTCCGCGCGGACTTTGTTTACTCCGCTCCTACTAGTCGTATCAAGATGTTATATAGCCTATAACCGTCCTCGATAAACAGGCTATCCAACGCAAAAAGAATTAAACAAATCGGTTCAGCAGTTTACGAGATTACCGCGTACAACCAAACAAATAAACAAACTCTACAGTTTTATAATATTAGTATAGATATATAGGATATCGTTAATGGGTTTCGCAACGCACGTGAATTAATGACGTAACACCACATTTTGATACATTGAGATACATTGTTCCAATTTAGGCATGGATTTTTATTTTTAACTTCCTGCTATGTAGGTATATAGATAAGGAAGTTACTGATTTTGCCCCGATTTTTGAAAATCGAGTTTTCACCAGATCTCCACGTTTTGAGGTCCTAGAAATCTTTTCCGACTATTTTCACAATGAGGTCAGCATGTCTGTATATATGTGTATGTGTATATGTAAACATCTCATAACTTTGTACATAAATAACATACATAAATAAATAACTTTGTATAATCTAAGTACATTAATGTATAGATTAGGTACAGGATCTAATCAGCTCTATTCCTACAAAAACTGCGTTCAAAGCATTAATTGCATCAAAATCGGTTTTTCCGCTCAAGAGCTATCGTTGACGAAAAACTTTAGAAAAGTGTTTTTTGACATAACTTAGTAATTTCTCTAACAAATTTTTTTTGACCTTCCACAATAGTTTAGTGCTTAAAAAACTACGTCAAATTTAGTTTCAAATCGAGTTTTCAAAAGTTACAACTTTATTATATTAATATTTTGTTGTTTACAGAAAACTTCTTAACATTTTTAAAATAACTTTCCGGCTAATACAAGGCTTGATTTAAAAATATAACCAGCATTTCTTTCTAAAAATCTGCGTCAAATATCGCAAATTGTATCAAAACCGTTTTATCCGTTTGAGAGTTATCGTTGACGAAAATTTAGAAAAAAGTGTATTATTTATATAAAATAAGAGACTTTTTGGCCAAAACTTGTTTGAAAGTCAAACCTTCTACAATATTGTGGTACTTCAAACAATTACATCAAATGAAGTTTCAAGAATCAAAATCAAGTTTCCGAAAGTTATAACTTTTGAATAATAAAATTTTGCTGTTTACAGAAAACTTACTTAATATTTTTAAAATAACTCTTAGGCTTATACACCGATTCACTTAAAAATCTAATCAACTTTTCTCTTTAAAAATTGCGTCAAATACCGTCAATTGGGTCAAAATCGGTTTATTAGGATTTATTATAACGAAAATTTTTGAGAACAAATTTTGATATTATTACTTCGACATATTTAGCCTATAGACAATGTAGCTCAAAAACATTTTAGAGCTCAAAAATTTTGTTGAATGCCATTTGAAGGATGAAAATAGATCATCGTTTTCAAAATATACAGCTATTTAAAAATTAAATTACTGTGATTTTCAGAAGTCAGAAGTCAAAAGTCAGAATTTTGAACCTTGAAAGAAAATGATTAGGTATAGTTTTTGTTCCTTTGAGCCTAAAAAACCTCAATTTAGCGGGAAGTTTCAAGGATAGCCTGCAGGGTCTGCTGACTTACCTATTTTTTACCATTTTTTTGACATTTTTTAACCTACCAATTTTGGAGCTAATAAAACCATTTAAAGGTAAAAATTACGTTGAATGCAATAAAAAAGATCTAAATCATCGTGTTTTAAAATATATGCATCTTCATCTATATCAAACATTATATTTTTAATAGGCTTGGGCCTAACCGGTCACTACAGAGAGCGCTTAATTTAGTTCAAAATCCAAGGATGAACTAGTTCGTTCTATTAGTTCATTAGTTCTTTTTTTGAAATAATTTATTAAGAACAATAAATAAAGAAAAAATATAGTTATGATTATTGTAAGTTTTGTTTATTGTTATTTAAAAAATATACAAAATTTTCATGTAATACTATGAAAATTTTACACGTCCATGTATGTAATATGAGATTTTTTTATTTAAATAATGAAAAATAAAATAATTTATATTAATGATTAGTCAAAAGCTAGGCTAGTTCCTAGTATAATGTGTAATTTTATTAGAATACTAAAAAATTATGAATTTTTACAATTAAAGTTGACTTTTTTGTTATGGCACATAAAATCTTTTATCGAAATAAAAACGAAAAAATAAAATGATTTATATTAATAATTAGTCATAATTAACGTGATACATAATAATAATAATCAATTATTTGTAACAATAAATGGGAATAGAAGAGAATTTTTTTAATTTCAATTAAACTTACCGTAAAATAAGACATAAATGGTATTAGTATTCTGTTTGATAATTAGCCAGCAATACTTCAGTTGACGATTGTTATGATTTCATATGATTTGATAAAATTTCAACCATGGGGATTTGAAGTTGTTTAGTATCGATATCGATTATCGAAATATCAAGTCGCGCACAGTAAAAGTAAATAACTCGTTGGTCACATAGTGCCACTGTCTTGTAAAGTGGACGCTAACTGAAATATAAAAAGAACTAAGAGCGGGATTTTCAATGAACTAGTTCGCATAGTTCACCTAAAGGAGCGCTCTTCCCACCTAGGTCGCTCGCGAACTACCCAAGACTAATTTTTAACTTCCCGCTACGTATGCAACATTTTCTGACTGTTTTCGCGATGACGTCAAATGTATGTATGTATGTATGTGTGTGTGTGTGTGTGTGTGTGTGAGAGAGAGAGAGAGAGAGTGTTTGGTTCTACGTATGTGTGTATGTAAACATTTCATAACTTTTGAACGGCTTGACCCATCGAAACGCGGTTAATGGCATTAAATTAGATTCTGTTCAACTTAGACTTCCAAAAATTTTATCCAATTCGGACTAGAATATTTTGAGAAATTTTGAAAAAATCGCAGAAAAATTGACGAAACATATTTTTTTAATATAACTTCCAGATTAATGTATCGATTGAGTATAAAATTTTATCAGCTCTTTTTCTTAAAAAACTGCGTCTAATTCATAAATTGTAGCATGATCGGTTAATCCGCTTGGAAGTTATCGTTGACGAAAAAGTTTGGAAGTGTTTTTTCGACATTAATTCGAAATTTTTTCAAATACAGTTTCAAAAATCAAAATTAAATCAAGTTTTCAAAAGTTACGGCTCTTCAAATATTAATATTTTCTTGTTTATACCAAACTTAGCATTTTTAAAATGACTTTCAGACTAATATACAGTATCTTCACGCCCATATCCCCGAAGGGGTAGGCAGAGGTACAACAAGTGCACCCACGATTAGCCGAAGATACTTGGTCCCACAAATGTGATAGGCGGCAAGCCTATCGCCAACCGGGCACTTTCCAATCCCGGGCAACTTTGTGTTTATCAGAAAACTGAAAAAACACTTTTTTTATGTGCCCGACCCGGGAATCGAACCCGGGACCTCATGTGGTCAACGCCAACGCTGGATCTATAGACCACAGAGGCGATTATCACTTTCAGACTAATATACCGATTGACTTAAAAGTCTAATCAGCTTTTCTTTCTATAAATTGCGTCAAATAAGCAAATTGCATCAAAATTGGTCGATTTATTTGGGATTTAGTAATATCGAAAATTCGAAAAAAAATTTTTTGATATTGCTTCGACATTTCTGAGTCTGTAGATTACGTAGCTATAAAAACATTTTAGAGGTCGAAAATTGCGTTGAATGCCATTCGAAAGACCAAAATCAATCATCGTTTTCAAAGCATTTCAAAAATTTTGAAATTACTGTCATTTACAACGACTTCTATGTACAAACGAATATTTGTAACAAATTTAAGATTTTTGAACTCTAAAAAATTTGTGATATGCAGATAAGATATAGATAAAAATCTAGCGGAAAGTTTCAGGGATGACCTGCCGGGTCAACCGTTTCACATATATTTTGAACTCTTCGAACTCAAAAATCTATGCTGAAGTTTTTTCATTTTTGTTTTTATGTTTTTTTATTTAGCGGGATGTTTCAGGGATGGCCTGCTGGGTCAACCGTTTTACGGATTTTTTTCGAAAGTATAGTTATAGCCTATGTTACTCGGGAATGATTTTAATATCTTTCTAATGGAGAAAGATCGGTTTAGTAGTTTTTGAGTTTAGATGATACAATATATAAAAATATAGAATACAAATCTTTCCTCTTTATAACATTAGCGTAGGTTTCAAGCAAAATAGTGCAAGAAGATACTTTTTTCTAGTGCCGAATGTTCGGCATTTAAACCGAATTTCGGCCGAATGTCGAAGTTCGGTTCAAGCTGCCGAAATTCGGTTAAACCGAATGTAAAACGAACTTCGGCGCATCCCTAATATATATATATATATATATATATATATATATATATACATATATATACATATGTATATATATATATATATATATATATATATATATATATATATATATATATATATACATATACATATACATATACATATACATATACATATACATATACAATATACATATACAAATACATATACATATACATATACATATACATATACATATACATATACATATACATATACATATACATATACATATTATATATTGTTTTATTATTATAGCTGTTGCCCGCGACTTCGTCCGCGCGGACTTTCTTTAGGTGTCGTGATAATATGTAGCCTATATGTTGACCCGACCTGTATTATTATTGCAAAATTTGAAATAAATCCATGCAGTACTTTTTAACTTTACCCCGGACATACATACAGACAAACAGAAAAAAATTCTAAAAACTATATTTTTGGCTTCTATGTCGATTGCAGATCACGACCCAAGTATTCTTTTCAAAAAATATTCAATGTACAGTTTTGATTTTCCTACGATTTTATTATATTATGTATATTATATTACTATAAATGCGAAAGTTTGGATGTTTGGATGGATGGATGTCTGGATGGATGTCTGGATGGATGGATGTTTGTTACTCAATCACGCAAAAAATACTGAACGGATTTGAATGAAATGTCGGACACCGATAGCTGATGACCTGGAATAGGACATAGGCTACTTTTGGGGTTCAAAGGATCTACGCGTGGTACCTTTAACGATAATTACGCAAACGATGGAATAAGAAATTTGGCACTGTTAAAGTTTACATTGCAGAGGACTGCAGAAACCTAAAACTTTTAAATAAAATGCTTTGGGAATATATTGAACTAGCTATGCCCGCGACTTCGCTCGCGTGGAAAATATTCTAAAATAAAAACCCGCATAGTTCCCGTTCCCGTGGGATTTCCGGGATAAGAACTATCCTATGTCCTTTCTTGGGTCTCAAACTATATTTGCGCCAAATTTTATCTAAATCGGTTCAGCGGTTTAGCCGTGAAAGCGTAATAGACAGACAGACAGAGTTACTTTCGCATTTATAATATTAGTATGGATTATTAATTCGTGTGTCGTTAGTAACTCAAAAAATGTTGACTCGTCAAAAGTGCATGTAAAGCATGAAGTATTAGGTATAGGTGGAGCTAGCACTCATATTAATCACTTGAAACACATATTTACGTTATATCTCTGCTGTGAGGTCTCTCCGTCTCTTTTTATACAGCTAGCTAGCAGCTAGTTGTTAGAAAGAGGTGGTAAGACCTCAGAAGATAAAATAAATAAATAAATACATATCACTGGACAAATTACACTAATTGATCTGACCCCAAAGTAAGCAAATTATGCTTGTGTTATGGGTCAACGATACTAATACATAGAAATACATATATAAATACTCTAATATATTTAATAAACACCCAAACCCAGAAATACAAACATCTGTGCTCATCACACAAATGCCTGTCCCTGCCGGGAATCGAACCCGGACCCCATTGATTGCGTAGTCAGGGTCACTAACCACTCGACCAACGGGGCGGTCGAATCGAGAAGATGACAGCAGTATTTAAAATTGTATTTCAAGTAAGTGTATAAGAAGTGCTGCCTCCAGATATAATACAACTTCATGATATAAACCATATAAACACATGCATATTATTTTCTTTTCTGTTAAAGTCAGTTGTCAAACTCAAAAGAGACTTTATTGTTTGGTCTATGGCCGAATTTTAGGCCAAGGAACTTATATATGATAACTGGAATTGTTACGAAACAATATTTGAAAAATAAAAATGTACTTTATTTCGTTACTCATAAAGTTGACATTTGTTTCTTACTTAACGGAGGGGAAAAACGTTCTGAGCAAGACAACGACTTGAGTGGATGTTGTCCCTTTCTTACAATTGCCAGTGTTAAAATAAAACTGCTGATGGTAGATTTTTATATATTCGGTAATCGTTAAATCCCTTTTATTCATACACGTCGATAAATACATTAGCATAAAATGTATTGTAATTAACATAGTGAGTTCTAAAATGTGCTTATTTTAATTATTACGTAATTACTTATGCAATGCAAAAACTGTTTCTCAAATTAGTAGAATTACTTAGTAGTAATTTGCAAACTACGCATGGCCACACTTATATATGGTGATTGGCGCTTTATTTAGTAGAAAGAGACACACTCCACTCATGTCGTGGTACTCTTCGGAACGATTTTGAAACGGGTATAAGCATTCCGGGTAGAATGTAACTTCCTTGTTTTAGGCACAGACGATGGCTAATATTGAATCATTAGGTCAAAATTTTAAGATAGTACATAATTTTTAAAAATATCGTTACCAATATCGAGTAGTGAATACCTTTTTTTCTGTTGTAGTCTTCCAGGTAATTTGTACATTGATTTATATACAAGTTTATACACATGAGTAGTTCGTGTAAATCCGCACGTGTAGCCAGATATAGATTATTTGCGGGCAGGGTCATGTTGACACGTGTCGCGCACCTACAGTCTTTATACTATATTTAGTCCTCGACTCGAATGGGATGTCATAAGTCCTAGCTACAAAATGAAATAGTAAGTTTGGATCATGAGGTCCTAGATTTGAATTCCACGTCGAACAAAATTGTTTCTCAAAAATCGAAAGTTCTCGGTCCAGATTATCGCAAGATACGTGATCAGGTCGGGATTTACACTTAATGTCATCCTGGAGCACCGTTAAAATGCCGCCCGCGTAGATTACTGTGTATGTAAATACTTACGTAGATATTTAAATAGTGTTTTTGGAACAAAGTTCCTTATCGCGCGTTGTGAAAGGGGGCAAGGCGGAAAAAATTCTTACGACAAGTTATCACGACACTTTTTGCTATAGCAAAATATTGTAAGCTGTGCGGCGTGCACATGTTTCTCTGTTTCTCTCTCTCTCTCTCTCTCTCTCTCTCTCTTATAGAAAGCAAGCCAGATTTACATTTCATTACAATTTAAAATTTTATTACAATTCCTTCACTAATTAATCGAAAGGAACTTCGTTCCATCCGGGTGTCCCTTGACACCTCACAAGTTTTTTTTTTTCATAAAACAGCTGATGACTCGCCTGGGGCCCGATTCACGTAACAAATGTCAAACAAGTTGAAAATTTTAGGGCTCTTACACATTTTTTGCACATTAACTGCGTCGTAGCACGACACGACATTGTATCGTGTTTTAAGACCCTTAATCGCTTCTACTCGATTAACGTTTTGTTAAGTGAATCGGGGCGCTGATGGTAAGTGTACACCACCGTGCGTGAACACCTGCGTTAGTTTTTAATCTTTATAAATAAAAATGAATCGCCAAGATGTTTGTACGCATATAACTACGGCAGAAATTCACTAAATCGGATAATTATTTTTTAGTTGTAGTTGAGACATAAGTGGTTTTCTTAAAAAACTAAAAAATCGTAAGGATAAGTTTTCAAAACCTCGAAATAAATGAGAAATAAGAAAACAGTAGAGAATTTTCAATATTATAAACACGAAATTCTGTCTAACTGTCTCTTACGATTCACCCGCTGATGAAATTTAGCTAGCATATAGATATAATAGACTCGAGGTCTAACATAGGCTACTTTTTATTTAAAAGACGACCCCTGAAAAGCTCAAATAGGGGTTTAAAAATAATCTATACATATAATAAAATCGTAGGAAAGTCAAAGCTGTACATTGAATATTTTTTTTAAAGAATATTTGGGGCGTGATCTATAATCGATATCGAAGCCAAAAATATAGTTTTTAGAATTTTTGTCTGTTTGTCTGTTTATCTGTTTGTCTATATGTATGTCCGGGATAAACTCAAAAAGTACTGCATGGATTTACTTCAAATTTTGCATGAATATTACTAACACGTCGGGTCAACATATAGGCTACATATTATCACGCTATCACTTACAGGGGAGGTGCGCACGGACGAAGTCGCAGGCAACAGCTAGTATATATATGAAATGGAGAAAACTGTCGCTGTAAAACACTCGCGGGCGAATCTGCGCGTGGATTAAGAACGAAAAATTAACTTTAAAAATCATTTTCGATAATGCGATTTTTTTCTCAACCTCCAAAATTGCCACACCTAAATATTTGCCACCCTGGGCATTATCCCGTATAGGGTAAATCCAAGGCTGTAAGTGACAGTCGTTATTTCTACTCTCTACTACCCATTTCACTAGCTGATAAACCAGTGAATCGGTTATTAACAATACCAATTCACTGGTTTATCTATATATTTTCACTAGGTGGTAGAGTTCTGCATTGTCTCGCCCGGGTCTGGTACCACCGCCTTACCTATTCCTGCCGCAATAGCGTCAGTGCTTGTCGCTGTCGTGTTCCGGTTTGGAGGGTAAGGTAGCCGGTAAACTTATGCATGTGGCATTAGACCTCGCCACAAGATAGCAACGCACCATTAACATCTTTGGTGTCTATAGGCGATGGTTGACTCTTTCCATCAGGAGACCCATCTGCTTGTTTGCTATCGTATGACATAAAAAAAAAAAAAAAATATAAATAGACCATAGATAATAAAAAATAGAACATCTATGTACGTTCTATGCTCTATGGCTACACTGGCAGGCAGCCGGGTGCCATAGTAATTATAGAACAGAACGGTTAATTTAAACCTAAAATTCTATTAAATTGAGTCGAAACTATGGTCAAGTAAATTGAACACAAAATGCGAGAACGTATTGTCTGAGAATTGTGGCGATGGCTGTAAGATGAATAAACCAGAAATAGAGCGATTTACTGGGTATTTGAGATGTAATTCAGAAATGCTGCATTTTGAAGAAGCTTCTGGTATTATAAGAACAATAAAGGATAGAACAATTTGTTACCTTTGTTGAATTAACTAGTTCAAAAGCAAGTTCCAGAATTCTTATTTAACGGTTGTATTTTATATCTAACTTTAACATCAATACATTAACCATGCAGGCTATCCCTGAAACTTTCTGGTAATTACGGTGTTTTAAGACCAAAGGAGCAAAAACCATCCATAAGCTTAGACTTTTATATTCTAAGAGTTCGAAAGTTGTGAAAGTGTTAAAAATAGCAGTATCTTAATTTTTGAACAGTTGCAGAACAACAAAATTCTGATCTATCGAATGGCATTTAACGCTATTTTTGAGAACTGATACGTTTTTTTGATATCTGATACTTTTTTCTGGTTGCAAAAAACGGCGAATTTTTTTTTTAAAGTAGCCTTTTTTAATTTTCGCCGTAATAAATCCCGAAATAAAGCTGTTTCGATTCTATTTTCAGTATTTGGCGCAGTTTTTAAGTAGAAGATCTGAGATAGATTTTATTTTATTATTAACTTATTTTAAAAATATAAAGTAAGTTTTTTGTAAAAAATTTAATTTCAATTTGTCAAAATTAAAATAATTGAGCTTTATTGTGTACGAGTAAGGTGTGATATAGATTACTTACGTTAAAACCTGTTTTATATGGTCGAAATGTTACCGAAATTTCACGAACTATGTAAACTAGAATCAAATAACTATTGCCGTTGTTTCGTAGCTCTTCATTAATTTCTTACATGTGCTAATTTATTTCTTTTAAAGATAGTTTGAGATTGAAAACTTCTATAGGACTAGTTAACCCGCGCAGCTTCGTCCGCGAATATAGTAACATGTCGTCGATATATTTCGCACAAGCTTTTCTCCCCTGCTTAAGCCCTGCTTTAGGGTTGATTTAAAAAAAATAGCCTACAATGTTTATTAATTATTAACACTTGTACTGTTTAACAATAAGATATCTATATTTCATCTCCAACCGGTTTCGCTTACACAAGCATCATCAGGGTCTTTACAGTTTTCAACTAAATCCAAATTTCGAATGACGAATGACTTTATTATATATATATATATATATATATATATATATATATATATATATATATATATATATATATATATATATATATATATATATATGTATATATATATATATATATATATATATATATATATATATATATATATATATATCATTAAAATTAAAATCGGTTCAGTGGTTTAGCCGTAAAAGCTTAACAGATGAAAAGACAGACAGCTTTTCGCATTTATATTATACCCGTAGATTTTAACTAGCAGCAATAACTCGTTAAATGAGGTGCAATAGGTCTATATTGCCAATCTCAGGGCCTATTCCCCTGACCTTTTCGACTGCTGCAGCCTTGTTTAATATTCGCTGTAATATCTGGGTCACGTTTAATATTGAGAAAGCGAAACGTGCGTCGACTGTTTGATCTCTTGAGACAAATAAAGTTTGTATTTAGATTGGATTTGAAGATAGATATTTTAATAAACATGTTAATAAACAAACGAAATTAAAGTGGTCTTGTGGCGCCAGATAGAATAACAAGCGACTGAAGCAAGCACAATGCGAGTCGATTGTTCGAGAAGCTTGGCCACATAACAGAGTGCTAAGAGTGAGTTTTTCTTTTCGCATTCGATCGTGAGCGCTTTTCGAGTTTACTAGGAATTTGTATGTGATTTGTACAGCGCCACCTAGTGGTAAACTGGTTTCTCACGTTTACCACTAGGTGGCGCTGTACAAATCACATACAAATTCCTAGTAAACTCCAAACGCGCTCACGATCGAATGCGAAAAGAAAAACTCACACTTGGCACTCAGTTTTACTCTTTGCGAAGAGCTTGACTGCCAATATTGATGTAACATTCAAGAAATCTAACCATGGAAATATTACTACAATTAATCCGAGAATGTAACGAAATCTCACGAAATCTAAGGGAATGGGTAGTGGTGCGGCCGTATTCATTATCATCATTTGTAGTTTTCGAGCTGCTTTTATATACAACTTTGTTAATTTTTGTTACATACAAAATTTCTGGAATCTGGATACATTAAATATTTTTGTTAATTTTGTTACTTTGTCATAAACTGTGTTTTTATTTTTTTGTGCCCTATTATTGATACTACAAAAAATATACATACAGACTTATGTATACTAGTGGTCGAAATCAGACCATAGACTACACAATAAAGTGTCTTCTAAGTTTAACCCATGAAGCTGTATTATATCTGGAGGCAGCACTTTAAATAAACAACTTTAAATACTGCAGTCATCTTCTGAGGTTCTATCCTCTCTTTCTAACACAGCTGTATAAAAAGAGACGGGGAGACCTCAGATACAGAGATATAACGTAAATATTTGTTTCAATTGATCAATACGAGTGCTAGCTCCACCTATACTTGATACTTCATGCTTGAAACCAAATTTCAAATACTGCTGTCATCTTCTGAGGTCTAACCCTCTCTTTCTAACACAGCTGTATAAATTGAGATGAGGAGACCTCATAGACAGACCTCATAAATATTTGTCTCAATTGGTTAATACGTGTGCTATCTCTACCTATACCTAATACTTCATGGTTTAACCTCAAGTTTAACAGACTAGCCAAAAACATAATAATATACATGTGTGTACACGTCAATGGCCAATTGTCAAATGAATGTAGTGTGTAATAATTACGTTTATTAATTTAACTAGCTAACCCGCGCAGCTTCGCCCTCGAGTAGATTAACATGTCGTCGATATAGTTTTTCATACAAATTTCATCCCCTGTTTCAGCCCCTTAGGCGTTTATTTTTGAAAAAAAAATTGCCTATGTTTGACCCCGGATCTTCAACTATTTTCATGCCAAATTGCATGAAGATCGGTCCAACGGTTCAACCGTGAAAGCGTAACAGACAGACAGACTTCCACATTTATAATATTAGTATAATTATTTTATAATATTTATAATATTGTACGGATGTATTTCTAACGCATATTATCTAAAATTTTAGGTATCTGCACTCCTCCGCAGTGTAAACTTTGCTAAAATGCTTACTCCACTGTGCACGTAACTATCTTAAAAAGGGGTAAAAAGTGTTTGCTTCATATATTAATATATAGATTTGGTTCAATTATGTTGGTATTTTTTAATATATTCATTACAGAAACCATTATTTGTCTATATGGGTTATCTAAATCAAGCAGTAGTAACAAGAATCTACAACAGCAACAGTAGGCACAGAAACAATCCACAGTCAAGGCAATAATTTAAACGTTATTTACGAGTAAGTTATAATTCAGAGATGGCAATTTATGTCGCAGTATGAAAAAAACTCAATCTATACATAAAATAAAATTGTAGGAAAGTCAAAACTGTACATTGAATAATTTGTTAAAAAATACTTGGGGCGTGATCTACAATCGATATCAAAGCCAAAAATATAGTTTTCAGAATTTTTGTCTGTTTGTCTGTATGTCTGTATGTCTGTATGTCTGTATGTCTGTATGTCTGTATGTCTGTATGTCTGTATGTCTGTATGTCTGTATGTCTGTATGTCTGTTTGTCTGTTTGTCTGTTTGTCTGTTTGTCTGTTTGTCTGTTTGTCTGTTTGTCTGTTTGTCTGTTTGTCTGTTTGTCTGTTTGTCTGTTTGTCTGTTTGTCTGTTTGTCTGTTTGTCTGTTTGTCTGTTTGTCTGTTTGTCTGTTTGTCTGTTTGTCTGTTTGTCTGTTTGTCTGTTTGTCTGTTTGTCTGTTTGTCTGTTTGTCTGTTTGTCTGTTTGTCTGTTTGTCTGTTTGTCTGTTTGTCTGTTTGTCTGTTTGTCTGTTTGTCTGTTTGTCTGTTTGTCTGTTTGTCTGTTTGTCTGTTTGTCTGTTTGTCTGTTTGTCTGTTTGTCTGTTTGTCTGTTTGTCTGTTTGTCTGTTTGTCTGTTTGTCTGTTTGTCTGTTTGTCTGTTTGTCTGTTTGTCTGTTTGTCTGTTTGTCTGTTTGTCTGTTTGTCTGTTTGTCTGTTTGTCTGTTTGTCTGTTTGTCTGTTTGTCTGTTTGTCTGTTTGTCTGTTTGTCTGTTTGTCTGTTTGTCTGTTTGTCTGTTTGTCTGTTTGTCTGTTTGTCTGTTTGTCTGTTTGTCTGTTTGTCTGTTTGTCTGTTTGTCTGTTTGTCTGTTTGTCTGTTTGTCTGTTTGTCTGTTTGTCTGTTTGTCTGTTTGTCTGTTTGTCTGTTTGTCTGTTTGTCTGTTTGTCTGTTTGTCTGTTTGTCTGTTTGTCTGTTTGTCTGTTTATCTGTATGTATGTCCGGGGTAAACTCAAAAAGTACTGCATGGATTTACTTCAAACTTTGCATGAATATTACTAATAGGTCAGCTGAACATAAAGGCTGCATATTATCACGCTATCACCTACGGGGGTGAGGCTGTGCGGAGTAAACGAAGTCCGCGCGTCGAAGTCGCTGGCAACAGCTAGTATTACATAAAAACAAACGAAATTTATAAAATAATATTTCAAAGTTTTCTTTCTTTTGTTTTATTTTTCAAAATTATTTTGATCTCAAATAAATCATGTCATTTTGTGAAATGACGTGGTCTTAAAAACAATGCACTTAAAAATACCTACGACCGAATCAAATACCAGCATAAGGTAAGGAAGGCCGAAATTAGCACTAGCACGAAAAAGTACCTATCAAAGAACTTTGTAAACAAAAATGTCTGATAATTTTACTAGACGCCAGTAAGAACGGATAGTCGTATTGCAATTTATATAATATGTCTTATTAGTCGAAGACTAGACAGTATGGCGGCAGAAGACAGTAATAACAGTACCCTTGGCGTCTCGCGTTTTAATGTTCGATACTTCTAATTCGTTGAGGTGAAATATATTTTAGGGACGATGTGGAAACGAAAAAGAAACAAATATAAGAGTATCGAATTTATATTGTAGGTATTATCTGCAGAGAGCAACCCGCTGCATTAAAAAAGTTTTTGGTGCGCGGCAGAATTCCACGCGATCGTCTAATTTTTCCGGGATAAAAAGGAGCCTATATGCTATTCCAAGTCATCATCTACCTATGTTCCGAATTTCGTTCAAATCTGTTCAGTAGTTTTTGCGTGATTGAGTAACAAACATTTATCCATCCAAAAATCCAAACTTTCGCTTTTATAACATTAATAATCTATACATATAATAAAATCGTAGAAATATGAAAACTGTACATTACATATTTTTTTAAAAGAATACTTGGGGCGTGATCTACAATCGATATCGAAGCTAAAAAATATAGTTTTTAGAATTTTTGTCTGTCTGTATGTATGTCCGGGATAAACTCAAAAAGTACTGTATGGATTTACTTCAAATTTTGCATGAATATTACTAACAGGTCGGGTTAACATATAGGCTACATATTATCACGCTATCAACTACAGGGGAGGAGCAGTGCGGAGTAAACGACAGACGTGCGGACGAAGTCGCAGGCAACTGCTAGTATAGATTAGAAGCACTTGTAGTGTTTTACTTAGTTTTTATTTACTAAGACCAATCAGTTTCATATTTTAACGCTTCTCGCATCATCATGGCAACAAATCAATATTGTTTACTACAGTTGACAATATTGATATCCTACCCTGATGCGTCAAAAGTTAAAACGCGAAACCGGTGGGTAATAAAAACCAAATAAAACAGCACAAGAGTTTTTAATACAATTAAATTCAAGTTAACGTGGAGTTTTACAAGTGCCGGCAATAATAATAATAATAAAGTTTATTCGGAACAAAAATCGTTACACATACAAACAGTTTTAGCGCTCTCAACTGCTAAAGTTAAAAACTGTAGCGCAGTGAGAGTGCCCCCTCTTTAAGTTAGGTAAAACAATGTTCCTTATAATTAAAAAATTTATAAGAAATTTATCCATACACAATTTATCATACACAAACAATATGTTCTTAATTAAAAGAAAAGTGTATGAACTTTTGAATTTAAGGTGCTGATTTTGATTTATGCGTGAATGTGTATGAGTGTGTGTGCATGCGTGTGTGCGTGTGCGTGTGCGTGTGTGTGTGCGTGTGTGTGTGTGTGTGTGTGTGAGTGTGTATGATGATTATGACGATGGCACAGGTTATCTCACGTATTTTAATAAACGTTCCGACTGTTCATATGAAAGCCGTACTAGCCAGTCAAACAATTTACGCTTACATAGTTTTATTGGAAGGTGATAAATTTCCAATTCCTTATTTGCTAGGTTGTAGAGCTTTGTGCTAAGATGCTGATAGTGACGGCTTGCAGCTGCCGTTCTGCGACTCATAGTTGGACATGCTATATCTGCTCTTCGCTTGTTATAAATCTCTGGATCGAAAACCAATTCTGAATGTTTCCGGAGTATTGTTTGCATTACAAATAGTCTTCTTACAGAAAGAACATTACAGAGAGAGTAAAGGCTATCTGTGGGGAACCGAAAGGGTTTAAATGTCATTACTTTTAAAACGGCTCTTTGAGCAACCTCAACAGTAGCCATATGAGTTTGTGCTGCGGCACCCCAAACTGTAATACAGTATGAAATAACCGACTGTACTAGAGAAAAATAGACAATCTTTAACAAGGTAATATCAGCAATGCATCGCAATCTTTTGAAGATGTAAATTAATTTCCTTATTTTGGGGGTCAGGGATGTTATATGTTCTTTCCAAGATAATGAAGTATCTAGCCAGACACCAAGATACCTAACAGTTGAAGCTCAAGTTCTGGGCAATCACAGTGTTTATATGGTAAGTTACAGGAATGAGCACGGATAATAAATGAATCTGGTGGTAAAGCCCTCTTAGTAAGGAAAAAGGTAAGGTATTTACTTTTAGATATATTTAAGGTTAATAAGTTTTCACATAGCCAATGAGTTACAGATTTCATTGCTAATTCTGCATACGTGCGAACTTCGTCCCAATTTTTACCTGAAATAAGCATTGCGGTATCATCTGCATAAGTGTAAAATTTACAATTACTTAATGAAAGATTACATAATTCATTTATATACACAAGAAAAAGTGTAGGGCCAAGCACACTACCCTGAGGAACTCCATAGTCAATGTGTTCTTCACCACTCATAAGGTCTCCAATCAGAACAGCTTGTCTGCGCTGCGAGAGATAGCTTTCAAACATTTGGAGAGATAAACCGCGTATTCCGACATTCTCAAGCTTCTTTAGTAGTATAGGAATGGAGACAGTGTCAAAGGCCTTGGAAAGGTCTAGAAAAATTCCCATAGCCTTCCGTCCCTCATCTAAGTGATTGATTACATCTGAGGTCAAATTCAATACGGCATCTTCCGTTGATTTTTGTTTCCTAAAACCATATTGATTTTCTGATAAAATGTTGTATTTGTTTAGAAAGTTAACAAGTCTTTTATTAAGTAGTTTTTCTAAAACTTTCGATAGAACGCTGAGAACTGAAATAGGCCTATAGTTATTGACACTAGCTTCATTCCCACTCTTAAAAATCGGATGAACAAGTGCTTTCTTAAAAACAGCAGGAAACACGCCAGTAGAAATACACTGATTGAACAGTGTATGCAGAATATTCGGTGTTCAATTTTTCAGAAAGAGTATTAGTTCAAATATATAGGGTCTAGGACCTAAGTTATGAAAGAACCTTGTTTTGCTTTTTATCTCACATAAGAAAAGCTTTTTATGTTAGATAAAAAGCATTTCTATATAACTTTCCTATACTTCGTCTCTATCAGTCAATCGATTGATTTGACGATCAAACGCTATCTCTCTCTCACACTCTCTGTCTTTTTGGTTAACCACATTCATAGTCTTTTGGCAGTGCAAATTCGCTGGAAGACCTGGAAGATGTGCTTGAATGGACGTTGGCATATACTGACGGATCAAAAATTGATGGAAAGGTGGGTATTTCTGTCTCTCTTTGGAGAGGTGGAAGGGAAATTAAGTACTCCACGTTCAGACTCGCTGATTACTGCAGTGTCTTCCAGGCGGAACTTGCAGCAATCCTCCGAGCTACCGAAATGGTCAAAGGAATGGAAAGGGCTTGTATCCTCAGTGACTCCAAATCAGCCCTTGAAAGCATTTGCCAATCGACTCCCGAGAACCCAATTGCAGCGGAAATCCAGAACAGACTACGAGACCTGGCTGGTCCTGGAAAAGTAATTAGGCTGTTCTGGATCAAGGCTCACGTGGGTATTCCGGGCAACGAGCGGGCAGATGAGTTGGCTAAAAAAGCGGCACTGAGAGACAAAAGGACACCGATCTACGACAAGTTCCCCATTTCCTTTGGGAAAGCTATACTGAGGGAAAGGACGCTCGAACTTTGGCAGGCTAGATATCTGGAGGCGGAGGGAGGCGCTGTCACTAGGACGTTCTACCACGACGTGAAACAGGCATACAGGATCCTGGCTGGCTTTGCTATGGATAACCTGAACAGCCTCATATTCACCGGACACGGAGGGACAAAACAATACTTACATCGCTTCAATCTGGCAGATTCACCCGTGTGCGTGTGCAGCTCGCAAGAGATTGAGACTGTGGCTCACGTCATCTTAGAATGTCCTAGGTATGCCAAAGAACGATTCGAAATAGAGCAGCAGATAGGAGCCCCCCTGACAGACCTGCGGGAATTGATAGCCAATAAGAACACAAGATCAACGTTTCTGGAATATGCGAGAGCGGTGGTCCGAAAGGCTGCAAGAGCAAACGGATCCACAGTGGTATAAATTAATTAATTATTAGCGATAAATTATAATGTAAAATAACTAACAAGATATGTAAGGAGATATATATTATATTATGCTATATTTAAGTATATCTATTTAAAAAAAAAAAAAAACATGTGCATGAATTATCATAAGAATCAATTAGAAGGATTTTAAAATTGCTGCATAAGCAACAGCAGCAGTAGATAATGATTAAAAAAAAAAAAACACATTCATAGTGTACTTATCTCAATCTCTTACAAATTAACCAAAATACAAACTTTCACTTTGTAGCCTTAAACTGAAATGAAAAACATGCAATAAATAATATATATTTGCAAGAATATGAGTGTTTTTTTTTATATCATAAGATAGCAAACAAGCAGATGGGTCTCCTGATGGAAAGAGTCAACCATCGCCTATAGACACCAAAGATGTTAATGGTGCGTTGCTATCTTGTGGCGAGGTCTAATGCCACATGCATAAGTTTACCGGCTACCTTACCCTCCAAACCGGAACACGACAGCGACAAGCATTGACGTTATTGCGGCAGGAATAGGTAAGGCGGTGGTACCAGACCCGGGCGAGACAATGCAGAACTCTACCACCTAGTAGCCACAATGTTAGTGACTCGATAGCCAATCGGTCGCCTTTTACGACCTGCCTGGTAGAACGGCAGTTGGCCTATTCTTCAAAGGAGGCCGGGACCAACACGGCGTAACAAGAGATTAAAAAGGGTGTGACAAGAGATTAAAAATTAAAAAGTTATTAAAAAGTTACCAACATATTCTAACATACTATTATGTGGGACCTAGCTAGATAGATTGCTCCATATTTATTAAACTCACTATGTATGTAGATAAGAAATTACTGATTTTGCCCCGATTTTCGAAAATCGAGATTTCACCAGATCTGCACGTTTTGAGGTCCTAGGAACATTTTCTGACTATTTTCGCGAAGACGAGTATGTATATATGTGTGTATGTGTAGAGGGAACGAGCAAGAGGTGCACCTAATGTTAAGCGATCACCGCCGCCCATGGACATCTGCAATACGTATATTGCGAATTCGCATCATGTCATTGATATGCAGAAAAAACAGAGTCGGTGATAGCACGCAGCCTTGGGGAATACCAGCATTGATAGACTTAAGGTCGGAGCACGCACCGTCGACAATGACCTTGATGCTCTGGTCAGCCAAAAAACTGGTGTTCCACTTGCATAATTTCTCGGGAAGCCCATAGGAAGGCAGCTTCACGAGAAGCGCTTTGTGCCATATCCGATCAAAGGCCTTCGCTATGTCCAAACTAACTGCCAACGCCCCCACCTTGGACTCAACTGCTTCCACCCACCGATGAGTTAGGTATACTAGAAGGTCACCAGCTAAACGGCCGCGACGGAAACAGCTGGTGCTCTTCTAAATACTTAAATTCCTTGAAAGCAATCCTGGCGACGCCAGTGAAAGTCATAACTGCTAACTAGATAGTAGAATTCTGCAGTATTTTGACCAAGGTACCGTTTGCTTACCTACCTATTCCTGACGCATAGAATAGCATCTGTGCTTTTTTATATCATAAGATAGCAGATGTGTCTCCTGATGGAAAGAGTCAACCATCGCCTATTCACACCAAAGATGTTGCTATCTTGCGGCGAGATCTAATGCCACATACATAAGTTTACCAGCTATATTACACTCTAAACCGGAACACGACAGCGACAAGCACTGACGCTATTGCGGCAGGAATAGGTAAGGCGTTGATTGAAGACCCGGGCGGGACAATGCAGAACTCTACCACCTAGTAGCCACGATGGTAGTGACTCGCGTAGCCAACCGGTAGCCTTTTACGATCTGCCTGGCAGAACGGCAATTGGTCTTTTCTTCAAAGGAGCCCGGATCCATACGGGGGGGCTTGTCGGTGTCGTGTCTAGTCAACCACTAATATCTTTGGTGCCTAAAGCAGACGGTCATTGTTTTTTATCACGAAAGTCATCAGCTTATTAATTTTAGCAAAATAAACGGTATCTCACGTAAAAGCCGTTTCTGGTGTTTATCAAATACACGCCCAATTGATTTTCAACTGTAAATGCAAGTAAAAAAATATTCCAACGCAAACACGATATATCAGTACAAATAACATCTGCGGAAGCTTTAGTACGAGTACAAGCTTTTATTGAATTTTCTTTATTACTTTCAGCTGTGTGAGTTCCCATTTGCAGAGTCTGCTTGCTACCATTAAAAACAGCCTATTATATATATCATACTAGCTGTGCCCGCGACTTAGTTCGCGTGGAAATATTTCTAAAATAAAAATCCACATAGTTCCCGTTCCCGTGGGATTTCTGGGATAAGAACTATCTTATGTCCTTTCTTGGGTCTCAAACTATATTTGTGGGCCGCAAAACCAACTCATAAAAAAATGATAGGTAGATAGAGTCGTAATCGTTTATTTAATAATAATCAATAGGTACTAAAATAATTATATTCTTTTCCCAGAACTTTGATGTTATTTATAATTTACTAAATTACGTATTTTGGGCGTAATCCTATCAGCGAAAACAATTTTTAAAACTGCATTCAAGTGTGTGTTAGTCAATCTTAAAATCATGACTTGTTTCCTTCTCATTAGGGAAAATAATTGCTCACACTTGTAGGTGCTTCCAAGCATTGATATTATTTTGCATGCAAATTGCCGCATCTTTTGGTATTGGATTCAAAATTTGGATCGGGCCGCAGGCAAATGAGTGGAGGGTCGCATGCGCCCCGCGGGCCGCATGTTTGACATGGGTGGCCTAGACTATAACAAAACTGGTAAAAATAAGAAAAAAAAATTTAGGACACTTGGTTCAGAAATTATAGGAATAGTTTTTTGTGCCTGTAATCGTCTACTTGAATAAAACATTTTTTGATTTTGATTTGATTTTTAAATGAGGCCTTCTAGCAAATAAGCAATAATATTTTTAAGGAGAAAGTTTTGTACGATTTTGAAATCTTTATTACATGCGAAATTTTTTTTAAATACTTGACAAGGGTAGAATTATTTTAAGATATGAAGTGACGAAGTTCACCGACAAAAGATTTTTGGTTACAACTCAATTAAACCTTATTTTTTATTACATACTGACCATATATAAATAAGTGCTGATTTTCAGCATTTTCAATAATATTTCTTTTCTTTCTGAAACAAGTGAGCTAGATTTTCCTTATTATTATTACCAGAATTGGTCTATACCAATCTATCCTAGGCTATCGTCTATTGCCCGCTTAAAGTTGAGTTTTGGGAAACCTGTATTTATGGTTATTATTTTAGAGTTGAAAACATTAACAGGACCTTTTGGATGCTGCCGATTTTTTAAAGAGAGATAAAACTAATTTATTCAAAATTTTAAGACATATTGTTTTTCAATCTAAAAAAACCAACATAAGGACAGTTCTTTTAGAACGTTATGGTATACTTTTAAATGAATATGTAACATATATATAATGAGTAAGCTCATTCAATATTTTATATTAAAACACTTTTTAAACGTTGTAAGTTGTAATTGCCCTAAACCGGTTGGATAATATATGTAGTGATTTATTGTGAAACAGTACAAGTGTTTAAATATAAAATATAAAATATAAAATATAAAATATAAAATATAAAATATAAAATATAAAATATAAAATATAAAATATAAAATATAAAATATAAAATATAAAATATAAAATATAAAATATAAAATATAAAATATAAAATATAAAATATAAAATATAAAATATAAAATATAAAATATAAAATATAAAATATAAAATATAAAATATAAAATATAAAATATAAAATATAAAATATAAAATATAAAATATAAAATATAAAATATAAAATATAAAATATAAAATATAAAATATAAAATATAAAATATAAAATATAAAATATAAAATATAAAATATAAAATATAAAATATAAAATATAAAATATAAAATATAAAATATAAAATATAAAATATAAAATATAAAATATAAAATATAAAATATAAAATATAAAATATAAAATATAAAATATAAAATATAAAATATAAAATATAAAATATAAAATATAAAATATAAAATATAAAATATAAAATATAAAATATAAAATATAAAATATAAAATATAAAATATAAAATATAAAATATAAAATATAAAATATAGTTTCACCAAGTGCCGACGACAAAGAGTGTAGAATATAGGTAATAGTAAGCTTTTGTCTTCTACATAATCTGAGATTTTATAATTTACTTATTCAAACTTCCGGTTTCAATACGTGATATTTTAAATTTGCTTACTAGTAAATCTTTTATAGCTTCGGGAAATCCACTGTAAAACCATGAACGTTGTCCGATAAATGCTTTATTTATTCCATAAAGTCAATATGTATTCATAACGCGATATTTTTGCGTGAAATTACAATTTTTCTTGAAAAAGCAGATATTTTTACAATTTCAAATATATTCAGAAAATCCCTTATGGTGAAATGGTGAAAATAGCAATTTGGCTTTAGAGCTTTCTTTTTTGCAATTTAAATACAATGTTTTTAGTAGACTTTTTCCTGATAAGAATCTTATATGATATGACATAAGTAGCTATTACCCGCGGCCTCGCTCGCGCATATTTACTTTAAAATTTATTTAACCTTTCTTTATAAGCTACTTCCGTTATTTCTGAAAAACGCTTAAACACGTTTTTTTTTGTATTCAATTCATATGAAATTTCATGCAAATATGTCCAGGGAATAAAAAGTTTCATACAAAATTTTATCCCTATTTCACCCACTTCGGGATTAAATTTTGAAATATCCTTCTTTAATGGATGCCTACATCATAAGAAAAATACGTGTGCGAAATTTCAAGTTTCTAGCCCAAAGGGTTTGGCCTGTGCGTTGATACATCAGTCAGTCACTGTTGCCTTTTATATGAGGAGCAGGCGAACAAAACCGGACTTGTCCACATTTCATAATTTTTTTCTTATTTATGTACCTCTGAAAGTAAACATGTATGCACTTCCAAAATATTTTCAATCAATTTCAGCTCTTTCATATAAAAATAAAGATGTGAATCTGCCTTTTTATACAGAAACGGACTTGTCCTTTTAAAAGTAGGCTAACATTTTATTTTATTAAGATTTTCAATCAAAACTGAACTAAAACAATACAAATATTTTCATGTCGATGGATTTTCAAACAAATTCTCAATAAACACACGATTCATCAAACAGAACGCCGGGTACACTACCGCGCCAACCAGGGGGCGATCTCGTCAACGTCGTGGGAGGGGCAAAGGTTTTAGAGAAAGAAATGTGAGCCGAGCTGAGTCTTATTTTTCTTATATACACTGCGGCATAAAAGTGTCAAATTTTTATAACACTCCTGAAAACGAACTTAACACTGTATCTTTACTAAAATCATCACAGAACAACCCATCGCTTCTTCGAAGACTTCCAGCTGTGAATGAGATTATGCAACAGAAGAAAAAAGATGTGGAGCAAATCTTGACTAAGCAGTTTGGAGAACAATGGTCAGAAAATCCTGAACTCGAATGGTTCAATACTCATAATTTCCAGTCACACATCAACTGCTGTAGTTACAGAAAATGATCAATGATGAAGTTTTTTTCTGAGACCGATGTTGAAGAATGCGATTGTTGTGAGCCCAATCAACAAGATTTTGTATAATGACATTTTTTTTATTAAAGCTTTTGATATAAACTAATGAGATTTTCATATCAAATACAGACTTGTCCAGCAACTTTTCAGTCAAAACCGGAGTTGTTCAAACTTTCGAACAAAACCAGACTTGTCATTTACAAAAATAATAAAAAAAAGCGACGGGTCATTTTTTGATTAATATGAAACGGGTACGTGTTTTTACTTCTATGTAGTTTGCATGTACTAAAAATCAGAACTCCAACTAAACTATATTTGCTTCATTCAAATTTTTCGCTCTCCTGTAAAAAATCGTTTATTGGACAAGTCCGGTTTTGTTCGCCTGCTCCTCATATACATAATAGATGATGCAAGAGTAAAAGTACAATATTTTTGCACTGTAGATATAAATTACCACCCATTTTTAACTTTTGCTTGTTTGATTGATTTTTGTAAACAAGTTTGCCTGGATCTTCTTCTTCAACCAAATGACCGAAAACCGAATAAATTAAGTTAGATTCGATTTCGCACCGAAATGTGTGCTGTTATCCATACTAATATTATAAATGTGAAGGTCTGTCTGTCTGTCTGTTACGCTTTCACGGCTAAACCGCTGGACCGATTTTCCTGAAATTTAGCATGGAAGTAGCTGAAGAGCCGGATACAAGCATAGGCAAATTTTTTCCAAAATCCACCCTTAAAGGGTTGAATTGGGGATGAAATTTGTATGAAAAGCTATCTTGACGACATGTCAATCTACTCGCTGGCGAAGCTGCGTGGGTCAGCTAGTCTTAATATATATGAATTACGTGTCACGTTCTTTGTCTGCGATAGACAAAACCGATTACGATGAAATTTTATAGACATCTACTGTTCGGTCCAACTTAAATCGTTTTTATCTCAATAAAATCCCTCTCCTCCCCTCTCAAGTACCAAATAATTTGTATAGCAAAACAACGTTTGCCGTGTCAGCTAGTTTTTATTTATTATTTACTAGCTGTTGGCCGCGACTTCGTCCGCGCGGACTTCGTTTACTCCGCACAGCTCCTCCCCCGTAGGTGATAGTGTGATAATATGTAGCCTATATGTTGACCCGATCTATTAGTAATATTTATGCAAAATTTGAAGCAAATCCATGCAGTACTTTTTGAGTTTACCCCGGACATACATACAGACAAACAGACAACAATTCTAAAAAACTATATTTTTGGCTTCGATATTGATTACAGATCACGCCCCAGTATTCTTTTAAAAAAATTTCAATGTACAGTTGTGACTTTCCTACGATTTTATTATATGAATAGATTATAAGCCGGAGATGAATACAAACAAATCGCCGCGACGCTTCGTAAGCGAATCCACATTATATATGCATCGTTCAAAAAACATTACCTTTCTACTAGCGCTGTTATGCAAAAACAAAATCCGAATGATTTACAGAATTACCTTTGAACGATATAATTGTACATAGAAAGACGACGAACAAATGAAATGCAGCTTTTTAAAAAACCTGATAAATATTTTAATAAAAATCAAGTATAAATAAATGATATTTTTCAGAATGATTTTAACAATTTTTGAGCATCACTATAAGCGAATTAAAAAATAAAAAAGCTTTGATTGTATGTATTAAGAAAAGCTAATTAAAACAAGCATTAAAATATATATCATATATATTAATAATATTTTTTTCTATAGTAGTTCTTTTTCTGTTTATGTTCGATTCGCTTATAATGATGCTCAGAAATTGTTAAAATCTTTCTGAAAAATAATGTTTACTTTTACGTAAAATTTAAGTACTGATAAAATTTAAGTATTGAATATACTCCCAATATATACACCCAAACCCATGTCGGAAATCGAACCCAATCCCCATAATGCGTAGTCAGGTTCGCTAACCACTCGACCAACGGAACGATAATAACTTAAAAAAAACGAAAGTAAAAAAATAAACTCTGTATTATTGATACTGGTAACCCTTAAATCCAGAAGCGGTAGGTGGCAACTCTAAAGCACACCCTAAAAGCTTTTTAAACAATGAAAAATATTAGACAGGGCTTGTTTTTAACCAGTGACCAATTTTGCAGGCCAGGAAACGCTCTTCCAATTGACCTACGTGTCGATATAATATTTTTATGTGGCAAAATAGTCCTTTGCGCTTGACGCTGGTTTCCATTAATTCGACTTACATTTTTTGCGCATGCGTTACATTAGTTAATATAGTATGACGTTCGTATCAGCAAAATTAATACGTAAATTAAAAATAATTTCAATATAATTATATTTTTTACATATTTGCACATTATGTCAAGGTAGAAGATTAATTTTAATAACTTGTAACACCTATATTCTTGCAAATAAATACTTCATTCCATTTCAATCATTTGATTACTAGAATGTTTTCCTCAATAACATTAATTAAATTAACTTTTGAAAACACAAAAAATAAACAAAACAGGCAATACTCACAAAACAAAACTATTTGTCCTGCGATGTTATTATTTTGAAATTGATTGGTTTCTTAAAATTAACATTAGAATAAATCATATCCTAAAAGTCCTACTAATACTAAAATCCTACTAATATTATAAATGCGCAAGTTTGTGAAGATGGATGAATGGATAGATGTTTGTTACTTTTTCACGCAAAAACGGCAAAACCGATTTAGATAAAATTTTGCACGAATGTAGATTATGATGTGTAGTAATACACATGATACTTTTGGTCCCGGAAAACAAGTTGATCCCATGGGAATCACCATAAACTTTTATGATGGAGGGTGCAGCAGCCAGTAAAATATAGAAAGAGAAAAAAATATATTTTTGAACTATATTTGAAACTTGAATATAGTGATATTTTTTGTACCACAAAATTGATATAAAACAAAAAAAACTAAATTAAAAAAAGGTTTCAGGTATGTATAACAGTCAAATTTAAAAATATTTCTAACGTAACTTAAAATAATATAAGTATTGTAAAAAAAGTCTTCAGAACAATTTACTTGTACATATATCTTGTTAGAGTAAACAATTTTAAAGGCAAGGCAAAGCAGTTTACAAATATTATAAGTGTTAAAAATAAACTTATTTCAAGTATCAAACAGAGTTCTGTAACAACAATCGCGCCGGCAAAAACTTTTGCACAACTTTAATAAAATCGCACAAAATAGCATAGATATAATGCAATTACTTGTATTTGATATAGAAAAATAGATTTATAGCAACTTGTTTGGCTTACCTGCAGTACGCGAAGTTATGTCAAGCGCGTGATCGAGAGCCGGCGATGTTTAGCGTAATCACACGTTTTGCTAGCCCGACCACGATTCACCGACTCAATGTGACACTGCAGAGACGCCAGCGCGCGCACACCCCCTACTCTTAAAACCAACCCTCCACCTTTCACCATCGATTCATCGTTTAGCCACTTTTTATCACTAAAAGTAAAGCTCAGTCCACGAATTGGGTCATTCATAAGCAACAAAGAGATCAAAGGATTACGAGAGGATACGCTGTAGGTATGCACTCTACTGATACATTTCGAGTCGCGGAGTGAGTTACGCCGCAGTAGCGCTATTACATCGGGAATGTGATGTAATTGCAGCGCTATTTTATTGAACATTTTAAAAAGCATACATTTAAATAATTTTGATTTTCCTAAAATTCGACCATAGACGAAACAACAAAATCTTTTGAGTTTAACGTTTAATGTCCGTTTATATATGGAGGCAGCACTTCTAATACCTACTTGAAACCCAATTTTAAATACTGCTGTCATCTTTTAAGGTCTTACCCTCTCTTTCTAACACAGCTTTATAAAAAGAGAAGGAGAGACCTCATAGACAGAGTAATAACGTAAATATTTGTTTCAACTGATTAATACAAGTGCTAGCTCCATCTATACCTAATACTTCATGCTTTAACCCTCTGACAACGTAGTTTTCTTAATCTTAGCTCTAGCCGCACTGACCTCTAACATTACCACAATATACGCCGTGTTGGTCCCGGCCTCCTTTGAAGAATAGGCCAACTGCCGTTCTGCCAGGCAGGTCGTAAAAGGCGACCGATTGGCTATCGAGTCACTAACATCGTGACTACTAGGTGGTAGAGTTCTGCATTGTCTCGCCCGGGTCTGGTACCACCGCCTTACCTATTCCTGCCGCAATAACGTCAGTGCTTGTCGCTGTCGTGTGTCGTGTGTGCCACAAGATAGCAACGCACCATTAACAACTTTGGTGTCTATAGGCGATGGTTGACTCTTTCCATCAGGAGACGCATCTGCTTGTTTGCTATCTTATGATATAAAAAAAGAGACGTCAGTCAGTCAGTTTACGACTAGACAGTCGTAAAAAAATAAGGATACATGATAGTATGTAGTAGTACTTGCGTGTATACTATCATGTATGTTACATGAATGTAGTGTGTGCTATGTTGATTTGTATGAATTTATTGTATTTTTAATGCATATTATTTAAAAATATAATGTTTCTGCAGTCTGCCGCGATGGAAACTTTAACTGTGTCAAATTCCATATTCCACCGTTCGAGTAATTGTCTTATATAGGGGTGCAAAACTTTTACTTTGCGTATTAATGTATAGATGTACTTACTGACTCTGAGTATATACTCTTTAAGAATGTAGCTAATAGCTCTTATGGCATATTCACTAAAATGCTCGCGTCAAGGGAAAGGGGAGGCCCTTCGCTCCCCCTACTCTCGCATTTTATAACAGCAGACAAATTCAAACCTTTCTAGACCCTCCCTCTTAACAATCGATATTTTAGCAACAATTTTAAATATTCGCTTTGGTATCGTAATTTTGAGTATCATCTTAACGCTTTAAAAATTAAACAAAGACAAATTTCGACACGACAGGATTTGAAGATGCGACCTTGCCTCTAGCCGCCACATTCTACCAACTGAGCTGGTTGACTACTGGTACTGTCAACTGGTTGAACGTGTTAAAAATCTTCTTTGCTTTAGGATAGACTTCGTCAATTGTACTAATCGCTAGAGACATAAGTAGGTACTTATAAATAGTTAAATAAGTGTATCGTTTCAGATAAAATTCACATTTCTTTTTAATTTGTATAGTTTTCCCATTGATATAAAAAACCCAAGATACACAATCAGTGCCTCAAAAACGTCCTCTAAAAATTAGCGCACAATTTAAAATTGTGCGCTTATTTCAAATAGAATCGCGTCGGTCGCGACACTGTAATTTTATTTTTTATTCTTGCCATATCTATAACTATTTGTGTGAAATTAGGGACAGTTTTGAGTGTCAGTTTTGTTCGAGACTGTGCATCTTGGGTTTTTTATATCAATGAGTTTTCCCAAGCACGGGATAATTGCTAAAACAATTTGGCATCTTAACGCTATTCCAGAGCAAGCCATTGGCTTTTTTATATCATAAGATAGCAAACAAGCAGATTGGTCAATGGCTGCAACATATTATGTGTACTTATAGCAATTAGAGGGATAACAAATTTTCAATCATTCCAAAAAAAATCATTTTGTGGTTGTAATTCGTTTAATCGCAGCAAGAACTCGAAACGATTAGAATTGAATGGTTTAATTATGATGTCATTACTTGTACTGACTATCGCTCTTTGGTCGAAACCATAGTTCTATGACTCCGTTTGCCAAAGACTAAACAACACAATATTTTTAAGTAAAAAAAATATCACATGTATAGTAACGTTTACTTTATTCATTAATGTATTTCTATTTCATAATAAAAATATAAGCTTTCTGCACTCCTTCGCAATGTAAACTTTAACTGTACTAAATTCCATACTCCTTCGCACGGTTTGCGTAATTGTCAAAAAAGATGCAAAGTTTTTGCTTCACATATTAATTCAATATAGATTTTTCGCAAACCTGTTTTAGATCATGAATACTTTCATTAACACTTATGAGACTGACTGTAAGTTTTACGCAAAAGACAGGACGTATATACTTGATGTAATTATTAGGCGGTAATTTGAGAAACTTCGCTATTTCCGAGCGTAGTGAACGAGTAAATAGGACAGTAGGTCGCCCCAAGACTGTGACAGTCATAACAATCTTAGGAGAGCGGCGGGCTTTAAAGTCACATAAGTAGATCTTGTAAACAATTACTTATATGATTTTCTTATCTATAACTAGCTGACTCGGCAAACGTTATTCTGCCTTTTAAACTACTATTTACTATTTTTCTATATTTTCACACCTTTTAAACTTTCCCTGGACTTCAACAATTAATTCAAAACCAAAATTAGCCAAATCGGTTCAGCCGTTCTCGAGTTTTAGCGAGACTAACGAACAGCAATTGATTTTTATATATATTTTATTTTATAACGGTTTATTGTTTCTAGCGCAAGTCTTGGACCATATGACGAATAGCTAATTAGCGTCTGTTGGGCTGTTGGTTATGTCAAAATTCAAATATTCTTTATTTCGTAGGTAATTTATACACTTGAAAGAAGTCGTTTGTACATTACATTACATTTGACCGCCCCGTTGGTCGAGTGGTTAGTGACCCTGACTACGCAATCAACGGAACTCGGGTTCGATCCCCGAAGGGGACAAGCATTTGTGTGATGAGCATAAATGTTTGTATTTCCGGGTTTGGGTGTTTATTATATATATTCTGGTATTTATATATGTATTTCTATGTATTAGTATCGTTGACTAACACCCATAACACAAGCAAATATTTGCTTACTTTGGGGTTAGAACAGTAAGTGTAATTTGTAAATATTTATTATTATTATTTATTTATTATTACATATTATTTTGTCCTTAGCACTTAACCCTTACTGACGTAAACATTTACTAACTCTACAGTTTGCAGCATACTACAGCATATAATTCTTATGAAAAAGTTTCTTAGTATTCTTTTAAGGCTCCGAAGTAAACTAAGAACCCTTGTAGTTTCGCCATATCCGTCCGTTCATCCGCAGTCGAGTCACTAATATCGTGTCTACTAGGTGGTAGAGTTCTGCATTGTCTCGCCCGGGTCTGGTACCACCGCCTCACCTATTCCTGCCGCAATAACGTCAGTGCTCGTCGCTGTCGTGTTCCCGTTTGGAGTGTAAGGTAGCCGGTAAACTTATGCATGTGGCATTAGATCTCGCCACAAGATAGCAACGCACCATTAACATCTTTAGTGTCTTTAGGCGATGGTTGACTTTTTCCATCAGGAGACCCATCTGCTTGTTTACTATCTTAGCTCAGAGATCCTTATAGTAGGGGAGCCCAAGATACTAAATAGGCAGTTACTCGAGCGTCGTCGGGACCTATAGGATTTTGTAGATTAAATTAATAAGGAAAATAATAAGTTAAATAATTCTTTTCATTACCATGATGTTAAATTTGCATGGTGAAAACTTCAAAATCTGCAGATAAAAAATGGTATCTTAAGCGTAAGCAAGTGGAGAGTCACAAAGTTGCAAAGAAAAACGTTGTTTTTCCATTATCGAGCGCGTCTGAATTTTCATTTATTATAGAGGAAATGATGTAATAATAACGAAAAAATATAATATGACAATTTCCACAAGCCGAAGTTACTGAAATTTTGTGTTTTTTTTTCTGTTTGCCCGCCTCTATATAAAGGTTATAGCGGTTCAAGCAATCTACACACGCTACCAGAAAAAAAATAAAAAATGGAAAAAAATGAAAATCAAAATAAAATCCTGAATCGCGATATCACAATTATTTATCTTGTGTTGTGTATATACAAGTTTCAATGCTTCTCAAATGGACTTCGGTCCCCAGGCAGTACACCTTGCCTGGCTGGGAAGATCTTCCTTGTCCCCTTGCTTGTCTTTGCGTAACGTCATTAACCTCTACACTTATGACGTCACCTGACAAGAAGTTCCCCCCTCTGCCGGATAAATGGTTGATTTTGGGGGTTGGAAAGAATTCATGATAGTAGCAAATAGAATAAACCAAAAGTAAAACTATCACGGCTTAGAAGGCTTTACAAGTTTTTGAGTAAAAGTCGACCATTTCTAAAATGTACTTAGAGATGTTTTTATAGGCAGTGAGCCTGTGTAATATGAGCCTGTGTGATATAATTCGTCATTGACGTCAAAAAGGTTAATCGGTCGATTTATTTGGGACTTATTAATAACGGTTGGTCCCGGGCTCCTTTGAAGAATAGGCAAACTGCCGTTCTGCCAGGCAGGTCGTAAAAGGCGACCGATTGGCTATACGAGTCACTACCATCGCATGGCGACTAGGTGATAGAGTTCTACATTGTCTCGCCCGGGTGTGGTTCCACCACCTTACCTATTCCTGCCGCAATAGCGTGCTTGTCACTATCGTGTTCCGATTTGAAGTGTGCCAGAATGTGGCATTAGACCTCAAAACCTTCGGTGTCTATTGGCGATGGTTGAGTTTTTTCATCAGGAGACCCATCTGCTTGTTTGCTATGTTATGACATAAAAAAATAAAAAAATAACGGAATATTTTGAAAAAAATGTTTTTTGATATTACTTTGACATTTTTCATCCTATAGACTATGTGGTTATAAAAACATTTTATGACTCAAAAATTGCGTTGAATGTCATTCTAAAGATCATCATCGATCACCGTTTCCAAAATATACATCTTTTCAAAAATGAAATTAGTGGCATTTATCACAAAATTAAGATTTTTTTAAGTCTTATATCATTAGATAGCAAACAAGCAGATCTTTATATAGTAGCTATATCGAAAAATAACAACACACGGCACGGGAGAGCTTAAGAACCTTAATAACACTTTTGCCCGACCCGGGGATGGAAACCGGGACCTCATGGTCTGAGCCGAATCATGAAGACGAAAAATCCGAGTATTTAAACTACATGACAGTCAATTATAAACAAAAAGAACATAAATGAAGCTCCTTAACAAACGTTACGTTACAGGAATAAGTTATATAAAAAATTAACTAATTAAATTAGGATATAACGTGATTTAGGTACGATTTACAAGAATCGCCTCGGATCGGCTCGCGTCGGAACGGGTGCGTACGCATGCCACGAAAACCGTACCTACGCATGCCATGGCAGCCGTACGTCACACGAATGACTCGACTCGCTGCACCGCTACCACATGAGTAGATAAGGAATAATAAGACTACTCTCCGTTCACATTCCACGACGGCCGTATGGCTCCGAACTGACCCGACGCAAGCCAACGGAACCGACTATCTGTCTTGTCCGTACAGATTTATACGAAGCAGTTTGGTACTAGGCATTGATCATTTAACAGTTAACATATTAAATATCGTGCTAATTTTTTTTAACAATTAACAACTGTTATTTATATTAGCAAATACTGTTAAAAGTAATTTTTATGCATCACTAAAATTACCAATAACTTGATATATGATAATAATGTTATTAAAAATATTTCGAGAGACTGTCATAATAATAACTGTTAAAAGTTATTAGAACTATTCTAGAGGACCCCTTTTTTTGTTAGCTTCGTGTTTTTACTGCTTCTAATATTTATTATATATATAGGCTACTGATATAATATAACATAAATAAATAACTGTTAAATATTAATTAACTTTAACAACATAACAGTTAATCTAATTTAACAATAATTTCCATGGCTATTTGGTACCGTTTGAAGCAGTTCAGCCACCGCGGAACGTGAATATAACGGAAATATGAACTGTAATTCCTGTATACACATTCCAATTTCCTTTACCACGTTGTAAAATACCTTCCGAGCAGCCGATTCGAACTAAATCGTATCTTAGACAATTAGAACTTTCCAGTTGCCTCTGTGGTTATGTTATGGAAGATGTTATAGAATTACAAATTATGAACATAAACCTATTTTGCTAGAGAAATGACGTGCTAATTTTAAATTAAACAGGCTGCACCAATAAAAATATGGTTATTTTAATATTCTATTATTTATAAAAATTATAAATTAACTAATCATTATTTTCATCATCAATCATTTTTACGGTTCCGAAGTAACCATCCGTCCGCACGATAGCTCATATATCCTTAACAGAAAGCTGCAATTTCGCATTAATATACATACATATAATTTACAACAATAAAATGGAAACATAAAATCTTAAAAAATATTTTTTAGGATAGCTCCTCTACAGTTAAAGTGGAGATGTTTTTTTCTCGTATACTCCCATAGTGTAGGATTTCTTTGGATAGTTTGTTAAAAAATATTGTAGGTTTGTGAAAAAACTTTTCGATTAGGTAAGGGACTCGTAACTCGTTGTTAGAGTTATGTGCTCCCCCACACACACAAAAATACATACTAGTAGTAAATATAATGAATTTAAAAGGAAAACTATCACGCCTTAGAAGGCTTTACAGATTATTTTTAATTTTTCATTAAAAATTACAAGTTAGCACCAACTGGGTCCGTTAAAACCATACATTTTTGCCGCAATAGCGTCAATGCTCGTCATTGTTGTGTTCCAGTTTGGAGGGTAAGGTACCGGTAAACTTAAGTATTTGACATTATCATCACGCCACACGGATAGCAACGCACTATCTATAGGCGATGGTTGTTTATTTTCATCAGGAGTGCCTTCTGTTTGTTTACCGTCATTGCACGATTTTTGGAAATGTATATTTTTCCACTGAGACGATCATATCAGTTCACTAAAACGTATACCTTTTTGTCCAGTTCGATTGCTCGGTGTGTCGGTACATTCACTAACAACTATGTGAATGTACCGACACAGCTTGTATTTAAATGATTATGTGTTATGTTATGAGTACCTCGTTTTCATAAGTTTTGAGACGAAATTCAAAGTGGAATAAAAAAACTGGCAGCCCCGTCATTACTTTTTAAAAGTTAAATGTGGAACATTGTCCATATATATATAAACACAATTAATAAAAATAATTCCAAACAGAGATTTACATCATTTGATGCTAGGTCAAATCCTACGGAGATATTCCACGAAATAGAATGTAACCAAAACTTTGTGTATATGTCGCAGTGAAATTGTCAATAGCCGTTAGATTATAATCTACCTAGGGATTTTATAATTTGGTTAGGTTAGGATAGCAGTTAAATTATAATATCACTTAGGTAAATTATAATCTAACGGTACTGACAATTTCACTGCGACATATATATGGTATTAAAGAAAATATTTGTATGTTTGTGTTTTAGTAAATTTCTAATGAATAAATTTCTCTGTGAACTCAAACACTACTGGGCCAATCTTCAAATTTTTTTACCATTAGTAAGCTACACTATCCAGGAGTAAGAGCTACTTTTTAGAGTTCCGTACCCGAAGAGTATAACGGAACCAATTACTTTGATTCCGCTGTCCATCTGATCTGACAGATGGAGAACCGTCTGTCACCAAGCTGCATCTCATGAATCGTAATAGACAGTTGATATTTTCACAGATGATGTATTTTTGTTGCCACTATACCAACAAATACTAAAAACAGAATAAAATTAATATTTAAGGGAAGCTCCTATATAACAAACGTGACTTTTTGCCCGAGTCCGACTCACACTCCGCGGGTTTTTTACCCACGGATTAAATGGATACGCCTCCCAAAACAATTTCTTAGTTGTCAGTGTAGCTTGCATTTACACACAGAAATACAGTTATACCACTTACCAATGAAATGAAATCACTTCAAGGGTAATTTTCAAACTTTGTCATTTCATTCGGTACGATAAAACAGTACAAGATAGTTTATTTCTATTTTTCACGATATGTCTACAAATATATGACATTTTTGACAGTGATAGGAGCGTTTGCTCATACGCGCGGCGACACGTTTCCTTCCCAACGGCATGTCTACGCGAACGAACTCGCGAACGACAGCTCGTTATACAATAAAGAATTATAGAGCTTTACACAAGACCATTCAAGATTTAGACTGTTAAGACTTGCGGCTTGTTAGGACTTCCACCATCCTCCAGTCGTCGGAATCACTGTAGGACTTGGGAGAAATTAGCCCTTCAGAAAAATATTATATGACATGTATTCGTAAACAGAATATTCAAACGCGATCTAAAAATGGAGGCCTAGAGTCGTAAAAGTCTACCTAATCGAGCGCCTTCCTTTAGGAAGGCGCTTGATTAGGTAGAGTATCCTTTTACCAATTTATTGCTCTTCATTTAGCGTCAGAAACTTTTGAAGAAATACAAACCAAAAATGCATTTTTACCGGTAGCAAATTATTACGTGGAAAGAAAAATTTTAGAGTCAGAACAAGGCAATTTACTCGAGGAATCCAAAGGAATTCCAACCTGCTGCGCGCAATATTCAGCATACTTTTAGTGACTGTGATGGTTCGGTGGGGTGTGTCATACGAGAGGGCCACTTGACCATTCACTTTTGTGGCCAAGGCGTCAAGGTCAACGAACACAATTAGATTTGATGCGCTGTAAAGATCATCTATTATAGAGCCCCGACTTGAATCCTCTGGATTATGTTTAATGGATCTCTCCTAAACATGTAGTTCTTTAAACGAGCCCTTGTCAAGGAATCACAACGCGTCGCCAATAATAAGTGGCGCTATGGAGAAGTGGCCCAAGCGCCTGAAGGCTTCTTTCCGAAATAAAGACCTTTTTCATAATTTCAAACGAGCCATGTTTGTTATTTGTAGATAAAATTTACTATTGATAATTCATGTGTGAAACAAATAATAATTTCAATTTCTTTACAATATTAAAATTTTACTCCGTATCAAAGCTTATGAATATACAAGGTATAACGAATCTCGAGGGAAATGCGTAAGTGCTTTTGTGACGCTTTTAAAACGTATACGTATGCATAATAAAACTATATTTAAATTTGTTCAGAGTTTTATTCGAACACCAGCACATCGTGCTATAAATACTTACGCTACATAGACGTTGTACAAAGCCTATCATATTTATTGCCTCCATTTCAATAATAACAGCGTCGGAGACTTGTGATACTGAAACCAAAACGGCCAAAATATATATTTTATTTTTGGATTTTGAAATCTCAGTTTTTCTTTAAAGCTATACAAATAGACGCTCCTACACGTCTGGAAAATGCGGGGACAACTGCCCTGTGTGTGCGTGTCTCGTGGATAGTTTCTCAAACCCAGTTCGCGTCGTCTTGACTTTATAACTATAGGATAAAAAAAGCAATTTCAGATTAGCGATGACAATGCGAGTTAACAGTTTTATGAAAAACTACTTTGAATTCCAGAATTAATCCTATTTAGTAAAAAATATAAAAGCGCATTTAATTTTAAAACAATAGGTAATTAAAATACACGTATAAAAATATCCGCGTGTAATGTAATATTCTCTGTAAGTAAATTTTCGTGAAGATGGCCCTTTTGGTTTCATTTTCAACAACTAACAAATCATGCATATAATTCTAATTTGCAAAGACTTAAAAACCACCATTCATATTACAAGATGTACTCAAAAATTAAAAATCACTCATAAAACTAGCTTCTACCGAAAGACGGATTGACAAAGACAACCATTATAAAACAGAAAGTTTAAAGGAGAAAGATGAGCGTCCATACAAAGTTCGCCTAGAATAGGACGCATGTTAATAGATGGTTATCATCTACGATAAATTAGTGATTTGTTCTGAAATATCACGGACACTTTTTTACACAAAAAACCAACAAAGATTATAGTAACTTGAATTAGGACAAATGTTAAAATTATCACATAAAATTTTTAACCATTCACGTCATAATATATTGACAATACGGAAATAATACGTTTCTGTATCTCTCATCATACAATTATTTGATTTTAAAGTTCCATGAAAACAATAAACAAAGCAAAATACTTTATGCCCTCGCAGATTAAATAGATGCCACTTGTTTTTTTTTTTTTATTTTGTAAAAAGATACTAAAAACATTATGTTTACACAGCCTTGCGTATTGTAAGTTTTGGCATTTTACATTATATAGAATACTTTATTGAATACTAGTTGTACCCGCGACTTCGTTCACGTGAAAAAAATTCTAAAACAAAACCCGCATAGTTCCGGTTCCCGTGGGATTTTCCCATCCCATCCCATCCCACGGGAACTGCGTGGGATTTTCAGGATAAAAACTATCCTATGTCCTTTCTCGCCTTTCAAACTATATCTTTACCAAATTTCATCCGAATCGGTTGTGGTTTAGGCGTAAAGAAGCGACAGACAGTTACTTTCGATTTTGCGTCATACATATCCAACACTTTTCTAGCTTGTTCCATTTGTAATAAATAAAACAAAGTGTTAATTTTATCGCAGAAAGGAAGATCTTTAGAACAAGCCTAAAAATAAGAAAATATATACAAATTTGAGGGATTCATGATTTCCGTAGAGAATTCCTTTTTAAAATTGCTACTTAAAAGTGCACCTGCTATTAAAAAGTGTCCGTTGAATTCTAATATAGGTTTATTATACATTAATTTGATAATTTCGGCTGAGGCTATGTTCTCGTAAGATTTTTTAGGCCGACCTCATCAATCTCCTTTCCGTGTATAAATCAACAAAGTAGTAATTTGTAAGGTTTAGAAATGTCCAGTCGACGCAAAAGAGTTTACCTTGACAATATCCGTTTCGGTGGAAACTGGCCATGAGCGTTATAGTTTGCAATACAATAAACTTGACAAACTAATTTGTAACAACAAGCTAATGTTTTTAAGAAAAAGAGCTTACGTCATCATATCTTATATCAACATTGCATCTTGCATACGTCTGTCAAACAATTTTTATTCCCATTGGAGTTATTCTTGGCGCATTAGGAATAAAGTGTTGTGAATTTTGACAATGCACGCGCACAGCGACTCGTAATTTACGTCATGTAGTTAGCCATAAACCTCCCTCAAATATCTATCGCGAGTACAGCGACACGAAATTTGCAAAGTAAATATATGTACGTTATTTCTTACATTGAGTATTTGCTTGACAAATACCATTATCTACACTACAGATTCGCGACAATATGATCATTATTCACAAAGAATCCTAAACTTATCTAAAGTAAAGCCGGATAACAATGCATAAGCTTTAACACATATGACCTATGGGTTTTTATATAATAATAATTCGGAAACTAAATTATGGCACCTGATTGTACTTATGACGCCAGAAACATAAAACCTGTCACTTCGAGGTTTACAATTCTGATTCCATAACATAGACAGAATCAACGCGGTTCTAACATTACATTTAATGTAAATCAGTGTTTTTCAATCCCTTTCATGCCTCGTCCTCCGTAGCATGTAAAAAATGGCGACCCAAACCCACCGTCGCCTAACTTGTATGACAAATATTAAATCCTTTCCACATTTATTCTAATTTTTTTTTTCAAACGCTAAACGATCCAATAGGGGTCGTAACCCACACTTTGAAAAACAATAATTTAGCGCTTACGATAAAAAATAATATATACCCTAAATGCATTACGATAAAGTATTGATATACGTAAGAAAATAACGGCAAACAAAAACCTTAGCTTCAGTTGTTCCAAATTTATTTATCAAATCCAAATATTACATAAACATCTCATTTAGCCTCATAAAACTAATGTACTTAATGCGTAGAATTATTCTCCGACAACTTTTACCAACGGTGATATACAAGACAACCGAATTAGTAATTGCACGACTCAAAATTCGAAATATTAGATAGTGCTCTACGAGTGATTTTTCTACCGACGAAATAACAAAGGAGGAAACTTTCGAAATTCGACGGGTATATTTTTGTTATATTAGACCACACATAACTTTTTACAGAGCAGTCCGATTTTTATATTTTTTTCAGGTATACCCCGAGTGTGGTTCTATTTATTTATTTTTAAATTACAACCATAAGGGTACGTAAACAAGGGATGATTAATTGCTGACTCACTGATTTTAATATATGACCATGCATAACTTTTCATCGGTTTATTTTTTTGTTAAAAATATATTTTTACGGCCTCATTCTGTAAGAATTTATATTTCAATACTCTTACAGAATTTACTTAATTTATATACCACTTGATAGACAACAATTTAAAGAAGATTAATTCTGCAATTTTCAAAATTAGTCATTGATATAAAAGACCCAAGATGCACAATTAGTGTCTTAAAAAACGTCCTCTAAAAATAAGCGCACAATATAAAAATTGGGCGCTCATTTCAAATAGAATCGCGTCGACCTCGACACCGTCAATTTTATTAAATTTATTTATTGCCTTTCATTGCTTTTTAAAAACAACCATAAATCTTGCCCTTAAAGTTACAATATCTGGTTGACCGAGCTTTGATCAGTTTTTCACATATTTTTTAAAACCGATCTTTTCTTGGACCTTGAAACTTGATAAATCGATTCCTATAGAATATATAATTTTTTTTTCTGTACCTGGTTGACCAAGCTTCGCTCGGCTTTTCACATACCCATATCTTGGGAACCGAGCTTTTCTTGGACCTGGAACCTTGATAAATCGATTCCTTGACCCGAAAAACCTCTAATTTGTGACTTTCATGAAAATCGTTGGAGCCGATTCCGAGATTCCAATTATATATATACAAGAATTGCTCGTTTAAAGGTATTAGATATGAAAAAAATATGTTTTTGCCATATCTATAACTACTTATGTGAAATTAGTGACAGTTTTGTGTGTCAGTTTTGTTTGGGACTGTGCATCTTGGGCTTTTATTATTTTGGGCTTTCCTTAACCAATGAAATTAATTTATCACATACGAGAGAATCATTTTAATAAGCTCAAATATTTTTCGTCCGTAAATTCCTTGAGAAAACAATTATTATTATTTTATAATATAAAAGGATTTCCTTTTTCAAATTGCCATCTATCTCTAATGTTGTTTAATAATCATAATTAAGAAAGGAATTATCACACTCGAATGAGTCGTGCACTTCTAGACTTTCCAAAGTGTTTGTTGACTAGTGAAGACCTATATCAATTTATTTCGTATGTTATATATACACATACGCGTAGGTGAAAAGTTAAAATATTTATCTGGTATAAAAAAATATATAAA
The DNA here is from genome assembly GCA_036924255.1 of Apodemia mormo. Classification (NCBI taxonomy): domain Eukaryota; kingdom Metazoa; phylum Arthropoda; class Insecta; order Lepidoptera; family Riodinidae; genus Apodemia; species Apodemia mormo. Next base: position 3,800,515 of record JAUPFN010000004.1, read on the forward strand.
GACGTAGACTTATAGTACAAAATAGTTGTGTGGAAATAGATTGAAACGCAATTTTATATTAATACGATTTTATATATTACCGATGGCAAATGTTTCGATTTGAACCTTTTTCGGGTTTGGCAATATTTTTATTGATCTTTACGGATTCCTATTGAGGATAAAAATACAGGGAGCCTGTAAGAAACTTTTGTCGGTTTGATACTGAAAAATTAATTTTGATACTTGGAAGACTGTTACGATTTTTTTAAGACGGAATTGTGCACATTTATAACTCGTAATACCACCCACGAAACAGACGAAAAATTTGTATCAGTTATTACCATTTTTATGCTGTACTTTCCTTACATTTTTATCCTTAAGAGTCCTTAAACAATTTAAAATATCCTCCCATCAATCAAGGGTTAATGAGGGAGAAGTATCTCAAAAAATTGCGTCCTTATGAATCTAAATATTTAATATATTTTATAATCCCCCAAACCCTCCTAGAGATAAATCTTTTTTAAATTTGAACTCTTATGTCAGGGAAATAGGCTATAATTTATCCAAGCAACAGTACCGCTAGACGCTTCCTACAGGCTTCCTCGTTCAATTTGTATATAACTATGAGTGAGAGAGATAAAATATTCGACATTTGTTCCGTGTAATGATTTCAGAAAATATTGAGATTTTTTAATCAGAGATTACTTAAACATCTAAAATGCGACGCTGATAGAATGTGTACTATCTGTCAAATATTAAGCAGCCCGACAAACATAAACGAAATTGTCATATTTGAGATCATCGTGTAAAACTTAATAGTTCAAATTCAAACAGTTTATTTCTAAAAAACAACACCCACCGAGGGATGTATATATACGCAATACAGCAATGTATACGCTCATCGGTAATGCAATTCGCAATTAAAAATGGTATCACCAATTTTATTATAATTCGGCTCCTCTATTACAACTGAATGCTCTCAGACTCGATCACACCGAAAGAGCCAGAAGCGCAACCTCTTATACTGTCGAGAAAACTGTCCATCGCTGCAAACGATCTTTGATAAGTCGCTTCTGTCTGTTTCTAGAACCTGCTGTTCGCTGCCAACTTTGGTGGGAATTACCTGCTGGTCTAGACAAATAGCATAAACGCTTGGAGAATAGAAAGATTATATGAACTTGACGTAAGCGTTCGATTATGCTTATGTCAAATCCATACATTTATCTTTCTATTCTCCTAGCGTTTATGCCACGTGTCTAGACCCGCTGAACCTTAATCGATCGCTAAGTACTAGGAACACATTCTACCAGCGGAGATATTTTAATACAACTAATTTATATTTAGAGGATACATAATATCAGTCAATCATAGCCTCGACTTAATTGATATATTTTAAATACAAAACGATTATTTGAAAACACATTTCAAAAATAGCATCACGAACGAAAGTAGGCAAGATACTTAATATTATAAAAGATATGTCGATCTAATATCTATACACTTAATGATTTTTTTATATATCATTAAATTATGGGACCATAGACAATGAGTAGATAGATAATGCATTTTTATCTGTGAATAAGGAAAGAAAAAATCCAGTTTATTAAAAATGTTAAGCGGTATACAAAAGAGCTAAAATATATCCGTAGATACTTACATACGCTGCAGATTTTACTATATATTATCATTAAAATATTCTTATTTTATTCAGCACCTCAAACGAATTAATTTGTCATTTTAACAATTACTTTAAAATTCAATACAAATAAATTAATTCCGTTGCCTTTTATTTGTAATCAATCAAAGCATCATCATTTTTTGCCTTATATAAAAGTAAATTTAAAATATGGTACATTACTGGCAAAAGTAACCTAAATATATTATAATGTATATATCAGATGGGAGTCTTAAAGAGCTTTAAAATGCTCAATGAATAATTGTTCTCATAATATCTGTTATGTATAAATGTTTTTTACAATATATTTTCTGCATATCTATTAATAAGTATAGCAAAGATGTACGATAAAGTTGGTTTTACAACTTTTATAATCAACATTTTCATATCAATTTAACCAACATTTAGCAAGCGCCAAAATATATATGGTTTAAAAAGAACAAGGATTTCTAGTTAAAAACTGATTCTAAAAGGGATTACCGGAATAATTGTAGTGAATAGCTTACTGGATGTTTACTAGAGTTCCTCCTTAACTATTACCAATAAACGGTGAAACAATAAAATCACCCATGTTGCTCCGGGCCCCTTCTATCTATCTCTCTCCCAGGCAGCAGGCAGTTACTACTATTACTACTATATGCTAGAATTTTGCGACGTCTGGCCTAGTTATTACCACTGCCTTAGCTCTTCCTACCGCTATAGCGTCAGTGACTGTAGTGTTCCGGTTCGAAGGCTAAGGTATATTACATAAGATTTTATTATATTTATATATTACCCGACAAACGTCTTGTCTCAGCTTTGAATTTTCAATCCTAACTGGAATAAATAATGAAAGAAATGAAGCCGCAGGAATTCCTGCGGCTTCATTTCTTTAACCTTTGCGTGTTTGACAATTGTCAAACACGCAAAGGTTAAAGAAATTTTCCAATTTGCTTCACAATTTTTTCATCTTTCATTCAGTAAGAATCTTCTACAAAGCATTAGAAAACTTTTAGAAAAGGGTGGCTGAAATTCGTAAAGGTCGTTCTCAAAGTTATGATGCGACTAAGGTAATACTGATATACATTTTTTTTAACTTATTTAGATATTCACAGACACATTAGATCGTTGACATCTTTGTTGTCGTTGTCGATGGTAGATTGGTATCCCACATCACTAAGAGAGTTATGTTTAGCAAACGAGTACATACTTTTTAGCTAACCTATAATTTAGCAACAAGCAAATTGCTCCCCTGATGATAAGAGGTCCACCAAGAGAGCCATCTACTTGTTTGCTAACACAACACTTAAAAAAGCTTTGAAACATAATTACAGGACAAGAATAACCGGAACACACAAAACTTAACTTACTTTAACTATGCTAAAAATTTTGTTCGTACTTAAGGCGAGGCATAGCGACAAACGGGAAAAAACTGGTTTGTTAAATCGCGTTTTTTTGTATTGATTGTTAAATAACAATTTTACAAAAATTACACGATATACCTGAAGATATTATCTAAGGAATGTGCTAACTTATTACATGATAGAATGGACTTTACTCGATCATATAAAATTCCGAAAACAGGCTAAAAAAAATCTCTAAAACAAATAATTTGTTAATAATATTTCTAATCTTCCACATGATTTTTATATGGTGATCTTTAGTTGTAAATACAAAAAAGAATGTGCTAGCTAAATTTTACTTTTTAGCTGATGTCCTATATTTATTTATCCGAAAATTAACACGTTTCCCAGCGGTTTCAGAACATACCGCGCCATCCATTTTCTATGGAATTGACGCGCGTCGAAATACCTCGCCTTAATGCAATAATTACACTTTCGGGAAGGTTTAAGAACATGAGAATTGTACTATTAGCTTACAATAAGTAAGCGCGCGTGTTGTACAAGTAAATTTATTTGACAGAGAATTATTGCGGCATATATCAAAAAGTATTAAATATTTATTGCGTTTTTTAAGAACTACTATTTTTAAATCAGTTATACAAGCCGGCACCAATTAACAAACTGCCTAGATACCCGGAACTAAACAAAAGTAGCAAGCGGAATATCCATTTATACTGCAGGAAACAGTAATTAAATAAACTTAACTAGGACAAGCTTTAAAAAGTTTTCTTCTAACCAGTTAGTTTAGTATGTACAACGTGAGATATGTCGTAACGCAACGCACCATTAACATGTAATTTATAGGCGATAATTGCCTCTTTTTATCGGGAGAACCATCAGCTTGTTGGATATCCCATGATATAAAAACCTTCGGGAAACTTATCGTAAAAGCGTAAACACAAGCGTTACAATTCTGTGGAGAAGAGATAAATGTACAAGAATGTTCTAGTTTTTTGTATTTTTATCAAGCGAGTGATCATCAGCGTTTTTTTTTAAATGATGAAGTATTTTACGGACATACATTAGGTTATCCTATATTATATATATTGCGATATTACAGTAAGAATATTAAGACTCTAATCCACAACATGCAAATAAACCTTCACCACTTTTGACGAATGGACATTTTTAGAATTACTACTGGATAGGATTGCCACACACTCAGAAAATCCAGCCGAAGAAACTCAGCGGGTTTTTTTTTTTCATTTTTTCCTAATTAATGTATTACAATATTCCATATCATATTAATATTTATACACAATATTTTTTATATCAAAAGATAGCAAACAAACAAATGGGTCTCCTGGTGGTAAGAGTCGACCATCGCCTATAGACACCAAAGATGTTAATGGTGCGTTACTATCTTGTGGCGAGGTCTAATGACACATGCATAAGTTTACCGACTACCTTACCCTTCAAACCGGAACACGTCAGTGACTAGCACTGACGCTATTCCGGCAGGAATGGGTAAGCGGTGGTACCAGACCCGGGCGAGCCAATGCAGAACTCACCACCTAATAGCCACGATGCTAGCTCGCATAGCCAATCGATCGTATTACGTATTTTACAGGATATTTTTTTTAAATGAGTTGATGGTTTCATATGACAATTCATGCTTATTTTTTTATTTAAACAATAGTAGTTAATAATATTTTAGTATTATCAAAACTTAACTTTTTTATCATGATCAACCAATCAATCAATCAATCAAGCAATCTTTGTCATATTTACTTCGATTTAAAAATAAAATACATTTCCGCCGATGTCCCCCAAACGAGCGACATGTAGATAATATAACCTCAATGTCATGGGAACGAGGCGACGAAATTTTTTCACGTTGCATATACTAAACGGGCGGGTCAAAAATTGTGATTAAACAAATTAAAATTTTATGGTAAAACCTACATAAAGTAAGATTTTCAAAATAGTTGAAAATACAATATAAACAAATAAATAATAAAATACAATAAAAATCTTGTACTGTTTGTGACTAAATGTCATCCGTACTCATGACATGTCCGATTAAAATTCAGAATAGCTTAGACTTAGCTACAACCGCAGATGTGCAGATCTTTGCTGCTCGGCCCATGTTGTAGCGATGGCCAGAACCAGCAGCTCAGCTCCGCATGTCATGTATAAACAATAACCACATACAAGCAGGTCACGGAGAACTTTTGAGTATTCTGAAACAAAAACAAATCGAGTGAAAGGTAACACGCGGTACAAGGGACTTTTTACTGAAGTAGGAAAGAAAGAAAGAGATAATTTGAAGCAGTCGAGGGACAACGTACTTTGGAAGTAAAAATTTGCAGTAAAATCTTTGTTTGTACTGTTTGTAACTTGGCTGTTTTGGTAACATTAAGGGCCCTAAATCACCGGGATGCCAGAGTGACGTCGCCGGCCACCGTACCGAAATACATGGCGGCTAACTCACTTAGCGACGTAGCCAAATCGTAAAATTCAATATAAATCGTTTGGATACATAGACGGCGACGTCACCATGACCACCGGTGAGTTAGCGGCCTAAAGTGATATTTTTAATATTGTATTATATCTTTTAAATTATATTTCAGTATTTATATATGTATTCCTTTGTAATAATATTGTTGATCATATATTATCCTATCATAGGTATTAATACCAATATCATAAGGAAATAGTTTACTTACTTCGGGGTTAAGTTAGTTCTAGGTTAGTATTTTGTCTAGCAATATTTATTTATTTATTACTAGCTGCAGCGTACAGCCCGCTGCACTATAAAAGTTTTTGGTGAATCCCGCGGGATCACTTAATTTTTCCGGGATAAAAATTAGCCTATGTGCTATTTCAGGTCATTAACTACCTGTATGCCAAATTTGCAAAAGGATTGCACACCTGTTTTTTACACAACAAAATCTCTAAAATCTTGTATATTTAATAACAAACAGAAAATAGCAAATGAATCAAAAAGTGGTGTGTATCAATTGATGTGTGAAGACTGTCAAGCTATATATATATCGGTCAAACTGGAAGGTCATTCTCAACACGAATAAAAGAACACCTTCGAAGTTGGCGCTCGGGGAAAGGTGAATCTTCTACCTTTGCTCAACACCTTATTACTGAAGGTCACACTTTTGATTTAACAACAAATTTAAAATTATTACATTTTTGCAGCAAAGGTAGAAGACTCAACGCCCTAGAAGCGTTAGAAATAAATCGACACAAAGGGGAACCAAAACTTTTAAATGACCAAACCAAACTTAATAACTCCCCCCTGTTAAATATTTTTAATGCAAATTTGAATGAGTAAGGACAATATGTATATATATATATATATATATATATATATATATATATATATATATATATATATATATATATATATATATATATATCTTTCACAATAATCTTTTTTTATCATCATGAATGATATTTTCACAGTATCGATAGAAAAAAAAAATAGTCGGTTTTTTTGGCCCAGTCTAATATATATATATATATATATATGTATATATATATATATATATATATATATATATATATATATATATATATATATATATGTATATGTGCGCATATACATATGTAGTGAAGATTTATTCTTCCAATTTACTATATAATAATTATTATTTTAAGTTTCTGAATAATCATGTTATTATTATAATCATTTATTGACATCTAATTGAACCGTAATTGTATATAATTGTATATTTATTTTGACATTTTTATATTTTAAATTTGATAATTGAATACAATGATCATTATATTATCAATAATAATATAAAGGCAATTGTATTATTAATTAATTATTACATTTATTAAAATTTAATTAGTAATGACCACACAAATATAATGTTGACATCGTAAAATAATTTATTTGTAAGTTAGTTGACTTTATTTGACATTTATAATTCTGACATTATTTTGTAAGTAATTACAGTTAATTTAAAGTGGGATAAAATTATATACTAGGAAACACCTAAATGTTTAGGGAGAACCGAGTAAGCTAGCAATACAGAAATTGTGTTTATTTTTAAGTTTACCCACTATCATTTTTAAAAAATATTTTGTTTATGTTATATCTAAAACTAAACTGTCAGTAAAGAATATTACGTCCTGAAGATGCTTTAAAAAGCGAAACCGGTCGATAAAATTAAATAATTTAGTGTATAATAATAGTGAAATAAAAGTACATCGGAGCAAGATCAGTAACTTCCTTATCTATATACGTAGCGAGAAGTTAAAAAAATAAAAAATATATACAAAAATTACTGTCTTAGTAAAATATTTTGTAAAGTTACACCAACATTTACATTGAAAGTGTGACAGGGGAGGGAAGCACATGTGACCTACGATAAAATGGCCTTCGAAAACCATGAAATACGTGTGTATTGCTCCTTATCAGTTACCTGACTGCCTTCCCTACGTTACTTTAAACATAGTAAACACATATTATCTTAAAAGCTGGTTTACACAGAATCGATAGCGGATTAAATTTGATCCGGCAGCTTACGGTCTGTGAAGCGTTCAACCGTTACACATAATACGGCAGAGTGCAAAGCCACACTTCGGTTACAAAGGCCTTGGGCACTATAAACGATTACTTTTATATTTACCATTGTGATATATTTTTATCTAAAACATTTAATATAAATTCATCAGGCATTGCAAACAGTAATGATAAAATTTAAATGCATTTGTGTTAGCAATTTTTAGGGTTCCGTACCCAAAGGGTAAAATAAGACCCTACAACCTTTTTCCATCAGGAAAGCCATCTGCCGGTTCGCTATTCTTATGATATAAATAAAAAATAATTTGGATTTAATATTTTTTTATTAGTAAATATTTTAAAGTCCTTCCCTGTGGGAAGCTTTTTTTTATAGTAGAGGGGGCAAACGAGCAGATGGTGCACCTGATGGTAAGTGATCACCGCCGCCCATGGACATCCGCAATACCGGGGGTATTGCAGCTGCGTTGCCGGCCTTTTAAGAATGAATATAAGCTCGTTTCTTGAAGGTCCCATAGTCGTATCCATTCGGAAACACCCCCGAGGGTAATAGATTCCACAAAGGAGTAATGCGAGGCAAAAAGTGTCGACAAAAGCGCACGGTTGTGGATTTCCAGACATCGAGGTGGTGAGGATGGAACTTTAAATTTTGACGCGATGTCCGATGGTGGAATTTAGCGGCAGGCAATAGTCCGAACAACTTGTCGGAACACTCCCCATGATAAATACGGTAAAAGATGCAGAGCGAGCCTGCATCTCTGCGTAACGTCAAAGAGTCAAGCCGATTAGAAATAGCCTGGTCGTCGACGATTCGAACCGCTCTACGTTGAATGCGATCAAGAGGAAGAAGCTGGTACTGAGGAGCTCCGGCCCAGAGGTGAGAACAGTACTCCATGTGAGGTCGAATTTGGGCCTTGTAAAGTTGGAGGCGATGGGCTGGCATAAAGTACTGCTTTGCTCTACTGAGTACACCAAGCTTTTTGGAGGCTAGTTTAGCCTTCCCTTCCAAATGACCGCGGAACTGAACGTTGTTCGATATGTCGACTCCCAGAATTCCAATACTGGCTGAGGCAGTCAGGAGAGTGTTTTCGAACTGAGGTGATACGACAAAGGGTGTTTTTTTTTGCGGTGAACGCACAGAGCTGCGTCTTTTTGGGGTTAAATGTAATAAGGTTTTGATGACCCCATTCTGAGACATCAGTTAGTTGATTCTCGAGTTCAGACACGAGCTTGGTCCGGCCCTCTTCGACGTGTTCCCGAGAAATACCGCTACGGCCGGAGTATGTAGCATCAACAGTACTGTCATCCGCATAGCAATGTATGTTACTAATTCGCAACATATCATTGATATGCAGAAGAAACAGTGTCGGTGATAGCACGCAGCCTTGGGGAACACCAGCATTGACAGGTTTAAGATCGGAGCATGCACCGTCGACTAAGACCTTAATGCTCCGATCAGCCAAAAAACTGGTGATCCACTTGCATAGCTTCTCGGGAAGCCCATAGGAAGGCAGCTTTGAGAGAAGCGCCGCTTTATGCCAAACCCGATCGAAGGCCTTCGCTATGTCTAAACTAACTGCCAATGCCTCCCCCTTAGACTCAACTGCCTCCGCCCAACGATGTGTCAGGTATACTAGAAGATCACCAGCTGAGCGGCCACGACGGAAACCGTACTGACGGTCACTAATCAGCTGGTGCTCTTCTAAATACTTCAGGAGCTGACAGTTTATAAGTGTCTCCATGACTTTGGAGAACAAGGAGGTTATGGCTATTGGCCGATAGTTTGACGAATTAGAGCGATCACCTTTTTTAGGAATGGGATGCACTAAAACTGTTTTCCATGAATTCGGTACCACGCCGAGTGAATAGGAGAGCCGGAATAGGTGCGTCAATACTGGCGCCAACTCTGGAGCACATACTTTAAGCACAACAGGAGGGATGCCATCAGGCCCACTCGACTTGTGGATGTCCAAAGAAAGAAGTGCTTTACGCACAGCTGACTGCCGAAACTGCGGTTCTGGCATGGAACTATCATACTGCGGGATGGTAGGCGGTGTGTTCCCTCGGTCATCCAGAGTCGAGTTGGCCGCAAAGAACGAGCCCAGAAGATCGGCTTTCTCCTTTGTGGTATGGGCCAGAGAGTCATCGTCTCTGTGCAAGGATGGAAATGAAGGCTGGGAGAAATTCCCTAAGACAGCCTTGGCGAGAGACCAGAACGCACGAGTGCCAGAAGGAAGGCGAACTAATTTCTTACCAATTCTGCCAATGTGTTCCGCTTTTGCCTTGGCGATAGCTCTTTTGAAGAATCTCGAGGACGAGTTGTACTCCTTTCGTAATGCGCTAGTTTTTACATCACGAGATGCCGACGCAGCAGCCCAAGCTCGGTAGCATTCCTGCTTTCGGCGTAAAGCCGCTTTGCAGTGGCGACCAAACCAAGGCTGAGACTTGCCACCGATGGGCACCGCAGAAAACGGAATGAAAAGTTCCACGCCCTGCAGCACCACATCAGCGACAGAGTTAGCGACAGCATTCAGATCATCCAGCGAGAAGCACAACCGCCCCCATGGGTAGGATGCAAAGAAAGACCGCATCCCGTCCCAATCTGCTGACCTATAGTGCCAAACGCGGCGACAGCCTGCAAAGGGAGGCCGTGATGGGCGCGTGACCGGCACTTTGCTACGTATCAGGCAGTGGTCCGACGCGCCAAGTGGAGCGTCCACCGATACCTGACAACGATCCAGGTCAGAGGTCAGCAGGAGATCCAACAGTGATGGCGTATGGCCATTCACATCGGGAACACGCGTAGGCGAGGTTACCAATTGTGTTAGACCATACGCCAAGGCAAAATCGTGAACAGACCTCCCCGCATGATCGGTGGTGCGAGAACAAAGCCATTCGGCGTGGTGGGCATTAAAATCGCCCAAGATCACGATCTCTGCGGAGGGGGTCTGCTCTAACACGGAATCCACAGCCGTTTGTAAGCGCTCAATGAGCCGGTCAACTTCAGTATTTCCGCTATGGGACCAGTATAAGCACGCGTAGCTGCGTGGATGGTCGTTGCAAGCTACGCGTAACCAGAGGATGGATAGGTCCTGACCTTCAAGTCTGCCGAGGCGCCGGTAACAGATATCTTCTCTGACGTATACGCACACACCAGCCCGCGGTACAAAGGAATGTTCCAGTTTGTACCCCGGGTAGGAGAGGTAGGAAGTATCAGCCGGAGAAGATATCTGTGTCTCGGTCAAGAAGAGCAAAGCTGGCTTTGCCGTCTCGAGTTGGTAGTGGACGGCGTTCAGGTTGGAATGAAGGCCCCTGATATTGCAGAAATCCACAGTAAGCGTGGTAGAGGGTGCCATGGTCTTCTTGCTCTGTTTGCCCCGGACAGAGTTGTCTATGAGCGCAAATAAATACACTTTACACCCTAGTCACTCGCGCTACTATCACTGAACTTAGAACATTACACAATAAAACACTTCTCGCTTCGCACTGGTCACTTGATGTATCGCTCTCGATCGCTTGATAAAAACTGCCTTGTTTGTCAACACCTCTGTATTTATAGGCAGGGTAAAGTCCTAGCTGGATCCAGAAAAATCTAAATGTATCGGGAGACAATGAATCACTTCTTATCGTAAACATGTTATCAGTCATAAATCCTAGTACACGCTACTTTCAACCTTATGCCATATCCCACAAAGTCCATTATGGCATAGCCGAGGTCAACTATTTGTTTGTCAATAGGAGTAGCTATCTCCTTCTTTTATTTCTAGATAATTAGCGCGCGCGCGCTCCAACTCTACACGCTTCTAGATTATTCATAACAATATATTGTCCGATAGGATTTTACCAAAGCATTATATAATGAGCAAAACTATGTGTAATTATGTGCTACTTATAATAAAAAAAAAGGAAAAAGAATATCCAAGTACAATTTAATAAAAGGAATCTAATGAAACTCATACGCTTTTGTCTGTTTACTCAAAGGCTTTTGTGCCGGTAATATATTATGTCTTTAGTGAGCGGCTTCCTCTTCGCCGCTTTGTGTTCTCGATTGTCAATATAGCACGAGTATCAATAAGACCTTGCCGGCGCGTTTTTTTAAATGTGGAGCGCAAGCAATGTTGCAAGGAAAGATTTGCTGGGCACAAATTGTGTTCACGTGGGTGAAGATATACCCACATATGCGTTTACTTTTCGGCACAGGCGGTACACATTAAATTTTTTACAAACTCTGTATTAAACCAGAATTTCTCGAGTTTTAAAACACATTTTAAAAATCTCATCTCAATAGCATTAATCCTACTTTCATGTCCTATCTGAATTTAACACAAACTAACGAATATCTAGTTTTTGAAATCCGAACATAAATTATGAAATAATCATTTTGGTCGAATTTCAAACAGAAGGCGATCGCTACATCTATAAATAAAATTTAGTTTCGGTCCGCTGATTGATTTTTCTACGTTTAAAAGTTTTCTCTTTTTTAATGAGCAATATGAGGCGTTAGATTTTCCAATATTATAAATGGGTCAATATGTTTTAACATGCATAATAATTGAAAGTTCTGACTCAAAGTAACAGAAGATGTAATTAATATTTAAATTTGTTTTAAATCTTACCTCTTATTTTTATCTGGTTATTTACTTTTACCTGCATATCTATTACTTCTCAAAACATGTTACTTTATAGACCACGGAGTGGTATTAGTTAGCCTATTTTACTTAAGTCATGAGCTCTCGGAGTCGACCCGCTAGTCAACCAAGTATATTGTGACTGCGCGTATTATCCTCGACAATTGCATCTTAGTAGCAGTTCGGAGTCTGATGGTAATGTGATGTGGACGGAGAATACCCCCGGTTCCCCGTGCTTTGGGTGAGCATCTAAAGATGTTGGTTATGGTTCCAAAAAAACAAGCAATAGTTTCAAGTCGGTTTCAATACTTTGGTTTCATTGTAAGTGAGCTATCAAAGTTACTTATAAAGTGTCAGGTGCGCTGTCTTGAAAATAAGTAAGTGTAAGTAAAGTAACTATTGTTAATCCAGTTAAATAAAGTTTTAGATCAAAATTTTGACTACACTCTTCTTTGCATTTTGATGTGATGTAGTTTTAATGATATATAAACGATTTGATAGGTTTTTAACATCCCGCTCGATAGCGGGATGTTAAAAACCTATCAAATCGTCTAGTTTAGTTACAAGTCAGTAACATTTTCAAGACAGCGCGCCTGACACTTTATAAGTAACTTTGATAACTCGCTTACAATGAAACCAAGTATTGACAGTTACAACAAGAAAGTTAAGTTTTGCGCTATTCTCTTTATTACTAAACATCTTTAAGTTAAATGTCATTACGACTTTATTTTCTTTTTGATATAACATCTGTAACGTAAGTTAAAGGTTTGATACACCTAACTCGACATGCGTAATCGATACATTTCAATTGGTACCAAGCACGCAAGGTTTCAAAAAGGGTTTCTCAAAGCAGGGTACCAGTACCCTTGAGGTACGCCAGATATTTTGTTTTGTTTTGTATTTTGTTATTTGTATTATGTTATTGTATTGTCTGTATATTAGTAATTATACTGTAATAACTGTAAAATTTCTTCACGCCTAAACCACTAAACTGACTTGGATGAAATTTGGGACATAGATAGTTTGAATCACCAGAAAGGACATATGATAGTGTTTATTCCGGAAATTCCACGGGAACGGAAACTATGCGGGTATAATACTGAGGAAAAGACTACTTTTATTGTAGAATTTTTCCACGCGGATGAAGTCGCGGACACGGCTAGTTAATTATACAGGTTGACTGGAAAAAAATGTACATCCTGATAAATATTATATAATTTGGTCAAAATTTGAGTACGTTTACATATTCGGTATCAGGATGAAGTACTGAACACCCTACTTCAATATATGTACAGTCTTTTACCAGTCAACTTCTATTGGTAGTCAGCAAAACAGTAGGTAATGTATAAAAAACGGTTTGTGTAATTTGTAAAAAAAGTGAATACGTCTGCGTAACAGGTAATATTTTGCGATGGCAACATTTTTCATTGATAGTACAGGTGCCGTCAATGATCGGTCCGGATGCCATCTTTTTGCGTTATCGGCACTTCTTCATTCTTTTAGAGTTCATGGATATCATTAGTTTGCTATTTAAAATCCCTTATATTTTGATTTGACTTTTTAAAGAATTTTTAAAAAGTCAAATCAAAATATAATTACTAATTGTTGTAAATTATAATGTATGTTATTGTATTGTCTGTGTATTTGACTGTATTTCTCTATCATGTTAATACATTTTCTGTTCCATCCACAACTTGTTTCATTAACGGTTCGCGCTTATCTCGAAAAACTAACGGGTTTAAATTCAAGTAGTTTGAGAAACGCTGTTTTAAAATAATAAAAAATATCATCACACTAGTCCCCACAGCGTAGGCAGAGTGAAACGAACGTGAATAGACTATTCACCACAATTCACTGGTTTGTTTATTAGCGGGAATGCTGGAATCCTGGCATCGCTGCATTTTACCGACTTGAAACTATTGCTTGTTTTTTTTTTGGAACCATAACCAACATCTTTAGATGCTCACCCGAAGCACGGGGAACCGGGGGTATTCTCCGTCTACATCACATTACCATCAGACTTCGAACTGCTACTAAGATGCAATTGTCGAGGATAATACGTGCAAAGCCACAATATACTTGGTTGACTAGCGGGTCGACTCCGAGAGCTCATGACTTAAGTAAAATAGGCTAACTAATACCACTCCGTGGTCTATAAAGTAACATGTTTTAAGAAGTAATAGATATGCAGGTAAAATTATTGTTTTAAATTTTACACTTGTACTGTTTCACAATTCACTAATTATATATAATATATACTTTTTATTTAAATAGTCAACCGGTTTCGCATTTTACTGCATCATCAGGATGATGCAGTAAAATGCGAAACCGGTTGACAATAATTATGACGGAGTTTCACCAAGTGCCGACGATGGAAATTATAAATTATATGCAGGTAAAAGTAAATAACCAGATAAAAATAAGAGGTAAGATTTAAAACATATTTAAATATTAATTACATCTTCTGTTACTTTGAGTCAGAACTTTCAATTATTATGCATGTTAAAAAATATTGACCTATTTATAATATTGAAAATCTAACGCCTCATATTGCTCATTAAAAAAGAGAAAACTTTTAAACGTAGAAAAATCAATCAGCGGACCGAAACTAAATTTTATTTATAGATGTAGCGATCGCCTTCTGTTTGAAATGCGACCAAAATTCTATGAATCCATTTGACCACAGACTAAGCAATAAAATCTCTTAGAAGTTTAACAACAGATTATTTAATGTTCAGGATTTTGGCCAACGCAGGAAGAAACTGGATGATCACTGCAAAAGACAAAACTAAATAGAATTCTTTGGAGGAGGCTTTTACCCTGAGGGGTCCACAAAATAAGCATGCATAAATAGTCTACTAACTCAATTTAACTTTCATATTTTTCCAATCAATCAATTAATTTCTATTGTTAATATTCAAGCAAATTGCGTCATATAATTTAAAATTTCTATTTTAATTAATTTTTAGTTTTTTTTTGTGGAATGAAATAAAGCTACTTTATTATTTATTATTATATTTAATGTTAGATCAGTTCTATGTAGATATATAATGTTAGAGCTTTATATAGATTTTAATAATTTTATGGTATTTTTATGATTTTTTTATTTTTTATTTAGCGAAATCACATGGGACTCCCGCTCTGGATCGTTTTTGGTGCAAAGGTTGGCCATCGCAATTCAACGCGGTAACGC
This sequence comes from Apodemia mormo, assembly GCA_036924255.1. NCBI lineage: Eukaryota > Metazoa > Arthropoda > Insecta > Lepidoptera > Riodinidae > Apodemia > Apodemia mormo. The sequence continues at coordinate 3,815,858 of JAUPFN010000004.1, forward strand.
GGCGAGTGTCATGGGTACTTTTGCGCCGGGAACGATCCAGGTTGGATTAAATAGCTAGTATTAAGGTTTGTCAACGAGAATATGTGAATTTTGAGACAATTTTGTAATTAATTAATGATTTAACATCTTTTTTTATGTAAATGTTTCAAAAATGTATATAAATCTATATTAATATTATAAATAAGAAAGTTTGGATGAATGGATGTTTGTTCCTGAATCAAGCAAAAACCACTAAACTGATTTAAATGAAATTTGGCACACAAATAGATGATGACCTGGAATAGTATATAGGCTACCTTTTATCCCAGAAAACTTTTATAATGCAGCGGGCTATACGCTTTATATATAGTTTTCCCATTAAAAAAGTAATCTTCAATGGTATTTTCATACTTAAGTATGACAACACCTACAAATAAGTAAATTCTATTATCAAAGAATGCCGCGCAAGTCGGATGCTACCGAAGGATTCGCGGCGCGCGTGCGGCGCGTTTAAAGTTCCTTTGTAAAAAGCCGAAAAACGAACACCACCGCGCACTTTGTGCAAAAGCCGCCACAGCGAAACAATGACACAAACAGCGACAAGGTGTTGACATTTTTAAAACATTTGCTTAACTCTAGAGATATATGTAAAAATACGAATATTAAAAAACGATATCTTTTTTATTTTCAGAAATATTTTTTTTTTTCAGTAATGCTTTTAACCAACCAACCTATATGCCTGTTTTGAATCGGGCAGGGTTTTCTTTACACACTATATATATATATATATATATATATATATATATATATATATATATATATATATATATATATATATATATATATATATATATATATATATATATATATATATATATATATATATATATATATATATATATATATATAATCCGGGACCTCATGATCTGAGCCGAATAGGCTACCCCTAGACCACGAGGCAGTCAATCAATCAATCAATCAAGATCAATGTCTTACTTACATTCGAAGGACATGAGGTTTGTTGGGAGAGGTTTCACCATTTTGTTTGTGACATCGTTGATTTTTGCAGTCCATTGCTTCGCCACCGCCTCGGAACCAGTCCTGTAGACATAATCTTAAACTTATTTTGTTAATTTTTAACTTCCCGCTACATATGTAGATAAGGAAATTACTGGTTTTGCCCCGATTGTCGAAAATCGAGTTTTCACCAGATCTCCACATTTTGGTCCTAGGAAACTTTTACCACTATTTTAACGATGACGTCAGTATAACTGTGTGTGTGCGTGCGTGTGTGTGCGTGTGCGTGTGTGTGCGTGTGCGTGTGTGTGTGCGTGTGTGTGTGTGTGTGTGTGTGTGTGTGTGTGTGTGTGTGTGTGTGTGTGCGTGTGCGTGTGTGTATGTAAACATCTCATAACTTTTGAACGGTTTGACCTATCGAAACGCGGTTGATGGCATTCGATTGGATTCCGCTCCAATGCATAAATTTCATCAAAATCAGTTTATCCGTTCGGGAGTTATCGTTGACGACAAATTATAAAAAAAGTTTTTTTTGACATAATTTCGAGATTTTTAAATCAATCATTTTTTGACATTTACAATATTTTAGTACTTAAAAAAACTACGTCAGATGCAGTTTCAAAAAACAAAATCGAATTACATTTTTAAAAATTACAGCATTTTAAATATTAATATTTTGCTGTTTACAGAAAACTTACTTCTAATTTTTAAAATAACTTTCAGGCTAATACACTGATTGACTTAAAAATCTAATCAGCTTTTCTCTCAAACTGCATCGAACTTCGTTTGAGATTTATCAATGGCCAAAATAGTTGAAAAGCTTTTTTTACATTTCTTCAACATTTTTAACTTATCGACTTTGCGGCAGCTAAAATATTTAGAGTTCAAAAACAGTGTTGAATGCCACTCGAAAGATCAAAACTGATCATCATTTTGAAAATATAAATATTTTCGAGTATTAAAATACTATAATTTTTACAAACTTAAGATTTTTGAACTCTGAACCCAAAAATCTATGCATAGATATAGTTTTTGCTTTAAGCTTAAAATACCTCAATTTAGCGGCAAGTTTCTGGGATGGCTATGCAGGGTCAACCGTCTTGCATATTTTTTTATTTCAAGTATATCAAACAAGCAGATGGTTTCCTTGACGGAAAGAAATAACTATCGCCTATTGACATCCAAGATGTTAATCATGCGTGGCTATCCATGTAGCGAGGTTGTAACGCCACATGCATACGGTTACCGGCTACCTTACCCTCCAAACAGGAACACGCTATCGTGTTCCTGTTTGGAGGGTAAGGTAGGTCAAGCAGCGATTCTATCACGGCAGGAAAAGATAAGGCAATGGTATCAAACCCGATTGACAAGTGACTCTACAACTGAGATAGTAGTCACGATGTTGATCACACGTATTAGCCTTTCCCCGTCTTTAACAAGATTCCTGGCAGTAAGGCAGTATATCTATTCTTCCAAAAGGGCCCGAAACAATACTGGTGAAGCACTAGTTTTTCAGATAACTTTCATTCCAAACCGGCACACGACGGTACCAAATACAGACGCTATGGCGACTGGATTAGGTAAGGCTGTGTTCACAAAGCAAACATTAAAACAAGCACCTATACAGCAATTATATAACTGCTCCTACACAGCTACACTACACAGCTGTAGGTGTTCCTACACAGCAGTTATATAACGTTACATAACATTGTGTAGCAGGATAGCATTCTATAACTGTGTAATATTTTGCTACATGTTAATCCATACTAGTCCATACTATTAATATTATAAATGCGAAAGTAACTCTGTCTGTCTATCTGTTACGCTTTCACGGCCAAACCACTGATACGATTTGGATAAAATTTGGTACAAATATAGTTTGAGACCCAAGAAAGGACAAAGGATAGTTCTTATCCCGAAAATCCCACGGGAACGGGAACTATGCGGTTTATATTTTAGAATTTTTTCCACGCGTACGAAGTCGCGGGCACAGCTAGTATGTTATGAACATTCACACACTGGCTCAACTCGTTGTATAACATCGTATAATATTCTGTAACTATAAATTTGGGTCTGTTTTTCGATGAAGGTGGTAGTGGCTCTAAATGGAGTCAGTGCTTTACCATTGCATCGAATAAACTTTACTATGCTAGTCAGCAAAACATTTATTTGCATGAAAATAATTTAAAATAAATAGGTGTTGGTCTGCAAATAAATATTTATACTTAAAAAAACTTACTTAAACTTATAAATAGTACCAGCGCGATGATCGATTAGCTGAAAGGCATCAGACCCGTCGCCTTCCAGCCAGACAGCACGCCATCCGTCATGTAAACTCAGCACCTTGCAACGATCCTTACTGAAATCACTGCGTGTTGTCCTAAAATAAACTTTTTATATTAAAAAGTGATTTCGAAGGGAGGCAAAGAATGTCATATGACTGACTCTTTTGTGTAATGTTTAATCTGTAGGTTCAGATTCGGAGGTCTTAGGTCCGATCTTAAATTTTTTTTTAGTAGCAGCCCTGGATCAAGTTGTTATAGCTTGATATTTGCACCCTGAGAAAAGCCTCGGTCTTTGAATTTGTGGTTGATTGGTTATCGCTAATAAGATAGAAATAAGTTTGGAAAATCCAAAGGTGCACGCCTAAAATAAGTTTTCGAAATTGTCTTTATATTATCGGACAGATAATCACTATACTTAAAGCGCTACTGGATTTTTTTGACATTTAATTACGAGGAAACTCACGGAAAATATCCCACGCAAAAAATACAGAGCATAGACAAAAGTCTGAAGAAAAAATTTAACCGAATATTAAATATTTTTTTAATATTTTCAATAAAAAATTGTTTCATAAAAATAAACTATGGCATCAAAATTATCTGTACTTTCAGCGGAAACAACATTTTTTAAAGAATATAATAGGAATATAGTTTTATTTAAACGTTAACCAGGCAAATAATAAATTTAATGCGTATATTCTGAGTTATCTCAGGAAATTCCACAAATTAAATGCTCATTTGCAGCCTAGTTACATCTTTTCAAAAATATGCTTTGCAATTTTCAACCTTATTCAACGTCTCGTAGATGTAACATTAGATTACGCGGTAATACGCGGTTGTGTGAGTGAAATAAACAATTTTAAATCGTAGTCATTTTGCGCCTTAAAATGCAATCAACTAAATAAATAACGTGTGCATACAAACCCTTTAAAAGTTTTTGACCCATAAAATATAAGAATGTTTCCGGTAATTTGTAGCCAATACCGCTGCCATGATGTAAGAGATATCTTCCTGCCCTCTTTGACTATTGTTTTTCTTCTGACGTAGCTTTGAAATTCACAGTCTACGGGCTCAGTACTTGCGAAATCACTACAACAAATAAAGTTAAAATTAATGAACTATTTTAGTTTTTTAATACTCTTGTTAATAGCTACGATTTATATATATTCATTCCTAATATCACTGTAGTAAATGAACTTATTACGAAAACTTATTTTAAAGTTTATTTAGTACTAGCAAACCCGGCGAACTACGTTTCGCCACCAGACGCCTTTGCTTTGCTTTTATATTTTCTTTGCTATAAACCTAACGGAGCGCGAGACCTTTCCAACGAATGCAAACCCGTGGAAATCGGTTCGTGTGTTCTGGAGATATAACGTCATGAAGGAAAACCCGACTTATTTTTATATTATAGAGATTTACATTTAAAATATAACGCTTAATTTAAATTCTTGACATAGCTTATAATATGTCAGTGCACAAATTTATAAAACATCATAACATGAAAAGTAACTACAGTCCGCGCGCGAGCTCCGATGAATCGGGGACTGAGGTGTGTACGTCTCTCTCTCGGGTGTGCTCTGTGTATGTCGCTCTCTCTCTTCACTGCACCTCAAAATTCCTCGGAGCTCGCGCGCGGACTATAGAAGCTTCATGTACTGCCGTTTCATAAAAATATCTTTGTTTTATAATTTCGTAAATAACACTCAATAGATATAGGAATGATATTTTTTATTAGAATATATATTATATTAGCGTGTAAAGCATATATTTTTATAAACCATGATTTATCTGTTACATACATACATATCTCCATGCCAAATCACTTGCGGGGTAGGCGGTTAGTAGCAAATTTCATATCACACGATCCCTTTTGGTTTGCTTTGCTTTCTCCACATTCACGACTTCTCATAACCTGACCGCCCCGCTGGTCGAGTGGTTAGCGAACCTAACTACGAATCCAAGGGGCTCGGGTCCGATTTCACAAAAGGGACAGACATTTATGTCATGCGCATAGATATTTGTATTTCTGGGTTTATGTGTTTATTATGTTTGTAACAATATTTATATTTGTATTTCTATGTTTAAGCATCGTTGACTAACACCCATATCTCAAGCTTATTAATAATTTGCTAACTTTGGAATTAGATCAATTCGTCACATTTATCCTGTGATATTATATTTTGGGCTGCTACGAAGAGTTTTCCTCATTAAAGCCCCAATAACATTTCTTGCCCGAACAATTCGAGCCCGGGACTCGAGCTTGAAGCCAAACATGTTTATCATTAGACTTCAAGGCGGATAAATCTATATCCCACTTATTAAAATTAGATATAAACGATAATATTACCTATATTGCAAGGACTGCGACATTTTATGACTAGCAACAGAACTGGGTGATTCCAACAGCGTATCATCAAGCAGATTCACGGACCCAGCTGGTGTCTTCTCGTCTTTATCTTCACTGTGACACTTGCCAAATATACTACGAAGTTACAAAATCCACATTAACTTTCTTACATTTTAAATAAGGCATCTGATGTGCTGTTTTACCTTATGGAAGAACGGTTTTAAGATTTGTTTACCACCCTTAATTTAAGAGAATATGAACTTCCAAATCGGCTCCTTAGGATATGCAACGTGAGAAAACTTTGTCGATTCGTTTTCTCGTAATTAAAGCCATTAAATCTATATATCTACATTACTAATCCGGTTCCATACATGGTTCGACTTAATACTTCAAAAGTTGAAAGAGCTTACTCGTAATTGGTTGTTTCGGCGAAGAGAAACACGTTTCTCCCAACAAGCATATTACGCTAGCAAAATATTAGACGACATCAACAAAATCTCTTCTGTCGAATGTGACATATCTCATGCAGTATATCCTAAACGGGATAAAAAACATTTAAATAATAATTACTATAAAGACAGAACCGGGTACTAGTTTGGGTCTTACTATACATACAATATCACACACACAAATATTAGTCCCAGCCTTGTCTCGCTGGAAGAAGCCCTAATGCGTGCAATCGAACGCCAAAATATAGATAGCTTTACGTTTTACGGCAGCAACAATGCACAAAGCGCTGATTGCCGTACTAATGAATAATATTGTTAAGAACTTGTCTTACTAGAGATAATTATTACATTTGCCTAAATTGAGAATCAATGTTTTTGATATACTACTCAGTCAAAAAGTACCGGGGAAACGATCAATAATATACAAATATTAAAAAATCTGTTAGTCATTTACCCAAATTTATTTTATCGCCTTCAAATTATGATCCTTTAGAAACATCAAAACACCCCTTAGAAAAAGAACGTGGTCGGCTGAAGCCATATCTGGTGGTTGCTCGACGGTATCTTGAGTTTTTTGAAGAATTTGTTCACAATAATGGCCTTGTGCAAATGCATTATCGTGGTCCAAAATCAAAGAAATATCTTTCCACAAATCTGGCTTTTTTCATCGAATTTGCGCTCTTAAAAACTGTACAACGCTAATATTCTTTGTTTGCCGTCTACCCTTCTCGCAAGAATTCCGAGTGCACAACACCAAAATTGTCAAAGAAAACAGTCAACGTGATTTTGACCTTTGATCGACTTAGACATTGTTTTTTTCGGTTTCGGTTCAGTTGGAAGACGCCACTTTGAAGCTTATGATTAGTTTTCATGTGAAAATTAGTAAAACCACATCTTGTCATCAGTAACAGTTTTATGAATAGTGGTTCGGAATCGACTCGTTCTAGAATATTCTCAGCTACTTTTATGTGATAGAGTTTTTGTGAGAAATTCCGGTTTTGGGACTAGCCGGGCGCCAACATGTTTCATACCCAAGTGATTATTTAAAATTGTACGGATCGGCTCATGAGACACGGACAGTGAAGTGGCTCTCTCTTAAATTTAAATGGGGATTTTCAGACATTATTTTCTTTACTTTTGTGATGTTAACTTTGTTAAAGTCGTACCAGAGTGAGACCAAAAGGCTTACCAGAGTGAGACCAATCTTCCATCACATCTCGACCGCTTTATACCTGCTAAGTGCTAAGCACATATTTTTTTAAAAGTAGATTCACCTTAGCCTTCTGTTCGAACGAAATTCCTTTGCTGATGCAAAATTTAAGACTAAGTTTTTGTCTATTATCTACGTTCGATGTTTTGTTCGATGTTTTTTGTCTATTAAGAAATTCGCAATACACACTAGACATGATCTAACCAAAATCTAACAGCACTATATTTAACCTAAATAACAGATGCAATTTGTGCCAATACAACTACAAAAAACTGAATTTAGAACCATAAACCAACAATCCATTCCCGATACTTTTTTGACTGAATGTATATGTATGTATAAAAAGTACATATAAAAGTTGTAAAGATCGTGTTTAATAATCAAACTTTAGTGCATCTAGACATGTCTAAAATTCTCTCTCGAATACTATAATAGACTTCTACAATAAACTGTAACGTAAGCTTGAATACAACTGCTTACAATTATATTTAAAGCAATGAAAAAAACGAATGAAAATAAAAACACAATACCCTGCAACTAAAAACTGTACAACTGGGAAGCATCAAATCCACAAAATATTGAATAAATCGTACAATTTGTGAAATACCATCCTATAATATATATTTGTATAAACATAATTGACGTTAATGATGCGATACTTCCAATGAGGAAAGGATGAAAGACCAAGTGTTTAAATTTACTGTTTGCCCTAATCTTCAGGCGTTAACATGGGGCTAAAATAAAGACTTAAGTACGGTGTGCCTTAAAATTCAGCAAAATTAAAATAAAGACTTAAATACCTTAAAATTCAGCAATATTATTATATATCAATTAAAACCGTCTTCTTCGACTATATTATAGCATACCATGCATTCTATCTCTTTGGTGCTTAAGACAATATTGATGAAGTACAAAGTATTATTAGTAAGTAACAAACAATTTGTCTGATCGTCAAAGGCATTGTTTGGTAACTTAATACAACGATTATTATACAGGTTGACTGGTAAAAGATTGTACATATTAAAGAACACGATAGTTAATGGTCGTAACCAATGAAAATATAATAAAAAGAGAATATTGCTTAACTTCATAATAAACCTCAACGAAATTAGTGTAGTAATGTTCGAAAAATATGGCCACCGTGTGGGCGATGGGCGCGATTGACATATGCCACGACGGTCAATCACTGTTTCGTGAACAATGAACTTCGATATCTACGCGCGAGTGCCCGAACTCAATGTTTTTATTAGATAAATTTAAGTACCTATTTTTTGGTATAAGAATCGAGTACGGAACACCTCATCCAATAGGTATGTAAATTTTTTTACCGGTCAAGCTGTATATGTTATCATTTTGTAGATTATATAATTTTTTTATATTGTAGATTATAAAAATTTTCACCAATATAAATACTTAACATACTGAAAATATATTTCAAATATTGGTATGGCAACACAAAATGTCCACCAGAAAATGTAAACAAACACAATGGCGACTATATGCGACCGCGACATCAACGGCGGATTCCTTTGATGTGACGACTGCGGACTCGTCGTGGTGTTGTCTTGTTTAAAATATTCCCTAAATTTTAACGAAATTGAAGAGTAAATACGAGCATTTTAAAATACCATAATATGTATTTTTATTGATATAAATGTAATAATTTCAATTCCATTTTTGATAATTTTGTTGACCTACCTATATGCCCCTTTCAGATCGGACTGTTTTTGTTACTTACTGTATATGTGTCATTATTCTTTGGATATTGAAAGTTAAAACTTCCCACTTAAAATAATTTATCTTAAATTATATTTTTAAATATCTCATTGCAACACAAAATGTGACTTATTTATATCATAAGATAGCAATTAAGCAGGTGGCTCAACTGGTGGAGAGGCATATACCTAGATATCAAAGATATTAATGGTGCGTTGTTATCCTTGTGGTGGGGTCTTAGTGTGCATAAGTTTACATGCATAAGATAACTGGCTATCTTACCCACGAGACAGTAACAAGCACTGACGCTATTTCAGCAGGAATAGGTAAGGCGGTTGTACGAAACCCGGGCGAGACAATGCAGAAGTCGACCACTGAGTAGCCACGATGTTTCTGACTCGCATTATCAATCGTTCGCCTGTTACAAACTGCCTGGCAGACGGCAGATGGTCTATTCTTCAAAGAATTCTGCACCAACACGGACATATCTATCTGTTATTAAAAAGCAGCGCTTTGCAACGACCTCTGTAGCAGTAATATTAAAATAATAAAGGTGTTATTGGCGGCCTCTAATGGCTACTTGTTCGCCCTATCTTACCACGAAATTAAAAATAAAAGCACTGCAGATACCTAAAATACAACGAAGGTCGTACAAATATATTAATTACCATGCATTGACTTACTAATAAATAAGTCAATGTTACCATGTATTTTATTTGTTCATATGATTTAAATATATTAATGTTAGATAACCATAAAAAATATCATAATAAGTGAAATAATTTAATGTTACTGTGATGATTTATCGATTAATGAATACGTAACATCATTCGTGACATCGTGCAAGGATTCCATGCATATTGTGATGTTTTTACAGGACATAATCATACTTAAATAAATATATTATACTTGGATCTTTAGGTACTAATCTAAAGAAAATAAAGATTGTAAAATGCTAACTACTTCTTTAAATAACTCGTTCGATTACGAATAATACCCAATACAACTCTTATTTATGAAAAAATAAATGCAAAAATTGTTTGCTTTGCTTTGCTTTTAAGTACGATATTTAGATATATTCGTCATCACAATCCTTCATTCGCAATTCCTTATTGTACTTATACGTAGGTCACACTATAAGTTTTGTGTAACTTAAAAAAACAACATGTTATAACCAAAATATTATGTTTATTGCTTTTCAAAATAATCTCCTTTACATTTTAAACATTTTTTTATGCGATCGAACCATTTTTTAAAACAGGAGGACCACAGATCTGAAGGCATGTTTTCTGAGTGCTGATTGAACGCTGTCACTGCCTCTTCGGAGTTGGTAAAAGTAAAACAATACAGAGTACAGAAATCACAGGGTGCTAGGTCGGGGCTATGCGCAGAATGAGTGCCGAGATGTACTTTTTCGGAAGCTAAAAATGACTTTGTTTTGTTGGCCGTGTGTGAAGAAGCGGTATCATGGTGTAGGAGAATGCGGCTTTTGGGTCGTCTTTCGCGAACTTTTTCTAACACTGTGGGTAAACAAATGGTAGAATACCACTCGGCATTAACATTCTTTTGATCTTCAAGTGGACTTGTACAGATGGGACCCGTAGCTGAGAAAAAAAACGCGGTCATTTTTTTACCAACGTTTCTCGCCTGTCTCACTTTTGTTGGCCTGTTCTCATGTTCATGAGGGATCCAACGACAACAAATTTTCCGAACTTTCAATTTTTCGTGTAAAATTTTCTGAATTTGCCTCATACCAATCCCCAATAGTCCTCGAATTGTCTCATAGGTAATCCGGGGGTTTTCTTCAATTAACCGCTTAACAGTAGCCACATTATTTTCGTTGACGGCAGTTGAAGGCCGCCCTTCACGAAATTCGTCATGTAAAGAAACTCGACCTCTCTCAAATTCAGCAAACCATCGCCTCACGGTGCTCAAACAAGGTGCTTCTCTCCCGAAAGCATTTTGAAGACGAGCGGCACAGTCTTGCGAAGAAAGAGAACTTTTAAAGTCATAAAAAATCATCGTTTTAAAATTTTTTCGACTTAATTCCATTTTCGTTGCGTACGTAGAATTTTGATGTGTGATAAAAAACAATTGACAAATCATTTCCCGCCAATATTTTTTTTATTACTAAGAAGGTTGCAACGTTTTAAAAATATAACATTCGAAATTCAAATAGTTCCGATTAGCTAGAAGTGCAAAACTTTTAGTGTGCCCCATGTATTAGCAATTATTTAAAATGTAATTAATATCGTATGTTGGTGCATAATAAATCTAAAACGTTAATATGCACTTCTAATATAAACCTAACGCCGTTAATGTTTAAACTAGTTACTAGGCGAAATCCGCCGTTTTAAACAGCTAAATACACCTTAGGTAATGTGCCAAGAAACAGAAAAACGGGCTGCTCCAGATCTATAGTTCCACACCAACGCCGGTATTATATGTAACTAGCTGTGCCCGCGACTTCGTTCGCGTGGAAAAAAATCTAAAACAAAAACCCGCATATTTCCCGATCCCGTGGGATTTCCGGCATAAGAACTATCCTATGTCCTTTCTTGGGTCTCAAACTATATTTGTACCAAATTTTATTTAGTGAAATAATAGACAAAGAGGACCTGTTCTGCTATATCGGTAAATCGTAATCTATTTTAACAACAACAAAACTCCTTATTTAAGAGCCAAAGATATTGTACAGAAAAAATGCACTGTAAAAAATGTAACTTGCACATAGTTAGAATTGGGCATTGATCAAATGCTTAGTTTGTCATCAAATCATTTAATTCATCCGAAACGTTAAATGTGTACAACATATTCATCGTAAGTAAAAAATGTTTGTTACATTAGATGTAATGCAATATAAAGTTAGTATACGAAATGCAAACATTTAGTCTATGTATTAACACTGCAAGCCAGTTTATTCTATATAATTTGTAAAAATAAGACGTTTCTGACAAGCCCTGGCCAAAGTTGGCCGATAAATCAAAACCCTAGCTTAGATTTTAATATCATATAATAATTATGTAAAAGTCTGATTAAATACTTTGTTAAAAGTTTGATTATTGTAATTAACTAAGATTACTAAGTTTTGGATGTATTATATGTCTTGCACAAAAACAGCTCATGTTCCAAAACATATTTAAAAATGAATCCAGTGTTGATAAAGTCGTATAGCTTGTACATTTTACCGGCCTATAAGCCTATTTTTTGGTAAACAGCTCATTATACAGAGGTAATTATTTACAAATATTATATTTGTAAAAATAAAAAAATAAAATAATGTTTTATAAAATCACAAATTGTAATTGGTTCTTTTGTGGATCAACATATTTGACAATAACTATCCTTAGAATAGTTAACGGGTATTATGTTGCGCATTAGAAAAGAAACATTTTTCGATGTCCACTAGTATTTTGTTTTCCTAACGTGCAAGTCATGACAATGTTTTCTCATCGAATAGATAAATTACTCAAGTGGACAAACCAATATCACACTTTGACAACACCCCATAATGTTTTTATTTTTGTGCATCGCAACATAGACGCCATTTATTTGTGCACTAAACTATTTACTAAATCCTTCAATACAGCGCTTAATAGGAGATATTTTCTTAACGAAATGTTACATGCGATAAAATTACAGAGACATGTTGGGATCGGTAAACAAAACTACTAATGACTAGAAATAAGTAATTGTTACATTATATATACTATTAACGTAAAAAATATGTACCACCATGTATACTTAAGAAGCAAAATTATGATGTGAGATAATGTCCAATTAATATAAGCATTTAAAGGTTTTAAATGCTTATATTAATTGGACCCTGTTAAGCAGAAAAGATCCAACCAACATTTTATTACTTTTAAGTTAATGCAGTTAAAAATTTGACAGAGAATTAAAAAAAAATCATAGTACAAAGCAGGAAACAAAACTTTAAATACTTTAAATGAACATTTACAGCTTCATGCTTATTGTACTATGTTTTTTTATTCTTTGTCAAACTTTAAACTGCATTAATTTAAAAGTAATAAAATGTTGGTTGGATCTTTTCTGCTTAACAGGGTCCAATTATTTTTATTCTCCAGCCCAGAAAATGCCAAATACCCATAGATTCAAAAGTTACAATTATTTGTTTAATTTTTCGGGCAATCAAGCCGTAACACATTTTCCTACAATTGTACCTGTGCAGACGTCAACCATCTTTGTTCAACTTAGATACCGGGGACTATACCTTATTGTACATCTTTTGTTTTTATTCCTTAACCCCCCCCCCCCCCTCTTTCTCTCTCAAGTACCCCACCGAAATATTCAATACAAGTAATATGTATACCATAACAACGTTTGTCAGGTCAGCTAGTTTAATAAATATATTTAACATAACGATATTTTATTTAATAAATATATAATAGACTACGATATCATTCAGGCACAAACCATCTTAATCTATACATTAATACGTGAAGTAAAAACTTTGTACCCCTTTTAAGACAATCATGCGAACGGTGGAGCATGAAATTTGGCACAGCTAAAGTTTACATTGCAGAAGATATTATGAATTAGAAATACATTAAATTAATAAAAATAAATATTATACACATTACATTTATTTGACATATATGATGATGTACACCCGTGTATACTATTTTCTTTACGGCTATAGTCTGTTGTTAAACATTAAAGATTTTTGATTAAAGTGAAACTTTTATTACACCGTCTCAAATTTTTTGGTCTGTGTGTTGCATGTCGCGTGACGGTCGGCTGCGGAGTAGAGATAAAGTGAAAGGCGCGCAAATTACAAAAAAGTTTCACTTTTACCGTGGTTTCATAAAACCACACAATTCGTTTTTGTTTATGGTCGAGTTTCGATCACAGGACATCGCCAATTTTATTGATTTTAGGATAAATAACAACGACGTGTACAACCTAAGCGTACAAAGCTTTAACCTAGCTTTTAACAGCTTTCATGCAAGTACATTTTGCATATAAATGCATCTATAATGCGTTAAGCATGCTATTATATATACGCATCTATTGTTTCATTTCTATAGACATCAAAATGCAAGCAACTCTCCAATGAACCTGTTTACACTCACCCCATGCCAAAATTGACCTTGTGAAAATTTCTTGGCAAACTCGCGCTTCGAAACCTATGATCCAATTAAAAAAAATATATAAACTCTATATAACATTGCCAATTAGTGACTTCAAGAATTACAACACATTTTTTTATTCAAAATACGCCTCTCCGTTCTTTCTACTGTTTTGATAAATTAATATAAATAAACTACCTAACACTCACCCGCTTTGATGGGCCTATACACATTGACGTTAAAAAATTTATGACCAATCATTAACGTAATTATGTATTCTCAATGTTTTTTTTTTTAAATTATAAGATAGCAAACAAGTAGATGAATGTCATGACGGCAAGAGACAACATCGCCTATAGACACCAAAGGTGTGCGTTGCTACCCTTGTGTCTAGGTGTTAATGCCATTTGCATAAGTATACTAATTGTTATCAAGTGCAGTCAAGCCGTTCTTGAGTTATATTGCTGCTGTTTCACTGAAAATTTTATTTTATATTCTTCTGGAACCAATAGGTTAAAAATCGAGAGAGAAGGTGAATGGTAAAACTTCACCTAAATCATAAATCGTGAAAATGATTATTATTTCAACAGAACCATTGCATAAAAAGCGCATAATCATTTAAAATGTAGCATATCTTCAGGTGTGGTTTACACCATCGAATTTTCTACATTCAATGTACTATGTTTAAAGACCAGGAACACAATCTTATATGACTTTTTAATTCAGAAAATGTCTAAGAAATAGCGCCAAATCGGAGGGTTATAATCTGAAGTAAGCTGTTTTATAAGAATTGAAGTTTAACTATTTACTGTCTCAACTTCTACTATTTCTGTCGCTTTCTTTAAAAATGTACCTCATTTTTAGCAACGCGTTCTTTCTTTAAGGCTATTTCAAAGTAGTAGCTGCATCCTACAGCCCACAGAATTCACAAGTTTTTGAGGAATCCCACGGAAACAACTTATTATGCCAGGATGAAAAATACCCTATGTGCTATTCCAGTTCATCATCTACCTGTGTGTCCAGTTTCACCCAAATCAGTCTAGCCGTTTTCCCGTGATTGAGTAACAAACGTCCAAATAAATAAACACACACTCACATTCATAATATGAAAATATGGGATAAAATTGTGCTGTTGATCTTTATACCTTATTTATACATATGTACGAACTTTTAGTGACGTCTAAATTTTCTTCGTGTACCATAAACAACTTATTTTGTGTCTTTGAAACACATTTTCACAAATAATTAGTTTAATCGAGTGTACATAAACTTCAATATACAACATTATTTCTTCTGATATTTCTAAAGTATTAATCGTAATTCTAGAAGTCGTACTAATCGAAAGATATAATTTTGACATCGATTTAAAATCAATTCGAAAGTTTTTATGATTATGTCTCGATTACCAAAAACCTGAAGTGTTCCATGCGCTAGATGAAAAGAGTTAGACACTACACAGTAACCAACACCATTATAAAATGACAATGAGAGAAAATGTTGATATAATGTATTAGCGTTAGATGAAACTATTTACCATAGTAGATCGTTAATTATACAGGGGTATTATAGATCTAAAAGTTACTTGTATCAATTTTACTTGTACTTTTATCGAGCAGATATGGGTAAATATTTTTTTATATATATTATGTCGCCGTGAAATTGTCAATACCATTAGATTATAATCTACCTAGGGAGGATACATGGGATGTATGATTGTGAGGACATGGGTCTTAAAAACTGCTGCGGCATATTATTTAAATTTTTTGTAATGTGAAAGTAGTTTATTTAGAGCTAGAATCCTGTCCAGTTTTTTACATTAAAAAAGAAGTAGGTTTGTTAGGTTGCTTTTAGGTTCCACATTTAGAAAAATATCGACCGTTAGCGACATCGGAGTTTATAATTGACATTGACGCAATTTATGTCATTGTTGGGGCCAGTGCCTTTGCTATTAGCTCGGGAATTCTGGCTTGAAATAAGTGTAGACTATATTTTGAAGGAATATAATTGCACAATACAAAGATAGCCCGACAGTTCGTTGTGAATGATGATTTGCAATATTTAAATTCGCCCGTTGTGACGTTGCGACGTCACTGCCGCTAGTGTTGGACATCGATACGAATCGTATCCCAACTTATCGTACGGCAGCGACTTCACCAGTCATAAAAAAATTGCCTTTTGCAATTTGTGTAAACGTTTAGTTTTATATAATAACTACACCGTTTGCCATAACGACGAAATATGCAAATTGGCTGCGACATACACACTCGTGTACGGAGATAAATATCGAGACATTAGCTGATATTTTAAAAAATGAATCATATCCTGAATAAAAAATATTTGCAGCACCCGCGGCTTCTTGGTAAATTGTATAAGTTCAAGCACATATTAAAAACAAATAAACCTTTGACTTCATTATAATGAGCATTTTTTTAATCGCGCGTTTCTTAGATATGAGTTGGTTGACCTTTTCCTGGTCTAGGTTCATTTTCAATAAAAACCAAGTGCCTAGCGGCCGGGCATGACGTAAAAGACAAGATAAGGCTAAACGAGAGACTGTTATCATGACTTATAGGATTCTGCAACAGTTCGACACCACCGCCTTTCCCATATCTGACATTATCGTGAACCGATGGTTAAGTAGGGTAGCCGATACATGATTAATAATTGTCATGATGTCTGTTTATTGCTATCCTATGATATAAAAAAATATTTAACCATTTATAGCTGCTCAACGTTTTCCAATAGTTGTAGGTATGTCCTAAATACGAGAATGAAATCCAAAGCGATATTGTTTTACATATAACCGACAATGATCTACTACTTAAAAATAGCAAACACATATTTAAAAAAGTATAAACCATCAAAAATATTTCACAACAGCCGAATATATATATATATATATATATATATATATATATATATATATATATATATATATATATATATATATATATACATACATATCATTGATATAAAAAATTCAAGATACGCAATCAGTGTCTCAAAAACGTCCTCTAAAAATGAGCGCACAATTTAAAATTGTATCGCATCGGTCTTGATCATGAAGTATTATGTATAGGTGAGTTAGCACTTTGTATATCAATTGAAACAAACATTAATGTTATATCTGTCTATGAGGTCTCGCCATCACTTTTTATACATATGTGTTAGAAAGAGAGGTTAAGCCCTCAGAAGATGAAAGCAGTATTTAAAATTTGGTAGGTATTAGAAATGTTACCTCCAGATATAAGACAGCTTCATGGTCGCGATACTGCCAATTTTATATGCCAATAAAAACAACTATAAATGTTGCGCTTAAGGTTGGATATACACATGTTTTTGGATATGCATAGACATGTTTTTCCCATATCTATAACTACATATGTAATTTGATTTGGCCGCCCCGTTGGTCGAGTGGTTAGCGACCCTGACAACGCAATCAATGGGGCTCGGGTTCGATCCGCGACGGGGACAAGCATTTGTGTGATGAGCATAAATGTTTGTATTTCCGGGTTTAGGTGTTTATTAAATATATATACATTATATTCTAGTATTTATAACACATAGAAATACATCTATGTGTTAGTTTCGTTGACTAACACCCATAATACAAGCAAATAATTTGCTTAGTTTGGGGTTAGATCAAAATTTGTCCCGTATAAATGTAATTACTTCCAATATTTATTTATATTTATTTATTTATTATTTATATGTGACATTAACGAAAGTTATTGTCAGTTTTGTCCGGGACTGTGCATCTTGGATTTTTTATATCAAAGATTATGTACAGATTGTATAGTGTTAAATAGAAATGGAATTACAAAATTATTCAGAATATTCCATTTTTTTAAAATTAAAATAACTTAAATAAAAGTACTGTCTTATATTATGCAGCTTTTGTTTATGCATTGCACACCAATATCAGTGATAATAAATTTAAGATCGATTTTATAGTTAAGTTTAAATATACGCATGGCGCTGGTCGATAATTACGTTTGCCCAGCCACGAAATGTACTAGAAAATTATGTTTCATCAGTTTGCTTCGTCAATGACGACGGGGTAAACGACCCCGACGACCATATAAATACTAATAGACACGCCATTGGGAAGGAAACGTGTCACCGCGTATTTGAGCAAACGCTTCTATCGCTGTCAAAAATGTCATACATTTGTAGATATATAGTGAAAAAATATACATATACCATGTTGTACTGTTTTATCGTACCGAATGATATGACAAAGTTTAAAAATTACCCTTGAAATGATTTTATTTCATCGGTTAGTAGTATAACTCTGTATTTCTGTGTGTAATTGCGCTACACTGACAAACCAAGAAGTTATCTTGAAAGGCCGATACATTTCGCACGTCTGCTCAAATAGTGTCACAAGTCAAAAAAAAACGATTCTCGAGTAAAAGCGGTTTAAAGTTGCTCCTGCCTATTTGTTTCGCTTTTTCCCGGCCAACGCCACTAACGTCACTAGGGCCGTTATAGTATCAAATCATTGAAAACAGTAGTAGATCACCATTCGAGATAAAACTATGGCATAATAATGTAATATTTTATCACTTATACACTTGTACTGTTTCACAATAAAGCTATTATCACTTACATATATATATATATATATATATATATATATATATATATATATATATATATATATATATATATATATATATATATATATATATATATATATATATAGTTTGTAACTATAAATTGCCCTGATGATGCTTGTGTAAGCGAAACCGGTTGGTAATAAGTGGTAATAGCTTTATTGTGAAACAGTACAAGTGTATAAGTGATAAAACATTACATTAAAATGGAGTTTCACCAAGTGCCGACGATAAAAAGTGTAGAATATGGCATAATAGGACGCGAATGGTACAAAAAAGTGATTTTTACGATTTTTTGAATTGTTACACTATTTGAGCGGAGGTGCGATTTAATCGGTGGAGTAAATATATACATTGAATAAAACTTAACACACACTATTTTAACAATGGTTTTTATTTTTATATACTTCGTAGTCGAAAGTATATTGTTTTAATATTCTATAACTTTCGACCTATTACAGGTGCAGATTTTACCCGCGAATTATTAGCACAACCACTGCCTATAATTTGTTCAATTTTTCAATGTTTTAACGAATAGACCATTCATACCTTCTTATTAGGCAGCTTATTAGGTCTAAGCCCACGTGTAATTATTACCGCGTCTAAGATGAAATAGTTCTGCAAAATCTATTTGGGTTTGGTATAACCGTCTTACCTGTTTCTCCTGAAACATCGCTAGTCACTATCGTGTTCCGTTTTTGAGAGTAAGGTAGTCGGCGACTAATGCATGTAATGTGTACTTCTTGCCACACGGATAGCAATATTATAATTTTTTTTAAAATCGACTACTATGTACTCTGGTTATGCGTGATCACTGATCATACATTGAAATAACTAAGTGAACAATCAATCATCCCCTGCTTTACGTACCCTTATGGTTAGATTTTTTTTCTACTTTTCACTAAAGTAAGAAACCCTTTCCACTAAAAAAAGAATTATCAAAATCAGGCTTCTCTGTAAAAAGTTATACGTGCTCTGACATATCTATTCAATAATAATTTAAAAAAAAATAAGTTATATACGCGTCGAATTGAGAACCTGTCCATTTTATTAGACGTTGATAAATTTGATGTTTACAGGCGGTGGTTATTTCTTTCCTATTAAAATATAAATAAAATTGAATAACAGCTTTGTAGTCCTTACTACATCGTCAACATTTAACAATATGAAACTGCACTGAAACATTCAACATAAATAAATAAATTTGAGTGTTTACTTCATGCGTATTCATAAACATAACTGTAAAATAA
This sequence comes from Apodemia mormo, assembly GCA_036924255.1. NCBI lineage: Eukaryota > Metazoa > Arthropoda > Insecta > Lepidoptera > Riodinidae > Apodemia > Apodemia mormo. Next base: position 3,835,823 of record JAUPFN010000004.1, read on the forward strand.
ATCTGTAAAAGTGTAATGTCTGTCACAAAAATATCTGACATTGTGAACGATGCGGTAGTTTCGGCAGTATAAACGTAGAATAAAACTGTTATAATTACGTTATAAAAATACCGATTAAATATATTTAATTCATAATGCCAAAATTTTCCTATCAACATTCATTTTATACCAACACCCATTTAAGAAAAAAACCAATGTAAAATATCCACAACCCATAGAAGCGAATATCTACAAAAAATAGTTAAAATCCACTTTAAATATTTTGAAGGAGATCTTTGGACCAAGATTAGTGTCTAATGCGTCCATATCCAACTCCGTAAAGTCTATGTTAACAGGCTTACCAACTGCCGGCATTTCATATAAATGATGATTTTTTATATACACTAATAAGGTATTCAACAGCACTGTAGTCAAATATTACTTGTTCAATGGTAACCAGAACGAATTTGTTGGAAATGTTAAAATCGCAGAGTTAAAACTTATTGATCTCATACAAAAAATTACGAGCTATTTTGACCAATGTTCACTATTAAAATATATATATATATATATATATATATATATATATATATATATATATATATATATATATATATATATATATATATATATATATATAGTTTGTAACTATAAATTGCCCTGATGATGCTTGTGTAAGCGAAACCGGTTGGTAATAAGTGATAATAGCTTTATTGTGAAATAGTACAAGTGTATAAGTGATAAAATATTACATTAAAATGGAGTTTCACCAAGTGCCGACGATAACAAGTGTAGAATATGGCATAATACGACACGAATGGTACAAAAAAGTGATTTTTACGATTTTTTGAATTGTTACACTATTTGAGTTATATATTTAAATGATGTAATTAATAATATTCAATATTGATATCGGTATGTTTTACAACTTGTTTCTAAGGCGTCATCCCATATTATTTGTACTTTTAAAATGAAATATTTAGTGAAAATCGATCAATCCACAGTAGATATTAAAATAATTAATAAACACATACTATGAAGAAAAGGTACGAAGCTAATGGGGACTCCATTAGCTTACAACATTAAACAAATCATTGCTTTTCAATTTGACTACAGATTAAAGGAGTGTTAAAAAGATTTTTTAATAATTGCCAACAAAAGAAAAGTTGAAGTAGTGTTTAGTCCATCGAAAAATTGAAGGCGAAATCAATTTTTTACCAAATGAACTAATTCTATATAAATTCCTGGATTTTGAACTAGATATACAAAATAGGAAACCCCAATTGCCTAGTCTGTAAAAAATATACTTACTTTGATCCTAGAGAGCGGCACTTTCGGTGGGTAGGTATAAATTTAGTTTGGCTTATATTTCCTTGCAGACGCAGGGATCCTGATCCGAGGCGATGGGACGGCGAAAGAGAGAAGGGGGTTGATGCTCCTTGCACTACCACCTCTTTGACGGATTCCTTTGAACCAGCGCAACTTCCTACTGGTGACGGAGGCTCTAGTTTTTGAGATAACCTGAAATTCATTTAATTACATAAATAAAAATAATATTAATTCGTTTTATTTAATAATTATTAATAATCTACATATTAATATGCGAAAACTTTGTACCCTTTTTAAAACAATTACACGAACGGCGAAGTATTAAAGACAAGGTTAAAATTTACACTGCGGAGGATTAAAGAAGCTGATGTTTTAATATGCATTAGAAATACATTAAAAAGTATCTTCACGCCCGTATCCTCGAAGAGATACGCAGATGTGCAACCAGTGCATCCACGATTAGCCGAAGTTAGTCCCACAATATAATAGGTGGCAAGCCTGTCCCCAACCGGGCACTTAACCAATACCGGGCAACGTTGTTTTTAACAGAAAACTGAAAATTTTATTATGAATTGTGGTCATCACCGATATTTATATATTAATATGTATGTGTAAAAACTTTGTACCCCTTTTTAAGACAATTACAAGAACGGTGTTAGTCACCCGTGTTGGTCCAGGCTCCTTTGAAGAATAGACCAACTGCCGTTCTGCCAGACAGGCGGTAAAAGCGACCGATTCGCTATACTATCATGACTACTAAGTTGTAGAGTACCGCAACGTCTCGCTCAGGTATTTGGTACCATCGCCTTACCTATCTATCCCTACTGAAATAGCGCCAATGCTTGTCATTGTCTTGTTCCGGTTTGGAAGGTAAAGTAGCCAGTAGACTTATGCATGTGGCATTGCCATCTCGCCACACGGATAGCATTAGCAGCGGCAGTTATATGGTGGACGTTCCACGTACGCGGACAAAGCGGTTCGACTCAACATTCTTCATTCGAACCGCAAAGGACTGGAACATGCTTCCTGAGTCTGTGTTCCCCGACGAGTACAATCTGGAGATCTTCAAGAGAAGAGTGAACAGGTACCTTCTAGGGAAGCGCGTTCCATCTTAGGCCTCATCTTAGCTTACCATCAGGCGAGATCGAGGTCAAGCGCTTACCTATCAATAATAAAAAAAAATAGCAACGCATCATTAACATCTTTAGTATATATAGGTGATGGTTTCTCCTTCCGTGGGGAGAGCTATTTGCTTGTTATGATCTAAAAAAGCGGTGTGAAATATGAAATTTTGCAGAGTTATAATTTACACTGTGGAAGTCTGCAGAAGATTAATATTTTTTAATCCATACTAATATTATAAATGCGAAAGTAACTCTGTCTGTCTGTCTGTTACACTTTCACGGCTAAACCGTTGAAGCGATTTGGATAAAATTTGGTACAAATATAGTTTGAGACCCAAGAAAGGACATAGGATAGTTCCTATCCCGGAAATCCCACGAGAACGGGAACTATGCGGGTTTTTATTTTAGAAATTTTTCAACGCGAACGTAAAATAAACATTTCACACATTTAATTCATGTGATATACATAATAATTTTACACAATACATACAAATGCATACCATTTTCTTTAAAGATAAACGCTGTTGTGCAACTAAAGAGACTTTTTATTTAGTCTACGATCGAATCTCGACCACTGAGCGATCGCTAGTTTAAATAAAATTACAAAACCAATCTTCCAAACCGCTAGTTAAAAGCAAAATATGTTAATTACTATCTTCATCTATCATCTCATCTATATATATAAAAATCAATGCCACTTTTCGTTGTAACTTTATAACTCAAGAACGGGCTCACCTATACAAACCAAATGTTTAGGCTTTGTTCGGACTGTTTAGTACATGGTTTATGTGAAGTTTGCACAAAATCGGTAGAGCGGTTCTGCATTTATCACATTTTTGAAGTGAAAACTTCTTTAGGCGCGTTGAGCGTTTTGGTAGAGGGTAAAATCCTCGGTTCGCGTCACCGACATGCTAATGATAATAGTATATCTATAGCTATGTTTTGCATATAGTTTTAATTACTCTCAACTTAATAGTTCCGTTTTCACTTCTATCGGCAGTCCCACGACTGCTACTGTTTTTTTTGTAACAAATGAATTCAATAAATGGCGATACGTAGCGAAGCACGTAACGTGTCACGTTGCTTGTCACACATCTCATTCGAATTATTTATATCAAGATAACAAACAAATTAATGGTTTTCGCAATGGAAAGAAACAATCGCCTACAGACACCAAATATGTTAATAGTAATTTGCTATCCGAGGAGTTGGTTAGGATCCCTTTTTCTATGCGAGGGGCACCTTTGCTATCGGTGGAGCGAATTGGGTTCCCCCATCCTATGCGAAAAGCGCCGTCGCCATCCGAGGGACGGGTTGGGTCCCCTTACCTATCTATGTGAGGGCCGCCGTTGCTATCCGAGGGGTGGGTTGGATCCCCTATTCTATGTGAGGGGTGCCGTTGCTGTCCGAGCGGCGGGTTGGGTCCCTATATCCTACGCGAGGGGCGCCATTAATATCTGAGGGGCGGGTCGCCCCTCGGATAGCTACGGCACCCCTCGCTCTGGATAGGGGTCGCCGTTGCAGTGGCGGGTTGGGTCCCTCTATAATACGCGAGGGGCGCCATTGCTATCCGAGGGGCGCCGTTGTTATCCGCGGGGCGTCATTGCTAACCGAGGGGCACCGTTGCTATCCGAAAGCGCAATTGCTATCTGAAGGGCGCCGTTACTATCCGAGAGGCAGTTTGTGTGCCCCTATCTTATGCGAAAGGCGCCTTTGCTATTCGACGGGCGGGTTGGGTTCCCCTATCTTATGCGAAGACGCCGTAGCGATCGCACCAATTCTCATGGCACGATCGCCACGAATCTTCACAGGATCACCTGTCGGGCCAATTTGTAGGATGTCTGAAAAATTCATCAAATCGCAGTCGTATTGTAATTTATAATCCGTAGGGAACATACATTTATCGACTTTAATACATTAGATTGTAATTGCAATCAAAACAAACGCACCTTAATCATCTTTGTAAGTTGCCAGAGTATCAAAGCTCCTATCTGAATTATCTGGTTCTACCATCGTGCCTACTAGGTTCCGTCTCGCCCGGGCATGGTATTCATGCCACAATAGAGCCATTGCTTGTATCTGCCCTGTGCTCGTTGGAAGGGTAAGGTAGCCGGTAAACTTATGCATGTGGCATTACATTCTCACCACACAGACAGCAACGCAATTTTCACATCTTGTGTGTCTATACACGATGTTTATCCCTTTCCATCAGGAAAACCATCAGCTTGTTTCACCCTCAATTTCAATTTTTCCAGACTCGAAATCGAACTTGGGACTCAACCAGATTTAAGCCAAATAGTTAACTACCAGACCATATACGCTATAATGAAAAACAGTAACTTACTTATACTGGTCCTCCTCTACAAACTTCTGCAGCTCTTCAATATATCGAACGCTATTCAGAAAGTTCGCCACATGAGGAAGTGGAGGGATGTCATACTCTGACGTTTGATACCTCTCTATTGCTTTCAAAACCACCGCCATTTTGGAAACTCGATGCGGTGACCCAATTGGATGAGCTATGTCTATGTATACTAGGTCTGTTAGGAATATACCTGTAAATAAAAAAATATTGTCATCTCGGGCATTTTTTGTATATATTTTTTATATTATTAGATACACGGCAACGAAACTGCAAGACCTCTGGTATTGCGGATGTCCATGGGCGGCGGTGATCAATTACCATCATGTGCACCCCCTGCTCGTTTGTTCCCTCTTCTATAAAAAAAACTAAACGGTTGACCCTGCAAGCCATCCCGGAAAATATTTTAAGGTCAAAAGAGTAAAAACTATAAGCATAGATTTTTTCAGTTCAAACATCTATTTTGTTAAAAATGGCAGTATATTGATTTTTGAAAAGCTGTATATTTTGGAAGCCATGATCGATTTTGATCTTTCGAATGGCATTTAACTCAATTCTTGAGATCTAAAATATTGCTTTGGCTAAATAATCGATTGGTTGAAAAATTTTGAATCAGCGTCAAAATCATTTTTTTCAGAGGAATTCGTCATGTATAAATACCAAAATGTGGCGCCGTTGGTCCGTACCACTGAAGGGTCATAGTGATGGAACCAGTGGGCCAGCTTCTTGTCAGGTGACGTCATTACTGTGGAGGTTGATGACGTCACATAAGGACAAGTAAGGGGAAAAGGAAGATCTTCCCAGCCAGGCAAGTTGTACTGCCTGGGGACCGAAGTCCATTTGAGAATCGTTGAAACTTGTATTTAGCTTGTACAAGATAAATAATTGTGATATCGCGATTCAGGATTTTATTTTGAATTTAATTATTTTCTATTTTTTATTATTTTTTCTTGTAGCGTTTGTAATTGTTTGAGGCGCTACAAAAAAAAATACCGATTTTGGTCCAATTAACGGTATTTGACGCAGCTTTTAAAGGTAAAAATCTGATAAAATTGTTAAGTCAATCGGTGTATTAATCTAAAAGTTATTTCAAAAATATTAAGTAACTTTGCTAAAAATAACGTAAGCAATTATAGACACTATAGATGTTAATGGTGCGTTGCTATCCATGTGACGAGCCGGAAAAGGCATGGGATGTAAAGGGTAAAGTAGCCTTAGTAGGCTACATTACCCTTGAAACACGACAATGACAAGCGTTAACACTAATGCGGTAGGAATAAGTAAGGCGGTGATACATGTACCGGGTAAGATATTGTGACTTCAATCAAAAATAATGGTCTAAGAGCCGGTGAAGATCGTCTTTCACCGATCTGATAACCAGATGAGACGTATATTTTATCAAATATTATTTATAAACAAATATGCCTATAATTACTTACCTATCCAAAAGTGCTCATGGCAAGTTTTTAGCTTGGCAACAGTACTTTGGGTACGATTTTTTGCAGGAAAGTTTATGTGACTGATTTTGTAATAAAATAATCTAAAATTTGATATAACTTTCGATAAGTTAGCAGATCGATGGAGTCACCTATATTGACTTACCTGTTCACACCTGCTTACCAGGTAGCCATGCACAGAAATGTGTAGACAAGCCTACCTAGGCATATTCTGTGTGTTAAAAATTATCAGTGAAATAAATTTCACTTGGTTATCAAAAGTATGAAAGTGATGAAAAAAAACGATTAAAGTTAAAATAATTAAAAATAGCCATGAGCACTTTTGGATAGGCAAGTAATTATAGGCATATTTGTTTATAGATAATATTTGATAAAATATACGTCTCATCTGGTTATCGGATCGGTGAAGGACGATCTCCCACTGTCTCCTCTACTATAACCACATTCAAAATCGCGGCGTTAAAAGTTGCTAATGGAATAAGAGCACGTATATGTGTTGTCTTATTTCGTTTAATCACAGCCAACCTATGTACGTGTCGCGTCACAATAACGTCTTATGAGTATATAGCATGTGACTTGCAATTTTAAACCTTAAAAGTATAACATTTTTACTAGCTCTTTTAAGAGTTTAAGTGTACCAATGGTCCGTGACGTACAGAAATAAGTCGGATTTATACAATGGTCGAAATTAAACCATAAGGTACAGAATTAAGTCAGATTATTATTAAAATACGTTTATGCCATTTTCTTACGCTGAGTAATTCTACCTCCTAGTTTGTTACTCAACCATAAGGAGTTCACGAACTGCCTGGCAGAATGGCAGAAGGTCTTATCTTCAAAGGGGAGCTGAACAACATTAGGAACATCTTAAAAAGCACATCTTAAAAAAGTTTAGTCTAATAATTTAATATAGATATATATAAGTTACTAACTGTTGCCAGCGACTTTGTCCGCGCGGACTTCGTTTATTCCGCACAGCACCTGGCCGCTAGGTGATAGCATGATAATATGTAGCCTATATGTTGACCCGACCTGTTAGTAATATTCATGCAAAATTTGAAGTAAATCCATGCAGTACTTTTTGAGTTTACCCCGGACATACATACAGACAGACAAACAGACAAACAGATAAACAGACAAAAATTCTAAAAACTACATTTTTGGCTTCGATATCGATTGTAGATCACGCCCCAAGTATTCTTTTAAAAAAATTTCAATGTACAGTTTTGACTTTCCTACGATTTTATTATATGGATAGATAAGAAACTACAGTTCTTAACCCCCGACACAAAGGGTGTTATAACCGCTACGTGTGTGTGTGTGTGTGTGTGTATGTGTGTGTATGTGTGTGTATGTGTATGTATGTGCGTGTGTATGTGTGTATGTGCGCGCGCGCGTGTGTGTGTGCGTGTGTGTTTGGGTCTGTATGTGGCACGACAACAACGGGTGAACCCCACCGAATTGGATGTGATCTTTTTTTATTTGAAAGCTGGTTTTATGGCGGTGATTCTTCATATTTTCATTTTCAAAATAGATTTATCCGTTTCAAGGCCATCAGCACCTTTCAACTTGATGAAAGAAATTAAACAACTGGAACAGGCCTGATGGATACGAAATTGGGTATTCTGTTACTTCAATTATATTGCAATGACATAGTAATTTTAACCAGAGGCTGCAAGATAGTATTCGAAGATCATCAGCTCCTTTGGTGTTTTGATCCGCAAATGATTCAAATGAGGCGGGAAAGTGGTGTTATCATATCGGAATGTGTCAGGGGCCTTTAATCAACCGACTTCCCAATAGGAGGTTAACAAATCAGCTGTAATTTTTTGTTACCTCAGAACTCAGACATCTATGAGCTGATTTTAAAAAATATTTTTTGTTCGAAAAGATTGTTTTTGACTTTAATTTTGTTGGAGGTCTAATAAATAAAAGAAACTGGGTTCCGGAGATAAAGGAAATGGATAGTCGGTTGCTAAAGTTATACTACGTTAAAAAATATTTTTATTTTAGAGTTAGATATATGTATAGGAACTACCCGTCCAGCGATGTTATATTTATATATGAGAAATACATTTTAAAACCGTTTAAACGCAGACGGAGTCGCGGGTAAGGTCCAGCTAGTACACAAATACAATTAGCAGACTTTAGGATAAAATTCTTCCTCTTATCACTAGGCCATAAGTTATCTACAGTTCAATAACAGTTTTAAATAAGTCAACGAAGATACAAAGTAACAATCCTTAGCATTTTCTGCTACTCTACTTAATCGCTGGACGCGAATCACAGGCCGAATACATGATCAAAGCTTTTTATATACAAAGGCAAATGTTTATTTCACTGGGATATATCTCTATACAGAACTCTACACCTAGTAAATAAATAATAAATATTCACGGGACAAATTATTTTTACTGATCTAACCCCAAAGTAAGCAAATTATTTGCTTGTGTTATGGGTATTAGTCAACGATACTAATACAAAGAAATACATATATAAATACAAGAATATATTTAATAAACACCCAAACCCGGAAATACAAACATTTATGAACCCGAGCCCCGTCGATTGCGTAGTCAGGGTCGCTAACCACTCGACCAACGGAGCGGTCAAGATAGTAGTGATACGTAAAAACCTTCTCTCGTCTTTTACGAGATGCCTAGTAGTCAGGCAGTTTATCTATTCTTCAAAAAGGGCCTTTAACGCGTTTGAATTTAACTAATTCGTTTTGTATATTTGTCAATTGGGACAAACGGTAAGCTCGCCTACATGTAATTACAAAAAACAATATGTTATTGGTTTTTCATCCTGCTATGAAACATCTGACGTTAGAATTGCGTTCAACGCCAGCATATTACTCTACTTTATGCATATCAACCCATATCCGTCTAATGCACGTGCGCCATTCACTTGATATCGAATCTAGATTGTACACAGAATGTATTCACTACTACCCAAGGCTATATAAACAACATCTATAACATATTAATACTAGAAGGGAAAACAGCATCCCTTTATACGAAAATGACGATGACGATGGAGGATGAAAATGAATCCATTTTCATACTCCTTCGCTAAAGCTTAGCTAAAGTTTAAATGTAGAAATAGGGCAGAAAGTTTATATTTTCTTTTTATATTACACATTAGAAAGTTAAATAAGTGAAAGTTAAAAATTTATATATATTTAAAAAACTAGACACACACACAACGTTTGATGAGTGTGCCAAACGAACGGCAGTGTATGTAACGAGAAGTGATTTCCTGCGAAAAATTGTCGTAACAATATGAACTATGGCTGGGACTCGGTTGGGAAAAAAATGCTCAGAGGCGTTGCTTTTTCTGACAGTAAAAATTGCAATTTATTCTTCAAATAACACGGGCAAGATTTCATACATCGTTTTTTTTTAGGTATTATCTTAAAGTTTAATATATTCCTTAAGATTCTATATCAACTCTAACTTATCCGCATTTAATAAATATTTTTTTAACTTAGGGAATAGTAAGTAAATAAAGTTGGAATTTAGATAATGTTAACGTGAACAATCAGTTCTCTCCTCAGTAGTCTGTGGTTAGGTATTTATCTTGTCATTGGGTGTCTTCAGTACACCAGCTGCTAATCTCAGAAATCTAAGTTAGATTGACAGAATTTAGAGCTAAGATTTTGCGAAGACACTTTATAGGTACTTTAAAGAACAAAAATAAATAAGCATTAACTATTAATTAATACAAATATAGGGAGAATTTTTATTTGATACTTATAATGAAAATATGATATATAAACTTATTGCTGTTTTTATTTATTGTTTATTGTTTTTGTTTATGTTTGTTTGTATTTTTTTTTAATTTTTTAATTAAAAAACAACAGAAATTGGGATTTTTTTTAACTTCCTCAAACCCGATTGGGTAGATTTGCCCGAATGTTGCACACTTCACAAATTAAGCATCGATTTTTAATGCGAAGCTACAACATAATTTAACATCACAATAATACACATCAATAGAAATAAAACTAGTAAACAATTATAACTAGAACCTATAATACACTTGCTAATGGACATTAAACTTTGTCATTCCAATACAGATGACTTTTCTATTGACACTTGAAATTTAAACTAGTTTTAGTCTGTTTGATTATTTTTTATAGTTATTATACGTTTTTTTAATTAAATAGTTTCTTGAAAGTATAGAAAAATTATAAGAAAATTGGTAACTAAAAATTAATTAACCACAGAAAAAACTTTTTTAAATTTATTTGACGTGATCATGTTAAGTATGTATGTGTAGAGAAAGGACTAAGATATAGGGAATTATTTAACCAACAATGCATTTTTAATTTTATCTAACATCCCAGAGAAGTTAATTAAAAAAGTATAACTCATATAAAAAATAATTTGAACATAAAGATGTTGTGTAACATACACATGTTTCATGTTGTTCATGTTTTATGCCAAAGGGCCAAAGGAAGCCTTTTCGTTCAACCTTAATTAATACACCATATTTTATTATAATTTTTAAATTAACACTTGATGTTAAATAAAAAGCATTTTACTTGTAAGTTGCGCGTGTCCCACCACACACTTGGTAATTTTTTTATATTACATAGATTTCAACATTTTTTAATGCAATAGCGTTTGTACAAGACCCAATCAATTTATAATCAAGAGTTCTTCCATTAAGCTATCGCGGTTGTTATCAGTGTAAATATTATTCACAATTCAAAGGGGCGTTGCTTGTACGGAGAAACCGACATTGATAAGAACACTTTCCTAACAGAGACGATTGTGAGCAAACAGACTATAAATATTTACTGTTTATCACTTCCGGTGCTTTGTGTTTACTGAGCATTAATGATTTGGGTAACATAAACCGCCTTCATAAAAAGTAGGAAGTTCTCAATTCGTCGGACTTTTATGTATATTCCCGATTACTCAAAGATAGGGCCAGCCGCGATTACAAAAATTATTCTTTTAGGAGGACACTTTACTGATAGGCATCTCGTAAAAAAAAGAGAGTAGGCTAGTACGTATGACTAACATAATGACTACTTAGTACCGTGGTTCCTAACCTGGGGGCGATTACCCCCGCAGGGGTAAATCAGCTATTTCACAGGGGTAAAAAAGAACCTAATTATAGGATCGTAAAAAAATAATAAAAAAGGTACAGAGCTCTGTACCAGTATTACTTTTACATTGTGGTATTACAATTGTTATACTGTGACACTCGCTCCGTTCGTCATCTCGCCAATATGGAACATGACTTGAGATGCTCTTTACGTGAAACTAAACCTAACATCGAAAAGCTTGTGAATGCAAAACAATACCAATCTCCACACTGAGACAAGACCACATTCACTAGTTTTTTTTATATTAGGATTAGTTTCACTGGTAGTCAAATATATGATACTAAAACAGAGTATTATTAGTCCATACCTAGTTTATACGTTAAAATACGTTAAAATTGTAAAACTGTTGTGCAATTTATGATAAATAAATATGTTTGTATTTGCTAGTATTGTTTGTTTTATTAACATTTTGGAAGCGGGGTAAATTCAGTTTTCCACATAGATTACTGGGCTAACAATATTGAAAAGGTTAGGAACCACTGACTGAGTAGGTGGTCTACAGTTCTCGTAAAGTAAAAATAATGCTGACGATGTACCTGCGCAGAATGCAAATACCGGACCCAATTGGTGGTAAGAGTGGTTGCGGGGAGAAGTCGCTCTTTCGCGGGGTTTTGCGCGCACGCAATTGGTTCGTTGTCGTCGTTGTTTCGCACGTTGTGATTGGACGTTATTTTACGCAAAACTCTCTCGTCATTTCGCGCCAAGCGTCCTTTTTACCTGAAGCGAACTGTACCACCTTCACAACTCTAGTTCTGCAACGGATCGACCGGATTTTGATACCACCGTCCCATTCCCGCAATTGCCGCTCCTGCCGGAGTCAGTGCTTTTTGCTGTCATGTTTCCTTTGGGGTAAGGTAAAATGAAGATTTGATCCTAGATTTCAGATATACGGGAGATAAGAAGTGATTTGTTGCAGTTACTTCGTTTAAATGATAGGTCGTAGAGTTTTGCAACGGCTTACCAAGGTTTAGTAACACCACTTTTCTTTTTCTGGATAAAATGTATCTTCTGTCCTTTTCTGAACCGTTGACAAAGTTTGCAAAATTTCATAATGACAAGCTAAATATTTAAGACGTGTAACTTATCAAATAAATAAGTGGTTACCGAACCGACCTACGAATCGACGGGGCTCGGGTTCGATCCCCGAAGGGGACAAGCATTTATGAGATGAGCATAAATATTTGTATTTCCGGATTTGGATGTTTATTAAGTATATCGTTTATCGTTGACTACGATACACATGCAATAATTTGCTTACTTTGGGGTTAAATCGTTTTGTGTGATTTGAATTATTAGTTCATATACTTACCGAGATGCGGTATACACGGGAGAGGAATCGAACGCATATACTCCCGCAGCGCAGTCCAATTATCCTTCTCGCCAAACAACTCTGCCAGTTTGTCGAATTGTTGTTTATCCTTTTTGGACAGACATGCCCACGTTTTCGTCAATCTGCTCAAATAGAAATAACAATATTTGTATAACTAAAGGTGCAAAAGTGTGTGTGTGTTTGCGTGTGTGTGTAGGTACTCGAAATCGACTCCCAACAGGAACATTTGTGTGATGAGCATAAATGTTTGTATTTCAGGATTTGGGTGATTATTTAATATATTTCACTATTTATACATGAATTTCTATGTATTAGTATCATTGACTAACACCCATATCACAAGCATATAATTTGTTTATTTGGGGTTAGATCAATTTTATGTAATTTGTCCACTTATATTTAACTTGGTCCCCTCCAGTTGCCACTTCCTTCCACATTGACATAATCTTTCAGTTGGGTATATAAATACTAAATAATGAATATATATTGTATATACACTCAAGGGCGGATCCAGGGGGGTCATGATTCACCCCTCCCCCCTCCTGCCCCAGGCAGGGGTCTAGGTATGGATTTATTATTGCACACTAAGTATTAGAGCTTACATTAACTGAACCTCAAATATATGACCCCCCTGACTCGATGGCTGGATCCCCCCTTGTATATGTCGCAGTGATATAGTCAGTAGCCTTAGATTATAATCTACCTAGGGATTTTATAATTTGGTTAGGTTAGGTTAGCAGTTAAATTATAATATCACTTAGGTAGATTATAATCTAACGGTATTGACAATTTCACTGCGACATATAAACTGAAGCTTCCGCGGCTTTTTTCACGTGAGTTACAAAGGTTAAACGGGATTTTACCGCGATTTGTCAAAGAATAATTTCACCTATGTTTCGGCGCTGTTACAAGCACCATTGTCACGGGAGCTCCCATGTATACGACTAAATATGTAATATGTAAGTAATAAATAAGTTTTTATCAGACAACTGAAAAAACACATTTTTTTTTATTTGCCCAACCCGGGAATCGTAATCGTGATCTCATTTAGTCAACACCGACACCGGATCACTAGACCACAGAGGCGATTATTCGTCAATATCAACATCCAGTTAAATTGATAGATGTCAACCATGCAATTGCTTTTATTGATAGCTCATTAAACGTTAAGGATCACGGCGGTTCGCTTGTATATGAAGAATAAACGAATAATCAGACGTTCCGGGTTACAACTCGTCAACGGATTGTTGGTTGCAGAGACACTTGTTATTTTATCACCATATTTAACCGACAAGATAACAAAAGGCTAGTTGACTAAATTTGAAAAACTGTTTAATACGTTAATATATATTATAATAACTAAAAAACTATTTATTTTAATATCGTAAATTTATAATAAAAATTACGCGTTTTATAATTTAAATTTACCGCGAAAACGCTTTGCACTGTCATGGCGTCGTAATAACATCGCGGCGTGGTCATAGTAGGCGAACCAAAGATGCTAAATGGGTAGTTAGTTACTCTAGCGTCGTAGGGACCTATTGGATTTTGTAGATTAAATTATAGGAGAAATAAAAGGTTATATACAGTTTTTCATTTCAATGGTGAGGAAAAAACTACAGATAAAAAAATGTTTTAAGAAGTCTTTACCATGGTAACACTAAATCGCGTCAGATTAAGGTATGGCGGGTTAATTTCCTCCTAAAATTTGGAAAATCTGCCGATTCCAGTGTAGCGTAAGGGAGTGGGAGGGTTACAAAGATGCAGTGAAAACGTTGTTTTGACATTCTCGAGCTCGTCTGAATTCTCTTTTATTATATAGGAAATGATGTAAGAATGACGAAAAAAATATAATCTGACAATTTCCACAAGCCGAAGTTATCTTAATTTTGTTTTTTTTTTTCTACCCTAGTTACCTCCACCATAGAAATGGCTTATAAAGAGCCCCAAAAGTATGCGAGGTATCTTCCCTAAGTTAATCTGACGCGCTCGAGTAAATACCAAAATCCCCTCTTGGGCTCCCCTACTATCTACATACATGTGGTTTATACGAAAATGACAAAAATATAACGTTTCCACGGTGTGATTTACCACTTTCAGATTTGCATTTACGGTAGCGTACGTAGCATAACGTCTATTTTTGCAGAAATTGTATCCTAAAAATATTATTAATTCTTATCTTTTAAAACAAATATTTTAGTATTTTGTTATCTCCATGTCATAATCATTAGACACTGCAATATATCCGATTCATTTTTAGTGGAAACAAACCTTTTATCGCTTGTTTCATGCAATAACCAGCACCGATAGATTTACGTGCTCATTCAAGGCACAGGGTTGTTAAGACATCACCTCCGGACATCACGCAACCAGGTTTCTATTTTCGAGGGTAATACCGACCAACGCTTAGGGTTGACCTACATCTGTCGGCACGAATCTCCTTTGTCCGTCGCTCTTCACTTCTGTCACTCAGAACCGTAATTTGCTAGAGCGAGAAAGATAGAGGGAATGCGATGGCACGCGGTGGAATCCTCGAGGCGATAGTATTCCTGCTGCCGTTTTCGCTCTAGAAAATGGCAGTTATACGCGACAGATATATATAGTTTAACCCTTACCCATCCCGGCAACTATCCCGGAACTTCAATATCTTAGCTTAACCTTGATAATGATGAACAACGAGATAGAAAATCTTCGCATAAAAAATAATTATTGTGGTCAAATAAACGTACACTAGCAAAATCCACAACTTACCTATAAATACTAGCACTGTGAAGAGCAGAAATGACGGCGAAAAGCGAATGTAAGTTATTGAGATCATACAACTTCTTGGCAACCTTTATAAAATGCGCCAACGTCTCGGCTCGGTACTTCGGTGACTGTCCATTCAAAATTTCTTGTACTGTCCAAAAGCTTACCTGTATAAAAAATACAAGAGTGCGAAAATAAACAAACATAATCACGTCCCTTTTTCCTCGTGGAGTAGACAGAGTACACCGAACGTCATTAGATGCTCCATTTGACGAGATGAGTGAAGATCACATTCTCGACATTTTAAGGATTCGTAACAAGATCATTGTTTATCGTTTCTGTCTTGCAACAGTTGGAATCGACAAGTTTACGTGATTATTCGAAGCACGATGTTGACAATATTAGGAGTGTTGTCGTGTTGTCGCGAATTCGAAGGAGCTGCTACTGATACTTTCGCTCAAAAACACCTAAATATCACTAATTTTGTACACAAACCAGGTATCGAACACGGAAAATCATTATTTAAGTCAAATACTCTCACTAAATCAATTTTTAATAAATGAAATGTATCTTCACGCCCGTATCCCCGAAGAAAGCAGCGGTACAACAGTCTACCCACGATTAGCCGAAGATACTTAGTCCCACAATGTGATAGGTGGCAAGCCTGTCGCCAAACGGGCACTTAAAAAATCCCGGGCAACGTGTTTTTTATCAGAAAACCGAAAAAAAAAACACATTTTTTAATTACCCGACCCGGGAATCGAGCCCAGTACCTCATGTGAATAACATCGACACCGGACCACAAGACGCGATATTTACATAAATAAAAATATCTCACTAACGGAAAATTGGCTTTGAAATATAATAAAATCCCTAATTCCTCATGGAACAATGCTATTATTAAAAAGAATTCACCGAAAGAAATACATATGGCAATTGAATCTTTACAACTCGAAGTTTCCAATGGATATTAAATGGATTGATTGGCAATCAAGGATAACACTTACCCTATTGAATCTTTTTGTAAAGGCCACGACATTAGGAGCTATAGTTGCCTTGTTGGCTTTAGTCCAACCACACGTTATCAGTTCTTCCGGTCTAATAGACTTAAAACACGGTAGATCTAGTAAGGATAATTGGTTGGCTATATCCTCTGGCGATATCCGCAACGCCGACCACACAATTTTATCCCATGGTTGATTGATTGATGCCGCTGCTGGTAGACTATTTGTTTTGTACTGATATGTTGGATCATGTTGGCGGTTAACTGTCGCGTCACCTAATCTGGATAATAAAAAGGACTATTCTAAATATATGTAAATGTTCTAACGTTCCCTTTTCTTTCAAATTATATGTAATAACGTCAGTGTGTGACGATTCTGTTTTCATTTGGAGGATAAGGGTCATAGCAAATATATCAACTCTGAAAGACATCGTCACCGTATCAACTAGACCCGTTCAGTATTCTTTGTATGAAACTCCCTACTGCAACGCATTCTAAACGGAATCGTAACGTTTTCGCCCTACCTCGTGACCAGCCCCCCAAGACAAGTGGCATCAACGCTAGGAGAATAGAAAACAAAATGTATGGATTTGACATAAGCTGTTGATACGAGCCTAAACGAATTTGTAATTGGTAGCCAAGTGTCATTCGTGAAACGAAACGTTATATTGTATCGATCATTTTTGATCAATTTCATACAAAACCTTAGCCAAGTGGCACTTTTGACAAGCAAAATTGGTGATCCAATGACTAGCGAACGCTAGAACCCTGTAAATTACGCTAAAAATGGCGGATAATCACTATTATTTAATCAGCTGTTCTAAATCGTGGATAATATCTGTTAGAATTTTTGATAATTTTAAAGTAAAATGAACGCAAATTGCCATAATTTAGGAGTCCTAACCTAACTAGGGGGTTTTCAATACATTTTCTTTTTTTAAGTCGCAGACGCCTTTGTAATGAATTTCGGTTTTCATCCCCTAACTCCACGGGGAATTAACTCAGAGCAAAGTGACCTTGACAAAAGTTGGTGTCCCTTACCCCCTCCACGTAATGGTGCAACAAAAAAGGGGTGTTATATAGGGTTGAAATTTTCCATCAAAATTTTTCTAAGTCCTGCGCACGCTCTGACCGCCAACCGAGCTCTCTGTTCATTCTAATATAACGCATTGGCGTCATTTCGACCAAATTGGTAGCCAAGTGGATTATGGCTTGTTTAACGTTCGTTCCATACGAACTTTACGAATTATATCGAATATTGTCTCTGAATTGAATATAATAAAAATAAGAACAGAGTCGCTATATCTGATTCAATTTTTATTGTATGTACCGCGTGAGTGCGAATAAGATAAAATATACTATCTTTTCTTCTTAATTACTGTCATGCCGTAAGTTTCTATATAGCTAACATGTTAATTGAACTCTGTCAGTACTACGGACTACCAATTTAAAGAGTTATAAAATTAAATACTGTCACCAAGATTTATGTATTTATCTTCATTGCTATCAAATTTGTTTTAACATATTTTAAGTAAATCCTCTTTACCTACCTTACAAGTGAACGTAGAATTGTGCAAAATGTTATCGATAGTCACATTTTAAAACTTATGTTTCAGATTTATGAAAGCTGATGATAAATTTATTATTAAAAATGAACAAAAATATGCAAAACTGAACATATAAAACTTCTTTTTTACGTATTTTTTGGCATACATATTTACAGAAATGTAAAATTGATCGAAATCTATTGCTACACTGAAAAATAAACTATCTTTCTTTGTTTCATTAAATTTACAAAATACAAGGGTTGTAACAAGAATATAGTGTTTATAACTTGAACTTATAGTGTCTGTAAAATATTTAAAGACGAAATATTATATTTATCATCATTAAGACATTGTCAGCATTTTGCAAACCTATCAATACTTACAATGTGTCTAGGCAGTTCGTTAGAAGCGAACAATTGGGTAAACGAGTCACTAGTATTGTGGCTTCTAAGTGGTAGGGTTCTGCATTGTCTCGCCCGGGTCTAATATCACTGACCCACCTATTTCTGCAGCAATAGCAACAGTGCTTGTTACTGTCGTGTTCCGGTTTGGAGGGTAAGGTAGTCGGTAAATGTATGCATGTGACATTAATACCTCCCCCCCCCTCCCCCGCCACAAGGATATCAAAGCACCATTAATAATGTGCCACCAAAAGCCTTCTTAATTTGCGTTAATTTTACTTTAAAATTATCAAAAATTCTCACAGATGTTATCCACGCTTTAGAACAGCTGATTGAATAATAGTGATCAACCGCCATTTTAAGCGTAATCTGCAGGGTTCTAGCGTTCGCTGATTATCGAATAATTCGCTACTATTTTGCTTGTCAAAAGTGCCACTTGGCTACGGTCTTGTACGAAAATTGACAAAAATGATCGATGCAATATAACGTTTCGTTTCACGAATGACACTTGGCTACCAATTACAAATTCGTTTACGCTCGTGTCAAGAGCTTATGACAAATCCATAAATTTCTCTTTCTATTGTACTAACGTTGATGCCACATCTTGGGGGGCAAGTCTTTTTTGCTTTTAATGCACTTTTCATATAAATAAAACTTATAACCTCGGTGAAAATAATACTTCAAAGTGACGTTTACCGTCAATTCAGAGACAATATTCGATATAATTCGTAAAGTTCGTATGGAACGAACGTTGAACAAGCCATGATCCACTTGGCTACCAATTTGGCCTAAATATCGCCAAAGCGTAATATTTGAATAGTTACTGAGCGTTTGCCACTTGTCTAGGGGGGCAGCTCAACAAATGACGTGCAGTGTGGTTGAACCACGCCGCGGGAATTTACCGAGGTGCTAATTATAATCAATGGGCATCATGGTCATATTCGGTTATTGTTAAAATCATAATTGATTATAAGAAATACATGCATACGGAGGGTGGATACCATCTTATTTTGAAGTCCTTGTTATCACAAAGCCTATCGAATGAAACACATCACAATAAACAATAATCACAACAGAAAATAGAATATACATATATACATATATATATATATTAGGGTGGATCGAAAAATTTTTTTTTCTTAGCATGGGGGTAGAATTTGTAGCTTATAAAAAAAGAAAATTTTTCAAAAAAAAAAAAATTTTTTTTCGCAACATTTGGAGATAGCCCACTCGTTTTTTAATAAAATAATGGATCAAATGTACTAAAAAATTTTAAAATATTTAAACGATGTTTTAGAATCTGTGGAATGTCTTTTTGAAAGCCAAATGGAAATCAGAAGTCAAAAAAAATTTTTTCCTATTATTTTTGTAACTTAAGCGAAAAATAAAGAATTAAGCAGCCCTTTTATCTGTATTAAAGTAAAAGGTAAGTGAAAAAAAAATCATATGCAATTATTTTTTCATGTTTTCCACGATTTTTGACGGAAAAAAAATTTTTTCGCTAGAATAAGTCCATTTGATCCATTAATTTATTAAAAAACGAGTGGGCTATCTCTAAATGTTGCGAAAAAAAATTTTTTTTTTTTGAAAAACATTCTTTTTTTATAAGCTACAAATTCTACCCCCATGCTAAGAAAAAAAATAAATTTTTTTTTTTCGATCCACCCTAATATATATATATATATATATATATATATATATATATATATATATATATATATATATATATATATATACATATATGTGTAAGTGTGTGTGAAAAACAGGTTAATTAAATTCAATCGTTTCCCAGCAACAAAGCTAATATTCACCATATTACAATAATTGTGCTTATATAATTTTTTCTTAGCATGGGGGTAGAATTTGTAGCTTATAAAAAAAGAAAATTTTTCAAAAAAAAAAAAATTTTTTTTCGCAACATTTGGAGATAGCCCACTCGTTTTTTAATAAAATAATGGATCAAATGTACTAAAAAATTTTAAAATATTTAAACGATGTTTTAGAATCTGTGGAATGTCTTTTTGAAAGCCAAATGGAAATCAGAAGTCAAAAAAAATTTTTTCCTATTATTTTTGTAACTTAAGCGAAAAATAAAGAATTAAGCAGCCCTTTTATCTGTATTAAAGTAAAAGGTAAGTGAAAAAAAAATCATATGCAATTATTTTTTCATGTTTTCCACGATTTTTGACGGAAAAAAAATTTTTTCGCTAGAATAAGTCCATTTGATCCATTAATTTATTAAAAAACGAGTGGGCTATCTCTAAATGTTGCGAAAAAAAATTTTTTTTTTTTTGAAAAACATTCTTTTTTTATAAGCTACAAATTCTACCCCCATGCTAAGAAAAAAAATAAATTTTTTTTTTTCGATCCACCCTAATATATATATATATATATATATATATATATATATATATATATATATATATATATATATATATATATATACATATATGTGTAAGTGTGTGTGAAAAACAGGTTAATTAAATTCAATCGTTTCCCAGCAACAAAGCTAATATTCACCATATTACAATAATTGTGCTTATATAATTTTAAAACACAAACTAATATACTTTACATTGTTTTCTATTTGGCAATCAGTCACTAATCATTGTTTGGAATATCTCCAATGTGTATTGGCACACCTAGGATTTTAAAAATGCTTTAAACATTTTTAAGTTTCACACTATATAATACAAAACTGAGTTGGTTCATAATGCATATTATAGAATACTTTTTGATTATAGAATACTGAGCATAGCATATTATAGAATACTTTTGTTAGTAAGTACAAGCTCTAGCTGAGTACCCTAATCGTCCACTATTCCAGTCTGGTTGTTTTAGTTTTAGGCTATCAGCAATTAAGTTGGACAAAACAGTAGAATCTACATATTATCTACAAAATTTAATTGAAAACAGTTCAGTAGATTCGAAGTCCATCGTGGACAAACAACGTGACACGTAATTTATATATATTATAGGTAGAAAAACATTTCAAGAACAATTAATCGTTAAGGGCCAAACACACTAAGGCGGACGTTAACGGGCCGGGCCGCATCGCAATAATGCACCTAGATCGCTTTCATACATTTTATATGAAACTAGCTGACCCGGCAAACGTTGTTTTGCTATATAAATAAAAGGTCGGGGCAAAAGTATTTTCATATTTTGAATGTATTATTAATAATCAAACCTCTTTGGCTGTACTGAATGTAACTGGCTGGTTTTAATACCATTAAATGTGACATTCTGAAGATACATCAAATAAAAAACTAGTTCCCGGCATTTTTCAATTGTTTTACAACCAAGCAATATGAACGTATGTGACGAAGAAATCCGGTACATTTTAAAGTTTTATTACAAAAAAAGGTAAAAAAGCGACAAACGCCGCAAATAAAATTTGTGCGGTTTACGGACCTAATGCAATATCAATAAGACTAGCACAAATGTTTCTTTTGCAAATGGAGAAAATCGAGCAGTGTGCCGTCATTAAGTACCTCCATAAGAAGGGGCTATCACCGAAAGCATCATCCATGATGATATGGTCAGTACATTAGGGGATTTAACTTTGTCTTATTCATCCACCAAAAAATGGATAGCAGAATTCAAGCGTGGCAGAGTGTGAAAGACGAACCCCGATCTGGAAGGCCTTCGACGTCCACTACTGACGAAAATATTTAAAAAGTACTTCATTTAATTATAGGAGACCGCCGATTAAAAATGAGAGAGATAGCCGAGATTATAGGCATCTCTTATGAACGAATTCAAAATATCATAGTCAACGAATTGGTTTACCACAAAGTATCTGCGTGGTAGGTTCCACGACTGCTTTCAGTTGAACAAAAAAGGACCCGATTGACTATTTCACGTGACTGTTTGGTGACAAACTCTGATTACTACTGTGTCTTACTACGTCGTTTACGAGAGGAAATAAAAGAAAAACGTCCAGGAATGCTCAGAAGAAATTCCTGTTTTATCAAGATAACGCTCGTGTTCACACGTCTGTGCAATCAATGGCTGAAATCCAAAATTGTGGCTTTGAACTATTACCGCATCCGCCTTATTCACCCGATCTGGCACCGTCAGACTTCTTTCTGTTTCCTAACCTATAAAAGCACTTGGGAGGTCAAAGATTTTTGACAAACGACGAAGTCAAAACAGCAGTAGTCGCATTATTTGAATCTAAGAATCTTTTTTTTTCAACGGTCTAAATGCTTTAAATGGGAGATGGCAAAAGTGCATAGAACTTAATGATGATTATGTAGAAAAATAAAAACATAACTGATTTAGTATGTGTTTGTTTTCTTGGTTAGGCTGAATACTTTTCAATCCACCCTCGTATCTCACACTTAGCACTCAGTATTTGAAATTTGGTTACAAGTAGGTATTAGAAGTGTTGCCTCCAGATATAATACAGCTTCATGATTGTGACTAGGTGGCAGATTAATGTCATGTCTCATACCAACGACACTGCTTATCATTGTTGCTTCCGGTTTCTCACCATATTAATAGCACTTGTTTGATATCTCTATAGACACCTATGTAATGGTTTTTTCATATAGAATAAGATATTTTAGCATAAAATAATTTACAAATAAAAAAGACATGAATATATTGATGAAATACATTAAAAATAATAATATAATAAAAATAAATAATATATAATAAAAATAAAATATATAAAAAAATACATTAAACCTTCAATGATGTAGGTATTTAAGTAGTGATAAAAAGTGCCGCTAACACGATAATTTTAATTTTACATTCAACGCCCACTTGACCATATATAAATGTCGTAACAATAAAACAATTATTTTCATTTAAAATAAAATTAAAAAAAAAAAAATTCAAACAACGAATTCGTTATTATGTCTTATAATATTTATTTACTCACATTAAATGCATGTGTCGTTAAACATGATTTGTTATTGTTTACGGTACCATTGTCTGTGGCAGTGTAGTACCAGAGTGTGTAAGTGGCAGGCTTAAATTTTCATTGACTAGTCCAATATAGTACCAGTTTGTTAATGAATGAATTACAACGCATTTACAATAATACGTTTAGTAAACAGAATATAAAGCGTGTGTAAAAATTACGAAATCTAATAAAATATTCTGTGTCCAAACTGCAGAGTTTCTTAGGTTAATGTTTTTGTACATGGGCTAAAAAAATATTTCCACAATGTTGTATCACTTTAATAGATATACCATTTCCACCACTCTGTATATTTTAAAGATAATATTTTAATAGTAATAATAATAAATGTTTATTTTAGAGACTTACACAAGTAGAGTAAAACCTATAATTACACAATTTTCTTAGATGGGTAGTTTTACGATAAGAGGTAACTTGTGCGGCAATTGGTTTAAAATGGGTTTTTTATCATCATTTTGGTGTTTTTTGCATTAAATCATATATATCTTCTTAATGTATTTTATAAAAAAAAAATTCATGAAATACCTAATTAAAGCACATGCGTCTAAAATTTTAAGTAATTTAAATAATGTCTCTCTTTTGGCCTGTCGTCTTGTAAGTTTTAGTTCAACTTGCAGACAATACATACCTTTTTGTATCAGTTGCTAAACCAAACTATGTTTGGGACGAAATTAAACAAATATGTAAAATATTGTTTTTAAATAGTAATAATAGCTGTTTATCCATACTAATATTATAAATGCGAAAGTCTGTCTGTCTGTTACGCTTTCACGGCCAAACCGCTGGACCGATTTTCATGAAATTTGGCATGGATATAGTTGAAGATCTGGGGTCAAACATAGAATTTTTTTTTCAAAAATCAGTCCCTAGAGGGCTGAAATAGGGGATGAAATTTTTATTAAAAGCTATTTGGACGACCCGCGGGCGAAGCTAGTTTTCAATAATTTTTAAACTTAATTTATGTTCCGCTTTTTTGCGAATCTATACTGACAAAATTCGTTCCTTTTCTACAAACGTTATTATAAGACGTCCGCATATCGAATTACGCTCAAAGGCACCTATCGATGTGAAGTCTTGTCATTTTTTAATTGTTGTGACGTAGATGCGTAGTGTGGTGCTCTTGCAAGATCATTGTGTCCAGCCTGTTCCGACTCTATTTGTCCGTATAGAAACTTCACACATTGATACTGTTTGTGTTTGTATGAGTTGGGCTCAGATAATCAAAACGATATGACGTTCTAAGGTAAAACGAGAAAAAAACTGAAAAGTATAAGAGTTCTTCGATTGTGTCCTTCCCTGGTAAGTCATAAAAATCGTAATTTTAAATGAATTTACCTGCATTTACTGCCTTAATTTAATAATACTGCAACAGTTAAAGTGTAATATATAATTAAACTACAAAATCTTATTTCAATTAACATAATTAATTTTGTCATGAAACGTCTCTCCCCTGGCATATTTCCCATGGCAAAAATACTGCCAGAGGAGATACTTTGCCTCATAAAATGTTTATGTAAACATACTCGGATGTAGCAAATTTATATCAATGTTGTTTAACACTTATTACTCAAGCATACTTCAAAGCTAATCAATTATGCATGAAAAGTTTCTGAAAATTGGAAATGATGGTTAAAAAAGTTGATTTATTTAACTTCATCATTATTTTATTAAGTCAAACTATTTCCCTTGGTCAAAGACACAATGTTCTTGATGTCTACCTTGCCCGATGTATTTACCCTGGTTTTCTAAAAAGTAACAAAATATACATAAATTGACTTGCCTTTACATGTGAAGGTACATAAACAGTACAAAATCGTAATATTAGTGTTTAATGAAAAAAAAAAACATTTTGATCAGTGGCCGTATCCTCTATGTACTTGAAACCTCTTATCGTAGAATTACCCAGATATTTATGACATGACCTATGCCTGAACTAGGAAATTCTGAATTTCAGGCTAAAAGATCAAGTATACTCGCTTAATTAATCATATTTTATCATTTATACTAAAAACATGTAACTTATGCTACAAAAATATAAATAGCTAAAATCTACTCTAACCTAATTAACAAGGTAGATTGAGAAGATGATATTAGAAATTACTTACGCATAGTTGTAATAACATGCCGAGTCATCCTTTGTAAGACTCTGTCTGCTATTGGTGGGTATATTTGTCACTTTTTTACTACCATGTTTCAACTTATCATCTAAAGGCCAATTTTCTTCATCTTCATGCTAAAATATTATTTTATAGCTTTAGAAATACAAAGCAACTGATTCAGAAGAAAGCTATTTCATTAAGATAATTAAATTTCAAATCATTCTCTTAGAGCACAGGTATAGTTTCCTATTTTTATTATTTTGACACTGTGAAAGGTGAGAACAAAAATATGAAGCCCCAGTTTCTATTGCCGAGTCAGACGAAAATATTATGATAATTATTACTACTGTAACTAATCTATTCTGGTTGTGTTGTTTGGCTGCAGGAGGCCTGTTTTTTTTTTTTACTAGGTATAATCTTAGTAAGACGTTTATGCTCTATAAACAGCATTATTACATTAGAAATTACTTCAATTCAGAACTCAGTGAACCTTATATAGAAAATCTATACTGTAAAATTGTAGGAAAGTCAAAACTGTACATTGAATATTTTTTTAAAAGAATACTTGAAAAATATAGTTTTTAGAATTTTTGTCTGTTTGTCTGTATGTATGTCCAGGGTAAATTAAAAAAGTACTGCATGGTTTTACTTCAAATTTTGCATGAATATTACTAACAGGTCGGGTCAACATATAAGCTACATATTATCACGCTATCACCTATGGGGAGGAGCAGTGCGGAGTAAACAAAGTCCGCGCGGACGAAGTCGCTGGCAACAGCTAGTAATAAATATCTAATTTTAGTTATTTTCTTTATGAATACCTAATTGTTTAATATTACTTTATTGACTGTGGTGGCATACCAGATACAAGGATAAAAACTGTCTGCATCTGTACATAATAGATTATATAACCATTACAACAAACAGATGGCTCTCCTGATGGTGGAATGCTACATAAATTTTACCACCTTTCTTACCTTTCAAGTGAGAAACATTAATAGTAGGGGAGCCCAGGATGCTAAATAGGTAGTTACTAGAGCGTCATAGGGATCTATTGGATTTTGTAGATTAAATAATAGTACCTTTGCCTACCCCTTCGGGGATACGGGCGTGAAGATACTTTAGATGTTTTTCATTTCAATGGTGGGGAAAAAATCTACAGATTAAAAAATGTTTAAAAAAAACAGTGACAAGTAAACACTGAAGCGCATTAGATTAGGGTATGGTGGGATAATTTCTAACTAAAATTTTAAAAATCTGACGATTCAAGTGTAGCGTAGGAGAGTGTCTTGTCAAAACATTGTCTTGACATTTTCGAGAGTGTCTGAATTTTCTTTTATTATGGAGAAAATGATGTAAGAATCACGAAAGAAGTATAACCTGACAATTTCGACAAGCCGAAGTTATCTAAATTTTGTTTTTTTTCTGACACAGTTACCCTTCCTCTATATAAAGGGCTTATATTTGGTGAAGAGCCTTAACAGTATTCGAGGTACCCCTTCCTATGTTAATCTGACATGCTCGAGTAAATACCAAATTCCTCTCTTGGGCTCCCCTACTATAAAGCACTGACATTATTATGACAGAATAATAATAATAATATAATAATAATATTGTTGGACAAATTACACAACTTGATCTAACTTTTGGGGTTAGCAAATTATTTGCTTGTGTTATGGGTGTTAGTCAATGATACTAATACATAGAAACACATATACCCAGACCCAGATATACAAACATCTATTCTCATTACAGAAATGTTAGTCCCTGTTGGGAATCAAACCCAAACACCATCCATTCGTAGTTAGCTTCTCTAACTACTGGAACCAATGAGACAGGAGGATAAGATAAGGCAGTTAATTGAAATGTAACTCCACCACTTAATAGTCAAATGGACTTACATATAACCACTTTTGTACACATTTTAGAGCTGCCTAGCAATAATGTTTATTTACCAAAAGAAACATAGACCATCAAGGGTAATTTCATCAAGAAAATAAAATTTAAATGACATGTGGCAATGGTATACTAAAAAATCTGTAAACTAGTTAACCTCGCAGTCCATCCCTGAGAGTTCCCGCTAAATTAATGTATTTTAAGCTCAAAGGAACAAAAACTATACCTAAGTATAGATTTTTTCAGAGTTCAAAAATCAAAATTTTGTTATAAATTATGGTAATTCCATTTTTCAAAAGCTATATACATATTTTGAAAACAATGATCGATTTTGATCTTTTTAATGCCACTGCACAATGTGCCAATGCACAAACGCATGCCACTTTTTAACTATAAAATGTTTTCTTACCTACACATACATAATTTATAGGCTGAAAAATGTCAAAGCTATCATATGATAGCAAACAAGCAGATTCGTCTCCTGATGGAAAGATCAACAATCTCCTATAGACACTAAAGATTTTAATGTTGCGTTGCTATTTTGTGGCAAGGTCTAATGCCACACGCATGAGTTTACCGGCTACCTTAGCCTGCAAACCGGAACATAGCACTGACACTATAGTAGCAGGATTAGGTAAGGCGGTAGTACCAGACCCAGGCGAGACAATGCAGAACTCTACCATCTACCAAAGCAATATTAAAAAAACAATTATTTAAAAAGTTGTCATTATTACTAAGTCCCAAATAAATCAACCAATTTTGACCCAATTTACTGTATTTGATGCAGTTTTTTAGAGATAACAGCTGATTAGATTTTTAAGTCAATCGGTATAACCTGAAAGTTATTTTAAAAATATTAAGTAAGTTTTCTGTAAACAACAAAATATCAATATTTAAAAAGTTGTAGCTTTTTAAACTTCATTTGATTTTGATTTTAGAAACTGCATTTGACGTAGTTTTTAATTACTAAAATATTGTGGAAGATCAAAAAATGATTGGTTAAAAATCTCAAAGTTATGTCAAAAAAATACTTCAGTTTTTCATCAACCTTAACTCCTGAATGGACAAAATGATTTTGGTGCAATTTATGGATTGAACAAAGTTTTTGGGGGAATAGAGCTGATTAGATTTTGTAACGAATCGGTACATTAATCTGGAAGTTAAATTGACAAAATACTGTTTTGCCCAAATTTTTTTTGAGGTATTATTCAAAATCTGCTGGATCAAATTGGTTCAAATTTCCAGAAAGTCAGACAAGTTGAGCTGAATTCAATCAAATGCCATCAACTGTGTTTTGATATAAGAAATTTAGACAATTTGTATGTGACAAATATACACACAAACATACTTATATCATCGTGAAGATAGTAAGAATAGGCCTTGAAGACCTTAAAACATAGAGATCTGGTGAAAGCTTGATTTTCGAAAATTGGCTAGAACTTAGTTACTTCTTTATTGGGAAATTAAAATGAGTGCAGCTAGTTTACCCACAGTTAACTGATGGTATTTAATCCCAGGTATTGATGCCATCTATAAGCGTTATTATGCATATATCCCATATAATGAGGCAGGTGGATTGTACAATATGGGCAATAGCAATGGTTTGGACTAGAACTTTTTGTTCACTTTATTTCCATTGATAGTATATTTGATGTAAGAATCTATAAATAAACGGGAACAGAAAGATAGAATTTTACTGCTTTAGTCATCATTTATTCCAACTTGCAAGCTTACTGTAATTGGGTGCTAGCAGGGATGTAGTTAACATGAACAAAAATATTCAGCCAATTTAAACAACTTATTTCTTATTGGTAATTTAATATACAAACAAATAAATTTGGCATTACACCTCAAAGACTTTGTACAACTTACATAATAATACAAAGAAAAATTCAAAATTTTACCTCAACAATCCTTAACACTGCTAAGCTATCGCTTAAAATATCTCGTGGCATTTCTGTTCGTAATTATTATGGCACATACTTTTTAATTATCAATGATGTGTACACAAACTTTGAGAATTAATATTCGAAGTAACTGAAAACAAATATGTGTAACTAGATGTTGTACTTGAACTTCATAATATGCAGAGGGTGGATCTAAAAATTATTAGCCATTTCAATATAAATAATTAACAGGATAGTAAGATTTTCAGTGTTTATATACATTGAATAATAAAATAAGCAATATATTGTATGAATCGGAATATTCAACTCAGTAATAAAAATTAAATCAAATTATTTAAAACTTACAGTACCTACCTATGTATAATAATATAACTAATATTAGAATGATGGCAGGCCGTGTATCTCATTAAATCACAATGTTATATACCTCACAAATTAAATGAACCTTTTTTAACATAATTAATTATAAACTATTTTAATGAGTCAAAATAAAATTAGTTAAACAATCATTTTCAGACCGTGAATAAATTTACAATAGTCAATAAATCCAAAAAAAAACTAAATACCAAGCAAAGAGTATACAAATACCACTGCCATAGACTAGGTAGTCTAGGTACTACCAAGGAACTTATATATGATATCTGGAATTACTACGAAATAATATTTGAAAAATAAAAATGTACTTTATTTCGTTAGCCATAAAGTTGACATTTGCTTCTTACTTAACAGAGGGGAAAAACGTTCTGAGCGAGACAACGACATGAGTGGATGTTATCCCTTTCTTGCAATTGCCAGTGTAAATAAAACTTTCGGATGGTAGATTTTTTATATATCCGGTAACCGTTAAATCCCTTTTATTCTTACACGTTTATAGATACATTAGCATAAAATGTATTGTAATTAACATTTTGAGTTCTTAAATGTGTTTGTTTTAATTATTACGTAATTATTTATGCAATGTAAAAACTGTTTTCTCAAATCAGTAGAATTAGTAGTAATTTGTAAACTATGCACGGACACACTCAGGTGGCCGTACGCTTTGGCGCGCTTTATTTAAAAATATAGCTGATACTTTAAGTTAAAGTGTGTTAAAGCATAAAGTTCTCTTTTTGCTTACTGCTATAAGTTTTTTCTGTTGTAAAATGTAATAGTGATGCGTATGCTGGTTGCGG
Organism: Apodemia mormo; assembly: GCA_036924255.1. Classification (NCBI taxonomy): domain Eukaryota; kingdom Metazoa; phylum Arthropoda; class Insecta; order Lepidoptera; family Riodinidae; genus Apodemia; species Apodemia mormo. The sequence continues at coordinate 3,866,232 of JAUPFN010000004.1, forward strand.
AATTTCATTTTTTAAGTAAGTTTTTTATTGTATTTACAAGTTTCTTAAGTAGGGTAGCAATAATAACACAAAAATTCGGACATGTGAATACAAAGAAATTACAATTCAATCTAACATTTCATAATATGTCCCTAAGGAATGTCAGCATAATCAAATAAGAACCTACTTTACGTAATTTTGTTATTTAATACTAAAATCATTGTGTTGTAGTAACTAAATACATTACCTACATACTTTTTGGTAGTAACTGTTAACTAGTAGTAGATACCTAACCTCTTGTTCATTATTTTCTTGCAGGTTCCCAAGAAATGAGATTCTTCGACAACGGTGGTTTAAGTTGTTCCATTTAAGAAAAAAAAAATCATATTACAGTTTAATTTGCAACCGTCATTTTTAATCCGAGGATTTAATAATCCATAAGATAAGATCAACACTGAAACCGGATGCTATTCCATCTATATTCCCTGTTGTAAGCTTAATCATTTAGTCTTATTTAAGATATTTTTTTATTGAATATACAAACGTAATATAGGGTCATTGCGTCGGGAACGCGGCCGCCTCTAGTAGTGTCGCACACTTGAGAGCCTAGGAATCTTAATTAAAGACAATAGCATTTTTTCATGAGAAAACAATGAACAGTAAGTATTGAATATTCAATGAATAATTATGTAACAAGAAAATCATAAATTTAAACCTATCTTTAAACCTAACAATTGTTAGATATGATATTGATGGGAGATTTTCCGTCTATTGGTCTTGTCCTCCTTCAAAGAACAGAATATACAAACCATTTTTTTAAATCCTAAGACAGCAAACAAGCAGATGGGTCTTCTGATGGAAAGAGAAACCATCGCCTACGGACTACAAAGATGTTAACGGTGTGTTGCTATTCGTGTGGTGGGATGGCAATGCTACATACATAAATCTACCGGTTACTTTACCCACCAAACTGGAACACGAAAATGACAAGCATTAATGCAATTGTTGCAGGAATAGGTAAGATGGTGGTGGCGGAGCTCTACCATCTAGTTATATTTGGTTTCTGCATTTCTCGTGATTTTGGTCCAAATAAATAAAAAGAATTGCCTTTAATTAACAATTATTTATTAAGTAAGTATAAGTTAAGTATTATGTATTAGTAGTGGCAGTCGTTAACGTTTGATTATTTTGGTGCTGTAACAAAGCAAAAAATTTTAACCTAAAGAAAATCATAAATTAAAACACAAATCTAGAAAATAGTGCCCGAGTTCGGATGATGACTTAATGGTGTGTTTATGTGTCGCGTATTGCAATAAAAATACCACACCGGGTGGCGAACAAAATTACCTTTTGTTACCTTATACTAATGTTACACTCAAACAAGAAGCGTTATTATTTCAATTATAGAACATTGTTTGTTGGAAAGTTGTAGTGACATCATTTTTTAGCTTATATTTCTTTTTAAATCCAGTGATCGCAAACTAAAGTATATAAATATCTAATACGCTCGAAAGCGGCCATGTGGTCGCATTCGGTCACATAAAGCTATAAAATATTTTGCCTATTTCATAATATGTTCTCAATGATGCTTTCATGATTGTATAATTTAGAATTTGATGTTGTAGAAGCATAAAGATGCATCTCATCAGTTTACTACCACATGTTTTCTTGATAGAACTTTGTTTAATTCACTTACTAAAATAGGTGATCGCAAACCCACCCTGGTCGAAAATTATGATGTTAGTTTGTAACCGCCCTGTTTTAATACGAAAGAAAGTAAACTAAAATAAGTAAATAAATAAAATATTGCTTTCTTTAGATGACAACAGGCCCGCCGGATAAAAAGAAAACAAAATGAAAAATACTGGTTTTTTAGGATAACCTAAAGGACATTTACTCGGGTGTACTGGGGTGTATATTAGCGCGCAAGATAAAAGAACACAAAATGAAAAATACCAGTTTTTTAGGATTACTTTAAGGAAAATTTACTCCTTGTATAATGGAAAATTTGCTCGGGTGTATAATAGAGAGGAAAATGACGTTATCAAAATATTGCTTGACTATTATGAAGTTGTCAACCACAACAAAATTAGTAGAGTAATATTCAGAAAATACGGTCACTTTTATTTCTTCGAATCCCACGAATCCTGTGACAACGAGTGAAAGCTCCGTTATCATCCGCGCGGTGACTAATAGCTAATGAGTCTAGTCACGAGTTCAGCAAATCACTGTTTGTAAATAATGAACTTCAATAGTGCCTATAAAGGATAATTTGAATAAAAATTATATCTATGCGTAGGCGTCCGTATGAGTATAAACATGTTATAGGATAAATAGCTCAATATTTAAGTACCTAATTGCTTTACATATTTGGTATTAAAATTGACTACTGAACACTCTCCTTTAGTATGGACGGTTTTTATCAGCCTATTTCAATATAATTTACAGATTTGAAACGAAAAAACTACTTGTTATTAGTCTAGATGATTAGTGTTTAAAATGAATATTTGTTTTTTATATTATAAGATAGCAAACAAGTTGACGGCTCTCCTGATGGAAAGAGAAACCATCGCGTTTAGACATCAAAGATATAAATGTTGCGTTGCCATCCGTGTGGCGGGTTTGCAATGCCACATGCACAAGTCTGCCAGCTACCTTACCCTCCAAACAGGAGCACGACAATGACAACTAGGTGGTAGATTTCTGCATTATCTCGCCCGGGTCTTGTACCACCGCCTTATTTATTCCTGCCGCAACAGCGTAACTGCTTGTCAAAAAGTTTACTTAACTCTTGACAAGAAATAATTTCACTACCATCGTGACTACTAGGTGGTTCCGCAACATCTCGCACTGGTATTTGGCACCACTACCTTACCTATTTGCGATACAACAGAGTCAATGCTTGTCATCGTCGTGATCCGGTTTGGATTGTCGGATAGCCGGTAAACTTATGCATGTGGCTTTAGACCTCGTCAGTACATAGCAACGCACCATTAACATCTTTGGTGTTTATAGGCAATGGTAGTCTCTTTCCATCAGGAGACCCATCTGCTTGTTTGCTATCTTATGATATAAAATTGACATTATTGCTGCAGGGATAGCTTCTGCGATGGTAACAAATACCCGGGCGAGACGTTGCGGAACTCTACCACCAAGTAGTCACGATGGTAGTGACACTTATAGCCAATAAGTCGCCTTTTACGACCTGCCTGGCAGAACGGCAGTTGGCCTATTCTTCAAAGGAGCACGAGATCAACATGGAGAAAAATGGACCATTTTAGGAAATGGGCATTTTGAAAATGTTTATGTATAATATGGGAATGTGTATTTGTAATATTGTGTGTCCAAAATCCAATGTGTCCAAAATGTCCAATTCCCAATGTATATTTTGGGAATTGGACATTTTGAACTTGAACGTTGGAACCGGAATCGAAGTGTTTTATCCAGGACCCTGTCAGTAGACTGGCATTAAGACTTTGCAATATTTCTCACCGTATCCTCTAGGTTTTATTGATTCTTCAGTATCGCTGGACTGCTTCACTCGAACAAATTTTAAAGCAATGTAATGTAATTGTCATCTGTCCATAATTAATGCATACATTTTCTAGAAAAGTTTTTTGATCTTTTATCTGTATGTATAATACTCAATTCGGTAGAAAGATCACACATGCAAAGATTTTTTACCACACTTTTTACCCGCGAAACAGCTCAGTATGAAAACAAATCTAGCTATTTATTTCAGTTACATATCAAGTAAAATTATTCTAACTTTTATTATTTTTAATAATCCTATTTTACGCTCTAACACATTAAGATGGGCCGCAGCTGGTCAGGGTGCTTCGCAAAAATTCGCCTAGATCACTTTGATACATTTTATATAAACTCTCGTACACTATGCCGGGGCAAAGTGCGGCAGATTTGCAGAGCGGAATTGAGCGCACACAATTTTCTCCGTGTTTTAAGTATGCATTTACAAAATCAGAAATTATGGGTGAAGAACGATTAAAGGCCACAAATAACTAGCCTCAACGTGCAGTTCGGCAGTTAACTGTACATAAAACTAGTCAATGTGTTGCGGCCCGGCACGTTACTAATATGCTAGCATTTATAGTTGCAATCCGGCCCCCTCCACCTCACTACAGCCTGTCGTAATAATACGATATCATTAGACAAATCACACGAATTGATCTAACCCTAAAGTTAGCAAATTATGGATGTTAGTCAAAACAACATATTATGAATGTGCATTTTCCTTCGTCAATAAGAGCGATAACAGACATTGTTAACCTACACGACTTTCAAAAGTTGATAGCCGTGGATGTTATCCAGGATTTATCGTAGCTGTCTATATCAGTTCTATTCCGCTTTTTTAGTATGAAATTGTCCTGTTGCACAAATATATATGGACACCCTAGTAGAAAGAGACACACTCCACTCATGTCGTGGTACTCTTCGGAACGATTTTGAAGTACATGTGGACCTTCCAGATAGAATATAACTTCCTTGGGTACTACACCGTCCGTTCAACAGATAAAACATTGATCCACAGACCGATTAGAATTTCGATACTACGATCGTGCCATTGTGCACAGCACAGCTTAGGAAAAGGCAAGGAAGTTATATTCTAGGAATGTTCACACGCGCTTCAAAATCGTTCCGAAGAGTACCACGACATGGGTGGAGTGTGTCTCTTTCTACTAAATAAAGCGCCAATCGCCATATTATATAAGTGCGGCCATGCGTTGTTTGCAAATTACTACTAAGTAATTCTACTAATTTGAGAAACAGTTTTTGCATTGCATAATTAATTACGTAATAATTAAAATAAGCACATTTTAGAACTCACTATGTTAATAACAATGCATTTTATGCTAATTTATTTATCAACGTGTATAAATAAAAAGGATTTAACGATTACCAAATGTGTAAAATTCTACTATCTAGATAGTTTTATTGACACTGGCAATTGCAAGAAAGGACAACATCCACTCTTGTCGTTGTCTTGCTCAGAACGGTTTTCCCCATGTTATGTAAGAAACAAATGTCAACTTTATTAACTAGGAAATAAAGTATATTTTTATTTTTCAAATATTGCTTCGTAACAATTCCAGTTATAGTATATAAGTTCCTTGGGAAAAGGTACTAGGTAGTAAAGACGGGCGATTGTGAATGACATTATTCGAATAATTCGATTGTAGACGTCATTCAAGTTGTTCGAATAACCTTACAACTTATTCGAATTTGAAGAAAAAGTGAGAAGCAAATATGTATGTATTGTTTCATCTCATTCCTTTCGATTCAACTTTCATTACTACTAGTTTATGTATTCGAATATCTGTAACCTCATATAAAAGTAAACTCTATAAGCTGAGAAATAATATTCAGTTTCATGTGGCAAATTAACAAAAGTTACTAGTTTGCATTCGAATATCAATAATTTACTAGTTTATGTATTCGAATATCCGTAGCGTCATCTAAAAGTAAACGCTATCTTTTGAGAAATAATATCCAGTTTCGTGTAGCAAATTGAATCATGAAACCATCGAAATTAACAAACATTACTAATTTGCATTCGAATATTAATTTGTAGTTTATATTGCCAGTGAATAAGAACCTATTTCGATTGCAAAGCCAATTTTATCTAACTTGTACGAGAGACTAATAAATGAAACGGAACAAATGTAAGTTTGAAGGAAAATATATAAACAATCACGGCGCTAGCTTCGTTTCAGTTCCCGCCATTTTTTGACGCATAACGTGCTTCGCACGTTACGGTAAATTTATAACAAAGAAAAAATAAATTTGTTTAAAGAAAGAACATGTATTAAAAATATTACATTTTTTTAACAATGTAGGTACCTATACTATAAATAGCTGTGTGTGTGCGCGATTCGTGGAATCGGAGACAACATTTTTGAAAGTACTTGGAAATAAGTCTTAACTTATTATTACTATCAACTAAAAATAATCTTTGTAGTAAGGGAAAAACATTCAATTTGTTATGGCAAACAATGGACTAACTAGCGGTCCGTAAATTTGTAATTATTAGCTAGTAATAAAATTATTACTACGAACATCAATTAAAAATAGACTTTATTGTAAGACAAACAGATCAATTTTGTATGGGAAAGCGAATGAATGAACTAGCGGTTTTATTCGAATTTGCAAACTAGCGATCGATTGTTTTTGTATTCGACTATTAATATTAGTAGTATCAAACTATTCGATTATTGGAATCAGTAACAATCGCCCGTCTTTACTAGGCAGGTACGACGTATGTGCACAGAATTAGGTAGTAGGTACCAAGGAACTAATATACGATAACTGTAATTACTACGAAGCAATATGTGAAAAGTAAAAATGTACTTTATTTCGTTACTCATAAAGTTGACATTTGTTTCTTAATTCTTACCCAACAGAGGGGAAAAACGTTCTGAGCAAGACAACGACAAGAGTGGATGTTGTCGCTTTCTTGCAATTGCCAGTGTAAATAAAACTATCGGATGGTAGATTTTTATATAATTCGTAATTGTTAAACCCCTTTTATTTATACACGTCGATAAATACATTAGCATGAATTGTATTGTAATTGACACAGTGAGTTCGAAAATGTGCTTATTTTAATTATTACGTAATTACTTATACAATGCAAAAACTGTTTTACAAATTAGTAGAATTGCTTAGTAGTAATTTGCAAACTACGCATGGCCGCACTTATATATGGCAATTGGCACTTTATTTAGTGGAAAGAGACACACTCCACCCATGTCGTGGTACTCTTCGGAACGATTTTGAAGCGCGTGTAAACATTCCGGGTAGAACGTAACTTCCTTGGGTAGTACCTACTTCATGCACAGTAGGGACTATGGTGCATACATGGTGTAGACTAGTGTATATATAATCTAAGATGCACAGATAATTTTAAGCTTTATTCTATTTGTTATTTTTGTACACAGACGACTTACCCCCCGTTTACACCAAGGTATGATACATGTATTTGACAAGTTTTATGCAATGTTTTCGTTTCTTGTTCACATTGAAATAAATTTACAAAACTTGTATAAAACTTGTTGTATATGAAACTTGTTATGCACAAAACTTGTATGAAACTTGTCGTATACAAAACTTGTATAAAACATGTAGACAAAACTTGTATTAAACTTGTTTTATACAAAACTTGTATATAACATGTAGACAAAATTTGTATGAAACTTGTTGTAGGTAGGTAATACAAAAATTGTTGGATAAATTATTTGTGAACTTCTAGTTGCCTGCCTCTTGTTCATGATCTCACATAATAAACTTATTTTAGTTCTTTTATAATTGGAACATATCAATCGGCCATTCTGTAGTTTTATTAAGTCCTGGGTGCCCAATTAACTGCTGTTAAACACAACATTCACAATGGAAAGTGAAGATACTGAGGAATTTTTTGTTCATGGGTGCAGTGTACACTGTATTATACAATAAAAGTACATGCATATCTTCATGCTAGATGCCTTACGGGGTAGGCAGAGAGAACCGAGTGCCATTCATCATGATCCTTGCAGGCTAGTCTCGCTTCCTACACATTCATTACTCTCTTCATATAAACACGCCGGTTGCGGAAACTCTTGACTCCTTCGGACAGTACTAGAACAATCTGATCATAATATGCCAGTCTTGGCTCTACCCAGTACCTACATCCTTCCACATTCGCGTTGTATAATATCTGATTTGTTAACCTTCCGTCTACCATTATTTTTACATATCCGAACCAACGGAGAATGCCCTTTCTCATCTTTACACCGAGACTTTCTTTCAAGCCTAACTTCTCTCTCATTTTCACTTTACGAACCCGGTCCGCAAGGGTCACGCCACATATTCTTCGCCAGCGATCTTACCTCAACCGTGTTGATTCGACTTTCATGCCCTTCCTGATATACCCAACTCTCACACAATAATAGCGTTGGGATAAGCATATAATTATGCAGGGCTAGACGGCACCCTGACTTAAAACTGTGCTTTTAAGTAATCTCCCTAACGCTCCATTCGCTCTGTTCCCTGCACACACTCTTCTTTCAACATCACCGATGTACCTTCCATCCCTGCTAAGCACATCCAAGATATACACAGTCATCTCCACTTGTTCCAGCACTACATCATCGACCAAAACTGTTACATCCGTTCTGGTTGCTTTTCTTTCAAATACTAGAACTTTAGTTTTCTTCGCATTCAAAAAATGAAATTCAAAATAATAAACATATTACAATAATAAAAAGATTACAAAATAATTAACATAATATTACGAAATGATACAAATTTAGGCAAAAATGCAATTCTACTAAAGGATGAAAGGAGCGGTATGTTTAGTAAAAGTATAAAACATTATCCATCAAGCATGGATAAAGTATAAAACATGTTTGCAACTAGTTGTATACAGAAATTTCAATAAAATTAACAATACTTGTATAAAACACGACAGGTCTTCGTAGATGAGAACGCTGTCAATGTATCCGACAAATCAAAAACATGTCTTAGACACAAGTGTAAACGCGAGTGTGTTTTATACTTGTATAAAGACTTGTTGGCTACACAGTGTGAACGAAAATATGTTTGAGACAGTTGCAATACATGTATAAAAAAAATAATTATGTTTTGACAAGTATTCTACAAGTTGTGTATAAAACAAGTATAAAACATGTTTTTTTGGTGTAAACGAGGGGTTAGAAATGCAAGCATTTTTTGTGTAAAGAAGTGTGACCAAAAAATTACCTACAGTTGTAATTTTATCCAGTGTGACCAATTCCACAAAGAACACCGGCGATTCTAAGCTTGAAAATCTTTTGCGTGTCTTTTGGAGTGAACTGCAGTCCGCGCGCGAGCTCCGAAGGATTTTGCGGAATGTTGACGTGCAGCGAAGTAGTTGATATTAACAGAGCACAGCGGCCCCTACCTCAGCCAGCAATTCCTTGGAGCTCGCGCGCGGACTGTAGAATAGTTTTGTCTGTTTTTTAAAATACTTAAAAATATATATCACTATAAATAATCATATAATAAATATTGAGAATAAATGTTGAGAATTGAGACTTTAATTTGATAAACTTCTAAACTCATATTTAAGTGCTATCATTATACAAAACTTTAACTTCAATCACATTAAAAGCTTAGATTAAAGAAACTACTAAATATGAAAGAACTAAGGATAATCATATAATTTCGTCGCAAATGATGGCGGACTTAAGTACAACAAAATAAAAGAATACGGCCTATGCACCCGCAAATTAATAAAGTTCAAGATACGGTTAGTGTTGTGTGCAAGTTAAATTCAACAAGACAAGAATAGAAGGAAGTAGATGAAAATCGATCACAACGTGATCGACGGAGGAAACTCGGTGTTCCAGTCCTCTCTTAGAGAGTATTATATTCTTTGCTCCAGTCCGCTCGTAACCACGGTTAATGTAAATTGGCCAAAACGTCGCTTTAAAAGCTTTATAAGTAATTTCTATATAATATGTACGCATTTTCGACCCGTTCATAATTTTAACAAAGGAGTATTCTCAAAACGAAGAGATATGATAACATATGTTTTCTTAGCGGTAAACGCACAAACTTGTGTCTTCTTTGTGTTGTGTTGAACTAGATTTAGTCGACCCCATTCCGGGACGTTGCTCAACAAATCCTCGACTTCAGACACAAATATTTTCCGGCACTCGTTGACATGTTCCCGAGAAATGTTAGCGCGGTCAGAATATAACGCATCTCCTGTACTGTCATCGGCATACCATACGATGGTCACATATTACCAGGCGCACTTTTAGGTACCTTAAGAGTTGGCAGTTGATAATGGTTCCCACTATCTTTGTGAACAAGGAGAAGATAGCTATGGGCCAATAATTGGACGGATCTGAGCGATCGCCTTTCTTAGGCATTAGGTGCACTATAGCTGTCTTCCAGGAATTTGGTGCGACGCCTGAATTATGCGAGAGCCGGAAAAATCACTTCAACATTGGAGCCAAATCGGGAGCACACGTTCTTGTACAATTGGTGGAACAGCGTCAGGCTCACTCGACTTATGGATATCCAGGGAAATCAGAGATTTTCGAGCATAGGTTTGATGGAATTTACCCTCTGACACATACTAAGATAGTTGATGGTGAGTGAAAGGAAGGCTTACAGAAATTCCGTAAAACAGCTTTGGTGAGGGACTAGAACGCACGTGTTCCCGAGGGAAAGGGAACTAATTTCGTGCCAATTCTGTTGATATATTCCGACTTTGCCTTTGCAAAGACTCTTGAAGGACCTAGACGCGAAATTACACTTATTTCTGAGTAAACTGATTTTTGCATCATAAGCCGCTAATGCACTTGCCAAGGCTAGGTAGCACTCTTGCATATAACGAAAAGCCAATTTACATTGGCGACCAAACCAGGGCTGGGACTTGCCATCGATTGGTACCACAGAGGATGGAATAAAAAGTTCATTCAATCAAAATTCCATACCATGTAGCACCACTTCAACGACAGAGTCAGCAACAGCACTTGGATCATCCAGGGAGAAGCACATCTGCGCCCATGGATAGGATGCAAAGAAGGACAACATACAATCCCAATCTGCTGATCTGTTGTGCCACACGCATCTACACAGCAAGACCTGCATAAACCTTACATGACGCACATGTGGCGCTATGGTACGGACCAAACAGTGGTCTGGCGCACGAAGCGGGTCTTTGAAGAAGACCTACTAGACCTAGTAGTAATAGTAGTAGAGTGGTCAGCAGGAGGTCTAACAAAGAAGGTATTTGGTTTTCCACATCTGGGATTCGTGTAGGCGAAAATACCAGCTATGAAAGCCCATATGCCAAGGCAAAGATATGAACAGATCTCTCCACAGATGATCAGTAGTGCGTTAACCAAGCCAGTTGGCATAGTGGGCATTAAAGTCGCCAAGAATCACGATCTCTGTGGATGGGATCCGCTGCAGTACTGAATGTGTAGCCGCTTGAACGTGCTCAATTAGTCGCACAGTTACTGTGTTAACACCTCGGGACCTGTATAGACACGTGTAGATGTGAGGATGGTCTTTGCTGTCTGTGCGTAACCAGAGGATGGAAAGGTCCTTACCTTCAAGTCTGCTCAGGTGTCGAGAACAGATTACCTCTCTGACGTAGGCGCAAACTCCAGCCCGTGGTATAAAGGAATGCTCCAATTTGTACCCCTGGTAATAGAGATAAGAGCTATCAGTCGGAGAAGATATCTGTATCTCAGTTAGGAAGAGCAATACCGGCCTGACTGGCTTTGCCGTCTCAACATGTTAGTGGACGGCATTTAGGCAGAGTGAAGGCGACGGCATTTAGCAGATTTGGGATCGAGCACATTGTCGAGCAAATTTGTGTTGAACTTATAATTTTATATCAAAAAAGTTTTGTGACTGTTTCTCCTCCGGTCAAAAATATATTTAAAAAAAATGATGTGGTGTCGCGGGACACCAGGTAGGAACGAACTTCCTTCGGCTAAACGGCACTACTCGCTTGTGTACGCGACTGTCGCGCCTGCGCACGTCTCATTTAACGCTTTTATTCCACGCATTTTTCTTACGGTTTTACTATCACATTTTTTTCAGTTCGGTCGCGCAGCAAAATCCCTATCCCCTCCAAGCCTGCCGTAAGGAACTTTGTTCCAAAAAAAAAACATATTCTAATCTTTTTTCAACTCTTGCCAGTGATTACCGACCGAAAAACCTTTTCATATCGTTTTTATTATATCGTTTTTATTATTTCATATCGTTTGATCTAAAACTTTATTTTACTGCAGTAGTTGTAAACACATGAAATAAAATGTTGTACTTACCCGAATTTAATTTGGCATGAAAGAAATTATAAAATAAAAATGAGAATTCTGATTAGATAAAATAAGTAATTTCCGTCCTGTAATTGAAGTCGTCTATAAAAGTGGTGTAAACGTAGCTCGGTGTAAGAAACACGTAAGCGACATGAAACTCTTCGTTACCTATACTATGCATAATTGTGAAACTGATCCATCACCAAAGACAGCGAGGTGGAAAGTTTGAAAAAAGCCAAAGCGAGGTAAACATTTTTTAATTTTTATTATTCATAAAGTCAAAAATTAATCATTGAAAATGCTAGAAACTAACCGTAAAAATAGCTTGAGAAGTTTGGTACATAAGATAAATTGATTCAATAAAACAAAGATGATTGTAATGAAATTAAATTTATTTCCAATTTATTTTCAAAATGCATAGAAATGCACAATGCCCCCTTCTCCCTCCCATAGAAATGCACAATCTACACCTGCGTAAGAAATTATTTTTTAAATGTCTGAAGGCTTCACGATTCACTCTAACCACTCTTTCGGCTTGTTCAATCTTCCCTCTTCCCAGCTCTTCTTTGCTCGAGGTCGAGCATTCTCGGGCGTAAGTAATTTCTTTGTAATAGCCCCAGATGAAAAATCGATGTGATTGAGGTCAGAAGAGCGTGGTTGTCATCAGATTGGTCTGGTGCGTCTGCATCTGTTATGGTACGTTTCATTAAGATGATGTAGAACTTCCGTTGCGTAATGACATTCTGAAATATACAGTCATTCTGAAATACCATTTTTTGCCTTAGTTCCCAATTGACGTCTTCTAACAACAATGGTAAATCGTTTTCTTAGAAATTCTTGTACGTTTCTCCATATAGTTTCGACGGCAGTTCTAACGGACCAATTAGTTCAACACACAGATCACTTAGAGATATAAGCATGTTCAACATTAGGGATCCCAGACCACATGTTCACAATGAAACGATGTTGGAATGTAGAAGCTCGCAGTCGTGCGGATTTTCGATTAGCCACATATGGAGATTATGAATATTGAAGATTTCAACTCGCTCAAACAGTGAATTATCAGTTCATAGAATTTTATTAAAAAATCCAGGATCCTCTTGCTCTCTCCTTAACATTATTTGGCAAAAATCAACCGCAATTGGTGCTGGCTTCAAAATCGTTTCGAAGAGTTCATTGGTGGAGTGTGTCTCTTTCTACTAGGGTGTCCATTAGGGTGGGCCAAAAAAATCGACTTTTTTTTAACTTTATACTTTGAAAAATAGGTTGGTAGACACCTTTAAGAAATTCTCTCCAAGTATAAGCTCTTAACTTTAGTAGGAACGTTTTCCGCCTCTCAGTTTTTCATTTTTTTTTTTGTTATTAGAAAAAATTTTAGAACTCGATATTTACTATTTAAAAAAAACTCATCTCATATATTCGTAGGAAATTGAATTTCGTACAAAAAAGTTTTTTTACAATTTTTTTGTAAACCTAACCGTTCAAAAGTTATTTCAAGTTGAAGTTTGATTGTTTTCATAAAATTTTTTTCTTTTCTTATGAATTTTCTAACTCGACAACAAAAAAATATTATTGCATGCGCACTACATAATTTCATAGGAAATTTAGTGCTCTACAAAAATGGTCTCTTATGATTAGTCGCTTAAATTAATCGTTTCAAAGATATTCATCGTCAAACTTCAATGCACACTAATTTTAATAGTTTTTGAATAATAAGTCGAACAATTTTAATTTAATTTATAAGTTTCGGGGAAATTCGCACAAAATTGAGTTTCTATGAACAGAACAATGTTATAAATTTTATTCCCAGTTTTTTTTTAGTCCTAAGCATTCTTGGGTACATTGGCCCACCCTAGTGTCCATATGTAATCTTTGAGTGATAGGATAATTTCATTCCAAACAAGTTTAAAATAAAATGGTAAAGTGCGTGTTGGGCCACGCGCAATGTAGGTTTTCAAAATTGTTCCTCTTATAATCAGAGCTAAGAAGAGACTTTTATTATTTCATATTTTTAACATTTAACCTATTTAACATCAATTATGAATATGTCCGCACCGCGCATATCTGCCTATAAAATGTCCTCCAAGCACATTTTATGACTTGGTTGAGCTTTTTTTTAAGTCACCGTTGCCGAAGATTCTTATTTCTTGGGAAGGGAAACTGATGTGTCCTCAAAAAGGCCCATTTCTCACGACCCGTTCAATCGATTGATTGATATTGTTTAACACTTCAATTTAAATATGGGTTTTGATTTCAGATCGTAAGTCTTACGAGTCACGAGATACGATGCAATCGATTGATTGGTTTTGTTTCGATCAACAATTTATTATATTGATAAGTGATTATTTTATTTAAATGTACATCTTAATACATTTGTAGGGTTCTGTAACCGAAAGCCACAAATAGGAATTCTTTTAAATTCGTCATATCCTTCTGTCTATCTATCCATTTCTTCGTCCGTTCATCCGTCCATATGTCGCACATTTTACTACGTTTCATTGAAATTTTGAATTCATTAAATACATTTACTTTTATACTTCACAATGCAGTACATTTTTTTCATTTATGTATTAAGTTTTCTCTGTTTTGGGTTAGCTGTAAGATATCTCTCTTTAGTGATATGCTCACTTTTTATTAATTATATCTGTATAATAAATAGAGATGGGCCTAATGTAATTTGAGCCGAAATAAAACTTTGGCCGAACATTCAATGAAAATAAAAAAAATCGGCTGAACTTCAGTTAATTTTTGGCGCACTTTCTCGAAAGCGGCAGTCATGACTTGTTTACTTAAATTGTTTTATATCTATATATCGTTAATGGTTTTTGCAACGCAAGTGAAGTAATGACCTATTGGTATAATTTTGATACCTTTGTTGAATTGTTCCAACGTAGGGATCTCTAATTTTTTTTGTAAATAATTAGCCTATGTTCGTTCGTATCTTCACGCCCGTATCCCCGAAAGGGTAGGCAGAGGTACAACAAGTGCACCCACGATTAGCTGAAGATACTTGGTCCCACAATGTGATAGGTGGCTAGCCTATCGCCTACCGTACACTTTCCAATCCCGGGCAATGTTGTTTTTATCAGAAAACTGAAAAAACACATTTTTTTAAAACAGTTCAGTTGTTTTCGAGTTCATTAAACCTACAATAACATTGCGCAATACTTTTATTGTGCAATAATATTGAAGATCCCCTTGATTCCCAACTTTCAATATATTCACTCAATAAAATTGACAAACCAGTCTGATCAATATTTTCGAATTATCTGATAATTTTAGAACCCAATACGTTAATTACAATACATTTTATGCTAATATATCTATCGACGTGTATGAATGAAATGAATTTAAGTTTTAACAGTTACCGAATATATAAAAATCTACCATTTGGTAGTTTTATTTACCCGGGTAATATTTGCAAGAAAGGGACAGCATCCACCGTTGTCGTTGTCTTGCTCAGAACATTTTCTCCCTTTATTAAGTAAGAAATAAATGTCAACTTTATTATAACAAAATATTTTTTAATTTTTTAGATATTGCTTCGTAATAATTTCAGTTCTCTTATATAAGTTCCTTGATTTCTGCATATTCACATAACATGCAACTCATCTACCTATAACACTTCGAAGTAAGCACAGTCCAAATCGTTAATTGAAAAAAGACGTCAAACATATCTGGTAGATGGTAGGTAGGTATTATATTTTTGAAAATGGCCATAGATAGGTAGGTAATTAAAAACTAATAATAGGTTCCTAATTGATTACTGGTACTTCCACGGTACTTCCTTTTTGTCTTTGTTTTGGACCGAGCATAGACATTAGACAAGGACGCTGTAATATACGTTATAACATGTTCTATGGAATTTCTTTGTTCAGTATATAAATGGTTTAATTTATTGTATATCAAAGTAAAACGTTTTCATAATTATTCATGAAATTAAAATAAATCATGACTTATTTTATTACTCACACTATCATTACAAACATAATAATGACGTATGAAATAGAATGTTAGGCATAGAAAGATAAGAAAAAAAGTTAACATTTTATTAAAAAAAATTGAATAAACTTCCGCTGGCGACCTTATCATTTATTTCCTTTATATATAAAATTTTCATTATTTGCATAAAATTATATTTATTTATATGTTAAAAAATGTTACGTAAATATTAAAATATTACTTTTGTAATTTAATTACAAAAATCTTATTCAACATATTCTTGGTTTTGTGAGTGATATACTTGAACAATGTACAACTTGTAAACTGTTATGGCGTTTGTGTTCTGATACACAACGCATATTCGTGTTTTTAGCTATTAATTTTAAAGATCAATTAATAAACATTCGTAATAATTTTCCTTGATTCTGGGACTTATTTTAAATGTCTTTTTCGCAAGAATAGAACACGAATTGTGATAGATTTGGGTTTTTAGGTTATGTTTCCATCTTTTATAGGTATTCTAGGTGGGTTTTAGTGAAACGGAAAATCGTTGTTGTGTTTTTATCCAGGACAGTATCCCTATAAGTGATGCCTGAATGAATTTCTCACGGTTTCTAGATATTCAATCATGGTGGGAAGTGCCAAGCATCGCACACTTTTGTTCCTTATTCAGGACAGCTTTCAATCTTTTGGATTTTGACATCGAAGTGAGTAATTTATCATAAAGCCCTTTAAACTAAACGTAATGTTACTTTGGTCTACTAAACCGTGTAAAATACGTAAAACCATTGTGTTATTGTAGGAGTTGGAAGAAGCACTATTGACAGATGGAACCGAAGAATCTGCTAGTTCTCTCTTGACAGAATTAATCGTACGTCTTTTAAACGGCTGTTTAGGCAACAATGATATATCAGCATTTAATTATCAGGTATGCAACGTTCACTACAACTAAGGACATACTAAATGTGTACAAAACTTCTTCACGTTCATCTTCTTGTAGATGTATTTGAGGCGTTTATTTCGAAGAAAATGTCAAGAAACAAACAGATATAATCCATTTAATACTGATATTGATTTCCAATTCCTACCGCTTCGGACTAAAGTGGAAATATTATATGCATTATGCGACTTTCGTTTGGATGCTGAGGATGTGTTTGATTTGTTCAAGAACCTTGAAGCAGAAAGCTTGAGAGTGGAACCACTAGGGTATGTAGTTCCATTTGTTGATAACAGAATTATTTTACTCATTGAATGTGTTTTAACTACATTTTTTCAAAGTTATGTCTAGTACACTATTTGGTTATTTACTATAAAATATAAAATATATTTCATTGTAGTAATCATAACTATAAGTGGTCAAAATTTAGTCAAATAAACCTTTACTTCACTCACCAGCAGTTTAGTAATATCGATACTACAGGATTGAAACATTGTCACATACTGAGAAGACCCTGCAGATGAAATTCAAGAGGCTCGCTTTTTTACCAGCATTTTTTTTTGTATAAAAGATATAGATATAATGTACAATTTTTAACTAACTACATTATTCATTAGAAATTGGTTGAAGAGCAGTTAATTCCAAGCTTTTTGTCTTATTAGAAAATTATCAGATATTTTATCATTGTTATTTTTGTTTTTATGCATTTTTTGAATTTGTTTACTTGTAAATCTTTTATATTAGTCTAATAATAAAAAAGTAGTCAATATAAAAAGCCACAGAAATAGTAGAGGGTGCCGAAACATGCACTTTGCTTGTCTGAGAGAAGTGAATAGGGCTTCAATTCAGGAATCTGTTTGATGGTGCCAAACTGCTTTAACGGAAGTTGAAAACTGGTATATTTGGTTTCTTATAGATGAAGGAAACAGACATCCTCTTACAAGATATTTGCTTTATTGTAAAAGCATAAATGTTGCTTCATAAATTAGTTAGGTACTTATTTTGTAGAGACAAGATTACCTACACAAAATTGTTTTTGATTCTTGTTTTAAGTGACTGAATGAACATCACCACTTTATTAAATAAATATTTATTCATAAACAGGGTCAGGGTTTTAACTTAAACATATACTATATTACAGTTAGAATATTAATTTATTTCAAATTTTCTTTAGGGAAGTCTTAGGCCAAGATGGTAAATTGCCCTTCAGTCTTTTCTGTAATCCAAATTTAGCAAGAGCAGAATTTATTAAGAGAATGCTGTAATAGTAAATGCATTACACAATTCTAACAGTATCTACATCAGCTAGCTATCTGATTTTTAAGCTGCATATGCAGCTGAACTAAGTCCACACATTGTTATCTGTATGGCCAGATCATAGACACATGGAAGTAATAGCTAGCTTCGTCAACAAACTGAAATTCATATTACCATGTCAATAATTGGCAAAGTAGTGCCATATTTAGGCATCAAGTTCTCTTCTTCTGTATATAACCCAAAAGTCACTTAGTGGCTTTTACCTGATAGGAATGCAAAATGTTTATCTTTTATAAGGAGCCAAGCCTTTCACAGGACATTAGATTTGTATAAAAGTTATCAAATTAAAATTGATTTACTAATTGTTATAATGTATGTGTTGCTTGTTAAATAAAAATATTTTTTTCTAGTTATAGTAAAAATAGATAGGTATAGATTCAGGCTTTACTTTGTAGAAATGCTGAAATATGTTAATTGTGTAATGCCACTGAAACAAAAAGTGGTATAACAAACAATTAAGTTCAACAAGCTTTCTTTGAGTTAGAACAGTAATTATTAGATTATTGGCCAAATTCGCTCTATTGTTGGTGTTAGTGTATCATTTGAATTTCTACATAAACATGATTTTCATAATTCTAAACAGATTAAAATCTCAATTGTATTGAATTATTTGATGTCTTAGGTTATTGAAGTATTTGTGTTAGGTTAAGTTAAAACAGTGATTATTAGAGATTAATATGTTGACTGTATTAATTTACTTTATGGCTTACAGAAAGAGGATCAATTATTAAAAAGATTACCGTTTAGATTTTTTTTTTTGTTTTTGCAAAATTAACACAATCAGTTAAATACATGCCTTAATAAAACACACTTGTGCCTGTTTTACCATATTTTAGGGCTAATTATGTTAATATGCAATATGTTTAAGATAGAGAGTTTTTTGACTTACTTAAATTGGGCATAATTTTTTACAGATGGGATGACAATGACTCTGCTTATTGGTACTTTTATGGCACAAGGTTATACAGGGAAGATATTATAAAAAAACCAAAAGGTAAAAGCAAGAAAAAGAAAAAAGAAAGCCGAAAGAGGGGTTGGTTTTATGGGGACGATTGGCTCGATGACGATGAGACTGAGAGAGTCTGGCAAGTTGTGTGCTTTACAGAGGAAGATTGGACACACCTGACAGAGAAGTTTAGTAAAGCAACCAGCAAAGTAGAAAAGGAGCTGTACCGGTCACTGTCTCAAAATTTTTTGCCAGAAATACCAAGACTATTTCAAGAGAAAGAACGATTGCAAAGAAAAAGGTATTTGAATATTTTTTAAACTTTAGATGTTAAATAATTCCTTCCTTGGTCCGTGATTTTGCTATATAAATAAAGTACAGTTCTGTTAAATTTCTGATGTCGAATCGTCTTCAGAAATTTAACAGAACTTTGTTAATTTTCTGAACGAAATATATGAAATAATTTGTTTCTCTTTATCAAAATCTAGATGAATCTTCTACTTATTCCTATCATTGTGCATTGTTTGTTTTGGTCGGGACTCCTTATGAAGGCATCTGTACACCTTCTGGTAGTTTATAAAATCTAATCAAAGGCTATATGATATCCTGCCTGCTTTCTAGATAGTAGCTATGCAAAACTTATTTGGGGTTATTGGCTATTTCTATTCCAACTGCCAGATTGAAGGCGTTTGTCTCCATTATGTTACTGCTTGTAGGTAAGCTGATTAAAAATGAGCAACTTATATTCATAGTCTGTAGGTGATATTAATCTGCTTGTGTGAACTTTGTTATTGTATTTAAAGAAATAAAAATCATTCATCTCAAGTTTTGCATTGTTATTGTAGGTTAACACGCATTGCGATTTTTTAAATGGGTATATAGTTTGCAAAGTCAAACACTTATCATTTTCACCAAAAGCATTGTTGTTACAGAAATATGTAGTAAAATTTGATCTTAACCTAATACTCTACTGAATAGATATAGAGAATGAAGTTCCATACATCACAATCCATTCTGGCGCCTTGCTTTCTCTGATAACTCATACATACATATCTTCACACCAAATCCGTTACTGGGTAAGCAGAGAGAATTGAGTCCAATAACTCTTAATAAAAATCAATGATATTGTTTCAACATACTCAAAGCCTTATTTTTATAATATAAAAGTGATGCCTGCTCTTTTGTAGGTTGAAGAAAAATAGTGAAATATGCTTTTACGCATAGCATTTTTGTTTAACCATTGTATTTCCGCATTTAGCAACTCAGGCCTTTGTATGTAGCTGGTCAAATTTATACAAGCCATCCTTACTTCTTCTAGAAGCTTATAAGATGGTTGGTATTTTCACAAGCTTTTTTTGGAGTTTTGGGTTTTTCAGGATGCATGCCCATTGTTCAGCCACACTTTCAAGAGACTTTTTATCTTTAAGAAAAGCAATATTGTTCTTACACTCCTCACACCCCCTTTGTCTGAAGCCCTAATTTATACATATTACATGAAGAAAATAAATTGTGTATTGTACATTATGCCTACTTTTTAAACAGTGCTTGAATTTTTTGCGAATGTCATAACTAGATACTAACTGTATGTTAATTAATAATAATGCTTTACATAGCAATAAATTCTTAGTTTAATAGCATCTCATGCGAAAAAATAATAAAATGAGACCAGATTATCTACAAATAAGTTTGATATTCACCTTACATATATCTAGTGCTCTAATAATTTAGTTGACAATATTAATCATATGCTTAAACACCAGAATAGAACATCTATTCTCCTACCACGCAGCTATAAAGAGGAGAGTAAAGACTAAACGTGCTATCATTATCATAAACTGGTGATAGAGTTATGTGATGACTCACCCGAGTTAGGTACCATTGCCTTGCATTTCAATATCCTAATTGCACAGCTTGAGTGACCCAGTTTGCCAGTTAGGGTTTTTATCTCCATTATGCTCTATCAATATATGCTATATCAATACTACAACTATGTCCTAAAGCAATGTTGTCCCATACCATCAGAAGAGCTGACTGCTTGTAATGCTTACATATATAAATGGAGAAAAATTACTCGGTTGGTGAGCTGTGATTTTAGATTTATTGTTTTCCAATTGTAAAAAAAAAATATGTTGAAATTTGCAGAATTGCAGATTTACAGAAGATCATCCACTTGTTTGTTACCCTTACACTATAACAAATGTGTATTGGTGACCTGAGCTTTCCTATCAAACAAAAATAATTTTATGTTTTGCTGGCTGTTAAAACTAATTAATTTATAAATTCTTAGTAATTATTGATTGAACACTTTTGACATCTTGACATTTTCATAATTAATACCATGTACAAAGTGAAGTTACCATGTACAAATATGTACATTTAGAATTACCAAGGTCATTCAATAATTATTACCTTTTTATACAATTTTAAAAATTTTACATTGCTTTTTTATGCATTTGGCGAAATAATAGAATTAATTATTGTAGGCATGTTATTTAATTTTAACATATGAATGTATATATATTTTACATGGCTGGATTTGGTACTATTATTAATAAGTTGATAGCTACCCCGGTAGAAAGAGGCAACCATCACCTATAGAAACCAAAAATGTCAATGATGAGATGCTAATCATGTGGCAGAGATGGAATGCCAACTGTATAATTTTACCGGCTATATAACTCTCCTACTGAACACGATAACGGGAAGCACCGACGCTTTACAGCAGGAATAGGTAAAGCGGTGGTACCATAACTTATCCAAGACATTGCAGAACTCTACTATCTTATTAGTAGTCACAATGTTAGTGACAAGTATTAACCATCTCTCGAATTTTAGGAGATGCCTCACATTTAAGACAGTTAATCTATTCTTTGAGAGGTGCCCAAATCAATCCAGGGAAAAAAGTTAACTCACAGTAACTATTGTGTGTATTTTTAAAGAAAAAAAAGCAATTGTATGATTAGAGACTGGCACACCCTACTGGTGTCAAAGATGTTAATTATTTCTACATTCAAGTCTATGATGTCTAGCTTAGTGTCCAAGTTTCCGGAACACTTCACCTAACAGACCCAAGCGAAGGCATATGCTAATATTATAGCGGCAACAATAATTGTTTTATGTCTACACATAATTTATTTAGTGCAGTTGATTTATTTTTATATGGTTCCATAATGCTTATATAATTTTAATTCACTCATATGTCTAATCTTCTTCTAATATTATAAAGAGGAAAGATTTGATTTTATGTTTGCTTGTTACTATTTTAACTCAAAAACTACTGGACTGATTTTAAAAATTCTTTCACTTTTAGAAAGCTGCATTATCCAGGAGTGACATAGGCTATTTTTTTACCCGAATGAGCAAAGGAATACTTTACCGAATACCATATATCCAGCCTCTTCGGCTCTTGGCCGAAGTGCCAAATATTTGGTGCCGATTTGTCTAGTTATCAACTACCTACCACATGTGATGTTAGATCGATGATAGTCATCAAGTGGTTCATATTTCGCAGCTGACAGATTACAATCTGTCTCATAGCAGAGTGATGTAAAGTTTATTTCTCTTGATTAGGTATTCAGTATTCGGTCGAACAGTTCACAATATTCGGATGTGACCGCGTATTGTTTGAATATTTAAAAGTTTTACGCCGTGTTGGTCCCGGTCTCCTTTGAAGAATAGGCCAACTGCTGTTCTGCCAGGCAGGTTGTAAAAGGCGACCGATTGGCTATCGAGTCACTACCATCGAGGCTACTACGTGGTAGAGTTCTGCATTGTCTCGCCGGGATCTGGTATCACCGCCTTACCTATTCCTGCCGCAATAGCGAGTGCTTGTCGCTGTCGTGTTTCAGTTTGGAGGGTAAGGAAGCCGGTAAACTTATGCATGTGGCATTAGACCTCGCCACAAAATACATCTTCGGTGTCTATAGGCGATGGATGACTCTTTCCATCAAGAGACCCATCTGCTTGTTTGCTATCTTATAATATAAAAAAAATAGTAACCGAATATTCGTGGCATCTCTATTCTGAACTTTCAGCTATTTACTGGTAAAGCTGAGAGCATATCATTAAAAATATAACGCATTTAATCAATACTCATATTTTTTTTTAAAACTTGGTGTCTGCCTTAAAGGTCGTACTGTAGAGCTCGATTAATAATGTGTATTCATCGGAGGATTCGCGGCTGTGGCCCTTATAGGATTGTTAGGATCGAATAGTATACGCCATACCGACTCTGTCGTTTACCTACTTTTTTGTTCTAATTAAAATTCGAATTCGCAAGACAATTTTGTAAATTATTTTTTAAAAATGGTTTTTCATCATTTTATTGATTTATTCATAAGGTAACAAACAAGCAGATAGCTTTCCTGGTGGTATGAGACAACCATCGCCTATAGACACCAAACATGTTAATGGTGCGTTGCTATTTGTTTTGTGCGATGGTAATACCACATGCATAAGTTTACCGGCTACATTACTCTCCGGAACACAACAGTGACAAACACTGACGCTATTGCAATAGAAACAGGTTAAGGAACTCGATTACCTAGTAGTGGCGATGATACTGACTTGTTTTGCCAGTCGTTCACCTTTTACGATCTTCGTGGAAGAACGGCAGCTGGTCTTTCTTCCAAGTGGCCCTGGCTCTATATGTTGCTAATCATCATATCCTGATTAAAATGAAAGTAAAATTCAGTATTCCGCCGCATTTTTATGTATCTCTTTCCAGCAGTCTTGACCAAATCATTGAAAGTCATTACAATCATTGTAATTTCCGCCATTTTTCTTTTTTTATAATTTTCTTATGTTAGGCAACTAATACGAAGTTGACGGTAACAAGTCACAAATATGTGGCTCAGTATTTAGTGTGGGTATTTAATTTGGTATTTGTGGCGTAGTTTTTTTACATAATTAAGATCGAAGGAAACCTTTTTACAACCGTCCCCTCTTAATCGCCTCTGGTGTAGTGGTCCAGTGTCGGAGTTGACCACATGACGTCCCGGGTTCGATTCCCGGGTCGGGCAATTCAAAAATGTGTTTTTTCAGTTTTCTGACAAGATCATCGTTGCCTGGGACTGGAAAAAGTGCCTGATTGGCGATAGGCTTGCTACCTATCACATTTTGGGACGTAGTATCTTCGGCAAATCGCGGGTGCGCTTGGTGTGCCTCTGCCTATCTCTTCCTATCTCTTCGGGGATATTTTTTCCCTAAATTGTATAAAACCTGATTAATCAATGTGACTTTTAGTTCCCGAGAAATTCGTGGGCAAACATATATACACTTACGAAATTTAGTACTGCTGCCTAAATGCCTAAGTAGATCATACTCAAATATAATCTAATTTTAACAATATTACATACATACATGTCAAATTGATAACCTCCGTTTTTCCGTCGATTAAAAATACTTAAAAACTGTAACGCCAGCTCAGTTATTGCTATAAAGTTTTTTTATCAATAACTGAGCTTGTATTGCTATAAAGCTTATTCAAGTAGCAAATTTCAGAAAATTGCAAAATCTTGAGAAGAATTTGGTGGTTTATTTTATTTTACATAAACAAAAATCCACAGCTTAATTTACAGAAAATACTTACAATACTATATACATTAAACATTAGCCAATTACGGATTTTTCTTTGTTTTCTGATCATATTATGATATAGTTAATTAGGTAGTAAATAATTATTAATAGAAGCGGAAAGTTACAAAGCTGGGAATTTAAAATTTAAAAATAATAATAATAATAATAAGAGAGAAAATAATAAAAAAAAATAACATATTTATACAATTAAAGATAATGCAGTAAAATAACAAAGAAAACAACTTCAGCATCAGAAATACGTTAGCATTTGTTTGTGTATGTGCATGTGTGTGTGTGTGTGTGTGTGTGTGTGTTGGTTATGTGCGTGTGTGTGTGTGCGTGTGTGTTGGGTATGTGTGTGTGTGTGTGTGTGTGTGTGTCTGTGAGAGAGAAAGAGAGAGTGTGTGAGAGTTACATATATAAAGCATCAATTTAAGGTAGATGGAAAACGATTAGTTGTATGGAAAGTAAGAGGATTCGTATAGATACAGTGCGAACTAAGTACGCATAAACTTGCAAAGGAAAGAAGATCATGATATAAAATTCTAAAAATGTACCTAGATATTTATAGGAAAATTAAAATAGTGAATATAGTGAAAATCATATTAAATCAGATTATACATAAGCATTCATGACAAAACAAAAAAAATATCTAATAGTTGAAAAAAGTAATAAAAATGGTAAAAAATAACAATAATAATAATTGAATTAACATTACATTAAATTAAAAAAAAAAAGATAAAATTATTTTTTACGCGCTAGATATATAGATATATAGATAATTATATATTTGACTACGAAAAGCATTTTTGGAGCAATTAAAAATATCAATGTCTGAAAACAATTTGTTAAAAGTTGTAGGTAAACGCAGCGCAATGGAATTAGCTTTGTAGTGCGTTTTGACAACTGGGATGTGAAACAAAGTTGTGTGTCTGGTACGTTTTTCTGGGACATTTAAATTTAAGACAGACTGTGTTAAGCGAGGACAATCAATATTGTAGCCAGTACATATATCAAACAGGAAATTCATGTCATGCACAATTCTCCTGTCCCACAATGAGGTACATATCTGCGGGCTGTTAGAACGTAATCCACATTTACGGTTTATGTATTTATTAAATTTAGTTTGTATACGTTCTAATGAAAGTTCATATGTTACGTAACGGGGATTCCAAATCGTGCTGCAATATTCAAGTTTGCTACGGACATAAGCGAAGTATAGGACTTTAATACAATCAATGTCAAAAATTGTTTTGTAATACGCATAACAAATCCTAGGTTTTTGTAGGCCTTGTCAGTGAGATGATCGATATGGTGTGAAAAAGTTAGTTTACTGTTAAGTGTAACACCAAGGTCGACAACAATTTTAACTCTTCTGAGCACAGTATGCTTTATAGTGTAGTCGTATAAAATAGGGTTATTACTCCTAGAAAAAGAGATGGTGGCACACTTTCTTATATTAACATCAATTCTATTTGCAGAATAATATTCAGATAAGCGATCTAAATCTCTTTGCAGAAGCAAACAATCCCTAGCGGATTTAATCGTCGCATATACTTTCTTATCGTCAGCGTATAATAGATATCGTGAGTGTGCGAAGCAGTGACCAATGTCGTATATGTACGCTGTGTAAAACAAGGGTCCCAACAAGGACCCTTGGGGAACATCTGAAGAGACACTAACATAGTCAGAACGGTAGCCTCCCAATACGACAGCCTGTCTCCTGTTTGTAATATATGATTGTACCCACCGCAGAAGGTCGCCGTGAATGCCTAATTCGTGTAACTTTCGAAGCAGGATAACATGATCCACTCGGTCAAAGGCCTTCTCAAAATCCGTGTAGATCACGTCAACCTGAATATGAATTCCAAATGAATATTCGGAAGATAACTAAACTAATCGTTTTTCAAACTCCTGAAAGGATTTATAAAGAAAGTGGCTGCATTGTGCATCCCGCTGCATTAAAAACGCTTTTGGGGATAGAAACTAGCATATGTGCTATTCCGAGTTATCTTCCTGTGTATGTGTACAAATCTGTTCAGTAGTTTTGGTGTTATTGAGTTACAAACATCCATCCATACACCGCTCGCCCCGCTGGTTGAGTGGTTAGTGAATCTAATTACGAATTGATGGGCTCGGGTTCGATTCCAGACGCAGAAAAACATTTGTGTGATTAGCATAGATCTTTGTATTTCTGGGTTTGGATGTTTATTATGTATGTAACAGACAGTATATATGTATTTCTATGTATTAGTATCGTTGACTGACACACCCATACTACAAGCAAATAATTTGCTTACTTTGGGGTTAGATCGATTTGTGTAATTTGTCCAGCAACATTATTATTATTATACATCCAAACTTTCGCATTTATAATATTAATATTTTTGATTTTTAAGGTAAAAGTCTTGAAATCTCTTGAATGAGTATCATAAGCATCTAATTTTAGATTCGTATTTTGGATAATTGGCAGTAAGTAATATTGATTTCGTCTTTCAAAGGTTTTCGCGTGGGGAGGAGGTTTTTCTATAGCCAGATAGGTTAAAAATATATTTAATTTTGCTTTGAAGCCTCTTACCAAATCAAACATGTCGAAGTAAATATATTTGCTTTATAATTTGAGATACATAATATTGAGATAATTCGGAATATCAACAAGAAAATTTAATGCTTAAATTTTCTTGTTGATGCTTAAATCTTGTTATGTATAAAGTTCGTGTCACGTTATTAGTCCGCTATGGATTCCTAAACTATTGAATCATTTCAATGAAAATTGTGTAGATATTTCAACTGTCCGGTCCAACATAAATGAAGGTAAAAGTTTTTATCTTAATTAACCATTCATTCCCTTTCAAATACCCTACCAAAATATTCAAGTAATTTGTGTTGCAAAATAATATTAGCCGGGACAACTAGTCTTAATATATACTCGCTGTGCTCACGACTTCGTCAGCGTGTTTTTTTTTAAATAAAAGTAGCCTAAGTTACTCCTTATTACATAGGCTATCTGCCAGTGAAAGTCCTAACAAAATCGGCACGGCCGTTTTAGAGATTAGCCGGAACAGATAAAAATAAAAAATAAATGTTATTTTGGTATATGTACCGTGTATTAAAAAAAATGTTATTTTGGTATATGTACCGTGTATACATCCAAATGCATTTAGTAAAAAGCGGTTGTTTTAATATTATAAACAGATTCTCCAATTTTATTTATTTGTATGATGTATAATATCACAGACACTCAATTTTATTTATTTGTGTAGATTAGATTTGTATAGATAGATTTAATTATGTGTGATGTTTTTGTCCTCAAATGACTCCGAAACAACTGAACCGATTTCAATGAAATTTTTCAGATATTAATTGTTTGGTCCAACTTAAAATAAAGAAAAGTTTTAAATCTTAATTAACCATGATTTTTAATAAAACAATTTATATTTTTTTCGGGGATTTTTTATTAGATGGGAATACAGAACTTACTTGCGCGGCCCGTTTTAATTTGGGCCTGAGTTTTATGACCCTTATTTTATAGCCATCCTCAATGTCCGGCTTGAATTTGAAAAAAATCACTAACGGATATTGAGTCATAAGTTCCACCCTCACAAGCGATTATTGAAGACTCTTTTGCGTCGCGCTATCCTTTTTTTGAAACCAGTTTTCGGCGGATATTTGTATCCAGACGAATACTACTTAGAGACCTTTGAAGAATATACTATTTGATATTCTATAATGTAGACACATAGCTTAGAGACCCTTTAGAGACCCTGACTACGCAATCAACGAGGCTCGGGTTCGATCCCCGACAGGGACAAGCATTTGTGTGATGAGCATAAATGTTTGTATTTCCGCGTTTGGGTGTTTATTATATGTATTCTAGTATTTATATATGTATTTCTATGTATTAGTATCGTTGACTAACACCCATAACACAAGCAAATAATTTGCTTACTACTACTTACAGGGTTAGATCAGTAAGTGTAAGTACACTGATCTCGCGCCCTGGTTTATCTATTCCTGCCTCCATAGCAGTAACCTCGTTTTGGTCCGTGCTTCTTTGAAGAATAGACCAACTTCCGTTTTGCCCGGCAGGTCGTAAAAGGCAACCGATTGGCTATACGAGTCACTAAAATTGTGGCTACTAGGTGATAGAATTCTGCATTGTCTCGCTCAGGTCTTGTACCACCTCCTTACCTATTCCTGACGCTATAGCGTCAGTGCTTGTCACTTTCGTGTTCCGATGTGGAGGGTAAGGTAGCCAGTAAACTTATGCACAAAGCATAGAATCTCGCACAAGATAGCAACGCACCATTCACAACCCTCCCTACCCCTTCTCACACAATGTCGCACTTCTTCGACCCCCTCCCTCCCCCTAACCTAACGTAACGTAATTTAGGGATGGCCCCTAACCAGTGAATCGTTGTGAACCGGAGAGTCTATAGACGTGCGGTTTACTCTGCCTACCCCGCAAGGGAACCGGGCGTGATGATACTAACTTACTTACTCTTAAGGTGTCCTCGCTGAATTATTTTTATGTTAGCAACTAACTTAACCGTTCGAAATATAAATATTTCTAGACATATTCTCTACAAAGCAACGATCAATCAGTTCAATGCGCCATTAGCTATTGAATTACCGTCAATACAAACGGATTGTGCGGTTTATTTTAAAAAGTTGTGATAATTTATGATATAGTGATCAGAAACTTTCCATCAATTAAAATATTATAATAACGCGTTGCTAAAATGTGTAAGAAATATATAAGATTTGAAGTACATACCCACTTGAGCAGATTAAAAATATTTTCTAATCTATATATATAAAAATCAATTTCTGTACTTTAGTCCCGCCAAAACTCTAGAACGGCTGAACCGATTTGGCTAATTTTGATTTTGAATTAATTGTTATAGTCCAGGGAAGGTTTAAAATGTGAGAAAATATGGAAAAAAATAAGAGTAGTTAAAAAGGCAGAACGCTTGCCTGGTCAGCTAGTCTGTAATAATATATAACTAGCGATCCCCCTCTGCTCAAAAATCGACCAAAATTCTTGACTCTGATCATAGACTAACCAAAAAGTAAGTATCTTCACGCCCGTACCCCTCAAGAGGTAGTCAGAGGTACAACAAGTACACCCTAGATTATCCTTAGAAGATACTTAATCCCACAAATGTGGCACTACTTACACACAAACGGACAAACATTTAAACTATGTATTTTGAAAAATCTCACGTGAAAAAAGGGGTATAATGAAAATATTACCAAGGGGGGAGGGGGATATAAAAACACCAAAAGGGCCTCACGTAATTTATGGATCCCCCTTCCGATGAAATAAAATAATTTCAAAGCAAATTTTTAAACCTCTTATACGGTACGATAAAAGAGTACAACATGGTATATTTCTATTTTTTCACAATATATCTACAAATGTATGACTTTTTGACAGTAATAGGAGCGTTTGCTCATATGCGCGGCGACACGTTTCCTTCCTAATGGCGTGTTTATTAGTATTCATATGGTCTGTGGTTTGAACAAATGTTTCTCTACCGAGTGTCTTTCGAACAAGTTCAAAATTAAACCATTAAAAATTTAAGAAATTCTATTCCACCAATCATAATTCAGAGCACGTACATCTTCGATTCTTGTTTACGTTATAATTAGATTTGGTAAGTTTTATCAGAAAGTTTATAAATCAAACCATACGTTAGCAACTGGCTTTTGTTTTTTTTTATATCATAAGATAGCAAACAAGCAGATGGGTCTCCTGATGGAAAGTATCAACCATCGCCTATAGACACCAAAGGTGTTAATGATGCGTTGCTATCCCGTGGAGAGGTCTTATGCCACATGCATAAGTTTACCGGCTACCTTACCCTCCAAACTGGAACACGACAGAGACAAGTACTGATGCTATTGCGGCAGGAATAGGTAAGGCGATGGTACCAGACCAGGGTGAGACAATGCAGAACTCTACCACCTAATGGCCACGATGTTAGTGACTCGAATAGCCAATTTTACGACCTGTCTAGCAGAACGGCAGTTGGCCTACTCTTCAGAGGAGCCCGGGACCAACACGGAGAATCGTCTGCCAAGTTTCGTGATATGCAGAGTGGAACACTCCGTCTCATAAAAACTTCTGACCCAATCTGAACCTCCTGCCTAAACGGGAACGTGTCCTATTTTCTAAACATAAACTCATGTACTGTTTCACAAATATGTAGACTACTTCAAAACTCCAATCAATGATAGTTTATCAGACTGTGTAACATAATACAATTACAGGTTGCTAGAACTGGCGCCCCGGCGGACGTCGAGTCGAGTATTGCAAAAGATTAAGCAAAAAGAAGAGGAAGAATCGAAGAACAGCGTGTACGACTCGAAAGACGAGGACAGCAAGGAGACATCTACAGCGGCGAGAGAAGACAGGGCGAAGCGGCGAGATCTATTAAGGTTAGTATTATATATTTTTAGTTACAGAAATGAAGCAGACATTTATATTTCAAAAATATCTAAATGTAACTCGATGGAAGTTTATTATACATATATATAGTTTATTTATCCATGTAAAATTCAAAGAAACGATTGTCATCGATTTTTATGTCCGATGCATCGGACATCGCGATGGTTAAATGCCATAGAGAGCTAAGCAAAAAGTCATTCCGTCAAGAAAGAGAGAGAAAAGCATGTGTAACAGAGCAACAGTTCCACGCGTTAATTGGGTTGTGTCTACTAAGCATGAATCGTATATATTGTATACTAGCTGTTGCCAGCGACTTCGTCCGCGCGAAGTTCGTTTACTCCGCACTGCCCCTCCCCCGTAAGTGATAGCGTGATAATATGTAGCTTATATATTGACCCGACCTGTTAGTAATATTCATATAAAACTTGAAGTAAATCCATGCAGTACTTTTTGAGTTTACCCCGGACATACATACAGACAAACAGACAAGCAGACATACACACAAACAGACAAAAATTCTAAAAACTATATTTTTGGCCTCGATATCGATTATAGATCACGCCCCAAGTATTCTTTTAAAAAAATATTCAATGTACAGTTTTGACTTTCCTACGATTTTATTATATGTATAGATAATGATAAATTATGATATGGAGATAACAAAAACTAAGATATTCATTACTAGCTGACCCGGCAAACGTTGTTCTGCCAATTTTGTTACTACTTTTCCCTTTTTTTTACATTTTTTCACCTTTTAAACCTCCATGAATATTTTAAAACAAAAATTAGCCAAATCGGTCCAGCCGTTCTCGAGTTTTAGCGAGACTAACGAACAGCAATTGATTTTTTTTTATAAGAAGATAAAACTAGCTCACCCGGCAAACGTTGTACTGCCTTTTTAACTTCTCTTTTTTTTCTGTATTTTCTCAATTTTTAAACCTTCCCTAGACTTCAACAATTAATTCAAAACCAAAATTAGCCAAATCGGTTCAGCCGTTCTGGAGGTTTAGCGAGACTAACGAACAGCAATTGATTTTTATATATAGAAGTTAATAATATTTTTAAGATTTAAAATTCGACAAAAATAGACATTCACGTGACTTCGTGGCAGTAAACGCAAATCTGGAAGTGTTACGTAACGCCATGTAAAAACGTCATCTTGATGTCATTTTCATACCACAGAATGTAGATATTACCACGGTGTGATGTCATTAGGATGCCATGACAGATACCAATGAATGTTCTTTCTTTTTTATCAACGAGATATTTTCACCCACGTACGCACTTATGGCTCGCTTATTCTCTACTACTCGCGTACTTGACATCGAGCATGTCAATAACGAATGTGCTGCTTTCGTAGCTAGGGTAAAATTGTTTAGTAAAAAAAACTGGATTTCTTAAGGAGCAAAATCATAAGGGGCTTGACTAGATAAATTTGTTTATAGAAGTTTAAATAAGTAATATATTGTTACGTACTCGGGTTCGTAATTGTAAGAAAACACCACTTATACTAAATCCGTGTATTTACGATACACACAATACACAAGACAACACAATGTAATACTGAAATACACTACACACTACTCACTCACAGTACTATATCTGACGACACAAAATCACTTCTCGCTTTGCACTGATCACTTGAAGTATCACTCTCGATCGCTTGATAAAAACTGTCTTGTATTTGTCAACATATCTCTATTTAAAGTTCTACCTGGATCCAGAAAAATCTAAATGTATCGGGAAACAATGAATCACTTCTTATCGTAAACAGGTTATGAGTCATAAATCCTAGTACACGCTATTTTCAACCTTATGCCATATCCTACAAAGTCCATTATAGCATAGCCCAGGTCAACTATTTGTTTGTCAATAGGAGTAGCTATCTCTTTCTTTTATTTCTAGATCTCTCCAGCGCTCCAACTCTACACATTTCTAGATTATTCGTAACAATATTTTTAGCGAAAAAATAAACCAACGAAAAGTTATCCGTGGTCATACTTTTTTTTCTAAGAAAAAATTGTCCGTTTAAAAAATTTATCCGTTTGGGAGTAATCGTTGACGAAAAATTCATTAAAATCAGTGAGTGGACAATCAATCATACCTTATTTACATACGTATGATTTTTTAAAATGTAATTGGACCATCCTCGGGATATACACATTCCAATAAAAAAAAGAATCGTCAAAATCTGACAACAATGAAGCGCTATCATTTCAGATAAAAAGTCTTAAAACCGGGCAGTTTTTAAGCCCTGGGCTAGTCCTTTTGATTATACATGGGGCACACTAAAAGTTTTGCTCTTCTAGCTAATCAGAACTATTTGAATTTCGAATGTCGTATTTCTAAAACGTTGCAAACTTCTTAGTAATAAAAAAAACAATTGGCGGGAAATGATTTATCAATTGTTTTTTTATCACACATGAAAGTTCTACGTACGCAACGAAAATGGAATTAAGTCGAAAAGATTTTAGAGCGATGATTTTTTATGATTTTAAAAGTTCTCTTTCTCCGCAAGACTGCGCCGCTCGTCTTCAAAATGCTTTTGGGAGAGAAACACCTTTTTTGACCACCGTGAGACGATGGTTTGCTGAATTTGAGAGAGGTCGAGTTTCTTTACATGACGAATTTCGTAAAGGGCGGCCTTCAACTGCCCTCAACGAAAATAATGTGGCTACTGTTAAGCGGTTAATTGAAGAAAACCCCCGGATTATCTATGAGACAATTCGAGGACTATTGGGGATTGGTATGAGCCAAATTTAGAAAATTTTACACAAAAAATTAAAAGTTCGGAAACTTTGTTGTCGTTGGATCCCTCGTGAACTGACAGCGGAGCAGAAGTGGGCTCGCGTGGAATGGTGCTCACAGATGCATTAAAATGTCCTTGACGAAACGTGGATTTATTGTTTTGAACCCGAAAAAAAAACAGCAATCTTGTGAATTGGTGTTGAAAATGAGAACAGGCCAACAAAAGTGAGACTGGCGAGAAAAGTGAGAAACGTTGGTAAAAAAATGATTGCGTTTTTTTTCTCAACTACGGGTCCCATCTGTACAATTCCACTTGAAGATCAAAAGAGTGTTAATGCCGAGTGGTATTCTACCATTTGTTTACCCAGGGTGTTAAAAAAAGTTCGCGAAAGACGACCCAAAAGCCGCATTCTCCTACACCATGATAACGCTTCTTCACACGGCCAACAACAGTCATTTTTAGCTTCCGAAAAAGTACATCTCATCACTCATCCTGCGCATATCCCCGACCTAGCGCCCTGTGATTTCTGTATTTTCCCCAAAATCAAAGCTTTGATGAGAGGTTTTACTTTTACCAACGCCGAAGAGGCAGTGATAGCGTTCAATCAGGACGTAGAAAACATTTCTTCAAATCTGTGACCCTCCAGTTTTAAAAAATGGTTCGATCGCATGAAAAAATCTTTAAAATATAAAGGAGATTATTTTGAAAAGCAATAAACATAATATTTTTGTTATAACATGTTGTTTTTTTAAGTTACGCAAAAGTTATAGTGTGACCTACGTATACCTTCTAGATCTTGCGTCATATATATATAATGATATTATTTCTATTTATAAGTAAAACAAAGACTCAATTGCGTTTCTGTAATTAAAAGAAACAACATTTAAAGCCCTTATTTTCGGGTCTATCTTTTTACAAAATTCTTGACAATAAAATATAATTTCCTTCTAATTTCAACTCATTGGCAAATCCGCTGACAGAAGCTATCACGGACCGCTATGGAAACTGGCCATAGCGCGGCAATATAAAAAAACATAATTAAATAAAACCAATATATAATATATACCAATGATGTTAATGTTGCAATACTATCCGTGTAATGGGGTCCTAATGTAATAAGGAATGCCACGTGCTTAAGTTTACCGGCTACCTTACTTTCCAAAACGGAATACAACAATGACAAGCATTGACGCCACTGCGGCGGTGGTACTAAGTACGCGGGCGAGACGTTTAGGAAATCTGCCAGTTGTAGCCACGATGGTAGTGACTCGTATAATCATTCGCCTTCTACCAACTGCCTGATAGAACGGCAATTGGTCTATTCTTCAAAAGGGGCTAGGGCCAACAGGTAATCGGGAATAAAAATCCAACATCGCGCGGTATTTCCAAGCGGTCGCCCATTCAAGTAACGACCACTCCAAGCGTTGCTTAACTTTGATGATTAGATGAAAACCGGTGTGTTTAACATGGTATAGACGTTGGCAAGGATTTTTTTCATATGTGGGTTTCGAACCTCCGCCTACAGAGAGGACCAGAACGTCTCATACTTACATCCTAGGCAAAGCATACCTTGAATCAGCGTCTTAGACTGCTAATCATTACACGGTATTTACAAAATGTGTTTTATTATTTACTAGCGACCTGCCTACGGTTTTACCAGCGTAGCTTCTGTTCCCGTAGGAATATCGGGAAGGTTTATATGCTGAAACCTTCCTCAAGAATCAACCTATCTTTAAAAAAAACCGCATCAAAATCCGTCTCATAGTTTTAAAGATTTAAGCATACATAAGGACAAACAGACAAAGCGACTTTGTTTAAGACTATGTAGTGAAGGTGTCAGCTTATAACAATTTTCTTAATACAAAAATTGGTAGAAACATAATTGTTTAATTTTGATATAAATATTGAAATTATACAGGGAAAATAAGCAAATTTGTAATAAAAAAAGGGCTTAAGGTCTCATCTTTCGTGTTGTTTCGGTTACGTTTTAAGCTCATCGCAGTCAAAACCTAGCAATATAACATTTAAATTTTATTGAAGACGACATTAGTTTTGGAATTCCTCCGAACACATTTTTCTAGACATCATTTTAAATCAAATGGGTAATCACTTATATTTTTAAGAGCTTTATTTAAATTTAACACGTTTTTGAACTTGTGATCCAGACTTAAACATTACGCCCCTCAGAATGCCTACGCGTGCCTATTTTTATTTTCGCAAGGCCTTTAAGTTATGGAAAAGCGCTGCTCGTCCACGATTGCTATAGTGGCCTCGGTGATGTATTAGGTATTTATGTTACACCCTACAAACCGGAAACAAAACTACACGAACTTTGGCATTATGACTGCATAAATGATAAATAACGGAAGTCATTGTGACGCAAACCTTTGCTGATCTGTTATTCTTCAAGGTTTTAGTTTGCTGTAAAAAGGCCATGGAATCAATCGTATTGATTTAAATACATATTATATGTCATATCAAATGGGGTAGATTAAACAAAGGCTTTACTTA
The DNA here is from genome assembly GCA_036924255.1 of Apodemia mormo. Lineage (NCBI taxonomy): Eukaryota > Metazoa > Arthropoda > Insecta > Lepidoptera > Riodinidae > Apodemia > Apodemia mormo. Next base: position 3,902,463 of record JAUPFN010000004.1, read on the forward strand.
AAATTAAAGCTCGTACTGTTTCACAACTAAAATATTTTTATATTAACTCACATATTGATTGTATTTGTGTATATAAAGTGTACCTATATATAATACGTTTAACCAAAACATAACAGTGAGTACGTATGACAAATTATTATATGATCAATACCGTCGCGAAAAGTATTGCCAACTTGAGATACTTTCCCTAAAAGTGGAGTTATCTGCTTACTGATATTTTATAAAAATAATCTTTATAACCTATTAACGACGTGACTGTATTTTATATTATTCAATAGCAAATCCTTCAATTTTGTAGCATAGTTGTCGCCAAGTAGTGGAAGGTAGAGGTAGCTCTCCATTCTTTGCTTTATAAAAAGTGTAGGCGCTCGCCAAATTCGATATCTTCTGCATTGGACGAATGCACGCGTTGACGCAACCTGTCTTTAAGGATCAGCGCTCACCAAACTACAATTTTTACGCACATACTCAGTCAATATTTTTACTGATCTTTGTTGCTCGAGCAACAAAGTTGCTTTTGATTTTGATTTTTTGATTTGACTATGTTGGTATGATATAACTAAGTTAATCAAGAACGAAAAATCTAGCCCTTTAAAGATTGGTCTATCACAAAAATATTTTTAAGAATACGTTATTTCGTGCTTGTGATTTAATATTATTAGTTCTTCAAAGAGAAACACATACTCTGTTGCCTGTGATTGTATCTAAGTATATAATATTTGCAAAATGATTGTAACTATACATATATACAGGGTGTTGCAAAAGTGGTATAATAAGCCGAAAGGGGGTGACTCAGGGGGTCATTCTTAACAACTTTCGTTTAACGACTTTTGGAAATTCGCGAAAAATATTGATTCTCCATAGAAACTTTGTTGGTCACGTGACTTTTCACAATGGAAAAACAAAATTGTTTTTCGCGAATTTTCACAAATCGTTGAACAAAAATTGTTCATAATGACCCTCTGAGTCACCCCCTTTCGGCTTACTATACCGCTTTTGTAACACTCCATATAGTAGCGAGTAAAAATAAAAAAATATATATATTTTCTCAGTGTAATGATTTTTATTTCTCTTTTTAACTCTTTTTTTATATATTCTTTGAAGAATAGACCAAGTGCCTTTCTACCAGGCAGGTCGTAAAAGGCGACCGATGGGCTATGCGAGTCACTTCCATCGTAGTTACTAGGTGATAAGAGTTCTGCATTGGCTCGACCGGGTCTGGTACCACCGCCTTATCTATTCCTGTTGCAAAGCGTCAGTGCTAGTCACTGTCATGTTCCGTTTTGGAGGGTAAGGTGGCCGGTAAACGTATGCATGTGGCATTAGACCTCGCTACAAGATAGCAACGCACCATTAACATTTTTGCTGTCTATAGGCGATGGTTGACTCTTTCCATCAGGAGACCCATCTGCTTGTTTGCTATCTTATGACATTAAAAAAATTCAAATATTATAAATTACCAACCGAGTAACCTTAATGAAGAAGATAAGCCTAAAAATAATAAATCAGATAACCTACAATCACTTTTTAATGTTTTTGTTACAGAACCCTTTTCCTTGAACATTTATAAAAATGACGATTGTAGGTTTCCTGATTTAGTATTTTTTCAGCTTTATCTTCATCGCGATTACTTTGTTGGTAATTTATTATATTTAAATATTCCTTTTCAATCTTCATCTTGATTTTTTCCACATGATATCAACTATGCAGATATAAAAACAGCAAATAACAATTTTCTCAGTAATACAGCCTTGAGCTGTACTACAGCCGTATATGCAGATTTTTTATCACCATTGGCTGCATAACAGTCTACAATTACGCCATAAATATTAGCTGTAGAACGGTGATTGTATGTCCCATTTTACAGAAACAAGCCTTGAGTGATACTATAATAACGCTTAAAGCTATAATAAATTCCCGTGCTAAACAAAGTACAGCTAATGTACAGCTTTAAGGATTAAAATGAGCCTAATGAGTTACAAAATACTTAAAGCTGTACAGTAGCGTATTAATATTCAGATATAACGCCTAAAGCTTACGCGAAACTCTACGAAAGGCCTTGTACAACATTAGGCTGTATAAAAACTCATAAAGGTCTCTTATACCGATAAAAGCATCTTTTTATACCATTGTACTGCTGCAATAGAACTTTAAGTTCTACATGAGCTGGTTTATGGGTATTAAACATGCTTGATTGCTGCGTGGGTATCTTATGATATAAAAAGTTAATATTAAGAATGGGGCAAACTTATCCAAAATCTAAAAATAAAAGAAGACCACAGTGGCACAATATTCCACCCACGTCGGGCATACTTTTGCTCAAGTCAGTAGTAATGGCAGTAACACTAATTGTGATTCAACGCACTGTTCACTTCGTATCCGAAGCGTTTTTAAGAGAGTCGAATAGCACTTCACTCTATAAAGGGTGAAGCATTAAATCCGTCTTTAAATTAGAATAAATTAGAAATAGATTTCGACAAAAGTAATAAACATTTCTAAAATATCTGAATTTTGTTTCAAGGTTCAAATCATCATCGTCGGATTCATCAGACAGCTCAGTCAGTGAACAAGAAGAAATGCCTCACAAAGCGATCAAGCAAACTAAGAGCAGTGATAAGAAGTCAAAAAACTCTACTGCTACTCACAAAGGCGAACCACCTCCAGAGCCTGTCATTCGAACAGGCAGAAAGACAAATAACTCACTTGCTTCAGCGACGGGGCAGATCGTCATACCTGATAATGATGAACCGGTTAATACGAATAGCACGAGAAAAAAGCTTAAAACATCTCAAATGTAAGTTTCCTCATACTTATGTTTACGCCGAATTTCCTTCAGAGTAGGCAGAGGTAAACGAGTATCATAAATTATGTTCCCGGTCTTGTTTTCTCCACATAATTTGTTTATTTCTACAGGCACCCCATTCGGAGTTTCTAAGTCAACTCGGATGATACCGGATTAATTTGAGTATCCTGTATCCGTCTCCTCTCGTAAAATAGTCCAACGGACTGTGAGGCAATAGTCTCACAGTCCGTTGGACTATTCGGTTCCGATCATAAGATCACCGGTTCGCTTTCCGGATTGGTTTAAAATATTTGTCTCAGTGGCAGACTCTAATGTTGATGTACTAACAACCCCATGGCTGTAGGTCCCGATTGTCGCAAGATAATAACGATAGTAGTAACTAGTTGGTAAAATGCGGTGATTGCGTCGGATCATCACCATGCATACCTGGAGCTAACACTTATATTAATCCCCGAAAAAACAAATATCCAAGCATTCTATCTCACTTGAACTCTTTTTTATACCACAACAAATCCTAATATGGTCACCATATTTAGACAGAGAAGGTGAAACTCAAAAGGGCCACAATCAATGCTTAAGTTTTTGTTTTAAGTGTGTCGCGGGTTGGGCTACCCGCACTCTAGCTCAGTCGGAGAGCATGAGACTCTTAATCTCAGGGTTGTGGGTTCGAGCCCCACGTTGGGCGCCAGTGTATCGGTGAAAAAATAAAGGACCCACGTGGCTAACAGAATTTCAGTTTAATAATAGAATTTTGATACGATGTTCCAATTAATAAATTAATAATGTTCAATAAAATGTTCATAAGAAGTTCTCATGGCGCCAGAGTGAAGTACCCAGTTAAAGCAGGCAGGCAGGCAAAAGGCAGGAACTAATGATTTGTTTATAAAATAAAATTTAATTTCTATTTCTTTAACATTTAGATTCAGTCAAACTGAAGAAGACATCCAAACGGACATGTACAAGGTATTAGAACAGCTGACCGCTCACGAAGATGCTTGGCCTTTTATGGACCCAGTTGAAGAGGAGTACGCGCCGAATTACTATGCGGTCATACGACGGCCTATGGACCTACGAAAAATGGAGGAGCGCTTGGACAACGGCTACTACACCGACTTTTCAATGTTTAAAGCTGATTTTAAACTGATTGTTAACAACTGTCGGCTGTACAATGGACAAGATAATGGTAAGTTTCATTAGGTAGTTTTATTATTCATTATGGTAGGTTTTATTATTCATTAAGAATACAAAAGTGGAGAGATTTCGTGAAAGCTTCTTTCATTATATATTTTGTAGTCGTATAACCGGAACAAATGGTAATTGTTTTATTTTTATAAAAGTATTCTGAAGTAACGTGAGCAAAAGTACAAGGTTCTAGCTATGTGTTTATCTAAGGCTACGCCGCACTTAGCCACATTGCGCACATGCTATAGTGGGTATTCCTATAAACCCAGCTTATTTCAGAGGCTCACGACGGTAGAGGGATGCTCGACCAGTCCTCTATACATAGGACTCTGGGAGTTTACACCACACTCTCCGATAGAACTTGGTGGGGGATTATGCACGCATGAAATAAGAGACTTCTTATTAAGCCCATTGCATGCATCTGTTTATTCATTTAACAATGTCCCAAGTGCTAAAACCACTTTTTAGAGTTCCATAGCCAAATGACAAAAACGAAACCCTTATAATTTCGTCAAGTACGTCTGTCAGTCTGTCCGTCTCTTAGTCACAGTCATTTTAGTCTGAGACTATGGGCATTGTATTGTTGAAAAGGGGTAGTTTATGAACCGCTACAAAATAGTGCAGTATGATTTTGAAAAATAAAATTATTTAGAGTAGCTCTTTATACATGTAGCTGAAGGGAAAAAATCATAAAAGAGCATAGCCGTGTTGCTAGTTATCGTTGGATAGGTCTTTGTATTAATAGGTCCATGTTGGATCCGAGCTCCTTTGAAGAATAGACCAACTGCCATTCTGCCAGGTGGGTTTTTTGGTGTCTTGTTTGCTATCTTATGATATAAAAAAGTTCTAGTAGTATCTTTGATAAAACCGTAATTTTTCACAAGAGATGTTTTTATAAGTATTTATAGAAAATTTTATTGTATTGTAATATAATTGTGATAAATAACTGCCTTTTTGCCCGGCAATTTGTAAGAGGTGAACTACTGACTATGAAACTCACCATCGTGGCTACTAGGTGGTAGAGTTCTGTATTGTCTCATCCGGGTCTGGTAACACCGCCTTACCTATTCCCGTCGCAATAGCGTCAGTGCTTGTTACTGTCGTGATTCATTTCGGTTTGGAGGGTAAGATAGCCGATAAACTTATGCATGTGGCGTTAAGGCCCCGCCACACGGATAGTAACGCACTATTAACATCTTTGGTATTTATAGGCGATAGTTCTTTTTCCATCAGGAAAGCCGTCTGCTATTTTCTTTTTTTAACTAAAGTATTTCCGCGTTTAGCCACTTGGGCCTTTGTGTGTTGCTGACTAAATTTATTCCAGTCATCCTAACTCCTTCCAGAAGCTTATCAGACGGCTGACGTTTTCACAAGCTGAGGTCTTGTTTGCTATCTTATGATTTAAAATAATATGTTTCCGGGAAAAACACCGTTTTACTGGAGAACAGTAAAGAATATGAACATTGTTTAACAGTAATGGAGTACATGTCTCTTTAATATTTTGTAGAGTATACAGTGATGGTGGACAACTTGCAAGCTGCATTCGACCGTCTCACAGAGAAGTACATCCATCGTTTGTCATCATCTGATGAGGAAATCGCTGTGGAATACCAACTGCCAACTCCATCCAGGAAACACAAATTAAAGTCGAGTGAATCTCCATCAAGGCATAAAAGAAAAAAACGCAAATCACATGGTGATGAAGGTAACATTTCTAAAATTGACTAATACTAAATAATACAGTAATATCCAGTTAAAAAAATATGTATAATAACGCCGGTTCCCTTGTGGGGTAGAAAGAGTAAACCGAAAGTCTACAGATGACCAGTTCACCTCTATTCACCCGGTTTGTTGGATGGCGAAATGAGTGCTGATTTTACCGATAACGATTATCGACTATTCCTAGCGATAACCACCAGATGGATTTACGTGTTCATTCGAGGCACGCGATTGATAACACACCACACGTCGAGATTTTTCTGACACCGGGATTGAACCCGGGACCTCATGATCTGAGCCAGTTTTAGCCATAAACTGTTAAATTTAATAAATTTAACCACAATCCGATCTCACGTGTTGTTATTCGCCAGTTCGTACCAACTAATTCGGCCTTCGGCCTTCCTGAACGTTGTGCCTCTTCGACATCAAAGTTGCCGGATCGAAATTTAGCTAACCAGTTTTGGCACTGGCGTACTGTCAACACACCTTCTCCATACACATCAGCCAATTTTTTTCTGACTTGAACAACATTTTTACCCTTTCTGCGAAAACGCTGCTTATCGATCTCCATATTTAAAAGGGCACCAGCCAAAAACTACTGTATAGAATTAATTATAGTATAGCTCTGAAAGCATAACTTTTACATTTAAACCGTATAATAAAAATTATAAGGTTTAATGGTGAAGTTGGGTTCAGAAAATACAATTAAATTCTCTGTTGGGAAAAAACGAAATTACTTTCCGAACAACCTTTAATATTTGAAACAGTTATATTTTATTATTGGTTCGTATTTTTAGGTATTTTTTATAAAAAAAGGAGGTATTTTATATAATTTTATCTTTTATTTTTTCTCTCAATCATTGTTGCACCTTTGCTGATAGCGATATATCCTTTTTGAAATATTGTGTTGTATATTCCTAACGTTTCCATTATTTTAATGTTTAGGTACGAATAATACACTGGCTCCTGTCCCTGCGTTAGCCTTAGATCCACCTGTGTATATTCTCAGTTCATATATTCCTGAACGATTATCTGGTTCTAAATCTAGATTGATTTTGTAACTGTTTTTCGTTACATACCAATTTCGTTGGTATTCCATCGTTTATGGCCTCAACTGTTGTTTGTTCTTTATTGATTCCTTCTAACATGTTCATACAAGGAGTTCTTCTGTCTTGGCGCCACATTCCCAAGGTTTTTAAACGCCGCGCTGCTTTAGCTGCTTCATGTTGTATTACCAAGTGTAATGGTCGAAAATTCATCAGGACTTTTAATGTTGCTGTTGGTGCGATTTCATACAGCCAGTTGTTGCGACATAAGCCAGTCATTATTGTTGTTGTGATTTGTTCTTTGCCGTGACTTCGTTGGTTCTAGACCAACATACTATGGAGCTGTATGTTGTTATTGGGCATATCATTGCAGTGTATAGCCAAAGGAAAGCATATAATTTAGCTTCTCATTTTTTCCCCTCTACTCGTATACATTTATTTGTGACATTCTGTTTGGTGCAGTTTTTCTGAGTCATGCAACGGTTTTTTCATTTTCGCACCACAATTTCAGGACACCTTCACTAGGGAATCGCCTTCCCTTGAAAATGAGTGTAAAAGGTTTATCTGCAGCCTTGTAGCAGTGTTGTAGCAGCCTCCACCGTAGCATTAAAATTGCGTCTCTGTTTCTATGTTAGGGAGGATCTTTTCCGGCACTCTTGTTACGGCTACAAGCGGATGCGGACTCAACTGTGAAGATGGCCTTAATTAAAATTAAAATAATGTCTTAAAAAGTCAATATGTTGTGCTACAAAAGTTAGTGACAAAAACGAATCACTGTCATTTAAACCCATATAGGCTCAGAGGAGTGATGGCAATGTTGCACTAGTGAGCGTTAAAACCAAATGAAAAATAAATAAGTAACAGCCCTAGTGTTAAAATTAATAAGGTTGGCCAATGTGTTCTTGTATAATTTTTTTGGATTTTTTAACAAAAATTTGTTTGTTGTGTTAAAAATGGTTTAAAAGTCAAAGTAAATCGTATAATTAGATTTTTTGTCATTACAATGAATATGTATTTTTAATTAAAAATGTTAAGCAATGGTGTTAGCAGTGTTGCAGTTCTAACTTTTAAAAAATAACTTATGCCAGGGGCACACAATATAATTTATTTTTTAAAAGGTTACATTGCTGCAATTGACAAATATAATCTATTAAAGTGACCCTACTTTTTCTGCCTTCCTGTTAAGCAAGTGGTTTATTCTTCAGGTGCCCATTCACGTAACCAAAAGTCAATTGAATCGAACCCTGTAGGGGCCTTACACATTTTATTACGTATTATGCCGCGTTGTAGTACAATGTGACATTGTAACATCAGTTTATATGTGTAAGAGCCGTAAGGGTTTTGACTGGGTTGACGTTTTGTTGCGTGAATTGGCTGATCGTACCACTGAACCATAGACAATTTGTCAAATGTGTCACTACTATCATGAATACTAGGTGGTAAAAATTTGCAACGTCCCATCAGCATTTGGTACCACCATCTTACCTATTTCTTCAGCAATTACGTTAGTGTTTGTCACTTCTGTGTTCCAGTTCAGGAAAAAATATAGGCTTTTTATTCTTGCCACACGGAATGCTACGTAATTAACATTTTCGGTGTATTTTTCTGTTTTTTTTTTTTATATAAAAAAGAGATCTGCTTATTCGATACCCTACGTTTGCTACCTGGGTAACTTTGGCATTGTAAATATTAATTTACAACGCCATAATTGAATGTACAGGTAGGAAAGCGGCTAAAATACAGAATCATTACTCAAAATTTTATAATTTAAAAAAATAGGTTATGACTTGAAAATGTTTTAAAAAGAAAACATAGTACTTCAAAGTAAACTGATATTTTTCTCTTTAATTAAATCTGTCATCATATTTTTCAGGTGACCCTAAATCAAGTTCTTCTGACATGATTCAAGAAGAAAAAATGGAAGATAGAGATCAAGAGAGTGAAAAAAAGAATGCTAAAGAATCTCACAAAAATAAGCACGAAAAAGGAAAGAAAAAAAGAAAAGGTCATCGTCACGGAAAACATTCCAAAAACCATAAGAAAAATTCACATAAGTCCAACCATGAATCAAAGAAACATAGCAAAAAACGTAAGGATAAAGAAGGTAAAAAGTCAAAGCAAAAGAAAAAGAAGAATAAACATCGTGAAGTAGATCCACCCCCAGTATTAAATCGAAGTGCGTCCCAAGAATCTCTTGAAAGTTCTAACAGAAGCCGAAGTGCGAGCCCGTTGCCATCAATTCACACACCATCACCGTCCCCTACCGAATTAGATAAATCTGAAACAAATACTCAAATTGATCCGGACTTTTTAAAAGACAAGTTTGATAAAATCAAAGAAAGAAGACGTCATACTACAAAAGATGCGTGGGATTCACTCTTTGATATTAAACAAAAAACTGACAGCCAAAAGCAAAATCTGAATATACAAGGCAAAGACAAAAATCAAAAGTTACGTGAGACAATTGAAAAACTAAAAGCAAAAAATGAAAAGTTTAAAGATACTTCAATATATAACAATCTATACACTGCGGGAGTTATGGATAATGAGATTGATGAAACACCTAATAATGCAAAAGAAAGCAGTAAAGCTGAAGAAGAATGTTCAGATAATGACACTGTAGAAAATGTAAAAACCAAATCTGCTTCTAAAAAAGTTAAAAAGAGTTCAGCTAAAAATGAATCTGCCTCGGAAGCCCTAGAACAAGCAGTTAAAGACATAAGTAAATGGCTTGACGATGCTCCGAAAGGATCTGCGCTTAGTTCACCTGGCAATAGCCCAGCACAGACAACATCAACGGAAGAGCAAGATAATAGTCGATTAGATGACGAATTAATTCAAGGAGACAAGTTTGCGTTTGCAAGAAAAGACATATCTCGAAAACGACCATCGTCACGAGAACCTAAGATTGTTAAAAGGAGAGAAATACAGAGAACTATTGATCGGTTGCAGCCTGGTAAAAGCAAAGGTAATTTGTTGACAAACCTAACAAATAAAAATACTGAGAAGTTAGAAGAAGCAGCTCCACTTGGTACTCTTAGTAAAGTACGTGATAATAAAGCAGGAGAATCAAGTCCGAAACTAAGCCTTGGATCCGTCTTGCCTACTGTAGAATTCACACTTGGAAACGATCATAACTTTAGTAATGACGAAAGTAAAATTGAAACAGAAGAAGATAAAGACAAAACCACCGAAACTGTTAAACAGGACACAAAAGTTGAAGAACCAGCTGAACCTAAACCACAAGAATCTGCTACTCATCCAACTAAAAAAGATGCCGAGGTAGAGACTGAGCCACAGATTATTCCTAAACCAAGTCAAGAAAAAGCTACACCGAATCTTAGTGCATGGTTTAAGGCATTTGGCGCTCCTAAAGCTTCCACCAGTACTGCTCCTGTAGTTAAAAAGAAAGTTGAAGAAACTGAATCTGAAGAAAAGCCTATAGACAATGCTCCTCCGGAAACATCAACTAAAATAACAAGTCCGAAAACTTCAGCTAAATTTGACTCGCCAAATGATCCCAACTCTCCATTGCCTGATGGCGGCGATAGTCCTCATTTGAGTGTAACAGCTACACCTAGACAACGAAGGACAAGCACCGGTAGTTCGATTTCGGAGAGATCATCATTTAGTCAAGATTTGGATTCACCTAGGCATCAGATGTCACTTACATCACCTTTACTTCGTTCACCTGCATCTCCTAGAACAGACGACTTTCAGAAAATTACTTATCCGATCATTAATGGTACCGTGCGAGCTGGATTTTATCAAGACACTACTTCTCTTAAAAGTAGTCCAGAAAAGAGTTGTAGTCCTCGTGAGGCTCCCCAATCGCCATATTCACCTTACTCTCAACATGTTTATGCATCTAACAATGCTACTGGTTCATCGACTCCAAATTATTTTGTTGATCACAATAAAAGTCCATTGCCTACATATGGTCAAAATGCACCACCTTATTATGATACATCTAAAGTGCCAACGATAAATAAACCAGGAAGAATTCACGACGATTATACTGCTCTGGGACCAGACACTTTTCCTCCAAATCATTATAATGGTCCATATTCACCTGTGCCGTCCCCATACCCACCCACTCAAACCACTTATTCTCAACCACAAGTATCTCCGCAGCCGACAGCACCTAATCTACAGCCAACAAATCCTGCGGTGTCTGGAGATTCTAAAAATAGCTTGTTCCCAGTGAAAAAACGAACATATAATGAACCTGAGCAGACACCTGTGAAAAAGACAACAGATACAACTGATATACTGACGGTACAAACTAAATCAGACTATTCCAGACCTCCACAGCCATCACACTCTGTGCAGATGTCAACTGCTTCCGTTGACGACATAGCATTAGCTTTAAGCGAAAAATCAGAAATGGCAAAGTTGAATAATTTGCGTGAAAAAACGACAGTTGATTATACTGGTCATATTCGAAGTCGGGAAAACGTTTTTGACAATAATGATGAGCAAATAGCACATGACAAAAAAGAAATTCAAAATATCGATTTAACAAAGCCTGCAACTACAAACAAAAAGGAAAACATTGATATGATTAATATGGGCTACTTGAATGCCGAAAACAGACGGGTTAGTGAAAATACTGAAATAGAATTTACTGGTCCATCAAAACTAAGTACTAACCCTCAGCAAAAGGGATATGAAATTGAAGCAATTGCTATTAACCTTGGTTTAAATAATCAACATTTGTCAAAGACTTTAAACAAGCCAACTGTTGGTACCACTAACATGACACCAGCACATTCCCATGAAAGACCTATTGAAATTAGTGCCAATCAAAACATTGCCCATGCTCATCATAATCATTATGAACCCTTGCCAACTAGCCAAATAAGCAACTTTTCCTTAAATGACATTGAATTAGCTAACAAAAAATTATATTCGTGTAATACAACTTCTTCAACCGCCACCGCTATTGACTATGGGAACTGGAAAATGACAAACCAATTGCGAAAATCAGATGTGGGGCCATCTGATTATTCCACCGTATATAATACTAGTAATGATGACAAAATAAAAACATCCCATGACACAAGTGCTACTGCAACAGCTCTGAATTATAATAAGAATATGCAACATTCACAGTTTAATAACTACAATAACGTTCCCAGAAGTAGAGCACAAGACATGTCACAAAATCTCCCAGCCGAATTAAGGATTCCGAATCCAAGAGGCATGCTCAAAAGTGATGCTATTAGCACATCATCTATTAGCGATAGTGATACATTAGCAAAAAATGTCGATTCAATTGCTAAATCTATAAAATCAGACAAACTTGTGCAGAACCATCCCCTTGTTTCATCTCTGCCTTACAAAACACCGTATAGCTCTCATCCTACCATTCCCATAGAAACTCTAAGGAACTTACCAAGCATATCTCCGATGCTCGAACGTTACACAAATGATGAAAGGTATTTATCATCTTTTGCTAGTGGAACATCCTCTCTTTATGACAAAACATTTCAAATGGCACAGATGTTTAACAAAAGTATGGCTTCAGATGTTCTACCATCCAGTACATCTGTGGGAATATACTCTCAGTCATCAGCAATGAGCAAGGATAACAGTTCCTACAAAATCTCAAACACAGTAACCACTCAGGCCGATCTTAAAAGGGCTAAACGAAAGAAAATGTCTGAGTCAAAACAATCCCAGGTTGTTAGCAGCCAATCTTACCACCCATCATCATGCAACAATGATGTTTTGAATTCTGTTAAAACAGGTATGATGTCAGCAAGTCCATTTAATTTTGGAACCACCACTAACATGGCATTAGGTGGTATGTACGGAGATAATGGAGGATTTTCGATAGAAGACTTTAGAAATAGTACCAATCAATTAATGGCCGCTAACTACATGGCAGCTGCTGTAGCTCAACAGCAAAGAAATGAGGCAAACGCTGAGAAACTTGCGAAGCCGGCACACCAAAACTCCAACCATGGAGCAGGTGCATTTCCTTTCCTTGGCTCCCAAGTTCGTGCTGGATATCCTTTCGTAGGAGCAGAACCCTCATCGCCATTGTACCAACAATATATTCAGCGATATCAGGAAGAACTGCAGCGCCAAACTGGGGCTCAAATCATGGGCCTCTATCCGCCGGCATACCCTTCGTCTCTGGGGGCTCGACAACCATATGATTCCATAAACCGACCTTCTTGGCTTTAATGTAATATTTCCTTGTCCCAGAAACTGGAGATTTTATATAAGTATGCTTGTAACGTTGTTATAGACGAATGTAATTTATATTGTTTGTAGACATAGATATCTGTGAAAATATTTATCAATTTCTGGAGGATGTTGTGTACTGACCGCAGTTTCGGATCATGACAATTTTACTGTTATCTGTATTTGATCTATCATTAATATTGTTAACCTGTGATGACAAAATGAGAAGTATAATTTTACTTCTGTTAATTTCATTAGAGTGAATTATTAATATTAACTGAATAGTTATTAAATTACATAGATTTCTTTTACTGTTTTTACTTAAAATAAATATTTGATAATAAAGATGGTAACTATATTGTATTTAAATCGTCTGAGATTAGCATAAGGACTGTTTTTTGTATATTTTAATATATATTTAAGTGACTTAGCATATTTTTTGCGCATAGTACTCATCCTGTAGACCAGGACTTGCAATATCTATACTTACAATATATTATTTTTAAGTTTGAAATACAAACGATAAACGCTTTTAAGCTTCCAGCTTTATTTAGTTTGATGATAATCATGTCACAATAATAATTGTTATTTTTAGAATTATGTTTATTTTTAAAACTATTTCTCATTGTTGTGTAAATATTTTTTTTTTTGTTTTGAATTAAGTTTAATGATCACCGTATTCTACTTTTGCTAGTAAATATTAAATATATTTCATGGACATAGATATAAGAATTGACATAAGAAATATTGAAATCAATTCTCCTTGTGTAAAAATGAAAATAAAGATTTTCAAAATTTAAGTTTTTCTCTGCGTCGATCTTAATCCATAATAGATTAAATATTACTAGAACTAACGAACCTCTAGAATTTAGAGCATAGGTGAGGGCTTAAAACAAATGACGGATCTGTCGACTCCTGTTTCTTGTGTTAGAAGTTAACTCCCTAACCTCGCATTTTAACGGTCCCAAGGCATTAAAAGAAAATAAAAAAAAACAGTAGCAGTCGTGGGACTGCCGATAGAAGTGAAAACGGAACTATTAAGTTGAGAGTAATTAAAACTATATGCAAAAATTATATGAAATTTTTTATGTTTTATTTATTAGTTACATATGATGGGTTAAATAATAAAATACAGTCAGAAATAGTCAATGTATTAGTGTATACGTGTACACAGGCTACTGCGCGTGCGCTAGTCTGGCTCTCCATAGCTGTAGATATACTATTATCATTAGCATGTCGGTGACGCGAACCGAGGATTTTACCCTCTACCAAAAAGCTCAACGCGCCTAAAGAAGTTTTCACTTCAATAACCAATAGATTTTTCACCATATACGATCGATTTATACAGAATAAGCAAAGGTGAAAGAGGTGCATCTGGCAGGAAGTGTTCGTTGCGTCCATTAATATCTGCAATGACTGTGTCGCGTCGCTTGCAGGATTTGTACAACTCGTGTAACTAGTTTTGAGAATTAATTTAGAGAAAGGCCAAACGAATTCACTTTCATAGGATAATAAGCAAGTAAATGACTCTTCTAATCGGAGAATACCATCGCATATAATGCCATATGCATAAGCCTTGTCTGTCATGTCACAACGCGATAGTAAACAATCGATAATGTTTTTGAGGCGAGGCCTGGCCAAGACTACAGAATTATATGGTTTATGGTAATTCTACAATAATCTAAATACAGTAAACTGCAAGTTGCAACCGATTTCAATTTCTTTAGGACACCTTGATCTAAATTACTTTATATCCGTGAAGGTTTGGACCCTACTTAAAGAATAAACCGTCTACCCTCTTTCCATAGATTTTTTTACAATCCATAAATATACTATCCTTACAGTAAAACGGCTGAACTCACGTTTTTATTGGTGTAGGTTCCGACTAGTTTCGAACCTATATGCATTGATATATAAAAACTCAATGCCTATATGAGGTCCTTCCTCAGGGTGAGTTAGACGTTTGCTCGGTAGCGACCCGTCTCAGTTCGAGGCGAGTCGCTAGGATTCGAATACGGTTCGAAACTAGTCGGAACCTACACCGATAAAAACGTGATTGTCGATGCGTGATTGCAGCCGTTTTTTAATTATTTAGTTTATAATGTCTCACGAAATGATTCGAACCACTCTACACTCTGAATGCGATCAAGAGAATGACGCTGGTTGGTACTGAAGAGTACCAAAGAGAGTAGAGTAAGAGGTACTGAGAGAAGAAGAGGCCCAGAGATGAGAACAGTACTCCATGTGAGGCCAATTCGGGCCTTATAAAGCTGACGGCGATGGACCGGCAAGAAGTACTGTCTTGCTCTGCTGAGCACACCGAGATTTTTGGTGATTTTGACGACCCCATTCCGAAACATCGGTAAGTCGATTCTCAACTTCAGACATAAGCTTGATTCGACACTCTTCGACGTGTCCCCGAGAAATACCGCTACGGCTAGAATATGTAGCATCGCCGGTACTGTCATCCACGTAGCGATGTATGTTGCGAAATCGCAGAAGGAACAGTGACATTGATAGCACGCAGCATTGGGGAACACCAGCATTGACAGATTTAAGGTCGGAGCACGCACCGTCGACTACGACTTTACCAAAAAGCTAATGATGCACTTGCATAATTTTTTGGGAAGCCCGTAGGAAGGCAGCTTCGCGAGCAGCGTTTTGTGCCATTACCGATCAAAGGCTTTCGCTTGTCCAAACTAACTGCCAATGGACTTGGACTCAATTGTTTCCGCCCACCAATTGTTAGGTATATTAAAAGGTCACCAGCTGAGCAGCCACGACGGAAACCGTAGTGACTTTCGCTATTCAGCTGAGGAACTTGAAGAGCTAATTTTGGAGAAGAAGGAGGTTATGGCTATGAGCCGATAGTTAGACGGATCAGAGCGATCTCCTTTTTTAGGGATGGAATGCACTAAAGCTGTCTTCCGTGAATTCGTTACCACATCGAGTGAGTAAGAGAGCCGAAATAGGCGTGTTCATCTCTCGTAGAGAGTATAAGTGTTCTGTGGGCGTGTTAATAATGGCGTAAACTCTGGAGCTCTCAGTATATACTTTAAGCACAATCGGAGGGATGTCATCCGGCCCATTCGACTTATGGACGTCCAAAGTAAAAAGTGCTTTCCGCACAGAAAACTGTAGGAATTTGAATTACGCATTGCGGGATAGTAGGTGCATTTCCTTGGTCGTCTAGAGTTAGTAGGCCGCAAAAAAGGAGCCCAGCAGAACGTGCTTCTCTTTTGCGGTATGGGCTACCGCAACGGAGAAGGACGTTCTCCTGGGCTCCTTTTTTGCGACCTACTTTACGCCTCTTACCGCAATTCCCTAAGACAGCCGTGGCGAGAGACTATAACGCACGGGTTCCCGAAGGAAGGCGAACTAATTTTTCACCAATTCCGCCAATGTGTTCAGATTTTTCCTTGGCGATAGCTATTTAGAAACACCTCGAGGCGGAATTATACTCCTTATGTAACGCGCTAATTTTTTCATCACAAGATGCCGACCATGTAGCCCAAATCTGGTAGCTGAGTTTGGGTGTAGAATAACTAGAAAACATGCTCTGGTAATATTGAAGACTGTATACATAATAATTAATGCACCACAGAAGGCTATTTGAGACATGTCAAGTGTCTGTAAAGGTTTGAGTTTGGCTGAACAGAAGGCTGTTTGAGACATAAGAGATAAGGCATGTAAGTACTAGTTAGAAATTAATTGAGTGACTAATGAGAAACTTACGCATGTGGTATTAGATCTCGCCACAAGATAGCAACGCACCATTAACATCTTTGGTGTCTATAGGGGATGGTTGACTCCATCAGGAGACCCATCTGCTTGTTTGCTATCTTATGATATAAAAAAAACTCTAGAAAAGAGTTAAGACAGTATGTACAGTATAAAAGAGGAACTGTTTTTATTAATCCCTGCTGCAGAGTTTCACCGTTGGACCTTGTGACAAAATACAAAATTTCATCCTCATCGTGTCAATTGACAATGGTGCGATTTTCTAGGCACTTTTTGGACTGCACTACTCTGAAGAATCAATTTTTTCCAGGGAATTTTCTGAATCGGTTTAACTTAGGAACTCTTAAATAGTATTAATAATAATAATAATAATATTCTTTATTGTACAAGATGAGGATTAAAGTAGTAATACAATCTAAAGTAAACAATCTGATCTATAATAATACTCATACTTATCTATGAATCTGATACAAAAGGCGGTTTTATCGCTGACAAGCGATTTCTTCCAGACAACCACATTATAAGTAATTAAAAAACACGACTAGGACAAGGTACAACTTTTAAATATATAAATTACACGACAAAGACATCACAAAGCTAAGTTAACACTTAAAATAATTAGGGGGAAAAATGAACAATTTTTTATACACTACATACAGTGAATATTTATCTTGTTAGGAATTACATGATCTATACATACATATATTAAAATCGTAGAAAAGTCAAAACTGTATATTGAATATTTGTTAAAAGAATACTTGGGGCGTGACCTGCAATCGATATCGAAGCTTTTGGCTTCGATTTCAATTGTAGATCACGCCCCAATATAGTTTTTAGAATTTTTGTCTGTTTGTATGTCCGGGGTAAAATTAAAAAAGTACTGCATGAATTTACTTACAAGTCGTGATTTACTTACAAATGTTACTAACAAGTCGGGTCAACATATAGGCTACATATTATCACGCTATCACCTAAGGGGGAGAAGCTGTGCGGAGTAAACAAAGTGCAAGCGGACGAAGCCGGCAACAGCTAGTTTGAAATAAAAATCATGGACTATCTTCTTAAAGCTAATTTTACTCCTTGCTTGCCTTATATCTACCGGTAAAGAGTTCCAAAGTTTAACCGCTTGGACAGAGAAAGAAGTCTTATAAAATCTTGAGTTATATCGCGGAAATTTTAATAATAACCGTTTAGACGAACGTTCAGGAATACTCTGGTTTTTTAATAAATCGAATATCTCCTTTAGATAAAATGGAATTTTAGGGTCAAAAATTATACTATAGAGAAGATTAAGTATATGGGCATTTCTGCGAAGACGAATAGGCAGCCAATTGAGCTTAGCGCGAAAGGAGGAGACATGATCATATTTGCGAAGCCTAAAAATAAATCGAATAACGAAATTTTGAAGACGTTCTAACTTATCGAGTTGCTCCTCGGTCAAATTGATGAATCTCGTATCAGCGTAATCTTGGATCGGCAGTAATAGACTGTGCAAGAGAAATCTTAGTACAAATAGGTAAAAAGTTACGAAGTCGATTTAAGGATCTTCTTGATATGAGATGACCACGATAATTTATTGTCAATAAAGATTTCCAAATTCTTTACCTGGGTTAACAAAGGAATGGCTATTCGAACTCAATTTTGGGTAATGTAATCGAGTCTATCCGAGAGATCATGTGAGGACTGCCAACAATTATGACTTGCGATTTTATTAGGTTGACTCAAACCAAATTGATTTGACCAGTGAGCTATTCTCTTAAGATCCGCATTTATCCTTGAGATAACCAATGGCATATCCTCAAGCGGTGCTTGTGTGTAAATCTGGAAATCGTCAGCATACATATGGTGTTCGAAAGAAAATTCGTGAGTGATAGAATTGATGTACATTGAAAAAAGTAGAGGAGACAATACACCACTTTGAGGGACACCAGAACTTATACTACACCATGAGGAAAGAGCTTCATTCACTGTGATGCGTTGCTGACGACCCTGAAGATAACTAGTACTGTATACTCTTTGTTAGGAACCTTAAAAAAAATAGCTTAATCATCTTACAAAAGGCCGGCAACTAAACTGTAAGAGCCCTAATTACTTAAAATCAGGTGAGCCTCCTGTTCGTTTGCCCCCTATTCAATAAAAATAATTATAGTTTTCCAAGTTACTAAATTGTGAAATGTGTTTATAGACAAATAAATACTTATGCTCTTGTATCACCAAACGCCGGCATGGGCTATCTCCTGTAAAATTAGTATCGCCACACTGGTTTACTTTTGTGGGGTAGGCAATGATAATTCTGGTTTGAATATGATACTCCACATTTCGGGTTAGCTCGAAGAAATCTCAGCCAGTAGAGATAAGTTCAACTTTTGTGCAATTTTTTGTTATGCTTTGTCATGTGTATTTTTCATTAAGTGTATAATAAAGTAACATATAAACAAATAAATGATGGTGTCTTTGAGTTATTTTTTATAACCTGTAAAACCCATATTCTGACTTCCCTGTATTGGTCTGGGCTTGTTTGAAAAATAGACCGACCACCGTGTTGCAACAGAAATGAAAGGTAGTGTAAGGAATAGGGCAAACTTATCCAAAGTCTGAAATTATAGAAAACCACAGCGGCACAATAATCCACCCACTTCCACGACACTTTCTTCCATGTCAGAAGCAAAGGCAGTAACACACAAGTTATGTACTCGACGCACATTTCACTTTGCAACCGAAGCATCTTTAGGAGAGTCGAATAGCACTTCACTCTATGAATGGTGAAGCATTAATGTGTTGTTTGGCATGCAACATTAACATCTTTGGAGTCTATAGGCGATGATAGGATTCTTTTCCCATCAGGGGAGCCATCTGCTTGTTTGCTGTCTCACAATATAAAAAGACTATTTCTTTGCCACCATTTTATTGGTTAGTGAGAAACATGGTAACCCCCATCGCCACATACTAACTAGACCAGGTATTTTTAACCCTTTGATTTCACCAGCTCACTTTTTATTTTATCAGTGTCATGGCATACCAGTAAAAAAATAGCCGAGTAACCAAAAGTGCAAAGCTTGGTTATTGGATGCAATGGGTATGAACATTTTTTTATCATCAATCGGCTTACAATTCGTGGCACACTTGAAAACAATCATAGCACACAGGTCTGACTTCACTGGTCACTTAAAGACCAGTGACCTAGATAATAACTCTTGATTGTTTCTTGCAATAACTGTCACATACAGTTTTATGTGTTTTGAAGCATAGTCATGTCAATACATCAATAGACTCCAAGATTTCAATTATCAAAGATAACCCTAACAAACGACAGAAAAAATAAATTGCAGAAATTATAAGCAATGTTGATACTTTTTATTGAACTTGCATTAAATTAGAATAATCTAAATAATTAGTACCTTTACAGCAATAATTTAACTGATAAATAAGGGAATAATTAAGTGTTATCAAATACTTTATCAGCTTGGTGATGTATGTTAAATGTAAACTCAAGTCTTCTAGTACTGCCCATTACAAATTGAAATACCTAAGCCTCCTTTGGATATGCCCAAAAAATTGAATGACATTGTTGCAATGAAATTATATGAAAATACAGATAATAATAAAATTTCATAACTGACAATCAAAATGTAAAATACATAAAAAGATTTTTCTTTTAGAAAAACTCAAATCAGATAAATGCATGGTATTTAAGGCGGGCAGAGTGAAGTTGACACCTTTTAAGATATGAACAGATATTTGGGTATCTTATTTCAAAATACTATTAATAACAGTGGTAACAATTTATAATTTCATATCCCCATTTGTTGTTTAGAATCTCTCCATCATGTCTCAAATCTGATTCATCATTTAATGCAAACATTTATAAAGTGTAGTGTATGTATATATGTCGGTATATAATTCCTTGTCCCACTAGATCTTGGTAGTACCGCATCATAGATTCACAATTACAGGCTAAGCCTAGTTTAGGTGCCAATAATGCATAGTTGTAACACACACAAATTTTACAGAGTATAGATATATTTTATTATCTTTTGATTAAAAGTAAAAGTCAAATAAAAATTGTACAAGAAAATTAGGTTCCTAGTATTATTGCCCTGCTAATTTAGTTGACCTTAAGTGCATGTTTGGTGCAACAGAGAAAATTGCACCCACAAATTTGCACCTTTACTTTCTACGCTACAAAAAATTTAGGTAGATCAACATTTTTCCCATGTCTTTTATAGATTTTTTGTAGCGTCAAAAATAAAGATGCAACTTTTGTGAGTGCGATTTTGTCTGTTGCACCCAAAAACATTTATGGTCAACCACATTAGTGAGGCAGCTTAATATTCAAACTGGACAATATTCTTGTTATTGCATTGCTGGAGCCGCACTTGCATCTACCATCACAAAGCTTCGTACAATGACACGATCACATCCACATTTACCGTGTCACTGCACAAAGGTTTGTGACGTTAGATGCAAGTGCGGCTGAAGCACCTTTGAAAATATTGAAACCCTACCCGCAATATTGTTCTTGTAAGTTGTTATTGTGTATCATCATGAACTAAAAGTTAAAAGTTATCATTTTTTTCATAGCAAATTAGATGAATTACATATTTAGATGAGGAGATTGTTATTAACATCAAATAAGATAAAAAATATTGTAACTTTTTAACAAGATGGAACACAGATGTCAGTTTTTGATTGAGAACTTGTTTGTAAGATATGCTGTGGTAATTATACACATAAACACAACTTAGGCTGATTTAATTTCACTTTGTTCTTTCCTTTGTTGTACCATTTCTCTAATGTTATCTTCACTCTCTTTCAAATTTTTTTCTAAATATTGCTTATTTTCTTCTAGTTCCGAGGTGCGTGTGGTCAATAATGATGTTCTCGTTGTAAGATTTTTCTTTATATCCTCCAAATCGGTCAATAAAAACATTCTCCCCACGGATTCGTAAGTTTTTGTACCAGGTGGTAATGTACTGATTTTACGCTGTGTGATTTCAGAGTGCTGTAAAATACGCTTTAGCACACTTATTTGGCTGTCTATGACTTGAATCTTCTTACTTGTTTCGACCATTTTAATTTGCAATTCAGCAAAAGCCTTTTTTAATTCTAAGTCTACGGGTTTCGCCATATTTATATAAATAATATAATCAAAGAGTATGTAATATAGTGAATATAATAGACAATGTTTTCTGAGGTTATAAATTTCGCGACTTAACAATTTTTGCTTTTTGCTGTCAAAAATTGAAACGAGATATGACAGAATACAGATAGTAGATACACAAGCAGTGTTGCCAGTGACAAAACATCAAAAATAACATAAGACAGCTAGAAAAGTACCTTTTTTTGAGTTGTCTCACTTTCTTATATAGAAAATGACGCTGATACAATAATATGACACTTTATTACACAAAAACTAATATAGTTTTCTGTCCCATTAGTTAACCTTTGAAAGAATCGTAAGAGCTTTTGATCAAATAATTGACTGGTAATCCATGTACCCGCCCCGTTGGTTGAATGGTTAGCGACCCTGACTACGCAATCGACAGGGCTCAGGTTTGATCCCCAACGGAGACAAGCATTTGTGTGATGAGCATAAATGTATTTCCGGGTCTGGGTGTATATTCTGGTATTTATATACATATGTATTTTTATGTATTAGTATCGTTGGCTGACACCCATAACACAAGCAAAAGATTTGCTTTTTTGGGGGTAGGTCAGTTGGCGTATTGTCCCGTAAAATTGATGCATCAATTTTATTTGCTTGGATTTTTTAAAAAAAATTTCATAAGTCCTAAAAGCAACGTAAAAGTAACATTTTCAGTCGTGTAACATAGAAGTAACATGAGAGGGTCGAAAGTAACGCAAAATATTACAAAGGTAACATTCTGGCAATACTAAAATAACACAAGAAAGTAGGTACTGCCCTTAGAGGTACTTCCCAAGGAAGTTACATTCTACCCGGAATATTAACACGCGCTTCAAAATCGTTCCGAAGAGTACCACGATATAAGTGAAGTGCGTTTTATTCAAGGAAATTACATTCTATCCGGAATGTTCACAAGCGCTTCAAAATCGTTCCGAAGAGTACCACGTCATGGGTGGAGTGTGTCTCTTTCTACTAAACAAAGCGCCAATCGCCATACATAATTGCGGCCATGCGTAGTTTGCAAATAACTACTAAGTAAGTAAACTAATTTGAGAAACAGTTTTTGCATTGCATAAGTAATTACATAATAATTAAAATAAGCACATTTTAGAACTGACTATGTTAATTACAATACATTTTATGCTAATTTATTTATCGACGTGTATGAATAAAAAGGATTTAACGATTACCTAAAACTATCTAGATGGTAGAAAAATCTACCATCTAGATTCATTTACACTGACAATTGCAAGAAAGGGACAACATCCACTGTTGTCGTCTTGCTCGGAACGTTTTTCCCCTCTGTTATGTAAGAAACAAATGTCAACTTTATTAATAACGAAATAAAGTACATTTTTATTTTTCAAATATTGCTTCGTAACAATTCCAGTTACAGTATATAAGTTCCTTGGTTTCATTCTATTATATAAAGCGCCAATCGCTATATATAAGTGCGGCCATGCGTAGTTTGCAAATTACTACTAAGTAATTCTACTAATTTGAGAGACAGTTTTTGTATTGCATAAGTAATTACGTAATAATTAAAATAAGCACATTTTAGAACTCACTATGTTAATTTCAATATATTTAATGCTAATTTATTTATCGACGTTTATGAATAAAAAGGATTTAACGATTTTTTTTTATAGATAGATTTATTTACGCTGTCAATTGCAAGAAAGAGACAGCATCCACTCTTGTCGTTGTCTTGCTCAGAACGTTTTTCCCCTCTGTTAAGTAAGAAACAGATGTCAACTTTATTTGCTATGGAATAAAGTACATTTTTGAAGTGAAAACTTCTTTAGGCGCGTTGAGCGTTTTGGTAGAGGGTAAAATCCTCGGTTCGCGTCACCGACATGCTAATGATAATAGTATATCTATAGCTATGTTTGGCATATAGTTTTAATTACTCTCAACTTAATAGTTCCGTTTTCACTTCTATCGGCAGTCCCACGACTGCTACTGTTTTTTTATTTTTCAAATATTGCTTCGTAATAATTTCAGTTATCATATATAAGTTCCTTCGTACTGCTACCTTCAACAGATAATAAAATTAACATTCTTTACATCAAACGGAAGTAGGTATTATCCATGAAGCTGTATATTTTAGTACCTACTTCATGGTATTATCCACAGAAAACGTATGAAGTAGGTAATATCAAGGAAGTTGTTATCGTATATATAAGTTCCTTGAGTAATATACAGGTAATACAGCTTCATGGTATTATCTATATTTTACAAAATGAATCCTTGGATGTGTTCTGCAAAACACTAAATTGGGAAATCTGATTAGACATAATTCTGAGCTAAGATTTTCGTCGGGACTCATAGTGGACTTTCGAGCCAAGCGTGAGTAGGGTCAGTCCTTGGCTCGAAAGTCTACTTTAACATTTCTTTCACGTCAATGCCGCTACACATCGTTGCTATCCGCAGAACATATGCTGTCGATAGATACAGTGTGTAGTGTTCACCATGAAGTACTATTATAGCTTCATGGTGTGCATTGCGCATACCGGTTGACGAAAGGGTTTACCGTTGACCTCTCATCATTGACATGTATAATATTACCACTGGACAGGTTATCCCATACAAATGACAGCTAATTTTATATGTCAATTTGAAACGCTATCGGCGGGGGTACCGAGAACTAATTTTGACGTATGTTGCATATAGTTGCCGCGGTAATTTAAATTAATAAAAACAGTAGCTTATTTTTTAATTTGAGGACATTATAGTGAATTTTTAGTTCATATTTTGTGTACTATGCAGTTTAAACAATGAGGAAATGTGTAATTTGTAACCATCGATACCAAAAGGGGAGCCAAACGGCGTTTCACAGGTACGTGCATTTAGTCGCTGTTTTTAATAAAAATTGAGTGAAATTGTATTTTAAGCATCTGATTTTAATATATATTAGCGAGAACGATATAGATTTTTGGCAGAATTTATAATATTTATTTAATATTGTTTTGCTTAGAATTGGCTAGTGATATCAAGAGGTCATATCGATAATTTCAATATCGATATTCTATTTTAGGTCTTTAGTAGTCCACGCGGTTATATTTATACATGCTTGCATATTTAAGTCACTTTATGTCACCTTATTTCCTTCGCATATTAATTCAGTTTATTTTTGTAGATTTCCAGTAGATTCAACACTTAGAAACATATGGCTTTACAATATGAAAGCAGTAAATTGGACTCCAAAAGAGTTAGATACTCTATGTTCAAAACATTTTGATAACAAATGTTTTATCAAACATTACAATAGAACAACACTAAAGTTGGGTAGTGTGCCAACAATATTTGAAGGATTATGTGAAGGTGAGTAGTACATTTTGTTTGGTTTTCATCTAATCTAACATGCCGAGCAATGTATACTTGTATGTAATTAGGCAGATAATTTAGCAACTGGACCAGTGCAGTTTTGAACAATATAACATGCTAATAAATATACATCATGTCTGGTTTTGGATTGGATTTTTAACGTCGCGCTACGTATGTAGATAAGGAAGATACTGATTTTACCCCGATTTTTGAAAATCGAGTTTTCACCAGATCTCCACGTTTTCAGGTCCTAGGAACCTTTTCCGACTATTTTCACGATGACAATAGTATGTCTGTATGTATGTCTGTTTTTCCCCGTGTTGGTTCCGGGCTCCTTTGAAGAATAGACCAACTGCTATTCTGCCAGGCAGGTCGTAAAAGGCGACCGATTGGCTATGCGAGTCACTACCATCATGGCTACCAGGTGGTAGAGTTCTGCATTGTCTCGACCGGGTCTGGTACCACCGCCTTACCTATTCCTGCCGCAATAGCGTCAGTGCTTATCGCTGTCGTGTTCCGGTTTGGACGGTAAGGTAGCCGGTAAACTTATGCATGTGGCATTAGACCTCGCCACAAGATAGCAACGCACCATTACCATCTTTGGTGTCTATAGGCGATGGTTGAGTCTTTCCATCAGGAGACCCATCTGCTTGTTTGCTATCTTATGATATTAAAAAAAAGTATGTGTGTGTTTGTGTGTGTGTGTGTGTGTGTAAACATCTCATAACTTTTAAAGGGTTTGAACGATCGAAACGCGGTTGGTGGCATTCGATTGGATTCTACTCAACTTAGACTTCCTGAAAATTTGACCAAATCGGCCTAAGAAATTTTGAGAAATTTTGAAAAAACCTCAAACAAAATTTTGGCGAAACAGTATGTTTATAATATAACTTCCAGATTAATGTACCGATTGAGTACAAAAACTAATCAGCTCTATTTCTTAAAAAACTACGTCGAATGCATACATTTTTCAACCAATAATTTTTTGGTATTCTACGACATTTTTGTACTAAAAAAACTGCGTCGAATGTCGTTCCTATAATCAAAATCGAATTTAATTTTCAAAAGTAACAGCCTTTCAAATATCTAAATTTCATTGTTTTTAGCAAACTTACTTAATAATTTTTAAATAACTTTCAGACTAATAATAATAATAACTAGCAAAAAGCAGAGCTTTGTAAGGGCTCGCAAAGTTATACTATCTAGTAATATTGTTAGAAAAGTATTTTTATGACAATTACGTCTTTTAATGTATGAACTTTATTTATAATTATTTAACCTAAAAAACTCAGCGTATTTTCACCTAAACATTACATTCGCATCAAAGGCCCGCGTCGTCAGGCTTTGCACTAGAAATATTTGGTTTTTGTTTTTTGGTATTTTCAAGGAAAAATATGTGTTAAAAATGAAGGTTGATCTTATAAAAACAGATTTTTTAACATTTTGTTGAAATAATTGTTTTTTTTTCTAAAATCAGGAAGTTCCTGGTTTTACGTCGATTTACGAAATTAAAATCAAAAAATGTTTTATGTAAATAAACCTTCAAAATTTTTGGACTACGCAGGCACGAAGAATTGACGGTAGACATTCAGCGAATACATTTTTCGAATTTTTCTCTCAGAGAAACCCTCAGAGTTCGATTCCAGAGTCAGGCAAATGAAAAAATGTGTTTTTTCAGTTTTCTGATAAAACAACTTTGCCCGGGATTGGAAAAGTGCCCTACTGGCGATATGCTGGCCACCTATCACATTGTGGGACTTAAGAAGTATCTTTAGCTAACCGTGGATGCACACGTTGTACTTCTGCCTACCTCTTCGGGGAAACGGACGTAAATATACCTTTTTTAGCTTTTTACCCTCGCCCTCGGGCTAAGATTGGGAATTGATCTCAATACAATAGTAATCAATTAATAAATTAATAAATCAATTAATACATCTGTACTGTTTCTCAATAAGCATATTGTGAAACTCTCTAACGCTCTATTTACTCTGTTCCCAGCAAACATCCCTGCTCTAGACCTAAATTCTCCTTGTGCCTCCTACAATATTACTTCGAACTTCCCTTCTATTGCATTCTCCTTTCAATGATTTTATCATACACCTTCGATGCCAAACTGATCAAACTGATGGCCCTATAGCTACTGCAGTTTATACTTGAACCTCGCCTTCATACGAGGGCACGATGACCGCGCGCCGCCAGTCAAATATGAAGAAACAATTCATGAAGTAGGTAGTCTCTTAATAAGTTCAAAAATTCTAATAGAAAATGTATCTTCTATCAATTTTAACTCGTTAATTTAATAAGAGATGGCGTTAGTAGTAATAAGATTCTAATACAAATTGTACCTTCTATTTTTTATTTTCATAAAATGGTATTTTTATGGTAGATAACAAATCTAGACATGAATATAAATTACCACGTCGAAGCTCAAACCTAAAAATGCGATATTTTTTCAATAAAATGTACCACAAAAGTGCATAGAAAGTGGCCTAGTGTAGGGCTCGCTTCGCTCGCCCTGATAAAAAATGTTTTTTGACTTTTTTTCGAAATTTTTCAACCCTTCGATTATTTAGCTAAAGCAATATTTCAGATCTCAAAAATTGAGTTGAATGTCATTCGAAAGATCAACTTCGATCATCGTTTCTAAAATATACCGCTTTTCAAAAATAAATATATTGTCATTTTAATAAAATATATGTTTGAACTGAAAAATTATATGCTTATAGTTTTACTCTTTTGAGCTCAAAATACCTTAATTTAGCGGGAAGTTTCAAAGATGGCCTGTAGGGTCAACCGCTTACACATTTTTTCCTCCAAACCCTCCAAACCAGTACACGACAATGACAAACATTGACGCTATTACGGCAAGTAGGTAATAGGAAAGGCGTTGGTACCAAATTCCCAGATGAGACGTTGCGAAACTCTACCACCTAGTAATCACGATGGTAGTGACACGTATAGCCAATCATTCGCGTTTCACGACCTGCCTGGCAAAACGACAGTTGGTCTATTCTTCCAAGGAGCTCGGACCAACACGGCCAATTGTTCTGCATATGGGGTACTAAACCCTAAGATTTTGGTTTTATGTTAGGTTCATATAATCCAAAACCGGAAAACTTGTATTAATTTTAGTGCTAAGAAGTATCAATAAACCTAATTAAGTATACAATTATTTCAGACCCAAAGTTTTACAAAGCGGTTAAAATAGCTGACACAAACGATAAGGTGTCCGAAGAAAAAGGAATGGAAATGGAAGAAGCGCAACTATTAATGCAAAATAATTCGAACTCAAGTTCTTCTGTATTAAAGCACCAGTCGCAAAAGCAATGTGGGATCAAAAGATTGCTAAGCGAAAATATCTGGGGGGAAAATAAATTTCATTTAAGTAAGTAAATTTAAATTGTATGTGTGCGCTAGTAAACGTAATTGTAAACATAAATTGCATGCGGCAAGACTACTCGTGTCGAGTTAAGTGCAAAAAGAGAACCGTCACAGGAATAATTAAAGTAGTTCTTGAGCTTTTTTACCATTTTGTTATACTAACAAAAAAGTTGTTTGACACATTGTAGGAACTTACTAGTATGCCTTGTTATTTGACTGTAACACCACGGTGGTTACTTTTTTATTCTGACTAATAATTTGAATTTTCGCCATCTACTTATATAACTCACTTTTTAGACCCAAGTGCAACAGACAAGTCAGCTAAGGATCTACAGGATAAAGCAAAGATAAACAAAGAACAACAAATCAACCGGTTTACAGATTTTTTGATAAATTGGAATTCGTAAACAGCTTGATGAACAGAACAAATTGATGAAACTATTGGCTTACTCTAGGCAAAGATTGTCTAAGAAAAATAGAAAAATGAGTCATTTACTTTCAATACACAAAAACATAACAAAATTCCCGAAGAGATTTTACAGTTTTATAAAATTATATTTCTGGAATATGTGATGTTTTCTTTAATTTACTCATAGTCTACCTCCATGCCAAATTTCATCAAAATATGTTAAGTCGATATTGCGTAAAAGCGAAACAAAAAAGTTCGAATTTACAGTGGAAACCCGATTCACGCGAATACAGAGGATTCGCGATTATCCGGACAAACCACAAACAAATAATGTTTTGTTTGCACACCCACCATAACTAGGACCCATAAAACACTTTTATGAGCTCATCTCGTACGAAACCGCTTCAAATCTTGAAAGTAACCTGCGAATATATTTTTAGTACCGGCAAAAATATATTTGGTGAGTCTTAAAGCCACTAGCATAAGTTTAAGTTACCTTAACCTCCAAACAAGAATACGATAGTGACGATCATTGATGCATTTGCGTCAAGAATAGGTAAATAGGTGCATCTTTATCCTTGCGGCGGGGTCTTAATGTCACATGCGTAAGTTTACCGGTTATCTTATCCTCCAAATCGGAACATGACAGTGACAGGCACTTTTGTGACGGAAATAGGTATGGTGGTGATACCAGACCCGGGCGAGACAATGCAGAACTCTAACAGTGTATTCACTACTGTAATAACACTATGGATCTATTGTTTGCCTTTTTCGAACTAACTTGGCAGAATCAGATCTACTTTTCAAAGGGGGCTTAAACTAGACAGTAAAAAGTTAAAGTAAAAATTGTGTCCTTTTTTATTTTATAATTATATAAATAAATTATTCATTTATTACTCGTGAAAGCTTCTAATATATATATACCTCACCGTTCTCGCAATTGCCTTAACAAAGGATTCAAAGTTTTTCCTACACATATTAATATATAGATATTAAATATATATGTAAAAATAAAAGTCGCATTTGCTCATACACAGTGCACATACTACAAGGATATTGGGCGAGGCCAGACTCTTCCTAGATTAGACAATACATATTAATATTATGTGCAATTACTTTTCTTTATACATAATATATTCAGTTATCCGGACTTTCAAATATATGGATGCCTTATCAATTAGTCCGGTGAATCGAGTTTCTACTGTATAATATTACTAGCGACCCATCCCTGCTTTGCAGGAGTCAATTTCTCAACTATACCAAATACTAGAATATTTTGTACATATAAATCTTCCTCTGCAATCACTATATTTCATAGTATTCCTATTAATTTTGTACATTTGCGCAAGTTAATAATACAATAATTAAAAAAGTATTTACATGAACCACAGCCCACCTGGTTGTAAATATTGAACGATCGATAAACTTATCCAAGTTGTCGACAAGAGGGCATCACTAATTTTAGTTCCACGGACGCTCACATCTGTCTACAGCGCCAAAATGGCGATACTCAAATATGCACAAAAATTCTGTGACAGCAGCCAGTCCAGTGGTAATATTATAAATGTCAATGATTTGAATGTTTTGTTATATTTGTCTTTGTTCAAAATATAATAAATATATGCGATGGATATCATTCTTATTTGGTTATTTGGTCACAATACTACAACTTTAAAATTAGAATTTCATCGACAAAATAAAGAAATGGAAATCGTGAAACAATGTACCTATATAATTCATCCGAGATTTTGCCCATTTATTTACGCTGTAGTGACACAAGTAGGTAACATTTTCCATACTGATCATTGCATACTCATTGTTCCTGATGTTTGATCATAGATGAAGGAAATTACTAGTATATATGAAATGAAATAACTAAGGAAAACAGTATGATTTCATCACGAGTAATGACAGACTTATTACAGCGGTCTACGTACCGGTGCAATGATTCATTTGAAGATTTCACGTTTACATTTAAGATGCGCACCGCCATTATGGAAAACTACAAATATTTAATTAAAATCGGCAAATATTTAAATATTAATAATCATTTGCCGTTTTATGAACATTGACAGCGTTAAATAGTAATGGTGAATCAGCCGCAAGCAGTTTAAGATGACTTTATTTTATTAAATGACTAGCTGTTGCCAGCTACTTCGTCCGCGCGGACTTCGTTTACTCCGCACAGCTTCTCCCCCGTAGGTGATAGCGTAATAATATGTAGCCTATATATTGACCCGACCTGTTAGGAATATTCATACAAAATTTGAAGTAAATCCATGCAGTACTTTTTGAGTTTACCCCGGACATACAAACAGACAAACAGACCATCAGACCAACAGACCAACAGACAAACAGACAAACAGACAGACAAAAAGACAAACAGACAAACAGACAAGCAGACAAACAGACAAACAGACAAACGGACAAACGGGTAAACCAATAGAAATAGTAGATAGTACTTTATTTTTGGGCATTACAATTGATTTTAAACTTCAATGGGGTAATCATATTAAAAATCTGGCTAGTAAATTGAGTTCAGCTGCATATGCAATTAGAAAAATAAGACAATTAACAAATATAGATACAGCTAGGCTAGTGTATTTTGCGTATTTTCACAGGATTATGTCTTATGGTATTATGATTCGAGGGAGGGCTTCAGATTTAGAAACTATTTTTATATTACAAAAAAGAGCCATTAGAGCAATATATAATTTAAAGTCAAGAGACTCTTTCAGAGACTTATTTAAGAACATAAATATACTGACTGTGCATTGTCAATACATTTATGAGAACATAATATATGTACGTAAGAATCTGAACTTATTTTCAAAAAAATTCGATAAACATAATTATAATACACGTAACAAAAATAAGCTTGATGTTCCTAAGTTTAGGTTAACAAAAGCAAAAAAATCATTTTTAGGAGATAGTATACAATTTTATAATAAAATTCCAAATAATATGATTGAATTATCTGATAATAAGTATAAAAAGTATATTAAAGAAAAATTAATAAGTAAAGCGTATTATAAGATACAGGATTTCTTGCAGGACGACTGGAGTATATAATGCTCGCGATAAATTAATTATTTTTAATTTTATTTTTTAATATTATTTTTAATGATTTTACTGTTCTGTTAGTGACATTTTATGTTTAATCTTTTTTTTTGACAATTATATACTATGTTAATTAGATTTTAAGGCATTATTTATTATTATTAGACATATAAAGGATTATATTTATTATTATAAATCAGTGTTACATGGAATTATTCTAAGATGACTTTCAAAAAGAGATTGTAACTAATCCTATTTTGAATAAAAATATTTGACTTTGACTTTGACTTTGAAACGGACAAACGGACAAACGGACAAACGGACAAACGGACAAACGGACAAACGGACAAACGGACAAACGTACAAACGGACAAACGGACAAACGGACAAACGGACAAACGGACAAACGGACAAACGGACAAACGGACAAACGGACAAACGGACAAACGGACAAACGGACAAACGGACAAACGGACAAACGGACAAACGGACAAACGGACAAACGGACAAACGGACAAACGGACAAACGGACAAACGGACAAACGGACAAACGGACAAACGGACAAACGGACAAGCGGACAAACGGACAAACAGACAAAAATTCTAAAAACTATATTTTTGGCTTCGATAGCGATTGTAGATCACGCCTCAAGTATTCTTATAAAAAAATATTCAATGTACAGTTTTGACTTTCCCACTATTTTATTATGTGTATAGATTTGAAATTAGAGCATTGACAAAATTTTTGTAGCTTTGTCTACTATGAAAATTCAAACTTTTTAGACAGTAATAAAGCTCTTTTTATATATTCAGCGTTGGAATGCATACTATTTTATAATTTTTATCTCTTATGGAAAGTAATGCCAATTGTCAAGTTCTTAACTTTTCTTGTCATAATATTTGATACAGTTTATTGAAATATTAAACACAATAATAAATGTTTATAAGTCGTCTTTGACATAATGTAATATTTTATTAAACGAATCTATAATTTAATGTGTTACATTTTTTCTAATTTAAAATTAAATAATATTTTTTTTATTTATTGTGTCTTTTTTCCATAATACAGACCAAACCATAGATATTTAGTTTAGAATCATAAATAATACAGACTGCTGTCGGATGTCTTCGTCGTTCCATAAATACTAAATACGTTGTCGATATGTATAGTTTTTATCTCTTTCATATGTCTATCGACTCTCTCGAGTGTCTCGAATGTGACATGGCGTCCATCAAGATATATCACGACCTCCAGTAAAACTGTTTTAATGACAGTGGTCTAATTTTGAATTTTATTTCAGAGGCCGTAATAAATTGTACATTTGCATTGATGGTAATGCATGCAAGGAAACCTCAGCGAATAAGCGATGGGTACGATACACTTTCAGATGCCTCGGCATCGCAATCTGTAGATGGCGGTCGCCGATAGTTTTGCTGTTGCTCACAAGTAGAGTCCTAACATTTTTGTCTGTTTTCAGGTACTTTGAGAAGCACCAGGCCCATCCGTATCAGGTAAGAATATATCTTAATGATTATAGACGATGGGTATGATGGCCATTTCCAAACGATCACATCGAATTTAATAAGTTTTCTCAAGTACTTCTCTACGTAATAAGACCTCCCGACCATTCTTTTCCTGTTATAATCTAATATAACTACGAACGGCTAATGTTTGTCGCTATTATTTGAAAAAGTTTGAACTCGTTACTAATCAAATTAAATATCGTTTGAACTTATGTGTACTTCCTAGTTGTGTATTGGAAATACATGTTTTGTACTTTATTAGTAAATAAATGAGGATTTTCATTGAGGTAATATAGGTATAATTAATTTAATATCATGTTATAATCCCTATAATGTTATTTTAAGTTAATAAACATATCATAATATTTTTGTGAGAAAGTTTACATGTAACCTATATATAATATATTTATTAAGCTTGGGTTAAATATAAATTATTTAAAAAGAATTTTGCTAAAAATGAAAAGCCATGAGCATTGTCCTTCTTACACAAGTTCTTAAAATTTAAACAACATTAATTATATCTTGAAAAATTCATCTTGTATGAAAAACCTTGAAACTCATATTAATGAGTCGTTAATATTTATGTTAAAACTATTATACATTTTATTCATTTAAATAAATATCTTGTTTGTTTTTTATACAGAAGTATAATTCAAAGAGAACTGGTAATGAGTACAGCACTTCTGACAGCCGCTACACACCTCTCAGATCCCCCAACGGCAATGTATCCACACATGGACACAGCGGGCACACCACACACACAGGCCACTCTGGACATGGGCACCACCACTACACCCATATGGCTGAAGACAGAGGATATCCTCCAAGAAATTCATACATGCAGAAAGGTTCCGAAAAGGAGAGAGATAGAGACTACAAATCCTCTAGAAATAAGTATAATACAGGTAATATGACTTGAATTGTTTTAATTTGTATCAAACTTGTTTGTTTCTATCAAAATAAAGGTTCTAAAAGTAATAATGTTATGAAAAACAAATATGGCAATTGGTTTGTAAATCAATATATTATTTTTTTATTTATTTAATTATGGGGTACATATACATAAAATATTTTAATTTATGATAAACTTGCATAAAATTGTTTCCACGTTTAGTTGCTTCCGCTAATATAACTGGCTTGGCCAAGTTTAAATGCTTTTGTTATTTCTACTCCGGTTTGGAATCTTTTGGAATAACTTATGTGATGTAAAAATGAAACAGCCACTTTTGTCATGTTAAATTTATCTATTTTTTTATGGTTTTCTGAACATAAAAAACATATTATATTACAGTACCTTTTTTTGTTATAAATATGAAAAATTTCCCATCAAGCATCTCTAATGTATTAAATAATAAACTCCAATCAAAAATAACAAATTACAGTGAAGTGTAAGTCAATGTTAAAAAATTATCTAAAACTGAGATTGTCTTTTGTTTACAAAACTACATCTTGTATGATGTGTGTATAAGTTAGGATATTGTACGAAAACAAATTAAACTATCCTAACTTATACACACATGCAAGATGTAATTTTAAGGGTAACATATGTTTGAATTTAACTTTTTTTGCAACATATACATATGTATGTATGATGACATAGTATACTTTACAGGATCTTATATATTATTGACATGTATTATTTTTGGTTAGAGTTTCCCTCACAATCATGAGTGAAAACAAAAGTGTAGTGATTCTTAAAAATAATTAGCACTTTTTTAGAATATTTTCATGAATGCTACTAATAAGTACCTAAATAAAAAATTAGATACAATCTATTGGCAACATGTTTAGAAATTTACAATTGGTCCGTATGATTAAACAATCTTAATCTTTAAATACCAGCCTTGTACTAGAACACAAGACTAGACTAAGATTAGCCTATTCAGCTCTGATCTCAAAGTCCCTAGATCAAGAGATCTCTGGGACCAACAAGAGTGTTGGTTTTTAGGGTTATCCTCTAAAAAAATAAAATCCCACTTGTAGTCTGGATCCTAGTGGGTGACCATATGCCTCAGATGATGATGATAGGTTTAAAAAAACATGTGTGATAGGTTTAAAAAAACATGTGATGGTCTTTACCAGTCCTGTCTCAATGTGGCATAAAGAATTACCTCTCAATTAAGCAACACTATTTGGTGAATTGTGTTAATGTTCCATACTATGAGTTGGGTTCATTCTACCTACTCCACAATGTTTACTGGCAACCATGGTGATATTTACTAATTATCCTAAATAAGCCTTTAATATGTAATAATATTATTAATACAATTAAAACTTTTAGGAAAAAATCTGTTTTATACCTAAGAGCAATAGTCAATGGAATAGCTGTTCCGCTTAATTTGTGTAAAAGTTAATTTTTTAAAACAATGCTTGCGTGTAGCTTAGATTAGGGGTACATAACTTTTATAAAACCAATAAAAGAGATAAATAGTACAATTTCATAGGGAATCATGATCTTATTTCCAATTTTATGTAATTCTGATAATTCTTGTATTATCTATCTCTAAATAAGTTTTCATTGATCTGCATTGTTTGAATTACAAAAATATAAGTTTGGAAGATGGTAAGCCATTTTTATATGTAACATTTACTACTTTGTTATGAAATATGTCAGATCAATTTTTACATGATAGACATGAAGTCTCATTTCCTAAGCTTTTTTGACTTGACAAAATTCACTAAAAAGTAATACTTGGCAATATATAATAATTTCCACGATATCCAATACGTTGCGCAACATGTACAAATAGAGAAAGGGTAGGCTTGAAAGAAAGTGTCAGTGTAAAGATGAGAAAGGGCATGCTCTATTTCATTCAGACATGTAAAAAGATTGGTAGATGAAAGGTTAACATATATATAATGCGAAAGTAGAAGGATGTAGGTACTGGGGAAGACTAAGACTGAAGTATCACAATCAGATTGATCGAATACTGTCTGAAGGTAGTGTCAAGAGTCTTTGCTACCGGTGTGTTTGCATGAAGAGAGTAATGACTGTGGAGAAAGTGAGAAGAGTTTGCAAGGATTGTGATGTATGGCACTCAGTTCTCTTTGCATACCCCGTGAGGGATCTGGCGTGAAGATATGTTTGTATGTAAAAGGTACAAGATTCCATACTTGTTTTTAAGAGGTTTTAATAATTTTCAGTATTATGAATGTAGTAATTCTAAAGAATTCCTAATTTATTTATTTTTAAATATTAAAATAAATTATCATTTAAAATTTATGTAAGTTCTTTTTTTACATATTTCATTCAATAGATGTACATTTTTAATGATATTTTCCTTTTTATGTTTTTCTATTATTATCTAATGTTTAAATAACTAGTAATGTAATGGACATTATTACTTATGTAATATTCAATATGTTCCAACACATTGAATAGGTATGACGTAAATGTATACTTTAAACCTGTCTGTCTACCTTTTAGGGTTAGAGGGTTACAAATATGATGAATTTTCAAAAATGATAAACTAAGAGTATTTATTTTACATGTAAATTAAATCCACATGTCATGTTAATTGGGTTTCCGATATCTAAGTGTGTACTTTTTGTTTTATATTGTAAATAAATAAATAATAAATATTACTAGACAAATTACATGAATTGAGCTAACCCCAAAGTAAGCAATTTATTTGTTTGTACATATAATGGGTGTCAGTCAATGATACTAATACATAGAGATAACATATATAAATACTCAAATAGATTTTATACAAATTCAAATCCAGAATTATATACAGCTATGCTCAACACAAACATTTGTCCCTGTTGAAGCGTTGTCAGGTTCATTAATTACTGAACTAAGGGAGCAGTGATGGATGATAAAAGATGGTTTTCAGGTGAAAAGAAATAATTATTGTCTATAGACACAAAATATTTTGTTAATCATTGCCATGCTAGTGGTGAGGATGTAAGCCACATGGACAAATTTACTGGCTACCTTACCTTCCAAATTGACTGTGACCAGCACTGACATTATTGTGGCTAATCTCAGTACTAAACTAGTCACCATGGTAGAGACACACTTGGCTAAAACCACCTTGCAGAAAAGCAGACTGTATATTCTTAAGGGAAGAACTGGATAAATGCCATTCTGTATGAGACATGCTGTAGACATATTCATCAAAAAAGTTATATAAATTGCTAGTAGGTTTCTGTGACTTCTGCAACTTTGTTTTCTAGGTAGCAGTTACTCTTACCATCAGGAAAACTGTCTCCTATTCTATATTGTAATGTAGAGCTGTGAGGTAACATATGTCTGTACATATAAGTTGCATATATGATTATATATTTAGCATAAAACAAATACCAAGTATTTGATGTGTCATTTATGTAATTTCTTAAAAAAACCCTGTTATTCATACATATTAATTATTGATCTGTACAAAAAATATATATTTTTATTTAAGCCTGTGTAAATCCTGAAAAAGAAAATAATAATTGTTCTTTGATAGCTTTACATTTTAACAGCATTATTTTATATATTGTAAATAAAATGTTGGTTTAATACTAAAATTTAGTTTAGTTAGGATTTACTAGTACTAACTCCTTTGAATTTTAATACATTATTTAATGCAGTAATTAGCATAAGCAGCAGCGAAAAGTATAAACTAACTGAAACCAAAATAATATAAATATTAAGGTAATTTATAAAAATAGGTACTTTATTTTAAATGTAAGTCACTAATTATTAATAAAAAAATGTGCCAAAATTCATATGGCTTGCGAAAGATTTTTATTGGTTGGTTTATGTGTTGGTTTATATGTTGAATGCTGGCGTGAAAATATTTATAAATATTAGTTTTAAACATGAATAAAAATATTTCAGATGTCAGATCACCGAAGGAAAAACGTAGCAAAGATAGTGAAAGGGAAAAGAATAACCACGACAGAAGTGAAACTGAGAAAAAAAATAGGACTAGTGGCTTGAATAGTAGTGTTAATAGAAGTAGTAAATATGACAAGAGATGTGCACCCTCCTCTAGCGTACTTTCTGGCAGTGAATGGTCGGAACACATTAGTTCATCAGGAAAGAGATACTATTACAATTGTGTCAGTGAAGTATCACAATGGGAGAAGCCGCGGGAATGGGACTCTAGAAGAACGTCATCCAAAGATTCTACTTATTCATCTAGAAGCAGTAAGTACCTATATTATATTTTTCTTTTCTTTTAATTATGTAAGAATATCTTTACAAATATTTTAAAGTTGGCTTTAAGACTTCTTGTCAAGTCTTTTTATTTTTCACAGTAGATCTTGGTATATGACTATTCATTTTTATAGTAATGTTTCTAATCTAATATTAGTAGATAATCTTAGAAAGTCCACAATTTGTGAGGTTTCTGAATTATTTCCTTGTGAAAAGTAGAATTTTACTACTATATTAAGTGATAAACAAATAAGCAAAACTGCTTAGAAAATTTCTCAATTTAATTTGTTTAATGAGTGGAGTACACAATAAAAATATTATATAAAGAAATAACTGCTTGAGTGCAATTTAATAATCAATTTTAAATTTACGTCTACATAGTTCCTGTTTGGTTAAAATCAAAAGGTATCAGAAATCCATTCTGGGTGACATTTCCTATGGGAATTTTCCAAAAAATCCATTCCATGTTCTGCATGACATTTCCTATGGGGATTTTCCAAAAAAAATCTTAGTTGCAGCTGAGAGCTTTATAGAATGTGGTACATAAATATATATGCATGCAAAGCACATAAAGCTGTCAGTATTGGTTGAGAATAAGATTTTTTAGGCACGGATGGGCTAGAATAGAATAGAATAATTATATTTTTATTTTCATGAATTAATAATAATTTATTTTTATTTTCATGGTTACGATTAGTGTGATCAAATGCTCTGTATGTTACAGGCTACCCCGTCTTTCTCGCTATAAAAACTTGAATATGGTGTAAATAAAGCTCCCATATTTTTACAATTTCCATCATAGCTGGTGAACACGGCTAAATATGAGTGCTCTGTCTGATATGTCACGGCTATGATTTTTAATTAGTTCATTTGCATATTCATTTTCAAAACACAGATTTATGCTTGTTCATTCTCATCCACGAGGTGGACAAATTATATACTTTAATGAAATGATAAAGGGGGCTTCAAATAAAATGTGTTTTAAAATAAGCATGTAATGTTTTTTTTCGATTTCTTTAACTAAAAGATATTTTGTTGCAAAATAATGCTCTAATTGTCTCCTGTAAAAATCTAAAACTCATTTTTTTAAGTCTAGCAACCCGAGTTACAATACACAGATGTTATAAGTTTTTAGATTTCAATAATCTACCTACAATGCTAGTGTCCAAAAATACAATATAAATCTATTAGTATCATTGTTGTTAAAAATGGTAAAGTGTATGCAAATCGCTTACAACACATTAGCATGACCTTACCGTTAGTAGTGTTTGTAAAGTGTCATTGAGTGTCGAGAAATAAATGATTAGATTTGATTGAAGTGTCACAATTTTAGGTCACTGGTAGTCAGCGACCAGCGATCTAAAATTATATAATTGTAAGTCGCTGGACCTCTTTTTCTGGAGGTGAGATAGGCAACCTAAATAACCTACCTAGTTAAGTAGCAAAATTCTGGCTATTTTGTAACCATTTATATTAATATGATGCACTTTACCACACTATAACCGATAGGAATAAAGTGACATTCTATGCTTTGTTTTTTTATCTATATATTAACTAGCTGACCTGGCAAACTTTGTTTTGCCATTTAAATGATTTAATTACTAATATCACTATAGAAAAATAGGGGTTGATGGTAGTAGAAGGCCGAAAATTGAGGGTGTATGTATGCCACATCATAAAAAATAAAAAAATTACCAAAAAAATATAAATTTGAGGTGAATCATTTTGGGGTATAAAAAATTTAGAACAACCTGTTCTCAGATCTAATGAATATAAAAATAAGATTTCATCAAAATCAGTCAAGCCGTTTTTGAAGTATGGTAACTAAAACTATGACATGAGAATTTATATATAGATATGTGAAACAAAAACTTTGTACCTGTTTTTAAGATAATTATTTGAACGGTGAAGTATGAAATTTAGCACAATAATTAAAGTTTACATTGCAGAAGACTGCAGAAACCATTGATATAAAAAGCCAAGATACACAATCAGTGTATCAAAAATGTCCTCTAAGAATGGGCGCACAATTTAAAATTGTGCTCTTACTTCAAGTAGAATCCCGTCGCTCGAGTCACTGCCTGCACGTCAAAAATACAGAATTGTTCTCTGATAAATTGTAAAATACAACATCATGAACATTAAAAAAATATAAGATATTGTATCGATATCGATAAGTATGAGTTTATTGATTTATTTTTGTTGTTTATATGACTAAATATAGGATGTAATGTATGATTTTCATTTTATTTGTCTTAAAAATTTACTCGACGCTCCAAATATAATATGACAAAATTTCAATGGTCACTTTTTCAGTAAAAGGACAATGCATTACATCCACCTTTTAATTTAGTCGAATAATAAAAATTGATCCTGTTATTATTAGTGGAGTCAATTTTTTATGAAAAATAAAAATTTTTTTATTAGTAATTTTGAATACCTTTTATAGTTATTAACCGACTGCCAAAAGATAAGAGGACATCAATTAGATGATTTTAAAATTTTTATTATATTGATTACTTATTTTGAGGACTAAATTAGGTGATTCTTTTTTGACTAATATAAAATAACTATATCCTAGTCTTTATTGTTCCTGTATCAACATAATAGTGATTTTTATGATGACTGGAGATATATTGCGAAACTTTTAATATAACAATAGGAAATCATAAGTAACAACGAATTTTGTTCTGTTTACACATGTTGTTGATAACGCTTGCTTAAGTGGAAGGAAGAGGTTGAATTAAAAACTTTTTTACATTTAATAATTTAATTTTAATATAGTGTTGTTTTGATTGTGGATATCTTATACTCTATATATTATAAATGTTAAAGTTGGTATGTTTGGATGTTTGATACTCAATCACGTAAAACTGGCTGTACCAATTTGGATTTGGACTCAGATATAAGATGACCTGGAATAGCACATAGAATACTTTTTATCCTAATGCAGCAGTCTGCAGATAGTCTCGTATAAATCTTAAGTGACTATTGATACGTATGGGTTGTTTTATTTGCATACTAGCTGTAACCCGCGGCTTCGCTCGCGCATATTTACTTTAGAACTTATTTAACCTTTCTTTATAGCTACTTTATTAAAAATCTCTATGTTTCCGGTTGGGCCGCTAGTACTTTAAAAATAATATTTACATATTCGTCTTAATTATTTATATATGACATTTTTGTTATTTAAATTTAAGTAAAAATCGAAAGACCTGAACTTCCTATAACTTCTAAATTTTCTATACCTATTATCATAAATAACTATATCTCAAACTAAAAATACCTATTGGTAACACACCTATCGAACAAACTAACGTAATTATAAAAGAAATTTATAATTAACAGGAAATATCTAATCTAAAATTACCTTTGGCAATAATATTATATGTAGTAAACTATACCCTGAACTAAATATATGTGTCTATTAGGATTGTTATGTATGTAACACATCTATGTAACCAACTAATGTAACTATATTAAAAAAAAAAACGGAACTATTAAGTTGAGAGTAATTAAACTATATGCGAAACATAGCTATAGATATACTATTATCATTAGCATGTCGGTGACGCGAACCGAGGATTTTACCCTCTACCAAAACGCTCAACGCGCCTAAAGAAGTTTTCACTTCAAAAAAACTGTGAGCTGGTTGACCCTACAGGTCACCTGAAACTTCCCACTAATTGAGGTTATTTTAAGCTCAAAGAAATGAACTATGCGTAAGCATAGAGTTTTGAGTTCGAAAAGTTCAAAAATCCAAAGTGTTTTTAAATGATTCTTAGTTATTCAGTGTTCAAAATGATCAACAAGTTTGATCTTCCGAATAATATTCAACGCAATTTTTTAGCTCCAAATTGTTTTATTAGGTTAAAAATTTTGAAAACATGTAAAAAAAGCTTTTTTCAAAATTTTTCATCATTGATAAATCACGAACGAAAAAACCGATTTTAATCTGATTTGCAGTATTTGACGGTCTTTTAAGCAGAGGAGGTAGCTGATAAGATTTTAAAATATATTGGTATATTAGCCTGAAAGTTATATTAAAAATACAAAATAATTTCACTGTAAACAGCTTAATTTTGATTTAAATATTGTTGAAAGTCGAAAAATGATAAGTAGAAAAAAGTTATGTCGAAAAAACACTTTTTTAAATTTTTCGCCAATTCTTGCGAAATTTCATGCAAATATGTTCAAGGAATAAAAATTTTCATACAAATTCTATACCCTATTTAATCCCCATTGAAGTTCAATTTTGAAAAATCATTCCTTAGACAATCCCTACATTATAAGAATACGTTTGTGAAATTTCAAGTTTTTAGCCCTAAGCGTTTCACTTGTGAAATTATATAAAAATTCATCCCCTATGTTACCCTCTAAGAGGTTGAATTACGTAGGTAAGTCATTGTTTTTGCC
The DNA here is from genome assembly GCA_036924255.1 of Apodemia mormo. NCBI lineage: Eukaryota > Metazoa > Arthropoda > Insecta > Lepidoptera > Riodinidae > Apodemia > Apodemia mormo. Next base: position 3,945,561 of record JAUPFN010000004.1, read on the forward strand.
GTACTGTTTTGCCGAATTTGGCTTACTCCGTAGTGAGAGATTTCATCCAGTTTAATTTGCTGTACCTTCTTTATACAAACAGACAAACTCTGGATCTGCTTACCTCAATCAGTTTTCCCGACCAGCCTTGATATTGGAATTTTTAACAGGAGGTTCAATAAAATTTTAGAAGCCGTCATCGCATTAGCAACTAACCTTTTGTGTTGCAAATGTCATGGGCAGTATTCGCTCGTATGCCTCAGAAGTCGCTTTTTACGATTTGGCTATTTTTTGAAGGATGTACTTTTACTTCCCTATAAATTTAGCGAAGATCTGATCAAGTGTTAGAAGTCGGTTGTTGCAGTTTTACTGTGTTTAAATTGTTATTTTAATAAAATGAAGTACTTTAGCATGCCTAGTAAGCAGGGTGTTGAGGGACTGCTCTACTCTCAACATATCGAGGTACAACATTAATTGTATTCATATTTTACTAATACTTCAAGCTTCATGTAATAAAGACATGATAAATGCAGATGTGACATTGTTTTATTGCACAAAGCTTTGTGACGATAGATGCAAATGTGGCCCAGCATAATACAATAATATAAATATACAGATATAAAGGATATCCCTTTTTAAATGCTTCAAATGATATTAAGTATAAAATATAAAAATACTTGTTAAAGTTTAAAAACAATGGTGAATGTCTGGATTGTCTATGTCTATAGATGTGCCATGATTACACTCAAAATAATGTATCGGTACCATTTTTTTAAGAGCTTCATTTATCCGTTTTAATGTAGACAACATATATTTAAAAAGTGTTTTTTACATAACTTTGATATCGAATTTTCACATTTTACAGTAATTTAATACTTAAAAATTGCACCGAATACCTTTTTAATAAATGAAATCATAGTATTCAATAAACTTACATCACATTTTTAAAATAACTTTCAAACTAATATGCCTTTTGATTTCAAAATCTAATCTCTTCTCGCTATAAAACTGCATCAAATGCTGTAAACATTCTAGATTTTTAGAAGATAGAAAAGATTTGCGTCTCGTCAAAACGAAGCTGTTCACAAAAATTCAGCTTGTAATTAAATAAAAAAAAGTTTGTTCTTTGGACTCCGTTTCTGATAAATACTACTACATAAATTTGGAGTATGTCTGTCACCACGGGCCATTGTGCGTCTTACATATAGTGGCTAATCCTGCCAATCCAGCTCCCTCCAGAAGCTCAGAACAGGGTTGGGATGCTCAAACATCCCTACAAGCCTCGTCTCCTCCTTCAGAAACTGAGCCCTTAGGTAATTTAGTTCCACACACTCCAGCAGCATGAGGTATGGTGTTTTATCACTGTTCAAGCATGCTCTACACAGAGGACTATCTGTTAAGTCCATTGTATGCATGTGTTTGTTCATTGGACAGTGTCCTGTTATCAGACCACACATATTCTTCAGTTCAACTCTAGGTAGTCTGAGTAATTTCCTGGTGAGTTTAGGATTGAGTTAGGAAAGTGCTAATTTGGATTGTCTACATCCTTTCGTCTCCTCCCAATGTTTGTTTGGTTTGCTTTGGTGATTTCTTTTTTTGTTCTAAGCAAATTAAAAGGTAAGAGAATGATTGGCTCAGGTCTCATAATCTTCTCCTTGGCGCCTTTCTTTGCTAATTCGTCGACAAAGTCGTTTCCAAGTGGGCCACTGTGTCCCTTGATCCATTGCAGAGTGACTTGGTTTGTGTTACCCAGTTCTTGTAATAAACTTCTGCATTCTTATACAAGGCTGTTACTGAAGATGTTAGAGAATAGATTACAATGTAACATTGTTGCTTGTTTTGTATTAATAGGGTAAAGAACAGGGGTGGGTCTATACCTGCCCCCCAATTCACGTAATTGACTCGAAGCCCTTAGGGTTTCACACACACATAAACACAATAGAACGTCGAGACGTGCTACGACGCGGCATAATATGTAAGAAAATGTGTAAGTGTCTTAAATGCTTCGACTCGCTTGCCATTTGATTACGTGAATTAGCCCCTGGTATTTAAAATGATCGTATTTAGTCAAATCCTATACTGTAAAAAACCTTATAATTTTGTTATGCAATTATTTATATAGAGCCTTTATTTGTGCCATTTTATTTGTTGTCTGTCTACTTTAATATGAAATACTCAATGTTGCCATTTTAAAATTAGCAAAGACAATTATTTTGTGAATTTTTTCCCAACCACTGCTCCGTCTTGCTTTAAATATTTCATTCTTTATTAATCTTTATAAATATTATTTTAAAAACTTAATATTCTATAGTGTGTTAAAAATATAATTTTCCTTGCGTTTAACTTAATTTAATTTTTCATTTATGCTTAGAAAGGTGATGGTTAAAAATGAAGTAGATTGAAGATTTCCCCGATGATTATCTTTGTCAGTTATCAATGATGTTAGGTGGCAAATATTGTCAAATAATATGTGTGTTCAGTGAAATTTAAACCTCAGAAATCTAACTTCGTCAAAATTCTGGGCTATGATATTTGCGGGCGCCCGAGACACTCTATAGTTACTTAAAAACTGACAAATGTCGCTATTTATCTTAATACAACGTCATGGTATAATTCTGACACATCTTTTGTGTCTGTAGGCAGTGGTTGACTCTTTCCATCAGGAGATCCATCTGCTTGATTGCTACCTTATAATATAAAAAAAATACATAGTAGGTTCACATAAATAAAGTGTGTCCTATCACCTGGCTAAAACCGGCTGCACTTTTACGTTCAATATAAAATTTTGTTTACTCTAAGTTAGATTACTAAGTTTAGAAGTTCGCTGAGTACACCCAATTACTTGTATTAAACACTCAAATCGCAATACAATATTATTTTGACCTTAGTTATTTACTAATTTTTGTTTTTATTAGAAAAAAATATATTTTGCTTAATTCGTAGAAAAAAATCTATAAAACTGTTTTAATTTTTTTGTGTTTCAATTAACTTTACCTCAAATAATTTAAAGCATTTTTAAAAATCTAAATCAAGTAATTTAAAAAAATTTTAAAAATCTAAACCCCTTGGATTCATAAAACGATTTATTTGAAATATTCTAGCATCTACTTTAATTCTAAAAACATCCAAGTTTTTAAAGACGTTACAAATTTCTTTCAGGTATTTTCTTGTACTACAACTTGCCATTGTTCTTTAGAAGTTAATAGATTTTTCGAAATAAATATCAGAATCTTCATTAATCAATTAAATTTATTATTTATTACTAATATTATTATTATTCAATATAATTATATAGCCATGTCAGACACAAAACCAACACAGCCTCCTATCAAGCGGTGAAGGAGCTCGTCCTTGATAGAGAAAAATGGAGATCGCTTCACAGACAAGAGCCTACCTCTTAAATATGATGATGATGATGATGATAATTATATTACAATTATATTATTATATTACATTTATATTATTACTAATAATAATATTGTGAAAAACTAAAAAGACCTCCCTAATAAATTATTAGGTAGGTCTTTTTAGATTATTCACATATATTTTTTTTTAAAGTAAAATCAATGTCAAGGGATCGTGATTTTCTATCAGAAGCTCTAAAGTTAAAATGATAAAAAATTGTTTTTTTTTAACAAATAAAAAAGGGAGGGCAAAGCCGACAACAAATATACTGTTTGTTCAGTTGTGTGAAGTTTTCTTCTTGTTTTAACTATAAGCACGCGTTAACTATAAGTCCAGGTTGCACCTATATACATCTTCCTCGTGTTGGTATGGGCCCCTTTTGAAGAATAAACCATCTGCCATTCTACTACGCTAATAGTAAAAGTCGATAAACGACAATAGTGGTAACATAAAATCTTGAAAAATATATTTTTAGGGTAGCTCCTTTACATGTAAAATGGGGATGTTAATTTCCTTCTCGTGTACCCCATAGTGTGGAGCATTGTTGTAGATTTTTAAAAATATTTTAGGTGTGTAAAAACGATTTTCGATTAAGGCACTCGTTTGTGAAATATTAAGCTTTAAAGTGCTAATTTTTGTAAGAGTCAAGTGTCCCGCCTCTGCAAGCTAAATGGATAAAAGTTCACGATAGTAATGAATATAATGAAGTTAAGAGAAAAACAGCCGCGGCTTGTCGAGGAACAACCTCTACCGTGGGCGTTAGTAGCCCAAACATAAACGCCTAAATTCTGGTTGAGAACTTTGCTTGACCTTAAAGTCCAATGCCACGGTTGCAGCCCGTAGGCCTAACTGTCAGTCATTTCGAAAAATAAGGAATTCGTACGGTGAGCCCACATATAACATTTTGCCTTTTTTATATCGAAGTAGTAAATACGCGGCTCAGATTTTCCAACGAGTAACGCAATGCACATATACAAACTGAGCTTAAAATCTCAACAGTTATATGTTAATTCAGATAAAACATTATTTTTAGTCTTATTTTACTTTTTACCATTCTTTTATATAATACATCCTATACTTTAACGAGCCATTCTTGTATATTTATAAGTAATTAGTTTCTACGAAATGGTTTTAACGATTTTAACTAAATTGTGTATTTAATATGTAGTTTTTACTATCAAAATTTATTTAGGTAAATGTTATCTACGTGATAATCCGTTTTCGCATGAAGTATTATATCATCTGAACAAAAATTGGCCGCCCAACTAGTATTATTTAATTTCTTCTTTATTTTTTTGCAGTTTTTAGACTTTAGTATTTAGTATTTAGAGAGAGTTAGAGTTTGAGTTAATAATTGGCTTACTTATATTGTTCTACTATAAATCTTACTTAATATTTCTGTATTTTCTCTAGTTGTTACGTTATATACTATAGGTATAAGTCAGCATTATTGTTTGAAGTTTGTAGATGAAATTTAATTATTTGAATAAGCCAACTTCCTGCAGCATTTTTACTCAATATTAAATATTATTTATTGTTTTTATTCATGGGCAAAAAAACATTAAACTATATGAAAACTTTGCAATTTATATGGACTGAATAATAGATCCGTTTTACAGTCAAAATGTTAAAGAAACACAAAGTACTTCAGTATTTATTGTGCGACGCGAAGGAACACTTAACCTACCCGAGTCATGTCATCTGAGAAATAAAAACCTAGAGTTTACAAACTCAGTTGATGTTCCTTTTTGACGAAATTGCTTCGTCTCAGACTATAGCGTCGCTTAATATGAAATAAAATAGTCAAATGTGAATAATTTAAGTCAATCGCAAATGAAGTCGCGGGTTCGGCTAGTAATGTAATAAAAATCTATTAAAATAAAATAAAAAATCGAATGTGTGTTTACACGCGGTAGATGTGAATCTATTGATTGAAATAGGAAATAAGAAATTGAGAGAGATGAAGGAGTTGAGGAAAAAGAAATATTTTAGAAATGATCTTCTCTGTGGTCCAGTGGTCCGGCGTTGGCGTTGACCACATGAGGTACCGGATTAAATTCTCGGGTCGGGCAATTAAAAAAATGTGTTTTTTCAGTTTTCTGATAAAAACAATGTTGCCTGTGATTGGAAAGTGGCCGGTTGGCGATAGGCTTGCAATATATCACATTGTGGGACCAAGTATCTTCGGCTAATCGTGGGCGCACTTGTTGTATCTCTGCACACCCTTTCGGGGACACGAACGTGAAGATACTTTTTTTAGAAGTAACAAGCTGCAGTCAATTCTCTTTGGTTGTACTGTTTGTATCCGGCTGATTTTGGTACCATTAAATACATAATATTTTAAATCTATACATACAAATAAATAAAATTGGAGTGTCTGTTTGTAACATTATAATAACCACTTTTAACTAAATGTATATGGATATATCCATGGTATATATATCAAAATAACATTTTTTTACGATTTTTGTCTGTCTGTCTGTCCGTCCGTCTGTCTGTCTGTCCGTCTGTCTGCCTGTTTGTTCCGGCTAATCTCTGGAATTGCTGGATCGATTTTGACGGGACTTTCACTGGCAGATAGCTGATGTAATAAGGAGTAACTTAGGCTACTTTTATTTTAGTTTTTTTCACGCTGACGAAGTCGCGGGCACGGCTAGTTTAAAATACTTTGCAATGTATTCTATCTCATTTTCTCCTCAGTTTAATCCTATACATTTATGTATTTCTTCCTTTATCGCATTTCTGTCATATTTATATTTCTGTCCGCCGTGTTGGTCCCGGCCTCCTTTGTAGAATAGGCCAACTGCCGTTCTGCCAGGCAGGTTGTAAAAGGCGACCGATTGGCTATCGAGTCACTACCATCGTGGCTACTAGGTGGTAGAGTTCTGCATTGTCTCGCCCGGGTCTGGTACCACCGCCTTACCTATTCCTGCCGCAATAGCGTACGTGCTTGTCGCTGTCGTGTTCCTGTTTGGAGGGTAAGGTAGCCGGTAAACTTATGCATGTGGCATTAGACCTCGCCACAAGATAGCAACGCACCATTAACATCTTTGGTGTCTATAGGCGATGGTTGACTCTTTCTATCAGGAGACCCATTTGCTTGTTTGCTATCTTATGATATAAAAAAAAAATTAAAAAAAAAATATCGCGATTCAAATCACAATGATTCTAAAGAAGTTTCACCTGAATAATCTTTTAGATTTTCATTCTTTATACTGTGGATATGTTTGACGGCCTCTTTGGTGCAGTCAGAGTCGCTAACTACACAATCGATGTGGCACGTGATCGATTCGCCAACAGAGACAAGCTTGTGTGATGAGTATTAGAAGTTTGTATTTGGAATTTAGTTGTTTATTACAGTATTATATATAAACGTGTCATAGTATTTTCCGACGAAAAAAACTGAAAAGGTTTTGTTACGCATAACTTTTTAAAGCTTAATTCGATTTTGATAGTTCTTTATTGGAATTGGCATACACCGAAGGAAGTCCCATTTACTTTTAAATTTCAACCATAAGGCTCAACTCACATTGGCGCGAGTCGAAGCGTCATATTTTTCCCGCCTAAAGCATATTAATCTCTATTGTTCTATTATTTAAGCACAAAAAACACAGGCCATTTTGCTTTTGTACATCTCTTGCGTGTCTTTCGGAGTGACGAATATTAGATAAACTAGAATAATTTTCTACAATTTTTAAATCAATTAAATAAAATATATCGCTAGGAACAATCTTATAAAAAATATTGAGACTAATTTGATTGAATTCTATCATCATATTTAAGTGTTACCATTGTATAAAACTTAAATTACATTTTCATTAAAACAGCAATCAGTTTATATATCATAATTGTCATTATAAGTATCAAATGAAAATTCTCCCTGTTTTTGTATTAAAGAATAGTTAATGCTAATTTATTTTTTGTTCTTTTAAGTACCTATAAAGTGTCTTCGCAAAATATTAGCTCAGAATCCTGTCGATCTAACTTAGGTTTCTGAGATTAGTAGCTGTTGTACTGAAGACACCCAATGACAAGATAAATACCTAACCACAGACTACTGAGGAGAGAACTGATTGTTTATGTTAATCTTACCTAAATTCCAAATTTATTTAGCTACTATTCCCCAAGTTAAAAAAATATTTATTAAATGCGGATAAGTTAAGAAGTTGGTAAAGAATCTTAAGGAATATGTTAAACTTTAAGATAATAACTAAAAAAAACGATGTATCTTGCCCCTGTTCTTTGTGCTATGTAAATATAGAAGTGCGCGTCGACGCGCGTTGACGCGCGCATTCGCGCTTCGATGCGCGGCTGGAATCGATACTTAAATAATAGAACAATAGAGATGAATATGCTTTGGCCGAAAAATATGACGCTTCGACTCTGCGCCAATGTGAGTTGAGCCTTATTGTTGAAATTTAAAAGTAAATGGGACCTCCTTCGCTGTATGCCAATTCCAATAAGGGTACGTAAACAAGGGATGATTGATGTTCACTCACTGATTTTAAATATGACCTCACATAACTTTTTACTGAGTAATCCGATTTTGATATTTTTTCTTTTATTGAATAAAATATATCCCAAGGGTTGTTCCATATACTTTTTGAAAAAAAAAAACCACCCAAAATGGTACAAAATCAGAGGATGATTGATTATTACCTAATACCATAAATTTTCGTCGTTTAATTTTTTAGGGTTCCGTACCTATAGGTAAAACGGAACCCTATTACTAAGCCTCCCCTGTCTGTCCGTCTGGCACCAGATTGTATTTCACAAAAAGAAAGCTGATTTTTTCACAAATTATGTATTTCCGTTGCCGCTATGACAACAAATATTAAACATAAAAAAAATGAAAATATTAAGGGTACCTAGACATACATATTGTAATTCTCATCATACAAACAAACTGTCCCTGTCGGAAATCGCAGCCCAGCCGTTAGGACTCGACCAACGGGCGGACAATAATAATTTGTAACGTCATAGTTAAAAATTTCATGTAGTTATTTTTTTCGCGATGTTAATTCTTGTTATTACATAAGTTATAATTTGCATAATTTGGAAAGTTAATTTAAGCTTGTGGTTAGCTGCAAACGATATTATTGTAGGACGATTAACTGTTAATTTCATATACTTAAATGTACCGTCGTGTTTAGTGTCCCCGTGTGGGTCCGGGTTTGGAATATTTAAACCTAGTCCGGGTCCCCTTTGAAGAATAAACCATCTGCTATTCTGCCAGGTATTTCGAAAAAGGCGAATGACTGGCTAAATGTGTCGCTACCATCGTAAATACTAAGGTGGTGGAGTTTCGCAACGTCTCGCCCGGGTATTTAGTACCACCGCCTTACCTATTCCTGCCGCAATAGCGTCAATGCTTGTCATTGCCTTGTTCCGGTTTGGAGAGTAAGGTAGCCGATAGACTTGTGCATTGCGGCATTACCATCACGGATAGCAACGCACCATTAACATCTTTATTTATACGCGATGATCCTTTCCATCGGGAGAATCAATTGCTTATTTGCTATCTATCAATACAAAAAGTAAATATGACACTCTTATTTTCACTATTTTCTTCAGGCTATCTCTCTGTCCACGGTTTAGCTCAAAGTCTTAGATCTAGAAAACTATGAATTGACAAGGTTATCATATTAATCATGCTGTAAGTGGAACCACAGATGATATATTGGTTACTATAGTGATACATTCAATAGTCTTGGAAAATTATATTTATTATACTGTAGCCTGTAAGACATTTGTCTGGCGCAGCCGTAAGAAGATAACCATCGCTTATAAATACCAAAGCTGTTAATCGTATGTTGCTACCAACGTGGCGAAATGTAATATCGTGTTTATAATTTTATCAGCCACCTTATCCTCTATATTGAAACAGGACAAGCACAGATGCTCTTGCGGCAGGGTGGTACCCACCAACAACAGCAGTGAGAGACGTTGTAGTCTCTCCCACTTAGGCTTGTTTGTAATAAAATATTTAAATATTTTTAAATTTATATAATTCATCGTTATGATCATCCTTTTTATAAGTGCTAAAACACATATCGCTTATTTGGTGGAACATCGGGGAAAATTTATTATACTTAAATTTATTATACTTTTAAGTCTAAGTAAATATAACAAAGATTGCTTAATTGATTGATTATGATAAAAAATACTAAAATACTATTACTATTGTTTAAATAAATAAAAAATGTGTAAACAGCTGATCCTACGGGCCATCCCTGAAACTTCCCACTAAATTAAGGTATTTTAAGCTCAAAAGAGTAAAAAATATAAGCATAGATTTTTCAGTTCAAACATGCATTTTGCTAAAAATGGCAGTATATTAATTTTTGAAAAGCTGTATATTTGAAAACGATGATGGCATTCAACTCAATTTTTGAGATCTAAAATATTGCTTTAGCTAAATAATCGATAGGTTGAAAAATTTCGATGCTATGTCAAAAAACATTATTTTTAATTTTCTTCATTGATAAATCCCAAACAAATTGACCGATTTTGATAAAATTAACGGTATTTGAAGCAGTTTTTAAAGAAGAAAATGTGATAAGATTTTTAAGTGAATTAACTGGAAAATTGTTTAAAAAAAAATCAAGTAAGTTTGCTGAACACAACGCAATTTTAATATTTGAAAAGCTATAAGTTTTGAGAATTAGATTCGATTTTGATTTTTAAAACGGCTTTTTGACATAGTTTTTTTAGTAATAAATATCGTATAACACCAAAAAATGATTGGGTGAAAAATTTCGAATATGTGTCGAAAAAACACTTTTTTCAAAATTTTTCGTCAATGATTACTCCCAAACGGATAAACCGATTTTGATGCAATTTACGTATTAAACGTAGTTTTTGAGGAATAGAGCTGATTAGTTTTTGTACTCAATCGGTACATAAATCTGGAAGTTATATTTAAAAAATACTGTTTCGCCAAAATTTTTTTGGTGTTTTTTCAAAATTGTCAAAATCTCCCAGACCGAATCGGTTCAAATTTTCAGGAAATCTAAGTTGAGCGAAATCCAATCGAATGTCATCAACCGCGTATCGATCGGTCCAGCCGTTCAAAAGTTATGAGATGTTTACATACACACATATACACACACACACACACGCACACACACGCACACACACGCACACACACCACACACACACACACACACACACACACACACACATACGTATCGTGAAAATAGTCGGAAAAGATTCCTAGGACCTCAAAACGTGGACATCTGTTGTAAACTCGATTTTCGGAAATCGGGATAAAATCAGTAACTTCCTTATCTACATACGTAGTGGGAAGTTAAAAATAAGCATGAATTGCCATAATAAGACCATAAACTAATTACTAAACTTAAAACTATTTTTTTTAAATATCCTTTAAAATACGTAAATCTGTAAATACGTAGGTCGCACTGTAAGTTTTGCGTAACTTAAAAAAACAACATGTTATAACCAAAATATTATATTTATTGCTTTTCAAAATAATCTCCTTTACATTTTAAACATTTTTTCATGCGATCGAACCATTTTTAAAACTGGAGGACCAAAGATCTGAAGGCATGTTTTCTACGTGCTGATTGAACGCTATCACTGTCTCTTCGGAGTTGGTAAAAGTAAACCTCTCATCAATTCTTTGATTTTGGGGAAAATACAATTTTATTAAAAATACGATTTAGGGTGCTAGGTCGGGGCTATGCGTAGGATGAGTGACGAGATGTACTTTTTCGGAAGCTAAAAATGACTTTGTTTTGTTGGCCTTGTGTGAAGAAGCGTTATCATGGTGTAGGAGAATGCGGCTTTTGTGTCGTCTTTCGCGAACTTTTTCTAACACCCTGGGTAAACAAATGGTAGAATACCACTCGGCATTAACACTCTTTTGATCTTCAAGTGGAATTGTACAGATGGGACCCGTAGCTGAGAAAAAAACGCGATCATTTTTTTAACAACGTTTCTCGCCTGTCTCACTTTTGTTGGCCTGTTCTCATTTTCAAACACCCATTCACAAGATTGCTGTTTTTTTCGGGTTCAAAACAATAAATCCACGTTTCGTCTCCTGTGACAATGTCATAAACAGCATTAGAATGTCCGTGGTCGTACTTCAGTAGCATCTGTGAGCACCATTCCACGCGAGCCCGCTTCTGCTCCGCTGTCACTTCATGAGGGATCCAACGACAACAGTTTCCGAACTTTCAATTCTTCGTGTAAAATTTTCTGAATTTGGCTCATACCAATCCCCAATAGTCCTCTTCTTCGGGGCTTATCTTCAATTAACCGCTTAACATTATTTTCGTTGACAGCAGTTGAAGGCCGCCCTTTACGAAATTCGTCATGTAAAGAAACTCGATCTCTCTCAAATTCAGCAAACCATCGCCTCACGGTGTTCAAACAAGGTGCTTCTCTCCCAAAAGCATTTTGAAGACGAGCCGTACAGTCTTGCGGAGAAAGAGAACTTTTAAAATCATAAAAAATCATCGCTCTAAAATCTTTTCGACTTAAATCCATTTCGTTGCGTACGTAGAACTTTGATGTGTGATAAAAAAAACAATTGACAAATTATTTCCCGCCAATTGTTTTTTTTTATTACTAAGAAGTTTGCAAAGTTTTAAAAATATATTGTGTGAAAAATCTTTTGAATTTTATTTTGTAGGAGTTAAGGATATACTTAAAGCTTTTAAAACATTAAAAATTAAAAACTTTAAATTAAAAAATTTTAAATTAAAAAATTGCTTGAGTAATAAATGTAATCACACTATACCTAGCTGAAATATTTTAATATTCGTATAACAATTATGGTGTTTTTCCTGATTTGACGAAATTCAGCAAAGTTATTACCATGTTTAAATCCGGATTCTAAATCTGAACCAACCAACTATTGACCTATTTCGGTTCTGCCTACTCTGAGTTAAATATTTGAAAAAATCATTCTCGATCAAATGTTAAGATATTTTAATAAATTTAAATTGTTGCATGATGAAAAGTGGTTTTACATAGGGTCGCTCAACTATAGAATACGCTGGTAAATGGTAGAATTATTAAAGAAAATTTATGAAGCCTGGGAGAAGTCACAGGATGCGATTGGGATATTTTGTGATTTATCAAAGGCTGTGTTCTTTATCTGTGTTCGTCATAGCATATTAATCAGGAAATTACACCAATATGGAATTAGAAATAAGGCTTTCGACCTTTTGATTTCCTATTTAAATGGAAGAATTCAGAAGGTCTAAGTTAACGAAATAAGATCCTCTGGTGCTGCTGTCACACTGGGTGTCTCCCAAGGGTCCATCTTTGGTCCATTTCTGTTTCTTATATACATAAATGACTTGCCTTCCTATATGGGTGATAAGCAAGAAATTGTATTATTTGCGGATGACACTTCACTTTAATTTAAAGTGAAAAGACAAATTAGTAAGTATGACGAAGTAAACAATATGATTTCAAAAGTTGTACACTGGTTCAGTGTTAATAATCTGCTTCTAAATGGTAACAATACTAAGTGTATTAAATTTTCAACGTCTAATGTTGTATGTAGATACCACTGGACAACATAACGGTAAAAAATGATCTTGTGGACTCTACTACATTTTTAGGAGTTACTGTAGACTGTAGACAAAAAATTGCATTGGGGACCACATATCGAGAAATTGGCCAGTAGACTAAGTTCAGCAGCATTCGCAGTGAAAAAATAAGATAGCTTACCGATGTTGACACTGCACACCTTGTTTACTTTAGTTACTTTCATAGTGTTATGTCATATGGAATCCTTCTCTGGGAGAATTCCGCTGAAATAAATACAATATTTGTATTACAAAAAAGGGCTATAAGGGCAATTTACAACGTTAGCCCAAGGACATCCCTGACACAGAAGTTCAAAGAAATCAATATTTTAACTGTAATTTCTCAGTATGTATTCGAAACCTCGAAAAGAATAGTGATATTCACTCCCTCAATATAAGGAACAAAAACAATCTTACTGTGCATGTGTATACACTCCACAGAATAAGCAATTTTTTTAATGGGGCAAAGTATACGCTTCTGCAATAAGCTGCCTGATGCCATTAGAGATTTACCAGTTAACTAATTCAAAAATGTGTTCAAACAAAACTGTAAAAAGGGTTATTATAAAATATCTGAATACCTACATGACAGGAAAGCATGGAATTCACTGATCCTCATACCGGCAATCTTTATTATTACTGTAAGAATTAGATACATATTAAACATTATGTAATATTTTATTTACAAAATGATTGAAAAAAAGACAAGCCCGCTGAAGTTCTTCCGTCAGATCTTCTCAGTGTGTGGCTGGGTTTCCGATCCGCTAGTAGTTTCAAAAAAATGTTGACTCGTCAAAATAATTTGTAAAAAGTGTTATTGAATGAAGTACATCTGATTTCTGAGCAAAGCAAAGAGAAATTTCGGCACAGTGAACCATTAAACTCGTGGCTCAGTGGGCTAGACCGTGCCGGCCAGAGGTCGCAGGTTCAAATCCTGTCGTGTCATATTTCCTTATTTTTAAACTTTTATTGTAGTTAAATTCATTCAAAAAGTATTTAAACAGTTTGGTTTAAACAGCAGACTTGAGTATTATTTATGTTTTATCTTTTTGAATTATATTTGTTATGGATTACGTTAGCTATCGGATTCTTGAATGATATGACCTCGACAATCTTTTACACGTCTTTGGTTTTTCTGTGGAAAATGTGGAATATTTTATCAACGTAGCCAGCATAAAACATTCCTTGTGGTTCAAGGAAATGTCACAATGGGAGGTCCCATTTGCGTCAAGTGAGGATAATTTTTAACTTCCCGCTATGAAGGAAGTTACTAATTTCACCCTGGTGTTCGGAAATCGAGTTTTCGTTAGACACCCACATTTTGAGAAAGCTTTTCCGAATATTTTTGCGAGGACGCCAGTATGTCTATATGCATGTAAGTACGTGTGTGTGTGTGTGCATGTATGTATGTAAACCTTTTTTTTATATCATCAGATAGCAAACAAGCAGATGGGTCTCCTGGTGGAAAGAGTCAACCATCGCCTAAAGACACCAAAGATGTTAATGGTGCGTTGCTATCTTGTGGCGAGGTCTAATGCCACATGCATAAGTTTACCGGCTACCTTACCCTCCAAACCGGAACACGACAGCGACAAGCACTGACGCTATTGCGGCAGGAATAGGTAAGGCGGTGGTACCAGACCCGGGTGAGACAATGCAGAACTCTACCACCTAGTAGCCACGATGGTAGTGACTCGATAGCCAATCGGTCGCCTTTTACGACCTGCCTGGCGGAACGGCAGTTGGCCTATTCTGCAAAGGAGGCCGGGACCAACACGGCGGAGTTTTTTTACTTAACCTTTAACTTTTAAACCGGTTGACCGTCCGAAACACCGTTGACGGCATTCGATTAGGTTCTAGTAAACTCATGAATAATTGCACTAACCTTAAAGCTTAGGGCAGTCTTTAGTGATATGCTGTCACATTCTTTTCAGTTGAGACAAAAAGTGACAGCATACTACTTGGGATCAGCCTAAGCCAGGACAATGTTAGTGCAGTTAGCCATTAGACATTTTAAAAACTTGAACCGAATCGCTCCAGAAGCTTTTGTAAAATAAAAATAAAAAACTAAGAAAAAGAAACGAACTAACGGCATTCCACGCAGGTCTTTAAGAAGGAGAACAGATTTGCTTTTGAAACATTACAATTTGGATTGTGGTATATTAGTCTGAATATTATTTTAAAAATTTTTGTTTTTAAACCATAACTTTTTTATTTAATTCTAGCTGTTGTCTTTTACAGCGCCAAACATTCTAATGAATCGTCCACTTGACGTTGCTTTTGATCAACATTGAGCAAACGCGGCACCCACTTCGCGCAAAGCCATTTTATTTTCAAATTTTGGTGTAAAATGCTGAAAACACGTTCAGACGAAACCATCTTTTCTGTTTTTCGCAACTTCAAGCGCCAATCATTCAGTACAATTTTGTGAATTTTATTTATTGATCATGTCCGGATCGTGACTTCATTTGGGCGACTAGGCTTGTTGGGCGTTGGTGCCTTTGCAGCTCTATCTTCTACGTTTACAATCAGTTACCCATATGTGAATTGTACTCAATAAAGAAGTAGTAGGTATTATTTAAAACACTGTCTAGCTTGACTTTAATATAGGTTGGTGTTTTCCCTTTTTATCACCGCACGAATTTCGTATCTTTCTGTTATTAAGTAAATTCACGTCGGAGAAAGTTCATGGTCTTCATGGAAATTCTCTCAGTGTTCTATTTTGGAAAGATGACAAAATATTTTTTTGCGTATCTTTTTTTAAGTTCGTCATTTCGAATACTTATGAATTAGCCCTCGTATATCTATTTCCGTCTCTCCGGGAGGGGATTCTATTCGCCCACAGGTCGCCCAAAAGCAACCCCAGGCACAAGGTTAACTGTTAAGTAGAGGATAAGTTTCAAAAAAAAAAATTTAAGAAAATTGCTGCTGCTTGGCAAATTTTATACTCTTGGAAAACGGGAATTAATCGGACTAGATAGGTTTTACAAGTGATTGCAAAAAATAATAATTTAATCGCAGTACAATTGCAAACATTGATATCCCATTTTCTGTATTTCCGAAACCCAACAGATTTTCACCAAATTAAAATGGGAAAATCTGCGAAGTTCCCATTTTAATTGAAGCTATTATGGCTATATAATATGTAAGGCGGTGGTATCAAATACCCGGGTGAGACGTTGCAGAACTCTACTATCTATCAAGTAAACATTTTATAGTTTTACCTTCATTCATTCATTCATTTATAGTTTCAGTTCATTCATTTTATAGTTTTACCTGGAAAGTTTTGCGGGAGTTTTGAAACTTGTTAAACCTATAGATTTTGATGTGTGATATTTTAATAAAAAAATGGCGCCTAATAGCTGTTTTTTGTCGCCTTCTTATTATTTTATGATAAAAATACTTACACAAAATTTAAATTGAATAAATATACGGGTATTTAAAGTGTATCAAATTTTATCCAATCGGTCCAGCCGGTCTTAACATGATTGAGTATTAAACACTCAAAGATCCAAATACAAATTTCTACATTAAAAATATGTATGATACATTTTCATAAATAGGGTTAGGCCTACTGGGAAAACCACAATAAAACGCGTCGCTTAATCTACAACAAGTTGATGTGGATCAAAATATATAAGTACACTAATTTTCAGAAGTCCTTGATAACTTTCTAGGCAGCATTATTATAGCATTATTATAGCAGCATTATTTGCGACCAAATTATTGAACTAAAATAACTGGTAGTAGTTAAAGTTTATGATGTTGTGGTTCAGTGGTTAGCCAATTCGACTCAGATCATAAGGCCTCGTTCGATTACGGGTCGGGAAAACATGTTATTGAAATTTTTTCAAAGTTATCTTCGATAATTCAAATTTCTGTAAGTCCGTCCAGTAATGTTGAGATTTTTTCGAATAACAATCCCGGTAGCAGATCGGAGTCTGGCGGGGAGGTGTAAAGCGCCGTACCTCGGATGATCACGTAATGCTATAAGTTCCAGTTATCGCACGAGACAAGGATAGTCGTTATGAGGTCAGTAAAATGTATCGTAGAATAACACCAGCCACCTCATCATGTGTTAACTGATGAATCACGCTTTTTGAAGAATATCAGTCTATCAGCTATTTGCAGATAAGTCCCAATATCCTACGTAATCATTCTCTCAATACACCTCACTAGCTCATTCACTGATGAGACACTAACAATATTTCTTCGAGTCGCATGGATATAACGAAGTTTAATTACAACGGTGTAACTATTTCAATGACAACATGTCGTATTATCTAGCAATTAGCGTAGATAATGTAGGGGTATGTAGGTATCTACCACGAGGAGGGTCCTGAGGAATTGATCGGATTTGTTTGATTTTTATACGTCTGACAGCAAACATGCGGATGCGGATAGCCTTCTTAATGGAAGGATAATCACCTCCTATAGATACCAAAGATGTCGATGGTGGGTTGCTATTCTTTTGGCGGGATGATAATATGAAATGCATGCCGGCTACCTTACCCTTCAAACCGGAACACGACAGTGATAAGCATTGACGGGTGTAAAAATGAGGTAAGGCGGTGGTACCAAACCCAAAAGAGACGTTGTTACACTCTATCACCTAGTAGTTACTACAATAGTGAAACCGTTCGCTTTTTACGAAATGGCAGACGGCAGATGGTCTAATCTTCAATGGGGTTTATATTTATATATTGACAAGGCAATATAAGGGTTCCTATAATCAACGATCTGTCGTTCGTAGCAGTAAGCATTAGCAATCAATTTAATAATAACGAGACGTTCAACAAGTAGTTTGACATTTATAGGAACAATTTAAGCTTACGGCTCGTAGAAATATGATACTTCCCCTAACTAAAACGAGTCGTTTAACAGATACAGAAACTGGTCATTTTATTATTCAATTATATAAAATATAATAGGTATAATGGGCTTTTATAAATCCGGGTCGTATAAATTAAATTCGATAATCTTTACTTTTTTCCTGACATAATAAAGCTTTACTTCCTTTCGCTCTGTCGGGTAAAAAGTAGCCTATGCTGCTACTCCTGGATTATGTAGCTTTCAGATAGTAAAAGAATTTTAAGATCAGTGTAGTAGTTTTTGAATATTTTGTTTTTGATAAACAATCAAATCTAGCCTCTGCATAATGTTAGTGTAGATATTGTACAAAACGTTTTTGTATAGAATTGTATTTGAGCGACCTAATAATCAATGAAATGGAAACCCTTAACGAGCAATAACATAATATTATTTTTAGAAAATGAAATATGTTTCACATTTATTAAATTGAAATGATCTAATTTGGCGACATGTGGATTCTGACAAAGGATTTTGTATACTGAAAATACCTGAAGCGACTGCCATTTCATTCGTTAGTTTCTTGAATCCTTAGGAAACATTAAAAGCGATGTAGGGTATTTTTCGATTACATTATATAACAAGTTTATTTTCGTGATTGTAACTGCCATTGTTAAATCAACATTTATCAAAAAATATCATCGTTAGTTTTAATAACATTATGCAAACTAACTTTTATAGTCGATTTTTTTTGTTTCCGTTATTATTGAATTTAATTTTCGGGTTTATTAATTATACATGCATACACATACACATCTTCACGTTAGTTCAATGGAATGGAATGGAATCCGTGCTGATTTGAATTGATTCCTCTGCATTTATGACTCTCCATGCAATCACGCCGGTCACGGTTCCCTCCCTGTTGGTCCGGGCTCCTTTAAAGACAAACTGCCGTCTTCCCAGGCAGATCGTAAAATGCGGCCTATTGGCTATACGAGTTACTATCATCGTGGCTACTAGGTGGTAGAGTTCTGCTTTGTTGCCCGGGTCTAGTACCACCGCCTTACATATTCCTGCCGCAATAGCGTCAGTGCTTGTCACTGTCGTGTTCCGGTTTTTAGGGTAAGGTAGCCGGTAATCTTATGCATGTGGCATTAGACCTCGCCACAACATAGCAACGCACCATGAACATTGGTGTCTATAGGCTATGGTTGACTCTTTCCATCAGGAGACCCATGTACTTGTTTGTATGAAATAAAAAAATACACTTGACATTACTTTGAACAACACCCTTCAGGATATGTTAGACTTATCTTTCGCACATTTTCCGCATTTTATGTCTATATTAATTTTATTTCTCCCTTGGCACGGGATCCTTTGAAGAATAGGCCAACTGCCGTTCTATCAGGCCGGTCGTAAAAGGCGACCGATTGGCTATACGTGTCACTACCATCGTGAACCAGAGCTCCGCAACGTCTCACCCTGGTATTTGGTACCACCCTATTACCTATTCCTGCTGCAATAGCGTCATCGTCGTGTTCCAGTTCGGAGGTTTGGTTACGACATGTAAAAAAAATAACAATGACAGGCAAAAGCTTAGCTTTTTTATATATCATAACATAGCAAACAAACAAGCTCTCCTGATGGAAAGAGGCAACCATCCCCTATAAACACCAAAAATAATAATGGTGCGTGGTTATCCTTGTGGCGATGTCTTAGTACCACATACATAAGTTTACCGATTACCTTACCCTCCAAACCGAAATACAAAAGTGACAAGCACTGACAATATTGCGTAAGGCGGTGTTACCAGACCGGGTGAAACAAAGCAGAATTCTACCACCTAGTAGACAAGATGCTAGTGACTCGCATAGCCAATCTTTTGACTCATACGAACTGCCTGGCAGAATGGCAGATAGATTCTATTCGGCGGCCAGAGCCAACACGGGGAAATAGCACAAATTTTCCCAGTGAGATGGGACTCGACCGCGTTAATTCTATTTTCATGATTTTTCTGATATACCCAATTTTCACTTCCGTACAACAGCGTTTATATTATTATCTTTACGACTAACACGATGGGAACTGGAACTTGATAAACATAAACGTTTTAATTCCAATCACCGTTATCAAAACCTCATTAAGTTTAAAGTAAACTGTTTTGAGTGTGAAGAAAATAAATAAATAAATATTTACTGGAAATATTACCCGTATTGATCCAACTCAAAGATAAGCAAATTATTTATTTGCTTGTGACATTAGTCAACGATACTTATTCATGGAAACACGTAATATATAAGTGCTGTAATATAATAAACACTCGAATCGACGGAAATACGAGGGTGGATTGAAAAGTACTCGGCCTTAACACGGATCCATTCAATTCTAAAAATCAAATCTACCCACATTATTTAGTTCAGTTCAGAGTAGTTAATTGAAAAATAATTTGAAACGTTTGTAATAATTTGTTGTGATTTTATAAATTTGTTAACAAAGCAATCGGATATGCTTTCTGCAAATGGAGCAAATCGAGCAGCGTGCCGTCTTTAAGAAGGGGCTATCACCGAAAGCCATCCATGATGGATCCGTCAAAAAATGGATAGCAGAATTCAAGCGTGGCAGAGAGAGAGAGAGAGAGTGTGAAAGATGAACCCCGATCTGGAAGGCCTTCGTCGTCCACTACTGACGAAAATATTAAAAAAGTACTTGATTTAAATATGGGAGACCGCAGATTAAAAATTGGAGAGATAGCCGAGATTATAAGCATCTCTTATGAACGAACTCAAAATATCATAGTCAATGAATTGGGTTTCCACAAAGTGTCTGCGAGGGTGTTTCCGCGACTGTTTTCAGTTGAACAAAAAAGGACGCGATTGACTATTTCACGTGACTGTTTGGAGTTATTTGAAGCCGGTGCAGATTTTTTGAATCGTTTTGTTACAATGGACGAAACATGAGTTCATTACTGTACGCAAGAAATAAAACAACAATCAAAATAATGGAGATGACCTGATTCAGCACTTCCAAAAAGGCTAAGGCGATTTTGTCGGAAAATAAGGTACCTAATAGCTTCGATATTCTGGGACTCGAAGGGTGTGATTATGATTATCTTAAAAGGGCTCAGACTATAAACTGATTACTACTGTGTCTTACGACGTCGTTTACGAGAGGAAATAAAAGAAAAACGTCCAGGAATGCTCTGAAGAAAAGTTCTGTTTCATCAAGATAACGCCCGTGTTCACACGTCTGTGTAATCAATGGCTGAAATCCACAAGTATGGCTTTGAACTATTACTGCATACGCCTTATTCACCTGATCTGGCACCGTCAGACTTCTTTCTGTACTCTAACCTAAAAAGCACTTGGGAGGTCAAAGATTTTCGACAAACGACGAAGTCAGAACAGCAGTAGACGCATATTTTGACTCTAAGGAAGAATCTTTTTTTTTCAACGGTCTAAATGCTTTGAAAGGGAGATGGCAAAAGTGCATCAAACTTGATGGTATTTAATTGTAGAAATATAATAAGAATATTTTCCATTTTTTGACGGATGCATTAGACAGAGAAGAATCCCCTTATGTACTGACCATATCAGCTTAGATGACTTTCGGTGATAGTCCCTTCTTATGGAGGTACTTAATGACGGCACGCTGCTCGATTTGCTCCATTTGCAGAAAGCATATCCGATTGCTTTGTTAAAAAAATTATAAAATCACAACAATTATTGCACTCGTTTCGAACTTCACACAATTAACTACTCTGAACTGAACTAAATAATGTGGGTAGATTTGATTTTTAGAATTGAATGAATCTGTGTTAGGCCAAGTACTTTTTAATCCACATCATTTCATCGCATTTCCGTCGGTAACAGAGTAAAATATTTATGTCTATCCGGCGTGTGTGACACTGAGTTCAAACGTTGTCTATATTTGGTTTGAATAGCAAATGTAAATTTTATCATCTGGCCCCAAAAACCAGATTAGCATCTCCCGTGTTATCTTTAATTAGGATTTTAAGTAGTATGTGTAAACATAAGGAGCTCTTTTTAACCTATACGTGGGTATACGTATAAGTTGAGAAGAACTTCTTATGTTGGTCCGCCACGTTGGTCGAGTGGTTAGCGCACCTGACGACACATCGATGGCGCTCGGGTTCGATTCCCAACAGGGTCATGCATTTGTGTTATGAGCATAGATGTTTGTATTTCTGGGTTTGGGTGTTTATCCATCCAGGCATCCACTAAGGAAAGTATTTCAAAAATTCAACCCCAATAGGGGTAAAATAGGAAATAAAACTGTATGAAACTTTTTATTCCTGGACATATTTGCATGAAGTTTCGTATGAATTGAGTAAAAAAAATTATGAATTATGTGTTTAATTGTTTTTCAAAATTCGATCACTAAGAGGTTAAAATAAGGGATAAAAGTTTTATGTAAACTCATAGGCCGAGAACTGTTACGGCAAGAAACTTGAAATTCAACTCTGATGGGGGGATGAAATAGGGTATAAATTGCATGAAATTTCATATGAATTGACGAAAAATTTAAAGAAAATTGTCTTTTCGACATAACTTCGAAATTCTTCAAACAATCATTTTTAGACAATCTGCAATATACTAGTACTTAAGAACTACATAAAATGCGTTTCAAAAATCGAATCAAGTTTTCAAAAATCACAGTTTTTCAAATACTAATATTTTGCTTTTTCGAGCAAACATACATACTTAATTTTTTTTTTTGAAATAAATTTCAGAATTATATACGGATGGATTTCAAAATCTAATCAGCGTCTCTCTTTAAAAAAGGGCGTCACAAACAGTCAATTTTATCAAAATTGGTCAACTTATTTGTAATTCATCAATAAAGAAGTTTTGATTTTTTTCCATAATGAAATTACTGCCCTTTGTAACAAAATTAAGATTTTTGAACTCGGAAGAAAATGTTTTGGTCATAGGAACCTGTTTCGATTATTTTCACGATGAAGTCAGTATGTGTGTATGTATGTGCATGTGTCTGTTGTGTATGTGCGTATGTAAACATTTCATGACTTTTGAATTGCTTAACTAATCGAAATGCAATTGATGACATTTGATTAGATTCTGTTCAACTTAGACTTCCTAAAAACCAGAATCGATCCGACTTAGATAATTTTGAGAAAATTTTAAAATCCCCCAGCTGCCCCCCCCCCCCCCCTGAAATTGGTTTACTTCTCTACTATCAACTGTTGCAGATAAAAATATAATTAAATAAAAATATAGGCTTAAAATGTTAAATAAAAATATAGTCTTAAAGCGTCATGGGCGTACCCAGGTTATTGGGTACGCCCATGACGCTGACTCGAGAATGGTATGGTATCGTAAACGATAGTAAATCACGCGTACCGACACCCGCACTGAAACAAAAATAACAAAGAACGTTTCCAGTTTTGTGTGATATATATAATAACGAATTAGTAAACTATTCGTTACGAACTTTGTAAAAACAATTATATCATTATTATGGAGTGTTTATAGGTACTATTGAAAACCGTGTATCACTTTAAATTATTTATGTTGGCGGCATTTTGAATAAGCAAAGTTAAGACTTTTCGAAACTCCTTCCCAGTTATTAAATATAAGCCCAGTTGCCTCAATAAGGTTATGTTATAGCTTCATTAATTCAGGCCATACGAGCCCAGTGGCGGCTTTTGAGCTTTAATAATAAATTATCGTGTGAAGAGAATGGTATCGGACATGCTTTTTATAGAAACCACTAATTTTCGAGTAGGTAATATATCTATCAGCCGATTTAAGCTATTCGATATTGATATTTCGCGAGTGAATGAAAATACGTTATCGATGTCGTCTGCATTATTATTTACCCATTTACAATAACTAATAAAAAAAACTGTTCTATCCGAAAAGAAGATAGGTTGGTCGATGACAAAAAAAAGGAAATTATTCTATTCATAACATTAAAAATATTATAAATTTTAAAATCTCATATTTACCCTCTACCCCGAGATTTTCAGTTACTATTTCTTACAATTTAGCGATGTTGTTAACATTTGAAGGCGTTGCTGGCCTACCAGAACGAGACAAATCTTACGCTTTTAAACGTTTTGTGCCACTTATAATCACGTGTTTTTGATAAAGTCGATTCGTCGTCGTAACCCTTCTGTAGCATTTTCTAGGACTCCGACCACGAAATTCTATTAGCGGTGCAAAATTTAAGAAAAACTCTGTTCGATGTTTTTATTATGAAATTCAAATGTGATGTAACAAAAAACAGCACTGCATTTAATCTAAATAACAAATGCAACTCTAACTCCGCGCCATAATAGAAAACAGAACAAAAAAACGCAAATTTGAATTTGGAACAATAAACAAATCATCCAAATTTTCTTGTTATTTAAATGGATTTGATATTTAGAACTGGAACCCTATCCGGCTCTTACATAAAAAAGAAGTAAGTTTGTTAGGTTGGTTAGGTGTTCTATCTACAATATAAAAATCAATGCCACTTTTCGTTGTAATTTTATAATTCAAGAACGGTCTCACCTATCCAAACCAAATGTTTAGGCTTTGTTCGGACTGTTTAGTACATGGTTTATGTGAAGTTTGCACAAAATCTGTAGAGCGGTTCTTCATTTATCACATTTTTAATATTTCACTTTACACGTAGCTAAGCACGTACCGGGCCGCTAGTATACGTAATAAAAAAGATAGCTTACGAATTTTATATAAGACATGCCATTGAGACTAGTTTTAAGTTAGATTTATAGACTTGAGAAAATCGAACAAAGACACACTTTAAAACGAAGTAATAAAATGCCTAGTGAATAAGTATTCAGCCATAGCATAGTAGTTAAGTTTTTACTCACTCTAACCAGTTTTCTCTTAATTTCATATTATTTGTTGCTGATATCATGGTCATGGTTAGAATAATTAGAAATGAAATAGACTGCCCCCTTTTGCTAAGTAAAATAGATTTTCGTGTACCCAGGGGACGTCCTCGAAGTCAAATTACGCCTATCTGCCCGCCACTTCGTAGAACTGTTGCAGGTGCAAACTCTCCTCTAGCTAGATTATCTAAAGTAGTCAATGAGTTCAGTGACCACATTGACATTTATGCTGATTCGTCTAACAAATTCCATAAAATATTCCAAAAATATGATTTTTAAATTTTGAAATGAATTGAGTTGTATATGTTAAGATTTAAATTTTGTTATGTTTATTTATCTCATTTTTTTTTTGTAATTTCTAGTTTCTTTTTGTTAAGTTAAATAAGTTATTTTATAATATTATAAGCATGTGGTGTTTACCTGTAAATGTTTGATACAGTTAGCATGGTTGTTGACAAGTGTTAAAATTCATTATTTATTGTATTCAAACGTTGGTAAACCAATAAAATAAAAAAATAAAATTGATATTTGACAAGTTGCCATCCTCCCCACGTGAAATTTGGTGAGATGTATACAGTATGTAAAGAAAACCCTGTCCGATCCTCAAAGGCATAGTTTGGTAGCTTATTACAATCATATTTATGTTTATTCTTAAATGCTCTTGATAAAAAAAAATTTCGCGATTAGAAAAAATATTTTAAATACTACTTACAAACTTTGCCTATGGCAACAAAATATGTAATAATCAAGTATAATGTGCTATAATATCTATATTGAGAAATAAAATTTTAATTTTTAAAAGTAAACTATATGCTCTTTGTTATATGCCGCAGCCTAAAGCGCATGAAGCTAGTATCACCATAGTCTCGCAAAGGTTAGGACAGGAATTGTATTATTGAAGTACCCGTTACTTCATATTCACAAAAAAGCTTATTTGTTTCTGTAATCAGTGTTAAACTTATGGTGGTGACATTTAAACCCTCCATACAGATAGCAACGCATAGTGCATTGCGAACGTCTTTGATGTTTATAGAGGCGATTATTGTCTTTTTCATCAGGAGAGCTTCATTTGGCGTGAAGATATGTATTTATGTATATCCAATCAAATATGCAAACATATCAGATTAAATACTCTGTACCCGGTACATTTTTTATATCATTAGATAGCAGAGAAGCAGATGGCTCTCCTGGTACATAAAGAAGCCATCACCTATCACCAAAGATGTGAATTTTGCATTGCTATACGTATGGCGGGTTAAAATGTCACGTGCATAAGTTACCAATATATACCAATTACCTTAGGGGATAATATATAATGATATTTTTTATATTAAATAAATAATACTATATAATGATAATTTTTAAATATTTGCCCACCATATTGTAGTAGAATATGTTAGTAACTTAATAATCTTTATAACTTATAGCACCCATATTCTTGCGAATAAATATTTTCATTTAATTACATTCTAAACTAATAGGCCACGAAGCAATTGTGTTAATCTTCCAAGTTTTCTCATATATATGTAAATAATGTGTATTAATAATTTTCAGATCGTGAGAAAAGGTCGAGTTCTAGGTCGGGACGGCGGGAATCGGAGAAATCAAATAAACGGACGAATAGCACCACAGAAAGATATTGGAGCGGCGGCAGGGAAGAGGACGGCCATGAGCGGACGAGACCAAAGCACGCGACGGCGCCGCACGACGGCAAAGGTATGACACAATACTGACATCCCGTTACACCCCTTGTGGCTAGCAGTAAGGCAGATCGTGAGACGAGCAAAGGTACTACTATCATTTGTACTACGAAGCGGTATAATTTCGTTTTGTATTAAAGAAAAACTGACGTTCATGTCCATTTACACTAAATGGACACATTTGAAGAAACTGATGTTCATGTTCATTTTCACTAAATGGACACATTTGAAGAAACTCTGATGTTCATGTTCATTTTCACTAAATGGACACATTTGAAGAAACTCTGATGTTCATGTTCATTTTCACTAAATGGACACATTTGAAGAAAAACTGATGTTCATGTCCAGTTCCACTAAATGGACACATTTGAAGAAACTCTGATGTTTATGTCCAGTTTCATTTAATGGACATATTTGAAGAAACTCTGATGTTCATGTTCATTTACACTAAATGGACATATTTGAAGAAACTGATGTTCATGTCCATTTACACTAAATGTACACATTTGAAGAAACTCTGATGTTCATGTTCATTTTCACTAAATGGACACATTTGAAGAAACTGATGTTCATGTTCATTTTCACTAAATGGACACATTTGAAGAAACTCTGATGTTCATGTTCATTTTCACTAAATGGACACATTTGAAGAAACTCTGATGTTCATGTTCATTTTCACTAAATGAACACATTTGAAGAAAAACTGATGTTCATGTCCAGTTCCACTAAATGGACACATTTGAAGAAACTCTGATGTTCATGTCCAGTTTCACTAAATGGACACATTTGAAGAAACTCTGATGTTCATGTCCAGTTTCATTTAATGGGCATATTTGAAGAAACTCTGATGTTCATGTTCATTTACACTAAATGGTCATATTTGAAGAAACTCTGATGTTCATGTCCATTTACACTAAATGTACACATTTGAAGAAACTCTGATGTTCATGTTCATTTTCACTAAATGGACACATTTGAAGAAACTCTGATGTTCATGTTCATTTTCACTAAATGGACACATTTGAAGAAACTCTGACGTTATGTTCATTTTCACTAAATGGACACATTTGAAGAAACTCTGATGTTCATGTTCATTTTCACTAAATGAACACATTTGAAGAAAAACTGATGTTCATGTCCAGTTCCACTAAATGGACACATTTGAAGAAACTCTGATGTTCCTGTCCAGTTTCACTAAATGGACACATTTGAAGAAACTCTGATGTTCATGTCCAGTTTCATTTAATGGGCATATTTGAAGAAACTCTGAAGTTCATGTCCATTTACACTAAATGGACACATTTGAAGGAACTCTGATGTTCATGTTCATTTTCACATTTCTAGGATTATTTCTGATATGTGGCTGCGTACCGATCCGGTAGTAATTTTTAAATATCACTCTTTAAAAGTGCCTCCAAAAGTTTATTTGAATAAGACTTGGAAGCCGACCAACACTATAACAAGTTAATGT
This sequence comes from Apodemia mormo, assembly GCA_036924255.1. Classification (NCBI taxonomy): domain Eukaryota; kingdom Metazoa; phylum Arthropoda; class Insecta; order Lepidoptera; family Riodinidae; genus Apodemia; species Apodemia mormo. The sequence goes on from JAUPFN010000004.1 coordinate 3,973,368, forward strand.
TGGTCATTAGTTATTGTTAAGCAAGTTTTTGGCTTTTCTGATTAGAAAACTGTTGTACGTGTTAATTCCGCATTAAGAAAGATTTAGAAACATTTATTCATCCATGTAATCTCTTTCTGCAAGGCTCATTCAACAGGGAAGATAACAACTAGAAACCTCCTAGTACTTTAAGAAATTATATAAAACAAATTAATGACAAACGTGTTCCATGTATATATTATTTCAAATCCATACTAATAATATAAATGCGAAAGTAACTCTGTCTGTCTGTTACGCTTTCACAGCCAAACCACTGAACCGATTTGGATAAAATTTGGTACAAATATAGTTTGAGACCCAAGAAAGGACATAGGATAGTTCTTATCCCGGAAATCCCACGGGAACGGGAACTATGCGGATTTTTATTTTAGAATTTTTTCCACGCGAACGAAGTCGCGGGCACAGCTAGTATATAATATTGAAATCTTCATAATATGAAATCATATTTGAACGGGATGAATGAGCGAGAAGTACTTGCGAGATGTCTACTCACACACACACACACATTTTGAGTCGACAACATATATCCACAAAATTCGGTTTGTCGAGTATTTTGTTAAAAGTGATTAAAAATTCTAGCGCTGATGGACAAATCGGCCATATTTCTTTAAAGGTTACAAATATGTGGTGTAGATGGCGTGAGCATTTATAAAAGTATCGTAGAACGGAGCACAGATTATCGTAAAACTTATATATAAAAGAGTAGAAATTAAAAAATAGCGACATAGTGACAGGTAAGGCTGTGGTACCAAACCCGAGCAAGATGATGCAAAAACCTCTACTCTCTTACGCCACCATACACAGCATCCATAATGATAATAAAGTGGTCTGTGGTCGCCTCTGTGGTCCAGCGTTGGCGTCGACCACATGAGGTCCCGGGTTCGATTCCCGGGTCGGGCACTTAAAAAAAAAATGTTTTTTCAGTTTTCTGATAAACACAAAGTTGCCCAAGATTGGAAAAGTGCCCGATTGGCGATAGGCTTGCCACCTATCACATTTGTGGGACCAAGTAGCTTCGGCTAATCGTGGGTGCACTTGTTGTATCTCTCCCTACCCCTTCGGGGATACGGGCGTGAAGATACTCATAATGATAATAAAGCCATAATGATAATGACTCCTTTAGCGAACGTACGTGTACACCTTTTACGAATTGCCTGATAAAAACGCAGATAGTCCATTTTTTAAAAAGGACCCGAATCAACACGGGGTAAATCTGACCCTCACATTGTTAGTCAGGTCTACGTGAACGTTGTCCTGGTTTTTAGCTGAATGTTCAATATGAAATGGTTGTTTCAGATGGCCAATCACTACAGGATATGGATATATCGCCGGACCGGAGTACGCCGTTGTCGGAGAACTCGTACATTGCGCGCGAGAGCACGTCGGCGCGCGGCGAAATCAGTTCAGTTCCGCCAGTCGTCGTACTCGACAATTCCAATCAACCGGTAAGCGCCTGGTTTCAGCTATATCAGGGAACGAGATACAGAAAGAAAGCCAATAAGAGAGACGGATCCTAATTCAAGTAACAAAACGTTATAAAATCGAAGCGTTTCGATCGCCAAAAAATTTACTTAATTTTATTTGCAGAAATACTATTGAAGTTTATTTGCAGAAACACTATTGAAGTTTATTCAATAATTAGTTATTTCACATATAGTATTTGAATAAATACTGAATGTGAAATGTCGTCGACTGCCTTTTAGTCTAGGGGCCTTTTAGTCTAGGGGTCTAAGCCTATTCGACTCGGATCATGGGGTCCTGGGTTCGATTTCCAAGTCAGGCAAAAGTGTTACTGAGATTTCACTCAGTAATTCCGAGTAGCAACTACTCGGAATTACTGAGTGAAAGGAATTCAGAGTAGTTGCTACTCGGAATTACTGAGTGAAAGGAATTCCGAGTTGCTACAAGGAAGCACGCCAGATTCCGAGTAGCAACTCAGAATCTGGCGTGTGGTGTGTTATTACTCCTGAACCTCGGATGAGCGCTAAAAGCCGTCGGCCCCGGTTATCGCTAGAAATAGTCGATAATCATTATCAGGTCGGTGAAATGCAGTGATGGGGATTACCACTCTTCTCATCAACCGACAAATTGATCATGGTTAACCGAAAAGTCTATAAGGTTTACTCTACCTACCCTGCAAGGGAACATTTTATATTGAAATAAAATTTGTTTTAAATAAGTGCACTTTTTTCTGGAAAATAAAAGAATTATCATTTTTTTATGTTTATGGCAATATTTGTTGCGTATATAGTGGTAAATATGAATTTGCAAACTTCACATTGTCACTTGCATTTTATGTCCTGTGGTGGTACTGTTATGACACGTAGATATTGCGTAGTGGTTTGCATTGACCTATGAGCAGTAAACTTATCTAAATCATACAGCACAGGAGGGCAAACGGACAGGAGGCTCACCTGATGATGATTACCATCGCCCATATATGATTATTTTGCCGATAAGATAAAATGTTAGTTGAAGGAATCTTTTATTGTGTAATTAATAAAAACAATCTTAAGTATATTAAAATTTTAAATAAATTTTGCAAATAAGTTATTTAATTTGCTATAAGAAAAAAACATATATTAATTTGAATGAATTTCTGCTGACAAGTTAAAATGTTAAACTAAGAACTTCTTATTATGTAATTTGAAAAATGTATAAATGTAAACATATTGATAAACACACATGGGATTTTGTAAATTATAAGAAAAATAAGATAAAGTCGCTGAGTTTCTTCTGCCGGATCTTCTTAATGTGAGGCCATGTTCCGATTCGGTAATAATTCTAAAGAAATTTAATCATCAAGAATAAATACATGGAATGAATATTTCTTGAATTGGTTGATAAAATGTGTCTTAATATTTGAATGTAAATAAAAATTATTTGATAAAATTTCAATTTATTACAAGTAATGTTAATATATAGTAATGTGTAAATAAATAATGCCTATAAAAATTCTAAACATACATAGAATATATGGTAATTTTTAAATATTTACACCATATAATTGTAGAATATGCTTGTATCTTTGATTACTTTTAATAACTTGTAACACCTATACTCTTGTAAATAAATACTATTTTTCATTTTTTTAAATGTTTATTAGTGAAATTCGGCGGCAGGAGGAACAGTTCCTCGGAACTTTCCCCGTCACATGTGTGTTATGTGTTGCAGAGCGGGTCGTTGCTGGCTGCGGCGCTGCCACGGCTGGTGGCGACGCCGGCGGTGGCGATGGGCGCGGTGGCGACGTCGGCGATTGCGGCTAATAACGGGGAGTCCCCAGGCGGCGGCGGGGATTCCCCGCGCCGCGATGCCGGCCCTCCCACGCCCACGCACTCGGAAAACGTTGACCCACACGCGCCGCCTCTGCACCTCGACACGCCGCTTCCCAGGAAGAGTGAGTCACATGTCCTTTTTAGGGTTCCGTACTTAAAAGACATAAACGGGATCCTATTACTAAGCCTCCGCTGTCTGTCTGTCACCAGGCTGTATCTCATAAACCGTGATAGCTAGAAAGCTGAAATTTTCACAAATTCTGTATTTCGGTTGCCACTATAACTACAAATACTAAAAATAAAAAGAAAATATTAAGCTGTAATTTGTGGTCCCCACACAACAAACATAAGTTTTTGTCATTACTTTTCAGATGATGTACGGAACCCTTCGTGCGCGAGTTCGACTCGTACTTTGCCGACTTTTTAGGGTTCCGAAGTAAACTGGGATTCCTTATAGTTTCGCTATGTCGTTCCGTGCACATTCTAGCTTAGAGGTCCTTAGTACTAGAAAGTTGTAATTTAGCATAAATGTCCATATTAGTCGCAACAATAAGGTGCTTACATAAAATCTTGAAAAATAATTTTAGGGTAGCTCCCCTATACGTAAATTGGGGATGTCTGCTACCACTACCTTACCTATTTCTACCACAGTAGCGTCAGTGCTTGTAACTGTCGTGTTCCGGTTTGGAGGGTAAGGTAGCCGGTAAACTTATGCATGTGGCATAAGACCTCGCCACAAGATAGCAACGCACCATTAACATCTTTGGTGCCTATAGGTGATGATTGACTCTATCAGGAGTTCCATCTGCTTGTTTGCTATCTTATGCCATAAAAAAAATTGTTAAACATATAGACGGTGTTATTTTCAGTGGAATGCCTCGGCAGTTATTCGTCGGTGGTGGGTGGTAACTTGCAGCAAGCCCCGCCGATACTGACGCCGTCGCTCATCAACTACGTGCGAGCCGAGCTGACCGCGCACGTGACAGGCTGGCCGGCTGACATCCTTGAGAAACAGGTATGTCCGCTCGTAATTTTTTTTTTTTAATGGAAGAGGGGGCAAATGAGTAGGAAGTGCACCTGATGGTAAGTGATCACCGCCGCCCATGGACATCCGCAATACCAGAGGTCTTTGGTTCCACATATTGCGAGGTAGAAAGTGCCGACAAAAGCGCACGGTTGTGGATATCCAGACATCGAGGTGGTGAAGATGGAACTTTCAATTTTGACGCGATGTCCGATGATGGAATTCGGCGATAAATGCAATAAAAGACGCAGAGTGAATCTATATCTCTGCGTAACACCAAAGAGTCAATCCGATTAGAAATAGCCTGGTCGTTGACGATTCGAACCGCTATACGCTGAATTCGATCAAGAGGAAGAAGCTGGTACTGAGAAGCTCCGGTTAAGTTCGAGGAGGTCAAATTTAGGCTTTGTAAAGTCGGAGGCGTTGGGCTGGTATGAAGTACGGCTTTGCTCTGCTGAGCTATTTTCTCATAACGGATACGTTCGCTATGTGTGACAAAATGTGACTAGGGGGATGGGGAGTCGTCGGCAACGTGACGTTTTCGCCGTCCATTAAAAAGTTAGTATTTTTTCGACTCTTTCAATTTTTATCATGACAGAAAGTCATTAATTTCGTAATTAGTAATATATATACTCTTTAAACGTATATAGTTTTATTAAAATAAAAAGTTACTTGATATATTGTGAAGTGGATGGTAGTGTTGAAGGTGAAGAAGAAGATGCTGCGGAACCATACAGATTATTTACAAAATCCTTGGCCTTCCTATTAATAGAAATATTATTAATTTGCTTGTAATAAAATATTTTATTGGTTTATTTAAGGTTTATTATAAAACTAAATAAATATTTTTTATTCTCAAAACTTGAGTGCAATCATTTGAAATTTATCATATTTGAAATTTATTCATACCAAAGTGATGTTAACCACTCAAGCCCCCAAGAAAAATTAAGAAATTCTGAATCTATTATGAAAAATCTAAGAGCGTAAACCGCAATCAGAAATCAGAAATCAGAAGTACTTTATTCAATTAAACTTTTTACAAGTTATTTTGACGCGTCAACATTTTTTTTTAAACTACTACCGGATCGGAAACGCGGCCACACACTGAAAAACTTTGTTATTCTAAAGTAGTCTGTATTTTTAATAGTGGAATGTTGAAAACCAATTGGGAATGTGACACTTAAGCGTCGTGTGGGTGCCAACTGAATTCCACCGAATTCGGCGTGACGCTGAAGCGTGGCACTCGGTGATGATGGGTTAAAAAAAGTTTATAAGAACAAGTGTTTTAGAATTTGTTTATTGTTGTATTGTCGTCGCCACACTGTATAAATTGTAGCTTGGTGCACTTAGTTCCTTAGTACGCGTTACTGAGTTATGTGTGAAAACTTGTTTTCTTAGCAGGAGATCAGTGCCAAATCACATACTATCATAAGTATCTCGCTGTATTGGTCTGGCTCCCTTGAAGAATAGGCTAACTGCCGTTCTGCCAGGCAAATCGTTAAAGCCAACCAATAAGCTATGCGAGTCACTACCATCGTGACTACTAGGTGGTAGAGTTCTGCATTATCTCATCCGGGTCTGGTACCACCGCCTTACGTATTCCTGCCGCAATAGCGTCAGTACTTGTAACTGTCGTGTTCCAGTGTGGAGGGTAAGGTAGCCGGTAGACTTCATGTGGCATTAGATATCGCCACAAGATACAACACACCATTAACATCTGTCTTTAGGCGATGGTTGTCTCTTCCCATCAGGAGAATCATCTGCTTGTTTGGTAACTTATGATATCTATATAAGAAAAATAGTTTGTAAATAATGTGTGTGAAAAATAGTAGAAAAATATTTGAGTCGGTATGACCTTTAACACACTAATTCGTTATGTATGACGGTGTACAGGCTAACAAATACACAGAGGAGGCGTACCAGCTGGGCTGCTTGCAGTGTACGCGGGTGTCCGCCGAGCTCAAGTGCTCGCGCTCAGTCGTGCGCCACACCGAGATACAGGCCACGCTGCAGGAACAGAAGTCAGTATCACGTCAACCACCGACCACACAGCCCATCGCGATGGGAATTATACCTATTGTTATTTCACTATCACGTCGTGAAGTTCTTTGTTTTTTGTCACTGTTATATCACGTGTGATAAATCACGAGCGTTATATTTTATTAGTAACGATTATTGTCATAGTGGGTGCATTTTATTCCGTACGTATGTTATGTAGCCGCTCAGTGATTACAATTTATAAGTGATTAGTAAAGTGAAAAAACATATTAAACATATTCTCTCTTTTAACTGGTGGCACGGTGTTCCTGAAATATGTTGCTTTGTCTCTTTCACACGATGGATTTCTGCGAATTATAAACATATGTACAGTCCGCGCGCGTGTTTTGAGGAATCGTGGACTGAGGTAGGAGCGGGTGTGCGGGTGTGTATGTCTCTCTCTCTCGGGTGTGCTCTGTGTACGTCGCTGGCTCTTCACTGCACGTCAACATTCCTCAAAATTCCTCGGAGCTCGCGCGCGGATTATAGTAGCTTCGCCCGCGTGAAATTAAATTACGCTTGCGTTATATATAATTGGACGATTTCGATGCATATAACTGGTGTGACACGTTAATTATTTTATAGCGATATAACCAGTGATGCGTGAAATGTGCCATGCCTACTGCCTATAGACGTCTAATGTTTGATTTTCGTATTGAATGCATTTAGGCAACTAGCTGTGGTAAGATGAAGCAGGGTTGCAACGCCGTGATTGGCTAACTCATGGCCACAGTGAAAGATAGTGATGTACAGAGCATCTGATTGGTCGACACTGATTGTGTATTGGCGCGTGGACATTTATATCGAAACTATAAGCTAGATGTGTTGACAGGAGCCGTTCGCCTGTTATTAGGTATGTATGGGCTGTGTGGTCGGTCAACCCACAGCTGCAACAATCATGTTGTGTTACATGTGTTAAAATGCACTGTTAATGATTCACTTTTATTAATTTTCTACCAATTCGTTTCGCCTTAAACATCTCTAGGGCTATGATAATACTGCTGTGTCATATTCTATTGGAACTGCCCCGTTGGTCGAGTGGTTAGTGAAGCGACCTACAAATCGATGGGGCTCGGTGTCGATTCCCACCAGGGATAAGCATTTGTGTGATGAACGTAGATGTTTGTATTTCTGGGTTTGGGTGTTTATTATGTATGTATCAGTATTTATCTATGTATTTTTATGTGTTAGTATCGTTGACTAACACCCATAACACAAGCGAATAATTTGCTTACTTTGGGATTAGGTCAATTTGTGTGATTTGTCCAGCAATATTATTAATATATTTTATATAAGAAACAAAATTGTTGTGTTTGTATGTTTCTTATGTATTTGAAAAAATATTTTTATGTTGACGACTGTTTAGACAATCTTTATATTAATTTTTTATGAAGTTGGTAGTGATCAAATGAACGTTTTAGGTTTAATGTATTTTTTATGGCTGTTGATAATTAGCGATTTTTGACCGAAGTCGGTTTTATTTTATTATATGTTATATGGCATTGTAATTGAGCGTTTTTATCTCTCCAAACTGGAGCATATTAGAGAACTATTAAGGTTAGAAACTACCCGAGTATTACCATATGGAGCATCTCTGCCAACGTCACAGTTGTAGTGAAATCCCACCTTTGCTTGCCTCCGTATTACTGCCTGGTAGGAACTCCAAAGATTAGTTTTTCTAAAGGGGACTTGGGCCAGCACGGGGAACAATCAAAATTAAAACAAGCGTTGGTCCTTTGAGTTAGCTATTTGCTTATTTAATACTTTTAAAACAAATATGTAAAAACTTATTTAATGCCCGGTTTCTGAGGTACTTTTAACAGTAGTTTATCCATTCGTTAACACTATCGGTCCGATAACTACAGGAATTGCGTTTCTGAGTTACGCATTGTAACACAAACTCCGTTTAAACTTAGGTTAATGTAATCGGCCAAATTTGGCGGTTTATCGATTTCATAACTTTATGTAACGCTTTTTGCTCTTGTTCTTTTTAATGCATATAATAATTTTAATAGTTTTGTTTGTCTGTCTGTATGTTTGTACTTACATTAAAAAAACTGCTGTACGAAGTACAAACATTGTTTTCACAGCAGCTATATTATAGCAGCTATATTGTCATGATAAATAATTAAATTTCATCCTTGCAAAGAGGAACAGGAACACTAGACAGCCTTTACTTGGATATTTGTTAGTTAAGGTAATTGAAGCTTATTTCTAAGCTTCTACAAAATTCCTACCTGTATTTTTATATGCACAAATTCTTTTACCACTTAAAAAAGCATCTTCTCAAATAAAATAATTACTTTTTAGTTTTCTCTGCGTTCTAAATTCTAAATTCTTTTTCTAAATTCTTCTTTTCTAAATTCTTACTGCGCTGTCGAGTCACCATTATATTGATTTTATATTAACTTAAACATGCCACAAGTCAATCAGGTAAATGCAAGTAACAACCAACAATATCTAAAAGAGAAATTGACGCAAAAAGAAATATTCTTAATTCAAATCAAATGACAAACATTATAACTATATAACAAAATATTTCATTTCTCTTTAATAAAATAATAGTTCCCTCTCTTTCTGCTACCTGATTCGAAATCATTCTTTTCATTTGGTTCCACTAAGACCAAATTCATGCGAAAACCTTCCTTCATGCTAGGGTATAAAAATTTAGTTTGAATGTTTTAGAGTAACTGGTATACAGACATAGTTATCTTGGTGAACTACATAGTTTCAACTAAAACCTTATTTAAACACAAAATATTACCACAAATAAAAATAATCATACAGGGGAGTAAAATTACCAAAATAGCATTTTATTTTCCGCATTATAAACAGACCCATCTAGTGGTAGACTTAAAAATGACTTATCGGTTCAATAGTTATTGAACCGTTCGTTGTGCCTTTAGAAACCATCTACGAGATAAACGAAGTTTATCCTCTTGCTAACTTTAAACGATCAATAATTGTTAATAGTTTAACTGACGACTTCAGAAACCGGGTATTAAACGAGCAGTACATAAAATAATAGGCAAACTTATTTACAATAAAAGAGATTTCTTCCAGATGACTCAGCAGTGTTCAAAAATCATAAAAATAAATATATTATAGAATATAACTATATATAATATTGACTCATACAAACCTGGGGCAGCAGTGTGTTGGTCCTGATCTCCCATCGGTCATTCTGCAGGCAGTTCGTAAAAATCGAACGATTACCTATGCGTTTCATTATCGTGACTACTAAGTGGCAGAGTTCTCTACTCTTCTCTACTCTTTCCTGATATAACCGCTTTACCTATTCCTGCTGCAATAGTGTCAAAGCTTGATATTGTGTTCTGGCTTGGAGGGTAAGGTAGCTGGTAAACTTTAAGTTGTATAAGTTTGGCTAATTTAAAAGTTTACTGGCATTTAAAATCTGCGGTGTCGCTGTCGTTTTCATGAAGAGAGCCATCTGCTTGTTTATATATAAAAAACAGGTCAAACTTTTGCAGTCGGTTAAAACTACAGCGTGTGTGTTGTGTTGCAGGATAATGTACCTGCGGCAGCAGATCTCGCGGCTGGAGGAGCTCAAGTCGCAGAACTCGTTCATGTCGGAGGACTAGGGGTGTGGGTGGGGAGCACCCCCCCCACCCTCGCGCTACCATTCCCTTCGTCTACATTCGCCGCCGCACACACACGTCTCACCATCGCTATCGATACGTCACCGTTTTAATCGTTTGAAAGTGGATCATTGTACATAGGTTAAGTAGTGCATACATTCTGTGAACGCGACCTGCGCCGAGCGGCGTTTAGCGAATTCCGACCGGCGAAACTTTATATTACGCAGTTTGTTATAAATATTATCATTCGTCAGCTATAAGGGTACAGTGTTTTGTAACGTGTTTATTGTAAAGATTTAAATTATTAAAATGATACTTTGGTAGAAAATGATCGTTTTTCTATAGTTGTAATGGGGGTTGTTGAGCGACGGGATCTCGGCTCGACACCCTGCGCAGGCACGGTTGACGACAGTTACGACCAATCGATGTATAAACTTTGTAAAAACCAAGTATTTTGTAATAATTTTATTGTAGTGTCCGGATTTCGTGTAGTTTACGTTAGTTGATTTTTATCGGAGAAAAATCATATAAGCTTAATTAAATCACAAACAAGAGCCGCAGAGCAGTGGTCGTTGAGAGCGCAGCCACTAACCGTAGCAAGTAGGTAGATAAAGAAACGGTCTAGGTCTTTTTATTTTTCTAATATAGGGCTATTTTAATTTGAATGTACTGCTGAATTGACACCAATCCATGTTATATCAGATTAATAGAAGTACTGTGATATTCATTCACTTTCACAATTCTAAATAGTTAATGATTATTGTGTATGTCGGTCTGTGTGGAGCGATGGAGTGGCCGAGTGCGAATGCTGCTTTACCCAAGTGTGGCCAAGCACGCTTGTGCGTGTAGATCTCAATTTTGCTGTATGTGTGCCCCGGGGCTGCAACTGAAACTAGTATATAGAGCAAACAAGAATTATACTAAAGTTAGAGATTTACATTATTACGGCAGTCCTGGGACATGGAGCATATAGAAGAGTTGGTGAGAGTGTTCTGTGTGAATGAAACCTTTTTGTTAAGCACACTTTTGCTCACTCTTTCACAAATAGTATAAATAGATCAGTCTACGATGGAGTAGTCGCACATTGCAGAGGCCATTTCAATGTAATTGGTTTGAATACATTAAATTCACGCTATATAGGAATACTGTAAAATGGGACATAAGATCAAAATGTATGAGTGTATTTACGAGTGAGAGAAAAGTCAATTTAATGTAACCAATATTTTAAGACTATCTCTTGATAAATATTAATCATTTAACATTAAAGTATTTGTTAAAAAGCGTTTAAGACTTAGTTCAATTTACTTCAATAGCAATTTTGCAAGCCAGAGAGGGTTATTTTCCTTATTTACATGAAATCACATATTTTAGTAGCGATATATTTGTATGATTCAGTCTACAGTTTCCAGCTTTATCGCACAAAATAACATGGGATGATAATCACAATAATTTCCAAGAAGTAGAAATAGTGCCGTTTTTCGAAATATTAACCATTCATTATTTAGTGAATAAGTATAATTACCATTATTACTTCGTATATTTGTCAATCTACCTTGTCTATTTTCACCAAACACTTATCGTAATACAGAATAACCAATCCACGATCCCAAGTTGGCATGTGCGAATAACTGTTCAATTTCTTTTTCCCATATTTTACGAGCAGCCACAAGTTTAGAGAGAGATGTTTGCAATAATATTATAAATAAAAAAGCAATATAATTTTGTATATATACAAAAATTTATACCATTTATGGAAAATGAATGCAATATGTAAAATTTAATATTGCGGTAACCAGAGTGAGCCGAATGTAAATGTTCGTTGTAGTACAGGAGTACGTACACTGGTTCATTATTAGATGGGTTATTAAGTAAAATTCAAAAAAAGGGTACCTTTTTTGCATTTTACTTAACTGATAATAACATCACTTGTTTCTTGTGATGGACCAGTACTAAGGGCTTTAAGTATTCATCGAGACATGGGTAAATGTTAACACACCACAAGTAGACTGCGACTTGCTACTTGGGATCCCATGCTCCATTCAGCTCACATATCAATGTGATTGATTGCATTTTTATTTTTAATAATAATTGTGGATTATAGCCCAATGGCACTTGTCGCTCGCAAGTGGCATTAATTTATGTACTTGTCTGTAATTGTTGTTTGTTAATGTGAATACGAAGGTGTGGAATAGACCTTGGAGCTATATTTCACCGGGACACCATGGCGACACAGCCAGTCACCGCTACCAAAAAAATGTATACAGCTCTAGTTACCTGGTGTTCGTTTATTTGCCGAATCAATTTGGCGACGCGGCCAGCTCGGACGTGTGCACATAATGTTACTGGCTGCGCCGCTACTAATTACTATAGTGCTGTATGGTATCTTACTCACTCGGCCACCACTAGCCACCAGCTTGTTAAAACAACTTTTCTTCAGGACTGACTTATTTTCTTAATATTGTGTCTTGTTTCAATAAACCATTTTCATACAAGTCACTCGTCAAAGGACGTCATGGACGTCCTCACATAGCTAAAAAACTTGTCTGGATATCGTCTTAGATCGTCGTGTATGTTGTCGGATTGGCCTTGCTTATTCAGATCCTCTTAATAAGGGTGAACCCACCTCTTTTTCTCTTGAACTCTCTTTTCCTATGTATGAACAGCAGTAGTGCTGTCTCTGAGGTCCGCTTTGATACTGTCTCGGAGAGTGATTTGACGTCTCTGATGTCTAGTTTAGTAGCTTACAGACAGCATGGTGGCGCTGCTTGCGCCACCATAGTGTATCTGTGAAATATAGCCCTTATGTTGTAATGTTAATGTCGAACTTTTTTTTTTTACACGAGGGAAGATAATATACAAAGTGCTGTTGACCTTATCAGTTTGATTTTATACATTGCTTCCACTAGTCCATATAAATACTAAATTATTTATATTTAAAATATACAAAAAATCAACTTTCCAACCAACTGATTTGTTGTTATAATATCATATAAAACATGAAACACGCCTTCGCAATACTTGTTTGCTAACCTTATGTGCTGCTTATGGTACTTATGATACATTATCATTTACTGTACCATTGTTTTGGTCGGCGTAGTACTCGATAGTGAACCTCATTGAATAACAAGCATAGTATTAGGTTGTTATTGCGAGAGTAAACACAAAGAACAGAACAGGTTGTGTAGAAATTATGAACACAATAAAATTACACTGTATCAAAACGATTTAGTTTATGGGGTTAATTTTTTTTTGTGTACAGGCAAAAATAAAATTTCCAAGGTGTTGTTTCTATTAAGTGGATACTGTCTCCGGCACTCTGTAATATATATCTTCTACTATATTACTTGTACGCCTTCGATTTTTGCTATTATTAACAGGTTAGGGGCCATTCATTAATTGTTTCACACATTTTACGGTTTTTCAACCTCTCTCCTCTCGGCACAGGTGGTTACACTTGTGGAACGCCCTACAACCTAATGTGACGTCACATTCAATTTTCAATATATTCAACAGTAGGTAATTCAATTATAACAGTTTTTCAAATTTACACTTGCCGATGGCATAAACCACGGATTAAACGGATACGCCTTTTAAGGCAATTTCTTAGTTTGACAGTGTAGCTTGCATTTACACACAGAAATACAGAGTTATTCTACTTACCGATGAAATAAAAATACTTCAAGGGTAATTGTAAACCTTGTCATCTCATTTGATACGATAAATCAGTACAATATTGCTTATTTCTATTTTTTTCACAATATATCTACAAATGTATGACGCTTTTGACAGTGATAGGAGCGTTTGCTCATATGCGCCGCGACACATTTCCTTCCCAATGGCGTGTATTATGTGATCTGCGACAAACCTACACAAGAAGCCTTTTGAATATAGATCGAATTTTAGACTATAGCATGTGGCATAAGCTACCCCTCTCTGTCACACATGTCATTGTCCCCCCCTCCCCCGTGTGACGTAATTTATGGATGGCCCATATATTATAATAATAAATTATTATAAAAATGGGTACATAAAGAATGATACAACTTGAATAATTTATTTTAATACTAAATGAGAGCATTAGTACGTATAAGGGATAGGCATATGGCTTCCTACTCGCCGTGACAGCCATGCAGTGACAGCTATAAGAACGAAACATGGTCGAGATATATTCCAATGCTTTTGCTTTGTTTCCCTGTTGTAATAGCGTCAGAGTCACTGTCGTGTTCCGGATTTGAGGATAAGGTAGCCCAATAAATTTGTATGTGGCATTGGCCTCACGGATGTCAACGCACCAATAACATCTTTGGTGTCTACAGGCGATAGTTTAGGACCATACATTGTCCGCTATCCCTATGGTACACAAAAGTCGGATGCAATCATGAGGACTGCCGACGTAAGTGTAAACTTATTGTATTTACAAGCATGAAGTATTAGGTATAGGTGGAGCCAAATTGGAAACAAATACCTACGTTACATCTCACTCTTTGAGGTCTCCCCATCTCTTATTATACAGCTGTGTTGGAAAGAGAGGGTGAGACCTCAGAAGATGACAGCAGTATTTAAATTTGTGTTTCAAGTAGGTATTAGAAGTGCTGCCTCCAGATATAATACAGCTTCATGTTTACAAGCATAGGTTTATTAATACTGATATCTACCAGGGTTTATATAACGGACAGTTAGTGCGCGCGTATAGCTATAGATATACCTGAATATTAGCATGTGTATGACGCTGACGCGAATTGATTACCGAAGATCGTTTAATGTGGCTTAAGAAGATTTCACATCAAAATTTTCAAGATTGATGGTTCAAAATGTTTGATTAGTACCTAAGCTCTATGTAAAATTGTATGGCATAACTAAGATTTTAAAAATTTGTGAATTGTTACGTGATAATTTTTAAATGGATCTTGTAATATAAATCAATTTTATTATTTTATATTGTCGGATTTATATCTGTCTTGAAATCTGCAATGTGAGAGCACTCTGCTTACCAAGTGTAAATGTTGGGGTGAAGAGGCGGCCCTCCACACAGGACTTGCTATTGTAATATTTCCTTTCATGTTTTACATAAACTTACATTTGTTTTCTCATATTGTTCGAAATACAAAGATTTAACCAGTTTAAATAAATCCTTTTGAAATATATTATTGGTATCAATTATTTAATGTATCATTAAAAAACTCAAGACAATTAATGTATTTATTCATAATTAAAGTCACAAGAATCGGTTAATATTATGAAATAGATTTAATTAACACAGATAAACGCCTATGAACACCGGCCGACATATTTTTAGCGGCGAAGCGATAATATTTTGAGGTAAAATCATTTTTTTTTCATAAACCCGATCTACAAAAAAGAAAGTTTGTAAGAGCTTACCATGCCGAATTGCCGTTGTTCTTGTACTCGTTTTTCAAATTTTA
Organism: Apodemia mormo; assembly: GCA_036924255.1. Taxonomy (NCBI): domain Eukaryota; kingdom Metazoa; phylum Arthropoda; class Insecta; order Lepidoptera; family Riodinidae; genus Apodemia; species Apodemia mormo. The sequence continues at coordinate 3,988,765 of JAUPFN010000004.1, forward strand.
TTTTCGCATTACTCACTTTATATATTTAATTATAAAACGCTTTGGTGGCCTTGTATGCGACATCAATAGAGGTTTATCTGTGGTTTATTAGTACAATTTCGTCTTGCGGTAGACGAATAAATATTTACAAACCAGTACCTATAATTATACCAAGGACAGATATGCTTTACGACCATGATTTATTATTAACAAATTTTTGAACATCTGGATTTTCAGACATTATTCTAATAAAAAAAAAAAACAAATTAGCCTTTACGGACACTTCGAGACCAGTCGAGAATTTTAGCAACTACCAGATCGGAACGTGGCCAGATATTCCGCTCTCAATATTCCTAAGGTCCAAGAACGACTATCACTTCGACACTTAACAAAAGGTAACGTTCGGCCTCTTCATTAAAAAATATATCGATCGCTTAAATTCTCACCTTAAGCGATTTTAGACAATTTGTTTCTATAGTTTTGCTTAATATCGATTTATAACGTTTTTAGTGATACCTAGTCTGTGCGAGGTACAGAAAAATTCATGGTCATAAAATTAATGCATTTATTTTAATCTGTATCTGGCATTACAAGTTTATTATTATTCAGGTACTTTATAACGTCATCACTAAAAGTTTCATTGCAGTGTTGCAGACATACACACACACACACACACACACACACACACATATATATATATATATATATATATATATATATATATATATATATATATATATGTCTGCAACACTGCACATATATATATACACACAGACAGTATGTACAAAAAACCCTGTCCGATCCGACAGAGGCATATAGGTTGGTTAAAGGCATTACTGAAAAAATATTAAAATAACTATTTTACTTATTTTTCCCTAGAGTTAAGCAAATATTTAAAAAATGGACACCTTGTCGCCTTTTGTTTAATTGTTTCGCTTAGACGGCTTTCGCACAAACACCACGCGAAGGCGCGCTATTTGTTTTTCGGCTTTTTACAAAGGAACTTTAAACGCGCCTCACACGCGCCGCTTGTCCTTCGGTAGCATCCATAGATAATAGAATTTACTTGTGTTGTCATATTTAATGTAAAATACCATTTAAGATTATTTTTTATTGGGAAAACTAATTAATTAACATCCATAAAATAATTACACATATTTATTACACCTTTAATTATCCGACAGAGTTTTCTTTAGACACTGTATATATACAAATTACGTGTCACGTTGTTTGTCCTCGAATTAATCCTCCCTCTCTCTCAATTACTTCTCCAAAATATTAAAGTAATTTATACGGCAAAACAACGTTTCCTAGCTAGTAAAAATTTAATAATGTATACAATACTTACTTGCATTAAATCGCGAATACTACGAACTAATGCGTGGGATAACACAGTAGAGTGATGTCCTTGGTCTGACGTGGGCGACGAGTGAAATTTTTTTTGGATCAATTATAACCAGATTCAAGATCGCGGCCTTGCAAGTATCTGAAGAAATAGAAGACGAACGAATGCGTGGTCTTATTGCGTCCAACTACAGTCGTGAAAGCGCGGGAAACATAAAATTTGGCGGACGTCATTTTTGGTTCTGCGACTTTTTATATTATTATTTAGCGAAACAGAGGATCGATATTAGTTTTATTTGTGTAAATATTTAATTTTATGTAAATATCATTAGTTTTACTATCAGTTTAAAGTAGGTAAGTCTCCTTTTCACTTTTTAAAATGAACAAACCCCCTGACGATCCTGGAGGTGGACCTCTCCAGGTAGCGCACTATGTTACTATAGATGAGAGTAGTGTCGATACAGATACTTCGCTTTCTTCAACTCAAACAACTAACAGGAAAAGATCTCATACATCTAATAAAATATGCAAACACTGCAATAAACGGCGCAAAAAGCGCAACAATGAATTGAAATCTACTGACTGTCAGTGCTCTCACTCTGTTTCTGAAATCTCAGATATAAATAATGCTTCGGGCGCCTCATTTATTACTGGTGATAATAATGTAAATGATAATGTTACAATGAAAGATTTGTCAAACCCCCTAACAAATAGTAAGGAACCCCAAAAACCTAAAGATTATATTAACTACCGCACACAGTATGAATCTACAGACCTTGGACCTTACGTTATTCATGTCCAAAGAGTTATTACATCTCCGACTGATAATGTTACTCTACATCCAGTCTCGTTTGGGCGATTCCTTAAAAATAATACTTTTAAAAATATAATTGATGGTAGCCTCAAGAAAATTGGACGCAACCGATTATCTCTATCATTTTCGGACCACAATGACGCAAACCACTTTATTAATGACCCTAATCTCTCAAATAAAAACTTCAAAGCTTTTATCCCATCATTTAACGTTTCACGAGTAGGCGTAATTAGAGGTGTTCCCTCAGACTGGTCACCTGAGGAAATTGCTAATAATGTTAAGGTTCCCATTGGTTGTGGAAAAATAATAAAGGTTAGAAGAATAAACCGTAAAATAACTATTAATGATAACACTACCTGGAAACCAACAGAGACAGTTGTCGTAACTTTTGATGGACAGACTTTACCGAAACGTGTCTACGTTTGTTATAATGCTCTCCCAGTAGATTTATACATTTACCCTACTATACAATGCTATAAATGCTGTAGGTACGGTCATACTAAAATAACTTGCAGATCCAACCCAAGATGCTTTAAATGTGGAAAGGATCATTGTGGAGACTCTTGTACTAGTGAGGCTGATTTCAATGTTAATTGTTGTTTATGTAAGGGATCTCACTTTGCCACTAGCAAATCATGCCCAGAACATTTAAGACAAAAAAACATTAAAATGTTTATGGCTCAAAACTGTGTCTCTTATGCCGAGGCATCAAAAAATTATCCCCCAGTCTCCAAATCATATGCTGATGCCATCTCAACACCTATTAAAACTGCTCTTCATCCACTTTTGAAAAAAAATTTAGATTCGCAAGAACAATCCCATAGGTCATACAAAAAAACAATATTTCAGAAACCTAAACCCCATACAAAAGTCAGTAAGAGTTATGACTATGATTTCCAAAATTCAGTTATTAATGAATATAATTCCACTAATTCTAGAGAAAATGGTACTTTGTTGACAAAAAATAATAACAATAATCAAGAATCAGCCTCAATAGGCATGATTATATCTTTTATTAAATTTTTATCTCAGTCCGAAGTAATAACACCGTCCAACGCTGCTTTAATGACAGAAAGTTTAATTAATTATTCTAAATTTAATGGTGATCATGGACAGTCAAGCCAAAATTCTTCAATGGAACTCGCAGAGCATCACCAACAAGAAAAGTGAATTAATTCACTTATTAAATAAATATGAGCCATTTTTAGTGGCTCTTTCAGAAACTTGGTTAAGACCAAGTTGTACTTTTAAATTCTCTGGATACACTAGTATCCGAGAAGATAGATCTGATGGTTATGGAGGTGTAACCATCATGATCAAAAAAGGATATAATTTTTCCATTGTTAATCTTCCTGTACATACTGTAAATATGTCTATATTAGCTGTTAATGTAAATAATATTTGTTTCGTGTCACTTTATATTCCACATCCAAATTTGAATATTTTGACAGAACTTAATAACCTATTATCCATACTACCTAAACCCTTTATTGTGTTAGGTGATTTTAATTCTCATCATCAAGCCTGGGGTTGTTCCTCCAGTAATTATTATGGTGAAGAACTTTTGAAAGTCATTGAAGAATTAAATTTATGTATTTTAAACAACGGTTCTCCCACTCGTCGCACAAAACCCTCCGAAGGCAAAAGCGCTATAGACCTGTCCATTTGCAGTCCCAATTTAGCACCTTCTTTGACATGGTACACACTCCCATTTACGTTTGGAAGTGATCACTTCCCCATAATAATAAATTTCCCTCCTGCATATCATAAAACTTCACCTAAATCTACATCATATTTCAAATATAATTTGCATAACCCGGATTGGCACAAGTTTAATAATTTGATGGAAGTTGGTGTTAATGTTTTGCCTAACATTTCCTCATATAATGACTCTTCTTGTGCAGAAGCCTTTACTCAATTAATTATAAAATCAGCTGAAAACACTTTTCCCATTAAAAAACAATTAACTAAGAAAATAAATACGCCACCTTGGTGGGACAAAGAATGCTCAGACGCTATTAAGGAAAGGAAAGCTGCTGAAAAATTTTATTGTCAGTATACAACTACAGAAAATTTTAATATTCTCACTAATATTATAAAAACTACTCGTCGATTATTAAAAAAGAAAAAAGCTGAAGGTTGGAAGAAATTCTGCTCTTCCTTATCACCCCAAACAAAACCTTCAAGTGTATGGTTAAACATAAGAAAATTTAGATCTGCATATAAGGTTTCTAATAATAATGAAATGTGTCCATTGTTAATAAATCAGCTGATAGATCATCTTGCTCCACCTACAGTACCAGAATGTATCCTTTCTCTTCCTTCTACTTCTTCTTCAGACAATTTTTCCCCTTTTACATTATTTGAGCTTAAAGGTATCCTTCAAAATGTTAAAGACTCTACTCCTGGATGGGATAATATTAACTACTCATTTTTAAATAACATGACTGATAAATCTCTATCATACTTATTAAAGGTTATGAACTCCCTTGTTTCTACAGGTAATATACCTCAGACATGGAAGTCACATTCTGTTATCCCTATCCTTAAACCTGATAAAAACCCTTCTGACCCTTTTTCATACAGACCCATTGTGCTTTCATCAGTTATGTTGAAAATTCTAGAGCACCTTGTCAAACTTCGCTTAGAATGGTTTATTGAAAGCAGAAATTTATTAAGTCAAAGTCAGTATGGTTTTAGGAGAGGAAAGAGCACCATAGATAATATTAGCTTACTTATAACTGATATTAGATTAGCTTTTACTCATAACAAATCTGTTGTAGCAGCTTTTTTAGATATATCCTCAGCATATGATAATGTAATTCTATCAATTCTGAAAAATAAGCTAGTGAAATTAAACATACCATTTTATTTAATTAATGTTATTATGAATATTGTATACAATAGAACTATTAATTTAGCAAATGACCCTAATAATTTAAAAAGACAACAATATAAAGGTCTTCCACAAGGTTCTGTTTTAAGTCCAATCCTTTACAACATATACTCATATGATATAGAAACTGTAGCAACTAGCAATGTAAATGTTCTTCAGTATGCTGATGACCTCCTTTTATACTCAACTGACAAATCTATACAGATGGCTTGTGATAATCTTTCCATGTCTATTCTATCCCTACAGACTTGGCTTAATAACAATGGTCTTGATATTTCTGTTTCTAAAAGTTCCATAGTTTTATTTTCTCGCTCAAAATTTCCACCCCCTATAAATATTACTTACAAAAATAGTTCAATTCCTGTTAAATCGAAAACAAAATTCTTAGGTATAATACTAGATAATAAACTCCAAGGACTAGATCATTGTGAGTATATAGCAGCAAAGTGTGAACGTAATATCAATTTAATGAGATGTGTTTCTGGGGTTTGGTGGGGTGCACACCCATCTACATTAAAACTTATGTATAATGCATTAATAAGAAGTTTATTGGATTATGGAATGTTTTTACTAGAACCATGTAGTAAGATTGGTCTAAAGAAAATTGACTCTGTTCAAATTAAAGCATTACGAATTGTTCTAGGAGCAATGAAATCCAGCCCTGTTTCTGCCCTACAAGTAGAATGTGCTGAACCTCCATTACATTTACGACGTAAATATCTATCTGACAGGTTTTTCCTTCGCACTTTGGAATCACAAAATCACCCTCTGCTTACAAAGCTCTCTAGTCTTAGTGATTTAATGTCAGATAAGTATTGGAAACACAAAACAATCCCAGCCCTTGTATACAGCTATATGAAATATCACAGCCTTAAGCCTTTTACTTTTACATCCCCTATAAATCCCTTATATAAACACAATTATGAATCATTAACTCTGCAGCCTGTTGTAGTAAATTTAGGTATAGATAAACAATCTTTGTATGCCAATCAATATTTTAACAATATTATCAATGAAAAATGGCAAGATTTTCATTTGATTTTTACTGATGCATCCAAAAATAATAGTAATGTTGGAATAGGTGTATACCATAAACAATACAATATTGTTCAAAAAATCAAATTTCCACCGGAAGCATCTGTATTTACAGGTGAATGTTATGGACTTTATAAAGCTGTAGAATACATACACATTATGAAACTACCCAAGTGTATGATTCTGACTGATTCACTGAGTGCTCTACATTGTTTGCAAAAGTTCCCTTTAAAATCCAAATTTATTCCTCCTATTATTTTAGACTTAAGAAATCTTTTATACAAATGTACTTTTAAATATAATCATATTATTTACTTTGCCTGGGTTCCAAGCCATTGTAATATCACTGGAAATGAGCGAGCTGATCGGTGTGCTAAAGAGGCAGTTCAGTGTGGTGATTTATACCCCTACATTAATTATTGCCATGATCTAGCTGCTCTCCCTAAACTCCATCTTAAGCAGTCATGGCAAAGTGTCTGGGATAGTGGTACATTGGTGAAAGGCAAAACCTATTCCCAATTACAACCATTGATACCTTCTAAACCTTGGTTTTCTGTAGTGAAATTAAATAAGTTGTCAACATCTGTTATCACCAGAATGAGGCTTGGTCACACTAATTCTCCTGAACACCTCTTCAAGCTACACATCAAAGATAGCAATGTTTGTGAGTGTGGCACTGATATTGGAGATCTCAATCATATATTTTTTGCTTGTCCTAAATACAATCATTCATCATTATATAACAATCTATATTCTAATGACATTCCTTTACCTACATCCATTCTAACCCTGTTATTAAACCCTTGTATGTATAATATTCTTTCATTATTCATTCAAGAAAATAATATTAATATTTAAGCGTAGTTAGATACATTTAGTATCTAATACCAAATTAATATTAACCCACTTGTAAATATTATACAAATTACTAAGTATTATCTCTGTATATATTTATTTAAATATTATTGTTGTAAATAATTTATAATTTTAGTATCTATGTTATTTTGATTACTTTCTGATCCTCTATTTTCCTGTCAATCCAAATTCCAAATCCTAGTTTATTGTCTAAAATATGTTTCCTCGTTTTACTTGATCATGGCAGTTGCTTAACGCCCATGCCAAAAAGAAAAAAAAAAAAAAAAAAAAAAAAAAAAAAAAAAAAAAAAAAAAAAAACTACAGTCGTACGGATGAGTCACGTCACAAAAGCGTCTTATGAGTAGCACGTGACTTTCAATTTTATACGTTAAAGCTTTAAACTTAGGGTTGAAATTTTGAGCAGCTAATAAAGTTTCATAAGCTCTCGTCGATAAAACGAGTATTAGTCAAAACTAAACCATAACGCACAGAAATAATTAAGATACTTTTATGACGTGATATTTTTTGTTTCTATAATTATTATTCTCGAGCCATTTTCTTGCGCTTAGTTTGTTGGCAACGTTGAATCTTGTTACTTTTATATCGAAGAAAATCTTCGTTAATGTCTAAAACAAAATTATACAGGTATTTTTATTAATTATGTTTTATTATAAATTAGGGGCTATTTTTAACTTATTTACTTTTATGAGGCTTACATTCAAAGTTATAAATGGCGTAATCATCAACTATTCTGGATTTAATAGGAGGTTGTGAGCTTTTCTCTTACAAAAAAAAAAACTAATTTTGGTGAAGATTACGATTTACGAGGTTTTCACCAAGGAACTTATATACGATAACTGGAATTATTACGAAGCAATATTTGGAAAATAAAAATGTACTTCATTTCTTTAGTAATAAAGTTGATATTTGTTTCTTACTTAACAGAGGTGGAAAACGTTCTGAGCAAGACAACGACAAGAGTGGATGTGTCCCTTTCTTGCAGTTGCCAGTGTAAATAAAACTATCTGATGGTAGATTTTCATATATTAGGTCATCGTTAAATCCCTTTTAATCATACATGTCGATAAATACATTGGCATAAAACAGTAAGTTCTAAAATGTGCTCATTTTAATTATTACGTAATTACTTATGCAATGTTAAGCTGTTTTTCAAATTAGTAGAATTACTTAGTAGTAATTTGCGAACTACGCATGGCCGCACTTATATATGGCGATTTGCGCTTTATTTAGTAGAAAGAGACACCCTCCACCCATGTCGTACTCTTCGGAACGATTTTGAAGCGCGTGAGAACATTCCAGGTAGAATGTAACTTCCTTGGTTTTCACTCATCGCCGACGCTTTAGATCAAATCTACAGAAAAGAAGAAAAATTCTAATATTAAATCTAATTCATGTGCGGTTAAGGGATCCCTTAGTTTTCAGTTTACGTCACAACACGCAGGATAACCTGGATTATTTACATAAATATGAAAAGTGGTTATCCAGCCCGTCTATGATATATACGAAAGATATTCCGTGCGCGACAGAAGAGATATTTGTTGTAATCGACAAATATCTCGCTTATCTTAATAGATATACCAAATGTAACTTGAAACAGTTATATGTATTATTTTGACTGTTGTCATTAACAAAGCTTCAGTGGACAAATATTGTCTCCAATGACGAGATAACAAGTCGACGAAATTTTCTCACGTTGCTTAATCTAACCCTTCGGCCGCACCTGCGTGCATCGGCCTAAAGATATTAGCACGATAAAGGCACAGTCCGAACGTTTGCGACGATTATCTATAATAGCCGGTCACATCTGCATATATCGCGTCATTGCACGAAGCTTTGTGACGATAGACACAAGTGCGGCCGCAGAATAAATGATAAGAATTAATCTTCTATACATATAATAAAATCGTAGAAAAGTCAAAACTGTACATTGAATTATTTTTTTTAAATAATACTTGGGGCGTGATCTACAATCGATATCGAAGCCAAAAATATAGTGTTTAGAATTTTTGCCTGTTTGTCTGTATGTATGTCCGGGGTAAACTCAAAAAGTACCTACTGCATGAATTTACTTCAAATTTTGCATGAATATTACTAACAGGTCGGGTCAACATATAGGCTACATATTATCACGCTATCACCTACGGGGGAGGAGCTGTGCGGAGTAAACGAAGACGGCGCGGACGAAGTCGCTGGCAACAGCTAGTTCAATATATTATTCAAAAATACCCACATCTTCGTATCAAACCCCTCACGGGGTAGGCTGGAAGGGACCAAGCAGTAAACTTGTCTATGGAGGAATCGTTCATAACTCGCTTCATACATTTAACATAGACGACACCATATCTTGACTCCGCGTAACCGTGAATAAAATAAGAAAAAACGCACACAAGTAGATATGGTACTCCTGAAGAGATAACAGTGGCCTATTCCCGTGTTGGTCCCGGGCTCCTTTGAAGAATAAACCAACTGCCGTTCTGCCAGGCAGGTCGTAAAAGGCGACCGATTGGCTATGCGCGTCACTAACATTGTGGCTACTAGGTGGTAGAATTCTGCATTGTTTCGCTCGGGTCTGGTACCACCACCTCACCTATTCCTACCGCTAAAGCATCAGCATCATTTGGTGTCTATTGGCGATGGTTGACTTTTTCCATCAGGAGACCCATCTGCTTGTTTTCTATCTTATGATAAAAAAATGAACACCAAAGATGTCAGTGGTGCGTTGCTATGTGGCGAGGTTAGAATACCACATGCTTAAGTTTACCGGCTACCTTACCCTCCATATTGGAATAGGACAGCGACAAGCACCGACGCTATTGTGGCAGGAATAGGTAAGGCAGTGGTACCAAAACCCTGGCGAGATGTATATCTCTACCACCTAACAGTCATGTCTAGCGTTGATATCTATAAATAGCCGCAATGTTATTTTTTTTATGGAATACGGGCAAGAGGTTCACCAGCCCTGAACAGCTGCAACACCGGAGGTACTGCAGGTGCGTTGCCAGCCTTTAAGGAATGTGTATGCTCTTTTCTTAAAGGCTTTTTATTCCGAAAGTATCACCCCAATTTCAGTGACAAAATATTGTCAGTCCACGAATTAAAAAGCAAGGCCCTTAAGTCATATCGCTTCGGAAACATCTGCTGGTAATTGATTCCATTGAGCAGTCGTGCGAGGCAAAAAATGCTTTGGAAATCGGACTGTAGTGGACTTGCAGACATAGGCATACCGAGGGGGGAGGGGGCAGGGAGGGGCAGCTGTCCCCCCTGGAATTTTCTTATCTCTCTACAAACTATCTACTGTTGTAGATAAAAATATAATAACATAAAAATATAGTCCCTCCCTCTTGCCTCTTTTTACCCATATCTCCCTTCTCCCTCTATCTCCCTTCTCTGCTCTTTATTCTTTTTGCCCTCCCCTATTTCCAGCTCTTCCTTCCCCCCTCTCTTTTTTCCTCCCACCTGTCTTTTATTTAAATTTTCTTTCATTTTTTATTCCTAATTTTATTGAAATGAATTTTGTTAAATTGAAATATACAAAAAAAAAACAATAAATACTTAAATTATGAATCATATAAATACTTGTATTTATCTCCTGTAGGATTCAAACTCTAGTCACGTTGATTTCTTGATTTCCTAATCACTCGTCCAACGTTAGAATTTTGTTGACGCGAATCCAGTCGACTCCCTCAAGAAATTTTCACTTTAAAAATAGACTTTTGTTGATAGAGCGAAGTGTTAATTATAATGTTGCTTACGTGCTGCTAGAACGGCCCTCAATCGGTGATTTGCGTAAGCAGAGCGGTCCCTCTGATGATCCAGTAGTCAGCGGGCATGTTGGCGGGCAGCAGCACGGGCAGCACGAAGTTGGTGCTGTGGCCGGTGGTGGACAGCGTGCCCGCGCGCTCCGACGTCTTGTACAGAGGAGCCTCGTAGCGCGGGTCCGGCTTGGGCAGCGACAGCACCGGCTGGAACCACACCACCGGCAGCGGGGGGTTCATCTGACCTGCAACACCATCACCACGATAGATCAACCTTCACGTACATGAGATATTACTTTAATACTTTTTGTATCTTAGCATAGCGACATAACATAATAAACAGTTTCGGTAGAGGTAAACCATATCAGTTCGCGACAGCATCATCAACATGTTAGTGTTTAAAGGTGGTGTTCCTCAAGGGAATGTTTTGGGTCCAACGTTATTTTTAATATATGTAAATGATTTATGCCAACTTAATATAAATGGAGCGAAATTATTTTGTTATACTGATGATACTACTATTATTTTAAGATGTTGACATTTGACTAAAAATTACCTTTTAATATTCAATATTAAAACAAACTACATACTTATGTTATTACATACTTATTACCTATATGTACAATAGTTCTTAACCTGCTGATGATTTTAAAATCGAGATACATCTCGAGTTTGAGCACAGCGCCATCGCTAGTATTTTTAATACGTTTATAAAATACCTAAGATTTATACCTACCGATACCTATTACAATTTTACGAGAATTATTTCATGTTACAAAATGTACAAGAAATTTGTATGAGGAGCAATTAATCCCAATTTTAAATATTGTTAAATATATTTTAGATTTAATAATACAACTTTTATTTATCAACATCTGACTTTATCAATAAAAAAATCCCAATCATAATAAATACGTTTTATCTAAGTCAACGAAGATTGTTAATCTTTAAAACATTATGTGTTAACAAAATACTTCCTCCACGCGAATAAAATGAAATTTATTGAAATTTGGAATTAGACCAAAATGACAAAATAAAGATTAACTAAGCAAATAGGTATATTTTAATGTAAATAGAGACCCGAAACTGACATAGTTCGATCAAATTAAGACGAGGCATCGCGACAAACGGGAAAAAACTGGTTTGTTAAATCACGTTTTTTTTTATTGATTGTTAAATAACAATTTTACAAAAATTACACGATATACCTGAAGATATTATCTAAAGAATGTGCTTACTCATTACATGATAGAATGTACTTTACTCGATCATATAAAATTCCGAAAACAGGCTAAAAAAATCTCGAAAACAAATAATTTGTTAATAATAGTTCTAATCTTCCACATGATTTTTATATGGTGATATTTAGTTGTAAATACATAAAAGAATGTGCTAAATTTTAGTTTTCAGTTGATGCCCTATATTTATTTATCCGAAAATTGACACGTTTCCCAGCGGTTTCAGAACATACCGCGCCATCCATTTTCTATAGAATTAACGCGCGTCGAAATAGCTCGCCTTAGGCGGATGGTATCTATCTGAAGGTGAGTTCAAAGGTGTCAATATCCGACGTGATTTGTACCTATGAAGAGTTATTATAAGCGGCACGTTTGCCAGGATCGTAATTTGCAGCATTCAACTCATGCTAATTTGTATGTTCGTAAAAATTGTTTTCATGATGTAAGATACCTAGTACTTATTGTCTAAATGGAATAAAATTGACATAACATAGAACCATAAATAGTAAGTACTATTGTACCATGAAGTATTTAAATAAAACCTGCTTTCAGACAAACCGTTTGGTTTGCCTACCACTCCGGATTCGATTTATTATACTTTTTAACGCAGTAAAACTACACCAACCGACTTTATTTGCCTATATTTCTGGAACCTTGCATCAGATCTTCACCAAATTAAAATTGGACCACACGACGAGTATACCATCTCAAAAAAAAACAGAATTTTTTCGTGCCAAATTACAGCTTTCTAGTAATAAGGATCTCTGAGCTGGACATAGTGAAACTATAAGGGTTCCTAGCTTAATTCGGAACCCTGAAAAGTAATCCTTGCTAAAGTTTAAAGAGCGATATACCTAGAGTACGTATGAGGTGTATTATAAGTACCTGGCAAGGCGTCAACGAGGCAATTATTGTGGATATCCCAACGGCCCGCATCGATGAACAATCCGTGGATGTTGACACCATCCTCCGGCTTCTCTAGCTCACCGTACACGTTTGCACCGTCATCCTGCAACGTAATTATAATACCTTCGAGTACAGAGATAAGGAGAACCTGTGTATAGAAGTGTCCATCAAAACGCGTCTATAGTGGTCGCACCACCGTCTCTGATTTTTTAGAAAAAAAGCGATAACAGCGCTTTTAAATACATTTTCAGTAGACTATTAAAACAACGCCACAAACTCTTAATTTTATATGCTAAGTAAATTTCACTCTGTTTACAAATGTTCATATCGCAATTAATCCTACGCCAGCACCATTCTGGTAGATATTTGAATCATATTTTCAGAATACACGAAATGAAATGAAATTTATTTAAATTTGAAATGATTTTTTCTTTTGCTTAGACCACGGTACAACTTTAGGTTTACATAAGTTATAGTACTTCCACGTATTCTACCAAATTAGCATGCAAAAAATTTTATGACATGTAACAATAATTAAAACTACAAATTTAATATTAATTTGGTATCCAAAGTTGAAATACTAGCTGATAGCTGCTTGCATTCCCCCCTATATAAGTTGGTCCTCCTTAACTCTACTCCAAGGTGTTACCCTTTAATGTGTAAAGTAAAAGGAAGCGAAAAACATTAATTCTGTGAGTTTTGCTAAAGAGCATGCTTAAGGGTGACCAGACCCGGACGAGACAATGCAGAACTCTACTATCCAGTAGCCATGGTACTGACTCGCAAGTCGCATTGCTAATCGTTTGCCTCTCACTGCGTGGCAGAACGGCAGGTGGTCAATTTCACAGAGCCCCAGACCAACAAGGAGGAAATCTATCTGTTCATCTTTCACAGGCTTTTTCTCGTAAACAGTAATGAGTGTACATTCGAATTTCTCAAAATCAAGTGCATATTGTGCATATAAACAGGTTTGTGTGATCCACGGCGGGCAGCGGCTGACATGCCGCGCCGCCAGTGCCCGCCGGCCACCAGCGGCGCGGTTTTTTTGCCCTCTGTGTGCGTTGGTAATATGGGATTCCCATCGTGCTATCGTTCGCGGCGAAATTGACCGGCCCGCCCCGCCCCGTCGTGTGCAAAGCGCCTTAATGAATGAAAAGTATTTTATATCCAATAATCTGAACTAAAAAAATTCAGTCCAACTTCCCGCTGCTTATATACATAGATAAGGAAGTTAGTGATATTGTTCCAATTTTCAAAAATCTAGTTTCGATCAGATCTCTACGGGTTGAGGTGCTAGGAACCTTTTTCGATTATTTTTATGATGATGTCAGTTTGTCTGTATGTGTGTATATATACATCTCATAACTTTTGAATGGCTTAACCGATCGGAATCAACAGGTGATGGCATTCGATTGGATTCCACTCAGTTTAGACTTCCTGAAAATTTAAACCAATTCGATCCAGGAGTATTTGAGAAATAGTAACAGTATTTTTTTAATATAATTTCCAGATTAATGTACTAATGGAGTACAAAATCTAAACAGCTTTTTTTCTCGGAAAACTGCATCTAATGCATAAATTGCGTCACTCGAACAGATAAATCGATTGTTTATAAGGATACGGATAACCATACATGCATGACCGGCTATTACCGGCTATCGTCACATTCTGACTGCGTGTGCCTTAACGCGCGGTTGGCGGTACCTCAAAGAGTTTTAGCGCGCTAATATCTTCGGGACGATACACGCGGGTGCGGCCGAAGGGTTATATTAAATATATCATAGATAAAAACGTCATCATAAATTAAAAAAAAAACTATTAGGTATGACAAGATTGTATATACTCAGCGTGCCCAAGTCCCGCTTGCGTTGGCCGATTTAAAATGTATTAATTTAATGGTTCTTTGGAATATTTTTAAGTTATAAAATAGCAAACAAGCAGATGGCTATCTTGACGGAGAGACAAACAGTAACAATTTTACTTGTTACCTTATTTGTCAAATCGGAACACGACAGTGACAATCATTAACGTGACAGAACCATGAAACTGTATTATATTTGGAGGCAACACTTCTAATACCTACATGAAACACATCATTGAATACTGCTGTCATATTCTGAGGTCTTACCCTCTCTTTCTGACATAGCTGTATAAACAGAGATGGCGGGACTTCATAGACAGAAATATCCCGTACCAAGTTTAGGTTTCGAGTAATTAATCAGAGTACTTGCTCCACCTTTACCTAATACTTCATGGACAGAACTAAGTAAGATGATGGAATCGAGACGTTGTAGAAGTCTATCTAAAATTTAAGAGACTTTATGTATTAACCTAAAAGTAAAAATCGCCCTCTGGTTGAAATTCGATCACGGTATAAACAATAAATTGTCTTCTAAGTTTGATAACAGATTTCGGTTATTATAAAAGTATACATGTGTGTATACCATGAAGTGTACTAAATGAATGGTGGTGTGTGTAATGTGTATTTTTATTAATTTAATGCGTTTCTAATCCATATTACTAAAAATATTAGGTTTCTGCAGTCTGCGCAATGTAAACTTTGATTATGGCAAATTTCGCACTCCGTTATTGTAATTGTCGTAAAATCGTATACAAAGTATTTGCTTCACGCACTAATGTATAGATAAGCAATATACCTTGTTCTTCCTTTTATTGAACTTGTAGATATCGTCTTGCGAGAGGAAGGAGGTGGTGGGGTGGAAGTCGAACATGAGCGCGTCGATGGGCACGCGGTAGCGACGCGCGAACGCCTGCAGCGAGCCCGTCAGCAGCCCCTGCGGGAAGAACAGCCCCGACACCCAGCTGCTGCCCGCGCCACCCTCTACCAGCCACCGCTACACCACCATCACTTATCGTCAATATATCTAATACTATTGAAGTTCTTAAAATTTTTGAATTTTAAATTTAAAATTAATATAAAAGTCTACCATAAATTATGTAAAAAACATCATTTCTTGCCATTATCAGCTGGTCGTGAAATATCAGATGTAATTTACTTGCTCAAAATAGCCAAGTTGATTCTTCATACTTAGTAGGCTTGATTTTTATATATCATCTAAGTCAAAACGCTACACTAAAACTTTCAATTTGGAACTGACTGGATCAGAGTATAACCAAAACTCTTATCTTTGGAGATCTTGTGACAATTTTAATAAATTAGTTTTCAAGCATGGATTCAATTTGTTTGAAACTAAACCTAGCAATTTGAGAAGGTTGTTGAGTACTGAATTTGTTAATTAATGTGATTGTATACACAGTGATTGTTTACTAAGCAATAATTTATCATAACTTAAAGAAATAACTCGTATTATCATTTTATTTTTCAAAAGTGGAATTTTTTATTAGCTTATATTACCTAGACTTAAGTTCACGATTGTATTAAATTAGCTGTTAATTTCCCTAAAATAAAATAAAGTAAATAAATAAATAAAGAAATACTATAAACTTGTTTCTACTATTAATGAATCGGATATATTGCAGTTTCTAATGATTCATTATGATAATATGGAGATAACATAAAACTAAAATACATCGAGACAGTAAAATCAGTTCGAGACGAGACGAATATCGTCAAAATTAGTCATAAAGTCACAATACAGTAAACCCAAATCTGGAAGTATTATCACACCGTTGTAAAATATATTGTTTTTGGCATGTTTATTTTTTTATAGAAAAAAGGGGAGCGAACAGGAAGCTCATCTGATGGTAAGTGATCACCGCCGCCCATGGACAACTACACTATCAGAAGACTTGCAGTTGTGTTGCCAGCCTTTCAAGAGAGAGTAGGCTCTTTTCTTGTAGGTCCCTAAGTCCATCCGTTGGGAAAAACCCCTGCCGGTAATTGGTTCCACAGAGGAGTAGTTCGGGGAAATAGTGCCTCGAGGATCGCATAGTTGTTTATAGATTTACAGACATCGATATAGTGAGGATGAAATTTTGAGTTTTGTCGCGATGTCCGATGGTTAAATTC
The DNA here is from genome assembly GCA_036924255.1 of Apodemia mormo. Taxonomy (NCBI): domain Eukaryota; kingdom Metazoa; phylum Arthropoda; class Insecta; order Lepidoptera; family Riodinidae; genus Apodemia; species Apodemia mormo. Next base: position 4,005,600 of record JAUPFN010000004.1, read on the forward strand.
TGCGGCAAGAATTAAACTAAACAGTTCCTCGGAACACTCCCCATGATAGATCCGATAGAAGATACAGAGCAAAGCCACATCTCTACGTAATGCCAAAGAAACAAGCCGATCAGAAATAGTTGACGATTCGAGCTGCTTCTACGCTGAATGCGATTAAAAGGTAGGCGCTGGAACTTGCGCTCAAGTGAGAGCATTTGCCTTTAATAAACTAACTGCCATAAAACCAAATGGTCTAGTTCAAAAGAAACACAGATTAACGTGGAATAGTTTTATACAGAACATAATGTTTTTAAAATTCACAAATAATTCCTGTAAAATTTTCATTAAACGGAGAGGGAAAAACCACGTATATAGATTTGTAGAACCCAAAAAACCAGCAACTGTTCTTAAATAAATCTTTGTTTTACCAATAATACTATTTTTTTTTGGATTTCCCATATTTTTCACCTTTTAAACTTTACCACGAATATTTTAAAGATTGGCCAAAAAGCCAAAAGAGAGTATTAGCGAGACTAACAAAGAGCAATTGATTTTTATATATACATAGATTAAAATATCATCACCCCGGTTCATTGCGTAGTAAAGAGTAAACAAAATATCTATAAACTTTCTTGTTCCCCACAATTTACTGGTTCATTGGTTGGCGAGATGGGTGGCAATTCCCATCGCCGCATTTTGATTACAGCTTATTTGTAGCAAGAACTGGGGCTGACAGTTTAATATAGTGCTGTAAACACACCATCATCATACTCCGAGCTTCTGTTAAAAATTTAGATTTTCGAAAAAATCTTCAATATCACTTTTGCCTGATCCGAGAAACGAACCTGCGATCTCTAACTAACCCCTAGGCCAGGCGTTTTCAACCGTTTGGTTTCACCGACACACTCATTCATCATTATATCAAAGTTTCACAGCCCCCCGTAACCAAAGAACCAAGTATATCAGACGTCCCGCGACGGCCCACATTTTTTTATTCGCGGTTTAACTTGAAGAGCAAGTAAGCATGCAAGCAAGTCAGCCAAAAGCACATATAATAAAAAATGCCATAACTATTTCGATTGCGCCACGATGCGCACATGTTCCATAAAACTGAACCCGTATGAACACTAACTATATTAATTAATTGATCTATATTTTAATTTTATTAATTAATTAACTAATTAATTAATATTAATTAATCTATACATATAATAAAATCGTAAGAAACTCAAAACTGTATATTGAATATTTTTTTGAAAGAATACTTGGGGCGTGATCTACAATCGATATCGAAGCCAAAACTATTTTTTTTTTAGTTTTTAGAATTTTTGTCTGTTTGTCTGTATGTATGTTCGGGATTAACTAAAAAGTACTGGATAGATTTACTTCAAATTTTGCATGAATATTACTAACAGGTCGGGTCAACATATAGGCTACATATTATCACGCTATCACCTACGGAGGAGGAGCAGTGCGGAGTAAACGACGTCCGCGCGGACGAAGTCGCTGGCAACAGCTAGTAATTAATAATTGATAATTAATATTAATATATTAATTAATTAATAATATTATAAATGCGAAAGTTTGGATGTTTGGATGGATGAATGGATGTATGTTTGTTACTCAATCACGCAAAAACTACTGAACGGATTCGAATAAAATTTAGCACACAGGTAGATGATGACCTGGAATAGAATACTTTTTATCCCTGAAAAATTATACGATCCCGCGGGATTCGCCAAAAACTGTTATAAGGAAGCGGGATTCATCAAAAACTTTTATTATGCAGTGGGCTGCACGCTGCAGCTAGTTGTAGATATATAAAACTTGTTTTCAAAAATCGCAAATACTTATATTATTTTAACTAACGAAACACGTCTAAGGCACCGACTACACTTTGATTAGTGCGGGTGCGAGTGTTTAATACAGGTGCTTAGTAATTAAACAAAAACACGTGTAAACAGTCGTTGATTAGTGCAAGTGATTAGTGATCAGCGTAGTTAAAGTGAATAGACGTTGATTACTAATCACTCGCACTAATCAACGGCTGTCTGTACATGTGTTTTGCTTAATACTAAACACATGCATTAAACACTTGCACTCGTACTAATCAAAGTGTAACCAGGGCCTAAGTGTGAGCGTGTACACTCAATCAAAGCGCGCTATTTAAATTGACCAATGAGCGCATTCAATTTGAATTTACCAATGAGCACGGTAGGAGAGTTTGTACCAATACGTAGATGTCAGATGCTACTGTTTTTTTTGTGATATGACTCTACTAATAAAGTCCGCTTTGAGTGTGAGATCTAATATTAAATTGCAAACAGTTGATGGACTCCGCTGGTAGCTATACTAGATTCTACCAGCGGGGTCCATCAACTGTGACTGTATCTAGTAAGTTATTACACACTTTTACTATTCCACTTGTACATAAATTTCACTTTTACACATATTTTTTTATATATCTGGAATAGTAAAAATGTGTAATAACAATGGAATTTCACCAAGTGCCGACGATGGAAAGTATAGCATATATTAAGACGGCAAATACGGCCAAACTTATTGTCATCTACCAGCAGTTAAAATTTAAATCTATGTAGTGGAATAGTAAAAGTGTGTAATAACAATGGAATTTCATCAAGTGCCGACGATGGAAAGTATAGAATGTATCTAGTAAGAGCTAGCTACAATATGACACCTGTTCGCTGTCGCACTCACCTCAATGAAGTCCACCCTGAGCGTGAGGTCGTGTATCCAGCTGCCCAGGGACTTGAGTGAGTTGTACCCCCGGCGATGCCACATGGCGGGCACCTTGTTGTTCATGAACGCCGAGAACACTTCCTCGTAAGCCTCCGACATTACCACAACACCCTGTACATGGAATAACGTGCCACAATACTTTACGGCTCAAATAAAACATAAATCGCGCTAGAACAATTCAAATACATAATTTAAAAAGTGTCTTCACGCCCGTATCCACGAATGGGTAGGCAGAGGTATTAAAAGTGCACCCACGATTAGTCGAAGCTACTTGGTCCCACAAATGTGATAGGTGGCAAGCCTATCGCCAACTGGGCATTTTCCAATCCCGGGCAACTTTGTGTTTCTCAGAAAACTGAAAAAACACTTTTTTTATGTGCTCGACCCGGGAATCGATCTCGGGACCTCATGTTGTTAACTCCAACGCTGGACCACTAGACTAAAGAGGCGACAAAATACAATAATTTGTTGGAACTAAAACGGCAAACAACCTACTTCCTATCTCCAGAATCCTACATCAGATCTTCAACAAATTAAAATAGGATCTGGCAAATATTGCCATGTCAGCTTATCGTTTGTTTTGGTACGTGGGGATTACTAGGTGGTGGGGCTAAAAGAGGGTGAAAATTTGAGGTTATAGGTATTTTTTGTCAAATAAAAAATCTTTTTTTCTGGATAGAGACACCATATTACTTATGCTACAATTCAACCAATTCCAATTATTATACTTAGCGCTACAAAATATATTTTACGATAAATTGGATACTTTCCATCGTCGGCACTTGGTGACACTGCATTTTGAAATAGATATTAAGTACAAACAAACTCACTTGTACTTCCAGTTCACATGTATACATTACGACCTAATATTTTCATACTTAACAAAGATACAAAATAAAAACGAAGACTGAGAAAGTTACTTAAACTATCAAGAGTAGAGCTAAGAAAGATTGCACACCATAGGGCTAACGGAGAGTCCCCTATGAAGAGCGTGCCTAAACCATGAGGAAACTCTCCACCACGTGCTATATGAGTGTGTGGAAGTTCAATACCTAAGGGCCCAGTTCTTCAAAGAGAATAAAACGTACAAGGAACTATCTCATAATCCTTCTACAGTACTAGACCTCTGGAATGAGCTGGATTGGCAGCAATAGCCACTATATCTTTGAGCACAATGGCCCGTGGTGTGACTATGTGCGGTAGAGTCCGTTTTGATAGGTAGAAAAACGGAGACTTGCGACCACAAACACTATGCGACGAGATTTTTATACAATATGGTTCCCACATTATGCCGCGGCCGGCGAGATTTCCGACAGTTTTTCAACCGCTGGGCCACGGTAATGTTATCTGCCAGTATTCTATCTTCATACAAACGGGTGGAAGGCGAGTTATACCTACGCGCTCGGAGTTCGACATGCACTTGATACACAACAGACTGAGGGATGCCCCTTAGTGACAGCACAGGCAAATGTAGTTGAAATATTGAAGGCGGGCAGCCCTACCGCATTTTACGTACAGCACGGTGCGGCCAGCTGTAGGTATTTATTTCAAGGACAGGGCCGAGCCAAAATACTGGTAGATAACATTACCGTGGCTGGGCTATGCCGGCGGGTTACACGGGCAGTCGGCGTCAGTTTATTCCAGGCATTTTAGTGATAGTATTGTGCGATTTCTTCTGTGCACAACAAATTAAAATGTCATTTAATAATTGGAAAATTTCACAAACCTGACTGCGGAACCTGATTACTGCGGAATCTTACAAATGCAGATTGTAAGAACAGAAATAACGAATGGACGCGTTGAATCGTAGTTCACATAGCGTTAAGTTAAAAATTTAAAGAACCGGCTGTACGCAAGTACCGACAAACCACATCATCTTTTTTAAGTTATCTATCATGACGGTACCGTTATACCACTTCTTGCGTTACAAACTCAGATGTACCCAAAATATCCTGCTGTACCCAAAATCGCCTTCTCCTTTTGAGGCTTGTGCTAATTAAAAGAATACTAGGGCTGTTATGTCGATTTTAACGGTTTCGGTATCTATCATTATGAGCTAAAAAGTGTACAGCACTAACGATTTACCCGACTGTCCTTATATGTCCTGCGGCCTACAGTGCCAAATATCGGCGGTTTGGGGGCGTCCACAAATTACGTGAGATGTTTAAGGGGGAGGGGAGAGGTCGAGTCAAATCTCATCTAATCTTACGTTAGAGGGAGGGAGGGTCTAGGCAAATATCACGCGATTTTTTTTCTGATTGAAACAAAAAATATACTATTTTAGTCCATTATCCAGCTTGTACATGCTTGTACAACCGTGATACAATTACGATCATTCACTAACTCGTTCGAAAGAAAATAATTTCATTTATACTTCGACGTTATACAGCCTTAACTAGTCGTAAATAAAAGCACGAAGAATTTTTTTTTCTTTTTACAATAACAATCCAACGCGTTTACATATTTAAGAAACCCACATTTTGAAAAATCTCACGTGAGATTGGGGGATGGGGGAGGGGGTTGAATAAAATTTCACGATATCTCACCAGGAAGGGAGGGAGGGACAGAAAATTTAAAAAACACCTCACGTAATTTGTGGACGCCCCCTTTGGTTATGCCGACGGCATACTCGCGCGGTAAAAATCCGCCGGCATAGTATGAAGGAGCCCATAACACAAGCAGTGTAATGCATATATATATATATATATATATATATATATATATATATATATATATATATATATATATATATATATATATATACTGAAATATATTTAACAAACACCCAAACCGGAAATACAAACATTTTTGCTAATCATACAAATGATTGTCTCCGTCGGGGATCGAACCAGAGCCCTGTTGATTGCGTAGGCATGGTCGCTAATCAGTCGACCAACGCAACGGGGCGGTATATGGGGCAATATACTTAAATAGTAAATGAATGAAGATTAGTTTTTAAGCTATAAATAAAACACTACGACCGGGTACTTCTAGGGACTTCCGATGGACCGATGACCACCGGTTAAGAACCTGCTGCATCATCATGCTGCTGCAAACTGCATTGCATAAGACGGATTCTTGCAAAGTGGCACCTTCCTATTCCTGTCATAATAGCATCAGTGCTTGTCACTGTCGTGTTCCAGTTTGGAGGATAGATAAGGCAGCCGGGAAACTTATGTATGTGGCATTAGACCTTGCCACAAGGTAGCATCGCACCATTAACAGTTTTGGTGTCTATAGGCGATGGTTGACTCTTTCCATCAGGAGACCCATCTGTTTGTTTGCTATTTTATGATATAAAAAAAAATTAACCTTAATGGCTTTCTGTAGTTCGTTGAGCGAGGCGTGTATGAGTCCGAGCAGCATGTTGAAGCGGTCGGTTTCGTGCAGCAGCACGGTGGAGAGCGAGTGCAGCTGGCCCATGTCGTCGGGCACCATGAGCGCGGGGTTCACCAGCGACTTGTCGACGGCGCGCGGCACCACTGCGCGCGTCTGGTCGCATATGCGCCACACGATCTGGTCGGGGGAGTCCCCGCCCCCCGCGCCGCCCGTGCGCGGCTGCACCTCTACTATCGTTTGGATCAACGTGCTTGTTTCTTTGTTCTGTACAATAGTTCAAACACATCTAAGTTCTATGCGTTCCAACTGGGAAGAGGACTGTCAAGACGCCGCATTTGAATGCGATTGCTCCGCGTTTGGCATAAGCTTCATTAGTGATGAGTATGGTGAACAAAAAAATATTAGTAAATACATAAAAAAATAATTTACGTTTTAATTAGTATATTTTCTATTCAAGATCTCATTCGCCCGAGCTAGCAAAGACCTTTGCGTGCTAGTACATACATACATATCTTCATGCCAGATCCCTTACGGGGTAGGCAGAGAGAACCGAATGCCATACATCACGATCCTTGCAGGCTTGTCTCGCTTCCTCCACATTCATCACTCTCTTCATACACACACGCCGATTGCGAAGACTCTTGACACCACCTTCGGACAGTACTCGATCAATCTGATCGTGGTATGTCAGTCTTAGTCTTCCCCGGTACCTACATCCTTCCACATTCGCGTTGTATATCTGTTTTGTTAACCTTTCATCTACCATTCTTTCTACATGTCCGAACCAACGGAGCATGTCCTTTCTCATCTTTACACCGACACTTTCTTTCAAACCTAACCTCTATCTCACTTCGACATTACGAACCCGGTCCGCGAGTGTCACACCACATATTTTTCTTAGCAACCTCATCTCGACCGCGTTGATTCTACTTTCATGCCCTTTCTGACATACCCAACTCTCACTTCCATACAATAGCGTTGGAATAAGCACATGATTATGCAGGGCTAGACGGGCACCCTGATTTAACATTGTGCTATTAAGTAATCTATCTCCCTGACACTCCATTCAACATCAGCGGTGTACCTTCCATCCCTGCTAAAAGCACATCCAAGATATACAAACTCATCTACTTGTTCCAGCACTACATCATCGACCACAACTCTTACATCCGTTCTGGTTGCTTCTCTTTCAAATACCAGAACTTTAGTTTTCTTCGCATTCAAATGTAAGCCCATACTCTTACAATCCTCATTCATAACTGTAACCAGTGTTTGCGTGCTAGTATATGTTAAAGTAAGGTGTAGAGAAGAAAAAAGAAATATAAAAATTACAAATAAATTTATTTTTATAAACAAAATATTAAATCAAATATGTTTATCGGATTTTAAACCCTCTCCTACACCGCCCATAAGTCATAACGAATTTGTTTCGTCATCATTGAAATACATTTTTTTTGTCGCACATACCTAACCTAATACGACGTAAATCTAAAATTAATCACGTGTTTCAAATTAATGTTTATAATAACATTATTTAAATAGGTACACTTATGTAGGTACATGTAGTATGATATTGAACACAAATATTATTATTATTGAATTATTTGAACGTTATTTTAAAAAAAAAAAACTAATATTTTTTGTTGACTTTACTAATTTTACACTTATGAAGTTAATAACAAGCGCAATCCTATTCTCAGTTGGAACGCATAGTACATCTCACTATCCCCCACCTCCTTCTCCACCTACAGGTAAAAAGATAATGAGGCATAGTTGTGTTTTGTATAAAACCGTTATGCTTGTGCACCGCTAGATGACCCGCCTGGTTTCATCCGCAAGCAAAGTAACCTGTTATTAATGGGATAAAATATAATGAGCAAAAAAAATTGTAACCATAAAATGCCTTACCCAAAAAATATAAAAAGCACAAAAAAAATAAATCTGTACTAAAAATGTGATACCTTAAATCACCAGCTTACGAGCTATTTAAGTCATGCCTCCGCTTTAAAATGTATTCAATATCAATATTCAACATTAGTAAACTATCACCAAATTTTAATAAACTGTGTTTGTCCTATATCTACCCCAATATATCAATAGGTTTGCTTTAAAATGTACCTGCCGTGTTATGTGTTAAAACGTGTGTAGTGGACTGTATTTGGTTTAATGTAAAAAATTATTCTACTTCGATTTTATTTACAATTTACAATTAATTTGTTATTATTTTTTATAGTCGGAGGAAATGGAGGAAGTAAATTTTAATGGTGTGACTGATATATTAGTATTCGCTAAGATATTAGTAATATTAAAAGGATTCGTGGATTAGTAATCCGGTGAACTGTAATATGCTAGTATTTCATATTCGCCTAATATCTGTAACGGCTATCCAAAATGAATCGGATAATATCATTCGGTATTCGGAATAGTTCGGATTCACTAGATTGGCGCCCATCGGATTCGTGAAAATATTTTCACGATACGCCGCGGCCGCGTCGTACGTACGAATGAGACAGACGAATTTCCTGCAGTATCAGTATCAGACCTTATTACTGTTGTTTTAAAGTCCAAATTACAGTGAAATATTAGTTAATACCGACATATTAGTTAAGATATTATAATATTTCCTAGTGAATATATTAGTATCAGCTACTCTTGAGAAATATCGGTATTAACCCATCTCTAGTAATTTTCCTAAGCTCCGCACGGGTATTTATTCGGATCGGAGCCGAGATAGCTTTTCGTGTCGACCAATGAGCGCTTCATTATTACGACCAATGACACGGCCGTTCTTTACTCACTCGTCACTAACCGGCGCTACTCGTACATATATATTAATGTATGACCGGCGCGGCGGTCTGCTGTCTCAGCTCCGTGTCCGCGCCTATGCCTTAGCGTTAGGTTCATAGATACAGTACCCGGCGATAAATATTGCACATCGACCTTTGGAAAGAGACAATCGGCTAATTTCGGCTTCGTAGAGCGTTATCTCTGTCGCACAAAATACAAACAGTCCGGTACCTATTAGGAGCTGTTAAAACAAATATGATTTGCTTCTTTTGATATTTTTATTCTTTGTATAAAATACACTAATTTTTCTATAAGTGATGGCTTTAGGTTGGGGTAAAATAAAATAAAAAAACATTTTTACATTATGTTTACGTATTTAATTATTTTGGAACATTACAGCTTTAGTGTACATAATAAACACCATTATACCTATTGCTAAAATGAGACATTGCAATAAAAATAATAATAATTCTAATTCTCAATTACTTCCATTTCACTATCTGTGCTCTCAAAGAGGTCAATATCACTGTCACTATCAGCCGTATTTATTACTAATCTATCAGTGTAATTGTCTAAACTGTGTTGAATGCTTCTATATTCATTCTCACATTTGATTGCATGATCGCAAACCTTTTTCCACTCTTCAGCGCCGATCATGTTTACTTTTTCAGTCAATAATGTTTTTACTGTAGTTAAGTTCATACCCACATTTCTAGAGGCTACATAGCCTTTCAGTTGAGACCACATATTTTCAATTGGATTAAAATCCGGATGATATGGTGGCAATCGCAACACAGTGTGCCCATGTTCGGCAAGTATTTTGTCCACAGAAAACTCTGTATACCTCTCCTTGTGCTGACATATAATAGCGTAAATCTGGGTTTTTGTTAATTTTGGATCAACTGGAATTTCATGTCTGTTTAACCAGTTGATCATTTCCCGTTTAATGGTGTTTGAGTTGGGGGGTCTCTCAACATACTTGTTGTGATAGGGTGCGTTGTCGATAACTAGAACAGAATCACTGGGTATATTTGGGATTAATTGGTTAACCAGCCATTTCTCATAGTTATCGTTATTCATTTCATTGTGATAGTCACCTGTAGTGTCCGTGGATTTATACGTTAAAAAAGCACCGGGTACAAAGCCTTTTTCATTTCCCGCATGAACTATTATCAAACGTTGACCTTTTGAAATTGGCTTTTTTACTCCTTTTTTCTTATCGTCACTCCAAGATTTCCCTTTAGTGTGGGATGCATGTATATATGACTCATCCATGTAGACGATATTTTTTCCTGTTTCGCGAAATTTGCGTATTTTATCAAGGTATTCCATTCGTTTGAGACTAACGTCGTGCTTTTCCATTAGAATTTTTCGATTATCTTCCATTTTAGTGAACTGAAATCCCATGTCATGAAGTATTTTTCTCAACGTTTTTTCAGACCCATTGTAATTAATAGCTTCAGATAACTTAGCTTTTAATGATTTTATTGTTGGCAGTTCATTAAATCGTAAGTGAAAATCATACACCATTCTTCGAACAACATCGTAATCAAAATCGTCCATATCCAAACGAAATTGCTTTTTTGGTCTCCCTTTTTTTGGAGTGCTGAACTTAATTTCAGTCGAATGTGTTTCAGTACTGACTTCGTTTAATATATTGTTCAAAGTTCTTCTTGAAATTCCAGTGGCATTTGCAGCTCGCTCTTGAATCTTCTTAAAATAACAACTTACATTTTCACCTACTTTTTTTTTAAATCTATCAGCTTCGCTTACAAAGTATTTATAAACATTGTAGATAATTTCACGTGACTGACCTCGTAAAGGTTTACCTCTTTTTCCGAAAGATGCCATATTACAACTTTAAATTATTTAAATTTGTGGGTGTTATCAACTCTAAATATATATTTTTTTTCGGGACGCGACTGCACTCTATCGTACTTGAACAACGACTGACTAAACGTCACATAGGTAGTGTGGGACAGAGATAACTCTTTACGAAGCCGAAATTATCCGATTGTCTCTTTCCAAAGTTCGATGTGCAATATTTATCGCCGGGTACTGTAAATATGTGTATTACTATAGGTTAGGTTCGACGGAGATACGTGCGAGAATATGTATCTAGGTGTTTTTGTCCTTTACAACGTGTTTTTATGATTTTTGAAAACTGATTCTTCATTTAGATTTTTAAATAATTGTAACTACACAAAGTACTGAGTTATTAAGTTTTTTAAACACTGGTTCTTCAATAAGATTTTAAAATCATTATACCTACGTATATTTGCACAAAGAGGACTGAATATTTAAATTTGTTGAGATTGATCCTTCATTAAGATTTTAAAATTACACAAATGACTGCCTTAATAAGTTTTGAATTTATTTTTAAATAACGTGCTTTATTTCTTAACTTTAGTGTTGGTACTTAGATATAAAATATCATATTTTGAAAAAGTGTGATGTCACAAAATTTGGGACTTCTCCCTACGCCATGTCACACAATGTCACACTTCGTCGACCCCCGCCCTCCCTCTAACATGTGACGTAATTTATGGATGGCCCCTTAGGGGTTTATTTTTGAAAAATAAATAGTTCCCGTGTCTTAAACTATCATCTTGCTAAATTTATCAAATTCCAGAGAACAAAAAAAGGGTCAAACCGATTGATTGGCAAATAATTACGAACATGTACTGCATAAAATTGTACATAAAGATATCAGACCAAAAAATATATGTATAGACAAGGCGCCTCGTGCATTTTATTGAAATCCCAAAAAGAAACTGAGCCGTGTCAAATATCAATAATGTATCAAATAGTGGCGTCACTATGACACATGGCAGTGGCCAGTGCCCAATCTTTAATTGCGTTTATCTGAGATAAAAGATATACTCGCCTCAAACGCAATATTAGCGTTCTCATGCATCCCAAACACTTCGGGATCCTCGATGACGGGCAGGTTGTCGATGTACTCCCGGACCTCCTCCAGCTTCTCCAGCCGCGGACAATAGTAGGTGCCCGAGGGAGAGTAGGTGTAGTCTGGCTCAAGCGTTGGCGGCGAGAAGAAAACCTTGAGAATTGTGGTTAGACAACGTTGGTCCCACATGTCCGTCACTCGTCCACCGTACGTTATTTGACCTATACATTATTCAAAATTTGTCAATTCGATATCAAAGGAATGTCTGAAGTACTTTTCGTAGTTTTAAATATACATATTTATTAGTGATGGGCCGAATGTGGTTTGAACCGAATTCGAACTTCGGCCGAACATTCGGTGAAAATAAGAAGTTCGGCCGAATTTCGGCCGAACTTCGGTTTAATTTTGGGGAGCTTTCTTAAAAGCGACACGTCGTGACTTTTTTACGAATTTGCTTAAAATTTAATTATTTTATACTAGCTATTTACCTATTTTACTATTTGCTACTAGCTATTATATTGTCCGCGGCTTCGCTCGCATAAAGTAAGAGAAAAAAGTAACCTATGTCACTCTCCATCCCTTCAACTATCTCCACTTAAAAAAAATCACGTCAATTCGTCGCTCCGTTTTGCCGTGAAAGACGGAGAAACAAACAGATACACTTTCCCATTTATAATTTTAGTATGGACTAGCTGTTGCCCGCGACTTCGTCCGCGCGGACTTTGTTTACTCCGCTTTTACTAGTCGTAGCAAGATGTTATATAGCCTATAACCTTCGTCGATAAACAGGCTATCCAAGGCAAAAAGAATTATTCAAATCGGTTAAGCAGTTTTCGAGATTACCGCGTACAACCAACCAAACAAACAAACTCTACAATTTTATAATATTAGTTTTAAACTTTCTGCTATGTAGATATATAGATAAGGAAGTTACTGATTTTGCCTGTTTTATGAAAATCGAGTTTTCACCAGATCTCCACGTTTTGAGGTCCAAGAAATCTTTTCCGACTATTTTCACAATGAGGTCAGCATGTCTGTATATATGTCTATCTGTAAATTTCTCATAACTTTGTACATAAATAACATACATAAATAAATAACTTTGTATAATCTAAGTACATAAATGTATAGATTAGGTACAGAATCTAATCAGCTCTATTTCTACAAAAACTGCGTTCAGTGCATTAGTTGCATCAAAATCGGTTTTTCCGCTCAAGAGCTTTCGTTGACGAAAAACTTTAGAAAAGTGTTTTTTGACATAACTTAGTAATTTCTCTAACTACTTTTTTTGACCTTCCACAATAGTTTAGTGCTTAAAAAACTACGTCAAATTTAGTTTTAAATCGAGTTTTCAAAAGTTACAACTTTTTTAATATTAATATTTTGTTGTTTACAGAAAACTTCTTAATATTTTTAAGATAACTTTCCGGATAATACACGGCTTGATTTAAAAATCTAACCAGCATTTCTTTCTAAAAATCTGCGTCAAATATCGTAAATTGTATCAAAACCGGTTTATCCGTTTGGGAGTTATCGTTGACGAAAATTTAAAAAAAAAAGTGTATTATTTATATAAAATAAGAGACTTATTGACCAAAACTTGTTTGAAGGTCAAACCTTCTACAATATTGTGGTACTTGAAACAATTACGTCAAATGTTGTTTCAAGAATCAAAATCGAATCAAGTTTTCAAAAATTATAACTTTTGAATAATAAAATTTTTCTGTTTACAGAAAACTTACTTATTTTTTTTACAAAAACTCAAGCTTATACACCGATTCACTTAAAAAATCTAATCAACTTTTCTCTTTAAAAATTGCGTCAAATACCGTCAATTGGGTCAAAATCGGTTTATTAGGATTTATTATAACGAAAATTTTTGAAAACAAATTTTGATATTACTTCGATATATTTTACCCTATAGACTATGTAGCTCAAAAACATTTTAGAGCTCAAAAATTTCGTTGAATGCCATTTGAAGGATGAAAATCGATCATCGTTTTCAAAATATACAGCTTTTAAAAATTAAATTGCTGTCATTTTCAGAAGTCAGAAGTCAAAAGTCAGAACTTTGAACCTTGAAAAAAAATGCTTAGGTATAGTTTTTGTTCCTTTGAGCCTAAAATACCTAATTTTAGCGGGAAGTTTCAAGGATAGCCTGCAGGGTCAACTGACTTACCTATATTTTTCCCTTTTTTCGACATTTTTTAACCTACCGATTTTGGAGCTAATAAAACCATTTAAAGGTAAAAATTACGTTGAATGCACTTTAATAGATCTAAATCATCATGTTTTAAAATATATGCATCTTCATCTATATCAAACTTTAGATTTTTAACTTCCCGCTACGTATGGAACATTTTCTATTTTCGTGATGACGTCAGTATGTTTGTATGGGTGAATGTGTGTGTGAGAGAGAGTGTATGGTTGTATGTATGTGTGTATGTAAACATTTCATAACTTTTGAACGGCTTGACCGATCGAAACGCGGTTAATGGCATTGAATTAGATTCTGCTCAACTTAGACTTCCAAAAATTTTATCCAATTCGGACTAGAATATTTTGAGAAATTTTGAAAAAATCGCAAAAAAATTGACGAAACATATTTTTTTAATATAACTTCCAGATCAATGTATCGATTGAGTATAAAATTTTATCAGCTCTTTTTCTTAAAAATCTGCGTCTAATTCATAAATTGTATCATGATCGGTTAATCCGCTCGGAAGTTATCGTTGACGAAAAAATTTGGAAATGTTTTTTAGACATAAATTCGAAATTTTTTCAAATAGTTTCAAAAAATCAAAATTAAATCAAGTTTTCAAAAGTTACGGCTTTTCAAATATTAATATTTTGTTGTTTACAGCAAACTTCTTAATATTTTTAGCATTTTATAGCATTTTTAAAATGATTTTCAGACTAATATACCGATTGATTTAAAAGTCTGCTTAATCTGCTTTTCTTCTATAAATTGCGTCAAATAAACAAATTGCATCAAAATCGGTCGATTTTTTTGGGATTTAATTTGGAAAAATTGGGAAAAAGAGGGTAATATCGAAAATTCGAAAAAAATTTTTTTTGGTATTGCTTCGACATTTCTGAGACTGTAGATTACGTAGCTATAAAAATTTTAGAGGTCAAAAATTGCGTTGAATGCCATTCGAAAGACCAAAATCAATCATCGTTTTGAAAATATATAGCATTTCAAAAATTTTGAAATCACTGTCATTTACAACGACTTCTATATACTAACGAATATTTGTAACAAATTTAAGATTTTTGAACTCTGAAATAATCTGTGATATCCTAAGATATAGATAAAAATCTAGCGGGAAGTTTCAGGGATGACCTGTCGGGTCAACCGTTTTACATATTTTTTGAACTCTTCAAACTCAAAAATCTATGCTGAAGTTTTTTCATTTTTGTTTTTATGTTTTTTTATTTACCGGGATGTTTCAGGGATGGCCTGCTGGGTCAACCGTTTTACGGATTATTTTCGAAAGTATAGGCTATGTTACTCGGGGATAATTTCATATCTTTCTAATGGTGAAAGATTTTTTCAAAACGTTTTAGTAGTTTTTGAGTTTAGATGATGCAATATATAAAAATATAGAATACAAATCTTTCCTCTTTATAACATTAGCGTAGATTTCAAGCAAAATAGTGTAAGAAGATACTTTTTCTAGTGCCGAATGTTCGGCATTTAAACCGAATTTCGGCCGAATGACGAAGTTCGGTTCAAGCTGCCGAAATTCGGTTATACCGAATGTAAAACGAATTTCGGCCCATCCCTAATATTTATCTTAAACACAAACTACATATTGGGTGTGTTCTTGTTCACTTCAAGTCTGACTTAAATCTTTCTGTCTACCAAACATTCCCCGTGCTGGTTCCGGCCTCCTTTGAAGAATAGACCAACTGCCGTTCTGCCAGGCAGGTCGTAAAAGGCGACCGATTGACTATGCGAGTCACTACCATCGTGACTACTAGGTGGTAGACTTCTGCATAGGCTCGCCCGGGTCTGGTACCACCGCCTTACCTATTCTTGCCGCAATAGCGTCAGTGCTTGTCACTGTCGTGTTCCGGTTTGGAGGGTAAGGTAGTCGGTAAACTTATGCAGTGGCATTAGACCTCGCCACAAGATAGCAACGCACCATTAACATCTTTGGTGTCTATAGGCGATGGTTGACTCTTTTCATCAGGAGACCCATCTACTTGTTTGCTATCTTATGATAAAAAAAAACTTAGCCCTTTCAGAGTAAACGGATTTATTTAAGTTTAGTTGGTTTCTTTCGGACACACTTTCGTCATTCAGACATACACTACATCGGCTATCTGTCAGTGAAAGTTCCGTGTTAAAATCAGAGATTAGCCGGAACAAACAGACAGACCGGCAAAACTAAAAAAAAATATGTTATTTTAGTATACGTACTGTGTATAAAACCATGTGCATTAAATAAAAAGTAGTTATATTAATATTGCAAACATACATTCCAATTTTATTTATTTGTATAGATGTATAGGGGACGCCATGAAGTAGATTTTTAGTTATTAGAATAAAGTATTTTGTAATTGTTAATAGCGTGTATTCGACTCGCAACGAAAACTTCATATTTTCAAGTTTTTTCCAGAGCAATATCGTAATAATGAGAGCAGACTATTCGAAGGATATTACAGTTTTTGCAAGATAAAGTCTTGATGATGATAATTCGATTTATTGCAGGTTCAAAATCTGATCGGTAAACGATTGCGCGCGAGGATTTGTAGTGTGTGTGGGCGTTGTTGCTCAAGCGCCCTTTTTATGTAGATTGACTTCAGTACCTATTTAATAAACCACTTAAATCTATCGGTCTCTCAATCCTCAACAAGAATAATGTAACCCATTTCGCCAGTCAATAAACTAGTGCATGGTGGTGAACCTTGGTGTTTATTGATGGTCGATTTACTGTCTTAGGTTCGCTTCCTCAAACTATTTAAATGTTAGATGCAAGCGGACCTTATTAAACCGAAATGACACCCGCGTTTTTAATCTAGTTTTAAATCTAATCTAAATTAAAAACGTAGCTTTTACACGTATCCCTCAATTTAGATGCAGTTTTCTTAATTTGAATGCTGAATTTCTAGCGTTGATTATTATAAATGTTTTATAAAAATCGGTTTAGTCGAGGTCTGATTGATATGGAATTTGGTATTTTGTTATATGGTAACTGAGCTAAAGCTTCATCAGCTCTTTTCGTGTTTTTATCTGCAAATTATGTACATGAGGCAGGAAGATAGACTTATCGTGATGTCGGCGTAATTTTGTATTTTTTTAACCTTTTCGCGAAATATATGTAATAACCCGAATTCCTGAAAAGAAAATAAAATTTTTCTGTTATGACTTCTATATATATATCTATATTTATTAAAACCAGAGGGGCTATGACATGGAGCGACGCGGCGAGCGGCACTCCAGCATTGAATCGTTGCCATATGGTGGCGCGACATTATCGTTCAAAAATTCGTGGTGCGTTGTTGTGATAAAACTTCAAGGCGCAAACTAGGTAGCCACATTTTAATTACTCGGTGGACAATAGTAAATTTTGCTTTAACTTGCGATACCCACCCAAAAAAAACCTGATAAATCGTGAGCCGTGGTAGAAAATTGACAGAAGCTCTATGATTCGAGGCACAGTGAATTGGTAGAAATTGTGTTATCCCGAATCTTCTCCGTAGGGCAATAATGCAACCGCGACAATACAAATACTTTAAAGGAATTCAAAACGTGCGTCGCTCCGTCCTCGATCCGCAGAACTCTAGCTCCGATATAGCGGGCTTATTCTTACTTGTGATATACTCCAGCGCATCCCATGGTATGTGTGCGTCCTCGCAGAACATTTGCAGGTTCATCATGGCGCACTCCCGGTCACTGTTGTTGAACTCGTACGTGATGTTCCAGCCTAGAGGGCCGAATTTCTTGCGCTCCTGGATTATTGCGTGGAACATGCATATACCGAAAAGCATTGTACGCCAATCCTGACCCAACACTGAAAATTATTCACTGAACATTAGATAGCATACAAGCAGATGGCTCCTGATGGAAAGAGAAACCTGCACTGCTTATAGACACCAAAGATGTTAACCGCAATAATGCATGCGTAATTCTACCAGTTTCCATGTCCTCTAAACTGGAACACGGCCATGACAAGCATTGACGCTATTACAGCAGGCATTAGGTGGTACCATATACCTGGGCTTATGGGTCTTATACTTATATTTGACCTGTTCAGCTCAAATCATGAAGACAAGATTGATCGCGAAGATTAACAAGATTGACACGAAGATTGATCGCTCCGTTGGTCGAGTGGTTAGCGACCCTGACTATACAATCGACAGGGCTCGCGTTCAATCCCCGACAGGGAAAAGCATTTGTGTGATGAACATAGATGTTTGTATTTCTGGGTTTGGGTGTTTATAATGTATGTAATTTATATATGTATTTCTATGTATTAGTATCGTCGACAAACACCCATAACACAAGCAAATAATTTTCTGACTTTGGGGTGAGATCAGTAAGTGTTATTTGTACCGTGCATGTTTATTTATATATTTAAGGCAGGTGAACTCCATTCCCTGGTCAGGAAAAGTGTTATTGACGTTTCCGTCTAGAAATACCTAATCGAAGTAGCAGCTGGGAGAGTCTGGTGGGTCATTATTGAGTCAAGCTTCCTCTTCTTGATCGCCTTCAGCGTAGAGCGGGTAGAATCGGTAACGACTAGGTTATTTCGAAACGGCTTGACTCTTTGGCATTGCGCAGGTTCATTCTGCGTCTTCTATCGTATTTATCATGGGGATTATTTCAACGAGGTGTTTAGATTAATCAGCGGAAAGCTGAATTTCATCATCGGACATCGCGTTAAAATTTGAAGTCCCACACTCACACAATCTCGATGTCCGGAAATCCACAACTGTGCTTTTCTTTCGACACTTTTTGCCTCGCACTACTCTGTTGTGGAATCAATTACCGACAGGGGTGTTTCCAAACGGATACGACTTGGGAACTTTCAATAAAAGAGCTCTCTTAAAAGGCCGGCAACGCAACTGCAAAACCCCTGGTGTTGCGGATGTCTATGGGCGGCGGTGATCACTTACCATCAGGTGCACCTCCTGCTCGTTTGCTCTCTCTTTTATATTACATAAAAAATCTATAAGATTGTTCACTAAAGTCTTGGAAATCATCAGTACGAGACTAGCCCATAGGGAAATTAAGCAATTGCTTTGTGCATCACATCTTGGGAGGCACCAGATTTGCTAGTGCATGAAAGTACCTAATAGCTATTAGAAAGTCAGCGCGTTTAAAATTGACAAGAGCATTGACGTTCGGGGCCACTTACTGATCTATGTCGTAATAAGTATTTTTATAACGACCGATGCAAGCTTGATTACAATCAATCTATCATATTTACATATCTATCTATAATTACAGATAGGGGGTACGCACAGGCGTAGATTGCTTAATCCGTTATCTACTGCAAATTATTTACACTTTTGTATAGACTATTAATATTATACGTATAAATCTGTAATGTCTGTACATTCTTTAAAAATTTAATATTTATTTAAATATAGTATTTAGTAAATTCATTAACGACTTTGAAAAGTTTTGTCTGTTGTACCTATGTGTTACTAATACTCGAGAACGGCTTGATTCATCTAGATGAAAATTAGCGAGCTCACAAAATATAGATAATATAATATTTGTATACAGATAACAAAAAGTGATACGTACTATTTATTTATTTATCTTTATTGAACCACATAGGTACAGAATGTATAGGGTATATAGGTTACAAATGGCGAGCTTAATGCATTCTCTACCAGCTAACCAAAAAATCACACAGAATGATTAGTGGTTATTACTATCATTTTTTCATTATTGTGAATTTACGTCCAAAGAAACGGGCGGGTGTTGGCTAGTCATATAAACGTATTATATCTCTAAGATGGATTATATATGGCAGTCAATTCTCTCTGCCTACCTCCCTGATTTGGCGTGAAGATATGTGTGTGTGTGTGTGTAAATAAGCTAAATAAATCAGGCCATACCGTGATTTTCAAAGAAATCCTCTTCCATTTCAATTAGAGCTCTTTTGACGTTAGCCTTCAATCCTTTAGGTGGTTCGTTGGTAACTTTTACCGAGTTCTGCAGCACTGAAACGGGGAACTTGGGCGTGGGCATTGAGCTGAGGTAGAGGCGGTACTCGTTGTGGAGGCTGTCGGGGTCCGTGCCCATCTGTGCCACTATTAGTTCCAGGCTTAACATCCATGATGCCGCCAAGTGACAGTTCTATTGAATATAAAACAAATTTGTAAGCAATACATATAGAGGGACGAGATGGTCCTTGCTTCAAAAGGGGGCTAAACTAACATGAGGTATAACTTTATATCTCTGAACCGCAAACAAGTAGATGGCTTTGCTAATAGAAATACATAACCATCACATATAGACACTCAAAAAGGCAATGGTGCGTTGCCATCCGTGTGGTAGGCATGAGTATTACCCGTATTGGTCCGGACATCTTTGAAGAATAGACAAATTACGATGGTTTCCCTTTTCATCAGGAGAGACCTCCCCCCTTATTTTCAGGCCTTAGATAAGTTTGACCCATTCCTTATATAGTTTAAGGGTTTACACAGTTTTATCATTTGTTTCACTTACAACAGTACCTAAATTTTCGTCTTTGAATTACGGATTTGCGCAAACGCCTGAATCTATAAAAAAACAAAATATGTATTATGCGAACCTGTAAAAATACCCAGTCTCCTTTAGACTTGGCCGCGTTGATCATCTTTTCAGCGACAGGCCCTTGTCCCTGGCCCAGTGAGATAGAACGTACACGATCTCTCATTCCCATTTCTGTTGCAAATTTTTGGAAGGCTCCAAACGGATCAGAGCCTGTACTTAGCACGAATACTAGAGGTATGCAAGAAGTAGTGTCGGCGTACCTGCAAATTTTATTCGTTATGTATTAAATCTACATATTAATACATGAAGGGAAAACTTTGTACCTTTTTAAGACATTTGCGCGAACGGAAGTACGAAATTTAGCACAGATAAAGTTTACATTGCGGAGAATTGCAAACCCTAATGTTTTTAAATAATATGCGTCAGAAATACATGAAATTAATAAAAATAAATATTATGGCGGTTGTACACACTCTGAGACGTCTGGGCCGATGCGGCTCTCGACGGGAGCATACCTGTATAGTGTATCATGTTAGGAACATATTGTTCTGTGGTATGTACACACTCGTTTGTTAATAATAATAATAATAATATCATTTATTGCTCGAAATAGGGTTACATCTTAGGGTTGGTACAATATTATTTATACAATTCCTCCTATTTCACCAAATCCATGGCATGTAATGCTTTTTCATTAAACTTGACTAGTAATTCAATTAAAATAACATTTACAAGGTCACATGCTTTAGAGTTAGTAAATTATGTTTATAAAGATAGAAGTTTGAAAATGTCCATTTAATTACAATTGTCATTATTTACTACAAAGTCAAGAAGATAAATAAAAATTAAATTATAATATATAATTATGAAAATCTATTAATTAATATAAAAATTGTATTTAACTTCAATTACTAAACTTTTTTTAAATTTTTTTAAGAATTCTTTGTTATTTAAAAATTCTTGAATTGAATGAAAACATTTATCTTTAAGCCAATTTGCTAAAACTTTTCTAAACTTTTTTACTTTTACGTTACGTTTACGTTACTATTGTTAATTAGTACTGAAGATTCCTGCAGTGATGGACGTAGAAATTAAGGCTGCTGTTTGTCTTTGTGCTTTGAGCTATTATATATTTTTATACATTTAACACAAAAAGAAAATTCTAAGCCCAAGACGAAGAAGAAGATAGTGGACATTTACTATGCACTGCAACAAGAACAGATACCTAAACTTTAAAAAAATACGGTCAGTTGACGTGTGTTTATGTATATTGATTAGTCCCAACATAGCAAACAAGCAGATGGGTCTCCTGATGGAAAGAGTCAACCATCGCCTTTTGACACGAAAGATGTTAATGGTGCGTTGCTAAATTGTGGCAAATTCTAATGCCACATTCATAAGTATACCGGCTACCTTATTCTCGAAATCGGAACACGATAGTAACAACCACTAACGCTATTGCGGCAGGAATAGGTAAAGTGGTGGTATCGGAGGTTTCAGATAGACGAAGGGTCTTCAAACTACAGCCCGGCCCGCCAGTACAATTAATCCGGCCCGCGACAGCTTAACAATAGTTTCAACAATCTGGCCCACAACAGTCAATGTTTTACTGTTGTTACTATTGCTGTGATAAATTAAATGGAAATTAATGTAAACACAGAATGATAATTATCTACTCGTTTTATTTACTTAAGAACAAGGTAAAATTTTTCGACAGAAAATGATGACGCAGAAAACTCAAATTAAGTATCTAAACTTAAGCATACTAATAACTAACAAATAATTAAATTGAAATTAATTCCACTAATAAAACAAAGAAAAAAAAACACTATTGAGATTTATGTCATTGTGACTTTTCACCGACAACTGTTTGTACTTGTGGACTAATTTTAGTTGTACCAATTATTGAAAGAGATTTAAGATGCTCATCGGTTAACTTAGATCTGTAAACAATCTTTGTGTACCTCATCTTGGAAAACGTTTTCTCAGACACGTATGTAGTACCAAAAAACAGAAAACAACCCACGAGCAAATTTATGCAAATTATCAAATTGTACCAGTGGAAGACTCTTACAAAATTTCAACAAAGATGAATTTTGATATTTGTTCTTGACTTCTTGATTTTGACTGCACTGTAAATCAATAATTTCGATTTGGACTTCCGGAGCCAGGGTTTTAATGTCAGAATCAAAAGGAATTGAAAAAGCTTAATTTCGCAATGACAAAGTCTGAGAAACAAGGATCGAAATTTATCTTTAAAGCACTCAATGTTTCAACTGCAAAATCGAAGGGAATTTCTGTCTCTGTAGTGTTGCTGAATATTTTACATATTTTAAAATGCGTGAAACATCGTTTACGTAATTGCCATTCAAATAGTATTGTTTTCTGCCTGAATGATTTAATATTGGTGTATAAATCAGGGAGAAGCTGATTTTTTCCTTGCAATCTCAAACTCAGTTCGTTCATATGTTTCGACAAATCGACATAGAATGCTAATTTCTACAGCCATTCGCTATTTCCTAAAGCAGCACAAGGGCGATTCTTCTCATTCAAAAAAATGTTGATCCCTGCTCGAAGTTAAAAAAAGCGCTTAAGGACTTTTCAGCAACTAAACCAGCGTACGGCAGTATGTTATGGGAAGTCATTTTCTCCAATCTCTTCAATAAAGTTGCAGAATTGTCGGTGATTCAGCACTGTGGATCTGATGAAGTTAACAACTGATATAACTGGTTTTAGAACTTCAGCCAAACATTTTTTGCCCAATGGCTGTAAGACTAATGGTTTTGAACCACTATCATTTTCTACAGCCCGTTTTCTGTTTCATTACACAAGTGCGACAACTCCCTTATTTTTACCACACATATTTTTTGCCTCCATCGGTGGTGATATACTTCAAGTTTTTCCATCGAAGTTTTTTTAAAGCCAGACCTGTTAATGGAAGAAATCGGGAAACGACAATTAGCGCAGCCAAAGGCGGTAATCTACGCTACGCCTGCCTTAGCGCAACCGACGCCACAGTACGTTACAACCTTCTGACCATCAGCACCCTCTGATACCCCCTTCTGCTTCCAACAGCATCAGCCAGCTTCACAAGCTACGCCTCATCTACGCTTTCCAGAATCTACTTCAAACTGCCAACGTTCATTGGATCTCTATGCAGCAACTCTGTCCCGCTCATTCCGACTCATTGCGAACCACAGCGGAGCGCACTCGTCCCGACTCATCAAGGACCGCGCATATTCTGCTCGTCCCGACTCACCGAGGACCGCGCATGTTTTGCTCGTCCCGACTCACCGAGGACCACGCACATTCTGCTCGTCTCGACTCACCACAGACTAGAGCACTCAAGGCAAATACGCTTCACTGGCACAACCAGATGCATCAGGTATAACACCTTTTACCAAGGAGGGAGTGATGTAACGAGGGCGCGATAAAACACGCTCACACTTATAGCGCACAAATACCATCGGTATCTTATCGAAATATAGTTATCAGATTTTATCACGCAGCATCCACGTGAATCTCTAGTATTTAAGCCTTAAGTAAACCCAGTTAAATTACAGTTTAATAAACACATTTATTAACCGATGTGTGACTGTCATTTAGTCGACGTAATATTATACAAGAAAATACCTGAAAGAAATTTTTTACGGCTTCAATAACTGGAAGATATTAGCGATTAAAATAAATTCTAGAATATTCCAAATAAATCGTTTTATCAATCCAAGGGTTTTTGAATTTTTAAAACTGCTTTAAATATTTAGAGGTGAATTAAATTAAAAAAAATACAAAAAAGTTAAACAGTTTTAAAGTTTTTTTTTTTACACATTAAATACAAGTAATCATTTTTCTACATATAAACAAGAATCAATGCAGAAGGCAAATTAAGGCAAATAAACAAGAACTTAATTTAAAAAATTGTAACAAATATTGTGTCAAAGGTTTAAGGGTGTGTTTTGAGTTAGAGAGTCAGAGTAAACAAAATTTTAAATTGAGCAAGCGGTTTTGGTCAGGAGTCAGGACACAGTTTCTATCTTTAAGAACCTAAGGAAAGTGTCAGAATTATACCATGACACCGTGCCGTGATATATTAAATTAAATTGCGACATTGGGCAGTTTCTAAGTATCTATAAAGTGTACCGGCGACCGGCGGAAATCTTAGCTCAGAATTCTAAAGTCAGATTTTTGAGTTTTCGCGCAACTCATTATTTGACATCATTAACAAATAACAAAACCCTCTAGGTAATCTACAATCTACTTCATTTTCTACCGTCACCTTTATATATATATATATATATATATATATATATATATATATATATATATATATATATATATATATATATATATATATATATATATATTTAATTAAAAAATGATTATATGAAAGGATAATATATTTAGGGCAAAATTGGCAGTGGTTGGGTAAAAATCTATTAAGCCTACATTTTTTTTTCGCAGGCTTTACCCAAACATAATAAATACGGGTAAAATTCTCACTTCTCACTTCACTCTCACTCACCCTTGTTCTTTAAATGCGACGTTGCCAATGATTGTCCTTACCTGGGTCGGGGACCACGCGCTGAGGAACTATCAAGTATTATAAAATGTAGGTCTGGCCAACGTGGACTTAAGTCATTATTGAACAATTGATTGAAAAATTAGCTAATTTTTTTCAACACGGTTAGCAGTGTTAATAGATATAGACGCTATTGTTTTTTTAGCTATCAATCAGCTATCGATAATCTACATCGAGTGGCATCACTATTTGTGACTTGTTAGTAATGTCAGTCTGTGTCAGCAGACGTACAATAATTATTGTACATATACCATGATCTCACGATTTTTAAATCCTCAATCCTAAGCGCACAATTTTGACAAAATACAATAATTTAGAATGATAACAATTTTCTACATAAAGTTATCATTTACTTAAAAAAAATATTGGAATTTATGAGTCAAATTTTCCGCCTTACCAAAAAATAAGTAAGTTCTCAAGTATATTGACTGAACAATTGCATTAAAAAAAATGTTTGATAATAATTGCCGAAATATCATATAAATAAAATTATTTCATTGATTCTTTTAAGAGGCTGACAAGACCTAATTCGTTGAAATTGATGTTATTTAAGCAGTTTTTTAAGAAAAACTATTTATTGTAGCACATCACAAAAATTATATGTAATGTATGTAATGTTCGTAAAAAATGTATGTAATATTCGTCCGATACATAATTGAACAAAATTGGCTCGATAGAAAATAATTGCGAAGATTAGTCTTAAAATCATCATTAACGGTTCTATATCTTTATTTTTTTGATGTATGGATCTGCAATTAAAAACATGAAGTCATTATATTCATACCTAAACCGCTACCGAATCATATTTGACAAATAATCTACCTTTTTTAAAATGTCAATATTTACATAATAAGACCTAGCCGCCCAGTTACACTGATAGTGGGTTGAGGGCTCTCGTCATTGACGTGTATAACAGTACCACTAGACAAATGACAGCTAATTTTATATGTTATTTTGAAACGCTGCATACGAGTATCTCGGGAACTAATTTTGATGTATGATGTATGTGGTTGCAATGGTAGTCTAAATATTATGAGGCAGTTACGCATTTTAATTAGTTTGTTAATGTATTAGTGAATTTCTAAGTTTATATTTGGTGTACTCAGAAATTTTGAGATATTAGGAAATGCGTATATTGCAAACTTTCCTACCTAAAGGAGTGTAAAACTTCGTTTTACAGGTACGTGCATGTAGTCACTGTTTTTAATCAAAATTTGAGTAACATGGTCTTTAAAACATCTAATTTTTACCAGAAACTCTTAATACAATATTATATTAATAACAGAGATATTGATTTTCGGCAGAATTAATAATATTTATTTAATTTCGTTTCGCTTAGAATTAACTAGTGATATCAACAGGTCATATCGATAATTTTATTATTGATATTCTACTATAGTAGTCAAACTCAGTCCTCGTTTTCATATTTGCATATTTAAGTCACTTTATAGTCGTCTTTTATTTGTTTTGCATTTTAATTAAATATGCCCCACTTATAGGAAAAGTTTTGTTCATGTAGCGAAATATGATTTTAATTACATTTTATTTTTGCAGATTTTCAGTCGATTTAATGGAAATGTATGAATAACTACAACAATGAAAGCTGTTAATTGGACTCCAAAGAAAACAGATTCTCCTTGTTCACAATATTTTTGATAGTTAATGTTTTATCAAATATTGCAATCGAAACTATCATAATTGAAACTTTTAAAAGTCATTTCGATATTTTGATCAAGCAAATTATAACAAAACGTACATATATAAGAATTATCGCAGGAACAAAAACAATTTCGCTTTCTGTGACTGGTGAAAGTATAGGGCATTTCTTAACATGGCAAATAATTTGGACTCGTCTGTATTATTTTCATTAAACAGGAATTTGTAAACAACTTAATTTTTAAAGAAACATGAAAGAAGTATTTTCGCAATCGTAGTACAATACAAGAAATAAGAACAAAGTAATGCAACCTCCGGTCAACCTTAGGCTACGATTGTCTAACAAAAATAAGATAAACGAGTCATTTGTTGGACTTTCGGTATATTATCACAATCAAATTCTCGAAGAAATTATACATTATAAAATTAAATGTATGAAATATTCGGTGTTTTTATTATTTTTACAGTTTACTTAATATAGTCTATCTCAATGCCAAATTTCATCTAAATCTGTTAAATCGATATTGCGTGAAGGAAAGGCAAACAAATATTGGTGTTATAATATTACTAGTGCCCCTTTCCTGCACAATTTTCTCTACTTTACGAATTATTAGAATATATTTTAACAATTTTTCTTTAACATATATCATAACCAAACAAACATATGTCTCACCTGATAGAGAAACTATAGCCTATAGACAAACAAGATGTTAATGGCACGTTGCTATATATATATATATATATATATATATATATATATATATATATATATATATATATATATATATATATATATATATATATATAAAAGGTGACGGTAGAAAATGAAGTAGATTGTAGATTACCTAGAGGGTTTTGTTATTTCTTAATGATGTCAAATGATGAGTTCAGCGAAAACTCGGAAATCTGACTTTGGAATTCTGAGCTAAGATTTCCGCCGGTCGCCGGTACACTTTATAGATACTTAGAAACTGCCCAATGTCGCAATTTAATTTAATATATCACGGCACGGTGTCAGGGTACAATTCTGACACTTTTTCCTTAGGTTCTTAAAGATAGAAACTGTGTCCTGATTCCTGAATATATATATATATATATATATATATATATATATATATATATATATATATATATATATATATATATATATATATATCTAGCTATAAATATTCAACAATCGATAAATTTATCGAAGATGTCGACATGTGGGAATCACTATTTTTAGCTCCATGGATATGGAACTAAAATTAGTGATTAAGATATCATAGAAATATATGTAAGGTCAATGTAAGATATGGATATATATAATAGGCACAAAAATTCTTTGACAGCAGCAAGTCCAGTGGTAATATTATACATGTCAATTGTCAATGGCTCTCGTTTACTGCGATAGAAATAGAGTGCGCGATTTTCGTGCAGCAGTCAGCACAGAACAATATACTCCTCACGGAGTATATTGTGGTTAACAATGGGTTAACAGTTCACAGATGTCTCAAAGCAAAGAGTAAAAAACCGTAGTAAAAAACTTATTTATCTTATCGAATATCGTATCAAAACAAAATTCAAATTCTCATTTCTCAATAGTTTGCTGCAAAGAGGAAAAAGCTTGTTAATTGTTATTAGTTTTCTGTTTGACGTAGTGATAACAGTGGTGGACGTGTTTAATATTACTTTTTGGAAATTGTTGTAACTGTAATTAGTCTTATTTACAATATAACTCAAAGATTCAAGCTTTAAACAAAGTGGATATTGATTATTAGTTATGAGAAGTAGTTTGTAACGAGTACAATGGGGGTTAACTACGGAGATACGAAATTTCTATTAAGAAATGGACTTTCTATGCCTGCCGTTGGATGTATGTAAATGTATTTCACTAATATCTTAGAATTATTTGCCATTAATGTATAAGATATAGGATTTTTTTAAAGGTATTAGATAAAATGTAAAACAAAATAGAAAGTTAGTTTATATAGTGACATTGGAAAAATACGCATGAAAATTCTCACTAAATAGTAATGGGTGCCTTTTCTCTGTATCTATTAGATGTAGGTGGTTCTTTAGTCAAAGACCTTAATCTCTGGGCTAGGGTACAACAGTGATGCTATTGTGTATAAAGTGGTTGGCATTAAAAAATGAGCCGCAGTAGGTAAGTTAAATAAGGGTTGGCTCACACTAACTAATGCTTCTATCCTAGTTGTTTTTATACATATTTTCCTAAGCTCGAGAAGAAATTACTCTTGAAAATATGTACTTTTCTAAAACATATAGTGTTGTATATAGAGAAAAGATGAAGTTATGGGTGATTTTGGAAAATGATAAATTATCATCTCACTGTTTATTTCTAGAGGCATTAAGGTTTTTTTAATTAATCCTGTATAGGGGTCGGGTTATTAAATGTATTGTTGCTATTGTTATTGAATTGAATGTTAAAGGTATGAGGCATTTCTTTTTCTAAGTTTACAAACTGTGCAAGTTCAGTGGTTTAAAATTATTACTTATTTCGCAGTTGGAACATACCGCATCCGTGATAACGATACTATGTATTGGGCCTTAGATACTGCTTTACGTATTGGATATCGTCTATTTGGTATGTATAATTTTTAAATATAATTGATTAATAAAGTACTACTAAGTTAAAAAATAATGTCGTTTCTGTTTAGATACTGCAGAAGTATATAGAAATGAACAAATTATTGGTGATGCATTTCGTCAATTGTTGCCTCGATATGGACTTGCTCGTGAAGACATTTTTGTAACTACAAAATTAGGTAAATTCTAGCTATTTCATTTGAGCAAGTAATATGTGTGCTAGCACTTCTTCGTGCTGGACAAAAACTTTACAAAGAAAAAATTAGGCACAACTGGATTTAGATTTTGAAAATTTGCCTCGCTTTAGTCAAGGTCACTGGTACAAATCAACGTGTCGAAATTTTTGTTTAAGTTTGTAAATAAATTTTTAATATATGAAATAATGTCTGTGTAGATCATTATTTTTTTATTTATTAATCAATAAAACAGGCTTTTTGTCTTGTTCTGATCTGATCTGATTACGGCATACTTACATAAAATATTTCAATTGTTATCAGTAGTACCTTTGTCAGTTCCTTTGGAGGAACAGCTGAGACAAACAAGACTCTATAGTTCCTTCGAAGCTAATAAAGGAACTTGTGACACTATCTAGTTCCTTTATCGAATACCTCAGTGAAGTTCCTTTGGTAGTCCCTTTAGAGGAACTACAGGAACTACACTTTTCGGAACCATAAATCCACATTCTTCAAGAGTCTATTTTATGAATGAGTTTTCCTCAATTCCATCTATTGCTCTATTCCTCAAAATGCCTCTGTGGTCTAGTGGTCCGGTGTCGGAGTTGACCACATGAGGTCCCGGGTTCAGTTCCTGGGTCGGGCAATTCAAAAATGTGTTTTTTCAGTTTTCTGATAAAAACAAGGTTGCCTGGGATTGGAAAGGGCCCGGTTGGCGATAGGCTGGCCACCTATCACATTGTGGGACCAAGTATCTTAGGCTAATCGTAGGTGCACTTGTTGTACCTCTGCCTACCCTTTCGGGGATACAGGCGTGAAGATACTTTTTTTCATCTATTAAACAAGTAATATCGAAAACTGACTGATCGGGCCAATTGCTCTCAGTATGTATGTACATCTTTTCTAAATAAAATTTCCGAATTAGATATTTTATTCTATACTTTCAGAATAACAAAACAACATCTAGGAGGCAACAACTTAAAACCCAAAAAAAAACCATTTGTGTTCTTCTATTTAACAGATTAAGACATTTAAAAAAATGTGTAAGCGGTTGACCCTACGGGCCATTCCTGTAACTTCCCACTAAGTTAAGGTATTTTAAGCTAAAAAGAGTAAAAAATATAAGCATAGATTTAGTTCAAACATCTATTTTGTTAAATATATTATTAATTTTTGAAAAAAAAAATTTTGAAAAGTTGTGTATTTTAAAAATGATGATGACATTTAACTCGATTTTTGAGATCTAAAATATTGCTTTAGCTAAATAATCGATAGGTTGAAAATTTTCGACGCAATGACAAAAACATTTTATTTTTAATTTTCCTCATTGATAAATCCCAAACAAAGTGACCGATTTTGATAAAATTAACGGTATTTGACGCAGTTTTTAAATAAGAAAAGGTGATAAGATTCTTAATTCAATTGGTGAATTAACTTGAAAATTATTTTAAAAAAAATCAAGTAAGTTTGCTAAACACATCATAATTTTAATATTTGAAAAGCTATAAGTTTTGAGAATTAGATTCGATTTTGATCTTTGAAATGACATTTGACATAGTTTTTTTAGTACTAAAATATCGTAGAATACCAAAAAATGATTGGTTGAAAAATTTCGAAGCTCTGTCGAAAAAACCCTTTTTTCAAAATTTTTCGTCGACGGTTACTCCCAAATGGATAAACCGATTTTGATGCATTATGTATTAGATATAGTTTTTGAGGAATAGAGCTGATTAGTTTTTGTACTCAGTCGACACATAAATCTGGAAACAACTTCCTTAAAAAATACTGTTTCGCCAATATTTTTTTTGGTGTTTTATCAAAATTTCTCAATATCTCCTGGACCGAATCAGTTCAAATTTTTAGGATATCTAAGTCGAGCGGAATCCAATTGAATGTCATCAAATAGTGTTTCAATCGGTCCAGCCGTTCAAAAGTTATGAGATGTTTACATACATACATACATACACACACACACACACACACACACACACACACACACACACACACACACACACACACACACACACACACACACACACATACATACATACTTACATACATACATACATATATACATACAGACATACTGACGTCATCGTGAAAATAGTCGGAAAAGGTTCCTAGGTCTTCAAAACGTGGACATCTGGTGAAAACTCGATTTTCGAAAATTGGGGTAAAATCAGTAACTTCCTTATCTACATGCGTAGTGGGAAGTTAAAAATAGCATTATATTGTACAATATAATGCTATTTTTTCTAAAAAATGTGGAGTTGATATTATTATTTATGCTTTATGCTTTTATTACAATGACATTCAATGTCACACGAAGAAGACGATAATCTCTTAATAAGTTGTGTGCATAAACAACACAATAAATACTCTTTAATACTATCGAGTATGTATGGTCACACAAGTTCCTTCAGTCTCTCTAAAGGAACTACTGAGCAATGAATGAAAAATTACTTAATAATTTAATATCATCTATATGTAATAACTTTCTAAACTGTAAATTTATGAACATTGAAATACCTAAATATGCTACATATGAATATTATAATAAAAAAAAATATTTACTAGATTGCACTAGAAAGATCAACTTCCATTTAGATATGCAATATTATATTAAGAGGTTTTTGACGTTCAAAAATGAGCACAAACGTAGGTCAACTGGTAAGATTAGCAATAATAACTCGGAAATTTTAAAACCTGGAACCATACCCTTCTATTTTCCAGTGATTAATAAAAATGTTCATGTGATTAATAACAGAGATTACTCAAAACAAAACACGTTTTTTCGTTCGTAAAAACTATAATGGGACAAAAAATAAAAATAACTTAGGAGATATAGCCACAATATTTCACCAGAATATAGCAGGTGTTTTAAATAAATTAGATGATCTGGAACTGTGTTTATGTGAGCATTCGAAATATAATAAGCCTATAGAAGTTATGTGTTTGTCGGAAACATTTTTAAAGCGGGGGGACGAGAACTTCATTAGGATCAAAGATTTTAAATTGATTTCTTCCTTTTCTAGACAAAAAGAAAAGAGAGGTGGGGTCTGTATATTGGCAAAAAACTCTGTGAATTGCACACCACTTACTATAGACGTAAATGTGTTAAGCGAAAAAACATTTGAATGCTGTGGAGTGGTCATACCATCATACAAATGCATAGTAGTATGTGTATACCGAATACCAAACTCGGATCCCTATATATTCTTAAATAAATTAGATCTATTGTTAAATAAAATAAATAAGACGAAATACCGCATTGTGATTTCTGGAGATTTTAACATCGATATACTGAAAAATAACAAAGTAACATGTGATTTCAAAAATTTATTGTTAAATTACAATTTACACTATCACATCAATGAACCTACGCGCCAGCAATCCTGTATAGATAATATTATTAGTAGTGATAAGCAGGCGGTAGGAAAGGTACACCACTATTATTTATCAGATCATGACACTGCTCAAACTCTACAATTACCCATTGTACATGAAAAACCGAAAAAAAATCATTGGTACATACTAAAACGAGACTACAACCACGAAAATGTGGTGAAATTTAACAAATGTCTGGCTAGTCTAACCTGGTCTGAAGTTTACAATATAAAAGACTTCAACACTGCCTTTGATGTTTTCTACGAAACTTTTAAAATGTTTTTCGAACTTTGCTTCCCTATTAAAAAAATTAGAATAAATAATAATAATAATTGTCATAAGTGGATAACTAAAGGTATCAAAAAATCAGCGATCACAAAAAGAAAATTAAGATTTACATATTACAAAAACAAAAACATTGAAAATAAGTTAAATTTTATGAATTATAACAAGTTATTTAAGAAATGTATACAATTATTGAAGTTAAATACTAATAATCAATATATCACGAATGCAAAAGACAAATGTAGAGCGACTTGGAAATTAATTGGAAATAAGTCAGAAAAGGGAGTCGAAGTAGATAGTATCACTTATAAGGGGGAAAAGTTATATGAACCATTACAAATTGCAAACTGTTTCAATAACTTCTTTACTACTTCAGTAAATACGACAAATATTACGACAAAAAATTATAAAGTACCTGATAAAATCAATTCCACTATATTTTTAAGACCAGTTACAAATGATGAGATTTCAAAAATAATAATGTCTCTTAAAAATACATATGCAGTAGGAGTCGATTCAATATCGACAAATATTATAAAAAAGTGCGGTAAGTATATAGCTCCAGTTCTTACATATCTAATTAATCGATCTTTTAAACAAGGAATTTTCCCATGTAGCTTAAAAAAAGCAATAGTTAAACCCATTTTTAAAAAGGGTGATAAAATGGAAGTCAATAATTACAGACCAATAACATTAATACCAGTGCTTTCAAAGGTATTTGAAAGAGCCATGTATACTAGATTAAATAATTACTTAAATAAATTTAATGTTATAGCGAACGAGCAGAACGGATTTCAGAAAAATAAGTCTACTACACTTGCAGTATACAAAATGATAAAAAATATTGTAGAAAATATAGACAAACGTAAGACTACTTCCGTCATATTCTTTGACATGAGCAAGGCGTTCGATAATGTTCACCACCAGATATTATTAAATAAATGCGAAAATTATGGTATAAGAGGTAATGCAAACAAGTGGATTGAGAGTTATTTAAAAAATAGAATGCAATGTGTAGAAATTTTACGTCTAGATAGAACTAAAACGGTTAGAGCTTACAGATCAGCTTTTGTAACAAAAGAAACTGGTGTATCACAAGGAAGCGCTCTTGGTCCCTTGCTCTTTCTACTCTACATAAACGACTTGCCAAAAGAAACAAAATGTAAAAGTATATTATTTGCCGATGACATAGCAGTAATAGTATCAGATAACCATAATAACAAGAATAAATATAAACAAACAGTTCTATCAACAATTGACTATAACATCCTGGTTAGAACGAAATAACTTAACGGCTAACCTTTCAAAGACAAAGTTAGTCCAATTTACAAATTACAAAAATGAGTGCCATGATTTAGAAATTAACTATAAGGGTAGTTTAATTAATGAAGTAAAAGAAGTAAAATTTTTAGGAGTAAACTTAGATAGAAATTTGAACTGGAAACCACATGTTGATACAGTTTGTAAAAAAATCAATAAATTTGTATACGCCCTCAAAAAAATCCGAAAAACGGTGGGACTCAATGCAGCATTAACTGCTTATCATGGTTATATAGGCTCTGTTTTGAGGTATGGACTTATTACTTGGGGTAACTGTACCAATATAAACCAGGTTTTTATTGCGCAAAAGAAATGTGTTCGAGCTTTGTGTAGTGCGGATCCAACTGAGTCATGTAAGCCATTGTTTAAGCAACTTAACTTGTTAACCTTAACTGGATTGTATATATTAGAGTCATGTTTATTTGTTAGAAAACACCAAGAACTATTCAATAAACTAAATGATAACAAAAGGGTATGGTCTAGGGATCCAACCAGGCTACAAGTCCCAACGAGTTTTTCTGCATTGTACTCAAAAAATTGCCATGCTATGATAATAAATATTTACAACAAATTACCTAAAACAATCCGCGAACTACCATTAAGACAATTTAAAAATGTATTATCTAAACTGTTAACGCAAAAAGCTTACTACAATATTGCCGAGTATCTAAATGATAAAATTGTTGTATAATAATAATTATTCCCTGTCTAACTAGCAAGTATAATCCACTGGATATGCGCTTAAGTCTGATAATTTGAAGTTATAATAATACAACGAGTTATCTGTTTCTTCTTTTTATTGTAAAAATGTTACTTAATAAATTATAATTCTATGTATATTATCAAATATTGACTAATAATAAAATAAAATGTGACATTCTCTTTTATCGTTATTATCTTAATAAAATATAATTAAATGTATATAATCAAATATTAACCAATAATAAAATAAAATGTGACATTCTTTTATATAATTACCTTAATAAAATATAATGAAATGTGAATTAGCAAATTTTAAATAACAATAATATATAATGTCTCATTTTATATAACATTTAATTAAATAAGTTATAAGTTTATAATAATTTTGCACACCGGCACTACCGGTTGACTATGGCGGGCTAGAAATAATGTTGTAACACCTATTGTATAACCCATTTTCATGCAAATAAAGTATCCTATTCTATTCTAAAAAAAAAAAAAAAATGAAAAATATTGTGTCCCAGTTGTTCCTTCAAAGGGACTAAAGGAACTACTGAGCATTTTTTATCTCACTAGTTCCTCGAAAGGAACTGACAAAGGTACTACTGAGAACAATTGAAATATTTAATTTAAATTATTTACATCAAACTAATTGGTTTAGTTATGAGCATGATAGGCAGTTCATCATGCTGTTCCAAAATCAAATCCTTTGTCAAGTCTAAAAGTAATTGCTGACCAAGAATATATAGTTGTCAGCCTTTGTTTTCATTAGTAACCAG
Organism: Apodemia mormo; assembly: GCA_036924255.1. NCBI lineage: Eukaryota > Metazoa > Arthropoda > Insecta > Lepidoptera > Riodinidae > Apodemia > Apodemia mormo. The sequence goes on from JAUPFN010000004.1 coordinate 4,041,565, forward strand.
GCTAGTGTCCAGTTTGTAACAGAGATGAAGAGCAATTACTAACCTTTCATTCACTGTTAAGTAAGAGGACCAACATAATTATAGTTAGCATTCCCAATTTTGTTACATATAATTCAAATGATAAACCATGTTTATATGAAGAAGCTTTTGTGGGCTTTTTCATATAAACATGGTTTCAATAATTTCTATTTTTCTTACAGCTCCTTTTAACCACGGAACTGGAAAAGTGGAGAGAGCTTTAGACCATTCCCTGGAACGTCTTGGCCTCGATTATGTTGATCTATATTTAATACACTTTCCTGGGTCTGCTCATGTAAAGGCTGAAGATTTCAGAAATAGGACTTTACGTCATGAGACATGGGAAGAAATGATCCAAGTTTACGAAAAAGGCAAAGCTCATGCAATAGGAGTTTCGAACTTCACTGTTGCTCATCTAAATGATCTCAATTTAGTTAGTCCTCTGAAACCACTTTTGAATCAGGTAAGTAGCATATTGAATACTGTAAATATATTTAATTGATTTTTTATGAAAATACGTCAATAACATCTAATCAGTAGTGCTTAGCTCCGGTGACGAATTCACTGCGATTGGAAAAACCAGAGAAAGCATGTTTTCGTTTGCAATAACTGGAGATTTGTTAGCACCAGGTTTTAGTATAAAATACAGTATTTTATCTAGGCTCATTTCATAATGTTCTGATTATGAAACATGAACAAAAAAAATATCATAATGGCGCTTCCTCGCTTCCATGTTGGAGTTGAACTGTTTAAAAATCCCATAGATATGCATTTGCTGCTAAAGGCAAATATTTTTATTATTGGTAGATCAATTTCTACTCTTTAGTTCTTTTTAGCTTAACTTTTTCATTGACATACAATTAATATATTATACATGCAACACACAATTTTAACTTCACGCTATATATGTAAATAGGTTACTGATTTTGCCCTGAATTTCGAAAATCAAGTTTACCAGATCTCCACATTTCGAGGTCCTAAGAACCTTTTCCAACTATTTTCATGATTACATGAGTATGGCTGTATATATTATGTAACTTTTGAACGGCTTGACCAATCAGAATGCAGTAAATGGCACTCAATTGGATTTTTCTCAACTTATACTTCTGAAAATTTGAACCAATTCGATCCAGGCGATTTATAGAAATTTGGAAAACACCTCAAAAAAATTGTCAAAAAGGTATTTTTTTAATATAACTTCCAGATTAATGTACCGATTGAGTACAAAGTCTAATCAGTTCTTTACCTCGAAAAACTGCGTCCAATTCATAAATTGCATCAAAAATGGAAGTTACAGGTTTTAAAATATATTTTGTTGTTTACAGCAAACTTAATATCTTTAAAATAACTTTCAAGATTATTTCAGGCTTATTGATTTAAAATTTTTATCAGCTTTTCTCTCTATGAAATTACGTTACTTACTGTAAGTTGAATCAAAATAGGTCGATTTATTTGGGATTTGTCAGCGACAAAATTGAAAAAAAAATATTTTTTTGCATTACTTCGACATTTTTTTTATATCATAAGAGCGCAAACAAGCAGATGGGTCTCCTGATGGAAAGAGTCAACAATCGCCTATAGACACCAAAGATGTTAATGGTGCGTTGCTATCTTGTGGCGAGGTCTAATGCCACATGCATAAGTTTACGGGCTACCTTACCCTCCAAACTGGAACACGACAGCGACAAGCACTGACGCTATTGCGGCAGGAATAGGTAAGGCGGTAGTAACAGACCCGGGCGAGACAATGCAGAACTCTACCACCTAGTAGCCACGATGGTATTGACTCGATAGCCAATCGGTTGCCTTTTAGGACCTGCCTGGCAGAACGGCAGTTGGCCTATTCTTGGCAAAGGAGGCCGGGACCAACACAGCGAAAATTGACATTTAGAAAATGACATTTTTGAACATAGATTACTAGCTGTGCCCGCGACTTCGTCGACGTGGAAAAGTTTCTCAAGCAACTAAGACCCAGGTGTGTCTATTCTCCGCTCCATCTATCTGCGTCTTTCCAGAGTGTGGCCGTGCCGATAACTGACCACCTCGAGATCCTTGGTATCACATTAACGGCTACTCCCAACTTTGGTTCGTACATCGAATCTAAAGCCCAAGTTGCCTCAAAAAAGCTTGGTATTCTGGCGCAGGTGAGACACTATTTCAGTCCTGGACAGTTGCTTAACCTTTATAAAGCAGTCCAAAAGTCCATTCGTGCATGGAATATTGCTCTCACCTTTGGGATGGATCCGCTAAATACCAGCTGGAGACACTTAAGGCGATAGAGAGTCGTGCCAAGAGGCTCATAAACGACGATGATCTGGTAGGCAAAAAACTCCAGAGCCACGCTTATCGCCGCAGAGTGGCTAGTTTATCGGTTTCTAGGGAAGCGCGTTCCATCTTTGGCCTCAGCTTACCATCAGGCGAGATCGAGTCAAGCGCTTACCTATCGATAATAAAAAAAAACCGTATAGCTCTCGTTCCCGTTGAGTATCCGGGATAAAAATATATTATCCTATGTCCTTTCTCGGGTCTTAAACTATCTTTATATCAAATTTCATCCAAATCGGTACAGTGGTTTAGGCGTGAAGAAGAGTCAGCGTTACTTTTGCATTTATAATATTAGTATGGATGTAGCCAAGGAAACATTTTAGAGTTCAAAAATTGCATTGAATGCATTTGAAAGATCACAATCGATTATTATCGTTTCCTAAATATACAGCTTTACAAAAATCAAATTAAAAAAATACAATCCGGGGAATCTGTGGTTACTTAATATAACCAGTGTACAACTTTTGAAATTTGTTAACGCCCATGCCAAAAAAAAAAAAACTTTTGAAATCGCATTATTTACTTCGTCATACTTACCAATTTGTCTTTTCACTTTGAAGAACAGTGAAATGTCATCCACAAACAGTACGATTCCATGCTTATCCCCTACGTAGTAAGGCAAGTCATTTATGTATATCAGAAACAGAAATGGACCAAGTATGGAGCCCCATTTTTATTACCTGGATCTGGTGGATTCCACTGTGTTTTAAGGTATTACGTTATTCGGCAGTTTATGCAGATAAAAAAATGAGACAGTTAACTGATGTCGACACAGCAAGAATTGTATACTTTAGTTACTTCCACAGCATTATGTCCTATGGAATTCTTCTCTGGGGAAATTCTGCTGAAATAAATACTATATTTGTATTGCAGAAAAGAGCTATTAGGGCAATTTACAATCTTAGCCCGAGGGTTTCCCTGAGAGAAAAATTCAAAGAAATCAATACTCTAACTGTTATCTCGCAATATATATTTGAAAACTTGATGTAAGTTCGTAAAAATATTTGCTTTTTTAAAAAAATGGTTATGTATACTCATTAAATACAAGGAACAAAAACAATCTTATTGTGCATCCATCTCGTCTCCACAGAATAAATAACTCTTTTTATTGGGCAATGTATACGCTTTTACAATAAACTTCCCGAAACTATAAGAGATCTACCAGTCAATAAATTTAAAAAAATGTGTTAAAACAAAACTATGTAAAACAGGATGTTGTAAAATCTCAGATTATTTAGAAGACAAAAAAGCCTGGAATTAATTATTTCTCCTCATACCGATCTCAAATACATTTTTTGTAATATTGTGATATTGTAAAAAAATATATGGTATGAAAAAAAAGAATAGCCCGCTGAGTTTCTTCCGCTGGATCTTCTCAGGGTGTGGCCGCGTTTCCGATCCGGTAGTAGTTTAAAGAAATGTATGTTGACGTGTCAATAACTTGTAAAAAGTTTTATTGAATAAAGTATCTACCAGTCAATAAATTTAAAAAATGTGTTAAAACAAAACTATGTAAAGCAAGATATTGTAAAATCTCAGATTATTTAGAAGATAAAAAAGCCTGGAATTAATTATTTCTCCTCATACCGATCTCATATACATTTTTTGTAATATTGTGATATTGTAAAAAAATATGATATGAAAAAAAAAGAATAGCCCGCTGAGTTTCTTCCGCTGGATCTTCTCAGGATGTGGCCGCGTTTCCGATCCGGTAGTAGTTTAAAAAAAATATATGTTGACGTGTCAATAACTTGTGAAAAGTTTTATTGAATAAAGTATTTCTGATTTCTTTATAACCAGAAAAAAAAACGGTTATATTCTTTTTCTCCGGTGCAAACCATTACTAACCTCACACATTTGCCTTCATATGATTTTTAGCACAAATGATTTACTTTTCAATTTTTTTGCAGGTGGAGTGGCATCCTCATTATTTTCAACCTGAATTGCTAAATTACTGTAAAGCTAACGGTATATGTCTTCAAGCATATTCTTCTTTTGGTGGATTATCAAGTGGTGCAAACCACCTAGTAGAAGAAATAGTTCTTCAAAACATTGCAAAGAAGCATGGCTTAACGGTACATCAAGTTTTGCTTCTCTGGGCTTTACAAAATGATGTGGCCGTGATACCTAAATCAGTAACATCTTATCGAATAGATAAAAATCATGAGCTTAGTGCTCGTCTTTCCCAGGAAGATCTCGAAGCCCTGAATGGCTTAAATATCAATCATAAGTATGCATGGGACCCAAGTCCGATTCCTTAAACATTTTACTTTCTTACTATTCGTAATAAGCCTATATGAATGAATTTATTGATAGAAGTATATTTGGATAAAATTCCATCTAAATTCGTAGAGTATATTAAAGTTATTATGTACTCTTTTGCAAAAAGAAGCATTAATCCAAATGATTTATATATCACTGTTGTGTACATTCATTGTGATATTAATTTAAATTTTAAAGGAATTTTGATTTGTTGGATGGAACACTTAGTTGGAAAGAAATTATTATAACAAAATACTTATAATTTTATACAAGCTTAACTACGTATTAATTCAGCGTGCACTAAGTAGCATTCTATACCGTAATTGTTATGTATGTAATAAAAAATATTTGAATAAATCAAAATATTTGTGTCACATATATCTACAAAATTATGTTGTTTTTATTTTCTTCTCGAACATAAGAATGACGTAGAGAGTAACCAACTGTCTACGACTATATAAAATCACGTACACCTACATAATGTTTTCATTTTATATTTTTAATTTTATTTTCGACTTTTTTTTATTTGTTAGAATATATTAGTGGTGGGTCGTTGACGTATTTTTCGTCGACGCAACGAGACTGTTTATCGTGAACGATAAACTAGTTGAAAAAACAGTTTAATTTTCGACTAGTTTACTTCCTACACTGAATATGATTAATACGTTGTAGTTATCGTTCTGCGAAGATTATTATTTACTTGTTAACTGTTTATAGAAATGAACTTAACTTCCCTTCATACTTTTCCAGGCGGAGGACTGGAAGGTTTATTTATTATTATAAAATTTATATTCTTAATGCTGTTTCATTTATAAAATTAAATATTAGATAATACATATACAGTACCCGGCGATAAATATTGCACATCGAACTTTGGAAAGAGACAATCGGATAATTTCGGCTTCGTAAAGCGTTATCTCTGTCCCACACTACCTATGTGACGTTTAGTCAGTCGTTGTTCAAGTACGATAGAGTGCAGTCGCGTCCCGAAAAAAAATATTTATTTAGAGTTGATAACACCCACAAATTTAAATAATTTAAAGTTGTAATATGGCATCTTTCGGAAAAAGAGGGAAACCTTTACGAGGTCAGTCACGTGAAATTATCTACAATGTTTATAAATACTTTGTAACCGAAGCTGATAGATTTAAAAAAAAAGTAGATGAAAATGTAAGTTGTTATTTTAAGAAGATTCAAGAGCGAGTTGCAAATGCCACTGGAATTTCAAGAAGAACTTTGAACAATATATTAAACGAAGTCAGTACTGAAACACATTCGACTGAAATTAAGTTCAGCACTCCAAAAAAAGGGAGACCAAAAAAGCAATTTCGTTTGGATATGGACGATTTTGATTACGATGTTGTTCGAAGAATGGTGTATGATTTTCACTTACGATTTAATGAACTGCCAACAATAAAATCATTAAAAGCTAAGTTATCTGAAGCTATTAATTACAATGGGTCTGAAAAAACATTGAGAAAAATACTTCATGACATGGGATTTCAGTTCACTAAAATGGAAGATAATCGAAAAATTCTAATGGAAAAGCACGACGTTAGTCTCAAACGAATGGAATACCTTGATAAAATACGCAAATTTCGCGAAACAGGAAAAAATATCGTCTACATGGATGAGTCATATATACATGCATCCCACACTAAAGGGAAATCTTGGAGTGACGATAAGAAAAAAGGAGTAAAAAAACCAATTTCAAAAGGTCAACGTTTGATAATAGTTCATGCGGGAAATGAAAAAGGCTTTGTACCCGGTGCTTTTTTAACGTATAAATCCACGGACACTACAGGTGACTATCACAATGAAATGAATAACGATAACTATGAGAAATGGCTGGTTAACCAATTAATCCCAAATATACCCAGTGATTCTGTTCTAGTTATCGACAACGCACCCTATCACAACAAGTATGTTGAGAGACCCCCCAACTCAAACACCATTAAACGGGAAATGATCAACTGGTTAAACAGACATGAAATTCCAGTTGATCCAAAATTAACAAAAACCCAGATTTACGCTATTATATGTCAGCACAAGGAGAGGTATACAGAGTTTTCTGTGGACAAAATACTTGCCGAACATGGGCACACTGTGTTGCGATTGCCACCATATCATCCGGATTTTAATCCAATTGAAAATATATGGTCTCAACTGAAAGGCTATGTAGCCTCTAGAAATGTGGGTATGAACTTAACTACAGTAAAAACGTTATTGACTGAAAAAGTAAACATGATCGGCGCTGAAGAGTGGAAAAAGGTTTGCGATCATGCAATCAAATGTGAGAATGAATATAGAAGCATTCAACACAGTTTAGACAATTACACTGATAGATTAGTAATAAATACGGCTGATAGTGACAGTGATATTGACCTCTTTGAGAGCACAGATAGTGAAATGGAAGTAATTGAGAATTAGAATTATTATTATTTTTATTGCAATGTCTCATTTTAGCAATAGGTATAATGGTGTTTATTATGTACACTAAAGCTGTAATGTTCCAAAATAATTAAATACGTAAACATAATGTAAAAATGTTTTTTTATTTTATTTTACCCCAACCTAAAGCCATCACTTATAGAAAAATTAGTGTATTTTATACAAAGAATAAAAATATCAAAAGAAGCAAATCATACTTGTTTTAACAGCTTCTAATAGGTACCGGACTGTTTGTATTTTGTGCGACAGAGATAACGCTCTACGAAGCCGAAATTAGCCGATTGTCTCTTTCCAAAGGTCGATGTGCAATATTTATCGCCGGGTACTGTAGGTACATACACCTGGCGTATTTAGAAGTTCAATGTATTTTATGTAGGTACATATATTATGGCCACTTTTGAGTTCCACTCCACTCGTCGGCGTCGTGAATATGATACCCATTTTAGTTGCGCTGATCGTTTCACGAAACTAACAGTCCATACGCGAACGTTATAAACACGCGTTGCATAGTTCATTCATAAACTAGTTTATCAAATAATGTTAGACTGTTTATTCGTTCACGCTAAAGAAACAGTCTAAAAAAACTGTTCGTTCATTAAACGCCCACCACTAGAATATATGGTACAGTCAAACCAAACAGTAAAGACGGTTTCTGAAGTCACAAGCAAAACTATTGATATACTAAACAGTTTCATAGAAGTTGTGAATTGTGTATTAGGTTTCTTTAGTTAGGTTAATAAAACAAAAACAGTTTCATTAGAAAACATAGGTACATTTGATCTTTCGATTTGCGACAAGTTTTTGTTTTTCAAAAAAAACAATTTCAGAAAGAACTGATAATGTAATACTTTTGCTTATTACTTGCTAACATTTTCTGAATTTTCAATTTATTTTCAAAAAGAATTAATTTAAAAAATTAACACATTATTTTCTTATTTTTATGAAAATTGTAATATATGTATTTGATACACTTTTGAACTATATCACTTTATGAATTGTGCTAAGCGAATGAGCATACATGCGAATATACCTGCTTGCGTTACATTATTTCCAATTGGTATATGATTGCACTAAAGATACCTAGCGCGCGAGTGGCTGATTTTTTTTTAAATTTATTAAATGATTACCTTACAGTAAGTTAATCGTTGACAAGGAACTAAAAGCTGAAACAATTAACGCAAACCTAATGAGAGAGCAGTTCTTATTCATGTAACTATAAGGGATTTTTACTCACTGCTGGTTGTTTTTTATTTTGTTGCTATCTTGTGTTTGGACTAAAAGCAGAGCGATAAGGAGACGACCATACATTTTGACTTCTCCATTTCAGACGTTATTTTCGGGTGTGGAAGAAGCAATGCAAGTGTCCTATTCTCTGTCTCTACCCGTGTGTAATTTGGCGTGAAAATATGTGTGTATTTATTTACTTCTAGGCACACAGTGGATTCTATAAAAGTTAGGGATTAGATCAATTAAGTGATTAAGGGAGAAGATAAGGGATTAGGGTCCGATTAAAGTAATAAAACGTCGAGTCGAAGAGTTTAGGACTCTTACACATTTTTTACACATTATGCCATGCCGACGTTGTATCGTGTTTATGTGTATAACAGCCCTAAGCGCGTCGATTGTCGTTTTGTTACGTCAATCGAGCCGAAGCGCATTGGGGTTATGAAAACTAAAAACCGACCATTCCGATTTCAACGATTCTTTATAATTATTTTGATTGATTGTTCTATAGCAAACAAGCAGTAGGCTCTCCTGATGGAAAGAGTAGCCATCGCCTCTAGACACCAGAGATAATGTTGCGTTGCTATATGTATGGCAGATGATATGGCTCTAAACAGGAACAAGATAGTGATAAGTATTGATGCTATGCGGTAGGGACGCTATTACGATAGGAATAGGCAAAAATACCCGGGCGAGTTACATAACTCTACCACCTAGTAGTCACGATGGTTGTGACACGTATAGCCAATCGTCCGGACAGACGTATAGTCTATTCAAGAAGGGTCCGGTTGGAATAGGGAATTGGCGTCGCAGTTACAGTTTTGCTACTTTACGTTAATTTTAACTGCTTCTGGGGGATTGTGCTATCGAACATGTTTGCACTTGCGACGGTTTTAATAATTGCAAGCAGTGTACTGCAGCCTGCGCGATAAAGTTTTCTGTGACTCCCTCAGGAACAAAATATTTTCTAGAATAAAATGTAGCTTATGTGTTAAAGGGTCCCAAGGGATAAGTTAGTGAAATGGCCCCATGACTTACAAAAACTAGTACTCAAACGAGTTTTGAGATAATGCGCAAAGGTTATAATGTTTTGAATAAATCCATACTAATATTATAAATGCGAAAGTAACTCTGTCTGTCTGTTACGCTTTCACGGCCAAACCACTAAACCGATTTGGATAAAATTTGGTACAAATATAGTTTGAGACCCAAAAAAGGACATAGGATAGTTCTTATCCCGGAAATCCCACGGGAACGGGAACTATGCGGGTTTTTATTTTAGATTTTTTTCAACGCGAACGAAGTCGCGGGCACAGCTAGTACTATATAAGTAATATAGATTATACATCAAAATAATACATAGGCTACAATTTATAAGGATTTTGTTTAATTTGGCGGTAATATAAAGATAAGTATCGAGTAACTTGGAAAAATTCCTGCGTTCTGAAAGCTCTCTTGGCGTGCGCTGCCAAAACCGCTGAAGTTACTTGTAATAATGTATAGTAGGATTGTTTGTCTTAAATAGTTCTAAATAAAAGTCCGCGACAGCATATGTGGAATCCATAATATCCAAAACAGTGATCCATAAATACAATTAAATTATTATACTTTTTTACAAAGCATATTTCGGAGTATTTATTATTTTTTATTAAAATTAATACATTTGCCGTTTACAGCATTTTATATAGATGAACTTTGCCTTTTACACTAAGAAATTCGGGCGAATAATTAAAAAGTTGTCACGATAAGAATGGGGCCTCTTATGCTGTGCGGCGTGCAAACCGACGAAGAACAGGCGTCCAAGCAATGGCGCGATACCGCCGTGTGTGCTCGACCCGAATGTATTTTTTTTTTCGATATGACAAAAGCTTAAGGCCTTAAGGCCAAGGGCCGTAACAGCGATATCGTACTAGAGGTCGAGCAGAGTGCTCAGTCAGTAAATTTAAATTTGGGCAATAAATGGCCGCGCTAAGGTTTGTCTCCTGCGAGACCGGACCTCGGTTTATTGTGCGTCGTTTTGACTAAGTATATGGGGCGGGGAGGAGTAGTGGCTTTTCGCGCAGGGCGGATTAGGGTTCTTCGTCGCCGCTGAGACCGGCGGCAGCGATGGTGCGATAGTGCGTGTGTTTTGTAGTGGGTTGGCGGTGATAGCCACCATTACGGGATCGTCTGGATCGGTTAGTACATTGCGCGGCCTCCTGTACCTAAGGACGGGATCTGCGTCGATGACGTAATCTGCCGCGGCTACTATTAATGGATTGAGACCCGAATGCGGTCAGAGCCATGAAGATAGACGTTAAAAAGTGTTTTAATTATTATAAAAAAGTATTTTAATTATTTTATTTAAAGACAGTCGTGTTAATTTCAGGTTTTTTCTTATAGATAATTCGATTTTCTGGGCAATTTATTACTCAGTATTAGTCCAAAAAGTATTATCACGGCCGTATCCCCGATGTAGGCAGAGATACAAGTGCAATCACGATTAGCCAAAGATACTTAGTCTCAGAATGCGATAGGTGGCAAGCATATCGCCAACCGGGCTTTATCCTATCCCGGGCAACGTTGTTTTCATCAAAAAACTAAAAAAAATACATTTTGAATAGCTCGACCCGGGAATCGCACCCTCTTCATGAGCTGACACCGACACCGGACCACTAGACAACAGAGGTGATATTGTATATTAATTAGTTGGCATAATTATTGTTTTTATTTCAAGTAAAAATATAAGTTACTTTTTATTTTATGTACAGTCTTAGTCAATAAAAAATACGATAAATATATTTATATTTTCTAATATGTATAGTTTCAAAATGATGATCAATTTTGATCGTTAGAGTGGCTTTCAACGCAATTTTGAGCTCTGAATTCGTTTATTAGCTTAAATCGATAGTTCAAAAAATGTTGACGAAATGTCAATAAAAAAATTAAAAAAAATTTGCCATTTATAAGTTCTGAAAGAATTAATTCATTTCAATTCGATTAATAGTATTTAACGCAGTTTTTTTTAATTAGAAGAGTTGACCAGATTTTTGAAAAAATCAGTATATAAGCCTTAAGGTTATTTTAAATAGTTGTAAATAGTTTGCTGTAACAGTTAGCTTTAAATAGTGTAATTTTAGTATTTGAAAAACAATAAGTTTTGAAAATTTGAATCGATTTTAATCTTTAAAACGGCAATCGACGTAGTTTTTTAAGTACTAAAGTATTCTAGAAGAGTAAAAAATGATTGGTTGAAAAGTCATGTCAAAAAACACTTCTTTCAAAATTTTGGTCAACCATAACACCCGAACGGATAAACAGATGTTGACGCTATTTATGCATTGGACGCAGTTTTACGAGAAAAAGAGTGATTAGATTTTGTAATCCATCGGTACATTAATTTGGAAATTATTCTAAAAACATTGTTGTTCCAGGAAAAAATTGAAGCTTTTTCAAAATTTCTTAAAATCTCATGGACTGAATTGGTCCTCATTTTCAGAAAGTCTAGGTTGAGCGGAATCCAATCGAATGACTGTCGATAATCAAATGCCATTAACCGTTTTTCGATCGGTCAAAAGTTACGAGATGGTTATATACACAAGTACACACACACATACATACAGACAGACATACGGGCGTCATCGTGAAAATAGATGGAAAATCTTCCTAGTGGTGTGAAAAATAGTGGAAATCAGGTGAAAACTCGATTTCGGAAATCGGGGCAATCAGTAACTTCCTTATCTACATACTTTTTTTTTTTTTTTTTTTTATATCATAAGATAGCAAACAAGCAGATGGGTCTCCTGATGGAAAGAGTCAACCATTGCCTATAGACACCAAAGATGTTAATGGTGCGTTGCTATCTTGTGGCGAGGTCTAATGCCACATGCATAAGTTTACCGGCTACCTTACCCTCCAAACCGGAACACGACAGCGACAAGCACTGACGCTATTGCGGCAGGAATAGGTAAGGCGGTGGTACCAGACCCGGGCGAGACAATGCAGAACTCTACCACCTAGTAAATAATACATAGCGGGAAGATAAAAATTGGGAAGCTTCAAACGAAAATTGGTTTGAACAATATTGATCATGTAGTTTATAAGATATAGGATCATTTCGATAATTGCATAAAATGTTTTGGTAGCTACACAAAATAAATTTGTTTTCATGGCGTCTTTGAGAAATACAAACTTATTTTTGCTGCTGTCAAAATAATATATTCAAACATTGTGTACACTATATTATACTACAATACATGTATACACTATACACATAATATTATGCAGTTTCGCTGCTACGGAACCTTTTGAAAGCAAGTACGACTCACTCTTCTCCAGATTTTTTAATAATTGAAATAGGAAAGAACGAAAGACAGATAAATTGAAGGAGTCGAGACAAAGGTTTTTCATATTTTGTAAGTAAAAAGTTGCAGTAAAATCTCCTTGATTGTACATACCTTGATTGAACCACAGACCACAGGAATACTAATAGACACGCCATTGGGAGGGAAACGTGTCGCCGCACATATGAGCAACGCTCGTATTAATTTCAATAATTTTATACATTTGTAGGTTATATTATATTGTGAAAAATATAAATAAACCATGTTGTACTGTTTCATCGTACGGAATGAGATGACAAGGTTTAAAAATTACTCGAAGTGATTTTTAAAAATTAGACTTGAGTTATTCCATTGATAAGCTACACTGATAATCTGAGAAATTGTCTTGAAAGGCGTATCCATTTAATCCGTGGTTGGAACCATTAATTAGATGATATTTTAAATATTAAATACTGTGTAATGTAGGTATTCTATTTCATTCATGAGAATACATGAGCCCTGTTTTATTCTATACATTTATGTGTTTGTTTTTTTATCGTGGCGCCTTTTCGTTTTTTTTCGAGTACAAATTGCAACTATTATAAAGAAGTTTCCTTTAAAATTTCGCACGAACGCACGCTCGCACGCACGCACGCACGCACGCACGCACGCACGCACGCACGCACGCACGCACTTCCTTAAACGACTAACGTAGGAAACAAGAATCTAGGAACTTAAAAATGGGGTATAATTAATATTACCTCTCATTTTTAGAATGCAAAAATATTTTTTTAATTAAGTATTTTATTCTTATAACAAAATTTAATCAAATATTTCATTGCTAAAGTAAGCAAATATCGTGGGGTGGTTTATGAAAGACATTAAATAAATAAATAAATATTCACGGGACAAATTACACTTACTGATCTAACCCCAAAGTAAGCAAATTATTTGCTTGTGTTATGGGTGTTAGTCAACGATACTAATACATAGAAAATACATATATAAATACTAGAATATATATATATATATATATATATATATATATATATATATATATATATATATATATATAATGCTTGTCCCCGTCGGGGATCGAACCCGAGCCTCGTCGATCGCGTAGTCAGGGTCGCTAACCACTCGACCAACGAGGTTATGTCTCTATCTTCTCTCGCCGAGTATAATAGGTGCGTTGCGCTACAAATTACTAGAAATTAACAGGGTAATCGTGGCAATCATTATAGTACACCGCACATAAAGTTAGTCGATGCCAATGTAATAACATCGATTGTTATCGACCAAGCCGAACAATCGACTTTTTTGTTTTAGTGAGTCGCTCATCGCTCCTGGGTCAGAGTTTCCCCTAACTAAACGCAATCGTCTTATTAAATAAGTACTTACAGTGTATTTAGTTGTACCGTAGGGCTCTCGATGAAAACAGACCCTAGACTGGTGCTGACGTATTGCGCTATGGCGAAAACCAGCTTCTCTTCCTTCAGACACTTTATTAACATTAGTTTCTCAAAAGGTGACAAGACGCTGTCCCAATCCTTTGCGCACGGAGTATTGTCTTTTGTGTTTACGTGGATCTCCTGGCATGACAAATATTTTGGTTACATTTATCTTATCCCTTCCTCCCAGGTATAAAGAATAGAGTTAGATAACCTTTATAGTAGGGGAGGCCAAGTTGCTAAATGGGTTACTCGAGCGTCATAGGGACTTGTTAGATTTTGTAGATTAAATTATAGTAAAATAAATAGGTAAAATAAAACGGTACCATAATGTTTTTTATTTCAATGGCGGGGAAAAAATCTACAGATAAAAAAAACAGTGACATGGAAATAGCGTGTGAAGCGTTTCAGATTAGGGTATTGTGGGTTGATTACCAGCTAAAATTTAGAAAATCTGACGATTCAAGTTTAGCGTAACAATGTAATCTGACTATTTCCATAAGCCGAAATTACCATAATTTTGTTTTTTTCCTGCCCTAGCTACCCACCTCTACATAAAGGGCTTATATCTGGAGTAGAGCCCAACAGTATGGGAGGTAACCTTCGTTAACCTGACGCGCTTGATTAAATTCCAAAACTCTCTCTTGTGTTCTCCTATTATCGTGATTACCAGGTAATCGATTTCTATTTTCTGCCATTCGGCCTGGTTTAGTATCGTCGCATTAGCTTTCATTATCGAAGTAGCGTCAGTGACATTTTATAGATTCAGCCCATTCAGGATAATGCGTAAAGTATGTAGAGTACGAGAGATGAGATACTTTGTCAATATCGACAAATAGTTTTTTGTGTCATCGAAATGCTCTTTCCAAAAGTCTGTTACGATTTCAATGCCAAACTGCTGAACCGATTTAGATGAAATTTTGCAAGGAGATAGTTAAAGAAACGTGGTCAAACATAAACTGTTATATATGGATGCAATATTGCAAGGTTTCTCTACAGGCCGATACTGCGCAGGGATAGCTAGCTAGTTATGAAAAAGGCGGTTTGTTAACGGCTAAACTGATTTTAATACAATTTTCTAGTGGTTGGGCAACGGTGTTGACCACATGACCACCTATCACATTGTACTCATTATCTTCGGGTATTCTTCTGCCTACCTCTTCGGTATACAGGCGTGAAGATTCTACTTCATTGTCAAGAAATTAGTTAAAAAGGTGTCAAACATAGGATGAGTTTGCTTGAAAGATTATATTGATGTCACGTGATTCTATTCGCGCACGACACCGCTAGTTATACATGATGTATATAAAAGTTATTATCTCGACTTTTGTCGTATTAAGTGGAGTCATGTGCCTAGTCCATATTTTTTTATCATAGCAAACAAGCAGATAAAAGATAATGAAGATCCTGATGGAAAGAGAGAACCATCGCCTATAGACATCAGATGTTAATGGTGCATTGCTTTTTCCTTGTGGCTGAGTTTTAATGCAACATGTATAAGGCTACCTGACCTTCCAAACTAGAACACGACAGTTACAAGAATTGACTCTACTGCTGCAGCAATAAATAAGACGGCAGTAGCAGACCCGGGCGAGAGTGGGATGCAAACGATGCATCGATTTTTTCAAACATGGATAAATCGTTCATAAACATCGATGTTTTAACATCGTTGTTGAACATCGACGATACATCGTTCTCCATGAACGATGTTTTATCATAGTACCATTTTCTCCCGGCTCTCGAGTATCCCAACTTTGGCTGTTAGTTTAGACATAGCGAAGGCCAGGAATATGCCATATTAGTGGCACGTATATCTAATCGGTTCCCTTTTACGACCTGCCTAGCAGAACTGTAGTTAGTCTATTCTTCAAAGGAGTTCGAATCAACACGGGGGAAAATGATACTCTTTAAGTTTAGCTTTTTTGATAAAAACGCACGACTGAAATATAATTAATAATGGGGCAAATAGCTTGAGGCTCAACTAACGGCAAGTGTTCACAACCGACCATGAACATCTAAGTTATCACTTAACAAAATAAAAAAATTAAAACCGTTTTCGATACCGCTAAGATTTTTTCTCACCCTCCAAATTTTGTCGCCCTGGGCGCCAGCCCTGAGTGCCCCTAGTTTAAATCCAGGAGCGACATTACAGAACTCTACCACCTAGTAGCCACGATTGTAGTGGCTTATTAACCTTCTCTTGTCTATTACGAAACGCCTAGCAAGAAATTAGGGGTCGGTGAAGGCAATTGTGTTTGTGATATCTTACCAAGGCAAACGTTCCGATCTTGACAGGTATTCTCCGCAGGCAGTCCTCTACGAGGCCCTTGAAACTGGAGTCGGTTTCGCTTAAGTGGTTCGCCGCTAGCCACATTTGATCAGTAAGAGCTTCTATTAATGGCTTCTTGGGAGGTACCTGTGGTTATAATAAAAATATTATTTACAGAAAAAGATAAAAACACAGTCCTATTTTAATTGGAGTGGACATTTTAATTGATTCTTTTTAATTTACGGTAGATATAGTAGTCGCCAAGGTTTAACGAACTGCCTGTGTCTATTTTTCCTGACAATTAGTATAGTCCTGGAACCTTTGAGAGTAGAGTGAATACATTTTAATGGACGTGTACCACCTTCATCTTCATCGACACTTTTCATTAGTTCTAATATTATAAAGAAAGATTTGTTTGTCTTTTAGTTTGTTTGCAACTATTTTACTCAAAAACTACTTGAAAAATTCTTTCACCTTTAGAAAGCTACATTATCCCTGACTGACATAGCTCACTTTATTACCTGACTGAGCAAGGACGACAAACGCCTATGTCAAATAAACGAAATAGAAAAAATATATAAAAGCAAAGGAAGAATTGGTCTCCTTCATGAATTCGGTAGTTATGTGTATTTTTGGTAATCTTTTTAAGGGTTCCGTAGTCTACAAGAAACTCATGTAGTTTCGTCATGCCCGTCCCCGTCCATCAGTCCACAATTTAACTCAACAACTATTTGCACCAGAAAGCTGTAATTTGACATAATCTACACAAATAAAGTTGGAGAGTCTGTTTGTAATATTAAAATAACCGGTTTTAACTTAACTAAATGCGTATGGATGTATACACGGTACACATATCAAAATAACACGATTTTTGTCTGTCCGTCCTTCTGTCTGTCTGTCTGTTCCGGCTAATCTTTGGATTGGCTGGACCGATTTCGACGGGGCTTTCACTGGTAGCTAGCTGATGTAATAATGAGTAATTTATGCTACTTTTTTAAAAAAAATCATGCGGACAAAGTCGCGGGCACAGCTAGTGTAATATATATTACATTAGTCACGCCGACAGTGTTTAAAATAAAATATTCAAAAAAAAATCATGGTATCTTCTCTACAGATAAAGCTTTTTCTCGCGTACTCCATAGTGTGGGCTAAGACCGAAAAATATAAAAATAGCGGGTCGAATAAGTCTCAAAACCAAGCTGAGAGTTACGACGCACACGCACACACACTCCAAACCAAGTTGATCCTGTTTCATCGAGACATCATACAGTAAATTCAGACACAGAATACCGCAGACTAGAGAGTCTCCGGTATTCTGTGACTCAGACATGTATTAAATAGTGGTTTCACTATGACGTAACATGACAGCGTTCTATCTTGCCTGTCTGTTAAGCTTTCACGGCTACATAGCCGGACCGACTTTGATGAAATTTGGCATGAAGATAGTTGAAGATCCGGGTCAAACATAGGCTAATGTTTAAAAAAAATCAACCACTAAGAAGCTGAAATAGGGTTTCAAATTTTTGCGAATAACTTATAGCAAGTTAATCTAGCATGTCGTCTATATAGCGGTGCTCTCGCGGGCGAAGCTGCGAAAACTCGAGAACGGCTGAACCGATTTGGCTAATTTTGGTTTTAAATTAATTGTTGAAGTCCAGGAAAGGTTTAAAAAGTGAGAATATATAGAAAAAAAAGAGTAGTTAAAAAGGCGGAACAACGTTTGCCGGATTAGCATAATATCATTCGACAAATTACACAAATCGGTCTAACCCCAAAATAAGCAAATTATTTGCTTGTGTTAGGTATGGTTACTAGTCAACGATACTAATGTAAAAATGTAAATAATGATGTAAATAAATAATGGTGTAGCCAATTTAAAGTCATAGCTGTGTTTTTGTGGTTTGTCAAAAAGTACTAACATATCATGAAAAATTATGAGCATACATGTTTGTATTTCTGGGTCTGGGAGTATTATGTAACAATATATATATATATATATATATATATATATATATATATATATATATATATATATATATATATATATATATATATATATATATATATATATATATATTTATTATATATATTATTATATATATATATAATATTAGAACACGTATTAACATTAACTAGGTCTAAAATCACACAACGGTACTATAACCGCTCCGTTGGTCAAATGGCTAGCGAACCTAACTACGAATCAACGAAGTTCGGGTTCGATTCCCGACAAGGACAAATATTTGCGTGATGAGCATACATGTTTGTATTTCTGGGTCTGGGTGTATTATGTAACAATATATATATATATATATATATGGGTGTATTATGTAACAATATATATATATATATATATATATATATATATATATTGTTACATAATACTCCCAGACCCAGAAATACAAACATGTATGCTCATCACGCAAATATTTGTCCTTGTCGGGAATCGAACCCGAACTTCGTTGATTCGTAGTTAGGTTCGCTAGCCATTTGACCAACGGAGCGGTTATAGTACCGTTGTGTGATTTTAGACCTAGTTAATGTTAATACGTGTTCTAATATTTTGTAGAAACAAGGTAATGTAACGAAAAAAGGTCGCCGGATCTTCTCAGTGTGTGGTCAAATAAATATGTAATTTAACATTATAAATTTAAAGGGGAAGCTGACAGGTTTCCATTAATTCTACTTTTCTAGTTCTGCCACTGTGTGCAGATAACACAATTCTGAAATATCGATTACAGAAATCGATTCAATTTAGTAAGTAAAGTTGAAAAAATAGTTCTTATTTAACCTGTATCTAACCCGAAGATGCAGTAAAATGTGAAACTGGTTGGCTATTTACTTAAAAGTAAATATATCATATAGTTTGTGATCGTGAAACAGTACAGCGTTTAAAATTAAATCATAATTATGACGGAGTTTCACCAAGTGGCGACGATGGAGAGGATAAATTATATAGAGATAATAGTAATGTCGGATTGTTTTCATTAAGTGATCTCTGGTTAGGTTATGTACAAAGAAGACAACAACGAAACAAATGATTATACTCACAACTTTAGTACCAGCTGGTCCTCTCAACACGAAGTTCCAATGGTCGTGTGAGACCTTTCCGGCGTGGAGGTAAATGGCCATGTTCAGCAGGAAGCTGAACACCAGCTTGTGTTTCTCGAACAGCCCCCGCGACACGTTGCGGTACACCGACAGCGTGATCTCCCGGTGGAGGGTGTCGAGGCGGATGTCAAGCACATCACTCTTTTCACTCTTCTCGATCACCAGATTGAAAACCTGAAGGAAGACATACAAGTGAGACTTTAAAGAAAACCCATCAGGTGAGAGAAGGCGCCATCACCACCTATGGTTTGGTTATGGTTATTTTATATGACATATCGCACCGTTTCCGTGGCATTTTCGGGATGAAAACTATCGTATGTCCTTTCTCGGGTCTCAAACTGTTTTTACCAAATTTCATCTAAATTTGTTTAGTGGTTTAGGGGTGAATAAGAGACAGACAGATAGACATAGTTATTTTTCTATCTATATTAATATGGATTTTGTCAGCATGACAATATGTATATAGATGCCAAATTATTGTTTTCTAGTATTAAGAATCTTTGAACCAAGTTGTGGATGGACGAATGGACATGATGAAATAATAAGGATTCCTAGTTGACCTCGGAACACTTAATCCCTAAGTAAGACATAAAATTAAAATAACCTAATGAAAACGGCTGAAAAATCAAACAATATCACATAAAATATGCGATTTTATTTGCTTGGACAACCAACGACCAGTAAAATTATTCGTACTTGACCATGGCATTAATATTTAATTAGTACCAATTGAAAGAAATCGGATGATTGCTGACAAATCGAGTAGAAACGCCGATTTCAGCTGTGCGGTGGGCGACTTTCAATTGCTGCAGGAACCACCTTATCCATTGTTTCAAAAATGCAGCAGTGATTTTTCTTAAATAGAAATTTATGATCTTTCAGATGAGCTTTAGTTTTTTCAGTAGACCGATCGTATCTACTAGATACCTAGATACGAGGCATCACTTATCATGCTGCTGCCACTGATAAGACCAGTCATGGGGACATGCAGCACTAAATTTTCGTATAGTCCTGCCCCTCCCCTATATCGAGGAACAAACAAAGTTCGGTAGTCTTATACTAGAAAACGGTCATTTTTTTATTTCATTTTTTTAGTAACGCTACTTGTTTTTTCGAATTACAGCATAACCATTTCGTATTTCCTCATTAATCTATGTATTTACCATCCGGTAGTTTTATGGGAGTAGGTTTTGTGTCGTAGGCTCTTAGACCAACTGGTTTTTGACTGCTATTTGATTACCAGTAATAATTTTAATTTAATTTAATTAATTACCAGTAATTTTAATGAATCAATGATTATAATAATTAATTCATTAAAATTTATGAACAATTATATTATATCGATAATAAATATATTATATCGATAATAATAGGACTATTCTACTGGTGTAGTTAATCATTATTACTTAACATGCTACTAAACTACTGTTTGTTTTTTTAGTTTTTATTTATGAGCCAACGAGGCAATGAGTCTTTTTCAAGATTGAATGAAGTAGGATTTTTTCCCATTTTTTTATTTTATACTTTTTAGTTAGGATTCTTTAATTTAAATATTAGGATTTTATGGCAGTAAATTACACAATCTTGTCACTTCATTCAGAGAGCTAATATCGTGGGGATTATGAAGTAACTTGCGGTGGTCTACTCGACTGATTGTTAGTCCGCTTAGAGACTAAACTAACGTAACCTGGCTCAAAGCAGAGCAGATGACTCTCCTGAACGAAGGAGAAACCATCGTCTGTAGACCGAAAAGTTGATAATGGTGCGTTGCTATCCGTTAGCGGGATGGTAATGCCACGTGCATAAGTCTCCCGACTACCTTACCCTCCAAACCCGAACACAACAATGGCAAGCATTGACGTTATTGTGGCAGGAATAGGCAAGGCGGTGAATACTGAAGGTATATAGATATGTATAAAGTTCGTGTTACAAATTGGAAAACTAACTTTAAATTGTTATATATTCTAAACTATTATTTGAAATGATAAATGAAATCCAAAATGAGTTTTAAATACCTATTCAACGATACCCCACTTAACATTGTTCATCAATATATATTTTTAAATTTTAAAAGTATGGCGCCTGGTGATTTCCATTATGGATTCTAATAAATATCATGTTTTAGAGACACTCCCAAGATTAAGACGAATCGATTTAGACATAAGAATCTTCAAAATCGGCTTCCGCGTTTGGCCCCTAGAATGCCACATAGGAACAAACCTACATACATACATAGACTGGTAAACACACTACCCTCCTGCAGTCGGGTAAAAAAGCCGCCTAAGACTTAAGATGTTCAACTCTTCCTGTTTCGCAAGTGAACCAGTATGACGATATTTATTTGAATGAAAACATTTACGAAAAATTCCTTATGTTTACACAGACTATTTGAAATCCCAAATAAAGGTGACACGGAGAGATGCTAATCGTAGTTTTTGGGGCCAGATGGTACAATTTACATTTTCTATTCAAACCGAATATAGACACAGCTTGAACGGTTACGGTTAGTGGTTTGAAAAAACAAATATATTAGTTTTGTCATTGAAATGAAAATAATGATTATAGCTACGAACTTTCTCTGAAACACAATGAATGTAATCCATACTTAATATTATAAATGCGAAAGTAATTCTGTCTGTCTCTTCTTCTCGCCTAAACTACTGAACTGATTTAAATTAAATTAAGTATAAATATAGTTTGAGACAGGAGAGAAAGGATATTGGGTAATTTTTATCCTGGAAATCCCACGGAAACGCAAAAATGCGAGTAAAATCCCGGGACTGTCTTATCTTTTAAACCACGGTAATAAGCAGTAACTTAGGCTACTTTTTTTAAAAAAATTTCCCCTTGGAGTCGCGGGCACAGCTAGTGCTATTATATTTCAAGTCAATTTAGTGTTTTACGTGACTGCATAAAAAGGGCTATATTTTTATAGATATATAAGATTAATAAAAACCTATGTTTGACCGTGAATCTTAAGTTATCTCCATGGCAAGTTTTATCAAAATCGGTTCAACCAAATCGCTGCTAAACAGTTGTGAAAGTGTAACAAATAGACGTACAGAATTTCGCATTTAAAATATTAGTCTACCCCCGAAAAGTTAGGTAGAGGTATAACCTGTGCACCCACGACAAGCCGAAGATAGCTTCATCACATTTACAATATTAGTATGCATAAAAAAGTATCTTCACGCCTGTATACTACAAGAGGTAGACAGAGGTATGACCAGTGCACCCACGACTAGCTGAAGATACTTAGTCGCACTATGATAGCTGACAAGCCTATCGCCAACAGGGCACTAATTCAATCCCTGGCAACGTTGTATTATCGGAAAACTGAAGAAACAAATTTATAATTTGTCCGACCCGGGAATCGAACCCGGGACCTCATATGGTTAACACCGACACCGAAACACTAGACCACAGAGGCGATAGTATGAAGGAAATTATTATGAAACATGTTAGAAATCATGTTACTTGTCCATTTAATGTATGGTGTACCGAGGTGTACCTGAGTGAAGTATTTGAGGGAGAACTGGTACATGGGATCAATGTCGGCGAGTTGCGCGACCGCGAAGTAGAGCACAGCGCCCCTGGTGGCCACAGTGCGGTACTTCTCCCGCGCCGCCGATATACTGATCTCCGTCGCCTCCGTCTCTTCCAGACGGGCGTTTATTATCTCTGACGTTTCCTATACAACACACACGTGAATTTTTTTCTGATAACAAGCAGATGATTCTCTGGAAAGCGTGAAAGATGAGTTGAAAAACAAAATTGTTTATCTATTGCTGGTTGGTGCAATGTCTGGCAGGATTCGATAGGTTGAGTCCGTGTTACATATGTGTTGACAAACTCAAGTTCAAGCAATCTACAAACGCTACCAGTAAAATAATTAAAAATGAAGAAAAAAATGAAATTCAAATATAAAATCCTGAATCGCGAAATCACAATTATTTATCTTGTACACACTATATAAAAGTTTCAACGCTTCTCAAATGGACTTCGGTCCCCAAGCAGTACACCTTACCTGGCTGGGAAGATCTTTCTTTCCCCCTTCCTTGTCCCTCATCAGAGTATCAACCTCCACAATTATGACGTCACCTGACAAAAAGTTGGAACGCCGCACTGGTTCCATTACTGTATTCCTTCAGTGGTACGCACCAGCGGCGCCACAAATACAATAGACATAGACCCCGAAAGCTATACATCTGACTACTTGGTTAAATGAAATCACGTGAAACAGAGTATTCACTGACTGATTTAAAGTAAGTTCAATGCTCGGTTTAAAACGACAATGTCTCCAGCTCATTTTCCAAAAAATTTACTACTTCTTAAGTACAGTGAAAGCCTCATTAGTGAAGATATTTGTAAAGCCTTATCATTTATAGAAACTTATCACAAAGAAACCATGCCATATGTAGTAAAATACAGGGCAAAGGCAGGCTTCTTTTGTAACTTTTTATTTGAAATTATTAAATATATTTGTGTATTTATATATGTATTTCTATGTAATAATACCTACTCTTGACTAACACCCGTATTACAAGCAAATAATTTGCTTATTTTGGGGTTACATCAATTCCTGTAAAATTGTCCAGAGCTATTTATTTAATAAAACCGGTAGGCGTAACATCTAACGTTTGCAATTCGCCAGCGATCAGCGATGACTCTTAAACATAGTGAAAAAATCATCAAAAACGTCGCCAACTGCTTGCTGGTCACTAGATGCACTTTTTGCAATGGCACAGCATCAAAACTAATCAAGCGGCAACGACTACCACTAATGTACAAGGCTGTTATGTGTCTTGCAATAACTAAACAATCATGATAATTTCGCATTGCGAGTTACGTGATCATCCCGCCGATATATTTAGTTCTGTCAAATTTCAAACGTTAGGAAGGTGACAATTAAGTGGTAGAGTTCTGCATTGTCTCGCCCGGGTCTGGTACCACCGTCTTACCTATTCATGTAAGCAAGACACTGATTTGACATAATATGCCACTCGCTGCTCTCTGCCTACCTCGCAAGGGATCTGGTGTGAAGACAATGTACGTGAGTATGTCTGAATGTATATATATATATATATATATGTAAAATCCAGATTACAGTAGCTAACTGTAGTTAAGCATCTTTAAATCAATTTTACTAACTTTACTCTCGTTTAGGGTCTCAATAAGTTCTTCGTCATCAAGGATATTGCCAGAAGATGCGTAAAGCAGCCTCAGAATCTTGTTTTCGATTTCCAGTAGTGTTGCTTTGTCCGTATTTATCCGAACAATTAGCTCCGTACGCAATAATTCCAAGTCCGGTCTTTCCAAGCGGACGACATCACTGTGTTGAATAAAAAAATGAAGATCTTGCTATTCGTATCATAAATTCATAACATAATATCTGCTTTCATTACATAGGCTCCGTTGAATTGAAGCATACACATACAAACACACACACACACACACACACTCACACACACAAAACATACATTGGATAGATATACACAACACACGCGCTTGCAAGCATTTAAAAGCTTACGTCATACAATGTTTCTTTCGTATCATCCAACTTATTATTTAAATCTTAAAAATACTGTATTTGAGATGCGGAGGTCAGGTATTCTCAGTTAGGTCTCCTGTCTCCCTAAACAATTCCACACTCCATAGAATTTTATTGAATGTGTAGATAATTATAAAGTGGGAGAAATTAATAAAGGTTATTATTATTATTCATTATTTTTGTATTTTATGTTGTTTGTAAATTTTTTAGCTGCTGAGCCCCATCCAGCCCCATCCAGTAATTGATTCCATAGAGCAGTCGCGCGAGGCAAAAAATGCCTTGAAAATCGCACTGTAGTGGACTTACAGACATCCAATTGGTGAGGGTGGAATTTATAATTTTGGCGTCATATCCAATGGTGGAAATCAGCGGGTGGTATTAAGCCGAACAACTCCTCGGAACACCCTCGTGCTAAAAGCGGTAGAAAATGCAGAGAGAACCAACATATATTGGCAACGCCAGAGGATCAAGCCGATCAGAAAGTCGGGTCATCGACGATGCGTGACACTCTACGTTGTATGCGGTTAAGACTAAGGAGCTGGTATTGCGGAGTCCCTCCCCAAAAATGAGAACAGTACTCCATATGAGGTCGGATTTGCGACTTGTAAAGCCGCAAACGGTCGGCTGGTGTGAAGTATTGTTTCGTCCTGTTCAGAACAACAAGTTTCTTGGACGCCAGCTTTGCTTCACCTTACAAATGACCACGAAACTGGACGTTACTCGATATGTCGATATCAAAAATTCCAGTGCTGGCTGAGGCAGCCAAATGAGTATTCTTATAACGAGGGTGTTTTCTTAGGAGTAAACAGATGGCTTCGCACAAACTTGTGTCTTCTTTGAGTTGTATTGGACTAAATTTAGTCGACCCCATTTCGTCAATAAATCCTCGGCTTATACTTTATTATATTAGACACTTTTTTTTCTGGTACTCGTTAACGTGTTCCCGAGAAATGATAGCGCGGCCGGAATATACAGCATCTCCTGTACTGTCATCCGCATAACAATGAATGCCGCTAATTTGCAGCATATCATTGATATGCAGAAGAAACATTGTAGGAGATAGCACGCGCCTTGTGGAACACCAGCATTGACACAGACTTTGGATCTGAGTATACACCGTCCACAACAATTTAAATGCTACGATCTTCCAAAAAGCTGGTGATCCAGTTGCATAATTTATCGGTATGTCCATAAAATGGACGTTTCGCAAGAAGTGATGATTTGTTTTTTTTTTCAAAAAAAAGTGATATGTGCCATATCCTATCAAAGGCCTTCACTATGGCACCCCATAGACCTATAATAATATTGCGCAATATTACGTATTGTGCAATATTATTGACTGTTTAGGGATAATATTGCAGATTGCACAATGATTGAACGAAAGTTTGAGCGAGTTTAATTTTTATTGCGCAATATTTGTGTCTTGCTCTGTGTAGGCTTAATATTGCAAATTATTTTTCACCTCAGAGTTTGGAGCGGTCGCGTTCGGTCAGTTACCATGTCTTACCTATATATGGTCGTGTTATAAATTTAACCAAATTGCGAGCAAGAATGCTATAAAAGATAAAGAACGGGAGTTTTTACTTGAGTGTATAGCATTATATAGAGATTAATTTCACAAAATCACCAGCTTCGTTGCCACCAAAACTTCGTCGTCAGCCATGTTGCTCGCACGAAAATATTGATGAAACTGGTTTGTCAATTTTATTGAGTAAATTTATTGAATGTTTGGAATCAAGTGGGTATTCAATATTATTGCACAATAAAAGTATTGCGCAATATTATTGTAGGTCTATGGGGCACCTATGTTCAAACTAACAGCCAGCGCTTTCTCCTTGGTCTCAACTGCCTTTGCCCATTTGTGAACAAGGTAGGCTAAAAGGTCATCTGTTGAACGGCCGCAACGGAAACCGTACTGGCGATCACTTATCAGCAGGTGCTCTTCTAGGTACCTTAAGAGCTGGCAATTGACAACGGATTCCATATTCTGGAGAACAAGAAGATGGCAGCTATGAGTCGATAATTGGACGGATCTGAGCGATCGCGTTCCTTAGATATTGGGTGCACTATAGCTGTTTTCCATTCATCGCCTGAATTATACGAGAGCCGGAAAAATCGCGTCAACACCACTTAAGTAATCTATGTCGTGTCGTTTTACGACAGAATACCTAATAGTTCTATGGTTTTATTAGGGAATTATAACTGACTAGTCGAATCGTGTAGCCCACTGCATATAGCAGTTTTTAGTAAATCCTACGGGAACAACTCATTTTTTCGGGATAAAAAGTAGCTTATGTGCTATTCCAGGTCATCCTCTATCTGTATCAAATTTCAGGTAAATCCGTTTTGTAGTTTCAGCGTAATTGAGAAACAAACATCCACCCATCCATTCATGCATCCATCCATCGATCCAAACATCTAAAGATACAGACTTTCACATTTATAATATTACTAGCTGCAGCATGCAATCCGCTGCATTATAAAAGTTTTTTTGCGGATCCCGCGGAATCACCTAATTTTTCTGAGATAAAATCATCTACCTTTATGCCAAATTTCATTCAAATCCGTTTAGTCGTTTTTGCGTGATTCAATAACAAAGATCGATCCATCCAAACTTTCGCATTTATTATATAATATAAATTAATAATTAAGATGTAGCAAACTTCGAAGCAGGTACATGTTTAGTGTATGGTTTCTGTGTATTATTATCAAGAATTAGACAAATATTTGGCTGACTATCGATTATATATAAAACACGAAAAAACCTCTTCCACTTCAGCAACTTATCATCAAGCAGCATTTATATTATTTATTTCTTTATAATGTTTTTGTTGGCAGGTTGCGCATGGTGATTAAATTCAGATGGAGGCTTGTGTCGTGTTCTATCCTGTAGTCCAGGTTTATCAAAAGAGTTAAATTTTCAATAATACTTACGCCAGAAGCTGGTCTTCTAGTCCAGACAGCGTGACGGTAAAGTTGACGAGAGTGACCTGGATACAGATTTCGGGCAAGTAGTGCGGATTGGCGAGCTTGGTTGTTAAGTACAGGCGGAAGTTTGTGTCGTATTCTATGTCGCTGTCACCCAGGTGGATCAGTAGTCTCCCAGCCTAAGAAATTTTAATTAAATTGTTCCATACATATGGTGTGTAGTACTAATTATAGAGAGTGCCGGAACCGGTATCCACTTAATTTATAGTTAGTCTTAGGAATAGTTTTTTAGACTGTATACAAAAAATGACAGAAGAAACACAACGGTTTAAACCAAAGGTTCCCAAACATTTTTTTCTCATAAATCACTTTCAAAATATTGCTGGTTCCGGTGGGCCCCCTGAATCTAAATTTCTACCATACTTAATTGATATTTATATATAATTGACAGGTGAAGTCAAGCCAATATTTCAGTTCTTCACAATCAAAACCAGATAAACTTTCATGGACCTTCGCTTACGAATTGTGAACACCCAGTTTGGTCACACCAACATAGACCTCTGTCAAGTCTCCCGTGGATCCCTGGACCACTTTGGAAATCAATGATATTTTAAACACAAGATTTTTTCGATTTTAAAATTTCATATCGAATTTCAATGTTATCATAAATGATAACGTATCGTGAGTGATGTAGTAGCACTGTAGGTTAGTAAACAAGTATTGCAAAAGATGTTTCAAGTTTAGTATGATATAACAACAAATTATTTTGTTAAAATTTGTTAGAATAGCTAAACGGTTGCTTTTAGGGGTGGAAAAAAATTCACGTTAGTAATACATATAATTAATTAAAAACAACTATCACGGTTTCAAAAACGTTACAGTATTTTGAGTAATAATCAACCAACTTATAAAATGTACTTGAAGAAGTTTTTATAGGCGGTGAACCTGTGTGCGGATATTATACTCAACATTGACGTTAAATAAGTTAAAATATATTCATGGTATGACACAATAAAAGCCCTCTTCTTTATTTAATTACTGTAATTGGCAATTTCGGAACCCTATATTGCACGTGGCCCGACACGCACTTAACCAATGTTTTATTAGTACGAAGTAGGCATTTATATGGTTTAGAGAAAGCCGTGCGTGAATTTAAATTGGTAGTGTCAACGGTACTTAGTATGTTATTAAAATTTTACTGAATCGTCTAACTATATCATTTCTTACCTGGAAGAATGTTTGTTTGAGGAGCACAGGCGAGAGGGTCGCTTCTAACGCCTCGCCTAAATCCTCGATGAGCATGGGCCAACCAAGCCGTATGCTGTTCTCCAATATTCGGAGATATGATGCATCGTTTAGTTTTGTTATTTGTAGGCCGTTATCTTTTTCCATATTTTTAATCCATCTATTGGCCTGGAATTTATAGACCGTGGTCAAAGGAACAATTTTATAACTTTGCGAGTTTCACCGTAAACTAGCGCTGCAGAACCAGGAAGGAAAGGAAACAAAACGCTTGAAGGAATAAAAAAACAGTAGCAGTCGTGGGACTGCCGATAGAAGTGAAAACGGAACTATTAAGTTGAGAGTAATTAAAACTATATGCAAAACATAGCTATAGATATACTATTATCATTAGCATGTCGGTGACGCGAACCGAGGATTTTACCCTCTACCAAAACGATCAACGCGCCTAAAGAAGTTTTCACTTCAATAATATGAATGGAGAAGCTGCAGCAGAAGAAAACAAAGTAAGTTTTTGGTACTAACGTTTTCGTTCTGGAAAATTTCACCTACAAAACAAGCCCTGTAGAGGATCCTAAAGAAGAATTAAAATTGATCATGGAAACTGATCTATTACAAATAACGTCAGAGTTAGCATCAGGATTTAGTGAGAGTGATTTTTATTCACTTAAAACAAATGTTAAAAATGAAAAAGCTTAAAAATTTACATGAATTGAGTCAAGAACACAAATAGATATCTACACGTTGAGTACTGCATCACAATGGCAATAGCAAGAGAATTACAGTCGCTTGTTCCAGTATTTGCGCGTTCTAATTATTTAGTAAAAAAAAAGACGAGAAGTATCGAGGGACAGCCGGTAGGAAGGGAGTTCGAATCTTTGACGACCTGGCTATTTCGAACCACCTTGATTCTTTGGCATTGCGCAGAGATATAGGTTCACTCTGCGTCTTCTATCGTATTTATTATGGGGAGTGTTCCGACGAGTTGTTTCAATTAATTCCTTCCGCCGAATTCCACCATCGGACATCGCGTCAAAATTTGGAGTTCCAACCTCACCATCTCGATGTCTGGAAATCCATAACTGTGCGATTCTCTCGACACTTTTTACCTCGTACTACTCTGTTGTGGAATAAATTACCGGCTGGGGTGTTTCCGAACAGATACGACTTAGGGACCTTCAAGAAAAGACCTTACTAAATCCTTAAAAGGCCGGCACGCAACTGCAAGACCTCTGATATTGCAGATGTCCATGGGCGGCGGTGATCACTTACAATAAGGTGCACCTCCTGCTCGTTTGCCCTCTCTTCTATAAAAAAAACCTTTGAAGTAATTTTATTTTATTGGTAAGTAGTATAACTCTGTATTTCTGTTATTATGTTATTATTAGATTTAACAGTTATCAGAAAGTCTTTTATAAAATCATATACCTACTATATTCATACTCTCTCACTCGCCCTCATAAACATAATTCCTTATACAATTATAGGACAAAGTTTTGGCAGCATCCCCATCATACATTGTGTACAATTTTTTTCTTCCAGGCTTAAAAGATTCTTTTGAGTGTAAAAAAAATTACTGTGAAAATATGAGGCCTTAATATTAATATTAAGAGTGTGTATATGCAAACTAGTGTAGTATGCATTACTAAGAAATTGCCTTGAAAGGCCAAAGTACCCATTTAATTCGTGGTTATAACATATCTAATATAGCAACCTGATCGAACACTTTTGTCCTGTAGCTCACACACAGGAACTTCAACTTCATTTAAAAATGTAATTTACCTACCTGTTCTTGTGGATCAATGGTAAGTGGCCACCGTCCAGCTTTAGTGACCAGTATTCCGTTCTCCGTGGAAACAGAATCTCGGGGTAATCCTTGAGCATTCCACGTACGTACCGTGTACGAATCCGCCATTATTGATATCAAGCTAAAAAGTTATATGGTTCCATATGATTTCGAAAGTTGATTAAATTGTGGTGTGCAGAGTTCAGATATATATTAGCCACTAAGTTTCCGCTTGCGGTTTTGTTGATTTAATGTATAAAACAAATTCGATAAGACAAGCTATCAAAAAAGAGCTTCCTAGAATGACATGATAATACTTGAATGTCTTAAATTTATTAATCGTTAAACAAAAAAAGATAAAGTAAGTAAGAGGGAGATCGTTAATAAATTTTGTAAGAGTGTCGCCCAACAGGGATTAAGCTAACAAATTGACTATAAATAAAAAAATATAATTTATTGTTAACTTCGAGATGTAAAGGCTCGCGTTCGAGTTTCCAAGATTTTTTTAAAATGAATTACAGTTGATCTTGCGAGTCGTTACTGCGACACTGCACTTATGGGGCGAGCAAAGTGCTTAATCAGAGTAAGAAGCTGGACCTCGGCTTAGTTCTATGTTGGGACTAATTATGGAGGGTGAAGTCGCAGTATTGCACCCCGCGTTAAGTAGTCTCCGTCGTCAAGACCGGTGACGACGGTGTCGTGTTATGTATAAATTTAGAAAATCTGATGATTTAAGTGTGTAAGGAGTGGATGTTACAAAGTGAGTTACAAAGAAAAGTGAAGTTTCAAGGGCCAATATCAGGAAAACAGCACAGACGTTGAGACCGATTATTTTACGCGTAGTTTCTGAAAGCCGAAAGGGGTGAGCTAAACTAATGTAAAAATGTAGCAAGAAATACTGAGCTATTCTTGTGATAAAATACATGTAATCATTACTGTCACTTATGAGATAAATGTCCGCTAAGTTTGAAGAAACTAGAGTAAGATTTAAATTATTAAAATTTTCAATATTTGCTGCCGTCGCGCGTCGTCTAAAAAGAAAGTGGGACTCCATTTTTCTGTAAAGACATTGTTAAAAAGTTTCTCAACGCTACGTGGAGACTGATGCTAGCATTCCAATGAAAAAACAGCTTGAAATTAGGATACTTAATTTGATTTTCAACTAGCCGCGAATGTGTTATTACTGTATCTAATCTTAGTAAACAAGCAAAGCAATGCGTATAGCGGGGCAGCCCAAGATACTAAATGTGGATTTACTCGAACGTCGTTGGGACTTATTGGATTTTGAAGAAAATAAAAGGTTATATACGTATAATGTTTTTCCTTTCAATGGTGGGCAAAAAATCGACAGATAAAAAAGATTAAAAAACCGTAACAGGGAAACACTAAAGCGCGTTATATTAAGGTATGGCGTGTTAATTGCGAGCGAAAATTTAGAGAAGTGTAATTTGTCCCGTGAACCTTATACCTAAATATATTGAAATATACTCACTCGAAAGTGTCTGAGGAAGGTATTTCCAGTTGCCGACACTGCTCTACCCAATTCTGCTCCAGCTGCCTTCGGTAGAGGGACGGGAAAGCACCGAAGTACGCAATACAACCTGATGCGATGATAATGTCGCCGGTGGTACAGTGCAATTTGTGCGTTGCAGCCTATACAATATGTATTAATGTAATTTTAGAAGGAATTGTAAATGTTTATTAATGTAGTACTAGTAGGAATTATTACTGTTTAGTAAGGTAATTTAGTATCTTTATATGTAGTTTTAGTGAAAATTGTATCCTTTAATCATATAGTTTTAATAGGAATATAATATAGTTTAATCATAGATAATATAGTTAAGAACGTAGTCTAAACAAAAACTATTTTTTTTTAATTTATGTTGTTTTAGTAGGAACTGTATAGTATAATGATGAAGTTAAAGTAAAACTGCATTTTTTAATAATAATAATTATAAAGTTTATTTATGTAGTTTTAGTATACACTGTGTATCTTTAAATTAGTATAGTTTTAGTAGGAATTTTATCATCAATAGGTTTTGCAACGCACACAATGTAAAAAAATACAGTTCCTTTTTATATACCTTAAGTCACATTAATGGAGTTTTCATAAGGATTCCAATAAATAAAGGAGCCATGGTTACTCAGTGATGATTATTACTACTGGTGAAATGATTTCTAAAAACGCTCGAGTGCTTTTTGAGTACATATTAATACTAACAAATACACAAAAAATACAAATCTCTTTGTAGTAGCAGAAAATGATGGTATTGATAAAAAAAATTATAAATTGATGGTAGCCGTTGTTGTGTTAGTTGTTTAGGATAACACAGGGCTTCGTTTATCCCTTAATTCATTTACTCATATTCGGTACAGATCATGAGAAAATTTTACCCAATCCGGGGATCGAACTCGGAACAGGTTCGATCCCCGGGTCGGGCGTTTTATCGAAAATCCAAAATTTCAGTAGCAGATTGGAGTCTGGCGGGTGGCACGGTGTCGTCTCCATGTCGCTGATGAGCATTTAAACCTGACGGCCCCAGTTATCGCTAGAAACAAGCTAGTTAGTTATCCGCTCGGTAAAACGATGCGACGACGGGAATCATCACTCATTTTGCCAACCTACAAACTGGTGAATTGTGGTGAACCGCAAAGTTACTGTACTTACCCCGCAAAGGGAACCTACTTTATAGTGGTAAGCAGTACACTACGCCTAGTAGTCAAGGCCTAAAAAGTCTGGTCAGTTTTTTCTTTAAAATGATGCTCAACTTCAAACTATAGATATAATAATATAAAGATAGAGTACGCAAGCTATAAGCGCCTCTGTGGTCTAGTGACCCAGCGTTGGCGTTGACCACATGAGGTCCCGGGTTCGATTCCCGGGTCAAGCACTTAAAAAAAGCGTTTTTTCAGTTTTCTGATAAACACAAACTTGCCCGGGATTGCAAAGTGCCCGGTTGGCGATAGGCTTGCTACCTATCAGATTTGTGGGACCAAGTATCTTCGGCTATGCGTGGGTGTACTTGTTGTACCTCTGCCTACTCCTTCGGGGATACGGACGTGAATATAAATATATTAAAATTAAGCCCGTGAAAGTATAAATATCCTGTTGATAGAAAGAGAAAGAACATACAACTGGAATGCATCTTTATATGTATAAAGAAACGAGTACCAAATTATATTTCTTTCTATATGTCTTTCGACTGGTCGACATTTTTCTTGGATCGTCTACTCTATAACTATAAGTGTATTTAAAGTTTTATGTATAGGGTCTTTTTTACCTTGACGCTGTCCTCCCATCGTGTTTGCTCGTCGGCGAGCGCCTGCGTCAGTTTTCCAGCTCTTGACAACCGAGCGGCGGCCAAGTCGACATCAGCTTGCAACTTGATACGCTCCTCCTCTACCACCTGGATTTATAATCAGGGCTGGATTTAGGGGAGGGCTAACGAGGCTTCAGCCCAGGGCTTTCAAAAGTGCGGGCAAATGGGCATAGAAATATCAACTTCCGACGTGACAGTGACTTTTCCATTTCTTTTCGGTCTTTTATTCCCATTTTTATGTACAACACTTGTATAAACATAATTATATCATCCTTGGAAATTAAAACAATACATCCATATTTGTTCACATCCAGAGGCACCACCGCCTCCACGTACAGAGCAAAAATTTTAATATGTGCGTACTTCAAGGGCGGAACCAACCTTCGCGTCAGAGGGTCAGGGGTCACTTATTTGAGGTTCAGTCAAAGTACGCTCTAATCCTCATTTTTTGCAATAAATCCATACCTAGACCCCTGCCCTGCCAGGAAGGGATGATCCCCATGACCCCTCCCACTGGATCCGCCCTTGGCGTACCTTTTACATTCAATAAAAAATAAAGAAAAAAATCGAAATTCTATCTAAGAATTTGATCACACTAAACAAAAGTCCCTAACGTAAAAACAACCTAGTGGTACAATTATCTTTCCAGGTCCATTACATTTTCGTTTGTGTTACTGACATAGTCGAGGTGGCGAGATTTTTTGATGAAGAAATAATTGTTAATTATAAACGTCCATTAATAAGTTATAACCGTCAAAGTATAAGTGGTATGTTGACATCCATCCGGTGGGGCATTACTTCCCCGCATCAAGAACAGCAACACACCACACACCCATGCAAAAGTTTATCAGATACCTTTATATCTCCAACCGAAACACGGCAGTGAGAAGCACTATAAAGCACCCCATAGACGATCAATTATATTGCGCAATATTAAAAACTGTGCAATATTATTAACCGTTTAGGGTTAATATTGAAGATTGTACAAAGATTGAACGAAAGTTTGAGCGGATAAAATTTTTTTTGCACCATATTTTTCCATTGCATCGGGTAGGTTCAGTAATCAGTATTGCGCAATATTTTACAGTCTGAGTTTCGCTTTGATAAGGAGTACACGCCCGCGCGCAAAAATAACGGTAAAAGAGAATCCAAAAATTAAGGTTAGAGAGTTTATTGTCGAATGAATCAAATTGTACAGAGAATTACCGTCTGTGTGGAATGTTAATAACAAAGAATATCATGACCCAGGAAAAAAAGTTGTTTACGGAACATTTTTTTAAAGATTTAATTGGAATAGAATCGCCTCTGTGGTCTAGTGGTCCAGCGTTGGCGTTGACCACATGAGGTTCCGGGTTCGATTCCCGGGTCGGGCACATAAAAAAAAGTGTTTTTTCAGTTTTCTGATAAACACAAAGTTGCCCGGAATTGGAAAGTGCCCGGTTTGGCGATAGGCTTGCCACCTATCACATTTGTGGGACCAAGTATCTTCGGCTAATCGTGGGTGCACTTGTTGTACCTCTGCCTACCCCTTCGGGGATACGGGCGTGAAGATACTTTAATTGGAATAGGCGTTTGTCTTTCATCGCACCTGGTGAAAAGTGTCGATGAAGGTGGTACACGCCCATCCAATAGTAACCTATTCACTCTATTCTTAAAGGTCTACGTCTACATTGTTGTCTAAATTTTTTTTCAACCATTCTTTAAACCATATTCATTTTTTTATTCAACAAAATCACCAGCATGGCTGCATACCAAAACTTCGTCGTCAAACATGTTGCTTGCACGAAAATATTGATAGACTGTTTTGTCAATTTTATTGAGTAATTTGATTGAATGTTTGGAAGCAAAGGGGTAATTCAATATTATATCACAATAAAAATATTGTGCAATATTGCTGTAGGTCTATGGGGCACCTAACATTGTGGTCACACTAAATAAAGGTTAGTTAAATCAGATCCGGATGAGCCGTTGCAGAACTTTATCTGAAACAAAATGTTGTGCCTTACTTTTAACTCTTCCATCATCTTAGCAAGCATCGCTTCTATCGCCTCCACTTCTTTTTGTTTAGCACGTAGGACCGCCATGACGCTTTTCAAAATGGCCGCTGCTTCCTTATGTCTGTCAAAATTTTCGTTTGTTTGTTTGAATCAAGACGAAATTTGATGAAATGGCTAAGTTGCTGCCGTATAAGTTGACATGCGAATCGAATCGATGCACAACACTAGCGGCAGCAACGTCACTAACAACTGCCAATCCATACTAATATTATAAATGCGAAAGTCTGTCTGTCTGTCTGTTACGCTTCCACGGCTAAACCGCTGGACCGATTGTCATGAAATTTGGCATGGATATAGTTGAAGATCCGGGGTCAAACATAGGCTAATTTTTTTTTCAAAAATAAGTCCCTGGAGGGGTGAAATAGGGGATGAAATTTTTATTAAAAGCCATTTGGACGACTTATTAATATACACTCGCGGGCGAAGCTGCGCGCGTCAGCTAGTTTTAAATATTATTGCAAAATCATCATTCGTAACTAACTGTCGGGCTTCCTTTGCATTGTGCAATTATTTTACTATCAAGTCGCAGTTCACTTATATTTCAAGCCAGAACTCCCGATCTGACAGCAAAGGCTCTGGCCCCAACAAAGGTATTATAAGTTCAATGTTTACCGTGTTTCTACGGAATTGTAGTTCCCAAATGGATAAACTAATTTTTATTATTAGAACGAGGTTCCTGATCGCGAGTTTGGCTAATAGGAGTGGCTTGGAAATAAGTTCCAAGCTATATATTTTTATAGAAAACGGTACAGCTATACATTAGAGTAGTTCATAAATAAAAGTAAATTTTATTGCCACTTCTTTATTGCGCTTATTATCTGATAGTAAATGATAATTATAGCGAAAGTTCATTTTTGCCCGGTGTCCTTTGAAACCTTATTTAATAAAAACCTTAATAAAGCGGGATAATATAGTAGGTCCATCGTTTTGATGCTATTAGTAGAAGCTGCAAATGCTCCAACTCCTATAATAAAAATAATGTTATTGTATTTAAAAAATTGCACACGATATTATAACATTGACATCTACAACCTCTCATCCGTGGTCACGATGATGTTAGCACATTCAGGCGTTGCTCATTGTTGCGTGTCAGAGGGCAAATTTGTCTTTCTTCAAGAAGCCCGAACAAACACGACAACAGTACAAAATAGAAAAAGGACACCACTAGGAGAGCTGTCATTGTGTTTACTATCTAATACTAAAAAAACTAATCTCTTTTAACCCAATCTAAAGACATGTCTTTAAGCCTACGATGAATTGAAAGTTATGTTGCACTCACTTAAGAATTTTTGGTTCGACGACTCTAAATACTTTGGCGTACATATCGATCGCCTCCACCCACAGCACCATAGATCGGCAAACCTAATCAAATGTTTAATTAAAACTTTTTAATTCCTGTACACACAAACTTGTCAAAAACGATATGTATATATTTTATCTTACATGTATAAGTGCAAACTATAAAAAATATCACATAAAATATATTTTGTATTTTTTTTCCTATTGAAGCTTTAGTTTTGCATTCAAAATTTAAATCAAATGAACTCTTTCGAATTAATTTTTGCCTTTTGGTGACATAAGAGATTTTTAACAAAAAGTTGTAGAATTACTGGCAAATCTCGCCAGATGACGGACAACTCAGTAGCGCACATATGTTCGACCAAACGGCAATGCAGATTTTTACCGTAGGTACTATACGTTCGAACTGAGAATACGACTGTCAGGACGCCATATTGCTCCGCATTTTTCAAAAACTTCATTTAATGATCGATGATGTATGGTAAGCAAAAAAAAAATTAATGTTATTTGTACTTATACTTATCAATGTGTAATTTTTAAAATAGGCACTAGACACAATCTTTCTCTAGAGCTTAGCTGATATAACTATAGGTACTTATTTCTACCCTAACTAAATACATGATGCCATTGTTTGAATGACTGCAATAGCTTTGAGGTAGGTAAAATACACTTTATGGTTTTTTCTTTATAGTTTCCTTTATGGTGTTCTATTCCACAAACCCATCTTTACTTAACAATAATAATATGATACTGATTAAATACATAAGCCGCTGCTCTTTTCAGCAAGGTGCTGACAGAATATCAGTGTTACAGTCTATGCTGTAACATAATGCTGAGTCAGTAACCTTTCCCTAAAGTGATACTTAAATGGTGTTTAGGTTAATTACTTATAGTTTTAGTTTTATTCTTAAGCTAAATATAGTTAAGAACCTACAATATGCTTAATTGTTTTATGTATCTTTATTTTTGTTTTGTGTATCATTTTTTGAGAATAAATATTTTTCTATTCTATTCTATTCTACTTCAATAATGAACACAATTTTTTTTTAATTTTTTTTGTTGACATTACTAATTTTCCAGTTCTGATATATGAAGTTGATACTAAGCGCGATCCTAATCTTAGTTGGAACGCATAGTACAAATGCACTGCCTCTTAATAACGAAATCGCTTTGATCTTTTCGGGTCTTTCATGGATTGATTTTTTTTGTCTTAAGACAGCAAACAAGCAGATGGCTCTCCTGATGAAGAGTCAACCATCGCCTATAGACACCATAGATGTTAATGGTGCGTTGCCATCTTGTGGCGAGGTCTAATGCCACATGCATAAGTTTACCGGCTACCTTACCCTCCAAACCGGAACACGACAGTTACAAGAACTGACGCTAATGCGGCAGGAATAGGTAAGGCGGTGGTACCAGACCCGGGCGAGACAATGCAGAACTCTAGCACCTAGTAGGCACGATGGTAGTGACTCGCAGAGCCAATCGGTCGCCTTTTACGACTTGCCTGGCAGAACGGCGGTTGTCCTATTCTTTAAAGGAGCCCAGACCAACACAGGGAGAAAAAAAGTGGTATCATCATAGCCAGCTTACATTAGCCCCTTAGCAAAGTACATTAGCCCCATTATAACAAGTAAGTAAGCAAAGACAAAATTTTGTAAAGTTTATAACATATTATATGATAACTTATAGTCTGAAATGGAATTGTGACCAAAAATGCCAATGTCACTTCCAATTGTCGCTAAATCAACCGCTCAAGAATCAGGTATATTCTGTACAATCTGGGGATTTTCCAGAGAAGAGTGAACAGGTACCGATTAGTGAACAGGTACTACGTCAGGCAGGTCGTAAAAGGCGACCGATTGGCTATGCGAGTCACTATCATCGTGGCTACTAGGTGGTAGAGTTCTGCATTGTCTCGCCCGGGTCTGGTACCACCGCCTCACCTATTCCTGCCGCAATAACGTCAGTGCTCGTCGCTGTCGGGTTCCGGTTTGGAGGGTAAGGTAGCCGGTAAACTTATGCATGTGGCATTAGACCTCGCCACAAGAAAGCAACGCACCATTAACATCTTTGGTGTCTATAGGCGATGGTTGACTCTTTCCATCAGGAGACCCATCTGCTTGTTTGCTATCTTATGATATATATAAAAAAAAACCTTCTAAGAAAGCACGTTCCATCTTAGGCCGCATCTTAGCTTACCATCAGGCGAAATCGTGGTCAAGCGCTTCCCTATCGATAATAAAAAAAATATTCTACATTTTTCTCGGCATTCTAATTATCATCAAGTTTTAATTTACAATAAATATAAAAAAATGGCTATTTGAATACCTTTATGTAGTATATGGTATCGACTCAATTCTCAAATACACAAGCTATGTAGACGTCCATCGAATTATAGCCTTTCATTAACAATTTTTATGTAATAATATTTATATGCTTAGTTTTTAAAAGAAGAGCCTAAGGTTTAGCGCTTCTTCGTTATTGCCCGTAATGACCTGGTATAGCATATAGGCTTTTTATCCCTGAAAAATGATTTGTTCCCGCGGGATTGACGGAGAAATTAAACTTATCATTCACCTTGGAGACTTTGATTACAGTGTCCGGGTTAAAGTCCTTGTGCGTGAGGTACACCTTGATCTTCTTCAGCATCGAGTCCGGGATGTGATCTTTGTCGTACTCTTCCAAATTTCGGATGAAGTTTACATCCGCGAGTAGCTTCTTAGTGGAGTCCCAATCTGGTCTGTGACATAATAACATTTTACCCATTTATGTTAACAGTAGTTACTTTGCAGGAAGCCATAATTAAAGAAAATAGGTGTAATTTACTTAGCATCTTTAAACGCACAGATACATTCGTATACAAAATATGTAATCGAGAGGCATAGCGCTTTACAATCGATGAATTCCTTGCCCCAAAAGGATATTCGGATTTCGATTCGGTACCACCACTTTACCTATCCTGCCGCAAATGCGTCGGTGTTTGTTGCTGTCGTGTACTGGTTAACAGGGTAAGGTAGCCGGTAAACTTAAGCATGTTTTATTTCAATCCCGCCATTCAGATATCGACACACCATTAATATCCTTTGTGTGTAGCGGCCATGGTTTTCTCATCAGGAAAACTACTGCTTGCTTCCCATCCTATGAAGTAAATACTAAAACATGTAACCAAGGAACTTATATACGATAACTGGAATTATTACGAAGCAATATTTGAAAAATAAAAATGTACTTTATTTCGTTACTCATAAAGTTGACATTTGTTTCTTACTTAACAGAGGGGAAAAACGTTCTGAGCAAGACAACGACAAGAGTGGATGTTGTCCCTTTCTTGCAATTGCCAGTGTAAATAAAACTATCTGATGGTAGATTTTTATATATTCGGCAATCGTTAATCCCTTATATTCATACACGTCGATAAATACATTAGCATAAAATGTATTGTAATTAATACAGTGAGTTCTAAATAAATAAATAAATAAATAAATAAATAAAATATTCTTATTTTAATTATTACGCAATTACTTATGCAATGCAAAAACTGTTTCTCAAATTACTAGAATTACTTAGTAGTAATTTTCAAACTACGCACTTATATATGGCGATTGGCGCTTTATTTATTAGAAAGAGACACACTCCACCCATGTCGCGGTACTCTTCGGAACGACTACGAAGCGCGTGTGAAAATTCCGGATAGAATGTAACTTCCTTGCACGTAACCCATTCACGGGTGCTGTGTGCTGCTAAGGTAACTACAGTAAGCAGATAGAAATAATGGGTTCAATCACGAGTAAAATTACTTAGCAACAAATTCTCGCGTGGTATGTGCATGAAAAGATTTCCAGATCCGGAATTCTCGGAGTCTAATGCTGTTGAAACTAACTACCGAGAAAACGAGGCAGGCATTGTTGGTTAGAATCACAGATCAGTAAATTGTAGAATTAATAAAAATCAATTGGGGGCACAGCTGCGTTAGAAGTGAAACTTTGGTTACATCCGTCCCGTTCCACAAACTTTGCACAAGGCGCACGCCAAAATAACCATTTCTTACTCAGGATCTCCAGCAATAAATAAGAAGTTGAATTCTTTTATTAATGAAATCAATTCTTCATTAAACTAAGAGCTAACTAAGAACTTAAACTAAGAAAGAGAATTTTAATTAAACTAAAAGTTTTATTTCTTCACTAAATTTAGAGGCTCAATTATTTTTCATTCATTAAGATGTTCAATTCTTCACTAAACTAAGAGGTTCAATTCTACATCAAACCACAAGGTTCAATTCTTTATTAAAGTAAGAGTTTAATTCGTCTTTTAATTAAGAGCTTAATTCTTCATCCATTAAGAGGTTCAATTCTTCTTTAAACTAAGAGTTTCAATTTTCATTTATTAAGAGGTCCAATTCTTCATAGAGCAAAAAGTTACACACATTATCCCTACTGCCAAAGGCAGATAATGAATGAAGAATATGAAGATGTAAATATCAATGATCATTGGTGTTGCCAAGTACTGAAATTGTCTGTACGAAGCGCGTATTTAGAAGAATATAATTTGTACATTTTTAAGCAACTGTAGTGAATAAGCATTTGAAAACTAACAATGAACAACACTAGCTTATCTGATGGAATCTGTAGATCTCAGACCTTTTATCTTCAGCTTCCATCATGTAAGAGGAGTGTCAGCCATCGAGATGGCTACTAAAAAACTCACTTGGCTCCGAGTAGTATACAAACAGGTTCCATGACAAATCGTACGAGCGCCGGTGGTTTCTGGAAGGCTTTTAATTCATTGATGTCTGCTTTGTTCAGCGCTTTTAGCGCGTTTTGTGCTGCCTCCATAGCCGGCATAGCTAGAGCTAAGTCGGCCTTGGCTTCATCAGCTATTTGCTTTACTTCCTCTGCTTTTATCTGTACAAATGTTTGAAAATGTTATTCTTTTCAAATTTGTTGTATCCTGTAGTCCGGTGCGTAAGTAAAATTATTTTTTATCTCATATCATAGGATAGCAAACAAGTAGATGGCTCTGCTGATGGAAAGGGACAATCTTCGTCTATAGATACCAAAAATGTTAATGGTGCGTTGCTATCTGTGTAGGGGTGATGGTAATGGCACAGGCAGACGTTTACCTTACATTCTAAACCGGAACACGACAGTGGCAAGCATTGATGTTATTGCAGCAGAAATAAGTAAAGTCATCCTACCAATTCCGAGCGAGACTTTTCTGAACCCTATCTATCACCTGTAACCGTGAAACTGTTAGAAAACTGTTGAAAACTGTGTGTGAACTGTTAGAAAAAATTATACATATAAAAATGAAAGAATAAAGTTTAAAATTCGAAATTTACAATTTTTTTGAACAAAAAATAATATTG
Organism: Apodemia mormo; assembly: GCA_036924255.1. Taxonomy (NCBI): domain Eukaryota; kingdom Metazoa; phylum Arthropoda; class Insecta; order Lepidoptera; family Riodinidae; genus Apodemia; species Apodemia mormo. The sequence continues at coordinate 4,084,528 of JAUPFN010000004.1, forward strand.
ATGGTTACACAGGGGTGTCTTTAATATCACTCCTCGATTACGTACGTACTCTCTGAGCCTGTTTGGGTCACTCAATCAGATGGGTGATGTCTTCTTGAGGTATATGGTCCGAACAAGTTTTTAATGCGTTTATTCATTATGAGTTTCTTTTCAATTGGTCCCACAGATGTTCGATTGGATTGAGATCGGTGCTTATTGCGGGCCAAGGTAAAACTACGATATTGGCTTCAGTTAGGGTCGCCTGGGTTAGGCGAGCAGTGTGAGCAGAAGCTGCATGAGGACAAAACTATTGCCCACCCTTTGTGAAAATAAAGTATTGAGGGGTCGGACCACACGCTCGTACGTAGCTGGCAGCAGTTGGTTCGTTAAGAATTACCAGCTCCGTTTTGCCCATTAAGTTGATTCCGCCCCACACTATGACACTGGACCCCCAAACCGTCAGTTTCGTGTGCACAGAGGTCGGTAAATCGTTCGACTTGTCTTCTCCACACACGAATGCGCCTATCACTCAAAACCTTCACTTTATTCTCATCTGTGAAGAACAACAGTTTTCCTCCCGTTTTCCATGGTCCAGTATGAATACTCGCGTACGAACCTCAAACGTGCTACACGATCAGTCAATTTAATACGAACCACGCGCATTCTGGATCGCTGTCCATCTTCATAAAGACTGTTGCGAATCATTTGGTCACCTACTCGTGTACCCGTGGGTTGCTGTAGTCGGTTTTGTAAAGTGCGATAGTAACAACACGCTCTCGGCGAACAGTTAAGCGGACATATCGGTCTTCTTGAAAAGTTATGGCCCGCGTTCTTACTGATCCGCTCCTTCTAACAACACTACCAGTCTCCTGGTAGCGTTCCCACGTATTACGGATAGCTCGCCGCGATAGACCTAGGCGTGGTGCTACTGATCGCTGAGATTCTCTCTCTTGCAGCAATACCACTGCTGTTAACACAGTTTCCATGCTCATATTATGGAGCCGAATGCGTGAATTGTTATGAAACTTAATGATTTAACTCAAAAAACAGTAAAAAAATCAAGGAACATTCGTAACGATGGTCACAAGTGAATAAGAAATTGTATCCAGAGTAATTTTAACTTAATTTGTTTGTCTACCAGCTTGAGGGTAAAGATTAAAAATTTTGTTCCAAATAATATTAGCAATACACAAACATCTTAAGTTTATATGGTAAGACACTTGAACTTGCTCAAAATTAAGTTTTAAGTGTCGTACAATATTTTTTTGTGAATAAATCGGGGTGGGCCTTATTTTGTTTTGAGTAGATTTGATGGGCGTCTATTAAGAGGACGTGTATGATGACTTTTGACGTTGGTCGTGATTGAATTTACTTTTCCGTTACGGTTTTGGGGTTTTCATTGTTTTTTCATGATTTCTTTATTATATTAAACATGTTTGTGTCCCTGGCCCAACTACTACAAGAACTATCAAAAAGTCACTTTTTATTATTATTATAAATCGAATCACGATGATTAGACTGCCTAGAAAAATTTTGAGTACACCTGAATGGTCGATTTGGCGACAATTCTTTTATTTCATAAGATAGCAAACAAGCAGATGGGTCTCCTGATGGTAAGAGTCAACCATCGCCTAGACACCAAAGATGTTAATGGTGCGTTGCTTTCTTGTGGCGAGGTCTACTGCCACATGCATAAGTTTACCGACTACCTTACCCTCCAAACCGGAACACGACAGCGACAAGCACTGACGCTATTACGGCAGGAATAGGTAAGGCGGTGGTACCAGACCGGCGGGGTGATCACGTAACTCGCAATGCGAAATTATCGTGATTGTTTAGTTATTGCAAGACACATAACAGCCTTGTACTTTAGTGGTAGTCGTTGCCGCTTGATTAGTTTTGATGCTGTGACATTGCAAAAAGGGCATCTAGTGACCAGCAAGCAATTGGCGATGTTTTTGATGATTTTTTCATTACGTTTAAGAGTCATCGCTGACCGATAGCGAATTGCAAACGTTAGATGATACGCCTACCGGTCGAGACAAATGGAAAGGACATTGACATGTTTACATTTTTGATCTTGAATTCCTATTATAACTATATACAGAAAAAATATTAACACACTATTTCCTCCGTGTTGGTTCCGGGCTCCTTTGAAGAATAGACCAACTGCCGCTCTGCCAGGCAGGTCGTAAAAGGCGATCGATTGGCTATGCGAGTCACTACCATCGTGGCTACTAGGTGGTAGACTTCTGCATTGTCTCGCCCGGGTCTGGTACCACCGCCTTACCTATTCCTGCCGCAATAGCGTGAGTGCTTGTCATTGTCGTGTTCCGGTTGTGAGGGTAAGGTAGCCGGTAAACTTATGCATGTGGCATTACACCTCGCCACAAGATAGTAACGCACCATTTATTTCTTTGGTGTCTATAGGCGATGGTTAGGAGACACACGTGCTTGTTTGCTATTCTCGCTAAAATTCGAGAACGGCTGAACCGATTTGGCTAATTTTGGTTTTGAATTAATTGTTGAAGTCCAGGGAAAGTTTAAAAGGTGAGAAAATACAGAAAAATATAAGAGTAGTTAAAAAAGGCAGAAAAACGTTTGCCGGGTCAGCTAGTAAAAAATAAATAAACATAGATGTTTTAATATTATTTCGCATATAAAAGGTCGTATAAATGTTTATGTATACGGCTCGTGTTACAGTTTTATTTTATTTTGTGAACAACATCAATTTTCCCATCTTTTATTACCTCTGCTACATTCAAGGATAAATCTTTCAATACCTTATAATATGGTCCTTAATAAAGGGGCGACAGTTCGTCGCCGGCTTAATTCTTTATTAAAGTCATGTAATTTCCTTATATGAAATCGAATTTATTCATTTATCATATTTTTCCTTTTTTACCAATCTATATTTTATTAAATGATTACGATGCGATCGTCACTTTGCGACTTCGTAACTTCAATTTTAACTCTAAAGGATTATTCTTTGGAGATAAAATCTAGATTACGAAGTATAATTAATTCAATAGTATAATTAATTTAATAGAAATCATTATCAAAGAAGCAATTTTACCTTGCATTTATCTTTGTTTGTTTTGTTAACATTTGTTTTAGTTAGTTTTAATCTCAAATGTACACCATGCCTGCTGTTTATAACTAGTGATTTTTGAAGTGAAAACTTCTTTAGGCGCGTTGAGCGTTTTGGTAGAGGGTAAAATCCTCGGTTCGCGTCACCGACATGCTAATGATAATAATATGCTAATGATAATGATAATATACAATGATGTAAATAATGAAAATAATGTTCAAACTTGAATTCATTGAAATTCGTGTAAATATAAATACTATGTATAATTAAGATAATTGTATATTAATTATTTTTTCAACCACTTTGTATTTATATTTTGTTCATGATTTGTTTAACCCATCATATGTAACTAATAAATAAAACATAAAAAATTTCATATAATTTTTGCATATAGTTTTAATTAATCTCAACTTAATAGTTCCGTTTTCACTTCTATCGGCAGTCCCACGACTGCTACTGTTTTTTTTTTTAACAACCTGTATGGTTGGTTTTGCTGGAAGAAATCTCTTAAAGAGATAAGCACGCCATTGTACATATATTTTCTTTTTAAATAAGTATTGTTTTGTATTTCTGTGTGTACAAAAGAATAAATAAATAAATAAAATAAATAAATAATTATATAACAAACTAATTTCTCTTATTATGTTACTGTGCAATTACATATTTTACTGTAGACAGCATAGTAAATATTATGTATATTATAAGTAATATACCTATTATCTAACTTTTTATTATATCGTACGTATACTCTGCACAGTGTACTTATTTTAATTTTTAGTCATTATTCTTATAGTAGGTATTTAACATAAATATTACTAGCACACTGTAGAGCTGAATTGTATTGCTAAAAGTTACTTTCCGTACGAGTATATTTATAAACCAATATTGCAGTTATATTTTGTTTTGCGTTTCCACAGTAGCCTAATAATGAACTTAAGCCTGTTTTATATTTTGGTAGAGTGACTACTAAAGAATGAATGCACTATCATTATAAATAGTAAACCTTGGCTGTGGTTGAGTCATTAAAGTGCTTTCGAATTAATTTTACTGACATTCAAGAACATTTAAAGTTTCATTTTAAGGTTGTGACTGTCTGTTCAGCCATCAGAAGCTTTCAAAAACAAGATGTAGTATCTAAAATTGCTTGCTAATGGCTTTAAACTTAACATTTTTAAATAGACGTGATTTACCAACCAGGGACAAATATGCGTTAAGTAGACGTATTAAGCAGCGACGCAGTTTCCAACATTTTATATTTTGAAGACATAGACAATTGGTTTCGGACACCACAATTTCAGGGCGAACAATTTCAATCAGTGAAATAATTGAAGTCCTAATATTGATGTTATAAAAATTCTTATATCTAGAATTATCGGAATAACCGAAAGACTTAATGGAGAATGTCTTGGTGTACCCAAAGCTGCAGGGTTGTGTATAATGAAAATGTTTCACACCGACATCGATCATGTGGGTTTGAAGAAATGTTAAGATGTAACAAAGGCAAATTACCGGTTTTCACGCTTGTCTTGATTTATAAAAAGTATGTAAGGCCTGCCTGTGGAATGATTATTTACATAATAATGATTATTTACATAATAAAAGAAATCACGGTTAACCAACTGGCAAATTTACCCTATAGGTAACCAGACTATCTTATGCAAACGCTTCTCGCTCTAAAAGAGGAAGTCAAAATGTTTTAGTTATTGTCGAATCTTTTACGAAAACTGTTGCTGTAAAACTTACTGTAAGTCTTCATTCTACAGTTAATTCTACAGTTAACACTCTAAATAAATATATAGTTTGTGTTATGGCAAATTTTTGCTTTCTTCGGTTACCCGAACCGTATAATTTCAGATAAAGTACTATCCCTTAAGCATTGATGTTTCAAGGAGTTTTGTGTAAGACATAAAACCCATCTAACATTGGATGCGATTTTCGTGCCACGAACTAATGGACAAGTGAACGTATAAACTTGACTCTGTTAAATCTATTAAATGCGTTGTGCACAACTAACTATAAATAGTCTACTTGGGACGAGGCAATACCGGAAATTATCATAAAAATGAATCACATCGTGTATGACACAATTAAATTCAGCCCGTACGAACTTATGTTTGCTCATAAGAAAAATTGGGTGCCCAAAATAGCGGATGAAGTTTAGGTATTAAATGTAAGAAAAACAAAGGAGGACAAATGATAATATAATAAGAAAATAAGACATATGACAGTTAAGTGTAACATAAATAGGATCGGAGGTAAATTACATCCTGAAGATGCTAAAAGGTGAAGTCGGTTATGTAATATATTAAAAATATAAATGCTGTGAAGTGATATTAAAGTATAAGTGTCTAATAACAATGGAATTTAACCAACTGCCGGTGATGGAGAGTATAGAATAGAATAATAATATATAAAATAGTACAAGTTTGTCTAAATGATCGCTATAATATTCACAGTATAAAAGAAATGAAGGGATATTATAAACTTGTTGAATGGTACATGCTGATGTATTGTGACCTCGTAAAAGTGTTATTAACTATGATACAAATTCTGCCGATAGCGACAAAGATGCTGTGGACACGCAAAGTTTGATTGACCTTTTAGAAAGTTAGACAATATTTAAGCTGTAGGGTCGACTTAACTATGCTAAAGTAATCAAAACCTTCTCTAATGTGTTTTTGTGAATACCTTGATGGTATTCACTTTTCAGGATGGCCGATGTTACGCGCCGCTGTTGTAGTCTATGACATCGAGCGCTATAAAAAAGAATACTTGTGACGGCGAGGCGACGTTAAGAAAATATCTGACGATCGGATGGATTGGTTGTCATTCTGATATTCTGATTTGATTTACTGTAAAATTAATACAAAATTATAGTGATTGACAAAACTATTGGCTTTAATTAACATTCAGAAGTGGTATTAATATACAAAAACGTATAAATATTGAACCCAAACATGAAAGGATCGACACCAAACAAAGGTTGCAATACCGCAAAAAAATTTCTAGATGTACTTCGGATTTTGTCATATACCGGGATATTTTGTTTAGATGAAATACATTAATTGCATAATGATTCGAAAGATACGATAAACAGACTACCATGAAAGGTATGACAACCAGTGTGTAAACAGACTAGATACCTAATAACTGACCAATAGATCCATTAGGTAATTCCAACCGAAACGCAAGAATTAGTACCCATCAATCCAGTGAGCTGTAAACACGCGGAAAAAATACCGATTTTAAATTAGCCAATCCGAACATTGTGCTCCTTTTACACGCGCTTTAAATAGCACACAATTTATTTCGTGCAAATCAAACATTTACTGGGTTATCAATGTATAGGTACATCCCAATGTACTACTTGAAAGACTTAATTGCAAAGTTTGAAAAATTGGTGGAATTTTTTTATGCTCAATCACGACCGATAACAACGTTTCTGATGAGAAAATAGGTATATCTACTTTTGATTCTAGTAATCACAAGATGAATGTGAAAAATTGGCTAGCAAGCTTCGATCAATCGGGTTTAGTCGTATGTCGTATATAATTAATTATACGTTGGAACAATGGAAATCTTTACTTATTAATGCATTTCCTAGAAGTTTTGAGTATGCTGAAATGCTGAAAAATCTGGTATCTAGAAAAAAATTGAAAACTGAAACGGTAACACATTATTATCATGAATGGTTATTTATGTGTCGTCACTGCCACCTAGATGATGCCGAGTCGATTTCTTGTTTAATTAAAAGATTACCTCTAGACTTATAAAATAATGCAAAAGATTTGAAAGGTTCATCTACTTTTGAGAACTATCAAAATATACCTGAGATAGGAAACACCAATCATGATTATCCGCGTATACTTACCTTGAAGCGGAGAAATAGCGATGTAGTCACTTATAACTTCTCGTGCTTTGCCAATTTCAAAAGTTAGTCGAATTGTCTGCTTCAGCTGCAATTCTACTGAATATACTTGTGGTAAAAGATTACCTGGTCACTGAGAAGAAAATTGATGAGACAGAGCTGGACATATTATAAACAGACGCAACAGAGCTGGACATGTTATAAATAGACGCTTTAAACTAGGAACTTTAATAATAAAATCAAAAAAACTGTTAATAAATACCGTGCCGAACCTGACTGATATTTATAAGAAGTGCATGACGAAGAAAATTATTTTCTGAGTATTTAAATACTGGGGCACAATTGAATGTTGTTGCATTAAAACACGTGGAATAAATTATATTATACATAGAAACAGACGCATTTCTTTAGTAAAGGATCCTTTAATGGAGTTACGGGATGTACAGTGTCAGCCATGTAAAAGTGACTACTCAAAACTCGGCTATATTTAAAGATGATTCTGTGGTTGGAAATGAACCATTAAATGGTAAATTCAAAGTTGCTAGTAACTCAGACGTTCAATTACCACCGCAAGCGTCTATTCGTTGAAATAAATATTATTGGGAATAACTCGGGATAGATATCCGTGCATCACATATATGATACCAAGACCTTGATAACAAAAATTCTGCTACGCCTGCTACCTTACTCCGTAGACAAAGAGGTTATATCCTAATTAGAACCTGATTTAAGAATAAGAACTGTTGTTCTGGAAGAGGGACGATGTAATTACCCATGCTGTACCGCGTGAATCATAGGAAACAGATGGAGACTGAAGTGATGGTGCAATATTTGAGGCTGATAAAGTTAAGGTGCGTAGCTAATTATATTACCAAATTAAAGTAACTGTTTCTGCAGTTGTCTGTGCTGGCTATTCCGTCTACTTAGTAATTTATCTGTGTTTACTATCATGCCTGCTTCGACTGTTTTCTGTGTTAAATATTATCTCTATATTTGCCTTATAAGCAAACTGTATAATTACCATACGAATACTTCTGTTATTGTGTGCTTACTTTTTCGTCTGCTTATACCGTTTCTCCCTGTTTATTACTTAATCTGCTTCTGATTATTAATTTATACTTTTATTTATACACTAAATATAAAAATATTGTACAAAAAGCAGACTTAATGCTAAATAAATAATTTACCTGGCAACCTTAGAGCAGGAAAAGTAGAGAAGATGTGATATAAATACCTACTATAAGAATAATGAATACAAATTAAAATAAGTACACTGTGCAGGGCATACGTACGATATAATAAAAAGTCAGATAATAGGTATATAACTTATAATATACATAATATTTACTATTCTGTCTACATCGCGCCTAATTCTGCTGTTCTGATTTAACCGTTGCGATTCTGCTGTTCTGTACTTACAATTCTGTTTATAGTCTATAATCAACATACGACTCGCTCCGGTTGCGTATGGGTAATATTACGTTGGTTAAATGAGAGTCACACATCAGTTAGTAAATGTGTTTATTAAACTGTATTTTAGTGTGATAACACGTCCGAGCATGAAAGTGTTCTATCGTGTCCGTTACAGGTAATACAAATTAAAAAAAAACCTTTACAAAATATACACGTAAACCTTCCTCGTGAATTTTTCGTGAAAAGCACATGAAAATCCGTTAAGTGATTTTTTGAGTTTATCACGAACATATAGGCAGACAGACGCGGCGGGAGACTTTGTCTAATAACATGTATAGATCAATTTAAATATACATAATGTTTACTATTCTGTCTACTTCTACATGTGATATTTGTGTTTAAATTATTGTATTTGATATTTATCTATGTATACTATTGCGTCTGATTCTGCTGTTTTGATTTTACTGTTCTGATTTTGCTGTTCTGATTTTGCTGTTCGGATTTTACTGTTCTGATTTGCTGTTCTGATTTTACTGTTCTGATTCTGCTGTTCTGATTTAACCGTTCCGATTCTGCTGTTCGGATTCTGGTGTTCTGATTCTGTTATTCTGTACCTACAGTTCTTTTTCTATATGTATAAGTCAATGTCATATGTATTTAAGATAAATATTACTAGCACACTGTATAGCTGAATTGTATTGCTGGAAGTTACTTCCCGTACGAGTATATTTATAAACCAATATTGCAGTTATATTTTGTTTTGCGTTTCCACAGTAGCCTAATAATGAGCCTGTTTTATATTTTGGTAGAGTGACTACTAAATAATGAATGGAATATCATAACAAATAGTAAACCTTGGCTGTGGTTGAGTCATTAACGTGCTTTCGAATTAATTTTACTGACATTCAAGAACATTTAAGGTTTCATTTTAAGGTTGTGACTGTCTGTTCAGCCATCAGAAGCTTTCAAGAAAAAAGATGTAATACCTAAAATTGCTCGCTAATGGCTTTAAACTTAACATTTTGACATAGACGTGATTTACCAACCAGGGACAAATATGCGTTACGTAGACGTACTAAGCCGCGACGCAGTTTCCAAAATTTTATATTTTGAAGACATAGACAATTGGTTTCGGACACTACAATTTCAGGACGAACAATTTCAATCTATTTACAATCAGCAAAATAATGGAAGTCCTAATAATGATGTTATAAACAACTCTTATATCTAGAATTATCGGAATAACCGAAAGGCTTAATGGAGAACGCCTTAGTGTACCCAAAGCTGCGGGGTTATGTATAATGAAAATGTTTCACACCGACATCGATCATGTGGGTTTGAAGAAATGTTAAGATGCAACAAAGGCAAATTACCGGTTTTCACGCTTGTCTTGATTTATAAAAAGTATGTAAGGCCTGCCTGTGGAATGATTATTTAAATAAAAAATTATGGTTAACCAACTGGCAAATTTACCCTATAGGCAAACCAGACCATCTTATGCAAACGCGCCTAGCTCTAAAAGAGGAAGTCAAAATGTTTAGTTATTGCCGAATCTTTTACGAAAACTGTTGCTGTAAAACTTACTATAAGTCTTCATTCTACAGTTAATTCTACAGTTAACACACTAAATAATTATGTAGTTTGTGTAACGGTAAATTTTTGCTATCTTCGGTTACCCGAACCGTATAATTTCAGATAAAGTACTATCCCTTAAGCATTGATGTTTCAAGGAGTTTTGTGTAAGACATAAAACCCATCTAACATTGAATGCGATTTTCGTGCCACGAACTAATGGACAAGTGAACGTACAAACTGGACTCTGTTAAATCTATTAAATGCGTTGTGCACAACTAACTATAAATAGTCTACTTGGGACGAGGCAATACCGGAAATTATCATAAAAATGAATCACATCGTGTATGACACAATTAAATTCAGCCCGTACGAACTTATGTTTGCTCATAAGAAAAATTGGGTGCCCAAAATAGCGGATGAAGTTTAGGTATTAAATGTAAGAAAAACAAAGGAGGACAAATGATAATATAATAAGAAAATAAGACATATGACAGTTAAGTGTAACATAAATAGGATCGGAGGTAAATTACATCCTGAAGATGCTAAAAGGTGAAGTCGGTTATGTAATATATTAAAAATATAAATGCTGTGAAGTGATATTAAAGTATAAGTGTCTAATAACAATGGAATTTAACCAACTGCCGGTGATGGAGAGTATAGAATAGAATAATAATATATAAAATAGTACAAGTTTGTCTAAATGATCGCTATAATATTCACAGTATAAAAGAAATGAAGGTATATTATAAACTTGTTGAATAGTACATGCTGATGTATTGTGACCTCGTAAAAGTGTTATTAACTATGATACAAACTCTGCCGATAGCGATAAAGATGCTGTGGACACGCAAAGTTTGATTGACCTTTTAGAAAGTTAGACAATATTTAAGCTGTAGGGTCGACTTAACTATGCTAAAGTAATCAAAACCTTCTCTAATGTTTTTTGTGAATACCTTGATGGTATTCACTTTTCAGGATGGCCGATGTTACGCGCCGCTGTTGTAGTCTATGACATCGAGCGCTATAAAAAAGAATAATTGTGACGGCGAGGCGACGTTAAGAAAATATCTGACGATCGGATGGATTGGTTGTCATTCTGATATTCTGATTTGATTTACTGTAAAATTAATACAAAATTATAGTGATTGACAAAACTATTGGCTTTAATTAACATTCAGAAGTGGTATTAATATACAAAAACGTATAAATATTGAACCCAAACATGTAAGGATCGACACCAAACAAAGGTTGCAATACCGCAAAAAATTTCTAGATTTACTTCGGATTTTGTCATATACCGGGATATTTTGTGTAGATGAAATACATTAATTGCATAATGATTCGAAAGATACGATCAACAGACTACCATGAAAGGTATGATAACCAGTGTGTAAACAGACTAGATACCTAATAACTGACCAATAGATCCATTAGGTAATTCCAACCGAAACGCAAGAATTAGTACCCATCAATCTAGTGAGCTGTAATCACGCGGAAAAAATACCGATTTTAAATTAGCCAATCCGAACATTGTGCTCCTTTTACACGTGCTTTAAATAGCACACAATTTATTTCGTGCAAATCAAACATTTACTGGGTTATCAATGTATGGGTACATCCCAATGTACTACTTGAAAGACTTAATTGCAAAGTTTGAACAATTGGTGGAATTTTTTTATGCTCAATCACGACCGATAACAACGTTTCTGGTGAGAAAATAGGTATTTGATTTTGGTCATCACAAGATGAATGTGAAAAATTGGCTAGCAAGATTCGATCAATCGGGCTTAGTCGTATATCGTATATAATTAATTATACGTTGGAACAATGAAAATCTTAACTTATTAATGCATTTCCTAGATGTTTTGAGTATGCTGAAATGCTGAAAAATCTAGTATCTAGAAAAAAAAATTGAAAACTGAAACGGTAACACATTATTATCATGAATGGTTATTTATGTGTCGTCACTGCCACCTAGATGATGCCGAGTCGATTTCTTGTTTAATTAAAAGATTATCTCTAGACTTATAAAATAATGCAAAAGATTTGAAAGGTTATTTATCTACTTTTGAGAACTATCGAAATATACCTGAGATAGGAAACGCCAATCATGATTATCCGCGTATACTTACCTTGAAGCGGAGAAATAGCGATGTAGTCACTTATGACTTCTCGTGCTTTGTCAATTTCAACGGTTAGTCGAATTGTCTGCTTCAGCTGCAATTTTACTGAATATACTTGTGGTAAAAGATTACCTGGTCTCTGACAAGAAAATTGATGAGACAAAGCTGGACATATTAGAGCTATATATAAACTTAATAATAAAATCAAAAGAACCTGTGTTAATAAATACCGTGCCGAACCTGACTGATATTTATAAAAAGTGCATGAAGAAGAAAATCATTTTCTGAGTATTTAAATACTGGGGCACAATTGGATGTTGTTGCACTAAAACATGTGGAATAAATTAGATTATACATAGAAACAGACGCATTTCTTTAGTATTGGATCCTTTAATGGAGTTACGGGATGTGCAGTGTCAGCCAAGTAAAAGTGACTACTCAAAACTCGGCTATATTTAAAGATGGTTCTGTGGCTGGAAATGGACCATTAAATGGTGAATTCAAAGTTGCTAGCAACTCAGACGTTCAATTACTAACGCGTCTATTCATTGAAATAAATATTATTGGGAATAACTCGGTATAGATATCTGTGCATCACACATATGATACCAAGACCTTGATAACAAAAATTCTGCTGTGCCTGCTACCTTACTCCGTAGACAAAGAAGTTATATCCTAATTAGAACCTGGTTTAAGAATTAAGAACTGTTGTTCTGGAAGAGGGACGATGTAATTACCCATGCTGTACCGTGTGAATCATAGCAAACAGATGGAGATGGAAGTGATGGTGCAATATTTGAGGCTGATAAAGTTGAGGTGCGTAGCTATTATATTATCAAATTAAACTAACTGTTTTTGCAGTTGTCTGTGCTGGCTATTCTGTCTACTTATACTATCATGCCTGCTTCTACTGTTTTCTGTGTTAAATATTCTCTCTATATTTGCCTTATAAGCAAACTGTATAATTACCATACGAATACTTCTGTTATTGTGTGCTTACTTTTCGTCTGCTTATACTGTTTCTCCCTATTTATTATTTAATCTGCTTCTGATTATTAATTTATACTTTTATTTATACAATAAATATAAAAATATTGAAAAAAAGCAGACTTAATGCTAAATACTTAATTTACCTGGCAACCTTAGAGCAGGAAAAGTAGAGTAGATGTAATATAAATACCTACTATAAGAATAATGACTAAAAATTAAAATAAGTACACTGTGCAGAGTATACGTACGATATAATAAAAAGTTAGATAATAGGTATATTACTTATAATATACATAATATTTACTATGCTGTCTACATCGTGCCTAATTCTGCTGTTCTGATTTAACCGTTCCGATTTTGCTCTTCTATACTTGCAGTTCTGTTTATAGTCTATAATCAACATACGACTCGCCCCAGTTGCGTATGGGTAATATTACGTTGGTTAAATGAGAGTCACACATCAGTTAGTAAATGTGTTTATTAAACTGTATTTTAGTGTGATATAACACGTCCGAGCATGAACGTGTTCTATCGTGCCCGTTACAGGTAATACAAATAAAAAACGTTTACAAAATACATATACACATAAACCTTCCTCGTGAATTTCTCGTGAAAACCGCATGAAAATCTGTTAAGTGATTTTTTGAGTTTATCACGAACAGATAGGCAGACTGACGCGGCGGGAGACTTTGTCTAATAAGGTGTATAGATCACTTTAAATATACATAATGTTTACTATCTACTTCTACATGTGATATTTGTGTTTAAATTACTGTATTTGATATTTATCTATGTATACTATTGTGTCTGATTCTGCTGTTCTGATTTTACTGTTCTGATTTTGCTGTTTTGATTTTACTGTTCTGATTTTGCTGTTCTGATTTTGCTGTTCTGATTTTACTGTTCTGATTCTGCTGTTCTGATTTAACCGTTCCGATTCTGCTGTTCGGATTCTGGTGTTCTGATTCTGTTATTCTGTTATATGTATGTTATATGTATTTAAGATAAATATTACTAGCACACTGTAGAGCTGAATTGTATTGCTAAAAGTTACTTTCCGTACGAGTATATTTATAAACCAATATTGCAGTTATATTTTGTTTTGCGTTTCCACAGTAGCCTAATAATGAACTTAAGCCTGTTTTATATTTTGGTAGAGTGACTACTAAAGAATGAATGCACTATCATTATAAATAGTAAACCTTGGCTGTGGTTGAGTCATTAAAGTGCTTTCTAATTAATTTTACTGACATTCAAGAACATTTAAAGTTTCATTTTAAGGTTGTGACTGTCTGTTCAGCCATCAGAAGCTTTCAAAAACAAGATGTAGTATCTAAAATTGCTTGCTAATGGCTTTAAACTTAACATTTTTAAATAGACGTGATTTACCAACCAGGGACAAATATGCGTTAAGTAGACGTATTAAGCAGCGACGCAGTTTCCAACATTTTATATTTTGAAGACATAGACAATTGGTTTCGGACACCACAATTTCAGGGCGAACAATTTCAATCAGTGAAATAATTGAAGTCCTAATATTGATGTTATAAAAATTCTTATATCTAGAATTATCGGAATAACCGAAAGACTTAATGGAGAATGTCTTGGTGTACCCAAAGCTGCAGGGTTGTGTATAATGAAAATGTTTCACACCGACATCGATCATGTGGGTTTGAAGAAATGTTAAGATGTAACAAAGGCAAATTACCGGTTTTCACGCTTGTCTTGATTTATAAAAAGTATGTAAGGCCTGCCTGTGGAATGATTATTTACATAATAATGATTATTTACATAATAAAAGAAATCACGGTTAACCAACTGGCAAATTTACCCTATAGGTAACCAGACTATCTTATGCAAACGCTTCTCGCTCTAAAAGAGGAAGTCAAAATGTTTTAGTTATTGTCGAATCTTTTACGAAAACTGTTGCTGTAAAACTTACTGTAAGTCTTCATTCTACAGTTAATTCTACAGTTAACACTCTAAATAAATATATAGTTTGTGTTATGGCAAATTTTTGCTTTCTTCGGTTACCCGAACCGTATAATTTCAGATAAAGTACTATCCCTTAAGCATTGATGTTTCAAGGAGTTTTGTGTAAGACATAAAACCCATCTAACATTGGATGCGATTTTCGTGCCACGAACTAATGGACAAGTGAACGTATAAACTTGACTCTGTTAAATCTATTAAATGCGTTGTGCACAACTAACTATAAATAGTCTACTTGGGACGAGGCAATACCGGAAATTATCATAAAAATGAATCACATCGTGTATGACACAATTAAATTCAGCCCGTACGAACTTATGTTTGCTCATAAGAAAAATTGGGTGCCCAAAATAGCGGATGAAGTTTAGGTATTAAATGTAAGAAAAACAAAGGAGGACAAATGATAATATAATAAGAAAATAAGACATATGACAGTTAAGTGTAACATAAATAGGATCGGAGGTAAATTACATCCTGAAGATGCTAAAAGGTGAAGTCGGTTATGTAATATATTAAAAATATAAATGCTGTGAAGTGATATTAAAGTATAAGTGTCTAATAACAATGGAATTTAACCAACTGCCGGTGATGGAGAGTATAGAATAGAATAATAATATATAAAATAGTACAAGTTTGTCTAAATGATCGCTATAATATTCACAGTATAAAAGAAATGAAGGGATATTATAAACTTGTTGAATGGTACATGCTGATGTATTGTGACCTCGTAAAAGTGTTATTAACTATGATACAAATTCTGCCGATAGCGACAAAGATGCTGTGGACACGCAAAGTTTGATTGACCTTTTAGAAAGTTAGACAATATTTAAGCTGTAGGGTCGACTTAACTATGCTAAAGTAATCAAAACCTTCTCTAATGTGTTTTTGTGAATACCTTGATGGTATTCACTTTTCAGGATGGCCGATGTTACGCGCCGCTGTTGTAGTCTATGACATCGAGCGCTATAAAAAAGAATACTTGTGACGGCGAGGCGACGTTAAGAAAATATCTGACGATCGGATGGATTGGTTGTCATTCTGATATTCTGATTTGATTTACTGTAAAATTAATACAAAATTATAGTGATTGACAAAACTATTGGCTTTAATTAACATTCAGAAGTGGTATTAATATACAAAAACGTATAAATATTGAACCCAAACATGAAAGGATCGACACCAAACAAAGGTTGCAATACCGCAAAAAAATTTCTAGATGTACTTCGGATTTTGTCATATACCGGGATATTTTGTTTAGATGAAATACATTAATTGCATAATGATTCGAAAGATACGATAAACAGACTACCATGAAAGGTATGACAACCAGTGTGTAAACAGACTAGATACCTAATAACTGACCAATAGATCCATTAGGTAATTCCAACCGAAACGCAAGAATTAGTACCCATCAATCCAGTGAGCTGTAAACACGCGGAAAAAATACCGATTTTAAATTAGCCAATCCGAACATTGTGCTCCTTTTACACGCGCTTTAAATAGCACACAATTTATTTCGTGCAAATCAAACATTTACTGGGTTATCAATGTATAGGTACATCCCAATGTACTACTTGAAAGACTTAATTGCAAAGTTTGAAAAATTGGTGGAATTTTTTTATGCTCAATCACGACCGATAACAACGTTTCTGATGAGAAAATAGGTATATCTACTTTTGATTCTAGTAATCACAAGATGAATGTGAAAAATTGGCTAGCAAGCTTCGATCAATCGGGTTTAGTCGTATGTCGTATATAATTAATTATACGTTGGAACAATGGAAATCTTTACTTATTAATGCATTTCCTAGAAGTTTTGAGTATGCTGAAATGCTGAAAAATCTGGTATCTAGAAAAAAATTGAAAACTGAAACGGTAACACATTATTATCATGAATGGTTATTTATGTGTCGTCACTGCCACCTAGATGATGCCGAGTCGATTTCTTGTTTAATTAAAAGATTACCTCTAGACTTATAAAATAATGCAAAAGATTTGAAAGGTTCATCTACTTTTGAGAACTATCAAAATATACCTGAGATAGGAAACACCAATCATGATTATCCGCGTATACTTACCTTGAAGCGGAGAAATAGCGATGTAGTCACTTATAACTTCTCGTGCTTTGCCAATTTCAAAAGTTAGTCGAATTGTCTGCTTCAGCTGCAATTCTACTGAATATACTTGTGGTAAAAGATTACCTGGTCACTGAGAAGAAAATTGATGAGACAGAGCTGGACATATTATAAACAGACGCAACAGAGCTGGACATGTTATAAATAGACGCTTTAAACTAGGAACTTTAATAATAAAATCAAAAAAACTGTTAATAAATACCGTGCCGAACCTGACTGATATTTATAAGAAGTGCATGACGAAGAAAATTATTTTCTGAGTATTTAAATACTGGGGCACAATTGAATGTTGTTGCATTAAAACACGTGGAATAAATTATATTATACATAGAAACAGACGCATTTCTTTAGTAAAGGATCCTTTAATGGAGTTACGGGATGTACAGTGTCAGCCATGTAAAAGTGACTACTCAAAACTCGGCTATATTTAAAGATGATTCTGTGGTTGGAAATGAACCATTAAATGGTAAATTCAAAGTTGCTAGTAACTCAGACGTTCAATTACCACCGCAAGCGTCTATTCGTTGAAATAAATATTATTGGGAATAACTCGGGATAGATATCCGTGCATCACATATATGATACCAAGACCTTGATAACAAAAATTCTGCTACGCCTGCTACCTTACTCCGTAGACAAAGAGGTTATATCCTAATTAGAACCTGATTTAAGAATAAGAACTGTTGTTCTGGAAGAGGGACGATGTAATTACCCATGCTGTACCGCGTGAATCATAGGAAACAGATGGAGACTGAAGTGATGGTGCAATATTTGAGGCTGATAAAGTTAAGGTGCGTAGCTAATTATATTACCAAATTAAAGTAACTGTTTCTGCAGTTGTCTGTGCTGGCTATTCCGTCTACTTAGTAATTTATCTGTGTTTACTATCATGCCTGCTTCGACTGTTTTCTGTGTTAAATATTATCTCTATATTTGCCTTATAAGCAAACTGTATAATTACCATACGAATACTTCTGTTATTGTGTGCTTACTTTTTCGTCTGCTTATACCGTTTCTCCCTGTTTATTACTTAATCTGCTTCTGATTATTAATTTATACTTTTATTTATACACTAAATATAAAAATATTGTACAAAAAGCAGACTTAATGCTAAATAAATAATTTACCTGGCAACCTTAGAGCAGGAAAAGTAGAGAAGATGTGATATAAATACCTACTATAAGAATAATGAATACAAATTAAAATAAGTACACTGTGCAGGGCATACGTACGATATAATAAAAAGTCAGATAATAGGTATATAACTTATAATATACATAATATTTACTATTCTGTCTACATCGCGCCTAATTCTGCTGTTCTGATTTAACCGTTGCGATTCTGCTGTTCTGTACTTACAGTTCTGTTTATAGTCTATAATCAACATACGACTCGCTCCGGTTGCGTATGGGTAATATTACGTTGGTTAAATGAGAGTCACACATCAGTTAGTAAATGTGTTTATTAAACTGTATTTTAGTGTGATAACACGTCCGAGCATGAAAGTGTTCTATCGTGTCCGTTACAGGTAATACAAATTAAAAAAAAACCTTTACAAAATATACACGTAAACCTTCCTCGTGAATTTTTCGTGAAAAGCACATGAAAATCCGTTAAGTGATTTTTTGAGTTTATCACGAACATATAGGCAGACAGACGCGGCGGGAGACTTTGTCTAATAACATGTATAGATCAATTTAAATATACATAATGTTTACTATTCTGTCTACTTCTACATGTGATATTTGTGTTTAAATTATTGTATTTGATATTTATCTATGTATACTATTGCGTCTGATTCTGCTGTTTTGATTTTACTGTTCTGATTTTGCTGTTCTGATTTTGCTGTTCGGATTTTACTGTTCTGATTTGCTGTTCTGATTTTACTGTTCTGATTCTGCTGTTCTGATTTAACCGTTCCGATTCTGCTGTTCGGATTCTGGTGTTCTGATTCTGTTATTCTGTACCTACAGTTCTTTTTCTATATGTATAAGTCAATGTCATATGTATTTAAGATAAATATTACTAGCACACTGTATAGCTGAATTGTATTGCTGGAAGTTACTTCCCGTACGAGTATATTTATAAACCAATATTGCAGTTATATTTTGTTTTGCGTTTCCACAGTAGCCTAATAATGAGCCTGTTTTATATTTTGGTAGAGTGACTACTAAATAATGAATGGAATATCATAACAAATAGTAAACCTTGGCTGTGGTTGAGTCATTAACGTGCTTTCGAATTAATTTTACTGACATTCAAGAACATTTAAGGTTTCATTTTAAGGTTGTGACTGTCTGTTCAGCCATCAGAAGCTTTCAAGAAAAAAGATGTAATACCTAAAATTGCTCGCTAATGGCTTTAAACTTAACATTTTGACATAGACGTGATTTACCAACCAGGGACAAATATGCGTTACGTAGACGTACTAAGCCGCGACGCAGTTTCCAAAATTTTATATTTTGAAGACATAGACAATTGGTTTCGGACACTACAATTTCAGGACGAACAATTTCAATCTATTTACAATCAGCAAAATAATGGAAGTCCTAATAATGATGTTATAAACAACTCTTATATCTAGAATTATCGGAATAACCGAAAGGCTTAATGGAGAACGCCTTAGTGTACCCAAAGCTGCGGGGTTATGTATAATGAAAATGTTTCACACCGACATCGATCATGTGGGTTTGAAGAAATGTTAAGATGCAACAAAGGCAAATTACCGGTTTTCACGCTTGTCTTGATTTATAAAAAGTATGTAAGGCCTGCCTGTGGAATGATTATTTAAATAAAAAATTATGGTTAACCAACTGGCAAATTTACCCTATAGGCAAACCAGACCATCTTATGCAAACGCGCCTAGCTCTAAAAGAGGAAGTCAAAATGTTTAGTTATTGCCGAATCTTTTACGAAAACTGTTGCTGTAAAACTTACTATAAGTCTTCATTCTACAGTTAATTCTACAGTTAACACACTAAATAATTATGTAGTTTGTGTAACGGTAAATTTTTGCTATCTTCGGTTACCCGAACCGTATAATTTCAGATAAAGTACTATCCCTTAAGCATTGATGTTTCAAGGAGTTTTGTGTAAGACATAAAACCCATCTAACATTGAATGCGATTTTCGTGCCACGAACTAATGGACAAGTGAACGTACAAACTGGACTCTGTTAAATCTATTAAATGCGTTGTGCACAACTAACCATAAATAGTCTACTTGAGACGAGGCAATACCGGAAATTATCATGAAAATGAATCACACAGTGTATGACACAATTAAATTCAGCCCGTATGAACTTATGTTTGCTCATAAGAAAAATTGGGTGCCCAAAATAGCGGAAAAAGTTTAGGTATTAAATGTAAGGAAAAACAAAGGAGGACAAATGATAATATAACAAGAAAATAAGGCATATGACAGTTAAGTGTAACATAAATAGGAATGGAGGTAAATTACATCTTGAAGATGCTTAAAGGTGAAGTCGGTTATGTAATATATTAAAAATATAAATGCTGTGAAGTGATGTTAAAGTATAAGTGTCTAATAAGAATGGAATTTAACCAACTGCAGGCGATGGAAAGTATAGAATAGAATAATAATATATAAAATAGTACAAGTTTGTCTAAATGATCGCTATAATATTCACAGTATAAAAGAAATGAAGGTATATTATAAACTTGTTGAATAGTACATGCTGATGTATTGTGACCTCGTAAAAGTGTTATTAACTATGATACAAACTCTGCCGATAGCGATAAAGATGCTGTGGACACGCAAAGTTTGATTGACCTTTTAGAAAGTTAGACAATATTTAAGCTGTAGGGTCGACTTAACTATGCTAAAGTAATCAAAACCTTCTCTAATGTTTTTTGTGAATACCTTGATGGTATTCACTTTTCAGGATGGCCGATGTTACGCGCCGCTGTTGTAGTCTATGACATCGAGCGCTATAAAAAAGAATACTTGTGACGGCGAGGCGACGTTAAGAAAATATCTGACGATCGGATGGATTGGTTGTCATTCTGATATTCTGATTTGATTTACTGTAAAATTAATACAAAATTATAGTGATTGACAAAACTATTGGCTTTAATTAACATTCAGAAGTGGTATTAATATACAAAAACGTATAAATATTGAACCCAAACATGTAAGGATCGACACCAAACAAAGGTTGCAATACCGCAAAAAATTTCTAGATGTACTTCGGATTTTGTCATATACCGGGATATTTTGTGTAGATGAAATACATTAATTGCATAATGATTCGAAAGATACGATCAACAGACTACCATGAAAGGTATGATAACCAGTGTGTAAACAGACTAGATACCTAATAACTGACCAATAGATCCATTAGGTAATTCCAACCGAAACGCAAGAATTAGTACCCATCAATCTAGTGAGCTGTAATCACGCGGAAAAAATACCGATTTTAAATTAGCCAATCCGAACATTGTGCTCCTTTTACACGTGCTTTAAATAGCACACAATTTATTTCGTGCAAATCAAACATTTACTGGGTTATCAATGTATGGGTACATCCCAATGTACTACTTGAAAGACTTAATTGCAAAGTTTGAACAATTGGTGGAATTTTTTTATGCTCAATCACGACCGATAACAACGTTTCTGGTGAGAAAATAGGTATTTGATTTTGGTCATCACAAGATGAATGTGAAAAATTGGCTAGCAAGATTCGATCAATCGGGCTTAGTCGTATATCGTATATAATTAATTATACGTTGGAACAATGAAAATCTTAACTTATTAATGCATTTCCTAGATGTTTTGAGTATGCTGAAATGCTGAAAAATCTAGCATCTAGAAAAAAAATTGAAAACTGAAACGGTAACACATTATTATCATGAATGGTTATTTATGTGTCGTCACTGCCACCTAGATGATGCCGAGTCGATTTCTTGTTTAATTAAAAGATTATCTCTAGACTTATAAAATAATGCAAAAGATTTGAAAGGTTATTTATCTACTTTTGAGAACTATCGAAATATACCTGAGATAGGAAACGCCAATCATGATTATCCGCGTATACTTACCTTGAAGCGGAGAAATAGCGATGTAGTCACTTATGACTTCTCGTGCTTTGTCAATTTCAACGGTTAGTCGAATTGTCTGCTTCAGCTGCAATTTTACTGAATATACTTGTGGTAAAAGATTACCTGGTCTCTGACAAGAAAATTGATGAGACAAAGCTGGACATATTAGAGCTATATATAAACTTAATAATAAAATCAAAAGAACCTGTGTTAATAAATACCGTGCCGAACCTGACTGATATTTATAAAAAGTGCATGAAGAAGAAAATCATTTTCTGAGTATTTAAATACTGGGGCACAATTGGATGTTGTTGCACTAAAACATGTGGAATAAATTAGATTATACATAGAAACAGACGCATTTCTTTAGTATTGGATCCTTTAATGGAGTTACGGGATGTGCAGTGTCAGCCAAGTAAAAGTGACTACTCAAAACTCGGCTATATTTAAAGATGGTTCTGTGGCTGGAAATGGACCATTAAATGGTGAATTCAAAGTTGCTAGCAACTCAGACGTTCAATTACTAACGCGTCTATTCATTGAAATAAATATTATTGGGAATAACTCGGTATAGATATCTGTGCATCACACATATGATACCAAGACCTTGATAACAAAAATTCTGCTGTGCCTGCTACCTTACTCCGTAGACAAAGAAGTTATATCCTAATTAGAACCTGGTTTAAGAATTAAGAACTGTTGTTCTGGAAGAGGGACGATGTAATTACCCATGCTGTACCGTGTGAATCATAGCAAACAGATGGAGATGGAAGTGATGGTGCAATATTTGAGGCTGATAAAGTTGAGGTGCGTAGCTATTATATTATCAAATTAAACTAACTGTTTTTGCAGTTGTCTGTGCTGGCTATTCTGTCTACTTATACTATCATGCCTGCTTCTACTGTTTTCTGTGTTAAATATTCTCTCTATATTTGCCTTATAAGCAAACTGTATAATTACCATACGAATACTTCTGTTATTGTGTGCTTACTTTTCGTCTGCTTATACTGTTTCTCCCTATTTATTATTTAATCTGCTTCTGATTATTAATTTATACTTTTATTTATACAATAAATATAAAAATATTGAAAAAAAGCAGACTTAATGCTAAATACTTAATTTACCTGGCAACCTTAGAGCAGGAAAAGTAGAGTAGATGTAATATAAATACCTACTATAAGAATAATGACTAAAAATTAAAATAAGTACACTGTGCAGAGTATACGTACGATATAATAAAAAGTTAGATAATAGGTATATTACTTATAATATACATAATATTTACTATGCTGTCTACATCGTGCCTAATTCTGCTGTTCTGATTTAACCGTTCCGATTTTGCTCTTCTATACTTGCAGTTCTGTTTATAGTCTATAATCAACATACGACTCGCCCCAGTTGCGTATGGGTAATATTACGTTGGTTAAATGAGAGTCACACATCAGTTAGTAAATGTGTTTATTAAACTGTATTTTAGTGTGATATAACACGTCCGAGCATGAACGTGTTCTATCGTGCCCGTTACAGGTAATACAAATAAAAAACGTTTACAAAATACATATACACATAAACCTTCCTCGTGAATTTCTCGTGAAAACCGCATGAAAATCTGTTAAGTGATTTTTTGAGTTTATCACGAACAGATAGGCAGACTGACGCGGCGGGAGACTTTGTCTAATAAGGTGTATAGATCACTTTAAATATACATAATGTTTACTATCTACTTCTACATGTGATATTTGTGTTTAAATTACTGTATTTGATATTTATCTATGTATACTATTGTGTCTGATTCTGCTGTTCTGATTTTACTGTTCTGATTTTGCTGTTTTGATTTTACTGTTCTGATTTTGCTGTTCTGATTTTGCTGTTCTGATTTTACTGTTCTGATTCTGCTGTTCTGATTTAACCGTTCCGATTCTGCTGTTCGGATTCTGGTGTTCTGATTCTGTTATTCTGTTATATGTATGTTATATGTATTTAAGATAAATATTACTAGCACACTGTAGAGCTGAATTGTATTGCTAAAAGTTACTTTCCGTACGAGTATATTTATAAACCAATATTGCAGTTATATTTTGTTTTGCGTTTCCACAGTAGCCTAATAATGAACTTAAGCCTGTTTTATATTTTGGTAGAGTGACTACTAAAGAATGAATGCACTATCATTATAAATAGTAAACCTTGGCTGTGGTTGAGTCATTAAAGTGCTTTCGAATTAATTTTACTGACATTCAAGAACATTTAAAGTTTCATTTTAAGGTTGTGACTGTCTGTTCAGCCATCAGAAGCTTTCAAAAACAAGATGTAGTATCTAAAATTGCTTGCTAATGGCTTTAAACTTAACATTTTTAAATAGACGTGATTTACCAACCAGGGACAAATATGCGTTAAGTAGACGTATTAAGCAGCGACGCAGTTTCCAACATTTTATATTTTGAAGACATAGACAATTGGTTTCGGACACCACAATTTCAGGGCGAACAATTTCAATCAGTGAAATAATTGAAGTCCTAATATTGATGTTATAAAAATTCTTATATCTAGAATTATCGGAATAACCGAAAGACTTAATGGAGAATGTCTTGGTGTACCCAAAGCTGCAGGGTTGTGTATAATGAAAATGTTTCACACCGACATCGATCATGTGGGTTTGAAGAAATGTTAAGATGTAACAAAGGCAAATTACCGGTTTTCACGCTTGTCTTGATTTATAAAAAGTATGTAAGGCCTGCCTGTGGAATGATTATTTACATAATAATGATTATTTACATAATAAAAGAAATCACGGTTAACCAACTGGCAAATTTACCCTATAGGTAACCAGACTATCTTATGCAAACGCTTCTCGCTCTAAAAGAGGAAGTCAAAATGTTTTAGTTATTGTCGAATCTTTTACGAAAACTGTTGCTGTAAAACTTACTGTAAGTCTTCATTCTACAGTTAATTCTACAGTTAACACTCTAAATAAATATATAGTTTGTGTTATGGCAAATTTTTGCTTTCTTCGGTTACCCGAACCGTATAATTTCAGATAAAGTACTATCCCTTAAGCATTGATGTTTCAAGGAGTTTTGTGTAAGACATAAAACCCATCTAACATTGGATGCGATTTTCGTGCCACGAACTAATGGACAAGTGAACGTATAAACTTGACTCTGTTAAATCTATTAAATGCGTTGTGCACAACTAACTATAAATAGTCTACTTGGGACGAGGCAATACCGGAAATTATCATAAAAATGAATCACATCGTGTATGACACAATTAAATTCAGCCCGTACGAACTTATGTTTGCTCATAAGAAAAATTGGGTGCCCAAAATAGCGGATGAAGTTTAGGTATTAAATGTAAGAAAAACAAAGGAGGACAAATGATAATATAATAAGAAAATAAGACATATGACAGTTAAGTGTAACATAAATAGGATCGGAGGTAAATTACATCCTGAAGATGCTAAAAGGTGAAGTCGGTTATGTAATATATTAAAAATATAAATGCTGTGAAGTGATATTAAAGTATAAGTGTCTAATAACAATGGAATTTAACCAACTGCCGGTGATGGAGAGTATAGAATAGAATAATAATATATAAAATAGTACAAGTTTGTCTAAATGATCGCTATAATATTCACAGTATAAAAGAAATGAAGGGATATTATAAACTTGTTGAATGGTACATGCTGATGTATTGTGACCTCGTAAAAGTGTTATTAACTATGATACAAATTCTGCCGATAGCGACAAAGATGCTGTGGACACGCAAAGTTTGATTGACCTTTTAGAAAGTTAGACAATATTTAAGCTGTAGGGTCGACTTAACTATGCTAAAGTAATCAAAACCTTCTCTAATGTGTTTTTGTGAATACCTTGATGGTATTCACTTTTCAGGATGGCCGATGTTACGCGCCGCTGTTGTAGTCTATGACATCGAGCGCTATAAAAAAGAATACTTGTGACGGCGAGGCGACGTTAAGAAAATATCTGACGATCGGATGGATTGGTTGTCATTCTGATATTCTGATTTGATTTACTGTAAAATTAATACAAAATTATAGTGATTGACAAAACTATTGGCTTTAATTAACATTCAGAAGTGGGATTAATATACAAAAACGTATAAATATTGAACCCAAACATGAAAGGATCGACACCAAACAAAGGTTGCAATACCGCAAAAAAAAATTTCTAGATGTACTTCGGATTTTGTCATATACCGGTATATTTTGTGTAGATGAAATACATTAATTGCATAATGATTCGAAAGATACGATAAACAGACTACCATGAAAGGTATGATAACCAGTGTGTAAACAGACTAGATACCTAATAACTGACCAATAGATCCATTAGGTAATTCCAACCGAAACGCAAGAATTAGTACCCATCTAACATTGAATGCGATTTTCGTGCCACGAACTAATGGACAAGTGAACGTATAAACTGGACTCTGTTAAATCTATTAAATGCGTTGTGCACAACTAACCATAAATAGTCTACTTGAGACGAGGCAATACCGGAAATTATCATGAAAATGAATCACACAGTGTATGACACAATTAAATTCAGCCCGTATGAACTTATGTTTGCTCATAAGAAAAATTGGGTGCCCAAAATAGCGGAAAAAGTTTAGGTATTAAATGTAAGGAAAAACAAAGGAGGACAAATGATAATATAACAAGAAAATAAGACACATGACAGTTAAATGTAACATAAATAGGAATGGAGGTAAATTACATCTTGAAGATGCTAAAAGGTGAAGTCGGTTATGTAATATATTAAAAATATAAATGCTGTGAAGTGATGTTAAAGTATAAGTATCTAATAAGAATGGAATTTAACCAACTGCAGGCGATGGAAAGTATAGAATAGAATAATAATATATAAAATAGTACAAGTTTGTCTAAATGATCGCTATAATATTCACAGTATAAAAGAAATGAAGGTATATTATAAACTTGTTGAATAGTACATGTTGATGTATTGTGACCTCGTAAAAGTTATTAACTATGATACAAACTCTGCCGATAGCGATAAAGATGCTGTGGACACGCAAAGTTTGATTGACCTTTTAGAAAGTTAGTCAATAATTAAGATTATATATATATATATACACTATTATTAATAATAGTGTATATATATATATATTAAAAATTTAAATTACATAATTTACAGTATAAATTACATATTTTAATGCAACAACATTCAATTGTGCCCCAGTATTTAAATACTCAGAAAATAATTTTCTTCGTCATGCACTTCTTATAAATATCAGTCAGGTTCGGCACGGTATTTATTAACAGTTTTTTTGATTTTATTATTAAAGTTCCTAGTTTAAAGCGTCTATTTATAACATGTCCAGCTTTGTTGCGTCTGTTTATAATATGTCCAGCTCTGTCTCATCAATTTTCTTCTCAGTGACCAGGTAATCTTTTACCACAAGTATATTCAGTAGAATTGCAGCTGAAGCAGACAATTCGACTAACTGTTGAAATTGGCAAAGCACGAGAAGTTATAAGTGACTACATCGCTATTTCTCCGCTTCAAGGTAAGTATACGCGGATAATCATGATTGGCCTTTCCTATCTCAGGTATATTTTGATAGTTCTCAAAAGTAGATAAATAACCTTTCAAATCTTTTGCATTATTTTATAAGTCTAGAGGTAATCTTTTAATTAAACAAGAAATCGACTCAGCATCATCTAGGTGGCAGTGACGACACATAAATAACCATTCATGATAATGATGTGTTACCGTTTCAGTTTTCAATTTTTTTTCTAGATACCAGATTTTTCAGCATTTCAGCATACTCAAAACTTCTAGGAAATGCATTAACAAGTAAAGATTTCCATTGTTCCAACGTATAATTAATTATATACGATGTACGACTAAAGCCGATTGATCGAATCTTGCTAGCCAATTTTTCACATTCATCTTGTGATTACTAGAATCAAAAGTAGATATACCTATTTTCTCACCAGAAACGTTGTTATCGGTCGTGATTGAGCATAAAAAAATTCCACCAATTGTTCAAACTTTGCAATTAAGTCTTTCAAGTAGTACATTGGGATGTACCTATACATTGATAACCCAGTAAATGTTTGATTTGCACGAAATAAATTGTGTGCTATTTAAAGCGCGTGTAAAAGGAGCACAATGTTTGGATTGGCTAATTTAAAATCGGTATTTTTTCCGCGTGTTTACAGCTCACTGGATTGATGGGTACTAATTCTTGCGTTTCGGTTGGAATTACCTAATGGATCTATTGGTCAGTTATTAGGTATCTAGTCTGTTTACACACTGGTTATCATACCTTTCATGGTAGTCTGTTTATCGTATCTTTCGAATCATTATGCAATTAATGTATTTCATCTACACAAAATATCCCGGTATATGACAAAATCCGAAGTACATCTAGAAATTTTTTTGCGGTATTGCAACCTTTGTTTGGTGTCGATCCTTTCATGTTTGGGTTCAATATTTATACGTTTTTGTATATTAATACCACTTCTGAATGTTAATTAAAGCCAATAGTTTTGTCAATCACTATAATTTTGTATTAATTTTACAGTAAATCAAATCAGAATATCAGAATGACAACCAATCCATCCGATCGTCAGATATTTTCTTAACGTCGCCTCGCCGTCACAAGTATTCTTTTTTATAGCGCTCGATGTCATAGACTACAATAGCGGCGCGTAACATTGTTAATTAAAGCCAATAGTTTTGTCAATCACTATAATTTTGTATTAATTTTACAGTAAATCAAATCAGAATATCAGAATGACAACCAATCCATCCGATCGTCAGATATTTTCTTAACGTCGCCTCGCCGTCACAAGTATTCTTTTTTATAGCGCTCGATGTCATAGACTACAATAGCGGCGCGTAACATCGGCCATCCTGAAAAGTGAATACCATCAAGGTATTCACAAAAACACATTAGAGAAGGTTTTGATTACTTTAGCATAGTTAAGTCGACCCTACAGCTTAAATATTGTCTAACTTTCTAAAAGGTCAATCAAATTGCGTGTCCACAGCATCTTTATCGCTATCGGCAGAGTTTGTATCATAGTTAATAACACTTTTACGAGGTCACAATACATCAGCATGTACTATTCAACAAGTTTATAATATACCTTCATTTCTTTTATACTGTGAATATTATAGCGATCATTTAGACAAACTTGTACTATTTTATATATTATTATTCTATTCTATACTTTCCATCGCCTACAGTTAGTTAAATTCCATTCTTATTAGACACTTATACTTTAACATCACTTCACAGCATTTATATTTTTAATATATTACATAACCGACTTCACCTTTTAGCATCTTCAGGATGTAATTTACCTCCATTCCTATTTATGTTACACTTAACTGTCATATGTCTTATTTTCTTGTTATATTATCATTTGTCCTCCTTTGTTTTTCCTTACATTTAATACCTAAACTTTTTCCGCTATTTTGGGCACCCAATTTTTCTTATGAGCAAACATAAGTTCATACGGGCTGAATTTAATTGTGTCATACACTGTGTGATTCATTTTCATGATAATTTCCGGTATTGCCTCGTCCCAAGTAGACTATTTATGGTTAGTTGTGCACAA
This sequence comes from Apodemia mormo, assembly GCA_036924255.1. Classification (NCBI taxonomy): domain Eukaryota; kingdom Metazoa; phylum Arthropoda; class Insecta; order Lepidoptera; family Riodinidae; genus Apodemia; species Apodemia mormo. The sequence goes on from JAUPFN010000004.1 coordinate 4,114,366, forward strand.
TGCATTTAATAGATTTAACAGAGTCCAGTTTATACGTTCATTTGTCCATTAGTTCGTGGCACGAAAATCGCATTCAATGTTAGATGGATTTTATGTCTTACACAAAACTCCTTGAAACATCAATGCTTAAGGGATAGTACTTTATCTGAAATTATACGGTTCTGGTAACCGAAGATAGCAAAAATTTACCGTAACACAAACTACATAATTATTTAGAGTGTTAACTGTAGAATTAACTGTATAATGAAGACTTATAGTAAGTTTTACAGCAACAGTTTTCGTAAAAGATTCGATAATAACTAAAACATTTTGACTTCCTCTTTTAGAGCGAGGAGCGTTTGCATAAGATGGTCTGGTTTGCCTATAGGGTAAATTTGCCAGTTGGTTAACCATAATTTCTTTTATTTAAATAATCATTCCACAGGCAGGCCTTACATACTTTTTATAAATCAAGACAAGCGTGAAAACCGGTAATTTGCCTTTGTTGCATCTTAACATTTCTTCAAACCCACATGATCGATGTCGGTGTGAAACATTTTCATTATACATAACCCCGCAGCTTTGGGTACACTAAGGCGTTCTCCATTAAGCCTTTCGGTTATTCCGATAATTCTAGATATAAGAGTTGTTTATAACATCATTATTAGGACTTCCATTATTTTGCTGATTGTAAATAGATTGAAATTGTTCGTCCTGAAATTGTAGTTTTCGAAACCAATTGTCTATGTCTTCAAAATATAAAATTTTGGAAACTGCGTCGCGGTTTAATACGTCTACGTAACGCATATTTGTCCCTGGTTGGTAAATCACGTCTATCTCAAAATGTTAAGTTTAAAGCCATTAGCGAGCAATTTTAGGTACTACATCTTTTTTCTTGAAAGCTTCTGATGGCTGAACAGACAGTTAAAATGAAACCTTAAATGTTCTTGAATGTCAGTAAAATTAATTCGAAAGCACTTTAATGACTCAACCACAGCCAAGGTTTACTATTTGTTATGATACTGCATTCATTATTTAGTAGTCACTCTACCAAAATATAAAACAGGCTCTTTATTAGGCTACTGTGGAAACGCAAAACAAAATATAACTGCAATATTGGTTTATAAATATACTCGTACGGGAAGTAACTTCCAGCAATACAATTCAGCTATACAGTGTGCTAGTAATATTTATCTTAAATACATATGACATTGACTTATACATATAGAAAAAGAACTGTAGGTACAGAATAACAGAATCAGAACACCAGAATCCGAACAGCAGAATCGGAACGGTTAAATCAGACAGCAGAATCAGAACAGTAAAATCAGAACAGCAAAATCAGAACAGTAAAATCAAAACAGCAGAATCAGACGCAATAGTATACATAGATAAATATCAAATACAATAATTTAAACACAAATATCACATGTAGAAGTAGACAGAATAGTAAACATTATGTATATTTAAATTGATCTATACATGTTATTAGACAAAGTCTCCCGCCGCGTCTGTCTGCCTATATGTTCGTGATAAACTCAAAAAATCACTTAACGAATTTTCATGCGCTTTTCTCGAAAAATTCACGAGGAAGGTTTACGTGTATATTTTGTAAAGGTTTTTTTTTATTTATATTACCTGTAACGGACACGATAGAACACTTTCATGCTCGGACGTGTTATCACACTAAAATACAGTTTAATAAACACATTTACTAACTGATGTGTGACTCTCATTTAACCAACGTAATATTACCCATACACAACCGGAGCTAGTCGTATGTTGATTATAGACTATAAACAGAACTGTAAGTACAGAACAGCAGAATCGCATCGGTTAAATCAGAACAGCAGAATTAGGCGCGATGTAGACAGAATAGTAAATATTATGTATATTATAAGTTATATACCTATTATCTAACTTTTTATTATATCGTACGTATGCCCTGCACAGTGTACTTATTTTAATTTGTAGTCATTATTCTTATAGTAGGTATTTATATCACATCTCCTCTACTTTTCCTGCTCTAAGGTTGCCAGGTAAATTATTTATTTAGCATTAAGTCTGCTTTTTGTACAATATTTTTATATTTAGTGTATAAATAAAAGTATAAATTAATGATCAGAAGCAGATTAAATAATAAACAGGGAGAAACGGTATAAGCAGACGAAAAAGTAAGCACACAATAACAGAAGTATTCGTATGGTAATTATACAGTTTGCTTATAAGGCAAATATAGAGATAATATTTAACACAGAAAACAGTCGAAGCAGGCATGATAGTAAACACAGATAAATTACTAAGTAGACGGAATAGCCAGCACAGACAACTGCAGAAACAGTTACTTTAATTTGGTAATATAATTAGCTACGCACCTTAACTTTATCAGCCTCAAATATTGCACCATCACTTCAGTCTCCATCTGTTTCCTATGATTCACGCGGTACAGCATGGGTAATTACATCGTCCCTCTTCCAGAACAACAGTTCTTATTCTTAAATCAGGTTCTAATTAGGATATAACCTCTTTGTCTACGGAGTAAGGTAGCAGGCGTAGCAGATTTTTTGTTATCAAGGTCTTGGTATCATATATGTGATGCACGGATATCTATCCCGAGTTATTCCCAATAATATTTATTTCAACGAATAGACGCTTGCGGTGGTAATTGAACGTCTGAGTTACTTGCAACTTTGAATTTGCCATTTAATGGTTCATTTCCAACCACAGAATCATCTTTAAATATAACCGAGTTTTGAGTAGTCACTTTTACATGGCTGACACTGTACATCCCGTAACTCCATTAAAGGATCCATTACTAAAGAAATGCGTCTGTTTCTATGTATAATATAATTTATTCCACGTGTTTTAATGCAACAACATTCAATTGTGCCCCAGTATTTAAATACTCAGAAAATAATTTTCTTCGTCATGCACTTCTTATAAATATCAGTCAGGTTCGGCACGGTATTTATTAACAGTTTTTTTGATTTTATTATTAAAGTTCCTAGTTTAAAGCGTCTATTTATAACATGTCCAGCTCTGTTGCGTCTGTTTATAATATGTCCAGCTCTGTCTCATCAATTTTCTTCTCAGTGACCAGGTAATCTTTTACCACAAGTATATTCAGTAGAATTGCAGCTGAAGCAGACAATTCGACTAACTGTTGAAATTGGCAAAGCACGAGAAGTTATAAGTGACTACATCGCTATTTCTCCGCTTCAAGGTAAGTATACGCGGATAATCATGATTGGCCTTTCCTATCTCAGGTATATTTTGATAGTTCTCAAAAGTAGATAAATAACCTTTCAAATCTTTTGCATTATTTTATAAGTCTAGAGGTAATCTTTTAATTAAACAAGAAATCGACTCAGCATCATCTAGGTGGCAGTGACGACACATAAATAACCATTCATGATAATAATGTGTTACCGTTTCAGTTTTCAATTTTTTTTCTAGATACCAGATTTTTCAGCATTTCAGCATACTCAAAACTTCTAGGAAATGCATTAATAAGTAAAGATTTCCATTGTTCCAACGTATAATTAATTATATACGATGTACGACTAAAGCCGATTGATCGAATCTTGCTAGCCAATTTTTCACATTCATCTTGTGATTACTAGAATCAAAAGTAGATATACCTATTTTCTCACCAGAAACGTTGTTATCGGTCGTGATTGAGCATAAAAAAATTCCACCAATTGTTCAAACTTTGCAATTAAGTCTTTCAAGTAGTACATTGGGATGTACCTATACATTGATAACCCAGTAAATGTTTGATTTGCACGAAATAAATTGTGTGCTATTTAAAGCGCGTGTAAAAGGAGCACAATGTTTGGATTGGCTAATTTAAAATCGGTATTTTTTCCGCGTGTTTACAGCTCACTGGATTGATGGGTACTAATTCTTGCGTTTCGGTTGGAATTACCTAATGGATCTATTGGTCAGTTATTAGGTATCTAGTCTGTTTACACACTGGTTATCATACCTTTCATGGTAGTCTGTTTATCGTATCTTTCGAATCATTATGCAATTAATGTATTTCATCTACACAAAATATCCCGGTATATGACAAAATCCGAAGTACATCTAGAAATTTTTTTGCGGTATTGCAACCTTTGTTTGGTGTCGATCCTTTCATGTTTGGGTTCAATATTTATACGTTTTTGTATATTAATACCACTTCTGAATGTTAATTAAAGCCAATAGTTTTGTCAATCACTATAATTTTGTATTAATTTTACAGTAAATCAAATCAGAATATCAGAATGACAACCAATCCATCCGATCGTCAGATATTTTCTTAACGTCGCCTCGCCGTCACAAGTATTCTTTTTTATAGCGCTCGATGTCATAGACTACAATAGCGGCGCGTAACATCGGCCATCCTGAAAAGTGAATACCATCAAGGTATTCACAAAAACACATTAGAGAAGGTTTTGATTACTTTAGCATAGTTAAGTCGACCCTACAGCTTAAATATTGTCTAACTTTCTAAAAGGTCAATCAAACTTTGCGTGTCCACAGCATCTTTATCGCTATCGGCAGAGTTTGTATCATAGTTAATAACACTTTTACGAGGTCACAATACATCAGCATGTACTATTCAACAAGTTTATAATATATCTTCATTTCTTTTATACTGTGAATATTATAGCGATCATTTAGACAAACTTGTACTATTTTATATATTATTATTCTATTCTATACTTTCCATCGTCTGCAGTTGGTTAAATTCCATTCTTATTAGACACTTATACTTTAACATCACTTCACAGCATTTATATTTTTAATATATCACATAACCGACTTCACCTTTTAGCATCTTCAGGATGTAATTTACCTCCATTCCTATTTATGTTACACTTAACTTTCATATGTCTTATTTTCTTGTTATATTATCATTTGTCTTCCTTTGTTTTTCCTTACATTTAATACCTAAACTTTTTCCGCTATTTTGGGCACTCAATTTTTCTTATGAGCAAACATAAGTTCATACGGGCTGAATTTAATTGTGTCATACACTGTGTGATTCATTTTCATGATAATTTCGGGTATTGCCTCGTCCCAAGTAGACTATTTATGGTTAGTTGTGCACAATGCATTTAATAGATTTAACAGAGTCCAGTTTATACGTTCACTTGTCCATTAGTTCGTGGCACGAAAATCGCATTCAATGTTAGATGGATTTTATGTCTTACACAAAACTCCTTGAAACATCAATGCTTAAGGGATAGTACTTTATCTGAAATTATACGGTTCGGGTAACCGAAGATAGCAAAAATTTACCGTGACACAAACTACATAATTATTTAGAGTGTTAACTGTAGAATTAACTGTAGAATGAAGACTTATAGTAAGTTTTACAGCAACAGTTTTCGTAAAAGATTCGATAATAACTAAAACATTTTGACTTCCTCTTTTAGAGCGAGGAGCGTTTGCATAAGATGGTCTGGTTTGCCTATAGGGTAAATTTGCCAGTTGGTTAACCATAATTTCTTTTATTTAAATAATCATTCCACAGGCAGGCCTTACATACTTTTTATAAATCAAGACAAGCGTGAAAACCGGTAATTTGCCTTTGTTGCATCTTAACATTTCTTCAAACCCACATGATCGATGTCGGTGTGAAACATTTTCATTATACATAACCCCGCAGCTTTGGGTACACTAAGGCGTTCTCCATTAAGCCTTTCGGTTATTGCGATAATTCTAGATATAAGAGTTGTTTATAACATCATTATTAGGACTTCCATTATTTTGCTGATTGTAAATAGATTGAAATTGTTCGTCCTGAAATTGTAGTGTCCGAAACCAATTGTCTATGTCTTCAAAATATAAAATTTTGGAAACTGCGTCGCGGCTTAATACGTCTACGTAACGCATATTTGTCCCTGGTTGGTAAATCACGTCTATGTCAAAATGTTAAGTTTAAAGCCATTAGCGAGCAATTTTAGGTACATCTTTTTTCTTGAAAGCTTCTGATGGCTGAACAGACAGTCACAACCTTAAAATGAAACCTTAAATGTTCTTGAATGTCAGTAAAATTAATTCGAAAGCACTTTAATGACTCAACCACAGCCAAGGTTTACTATTTGTTATGATACTGCATTCATTATTTAGTAGTCACTCTACCAAAATATAAAACAGGCTCATTATTAGGCTACTGTGGAAACGCAAAACAAAATATAACTGCAATATTGGTTTATAAATATACTCGTACGGGAAGTAACTTCCAGCAATACAATTCAGCTATACAGTGTGCTAGTAATATTTATCTTAAATAAATATGACATTGACTTATACATATAGAAAAAGAACTGTAGGTACAGAATAACAGAATCAGAACACCAGAATCCGAACAGCAGAATCGGAACGGTTAAATCAGACAGCAGAATCAGAACAGTAAAATCAGAACAGCAAAATCAGAACAGTAAAATCCGAACAGCAAAATCAGAACAGCAAAATCAGAACAGTAAAATCAAAACAGCAGAATCAGACGCAATAGTATACATAGATAAATATCAAATACAATAATTTAAACACAAATATCTCATGTAGAAGTAGACAGAATAGTAAACATTATGTATATTTAAATTGATCTATACATGTTATTAGACAGTCTCCCGCCACGTCTGTCTGCCTATATGTTCGTGATAAACTCAAAAAATCACTTAACGGATTTTCATGCGCTTTTCACGAAAAATTCACGAGGAAGGTTTACGTGTATATTTTGTAAAGGTTTTTTTTTTATTTGTATTACCTGTAACGGACACGATAGAACACTTTCATGCTCGGACGTGTTATCACGCTAAAATACAGTTTAATAAACACATTTACTAACTGATGTGTGACTCTCATTTAACCAACGTAATATTACCCATACGCAACCGGAGCGAGTCGTATGTTGATTATAGACTATAAACAGAACTGTAAGTACAGAACAGCAGAATCGCATCGGTTAAATCAGAACAGCAGAATTAGGCGCGATGTAGACAGAATAGTAAATATTATGTATATTATAAGTTATATACCTATTATCTAACTTTTTATTATATCGTAAGTATGCCCTGCACAGTGTACTTATTTTAATTTGTAGTCATTATTCTTATAGTAGGTATTTATATCACATCTTCTCTACTTTTCCTGCTCTAAGGTTGCCAGGTAAATTATTTATTTAGCATTAAGTCTGCTTTTTGTACAATATTTTTATATTTAGTGTATAAATAAAAGTATAAATTAATAATCAGAAGCAGATTAAATAATAAACAGGGAGAAACGGTATAAGCAGACGAAAAAGTAAGCACACAATAACAGAAGTATTCGTATGGTAATTATACAGTTTGCTTATAAGGCAAATATAGAGATAATATTTAACACAGAAAACAGTCGAAGCAGACATGATAGTAAACACAGATAAATTACTAAGTAGACGGAATAGCCAGCACAGACAACTGCAGAAACAGTTACTTTAATTTGGTAATATAATTAGCTACGCACCTTAACTTTATCAGCCTCAAATATTGCACCATCACTTCAGTCTCCATCTGTTTCCTATGATTCACGCGGTACAGCATGGGTAATTAATTACATCGTCCCTCTTCCAGAACAACAGTTCTTATTCTTAAATCAGGTTCTAATTAGGATATAACCTCTTTGTCTACGGAGTAAGGTAGCAGGCATAGCAGAATTTTTGTTATCAAGGTCTTGGTATCATATATGTGATGCACGGATATCTATCCCGAGTTCTTCCCAATAATATTTATTTCAACGAATAGACGCTTGCGGTGGTAATTGAACGTCTGAGTTACTAGCAACTTTGAATTTACCATTTAATGGTTCATTTCCAACCACAGAATCATCTTTAAATATAGCCGAGTTTTGAGTAGTCACTTTTACATGGCTGACACTGTACATCCCGTAACTCCATTAAAGGATCCATTACTAAAGAAATGCGTCTGTTTCTATGTATAATATAATTTATTCCACGTGTTTTAATGCAACAACATTCAATTGTGCCCCAGTATTTAAATACTCAGAAAATAATTTTCTTCGTCATGCACTTCTTATAAATATCAGTCAGGTTCGGCACGGTATTTATTAACAGTTTTTTTGATTTTATTATTAAAGTTCCTAGTTTAAAGCGTCTATTTATAACATGTCCAGCTCTGTTACGTCTGTTTATAATATGTCCAGCTCTGTCTCATCAATTTTCTTCTCAGTGACCAGGTAATCTTTTACCACAAGTATATTCAGTAGAATTGCAGCTGAAGCAGACAATTCGACTAACTGTTGAAATTGGCAAAGCACGAGAAGTTATAAGTGACTACATCGCTATTTCTCCGCTTCAAGGTAAGTATACGCGGATAATCATGATTGGCGTTTCCTATCTCAGGTATATTTTGATAGTTCTCAAAAGTAGATAAATAACCTTTCAAATCTTTTGCATTATTTTATAAGTCTAGAGGTAATCTTTTAATTAAACAAGAAATCGACTCGGCATCATCTAGGCGGCAGTGACGACACATAAATAACCATTCATGATAATAATGTGTTACCGTTTCAGTTTTCAATTTTTTTCTAGATACCAGATTTTTCAGTATTTCAGCATACTCAAAACTTCTAGGAAATGCATTAATAAGTAAAGATTTCCATTGTTCCAACGTATAATTAATTATATACGATATACGACTAAACCCGATTGATCGAATCTTGCTAGCCAATTTTTCACATTCATCTTGTGATTACTAGAATCAAAAGTAGATATACCTATTGAAGTGAAAACTTCTTTAGGCGCGTTGAGCGTTTTGGTAGAGGGTAAAATCCTCGGTTCGCGTCACCGACATGCTAATGATATGTATATCTATAGCTATGGAGAGCCAGACTAGCGCACGCGCAGTAGCCTGTGTACATGTATACACTAATACATCGACTATTTCTGACTGTATTTTATTATTTTTCTCACCAGAAACGTTGTTATCGGTCGTAATTGAGCATAAAAAAATTCCACCAATTGTTCAAACTTTGCAATTGAGTCTTTCAAGTAGTACATTAGGATGTACCTATACATTGATAACCCAGTAAATGTTTGATTTGCACGAAATAAATTGTGTGCTATTTAAAGCGCGTGTAAAAGGAGCACAATGTTCGGATTGGCTAATTTAAAATCGGTATTTTTTCCGCGTGTTTACAGCTCACTGGATTGATGGGTACTAATTCTTGCGTTTCGGTTGGAATTACCTAATGGATCTATTGGTCAGTTATTAGGTATCTAGTCTGTTTACACACTGGTTATCATACCTTTCATGGTAGTCTGTTTATCGTATCTTTCGAATCATTATGCAATTAATGTATTTCATCTACACAAAATACCCCGGTATATGACAAAATCCGAAGTACATCTAGAAATTTTTTTGCGGTATTGCAACCTTTGTTTGGTGTCGATCCTTTCATGTTTGGGTTCAATATTTATACGTTTTTGTATATTAATCCCACTTCTGAATGTTAATTAAAGCCAATAGTTTTGTCAATCACTATAATTTTGTATTAATTTTACAGTAAATCAAATCAGAATATCAGAATGACAACCAATCCATCCGATCGTCAGATATTTTCTTAACGTCGCCTCGCCGTCACAAGTATTCTTTTTTATAGCGCTCGATGTCATAGACTACAATAGCGGCGCGTAACATTACGTTTAAGAGTCATCGCTGACCGATAGCGAATTGCAAACGTTAGATGATACGCCTACCGGTCGAGACAAATGGAAAGGACATTGACATGTTTACATTTTTGATCTTGAATTCCTATTATAACTATATACAGAAAAAATATTAACACACTATTTCCTCCGTGTTGGTTCCGGGCTCCTTTGAAGAATAGACCAACTGCCGCTCTGCCAGGCAGGTCGTAAAAGGCGATCGATTGGCTATGCGAGTCACTACCATCGTGGCTACTAGGTGGTAGACTTCTGCATTGTCTCGCCCGGGTCTGGTACCACCGCCTTACCTATTCCTGCCGCAATAGCGTGAGTGCTTGTCATTGTCGTGTTCCGGTTGTGAGGGTAAGGTAGCCGGTAAACTTATGCATGTGGCATTACACCTCGCCACAAGATAGTAACGCACCATTTATTTCTTTGGTGTCTATAGGCGATGGTTAGGAGACACACGTGCTTGTTTGCTATTCTCGCTAAAATTCGAGAACGGCTGAACCGATTTGGCTAATTTTGGTTTTGAATTAATTGTTGAAGTCCAGGGAAAGTTTAAAAGGTGAGAAAATACAGAAAAATATAAGAGTAGTTAAAAAAGGCAGAAAAACGTTTGCCGGGTCAGCTAGTAAAAAATAAATAAACATAGATGTTTTAATATTATTTCGCATATAAAAGGTCGTATAAATGTTTATGTATACGGCTCGTGTTACAGTTTTATTTTATTTTGTGAACAACATCAATTTTCCCATCTTTTATTACCTCTGCTACATTCAAGGATAAATCTTTCAATACCTTATAATATGGTCCTTAATAAAGGGGCGACAGTTCGTCGCCGGCTTAATTCTTTATTAAAGTCATGTAATTTCCTTATATGAAATCGAATTTATTCATTTATCATATTTTTCCTTTTTTACCAATCTATATTTTATTAAATGATTACGATGCGATCGTCACTTTGCGACTTCGTAACTTCATTTTTAACTCTAAAGGATTATTCTTTGGAGATAAAATCTAGATTACGAAGTATAATTAATTCAATAGTATAATTAATTTAATAGAAATCATTATCAAAGAAGCAATTTTACCTTGCATTTATCTTTGTTTGTTTTGTTAACATTTGTTTTAGTTAGTTTTAATCTCAAATGTACACCATGCCTGCTGTTTATAACTAGTGATTTTTGAAGTGAAAACTTCTTTAGGCGCGTTGAGCGTTTTGGTAGAGGGTAAAATCCTCGGTTCACGTCACCGACATGCTAATGATAATAATATGCTAATGATAATGATAATATACAATGATGTAAATAATGAAAATAATGTTCAAACTTGAATTCATTGAAATTCGTGTAAATATAAATACTATGTATAATTAAGATAATTGTATATTAATTATTTTTTCAACCACTTTGTATTTATATTTTGTTCATGATTTGTTTAACCCATCATATGTAACTAATAAATAAAACATAAAAAATTTCATATAATTTTTGCATATAGTTTTAATTAATCTCAACTTAATAGTTCCGTTTTCACTTCTATCGGCAGTCCCACGACTGCTACTGTTTTTTTTTTTTAACAACCTGTATGGTTGGTTTTGCTGGAAGAAATCTCTTAAAGAGATAAGCACGCCATTGTACATATATTTTCTTTTTAAATAAGTATTGTTTTGTATTTCTGTGTGTACAAAAGAATAAATAAATAAATAAAATAAATAAATAATTATATAACAAACTAATTTCTCTTATTATGTTACTGTGCAATTACATATTTTACCACATACTGGTTCAAAAGGCCTATAATTAATCTCACTATGAACGGAAGTATCGAATGAAAATGTTCAGTACGGCAACCAGAAGCTAGGTAGGATTGAAACGCGGTTGATGGCATTCGATTGGATTCCGCGCAACTTAGACTTCCTGAAAATTTGAACCGATTCGGTCCAGGAGATTTTGAGAAATTTAAAAAAAAACCCAAATAAAAAATTTGGCGAAACAATATTTTTTTAATATAACTTCCAGATTTATGTACCGATTGAGTAGAAAAACTACTCAGCTCTATTCCACAAAAAACTACGTCTAATACATAAATTGCATCAAAATCGGTTTATCCGTTTGGGAGTAATCGTTGACGAAAAATTTTGAAAAAGTGTTTTTTTCGACATAGCTTCGAAATTTTTTAACCGATCATTTTTCGGTATTCTACCATATTTTAGTACTAAAAAAATACGACATATGCCGTTTCAAAATTCAAAATCTAACCTAATTCCCAAAACTTTTAGCTTTTCAAATATAAAATTACATTGTTTTTAGCAAACCTACTTATTTTTTAAATAACTTTCAAGTTAATTCACCGATTGACTTAAAAATTTTATCAGCTTTTCTCCTTAAAAAACTGCGTCAAATACCGTTGATTTAATCAAAATCAGTCAATTTGTTTGGGATTTATCAATGAAGAAAATTAAAAATAAAAATGTTTTTTGACATTGCATCGAAATTTTTCAACCTATCGATTATTACTAACTCTATTTCATCTCCTAACTCAAGTTTTAAGAATTTAAATATTGATTTTAGCTAAATCAATATTTAAATTTTAGATCTCAAAAATTGAGTTGAGTTCCATCATCGTTTTCAAAATATACAGCTTTTCAAAAATTAATATACTGCCATTTTTAACAAAATAGATGTTTGAACTAAAAAATCTATGCTTATATTTTTAACTCTTTTGAGCTTAAAATATCTTATTTTAGTGGGAAGTGTCAGGGACGGCCCGTAAGGTCAACTGTTTACACATTTTTTTATTTGGGTTCTAGTCATAACATTCAATATTTTTTCGGTCATGACTATTAAAGTAAAATTTCTTTTTTTTTAATTATCTATTAAAGTAAAATTTAAAAGGGTTTGCAATGCAATGGAATGCAATGGAATGCAATAGAATGCAATGGAATGCAATGAAATGCAATGAAATGCAATGGAATGCAATGCAATGCAATGCAATGCAATGCAATGCAATGCAATGGCATGCAATGGAATGCAATGGAACGCAATGGAACGCAATGGGATGCAATGGAACGCACTGGAACGCACTGGAACGCAATGGAACGCAATGGAATGCAATGGAATGCAATGGAATGCAATGGAATGCAATGGAATGCAATGGAATGCAATGGAATGCAATGGCATGCAATGGAATGCAATGGAATGCAATGGCATGCAATGGAATGCAATGGAATGCAATGGAATGCAATGCAGTGCAATGCAATGCAATGCAATGCAATGCAATGGAATGCAATGCAATGCAATGCAATGCAATGCAATGCAATGCAATGCAATGCAATGCAATGGAATGGAATGCAATGCAATGGAATGGAATGGAATGGAATGGAATGCAATGCAATGGAATGGAATGGAATGGAATGCAATGCAATGCAATGCAATGCAATGCAATGCAATGCAATGCAATGCAATGCAATGCAATGCAATGCAATGCAATGCAATGCAATGCAATGGAATGGAATGCAATGGAATGCAATGGAATGCAATGGAATGCAATGGAATGCAATGGAATGCAATGGGATGCAATGGGATGCAATGGGATGCAATGGAATGCAATGGAATGCAATGGAATGCAATGGAATGCAATGGAATGCAATGGAATGCAATGGAATGCAATGGAATGCAATGGAATGCAATGGAATGCAATGGAATGCAATGGAATGCAATGGAATGCAATGGAATGCAATGGAATGCAATGGAATGCAATGGAATGCAATGGAATGCAATGGAATGCAATGGAATGCAATGGAATGCAATGGAATGCAATGGATTGCAATGGAATGCATTGGAATGCAATGGAAAGCATTGCAATGCAATGAAATGCAATGCAATGCAATGCAATGCAATGCAATGCAATGCAATGCAATGGAATGGAATGCAATGGAATGCAATGGAATGCAATGCAATGCAATGCAATGGAAAGGAATGGAATGGAATGCAATGGAATGGAATAGAATGCAATGGAATGGAATGTAATGTAATGTAATGTAATGCAATGCAATGCAATGCAATGCAATGGAATGGAATGGAATGGAACGGAACGCAACGCGACGCAACGCAACGGAACGGAACGGAACGGAACGGAATGGAATGGAATAGAATAAAATAAATCATCACCTTCGCTTCGGCCTCATCCTTCATGACAGCTTGTTTCACTTCGTCAGCTGCTTTCTGTTCCACTTTCAAACGAGCTACAAGAGCCATTCCCTGTCAAAGCAAGAGTCGTTATCTTTATTGCAATAAAATATATAGATAGCTTTAAGGCAGTTTCCTTACGGCACAGGCAGAGTTAAACTAACGTGGCGTGGACTTTCAGATTCACTACGTTTTACATGCTTGACGGCCAACGGATTTTAGGGTACCGCACTCGAAGGCTAAAACGGGACTCTATTACTAAGACTTCGCTGTGCGTCCGTCGGTCTGTCTGTCTGTCTGATGATGACAGATGATGTATTTCTGTTGCTACTTTAGTAGTAAATACTAAATACAGAATTAAATAAATAATTAAGGGCGCTTCCATACAAGAAACGTTATGTTGCTATCTGCGTGTCGGGATAACATTTTTTAATTTGATTACTAATAGAATTAGCGTTTGTCTACCATCTCACCCGACGGAAAGTGTCGATGGAGACGAAAACAGTACACGCCCATCCAAAAAGACCTCTAGCACGTTCCAGGACTATATGCAACACCCAGTGCTTCAATTTACCGGCTACCTTACCCTTTAAACCGAAACAAAAAAGTAACAAGTGTTGACGAGATTGCAGCAGGAATAGGTGCCTTGGTGGTACCTAACCCGTGCGAGACTGCATAATTCTACCGCCTAGTAGTCAAAATGTTAGGGACATGTATAATACATGTATTACGAAATGCCTGGCAGAGTGACAGATTGCTTAATATTAGCGGGTCTAGGCGGGCTCGGACCAACACGGAGTAAAAGAGTCAATGTCTGTTTGTCATTGTCTCTGTCATTGTCTCTTTGAGAGTAGGTCGCTGCATATCGCTAAGCTAACTGCAAATGTATAGCTGTGTCTACAATGAGACTAACTTTAGAAATAGGTTAGTTGACTGAAAAACTATTAAATAATTTACCTTATTGTTATTAGGTATTTTAACAAAAAAACTATTTATTTTCTTAAATAACAAATTTATAAAATTATTATTATCGCGTTAAATTTTAACTTCAGTTTTATAACTCGAAATTTTTAATTTCGAGTTATAAAACTGAAGTTAAAATTTAACGCGAAAACGCTCTGGGGCCTAATTCACGTAATCAAGCGTCAAGCGACTCGAAGCATTTAAGACACTTACATATTTTTTACATATTATACCGCGTCGTAGCACGTCTCGACGTTCTATCGTGTGAAAGCCCTAAGCGCATTGACTCAATTACGTGAATTGGGGGGCTGGACTGTCAAACGTCCTACTGACATCACACCGTTATAATATCTACATTACACACACTGTGGTTTCTATGAAAATTACAACAAGATGACGTTTTACCACGTTGTGACGTAACACTTGAAGACGTTTATACTCAATTGACTTAATCTCCATGTTTAATTCTTTCTCTTATGACAAATACTATAATATTTTTTGTTATTTTCATATCATAATTAATAATTAAAAACTAAAATATGTATATTTCATTCATCCTTAGACACAACTTATTCTCACTGTAGCGTGGAATTACGAATACCCACTTTCCACTATATATTTCGTTCTTACCTCTTCAGCCTTTTTCGCGAGGATCGGCTCCATATCTCTTACTTGTTGCTCCATTACTCCAACCACTTCGTAAGTCTCGTAAAGTTTCTGTAAATTATCATCTGTAGCGTATTATATCTAACTTGGAAAGTTTTTGCATCACTAACCTTCAAAAAATTATTAACATTTAATATCATTCGTTTTTAGGTATCATTTAGGTCTTGTAGATTTTGATTATAGGTAAGGAATTTGATATGAAGATACGCACATATATTTACGCCAAATCCGTTACAGGGTTATGGATTTCATATAAAAATCAAACCTTTTAAAATTTGCACACCATTTTTAATTATATGAACGCTTTGTCTCTAATGACATTGACCAATGAACCAAGTTTTGTTTTTGTTAATAAAACTTTGAGATTTTTATTAGGTACGTCATAATTACTTTGTTTTCTAGTTGATTTCCTCAATTTTACGTAATTAATAGTATAATTAAAATCTTAAATTGTATGTAAGGTTTGTAATGTTTTGTCACAACAGTTTGTGTGTGATAAACCATAATATTTAAAATAAAATTTGTAGTATTGCAAATGAATTATATTTCTTATATAATTAGTTACCAGCAGTGCTTGTTAACCGGTTAATTTCAAATCTAAATCAGAACTAGTACATAAGCAGCGTTTTATAGAGGTTTGGCTCTACCATAATCTCAAAAAATCCTTTTGCTTGAAGAACCAGGTTATATGGGGTTTGAATCAATAAACCGGTTTAGAGGTTTTTATCCAATCCATTAAAAAACCTGCTATAAATCTTTATTTGATGTTCGCTGCTCACTAATTTTTGTACACGTGTTGCTTATGAAATGCTCTCGTATTAGCAGAGAGCAACCCTTTTATAAAAACCGCTAAAACTTCATTAACCGGTTTTTCTTATATCCGTTTAACGCATGGTCACCGGTAAATCCCATAATGTGTCTATTTCCAGTTTTTGGCTAGTTACGTATTTCACACAGTCTCAATATTGACTAAGTTTCTCAGTTGCAGGGTTTTACCCTGGATTCTAATCAAGACTTATGAGCTTACTTTATGTAGATGCCAGTATCATTACAGACTTGAATAATGTAACCGTTACAAGAATTAACTTCGATAGCCTTAAGATCACTTAGCCTTATATTGACACAATTAGGGAAAGATAATTTCTGAATCCGTCTACAACTTATGGACAAACTAATCTAAATGGTGTTTCACAAACCTGCAGTCCGCAGGAAATGCGATCCCTGCCGCGTATGATCTCCTGCTGCTTCTTGTCCAATAAAGAGAGGTACAGTTTGAGCAGGTCCAGGTAGCTGCTCGGGGTCGTGTAGAAGTAACGCCGCATCTCTTGGTACAGTCGGTCCGTCATTATGTCTACATCCTACGTGAATTACATTAACTTAGAACATTACTCAGTATTGCTAGCGAATTCATTTTATGTTTTCTTTTCGTGGCCATTAAATATATATTAAGCCTTTTTTTAATAAGTTAGGAAACAAGCAGTTTTTTTATGGAAGAGGGGGCAAACGAGCAGGAGGTGCACCTGATGGTAAGTGATCACCGCCGCCCATGGATATCTGCAATACCAGAGGCCTTGCAGTTGCGTTGCTGGCTTTTTAAAAATGAGTAAGCCTTTTCTTAAAGGTCCCCATGATTGCTCTCCTGATGGGAAGAGACATTCTTCGCCTATAGACACCAAAGATGTTAGTGGTGCGCTTGTGGTGTCCTTGTGGCTACCGTACCTTCTAAACCGGACCAAGACAGTGAAAATTATGCTCTTGAGGTAGGAATAAGTAAGAGGGTGGTACCAGACCCGAGCGAGACAATTGCAGAACTCTACCGTCGAGTAGTCATCATGGTAGTGACTCATATAGCGAATTATTCGCCTTTTACGAACTGCCTGAAACATATTACCACTCGGCTAGCCCCAAAAGACCTGAATTTTCTCCAAAAACTCAATCGCATAAGAAGAATTCTTTTACCAAAAACTCAACAAACACCATGGAGTAACCACCTTATCCACCAGATTTGGCTCCAGCCGACTTTTTTTATATCATAAGATAGCAAACAAGCATAAGGGTTTCCTGATGGAAAGAGTCAACCCTCGTCTATAGACACCAAAGATGTTAATGGTGCGTTGCTATCTTGTGCGAGGTTTAATGCCACATGCATAAGTTTACCGGCTACCTTACCCTCCAAACCGGAACACGACAGTGACAAGCACTGACGCTATTGCGGCAGGAATAGGTAGGGCGGTGGTACCAGACTCGGGCGAGACAATACAGAACTTTACCACCTAGTAGTCACTATAGTGACTCGCATAGCCAATTGGTCGCCTTTTACGACCTGCCTGGCTGAATGACAGTTGGTCTATTCTTCAAAGGGAGCCCGGACCAACACGGGGTTAAGCGGGGTATATTGTTTTGTGAGCGTTTGTTAACAGTTCCTTCCGGAATAGCGTCAATGATTGTCATTGTCGTGTTACGGTTCGGAGGGCAAGGTAGCCAGCAAACTTATACATGTGGCAATGCCATTCTGCCATACGGATAACAACACATCATTAACATCTCTGGTGTCTATAAGCGATGGTTATCTCTTTCCATTAGAGAGAAATCGTTTACTATTTTATATTTGGATCAGATCATCACCTAATTTATATAGGACTAGCTGCCGCGTGCAGCTCGCTGCATTATAAAAGTTTTTGACGAATCCCGCGGGATCTTCTAATTTAGCCTATGTGCTATTTCAGGTCATCAGGTACCTGTATGCCAAATTTCATTCAAATCCGTTCAGTAGTTTTTGCGTCATTGAGTAACAAACATCCATCCATCCATCCAGACAACTAAACTTTCGCATTACCCGCACTTTTTATCCCGGAAAAATTAGCTGATCCCGCGAGATTTGCCAAAAAGTGTTATAATGTATAGTGCGCACGGAACTAGTTGGCCGCGCCTTACGTATTACGTATTACGTATGGCGCGGCCAACTAGTTCCGCGCGCACTATAGCGGGCTGCACGCAGCAGCTAATTCATAATAAATGAATGGGCAATCTAAGTCAAATACCTGTACAAAGCGGTTATGTTACCAATGATATTTGGAATTTTGCAAATAAACAATAAAATCAATATCAAGCTAAAAATACCTACGGCCTTATTGTAAACAAGTTAAATTACATACGTATTGCTACGTTGTTAACGGTGTGATTAAGACAGCGCTAATCTATACGCAAAACCGCATTTTTTATATCATTAGATAGCAAACAAACAGATAGCTCTTTTGATGGAGAGATACCATCGTCTATAGACGCCAAAGATGTGAATGATGCGTTGCTAACCGAGTGGCGGGATGGCAGTGCTACATGCATAAGTCTACAGGCTACCTTACCCTACAAACCGGAACAAGACAATGACAAGCATTGACGCTATTGCGGCAGGTATAGGTAAGGCGGTGGTACTAAATACCCGGACGAGATTGCTTAACTCTACCACCTAGTAATCACGATGGTAGTGACAGGTATAACCAATCGGTCGCCTCTGATAACCTGCCTGACAGAAAGGCAGTTGGTCTATTCTTCAAAGAAGCTCAGACCAATACAGGGGCAAATACACGGGTAAGTTAAGGCGAGGTATTTCGACGCGCGTCAATTCTATAGGAAATGGGTGGCGCGATATGTTCTGAAACCGCTGGGAAACTCGGATAAATATCTTTTTTTTTATATCATAAGATAGCAAACAAGCAGATGGGTCTCCTGATGGAAAGAGTCAACCATCGCCTATAGACACCAAATATGTCAATGGTGCGTTGCTATCTTGTGGCGAGTTCTAATGCCACATGCATAAGTTTACCGGCTACCTCACCCTCCGAACTGGAACACGACAGCAACAAGCACTGATGCTTTTGCGGCAGGAATAAATATAGGATATCAGCTGAAAACCAAAATTTTGCCAATTCTTTTTTATATTCACAACTAAATATCACCATATAAAAATCATGTGGAAGATTAGAAATTTTATTAACAAATTATTGTTTTAGAGATATTTTCAGCCTGATTTCGAAATTTTATATGATCGAGTAAAGTACATTCTATCGTGTAATCAGTTAGCACATTCCTTAGATAATATCTTCAGGTATATCGTGTAATTTTTGTTAAATTGTTATTTAACAATCAATACAAAAAAATGTGATTGAGCAAACCAGTTTTTTCCCGTTTGTCGTGATGCCTTAATAAATTACACAATAAGAACTCACCTGATGCATTGCGACACAAATGGTAGATATTTTGTCGATAATTTTGGGATTTTCGAGTGGCAGAAGACACTGTTGAGCCACGGACAGCAATGCCTCCGGGGGCCACTTGGTGAACCAGTCGATGGTGCAGCAGTTCACCAGGGACGGGAACATGCGGCAACGACGCCTGTACACGTTATCGTTTAGAACAATTTGTACCAAGTGCTAACTACTCTCTACTGGTGATTAAAAATGTAATTGGGCATTGAGAACGTCTTAACATTCATATTTATATATTATCATCATCACCATCTCTATTATCATCATCATCATAATTTAAAACTGCATTACCAACGATCGCTTAGTTTTAACTTGAGTGAATTTTTTTTCAAAGCTGTATTTATAAAATAATACAAGGCTGCTTAGATGTCAGCAAAATAATAAATTAATTACTGGTGAGCTGACAAATATAATGCTTTGATTAATAATAACAGGCATTTTCCAAGTTTAATGGTGACATTAGAAAAAAAAAATATTTTCGAAGGTTATCGTGTTTACTAAGCAAACAAACAGATGAAAATAGCAAACTGCCGCAATAGCGTCAGTGCTAGTCACTGTCGTGTTTCGGTTTGGAGGGTAAGGTAGCTGGTAAACTTATGCATGTGGCATTTGACCTCGCCACAAGATAACAACGCACCATTAACATCTTTGGTGTTTATAGGCGATGGTTGACTCTTTTCATTAGGAGACCCATCTTCTTGTTTGCTATCTTATGATATAAAAAAAATATTGATTTCTTTAAGGCAAGTGACAAGTATCTATGAACATTAACGGTGAGTTGTAATTTGCGTGGCAAGGATGTAAGAGCACAAGCAGTATCGAATCGGTGTTTTAACATCCCGCACGAACTCGGTAGTGACAAGCACTGACATTATGGTGGCTGTAACATATAGAGCGGAAACAACTTACCTACCCGTAACAGAACTGCCTCCTTAAGCCACATTGGTAGTGGAATTTATAATACGCGTACTTCTTTAACGACCACATTGGATTGGCAATCTATACATATAATAAAATCGTAGGAAAGTCAAAACTGTACATTGAATATTTTTTTAAAAGAATACTTGGGGCGTGATCTACAATCGATATCAAAGCCAAAAATAAGGTTTTCAGAATTTTTATCTGTTTGCCTGTTTGTCTGTATGTATGTCCGGGGTAAACTCAAAAAGTACTGCATGGATTTACTTCAAATTTTGCATGAATATTACTAATAGGTCGGGTCAACATATAGGCTACATATTATCACGCTATCACTTAAGGGGGAGGTGCAGTGCGGAATAAAGAAATCCGCGCGGACGAAGTCGCGGGCAACAGCTAGTTCTTAATAAGTCTAGAAAACCGTGGTACAGCCTAAAGACGCCGTAAACACAAAACCAGATATATGTAACTAAATAAAAATTGTTTTGTGAAATAGTATCTACACATGTATTTTAACATAACAGCGGCCCTACCATGAACTCTTATAGGAGAATTGTTTTGTGAAATAGTATCTACACATGTATTTTAACATAACAGCGGCCCTACCATGAACTCTTATAGCAGGTCAATTTAAGCCGATAATTAAACTGTCCTGCTATTTCGTACCATGAAAGCGTTATCTAACAGGCCAGTCAGCGACCACGTGACCTATGCCGGCGAGCGATCATATTACTACTCAAACCTACTTCTGCCCTGCATTAGCGTACCATGAAGTGTTTTTGACAGACCGGAATCGATGTTTGAACTGCTAAAGTGTCATAATATTGCCGGTCACTTGCAGCTGTAAAAAAGTAACTTTTATTGGATTGCTTTGTCTTAAATATACTGTAAATGTAAGTATTTTTTATTATTACTGCTATTTATACCTATTGTATATTTTTTGACATATTTTTTGAAATATAGTAGTTCATTATTTCTATATAAAGTTTTCTAAATACTATATTATAATTTTTAATTTTTATTTATTTATTTAAATTAATTTAAATAAAAAATTTAATTTTGAATTATTATTTTAAAATTGAAATTAATAATTTTTAATTTTAGATGTGTGTATAAGTAAAAAAATTACAAAAACCGGCCAAGTGTGAGTCGGACTCGCGCACGAAGGATTCCGTACGATCATAGCAAAAAAATACGAAAACACGTTTATTGTATGGGGACCCGCTTAATATTTTCATTTTTTTATTCGGAAATATATAATTTGTGAAAATTTCAGCTTTCTAGCTATCACGGTTTATGAGATATAGCCTGGTGACAGACGGACAGACATACAGCGGAGGCGTAGTAATAGGGTTCCGTATGTAAAGGTTGTTTTTAGGGTCCCGTACCTAAAAGGTAAAACGGAATCCTAAAAGCAACTTTTACATATTCTCTTTTTTTAAATATTTGGATATTGTACGATAGTTAAGGATTATCTAAATAAATACTAACCGCAGCCCAGGCTTTTCATCTTTCACAGCATCGCCAACCATTGTCCACATTTTTCTCGACATTTCTCGGATTATGTATATGTAATGAGTAATCTTAAGCTTTCAAATAATCACAAACTATTCCAAAACTCTAATCTCAAAAAATCAAGTACCTACTCAACAAATTTAAAAACCGCGCTCATAAATATCAAATTTATAATAAACAGTTCAAGGTCAAGTGTAATATTCCCAGAGTTGCGTTCTTTAATGGATGCCATTTAACAAATATTACGTGGTTTATTTTATGTTCCATATATTTTGCGTAGACTTTAAATAACTTGAAACTCAATCGCTTTTGCCATTTTGTATTCTTAAATTCAAGATTTCTAATTAAAAAGCATTAATACTAATAACTTTATACTAAAATTTAAAAATCGGCAAGTTATGTGTTTCTCAACGTTAATGTGATATGTCCTAGCCAGAGATAATGTGACCGGCCAGAAGACACCGCATTGCAGGTCAACAAAAATTAGTTCATGGTACGATAGTAAAACCTGACAGGTTAATACTCATACTTGAACTGCCTGGAACTTGACAAGTATTATAAGAGTTCATGGTAGGCCCTCAGGTAGTATTAGACTTACCTGAACGCCTCTCCAACCGGACTCATACATATGCAGAGATGTAGTTTTGCGCGCACTTTGTTGATGAAGAAGTAGTAGACGGCGTCTCTGTCGGCGGGGTTAATGCCCACCTTGCTGGCCTCTCCGCGACAACCCGACTGTACTTGCTCGTATGTGTCACCCTCAAAGAGATTTGGCACTTCACCTGGATGACAAATAGTAGAGATTCCACGAATATTCGGTTACCATTCGGTATTCGGCCGAATATTGCTAATTTCGCTCTGTGCTGGTCCGAGCCCCAATTAAAGAATTCACAATCTGTTGTTCTGCCAGACAGTTCGTAAGATGCGAAGGATTGGTTACGCGTGGTAGAGTTCAGCATTGTATCACGCGGATATGGTACCAATTTGTTTTATTACGTTACGTTCTGTCGTATTAGCGTTTATGCTTCGTCCATGTGTTCCTGTTTGGAGGATATGGTAGTTTTTAAACTTACGCGTGTGGTATTACCAACCTGCTACACGAATAGCAACGTACCATTAACATTTTTTGATAACATCGTTTATATTTGTCTTTGAAAGTTGGAAGTTTTGTGACAGCATAAGCTTTAACAGGTGACGCACCAACGAAGATGTGAATTTTTTGAGGGGATTACAACTGGCTTAGAAATTCCAACCGGGAAAGGATGGCGCCATATAATATACAACATAGGGAGTGAAAAAGGTTTTTGTAGAAGCAGAGCCATTAATTTTCGAATCAAAAAGAGCAACAAAGAAATTAATGCCGCTCATTTTGAGTAGTTGTTAAAAGGGATATTACCAATAGTAAATATCTTCACGCCCGTATCCCCGAATGGGTAGGCAGAGGTACAACCAGTGCACCCATGATTAGCCGAAGATACTTGATCCCACAAATATGAAAGGTGGCAAACCTATAGCCAACCGGGCACTGAAAAATCCCGGGCAACTTTGTTTTTATCAGAAAACTGAAAAAACACTTTTTTATGTGCCCGACCCGGGAATCCAACCCGGGATCTCATGTTGTCAACGCCAACGCTGGACCACTAGACCAAAGACGCGACAAATGTTACAAACCAATGTTGAAGAATAAGTTTTAGGTAATACCCCTTACCACTCCCGAGAACTAAAGTCGACCCCGACATTACTGCCTGGAGAAAGTCCCAAATTACGGATTGGCTAGCTTTTAAAAACGAGCAACATGAGGAGCGCATGATTATAGCTCAATTATTAGAAATCGTAAAAAGAGAAAAGTCAAATTATTACATATTAGTTGTGGATAAGTTAGCGGAGAATGGCGTCATCATTCCAACACTAATTGGTTTGGATACAGGTAAAGAGGTATCTCACCAGGAGCAATTAAGCCTGTAATCTAAATGAGATTATATTACTAGGGGCAGCTGCCCCCCCCCCCCCCCCTGGAATTACCTCCCTACTAACTACCTCCTGTTGTAAATAAAAATATACTCTTAAAATATTTTGATTGTCTTCGCAAATTACGCGTAACAGATATCTTCTCTGACGAAAACGCACTAGCCCGCGATGCAAATGAATGTTCCAGTTTGTGCCCCGGATAGGAGAGGGAGGAAGTAAAAAAATTGTTAATCTTAAAAAGTCTTTGGAGATCTTTTTAAGATTTACAATTCCGTAGTGAGTTATTTTGATCTATCTCGTAATGTTTAAACAGTGTTTGCAATGTATGTTTTGTACTAAAGTATGTTTTTACCAACACAACTTTGAAATTCCATAATAATTATACATATAAATCTTCCTCTTGAATCACTGTTGAATGAAAAAAATATTTACAGTATAATCACAACCGGTTCCCTTGCTGGTTAGACGGAGTAAACCGAACGTCTATAGACTTTCCAGTTCATTGCGGTTCACCTGTTTTGCCGGTTGGCAATGATCCTATGACTATTTCTAGTAGTAACCAGGACCAACGGCAGTTGGCGTAGCTAGGCCGAAGGCCCACTTTGCCCACGGCCTCGCACCTAAAGGGGCCTTACACTACCTGATTTAAAATCTTTGTTTATTTTCAAATTAAATAAAAGCCTAAAAATATTGGCCTCGCTCTTCTGTATCTGAAATATACAAACAAAACACCTCCTAGATCCTAAGTTAACGCGTTATAAAGACACGATAGCTTTTCGCTTATTTCAAACTTGGCGCGTGTTTTTGGGTAGCTTTTGGGAACGAACGGAAAGGGGCCTCGCCGATGCCACTTTGCCGTGCTCATGCTAGGCATGGGAGTGGTTACACACAAGCCTTTACCAGATTTCGAGCTGCTACTGAGATTTTGGATTTTCGAGAAAAACCGCGAAAAAAAGTGACACTTTTGTAAAAAAATATTCAGTTTTTGGAATTTAGAGGTTTATTGACAGAATATAAGAATTTAATAACTACGTACGAAATCAATACTTGTCTCAGACGCGTCTCGATGACGCCTGATGAAACCTGAGTACGTCGTCGTCGTAAATATCATTAGTCTATTAATATATTTCCTGAAAGGACCAGAGTGACCTTGAGACACCGCCGTGCTGACGGCAACGCAATCGCACTAGTACCTACACAGCCGAACGTAACCTGATTACGTATTTTCGGTTGATTCGGTTGATTACGTATTTTCCCGACCTAAGCTGATTCGGCCCGAATCAGCTTAGGTCGAAAACTCCTTTTCAGCCGACACAAAAATTTCGGTCGAACACTAACTACTGGTAATTTGAGCTTTGTTTTATTAAATACCTGAATTTAGCATGTTGTTGATATCTTCGAGGAACAATTCCTTGGTGATTTGTGTGTCTGTGAACAGGAAGACGGTGTCCTCTGAATTGACCCCGGCTCTCATGTACATCTTCCGGAGGTCGTCGTGGAATTCAGGCGTGTCGTAGTTCCGTTTCAGCTCCATTCCCATACATCTAAGTGATTGAAGATAGTTTCACATTACGAGGAATTTGTTAAAGAGCCATACTATTTAACAAATTCCTCCATCTACTATAGATACCACTATATGCGGCTGAAATTTAC
Source organism: Apodemia mormo (assembly GCA_036924255.1). Lineage (NCBI taxonomy): Eukaryota > Metazoa > Arthropoda > Insecta > Lepidoptera > Riodinidae > Apodemia > Apodemia mormo. Next base: position 4,140,186 of record JAUPFN010000004.1, read on the forward strand.
AATACACTCGAAAAACGTTATTTATTTATTAATAATTATGTTTTTCATGTGTCAATCATTTTGAAAAAATAGTTACCTATTACTATTACTACTGTAATAGGGCTAGTGCGTGTCGCTGTCGTATTACGATTGGGAGGGTAAGGTAATTTTATGTATGTGGCTTCGACATCTGATGGCGATGGTATGTGGTATTAATACTACGCCACACGGATAGTAACGCATTATTAACATTTATGGTGTCTTTAGATGAGGATGTTCGAGCTATATCTGACGGACGGACGGGCGGACGGACGGACATATGAAACTATAAGGTTTCCTACTTTATTTTTGTGTTATAGCACTCACCCCGTGCTTGGGAATCTGGAAAAACCTTAAAAACAGCAAAGAAAAATATCGACACGCGGGATTTGAACCTGCGACCATTTCCCTAAAGCCGGGACGCTCTTCCGCTGAGCTAGTGTCGACAGGCTCGAGGCGGCGAAATTCTTCTTTGCTATATGATCGATTACGTCGATTGTACTGATCGCTAGCTATACATACGTATAACTAGTTAAATGAGTTCACCGTTACAGATGAAATTCACATTTATAATTTTGATCAGTACTTTCGTATTTCTAATTATTTTTGTGTTATAGCACTCACCCCGTGCTTGGGAATCTGGAAAAACCTTAAAAACAGCAAAGAAAAATAATCGATCATATAGCAAAGAAGAATTTCGCCGCCTCGAGCCTGTCGACACTAGCTCAGCGGAAGAGCGTCCCGGCTTTAGGGAAATGGTCGCAGGTTCAAATCCCGCGTGTCGATATTTTTCTTTGCTGTTTTTAAGGTTCCTACTTTACTTCGGAACCCTAAAAAGCTTCTATGTAATGGTATGGTTCATACTTGCACTCGTTGACGTGTCCCGCGAGGGTGGCGACGGAGCGGCGGCCCGACCCGCCCGGCCCCACCATCAGACAGTGGCCGCGCTCCGCTCGCAGCACGCGGGCCACGCGGACCACGTGCTCTACCGCGTCTTGGAACAGAACCAGGTGCATCTCCGCTCTGGCCGTGGAATTGTACTCTTCTAAGTATTCCTACCACAGACCACATCGAACTAATAGACACGCCATCGGGAAGGAAACATATCGCCACGCATATGAGCAAACGCTCCTATACTGTTAAAAATTTCACATGTTTGTAGGTTATATTATTATGAAAAAAAATAGAAATAAACTATGTTGTACTGTTTTAACGTACCGAATGAGATGACAATGTTTAAAAATTACCCTTGAAAATTACTTTATTTCATTGGCAAGTAGTATAACTCTGTATCTATGTATGTAATTGCAAGCCACATTAACAAATTGAGAAATTATTTATTATTGTAAATAATTTGTAGGACCAATTAGTACAAAAGCTTTAAAAGATGGCTTACCTTTAATACGTTTATGAGTTTCTGGACATCAGGAATTTCTGCGTAAATCCGATTCTCCTTTGGGGTGGCAATGTTTAAAAAATCTCCAAACAATAAAATCGGAGGGTGCTCCAAAATCGGGTCTTCCAGAACATCGAGGATCGTGTCTTGGAAGTTCTTCTGGCACACGGTGCTCATGAGGTGGAAGAAATAGCTTTTGTCTTCAATGTTGATTAGTCGGTCGTGGAAAACGCGGAGACATTCGTGATAGAATAATCTAGAACAAGTATGAAATATATATTTATTGAATTTGGTTTTTTTTATATTTGCTTGATTTAAGGGAAAATTGTTCAAATTTAGTACTAAAATGAGGCACTTTAAAATACGATTTTTTTATCTTAATAAAAAGAAATATTTTATTACTTTTTTGATAATGTCATTGATCTACCTTTGTACCTTTTTCGGATCGGACAAGGCTTTTTTACACACTATATATAATATGTTAACATGTGAAAAAAAAGGTGCAAAGGCGATAGTGAAGTATATGGCAACAAACAAGGGAAAAATCAATGCATGTATTCAGACGGTTGTACCCATACAAACAACTTACACATTTTCCGAACTTTGTGCCATACACATAATTATTTATAATATTAAATATTAATATTAATTCACGTATAAATATTATAAATAATTATGTGTAAATACTTTGTACCCTTTTTTCGAGAATTATGCGAACGATGAAGAATAAAATTTGGTACAGTTAAAGTGTACATTGCGGAGGATATATATATATATATATATATATATATATATATATATATATATATATATAATTTTTTTTAAAAATATACATTATAAATTACATTAAATTAATGAAATTAAACATTACACATACTACATTTATGTGACATACATGACAATATATTATAAACATATATATTATTTTCTTTACAGCTAACATATACAACGGAATAGGTTAATGTGAAATACCTGAGCATTCCCTGTGGCGCTCTCATGTATGCAGCGTTGGACTGCAATACGCCCTGCATTGACTTGGATAAGTCTCGCAGATTGAAAACATAATGCGATTTAGCGGGGGTGGGCAGCAGTTCCGCGCAGATTTTCAGATACACATCTACTGCCGCGTTCACTATTGGCTCTGCTAGAACTGATACTTCTGGCACGAAATCTTCCATGTGGCCTTTTAAAATCGCCTGTAATATTATTTTTCAGTATTTTTTATTTTGTCATTTTTATCTTTGTTATTTTACGGCATACTCAAAAATAGTTTCGAGTTGAAAGTAAAAATGGTATTTTTTTTTATTAAATTTTTAAAAATGAAACACTATTTTAGTAGAATTTCTTGTCTGAAACATTGTTTCTCTGTACATATATCCAAAATGCTAATGTCAGCACAGAATAATGGAGATTAGTCTCCAGTAAAGTCCAGTATTCTGTTACGCTTGCATCGAGTAATTTAATTTCCGTATGGTATGAATTATGAACCGATAGAATAATTATAATACTACACATATTAGAAATCTTTTACTATAATTAATAATATATATAAAAATCAATTGCTGTTCGTTACTCTCGCTAAAAATCGAGAACGGCTGAACCGATTTGGCTAATTCTGGTTTTGAATTAATTGTTGAAGTCCAGGGAAGGTTTAAAAGGTGAGAAAATATAGAAAAAAATAAGGTTAAAAAGGCAGAACAACGTTTGCTGAGTCAGCTAGTAATTAATAATATTAAGTAATTAGTTGACTAAATAGATTTTTTTTGTAATTTCACATAGTTCATTATTTCAAAAACCTTAGTGCTTGTAGCTGTAGTGTTCAGTCTAAAAGGGGGCCTTACAGATGGGGCTATTAGAAATCAGAAATCAGAAATCAGAAATCAGAAATCAGAAATCAGAAATCAGAAGTACTTTATTCAACAAAACTTTTTACAAGTTATTTTGACGCGTCAACATTTTTTTAAACTACTACCGGATCGGAAACGCGGCCACACCCTGAGAAGATCCGGCGGAAGAAACTCAGCGGGCTTGTCTTTTTTTCATAACATTTTTTAAATAAAATATTACATAATATTTAATTGTTACATTTAATAAGGATTGCCGATATGAGGAGCAGTTAATCCCATGCTTTCCTGTCGTCAAGGTATTCAGATATTTTATAGTAACCTTTTTTACACAGTTTTAACACATTTTTTGAATTTGTTAACTGGTAAATTTCTAATGGCATCAGGCAGCTTATTGTAGAAGCGTATACTTTGCCCCATAAAAGAGTTGCTTATTCTGTGGAGACGAGACACATGCACAGCAAGATTGTTTTTGTTCCTTGTATTTAGGGAGTGAATATCACTATTCTTTTTAAATAAGCAAATATTTTTACGAACATACATCAAGATTTCGAATATATACTGAGAATTTACAGTTAAGATATTGATTTCTTTGAATTTTTCTCTCAGGGAGGTCCTTTGTAATACAAATATAGTATTTATTTCAGCGGAATTCCCCCAGAGAAGAATTCCATATGACATAACACTATGAAAGTAACTAAAGTAAACAAGGCGTGCAGTATCGACATCAGTAAGCTGCCTCATTTTTTTTACTGCGAATGCTGCTGAAATTAGTCTACTGGTTAATTTCTCGATATGTGGTCCCCAATGCAATTTTTTATCTACAGTAACCCCTAAAAATGTAGTAGAGTCCACAAGGTCCATTATTTTACCATTAAGTTGTACATTGGTATCTACATGCCTTACATTAGGCGTTGAAAATTTAATACACTTAATAATGTTCCATGTAGTTTTCTTGCCATTTAGAAGCAAATTATTAACACTGAACCAGTGCACAACTTTTGAAATCATATTGTTTACTTCGTCATACTAATTTGTCTTTTCACTTTAAATAAAAGTGAAGTGTCATCCGCAAACAATACAATTCCATGTTTATCACCCACATAGTAAGGTAAGTCATTTATATATATATAAGAAACGATATTTCGATATTATATAATAATATTATACAAAGTGACATAAAAAAGTGACAATAAAAGAGACAAAGTGACATTTTACAGTTCCGAGTGTTGTGGTTATTGGAAAATTGGAAAATAAGGTATAAATCACCAGAATTATAAGTACAAGATGGTTCTTTTTTATTTATATTCACAATGGAAGTCATCATTGAACGCCAGAAAGAAATAATTCATTCAATTGAACAGCTAAACAGGAATTTAAAAAAAGACAAATACGAAAAACGGTAAATTATATTGAGCAGATGATACATCTACTGGATGAATTGTTTCGGGATTTCAACTTTAATAACACGCAGTTGCAAACATATCCTGATAAAACACACGAGTACTTTACACTAACAGCATGTTTACTCAAGTGAAATCTTACTATGACGGATCACGAAATATGATAAGTATACGTTTTCAGACGAATCTAGCATTAGGATTTAGGAGCCATCCATAAATTACGTCACACGTTCAGGGGGAGGGAGGGGGTTGAAAAAGTGTGACATTGCGTGACAAGGGGTAGGGAGGGTTCGAAATTGTGTGACATTACATTTTTTCAACATATTCATACTAATATTATAAATGCGAAAGTAACTTTGTCTGTCTGTTACGCTTTCACGGCTAAACCACTGAACCGATTTGAATAAAATTTGGTACAAATATAGTTTGAGACCCAAGAAAGGACATAGGATAGTTCTTATCCCGGAAATTCCACGGGAACGGGAACTATGTGGGTTTTTATTTTAGATTTTTTTTTCACGCGAACGAAGTCGCGGGCACAGCTAGTAATACCTATACAGACGAAAAATAATGGAAGATCATTTTTCCAATGTAGAATTACACTAGGTAGGGAGGGGGGTTCTCACAAATGTGACCAGATGTTACAGGGACGAGAGGAGTCAAAAAGTCATGAAATTCGTGTGACGTAATTTATGGATGGCCCCTTAGGTACTACATTTTTGAAGTGATTTAAAGCAAAACACCGACAACTGATCTTAATGATTTTAAGTACTGCTAGGACGCATTTCGTGAATTAAAAGCTAACCTTGAATATAGTCTTCATAGCGTCGGAGCTTGGCGAGGATATGTAGAACATGGCGAAGTGGCGCACAAACCGCGCCGTCAGCGGGTTGCGGCCGCCGCCGGGCGGAGCGCACGCGCAAGACAGAACCACGTCCAATATTTCCTTCCAGTACAACTTGTCTCGGTCGTACACGCCACCGAAATCCAGAAATTGTCTAACAATAATTACCATTATGTATCAGAAACCGCGAAACAATTTTGCTGTGTTTCAGAGAAAAGGGTCAGATAGGAAGTGTAATTACTGGCACCGAGACACAGGTCAAACATAAATGAGTTATCTAAGCCAGTTCCAGGTAAACTAGTTTATGTTCATTGGCGACGTCGACTACTTACCATTAGGTGGTATGTCTACCAGTTTTACTATCCAAGTAACATAAACAAAAAAAGAAAGGCAAGAAAAGGCATGTGTGACATACCGTTTGTCGTGTATACAAACTATTGTACCACGGAGTTGTTAAAATCTCGACTTTTATTACTCGACTAACATCGATTGTAAAAGTCGAGATTTTGACAATTCCGTGGTCAACGATCCTAACTACGCTATTGATGGGGCTCGAGTTCGATTCCTGACAGGGAAAAAAATTATGTGATGACCAAAGATATTTGTATTTCTAGGTTTGCATGTTTATTATGTAGCTGTTCTCCGTGATTTCTTTCGCGTGATCCACGCACATTACTGTCCTTCACATTTAGAGTAAAAAAGTGGACTATAACTTGTACAAATACTCAGTTTTTTAAGCTTATCCATTACAAGATGTAATCGGTTATTATCGGCTATATTTACATACATTCCGGACTGCGCGTATGCCTTAGCGCGCATATAACTTCGGGACGATAGACGCAAGTGCGACCTCAGGGTTACAAAAAGTTTTTCACGCTTAGTTCAAGTTTAGCCCGATATATACACCTACCGCCTCTGTGGTGTAGTGGTCCGGTGTCGGAGTTGACCACAGAGGTCCCGGGTTCGATTCCTGGGTCGGGCAATTCAGAAATGTGTTTTTTCAGTTTTCTGATAAAAACAACATTGCCCGGGATTGGAAAGTGCCCGGTTGGCGATAGGCTTGCCACCTATCACATAGTGGGACCAAGTATCTTCGGCTAATCGTGGGTGCACTTGTTGTACCTCTGCCTACCCTTTCGGGGATACGGGCGTGAAGATACTTTATATACACATACCTGTACATTTTGACATCACCACCTTACCTATTCCAGCCGGAATAGCGTCAATGCTTGTCATTGTCGTGTTCCGGTTTGAAAGGTAAAGTAGCCAGTAGATTTATGTATGTTGCATTGCCATCTCGCCATACGGATAGCAACGCACCGACTACATCTTTGGTGTCTATAGGCGATGGTTTCTCTTATAAACTTTTAACTAACTTTGTATCAGGATAGTCATCTACTTGTTGGCAATCTTATAAAAAATGTTCAAAAGTTTACCTCAGCAGTTCAATAGTAGGTTGCGCGCCGTACACATCCAACCGTGGCATGTTCACGTCGTCGATGAATATAATTACTTTTTTGCCCAAAGGCGCGCCAATCGCTTTTCGTGGTCGCTTGTCTAGCCTTAATTCAATCACTTCCTATAATTTATTTATTTATTTATAATTTTAAAATTATTTATAATTAAAAATAATATATGCTACAATAATACATGCTAATAATCTCTCCATCTAGGAACATCATAAAGTCTTTGCATATCATATTAGATGGTATCATCATACCGGTTGTCTTGTGGAGTAGGCAAGGTGAAGTAAATAAATAGCAAACAAGCAGATGGCTCTCCTGATGGAAAGAGAAACCATCGCCTGTAGACACAAAAGTTACTGTCTGTGTGGTGGGATGGCAATGTCACATGCATAAATCTACGGGCTACGTTACCCTCCAAACCGGAACACGACAATGACAAGCTCCGATCTATTACGGCAGGAATGGGTAAGGTCGTGGCATGGGCGTACCCAGGTTCTGGGCCAGGAGGGGGGGGGGGGGGGGCAACCGTAACATTTTAAGACTATATTTTTATCTAATTATATTTTTATCTACAACAATAGATAGTAGAGAGGTAACAAATTCCAGGGGGGGCAGGTGCCCTTCCCTGCCCCCTTCGGTACGCCCATGGGTGGAGGTACCATATATCCAGGCGAGTCGTTGCGGACCTCTACCACCTAGTAATCACGATGGTAGTGACACTTATAGACAATTGGTCACCTCTGACAACCTGCCTGGCAGAACGGCAGTTGGTCTATTCTATAAATTTACCGGTTCACCACAATTCACAGGTTTATCGTTTGGCGAGAAGAGTGGAGGAATATCGTCGGATTTTATTAACCTCATAACGATTATCGCCTTTTTCTCCACAAGATATCTTATAACCGAAATCGACAGTTTTATGTGCGCGTCAAAGGCACAGGGGTGATAAGACACCAACCACCAGACTCTGAGCTGCACTTAGCGTTCGGGCTTAAAAAACTCAACAACACTTGCTCGAACCGGGAATCGACCTCGGGACCTATTGATCTTAGTCGAATAGGCTAACCACTAGACCATGAGGCTGTCATATTAGTTAAATATGTAAATAGTATAAACTGAACAATTTTCTTATTTTCACTCAAACGAATTTTATTATTGTAAAAAATATTGAGAATTTCGCAATATTTAAATTTATTCAGTACATGATTTGTATGTAAATATTGTAGATAAAAAAACAATTAACTAAATACACCAAGCGATGTTCAAAGTGCTTGTTTTTGTTTGCTATTGCTACGCTATAGCTGGATCTACCTATTTTTATATTCTACTAGCTGACACGTGGTGCTTCGCGCGCGAGTGTATTAAAATGTCATCGATATAGTTTTAATACAAACCTTTATTCCCTATTTCAACCCCTGTGGGGTAGAATTTTAAAATAAGTGGCCGATGTTTCAGAAGGAATCTTAAACTACCTACCAAATTTCATCAAAATCGGGTAGCCGTGAAAGTGTAAGAAACAAAAACTCACTTTCGCGTTTTAATTCTTATTTTATTTATTATATTATTTATATTTAGGATTTATTAAAAAAAAGAAGGTGCATTTTATTAGTACAAATATTAGAGTTAATTTATACAACATTCTAACAAAATATGATGTGCTAATATTAAAACAGCTTTTTAATTTAAATTCAAAGTGCAAAATGGTAAGTATTTTCTATTATTGAATAGAAACAAGTTTATCTACATATATGTTATACATCAGTGGGGGATACATAGCTTTTGTTTAGCCTCCCCAAATTTTGATTGTTATGAGTGGTGAGACTTTAGACTTTACCAACTTTTCTAGATTTCAGGAGAAAATGAGTCTAGCCTTTCTGCCAGGCAGGTTATAAAAGGCGACCGATTGGCTATACGAGTCACTACCATAGTTCTGCATTGTCTCGCCTGGGTCTGGTACCACCACCTTACCTATCCCAGCCGCAATAGTGTCAGTGCTTGCCACTATCGTCTTTCGGTGTCGAGGGTAAGGTAGCCTGAAAAACTTTTGCATGTGGCATGAAAACTCCGCCACAACATAACATACACCAATAACATATTTGGAGTCTATAGACGATCGTTATGTTTCCATCAGGAGACCTATCTGCTTGTTTACTATATTATGATATAAAAAGTCGCCATTCTTGGAATGAAAACTTGGCAATAACCAGAAAACCCTTTAGAAAAAATATTACCATCAAATTTTACTTAATTTTTTAAATACCTTGATCTGCGTTATACATTGGAGCTTTGCTTTCCAAAAAAAACCCAAATTCTCAAAGGTCTCTGTCGTACCTACATTTTATAGGTACCTATTTACCAATAAAATGCAGGTATGACATAATTGACAGTAGCTAGTGGATACGAACCTGTGTGCGCGCGCTCGCGGTTTGCGCGGAGAAGTTCAGTATAACCGGAATGTAAACGCCAGTAGCGGCCATTCTGTTGAGGATTTCAGCTGCTATGCAAGTTTTTCCAACACCTACATCCACAAGATATCTTTAGGTATAATAAGTACTACCTAGCGATATATTTATTGTAAATACATTAAAATAAATCTTTACATTCCACATTGTAATAACGTTATGGTCTATAGTAATTTCTTTGGCCTGTTATCTATTTTGTCAATTGTACCACTGTTATTGCGGCAGAATAGGTAAACGAGCGTGATGTTGCAAAATCAATTATAAAAGTAGGTATGTATTTAAGAGCCTATGTGTGTATGTATGTAAAGTACGTATGTATGTAAGTAGGTAGATATATAATTCGTACGTCAATTTGAAGTGTTGTTTTAAATACTTTGGCGTGCTTTGAGATGATTCAGGATTGGACCGCAAACACACTTAAATTTATGTGGCATTACCATCCCGCCACACGGACAGCAACACGTCATCAACATCTTTGGTGTCTATAGGCGAAGGTTTCTCTTTCAATCAAGAGAATCAGCTTGTCTGTTATCTAATGTTATAAAAAACACTTTTGTTCAACCCGGACATCGATTTCAAGGTATAAACCGGTGAAACATATAATGATAGATTCATCATGATAGCTGATAATCAGGAGGTTACCACTGCTGATTCTGGTTTTAAAGAACCAGAAGTTTGGTGATCGCGATCTGATTCGGTAATAATTTTGAAAATGTCGACTCATCAAAAATGCAAAAATTTTTATCCGGTTCAAGTATAGTCCCAGTTATGTATAAGATAACATTACAGTTAGAGACATTTGCATCACCGGTGTGTGAAGTGACCTTTTTAACAAGAAAAAATAGATTTTATAGTCAAGGTATATAATATACACTTATTTTTTACTTTTATTGCTACAGTTTATATATTATCATATGATTATACAATGGCACTAAAAAAGAAAATGTTAGACACAATTAACAATGCACTTGCACTATAATAATTTTAGTGAAGACTTTAGTAAAGATTTCCGTGAAGGGGAACACTCAAGAGTAATTACACCAAAAATATATGTTGAGAATTGAAATTAAAGTACAAGTGAATTGTTAATTGTGTCTAACAGTAATAGAAAGCCATCAAGTGACGACGATGGAAAGTATAGATTACACAAAGAAAATTGTAAGCTTGACTGTAGAAAAAAATGAGAAAGCATTACGACAGGCCTAAGTTGAGTAAGTTGGGGGTTTCAATGTTGTTTTGTGGTGACTATAATTAAACACTGCCTAAAGTCCCACAAGGCACAAGGGTAGATGTCAAAGTCGAGTTTTCAAACCCACCGTAAAAAGTTTCTCTCTTAATAAGTGTGCTTCACTACCCAAAGTATTGCTGAATATAAGTAATACTCTGGTCAAATACGAATAATTAGTTTGCAGGGATGGCAATGGCGAACAAAGTAGCGAGTACAGCTAGTGATACATATAATTTGTGTAGTGTAACTGCTAATTGAGTTTTAACATTAGTACTCAGAAATTTGATTTTATTGACGCATATATACGATTTTAATAAAAGCAAAACTCACCAGTACTCCCTGTAAACATAACCGGCTTGCCAACGCCCAGAAGCTTTTGGAACAGGTACCCATAGCGGACTGTGTCAATCGTAGGTACCAGTGTTTCGAAGAAAGGTCTGTTACAGTCATATATAAACTCGGGAATAATTTCTGCCCACACTTTCAATCTGCGGAGCTTCGTGTCCATGAACATGTCGAAGAAATTAAAACCGTGTGGAAAGCTAGAAGGAATTAATACGATTTATATGTTTTGATCCCGTCTCTCCGAATCTCATATAAGATAAAATATTTTTTGATTCAAAACCTTAATTATTTTTAATTTCCTATCAAAATTAAAATTTTTGAAAGAAAAGAAAGAGAAAAGAAATATCGCTAGACAAATTACACGAATCCATCTAACCCCAAAGTAAGCAAAATATTTGCTTGTGATATGCGTGTTAGCCAACGATACTAATGCATAGAAATACACAAATACATATACTAAAAATATATTTGATAAACACCCAAATCCAGAAATACAACATCAACTGTGCTTATAACGCAAATGCTTGCTCCTGTCGAAAATCACTAATGCATTATTGAACTAATGAATCCGAGCCTCATTGTTACAGTATTGATATATGTATTTCTATGTATTAGTATCGTTGACAACACCCGTAACACAAGCATTTAATTTGCTTACTTTGGGGTTAGATCGATTTGTGTAATTTGTCCAGCAACATTATTATTATCATTCGCGCGTCAACTGTAGGAAAAGCCTATGAAGTACCATTACATAATGCGCATGCATTATTGAAGATAAATACGAATAGGTACCATCTTTTTCTTTCCATCAACGGGACATTTTCATTATTTATATCATTGTGTGAATTATAATGCAAACTTATTATATAAATAAGTTTGCATTATAATTCACTTATTTTATAAATATTATTATTTATAAAATGAGTTTTACACTTATTTTATTAATATATTCATTGCAGACTTATTTTATAAATATTAAAATATTGAGTCGCGTATACTTACAATTCTGCTTCTTCATAGGATTCAAATTGTCTCTTGATGACCTCTTCATATCCTTTTCTATTAGCCTCCAAAATATTCCCTCCAATGTTCCACACGTAACAGAAGATAAAGCAATGTGCGATATATAATTTGAGGGCGGATTTATCTGAGAACCGTTCTCCCGGTTCTGACAACAGGGCACCGAGGAGATAGCATAACGCTGATACTTTACTGATGTCCACCTGTCATTATTTAACGTGCCAATCAAATCTACCACAATATATCTACTAGAAATAAAATTATGTGATTCTGTAATTAAACTTGTTTAACCCCGAATTGTTTCCAGTTTTTTCTACGATCAAATGTAACAAGATTCAGCATTGCCTAGAAACTCAGCGTAAGAAAATGGATTGAGAATACGTCATAAAAGTATCTTAATAATAGTCAACCTTATTCCTGTATGTTTTGGTTTAATTTCCACTATTGTTCCGCTTTACTGATGAGAACTCATAAAATTTTATGAGGTCCTAAGAAAATTAAACGTTTAAGTTCGTCGCTTTAACGTTTGTAATCTTAAGTCTTATATACGTAGGTCACATTACAAGTTTTGCGTAACTTAAAAAAACAATATGTTATAACCAAAATATTATGTTAATTGCTTTTCAAAATAATTTCCTTTACATTTTAAACATTTTTTCGTGCGATTGAACCATTTTTTAAAACAGGAGGACCACAGATCTGAAGGCATGTTTTCTACGTGCTGATTGAACGCTATCACTGCCTCTTCGGAGTTGGTAAAAGTAAAACCTCTCATCAAATCTTTGATTTTGGGAAAAATACAAAAATCACAGGGTGCTAGGTCGGGGCTATGCACAGAATGAGTGACGAGATGTACTTTTTCGGAAGCTAAAAATGACTTTGTTTTGTTGGCCGTGTGTGAAGAAGCGTTATCATGGTATAGGAGAATGCGGCTTTTGGGTCGTCTTTCGCGAACTTTTTCTAACACCCTGGGTAAACAAATGGTGGAATACAACTCGGCATTAACACTCTTTTGATCTTTAAGTGGAATTGTACAAATGGGACCCGTAGCTGAGAAAAAAACGCGACAATTTTTTTACCAACGTTTTTCGCCTGTCTCACTTTTTTTGGCCTGTTCTCATTTTCAAACACCCATTCACAAGATTGCTGTTTTTTTCGGGTTCAAAACAATAAATACACGTTTCGTCTCCTGTGACAATGTCAAACAGCATTAGAATGTCTGTGGTCGTACTTCAGTAGCATCTGTGAGCACCATTCCACGCGCGCCCGCTTCTGCTCCGTTGTCAGTTCATGAGGGATCCAACGACAACAAAGTTTCCAAACTTTCAATTCTTCGTGTAAAATTTTCTGAATTTAGCTCATACCAATCCCCAATTGTCCTCAATTTGTCTCATAGGTAATCCGGGGGTTTTCTTCAATTAACTGCTTAACAGTAGCGACATTATTTTCGTTGACGGCAGTTGAAGGCCGCCATTCACGAAATTCGTCATGTAAAGAAACTCGATCTCTCTCAAATTCAGCAAACCATCGCCTCACGGTGCTCAAACAAGGTGCTTCTCACCTAAAAGCATTTTGAAGACGAGCGGCACAGTCTTGCGGAGAAAGAGAATATTAAAATCATAAAAAATCATCGCTCTAAAATCTTTTCGACTTAATTCCATTTTTGTTGCGTACGTAGAACTTTGATGTCTGATAAAAAAACAGTTGACAAATCATTTCCCGCCAATTGTTTATTTACTACTAAGAAGGTTGCAACGTTTTAGAAATATAACATTCGAAATTCAAATAGTTCCGTTAGCTAGAAGTGCAAAACTTTTAGTGTGCCCCATGTATGCCTTGAATGAAATACGACCACATACTTTATTGTGCTCTTATTTCATTAGCCCCTTTTAAGGTCGCGATATTGAATCTTATTATTTTTGACAGAAGTTTTCATAGATTTACTAAAAAGATTCCTTTTAATAATTAATTAAATATTTATAATACTTTTCTTTTACATAAGTTAACCTGATCCTTTTTATATTTTACACTTTCCATCGTCAGCACTAGGTGAAATTCTGTTCTTTATTCCTTCCATAGTATCCAAAACGTCGATACAAATAACGCTTTTGGAATTTTGGAACGAATATTCAAAGCCAATTTTTCAATTATTGTTAATGCTCTACGATAGGACTCCTATTATTCTCTGTGAGCAAAAGATTAGACGTCTCATTTTTTTGGCCATAAAGCCCATTTTATATAATAGCTATTTCTGGAAATTTCTATGGTCAGTAGTGAAATTTTTATAAGGCGCTACCCCAAGCATATAAAAAGCATAACTTGGACTCCCCATAATATTGATATACACCAAAAAGCTATTTACCTGTTTAATTCCCACGCTGCATTTCTTGTTAACGTGATTAACGCCTGTCTCTATCATTTTAAACAACTCGTACAGGAAGTCGGAGTTTTCTTGATTGAATAAATTCTTCTCCACAGACTCGGCGAGCCAGGAGCGGACATACGGCAAATATCCCAGTTCATCGGGATCAATGTAGACCATTCCACAACGAGATACTGTAGCTGGCGAAGCTTGCGCTAAATCTGCCACCTTTGAATTTTTGGAATATGGTAAGAGGACGTTTTCCGAACTCAGTTTTTTTAAAGATAGTAAATAACCAAATGGCTTTTCTAATGGAAAAAGACAACGGTCGCCTACAGGCACTAAAGATGTAAATAGTGCGTTGCATAAAATCCGTATGGTGGGGTCTTTACCGGCCACCCTACCCTCCAAACCGGAACGCGACAGTGACAAGCACTGAGTGCTAAGTGTGAGTTTTTCTTTTCGCATTCGATCGTGAGCGCGTTTCGAGTTTACTAGGAATTTGTACGTGATTTGTACAGCGTCACCTAGTGGTAAACTAATTTCTCACGTTTATCACTAGGTGTCGCTGTACAAATCACATACAAATTCCTAGTAAACTCCAAACGCGCTCACGATCGAATGCGAAAAGAAAAACTCACACTTAGCACTCTGATACGAATGCGGCGTGAATAGGTGAGGCGGCTGTATCAAACCCGGGCGAGAATGACCTGGCAATGCAGAACTCTACCACTTAGTAGTCACGATGGTAGTGACTCGCGTAATCAATGGTTCGCCTGTTACAAAGTGCCTGGCAGAACGGTAGATTGTTCTGTTCTTCAAAGTGAGCCTGGACCTACACTGGGAGGCTTGTTTTATGACAAAATCAGTTCTGTAGAGCCGAAAATGCAGTAGCAAATATTTTTAAGCTAGAAATTAGCTTAATGTCTTAAAAATATATTTTTTATCTTATTTTATTTTGATATGAAAAACCATCTGTTATAGTTATATATAAGCTAGATAAACATATTTTTAAAACATTTTATTTTTTTCTCTAATTAACTAATTGAATTTAAATAAAAGCTACTAAACCCTAACTCACGACGATAACATTTTCCATATAGTATTCACGAGTTCGTAAGACAACGAGTTCCTTTTTACCAAAATTTTAACCCAAATAACTGCCTAGTATCCGACAGTATAGATTCAGCGGGCAATAAAAAAGTAGTACCGTTTACAAAAAAATCTTTAACCAGAAAATTATTACTATTTCGCGTAGAACCATTAACGAAACATTTTTTGGTCAGATAAATATGTTTCATGAAATATTTCTTTATCCAGATTAATCTTTGCTTTATAAGAAAGTAATACCTTACAAAAATATTTATTTGACCCCCAAAAAATATAAAGTCACCAAAGCAATACCTTCTAAAAATATTTCTTTGACCCCCAAAAAATATAAGCAATACCTTACAAAAATATTTATTTAACCCCGAAAAAATATAGTCACCAAAGCAATACCTTACAAAAATATTTATTTGACCCCCAAAAATATAAAGTCACCAAAGCAATACCTTCCAAAAATTTTTATTTGAACCCCAAAAATATAAAGTCACCAAAGCAATACCTTCCAAAAATATTTCTGTAGTCACCGAAACATTATTAAGTCAACAAAACAACAGCTTCCAAATATTTTTGGCCAAAAAAGGTTTGTTAATGCAAAGCACTACTGTTCACTAAATGTTTTTGAGCAGATATTTATATACAAGAAATATTTACAAACATTTAAGAAATTAATACAAAAATAATTCTGTTTTCGAATAATATCTTAAAACAGATAATTATATTGAATCTTCGAAACACTTCCGGTTCATGTAATACTTCTTCGAGTATGTTACCATTATTGAGTCACCTAAGTAATACCATTAACAGAATAGTTTTTAAAGCAGATTTTGGTTAGTTATCAAAGACCATCCTCACCTCAAACACCATGTGGACGTAGGGCGTGAGTTTGATCCTCTCGGAGTTGGACAAACACAACATCTTATTGTCGTCCAGCACGGTGTTCATGTTCTCTATCCACACCGCGTCCACAGGACCGTCACAGATCAACCACTGGTGATCGGGCTCTTCGCACTGTTTAACATTTACCAGTTCAAAATATAGAAAGCATTAATACCATACTAGTCAAGTGTTCAAACTTTTTTTTGATTAATAACAAGCTGGATTTTTGTGAACAGCTTCACTTAAACGTCTTGGCGTCTCCCCCATTTTTTCTATCTTAGAAAAATCGAAGCGGGTAAATAATAAAAGGAAACTTTCGAGTGTCGGACTAAGAAAAGTTTTCACTATACGTGTAGGTCAAAATAACCCCTCAATTACGATAATAATTAACAAGTGGTTGTGAGAAAATTAGTTTTTTTTAATTGATTAATATCAATTTGAAAATCTCATAAATCCAAAAATTTAGAGTGGAGGAATCGTCAGAAAAACCATCAAATGTGTAGGACAAAAGTTTAATCGTGTTTTTCATAATGCAATGAAGTGAAAAAAATATTGTTATCAATAAATATTTTTCCTTCACCGAATCAATATTTTCAAAGGCCCATAACTTTATTAGTTACCCGAGTCGAGATTTTTCGAAGATAGAAAAGATGGTTGTCTCGTCAAAACGAAGCTGTTCACAAAAATTGTTAAAGTTTGTTATTAATCAAAAAAGTTTGTTTGTGGAACCACGGTCTATTCGGTTTTTGGTACGGATTTAGCATTCGGTTGTGTATTTTTAATGCTTTCTTAGCTCAGAACTCAGACATTTAGCAATCAATTTTGAATATTTGTAGAGTTATTGTAATGTAGAAGCATTTAGCCCCATATAAATTTGGCGAAGTTCTTGATTCAGTTCATTTCATTAGAAATCGGTTATATCGGTTATATATATATATATATATATATATATATATATATATATATATATATATATATATATATATATATATATATATATATATATATTACACTTTTAAATGTAAGAGGAAAAACTTCACAAGTACATTCATGCAGGGTCATCAACCATCCGTAATTCGTAGCAATAACCACTAGCAACCAATTTATTAATAACGAGGCGTACCATCTATACATCGTAGGAAAGTCAAAACTGTACATTGAATATTTTTTTAAAAGAATACTTGGGGCGTGATCTACAATCGATATCGTAGCCAAAAATATAGTTTTTAGAATTTTTCTCTGTTTGTCTGTTTGTTTATATGTATGTCCGGGGTAAACTCAATAAGCACTGCATGGATTTACTTCAAATTTTGCATGAATATTACTTATAGGTCGGGTCAACATATAGGCTACATATTATCACGCTATCACCTACGGGGGAGGTGCTGTGCGGAGTAAACGAAGTCCGCGCGGACGAAGTCGCGGGCAACAGCTTGTGCACAATATTCCAAAAGATTTAGGACCATTTGGTAATTTGATATTTAAAGGAACAGTTTTAGCTTACGCCGCAGTTCCTATATTAACAAAACGAGTAGTTTTGTTAATATAGGAACTGGGCAGCAGTCGCTGCATCTAACAGGGAGCAAAGTCACTGGCAATATTTAGTTTTGGAATGTAATGAAAGGGGAAACATACTTGTACAGCGGTTCTAAGCGAAAGTGGCAATATTCCGTCGTGCCACTCGAGGGTCTGTAGGTTGACTTCCCCGTACAGCTCCCCGATACTCAAGCTCTTGGGGTTCATGATGTACTTGTGCACTACTTGGTATTGCGGGCCGGGGACTCCGTTCTCGCGTAGCCGAGTGTATGTGTCACCTAAAACCTGTTTAGAATACAATGATTTACGTGGCAATAACTCGCTTATAACTTGACAGAATGAAAATATAATCATAACTTAAATAGGGAATAGAGATTTTTTATAGAAACGGAAGTCATAAATTACATAATTAATATTACTTAGATCTTTTTAAGTTAGTAAGTACTAACTTTGCCTATATGTAATTTTGGAACTAATGTTTATTTTTCAGACAGCCAAAATTTTTATTTTTACTTTTATTTTTACGGTTTAGTCAGAACAATTTTAACACCAAATTATAGAATATTTCCTGAAAAATATAACATTGGATCTTTTAAGAGGTGGATTAATTAATTTCTTAAGAGTCGGCAGCGTATCCCTTCTTGTGCTGTGGATGTCCATGGGCATCGGTGACCGCTTCCCATCAGGCGGCCTCGGCTCGTTTGCCAGCCCATCACAATATATATATATATATATATATATATATATGCTTGTTTCACATGTGTTATTAGATGACCTTAATGACGCTTTTAAAGGATTGATCACTCTTACGCGGGCGACACGAAGACCGGCGGGATGATCACGTAACTCGCAATGCGAAATTATCATGATTGTTTAGTTATTGCAAGACACATAACAGCCTTGTACATTAGTGGTAGTCGTTGCCGCTTGATTAGTTTTGATGCTGTGACATTGCAAAAAGTGCATCTAGTGACCAGCAAGCAATTGGCGACGTTTTTGATGATTTTTTCACTACGTTTAAGAGTCATCGCTGATCGCTGGCGAATTGCAAACGTTAGATGATGGGTCGTATGGCAAAAATTCGACTAAGAGACCCATCTGCTTGTTTGCTATCTTATGATATAAAAAAAATAATTGGAAAAAAATACGGAAATGTGCTGCGTTGCGATGCGGTCTGCTTCGGCCCGCTGCGTAATGGATAGGTTTATGCGTCAACATGTGAGGGGTTTGTTAAAGGCACACAGATTTGAACACTGAAATGCTTTAGAATATATTTTATTCGTGAAAAATTTAAAATTTATATGTACCCATGCTAAATGTTAAAAAGTATTATTTACAGTTTAGTTACAGAAAATGATTTTTACTAACTGTATTGGCCTCAACAGCCTGAATTAAACGATTTTTTGTGTTATAGTAGTCCCACTCACGTGCAGTACGACTGTCTTCCCGCCGCCAGTGGGCCCCACC
Organism: Apodemia mormo; assembly: GCA_036924255.1. Classification (NCBI taxonomy): domain Eukaryota; kingdom Metazoa; phylum Arthropoda; class Insecta; order Lepidoptera; family Riodinidae; genus Apodemia; species Apodemia mormo. The sequence goes on from JAUPFN010000004.1 coordinate 4,159,560, forward strand.
AGCATCACGCCCCACCGCACTATCATGGTCTCGTGCAGTTGTATCACTTTCTTTATTTGACACGCCTCCACTTGAAGCTTCCTCTCCAGGAGTATGGTCGCTGGTAGAAAAATAAATCGTAACGCGTAGTTCTACCAGCGGCAAAATATATAATATCTTGTCGCTGGTTCTACTATCAAAATAAAATGTACTAAACTTCGTTAGACGCACCTATTCGCCACTATTCACTGGTTTGTCGAATAGCGATATGAATGGCTACCATCTACGCATCTACCTCTCATATAATAAAAATACTCGCGTTACGGTGGAAGAAATAGGTAAGTAAATGGTACCTATTTGGACAAATCGTCATAGAATTCTGTCTAGGAACTATTATCGTAGTGACTTTTACTTGCACTCATCTCACACAATCTATCTGGTAGAAATGCACATGATATTTTCTTTATGAGGAACCCAAGTAAAAACAGAATTTTATGTCTGATTTGCATTACACTGGAGGTAACTAATAATAGAGGACAACGTCGGCACTAGGTGATTTTCCATCACTGTTAGACAAAGTTTATAACTCACTTTACAACATATTATACGTGTAGTGTATGACGCCAATAGACGCAGTTTTTAAATTCTAAAATATTGTAGAGTCAAAAATATATTTGTTGAAAAATCTCAAAGGTATGACAAAAAGACTCTTCAAAATTTTTCGTCAACAATAACTCCCGAACAACGAGTGTTGAATCTAATCTGGAGGTAATTTAAAAAATACGAGTATTATTAGTTGAAACTAGTTTATTCCACATTCGTACTTGTATTTCATTTTAAGTATAGAGTAAGCTATTAAATTAATCAACCGGTTTCGCTTTTTAAAGCATATTCAGGACGTAATATAAGATTTTTAAAAAGAGAATATTACGTCCTGAAGATGCTTTAAAAAGCTAAACCGGTCGACCAATTTAATAATTTAGTCTATCCCTACTTATAAATGAGTGAAATAAAAGTACAAGTGTGGTATAGTTTCAACAAATAATAATGGAATTTCACCAAGTGCCGACGATTGAAATTGTAAGATCAATTAAAAATATTGTTTAGCGGATTTTTTTTTGAGGTATTTTCAAAATTCCGAAAAATCTTCTAGGTCGAATCGGTTCAAATTTTCGGGAAATCTAAGTGAAAGCTAATCGAACATCATCAACCGTGTTTCGATCGGTTAAGCCAGTCAAAAGTTATGAGATATTTACATAAATATATACATACACGTAGACGTAGAGATCTGGTGAAAACTCGATTTTCGAAAATCGGAGCAAAATCAGTACTTCCTTATCTACGTAAGTTTAAAAGTATGTATAAACACGCAGGTTCGTTTGTGGTACGGGCACAGTGAACCGAACGTAGACTTAATAGCTCACCGCAATTTAGCAATTAGCTGGTGGTGATTCCCATCATCGCCATTTACCCACCTTAAAACGATGTTTATTTCATGTAATACCCGATGCCAAAAGCTTCACGTGTATATTCGAGGCACTGAGATGCTAAAATAACACTACGACACATATAACTGTTACTGAGGTTTAATTTTTCGAGGATAACTCAGATAAACCTCAAACACTTTTGTTCGACCCGAGAATTAAACACTGGAACCTTGGGCCTAATTTACGTAATCAAACGGCAATCGAGTCGAAGCACTTAAGACTCATTTTCCTACATAATATGCAAGAAAATGAATCTTTAATGCTTCTTAAATGCTTCGTCGAGACATGCTACGACGCGGCATAATATTATTAATTATTATGCCGCGTCGTAGCATGTCTCGACGTTCAATCGTGTTGTATGTGAGAGCCCTAAGCACATTGATTCAATTAAGTGAGTTGGGAGGTTTATGATCTTGGCCGAGTAGGATAACTACTAGACCAAAAAACACCCTTTTTTCCCTTGTTATTAAGGAAAAAAGGAATGGACCCTTCCTGTTAGCTAACTAATAGGAATTCACCGCATTCACCGCACGTGGTATATTTCCAAATATCAGTCTACTTATTTCAGAAGTTTTTTAAAACTACTGACTTATCACTTCTTCCATAACTCCATAGTCCCGTATCGGTAAATCCACTCCTGGGAACAGATCTGACAGAATTCCAGCGAAGAGGATGGCGTCCGCAGCTAAAAATTTCGGCAAGTTACTGTCGTTCAATGCACAGAGCAACGTCTTCTCCTCGTGCTGATCTGGACTTGCGCGTTTTAGGGCGCCCGCCATCACCTGGTTAATAAGACATGATTAGAGTGTTAAAAGAGATTTTCAGAGAGACAAAATGTGTGCATTTGCCAATCCACAAACTATCGAATTTTGAGTCGAATCTATGCATATAAATATAATTGAAGTGTTTGTTATTTACAAATAACTAGGTTTCAAGTGCAGTGTCTTATTTTCACGATACTAATACCTAAACAAACATTTTTAAAATGTCCGTCTGTGTAGGTCTGACGTTTTGATTGTATGAGATAATCTCTTAACCGATGTTGATAGAACTTTCACTGAAAGATAGATGAGTTTATAGGACAAGACTTAGGCTACTTTTTAACTGAGTAAGCAAAAGGAAGTTCTGGTTTTGAATTACGCGAACGATGTCCCGAGTATTAGCTAGTTTATGCAATTCAGTATACTAAGGCATTTAAAAGTTTTAACAATTATATTTAATATGCAGATTTTTCAGTTTTTTTTTTTGTTGTTGTTAAGTGATGGAGTAATAAATAATACTGAGTAGCCAAATCGCTTTGTAAATGCAGAAAAAAGAAAAACGTTAATTTTATGAGTAAGGAAGTAATTAGTAAATGAGTGAATATTCAATACATTGCGCTTCGCTGTGATAGGCAAAGAGACTAGGCTATTTAGTAGATTATTTAGCCTATTTTTATTCGTCACTACTCAAATATTTAAAAATTCATAAATAAAAAACAGTTATCCATGTAGCAAAATTATTACTATTTGTTCAAGGTAAAAAACAAAAAAAGTAGGTAAGTAAGTAGGACCTAAATCATAACCAGTAAAACAATTTATATTTTGATGAAATAATCATATTTACTCAAGATTTAACCGCTTTGGAAGTTCTACATAAAAAAAAAACTATACATATTTTTTAAGGGCGCGAATAAAAAACTATCCAGCAAACGTTCTTGTGCCATACAAATTACCTTCTTGTATTAAACTTTTTTGTGGGGTACTTGAGGGGGGGTTGTTTGAGATAAAACTATCCTTTCTTTTAAATTGGACCAAACAGTAGATATCTACAACATTTAACTGAAGTCGGTTCAGTAGTTTAGGAATCCGTAAATGTTAAGTTACATTTCAATTCATTTGTATATATGGTATATTTTAAGTTTAATACATTGATATAAAAGAGAAAGATACGTTACGTTCTTATATCGCATTCACTAAACTAGGCTCGGCAGAATACATATACACCGACACTACACACATATATTATCATAATCATAAACATGGAAACAAAGACAGAGATAGGGCGGATACACTCGTACGAGCGAAATGGTATTAACCACTGCGCGCGTCGTCGCCATGGTTACTGATAAACAAAATCAGTGATAGGCCGGATACAGTCGTACGAGCGAAATTTCATTAGCCAATAGCCACGGACCACCTCATCGCCATGGTTACCGATAAACAAAGAAAATCTTATTTTTAGACAAGTTTATTGTTTTAGCTGTACTTACGAATAGAAAGTAATCCCGTGTGTCTTATTTTTTCCCTTGAGTGATTATAACACTGGTTAAATATACAAGAAAGCATTTTTAGCGTGTTTAATGGTAAAAACAATCGGAAAGTAGAAGCGTTTGATGTTGCAATGTCCCGCGTGTGACTGAGTGGCGTACTCCAATAACTATGTACACGGACCTAGTTTTGTAGGACCAGGCGCTGTGACTAGGTAACATATCTTCCTCCTTTTATATCAATCGTTTAATATAATTTATTTTATAACACGGACCGGCTGACTTTGATCTGCCCCAAACCCAATCACAGCATACAGCTTACAGCAGCAGCAGGATCCTATTAAACCTAACCTATTAAAAGGTAATAATAATATGATACATACGAGCACACTTTTGACAGCTCTCATTCCGAAGTCGTAGTGGTCTTGCTTTGACAGCTGTTCGCTCGACAGTTTGTACATTTGGACCATTTTTTTGGCGAGGCCCTTTGATGATTCAAACCCTTCGGAGTACAGGATCACCTCCGCAATAAGAGCTATAGTAATTTGACATTCATTATTTTTCAAAAGTATAATTATGGTCAAGATCACCTGCGTTTGTCTAAATTAATTTTAAAAAACTTCCTGTTAAATTTATCTGATATTGTATTTCTATATACGTTTTTTTCTAATCATAGGACATCAAACAAACAGATTAGCTCACCTATATACACACAATAAACGTGAACGTAATGGTGCATTGCCATATATATGGCTGGCGTATTTCATGTTTTGCTAGTAAATAACGCCACCATAACCACCACCATCGTGCATTCAGTGGCGTAACAATAGGGTGGCAGGGCTGGCAAAATGCCGCGGGCCCCCGACCTAAGAGGGCCCCGGCCCAAGAGAACGCGAGCTCAAAAATATTTTTTTACATTGTACGAGTACCTAATTGAGTACGCTGAAAATCTCTAAGTTTGTTGAAATTAAACTGAGTATAACGTGACGATTTATATAGAGAATAGAAAGAATAATTTACCACGGACCCTAGATGGTAAAGTTACGCCACTGCGTGCATTAACTCTCAAATCTAATCACAATGGTTATCTCTAATTTTATAACCATGATGGTTATCTCTTATCAACCATAACGATTATACCTAACTTTCAAACCACATTTTTTTAACCACAATGGTTATCTCTTACTAACCACGATGGTTATCCCTAACCTTATGATATGTACTTACCTTTGACCACAATATTACCTTACCCCCAAAATATTACCTTACCTCTAAAAATGTTACCTTCTTAGCTACAAAATGTACCTCCCATCTCACCTTTCGTTTACCTCAAATACCACCATCAGCTGGATTTAAAACGAACATCATCACCAAGAAACTTACTTTTTACTACGTAAAAAAAGTATCTTCACGCCCATATCCCCGAAGGGGTAGGCAGAGGTACAACAAGTGCACCCACGATTAGCCGAAGATACTTGGTCCCACAAAATGTGATAGGTGGCAAGCCTATCGCCAACCGGGCACTTTCCAATCCCGAGCAACTTTGTGTTTCTCAGAAAACTGAGAAAACACTTTTTTATGTGCCCGACCCGGGAATCGAACCCGGGACCTCATGTGGTCAACGCCAACGCTGGACCACTAGACCACAGAGGCGATCTAGACCACAGAGGCGAATGTATTATAGTGATAGTATAACATACTATCACTATAATACATTATTATAGTAAACGATTATTTATTTCGATCAACAAAATTCTGCTACATACTTCGAAAACTATATAAATATTTAGTATAATAGGTTATAAAAGCTCAACGTTCCATATAAAAATATAAAAAAAATCTTTCCAAAAATATCCACAAGTACCATATTAATATTTTTTGACAAGCCATAGAAAAAATATATTTAAGCGTAGTATATATATCTGACTGTCTTTTCATGACTCCAAGGAGTAGGTTAAAGTCAATGAGTTCAAGAAAATCCGGCAAGTACACTGATTCATCAGAAATATTTTGCTTACTTTGGGGTAGGATCAGTAAGTGTAATATGTAGCCTATATGTTGACCCGACCTATTACTATTATTCATGCAAAATTTGAAGTAAATCCATGCAGTACTTTTTGAGTATACTCCAGACATATATACAGACAAACGGATAAACAGACAAATAGACAAAAATTCTAAAAACTATATTTTTGACTTCGATATCGATTGCAGATCACGCCCCAAGTATTATTTAAAAAAAATATTCAATGTTCAGTTTTGACCTTCCTACGATTTTATTATATATATAGATCAGAAAAACGTTTTCTGGACGACAGAGCAGTTCAACTCACCGTAGTCGGGTACCATCATGGATATGGGCCGGAACAGCGCTTTCAAGTTGTCGGGCAGCTCCGTACGGCCGGCGTACCCCGGATTCATCGTGATGAAGGCCGCACACGTCCGCACCAGTTTTATCTCACGACCCTCGAACATAAACCTGGAGTATCATTTAAGCTTTAAGGCTTAAGGGTTTGCTTAATCACGTTTTTTGTATTGATTTTTTAAATAACAATTTTTCAAAAATTACACGCCATACCTGAAGATATTATCTAAAGAATGTGCTAACTGATTACATGATAGAATGTACTTTACTTGATCATATAAAATTCCGAAATCAGGCTAAAAAAATCTCTAAAACAAATAATTTGTTAATACTATTTCTAATCTTCCACATTATTTTTATATGGTGATATTTAGTTGTAAATACAAAAAAGAATGTGCTAAATTTTAGTTTTCAGCTGATGTCCTATATTTATTTATCCGAAAATTAACACGTTTCCCAGCAGTTTCAGAACATACCGCGCCATCCATTTTCTATAGAATTGACGCGCGTCGAAATACCTCGCCTTAACGGTCATATTAATAAATCTGTTTCCCCAAGTTGGTAGGGACCTCCTTGGAAGAATAGTGTAAAGTGATATTTTTAAACTGTCGACATTTTTAAATTCCCGCTACGTGTGTAGATAAGGAAGTTACATATTTGCCCCGATTTTTGAAAATACTTAAACTTTACATTATTTGAGCGCTTTTGGAATCTGCCTGCCAGGGAGTCGAATAACCATCGCGAGGGTAATTATGTGTATACAAATAGGAAAATATGACAGATTAGGTTGTAAATCGTATTATGTATGATATGATATGGTATAGTAAAATCTCACCGCGATTGTTTAGCGACTTTGGCATTCCGGATGGTGATGAGCTGCTGCGCGATGACGGAGAGCACTTCGATGTCGATCCTGTTGAACTCGTCGAAGCAACACCAAGCCCCCGACGTGGCCAAACCGGAGAAGAATCGTCCCATCATTTTGTAATCCAATCCTGTGGTTTGTACCTTTATTATTTATCTAAATCTATATTACGAATATTATAAATGCGAAAATTTGGATGTTTAGATTTATGGATGGATGGATGTTTGTTCCGCAATCACGCCACAACTACTAAACGGATTTGGATGAAATTTGGCGCACAGGTAGATGATAACTTGGAGTATCACACAGGCTACTTTTAATCTCGGAAAAATGAGCTGTTCCAACAGGATTCATTAAAAAAAATTGTAATCCAGCGGACTACACGCTACAGCTAGTAATATAACATATTAAAACTTCGTATCAACTGCTCAACCGATATTTATTTTTTGTATAGTTGGTAGGTATGAGAATATGTCGTAAAGTATATTTCATACTGCTATGTGATTAGGGTACGTCCCTATCCAGATTTTCTTCTATTTGTATGAAGATCTTATTTGTATTTTTTGGATTTGACATCAAATCCAAAAAACACAATGATATATTCTCACCTCACCTAAATTGGTATTCACTACAAAAAATTAATATAGCAGAACAATGTTTGCTGGGATAGTTAGTACTACTGTATAGATCGCAGTGTTGGTCTGTTTTCATTAATGTTTTAGTAAAATCCGGGATGATATATTCGTTGTACGACTTAATGAAATCGATTTTAAATTTTGAAAATTTCCGTCTACTACACCTACTAGTCATGATGGTGGTTACAAAGCCGAACGTACCCCTTTTAGAAACAGCCCAGCAGGGAGACAAATAGTCTGTACTTTAAAAGAGGTCTGGATCAGCCCTTTTCATGTTTTATGTGGGACATTTTATATAAACGAAAATTCTCAAAAATAATTTTGATTAACTTAAGAACTGTTTTACAAATTTTGTCGAAAACTGGGATACAAACACATATGTGCACATATATGAAAATTTTGGATCATATAATTGTTTTATTGTCAATAAAACCCCATTAGTTAGTTAGTTAGTTAGGCGTTAGTTAGTTAATATATATAGCATAATAAATACATTTTGTAATAAATCAACTAACAAAAAAATACCTTCAGAACAGTTGAAAACGACACACTGTATAGCGAGAGACTTGGCCAAGTCCTTCGTGGTTTCAGTCTTCCCGGTCCCCGCGGGCCCGGCCGGAGCCCCGCCCAGATCCAACTGCAGGGCTCCCATCAGACAGAGGTAACAGCGATCCGTTAGTGGCGTGATTACTAACACACCTGATGACAATAGACACCAAAGATGTTAATGATGCGTTGCTATGGACCGTGTTGAAGTTTGCCGGCCACCTTACCCTCCAAGCCGGAACATGACAATGACAAGCATTGACACTATTGCGATAGGAACAGGTAAACCCTCGCCCGGGTATGATAATCAGTCTTAACTTCTTTGCCCGCAATAGGAATAGTTAGTGCCATCTTGTGTTTATATGTAAGGTAAGGTAAGGTAGCCAGCAAATCTGCCACACGGTGGCTGGAAATTTCCGTGATATGCCAAATCTTTTTAAAGAATAAACTGTCTTCTTTCGTGCCAGATAGTTTAAAAAACGCGAACAATCCGTAAAACATAGCAATTAACATATCGTGACTTCAGGTGGCTAGAGTTCTGCATCGTCTCGCCCGGGCTACCACTACATTACCTTTTCCATTTACGCAATTAAAAAATACAATATTTCGAAATCTATTTACGTAAAAAAGGAAAGTTTAAATCATTTTTTTTAATGACAATAACTGATGTTGCTAAGGGTCGTAAAAGCCACACCGGACTAAAAAATCATAAAATATATTGTTAGGGCGAGCGAAGCGAGCCCTACACTAGGCTACTTTCTATGCACTTTTGTGGTACCATTTACTGAAAAAGTATCGCACTTTTAGATAATCTATTCATACTACAAGGAAGTTATTGATTTTGCTCCGATTTTCAAAAATCGAGTTTTCACCAAATGTCCACGTTTTGAGGTGCTTTGAGGTGAAACTTTTGCGACTATTTTCGCGATGGCATTATCATGTCTATACTCTATGCATGTATGTATGTGTGTGTGTATGCGTGTATGTAATAATCTAATAACTTTTGAACGACGACCAATCGAAACGCGGTTGATGGCATTCGATTGAATTTCACTCAACTTAGAATTCCTGAAAATTTGAACCAAATGGGCAGAAGGGATTTGAGAAATTTTGAAAAAACCCAAAAAAGAAAATTGACGAAACAGATTATTTTAATAATAATTACTTCCACCTAACTTCCAGATTAATATACCGATTGAGTACAAAAACTAATCAGCTCTATTCTTCTTCGTTTACGTCGAATTCCGTTTTTAAAACCAAAATTGAATCTTATTTTCAAAAGTTACAGCTTTTCAAATATTAAAACTACGTTGTTTTTAGCAAACTTACTTAATATTTTTTCAGAATTCAAAATCTTATTAACTTTTTTCCCTATATCTATAATTTTCCTTATGTATAAATAAAACATTTTTTGATTTCGAAAATCGATGTGAAACCAGGAACTTCCCGGTTTTATAAAAAAAAACTATCTTAGCGAAATGTTAAAAATGTGTTTTTCTTTATAAGATCAATTTTCATTTTCAATACTCGTTTTTCCTTGAAAACTCTTTTACAAGAAAGCTACCATAAATTAAAATTGATTTCTACCAATATTATTAGACTGTAAGAGCAAAGTGGTGGCGCGAGATGGATCTTGAGTTGCTACACATTATAGGTAGACCGTACTATATTACAGGTAAACCAGAAAATATGGTGTAACATTGTAATAGATAACCTTTATATTTGTTCTGTGTAGATAACATTGTTAATAATAAAAATCGTGTTTTTAATAAATCAAGAAAATTTTAGAGTTTTTCTTGTAAGTACTAAAAAAATGTAGTCTTAGAAACATTTTTTTATTTTGGTTTTATTTTCTGCGCTCTCCGAGACCAAAGCCTGACGATGCCTTTGATGCGAATATAATGTTTGGGTGAAAATACGCTGGATTTTTTTAGGTTAGATAATTATAAATAAAGCCCATACATTAAAAGATGTAATTATCATAAAAATACTTTCCTAACAACATTACTAAGTAGTATACCTAACTTTGCGAGCCCTTACAAAGCTCTGCTTTTTGCTAGTTATAGTTCGATGTTTGAAATCAAAATTGGTCCAAGTATTTATTTACAAGCAGCCCACATTAATACTCAAATAATGTAGTTTAATTTGGGTAATTAAATAATGTAGGCTGCTTGAATAATATTTAGTTTTATAAAAATATACAACGTGGACTTATATCCATATTCCTTTACACAAAAGAATAATCCAATGCATGCTAAGTACAGTATCAGTTCTCCGTATTGAAACTTTTCTCATTTCAACACTACGTACACGCGTAGTTCGCTAGTTGGTGTTGGATATAAACGCAAGTTTATTATCCTCAAAGCAAAGCTATTTAAACTTTCATGATTTAGCCCACCGGTTAACTAGATCACGAAGTGATAGCGTTGTGATTTTACAACAGAGATTATTTGTTTAGTTTCATTTGAACTTATCTAATCTATAATATTAATACGTGAAGCGACAACTTTGTACTCCATTTACGAAGTACGCCAACGAAGAAGTATGAAATTTGACACAATGAAAGTTTACAAGGTGAATAAGTACAGAAAGCTTATATTTTTATACTATGTGCATTACACAGACATTAAATTAACAAAAAAAAACTTGAGAGGTGTCAAGGGACACCCAGATGGAACGAAGTTCCTTTTATTATTATTTACAAAAAACCTGTATACACTCAACAAAAATAATCGTCGCGACACTACACTGTTCAATGCGAAATTGAAATGAAAATATCTGGCTTGCTTTCTATGAGATAGAGAGAGAGAGAGAGAGAGAGAGACAGAGAAACATCCGCACGCTGCACAGCTTACAATACCTTACTATAGCAACAAGTGTCGTGACAACTTTTCGTAAGAACTTTTCGTAAGAAAGAAGTTTTTTTTCGGCACCCGGTCGAAATCGACCCGCGGTCAAATTTCGGCACCCGGTTGAATTTCGACCCACGGTCGAATTTCGGCACCCGGTCGATATTCGACCCACGGTCGAATTTCGGCACCCGGTCGAATTTCGACCCGCGGTCGAATTTCGGCACCCGGTTGAATTTCGACCCACGGTCGAATTTCGGCACCCGGTCGATATTCGACCCACGGTCGAATTTCGGAACCCGGTCGAATTTCGGCACCCGGTCGAAATTCGACATTCGGCCGAAATTCTGTATAAATGTCGAACATTTGGCACTAGAAAAAAATAAAATCAATCAAATAGTAAATACTCTTTCACTTTCAATGCACGAGCTAAAGGGAAGTAAGTGGCTGGATATTTCTGTGCTTACAATACCTTACTATAGCAAAAAGTGTCGTGACAACTTTTCGTAAGAATTTTTTCCGTCTAGCCCCCTTTCACAACGCGCGATAAGGAACTTCGTTCCTATAAACATTACACACACTACCATATATACATTCATACAATTTTGTGAATGGTGAAAGTTTGTGTGACAAGCTTATAAGAGACTAGCTGTGCCCACGACTTCGTCCGCGTGGGATAAAAACTATCCTATGTTCTTTCTCGGGTCTCAAACTATATTTGTACCAAATTTCACAAAAATCGGCTAAGTGGTTTAGGCGTGAAGAAGAGGCAGACACACAGACAAACAGAGTTACTTTCGCATTTATAATATTAGTATGGATACTATGGACCAGTGGATTTACATAATATATTCTAAGATCAAACGCGGTCTAATTGATCAGCGCGGCGGTTGACCGCTAGTACATTTAAATTATTTGAAAAATTTTAAGACATAAATTAGATATAATTGAAAAGTTATATATAATTTATATGTTGTCACTTAGTTGTGGTGCATAACAAAGAAATATTGTATTGTATCCTGGCCTGGATATTTTGATGAAAAGACATAATCATCGTCTATAAAGCATAACTAGGGATGCCACGAATAGTTATTTTGCAGAATACCAAATATCCTGCCAGGCTCTTGACCAGAGTACCAAATATTCAGTGCTTATCGGTCAAGTCACTATCGACCTTCTAATCTATACATATAATAAAATCGTAGGAAAGTCAATGTATGTCCGGGGTAAACTCAAAAAGTACTGCATGGATTTACTTCAAATTTTGCATGAATATTACTAACAGGTCGGGTCAACATATAGGCTACATATTATCACGCTATCACCTACGGTGGAGGAGCTGTGCGGAGTAAACGAAGTCCGCGCGAATAAAGTCGCGGGCAACAGCTAGAACTTGATAGAAGGTAGATGTTAGTCACCAAGTGGTTACATATTTCTCAGCTGACAGATCACAATAATTTGTCTCACTGGAGAATGAAATGTAGAGGGGCAGGTATATTTATTTCATTAGAGACTTGATGTTGTCAAGACTCGCATGCAATGCAAGAAATGCTGAAGAAAATTATTTTCATTCAGAATAACTAACATTAACCTTTCTTGATCAAACATATATATTATTTGAGTAATATATTCAAATTTTCCTAGTGATTACATATTCAGTATCTAGCCGAATAATTGGCAATATTCAGCCGACTATTGACGTCAAAGAAAATGCCCGAATAAGCCTAATATCTAATAGCAACAGAATATTCGTTGCATCTCTAGTATATACATGTTAATGGTGTGTGAATCATTTCCATTCTTGTGGCGGGATGTAATGCCACATGTCTGTATGCATCGGCTACCACTAGCAAAAATAAATAAGGCGATTGCATCGAACACGGCCGATACGTTTTGGAACTCTACCATCTAAGTCACGATGGTAGAGAAACGATATGCTAATCGTTCGCATTTTACAAACTGCCTAGCAGAATGACACAGTCTATTTTTTATATAATGCCTGGACCAACGCAGTCAACCAGTTTATTACAGCTATGGATTATGCTATGGATTATGCTATGGATAATGCTGTGATTAATATTTCCATGTATGAGATAAAGACAAATCCGAAAATATTCGTCCGCACAGTGGACTTAGCAGCGGCTAAGCCATATAGCCAGATTAGAACTGACCAGTGACCAAGGTAAAATTTAGGTAGACCATATAATCATAGAAACTGATTTAGGTAGACCATATAATCGTAGAAACTGATTTAGGTAGACTATATAATCATAGAAACTGATTTAGGTAGACCATATAATCAAAGAAACTGATTTAGGTTGGGCATATAATCATAAAAACAGACTTAGGTAGGGCTTATAATCATTCAATCAATATTTAGGTACCTAGGGCATATAATCGCGTATAAAAACTGTTAATCTAATAATAAAAATAGTAAAAATAAAAAAATAATGCATTAAAATTGGAATAAAATAATATTAATATTCATCTCAGTTTAAAAACAAATAAATTTACGCTTACGCTGATGTTACTTGTGTGATAACGACGTAATCGTTACCACACAAGTAACATCAGCCAATATAGCCCGGTGGATATGACTATGACTACGCGAATATGACTCATGTCTTATATGAATATGACTAATAATATGGCTCATGTGGTACGCACCTCCTGCTCCCAAATATTCGTGTTCGTAAATATACATGGCGCTGGACATTCTCGCTACGCAGTTGTCGATATCCTCTTCCCAATAGTATCGGATCATTTTCAACCACTCGAAATCACCTCTGTTGATCAATGCCTTATGATTATTACATTTTTTATATCACAGCAAACAAGCGGATAGTTCTCATGATTTACAGAGACAAACGTCGCCTATAGATACAAACACGTTAAGGGTGTGATGTTATCCTCGTCGCGGGGTCTTCATGTCACACATGAGTTAACCGGCTATCTTACCCTCCAAAGCAGAACACAACAGTGACAAGAATTGACGTTGTTGCGGCAAAAATACCCAAGGCGGTGGTACCAGACCCGAGCGAGACAATGTAAAATTCTACCACCTAGTAGCCATGATAGTAGTGGCTCGCGTCGTCAATCGTTCGTCTCTTAACTGGGTGGGTGGCATGACGGCAGGTGGGACGTTCTCAATTGATTCAAATATGTAGGTAACACAACAGAATTAAATAACTAATAAATATATAATAAGAACGTGAAGGGAAGTACCGGGGAGACCAAGACTCTTATGATAAAATCGGTCTGGTATTGTCGAAAACCGGCACGTTTGTTCGGACAGTAATACCACAGTAATACATTCGATTTCTTCTATCCATACATACAACGTGTACTGTCCCGTTATAGACACGTCATGTATATTTTATGCCAAAATTCATCTAAAACTAAATACAAACACAATATAAATCGCTCACTCTCATAAAAATTCGAGAACGGGTCTAAGAAGTACGCATAACAAACAACAAGAACCTAGTATTATTTATAAAGAATGAAGTGTACATATTATTTAGATATAATATATAATCGATTGCAGTGATGAACACACAAATGAAAAATCATACAGTGCAAAATACTTTTCCTTAAGACATTCATAGGAAATTCTATGTATAACTGAAAAAAATCTTTCCTATTTACCTATCTTGGTAGTAGAGTTCCGCAATGTTTCGCCCGGGTTTTTGATACCACCGATTACCTATTCCTGCCATAATGTCAATGCTTGTCTTTGTCGTGTTTTGGTTGGGAGGGTAAGGTAGCCGGTAGACTTATGCACGTGGCATTTCTATCCCGCCACAAGGATAGCAACGCACCATTAACATTTTGGTGTCTATAGACGATGGTTTCTCCTTCGTTCAGGAGAGCCATCTGCTTGTTTGCTATCTTATGATATAAAAAACAATTTTACGTAAATGTTGATAATAACAATTCATGATATTTAAATCTTTGGTAATAAGATTTATATTTACACACATGTTGCATGTCGTTAGATAGGTGCTGAATACCAGGTAAATACTTTGTGTACCTTTCTTTATGTACTATCTTTGTAATGTAACCGAGCAATTCCACGCAATCAATAAATAAAATTTCAATCGTAAGCAAACGAACTTACGCCTTTTGTATATGTTTGTCCACTAACAGCGATATAGTGTCCCTCGCGTGGACGTCCACGGTGATCAAAGCGCAGAGCACCTTACGGAACAAGGAGCTCAAGTCCTTCCGCGTTAGCGCGGCCAAGTCATTCAGGTCTGCTATACATTTCTTCTCATAATTCATCAAGCCTGTGTCCACTCGTAAAGGAACCTCTAAATCGAATATTTCGTGGACTCCCTTTGCCCACATTATTTGGGATACTGTGAGCACAACCTAGTAGTAGTTTTATTATTAATAATTCAATAATTTTATTTGCAAGTATGAGGTTATAGACCGTGGTCCCACGAACAAACATTTTTCTGATTAATATCAAGTTGAATTTTTGTGAACAGCTTCATTTTGACGAGACAACCATCTTTTCTATCTTCGAAAAATCTCGACTCGGGTAACTAATAAAGTTATGGGCCTTTGAAAATTTTGTTTCGTGAAGGAAAAATATTTATTTATAGCACTAATTGTTTTCCGACTTCAATCGCTTCATTATATTATGAAAAACACTATAAAACTTTTGTCCTCATTCGATGGTTTTTCTGATGAGTCCTCCAATCGAAGTTTTGGAATTATGAGATTTTTAAATTGACATTATTCAATTTAAAAACAATCTATTTTTCTCACAATTGTTAATTATTATTGTAATTCAATGGTGACATTGTCCTACACGTAAAGTGGAAACTTTTCTTAGTCCGTTACTCTAAACTTTTTTATCTATCTTTATTAATAACCCGATTCGAGATTTTTCGAATATAGAAAAGATAGTTGTCTCGCCAAAATGAATCTGTTCACAAAAATTCAGCTTGTTATGAATAAAAAAAAGTTTGTGGGACCACGGCCTTTTATACAAGTTTATTAGTAACTATGCATATATTGGTACACTGCATTACTTATACCTACCCTACTATAGACGTTTATTTTAATAAATACTAGATATTACTCGCGACTTTGTTCGCGTGATCCTAAATCATTATTTCCTTATGTTCACTCTAATAAAAGTAGCTTATGTCCTGAACTATAGTAAAAGATTCAACAAAATCGATCCAGCCGTTCCAGAGATTACCCAGTACGAACAGAATGACAGATAGACAGACAGTAATTTTAAGTATGGTTGTTTAGTTCGTAGTATCGTAAGAATAACACACTGCACTTAAAAAAGTCTAGTTATTTTGAAATTACAGACAGACACTTGAATAGATTTTATGTGTACTTATAGATAGTGTTTAGTGAATGCTTTTAATACCCAAACTTTACATCCTATACTTTAACCGAGCAATTCCCGCACATATTTATATATAATTGGTTTATCCGACGTGGCTCTAACGATTTTGACGAAATTTTGTATATAGGTAGTCTTTTACTATGTAAATTGATCAAGGTAGGCGTCATCTCCTCAACAATCCGTTTTTACACAAGAAAATGTAATCCGAGCGAATCTCAGTTGCCCTAACGGCAAAGTCCGAGATTCAATCCTCAGTGCGAGCAATAATTTTAAGAAAAATCATATGGTCAGCAGTTCAGAGTACAATATAAACAACCCTGTACCTCTAAGGAGCACTTAAGCTTTCCCTTGTTATCTTTTTTTTTCTGCAATACCGGGGGTCGTGCAGCTGCGTTGCCGACCTTTTAAAAAAGAATAAGCTCATATCTTGAAGGTCCCTAAGTCGTAATCCGTTCGGAAACACCCCCGAGGGTAATTGATTCCACAATGGAGTAGTGCGAGGCAAAAACTGCCGACAAAAGCGCACGGTTGTGGATTTCCAGACATCGAGGTGGTGAGGATGGAATTAGAAACAAGCAATGTTAGTAATAGAGGGTTATCTCGTCCTCTGACGATGGTGATAAACAAGAGCATCTAGTTGTTGCTTGATACAGCTGCGCTCCCGTTGAACTCTAGTACAATACCAAAGGACTGTGTAAAAAGGGTAAAAATACGTAGAAGTTATAAAATTGACACGACAGGATTTGAACCTGTCCTTACCTGATTTGGATGTAAAGAAACCCAATCCACTCGAGGCCGCTCCATATAATCCTTAAGCGCAAATTTCATACACCGCTTCACTGAGGCAAACATCGCCTCCTCCACTTTTCCCAGCCAGTCTTCCACGTTACCACGAGCTTTAAGGCCCTAACATAAACAGAATATATATGATTATATGATTTTAGCAACAATAGTATACATGTAATGTATCCACTGTCCACACACAACACCAATGTTTTGAATTTCAAAACATTAAGTATAGCACTATGGAATTGAAAAGAAGAATCTTCTACAGTACCCGGCGATAAATATTGCACATCGAACTTTGGAAAGAGACAGTCGGATAATTTCGGCTGCGTAGAGCGTTATCTCAGTCCCACACTACCTATGTGACGTTTAGTCAGTCGTTGTTCAAGTACGATAGAGTGCGGTCGCGTCCCGATCAAAATATATATATTTAGAGTTGATAACACCCACAAATTTAAATAATTTAAAGTTGTAATATGGCATCTTTCGGAAAAAGAGGGAAACCTTTACGAGGTCAGTCACGTGAAATTATCTACAATGTTTATAAATACTTTGTAAGCGAAGCTGATAGATTTAAAAAAAAAGTAGATGAAAATGTAAGTTGTTATTTTAAGAAGATTCAAGAGCGAGTTGCAAATGCCACTGGAATTTCAAGAAGAACTTTGAACAATATATTAAACGAAGTCAGTACTGAAACACATTCGACTGAAATTAAGTTCAGCACTCCAAAAAAAGGGAGACCAAAAAAGCAATTTCGTTTGGATATGGACGATTTTGATTACGATGTTGTTCGAAGAATGGTGTATGATTTTCACTTACGATTTAATGAACTGCCAACAATAAAATCATTAAAAGCTAAGTTATCTGAAGCTATTAATTACAATGGGTCTGAAAAAACGTTGAGAAAAATACTTCATGACATGGGATTTCAGTTCACTAAAATGGAAGATAATCGAAAAATTCTAATGGAAAAGCACGACGTTAGTCTCAAACGAATGGAATACCTTGATAAAATACGCAAATTTCGCGAAACAGGAAAAAATATCGTCTACATGGATGAGTCATATATACATGCATCCCACACTAAAGGGAAATCTTGGAGTGACGATAAGAAAAAAGGAGTAAAAAAGCCAATTTCAAAAGGTCAACGTTTGATAATAGTTCATGCGGGAAATGAAAAAGCTTTGTACCCGGTGCTTTTTTAACGTATAAATCCACGGACACTACAGGTGACTATCACAATGAAATGAATAACGATAACTATGAGAAATGGCTGGTTAACCAATTAATCCCAAATATACCCAGTGATTCTGTTCTAGTTATCGACAACGCACCCTATCACAACAAATATATTGAGAGACCCCCCAACTCAAACACCATTAAACGGGAAATGATCAACTGGTTAAACAGACACGAAATTCCAGTTGATCCAAAATTAACAAAAACCCAGATTTACGCTATTATATGTCAGCACAAGGAGAGGTATACAGAGTTTTCTGTGGACAAAGTACTTGCCGAACATGGGCACACTGTGTTGCGATTGCCACCATATCATCCGGATTTTAATCCAATTGAAAATATATGGTCTCAACTGAAAGGCTATGTAGCCTCTAGAAATGTGGGTATGAACTTAACTACAGTAAAAACATTATTGACTGAAAAAGTAAACATGATCGGCGCTGAAGAGTGGAAAAAGGTTTGCGATCATGCAATCAAATGTGAGAATGAATATAGAAGCATTCAACACAGTTTAGACACTGATAGATTAGTGATAAATACGGCTGATAGTGGCAGTGATATTGACCTCTTTGAGAGCACAGATAGTGAAATGGAAGTAATTGAGAATTAGAATTATTATTATTTTTATTGCAATGTCTCATTTTAGCAATAGGTATAATGGTGTTTATTATGTACACTAAAGCTGTAATGTTCCAAAATAATTAAATACGTAAATATAATGTGAACATGTTTTTTTAATTTATTTTACCCCAACCTAAAGCCATCACTTATAGAAAAATTAGTGTATTTTATACAAAGAATAAAAATATTAAAGAAGCAAATCATACTTGTTTTAACAGCTCCTAATAGGTACCGGACAGTTTGTATTTTGTGCGACAGAGATAACGCTCTACGAAGCTGAAATTAGCCGATTGTCTCTTTTCAAAGGTCGATGTGCAATATTTATCGCCGGGTACTGTACGTTCTAATTTAAATGTCAGAAATCAATTAGTACAAAATTATTTACTAGTACTGCTATACTATAGGGTATCCCTCAGGGCTCCATTTGTGGTCCATTCTTGTTTCTTAAATAGCTTATCTTATTGCATTGGAATTAAGTGTAGAATTGATATGTTTGCGGATTATAATAAGCTTTTATTCAAAGTGAAAAGATTAATTCAAAACAAACTGTTTCAATGTAAATCATAATTTATTTACTGTAAATATACGTACTCATAAATATATAAATACCGTCACGCCAACGGATTGGAACCTGGATACGCCTTTCAAGACAATTTCTTGGTTGTCAATATTTAGATTTCAAAAACGACCTTATATTATGTTAAAGATATTAACTACTTTTTGGTTCCTATATCAATAAATCGACTAGTTTTTTTAGTAGTTTTAGTTTTAGTTACTATCAGTAACATTTTTTAAAAAGCGTAAGCTGAAACCGTTTCTATAAATATCAAATTATCAAATTGTCCTAGAAATTTATAAAAGAGTGTGATACGCCTCACTATTAAATTAGTTGCTTGACGGATTGAACCTTGGTATAAAAATTATGTCCCACGATGCAACAGATCGCCAGTCTACTCACAAATCCAGCATGGATGTATGCTGGATTTGTGAGTAGACTGGCGATCTGTTTGGATTTGTGAGTAGTTCAAGGCAAGTCTTACAGAAAAAAAAACTTATGTATTTAGAAAAAACTTCTCGACACGAGATTCGAACCCGTCCTGGGTTCGTGCGTCTAAAACCTTATCTTATCTTTCTTATTATTATTAGCTTACCTTTCCCAAATTAACCCTCTCTCCTTCAGGTGACAACATAGCAATAATATCCGTTGTTAAATCATCAGGTTTTGCAGTTTTCGCAAGTTTGGCTTGAAGAGCGTCTCTTGTGTTGAACGACATCTCCCGCTCTACCAATGTACCATCTTCTGTTATCTCCATCTCACTCTCAGGAAGTTTTACACCGAACTCTAATTTGGCAATTGCATCGAAACATTTCCTTAAGTGCGGCTGTACGGCATGGGGGTTACGAGTCTGTATAAATGAAAATGAGATCCAAGTTACTAGTTTTGATAGAGTCTAGGTGGTTATTAAATATATTCCAGTTATATTAAATAGATGGTTGTAGGTGGTTTTTAAATATATTGCCCCCAAGTAATATTAAATAGATGGTTCTGGGTGGTTTTTAAATATATCATAGTTCTATATAACTATGATATATTTAAAAACCACCCAGAACCATCTTGTTCTGGGTGATTCTTAAATATATCGCAGTAATATTATAAAGATGGTTATGGTTAATTATTATAATGATGGTTCTGAGGAGTTATTAAATATATTGCAGTAATCATATATACAATAGGTAGTTCTAGATGGCTATTAAATATTGTACAGATGTTTCTGGGTGCTTATAAAATATTTATATTGCAGTTAAGGAAAAGTTTTGGATCACTTTTTAAGATAATTGCATGAACGGTGGAACGAAATTTGGCATTTAATGCGGAAGACTGCAGAAACCTAATATTTTTTAAATAAAATGCATTAAAAATACATTAAATTAATTAAAATAAACATGATACACACTACGTTCAAATACATACGTATACAATTTTCTTTACGGCTAGTCAGTTGTCAAATTTAAGAGATTTTATTGTTTAGTTATATGGGATTATCTAGCGAATAAGACGGGTCTGACAAGTCGTAACGCAATTTTTACGTCGCGATTACAGACCAATGAATCGGGTCATTATTTTGATCAAATAGGATTTTTTCATCGCAAAAAGTTAACTTTTTAGCACAATAGTGCACATACGGTGGAATGAAATGATCGCAGATGGATGATAGACTTAAATTATTATACCACTGCTTTTTAATTTGCTAAGGTCAATGAAACACAAGTCTTGAAAGTAAAACATATTCTTTTTTTTATATCATAAGATAGCAAACAAGCAGATGGGTCTACTGATGGAAAGAGTCAACCATCGCCTACAGACACCAAAGGTGTTAATGGTGCGTTGCTATCTTGTGGCGAGGTCTAATGCCACATGCATAAGTTTACAGGCTACCTTACCCTCCAAACCGGAACATGACAGTGGCCAACACGGACACTATTGCGGCAGGAACAGGTAAGGCGGTGGTACCAGATCCGGGCGAGCCGATGCAGAACTCTACCACCTAGTAGTCACGATGGTATTGACGCAAATAGCCACTCAGTCGCCTTTTACGACCTGCCTGGCAGAACGGCAGTTGGCCTATTCTTCAAAGGAGCCCGGGACCAACACGGGGAAACACATATAGAACTGTAAAGTGACAAAAGTATAACAATCTCCTGTTGGAAGGTGACCATCGGTTACAGACACCAAAGAAGTTAATACTGCGTTACTATCCGTATAGTGGGATGGCAATCCCACGTACATAAGTTCACCGACTACCTTACCCTCCAGACCGGAACTCGATCATGCAAGACACCAAGAGATAAGCATTGACGCTATTGAGACGTGAATAGGTAAGACGGTGGTACCAAATACCCGGATGAGACGTTGCGGAACTTTACAACCTAGTGGTCACGATGGTAATGACTTGTTTAGGCAATCGTTAGCCCTTCTCTAATTGCCTGGCAGAATGGCAAATGCTCTATTTTTCAAAGGGAGCCCGGACCATCAAGGGTAAATCTATGCAACTCTAAAGTCATGATTTTGTCAAAACAGCTTTGTAAGCATACAGTCGTAAATTTTTATTCCTTCGATTCGATCCGTCATATAAACTATTACGGAAGTCGCAATTGCGAAATTAAATTTTTTCGTTAATTCTTTTGTGTCTCTCACCTGTGCCAATATTTCCAAAAGTTCATCGTTGGATAAAAAGAAGAATCTGGGAAAGGCGACACGCTTAGTCTCCAAGTATGCTTCCAGACATTTCATTATCTGATCCAACATCTCATTGTTACGGACGAACTCCTCGTATAGCTTAGGCTGGGTTGCTGCTGGCATTGCTAACGGTACCTGCAATTTTCAAAAATTAATTTTTAATACATCCATTCATGGAAAAACATGCTTTGAATTAACCATAACTATTTGTCATAATTTACTTTAAATAATAGTCAAATAGCTTTTAAGCTGGGAGCAAACGAGCAGGTATGCTCTGATATAATTGATCACGGCCGCCCATGGACGTCCGGAATACCAGAAGTCTTGCACTTGCGTTTCTGGCCTTTTAAAAATGAGTACGCTCTTTTCTAAAAGGTCCCCAAGTCGGATCCGTTCCGAAACAACCTCGCTGGTAATTGATTCCACAAAGGAGTACCTAGCCCGAGGCAGAAAGCGGCGAGAAAAATGCATGGTTATAGATTTCAAGACACGGAGGTAGTGAGGGTGGAACTATGAATACTAAGCTCATTATGGCCAATATAAGCAACTAATTACTGGCATTATTTAGTTTTTATTTTTATTTTAGTTAACCTTATATTTACACGATCGAGCTACGTGGAAGGTGGCGTTTCAAGAGTATATGTGTATATACACGTACGTACTCTCAGATTCTGTAGACTAAAAGGCTTGGTGGATTTGCAGCAGCTGCACGACTTTTGGTGATGTGGCTGTCCATGGGCGGTGGTAATCACTTACCATCAGGTGAGCCTCCTGCTCGTTTCCCCCTTTTTTTATGAAAAAAATTAGCTTGAGATGCATAACTTATGAGAATGGCATAGCCTATCTAGGGGCACGGTTGCGGTTCTGCCACGACAAGGAAAGCGAAGTGCAAGGAGACGCTACCATCACATGGGCGTAAAGTAAAACAATTCTTCACTGTTCATTATTTTTGTATTATAAAATAGTTTTTGTAGTAACAAATGGATAAGTTACATTTCGTTGGAGTTAAAGTTTGTGAAGCTATGGTTTGTAGAGTACGCGTGTAGAACGAGCCATATGGCCTCGTCGTGGCAACATTTTACATGAAAATGTTTTTGTTGGATATAATTTTTCGTATCGTGGCGCCGTCGTGTTTTATAATAATTACTTCTTAATATTATTATTTATAGTTTTCTTTGAATTTTATTATTTGTCAGTAGCAATGGAAGCATATACAGTTGGACGGTATTAGTAATACATTTCCGTTCGTACCCTATGGGTACAGAATTTTAAAAAACCTACAATTCGATGAAATCTTTTGGAGCTACAATGCCATCAAGAGTCACTGGCATATACATCGTAAGTCACAGATACTATATGTTGATAAGTTTTATTGAAATGAACTACTATTTACCTAAAACTTAAGAAATATTTTTATAAACAATCTAAAAAGTTCTAATCGGTTTAAAGTTCTAATCGGTTAAAAGTTCTAACAGCGTGACTTTTAAAAAGACCCGCGATAAAATTGGACTCCAAAACTTAATTTTTGAAGTTTCTGAATGTTTAGCTGTTTTATTTATTTTTGTACAAAATTGGTACCTATTTATGTATCTCGGTATATTTAGTATTGTTAGTGGTGTTGTTCATAAGGGGAGAATAATATCTCTGGTGATGAACGACTATAGAATAGCAATGCTCCCTCCTATTCCTCCCTTAACATAATCTCACCTTAGCAAGTTTCCTCATGATGTCCTTCCATGACTTGTCCACGATGGTGAACAGCCTCGTCTCGTTGGGCAGCTGTCGTTGAATGTCCGGCGCTGAGAAGATCACCTCCAGATAAATCCACGTTTGTTGACACGTGTACCATTCGTCCTGAGTTTAAAAGATCAAAAGTATTTTCAACCGACTAAGAAACGGAAGTTATAAGTTTGATATGTATTTTTTTATAGAAGCGGGGGCAAACGAGCTACTATGGTATGTGATCACCATCGACCATGGACTTCCGCTCTATTTTAATATTACAAAATATTTTGTAATATTAAAATAGAGTGGAATAATAACATTGATATAAAAATCCCAAGATGCACAGTCCCGAAGAAAAATGACACTTAAAAGTGTCCCTAATTTCATTTAAATAGTTATAGATTTGGCATAAACATATGTCTTTGCATTTCCACCCTTAAGTGCAAGACTTATAGTTGTTTTTACAAAGCAATGTACGAAAAGAAATAAAATTGACAAAGTCACGACCGACGCGATTCTATTTGAAATGAGCGCACAATTTGAAATTGTGCGCTCATTTTTGGAGGACGTTTTTGAGACACTGATTGCGTATCTTGGGTTTTTTTATATCAATTAGTAATAAAGAAAACCGAAACACTGACTGCTTTACACAAAGTAGGTATGGCGCCAAATACAATTTTTAAAACTCCCCATATGCTTGTTAATAGTCAAATGTTTGTGTACCGAGCTATTGAAAAGTACAATGAAACTTGGGTATTAGACGTTCACGTAGTGTTCGTGAAAAAAAAAACGATCATAACAGTAAGGGAAAGAATTCGAAGTAATCCTGTCCGAAGTCAATAGATTTTAGACAGGATTTCATAGGAATAGGAAGATGACTAAGGACTTGCAGCCTGGTCATTTCGCTGAGCCATATTTTTGTGAACTGTATCAAAACATCGGCACAAGTGTATCAAGATACCATTGTTGAGAAGGTAGTTAAGCCCCTTAACAACATGTCATAATACTGGAGACTAACAGAAGTCTATGTTACATACATACAATGTTACATACATACATACAATGTTACATACATACATACAATGTTACATACATACATACAATGTTACATACATACATACAATGTTACATACATACATACAATGTTTGATACATACAAGCAGTATTCGCATTACATAGCACACATAGCTTATTACATTAACACCTCTCACGCACGCGATGTCTCTGGGTGGTGCGGGACAAACTATCTCGAACCATTCCGAGACATCGCGTCCATGAGAGGTATCTATGTATGAGTTGCTCGAATATTACTTGTATGTAGATTGACTTGTGTTAGTCTCCACTATTATGTGATCATGTTCAATAGCTAAGAATAGTCCTTTCAGCAACACTCGGCGTCGGGTAATAAAGCTCGATCCACCATATCTTGGCTAAAAACCAACGTTCCTGACTTCATAAGAGCTGAAGACTGGCCGTCATCTAGTCCCGATCTTAATCCGCTGGATTATGATTTATGGTCAGTTTTAGAGATCATGGCTTTCTCTAAATGTCGTGATAATTCAGTCTCTAAAACAATCCATACGATAGGTAGTGAAGAATTTTCCCATGGAAAGAATGCGTACTTTTATTGATAACTGGTCTCAAAGTTTAAAGAACCGTATTGCAGCGAATGGAGACCATTTCGAATAAGCTTTATATATTTCTAATGATTTTATTTCAAATTTACACACTGTAATAGTAATTAATGTTACGTGCAATAGAAAAAATATTTTTTTCTTTGTAAAAATGTTTATGGCAAGAAAATTTTTAAATTACTAGCTATATATATATCATATATTAATATGTGAAATAAAAACTTTGCACCCATTTTAAGACACGTGGGTAAATGGTGGAGTATGAAATTTGGCACAGCTAAAGTTTATAGTTTAATTTATATTTATTATAATTTATAGTTTAATTTAAGTGGAGGGCTGCAGAAATTTAATATTTTTGAATAAAAAACTAATAAATTAATTAAATTAATAAAAATTAACATTACACAGACAAGTTCATGTGACATACTTATTATACAGACATGTATAACATTATTTTTACGGCTAAAGACTACATAATGAAATCTCTTTTAAGTTTGAAAAGACTTAAAAGAGAATTCATTGTTTAGTCTACGGTCGAATTTCGGCCACAGGCGACCGCCAGTCGAAATAAATCTATAATTATATATATATATATATATATATATATATATATATATATATATATATATATATATATATATATATATATATATATATATATATATATATATATATATATATATATATATATATATATATATATATATATATATATATATATATATATATATATATATATATATATATATATATATACAACCATTATGCACGCATCACGTTAATACCTGCAAATGCGCGTCATACAGACATACATAATCGAAATTACATACCAAAGTTCTTGCAAACAGCTCCAAATTCTTGGCCCACTCCTCCACTCGACTGCGTATTGGTCCGCAGTTCCTCGAGCTCAATATAGTGCTGATGTGGATGTTGCTCTCGTCGACGGCAGCCTGGATTTCATCCAAACCACCCAGGACGTAGACGTCGCGAGCATCTTTGTGCAGATTTACAGGGAACTCTAAAGCTGCCCATATTTCTTCCACCTATTTAGAATATTCTAGATAAGTTATTACATCAGATAGTAAAGGAGCTTAATAAAAAAAGAAATGAGGCACCGTGGGATTAAAATGAAGCTTTTATCACCAGTTGGAATAAAGATTTTTTCACTGCAAGTATATTAAGTAAAAAAAGTTATCACACCCGGTTCCCTTGAGGGGTACGCAGAATAAACTAAAATTCTGTAGACTTTCCGGCTCACCACGAGTAACCGGTTGACGAGATGAGTGGTAATCCCAATCGCCACATTTCACCGATCTGATAACGATTATCGACTATTTCTAGCGATAACCGGCACCGATGACTTTACGTGCTCATCCGAGGCCCGAGAGTGCCAAACTCCGAGCTGCTATTGAGATTTCAATAAAAATCTCGATAAAACCTCAGTAACACTCTTACCCGACCCGGACTCATGATCTGAGCCGAATAGGCTGTCCCTTAGACCACAAGCAGTAGGTATATTTATTTACTAGCTGTTGCCCACGACTTCGTTCGCGCGGACTTCGTTTACTCCGCACAGCTCCTCCCCTGTAGGTGATAATATGTAGCCTATATGTTGACCCGACCTATTAGTAATATTCATGCAAAATTTGAAGTAAATCCATGCAGTACTTTTTGAGTTTACCCCGGACATACATACAGACTAACAGACAAACAGATAAACAGACGAACAGACAAAAATTCTAAGAACTATATTTTTGGCTTCGGTATCGATTGTAGATCACCCCTAAGTATTCTTTTATAAAAATATTCAATGTACAGTTTTGACTTTCCTACGATTTTATTATATGTATAGATTATCTACTGCCTTAGCTGCGTACCATCGTCCGCGAAAACATTAACATACATGTCGTCGATATAGTTTTTCGTAAAAAAACTTATATCCTATTTCTGCCCTTCATGAGTTAATTTAAAAAAAAACTCATACATAAAGTATTTATTTGACCGACACTACTTCAATGCCAAATTTTATCAAAATTATTCCAATAGTTTAGCCGTGGAAGCGTAACATACAGGCCAGATGACAGACTTTCGTATTTATTTATATTAGTTATTAAATAAAAAACGCGGGGCTCAAACAAGAGTACTTTTATTTTTGAAAAATCATTTCTTAAGGGGCTGAAATAGAGAATGAAAGTTTGTGTGAAAGATTATATTGATGACGTGATATTCTACTCGCGGACGAAGCTATGCGGCGCAGCTAGTATTATAATACGGTCGAGTCGAGTTAAAAGTACTCTTGTTAGAGTTGCCACCTGCCGTTTCTTGATTTAAGGGTTACCCGCATCAGAAATTCGGGGTTTACATTTTTACGGGAGATAGCGCGGGAATATTTTATGTAATCATTTTTAATTTTTAAATATTTATTGATAGAAGAAATAGCCTTAAATTTTCCTTGAAAAGATCTTCATTTTGTAAAGCAAATATAAAAGAAATTTTATATTAAACACACGAATGAAAGAATTCAAAGTCAACAACCGCGATGTGTTAGACAGGCAAACGAAGATGTCTCACGCGCATGACGGATTTTGTAGTAATAGGCGCGGTAACTTTATTTATCCCGTATTAAATTTTGATAGTTACGTGTTCCTGAATTTTTGTAGCACAAAAAATGGTTACCTGTAAAATCTAGTAAACTCAAGTTGACAATATGAAACGACATTATGATGAATATGAATTACAGTAAAAAAGAAAATAATCGCAAAATTTTACAGAGAAGTTTCTTATCGTTTATCTGGAGGATGGGAACTACATAGGAAAGTGTCCGACCGACACTTTTGCTATAGGACGTTACGGTGATGCGTTACTGTACTACGGTTATACATTGGAAAGAGACAAAAAAAGAGAAAGGCTAAAATAATGTGTTTAGCAAGCAATGTGTGTTGTACAATTTTCCATTCACTCGTTACGTTCGAGGCTTCTATCTCCTTACCGCATTTCATCAAGCCGTGAAGTGTAACAGACGGACTGACAGGCTTTTTATATAACATTAATGAGATTTTCTGAAATAATACTGATCAAACTATAGTCACATTGTGGCTGGCTTTGTTAAAATCATGTCATTGAGCGCAAAGAAAATTTTGATATGATGAATACTAAGAAGAAATTTCCGGAATTAAAAGGTGCCTTTAATACAAATTATTTCAAAAACAATTAAGTATCTTCTAAAAACAACTTTACCTTTTTCAATAAAGCTTCCAAGCCAGCTTCAGAACTGGCTTGACCGGCAACTTCCATTAATTCCTCGGCATGTTGGAAGGCTTGAAGCTCCTCCAGCATTTTTAAGGTAACCACCATATCAGGGGTGAACCTGGTGTGAAGAATCTCTTCGATCTTTACCCAGTGGCGAGGCTTCAGCGCCGGATTACGAAGGTACGACATCACAGGGAGCTGTCATTAGATTTAAGATATTGAAGAAACTGTTTAAGAGCACATATCTAATACCTACTTAGTTTTTTACTTCTTACAGTATAGAATATATTTTGTCAAACAATATTCAGCTACTCACAGAGACGTTTTTATTAAAAAAGCATACAAAAAAATTCATCGCATATTTCTACGTGGAATCAGCTCTAGCCCGCTAAGTTTTATCATCCATTTTAAGCTGAAAGCAGTCAAAAATATAGGCATAATTTTTTGAGCTACAATAGTTAAAAAATCTAAGGTTTGTAAGACAATGATTTGATCAAATAACATTCAGATTTCACCATCTCGATGTCTAGAAATCCACAACTGTGCGTTTCTCCCGACACTTTTTACCTCGCACTACTCTGTTGTGGAACCAATTACCGGCAGGGGTATTTCCGAACGGAAACGACATAGGGACCTTCAAGAAAAGAGCTTACTCATTCTTAAAAGGCCGGCAACGCAACTGCATGACCTCTGGTATTGTGGATGTCCATGGGCGGCGGTGATCACTTACCATCAGGTGCACCTCTTGCTCGTTTGCCCCCTCTTCTATAAAAAAAAATCAAAACAATATTTAGGGCTCTAAAACCTTGTCTTGGTTACAAAATAGATTAGGGTAGAAAAATCTCGCAGTAACGTCAAAATCTCGTTTTTTTTTTTTAATTTTCACCAACGGCAACTCCAGAACGATTCAAACGATTTTGATCCGATTTACGACATTTGACGCAGTTTTCCAAAGGAAAGGGCTGTTTCGATTTTCTGATAAAACATTGTTTCAGCAACTTTTTGTTTAAGCTCTTTTAAATTTTTTAAAATGTGGAAAGAAATACCATCGCCCGTAAACACCAAAGATGTTAATGGTGCGTTGCTATCCGCGTGGCAAGATGGCAATATCACATGCATAAGTCTGATACCGGCTGATTTACCCTCCAAACCGGAACACGACAATGACAAGCATTGACGCTATTGCGGCAGGAGTAAGTAAGGCGGTGGCACCAAATTTTAGCCAATTGGTCGCCTTTTACGATTTGCCTGGTAAAACAGCAGATAAACTATTCTTCAAAGGAGCCCGAACCAACACGGGAGAAAACATAGGTACATTTATTGAAACCTAATCGCATGTCATAAATAAGGCATAATGACGTTTTGTAAAAATAAATAAGCTTCGTTAACGTAGCGTCTAAGTTCTACGAAGCTTATTTATTTTTACGAATGTATATATAACAATAATGTTTTCCGATATTCGAGTTTTCATAAGATCTCCATCATAGATCTGATAGAAACTTGAATAACAGAAAACATTATTCGAATAACTCGAATATCGTGACATTAGTTACTTCCTTTAGCGAGAAGTTAAAAAATATTTCTTAATGAACCTCCAGTATTTCACAGGCTGTACAAAAATAACATCCAATTAACAATTACCTTTTCTTTAATGATGTCAATGGTTCCCTTGCACTTCGGCACTATCTTGTTAGGCGGCAATCCTTTGTCCAGCTGGTTGAACTGTTTGCCAAAGTTAATCGTTGTGTTTTGAATTTCGTCTACATCCAACGTGTTAAACGGCGCTTCGTACCTGTCCAATGTTTAAAATGCGAACTGAATATAATTTTCCCTTAAAATTGTTAGGATTTTATTATAAAGCATGATATTATCTTAAACTCGCCTAACGAATTCACATTATTGAAATAGATGCATAGGCATGAAAATTTCCCAACAATTCTGTAAAGTTAGCATAAATATCGTCACGCTGGTTCTTTACGGGGTAAACAAGTAAACCATAAGAATACGAATAATGAGCCATAACCACAAAATGATGGAGACTAACAGAAGTCAATGTACATAAAAGTAATATTCGAGCAATGCACACATAGTGACCTCTCACGGACGCGACATCTCGGAACGGTTCCGAACCATTCCGAAATATCGCGTCCGTGAGAGGTCACTATGTAATATAACATTGATTTGTGTAAGTCTCTAGTATACTGTGATAACTATAACTTACCACATCTGGTACAAAGCATTCCATTCAGTGGAATTCTTCCATAGCATTTGTCGCAGCTTCACTTCGTTGATTGCTTCATCAAGTTGGTCGAGTCGCGCTGGTGGTATCTAAAAATAATTATGAACTTTACAGGGCTAAAAGAACCTAATGAATTTAATCCTGCTTATGCAGCGACTGCTGCTGGTAAAGAACACCGTGTGAGATCGACCTTCATCTGAAACCAGATGAATCACATTTTTATGAACTTTTATTAATTTATTAACACGCCTATCATTGCATCCCCTATAGACCTCGAGGAAGAGGAAAGGTAATTTAATTACATATTTAGGCTTTCCCGTTCATGGAAAATTATTGCCATGCTATGAAGTTTCTACGATTGATGTAAAGCATGGCAATAATACTCCATTAACGGTTTATTGCAGGTAGGCCTAAGCGATTATGTTCATAATTACCATTCATCTGATACACATTTTATTGGTTGGCATTTCAGTGAGGCTTCATTGATTCACCTGTTCATACTTTCTTGCCAAACATGAACAGAAATACGTAGGCAAGCCTATCAAGACATTTTCTCAATGATAAAAACTATCTGTTGAAACTAAATTTGTTCGGTTATCAAAAGAGTGAAGCTTATCAAAAGATGTTACGAAAAAATGATTAAAATAAATTTGATAGGCATGAAAACTTTTCGAGTGGCAAGTAACCATAGGTGTGTTAATAAAACAATTAATTTTTATAAAAAATATTTTACATTTGGTTCTCACATGGGTGGAAATCGATCTTCCACCGTCTCTGAGACCATTCTTCTGACAGCAATTCTAGTGTGTTAACACCATCGTGCATCAGAGAATTTAAAATAGCTATCGATCTCAGTTATGCTGCGGCCGCACTTCTATCGTCTCAAAGCTTCGCGAAATGACGCGATACATGCTGATATGTGACCGGTTATCATCGATCGCAAACATTCGGACTGCGTGTGCCTTATCGCGCGGTTGGCGGTACGTCAAAATCGCCATTTGCTTGTTTGCTATCGCACGACATAAAATATAAAAATGACGTTTTTGATAAATCAAAGAGTAGCAAACAAACTGATAATACTTTTGTTGGAAAAAGATAACCGACGCCTAAATAGCACATGGCGACGATTTTCTACCTATTAGAAGAGCCATCTCCACATTTGTTATCTCGCTTACCTTGAATATTTTCTGCCATTCGCGTATCTGCTTGTCCCTCGCAGAGCAAACCATGAGCTTCTCGTTGAGCTCATTAAGAGTCTCCATTACTTTCTCCATGTCAGATTTCTCGTCGTAGAGCCATGGTTGCTAAACAAATATTGACATGAATCAAATTCCATTACATAGCTACATACGCATATTTGCACACTTGTATTGCTCGTCAATATAATAACAGTCGTAACGGGTTATAGTAGCTTATAAAAACAATATTTGTATGTTCGTCTTAATACACTGCCATGCCGTCTATCGAATTGGCATAGAACAATTAACTTACAATGGATGACGCATGTGTTATACTGATAAATATATTTGAAACCATTTTTAATTTTTAGGGGTAGTTATACCATACTTAGGTAAAGGACAATAACCTTAAGGCCCCATTCCCTAACAGCTAAAACGAGTGTTTTCAAAATTACTTAATGAATATTTGAATTGCTTTCTAGAAAAATTCAATGGTAATCTTAATTAAACTGTTAACAGTTTCACCGAGAGATATTTTAAAAATAATCCTTAGTTTTGTAGAAAAAAAATCGTAAACTTCACCCAAAACCTCAAAATCGACCTTTTCCGTTTGCAAAAATTATAATATTTCATGGTCAATAATTTTAAACATTTTTGGTATTATTTTTAATAAAGAACTATATTACACTTTCACCGTCTTAGTTTTTTATTAAATGACCTTATAAAAGAGTAATTTTAATACAAACATGCTTAATATTTTTGTCTATCATCTTCCATACAAATTTATATGAAGAATTTAATCGCTAAAATGTCATGAATTTTTAAAAACGTCCATCAAAAATTTTAGTATCTCCCTGAAAGGCGACAGCATGTCAGTTTGAAATTAATTTTCTGACGTAAATATTCCATCAGGGTGGGTTGCGAGTGTAATCAATCGCTTAGCTTATTTAAACTCTCATATTACTATTATTATGAAAATATTTTTAATTCTTATGAAAAATTTATTCACAACGATAATTTATAAAATTAAGCCTGTAGTAAGTAACATTTTACTTTAAGCTTTTTTATTTTAACCAAAATAAATTACATTTGCAAGAAACCTTTCATACTTTGGTAGAGTTCCACAACGTCTCGCCTTTGTGTTTGGTACCACCGCCTTACCCATTTCTGCCGTAATAGCGTCAATGTTTGTCATTGTAGTGTTCCGGTTTGGAGGATTGATCGCGGAAGTTAATTTTCCTGTAATTTTTGTAAAAGTATTTAAACAATTGTAACAAAAGAACGTACCGTGACAAGATCCCTCAACTTGTTGACATCGAGCATTAGCTCCATAATGTCTTTGCCGATTTGGCTGGCGAACAAGCCCGTCAACTTGCTGCGTGTTTCTAGACGAGCGTCTACGTTCGTGCGCAGTGTGCCCAATGCCACACTAAGACCTTAGAGTTACAAAATACTATTACAACATCCGTAGACCATTTGGGCTTTTGATTCAATGTACCAACCAAAATTGAGAGTAGGCGTTAGACTATACCAAGGAGCTCGAGGTGGTCAGTTATCGGCACGGACACACCCTAGAAAGACGGAGACAGGTGGAATGAACTCCGTTTATTTCCTCCTTACCTATTCCTACCGCAATAGCGTCAGTGCTCATCACTGTCTTGTTCCGGTTTGGAGGGTAAGGTAGCCGGTAAACTTATGCATGTGGCATATTTAGACCTCGTCACAAGATAGCAACCCACCATTAACATCTTTAGTGTCTATAGACGATGGTTGACTCTTTCCTCCAGAAGACCCATCTGCTTGTTTGCTATCTTATGATATAAAAAAAAACAAAGACTTGACACGACGAATTGCGAATCTCCTCTATTTTTATGTCCGTTATAAAGAGAAGAAGTTACTCTATTAGTGCTCCAAATAATTAGTAACATCCAACGTTAAGTTGCTTTCCATCGGTGTGTCGAAGTTGAATTTTCGATATTCTTTGAAAAAAAATCTAGACCCAATTTGTTAATTACTCTATTGTAAAATGGTACACGTACTACGAGTGTGTTAACAGAAATCGAATATGTATATAACTTTTTTTAAACACAAAAAATTTTGACACGATTGAGATTAGCCCCACGACCAACTTGTCGATGGTTCATTGTGACATAATTCTCCTTTGCTTTACAATCGATCCTGTCGATTGTACTGATTGCTAGTTACACATATCTATCTATTTATCTGAGATGGGTAGGACACTTGGTTAGACGTAGTGATGGTAGGTGGAGTAGATCCCTAACAGAATGGTATCCGAGAGTGGGGAAGAGAAGTGTGGGAAGAACAATGGCAAGATGGGTCGATGATATCGTCAAGTTGAAGGGAAAGACCTGAACAAGAGTGGCTTAAAATAAGGAAAAATGGCGTGAGGAAGAGGAGGCTTACGCCCTACAGTGGGTTGATAAAAGCTGAGGATGACGATGATGATGATGATGATCTATTTATCTACCATCTGCAATGATGAAAATGATTCCTTGCATTTCATTGCAGACGACATACACATTTATAATATTTAACTTATGTGTTTCTAGCTATGAACCATTTTGCTACATCGTTGATTCATCATTTACAGTTGTGTCAAAAAAACTTTTAATTTTTCAACATAAGATTAATGGCAAAGTAAACATAAAATAATAATTCAAAAATGTTCATCTTACCCAAATACTCTGTCATGTCATCTGGTGGTATCGCGATATTGAATTCACCCATCAGATCGTACAACTCTCTTAGGTACTCGAGACGTTCTTCGAGTTTGACTACTCTTCCTTCCAAGCCGTCCATTAGGAAATTAAATGCTACTATTTCTTCGGCAGTCTCAGGTTCTTTTGAGATATCATTTGTGATAGAATCGATACCGGCTAGGATCTCATCAATGCAGTCACGACCAATACTAATAATACAAATTTAATTAGTAAAATATTTTTTAGAATTAGTCAGAAGAAACTTCCTCTTTTACTAAAATTTGAAAATCTAATTCTATTTTTATTGTATTTGGTAGATCAATTGCCATTCTCAAACTAAAATGTCGAAATCCAACACCCTGCCAATTTAAGTCTTTTGAAGCCCACTTTATGAGGAAAAAATTATATCTAACTAAAAGTATCTTCACGCCCGTATCCCCGAAAGGGTAGGCAGAGGTACAACAAGTGCACCCACGATTAGCCGAAGATACTTGGTCCCACTATGTGATAGGTGGCAAGCCTATCGCCAACCGGGCACTTTCCAATCCCGGGCAATGTTGTTTTTATCAGAAAACTGAAAAAACACATTTCTGAATTGCCCGACCCAGGAATCGAACCCGGGACCTCTGTGGTCAACTCCGACACCGGACCACTACACCACAGAGGCGATACACCACTAACTAGAATTTTAGTATATCTTTTCATCATAAACTTTGATTAAAGTGGCTCCAAAAATATTAAATTAGCGAGATGTTGGATAATAACTTTTTAGTCTGAGGACAACAGAAATATGCATGTTTCGTTGCTATCCTTGTGACTTTCCAACAAAAAACGACATTCGAAAGACTTGACAGCGACAAGAACAGTTAAGGCGGTAGCACCAAACCGCGGCGATACTTCACAAAGCTTTAGCACTTAGTCAGCAGTCACTCTGGTAGCAACTAGTTTAGCCTTCTCTCGCACTTTCTGATATGCCTGACAGTAAGGCTTTTGATCTAATTTCAAAAAATATTCTGTATCATTATGTGGAAAACTGACAAAGTATATTATTTAGCTTATGCTGGTTCTTTCGAAACCCTTTTTGATAAAGCATTTATTGATCTAGATGCTATCTAGTTTACGTGGAGGGCCCAAGGAAATCCCAAAACAAGACAAAAAAAAATTATCAAAAAAAAGAATTGTATAGTTATCCTCTATGGATAAAATAGCTTTACATGCTATACCTTGCATACCCACATCCACTTTCGCCTAACTGGTGAGTTGTGCGGCTTAATGCATTAACTTTACCTTGCCTACGTCACTATATGTGGGGATCGATGTAAATATTTGTTTTTACTCTTACTGTAATCAAACATACTTACTCAGGTGTAGTCACTTGAACGACATCAAACAAACGTCGTGGTTGTGGTCTAAACAGCTCTTGGAAGGGACAGAGACACAGAAACAGCAATCCAAGAGGTTGATAGCTGACCACATCCTCAATAGCTTCCATTTGCTTCCCGAGCTTTTCGCACAATTTCCTAAACGCATTTACATCTCTTTCATTCTTGATTACGTTTATATCCATATCATGAGCTTCCTTGAAATTATCCATGAAATATTTCATGCGATTAAGGAACGTCCAAACACACTCGAAAGCATTGTGGAATGAGAAAGGTATATACGTAATATCCTCAAGCATTTTCTTGTCTTGATTCATTAAGAAGTACAGATTTGGAGATTGTCCTGCAGACCATTCAACTTGTTTCCCCATAATCGTAGGCTGCACAAATATTTGCAATGATTCTTCGTTAAGGAAATTGTGGAATGTTCGCACGTATTCTTCCCAGTAATTGGTAATTCTTTCCATGTAAGTGGAAATAACTTTTTCGCTTGGATTTAGTTCCACTTGCCCAGATGGTAGGACGTATGCATCTACTTGGAACAGGGCCCACTAAAATATAACAGTATATGTTTTTTTTAACATTAAAGGTGGAATGAAAAGAAAATGTCTGGAAATAAAAACTTTTTTAAATAATTAGACAGAAAACTAGAAGATGAGTCTTCTGATGGAACGAGAAACTATCGCGTATAGACACCAAAGATGTAAATGATGAATTGCTATCCTAGACGTGACTTAAAGCCAAAATATTCTCTTAAACAGGTTCTTAACAAAAGTCGTCGCTTGTAGATCCCAAAGATGTTAATTGTACAACATTAGATTACCTGCATGGTAGGGTTATAAGGCTGCGTTCTTACATTTTCGGGATAAACACTGACGAAATGGCAACAAGAATAGACGTGGCGTAAGCGCCAATCCTACCGAAATAAATCTCAGCACCTAGCAGTTATCAAAACGGTGTTAACACATTTAGCATTCTTTCCGGTGTTTTTTTTTCAAATCAACAGCAAACAAGCAGATGGGTCTCGTGATGGAAAGATCAACCATCCCTTATAGACATCAAAGATGTTAATGGTGCGTTGCTATCTTGTGGCGAGGTCTAATGCCAAATGCTTAAGTTTACCGGCTACCTTACCCTCCAAACTGGAACACG
Organism: Apodemia mormo; assembly: GCA_036924255.1. Lineage (NCBI taxonomy): Eukaryota > Metazoa > Arthropoda > Insecta > Lepidoptera > Riodinidae > Apodemia > Apodemia mormo. The sequence continues at coordinate 4,197,071 of JAUPFN010000004.1, forward strand.
ACAGCAACAAGCGCTGATGCTTTTGCGGCAGGAATAGGTGAGTGGTGGTACCAGTCACGATGGTAGTGATTCGCATAGACAACCGGTCGCCTTTTACAACCTGCCTGGCAAAACGGCAGTTGGGCCATTCTTTAAAGGAGCCCGGGGAAAACATGGGAGCATCCCTAGCGTCAGTGTTTTTAACTGTCGCGTTTCGGTATGCAGGGTAAAGCATCCGATAAAAGTGCATGAGAAATTACATCTCTACCAGATATTCGTAGCAACGACAATTTAATCCTTGGCTGCGATAGGCGGTTGTTATATCTATTCATTTTAAGAGCTATTGACTTCCTGTTACATAAAAACAAAAAAAAAATGATGAGGGAGAGTGTTGTATACATAAATAGTGGCAACACAGGTTGCATGTATGTCTTATCTGTGGTGCCATAACGCTTTATGGAGCTGTCTATGTAGTACGCTAATCTAATCTGTGGAGCCTACGAACACGTGTGATCCTTTTAATAAAAACGTGGTTTTTACCACCTAAAATATTTGGTTGTATTAATTAATTATTATCCAAAACCCGATATAACAATCCTTAATCAGATTCCAAGACTCTTAATCGCTTTAGAGCAAAAAGAAGACAGATGGTTTACTTCAGAGGTTTGTAAAACTTGGAACCATTTTCATACCTTGCAAGTGTCGGTGTCTCTCGGCAGTACTTCCAACACTTCATCGACATTAACACCATTCAACAGTTCTGGTGGCGGCGTGAACATCGCGTGCTTACGCAGCATAGACGCCATTATCAGGTTAGACCGTTTCGTGAGCCGATACAGCATGTAGTTCGTCATGTAGTCTGTTAGTTTTATGAAACTGTCCAAAATAGTAAATTTTTTAGAAATATATCCTGCACTTTTAATCGTTGGCACTTTTATATCTACACCAGTATACAGGTTGACAGGCAAACACTGTACATATTCAAGGACACGATAGTTATTGGTCATAAATAAAATATAATAAAAAAAGAATACTGCTTAGCCACATAGAAACCTCAATGAAATTATAGTAGTAATATTAAAAAGTATGGTCACCGCAAGTATATAGTAACGAATGTAATCGCGAGTTCGATAAACATATTCAGCATATTAAAAAACATATTCAAGGACACGATAGTTATTGGTCATAAATAAACAAAATATAATAAAAAAAGAATACTGCTTAGCCACATAGAAACCTCAATGAAATTATAGTAGTAATATTAAAAAGTATGGTCACCGCAAGTATGTAATCGCGAATGTAATCGCGAGTTCGATAAATCGCTGTTTGTAAACAATGAACTATGCGCTGTACGCGGGTTTCTGTACCAAACAATAAAAATTATTAGATAATTAGGTCAAAGTTTAAGTGCCATTTTTTTCACATATTCGTTATCACAATACTGAAAGGGTGTTTATTATATAGAGTGTTTTACCAGTCAATCTGCATAAAAGAAAGACGACTTAGTTAAACAAAGTCAAGTCAAGATCAAAAAAGTCAAGATCGGCTGATCCGATTTTAATGTATTTGGTTTGTCTCCGCTTTTTTTTACAACACTGACGGCAGGTTTGTTTTAATGAAAAATACTATTGCATGTAAGGGGGCGTCCACAAATTACGTGAGATGTTTAAGGATGAGAGGGGGTCGAGTCAAATCTCATCTAATCTTACGTTGGAGGGAGGGGGGGGGGGGTCTAGGCAAATATCACGCAATTTTTTTCTGATTGAAACAAAAAAATATACTACTTTGGTCCATTATCCAGATTGTACACGCATAAGATTTAATCTTAAGCGTAATCATGATACGATTAAGACCATTCACTAACTCGTTCGAAAGAAAATAATTTCATTTATACTTCGACGTTATAAGCCTTAACTAGTCGTAAATAAAAACACGAAGATTTTTTTTTTCTTTTTACAATAACAATCCAACGCGTTTACATATTTAAGAATCCCACATTTTGAAAAATTTCACGTGAGATTGGGGGATGGGGTTGAATAAAATCTCATGACATCTCACCAGGGGGGGGGGGGATAAAGATACAGAAAATTTTAAAAAACACCTCACGTAATTTGTGGACGCCCCCTAACTGATTGAACAAAAGCTGAAACCATCATTCATTCATTCTAAGGCAGCCTGAAGTTCGCCGAATCAGCCAGTAAAACAAACAATTTCGCTCTCTGGGTGGAACGAAGCAACTATCGTTAATAGATACCAAAGACGTTAATGGCGCGTTGCATTGTTTGGTGAAATTGTAAAGCCGCATGCATAAGTTTACAGGTTATTTCATCCTTCAAATCGAAATGTGGTATAAAATCGGGCGAGTCTTAGAGACTACTCATTAGTCGCATATGTTGTGTAACATTTGACATCTAAGTAATTATATACATACAATCTAATGGCTGTTCGCCGTGACCCCCTGTTGGTCATGACACCCCCCACCCTTAGGCAGGGTTCTAGGTATGGATTAATTGAGCCCATCTTGACTAAACCTTAAATATGTGACTCCCCCTAATCCGAAGTATGGATCCGCTTGTCGCATATTACAAGCTGCCTGTAAAGTAATTAAACAGTATTTTCTTTCAAAGGGACTCCGATAAACGTGGAGTGAACCCATCTCGTTATCAAACTTAAAGTCAAAAAATTTTATTCAAATTATCTTTTATAGGAACTTTTGACTATCCTCCTATAGAGTCCTGCAACATCTTACCCGGGTATATGACACCACCGCTTTACCTATTCCAGCGACAATAGCGGCAATGCTTGTCAATATCGTGCTTCGGTTCGGAGAGTAAAGTAACTGGTAAAAGATATATGCATGTGGTATTGCCGTCCCACCACACTGCTAGCAACGCACCACTATCACGTTTAGTATCTATAGGGAATATTGTCTCGTACCATGAGGAGCCATCTGCTTGTTTGCCATCTAATGATATAAAAAAAACTCCACATTTCGGCCAACATTTACCGAATATCACTTATTTTATATGACAACTGGGTCGACAGATCGACGCGTCCCAAGAACAAAATCGTATGAGAGATCAGACGAAATTGGTTTTATAATAAAATTCGCATTAAACACGCATAAAGCTACAAGACAATATATTTTTTATAGTTATTGGTCTTTTGTTTTTGGAAATACTCAAGTGAACATCATCTTATCTACAATGTACTCCCACAAACAAACATATTGTAATTTGTAATTTTGTAGATACGATTTTGTTCTTGGGACGTGTCGAGATATACATATGTTCATTGTTAGTATTTCACCATCATACTCCGAGCTTAATCATTATTGTAGTCTCTATTCCTGTCTCTAAACTACGAACAATCGAAACGCACCACGCAAGTCTTTCGCAGTACTTTCTCTTGTTAGCCTTCTCGGTGTACGACATACCACCCGTTGGCTTCCCTCTGATAATCTGGAAGGGTGGGATGTTCCGGTCGTCGTATACGAAGCCTTGGTTGTACAAAGCCGCATGGCACGCCGACTGAATCACTTCCAAGACAATGACCCGGAACTCTAATAATTTATCACGGATGTATTCTATGCGTTTCATCTGTGGATGGAAAATTTACTTGTACAAAGTTTTAAATTTATTTTTTTATATGATAAACTAGGTCACCCGCGCAGTTTCGCCCGCGAGTATATCATCATAATATATAATATAATATATATAATCATAAATCATCCAAATAGCTTTTAATAAAAATTTCATCCCGTATTTCAGCCCTCCAGGGACTGATTTTTGAAAAAAAATTTAGCCTATGTTTGACCCCGGATCTTCAACTATACCCATGCCAAACTTCATGAAAATCGGTCCAGCGGTTTAGCCGTGAAAGCGTTACAGACAGACAGACAGACAGACTTTCGCATTTATAATATTAGTATATAGTATACTAGCTGTGCCCGCGACTTCATTCGCGTGGAAAAAATTTTAAAATAAAAACCTGCATAGTTCCCGTTCCCGTGGGATTTCCGGGATAAGAATGCCTATCCTATGTCCTTTCTTGGGTCTCCAACTATATTTGTACCAAATTTTATCCAAATCGGTTCAGTGGTTTGGCCGTGAAAGCGTAACAGACAGACAGACAGACAGACAGTTACTTTCGCATTTATAATATTAGTATGGATATAAAAAATGTGTTAAACGGTTGACCCTGCAGGCCATCCCTGAAACTTCCTGCTAAATTAAGATATTTTAAGCTCAAAAGAGAAAAAATATAAGCATAGATTTTTTAAGTTCAAACATATATTTTGTAAAAAATAGCAGTATAAAGATTTCTGAAAAGCAGTCTATTTTTTAAACGATGATCGATTTTGATCTTTCGAATGGCATTTAACTCAATTTTTGAGATCTAGAATATTGCTTTAGCTTAATAATCGATAGGTTGAAAAAGTTCGAAGCAGAGTCAAAAAATCTTTTTTATTAATTTTCGTCATTGATAAATCTCTATTCATATTATCTATATACTAGCAAAAAGCAGAGCTTTATAAGGGCTCGCTAAGTTATATTACCTAGTAATATTCTTAGGAAAGTATTTTTATGCGAATTACATCTTTTAATGTATCATGGACTTTATTTATTATATTCGCATCAAAGGCGTCGTCAGGGTTTGTATCTAGGGAGGCATAGAAAAACAAAAAATAAAATGTTTCTAAGATAAATTTTTGTAGTACTTATCTATAAGAAAAATTCTTTAAAATTTTAAATTCTTTAAAATTTAAATCAAGAATGATTTATTAAAAACACGATTTCTATAATTATCAATGTTATCTACACAGAATAATTATAAAGGTTATCTACATATTTTACATCATATTTTCTGGTCTACATATAATATAGTACCTACCTATAATATGTAGCAACTCAAGATCTATCTCACGCCACCACTTCGCTCTTGAAGTGTAATATTGATAGAAATCAATTTTTATTTATGTTAACTTTCTTGTAAAAGAGTTTTCTAGGAAAAACGAGTTTTAAAAATAAAAGTTGATCTTATAAAGAAAATTTAATTTAATTAACCTTCAAAATTTTTAGAATTAATATTGGACTTACCGCAGGCACGAAGAATTGGCGGTAGAAACTCGGTGAATAAATTTTTCGAATTTTTCCCTCAGAGAAACTCTCGGGGTTCGGTTCCCGATTCAGGCAAATCAAAAATGTGTTTTTTCAGTTTGCTGATAAAAACAACGTTGCCCGTGATTGGAAAAGTACCCAGTTGGTGATAGACTGGTCACCTATCACTGTCTGTAATCTGTAAAAGGTTGACCTTGCAAGCCATCCCTGAAACTTCCCGTTAAATTAATGTATTTTAAGCTCAAAATAGTAAAAACTATAAGCATAGGTTTTTACAGTATAAATATCTATTTTGATAAAAATGGCAGTATATTGATTTTTGAAAAGCTGTATATTTTGGAGACGATAATCGATTTTGATCTTTCAAATGGCATTCAACCCAATTTAAATATTGTTTTAGCTAAAAAAATCGGTAGGTTCAAAAATTTCGAAGCAATGTCAAAAAAACATTTTTTTCAAAAATTTTCGTCATTGATACAGTACCCGGCGATAAATATTGCACATCGACCTTTGGAAAGAGACAATCGGCTAATTTCGGCTTCGTAGAGCGTTATCTCTGTCGCACAAAATACAAACAGTCCGGTACCTATTAGGAGCTGTTAAAACAAGTATGATTTGCTTCTTTTGATATTTTTATTCTTTGTATAAAATACACTAATTTTTCTATAAGTGATGGCTTTAGGTTGGGGTAAAATAAAATAAAAAAACATTTTTACATTATGTTTACGTATTTAATTATTTTGGAACATTACAGCTTTAGTGTACATAATAAACACCATTATACCTATTGCTAAAATGAGACATTGCAATAAAAATAATAATAATTCTAATTCCCAATTACTTCCATTTCACTATCTGTGCTCTCAAAGAGGTCAATATCACTGTCACTATCAGCCGTATTTATTACTAATCTATCAGTGTAATTGTCTAAACTGTGTTGAATGCTTCTATATTCATTCTCACATTTGATTGCATGATCGCAAACCTTTTTCCACTCTTCAGCGCCGATCATGTTTACTTTTTCAGTCAATAATGTTTTTACTGTAGTTAAGTTCATACCCACATTTCTAGAGGCTACATAGCCTTTCAGTTGAGACCATATATTTTCAATTGGATTAAAATCCGGATGATATGGTGGCAATCGCAACACAGTGTGCCCATGTTCGGCAAGTATTTTGTCCACAGAAAACTCTGTATACCTCTCCTTGTGCTGACATATAATAGCGTAAATCTGGGTTTTTGTTAATTTTGGATCAACTGGAATTTCATGTCTGTTTAACCAGTTGATCATTTCCCGTTTAATGGTGTTTGAGTTGGGGGGTCTCTCAACATACTTGTTGTGATAGGGTGCGTTGTCGATAACTAGAACAGAATCACTGGGTATATTTGGGATTAATTGGTTAACCAGCCATTTCTCATAGTTATCGTTATTCATTTCATTGTGATAGTCACCTGTAGTGTCCGTGGATTTATACGTTAAAAAAGCACCGGGTACAAAGCCTTTTTCATTTCCCGCATGAACTATTATCAAACGTTGACCTTTTGAAATTGGCTTTTTTACTCCTTTTTTCTTATCGTCACTCCAAGATTTCCCTTTAGTGTGGGATGCATGTATATATGACTCATCCATGTAGACGATATTTTTTCCTGTTTCGCGAAATTTGCGTATTTTATCAAGGTATTCCATTCGTTTGAGACTAACGTCGTGCTTTTCCATTAGAATTTTTCGATTATCTTCCATTTTAGTGAACTGAAATCCCATGTCATGAAGTATTTTTCTCAATGTTTTTTCAGACCCATTGTAATTAATAGCTTCAGATAACTTAGCTTTTAATTATTTTATTGTTGGCAGTTCATTAAATCGTAAGTGAAAATCATACACCATTCTTCGAACAACATCGTAATCAAAATCGTCCATATCCAAACGAAATTGCTTTTTTGGTCTCCCTTTTTTTGGAGTGCTGAACTTAATTTCAGTCGAATGTGTTTCATAACTGACTTCGTTTAATATATTGTTCAAAGTTCTTCTTGAAATTCCAGTGGCATTTGCAAGTCGCTCTTGAATCTTCTTAAAATAACAACTTACATTTTCATCTACTTTTTTTTTAAATCTATCAGCTTCGCTTACAAAGTATTTATAAACATTGTAGATAATTTCACGTGACTGACCTCGTAAAGGTTTCCCTCTTTTTCCGAAAGATGCCATATTACAACTTTAAATTATTTAAATTTGTGGGTGTTATCAACTCTAAATATATATTTTTTTCGGGACGCGACTGCACTTTATCGTACTTGAACAACGACTGACTAAACGTCACATAGGTAGTGTGGGACAGAGATAACGCTTTACGAAGCCGAAATTATCCGATTGTCTCTTTCCAAAGTTCGATGTGCAATATTTATCGCCGGGTACTGTAGATCCCAAACGAATTGACCGATTTTTATCCAATTGACGGTATGTGGCGCAGTTTTTAAAGGAGAAAAGATGATAAGATTTTGAAGTCAATCGATATATTAGACTGAAAGTTATTACAAAAAATATTAAGTAACTTTGCTAAAGAAAACGTAATTTTAATTTTTGAAAAGCTGTATCTTTTAAAAATAAGATTCGGTTTTGATTTTTAAAAGGGCATTCGACGTAATTTTTTTATTATTAAAATATCGTAGAATACCAAAAAATGATTGGTTGAAATATTTCGAAGTTACGCCGAAAAAACACTTTTTTCAAAATTTTCGTCAACGATTACTTCCAAACGAATAAACTGATTTTGAGGCAATTTATGCATTAGACGTAATTTTTTGAGGAATAGAGCTAATTAGTTTTTGTACTCAATCGGTACATTAATCTGGAAGTTATTTAAAAAAATTCTGTTTCGCCACAATATTTTTTGTTTTTTCAAAATTTCTCAAAATCTCTTTGACCAATTTGGTTCAAATTTTCAGGAAGTATAAGTTGAGCGGAATCCAATCGAATGCCATCAACCGCATTTCGATCAGTCCAGGCGTTCAAACCTTATGAGTACACACACACACACACACACATACAGACATACTGACGTCATCGCGAAAATAGTCGAAAATGTTTCCTAATACCACAAAACGTAGACATATGGTGAAAACTCCATTTTTGAAAATCGGAGCAAAATCAGTAACCTCCCTATCTACATACGTTGGTGGTAGTTAAAAAGTACAAGTGTTTTAATAGATTAATATTGTATTAAAATGGAGTGAATGAAAATGAATTAAACGAAATAAAACTACCACGCCAAAGCTTAAACCTAAAAGTACGATATTTTTTCAGTAAAATGTACCACTAAAGGGCACAGATCGTCGCCTAGTGTAGCTTTGTAGCATTTTAACTCGTTACTTTTATAATAGATGGCGTTAGCAGTAATAAAATTCTAATACAAAACGTATCTTCTATTTTTTTAATGTTGATGAAATATCATTTTAATGGTAGATAACATATCTAGACATGAATTTAAACCACCACGTCAAAGCTCAAACCTAAAAGTGCGATACTTTTCCAGTAAAATGTACCACAAAAGTGCATAGAAAGTAACCTAGTGTAGGGCTCGCTTCGCTCGCCCTAAATATTACCGTGGTATAATTCTATGCTTGCGTCAATGCTATTGTACGGATGTGAGAGCTGAATATATCAGAAAGAACATCAAAGTAGAATTATTATTCCTGCCGCAATAGCGTCAGTGCTTGTCGCTGTCGTGTTCCGGTTTGGAGGGTAAGGTAGCCGGTAAACTTATGCACGTGGCATTAGACCTCGCCACAAGATAGCAACGCACCATTAACATCTTTGGTGTCTATAGGCGATGGTTGACTCTTTCCATCAGGAGACCCATCTGCTTGTTTGCTATCTTATGATATAAAAAAAAAAAAAAATAACGCTGTTAAGGGCTTTACTAAAAATCTGTGGTGTAACACACGCGAATCGCGTTCGTAATACCGAAGCGAGAAAGAGGCAAGGATTGAAAAACAGTATCGATGTAATGAGAAAGAGCATTTTCCTTTGGTTTGAATGTATTGAAAGAATGGTAGATGAACGACAGCGAATATGGCAGGATATAGGTACCGAGGAAGACCAAGATTGACATACAATGACCATTTGGTCCGATGGTATTCAAGGGTTATGTCAAGAGTCTCCGAAACCCACGTTTACTTGCAGATAGTAATGAATGTAGAGAAAGCGAAGCAAGTCTCTCTGGATCATGATGTATGGCATTTAATTTTCTCTGCCAACATCGTAATGGATTTTTATATGAAGAAATATTTTTGTTGTATATGTTTTGTATGGAGATTTGTATATACATTAATACATAAAAAAATCGAACCTGCATTTCAATGAAATAGAAGAAGGCCATATCCATATCCTTAGACACGTCGGCGAAACTCTTCATGTACATATCGCAGCACATAGCCTGGATGCTCAGCAGAGCCTTCCCCAATACTGGTGTCAGTATGAATAATTTCTTGGCGATCTTTGCTCTTATCTTGCTATATTTGCGGAACAATATCGACTTTCTCCAAACGTAGAAAGCTTTCCAATATCGATACACGCGGAAGAACTTTATCTGGAATATTTGGAAGGAAATGAAATATATATCGCTCGCCTGTGTATCATTGCTATACCGCCGTTTTATATACCGGCGAGCCTGGTTACCGGCTCGTATTTCCAATTTTTTTTTCTCGATTCTTTAAAGACGAGTTTTACTCGATAGTCAATCGGCATTAACAAGCCGAGAGTAAAACCGTTCTTCAAAATCGTGGTATAGCCTCGTACGTCGATCATAAATCGAAATAAGTAGTGCCTTTGAATTCCACTACAAAATTTTAATTTAAAAAAATATAATTATATTTTTTTCGGAGTCCTATGACTTTGTTCATCTTTCGCTATACTTGACTAGGTTTTAACTTTTAAATATAACCATTTTTATTTGTTTTATTGTTGTCTCATCACCTCTGTAGTCTACTAGTTCGATGTCGATGTTGACCACATCTCGGGTTTGATTCCCGAGTCGGGCAATTCAAAACTGTGTTTATTTTTTAATTTCTGATAAAAACAACGTTGCCCCGGATTGAAAAAGTGCAGGTTGGCGATGGGCTTGCCCCCTGTCACATTGTAGGACTTCGTATCACATTGTCACATTGTAGGACTTCTTATCACACTGTCACATTGTAGGACACAAATATTCTCGGCTTAAATTTTACTAGTTTAACTTTGCATTGTGTACCGTAACTAATGGGATAGTGAGATTAAATTGCGCATCAACACTAAGATAATGTCACACAACCCCGGAAAATAACACTACCTATTCCAATCTACGGTGATGGTATTATAGAAACTTACATCTGTTAGCTTCACAAATATAGTGTACTCCTGCTCCCACTCGGGCAGCTTGGTAAACACCATCTCATTTGTATAGTGCGTGACTCCGCACGGGCTTATCGTGAGGTAGTTCTTGCGGTCTATCTCCTCATACGGAACAACCCTGGACACAACCAAGTTAATCACATTTACGTTATAATGCGGAAATTTGTGATTTATTTTATAGATCTAGTTCGTAGTCTAGGGATAAATCTATTCGATTATGACTATGAGGCTTCGAGTTCGATTCCCGGATCAGGCGAAAGTGTTACTAAGTTTTTTTCGATTTTTTCCCAGTAGGTAATAGGAGCAGCTCGAAGTCTGGTGGCAGCATTTTAACACCCTCGTACATCGGATTAATACATACAGCCGGTACCTGTGTCGCTAGTAATAAGCGATAATAATCGTTATGCGGTATGTAAACATTACGGTTGGTGGTGCGTATACTAGGTGGTAGAGTTCTGCATTGTCTCGCCCGGGTCTGGTACCACCGCCTTACTTATTCCTGCCGCAACAGCGTCAAATTTTGTCATTGTCATGTTCAGATTTGGAGGATAAGGTAGCCGATAGGCTTATGCATGCGGCATTTAGAGCTCGTCCCAATATAGCAACGTACCATTAACATCTTTGTAGTCTATAGGTGATGATTGACTGTTTCCATCAGGAGGCCCATCAGTTTGTTTGCTATTTTATGATTTAAAAGAACAGAATGACAACGCTTAGTCAAGAACCTTCTCTAAAAAACTCTGAAAATATTGATACAATTTTCATATCAAAATATTCAGCGATTTTCGCGTGATGTGCGATATAATTATTAGATTATACCATCACAGTTAGACGTATGTTTGATAGTACATAAAAGATGTGCGTTAAAAAAAGAGCTATATTTTTAATGAAACCAAGTGCCAAAAACGCTGTAAATACATACTTAAGATAATACGGCGTAAAGTAGACATTCTGTGGATGCACTGCGTATATCATGTAGAGGAATCCACAAGACGGATTGTTTCGTACATACTCGATCACCTCCTTCTGCGACGCCACTTGCGGCTTGATTTTCAAAGGGTCTGTCGTTACTACATTCTCCCTATCGTCAACGCTTTCGATAGATTCCCGTATTTTTAGTTTCTTCTTCTTCTCTTTGCCTATAAATATCGTCAGGTTGCTTGTTAAAAAATATGTTAAACACAGATTAATTGCTTGTTAAAATTGATTTGCGTTTCGGAAACCGGCCGTAAGCATTCACCGCCGCTCGTAACAAGCTGCATTACCAGATGTTTTCCATTTGACTTCACTCTACTTCCACTCTTTTTTCTTTTTTTATATATCATAAGGTAGGTAAATAAGCAGATGGGTCTCCTGATGGAAAGAGTAATTAACCATCGCCTATAGACACAAAAGATGTTAATGGTGCGTTACTATCTTGTGGCGAGGTCTAATACCACATGCATAAGTTTACCGGCTACCTTACCCTCCAAACCAGAACACGACAATGACTAGCACTGATGCTATTGCGGCAGGAATAGGTAAGGCGGTGGTACCAAACACGGTCGAGCCGATGTTGAACTCTACCACCTAGTAGTCACGATGTAAGTGACGCGCATAGCCACTTGGTCGCCTTTTACGGCCTTCCTGGCAGAACGGTAGTTGGCCTATTCTTCAAGGAGCCCGGGACCAACACGGGAAAAAAGTACCTGTTCCTGTCTTTTATGATAAAAAAACTAAACACTCGAAACCACCCCGATGTTTCCGAATGAATTTTAACAAAGTAAATATAATAAGGAACTAAAGCTGCCTCGAGAAGCGCACAATTGCGGATATTAAGATTTTCTGGCAAGAGACAACCATCATCTATAGATACTAAAGACTGATTGACGTTGATGTTGCTATTCCTGTGGCAGGGATGTAATGCACGTGGCATTATATAGTCTGCCTTTTCCTCTAAATTGGAAAGCAACAAACGCTTAGAGCTCACAGATGTTGCAGAACTCTATTACCTAATAGTCACAATAGTAGTAATATGCTTGAATAATCATGTCTTTTGCAACCTGCTTGGCAGGAAGTCAGTCTATTTTTCAAAGTTTACGCGCATCAACACGCAACTATTGTATATTTAATAGCCCTGAAAACGTATTTTGCTTGCTTATAATATCCAGGACCAACATTATGGATACAATATTCCAAACAAAGGACAAACAATATTCCATTCTTATCTCAGCCACGGCGGTTGTAAGTATTGTAAAGCACACACTCTGAGCTAATGTGATTTTAAACTTCGAGGATAATACTTAAAAACACTTTTGACCAAACCGGGAGATGAAACCCGGTGTTCATGATCTAACTAAAACAGGCTAGGCTATAATTTACGTTTAAATAAATAATCGTTACCATCTTCCAATTTTATAGGCTCTAATTGAATCTTGGCTGTTTTGCGCTCATTTCTAAACCTTTCCTCTTGAATCTCTTGGAAACCGGTCTGAAACAAGCATTGTGGTTTCATATAAGTTATATTCTATACTTTCCATCGTCGACACTTGGTGAATTGAAAAAACTTGAGTTATAAATTAGTGTAATATAATTGTAAATTAAAATTTCTCACATTTTTGGGCAAAAGTGTTAAGGCTGACAACACCTTTGAGCGATATTTAAGCTTACCCTTTTAAAATCAATATTTACGTTTGTTTATATTCCACAACAGTCAATAATAATCAGTTAAGTATATTACATCCTGAAGATGCTTTAAAAAGTCAAACCGGTCGAGTAATATATTAAAAAAATGTGTAAAAGTGAAAATGTACAAGTGGAATAGTAAGTGTCTAATATCATATAAGTTAATTGAATTCTCATATAAAAATGAGGTAGAAATTGATAGACAAATTATACGATATTTAAACAGGTACGTCATATTTTTACAGGGCATAGATACACATCTTTGCGCCAAATCTCTCACGTGGTAGGTGGAGAGAATTGAGTGCTATATGTGCTGTTCTCTTTTACTTGAAAAGATACACCTTTTACATTTACATTAACACCAGAAATGAAACACAAAGTAGATATCACAGCTAGCACAACACGTCCGCTCGCCGTGACGTTCCGATAACAAGTGCCCGCGTGCGGCGGTGCGCTAGCTTTATATATTGTTAATTTACACAATTATTGTGAACATGGCACATCTCTCCTTTTCAATAGATTTTGAAATATACATTTTGATTGGCCGATACAGTTCAAATTAAGTCTAATTTATAATTTTTCTATACACTGCAAGTACATATTTTATTACAATAAATATTTGAGTAGTTTCAAATAAAGTCTAATTTATAATTTTTCTATACACTGCAAGTACATGTTTTATTACAATAAATATTTGAGTAGTTATTAAATTTTAAATTTAAATTCCAAATATAAATTTTAAACTTATTTACTTTATGTTTAAATTTATGTGTCTATTATGACATTTAAATTTATTTACTTTTGTTTAAATTTATTTATTTATTATGGCATTTAAATTTATTTACTTTATTTTTAATTATGTACAATAGTTACCGAATACAACAATACAAAATATAATTCGTAATAGTTTAATCACGTAATGGTTTTTTTTTGATTTTTACACTACGATATTTATTTATATTGATCTTAGTCTAATACACTTTCTGAACTTTGTTTCTAATACCTTCCTGAATTCTTGTCCAGTCTCTTCATTTTTTTTTTGTTTATGTCTTCTGTATTTCAACTAATTACGGTATGGTATAAGACTGAAATTAAATGTCAATTAATTTTCTTTAATCATATTTCTAATATACACCTTTTCCCTTTTTATCTGATAAATAAGAAATTAGTTCAATTTTGATAGAAATCAGAAAAAATTCACAAGTTATTTTGAAACGTTATTATTTTTTTTTAAACTACTACCGGATCGGAAACGCGGCCACGCACTGAGAAGATCCGGCGGAAGAAACTCAGCGGGCTTGTCTTTTTTTCATATTATTTTACTTTTTAACAATATCACAATATTACAAGATTACAAAACAATATATGAGATTGGTATGAGGAACAATTAATCCCAGGCTTTTTTTTTCTTTCCAAAGAATCTTGAGATTTTATACTACTCTTTTCTACACAGTCTTGTTTTAACAAGTTTTTTTAAATTTATTGACTGGTAGATCTCCCATAGTTTCGGGAAGTTCATTGTAAAAGTATATACATTGCCCCACAAAACAGTTACCTTTCTGTGGACACGAGATGCATGCACAGCAAGATTGTTTTTGGTCCTTGTATTTAGTGAGTATAACATCACCTTTTTTTACAAGCAAATATTTTTATTAAACATACATATCAAGTTCTCAAATATATATTGGGGTATTACAGTTATAATATTGATATTTTTGAATCTCTTCCTCAGGAAAATCCTCGGGCTTAGATTGTAAATTGTCCTAATAGCTCTTCTCCAAAATACAAATATTCCACATGATATAATGCTGTGGAAGTAACTAAATTACACAATTTAAGGTATACAATTATCGCTGTGTTGACATCTAAGTTAACCGTCTCATTTTTTAACTACATAAGCTGCCGAAGTGTGAATACTAATAGAAATATACTAATATGCTAAATTATTAATGTGTGATACCCATTGTAATTTATTATTTAAAGTAATATCTAAAAACGCATTGGAGTTCCCCAGATCCAATTTGTTTCCATCTAGTTGTGCACTGGTATACAATGTATATATATACATTAGATGAGGTTTACAGTTTTCCAACAGACTTCCTAAGAGGAGGAGGTTCTCAAATGAGATGTTTGTAATTTTTTCTTTGTTATGTTCAGGTATAACTCCGTTATATAGATGGATTTGCAGAATCATTATTTCTCTTATTAAGAGAGTAATTGCAGATTTGGTCTCATCTAAAATAGGTGTGAAGATTTGATACCCTGAATCAAATAGAGATATAGGAGGTTGGAAGTTGGTTGTTGCAGTTTTAATTACTTGCAATCACTTTACAAGCAATCTTTCGTACTGATAACAGTGATGAGTCATTTAACTATCAATATGTTAAATTTTGTACTAAATTATTATTAACAATTAACCATCTATTTAAATGTGTAGATGCTGTTAAGCGTTACTTTTATTACTATTGAAAAATATCACTTAAAGCACCAATTAAACGAACACCGTAAAATAGTCACGCAGTAACTATTTAGTAATCTGTGCTAACACTAAACCTACCAATTAAACATCACTCAAATATATTATAATTAGTGTGCTTGGAAAGTTTACAGTATATAATAATATATACAATATACCTGGATAAATTACACAAATTGATCAAACCCCAAAGCAAGCAAATCATTTGCTTGTGTTATGGGTGTTAGTACTAATATTAACAATATCAGTTATCTATACTAATATTATAAAGCTGTAGAGTCTGTTTGTTTATTTGGTTGAACGTGCTAATCTCTGGATGTACCAGTCAGATTTAAAAGGATATTTTCGTGTATGGATAGCCACATTCGCGAGGATAGGCTAGCTTTTTACCCAACTGAGCAGTTGTAAGTAATTTTTTTGTGTCACACGAAAACAGCTAGTACATAATACACATCTAGACCTAGAAATACAAACATCTATGCTTATCACACATATGTTGTCCCTGTCTGGAATCGGGCCCCAGCCCCAGCGATTCGCAACCTTTCGACCAACGAAACGGTCGAAGTCATGCCTTACAATTTCGCGAATGCGTTTAGTAACTAATTAAATTAGGGATCCATTTTCAAATGTAATTAATCAGCCATAAAAGCTTTGAACTTTCTTTATAGATTGCGGCTCTTCCTAATTTGAGTAATTCGAGTCTCATTGCTTTTTTTTCTAACAGATTTGTATTGCCATTATTTAATGACGTAAGATTAAATATGGCAATATAGGTCTTCTTTATTTTCATAATTGTATTTAAATCGAATAGCAATTGCTGCCTTTAACGAACCTAAAATTTCTAGTAGATCCTGAGATCCGTAAGCCATAAATACATGATCGGAACATTTTAGTTGGTTCGATACAACAACTGCACCGGACTTAAAGTATTCCCAAGTTTTGTCGTCAACAAGGTTGGTTTTGCTATCAGAATCAATAAGCACATTTATATTGACCTTACCAACTTCACATTTTATGTCTGCATCGCCGTCTATATGAAAGATTTAGTTTATGTTGCGTGAAGATTTACGGTTTGGTTCTTTGGTTGGTATATTGTTTAAGTTTTTTTTTTTTTTTTTGATGGATCATATGGTTTTATTTTCCGTTCAGAATTTTGTTATTCGTTCGCGTTCAGCGCAAGTAATTTTAAATTTACCTTTAAACCCACACTTAGTGCAAGTTAAGTCTTTTGCAACATATTTTTCATAATCACCATTATAATGTGAACTTCCACATCTAGTACACCGTATGTTTTTGTTGCTTAGCCTAGTTCCAATTTTATTTACTTCTATGGTTGATTTGCCATGAAATCCCTGAAGTTGCCGTTTAACCATTTCAATCAAGTTTGCTTCCACAATGATTTTATCTATTGTAACCGAATCACCTAACATTAGGATTTTCTTTCTAAAACTAGCAGAAGTACATTTTTCGATAGTTTGATCAATTAGATTAATTAGAACCTTAGTAAAAACTTTCAAATATTTATTTCGGATTCTTGTTTCAAACGTTTAAATAAATGTAGCTCGCAATCAAGCTTTGTTTTGGCACGAAATATTAGTAAAATTTTCTATCACAGTTTTGGAAGCATCGTCCGATCTGGTCTAGTTGACATGCTCCCCGGGGAGATTATAATAAATGTCCTGCAAAGCGAGTCCACCAGTATGAAATACATTTGCTCGCTTTTAACGACTTTACTATCCCGATTTTAAAGGTAAATATCTAACGGCCTTTTCATTTCTTCTATTGGGTGCCTAAAAAACTTTAATCACCATCGCGATCAAAACCTCGTAATGCCGATTCGCGAGATATGGTAGGGCACTCTGAGAATACGAAAACTTGAATCGGTACGGTAAGAAATTAGTTATACTATAAATTGTACATTAGACAAATAGACTAATGTTAATAACGTATTATTATTATTTTTGTGGAAGCAAACTGTAATTTAAATTGGAACTACCTATTAATTGCATGAACGAACATTCAAACACATTGTAGTGTACTAACTAACACCAACACGTCAGGAATGCCCGTACATGTACTTGATGAATTTTCACTCATTAAACAATTGTACGGTGTATGTACTTGATGAGTTTTCACTCATTAAACGATTGTACGGTGTACGTACTTGATGAGTTTTCACTCATTAAACAACTGTACAGTGTACGTACTTGATGAGTTCACTCATTATACGACTGTACGGTGTACGTACTTGATGAGTTTTCACTCATTAAACAACTGTACAGTGTACGTACTTGATGAGTTTTCACTCATTAAACAACTGTACGGTGTACGTACTTGATGAGTTTTCACTCAAATTGTACGGTGTGTTATTTGGTCATGCTATGACACTTCGTCATTTTGGCTAATATATACTGGCACATCTTGTGTGTATAGTCAGCTGCCAGTATTTTTCTTAGGATCTCATTTTTTAAGTTATAGTACCTAGCTACAAAACACAATCTCTTACCTAAACAACGTATTAAATTTTAAATGTTACCAAAACAGTTCTTTTAATATTTAACTTTTTACATTACTGCAACTATTATTACTATATCAATTGCGGATTCAAAGCAAATTATTAGTACGTAAAATGTTTATAGTAAGGAATTATTTTCAGAGCCTTATTAATATTTTGTTTGGTACATTAGTATACATATACTTAGATAATTGATATTCAGTTTAAACTGTTTAGAACACCTATTATTTTAAAGCACACGCACACATCTCGACTTAAATTGTAGGTCCCGATTGAAATGATACATAATTCTTAACAGCTTTAAGGTTGCGATGCTAAAACATTTAGGACCGATTTAAATGACAAAATGAACGTGCACAAGTTATTCAAAGCAGGTTTGTTAACGGTTCGCTATTTATTCATTTCATTATTTTAAATGATCGATTCTATGAATACACATGATGACAAGTCTATGCTATCTACATAGCATACATATCAAATAACATAGCGTTTTAAATTAACTAGAGGATTCTATCTTATAACACACGAGTACAAGGTACTACTAATGTGGGTGAAAAATGGATCTTTGTTATAAAATAAATTTTTCTTGAATCTACCCTCGAATTTATTACGAAGTGACTGTTCGTTGTGTGAATTTTTAATGAAATTTTGAAAACCCTCGACCGCAACTGGCTCATGCTGACTATACCACGATACAATTTATTTGGTATATATTAGATATATTATTTAGACTACGTGTATCAATAAATAACCTTTCGTTATCAGTACGAACGATTCAAATTAAAACAGATTTGAGCAATCTATGAAATAAATTTACTAAGGTATTTAAGGACAAATTATGCGTATAGGTAGATATACATAGCATTTTATAAGACAAAAGCTTATCCTTTTTTCCTTTTTCAACGATTAAAAAGTTTCTAATTAATCAGAACAATATATTTATATATTTTTTAGCTTTGAATCTTCGACCGATATTTGTAGGTTAAAATATTTTATGTAGTCGTATAAACATAGAATAATGTAATCTCACGTCCTTTATCCTCGTCGCCATTTTGTGCTGTTCTCTTTTACTTGAAAAGATACACCTTTTACATTTACATTAACACCAGAAATGAAACACAAAGTAGATATCACAGCTAGCACAACACGTCCGCTCGCCGTGACGTTCCGATAACAAGTGCCCGCGTGCGGCGGTGCGCTAGCTTTATATATTGTTAATTTACACAATTATTGTGAACATGGCACACTATACATCACGGTCCAGACATCCTTGTTCTACATGCTTCCTAAATATTTATAAATATCTTCATGCAATCACGTCAGTTTTGGAGATAGTTTTTTTTATAGAGCGTAAATATGGTAAAAGCTATAACTCGCACAAGTACGTGCGTACAAGAAAAATAGATTGTCAATTATTTGCGTGATTTCGTGTTCTCACTGTTTACCAATGTGCATCAAAACTCCCTGGCATCAGGATACTTCAACATGTTGGTAAGTTATAACGGAATATGAAGACGGACCGACAAAAATGATATGGCCTAGTATTTGCGCAATCACGTGTCCTCACCGTAGATATACCAATTTTAGTCAAAACTGGTATAGCCGGACATATACACAGACAACGTTTTTCCGAAATGGTAAAACTGATATACTAAGTAAGTCATATAACGAATATTTATCATGGCGTCTAACAAAAATATTTAGAATACAGACTAACGCTGCAGATTTATAAAGAAGTATAGTTATAAAGAAGTATAGTTCCCTTGCGGGGTAGGCAGAGTAAACTGAACGTCTTAGACTTTCCGGTTTGCAACGATTCACCGATTTATCGGTTGGCGAGATAAGTGGTGAACCTCATCGCCGCGTTTACCAACATATTAACGATAATAGAATTTTTCTAGCGATAACTGGAACCGACAGCTTTACGTGCTCATCCGAGGCACGGGAGTGGTACCACTCCACCAGATTCCTAGCTGCTACTGTAATTTTAGATTTTTCGATAAAAACCTCGAAAAAACCTCAAAAACACTTTTGCCCGACCCGGGATTCGAACCCTGGACCTTATAATCTGAGCCGAATAGGCCCTAGACCACGAGGCTGTCATCAAATTTTACCAAGACGAGACTATATGGCTTACATTGTCAATAAGTTATCATCATCTTTACTAGGTGGTAGAGTTTTGCATTGTCTCGCCCGGGTCTGGTACCACCGCCTTACCTATTCCTGCCGCAATAGCGTCAGTGCTGTCGCGTTCCGGTTTGCAGGGTAAGGTAGCCGGTTAACTTATGCATGTGGCATTAGACCTCGCCACAAGATAGCAACGCACCATTAACACCTTTGGTGTCTATAGGCGATGGTTGACTCTTTCCATCAGGAGACCCATCTGCTTGTTTGCTATCTTATAACATAAAAAAAATCTCATATAGAGTCAAGCTTCTAACTCTACACGCCCTAACCTTAGCCCGAATTTCACAAACGCATCATACGCATGCTACTTAGCCAAAATATGTGGCTTGGCCGTTTCGTTACTGAAAACGATTATTTCATATCAGAAAAATAATGAACAGTGAATATTTTTTTTTACTTTATGTGATGGTAGCAAAACTTGACCGTTTTGTTAATATCGTCTCGGTCGGTTTTTGGTACCACCCCCTTAGCTATTCCTGCCGTAATAGCTTCAGTGCAGCGCATGTCACTGTTGAGTTTCGGTTTGGAGGGTCTGTGGTAAACGTATAAATATGAAATTAACACCCCGCTACACGGATAGCAACGAACTTTCGTCTTTTTATATTACAACTAAACCTTTTAAAGATTACGTTAAAATATCGTTTGCTTTTTTGTCCCACGGTTATTAACCAGAAAATTATAGCTATAAAAACTACACTATACGAGATATACACATGCATATCTTACCGTCAGATCCCTGGCGGGGTAGGAAGAAAGAACCGAATGCCCTCATGATCCTGGCAGAATTTTACGAGATCGCACTCCTACCATATAATCTATGGTAGGAGTGCGAAAAGTTTCTAGTTTATGTGTAGAACAAAGTGTTGGATTACAATAATTACCATACCAAGCATTTGTGTAAAAAATGAGGTTGTTTTATTAATTTTAAAATGTCATAATTCGACAGACAGACATGTTTAGAACGAAGGGCTTATCAGAAAAACCATCGAATGTGTAAAGTTTTTTCGTATTTTGCCTAAAATAATCAAGCAATTAAAATAAAGAACTATGTATGTGCCCAAAATGCTAAATGCTAAATGGCTTTACTCAAGCGTCGTAGAAACCTCTTGGATCTATAGGAAAATAAAAGGTTATATCATGTTTTTAATTTCAATGATGGGGAAAAATTTACAGAAACAAAATTTTAAAAAAATCAGTGACATGGAAACACTGAAGCACGTCAGATTAGGGTATGTTGGGTTAATTGCCAGCTAAAATTCAGAAAATCTGACGATTTAAGTGTACCGTAAATGTTGTTTTGACATTCTCGAGCGCGTCTGAATTTTCTTTTATTATCGAGGAAATGATGTTAGAATAACGAAAAAAATATAATCTGGCAAATTCCAAAAGCCCAAGTATTTTAATTTTGTTTTTTTTGCCCTAGTTAACCCCCTCTCTATATAAAGGGCTTTTATTTGGTGGAGAGGCTCAACAGTATGCGAGGTACCCCCCTATGTTAATCCGACGCGCTCGAGTAAATCCCAAAATCCCCTCTTGGGCTCCCCTACTTATAGATCAATCCCTGTTATTTTCCCAATGATATTAGTGTCTCGATTCGAGATTTTTGGTAGAGAAAAATAATGGCTGTCCGGAAAAAACGAAAAAAGTATGATTACTTCCGATTCTCTTGCGGGGTAGGCAAAGTATATCGAACATCTATAGATTTTCCGTTTCATCACGATTTATCGGATTGTCGTTTGTCGAGATAAGTGGTGATCCTCGTCGATAACCGGGACTGACGGCTTTATGTGCTCATCCGAGGCACGGGAGTGGTAATACACCAGACTCCGAGCTGCTACTGAGAATTCTAGATTTTTGAGACACACCTCGATTATTGCCCGACCCGGGAGATTAAACCCGGACGTCATAATCTGAGCCGAATAAGCGAACCCCTAGACCACGAGGAAAAACGAAGCTGTTCACAATAATTCAGCTTGTTATTAATCAAGAATAAAAATGCTCATGGGAACACGGGCTATAAGTCTAGGTTTAGTTTACCATAGTAACTTCTTTTTATATATCATAAGATAGCAAACAAGCAGATGTGCCTCCTGATGGAGAGTCAGCCATCGCCTATAGATATCAAAGATGTTAATGATACGTTACTATCTTGTGGCGAGGTCTAATGCCACATGTATAAGTTTACCGGCTACCTTACCCTCCAAATCGGAACACGACAGTGACTAGCACTGACTAGCTATTGCGGAAGGATAGGTACCAGACCCGGTTGTGACAAAAAACTATACATAATCAGTGACTTCATGGTCATTATTTATCTTAGCTCAGCCTAAGTATTGATTGATATGCGTGTGTAAGGGTGTGTAATGAGTAAGTGTGCGTAGAGTGTCTTATAATCATCGCCACCTTTGTTATTTCACTCACCAATGGCTCCGGTTCTTTTTCGACATATTCAATTTTATCTATAAGTTTTTTATGTGGTATGTGGAAGGGCACATCATGAGCCTTTCTGCAAAAACGAAAGACGATTAATTAACTTTGGAAGCAAAGCACAAGCATGCAAATGCTTTGATGGTAACTCACGGCCGTCGCTAATAGACAATAGAGATCTTATAATGTGTTGCCACTAGGCAGTAAACCGGCTATTCTAAATTTACGCGACAGTGACTACCTCCCTCATTCACGTAACAAAACGTCAATCAGGTCGTAGCGCTTATACTGTTGGAAGCAAGCTTCCAACACGGGTGACCTTGGTGGGAGGCTTGTGGAGTTCAGATGAATTTTTGTTGCAAACAAGTGTTTAGACTGTTGTAAACTGCCGGTGGAGACCTACGTGGAGAGCTTGTTACCAACAGTGTGGCTTGGCTTTGAGGCTCTTTAACACATAAACACGATACAAAGTCGCGTCGTGCTATGACGTTGCATAATGTGTACGAAAATGTATAAGAGTCCTAAACACTTCGACTCGATGTCCATTTTGTAACATGAATTGGACGCTTTTGTGGTGGGAATAAACAGAGCCGTATTTGGAGGCTTGGAGGCCTTCTGGCATTGAAGCGCGAAGATCAGTTTTTTTTGCTTACCTCTGTATGTGGAGGAGGAGGTACCTCAGGAGGTTATTAAAAACCTATGGATGTATTATTGTTAATATTCTAGAACAATATGAATATTCAAGTATTGTAATTAAAAATGCGTAAAAAGATTGTTTGAAAAAAAAAATAAGGGTTAAGTCGCTGAAAATTGGCTATTTTTAGCCTCTCTTGTTTTTTAGTTACGTTACCTAACTCCAAACCTAAAAGTTTTAGTTACGTTACCTAACTCCAAATTAGGCAATGCGGTTGTACCAAACCCATGGGCGACATTGCAGAATCCGACCACCTTGTTACGACGGCAAACACACACATCGTTTACGTACGTACATACGTGTTCACGAAGTGTCTAGCAATAAGGCAGATGGTTTATCCTTCAATAGCAGTTGGGGACCCTAATAAATCTATACTAATATTCTGGAACTACTCAAGTAATTTTATAATACTTCTACCAGTAGAAAGCTGCATTACTCCTGAGTGACATAGGATACATTTTATTTCAATAAAAATGCGCGGAAAATGAGACCAACATGGTTTATACTTTATACCGCGAACTAGGGCTAGTCATTTACGTAAGTTATGTTTAAACGTAGATACAGTTGTATGAAATCATACACGTCATTCCCGTACAACGTAATTCGACAGAGTCCATTAAAACACAATCTTAATTGAGCATCAATCCACCGAGGAACTGCAATAGGCGTATCTATAACGTACGTTATTGTTTGATTAGTTGCTGGGATTTCTATAACAATGTAACTGCGTCATCAGTGACAAAAATAAAAGAAACTAAAAATATTACGGTAATTTTTATGTTAGTGAGTGTTTGTGTCACTACTCAGTTGACTATCTACTCAACACGGAAATAGGTGTGAGGATATATATATATATATATATATATATATATATATATATATATATATATATATATATATATATATATATATATATATATATATATATATATATGCCCTCCCTATGCACCGTATCCCCTCCCCTAAATCCGATCCTTGGAATAGGTAAAGTGGTGTCCTTGAGCGACCGTCACGTAGATTTGTCCCCTCGTTATTCATATGAAATTATATATATTTATTTATAAGGTAAACATCTTAATCATTAGTATTTACATAGAGTTAGGTATAGAGCGATAGAAAGTATTTTATTCACGTATCTTGGCTTGAATCGGATTGTTTTCCAGTGATCCAGAGTCCTGAGACATGCAAACTAAATGGAAATGATAAACACGCAGATGGCCCTTTTGGTGGACAGAGACGGCCATTGCCTTTAAACATCAAAGAATTTTGTGCATATAATGTTATGCAGGTAATGTTGTAAAGACACATGAATAAGTGTACCGGCTACCTTACCCTCGATATCCAAACAGAATTGTGATAAGCACTTGGCTATTTCATAAGGAAAAGGTGAGGCGACGCGACGGTTTCCAACTCGGGCAAGACGTCGTAGAACTCTACCACTAGGTAGGTACTACATGGGGCACACTAAAAGTTTTGCACTTCTAGCTAATCGGAACTATGTGAATTTCGAATGTTATATTTTTAAAACGTTGCAACCTTCTTAGTAATAAAAAAAACAATTGGCGGGAAATGATTTGTCAATTGTTTTTTACACACATCAAAGTTCTACGTACGCAACGAAAATGGAATTAAGTCGAAAAGATTTTAGAGTGATGATTTTTTATGATTTTAAAAGTTCTCTTTCTCCGCAAGACTGTGCCGCTTGTCTACAAAATGCTTTTGGGAGAGAATCACCTTGTTTGAGCACCGTGAGGCGATGGTTTGCTGAATTTGAGAGAGGTCGATTTTCTTTACATGACGAATTTCGTTAAGGGCGGCCTTCAACTGCCGTCAACGAAAATAATGTCGCTACTGTTAAGCGGTTAATTGAAGAAATCCCCCGGGTTACCTATGAGACAATTCGAGGACTATTGGGGATTGGTATGAGGCAAATTCAGAAAATTTTACACGAAGAATTGAAAGTTTGGAAACTTTGTTGTCGTTGGATCCCTCATGAACTGACAGCGGAGCAGATGCGGGCTCGCGTGGAATGGTGCTCACAGATGCTACTGAAGTACGACCATGGACATTGTAATGCTGTTTATGACATTGTCACAGGAGACGAAACGTGGATTTTTGTTTTGAACCCGAAAAAAACAGCAATCTTGTGAATGGGTGTTTGAAAATGAGAACAAGCCAACAAAAGTGAGGCAGGCGAGAAACGTTGGTAAAAAATGATTGCGTTTTTTTCTCAGCTACGGGTTCCATCTGTACAATTCCACTTGCAAATCAAAAGAGTGTTAATGCCGAGTGGTATTCTACCATTTATTTACCCAGGGTGTTAGAAAAAATTTGACCCAAATTCGTTAGAAAAAAAAACGACCCAAAAGCCGCATTCTCTTACACCATAATAACGCTTCTTCACACATGGCTAACGAAACAGTCATTTTTAGCTTCCGAAAAAGTACATCTCATCACTCATCCTGCGCATAGCCCCGACCTAGCACCCTGTGATTTTTTTATTTTCCCCAAAGATTTGATGAGAGGTTTTACTTTTACCAACTCCGAAGAGGCAGTGATAGCGTTCAATCAGCACGTAGAAAATATGCCTTCAGATTTGTGGTTCTCCTGTTTTAAAAAATCATTCGATCGCATGAAAAAATGTTTAAAATGTATAGGAGATTATTTTGAAAAGCAATAAACATAATATTTTGGTTATACCATGTTGTTTTTTAAGTTACGCAAAACTTATAGTGTGACCTACGTACTAGGTAGTTGTAGGGAAGTATGAGATGGAACTATTAAATAAACCTTTCATAGTTTTTTGTATAATACCAAGCAGACAGTCTAAATATACAGTTAAGAGTAACTTTGTTCTATAGTAGTATAGTAAAACTATAAGTTGAAATAAAATATAACAAAACCGGTCAAATCATGGAGGGAAAAATAATTCGCGAACACGCCTACACAGTATTTTTTATTAAAAGATTTTAGAACTTGGTACCTTCTGTAATATGTTGGAACTGGCCGAACATTTCTTTGCAATGTTTCAATTGCCGGCAAAGTATGCGATGATTTTCGCTTTGTGTTATCACTGTTCATTCTAATATTATAGCTCTAAAAACATAATTTAGAATAAAATAAAAGACATTTATAATTCTGATATTATGAGAAATGAGAATCATTCAAATCTCCTAGGATACGTAAAGCGTCCAAGTAACATTTTAAATTTCGATCAAATTACGCGCGCAATGTGCAAGGAAGCAAAGAGTATGTAACGTATTTTCAAGGAGTGCCCACGAAGTAGGTACCTACCAAGGAAGTTATATTCTACCCGGAATGCTTACACGCGCTTCAAAATCGTTCCGAAGAGTACCACGACATGAGTGGAGTGTGTCTCTTTCTACTAAATAAAGCGCCAATCGCCATATACAAGTGCGGCCATGCGTAGTTTGCAAATTACTACTAAGTAATTCTACTAATTTGAGAAATAGTTTTTGCATTGCATAAGTAATTACGTAATAATTAAAATAAGCACATTTAAGAACTCACTATATTAATTACAATACATTTTATGCTAATTTATTTATCAACGTGTATGAATAAAAAGGATTTAATGATTACTGAATATGTAAAAATCTACCATCTAGATAGTTTTATTTATACTGGCAATTGCAAGAAAGGGACAACATCCACTCATGTCGTTGTCTTGCTCAGAACGTTTTTCCCCTCTGTTAAGTAAGAAACAAATGTCAACTTTATGAGTAACGAAATAAAGTACATTTTTATTTTTCAAATATTGCTTTGTAACAATTCCAGTTATAGTATATAAGTTCCTTGGTACCTGAGTAGGTAAGGTAAGTGAGTAGTACCTAGTAATAGCAAACGATTCTGCATGACATTTTCGCTTTTATGTTATTGTAATAGGTATTAGGTGCCCCATAGGCCTGTAATAATATTGCGCAATATTACGTAATGTGCAAAATTATTGAACTTTTAGGGTTAATATTGAAGATTGCACACTGATTGAACAAAAGTTTGAGCGGGTTGTGGAGCGGGTTTAATTTTTATTGCGCAATATTTTTTTCTTGTACTCTGTAGGCTTAATATCGCACAATATTTTTCACTTGAGTTCAGAGTTTGGAGCAGTCGCGTTTCGTCAGTTACCGTGTTTATTATATGGTCGTGTGTAAAATTAAGCAAAATGGCAAGCAAAAATGCTATAAAATATAAAGAACGGGACTTTTTACTTGTGTGTGTAGAATTATATAGAGATTTATTTAACAAAATCACCAACATGGTTGCCGCCAAAACTTTGTCGTCAGCCATGTTGCTCGCACTAAAATATTGATGAGACCGGTTCATTGACGTGTATAATGTGGTAATATTATACACGTCAATGGACCGGTTTTTCAATTTTATTGAGTGAATTTATTGAACGTTTGGAATCAAGGTGGTATTCAATATTATTGTACAATAAAAGTATTACGCAATATTATTGTACATATAGAGGGCGCCTTAGGTATTTCGTTGTTTTAGAAGTCGAAAATAGATAATAGAAGTTTGAAGTGATTTATAAAATGTGGATTTTTTTATATAATGTATTTCATTATATAACGCAGCTGAGTGAATATATAACGGTTTTTACGTATTAACATTATCAGCTAAATACAAGTAGCAATATAACACGTCATAGTAAAAATTAAAAAAAAACCATTGGATTTAAAAATATTTAACCAGATGTTTCATTAATTTTTCACTGACATTCTAACGCCTGGCCACGCGAACCGACGAGGGCGACGGCGGCGGCGCGGTGACTCTAGAATCTAGATTTCAGCGGCTTGGTCACTCTTTGCTAGTCTGTGGGCTTGTTGTATATTTTGCAACGTATTAAAGGCAAGAAAGTTATATTCTACCCGGAATGCTTACACGTACTTCAAAAACGTTCCGAAGAGTACCACGACATGAGTGGAGTGTGTTTCTTTCAAGGAAGTTACATTCTACCCGGAATGCTTACATGCGCTTTAAAATCGTTCCGAAGAGTACCACGACATGAGTGGAGTGTGTCTCTTTCTACTAAATAAAGCGCCAATCGCCATATATAAGTGTGGCCATGCGTAGTTTGCAAATTACTACTAAGTAATTCTACCAATTTGAGAAACAGTTTTTGCATTGCATAAGTAATTACGTAATAATTAAAATAAGCACATTTTAGAACTCATTATGATAATTACAATACATTTTATGCTAATGTATCTATCGACGTGTATGAATAAAAGGGATTTAACGATTAACGAATATATAAAAATCTACCATCCGAAAGTTTTATTTACACTGGCAATTGCAAGAAAGGGACAACATCCACTCATGTCGTGGTCTTGCTCAGAACGTTTCCCCCCTCTATTATGTAATAAACAAATGTCAACTTTATTAGGATCGAAATAAAGTACATTTTTATTTTTCAAATATTGCTTCGTAGTAATTCCAGTTATCGTATATAAGTTCCTTGGTTTCTTTCTACTAAATAAAGCGCCAATCGCCATATATAAGTGTGGCCATGCGTAGTTTGCAAATTACTACTAAGGAATTCTACTAATTTAAGAAACAGTTTTTACATTGCATAAGTAATTACGTAATAATTAAAATAAGCACATTTTAGAACTCACTATGTTAATTACAATACATTTAATGCTAATTTATTTATCGACGTGTATGAATAAAAAGGAATTAACGATTACCGAATATATAAAAATCTACCATTTAGATAGTTTTATTTACACTGGCAATTGCAAGAAAGGGACAACATCCACTCTTGTCGTTGTCTTGCTCAGAACGTTTTTCCCCTCTGTTAAGTAAGAAACAAATGTCAACTTTATTTGTTACGAAATAAAGTACATTTTTATTTTTCAAATATTGCTTCGTAGTAATTCCAGTTATCGTATATAAGTTCCTTGATTAAAGGATATAATCATACATGTCAATGATATAATCTAGTATGCAAGTTTTGTATACTCTTTGCTAGTATGGTTCTGGTAACACTGCACTATTCAGTATTGGAAAAGCTAATAGCGCCACAGAATAGCGCTGTCGCGTTAGGGTTGCGTGTTTGGATTTATGCGTGCAAATAATAACAAACGTTGGTGTAAAATCTGTGAGTAAATTAATATTATAACATAAAAAGTGTACAGTGTAATAAGCTTCACAGTTTGTAATTTAGTGGTTAGCACACTGTATGATATTTTATTGAAAAATGCTAATATAAGGTAGGTATCTAGGAAATCGTTATTCGGATACAACTTTCACCGATTCTGAAATGAATAAAATAGTGAATTACGTATGGCTATTAAAACATTAGAATATACAAAACTTTCTCACATTTTATCTGTTAAAGTGTATAAGAATCATTGTAGCTTTTGAATTTAAAATTTTGTGGCCTTAGCTAGATTAGAATTATTATTTATTGCACTCATTGGTAGGGCTATTATTTTTACGATCATTTTGTTTTCCTTGCAGTGTTGAAAATATGTTGATTGTGAAATAATAAAAATTAACCATTTTATCCCAAATTATACTGGATACATCAAAAAGAAATTTGATTATAGACCCATACAGAATACAATATTTTAGAATTTTATTAGAAACCTAACTTATAATGTATCTAGATATTTAGTTTATGAACCCCACCAGAATATTCAGTACAAAATACTTGTATTGAATATTCTGGTGGGGTACTTGGGGGAGGGGGTTTAATTGAGATAAAAACTATCTTTTATATTGTACCAATCAGTAGATAGCTACAAAATTTAATTTAATTTAATTCAGTAGTTTCGGAGGCCATCGCAAACAAACACTGTGACACGTAATTTACATATATTAAGTTTTTAGATTAAATTTTGTGGCTGATTAATAATTAATTAATCAGCCAGAAAATTTTATCTAAAAACTCATTTTATAGTTAATATGAATTTGACTAATTGGTAAAGCCATCTCATTTTAGATTTTGCTGTAACTTTGAGGTTTAGGTATTTTTATAAAGATTCCAAAGAACAATTCTCATGCACATTTAATTTTTAGCAGTATTTTTCAATAAAAATAAATATTTGTATGTTTGAAGTGACATTTTACTTTTACAACTTTAGTGTTTTTACAGTTTTGCCCATCTAGTGTGTACATAGAAATTTGTACATATGTAAGGCCTGAATAGTAATCTTGTTTTATTTGTAATACTTTTCTTTATCTGAAAACCTTGTCGCCTTAAGGCTGAATGTACCATAGGCTGCATATACCATATTGATGCAACTTCATATATTGTATGGCAGCCATATACAAAAATATTGTATAGACAAAGTAAAATAGTATATTCTAAAATCATCTTTTGCTGATCACTCCGGTTAGGGACCCTAACCACGAATTGATGGGTTTCGGGTTAGATTCCCGAGTGGAATAAACATTTGTGTGATGAGCATTGATGTTTGTCTTTCCAGGTTTGGGTGTTATGATTTACAAATAGTATTTCAATGTATTCACAAGCAAATAATAAGCTTACTTTTGGGGACAGGTCAATTTGTGTAATTTGTCCACCAGTATTATTATTATTAGTTTGTGTAGTTCTGTTTTCATTGATAAGATAAAAGTTATTTAAAACTACCTAGCTGACCTGCACAGTTTCGCCCGCGAGTGTATTAGCATGCTGTTTTTCATACAAACTTTTATCGCTTATAACAACCACTCAGGGGTTGATATTTGATAAAAGTGAAAAAAAATATGTTTGACTCCAAATCTTCTACTAATTCAATGCCAAATATCATTAAAATCTCAAGTGGTTTAGTTGTAAAAGCTTACCAGACAGACAGACGTTCACATTTATAATATTTATAGTAATCAGCAGTCAATCATTAGATTATCAAATTTTTTTTGTTCCTTTGTATAAAAATTACCTGTTTTTATCTTATTTGGTGTATGTACAAAATTTTATTTTAAATTGACTGCTTCATGATCTCATCAATCAATACCCACATTATGCAAAAGTGTTATTGAGGTATTTCGAAGATCAGCAGTAACTTGTTGCGTAGTTTTTTCATATCATTAGATAGCAAACAAGTAGATGGCTCTTCTGATGGAAAGAGAAACCATTGCATATAAACGCCAAAGATGTTAATGACCCGTTGCTCGTGTAGTGGAATGGCAAAGCCACATGCATAAGTCTACTAACTACATCACCTTCCAAACTACAATACAAAAATGACAAGTATTGATGCTATTGCAGCAGAATAGATAAAGTGGTGGTACCATATAATATCTAGGCGAGACATTGCAGAACTCTGCTACCTAGTAATCTAGATAGTAATGACACCTGTAGCCAATCATTCACCTTCAACGATCTACCTGACAGAATGGCATGTGACCTATTTTTCAAAGGGGACATGGATATCACAGGGAAAAAGTGGTGATGTGGAAAAAGTTAGTAGTGGCGTGTTAATAATGACTTGTCATGGTTGAGTAAGTAAAGTTGTTTGTTCCGGTAGCTAGTAATATATAGAATATATATAGAAATCAATTGCTGTTCATTAGTCTCGCTAAAACTCGAGAACGGCTGAACCGATTTGGCTAATTTTGGTTTTGAATTAATTGTTGAAGTCCGGGGAAGGTTCAAAAGGTGAGAAAAAATAGAACAACATTTGCCGGGTAGTAGCTAGTAAGGGATAATTTTCTGATAACAATTAATCATTTGTTAATGTTATCTGTATTGTACATATAACATTATAGACAATACAAAGTAAATTCTTGAAATTTACTTTGTATTGTCTATAATATTATAAGTACTTTTGTATCAAAAATCAATAAATTTGCCAAAAAAATCATGGCAAATTTATTGATTTCTGATATTGCATGTTAGTCATCAAGTAGCATACCAAGCCATCTTATTGAAAGTCTCCAAGTCATACCTGTTCGGGAAAAACTGCTGCCAGTAATTGATACCTTAAAAGAGTAGTGGGAGGCAAAAAGTGCCGAGAGAACTGCAAAGTCGTAGATTTCCAAACATCAAGATGGTGAGAGTAGAACTTTAAATTTTGACGTGATGTCTGATGATGGAATTTAGAAGCAGGAATCAATCCAAACAATTCATCGGAACACTTTCCATGATAGATACGATAAAAGATGTCAAGCAAATATCCATCTCTGTGTAATGCCAAAGAGTCAAGCCGTTTCGAAATAGCCTGATTATCGATTCGAAGCGCACAACATTGAATGCGATCAAGTAGAAGAGCTTGTTGGAGGAGAGTTTTGCCTCACCTTTCAGATGACCGTGAAACTGAATTGTATTTAATATGTCAACTCCCAGGATTCCGACTTGGGGTTGTATGTGCAAACTAATACAATCATTTAAGTATATATATATATATATATATATATATATATATATATATATATATATATATATATATATATATATATATATATATATATATATATATATATAAAACCACATTACTTGAACAACCTTTAAAATTAGTTCATTTAAATAACAAGCAGAAAACAGATTTTTTTTTATTTAGTAAATGATAAATGGCTATTGGTATTACTGTGTATTTTTAAATTGGTCTGAAAAAAAGGTCTATTATTTCCATATTGAAATTTGAATACCTATAGCATTAGATGTAGCAGAAATTGCATACATGTATTTTAATTTAATATTTTATTTTTAGAAAACATGGCATTAACATAGTTTGCTGAATACAAGCTTCAGTAGAAGCAAAAGGGACATTATCATAGTGTTTTGAATGGCTATGTATTATTACGCAAGCAAGTTGAATGAGGCATCATGTAGCGGCTGCAACATTGAGGTAATTTTTATGATGTATTTATTAAAACTTTCTGCTAAAATATTACTTTGTTCATAGTGTCCATCCCATTAAGATTTGCTAAGTGGATTTTGCTAATTGTTTTACTTAGGTATTTGATTGTTATTGATACTAGAGATGGACTGAGCAATCAAGTACTGAATACGATTTGCTTTTATATTAGTAAAATGAAGAAACGGACTGAGTTTATAGTTCAGTGCCAATGCAATTTTGATTTATAAAAACAAGTTTAAATATAATCAAGGACCACTGCACGGCGTAGGTAGCATATAATAGCTGTATTGTGGCTATGTAGAGTATAGCCTGCTTTGATAGAGATAGGTTTAGACAACAGTACCTTAGGAGTGGTGATTTTAACTTCTACTTTTCCCCGTGTTGGTTCCGGGCTCCTTTGAAAAATAGACCAACTGCCGTTCTGCCAGGCAGGTCATAAAAGGCGACTAATTGGCTATGCAAGTCACTACCATTGTGACTACTAGGTGGTAGAGTTCTGCATTGTCTCGCCCGGGTCTGCTGCCACCACCTTACCTATTCCTGTCGCTATAGCATCAGTGCTTGTCACTGTCGTGTTCCGGTTTAGGGGTTAAGGTAGCTGGTAAACTTATGCATGTGGCATTAGACCTCGCCACAAGATAGCAACACATCATTAACATCTTTGGTGTCTATAGGCAATGGTTGACTCTTACCTTCAGGAGACCCATCTGCTTGTTTGCTATCTTATGATACAAAAAAAACTCTAGGCTTAACCACTCCCAGAATTCAAACCAATGATAGAGCTTTTGGTGCTGCAGATGTCAATAAGTGGTATATCTTTTGTTTATCGCAAGAAAATTTTCTTATGAACTTAGAAACTAACACATTCTACTATCATTTTAAAAAATATATAAACGGGTCAAAAACGCGTACATATATAGAACTTACTTGTAAAGCTCTACGTTTCGGCCAAGTTACATTGACGGTGGTCACGAGCAGACTAGAGCAGCGAACAAGTAAGTTCTATCTATGTAAGTGTGATTGACCCGTTTATATATTTTTAAAAATTTTCTTATTTGCTATTCTATGTAATACCATAATTCTGTTTAACTAAAATACTGCTTAAATGTAATTAAGTATTCATTACTTGAAATTTTGGCTAAGTAGTAAAAAAGCAAAAGTAAATATTGTTACTTTTGATTAAAATAAATAATTTTACTATTATATAAAAGAGTTAAGCTGAATTTTTATAAAAGGTACACTTTTACATATAACTAATTAGTAGTTTTAGCTCCTGAAAATTTTAACTGACTGTAAGGACAGACATTGGACAGTTCTATGAAAAAATAAACATTACTGATTTGTAGTATTTTTTTAACTTCCCGCTATGTATGTAGATAAGGGAGTTTCTGATTTTGCCCCTACTCGAATTTCGAAATTCGAGAAAAACCTCAAAACGAATTTTAGCGTAACAGTATTTTTTTAATATAACTTCCAGATTTATGTACTGATTGAGTACAAAAACTAATCAGCTCTATTCCACTAAAAAATATGGCAAATGCATAAATTGCACCAAAATCGGTTTATCCGATTGGGAGTAATCGTTGACCAAAAATTTTGAAAAAAATGTTTTTTCGACAAAGTTTCGAAATTTTTCAAACAATCATTTTTTTGTGTACTACGATATTTAAGTATTAAAAAAATTACTTCGAATGCATTTTCAAAAAATCAAAATCAATTCTAATTTTCAAAAGCTACAGCTTTTCAAATATTAAAATTACGTTGTTTTTAACAAACTTACTTAATATATTGGAAATAACTTTCAGACTGAAACATTGATTGACTTAAAAATCTTATCAGCTTTACTGCTTTAAAAACTACGTCAAATACCGTTAATTGCATCAAAATCGGATTGTTTGTTTGGAATTTATCAATGACGAAAATTTTTGAAAAAAAATGTTTTTGACACTACTTCGAAATTTTTCAACCTATCGTTTATTTAACTAAAGCAATATTTTAGATTTCAAAAATAGAGTTGAATGCCATTTGAAAGAACAAAATTAATCATCGTTTCCAAAATATACAGCTTTTCAAAAATCATTATACTGCCATTTTTAACAAAATAGATGTTTGAACTGAAAAAATCTATTCTTATAATTTTTAATCTTTTGAACTTGAAACACTTTAATGTAGCAGGAGGTTTCAAAGATGGCCTGCAAGGTTAACAGATTTTTTAAATATCATACAATAGCAAACAAGCAGATGCCTCTCTTGATAGAAAGTTAGTTAAAATAAGCGTTTTTTTGTTATATATGAAAAGTGTTTTATCTTTAATTTAGAATTCCGTTCTTTAAAATTTAAAGATACATATTTTTTCTTTAAACTCTCTAACTCAGTTAATTATGTGAGCAGTAACTTATGGAACTGATTATAACTAAACATAGTCTACAAGTTCTTAAAATCAATAGTTTTCTACCATTACAATAATTAATTGTACAAGCACATTCAAAACTTCTTAGAACATGTTTAATAAACATAACATTTGGGTTGGGTATAACCCAAACATTTGAGGTCATCAAAATTTATATCAAGAATTTAAAGTTTACACTGAATTAATTTTGAAGGATGAAAACTCAATGGTGTTGATTCTTCTGTATAATATAAATAAACAATTAACATTCTCTGAATAGCCCTCCTGAAAAAACCTACTAGGCTTATAGTACAGTCTAGTTTTACCTGTGCACTTCAATAGAGTAACTGTTCTACTCTTCTTTGTTTGTTTGATACGAGTGAGTCAAACTCATGTTAAAGGTAAGCTTTTTTTAATAAACGAAAGTGTTCTCTACCTTAAACCTAAACCTGATGGTAGTATTACCACTGACGATCATTGTATGTTTGTGAATAACTATCTTGATTCTTGTGAACCAATGCTGTACCAGTTTTATCTATTACTAGCTGTGCTCGTGACATCGTCCGCGTGGAAAATTTTCTTAAATAAAAGTAGCCTAAGTTACTCCTTATTACATCAGCAACTGCTAGTGAAAGTCCCGTCAAAATCGGTCCAGTCGTTTCAGAGATTAGCCGGAACGAACAAACAGACAAAAAATGGTAAAAAATGACATTTTGGTACATGTACCTTGTTTATGTACATAAAAAGCGGTTATTTTAAAATTATATTTAACAGCTTTTTATTAAATACATATAATTAATTTAAAAGCGATTAAAAAGCGAGTATTTTATAAATTACACTTAGTTATGTTAATATTAATAGTTACAATTTTTGCGTGGTTGAGTAACAAACACTCATCTACACATTCAAAGATCCAAACTTTTCCATTTATAAATTTAACTAGCTTTCCAATTAAAAACATCAATTGCTTATAGTCACTAAAGTTGCTAATGGTACGTTGCCATTCATGCGGCAGTGAAGCAGGTGAGATGTAGACGAATTCTACCTTACTCTACAGTAGTCATGATGGTAGTGTCACTCTTGACCCGGATCAATACGGACGGAACTGAAACCCAATGCTAGCCCAGGTTCCTTTTTAAAAAAATATATTGCACGCGTTTCTGTCTGGCAGTTTCCCTAACGTGTCACTGATATTTATCGGATGAGCAATATTGACGCGACCTCCTCATCAGGTGGTTATCAGGATGGTAAGATGCAGCGATATACATCACTGACCGAATCATCTAGCCAACCGAAATATTTTGAGGTGTTTTTGATTATAGTGCGCGCGGAACTAGTTGGCCGCGCCATACGTAATACGTAATACGTAAGGCGCGGCCAACTAGTTCCGTGCGCACTATAAATCTGGTTTTGTAGTGCTGGTTCGTTTATAAACACCACAACATAAATGTTTTACCAAAATCGGTTCAGTCGTTTCAAGGTCATCAGCTCCTTTCTATTTGATAAAAGGAATTAAACAACTGGTACATGCCTGATTAATATATTTATTATTTATGTAATCTATATGTATTTAGTATTCAATCAATCAATCAAATCAAATAATGTTTTATTCGACGTAGGTACACATAGGAACACTTATCGACGTCATTTATAAGCAAAATTATACATGACAAGTTATACAATAGTTATAAAATAAACTAAGGTAAAATACAGAAAAATAAAGACAGCTAAAGAGAATTCTTTGTTTACAGAAATGACTTATACTTAAATATTTTTAAAATAACAATAAAATTTAAATTAATATAGAAGCAAATCTATACATATAATAAAATCGTAGGAAAATCAAAACAGAAAACTGTACATTGAATATTTTTTTAAAAGAATATTTGGGGCGTGATCTACAGACGATATCAAAAGGCAAAAATATAGTTTTTAGAATTTTTGTCTGTTTGTCTGTATGTATGTCCAGGTAAACTCTATAATAAAAGTAATTATGTAATCTATACATATAATAAAATCGTAGAAAAGTCAAAACTGTACATTAAATATTTTTTTAAAAGAATAATTGGGGCGTGATCTATAATCGATATAGAAGCCAAAAATATAGTTTTTAGAATTTTTATCTGTTTGTCTGTATGTATGTCCGGGGTAAACTCAAAAAGTACTGCATGAATTTACTTCAAATTTTGCATGAATATTACTAACAGGTCGGGTCAACATATAGGCTACATATTATCACGCTATCACCTACGGGGGAGGAGCAGTGCGGAGTAAACGAAGTCCGCGCGGACGAAGTCGCAGCCAACAGCTAGTACTTAATAATATTGCAATGTCATGGAAACTTTGACCTGAGCCTGTAGGATTCCTATCCGAAGATCATCAGCTCTTTTTTTGTGTTTTGATCTGCAAATGATGCCTTTGAGATAGGAAAGAGTGGTCTCATGATAATATAATGTGTTAGGGATTATTTAAATTTTTAATTCAGAGTTATTTGTTGTTCTTGTAGCTGTCGCCTCCACCTCCACCTCCAACAGAACCACCTCCGCCGCCACCTATAGAGCAAGCCCCTCCACTGCCAAAAAAGGAAGATCTAGTAGCGACGGGACTTTCCTTCTATGATGTAAGAATGTTTTGTTATATTTTTTACGTCATAAGATACTCGTAGCAAAGAAACAGATGGCTCTCCTCCTGGAAAGAGGCAACCGTTGTCTATAGACACTAAAGATATTATTGGTGCGTTGCTGTCCTTGTGGCGCGGTTTTGATGCTACTTACGTAAGTTTACCGGCTACCTTACTCTCCAAACCGGAATACGATAGTGATAAGCACTAACGCTCTTGCGCCAACATTTAATCAAAAATATATCGAAAAGAAACATACTTGCGCCCACACTTAAGATAAATCAATTCATAAAAAAACTATGTTCAAAATAATGAAAGAGTTTCAGTTCCGAATTTATGGTTTTATTAAAAATACTAATTGATGTGTTTCATTGTTACTCATTGTATACTTACATGAAGTCCCTTACGGGATAAGCAAGCAGCATCTAGTAGAATATGTTATCATTACATAGTATAAAACAAAGTCGCTTTCTCTGTCTGTCCCTATGTCCCTATGTATGCTTAAATCTTTAAAACTACGCAACGGATTTTGATGCGGTTTTTTTAATAGATAGATTGATTCTTGAGGAAGGTTTAAGTGTATAAACCTTTCCGATATTGCCACGGGAACAAAAGCTGCGCGGATGAAACCGCGGGCAAGCCGCTAGTTTTAACTATATTCCACAGACAATCTTACAAAATATTGGTAGCTTTATTATTTCTTCGTTCCGTAGATGTGTTCATAACAGATTGTGTAATACTAACAATATGCCACCAATAACCGTAACATGAGATTAGTTTTGTAACACTAACAAATTACCTAACTCATGAACGTGAAATGTGTGTGGAGTGTTTCTTGAATCATTTAATGTTTGTTTTAAAATTCACAAATCTTTTTTTTTTCTCGTAAGTTTGTAATTCAAGAATTCAATATTCCAAATATACAGTTTTATATACGTTCCTGGTATATAATATACTTAATTACGCCCTATCAATAATTCGGTAAGTGTGTAAAGTACATTTGTGGTATATTTTTAATATTGACTACCTCATGGTATAGTGTTTACCGGTTCGGCTAAGATTTGGAAGTCCTACGTTCGATCCCGGTTTGGGCAAAAGTGTTATTGTGCTTTCTTTATGTTTTCTCGATAACACAAGCCTCAATCGCAGCTCGGAGTATAATAATGGGGTTTACATACCCGTATTTCGGATGAGAATGTAAAGCCGTGGATCCTGGTTATCGCTAGAAATAAGTGGTAATCGTTACCATGTCGATAAAATGCGGCAAAATAAATCAAACAACCGGTGTAATAAATCAACAATTCACGCCTCTCTTTATACAGACACGCCCGTTGCAAAAACTTTTGACACCATTACCCGATCAAATTGATTATACGTCAATCTTGGTACTCCTAGGTACATACACCTTTGCATTTATGTCCCACCCATACGGTCACCAGATAACGACATGTCCGAACCATTGAAGCCCTTTCTCTATTTTACACCGACTTTTTCTATGGGAATCTGTGTCAAATTTAAATTTGAATACTTATATCAAATAATCAAATTCAAATACTTAAGTATAGTCTCGTGATAAAGTTTTTTTATTCCACAGAAAGATGACTACTATTCGATGGTAAGAGGTAGTAAATTTCTGGCGGATGGTAATTGCAAACACTTTGTGATGAATGGTGGAATCAACTTTGTTTCTGCTCAAACTGTTGATGCAGCTCAGGTGTGTAAAAGTTATTTTTTTTTATGGTATAGAATGGTAAACATCTTATTTATAACTTTAAATTCACCTCAAAGGTGTTCGGTACCAGCTTTTAAATAGATCCATACAGAATTCGAATCCTGGGTTGAGCAATTTATTTTAAATAAGTTTTTTAAATTTTGTTGAAAACAACTTGATCTAATTGTGGATGTATTCCTCATGCACTTCTCTCTACCGCAGCGAAACGACTGGCCTTCTGCACCTCTTCCACCTCAGCCGATATATGTGTGACGGTATTTATTTATTTTATTTTTAAATTTACCTTCTAAATTTTTACAGTGCAAAAAAAGGTGTGTGTGCGATTCACACACGATAGAAGTGAAACTAATAGAGACCGATAATATAAAATAGTATGTATATTTCTGTCTCATTCTTTACCGGCTTCATTCTATACATTTTTGTATTTGTGTCTCTTACCTGTCGTTTTTCCGTTGCATCAGGTTTGAAATCACAACGATTCTAAAGAAGTTTCACTTCAAAAAGCAAAAATGTTACGGTTATTCTGATGGTAAGAAAGAATCCTCGAATTTAGGTTCTATAAATATGATTTTATAAAAAAACGCTAGATACAGAACAAATGGCCAAATGGAGAAAAACAATCACCATTGCCAAAGGATATCATCATCATTATTTAGGTGCTAATGCAATGCCAACTTTTACCAGAAACTGTCCAATCTTAAAAATCGCAATGTATAAGTTTCTTGAATAGCGCGTGACGGAGATAGGTAACGGTGCATTGCTATTCGCGTAGCGTTGCTTTTCTTCTGAAATGTAAGAGTGACATAGGCTATATAATTTTAACTGACTGCAATGCGTATGTACCCAAGAAAGTACTTAACCTGGGAGTTGTAATTATTTTAGTATGCTTTATTTACTGGTTTTACTGTTTAATATAAGTACGACAAACGTTTTGTCGGATTACATATTGTGACATTTGAAAATTTATCATCCTGTAGCTTAGATGAAGGAAACTACTACTAGATATGAAATAACCAAGGGAAAACCGTGTCATTTCGTCCCTAACAATGGCGGACTTAAGAACAGCTGTTTACTGCCTACATAACAATTGATAATTTATATTGCAATTATTGAGCATGTTATTTTAACAATTGTTTTTTATTTTAGATTTAAAGTACACACTATAATTATAGAAAAATACAAATAAACGCTAAAATCAAATAAATATTTTGTAATCAAAGGGTTATTTGATATTAAATTTTAAGTTACCTACATTGACAGCGTAATTTAGTAATGGCATTTTGGCCGCAAGCTGTTTAAGGTGACGTTAATTTTCTTAAATGATTTGAAATTAGAACACTGACAAAATTTTTGTAGCTTTGCCTATTATGAAAATTCTAACTTGTTAGGCAGAGATAAAGCCATTTTTATTTGTTCAGGGTTGGAATGAACGCAATTTCATAATTTTGATTGTTTATGGAAATTAATTAATATTAATAATTGATTAATTGATATTAATAATAAAAGTGAAAGTTTGGATGTTTGGGTGGATGTTTGTTACTCAATCACGCAAAAACTACTGAACGGATTTGAATGAAATTTGGCACACAGGTAGATGATGACCTGGAATAGCACATAAGCTACTTTTTATCCCGTAAAAATTAGATGATCCCGCGGGATTCGCCAAACCTTTGATAATGCAGCGGGCTGCACGCGGCGGCTAGTGGAAATTAATGCCAAGTCCTTTTCTTTCTCTTCAAAGCCCTGTAGATATTTTGGGAAAATTAAATTTTCTAATTTTGGGAAAAATAAATTTTAATTAATTTGATGACGTGTTCCCTTTTTTAATATTTACAATTACGTTAGAAACTTCATAGCTTAACTTCTATGACATTTTGATTTAAATAATTTTTAAAACTTCCAAATCCCTTAAGCTGAATATAGTTAGCATAAATAAAGTTTCTGACAAAGAAAACTGAACTATTTATTCACATGGAAAATATTTATTTATTCATATGTAAGTAGTGTTTATTCACTACAAATCAGATAATATTTATATAGTATAATATGGTATGGTAGTATAAAAAAATTGCATGGGAACTGAAGAGCCAAAGTTTCACATCCAAAGAGCTGCATGTGGCTCGCGAGCCGCAAATTGCCGAACCCTGGTCTAGATAATAGTGGCATGTTTGCCATCCCTCTACAATCTTTATCATCCGCCTTTTACGAACTGCCCCACAAAGAGCTAAGCTAATAATATATAATAATAAATAATCAAACAAATATAATAAATAATCAAACCGACGCGATGGTGATGTGGCTAAGGGGGCGTTCACAAATTACGTGAGATGTTTAAGAGGGAGAGGGGGTCGAGTCAAATCTCATCTAATCTTACGTTGGGGAGAGGGGGGGTCTCGGCAAATATCACGCAATTTTTTTTCTGATTGAAATAGAAAAAATATACTATTTTGGTCCATTATCCAGATCGTACATGCTTAAGATTTAATCTTAAGCGTAATAATAATAATAAATAATAAATATTCACGGGACAAATTACACTTCAAATCAAAATATCTTTATTTTCATATCGTTGTTTAACATAGCTTGCTATGCAAGTGTTAGAATCGACCTACTAAGTATTTTACAAAATACTTGTGTCAGGTGATTCTGCTCTTCCATAGCTAATTTATACATAGACATTCATATAAATAATAATAATAAATAATAAATATTCACGGGACAAATTACACTTAATGATCTAACCTCAAAATAAGCAAATTATTTGCTTGTGTTATGGGTGTTAGTCAACGATACTAATACATAGAAACCAAACCCAAACCCGGAAATACAAACATTTATGCCCATCACACAAATGCTTGTCCCCGACGGGGATCGAACCCGAGCCTCGTTGATTGCGTAGTCAGGGTCTCTAACCACTCGACCAACGGGGTGGTCATACGATGACCACCCCGTTGGTCGAGTTGGTTGGTATGATTAAGATTATTCACTAATTCATTCGAAAGGAAATAATTTCATTCATACTTCGACGCTATACATTACTACTGACTGCCAAATAATCATATTTGTTTTATACCAAATAGTTGATTACTAGGCAATTTTTTTTTCTTTTTATAATAAAAATCCAACGGGTTTACATATTTAAGAAACCCAAATTTTGAAAAATCTCACGTGAGATTGGGGGATGGGGGAGGGGGTTGAATAAAATCTCACGACATCTCACCAAGGGGGGAGGGAGGGACAGAAAATTAGAAAAAACACCTCACGTAATTTATGGACGCCCCCTAATCTATACATATATCTATACATATAATAAAACCGTAGGAAAGTCAAAACTGTACATTGAATATTTTTTTAAAAGAATACTTGGGGCGTGATCTACAATCGACATCGAAGCCAAAAATATAGTTTTTAGAATTTTTGTCTGTTTGTCAGTATATATGTCCGGGGTAAACTCAAAAAGTACTGCATGGATTTATTTCAAATTTTGCATGAATATTACTAAGAGGTCGGGTCAACATTTAGGCTACATATTATCACGCTATCACCTAAGGGGGAAGTGCTGTGCGGAGTAAACGAAGTTCGCGCGGACGAAGTCGTAGGCAACAGCTAGTACAATATAAACTTGTTCTCCAAACCACCAATTTGTTTTCAGTTTGCCGCAGTTCTAACACCAGCTACAGTCAAGAATTTATCAGCTATACCGTACGTCGATATACCAGATGTGGAATACAGAGACGGTCAAATTGTGAGCGCTACTGTCGAAGCGCTGGTGGACCTGCTCAGACCCAACGCTACCAAAGCCTTCACATTCACATTCATACTTTGTTCTCGGCTGTTCATGAAGCCCCATGAGCTCTTGGCGAAACTTTGCAAGCGATACTTCAAGAACTATGAGGTCGTGGTGAGTTTGCCTTGTAATTTATACATAAATAAATAGAAATATTGTTGGACAAATTACGTGACTATGATATGAGTGTTAGTCAATGCTGTAATTGCATATATATCTATACATATAATAAAATCTTAGGAAAGTCAAAACTGTA
Source organism: Apodemia mormo (assembly GCA_036924255.1). NCBI lineage: Eukaryota > Metazoa > Arthropoda > Insecta > Lepidoptera > Riodinidae > Apodemia > Apodemia mormo. The sequence continues at coordinate 4,241,139 of JAUPFN010000004.1, forward strand.
CATTGAATAGTTTTTCAAAATAATACTTGAGGCGTGATCTACAATCGATATCGAAGCCAAAAATATAGTTATTAGAATTTTTGTCTGTTTGTATGTCCGGGGTAAACTCAAAAAGTACTGCATGGATTTACTTCAAATTTTGCATGAATATTACTAAAAGGTCGGGTCAACATATAGGCTACATATTATCACGCTATCACCTACGGGGGAGGAACTGTGCGGAGTAAACGAAGTCCGCGCGGACGAAGTCGCTGGCAACAGCTAGTACATATATAAATACTAAAATGTACTTAATTGACCGCCCCGTTAGTTGAGTGGTTAGCGAACCTGACATCAATGGGGCTTGGGTTCAATTCCCGACAGGGATAAACATTTATGTGATGAGCATAGATGTTTGTATTTTTGGGTTTGACCCACTTAACCCATACTACAATCAAATTAATTGCTTACTTTGGGGTTGCATCAATTCGTGTAATTTGTCCACTGATATTTATTTATTTGTAGACACTCAAACTCAGAAATACGAACATTTGAGCTCATCGCACAAAATTTTTTCGAATCGAATGCAATCGCAAATACAGGTGTCAAAAAAGCTTGTGGTCCCGGCTAATCAAAAACCACCAAATGTTAGTCAGAGACAGTCTTGTTCACGATTTCCCAAAGAAGAAACTTACAAACAGTACGTCGCCGTATGTGATAATACAGTGAAAATTATGAAACACCTCAAGGTTGTGGGCATGCTCATCGTGTTCCTAATGCTGGATCGGCGTTTGATCGTACCTGAGTCCCGCCGATTGTAGTCAGGGGGACCAACGATAAATTAAAGTCATACATCTTGTGTAGTAAATAATAACTAGCTAGCCAGGAATTATATATATATATATATATATATATATATATATATATATATATATATATATATATATATATATATATATATATATATATATATATAATTAAAATTATTCCTGGCTTGATGTTAGTATCTTTATCAATAACAAAGCACAGGTTAAACATTGTCTCCTGCGCTGTGTATATATGTATTTTTGATTCAGTCCAATTCAATGATAGTCACAAACTTTTTGACGTAAATTAATATGATTTGTATATTGTCAGGGCAAGACAGATTTAAAAGAGTTGATGGACAAGGAAGTGGCGGATATGGTGTCTTTTGTGCGAGTGCTGAGCCAGTGGACGTCCACTTTCCCATACGACTTCCGCGACGACCGAGTCATGGCGCTCGTGAAGACCATCACACAAAGGTACAGAGCTATCTCAATACTAACTTCACAAATGTTAACGTGGAAATCACTCATGTGAGAAATGAGGATTAAAAATTTTTCTTTACAGAATCTTATGACGTGCTAACAATTTAGTAGATACTATCGGATCGCAAACGCGTCCACATACAGCGACGATCAAATGGAAGTAACATAGCTGTCCTTTCTTCACTTTATAGTGTTTTATGGTTCCATACCCAAAAGTTGACAAACGTAGCCCTATCAATATGCTTATATATTACCTAGGCATTTGTCGTTTAACTATGTCAGATAACTATGTATATAACTGACATACAGACAGAAATACTTTTGAACGGAAATAGCTATACACACCTGAAATTTCAATAGAATATGTGTTACTGTGGCTGCTATCACGGACAGTAGAAAATTCAATACTACTTCCATAATTTATCGATTAATTATGAAATAAAGATATATTTCTTTGAAAATGTCAGAATAGATACACGAAAATATATAACCGTAATATAATAAATTAACTCTAACATATTTGCCTCTTAAAAGCTGGTAAATTAAAATAAAATAAAATAATTAATAAAAAGTGGTCCGAACAAAAGTATTACACTCGGGTAGAGTGAGGTAGTGTTCGTTTCTCCTGAAGTTACTTCAGTTTCTAAGTGAAACGTGCGTTGAGTACATACATAGTGTGCTTTTGTGCTTGGTGCCGGCGTGGACGTGGGTGTACAAGTGTGGTGGATGTGGGTGGATAATTGTGCCGCTGGGGCCTTCATTTTGTCCGGACCATCGGTGAGTCTTATCTATTTATTAAATCGACGTTTTTCTTTTCGGTACTATCGCGGAAGATACATAGAACAGTTCGCGGATAATAGCAAATTAAATAAATTTACCTTTTTAATAATGGAATTCTGCAAAGGAACGCCTGAATTAATAAAATAGGTATTTTTTTTTTCATTTATTTAAACATGAATTAACACAGCAAATAGCTACTGAGATTTATGTGGCTTAGTGGATTTATAGCTAGTTTAATGAAGTACGAATGGAATCCATTTTCTAGGTTATGTGTATGAAATAAATAGATCAGAATTTGTAGGGATGCTGACACATGTAAAAAAGTTGTAGGCTGTGTGGGGTGATAATAATTCTATTAATTAAATAAATAAAAATATTGTACAGAATCTAGATCACACTTTAGAGAATATCTGCATCCCAGGCAAATGATTGTTTACATGTGACAGCGTCCTCACCATGAGGTGGTAGAGTTTTAAATTGTCTTGCCCAGGTTTTCTCCCACTGTTTTACTGTGACGTTGAATCTTGTTATCTTCGGAGTTTCCACAGGACAAACAAAAACTTTAAAAAGCTGTAGAGAGTAACTAGTTTTATGATAAACAGAATGGCAGTTTTTAGGGTTCCGTATCTGAAATGTAAAACGGGATCTCATTACTAAACCTCCGTTGTCTGTCACCAGGCTGTATCTCAAAAACCGTGATAGGTAGAAAACTGAAATTTTCACAAATTATGTATTTCCGTTATCGCTATAACAACAAATGCTAACAAAAAATGAAAATATTAAGGCCCCACACCCACACACACAATGGTAATGGGTAGATGCTTAAAATTTTCACGGAATATTTAGTTGTGTATTACCTTTCAAAATAAATAATTAAATAAAGATAAAGAAAATATTAAAAGGTACCATGGTAATTTTTAAGTAATTTTTTACTCGATCTTAATAACCAGGTAGTAATTTGAAGAGGGATGGTACAAAACCCTTCGTGCTCGAGTCCGACTCGCACTTGGCCGGTTTTATTCTTGTAACGTATTCGCATAAAAACTCAGATGCGCCGCGGAGCACATGTCTGGGGTGAGAGTGGAGGTATCGAGCGTGCTGGAGAGGTTGCTGGACAAACTGACGGCACTTGAGCAGTACGAGGCGACGCTCACCGAAGTGCCGAAGGTCTCCTGCGTAGAGCAGTTGATGCAGGTATGTGGGTTGTAAAGTGTGATGACGTCACTGGAATATATATTTTACAAATATATTTTTTAACATCAACATTTGGTTAAATTCCACTATTATCATGTTAATACGTGAAGTGAAAACTTTGTACCCTATATTTTATATTTTATAATTTTATAAAAAATATATAAAATATAGGGTATGTGGTATAAAATAGGGTAAATATAGTAATTTTTTATATTTTATAAAAAAAAAATACGTAGACAGAGAAATATGATATTTGGTAAAGTTAAATATGAGGAGGAAGTGCAAAAAGCTAATGTTTTTATGTATGTTAGAAAAAATTAATTAATAAAAAAACATTAAACACACTATGTTACAAGCGTTTGGCACGCACACACCTAAGTATATCATATTCTGTTTATGATTAAATAGTTCACGGGACTATTTGATAAATGGTGAATACATACTTGAAACTTCGTGAGCGCCTTCCTTAGATTCTATTTTAAATTTGGCATCAGATTTTAAGTCCGCGCGACAGTACCCTTTTTATCTAATGATTAATATATAGTAGGTATATAGTATATCCTAGGAAATATCTGCAATCACATAAGTACATCTAATTCCTAGGATTCACTCATAGTCACTATTTTTTTCTCACTTTGAGGTGATTTGCATTCGGGCGAAACCAAAGCTTTTCCCATGCGAAGCCAAAGGTTTTGCACCCTTGCGAAGTAAATTTCGAAGCTGAATTATTGATTTTGTTGTAATCTGTGTTTTTATAAGAGTTGTTTATTATTACTAATGGCATAATTTATTATTACAAATACTCCCACCACTATAACAATTTTGTAAGGATGTATTGTACATAAATATTCCCAAAAATTAGAAGTTGAAAACCATATTGTATTCTAAAGTGTATAGACACATTTATATTTATCTTTATAAGGTATTAGTCCAGGCACCTTTTTAAGAACAGGGCGTCTGTGTTCCTGCCATACAGTACGTTAAAGGTGATCTATTGGTGAAAAGCGTCACATCTGTCGTGATTAGTAGACGGCATAATAACTGTAACGTCTCGTCGGGAAAGTCGACCTCTTTTATTAAAATATTAAAAATTAATTCCGTGACAAGTATGCTTGTTAGTGTGTTTTTTTTTATCTTACTATTTTATTCAGACAAAATGGCCCATATTATAAAATACTTTATAGACTAACATACATTTTTAAATATTCACGGGACAAATTACAATTATTGATCTAACCCCAAAGTAAGCAAATTATTTGCTTGTGTTATGGGTGTTAGTCAACGATACTAATACTTAGAAATACATATATAAATACTAGAATATATATAATAAACACCCAAACCCGGAAATACAAACATTTATGCTCATCACACAAATGCTTGTCCCCGTCGGGGATCTAACCCGAGCCCCGTTGATTGCGTAGTCAGGGTCACTAACCACTCGACCAACGGGGCGGGCGGCATACATATTAATATAATATACTTAAAACTACATTTTATCACGTATTGACGGCGGCGAGACGAGCGCTTCATTCCGGAGTTTCCCCGAGAACCTCCAGTAGACCACACCAGTCGGCCAGAATTCCTTCATCTCAAAGGTTGACAGGAGATGCGTGATAATGCGTTTTTTTATATCATAAGATAGCAAACAAGCAGATGGGTCTCCTAATGGAAAGAGTCAACCATCGCCTATAGACACCAAAGATGTTAATGGTGCGTTGCTATCTTGTGGCGAGGTCTAATGCCACCTGCATAAGTTTAACATAGCCGCGTCTTACTGATGTATTGTATTGTTTCAGGGTGACATCGTGACACTAGGTCTCACTCCAATAGAGTTAGCCAACCAGTTGACTATAGTAGAGCTACACAGGCTATCGTTTGTGGGCCCGGAGGAGTTCGTCCAGACGTTTGCGCCGCCCACCCAAGCGCCGCAGTCCACCTCGGGCAAGAATGTCAACCTGCACCACGTGGAGGCCAAGAGCACGAGGAACCTTGAAGCCTACGCTGATTGGTTTAATACGCTCAGTTATCTTGTGGCTACAGATATAGTAAAGGTAAAACGTTGTTGGATTTTGACGATTTAAATTAAAATTATACAACTGTATATGTTATAATATAATAATATCCCATGAATCTTCCATGATTCTTCACAGGAGACCGCCCTTAACACGGATCTTACATACATATCTTCACGCCAGATCCCATACAGGGTAAACAGAGACAACCGAGTGCCATACATCACGATCCTTGCAGGCTTGTCTCGCTTCCTCCACATTCATCACTCTCTTTATACACACACGCCGGTTGCAAAAACTCTTGACACCACCTTCGGACAGTACTCGATCAATCTGATCGTGGTATGTCAGTCTTGGTCTTCCCCGGTACCTACATCCTTCCACATTCGCATTGTATATCTGTTTTGTTAACCTTTCATCTACCATTCTTTCTACATGTCAACCAATCAACGAAGCATGCTCTATCTCATCTTTAAACCGACATTTTCTTTCAATCCTAACCTTTCTCTCACTTCCATATTACGAACCCGGTCCGCGAGTGTTAAACCACACATTTTTCGTAGCGATCTCATTTCGACCGCATTGATTCCACTTTCATGCACTTTCTGTCATACCCAACTTTCACTTCTATACAATAGTGTTGGGATAAGCACATAATTAATACAACACGGGTTTTAGAAACAAAATTAAATTTAAACTACCTAAGCTACCACCGCCTTACCTATTCCTGCCGCAATAGCGTCAGTGCTTGTCGCTGTCGTGTTCCGGTTTGGAGGGTAAGGTAGCCGGTAAACTTATGCATGTGGCATTAGACCTCGCCACAAGATAGCAACGCACCATTAACATCTTTGGTGTCTTTAGGCGATGGTTGACTCTTTCCACCAGGAGACCCATCTGCTTGTTTGCTATCGGATGATATAAAAAAAAATAATAAAAGCTTTTGGCTCTAAGACTAGCTCTATGTGGCACAGTAAACTATCAGCTATTGTTATTTTGAAAAAAATATAATCAAAAGTTCTGCTTAGTCGCTCTAGCTTACCTTACCTATACTCGATGTCATGAAGGCACCGCTTGTAACTATTACGTTCTGGTTTGGAAGGTAAAGTAGGCAGTAAATTTGAACATGTGACTATATATCACATGGATAACAACCTACGAATAGTTATTATTACATTTAGCTGACAAACTTATGTAAGTGGTATTATCATCTCGCCATAGGCAATGGCTGTCTTTTTCCATCAGGAGAGGTATGTGCTTCTTTCCTATCTTATGATATAAAAAAGAAGAGCTATCTGAATGTTCGTTATCCTATGCTGTGAAATATTATAGTATTAATAAAAATCTGGTTTTTGTTTTAAGTAACATGTTGTATTTCAGCCGATAAAGTCCAAGTATCGCGCGCGGGTGATGGAGCAGTGGATCATGACGGCACGGGAATGCTTCAACCTGGGCAACTTCAACTCGCTCATGTCCATCATCAGCGCTTTGAACATGGCGCCCATCACTCGCCTCAAGAAAACGGTCAGAATTATATATTTTTATTGTGGATGTTTAGAGTTTAGACCACGGATCATAGAGTTCAAGGAAAAGTATGATGTTGCCGAAGCATGCGTCACAAATACAGACCACATGAAATTTTAATAGACACAGCATTGGGAAGGAAACGTGTCGTCGGGAATATGAGCAAACGCTCCTATAACTGTCAAAAGTGTCATACATTTGTAGATATATTTAAATTGTGAAAAAATAGAAATAAACCACGTTTTATCGTACCGAATGAGATGACAAGGTTTAAAAATTGAACTGGAGTCATTTCATTTCATCGGTAAGTAGTATAACTCTGTATTTCTGTGTGTGAATGCAAGCTACACTGACAATCTAAGTAGTAAGTATCCATTTAAGCCATAGTCACAACTTAGCGTTGTTGCGATTTATTTGAACCCGCACAAATAGTAATCCAAACGATGCTTTAAATCTATTAAAGTATTAACAATGACTTACCAGATAGAATAACGTCATCTATTGCAATCCTCAATCAATGAAGTATTATTTTTTTAAATAAGTTTTATGTTAATATACTTAAGATTATATGTATAATTTTTTTTTCTTATTGTAGGATAGCAAATTCGCTGATTGCTCTCATTATGAAATCAGATAACTATCGCTTATAGACAAAATTTTCTGCTATGCCTCGCTAAGCAGATGGGTCTTGTGATGGAAAGATACAACAAAAATGTTAATGGTGCGTTGCCATTGATTTAAAAACCCAAGATGCACAGTCTCGAACAAAACTGACACTCAAAACTGACGCTAACTTCACACAAGTAATTATAGATATGGCAAAAACATATGTTTTTGCATATCTAACCTTAAGCGCAAGTTTTATGGCTGTTTTTAAAAAGTAATGTGCAAAAAGTAATAAAATTGACAGTTTCGCGATCGGCGCAGCATTTTAGAGGATGTTTTTGAGACACTGATCGTGCATCTTGGTTTTTTTTATATCAATGTGCATTGCTATCGGTGTGGCGAAATAATAATGCCACATGCATAAGCTTACCGGTTACATTCCCTTTAAACCGGAAAACGATAATGACAAGCATCGACACTATTACGACAGGAATAGGTAAGGCGGTGGTTCCAAAAGCCCGGGCGAGACATTGCAACTCTACCACCTAGTAATCATGACAGTATTGATACGCGCTAGTTGTACGCTTTTTACGAACTGCCTGGCAGAAAGACAGGTGGCCTGTTCTTTAAAGGAGGCCCGGACAACAAGGGAGAAAAATCCCAGGATTTTTTAAATATGTTAAGTTGCCGCCAAGAATACTGCTTGTATACATAGGTATATATTTAAAATAAACATACCAAATAAATAATCGATTAAAATATTGTAATCGCAGTGGAGCCGTACATCGACGGTTTGCGCTCAGCAACTCAGGCAGCTGGAGCTCTGTGTGGAACCCAGCGGGAACCATGCTAGGTGAGAACATTTCATTGGTTCATTATCTGTGCCAGCGATCTCTCTGGTCCAGATTTGACCGCAGACCAAACAATAAAATCTTAAGTTTGACAATAGACTTTGTGTATGTCAAATAAAACGGTAGTGTTATGTTTATTTTTTTAATGTATTTCTTAAACATAATATAAATATTAGCTTTTGTGTTGTAAAGAGGGATGCAAAGGTTTTGATTAACGTATATATATATGTCGCAGTGAAATTGTCAATACCGTTAGATTATAATCTAACTAAGTGATATTATAATTTAACTGCTACCCTAACCCAACCAAATTATAAACTCCCTAGGTAGATTACAATCTAACGACTACGAAACGAATATTTCAAGCATGGACGTGGTTAATTTGTACAAGGTAAGCTACAACCCATAGGCTGTAAGAAATATTTTTATACAAAATGTTGCCGAAATTGATAACCATCACCAAAAGCTCTCCTGACGCAAAAAATACTATCTAAGGAGAAGTATATGATCACCGGCAACGTGTCCTTATTATCTCCACTCGTCTACTATAGATAACTGGGTTGCAGACATAATTTCTATTAATACTACTACTCTGTCAAGAAAGTACAGAGAAACGATCAATAATACACTACATTTTCATCATTCATCCAAATTTATTCTATTGCTTTCAAACCTTCAGTAACAATAGTATTTTTTAAACGGTTTTACGGAATTGAGTTCAGTTCTTGACACGATTTCTCCTTCATGTATTCTACCTAATGAACGCTTTCATGTGCCACGAAGGGGTAATTTGAGTTTAGGAAAATGAAATAAGTTTCGGGTACCCGTGTTGGTTCCGGGCTTCTTTGAAGAATAGACCAACTGCCGTTCTGCCAGGCAGGTCGTAAAAGATGACCGATTGGCTATGCGAGTCACTACCGTTGTGACTACTAGGTGGTAGAGTTCTGCATTGTCTTGCCCGAGTCTGGTACCGCCGCCTTACCTAGTCTTGCCGCAATAGCATCGGTGCTTGTCACTGTCGTGTTCCGGTTTAGAGGGTAAGGTAGCCGGTAAATTTGTGCATGTGGCATTAGACCTCGTCACAAGTTAGCAACGCACCATTAACATCTTTGGTGTCTATAGGCGATGGTTGACTCTTTCCATCAGGAGACCCATATACTTATTTGTTATCTTATGATATAAAAAAAGTCGGCTGGAGCCAAATCTGGTGGATAAGGTGATTACTCCATGGTGTTTGTTGAGTTTTTGGTAAAAAAAAATCTTATGCGATTGAGTTTTTGGAGAAAATTGAGGTCTTTTGGGGCTAGCCGAGTGACAATATGTTTCATACCCAAGTGATTATTTAAAATATTATGTATCGACTCGTAAGACGCAAAGTGGCTATCCGTCTTAAGCTTGAATGAGGATTTTCAGTCACTATTTTATTTATTTTTTTATTTTTATTTATAGTAGAGGGGGCAAACGAGCAGATGGTGCACCTGATGGTAAGTGATCACCGCCGCCCGTGGACATCCGCAATACCGGGGGTATTGCAGCTGCGTTGCCGGCCTTTTAAGAATGAATAAGCTCGTTTCTTGAAGGTCCCTAAGTCGTATCCATTCGGAAACATCCCCGAGGGTAATAGATTCCACAAAGGAGTAATGCGAGGCAAAAAGTGTCGACAAAAGCGCACTATTTCCTTTACTTTTACGATGTCAACTTTATTTGAAAAAGTTGATGGCGTACCAGAACGAGGCAAATCCTCCGTTACATCTCGACCGCTTTTGCACGCTTTTTATCGCCCATAAGCATGCGTTTTTGATAAAGTCGATTCAACGTTAGCCTTCTGGTCCCTGAGGACAGACTCCAAACATAAAGTTCCATTGGTGATGAAAAATTTAAGACAACTCTTTTCGATGGTTTCCTCCACTATGAAATTCGTAATAGGTACATACTAGATATGACCTAAAATTAGCACTGTACAACAAAAAAAAATATTTTGGAACCAAAAACAAATCATCCATTCCCGGTCATTGATATAAAAAACCCAAGATACACAATCAGTGTCACAAAAACGTCCTCCAAAAATGAGCGCACAATTTAAATTGTGCGCTCATTTCAAATAGAATCGTGTCGGTCGCGCTACTGTCAATTTTATTTCTTTTTGTACATTGCTTTGTAAAAACATCTATAAATCTTGCGCTTAAGGTTGGATATGCAAAGACATATGTTTTTGTTATATCTATTACTATTTAATTGAAATTTGGGACACTTTTGAGTGTCAGTTTTGTTCGGGACTGTGCATCTTGGGTTTTTTATATCAATGTTCCCGATACTTTTTTAGCTAAATGTGTGTTAAAAGTTCTGATGAGACTGAAATACTTATAAGTGGTCATTTTTTCTACTAGAGAGTAAAAGATTTCTCGTAACATGCATGTCAGGATAATCTTTGATTGAAGACTTGTTTATTGCTAAACCTATCATAACATCCCGTGTTCGTTTCTCAAGCCGGACATAAGTAATTGATAAGTATTGTTATTTTAAGAAATAGAAATCTCAGTTGCAGTTCGGAGTCTGGAAGTGGTCTTAACATTCTCATGCCTTGGATAAGCGGGTATAGTAGTCGATCCCAGTTATCGCTAGAAACAAGCTTCAGCCGTCATGAGGTCAATAAAATGTTACCATGGGAATAACCGCTAATCTCGCCAAAGGCCAAACCAATGAATTGCGGTACAACGCACCATTAACATCTTTGCTGGCCATAAGCGATGGTTGTCTCTTTCTATCGGAGAGCCACTTGGTTGTTTGCTATCTCATGATATAAAAAACGCAATCTCTATTAATGCCACGTAAGAGAACTGACGTGACGATATTTAAGTCTTATTTTGGTATTAACAGGTATAGAGCGGCGCTAGCAGCTGCGCCTACGGAAACTGCTGTGCCCCTACTGTCTGTCTCCTGTAGGGATCTACACTTCGCTAATCAGTCTGCACCAACCAAGTAAGTATTTCTCAAGACATAGCCCTTGGTTAATCGTGCAGAATTTACGACTTTAAGTAAAAACCCGAGAGGCATGCTTTAGTGTCCAGTCTATAAAACGTTTTTGTGCTGAGTTTAAATATTACTAATAGATGAGCTCAAGATACTAAATGGGTAGTTACTCGAGCACCGTAGGGTCCTATTGGAATTTGTAGACTAAATTAAAGAAAAAATAAAAGGTTATATAGTGTTATTTATTTCAATATTGGGGAAAAAATCTACAGATAAAAAAATATTTATAAAAAATTGTGACAAGGAAACACTAAATCACGTCAAATTAAGGTATGAAGAGTTAAATGCCACCTAAAATTTATAAAATCTGCCGATTCAAGTGTAGCGTGAGGAAGTGGGAAGGTCACAAAGTTGCAAAGAAAATGTTGTTTTGACATTTTCAAGCGCGTCTAAATTTTCTTTTATTATATGGGAAATGGCGTAAGAATAACGAAAAAAATATAATCTAACAATTTCCACAAGCCAAAGTTATTGGAATTTTGTTATTTTTTCTACCCTAGTTACCTGCCTCTATATAAAGGGCATATATTTGGTGGAGCGCCTCGGCCGTATGCGAGGAACCCCCCTATGTTTATTTGAAGCGCTCGAGTATATGCAAAAATCTCCTCTTGGGCTATTGGGCATGGGCCACTATAAGTTATATTCCTTGCGGGCGTGTTAGGGCAAAATATTGAGATAGAACTTTTACAATGTGTGCGCATTGTGATGGCAAATTTACAGCATGAATTTAGAAGTGAAGAGCTACTAATGTGGTAATGGCAGAATAGATAAGACAATGTTATATCTTTGAGAGTATGCTACTGGGTAAGATAGTATTACTAGGAATTATTTGTTGCCAAGCCCCTTAGCTGGACAATGATATGCTAAGCCTTGCTCACATCTGCCTCGACCATCTGTCTTCTTTCTAGTAGTTGCTGCATTTTTGGTCCTTTTTAAATAAGGGATCCAGGTCGACACAAAGAGATTAATTTATTATGTACTAGAGAAGCTATGCTAAGTAGACGTGTTTTTTATATCATAATATAGCAAACAAGCAGATGGGTCTCCTGATGGAAAGAGTCAACCATCGCCTATAGACACAAAATATGTTAATGGTGCATTGCTATCCTGTGGCGAGGTCTAATGCCACATGCATAAGTTTACCGGCTACCTTACCCTCCAAACCGGAAGTTGACAGTGACAAGCACTGACGCTATTACGGCAGGAATATGTAAGGCGGTGGCACCAAACCCGGGCGAGACAATGCAGAAGTCTATCACCTAATAGCAACGATGGTAGTTAGTTACTCGTATAGCTAATCGGTCGCCTTTTACGACCTGCCTGACAGAACGGCAGTTGGCCTATTCTTCAAAGGAGTGCGAGAATAACACGGGAAGGAAAATTCTTGTTCTTGTTCTATTTAGTTATCAATGTAAACTAATTTGCGTGAACTAAATTTGTAAATTGTAATATACTGGTAGAAAACTTAGTCATGAATGTCAGTCTATGCTGCAAAACAATTCGAGTCTCTTTTTTAAAGTGTTGAGTGTTTGAAACACGCAACGCGTTTCAACACGACTCGCTATGTCCATGGATTGCAATTTCGTGGGTTACAAGTGGTCTGGCCGCTGGCGTATTTCTTGTCTAGTACGTTAGTTCATTAAGTCTTTGAATCGACATGATATAAAAATATCGAGCGAGTCACATAATATGATGTGTAACATTGGACATCTGAGTAAAAAGTTTGTTCAATTTGATAGCCAACTGTATTACCGCGGCCGCTCTCATTGGTCAATTCAATTAGCGGCTGTTTCCCTGACATCCTAATAAATACTTCATGTGCATTTCACCCACAGACCACATCGATACTAATAGACACGCCATTGGGAAGAAAACGTGTCGCCGCGCATATGAGCAAACTCTCTACTTACTGACAAAAATTTCATACATTTGTAGGTTATAATATATTGTGAAAAATAGAAATAAACAATATTGTACTGTTTTATCATACCGAATGAGATTAAAGAGAGTTTTATCATACCAAATGAGATACACGGTTTAAAAATTACCCTTGAAATGATTTTATTTCTAATTATTTTTGTGTTATAGCACTCACCCCGTGCTTGGGAATCTGGAAAAACCTTAAAAACAGCAAAGAAAAATATCGACACGCGGGATTTGAACCTGCGACCATTTCCCTAAAGCCGGGACGCTCTTCCGCTGAGCTAGTGTCGACAGGCTCGAGGCGGCGAAATTCTTCTTTGCTATATGATCGATTACGTCGATTGTACTGATCGCTAGCTATACATACGTATAACTAGTTAAATGAGTTCATCGTTACAGATGAAATTCACATTTATAATTTTGATCAGTACTTTCGTATTTCTAATTATTTTTGTGCCGCCTCGAGCCTGTCGACACTAGCTCAGCGGAAGAGCGTCCCGGCTTTAGGGAAATTGTCGCAGGTTCAAATCCCGCGTGTCGATATTTTTCTTTGCTGTTTTTAAGGTTTTTATTTCATTGGTAAGTAGTATAACTCTGTATTTCTGTATGTAATAAGCAAGCTATACTGACAAAATAAAAAATTGTCTTGAAAGGCGTATCGATTTAATCCGTGGTTTCACCAAATCACTCCCACAGATTGCAGGAAAGCGAGACGAAAGATGTTATACATAAAAATATAAGTGCGAAAAGTACAATCATCTTTCCTCTTCTTCGTTAGGTTGGGTAATCGAGTGAACTTCGACAAGTGTACACTTTTGGCACGCCACGTAAGCGCACAGTTGGCATCGCGGCGGTTGTTAGGCGAAGGTGGGCCGGTGACCGCGTATGTGCCATCATCCCCGCAGCTGCATTTGCCAGCCTGGCATTTTCTGAGCGAGAGGCCAGCGCTTACTGAACAAGGTGTGTCGTACTTATATTTATATATATTTATCTGAGAATCAATGTAGCAACATCTACGATTAAGCTATGGCAACACTGCAAGGGTGGATCCAGCCTTCGGGTCATGGGAGGGGGGGGGTCACATATTTGATATTCAGTCAATATAGACTAATCCCTAGTTTGCAATAATAAATCCATACTTAGACCTCTGCCCGGAGGGATCATGACTAGTGCAAAGGGGGGGTGGCAGAAGCGGACGCCCGGGTGTCTCCTTTTTTGGGGTGACACCCACCGGCTCTCTCAACTTTAAGAACACTGTACAAACAAAAAAAAAACTAGCACAAATATTTCTTTTTCGGGGATTCCTCCACTAGCATTATCTCAGCTCTATGTATAATTCGGGGATTCCCGCAAAAGAGCTTGACGCTGTCGTGAGGGATTCCCCAACATTTCTCATTTGTTTCGTGAAGTGTGTTGTGTTTGGTTGACTTCAATTGTTAAACTTCTATAGTGTCAAAATTCTATAGTGATAGATAAATGATACATGACCTTTATCATATAAAATTTATTGCTTTTCACTTTCGTAGGAGTGCCATCACCAACTTCCGCACCGGATGCCACCCAAGGTAGCTACGCCACTGGTCATGACCCCCATTACCTCCTTCTCTTGGATCCTACCTTGCAACACTGGCTCCTTAACGTGTTTTTTATCCTTAACGTGTTTTTTTATGTCATTAGATACAAACAAGCAGATGGTTCTGTTGATGGTATGTAAAACCGTCGTCTACAGATATCAAAGATGATAATAGTGTGTTGCTCTCCGTGTGGCGAAATAAAAATACTACATGCATAACTTTACCCACTACCGTTACCCTCTAAACCAGAACTCTACAGCGACAAGCATTGAAGCTATTATAAGGTTATATAGGTGAGGTAGTACCATAAACTCGGGCCAGACATTGCGGAATTATACCACTTAGTAATCACGATGGTAGAGATAAAAGGCGAATGAGCTTGCAATCATTTGCCTTTTTTCGAACTGCCTGACAAGGTGGCAAATGTCTATTCTTCAAAAGCGGCCTGAACCAATACGGATGGAACTACTGTCATGAATCTCTGGAATGATCTGGAGTGGCAGGCATAGTCACTATACAATTTGCGCAAAATGACTTATAATGTTTCTTAGTGCGGTATAGTGATACTATATAATTTGCGCAGTTTCCGAGAAACTACGGATCGTTGTGCGATATAGTGATGGATTGAAAGATTATTACATTTATCTACAAAACTCTGTTCGTTTAGTATAATAATGTTTCAAGTTCCTTACCTTTTCATTTTTTTACAGCGTTAGAAATAGTGTCTTTTGACCGCGAACCCCCAATGGACCACCTCGAAAAGGAGCGATTTAAACGGCTACGCGGCGCTACCTAAGGTGACTTCGTTTTAACATAATATGATACACGTTCTGTAAATACACACAATGTTGCCACCAAGTTACAATGCCACCAAGCGTTCTTGGTATGTCTTATATTGCCATTAATTGTCTAATGAATTTTGCCACTCTTATGAAACGTGAAACAACTGTAACGGAACTGACTTCCAATTTAAGTTAAAACCTTCTACCCGGTCATCGCTAAGTTCATATATTAACAGCAACCATTTTTCTTACAAAAAATGAAGGACATATTGTTTTTCTTGCAAGTACATATACATATGTTAAAATATTATAGTTTATGCATAGATACCAATAAAAAAACACGATTTGAATATGTTTACAAAATGTATACGGTTTATAATAACAAGATTTTTTAATAAACTTGAAATAGCTTTAAAAATATGTATTAATAATTTACATAAATTATTATCATTACAACGTAAATAGACAAGCCCTCTGATTACTCCGGATCTTCTCAATGTGTGGCCGCGTTCCGATCCGGTAGTAATTTTTAAAATGCCGACTCGTTAAAAGTGCCTGTAAATGTTTATTTGAATTAAAATATTTTGATTTTAATAGGAGATTAAATCTAATAGCATTTAACGACCTTTATTTAGTAGTAAAGATTTTTGTTCAGGAATATAATTATATGCAGAGGGTCTTGGAGAAACCATTGTACATACTAAATACTAAAAATATAAATGAAATAAAAAAATCTAAAAAATATAGGAAGAATGTTAGATAAAAGGTTAACAAAACAGATATGCAATGCGAATGTGAAGAGATGAAGGTATCGGGGAAGACCAAGATTGACATACCATAATCAGATCAATTGGGTACACTCCGAAGGTGACGTCAAGTGTCTTCGCAACCGGCGTGTTTGTATGAAGAAAGTAATTAATGTGGAGTAATACGATGATCTTGTAGGCAAAAATCTCCAGAGCCTCGCTCATCGCCGTAGAGCGGCTATCGGTCTTTCATCGGATACACTTAAGAGAGTGCGCTGCGGAATTGCACGACATAATTCCGCCATCCCCGTTTTTCTATCGATCGTCGAGACGCACAGATACTAGGCATCGCCATATGGCGGACGTTTCACGTATCCGGACATAGCGGTTCGACTCGACATTCTTGATCCAAACCGCAAGGGACTGGAATACGCTTTCTGAGTCTGTGTTCCCCGACGGGTACAACCTGGGAATCTTCAAGAGAAGAGGGAAAAGGTACCTTCTAGGGAAGCGCGTTCCATCTCAGGCCGCATCTTAGCTAACCATCAGGCAAGATCGTGGTCAAGCGCTTCCCTATCGATAATAAAAAAAGGAAGCAAAACGAATCTACACTCGGTTCTCTCTTGTCTACCCCGTAAGGGATCTAGCGTGGGAGATATGTAAAAAAATAATGACTAATAAAATAGGAGAAAGCATACAACATCGTCACTTAAAAAAATGAGTAAGCCGTACAGTAGTCGCGTATGATGGACAATCTGAAGGACAACTCTACCATCGCACGTGCTCATTTGATAATTCACACACATTACACTTCTGTTGCGTTTCGAGGAATCACTCTCTTAGATTGCAGGAGCGAGTGGAAAGATGTTTACACATCAAAACGATTTATAAATATGATTTAGAACATTATTAATTTATAACTTGGATGCTGTTTTTTATTAGCTTAGCAATCCATAAAATAAGTTTGTAATAAAATGACATATCCTTTTTAATTGTGGTAATATTGATAATATTTTTATCTATTTAATGCATACTCCGAATGGGTTCTATTGATTCTTGTACATTTCGTCAATTCTATACATTTTATTAGACCAGCAGCCATGCAAGAAGCTCACAATTATTGTGTATTACAAGTCGAAAAATAGAGAGCTAAGAACCAAAAAAGTGTTCGTTATGTTGTCCGCCATATTGCTTTTGGTTTGACGTAACGTATCGAAAAATACTCTTGATTTTTTAAATCAGCGCAATAATAGCAACGCTCGTTTAGAGTATTCAACATATGGGAATAAATATTCATAAACCGTTGAAAATTGTCCTTAAGTTGCATTATTGAGTTAATATAAATAGAAAATATTATGTGTGTAATAAGCTACAAAATCAAGTTTATACAAAATTCCGGTTAAACCGACGCAACTACACCTAATAGCTGTCGAAGAGCTACGTAATACATTTCGCTGAATTTAAGGATTAATGCGTGATGTCGCCAATTCGATAGAAGGTAGATCCATCAAAACATTTATATGGAGGTAGTTGTTTTTAAATTATCATCGTATATTTATCCTAATCTAAAATTAGTTGATGTTGAATGGAAATGATATCACATTATGAAATTTATCAACAAGTCTTCTGTATAAGACAGTCTTCTGTATAACGCAGTTGATTATTTGCTGTGTGGTTTCAGTATGCACGGACCAAAAATATTTTTATCCATCAAATTAAAATAGTGACAGTTCGCTAGGATCTTCATTAAAATAGAAAAGTATTAATAGAATTTTACATAATCCGTTAAGTTTTTCACTTACAATATGAATACATATGCAGTCTACGCGTTATTATTTAGATTTTCCTTGAAGACGAGAGCTAGCAATATGGTAGCGCGCTTTGTTGTTATAAAATAAATACGTATTACAATATTTTATTAGTATAAAATGATTGAAATTCTGTGTGTGTCGAAAAATAAAATAAATATGTTTAAAATATTCCATAAAGGGTTACCAATCTTAAAATAAAGTGCCAGATAAAACTTTTTTACTGAAATAGGATTTGTGGGCTTGTCTAGAGAATTAGGACCCTAATAGTTTAAGTGTTTTATGGCCTCTGTTAACCCAAGTTCCTTAAAACAGTATTTGATTGTTATGAAATCAGCCATTTTTAATGAATCTCGAAATTATATTTAGAGCACATGACATTTTTGATCTCATATATAGATACTTTTCAATTTTTGTGTGTTAGTAGTGATAAGATTTTATTAAACACGATTGTTTAAGATTAAGTAGATTCGTTTATGTAATCATCTTCAAAAATATATCTAAATCGATTGCTTATTTGTGTACGTATTAATAATTGAATAAAGAATATTTTTAAACGTGTTAAATATCTTGCCATTTTTGGTATAAGTGTTTATTATCGGCAATAATATATTATGTATAAATAAAATTCTACATTACAAGACGCTCTGTAACAGACTGATGCTAACTATTTATTAGTTTTGGAGTAAATGCAAAACTTATCAAGAAATTAAAAACTGGACGCTTCCTGACATACTTACACAATTAAAAAGAATTATTTTTGCGTTTTCTGTTAAACTTCTTAATTTTAGTATGGTCGAGTTATAATTATACATATTATTAAAAAAAATGAAGTGTGCAAAATATTACTTCAATGAAACTCATCCATTACTTAAAATGTTTTTATGAAAAATCTTTTGAGTAATAATTTCTGGTATAAAAAGAGCACTTTAAACCTTTTTGGAAACGGTTTATAAACAATAGCTTATAAGTTATTAACATGCACTGCCATATTAATTTTCATGTAAAGATTTATGAAGTTAAGTATAAAGAGAGCGCTTCAATAATTAATAACTAACTGAAATAACTTTTTGTTTAAGACTTTAAAATATTATAATATTTTAAGTCGGCTTTTAAACTTGAAGTTATTTTATGTTGTTAACATGCACTGCCATATGAGTTTGAAAATATCGCTAATAACGGAAACGAGTAATGCAGTACCTGTTTTAGATGTTGTGCTATGTTTTAAAACAGAAGTTTTTGTACACAAATAGTATAAACATTTTTGTGGATTTCTTAGTAATACTGGTATGAAAAAATCATTCATTGCAGGATATATAATCACTGATATCACAATATTCATTCACAGAATTCATTAATATTTTTGTTTGTACAGCTAATATTTTTTTTAACGAATTCATGTACATCCTAGCGCAAGCTACGTTACTTTTAGAATAGCTATTTTTAAAAGAATATTATGTTTGCCATGACTTAAAGTATTACTTTATTTTTTTGTAGGATTTAATTGGCTCTAGTATTAAGGTAGTTTATTAAGATCGCTTTGATTTGTTTACAACATATTTTTCTTCTAATTTTTCGATAGTAATATTAATTTTGAAAGAATTTCGAAGGGAAAATCCCGAAAATTTACATATTGTATTGCTTTTGTTTTCTCTATAAATAGTTAGTTTTAATACTCTTGCTAAGTGTTAATTTCAACGGTCTGCTCTACGTACGAAATGTATCTGGTTTTATACACACTTTCTACACAGAACTAGATAATAATGTCAGAAAACTGACTACCTCTACTAAACAAGTGGTCCGAACTTGCGATAGCTACTGCCAGCTTTGTTATTAATGTTCTCTAGACTTTACAAGCTAGCATCTGGTTTTCCTTGGTTTTTCAATTCAAGTTCAAAAATATCTAAAAAAAGATAAGAAATAAATATTTAAAAATATAATATGTTTCTGTTACGATACACGACATATCGTATGACGTTCTGCTCATGTCTTAAAAAGAAATATAGCAAATGAGTTTTTACTCTTCATATTTTATTAGAAAATGTGTTTAGGTATTTGTTACCGTTTTCCCGGGAAATTCTGCAGAAATAAATACTATAATTGAATGGTAGAAAGGAGCTATTAGGGAAATTTACAATCTTAGCCCAAATGTTTCCCTAAGAGAAAAATTCAAAGAAATCAATATTCTAACTGTAATATCCCGATATATATTTGAGGACTTAATGTACGTTCGTAAAAAATATTTGCTTGTTTAAAAGAAGGGGTGTATTTGTAGTGATGTACACTCACTAAATACAAGGAACAAAAACAATCTTTTTTGTGTGTGCATCTCGTGACTCGTCTCCACAGAATAACTCAATATTTTGTGAGGAAATGTATACGCCTTTACAATAAACTTCCTGAGACTACAAGAGATCTGCCAGTAAATAAATTTAAAAGAAGTGTTAATACAAAACTGTGTAAAAAGGGTATCATAAAATCTCAGATTATTTAGAAGGCAAAAAAAGCCTGGGATTAATTGCTCTTCACACCGATCTTATTCCGCCGGATGTTCTCACGGTGTGGCTGACCCTGGCGTAATTGCAAAAATTTTGACTCCTCAAAAAAACCTGTAAATGTTTATTTGAATAAAGCCAAGGATTTAAAACGTTATAATTTCGACATATTTGCGTCGTTGTGTTAGGTTATGGTATATGATTTTATGACGCTGTCTTCTAGCGCTAGTTGGCGAACCAATTACGAAACATCATGAAACGCAGGGAACTAATCACGAAACAGCAAAAATATCGAAATTATAACATTATAAATCCTTGAATAAAGCATTTTTTGAGTTTGAGTTTTAGTTTTAAGTTTTCCATGTCAAGGCAGAGTTTAAGCTTAACGACCGAAATTTAAATGTTTGCACACCATATCATACTTAGAATATGATCGTAATTTAACTAATTTTTAATAACTTGTGACATTTATATTGCAATTTTTTTTTGTCATTTTAAATTGGTAACATTTTGTGAATAACTCAAAACCACTCAAAACTGTACTTAATGAGTTTTACCTGTCAACAAACTATAGTTATTAAAATAAATAAAAAAATAACAGATTATATTCCCTATTTTAAAATCTGTGGGCCTAGTTTAGATATTTGTGTATGATTGAGTTTTTTACAAATAAATATAATAAATTCCATTCCATTTGTAATAAATATTTAACTTGGTTCATTGTTCAATGGATTGGACAACAAATACCGAGATTTGCGATTCAAGTTAGTATTTAGCTGTCGCTACTGGTACTGTAGCAGTCGAGAGTACAAAATATATATTAATATACCTGTCGACGTGATGAATGAAGCGTTTGTCTAAAGTGTTCTCTTCGCGTGTAATTTAGTTCGCAGTGGTCTCTAAAACTTTATCTATGTACTTAATTATTTTAAGGTTATGAGTTTTTAGTGCACAAAGTATTGTCTATTAGTTCTTATAATTAAGTTTATGATTCGTATGAAAAGTCGTATTTTTATAACTAGGTTAGTATTTGTTTTTTCTGTATTCTTAAAAGAATGTCCCACCAAGTGCTATTGTTTAAGTTGTGATTTTTTTTTTTCATTGTAAGTTACTTTATAGTACTTAAAGTATATAGATATCCCCATTAATGTGGCTAATGAAGATTTTAATTTATTTTTGTATTATTTTAAGAAAAGGGAAATTATGATGAGATTAATATTAATTTGAAATGGCTACTGTCGTCTCTGCTCAATAAAATAAAATTGAATATATATTTAATAATATGTAAGGTACACATATTTTTCAAAAAAACATTTTTTAAATCACATACACACACACACACACACAAACACACACACACACACACACATACGCATACTTAATGTCATTTTGACATGTGGTACAAAACAGCTGAACCAACAAACTAACCGCATGTGTAACCGAACATTGTATCCATTCCATGTTTGCCTTTCAATTCTAGCATTTCTTTTATCTAACACAAACACGTTATTTGTTTGGTTAGACCTCTGACTCTTCAGTAGATAGCCTCTCCCTATGCCTCTGCCTCTTCCCTTTCAATGTCTAAATATTTATGGCGGAACTTCATCAATCCCATTTTAATACTTATAACGATATCAATTACTGATAATTATTGCACATATAATACCGTAAAACTATACATTCCATTCAATAGACTGAGTTGTTTAGGGGCGCTTCTTGTAGTTAATTTTTTATACTTTGCACGTACAAACTAATGTAAGAATTTTTAAATTAAAAAACTAGGTATGTAAATAATTGTCATTCGCCAGTGAAGACCTTTGCCCACACACATGTTATTTACCTCTTCGCCCAATAACACGTTAGGTAAATAGGTTAATAACGCCATTTTGGGTTTAGTTACATGGTATGTCCGTAAAATATTATTATTAAACTTTATTTTCGAGACCAGAAATTATCTTTACATATTTTACGTATAGCTATTATATTGTCTCCTTGGTTTAAGAGAAACATTTTTTTGTCGCTCGAATAAGGTTTTTTACTGTGTTATGTGTTAAAATAGTCGATATATATTTTTTTAGTATACTAGAATGAAAAACATGTTGTTATAACTAAGAAAATTGAATGAAATCCACAAAGCAGTCCTGTTGGGGAGCAACCCCTTTTATCTTTAAAAGGTTAATGTCTGACTAAAACATATTTTCTATTAGATTTACCAATATAAATATTTTAATTTCATTTGTAACAAACTTGAAGCTATTCAGAATAGATTTTTTTACCACGTGTTCTCACGTGTTTAATATCTGAAATATTTTCTAGTTATTTCGATGTAATCATTCAACACTCATATGCCAAAAATCACAATAAATTACATTAACAATTATAATGTTAAAACTATTACTGGGAAATAATAACAGTGTAAGTCTAAGTGTTGTATTGAAAATAAATTCCTGTGTTTTCATACTGAATAAGAAAATGTTTTTTTATTTTGATAAACAATCTTGGATATGATACATTAGGAACTTAGGGAAGTACAATTTGTAGAAGTAACACATGCTCAAAATTTCGGATTTTGAAAAGGCTATATATATTTAGGTAAACGCCTTGTACCGTCTAGTCACCTATCCGGCCTAGGGCTAATTTCCCTATATCTTGGTGGAATTTCCTAACATTAAAAACGTAACTGTATGATGACTTTTAACGAACACATACTTGGAAGGTTATGATAACTTATCATATGGTAGGTGCCTCCTGTCATTTCACCCTCTAATCTATATTAGATTAGATTATTTTTTTAAATTAGCAATCAGGATTGCCTAGTATCAGAAAAGCTTGACATAATTGTTCACATTACGCAAATGAAATGCATTTAATTTGCCATGTTTTTTGAACATTTTTATAGTAGACTTTAGAGCAATTTATAAACTTAAAAAAATCAAGGTTACTGACCATATTAGACGAATTTAAACTCAAAGTAAGTAAAAGATGCGCTTATTACGTAGGTCTTAGTCAATTATATTATTAGCTCATGCTTGCGATTTTAAAACACGTTCGTGTGAACACCAAACCTTTGACATGTTTATAGACAAAAGCGGTCTGCTAGTTTGCTATTCCTTGCGTCAATAATGTAAGAGTGGTATTATATCAAAATTAAATAATGGAAAATCGGGCGGCGATATAATCTTCTATCTACCCTAGGTCGGCTAGCCTATCACATGTAGGCGGGACAGACTCTGAAGATCAAGACATTATGATTACACATTTATATCTTAGGCCATATAGGTATTGAATAGTCCTGTAGTCACTGAGTTTATCAATAGTAATTGTCATTTTAAATCATTAGATATAGAATTTCACTATTAATAGTTTTGATGAAAAGAATCGTTACGATTGCAGTCCGGTTTATATATTATGGTGGAAATATATTTATCATTCAGGCAAAGACCTTCAGATCTTTTAGCTTTAAAATTTGGTCCAGAAGAAAGATGTCTACATAATAATTCTATGTGTCTGAACTGAGACACATACATTTTCATATATTCTTACATATAATTTTCCTACAAAAAATTAGTTTAAACCTTAAAAAACCTTTTCGATAATGTAGGTTTATGGAACCGCTAAGAGGAGTAAGCAAGGAACAATTTTAGCATTATTTTTGTAATTCAGGTAATTTGACTAACGTCAATTTTTGTATGGAAATTATTTATAGAAGCTCAATTGAATGTGAATTTCTCTTGATAAAATCCATGCTAATTGTTCATATAAAAATTAAATATAAAATTATTCTATTTACATTTACCGTAAAAATATGTTATCTACTATATATTTACTATAAATATATTGATTATTGTCAATCGTTTAGTATTTTAATATATACTTCAAGGCAGAATACTGCGAAAATTTTGTGTATTGTAATAATATGTAATTTTGTAAGTTATATTTAATGCGCATACCTTAATTAATGGTATGATTGAAAACCATATTTTCTGTATGTGAAACAACATATAGTTATATTCTTTTTTAATATTTCGTTTTCAAAAAATATCTATGTCATATAAACTTCTAATACACCATATTATTTGATATCTAAAATGATCAAGCTTTGATTGTGACAAAATAATTGTTAGCAGAATTGAGTAATCTAATAAAGAATTTATATAACTATAGTTATTACTTATAAGTAACTAGAATCTGCAATTTTTAAGTGAACACTGCACTTTATTAGCCTTCAAAAATATCATTACGTTCACAGATTTTATACATGAAACAAAAAAATGTAAGGGTAATGTCGTGTTCTGTATCATTGAGATAAAATATTTAATAAATGTGTCTGATTATAAAATTATATCCATTGTTTTTCACACTTCAGATAATTATAAAAATATATCTTGAATATTTTATTTATACACAAAATTATGTAAGCGTAATGTGAATGTATATTTTATCAAAAGAAAGACTCATTTGATACGTTCCTCAGTGCTATAAAATTATCGATAGTATTATATATAGCGCCACTATTTAACTAGGTTAATTGTTAAAAACATGGTGATTGGAAGGTTTGAGGAAAGCTGATTATTTATATTAATCCTCTGTGTCATTATTCTCATCTCGATGTGATCATTTAAATATTTAAAACATTCATGTACCTAAATTATATCAATAAATTGTATGAAACAATGTGGCTTCTCACTTTACCCCGTCGAACTGTGTTATCTCACTTAAATCTTGCAGCATTATGTTTGTCGTATATCAGTAATAAATGAAATAAGCAGAGAGTTACTAAAACACTATCCGACTTGGAAGGATCATATTCGTAGTTCGATGATATTATCCAAAAAATGTAATAGAAAGCTTCAAAATAAAAAATAAAAACATTGTGCAATTTTAAAATGTGCAGTTTTTTATATCATAGGATATGAAATAAAGAGATGGCTCTTCTAATGGAAAGAGAAACCATCGCCTATAGACACCAAAGTTGTTAATGATACGTTGCTATCCGTGTAATGGGATGGTAATGCCACAATATGTATAAGACCGAGTACCCTCCAAATCGAAACAACGTCGTTCGTTCGTCGTTCGTCAACATTTCCTTTCCCTAAAATTAAGAGAACATTTTATACGTGACAACACCACGTCGAGTCAGCAGCTGTGCATAGACAGCGTAGAAACGCGTAGAGCGGTATTTGATGTCGTAGCCGTCCACTATGTCGACATTTTTTGGTCGACATTTTGGGTTACCAAAGTCAGAAATATTTAAGATTACTATTATTGGAACGAAGTTCCTTATCGCGCGTCGTGAAAGGGGGCTAGACGGAAAAAAATCTCACGAAAAGTTGTAACGACACTTTTTGCTATTGTAAGCTGTGCGGCGGCGCATGTTTCTCTGTCTGTCTCTTTCTCTCTCTCTCTCTCTCTCTCTCTCTCTTATAGAAAGCAAGCCAGATATTTTCATTTCTATTTCGCATTGAACAGTGTGGTGTCGCGACGATTATTTTTGTTGAGTGTATACAGGTTTTTTGTACATAATAAATAATAATAATAATAATAATGAAAAAATATTATTATAACTTAAAAAAAATAAAATTTTATTACAATTCCTTCACTAATTAATCGGAAGGAACTTCGTTCCTTTCGGGTGTCCCTTGTAACCTCTCAACTTTTTTTTTGTTTGGGAAAATAATTATATATAATGTATTTTTTTATAGATAAAGGGCGCAAACGGACAGGAGGCTCACTTGATGGAAAGTGATTACCACCGCCCTAGGACAAGTACACTACCAGAAAACTTGCAGTTGCTTTGCCGTCCTTTTAAGAAAGAGTAGGCTCTTTTCTTGAAGCTCCCTAAGTCGTATCCGTTCGGAAAAATCCCTGCCGGTTTTTGGTTCTACAGATGAGTAGTGCGGGGGAAAAAAGTAGGCTCTTTTCTTGAAGATCCCGAAGTCGTATCCGTTTGCAAAAACTTCTGCCGGTAAAATAGTGTATGCAGCCTGCTTCGTAATAAATGTTTTTACTGAATCTATGTATCTCATTTTTCCGGGATAAAAAGTAGCCTTTATGCTTTTTCAGGTCGAATTTTACTTTAGGGGTGGAAATATTGTTTTAGATTTATTTTTAATTCATCCCTTAAAATCAAGATGTGGGAATATCATATCTTGGTATACAGCAGCTGACTGGACAGAGCGACTGATGGACTTATGATTGAATTCATTGAACCTTCAATGAACACTGGCCAGTGGCCACGCTTCATACATCGCTTGAACTCGTAAATTGAATATCATGTCATAACGAAATTCGTGTCAGAATTGTAGTTTTATTATTTAAAAATAAGTTTCATTTATAAAGGTCTCTAAAGAAGTATTAATAAAACGTGTACGTGTTGTCATTTTTGTCGTATTAATAAATATTATTATTAACCATTCTATATCGTGATAAATAAAGTTAAATAACTATATATATATATATATATATATATATATATATATATATATATATATATATATATATATATATATATATATATATATATATATATATATATATATATATATATATATATATATATATATATATATATATATATAGATTACGTTTACTACTTTCTTTATAAAAAATATTTAACAGCGGTGACGAAACCACTGTTTGATGCTTTTTGATGGGACACTTCTATTCACAGAGGTGGTCCTGCTTTCTTTTTACTCCATGTGTAAAACAAGAACACTCAACCAAGGAACTTATATACGATAACTGGAATTACTTCGAAGCAATATTTGAAAAGTAAAAATGTACTTTATTTCATTTTTAATAAACTTGACATTCGTTTCTTACATAACAGAGGGAAAAAAGTTCTGAGCAAGACAACGACATGAGTGGATGTTGTCGCTTTCTTGCAATTGCCAGTATAAATAAAACTTTCGGATGGTAGATTTTTATATATTCGGTAATCGTTAAATCCCTTTTATTCATACACGTCGATAGATACATTAGCATAAAATGTATTGTAATT
Organism: Apodemia mormo; assembly: GCA_036924255.1. Classification (NCBI taxonomy): domain Eukaryota; kingdom Metazoa; phylum Arthropoda; class Insecta; order Lepidoptera; family Riodinidae; genus Apodemia; species Apodemia mormo. Next base: position 4,268,732 of record JAUPFN010000004.1, read on the forward strand.
AACATAGTGAATTCTAAAATGTGCTTATTTTAATTATTACGTAATTACTTATGCAATGCAAAAACTGTTTCTCAAATTAGTAGAGTTACTTAGTAGTAATTTGCAGACTACGCATGGCCACACTTATGTATGGCAATTGGCGCTTTATTTAGTAGAAAGTGACACACTCCACTCATGTCGTGGTACTCTTCGGAACGATTTTGAAGCGCGTGTGAACATTCCGGGTAGAATGTAACTTACTTGCACTCAACATGGTGGAATTGTTTTTTTTTTTCGTAATTACGGCGAACTGCTCAGTATGGAGACTTACTAAAAAATGTATTACATTTTTTTAATACGTCTTGCGAGAAATTCTATATCGATAGTTTATATTAAAAAAAATTACCTATTTTTTAAGATATATTACGATCTCAAACAAGACAAAGGCCATTGTGGCCAGCCTTCTTTTTGGGTACCAAAAACATAAATTGGTACATAAAATATATTCACAGTTTTCGCATCGTATCGCGTTAATTCGAGCTTATATGAAGAATGCATCATCTGTTAGGTAGAAGCAAGCTAAGGCAATATCTCATATAATATCTCAGTATTAGCTACTAAAAGAACATTGCACGTCTTTACCACGAAAGGTAGTTATTCTGCATAACGTCATTGGTTGCCACTGTCATATTCCGGCTTGGAAGTTAAGAAGTTAATCTGTGCTAAATTTCAGACCGATTGGTGATTTTTACTGTAAATTAATAGATTAGTTATCTTTTGTTCATGTTTTTCCGTCTGCAGTTCTGTGAGGCAGTTCGTAAGAGGCAGACGATTGGAAATTCGAATCACTGACACTGTAGTTACTAAGTGGAAGAGTTCTACATTTTCTCGCCCGGATCTAGTTTACCACCTTACCTATTTCTGTCGCAATAGCGTCAGTGCTTGTCACTGTCGCTTTCCGTTTTGGAAGGTAAAAGGAGCCGGTAAACTTATACATATGACATAAAAACTCCCTCACAAGGCTAGCAAAGCACCAATAACATCTTTGGTGTCTTTAAGCGATGGTTGTTTCATGCCATCATGAGAGCCATCTGCTTGTTCGTTGTTTTATGATATAAAAAAAACATATTTAGCCTTATTGCCTCATATAATCGAAGGTTTATTAAAGTTGGCATTGGCAGTTAGTTTGGACATAGCGAAGGCCTTTGTTCGGGTATGGCACAAAGCGCTTCTCGCGAAGCTGCCTTCCTATGGGCTTCCTGAGAAATTATGCGAGTGGATCACCAGTGTTTTGGCTGACCGGAGCATCAAGGTCGTTGTCGACGGTGCGTGCTCCGACCTAAAATCTGTCAATGCTGGTGTTCCCCAAGGCTTCGTGCTATCAACGACACTGTTCCTTCTGCATATCAATGATATGATACGAATTAGCAACATACATTGCTATGCGGATGACAGTACTGGTGATGCTACATACTCCGGCCGAAGCGGTTTTTCTCGGGAACACGTCGAAGAGTGCCGAAACAAGCTTGTGTCTGAAGTCGAGAATCGACTTACCGATGTCTCGGAATAGGGTCGCCAAAACCTGGTTACTTTTAACCCCAAGAAGACACAGCTTTGTGTGTTCACCGCAAAAAAGACGCCCTTTGTCGTATCACCTCGATTTGAGGATACTCTCGTGACAGCCTCAGCTAGTGTCGGAATCCTGGGAGTTGACATATCGAATTACGTTCAGTTTCGCGGTCATTTGGAAGGCAAAGCTAAACTAGCCTCCAAAAAGCTCGGTGTGCTCAGCAGAGCGAAACAGTACTTTTCGCCTTCAACTTTATAAGGCACAGGTTCGGCCTCACATATAGTATTATTCGCATCTCTGGGCCGGAGCTCCCCAGTACCAGCTTCTTCCTCTTGATCGCATTCAGCGTAGAGCGGTTCGAATCGTTGACGACCAGGCTATTTCGAAACAGCTTGACTCTTTGGCATTGCGCAGAGATGTAGGCTCTCTGTGTCTTTTATCGTATATATCATGGAGAGTGTTCCGACGAGTTGTTTGGATTAATTCCTGCCACCGAATTCCACCATCGGACCACGTGTCAAAATTTGAAGTTCCATCCTCACCATCTCGATGTCTGGAAATCCACAGCTGTGCGTTTCTCCCGACACTTTTTACCTCGCACTACTCTGTTGTGGAACCAATTACCGGCAGGGGTATTTCCGAACGGAGACTACATAGGGACCTTCAAGAAAAGAGCTTACTCATTCTTAAAAGACTGGCAACGCAACTGCAAGACCTCTGGTATTGCAGATGCCCATGGGCGGCGGTGATCATTTACCATCAGGTGCACCTCTTGCTCGTTTGGCCCCTCTTCTATAAAAAAAAGTAATTAAATTGATTTGACGAAGGTACCTAGTTTTTCCTGCATTGGTCAAGTCTATTCTTCAAACCGGTTCGGTCCGGTTCGAAGAATATACCGTCTGCATTCTGCCCGGCAGTTCGTAAAAGGCGTACGACTAGCTATACGTATCATTATCGTGACCACAAGGTAGTTGATTGATTAATTTCTGCAACGTCTTGCCCGAATATTTTCCACGACCGACTTACCTATTCATTTCGCAATAGCAGCAATGATTGGTATTGTCGTGTTTTGGTTTGGAGAATAAGGTAGCCGGTAGACTTATGCATGCGGAATTGCCATCCCGCCACATTGATAGCAACGCACCATTAACATCTACAGGTGATGTTCTCTTACCCTCGGGAAAGCCATCTGCTTGTTGCTATCTAATAATATACAACAAAATACAAATACCTAATTTCTTAAAATTATAAAACAAAAGGCTCTATACAAATATAATTTTATTAATTTTCTCAAATACATATCCCTACATTTATACATTATTTCAAAAGATAGGTAAAAGGCAATACTCATTATACGCTTACCTAATAAAATCTTATAAATACCTATCTAATATTAATAATAATATTAAATACTTGGTGACTCTTCCAAAATTGCTCGGTATTCAAGTTAACATCGAATAGGCGTACCATCAGGGTTTCTTGGCATTTTGGGCTTGCACACTTTTTTTCTTCCTTCGGCACTACTCACCATAGTACAAGTAAATGTGAAGTAACCACATGATGAAGATTTTGTGTAGTAAGTGTGTGAGTACTGTTTCTTTATATTATTTTCGCTGTCAAGCGCTCTAGTGACCGATTTTGAAACAGAGACGTATCTGTTATCTTTTTCACTTGGACTGTGTAGATTTCTTAAATTTTTTGGCGGTATAGGCTTGTTGTACGATTTGTAGTTAATTTTTCCTGTACCAGGAGTCAAAGTAACAGTTTGAGCTTGTGAAGGAGAATCTTTTGTCCCTACAACATAAGTTTTATCTTTTGATGCGACAGATTTAACGCTTCCTGTAAAGCCAAGAGGTATCATGTATCCTCCGGTGCCCGGAACACGTTCCCCAGGCTGATAAACTCTGCTCTCATCTGGTCGATCAGAATTACGTTGTATAACTTCTGCATCGTGATTTTTCAGGGAGTTGAGCACAATATGTTGTGTGTTTCCTTTTGAAGTTTGTTTAATTTCTACTTTCCTGGCTGGATTTTTAAGAGCCTGGTGCATTTGTGTATCACGTGCGTCGTCGTCGTAATTAGGATATTCACCTTGTTCAACTTCAGTGGGGTCATTTCCCTCTGGTCCAAAGCCGGGATCGGAATCATAGTCGCCGTTTGAAGGTTCTTCTTTGTCGTCTGTACCAAAGTCGTAATCTCCATTAGTCGTGCTATATATAGGTTGGAACGACCTTCGGTTATTTAAAAGCGTTGACACAGTAGCTTCAGGAGAAATATTTGGTTTATGGTGGTCTGAATGACTGTGACCGGAGTACCTGCTTTCAGAATTAGTTAACGTTTCATCAACAATATTTTCTGTTGTAGTCTGTTCATCTAAAACATTTGCTTCGGGTGATGGCAATGTTGATGAATCAAATGGAGAATTCGAGGTGTCCTCAGTCAATGGTGCCTCCGTGAGGTCAACATTAATATTTTTTTCTTTCTCGTCAAACACGTCTATTTTTTCGAAAGCAAGTCGATTAGGAAATACTGCCTCTTTATCTAGGCTAGCGCCAGCTTGGGCTGCGCCATTATATGTGATGCCATACTTAAATGTTCCATGTAATTGAGATTGCGACTGACCTGTACGACCACTTGATTGAGCTGAGGCTAGACCACCACCTATGTATGGAATTGTTTGAAGATCGTGTGTGGGTTTGTCGGTGTCTTTATAAGGTGTGAATCCTATTTGTGCTTGTGACGAGGTGCTACCAGGACCCCGAGCTTGTGCATCCGCGGTGCCTCCTTTTACACTTCCTTGTACTTGTGAGTTCGATGAGTGCATAATACCATTACTCTGTGATTGAGTCTGAATAGAACCAGTTTCTGATCCTAGTTGGACACTTGCTTGAGACTTATTATTTCTTCCATTGCCTGTTGCGGAACTCGATGCGCCTTTTTTCCCACCGCTCACCTCACTCTCGGCACCTTTATTTTCTCCACTAATTTGTGCCTGTGCTTGGAATGAACCTGTCCCCGTGTATGTTCCATGCACGTTTGTCTGTGCTCGTCCTTTACTATTACCACCTTTAGAAGAAGCACTTGCAGTTGTGCCATTTTTTGCTTGTGAAATACTTGCTTCTGCTTCTGAATCATCATCATCAGCTCCCACTGAATTAGGGTCAATGAAATTCTGTGGTGTATCTGCAACAATAAATTTTACACTTGTGTATATCAAGGGGTAACACTAAAATACCCTGAAATAATTTATTCTGAATTTCGATGTTTCAATTTTCAAAAGTCCAAATTTTATAATATCTAAGAATTATGATGTCTATTTTTAAACATCACAGTTTTACCGAAAGTCGTAAATGCGACTTGTTTATTTTTTTTTATTTTTTTTGCTGTCGATAGGGAAGCGCTTGACCACGATCTCGTCTGATGGTAAGCTAAGGTACAGCCTAAGATGGAACGCGCTTCCCTAGAAGGTACCTGTTCACTCTTCTCTTGAAGATCCCCAGGTTGTACCCATCGGGGAACACAGACTCAGGTAGCATATTCCAATCCCTTGCGATTCGGATCAAGAATGTCGAATCGAATCGCTTTGTTTTCATAAGTTCGAAAAATCACATTTTCAATAATTCGAATAAACTACTAAAATTAGGATTCTGGTTCAATTAGTAGGTAGGTATAATATTCAGTCACGCATCTTCATATATTCTTCTCCTTATAGTTATGTGCCTGCATCAGATAACATCTACTGTTATTGAATGATTTAGGGTTAGGTTGGGGTCAGGGTTAGGCCAGGTTGAAGCAGTAACCATGGTGTGGAGGTGATCTAGTGAAGAGAGCGTACCGCAGTAACAGTCGCCGTGCGCCAGATCCCCTCTGATTGTTTGTGTTATTGAACCATTTGGGTTAGATTAGATTAGAACAACGATAACAACGCGAAGATGAGCGAGCGAAACGAACACGGCGCGGCAATGGCCATCGACTGCCAGATCCCCTCTGTTTTTTATTTCGGAATTCTAATTTTTTGTTTTAAGCGGAGACAAACGAGCAGGAGATGCACCAGAATCCAGATGGTAAGTGATCACCGCCGCCCATGGACATCCGCAATACCAGAGGTCTTGCAGTTGCGTTGCCGGCCTTTTAAGAACGAGTAAGCTCTTTGCTTGAAGGCCCCCAAGTCGTATCCGCTTGGAAACACGCCTGCCGGTAATTGATTACAAAACAGAGTAGTGCAAGGCAAAAAGTGCCGAGAGAAACACACAGTTGTTGATTTCCGGACATCGAGCTTGTGAGGGTAGAAGAACTTTAAATTTTGACGCGATGTGTCCGATGATGGAATTCGGCGGCAGGATGTAATCGTCGGAACACTCCTCATGATAAATAAGATAGAAGACGCAGAGTGAAGTCTAATTGTTTGATACTTTCATAATTGGAATTGGCATTTTTATTGTTTTGAATTTTCACTAAATTAAATTTATTTATTATTCGATCTATTGAAACTCGGTATTTTAATAATAGTAATTAGGTATAAACGTTCGGAATATCGAATGATAAATCGTTGTTGTTATTTTAGGAATTTCATTTGGAATTACGAGAATCGGTATTTAGAAATTTGAATTTGTGACTGTCGGAAAAAGTTTGCTGTATTTATGTAGTGTACCCATACTAAGCACTATTTACTGTACGTGTTCTACTTACCGGTATCACTACCCTGTCCCGTGGCCTGAAACAAAAAAAAAAGTTTAATTATACAAATTAATAAAACTTGTTCAGCTCAAATCATGAGGCCTCGGGTTTGATGCCCGTGTCGGGCAACATTGTTATTATATAGGTTTGTTCGAGGTTTATCTTGAAATTCAAATCTCAGTAACAACTCTGAGCCTGATGGTGGATGTGCCTCGGATAAACAAATAAAGCTGTTGGTCTTGTTTACTGTTAGAAATAAACTCTAATCGCTATCAGGTCGTACCATCAACATCCGTCTCCTAAATCGACGAACTAATAAATCGTGGTGAACCGGAAAGTCAGTAGACGTTTTTTTGACTTTACCAATCCCGCAAAAAAACTGCCGTAATGATACTTCAGATATTTATCTTGCGGGATCTAATTAAAATGTACTTATGTGCACAATAACGAGGAAAGTGTATATTTTAATATAGTACCTGCATATATATAGTCAAATTTCCACGCATGCTTTGGTAACAGATGTCTTGTTAATATGTATAGTAATAATTGCGTTCACAGAGATCGATTGCGTTTAATGCCTTTACATAGACTAAACTGGCCATCGTGTTCTTAAGTTTCTTCTTAAGTTAAGTTTAAATATTTAAAAAAATATTTTGAACCCTTTGAACTTGAAAGAAGCAAACATATATCTTTACACTAGATCCCTCATGGGACAGGCAGAATAGAATTAAGTGCCACATATCACAGTCCAGACAGACTTGCCTTGCTTCCTCCACATTCATGACTCTCTTCATGTAAACACGCCAGTTTTGGACACTCGACACCACCTTCAGACAACACCCGACCAATTTGATCATGATACGTAAAACTTGGTTTCCCCCGGAACATACATCCATCCACATTAACAGTATAGCGGTTTTGTTCTGCCATTCTTTTAACATGTCTGAACCAACGGATCATTTTTACACTGATACTGCCTTTCAGTCCCCTCTCTCTCACCTCGGAATTACGAACGTGCAGATCCGCAGGTGCCACACTACAATTTTTCGTAATGCACTCATTTTAACCGCGTTTATTCTGCTTTCATACCCTTAACAACATACCCAACTCTCACTTCCATACAAGCACAAGCCCAGAAATATGCTGGGGAAGACGGATGGGTGTCCGTCTGGGTCGGCTAAGGACAATGCTTTGAAGTAGTTTCCCTAACGCCTCATTTGCTCTGCTCTCTGTACACTCCTCTTTCTATATCAGTGAGGTACCTTCCATCCCTGATAAAAGAACATTCAAATACATGACAACAACGTTATAAGACGCAAATTCGGCCTCGTATGGAGTACTGCTCTCACTTGTGGGCGGGGGCTGCTCAGTACCAGCTTCTTCCTTTTGATCGCATTCAACGTAGAGCGACTCGAATCGTCAATAACAGGACTATTTCTGATCGGCTTGACTCTTTGGCATTACGTAGAGATGTGGCTTCGCTCTGCATATTCTATCGAATCTATCATGGGGAGTGTTCCGAGGAACTGTTCGGATTAATTCCTGCCGCAGAATTTTACCATCGGACATTGCGACGAAATTAAAAATTTCATCCTCACCATCTCGATATCTGGAAATCCACAACTGTGCGATTCTCGAGGTACTGGCAGGAGTTTTTCCAAGCGGTTACGATTTAGGGACCTTGAAGAAAAGAGCCTACTCTTGCTTAAAAGGCCGGCAACACAACTGCAAACTTCTGATAGTGTGGTTGTCCATGGGCGGCGGTGATCACTTACCATAAAAAAAAAACATGAACTCGTCTACTTATGACAACACTACATCATCAAGCACAACTTCAATATCCGTTTTGTGTACTTTTTTTTGTATAATATAAGATAGCAAACAAGCAGATGGGTCTCCTGATAGAAAGAGTCAACCATCGCCTATAGGCACCAAAGATGTAAATGGTGCGTTGCTATCTTGTGGCGAGGTCTAATGCCATATGCATAAGTTTACCGGCTACCTTACCCTCCAAATCGGAACACGACAGTGACAAGCACTGACGCTATTGCGGCAGGAGTAGGTAAGGCGGTGGTACCAGACCCGGGCGAGACAACGCAGAACTCTACCACCTAGTAAACTTCCACCACCTAGTAACTAAAAGAAAGTTACTTCCCTTTCAAATACCAATACCTTGGTTTTCTTCGCATTCAAACCTAAGCCCATTTTCATATGTAGCGGCTCAAAACAATCACAAACGCTACAAGAAAAAATTTTAAAAATGGACAAAAATCAATAACAAATGGAAAAAATGAAATTCAAAATAAAATCCTGAATCGCGATATTACAATTATTTATCTTGTAACACTATATACAAGTTTCAACGTTTCTCAAATGGACTTCGGTCCCCAGGCAGTACACCTTGCCTGGCTGGGAAGATCTTCCTTTTCCCCGTCCTTGTCTTTGTGTGACGTCATCGACCTCCACAGTAATGTCGTCATACTGACAAGAAGCTGGCCCGCTGGTTCCATCACTTCGACCCTTCAGCGGTACGGACTAGCGGTGCCACAGTGGTTACACCGACGTGATCATCACCACTATCAGCTATCAACATGCCACAGTGGTGACCCCCGGCAAAACAACACGCATCCAGCCTTCTGACCATTAGCGTCTAATATACTCCCCTCTGCTTCCAAACAGCCATCAGCCAGCTTCACAAGCTACGCCTCAACTACGCTTTCCGGAATCCACTTCGAACTGCCTATGTTCACTGGATCTCCATGCAGCAACTCTGTCCCGCTCGTTCCGACTCATTGCGAACTACAGCGGAGGCGCACTCGTCCCGACTCACCGAGGACCGCGCTTATTCGGCTCGTCTCGACTCACCGCAGACTCGAGCACTCAAGGCACATACGCTTCACTGGCTCAACTAGATCGACCTTCGGTCTTGGGGGAGAGTATTGTAGCGGCTCAAAACAATCACAAACGCTACAAGAAAAAATTTTAAAAATGGACAAAAATCAATAACAAATGGAAAAAATGAAATTCAAAATAAAATCCTGAATCGCGATATTACAATTATTTATCTTGTAACACTATATACAAGTTTCAACGTTTCTCAAATGGACTTCGGTCCCCAGGCAGTACACCTTGCCTGGCTGGGAAGATCTTCCTTTTCCCCGTCCTTGTCTTTGTGTGACGTCATCGACCTCCACAGTAATGTCGTCATACTGACAAGAAGCTGGCCCGCTGGTTCCATCACTTCGACCCTTCAGCGGTACGGACTAGCGGTGCCACACATACAATCATCTTTCATAGCCGTTAACAGTGTTTGGATTACAGATGGATTTGAACCCAAAAGTACAGCAACGGCTGCGTAAGCAGGCAGTTTACCGTATTCTCATACTCATCGTTCTTTGGAGGCACTTATCCAGATACAGATTAAGCAGATGAGCCTAAAACATACAACACTTTTTAACGTTACCTCAAAATATTGACATCAAACCAGGGAGATATGTTACCATCTATCCGCACACATGTCTTGCAGTCCTAGTATACGGACTGCTCTGCACCCAGCAGGGGCCCATCTATCCTGTAAATTGGTAAAGTGTTCCAAATTTTTTAGTACAACTTTATCAAACGCTTTTTCTAAATACATAAAACCGCACAAAACCTTCTGGCTTACAGTCAGATTCTACATCTATAACCCCTCTATACCTCCGACTATATTACATCGGACTTCTCTTGCATCTCCTTTTTAATTATCTTTCCATAAAACTTTGATGCTCAGCTAATCAAACTGATGGCTGTACAACGAATGAAATCTATACGTACTACAATACGTACCCTTGCTTTTGCACAAGAACACGATGGCCGCACGCTGTCAGTCTTCAGGCACTCAGCTGGTCCTACTGAAAATATTATAGAGGATCCAAAAAGAGTGCCAGGTAGCAAAATCATTGTATTTGATAATCTTAGCGGATGCATATCAATACCCGCGGCTATCCCACTTTTTTTTTACTTCTTATCGCACACCTAACCTCTTATAAAAATAATGTTTTCGTCAATAACAGTAATTAATAAACAGAATTAAAACAAAAAAACTTTCATGTTTACTAATGAAACTTAAAAAATGTGTATGTTAATTCTAATTATGGTTACCATAGGGTAAACAATGATACAAATACAATCACTGATACTAGTACGCCAAGGAAGTTACATTCTACCGGGAATGTTCACACGCGCTTCATAATCGTTCCGAAGATTACCACGACATGGGTGGAGTGTGTCTCTTTCTATTAAATAAAGCGCCAATCGCTATATATAAGTGCGGCCACGCGTAGTTTGCAAATTACTACTAAGTAATTCTACTAATTTAAGAAACAGTTTTTGCATTTCATAAGTAATTACGTAATAATTAAAATAAGCACATTTTAGAAATCACTGTGTTAATTACAATACATTTTATGCTAATGTATTTATCGACATGTATGAATAAAAGGGATTTAACAATTACCGAATATTATATAAAAATCTACCATCAGATAGTTTTATTTACACTGGCAATTGCAAAAAAGGGACAACATCCACTATTGTCGTTGTCTTGCTCAGAACGTTTTTCCCTTTCTGTTAAGTAAGAAACAAATGTCAACTTCGTAATAATTCCAGTTACCGTATAATATAAGTTCCTTGGGCTACGCATAAACCTTGTGTTAAGATGGCAAAGCGCAGAGCTCATTCAGTCTGTGTTTTACTTTTCTGTCAGTAAGGCCACGTAGCAAAATTTTACAGTCTTAATTTAGCATGATTTTCGAGGGTTGAAGCTAATGTGTCTGATATGTGCGTTACAGCCGACACTGCAATATGAGCCTTGTAAAAATATGAAACCCTTTTATGCTATATTAATGTGATAAGTTGCTCGCTTCAAACCAATTAATGGCCGTGATCTATAAAGTCTACATTTAACAAATGCTTACCCCTTGGTTATTATTATATGGTATATTCCCTCCTCCACTCTGGTATCCTCCTGGCAGTAATCCATTCGGCCCGTATGTTCCTGTAATTGAAGTCATTATTAATGAAAGAGAGTAAGTACGTTTATATATTTTGTGTTTTTTCCTTACTAAAATAAGCGATGAAAATTTCGTAGGTTGCTAGTTGTTTTAAAACAAATTTGAGAACAAAATCACCGAATACTGGAGACCACGGCTACTGGAAACTAACAGAAGTCAATGTGCATACAAGTAATATTCAAGCAACGCACACATAGACACCTCTCACGGACGCGATATCTCGAAATGGTTTGGGACAGTTTGTGACAAAATAGGAAAATCCAAAAGTGCACGTCGTAAAAAATGTTTTTGTAATTTTTAACTTCCCACTACGTATGTAGATAAGGAAGTTACTGCTTTTACCCCGATTTTCGAAAATCGAGTTTTCACCTGATGTCCACGTTTTGAGTTCCTAGGAATCCTTTCCGACTATTTTCACTATGACGTCAGTATGTCTATGTATGTGTGTGTGTGTGTGTGTGTGTGTGTGTAAGTGTGTATGTACCTAAACATCTCATAACATTTGAACGGCTGGACCGATCGAAACGCGGTTGATGGCATTCGATTCGATTCCGCTCAACTTAGATTTCCTGATAATAAGAACCGATTCGTTCCAGGAGGTATTAAGAAATTTTGAAAAAACACCAAAAAAAATTTTGACGAAACAGTATTTTTTTAATATAACTTCCAGATTTATGTACCGATTGAGTACAAAAACTAATCAGCTCTATTCCTCAAAAAACTACGTCTAATACATAAATTGCATCAAAATCGGTTTATCCGTTTGGGAGTAATTGTTAACGAAAAATTTTGAAAAAAGTGTTTTTTCGACATAGCTTTGAAACTTTTCAACCAATCATTTTTTAGTGTTTTACGATACTGTAGTAACTTCTAAAAAAACTACGTCAAATGCCGTTTAAAAAATCAAAATCGAATCTAATTCTGAAAACTTATAAATATTAAAATTACGTTGTTTTTAGCAAAGTTACTTTTTTTTTTAAATAACTTTCAAGTTAATTCACCGATTGTCTTAAAAATCTTATCAGATTTTATTTTTTATAAACTGCGTAAAATACCGTTAATTTAATCAAAATCTATTTGGCTAAAGCAATATTTTAGATCTCAAAAATTGAGTTGAATGCCATCATCGTTTTTAAATATACATCTTTTAAAAAAATTATGTACTGCCATTTTTAACAAAATAGATGTTTGAACTGAAAAATCTATGCTTATATTTTTTACTCTTTTGAGCTTAAAAAACCTTAATTTAGTGGGAAGTTTCAGGGATGGCCCATAGGGTCAACCGTTTACACATTTTTTATATGAGGTATTGACTTCGCTGTAAGAGTTATTCAAATTCAAATGAAATATATGGACTAAATTATTTGACAGCCATAAAACCTAAAAATCAAATATACAATAAACAAAATTCAAGGCTGCCTGGCCGTCGATCGTAGCCTGTACGTGTGTTATGTTATGTTATGAAATATGAAGTAGGTATTTATTAAGTATAATCATTGATTAACAAAGAAATATTGAAAAATAAACATTTATATCAATTTTAATTAAACAGGCTGTAAAGCAAGCTGTAAACGCTCAAACATGTTTGTCAAACTTTACGTTTTGTTTGTACGTTTTTATCAAACATCTGCGCACACCTACCAACAAGTTTGTCAAAAAAGACTGCACTTTCAAAGCGGTTTTCGCCGTGAAGTGACGCTCCGACGCTCAGATGAGTAACAACTAACAACATGTCTCAGTGACGGTCGCACCAAAATGGCGAGTTTGTTTGACAAACATGACTGTACACTTTCAAACACATATGACAAACACGCCGTCAATCAAATCTTTAAGTCAGGCTGTAAACGCTCAACCTATTTGTCAAATTTTACGTGTATGGCAAATTATTTGATAGTCTGCGGTCATGTTTGACGTGTTTGTCAAACAAACTACGTGTTTGGCTGTATGTTTGAAAGATTTAATTGACGGCGTGTTTGATATATGTGTTTGAAGGTGTACAGTCATGTTTGTCAAACAAACTCGTCATTTTGGCATGACCGCCACTGAGACATATTGTTAGTTGTTACTCATCTGAGCGTCGGAGCGTCTTTTCATGGCGAAAAGAGCTTTGAAAGTCAAGTTTTGTTTGACAACCTTGTTTGTACGTGTGCGCTAATGTTTGATAAAAACGTAAAAACAAAACGTAAAGTTTGACAAACATGTTTGAGCGTTTACAACCTGCATAAAACATACAACCAAACACGTAGTTTGCTTGACAAACACGTCAAACATGACCGCAGGCTATCAAATAATTTGCCAAACACGTAAAAGTTGACAAATTGAATGTTTACAGTTTACAGCCTGCTTAAATACTAAATACATCAAAACGAGTGTTTTTTCTTCACAACCGAGTATTTATATTATTGCAAAAGTACAATATAAATAAAATATACATTTTTACTTCACAGCACAACCCAAACAAATATTATACAATAACTACCTTTTAGACCTAAACGCTATGTGTTGAGGCGTGCAATAATTAATCTTTTTAAAACAGTGTGGCCTAATATTTTTTCCAATGATGTTTTATAGTTCGCTAAAAATTAAAACACACTCATCACCAAAGTCTGAGCAACGTGTACTAAAATATAAAATAGATTACGTTAATGTACTAAAACATAATTAAATTATAAACAAAATACTTTATTGTTAAAAATTGGCTAAAAAGTGTGGCGTTCTCTGTTGTTCAAAAGTTGTCGGCTCCAATTAGTTATACTCCTGGGCTGTTTCGAAAAATTTATAAGTGTAAAATTTTTACAATGAGCGCGCAACCGATACGGTGAAGTTAGCTGATATTACGTTTCGTGCGCAACAGCAGTCAGCGGCATGAAACAAAGAAAACAAGTGGAAGTGAAAAGTGGGCGTGCCGCGTGCATCACTATTATGCGCTGTTACTCTAAATTGCCTTAGTGATACTTACCATATCTTTAAGAGATAGTCGTCGTGCGAAAATCTATTATACACTGAATTATGCCGTATTGTGCCATCCTTGAATGCAGAAATGATAGTAGAATACAGATGATTAAAAATGAGATATTTCATATCATCCGAAAGTACAATTTTCATTTTATTTTAATAAAATTCCTGGTTTAATATAATCTCTAATGATATAATAGAAAGTCAAGCTAAAATCAGCCGTACATCTTACATATAAAGTTCATTTTAGGTTGACCTAATTTTTCTAGAAAGATATACGTAATGACAGCCATTACGTATATGGTTCTAGAAAGTTCTCTACTCAAATATGACCAATTGAAAACTACGGAAAAATCAATACTGCCATCTATTGTAGAATAGCAAAACTATTAAGATTAAAGTGACACTATTGTACATATAGATGAGTCTATTTTGAATAGACAACAAAAGGACGTAAATATTCTTTTTTTGTAGTAAAATAAAATTTATTGTAACGCAGTTTGGTATATTTTTAAATGTTCTGTTTGTGTGTTTCGGATTATTGTTGTTTAAAATGAAAACGACCAATGAAACAATTTTTGCATTAGTAGTTTATATGCAATAATGCTTATTTTATGTGTGAGTTTGGCGATCGCGGTCCTGATACAAATGTTTGTACTTCCCACTTCCGCTTGTTCTCTGTGTTCCATTGTCAGCGGTATAAATTAGCTCATATTAGCATCAGCGCACACACCAACAGCCAACAAGTTGTTTCTTAGTTAAGTATATCTTCTTACGTGCGTACGTAACAAACTTTTTTGTGTAGAATCGATGAGTTAGCTAATATTAGCCCACGGTAATCGCTCCAAATTAAATTTTGGAAAATTCTTTAACTTTTCTTTAACTGTTGGGTTGTTGTCACTCCGACCAAGATCACTAAAACACGTCTTCAGAGCATATTTCATGTATGCTCGATTGGGTGAGGTATGGTGATTATACAGGCCAACTCACCACCCGGATGTTTTTCATTTACAAGTACTTACTCGCTAGTCCCCAACTCTGTATGCGAACGCGCATTCTCAAGCATTAACGTGAAATTGGAGCCAAAGGGTTATGCGTACGGATGAACATAAGGCCTTAGAACATCGTAAACCTGAGCGTTCACGCTTCCGTTTACAAAAATAAGCTCAGTTCGTCTGGTCTTCAAAATACCTGCCCATGCTATTGATCCGCTGTATGTATGAACTTTATTAACGCACCTCAGACTTTCAGTATTACTGGAGCGCTGTTTCATTGCTTACCCTTCTTGGATCAGGCCTAAACCCGAATCGAGACTTATCGCAAAATAAAATTTTATTAGGTGTTCCATATATCATTTCGACAAGAGCAATGCCCGTGTTGTAGAGGTGGGCACCTGGGCGGGCGTTGTGATCATAGGCTGTACGTATGCAGTCGATTTTGCACGGTTTGGGGGCTAACAATCCACTTGAGTTTTGTAGCCTTCAATAGGTTAAACCGCTTTATCTCTCGGGCGGTAAACATCGCCTGATGTTTTGCAGTCAATTGTATGTATTGGTCCTGCTGAGTGGTTATACTCCTTCCATAGCTTCGGTGCTGCTTAGCAGGATTTCCTGCGGTAGTGTAATGCTGCTTCAAATAGCAAATAATGCCCCCGTTCACACCAAGATAGTGAGATACCTCAGATTTTGTTTGTTTTCTTCCAGTTTACAATGTTCTCAAGGTGTTTGCATTTCATCTGTGGTGTGTAATTAGGACTAAATAACCTTAATTATGTAAAGAAAGTCTCACAATTCAATTTGGTCTTTGGATAATTTTAATAAAGTTTTAATAAGAGATTTGGCTCTCATTAAAACTTTATTATAATTATAAAATTCAGACGAGCCAAATTTTAATTAAGAAAGAAAATACATTTGCAAAAAAATGCATTCACTTTTTATTTTATTAAAACATAAAACAATCATTTTTTTCTACCCAGCCAGCATGTTAAATGTGGAACAAAAGGGTGACATGCCCACCTACCTACCTTTGGTAAAAAATTATAGAATAATTGACCAATCGACTAATTTATAACATGATACATGTTGCTCAGACTTTTTTGATGTTCTATTTTAAGGCCCACTAACACCAAAGCATTAAAATACTTTTGAAATGCTTTTTAGTATGGTTAAATTCATTGAAAAAATATTTTAATACATTGGTGGTATTTTAATAGGACAGCTGCAATATAACTGACGGTAATATCAATTGCCTATAGTATCTTTAACAAAACCATTTATATAAAAGAAAGGTAAATTAGCTAATAGTTCTCCTGATGGAATGAGATAATTATGGCATAAAGACACTAAAGAAACATCTTCCAATATCCAATATTACAAGCATAAGCTTACCTGATATCTTACTGTACATATGGGAACATGAGTGACAAGTAGCTATGCGACAGTAAAAGATAAGGCGCCGGAATCAACAGTTGCAAAACTCCATCTAGTACTCAACTGCCTGGCAAAAAGGCAGGTGGTCTAAACTTTACGAGGTTAAGCTGCGTTTTAGATTTATTACAAATTGTTTAGATCATTTACTTGTTTTATAGAGGTAGCCATTGTCTACAAACAACAAAGATGTTAATGGTGCATTGCCACTCATGAATACCGTCAAACCTGTACACAGCAGTGATAAGCATGGGTGTACCGAGGGGGGGGGGGCAGGGATGTGCACCTGCCCCCCCTGGATTTATTAACCGCTCTACTGTTGTAGATAAAAATATAGATTAAAATGTTTCAGTTGTCCCCCCTGGCCCAGAACCTGGGTACCCCCATGATAATAAGTATGCTGTTGCGGCAGGAAAAGGTGAGGCAGTAATACCAAATTCGGGTTAGACGTTATACAGATTAATAGGTAATATATAGTTCCGGAATTCTCGTCACATATTATTTTAGCTTGAGTGTCGCTAGAGTGATATTAATATTAAATACTACAACCGCACCTTGTGTGTTAGAGTCTCCATTTGTTCCCGCGTTGTAAGGGAAACCTGGACCGTAGCGATCTTCCGGTCCCGTTGGACCACCTGGGCCGTATTGTGTTCCTCCGGGTCTATATGTTCCATCTGTGCCATATTGTGTACCTGTTCCTCCTGGACCAATTTGCGATCCGCCGCCTCCTGGTCCTGTGGTTCCACCTGGAACTACACTTCTTGGGCCAGTACCAGTAGGACCGTATTGCGTTCCAGGTCCTCCGGGTTCTGTGCTTCCACCAGTACCTACTCCTCCGGGTCCATATTGCGTTCCAGTGCCTCCATTAATCACTGAACCATCTGGCCCATATTGATTACCAGTATCTCCTGGACTTTTTGTTCCTCCTGGGACATAGTAAGTTCCAGCTCCTGGCCCCGTATTACCCCCTATGCCATGCTGAATACCAGGGCCCCCTGGTCCCGTTGTACCACCTGGGCCATATTGTATACCTGAGCCTTCCGGCCCCGCAGTACCACCTGAACCGTACTGCGTACCAGCACCTCCTATTCCATATTGCATTCCACCATCTCCAGGCCTTGAGGTACCACCTGGACTTGTGTTCGCGCCTCCAGGACCATATTGAGTGCTAGCACCTCCTGGACCCAAGGTATCACCTGGGCCATATTGCTTACCACGTCCTCCTTCTGGCATCAAAGTTCCACCTGGGCCGTAATCTATACCTGCACCTCCTGGCCCTGTAGTACCGTCTGGGCCATAATGTACAACAGAGCCTCCTGGTCCTGTGGTACCACCTGGGCCATATTGCGCATCAGCGCCTCCTGGTCCAGTGGCACCACCTGGGCCGTATTGTGTGCCTGCACCTGGGACATAATGTGCACCAGCACCTCCTGGCCCTGTGGTACCGTCTGTTCCAAAATGCGTACCAGTGCCTCCTGGCCTCGTAACACTACCTGGGCCGTAGTATGTGCCTGCACTTCCTGGTCCTATGGTGCCACCTGGGCCATAATGCGTACCAGCGCCTTCTGGTCCTGTAGTACCACCTGGGCCAAAATGCGCTCCTGTGCCTTCTGGCCGTGTGGTATCAACTGGGTCATATTGCGTACCAGCACCTCCTGGCCCGGTAGCACCACCTGGACCGTAGTGTGTGCCTGTACTTCCTGGTCCTGTGGTACCTCCTGGGCCATAATGCCCACCAGCGCCTGCTGGCCCTATATTACCACCCGTGCCATACTGCGTGTCACCAATTCCTAGTCCCGTGGCACCACCTCGGCTGTAGTGTTTATCAGTACCTCCTGGTTGTGTAATACCACTTGGGCCATATTTAGTACCAGCACCTCCTGGCTCGATGGCACCACCTGGACCGTAGTGTGTGCCTGTACCTCCTGGTCCTGTGGTACCACCTGGGCCATAATGCACACCAGCGCCTCCTGGCCCTGTATTAACACCCGGACCATATTGCGTGTCAGCAATTCCTGGTGCACCACCTGGACCGTAATGCATGCCAGTGCCTCCTGGCCGTGTGGTACCACTTGGGCCATATTGAGCACCAGCGCCATCTGGCCCCGTGAGACCTGGACCATACTGTTCACCGGTGCCTCCTAATCCCGAGGTACCACCGGGACTATATTGCGTGCCAGTCCCTCCTGGTGTCACGGTGCCACCTGGACCATATTGTGTACCGGCACCTCCTGGTATTACGGTACCACCAGGGCCATATTTCGCACCAGGGCCATATTGAATAGCAGGACCTCCTGGACTGTATTTTGTCCCAGCGACTCCTGGATGGTATTGAGCTTCAGGACCTGCACCACCACCAGGAACAATGCCTCCTGTGCCTGCCAAAACATTGGGACCGTATTGTACACCTTGTGCATTCGGCACCACACAGCAATACACAGTACTACCACCAGGTCCTGGATACGGACCTGATGCTAACGGCCAATTTGTTTTCGACTGACCTTGCCCAGGAATTGTTTGCTGATTTGGATAGATATATCTAGGCCCCAGTTGATTTTGTGGAACATCTCCATTATTTATTCCATTTTGTCCTGGTACGAATCCTGTATTATCACTTGGGACAAGATGGTTGCCAGGTATTCCTACATGTCCTGGTTGGTAACCATGTTGGCCTGGTTCTAATCCTTGTCTTGGTCGATAGATGTTTCCTTGATTTATTGGATAACCGTCGCTAGGTAGGCCAGGTCTAAAATTTGCATTTCCATTTTGTATATTTTGTCCTGGTAAATATGATTCTTGACCGGATTGTCCCGGTAAATATCCCTGTTGATCATATTGTGGGGGTAAATTTCCCTGTACATTTGGATGCCCAGGTAAGTTACCTTGTTGCCCTGGTGGTCCTAGTAAATGCCCCTCTTGACCTGGTTGTCCGAGCAAATTGCCTTGTTGGTTGGATTGTCCTGGAAAATAAACTTGTTGGCCTGGCTGCCCGGGTAACTTTCCTTGTTGATCTAATTGTCCTGGTAAGTAACCTTGGTGGACTGGATGTCCCGGAAAGCTTACACGTTGATCTGATGTTCCCGGATGGTATTCCTTTTGATCTGGCTGTCCGGGCATTCTTCCTTGTTCAACTGATTGACTTGGATAGTAACTCTGATGTCCTGGTTGTCCGGGTATATTTCCTTGTTGTCCGTGTTGCCCTGGCATATATCCTTGTTGACCCGGTTGTAGACTACCTTTGCCACCTGGCTGATATTCGTTAAAATTTCCTTGCCCTGGAAGTAAAGGTTCATTAACACCAGGTTTCACTTTTGTTGGTTTACTGCCCTGTTCAAAACTTGTATCACGTCCTGGGTATCTACCGGAGCCAAATTTATTTATATCACTAGGCCCGTATACTTTATTTTCGTTTATTCTCCCGTTAGGAAGACCCTCTTGATTAGAACCTGTTCCTTGCTGCCCAGGCATGTAGTTATTTCCTGGCAAGTAATTGCCTCCTGATGTGCCTGGTCTAGTGACGCTTCCTGGTTCATACTTCGTATCTGGCTTATACCCTCCGGCACTTGGCTGTTTAAAGGTGCCAAAATTATCCGGACCATTGCGGATATTATAACTTGGACCTAAAAGATTGTCTGGTTGTCCTGTTCCTCCGTTCCCGGATGGTCCTCGGGTGCCATCAGACCAAGGTCTAGGACCATAACCATTTCTGTTTGTATCGTATGGTCTTTGCTTTTGATTTCCAGTATCGTAACTAGATTTACCGTAACAATCATCGCACGATGGATCATATATGGATTGACTTTGTGCTTGGCCCATGCCACTGCTTCCACCTGAAAATTTAAAAAAAATGGTTACAGCCGACTACGAAAAGTATTAGTAATCATTGACAATAGACAAATGTTTATTTGGCACCGGCTTAAGTAAAAATGTTGTTACTGAAATACTACCAACATATTAACTTAAATTACCCTCAGTAAAAAAACAATCATTTATAGCGTAAAAAATACAATAATAAATATGAGGGATGTGGTGCCAAATAGGAGTTCACTCAGTATAAGTCACTGCCTATCGTAAACTGTGACACTGATTTTCAGTGAGCCCAAAGGTTTTGCGAACGCAAAGCAACCATCGTTACATGCTTTATAAAAATGTATATTAGTATTTATAATTATAATATTAACTATATAAATTATTATAGTATTAATTTATCTGATGTTACAGATATCCACACAACCCAAACACTGGATCGTGTCGGCCTCCCCTACTTAAATATTTTTTGTTGTAAAAGTAACAATTCTTTGTATTTATATTTGAAAATACTTATGGTGTTAAGTTGTTAAAGGGGAAGGGGCTGCAGATCGTTCTAGGACTTGTCTAATACCATCCCTGTGCCGCCATAATAGTTTGGTATGTAGGTTGCTTCGTTTCAATAATCCCAAATAAAATCGTGGATTTTAACTGATGCCTTCAACATATTTTGATTATATTCGAGTTGTTCAAAAAAGGAGTAATGTGGCTTCACGGAGGTATATCAAAGATGAATCTAACGCGAGCATTATGTTCCCTCTGTATTATATGTGTTGTTTCTGATAGCAACCTAGGCTCATTAGTATATCTGCAAAATTAAATGTTGACAGTTTAAGTCAAAGCGAAGAGCACCCTCCATGCGAATGCCCAGGTTGTAAGCTTCACTCTCTTTGGACCTGTGCAGGGTACACCTAACATGAAAATTGTTGGATATTTATATATTCGATCTCTCTCTTTGATCGAAAAATCATATATTTAGTTTTAGCTTCAGACTACATAGCTATGTTTTTAAATCGCTATCGATTTTTCAATTTTTTCTGCATCAAAAGACAGATGAAGTTGTACGTCATCCTAATAAACATGATAGTATTCTATCCCGGTAGATTTAGACAGACATTAGCTGTATCTATGTATATAAAAATCAATGCCACTTTTCGTTGTAATTTTATAAATCAAGAACGTGCTCACCTATCCAAATCAAATATTTAGGATTTGATCGGACTATTTAGTAGATGGTTTATGTGAAGTTTGCACAAAATCGGTAAAGCGGTTCTTCATTTATCACATTTTTAATATTTATACATAGCGAAGCATGTACCGGGCCGCTAATACGTAATAAAATAAGAGGCCCAAGTATTGATCTATTATGTGTTGATGATGATGGAAGTCTAATTCCATTTTCAGCGATTTCAAGCATTTTAAGCAAAACCTAACTTCTTGTCCGCTCTTAGGGTGTAATTATATTATCTACTACGTTAGAAGCGCTGCTGATGTGTTTTAAAGCTTTTTAAAACCTAATTGCAGTGTGGACAACATCTTGTTGCTCTCAAGGTAGTTAACTTAAATTTACAACTTTTTTTAAAGAATTTAAGACATGCAAGGTGAAATGCTAATAGAATGTAAATCTCACTATTCTAGTAATTACAACTACTTTCAATGTGTAAGAGATCGTAAAAGTTAAAATATCCAGAGTAGCCACCCTGCGCATACTTTGAAGAACTCACTTCAATATTTTTAATTTTATTAAGTATGGCGTCCTCGCTTGCGATCTAAAGTTCTAACTGTAATTGTGAGCCACAATTTACAGGATTCAAAATAATTGATTTTAGTTACAGAAGAAATATTAGAACCGGTAATATTACAAAATAGGGCATAATATCTTTTGGATTTTTAGAGGCTTGAGATTTCTGATTTGTTATGATTGCGTGAAAACTCTACGTGACGTTTAACATTCTGCTATAGAATAGCAAGATTAATCGCTTATTATTTATATTTTGATTAAAATAAACTTTCGTTTCGTTAAATTAAGCGGTAGTAACAGGTTAAAGGTTTTATAATACTGTTTAAGTACGTCAAGCCCAGTCTCACGGTAAGGTTGATGTATGTTTCGGAGTTTTATCATCTTCTGAATTATATCTGTAACTAAAGGTGAGTCTTCTTTTATGATCATATTTTTAAAGGAACATATGTGTTAAATAGTCCTATTAGAATAAAATATAATGTAGCTATCATTTTATTTGAATCGTTAATTTTATAAAGGAACTTATTTTCGTTTTAAGTGACTCCATAACAATATACTTTAGCGGGCGCGCAATATAGATGCGCGGAGAAATTTTGACCTTCTTTAGCGTATCGAATTTTTTAAGTTTTAAAATGGTTTTAAAAGAATTCGAATGAAAGAAAGGCATGATCACTAAGTATAGGAATATAGTTTATTAAACTTCGGAAATAAACACTGTAGGTGACGCAGACGATCGAATAGCGTCGCGATATCTTCGACGGATATACGGTGGAAATACACCATCGAGCAATAAACTGGAGATTATTAATAACAGTCATTTCAATTTTTTCTTCTTTTATTAATCTTTACATCTTTTATTCATCGCTAGTCCCCTCCTCCGCATGATGGCGTAATATCAGCACTGTCGCCCCCAATTGGCAGTTTGCGGAACTATTTACCGTATTTTCGGCAATTTCCTTATAACTTTTAATTTTGTGTTTTCCATTAGACATTGGACATTACATTGTTACTTATTTCTACATCTGACTATGTAGGAAAGTAGGCGGAAAATATAGAAAAAACATATAGAAATATTCGGTCTTCTATCTACCAATAACCCTACTGTGTGGGCATCGAAGGGAACTATTGTTTTATTTATTCCCAACATATATTTAATTTATATTTATATTATGTTATACATAATCATTACATACTTAATTTGTAACTAAGACACGCCATTCGAAACTTAAACTTATACAATGTAAAACCATTACGTAATATCTATACTACCGCCGTTCACAACATACCCGACGCAGATTTCTCGGAGCCTCTTCTACAAGGAGAACGGCAACCCCAGTGCACGGCCTCCGGATAGTCGTCCTTGAGACATCCACAGTGCGCATGTTGACGTCGGCTCCTGTGTACATACGAACGACGATGCCACGCGGCCATACATTGCGCGGCTGTCTTCCATACACGATTATTACAAAGTTGCCCACTTGTATCTGCGACCCCTTCCTCTCTTGACTCTTCTCTGGGCACGAGTATCGGCAGATATTCCAGCCCCTTGGCAGAACAGATCTACTAGCGCTTTCGTCTTTTTTTCATGTGCTTCTGGTGACTTCATCGTAGGGGCCAGTTGGTGCTAGCCTCGACGATGACCCAATTTAGAAATGATTGAGTGTCAAGGCCTCTTCATCAGCTGAATCGAAGGACCCGTAAGTCAACGGCTGAACGTTCATGCTGTACTCGGTTTTGGTCAGTAGAGTGGAGAGCACGCTGTCATCACCGAGCGGACGATACATTCCCAGCAACCGCTCATGTGGTGTTTCATACTCGGTAAAATGAAACACTAGTCCATCCCATTGTTCAGCCCGTGTTTTTTCAGTAATGGACCCTAGGCTTCGTTTTTTAATTTTAAAATTAGGGTCGTTATTTGAAAACATGACTTTGAACCACCTTTTCCTTGTCACGACTCTTCTCATGGCCATTATCTCTGAGTCGATAGCGATTCTACCAGCTCCAGGTAAATTGAACTGGTGGAGCGACATGTGAACAGTGCCCCCATGAGAACATGAGAACAAGTGGTCTTCTCTTGTCTTTGTCCGATAGTAACATTCATAGGGTCAGAAAAGTCGAACCACAGTAGGTAAACACGCGGTGACCTGGTTAAAAACTGACTCTGGATTTCCTCTGATGAGATTTCCTCTGCTGACATGATGGATGAGGGCTTGTATATTTTGCAGAACTGTCAGTCTCTTCTTATTTTTCGTACCGTTGGCCTCGGGTGTACGATGAAGTACCTCTGTCGTAGTACGTTCACCACACGATCATTGTTGGAGTGGTCAGCTTCCCGGTGGTATCGGTTGACCAGCAGCTTCGTAAAGGGATGCTTTCTATTTAATACAATCGGGTTATTCTCGTACGTGCTGCAGCTGCAAGTCTTATCAGTCCGTTATAAGATAAAAATTTACTTATTCCCGGTAGAGAAACGCTCATATCGATGTATAGTCACGGTAAAAATAGGTTCGTCACCTTAAGATCTAGTTTCGCTTGCACTAGTTTACGAATCAATCATGCCAACATACCAGTACAAAAAACAGCTCTACTAACATTAAATAAATGTGACGTTTTCTATCAAATAAAGTTTATCTCAATTGAATAGATTTAACGTTTACTGCTAATTTGAAAATTATTCGAGGCCCTTGATTTAAACCTAATAAACCTAAGTAAATAGGTATACCAAGATGTTCAACGCAATTTTTGAGCTCTAAAATGTTTTTACCTACATAATCTATAGGCTGAAAAATGACTAATATCAAACTATTTTCCTTTTTTTTAAAAAAAATTTTGGTAATGGTAAATCCCAAATAAATCGTTTTTTAAAGAGGTAAGCTGATTAGATTTTCAAATCAATCGGTATGTTAGCCTGAATGTTATTTTAAAAATATTAAGTAAGTTTGCTGTAAACAACAAAATATTAATATTTGAAAAGCTGTAACCTTTGAAAACTTGATTTTCATTTTTGAAATTGCATTTGGTGTAATTTTTTAAGTGGTAGTGGTACATCAATCTGGAAGTTATATAAAAATATATTGTTTCGCCGAAATTTTATTTTTTCGAAATTTTATATTGTTCGATCGCATGAAAAATGTTTAAAATGTAAAGGAGATTATTTTGAAAAGCAATAAACATAATATTTTGGTTATAACATGTTGTTTTTTTAAGTTACGCAAAACTTATAGTATTATGACCTACTTATTGTCGATTTCTGTACAATATATCTATATTAAGTCCCTCTAACATGGTCAGGAATCTTATTTATCTAATTTAATTATTACATATTTTAATTATTTTGTATATTTCTCACGTATAATGTGAAGTCTTATTTTATTCTTCTATAGTTTATTGCTGTTACATTTATATTTCTTTTTACTATGTTCTCATTATTACATAATTATATATTTAAATGGTGCTTAGTTTATCTGTAATACAATATATTATATTTTTTCTACCATTATATGTATAATGTATATATCTATTTATTATTACTATTTGTTATTTTTGCGATTTGCTTAATTTTGGTTATTTTTCTTTGTTGCATTTCTATACTTATATTATCATTTCTATTTCTGTTCCTTTCCAATTTTATCTACTATTTTCTTGCTATTTTATAGGTCAATTTCATCGCGAAAGATCGCGCACAAAGGGCATCCTATACTACCATGTGTGTGTATGTGTGTATGTAAACATCTCATAACTTTTGAACGGCTGGACCGATCGCAACGCGGTTGTTGGCAAAACAGTATTTTTTAATATAACTTCCAGATTATTGTACCGATTGAGTACACAAACTAATCAGCTCTTATTTTCAAAAAAACTACGTCTAATTCATAAGTTGCATTAAAATCGGTTTATTCGTTTGGGAGTAATCGTTGACGAAAAATTTTGAAAAGTGTTTTTTCGACGTAACTTTGAAATTTTTCATCAACAAATCATTTTTTTGTATTCTGCGATATTTTAGTACTCAAAAACTACGTCGCATACCGTTTCGAAAATCAAAATCGAATCTAATTTTTAAAAGTTACAGCTTTCCAAAAATTAAAATTGTGTTGTTTTTAACAAACTTACTTAATGCTTTTTAAATAACTTTCAGGCTAATAAATACATCGATTGACTTAAAAATCTTTTTCTTTCAGCTCTCTCCTTCAAAATCAGCTTTTCTCCTTTAAAAAATGCGTCAAATGCCGTTAATTGGATCAAAATCGATCAATTTGTTTGGGATTTAATGAACAACGAAACAAACTTTTTGAAAAAAAGGTTTTTTGTCATTGCTTTGAAATTTTTCAACCTATCCATTATTTAGCTAAAGGGCAAAAAGACCATAACGCGAAGCGCCTAAGGGTGCATAGACTTCCAATTAGTTCCATTTAAGTTTAAAGTATCGTTATGAAGACTTAATGATCTCACTCAGATGATTCCGATAATTTGAAGAATTTAGCATAACTCAGAGGCAAACCACAATTACACTTTGGATACGCGCCTGATGTTTATTTATTTTATAGCTTGTATATAATATATTTTTATTTGTCATATACGAAAACATGTATGCACATAAGTTTTTCCGCTGCTATGGGACCCTTCGTAAGCGAATGCGACTTGTTCTTGGCCGGTTTCTTGTTTTGAAGTCAATTTAAAATTGATGATATTACAGAAAAAGAACAATTAGACAATTGCACAAAATACCAAACGGTGTAATTTACACTGGCCATTGATGTTCCAATTCTACTTTTAGTTTTATTTTATTTTAGTTTTACTCGCATTAGTGTTTATACGCTCAATTTATTCACCATGTAAGGTAATTTATCTGTAATAAAGTAAATTATCCACTTGGCTATTTCGTTTTTTAACTTCACGCTACGTATGTAGATAACACTGATTTTGCCCCGATTTTCGAAAACCCAGGTTTCACCAGAGTGCTAAGTGTGAGTTTTTCTTTTCGCATTCGATCGTGAGCGCGTTTGGAGTTTACTAGGAATTTCTATGTGATTTGTACAGCGCCACTTAGTGGTAAACGTGAGAAACCAGTTTACCACTAGGTGGCGCTGTACAAATCACATACAAATTCCTAGTAAACTGGAAACGCGCTCACGATCGAATGCGAAAAGAAAAACTCACACTTAGCACTCAGATCTAGACGTTTTGAGGTGAGAGGGTTTTGAGGTATGTATATATGTATGTTGTATATATGTATGTACGTATGTATGTATGTATGTATGTGTGTATGTATAATCTCATAATTTTTGAACAGCTTGACCGATCGAAACGCGGTTGATGGCGTTCGATTGGATTCTGCTCAACTTAGACTTCCTAAAAATTTCAACCAATTCGGTCCAGAAGATATTGAGAAATATTAAAAAAAAGTCAAAAATAAAATTTCGGCGAAACAGTATTTTTTAATATAACTTCCAGATTGATGTACCACTACCACTTAAACAATTACGTCAAATGCAATTTTAAAAATGAAAACCGAATCAAGTTTTCAAAAGTTACAGCTTTTCAAATATTAATATTTTGTTGTTTACAGCAAACTTACTTAATATTTTTAAAATAACATTCAGGCTAATATACCGATTGATTTGAAAATCTAATTAGTTTACCTCTTTAAAAAACTTCGTCAAATTATTTAAATCAAATTATGTAAATTGGATCAAAATTGGTCGATTTATTTGGGATTTACCATTTCCAAAAATGTTTGAAAAAAAAAACAAATATTTTGATATTAGTCATTTAATAATTTCAAAAAACCCCGACATATCCTGAGGTCACCATACAGCTACACATGCATCATTTTAAGAGCAAAACGTGAAATGGCCTAATGATCTTCGAAAAAGGATCTTGCAGCGTCAGGTTAAGGTTGCCAAGCTTGTATTATTGCAAAACTCCCATGGCCTCCAGCTCAACTATGTAACACTGCAAATTATTTTGATTCAGAGTGTATGTAAAAATATAACAAATGAGACCACACTCAATGGGCTTATTTTGTTTAGTGCAGGAGTTCCATGGCCACTTTCTAGTTCCATTATCAAAGCCTGCAAATCTCCTATCAATAAAGGCCAACTATATCAGCCCAATCTCCGATGGCTACCTTCCAATTTTAAGAGCAAAACGTGAAATGGCCTAATGATCTTCGAAAAAGGATCTTGCAGCGTCAGGTTAAGGTTGCCAAGCTTGTATTATTGCAAAACTCCCATGGCCTCCAGCTCAACTATGTAACACTGCAAATTATTTTGATTCAGAGTGTATGTAAAAATATAACAAATGAGACCACACTCAATGGGCTTATTTTGTTTAGTGCAGGAGTTCCATGGCCACTTTCTAGTTCCATTATCAAAGCCTGCAAATCTCCTATCAATAAAGGCCAACTATATCAGCCCAATCTCCGATGGCTACCTTCCAAGTCTATCATTATTATATCTTAGAAAACATCCAGCACCTAAGTGTTTGCCAAGGTAAACCGAATTAGCCCACATTTCATGGGTTTATCTAGATTAGCTTAGAAGTTCTCACGGACTTCTTCCAGCTTTACTATTAGACACTGGAAAATATCCTGACCCAAATAAATACTTTGGAACAAATTTACTCCATTTTATTCCACGATACCGTGACCTCCATCATTAGCTCTATTATAAGATCCTGGAAATCGTCTAGTACCGGGATGTTTCTTAAAACATATTTTTAACAAACATAACATTAACAAACACAAAGAGTCCCAAATTCCATAGGTTTATCTTGTTTACTTTAGAAGTTCCTATGACTACCTTCCGATATTCTCATCAGATACTGGAAATCATCCAGCACCAAATTGTTTGCCAAAACAAACCGAATGAGTCCCCACTTGATGGGTTAACCTGGTTTAATGGAGGAGTTCTCAGGTACATTTTCCAGCTCTATTATTAGGCACTGGAAGACATTCCGCTCCAAATTTTTTATAACAAATCAAACGACGCCCAAGTCGATGGTGTTGCTCTATTTTATTACAAAGTTCCCATGGTATACTCCCAGCTCTATCATGAGACTCTGGAAATCGTTTAGCACTAGAGTGTTTTTCCAAATTGAACAAATGAGTCCAATTTCGATTAGTTTATCGTATTTAGCTTAGGATTTCTCATGGCTACTTTCCAGTTCCATCATCAGATTCTGAAAATCATCCAGCACTAAGGTGTTTGCTAACAAAAATGTTAATTCAAAAACATTACCTCGTTTAGTTTAGGAGTTCATTGTAGTTGTATTTTGAAGCTGGATTCTTGGAGCTCCAATGTCACTTTTTAGACTCAATCTTCAGAGCCTTATTATCATGAGAAAGAACTTACTGCAACAAATGAAATGACTCCAAACTCGACTATATTAGACATTTCTATCTGCGAGTGACAATTACACACTTACGGTTCCATCTGCAGATTTTCGGCATTATATATAACGGCAGTACACGTTATCGAAAATCCATCGGATTCGAACTTGACTATCTTATCTTATATCTTTCTACATTCTACGCTTGAGTTTTGGTAGCACTTTTTCAGCTCCATCTTCAGATCCTCGTCATCATGAGCACTAATCAAACTTAGTACTTTTAGCAACAAAACCAATGAGTCCAAATAAGGTTATCTTGTTAAAACTCTGCATCAGAGAGTTTCAGTCCCTACGTCCAGGCTACATAACCTCTCCTGGAAAGTACCATAGTATTGAATTGTCACTGAGCTTTCACAAGTCTGTCAAGTTTTTGTACCAACGGCTATCAGAAAGTCGATAAAAAGTAGCTTGCAATATTTAGAAATCTGTTATTTACGTACGAAAATTGCCAGTTAAATAGATGCTGATGATCTTCGAATGAGGATTTTAGAGTATTACGTCAAGGTTACCATGTAATTACAATATCAATAATGTAGGAGAATACAAAATTTAGTATTGATAAAGCCATTACAAGATGTTTCCTTTCATCAATTAGAAAAGAGCTGGTGATCTTGCCACGGCTGAACAGATTCTATTGAATCATAGCTAAGAACCATCTCGCAAAACAGGGCTTATTTTAAAAAGAATAAATATATATAAAAATAATATAAATTTTGTGGCATGATCTACAATCGATATCGAAGCCAAAAATATAGTTTTTAGAATTTTTGTCTGTTTGTCTGTACGTATGTCCGGGGTAAACTCAATAAGTACTCTATGGATTTACTTCAAATTTTGCATGAATATTACTAACAGGTCGGGTCAACATATAGGCTAGATATTATCACACTATCACCTACGGGGGAGGAGCAGTACGGAGTAAATGAAGTCCGCGCGGACGAAGTCGTTGGCAACAGCTAGTTTACAATAAAATTACTTTCACAACAATGTAAACGCGATATTGGAGACAAGAGAAAGATAGTTTCCTTTATCTAAGGAGACATATCTCTTTTCATAACTTTACACCTTACCATCTCTTGGGACAGACAAAAACAGGTTATCTGTACCTAGAATTGTTTTGGCGCAGTGGTACCTACTAGGCAATATCTATAGCGAAAGTTTGAATGTTTCGCTGTTTTTTTTTCAATACTCAATCATTTATTGCATTATATGTTATAAATAATTTTAGGTATTACAATAATTAGTAGATAGTGAACATATACACCCTATTAGGGTATTGCAATGTAGGACTAATGGCGTTTCATATATATATATATATATATATATATATATATATATATATATATATATATATATATATATATATATATATATATATATATATATATATATATATATATATATATATAGAGGGATGGATGGATGTTTGCACACATAGCATTTGTTACAGGATGTATTTGGATGAAATTTGGCATACCGATAAATGATGACCTTGGAATATAGGCTACTTTTTACCTAAAAAATGTGTTGTTCCCACGGGTATCACCAAAAACTTCCCCCCGTGTTGTTCCCAGCTCCTTTGAAGAATAGACCATCTGCCATTATGCCAGGCAGTTCGTAAGAGGCGAACGATTGGCTATGCGAGTCACTGTCAACGTGGCTACTAGGTGATAGAGTTCTCCATTGTCTCGCCCGGGTCTGTTACCTTATCTATTCCTGCCGCAATAGCGACAGTGTTTGTCGGTGTCGTGTTCCGGTTTAGAAGGTAAGGTAGCTGGTAAAATTATGCGAGTAGCATTAACACCTCACCACACAGATAGAACCGCAGCATAAACACGTTTGGTGTATACAGGCGATGGTTGACTCTTTCCATCAGGGCAGCCATCTGCTTGTTTGTTATCTTAAGATATAAAAAAAAGTTTTAAAGTGCAACGGGCTGCACAATGCAACTACTTCATAACATAAGTTATTCCCATGATGTAAAAAGCGATTAAGAGTAATATAACTTCAAATATTAACTGTCTACGCATACATGGAAATACATTGTGACGTCATAATAATAATAATATACTTTATTGCACACAACACACATCATTTACAGTAGAAAATAACAATGTACGATAAGGAACGGAGTACAAATAGGCGGTCTTATCACCCATCAGTGATCTCTTCCAGACAACCAGCGACTTTAGGAAATATTTACATTAACGCGGGCATTGGTGCTCGTCTTACGAAAAAAAAGTGATAAATAAAAATATAAGTGCTAACCAATTTAAGTGCTATATATAAATTATAACTACATACTTGGATACATAAATACATACACATATATATATAATATACATATATACATACATACATATATACATACATACATTTATACATACATACATACTCATATACATACATATTATGTACTTACTAAAAGGCAAAAACATAAATCAAATATGAGATTAGTGATGACTCGTTACAGGAACAACACGCTCAGCATAAAAAAAAAGAATAAAAAATTTAAAAAAAAAAATTACAGGATGTAATTGAGTACCTAGGTAATTTTGCTAAAAACAATGTAATTTTAATAATTTGAAAACATTAATCCTTGTTATTGCTTTTCAGGTATTCATAATAGAGAGATAGTGGGAGTTAATAATGACTGTGAGTAAAATTTTGTATACTGAGTAGGAATTTTTAAAATAAGGTTATTAAAAGTGCGAGAAGCTTTACTGGGAGAGGCCAAAAAGTTGAATTGGTTCCTGAGGTAATGAGGAGCAGCCGGGTCAAAGAGGACACGATACAGTAAATGAAGCACGTGAGCATTCCGGCGAAGACGAATTGGGAGCCACTTGAGTTGAAAACGAAATTCAGAGATATGATCATACTTGCGCAAACCAAATATGAATCTTATGCAGAAATTTTGGATTCGCTCAAGTTTATCAAGTTGAGCCTCAGTCAAGTCAGGATAGCAAACGTCGGCATAGTCAAGAAGTGGAAGTAGCAAAGATTGAGCCAACATGATCTTTGTAGGGATTGGAAGAAAATTACGTAATCGCCTTAATGCAGCAGCAGCTGAAAACACTTTGCCACTAATACTATTTATCTGCTGACTCCAAGACAGCGTTTCGTCAATGAATATGCCAAGATTTTTGACGCATTTACTGAACGGAGTATCAATACCGTCAATATTAATCTTAGGTATGCTAGCCCAATTAACCCTTGAAATAAAATTAGGGCTACCGACAAGCATAACCTGGGTTTTAGTGGGATTGAGTATTAATCCATATTGACGAGCCCATCCCGACACGGCAGCAAGTTCTGTATTCATCGACGAAACTGCCAAAGAAAGATCATCGAGCGAAGTTTGAGTATAAATTTGAAGATCATCTGCATAAAGGTGGTAAGGAAAAGACAGTGCGGAGGTGACAGAATTTATATAAATGGAAAATAGCAGTGGAGATAATACACCACCTTGTGGTACTCCAGCAGTAATAGAGCACCAATCAGAGCACTGATCATCCACGCGTATTTGTTGCCATCGTCTTTGCAAGTAACTGCGAAACCAATTAACCACAGTAGGAGAAACATTGATAGACTGTAAAACACTCAGCATAATATCCGTGTCAACGGTGTTAAAAGCATTACTAAAATCAAGTAACGTTAGTATAGTATTTTGTTTATTGTCCATACCGGAACGTATATCATCTGTTATTCTAGCTAGTGCTGTAGTCGTGCTATGACCTAAACGAAAACTGGATTGGAGAGGATCGAGAATATTATATTTATCAAGAAAACAGCTAAGTTGCTTGTGTACTAGTTTCTCAAGAATTTTGGGTAAAAACGGCAAGACAGATATCGGTCGAAAATCACTGAAGCTAACAGGTTTAGACGTTTTAAGTAGAGGTATCAGAATAGCCCTTTTCCAGTTGTCTGGAAAATTGGACGTGGACAAGGAATGATTGTAAATATGTGTAAGGACGGGGAGAATTATATCAAAACTAGGTAAAATCATGTTCCGGCTAATATTATCGCAGCCTACCGAATTTGAAGTGATAGATAAAATTTCTGTTTTAACATCATTATCAGTAAGTTGATTAAATTCGAATGGTTGATAATTAAAAGTGGAAATACCGGAGAGAGACTTTATAGTATTATATTTGGAATTGCTATCTATTGCGCTAGAGGGGGAAGAGAAGTGTTTATTAAGTTTTTCAATACTATGATCTTTTAAGGCCCTTCCTTAAAAGATCTTTGTTTAGTTTACCTTCTTGTTTAGTTTACCAACACCTAAAGTCTTTAAAAATCTCCAAACTTTATTGGGGTCACCGTTTTCAACTGATTTATGTATATATATCGTCTTTGGGCATTCCTACATAAGGTATTGCAGCGATTCCTAATTATTCGATACTTTTCCAAATTAACATCAGAATTGTTTGCCCTTAGTCGAGCTTTAGCTCTGTTCTTTTTATTAATAAGTGTTTTTAGATCCTCCGTCAGCCAAGGTGCAGGAAGATGTTTAACCTTAACTAACTTAATGGGAGCATGCACATCATATAATTGAGAAATAAGCTGGCTAAAAATATAAAGTTTATCATTCACGGACTCAGTAGCAAAAACACTTCCCAGTCTAAATTTTCTGCATCTAACTTAAGACGATCAATATCCAAGTTAGCAAAACTACGCTTCATAAGAATTTTTGGTTTGACTTTAGGAGTTCGTATTAAATATGATAAATATATAGCGTCATGATAAGAAAATGCTTCCGCATTGCACTGGTCATGCTTATGGACATGGGTAGGTGATGAAACAAATATACCATCGAGAAGTGATGGTTGACAGTTAGGGAAAAAATGCGTGGCTTTTAAAGGTAATATATTTAAGTTAATACCTTCCATCAGTGCTCTTAACTTGCGAGCTCTAAAATCATTTTTAAGTAAACACGTATTGAGATCACCCATTATTATTGAGTGTTTATATACTGATGTTAAGTTTTCTAGTATAGTTTCAAGGGATAGAAAATAGTTAACATTAAGAGTGGGGCTATAAACGACTCCCAAAAGCACTTTACTATTAGACAACGTAACTTCAATAAAGAGGCGTTCAACTGCATCAGACGGAGGCGGTTGGGGAGATGCACTTATATGCTGTAAGGAATGTGGGATCGCAGGTAAATTGCAACACCACCACCACCTTTCCCTACCCGGTCATTACGAATAAGACAATAACCTGGTAAAAAATAACTAGTAGATGGAAGACAAGGTTTTAGCCAGGATTCAGATATCAGAATCGCATGAATGTTTTTTGATTCAACATGTCAGGATAGTGTGCCGGAATGCTTTGTGCGTTAATATGAACTATATTAAAATTACGTGGAACGTTTGCAAAATAATTTGTTAATTTAAGATTTAAAGAATTATTATCAAATTTAATTTAAAAATAAAATTTAAATTATAATCATACAAAGTAGCCGAAATAGGGGATCTACCTAATGTTAATTTCGGTGAAACTTAGACTGTTCCTTCAGTTGAAATATACCTGATTTAAATTAAAAAGAATTATCTTGCTATTCTTCGATCAAATATAACTCTTGATCGAAGTCGAGAAATTCGTGGACAAACATATAAAAATACATAAACAAAAAAAACATACATACACTTATGAAATTTAGTATACTTTCTTGGACCCTAAATATGTAGATCATCATACTAAATGTTGTCCAATTCCAACTATATTACATACATACATGTCAAACTGATAACCTTTGACTTTTTTCGATTGAAAATATGTAAGTCAGACACTTTGAATTATGTGGTAACCTTATTTCATACATGTATAACTTTTCATGCAAACATTAATAAATGACCGACCTATTGGTCGAGTAGTTAGCGGCCTAACCTTAGATTGTATTTGTGTTTAGGGGCCATCCATAAATTACGTCACACATTAAGAGGGAGGAAGGGGTCGACGAAATGTGACATTGGGTGACAAAGGGTAGGGAGGGGTCCCAAATTTCGCAACATCACATTTTTTCAAAATATAATATTTTATATTTATATAACCATAAATTTAAAAAGCCATCTGTATGGATAAAAAATAATCGAATGAGATCATTATTCCAATGTAAAATTGTAAAATATGTAACATCACACTAGGTAGGGGGGGGGGGGGTCTCACAAATATGACCAGCTGTGACAAGTACGGGGGAGGGGTCGAAAAATCATGAAATTCGTGTGACGTAATTTATGGATGGCTCCTTACAAACATTTGCGTGATGAGCATAGATTTTAGTATTTTTGCGTTTGGGTGTTTATTTGATTTTTTGTTATTAAATTATTAAAATGAAATTAATAAAAAAAGAAACTTATTAAATTTATTTGAGTATCATTTTATTAATGACTATGTATTAGTATCGTTAACTATCACTCACATTACAAACAAATTAATTTCCTTACTTTGGGGTTAGATTATTTCGTGTAATTTGTTGCATGATATCTATATTTATTTGAAAAAAAAAGAATGTTAGTATATATTTGGTAAATATTTTTACTCAAAGTTGGAATTAAAAAAATTTGTAAGTTTTACGGAATTAAAAATATTCGCATTTTTCACTTTACTAAAACTTGAGAAATGAGTAAGGACTTACAAAAAATAATTACTGAGAAACAATCAACCTTATATGGTTTCAGTATTTTACAAATTTCTACATAGCTTTTTACCAAATCTAGATGTGTAGTAACTTATAATCTGTGCAATAACTTATTAATACGTGAAGGAAAAATTTTGTACCCATTTTAAAGACAATGCGCGAAAGGTAGAGTATGATATTTTTCACAGAGAACTGCGTTAACACACATTAAGGGATTTATCTTTTATGGTTTTTTATCTTCCCGCTACGTATGTAGATAAGAAAGTTACTGATTTTGCCCCGATTTTCGAAAATCGAGTTTTGAGGTCCTAAGAGTCTTTTCTGTGTAAGAGCTACTATTACTGTTAAGTCTGAGAATCGAGGACAGCTACAAATTTTCCACAAGTTGTGCACTAGACATCTTATTTAAATATGGGTTTAAAATATCACTCTAGTTGCTCGGACGTGCGGCAAATACGTAACGCGTAGACGCGACGCAGCGAAGTCAAAATAAAAATTGCAGTATCAGTTTGATAATCAATTTATTTTCCGTCATCGGATGGTTTACTTTATTGAAATCACAGTAGGTTTCATATGTTGATATTATTAAAGCTACAGGTTTACAAGATAAATAATGGGCTTCGGCTAACTTCGTGTTTCCGAAGATGAACGAAACATCTATACAGTATAATGATATAAAGTTGCTCTTACCAAATAGCTCTAACCATTATAGTTTATACGAGTGATAACTTTATTATTAATGATATGTATCTTAATAAGTAAACCAGTTAATACTGTGGATCATTTAGAATCTAGGATCATGTCTATTCCTGGCATTAGCAGAGGCGAAACGTTCTCTTTTTTTTTTGTACATTCTAATATGTAACTACTAGAGTCCGTTAAACTATTTAAATACTTTTTTAAAATTATTTAAACCATAGTAAACTTTATAAAAAGTATTTAAATAATTTGGTGAATATTGGTTTGTGAATACTGTATAATATTATGCGGGGATTACGAAGCGCATTGTTTTTTGATCCAAAAAAGTAACGTCTAATAGATTAAAGCTATTGCCTTCTCTATTTTCATTATAAGAGTACAATTCCCTGATGTCAATTCTCTATACTTTTATCATAACACCAATTTGAACAATATAGGCTTTGCCGAAAAAAAAATTGATATCAAGAAAGTCTATCATTGAGACTTAGGAAGTCTTCTTTTGTGTATGTTATTTCAGAGTCATTTATCAAAAAACAATGAATAGTTTCGATAACACAAACGAATGTAGGGATTTTAGTATTTTTTTTAAATTTATTTCTAGGATGAAGTAGAATGTCTGCACTACATTACTCATCAAAATTTCAGGAGATTTTGAAAAAACTTTTCCCCGTGTTGGTCACGGGCTCCTTTGAAGAACAGGTCAACTAGCGTTCTGTTAGGCAGGTCATAAAAGGCGACCGATTGGCTATACGAGTCACTACCATCGTGGCTACTAGATAGAGTTGGAATATATTTAATAAACAACGAAACTCGGAAATACAAACATTTATGCCTATCACACAAATGCTTGTCCCTATCGGGGTCAAACTCGAGCCCCGTCGATTGCGTTGTCAGGGTCGCTAACCGCTCGACCACGGGCTGTGTGTGTGTGTGTGTTGAATGAAGAATGTTACAAAATCAATCATGCGACCCAAATATATTGTACAGTAATCAAATATGGTGTTAATAGAATATTGTTACGTACTCGGGTTCGTAATTGTAAGAAAACAGCACTTATATTAAATCCGTGTATTTACGATACACACAATACACAAGACAACACAATGTAATACTGAAATACACTTTACACACTATTCACTCACTGTACTATCTCTAACTACACAATAAAACACTTCTCGCTTCGCACTGATCACTTGAAGTATTGCTCTCGATCGCTTGATAAAAACTGCCTTGTGTTTGTGAACACCTCTCTATTTATAGCCAGGGTAAAGTCCTAGCTGGATCCAGAAAAATCTAAATGTATCGGGAAACAATGAAGCACTTCTTATCTTAAACATGTTATGAGTCTTAAATTCTAGTACACGCTACTTTCAACCTTATGCCATATCCCACAAATTCCATTATGGCATAGCCCAGATCAACTATTTGTTTGTCAATAGGAGTAGCTATCTCTTTCTTTTATTTCTAGATCTCTCCAGCGCTCCAACTCTACACGTTTCTAGATTATTCGTAACACTACCCCCCTCTTAGTTATGTTCGTCCCGAATATCATTACTTCCATTATAGATGGCTAATCAATTAACATGAACAATCTTCTTGGTCCCTCTTGGTTGCTTCTGCACTCGGTAGGTTACGTCATTGATCCGTGTGATTACTTTGTATGCCCCATCCCAACGTCGCTGTAACTTAGGTGATTTTCCTTTTCGTCGAACCGGATTATGTAACCGAACCTCGATGATTGGCGTTTCGGTCGTATCTTGTCTTCATCCGCTGACTTGATTCCAATGCATTTTCACTTATTAACGAGTGTACATCACGTAACTCCTCACGAATGTCTTCAACATATTCCGGTATACTTATTTGGGTATCTGCATTCCCAGTCAGTAAGTCTGCTGGTATACGTAACTGTTGCCGAAGTTGGCATAGGCTGGCGTCACTTTTATGCTTTCGTGTTCCGCTGTTCGGTAAGCCAATAAGAACAGAGGTATGTATTTATCCCAGTCTTTTTGGTGATCTTCTACCAGCTTGGCTAAGTGTCTTTCTAAATAAAGTTTGGTTAAATCGTTCGACCGTTCTATTAGATTGCGGGTGATAAGGTGTAGTTCTTGTTTTGTACACTCCTAATAATTTACACATTTCCTGGAATACATTAGATTCAAAGTTTCTGCCTTCGTCTGAATGAATCTCCAGCGGAACGCCAAATCTGCATATCACTTCATTGACTAATTTCTCAGCAACCGTCGTGGCTTCCTGATTAAGAATTGCGAACACCTCCGGCCATTTCGTGAGGTAATCCATCACGACCATAAAATACTTGTTTCCGTTATCTGTCTTAGGAAATGGCCCAGCCACGTCTATCGCTATCCTTTCCCAGGGGGTTCCTACGTTGTATAATCTAAGGTTGCCTCGACTTCTGACCTGCGGACCTTTCACTGCTGAGCATGATGTACATTTTCGGCACCAATTCTCGACATCTCGGCAATTCAGCCAGTAAAAACGCTCTCGCACCTTTACCAACGTTCGTCGTACTCCAAGATGTCCCCTAGAAACCCCATCATGCAACTCACGTAGAATGTCCTGGATTAGTTTTCTTGGCACTACCAACTGCAGGTGATGTTCTCTTCCTGATGGCTTTTCCCATTTGCGGTATAGTAAACCATTTTGCAAGACAAGACTTTCCCACTGTGCCCAATAACTTTTCGTAATAGCGCTGAATGGAGCCAGCTCTTGCCATTCGGGTTTTCCCGTGTCTTGCTTCATCCAATCTATTAGAGGCCGCAAATCTCCATCTTCATACTGGGCCTTACGCATCTCATCAGTTTCCCTCTATCATCCGTAGGCTTAGCTCGCAGTGCTTGAATCCTTTCCTTCGTCTCCATCCACACAAGGTTTGCCATCATCTATACATGGCCGTCGTGATAATGCATCTGCATTTGGGTGAGACTTTCCACTACGCTGTACTGTATTCCTCGATCTCAGGTTACCATTACTAGTCGCTTCTGATCGCACTACAGTTCGTGTGGCTCCGGTGTCCCTCGTTGAGCTGCAGTTCTTGCCATTAACCAATCCCTTAATGGATAAACTGTTGCGTTCGCTCACCTGAGGTACGATAGCTTTTGGGGTTGTTTCTCGTTCAGCCAGCACCTGCCGTTTGCTCCTGGCTGTTACTCGGTTCACTGCTGGTTCAACAGGCTGTTTACTCTGTCTGCTCTCTTCTGCTGCTGAATTTCCTGCCACTTTCTGTCGCCAATTCACTGAAACTGTAGGCACAGGTTTGGCTGGGCAGCTAACTCTAATGTGCCCATGTTCACCGCAGGCGTAACAAATGGGGCCCAGTCTTCTAGGTTCCGCTTCCTTTGATCGAGCCACAACTTCTGTAACCTCACGTACTTTATGTGCTCGAGGTTCGTGGCGAACAGCTTCTACCTCCAGCGCATGAGCCAAAGGCTCCTTCATCGTCACGTGGTGCTGAAGGCGAACAGCAGCACGCACTTCCAGGTCTCTAATTCCATCAATAAACGCCTGGACGATGGTGTTATTCACTGTGTTAGCGTCGGCTGAAGGATACGCCTTCCTCACAAGCTTCTCAATTTCCACGGCCCATTGTTGAAGTCCCTCGCCGCTCCTCTGTACACGGTCCTTTAATTGGGCACGGAACACATGCTCCAAGTGACGCTCACCAGAGCGAGCTTCCAATGCCTCCATCAAATCAGCGAACTGATACTCTTTAGGCATTGCATCCAACACAGAGAGCGCCTGTCCCCGTAACGCCGTGCTCAGAGCTGTTAGGCAATGTTCATCTGTCCAACCACTGGCCTTCGCTGCTATTTCAAACTGAGTGCGGTACGCACTCCATGACGTAAGACCGTCATAAGTGGGTAATTTACCCGAGGACCTACCTGGTGAGAACAACTATTAATGGCAACACCTGATTTAACATCAGTGATCTTCATTTTCGTAAAATCCTTCTCAAGTTGGTCCATATTCACACTTATTTTATCGCAGTTCGCCTCTAACTGGTCAACCCTCTTTTCAACACCCTTCATGTCGCGCTTGACGAGGCCCACATCGCTTTTTAACTGGTCTTGCTGCGCCAAGATAACAGTCAATTTATCGTCAAAATCAGATAAATGTTCCTTGATCTGTTCCCGTAGCTTCTGTTGTTACTGTTCCTGTAGCTTTAGTTGTTTCTGTTCCTGAAGCTGTTGATGCTGCTGAAGTTGTTGAAGCTGTTGTTGTTGCTGTTCCTGTAGCTGCTGTTGTAGCTGTTCCTGTAGCTGTTGTTATAGCTGAAGTTGTTGTTGTTGCATAGCTGCCAGTATGACAGAAAGGTCAGCAGGCGCTGCGCTCGAAGATAGTGACGTGCTGGCAACACTTGCAGGTTCATCACCAGCACGCATCTCAATGTACTCTGACACCCTCTGTGTCTCAGCTTGAGACCTGGTGGTAACACCTTCCTTCGGAATAAGTGGCATTTCACAACTTCACTTCCGACACCACTTGTTACGTACTCGGGTTCGTAATTACCCAAAACACCACTTATATTAAATCCGTGTATTTACGATACACACAATACACAAGACAACACAATGTAATACTGAAATACACTTTACACACTTTTCACTTACTGTACTATTTCTGACTACACAATAAAACACTTCTCGCTTCGCACTGATCACTTGAAGTATCGCTCTCGATTGCTTGATAAAAACTGTTTGTCAACACCTCTC
This sequence comes from Apodemia mormo, assembly GCA_036924255.1. Taxonomy (NCBI): domain Eukaryota; kingdom Metazoa; phylum Arthropoda; class Insecta; order Lepidoptera; family Riodinidae; genus Apodemia; species Apodemia mormo. Next base: position 4,310,396 of record JAUPFN010000004.1, read on the forward strand.
TATTTATAGCCTATAGTCCTAGCTGGATCCAGAAAAATCTAAATGTATCGGGAAACAATGAATCACTTATTATCGTAAACATGTTATGAGTCATAAATCCTAGTACACGCTACTTTCAATCTTATGCCAAATCCCACAAAGTCCATTATGGCATAGCCCAGGTCAACTATTTGTTTGTCAATAGGAGTAGCTATCTCTTTCTTTTATTTCTAGATCTCTCCAGCACTCCAACTCTACACGTTTCTAGATTATTCGTAACAATATATTACATAGTTACTCCAAGTCGTCAGATACGAAATTACTATTTTTTCGAATGGTTACAATTTAGTGTCAATTATATTATTGTATAGATATTGTCAAGTGTCTTGCTTTCCGTCAAGAAAAGGATTGGTGGTGTATCCAGTTAGTGACTACATCTTCTGACTTTTAAAAACTTGTTGCAACAACCAAACAAGAAGTGACAATGACGATTACTGGACACTTTAAAGGACAATATTATAAAATAATATCTGACTGTTTCCTTCAGAGTTCTGCTTCTTTGCTTGTTTGCTATCTTATGATATTAAAAAAAAACTTTATACAACTATTTTAATGCTGCCACCAGACCTTTCGTTGATTAACTTTTTTTACTATTATTTATATGATTAACAGTTATTTTAACATGCTGCCTGGCTTTTATAAGATTATATTAAATGCTTTATTTTTATTAATATCTTAAAACAAGACTACAAAAATGAGTTTTTAACATGTAAAATAATGGTGTACGTGAAACCTATTCTAGGAAACCAAATTAATATGCTTCTAAGACTCTGTTCAAATCTAATGAAGGTGTATGTGAAGGGTGAATACGGTTCATGGGGTACGGTCCGTGGGGCTAAAGCGTAAATTTAGTGAGAGTGGACCCTAAAAACCGCTAATACCCCACGCCAATACCAGTCCTCTGGATAAATAGGGATCATGGAGCCGCTGCGCACCGATAGTGTCACTTTACCTTGGCAAGGGCTTATCCCACCCACCGTAGCGCCTTAGAATTAAAGTTAGTCCCCAACCTTAAATCCCCGACCGGAGGGCTTAATTTAGGGGGTCACAAAGACGCCAAGGGCAGGAAGACAAATACTAAAATAATTTTTTTTCTCGTAGCGTGTTATATTCTTTCAATAGGTCCTAATGTATTAAAATCTAAAAATTAAGCTCTGATGAAAGACAAAAGATAATATAATTAATACAATATTTTTCTCCCATATTGTCCGGACTCCTCTTAAAGAATAGACGATCTTCCATTCTGCCAGGCCTTCTACCAGGCGAGCGATTGGCTATGCGTATCATTAGCACCCTGACTACTAGGTGGTAAAGTTCCGTAATATCTCACCCGAGTTCGGTACCACCGCCTACCTATTCCTTTCCTAACAGCGTGAGTGTCACTGTTTTAATTCGATTTGGAGTAGTACACTTATGCATTTGGCAATACTATCCCACCACACCGTTCGCAACGCACCCTTAACGTCTATAAGAGCCGGTTGTCTCTACCAGGAGAGCCATCTGCTTGTCGGTGATACCTTATAATATAAAAAATTACTTACTGACGCTGGCCCGAGACGAATCTGCTGCGGAGTGTGCTTCAGCTTTCCCGTCATCTTTGCTGTTCCCGCCATTAATGGTCAGGTACTGCGACTGTGTCTGGCCTCTGTAGCGTCCCCTCGGCGCATAATTAGCTTGTCTCCGTGCTCTTTCATGATTTTTCATTATTTTTAAAATTCTTTCCCAATTCACAAAGTCTCCAATGACTGTAATGCCTTTGCAAAATGTATACTTTGAACGATACCTTTTTGATGGTTGCATCTTAAACAATGAAAATATATTTCAATAGATAATATTTAGTTGTCTACAATCTTTTGGGTTTTTAAATTCCCGCTACGTATAAGGAAGTTACTGATTTTGTCTCGATTTTTGAAAATCAAATTGTCACCAGATCTCCATGTTTTGAGATCCTTGGAACCTATTCCGACTATTTTCGCGATGATGTCAGAATGTCTGTATGTATGTATGTGTGTAAGTATGTAAACATCTCATAACTTGAATAGCTTGACCGATCGAAACGGGGTTGGTGGCATTCGATTGGATTTTAATGAGCTTTAAATTTCCTAAAAATTTGAACCAAGTCTGCCTAGAAAATTTTGATAAATTTTGAAAAAATCCCAAAAAAAAATGGCGAAACAGTATTTTTTAATACAACTTCCAGATTAATGTTCCGGTTAAGTACAAAAACTAATCAGCTCTAATCCTCAAATAACGACGTCTAATGCATAAATTGCATCAAAATCGGTTTATCCGTTTGGGTGTAATCATTGACGAAAAATTTTGAAAAAGTGTTTTTTTGACATAACTTCGAAATTTTTCAACGAATTACTTTTTGGTATACTATGACAGTTTAGTAATAAAAAAAAACTACTTCTAATGCCGTTTCAAAAATCAAAATCGAATCTAACTTTGGGTAGTAGCTAATTGGGATTCATATATTTAGTTCAACGCATAATATAATTGCCTTGACACTAATAAATAAAAATCGTTCTATTTAATATGTAACTTAAGCAATGGCAGGTCAAGGGAACGGAAGATACGGACAAAATTAAGTTACAAGTATTTGCGTAAGATTTAAAAATGGATATTTAAAAATATTTTGTGATGTGACATGAATAAAATTTAATTTCAAAAAATGGTAAATAAGCAAAGATAAAACAGGATATCTATTTGTTTTTTTGCTATTGATCTGTTTTCAATCGATTCTCAATATAAAAACTCTTGTGTTTTCGTATTGATCCAGCCATTTTACATAAAGGCCATTTATCTACATGCTGCGAGGATAGACTAATAAATAAGAATCATAGACCATATTAATCCGTGATAGGAATAATTAAGTGACTTACCCGTCATATTTATTTTTGCCGACAAAAGTAGGTAGTAGTAGCTGGACAAATGAGCTTTGGTTGGATATTATTCTTCATGTGAAAACGGGTTCTCACGGAGATGAGCATGACCCTTACATAGATTAATTTTATAGCAAAAGTATCTAAATACAAAATTTTGCCGAAATCGCGAGAGCCGTTCGGAGAAAACAATTATTTCTGTTTTTATTACGATTTGATGTATCTAAGTAGTAAGTAGGTACATACGTTTAAGTTTACTCAGGCTTAATCCCGGCCCTACAAGATGACAACATCTAATTAAAATATTTGATGTCTATTGTTTCCGCTAATATAGGTGTTAGTTTATTCTCCCACCAGGCGAATCGTGTCTGTCTGCTAATCTTATAAGTGAAAACGAAATCATGTTTAGGGCCAAATAATTAAATTCTAAGATAAAAAAGGCCTGGCAGATCAACTTTTATTGTTTTCTATTGTCATTTCTTTCGTTTATAATCAGATAAAAGAAAATATAGATGAAACACCATATTTTTAATAGAAGAGGGGGCAAATGGACAAGACGTACACATGATGGTAGATGATGATAATAAATACCGAATGGATCTACCGATTTTGATCCGATTTACAGTATTCGACGCTTTTGTTATTACAAGAGCTGATAAGTTTTTGAAATCAGTTGGTATATTAGTCCAAAAGTTATTTTAAAAAATAAACAAGTTTGCTATAAACAACATAATTTAAATATTTAATAAGCTGTAACTTTTAAAAATTTGATTCGACTTTGATTTTTGAAAGTACATTCGACGTAATTTTTTTTGTTCTAAAATAATGTAGAAGGTCAAAAATGGATTAGGTGAGAAATTTCGAAGTTATTTCGAAAGTTTATCAAAATTTACAACAACCCGAACCGATAAACCGATTTTGATGCAATTCCCGTTATTTGACGCAGTTTTTTTATGAAAAAGAGCTGATAGATTTTGTCTTAAATTAATTTAGAAGTTATTTTTAAGAATCATGATTTCGCCGAATTTTTCTTGATGTTTTTTAATTATTTTTTTATAATCCCCCGAGCCGAATCAGTACAAATTTGAAAGTGTTCGATTTGGTGAAACCCAAACTGCGTTTTTTAAATTAGTCAAGATACACAAACACACACATATGTACATACTTACATAGAGACATACTGGCGTCATTGTGAAAATAGTCGGAAAAGGTTCTAAGAACTTCAAAACGACGAGATCTGGTGAAAACTTTATTTTCGAAAATCGGGGTAAAATCAGTAACTTCCTGATACTACAAAACATGTTACAAAAGTTACAAAAGTGCCTGTAAAGGGCAAAGGCTTAATAAATTATTTTTTCTATTAATTTATTCTGACTGTTTGAATTTGCCTAACATATTCTATTTCAAATATTAGATTCATTTTATATATCTGATACAAGGGAATTCGCAATAGCAAATTAAATTGTTTTGGTTTTCGCATATGTGCACACGAATAGTTTAAGCTTCGGCTTCGTTTGGACATCGGATGGTTCCTTTTATTGAAAAGTCTAAAAACTTAGCTGTAGGTACATTTACATACAAAACGTACCTTATTGATCTGTTTAATTCAACGTATGTGTATGGGCTAAAACACCATGTCTACATCTAACATCTCATATATATATATATATATATATATATATATATATATATATATATATATATATATATATATATATATATATATATATATATATATATATATATATATATATATATATATATATATATATATATATAAAATACTCCTTTCTTAAAATTTTACTCCGCGTTGTCGAGCTACTAGTGACTATGACAGTCTAAAAATACAATGACCGATAGGAATTACTTTTATGTATACTTATTTTATTAAAACCTTTTTTTTGTTTACCTACGACATAAAGCAAAAGCTTGTACTTATATTAAGCAATTTTCTTTCCTTTATCATTCATCCATCGCTATCCTATCTTCGATAAAGTATAGAGATTTAAATATTACAAAAAGTCATCTTAAAAATTCAATTACCACAAATCAATGTTATAAACTCGCTTTGCTTGATAAAATTCGCACAACAGCATTAAAAATACACAATCATATCAGTAGCTGTGATATCTATTTATAAAAAAATATGATGAAGATTGTTAAGTTAATCTTTATTAGTTTAGGCCATTTGAGGAATAAAACTATTGCGTTCTTGCCAGGCAGCTCGTAAATAGCTAGTAAAAGCTAATCGTGTTATTCTCAACGTGAAAGAGTTCTGCCATGTCTCTCTTGAGTGGCTGTCACAGCTTTACATATTCCTTTCGCAGTAACGTCAGTGCTTGACTCTTTCATCCGTGTAAGGTAGCCGGTATATCTGCACAGGTTCATCAACGAATGTTTAAAGTTTGTCAAGTTTGGTGTCGATAGGAGATGGTTACCTGCAATGGCGGATCCAGCTATCTAGTCAAGGGGTCACATATTTGAGGTTGTTAAGATAAGCTCTAATTCTTATTTGTGTACAATAATAGACCTCTGAGGTCGTGACACCCATGAACCCCTGGATCCGCCCTTATTTATCTGTTTTAAATAGGGAAGCATTTACTGCAAAGCTAATAATTTGCTTGTTTGTATTCTGGTATTGCAGATGTCAAAAGGCGGCGGTGATCATTTCCCACCAGGTGGGCTTTCTCCTCATTTCCTTCCTTTTTTATAAAAATATATTTTGTAATCTCGACGTGGAGTCGCTGATTTGAAAATCAAATAGGTACGTTTGAAAATAAATCGCATCGCATATTCAGATCCCCATTTTGTACATCAAAATTTTTAGGTCAACGGTCTACAGATGATTTATGTTAAACTCGGTGACACACATTAGAACGGCAATAAAACAGATAACCTTTTGTACACAATTGTAATGACTACCAATTCCTTATCAAATATAGTTACGAAGCTTATCCAAACGCAAGAAGATTTTAAAATAAGGATTATAGGACATGACGTAAGTAGCACCAGCAGTATATATTAGTGTTGGTGATATGTACATACGATGTAAGAATCTAGGTCTATTTTTAAAATCATAATATAGCTAATGGCTCTCCTGATGGGAGAAAAACAGCCATCCCCTATTGACATCAAATATGTTAATGGTTTTTTTTTATATCATAAGATAGCAAACAAGCAGATAGGTCTCCTGATGGAAAGAGTCAACCATCGCCTATAGACACCAAAGATGTTAATGGTGCGTTGCTATCTTGTGGAGAGGTCTTATGCCACATGCATAAGTTTACCGGCTACCTTACCCTCCAAACCGGAACACGACAGTGACAAGCACTGACGTTATTGCGGCAGGAGTAGGTAAGGCGGTGGTACCAGACCCGAGCGAGACAATGCAGAACTCTACTACCTAGTAGCCACGATGTTAGTGACTCGATAGCCAATCGGTCGCCTTTTACGACCTGCCTGGCAGAACGGCAGTTGGCCTATTCTTCAAAGGAGGCCGGGACCAACATGGCGAAAAATGGTGCGTTGCTAATTACTATCTTTGAGGAAGGGACTTAATTCTACATGCATAAATTTACCGGCTGCAATACTTTCCAAACCGGAATACGACAGTGACAAGCACTGACGCTATTGCGGTAGGAATAGGTAAGGCGGTGGCATCAAACCCAAACGAGACAATGGAGAACTCTGCCAGCGAGTAGCCACAAAGCCAATCGCTCGTTCTCCTACGAACTGCCTGGTACAAACGTTAGATGATCTATTCTTCAAAGGGTGCCAGGACCAACATGACATAAATCTAATCATTAACAGAAATATATTTAAAAAAAACTGATTAAATGCGTGTCTGGTTACGCATAATGTGAAGTTTTAATTAATAGTTAATTTTATTTTTATTTTAATTAATAGTTAATGTAGGGTTTCGTAGTTATCCGTCACAATTACGTAACTAAGGACTTCATGTACTATTTTCAACAAAATTTTACATTTTGCTCTTTGCGTCTGTAAATTTTATAATTTAAGAATTAGAAATGGAAATTATTTAATAATTGACAACATTTACCGTACTATATACCGATATCGATAGCAAGCAAAAACCATCTGATTGGTTTTCTTGATGTAAAGAGAAAACCTTTATGTTCTCTGAGCTACGCAGGAGACAAACATATAGTGTAACGGACATATCGAAACTACAAAAATTGGTGATCGATTACTGAATCCTAAATAAATTGACATGTCTTTTTATACCAAAATATAGAAATGTTGGGTACATAAATTGTTAATGTATTTCCTAGTAGGTACCATCGCCTTTTTTCTGCCGTAATAGCACCAGTGTTACCACTATCGTGTCCTAATTTGGAGGACCTTATTAGCCGACAAAATTTATATTTGTTTTATCACAACTGCAACGCACCTTCAACATCTTTGATGTCCTTAGGTACGGAGGCTGATAGCTATCTCTTGTTGTTTACTATCCTTTGATTTGTGAAGGGAAAACTTTGTACCCATTTTTAAGACAATTGCGCAAAGGGTTAAGTATGAAAGGCACAGTTAAAGTTTACATTGCAGAAGAGTTCAGAACAAATCCTAACATTTTTACATAAAATGCGTTAGAAATAGGTACATTAAATTAATAAAAACAAACACGACACACACTATATTCATGTGACATACATGAAATATCATGTATGTCAAACACATGTCTAACATTTTCAAACTTAAAAGAGATTTTATTGTTTAGTGTATGGTCGAATTTCGACCACAGGCGATCGCTAGCATAGGTTTGTATGCTATCTATACATATGATTAAATCGTAGGAAAGTCAAAACTGTACATTGAATATTTTTTTAAAAGAATACTTGGGGCGTAATCTATAATCGATATCGAAGCCAAAAATATAGTTTTTAGAATTTTTGTCTGTTTGTCTGATGACCTTCTCTGGTTTCTCTTAGCTGACAAATCCCCAAAACAACTCAGTCCGGCCTTAGCCGTGCCAAGCCGTAATGGCGTTTGCACTGTTTCCCATTACGCTGTATGTTATGCTTAACCGCATAAGATACAAGTGAGAATGGACCCCGTCAGGGGAGGACCATCCACTCTTGAGTCTATTGGAGCAACGCTCGCTAGACCAAGGGCCGCTTCAGCGGTTAGGATTGGAACCCGTTCCATTCTACACAGCTAATATAAGAGAGAAGCAATGCATCTACTATCAACCTTTGTCTTGTCTAATCGAAAGATAACAGTGCCAAGTACTGACGTTATAGAAAATTACGTTAAGGCTGTGATACGAAACCCGGGCGAAATGTGACAGTTTACCTTTAAGATTGGAACATTATTTTTAACCGACGAAAAGCGGAGGAAGTTTTCAATTGGACGCGTATATTTTTTAATATTAGACTACACAGAGTAATCTGATTTTGATAATTCTTTTTTTATTGGAATGGATATACTCAGAGAGAAATGGGACTACATTTAATGATTTTTTTAAATTTCACCTGTGATGATTTTCATGTTCTTATTCCACGTGTAATTTTTTACAGAGTGATCCGATGATAATTCTTCTTTGATTGGATACAATATACTCCGAGAGTTTTTTCATATACTTCTTGAAAAAAAAAACACTAAAAAGAGTATGAAAACAGAGGATGATTAATTATTCACTCACTGATTTTAATGTGTGACCACGCATAACTTTTCATCGGTTTAATTTTTTATATAAATCTGACACGGCAAACGTTGTTTAGCCATACACATTTTGGAGGGGTACTTGGTGGGGGGAGGGGGGTAATTGAGATAAAAATCAACGTAATTTATATAATACTAGCTGTTGCCCGCGACTTTGTCCGTGCGGACTTCGTTTACTCCGCACAACTCCTCCCCCGTAGGTGATAGCGTAATAATATGTAGCCTATATGTTGACCCGACCTGTTAGTAATATTTATGCAAAATTTAAAGTAAATCCATGCAGTAGTACTTTTTGAGTTTACCCCGGACATACATACAGACAAACAGACAAACAGATGAAAATTCTAAAAAGTATATTTTTGGCTTTGATATCGATTGTAGATCACGCCCCAAGTATTCTTTTAAAAAAATATTCAATGTATAGCTTTGACTTTCCTATGTATAGATACTAAGATTACTAGCGCGTGGCTCCACCAGCGAATAAATTAACATGGGCGTACAGAGGGGGGGGGGGGGGGGCAGGGAGGGGCAGCTGCCCCCCCTGGAATTTATTTACCTCTCTACAAGCTATCTACTGTTGGACATAAAAATATAATAAGTTAAAAATATAGTCGTAAAATATAAAAATATATTTTCCGCGTGTTGGTCCCGGGCTCCTTTGAAGAATAGGCCAACTGCCGCTCTGCCAGGCAGGTCGTAAAAGGCGACTGAGTGGCTATGCGCGTCACTACCATCGTGACTAGTAGGTGGTAGAGTTCTGCATCGGCTCGACCGGGTCTGGTACCACCGCCTTACCTATTCCTGCCGCAATACGTCAGTCGTAGTCCTCTAAACCGGAATACGTCACTGTCGTATTCCGGTTTAGAGGGTAAGGTAGCCGGTAAACTTATGCATGTGGCATTAGATCTCGCCACAAGATAGAAACGCACCATTAACATCTTTGGTTTCTATAGGAGATGGTTGACTCTTTCCATCAGGAGACCCATCCGCTTGTTTGCTATGTTATGATATAAAAAATAGTCTTAAAATGTTACGGTTGCCCACCCCCCCCACCCTGGACCTGAACCTGGGTACGCCCATGCAAATTAACAATATATTTTTTTATATCGTAAGATAGCAACCAAATGCATAATTGTACCACTACCTTGACTTCCAAACCGGAGCACGACAGCGACAAACACTGACGCTATTGCAGCAGGAATAGGTAAGGCAGTGGTACCAGACCCGGGCAAAACTATGCAGAACTCTACCACCTAGTAGCCACGATGTTAGTGACTCGATAGCCAATCGGTCGCCATTTACGACCTGCCTGGCAGAACGGCAGTTGGCCTATTCTTCAAAGGAGGCCGGGACCAACATGGCGAAAAATGGTGCGTTGCTAATTGCTATCTTTGAGGAAGGGACTTAATTCTACATGCATAAATTTACGATGGTAGTGACTCGCATAGCCAATCGGTCGCCTTTTACGACCTGCCTGGCAGAACGGCAGTTGGGTTATTCTTCAAAGGAGCCCGAGACCTCCGAGACCAACAAGGGAGAAATAATAATGTATCTACAGGTATTATTAAACTTTCATCCCCTATTTCAGCCCTTTAAGAGTTGACTTATGAAAAAAATACAGTAATCAATGTAATAGTGAAAGCTTGCAATGATAGCGTAAAATTGTTTAATTAATTCATTAAAATTAGCAGCCCATTAAGACAATACATTAAATAGAATTGTATCATAAAGTGGTTAGCTTTGTATTATATACTAGCTGTTGCCAGCGACTTCGTCCGCGCGGATTTCGTTTACTCCGCATAGCTTCTCCCCCGTAGGTGATAGCGTGATAATATGTAGCCTATATGTTGACCCGACCTGTTAGTAATATTAATGCAAAATGTGAAGTAAATCCATGCAGTACTTTTTGAGTTTACCCCAGACATACATACAGACAAACAGACGAACAGACAAACAGACAAAAATTCTAAAAACTATATTTTTGGTTACGATATCGATTGTAGATCACGTCCCAAGTATTCTTGTAAAAAAATATTCAATGTACAGTTTTGACTTTCCCACGATTTTATTGTATGTATAGATATAGATTTTGTAGAGCTAAACTTTGTACATCATTTTACTACAATTACGCAGAAGGATAAGTGAAATTTGGCACAGTCAAAGCTCACATTGTGAAGGCGTGTAGTTATACATACATACATATATATATATATATATATACATATATATATATATATATATATATATATATATATATATATATATATATATATATATATATGTACGTATGTATGTATGTATGTATATATGTGTGTGTATGGCCTTGTAAGCCACAAAACGCATATATCGACAGTCTCAAAAATAGAACTTTCCTTTGATGTAGAACAAAGGTTCCCAAATTTTTTTTCTCCTAGACCACTTCCGAAATTTTGCTTGTTCCGGTAGACCCCCTGAATTTAAATTTCTACTATACTCCCAAAACTTAAGAAAAAATATGAAGATTAGATCTAACTATGGTAGTTTGCGTTGCAAATTGCAAATGAGTTCCAACCGTGAATTAACAGTTTCCCGTTGACCCCTGGGGGTCCACCAAGGGGACCACTTTGGGAATCAGTGATCTAGAACTATGAAATCGAGAAAGTAATATCGTTTTGCACTAGAATTACAGGGAAATATCTGAAAAGCATTTGTAGTTCAATCATAAACTTCGGAAAGAAAGAATTTCGGAAAAAGTTCGGAAAGACTCGATTCCTGAACAAAGTACAGAACCCTCGGTGGGCGAGGCCCACTCGCACTTGTCTGGTTTCTCAACCAACTTTTCAAAACTTAGTTTAGGAACCGATTTGGAAAATTCTTTTTGCGTTTGGGTGTGCTTTCCGTTTGGGCTCACTTGAATTTGGCAAAGATTTTGATGCACAATATGAAGGAAAATGGAAGTCAGTTTTCCACTTCACGTATTTTTATCAATAAGATAAAAATACGTGAAGAAAGCCGTTGATCAGTGCGAATGATAAGTAATCATCATCTATTCACGTATCTTCACGTATTTTTGGCTTAATACTAAGCACCTGCATTAAACACTCACACTCGCACTAATCAAAGTAAAAACTTTTCTCACCTATATTGCTTCATTTTGTTCTACATTTTTTTAATATTTTAATGAGAATATAAAACACTTATAATGAAATAGCTCAATAATAAAATGGTTTACCTTTTGCTTACTTTAGTTAATTTTTATTTATATTTACAACAAAAAGATAAAATAAGTTTTAGACTAGTCATTAGGGAGACAATTGTACTACTTACTTTGTCAGTACCTAATAAATGATTGTTAACCGACAAAGTTAACAAGTATTGTACTCGATGCGTAAATGATTTGTGTTGTACTCAGCAAATTATGTAATAAGTGTATTTTGTGTCGTTAAGATTCTGAATTACTGTATTATTTTTTGATCTGGACTACCCACGGGTTTTCTGCTTATATTTACAGTTTACAGTTTAAACATTACGATACCTTTCCAAGATCCAAGTGATTATTTGTGCTTAGTTGAGGGAAAATCTGGTATAGATTTTTTCATTCCCTTTGATTCTAAACTCTACTCTATATAATTGTTTTTGTTTTATTTTAATACATTTACATAACCTTAAATAGTTAAAGGCTTTCTTAAAATCTAAACTCTTTAGATAAAGGGTTTTATTTTTAATATTCTAAAATTAATTTTCATAAAAAAACATCCGGTCACTGAAGACATTACAGATTTGTTTTAGATAAATCTTTGTATGAGAACTAGCCATTGTTCTTTATATTTAACTTTAAAACCGTCTTAAATGCTATTGTGGAATAACGGAACATAGATGATGGTACTTATTTTATTATTATGTTTAATGCTATGTACAAGTAAATAAATAGGCGATAGCACCAACTTTGTTAAGCATAAATATCAAGACGTCTAGTAATTAGGTAAGCACAATGGTAGCTGCCTGGCAGAGAAATAAAGAGTCTATTCTTCAAATATCAATTCCAATATCAGTGGTAATTAGATATATAATTTTAAATATTACCGTCACAAATCTAGGCTGCGTTTGTATGGGCAGCTCATCGGTAACGCTGCAATCACCATACGAATTCAGTTTGTCGTACATTTCCTCGTAGTCCTTAAGAACAATATCTGCCTTTAGTCGCCATCCATAACAGTTGTGGGCTCCCGGCCGTTTGCAAAACAGATAACTCTGAAACAAATAAATCACAAGTAACCTAAAGATGGGCTTCTTAACCCGGAGTAGGTACGCTTCTCGTTTTCAAGGCACAGTTTAAAAGCAAATAGCTGTTCTGATTGAAAGAGATAACCAATATCTAGAGACATTAAAGGTGTTATTTATACGTCACTATCCGTATATATGTTTACCGGCTACCTTATCCACCAAACCGGAATACAACAGTGAAACGCGTTAACGTTATTGCAGTAGGAATAGATAATGCGGTATACAATTCGAACCTTGGTGAGACAATTCGAATCTACCACTCACTCGCGATGGTGGTGACTGAAATATTAAGCCAATATAGATAGTGGTTCCAGGAACAAACTTTTTTTTTATTTAATAACAAGCTGAATTTTTGTGAACAGTTTCGTTTTGACGAGACGTCCATCTTTTCTATTTTCAAAAAGTCTCGAAACTCGTAACTAATAAAGATAGATAAAAAAAGAAAACTTTCGAGTGTCGGACTAAGAAAAGTTTTCACTTTACGTGTAGGACAAAGTTACCCTTGAATTAAAATAATAATTAACAAGCTGTTGTAGGAAAACTAGTTTATTTTTAAATTGATTAATTAATATCAATTTAAAAATCTCATAATTCCGAATCTTTAAAGTTGAGGACTCGTCAGAAAAACCATCAAATGTGTTTTCGTGTTTTTCATAAAATAGTCAAGCGATTAAATGAAAAATTTATATTATTGTATTTGGCAGGGGTTTGGATGGAAGTTTGGATCACGCCAACGATGTCGCTAGTAATAGTTGTATGAAATAAACACATTCCCAGGAAAAATACAACTATGAAAACACCACACCCTTCATGATACCTGTATTTTTATGGTGAAAATACAGGTACCATGAAGGTCACACATGTGTATAACCATTTCACTGCTCGGACCGGCAAGTGGTTAGTAATCGAAGGTATCCGATTACCGTCAGGGGCAAACGTATATGTCATGAATATTAATATTTGGAGTTTGTGTATTAAATATATATTTTACTATCCATGTCTTTATTCCTATGTGTTTATATCATAATTAATATCGCTGACTGACACCCTTAAAACAAAGTACACCTTATAGTCCAAGATCCCAGAGCTGCCAGACGTCACGTATTTTCTGACGGATGAAATGTGGACGATAGAGTAGTGTTAGTATGTACTATGATCGTATGCCTACCTGCTAACTTGGTCAAACGGCCAATTTCCAGGTATCAGGTAATTAAGGTACATAAAAACATTACTTACTTCACGTAAATTCTCCTGGCTGATTTTCATATATGTTTTCGAGTGTATAGTTAAAAATAAATTGTCAATACTCCCAGACACTTTCCGTCGGCCATATTGCTTGGCAGACGCTTTAAGGGTACCAAAATAATTAGTTAACTTCACGTAAATTCTGACGTTCCATTTTTATATATGTTCATCCGACAACAATTTTAAAACCTTTGACAAGAAGACAGACCGATCCAAGGGGCCAATTATCCCCTAAACTAAATTTTAATATCTCTGTGAGTGGAAGCGCGAGAGCATTATCTACGCGTATGAGACTGAGTTAGACCGACTGCGCTGTTAAGGCCATGAAAATTACTTGAACAGATATTTTATAATTTTTAGAACTTTTGTTGACAAGTAAATTATGGCAACAAAAATAAGAAAAAAATTGACCTATAATAAATAATACTAAAGTTAGCCGACATTTTTAATTTTTTTTTTCAATTTATTAATTAGAAATAAAAAATATTTTTTTAAAAATAACACTTAAGGTTTTTCAAATTTTTTACAAATGAAATTTTTTTAAATAATTTTTTTCAATTAAAAAAAATTAAAAAATTTTTAGATGTCGGTTAATTTACTTTCATTTTTTTTACTAATTATATTTAATTAATATGATTTTTAAATAAAATAAAAAAATGGTCAGGTGACAGCTAACTTTATTGTAATTTAAAGGCCCTCTTGAGGCCAACAGCTAAAGTTTTTAAAATTTGGGAGTGCCAAATAAGTATTCAGTGTTCTGCCGTGCTCTCTTGAGTAATATTGTTCGGTGCTGCCGTGTCTGTTGAGTGCAGCTGTGACTATGTGATATGTGGCAACCCTGTTGCCAAACGAGCACTAATCCAATCCCAGGCAATTCGTTTTTATCAGAAAATGATAAAAAAATATTTTTGGATTGCCTGATCCGGGAAACAAACCAGGGATTTTATATAGTCAATGGCAACACCGAGCCTTCAGATAGACTGATATACAATAGACAACAGAGGTAATTAATACAATAATTTATTTAATGAACAACCACATCAAAAATCCCAACGGGATTCGAACCCGGGCCTCGTTGATTGCGTAGTCAGGTTCGCTAACCACCCGACCAACAAGACGGTCAAATATACGACTTTAGGAGAATTGATTGAATATTGAATACCTACCTAGCTTAGTGTAAGAAAATGTAAAAAAAAAATTGAAATATTCCCTTAATACGTTCACAGGCTTATGACTGACAGCTTTTTGGATTTTTTAATGTATTATAATATGACCTTAATGCTGGCATATTTAGCAGTCGCCCTTCGCAATGTACTTGTCCCAAATCTCAAAGGATTAGTAGTACATTGTATACGTATTCACGGACGCGTACGCGTGATACTTTTAAATACTCGATACGCTTTTGCCTCTTTGACATTACTAAGTTGTATGTGGAATCGGGGATGCGTACGCTTACAGTACTTCTAAATACTCGATACTCATATATTCTACGACTGAATGCTTAGTTTGGAGACTTCTTAGTTGAAACCTAGTATAGAAACCTGTTCCCGTAAATACGTCTCATCTCTACTTAACAGCGCAGTCGGTCTCACTCAGTCTCATGCGCGTAGATAATGCTCTCGCGCTCCCACTCACAGATAATAAAATTTAGTTTAGGGGATGATTGACCCCTTGGATCGGTCTGTCTTCTTGTCAAATGTTTTAAAATTGTTGTCGGATGAACATATATAAAAATGGAGCGTCAGAATTTACGTGAAGTTAACTAATTATTTTGAGACCCTTAAAGCGTCTGCCAAGCAATATGGCCGACGGAAAGTGTCTGGGAGTATTGACAATTTATTTTTAACTATACACTCGACAACATATATGAAAATCAGCCAGGAGAATTTACGTGAAGTAAGTAATGTTTTTATGTACCTTGATTACCTGATACCTGGAAATTGGCCGTTTGACCAAGCTAGCAGGTAGGCATACGATCATAGTACATACTAACACTACTCTATCGTCCACATTTCATCCATCAGAAAATACGTGACGTCTGGCGGCCCTGGGATCTTGCTCTATTAGGGTAAATCAATTCGTGTACTTTGTGTATTATATTGGTAACAAAGCATAACTATAAGAACTTAGAATAAATTAAGTAGAAATTAAGAAAGTTTTTCATGTAAATAACAAAGATTGATATGAAGCCTACATAAAATATAAAAAAGCTTGATATAGCAAAAAATAATGACGTCTAACATTTAGAAATCTCTGAAGCTTTTTTAAAGTTATGGATGAAATTAAAAATCTATACATCTAGGGACATGAGCACGTTCTAATTTAATGTGTTACATAACATATATATATATATATATATATATATATATATATATATATATATATATATATATATATATATATATATATATATATATATATATATATATATATATATATATATATATATATATTTGTATATAGGTGTGTGTGTGCTCTGTACTAGTTCATTTAAAGGGTAGACTGTTTCTAATATTAAATACTAATAGAAAACTCTTTTTTGCGAGTTGCCAAACAGTAATCTATATTATTATAAATGCGAAAGTTTGGATGTTTAATGGTTGGATAGATATTTGTTACCTAATCACACAAAAACTACTCAAAAAAGAGCTTTCCAAACTAATATAAATAATATTAGGACTTGAAGTTAAAAACATTAAAAATTTTGAAACAACATGCTCTCTGAAGTATTTTTATATCAGAAAATAGCCTTTATCCATGCTATCGGTGTAAGAAGGTTGTAATACCCTATGAATAAGTTTATGGCTACTCATGGCTACCTTCTAACTAAAACATAGCGGTAAAAATCACTATCGCTATTGCGGCAGAAAAAGATAGCGATAAGAAAGCAGGATGATACCAAGAAAGCAAGACGTTGGAGAACATGACTATCTAATGCAATTTCAAATTTTTCAAATCATGTGAAAAAAAATGTATTATTGTAAAAAAATTACCTCATCATCCGAAAAAACACTAGTTAGACATAAGAAGAAAATCGTCGCAAGCCACAGTGGCCAAGACGCGCGCGGTGTCCGCATGGCGGCTGGGTATTCAGTGGGCGACGAGCGCCGCCCGGCTGACCCCCGAACCGCGATGAACCCGCCACCAGATATACAGTTCACCCACCCAATTTCGGTGATAGCATTCGCAATATACTTGCGCATAAGGAAGTGATTTAGGTTTGTTCCCAATACGGTATGTTAAGTTTTCGCACTTATTTATATATTTCATTTTTAACACATAGTTATTTTAAACAACAAATTTGAACTGTTTTGCTAAATATCCAGGAGCATGGGCGTACCCAGGTTCTGGGCCAGGGTGGGTAACATTTAAGACTATATTTTTATCTACAACAGTAGATAGTTAGTAGGGAGGTAAACAAATTCCAGGTGGCAGATGCCCTTCCCTGCCCCCAGAATTTTACTTTTTTTAAATCAGAATATTGCTTAATATAACTTGCCATCGCAAACAAGCAGATTGCTCTCCTCGCGAAAAGAAACAATATCGCCGAAAGACACTAAAAATGTTAATAGTGTATTACTATCTTTGTGGTTGGATCTGACATTAAGTGTCAGATGCATAAGTTTATTGGCTACCTTATCCTCTAAACTAGAACATGGCAGTGATAAGCACTGACGCTCAAGTGCGTCGCCAAGGAGGGCTGGGAGGGGCAGCTGCTCCCCCGCCCTCCCTAGAGATTCTAAAAAAGTTGTCCAAATATAATGCAATCAAAGTCTTAAGTCTTTTAGATGACTTGCTTGATCGATCAATCCCATACGTCGAAACTCGAATGAATTCACCAATTCTATTTCTAGTATTCTGTACACTCAACTACGCTGGTAAGGTAGGTACTGTTGTTATTACAATCGCCGTAGATGTAAGGCTCGTAGTAAGTGAAAAGCTTCAGGTGCTGTCGACATTACCTACAATTCATACCTACTTTTCTCATTCATGGAGAATGAGAAAAGTATGAACTGTAGTAGGTAAAGTCAGCTTGCCCCCCCCCCCATCCCCCCTCTATAGTTAGGCAATAGATCGCCTCTTACGAATAGCCTAGCAGAACGGCAGATGGTATACTTTTCAAAGGGTCCCGGAATAACACGGGGGATAAACGTTTTAAATGACAACGTCACTAAGTAGATTGAGTTTAATCTCGTTGCCAGTAAAAGAAAAAGAAATGTATAAAATTTGTGGTCGATGAATATTTAGTAAACAGATACAGTAAAACGAAATTAAGGTAAATAATTTGTAGCCTTCCAAGAAATCTTATTTCTGCAACTATTATTAACTACACTGAAACAAATAACAGTTTAAGGAAAGTGACCAACTCACCGAAGGTCTAAAATTGGAAGACCCCAGGGCATAGAATACATAATAGTACAAGTACCGCTGCATAAATGTTTATTCCTCTCTCACTTTAAAATAAAAGTAGCGGTGGGCGACTATGAATTATTGGTATAATCGAATTACTTTTCTAATTCTAAAATTGAAAATCGATTACAAGATTAGTAATTAATTTTTGTAATCGAATTATGTTACTAATTTTCGAATAACCGAATCTAATTCAAAATAGACTGTGGTCCCACAAACTTTTTTAATTAATAACAAGCTGAATTTTTGTGAACAGCTTCGTTTTGACGAGACAACCATCTTTTTTGTCTTCGAAAAATCTCGAATCGGGTAACTAATAAAGATAGATGAAAAAGAAAAGTTTAGAGTGTCGGACCAAGAAACATTTCCACTTTACTTATAGGACAATGTTACCCTTGAATTGCAATAATATTTAACAAGCTGTTGTGAAAAAATTAGTTTGCTTTTAAATTGATTAATATAAATTTAAAAATCTCATAATTCCGAAATTTTAAGTGGGGGACTCGTCAGAAAATCCATCGAATGTGCGGGACAAAAATTTCATCATGTTTTTCGTTTTGAGTTACCCGATTTGAGATTTTTCGAAGATAGAAAAGACTAGATAGTCTCATCAAAAAGAAGCTATTCACAAAAATTCAGCTAATTAATATTGAATCAGTAAGATTCACATAAAATTTGTCATTTAAATGTAATATTGAATTAATTAATTAATTAAACTAATTAATCAAAAAAAGTTTGTTTGCGGGACTACGGTCTAAAAATTTTGCCACTAATAGATACTGTCTTAAAAGTGGAAAGATTCGAGAATCGGATGACGGAGTTGCTTTTTGCCTCTGATATAGAAACATCAATTGAGGCAGTGATGTGAATTGTAAAGGTTAACAATTTTACTTATTGTAGAATCAATTAACAATACATATTTTGTACTTTAATTTCACTACATACATACATATTTTTGGTATATTACTCGAACGGTTTCACTTTTTAAACATCTTTAGGATACTTAAATGCAACTTAGTCCCTTGGGGATCCTGTCCCTTAGGACAATGTTTATGTTTGTTAATAATCATTTGTTAAATGTCAATGAATGTTTGTTAATATCTTATAACAGTCAATGATCAGTTAAGTAGTAGTATACATAACTGATAAGATCTAGTATGAAGATCTTGAAGATGATTAAAAAGTGAAACCGGTTGAGTTGAATATAACCGATAGTAATATACCAAAAATATACATGTTGTGAAGTAAAATGATAGTACAAGTGCATTAATTGTGTCTAACAGTAATGGAATTTCACCAAGTGTCGACGATGGAAAGTAAATAATTATATTATTTATTTTTGTTTCTTAATAATTTCTTAAAAACTAAACTTGTCTCTTTTAGTCAGCCTGTCTCGCTTTGCGTCGACTCGTTTATAAATCACCCTTACTAACTAAATTAGCCATTAATCATTTGTTATAATCGAAATACCTCGAGACATCTTCATAATCGAATGATTTAATTAATATATCTCATAATCTCCCACCGCTATTTACTCTTAAAATAAAAAAGAAACAAGTAACGTTAAGAATAGCAGATAAAAGATAAACAATTTATGCCTAAGACCATCGGGGTACGCCAATAACAATGAGTGCCCAATACCACTAATAACAAATATTGTACTGTAAATATTTTTTTATTAAAAACAATAAATCAACGAGTATAAAGCTGATAAAATTATTAAGACTCCACAAATATTGATAAATTAATATACGCCGTACATTTTTTTTGTGCGTTCGTATATTTAGGGTTGTTATGGAGCGCTTTAATCATGACATAACTACCTATTTTTTATTTATATATATATCGATCTCTATACATAAATAAAAAATCTAACGCATTTCTTAAAAACGAATGTTCTTTATAATCTGAATAAAATCTTACGGAAAAAATTGAACAGTTGCACAAAAATTTTGAAAAATCTAAGAAAACTATAAATGCTTTTGTCTGTGACAATTAAATGAAAAATTAAAAAGATAACGATGATGAATGCATAAAAATACTTGATAATGGATCTTAACTCAAATTGAGCAAAGTATACTTATTATAGAGCGAAATTCAACGAATAACGTAATACGGATGGACATACTTGTATATAAAAATACTGACATATATTTAATCAATACTAACTCTCAGAAATACAAAATCTATAATATTTACACAAATGCATATTCCTACAGGAATTGAACCAGAGTTTCAATTTGGTCAGCGTCTCTAGGCATATACTCATCTATTAAGGAGGTAATTTTTCATGAAGAGTTGAAGTAGAAAATTTAAATATTAACACAAAATTAAAAATTTCATGTCGTATTCCTCGCCCGAGTAGTGCAATAAGGCTGGTACCGCTTCGATGATCATTTTTATTGTGCCTCACAAACTCATATGGGAATATTTATTGTCATACTGTCAACATTACTTGGTAAACATCTTTGCTATATAATAAATACCTTAACACCGGCACGAAGTAGGCAAAGTTAACAGGACTTAGCGGTTTGTCAGTGGGCGAGATAATGAGTGGTGGCGTGAAATGACTATCGCTCGTTACTTGCGACATCTTAGACTGACAGCTTTATATATTCATTTAAGGCACGGTAACACCGCCACTAGACTTCATATTGCTGAGATTTCGATTTTTGGGGATACCCTCGAAAAACCTCAATAACAGTGTAGGCCGACTCACGATCTAATACCATCAAGACCTGAGCCGAACAGTCTAGTATAGTAGTCTCAGTACTAAGTAAGAGTTAGATTTTATATGCATCTGTCTTTATGAATATTATTTAAAAAAATCTCTGTAAATATATGGAAAAATTATAGTAAATCTCATCTCATCGGTGTTCAATAACTTGAAATCAAAGTTTTATTGATTTCCGAATAATAATTCAATATTACATTTAAATGACAAATTTTATGTGAATCTTACTGATTCAATATTAAGCATTTTCTATGGCAAAAATTCCTGCTTCGCTGTAATTTTTATCTTGTTATGATTTGAAATTGTTAAAACAAAATCGATATTCGAAAGAAAATCAAACCAAAGAAAATCACTTTAACCGTTATTTAATTTTACATCTATAACAACCCTAGATTTTCGTACGAATACAATATTATTCTACACTATTTTGTATAAAAACATTATTGATTGCTGTAGCGCATAATTTTTTGTGCGTATTATCAATAAATGTAGATTCTTACACTATTGGACAACAAAAACATTAGGTCCTTCTAAATTAGGCTTAAATTTGAGCATTGATTTCCTTACAATCTTGTTATTTCTGAGCTAACATTTGCATCTTTCTTTTTATATGAATGAGTGGGATATATAAAGCGCTGAGTATAGTAATTAGAATGGGAATCACCGGGATTCTTAGTGGGCCCTACACGACGATAATATTCTGCGGCGTCACCACAATCACATGCCAAACGGGTCTCTGATCCACTACTCTCTAATTGATACTTCGGTACTACTATTAGACTCTCAGTAGACTTGGTGGGAGGGCAGTGACTGTGACTTCTCCCGTATACTTGATAGTGGTGAGGCATACCACTCTGTCTGTGTGCGTGTTTGTCTTGAGAGTGGTGTTGGTAGTCGTGGTGGCTCTGTGTTATGCGGCCACTGTGACTACGGCCGTGGCTTTTCGATCTATGTGCGTTCTTTGCATTTGTATCCAAATATCCATAGCCAAATCCATAGCCACCTATAGCTTTCGTTGCTAAATTGTCCCATGACTTCGGTTTCACGTGCTGGTGTGAACTTTGGTACTGGATCTTAGGGGAGGATTTTGCCTCAGATCGATCGTTGTCCCAGAACAGAGTGTCACTACTAAGGGATGTACTATAGCTCGAAGCAGAGTTGTCGCAAGGAATAGTCGCATTACTGGTTGCGTAAGATTGCAAACTACATTGGCTGGTCTGTGCGGAATCTGCCGTTAAATATCGGTAACGACCCGAACACTGATTCGTTGGACATGACTTTTTGTGCGTATGTGAGCAATTATCTGGCTTTTGTGTTGACTTATCAACTTGATGGAATTTTTCTTTCCTCCTATGCTCCTTAGAACATTCCTTTTTTCGACGTACTTTCTTCCTGGAGTTAGGCACGCAGTGAGGATCACAGCAAGGGCTTGCGAGATCGTAAGCATCCAAACTATTGACATCCTGGTTATCAGGCATGCATGCGCCACAACCTGGGCTATGGTTACTTCGATGTGTCTTAGAAGTTTTGCCATTCGCTGGTTTATACACTTCAGTCACGCGGTGGCATTCGTTAGAAGCTTTAAGAATATAATGATGGCAGTCACGTCTATTTCTAGGTGATCCTACAGTTATCACAAAACTGCCTGTGCGTATATTAGGTTGTATAATACAAGCACCATATCGTGGATCTAAATACTGATACATGAACACACTAGGCTGCGGTGGTTTCACCGTAACATTCTCACTAGAAAGTGTAGGCCTACAATAACTACTGTTGATATTTTCAGCAACGTTGTTCTCCTCAGAATCTGATGTAATATCTGATGGAGAAGTTTTCTTTTTCTGCGATGGAAGGCTGTGCGTTTTCCAATTCGCATCAAACACTTGCCTTTCCCGTATCGATAGTTGATCGAGTTCACGCATTTTGGACTGAATAGCTCGTTGTATGTTTATGTATTTGAGATGGAGTTCAACTTTCCGGACACAATCCTCGAAGATGACGACTATACGCATTCGTGAATCGCAGGCGTTGATTGCGGTGACAATGGCCGTATGGTCGGCGCGCTCGACGTCGACCCCGTTGATAGAGAGTATGACGTCTCCTTCCCTCATCCCGGCTGCCGCTGCCGGCCCCTCGGCCTCCACATGATCCACGTAAGTGATTACTTCTATCTCTTGTTCCTAAAAGTAAGAATTATTTATGTTATATCTATTTATGCTAGTAATTTTACATCTTTCGCCTTGATTACAACTTGGTATTGATAAAGCTTTAAATGTTAGGTTGAACAACAGAACATCTGCTCAATCTGTAACTACTTACGTCGTGACTACTGGGTAATAGATTTCTCCAACGTCTTGCTTAGTTTTGGTAACACTGCTTTTACCTGTACCAGACGTAATGTATATGATTTTACTGTCACGTTCCGGTTTTGAGGGTAAGGTAAGGGCTAAATTATACATGTAGTATCACATTTCTGCCTTAGGGATAGTAACGCACAATTCATGTTTTTCAAGTACTTAGATCCTTTACATCAGCTAGGCCATCTGCTCATTTGGTATCACATAAGATTTTATTATTGAGAACATATAACTACCAATTTTACACTTATTAGTAAGCTCTGCAGTTAACCAAGATTGTCTAAAGGCTTAAACGCTTAGCGATTTTTTTGACAATAGGATCATTTTCTAAAAATAAAAACACAAAGTAGACAAATACCTATTATTAATAACATATTAACGCCAGCAATTTAAAAAAGTAAAAATATTAGCGTCATCTCGTTATTTTACACACTTAGATATAATTTCTTTACTTGGAAAATCATTTGTCCTGATTGACTGTTAGTTGGCATCGCTTAGACCTTATTGACTATCGATTGTTTAGGTTACTGGATAAAGAAATTGCAAAAATGCAAATATTTGGCAACATTTTTACATAGTACTTTATTAAGCGAGTTATTGATTTATTTCTTTCTATGTGCACTCCTTGCGCCTTTTCTGTATTCTTTTTAGGTTATATGGCAGAGAATAATCCGGGCGCTAAGTCTGTGCAAGTGTTGGTATTTGTGCAAAATTTAAATTAATAAATTGTAACAAACAATGTCGCTTCCGCTGTATGTTAGCTTGTATCTTTTAAATTATACAACTGATTATAATGCGGTTTTCATCAACAGACCCAGTGATTTAAGAGGAGGGTTTGTATGTATAATACATGCATAATATAGTAGAAGAATAGTCTAGAATTTCGAAGACTTGTCGTAAAAACATATTTTTGTGCGCTTACGTTGCACCCGTGCGAAACCGTCGCAGGTCGCTATAGCAATTAAATCGTAAGCATTTGCTAAAAAATAAATTTTGAACATTTAACGTAAGTGAAACTGGAAGCATCATTTTTAAGTTTTTTTTTTATAAGATGCAAATAAGATGGCTCTCCTGATTGAAAGAGAAACCATGGCCTATAGACACCAAATATGTAAATGTTGCGTTGCTCTCCATATGGCAGGATGGCAATGTCACATGTATAAGTCAACCGGCTACCCTACCCTTTAAACCAGAATATGATAATGACAATCATTGACGCTATTGCGATAAGAATAGTTAAGAGGGTGGTACCAAATACCTAAATACTCGGGAGAGACGTTGCGGAACTCTACCACCTAGTAGTCAGGATGGTATTAATACGTTTAATCAATCGGTTACCTTTTACGACCTACCTGGCAGAACTGCAATTAGTCTATTCTTCAAAGGAATCCGGACCAACGCGGGGAAATAAAAGGATATTTTTAAGGCTTTCATTCTTGCCAACGAAGCCGCAGTTCCTTCTAGTATTCGTTTATCTTATTTTTTATATATATTAATTTAGATAGCTACCGTAAGTTTTTATCCACAAAGGTCAAAACCTAATCAAGGGCTCGACATGTTGTTTTTTACTAAATATGTATTTTATAATATGTTTATTTGTAAAATTAAGAACATTTTTTAATGGGAGATAAATAAACAAATATTTGATTTAAGTTATTTAGAACATAGCTATTTAGCAAGAAAGTGTTTTTATCGGCGAAATGAATGTATAGTTAGTACCTAGTAGTTTTTGGTTTTTTATACTTTTATTCCAAAGTTCCAACGGGAAAGGAAAATTCCGTTGGAACTTGGAAATTCTGTTAGAAAAAACACAGGGAAGCGTGGCTGGTAGCTGCTGGTTCTGCGACAATGGAATAAAAATATTGCTCAGATGTTTCATACCTTTTTATAATGTATCCCATAACTTTGGAGTGTGAACCCGTAACTGCCATTTTTCTTTTCTACAATTATAGTACGTCGCCTGCAGTCCTCTTCCGATTTTCCACCCGGACGCTCTGATTTTACTGACTCTCGTATCTACGATAGACATCAATACATAGATATATTAACATAATTAAATTTTGTATAGCATAGGACAACTCACTACCGGAAATGGTAGAATGACAATACCGATTCCAAGAAGATTGGCTCAAAATCCTGCAATGGTAGTAGTAGTCAAGAAGGCAGTGATTATTTTGGTCTGCATCTTTTTATATCATACATCGTTTTTTATCATAGAATAGTAAACAACCAAGAGGCTCTCCTGATAAAATAAAACGATATGTTGAAAGCAAAGTTATTAATGGTGCGTTGCTATCCGTATGGCGGGATACCGGAACCGGAATATATGACAGTGACGAGCGCTGACGCTATTGCTGCTGGCTCTACTGTACTGTAACACGACATGAGAAACCATTTAGAAAAGTGCTACTTTTTAAGTTCTCGCTACGCATGTAGATAAAGAAGTTACTGATTTCGTCCCGATTTTCGAAAATCGAGTTTTTAATCAGATGTTTACGTTTTGAGGCCCTCAGAACCTTTTGCGACTATTTTCGCGATGACGTCATTATGTGTGTGTGTGTGTGTATTTGTGTGTGTGTGTAGTATGCGTGTATGTAAGCATAACATATTTTGAACGGCTTGACCGATCAAAACGCGGTTGATGGCATTCGATTGGATTTTGTCTAAAATAGACTTTTTGAAAATTTGAACTAATACGGAACAGGAGATTTTGAGAAATTGTGAAAAAATTTCAAAATAAATTATGGCAAAACAGTATTTTTTTAATATAACTTCCACATTGTTATACACATACACATTCTACATTAATGTACTGATTGAGTATTAAAGTTAGCTCTATTCCTCAAAAAACTGTGTCCAACGTTCGGGAGTTATCGTTGACGAAAAATTTAGGAAAAAAGTGTTTCGACCTCACCTTGAAATTTTTCAAATTATCATTTTTTGATTTTCTACAATATTTTAGTACTTAAAAAACTACGTTGAAGGTTGTTTCAAAAATTAAAATCGAATTAAAATTTCAGAATTTGCAGCTTTTAAATCTTAAAATTACGTCATTTGTACAAAACTTACTTCATATTCTTAAAATAACTTTCAGGCTAATTTACTGATTTATTTTGAATACTGAACTCTTTGAGTTCAAAAATTCATGTTTAGGTATAACTTTTGCTTCGTCGAGCTTAAAATATCTCAAATTAGTGGGAAGTTTCAGGGACGACCTGCAGGGTCAACCGGTTTACAGATTTTTTATACTGTGACTTATGTACTCCTGTGATTTGAATTTGTCTTTGCATTCTAAACCGGAACACAATATGTCAAGCACTGAATATATATAGCCACAGGAAAATGTGAAGCGCTGTAAACGAAACCGGTCTAGACTTTGCAAAGCAATTGACTGAGCGTGTACGATCAAAGTGGCTTCTAGGTGGCCAGCGGCAGTGACACGTTATGCCTGTTACAAACTACCTGACAGGAAATCCATTGATTTATTTTTCGAAAGAGACCCGGACCAACACGGGGAAAATATTTTAAATTAAGAAAGTTACAGACAAGTACCTAAGTACTTCTAAACTTTTTATAGAAATATTGATTGAAAATTACTCACTAATTTATAATAATTTATTTACCCCTAGACTGGGATAGAAAAACATCACTTAAAACTTAATGTTGTGTCCTTTTAAAGTGGATGAAATCATTGTAATGCTAGTTATTGACCATGTGAACAAAATGATTTGTCATTCACGCATCATGCAAAGACTACTGGATAAATTTCGGTTTATTTTGAAATTTTATGTTTTAGATACTTGGATCTTATCTAAAAATAACGTCATGCTTAGATCTAAACTTATATCTATATAAATACTGTCGTATGAACGAGCTTCACGCCAATAAGTACCGCTTAATATTTTCACGTAAAATTTTACCATTGTAGCCACCATGTTTCATAAGTTTGTAGCTAAATTTTTATAATTATTTTAATAAAAAAACTATTTTTTTGCTCAGTTCTGTCATTATACATTTTATTTTTTGATTAATTGCTTTTCAAATGTTATTTTTTTGTAATAAAACTAGAGCTCACGGGTGTAATTGCATGGGTCAGCATAGTATATACATAATAGTATATAAATAAATGTTTGTATAAATTAAATCGCTAAGTTATAAAAATTTGATCGATCAGCGTGAAATTTAGGACATAGCTATTTATATTTTTTCGTGGGGGTTTTTGTGCTCGGCCATTATTGTAACTCGCCATCAAGTGATCGCTTTTATAACATTTACTGGCAGGATAACGTCTATCGAGTTAAATTAGTTTAACATAAAGTTATTAGGAATTACGATTTTTATTGCTTATAGTTTTAGGCTTTAAGCGATGTGCTAATGTAATAAACAACACTGACGAAATCGTGGATTCTTTTTCGAGGAATCTTCTAGTTGAATAAGAATTTATTGATGAATTTCTGTAACATTCACTTTTTTCATGATATTTGGTTATCTTTGTTTTTTTGTTATTAGTCGACCTTTACTTCTACAATATATATGTATAATAATCAGAAATCGTTTGTTGCTAAGCGCGTCATTTTGAATGACTACACCGATTTGACTATTTTTTAATATTTGTCATAGACTGAAAATTGTCTCTAGAAAAAATTATATTAATTCTTTTTTCTATGCAATCAAAAACAAAGTAATTATAATTTAGACATGAATTTTGCGTGAACTAAATAAACTTAAAATATCCGTCGTTTTAAACTATTGTGTCTGTATAACGAAACTTAAGGTTTTTTGTAGGGAATGTTTTATGACCCTTTTAAACCAAACTGTTTAAATACTTTTTTAATTCATTTAAAAAGTATTTAAATAGCTTCGTACAAGTTGACCCTAATCCATAATGGCTATTTTAGTATTAACTCAAACAAGGAATACTCACTGAATTGTCGAGAGAATCCTCTTTAGTTTCACTTAAATGTTTTTTCCCGTTACTCATTCTACTAGGGCATCTTGCGTTAAGAGTGGGCGAGCTCATGCCTTAGCCTGCAGGTTCATGTGACGTTCACCACACAAGGAACATCAGGTTTGTGACGAAGCAAGCAAATGTGGCCCTTACATTGTCGTGATACCGTCCCCTAATCAATCTCGCTGTGTTTC
This sequence comes from Apodemia mormo, assembly GCA_036924255.1. Classification (NCBI taxonomy): domain Eukaryota; kingdom Metazoa; phylum Arthropoda; class Insecta; order Lepidoptera; family Riodinidae; genus Apodemia; species Apodemia mormo. The sequence continues at coordinate 4,339,156 of JAUPFN010000004.1, forward strand.
GGTACAAATCACTAAGGCGACGCATGCGTCAACCCTCGGTATGCGGTCTAGGGGTTATTTCTGCAGCCTTTGTGCAACTGAATCGGATTTTCTTAGAATTGTGTGTTTACATTTTTGTTGCTTGTGTATTTTCAGCGAAAAGTTTACGAGAATTGCCGCCTCTGTGGCTGTTTACATTTACTGGGCAACATTTTGTGTTTCAAATATTATATTTGAAATATTATTTAAGTATACAATGTGTAAAAACCCTGTCAGACCCAAAAGAGGCACATAAGTATGTCGATTACATTATCAAAAAAAATGATTTAGTTTATACAAATAACAATATTGCGATATTTTGAAATCCTCGCTTTTAACCTTCAATTTCCCTAAAATTAATCGAATATTTTAAACTGTAGGTAATTACAACGACGCGGCGGGCGCAGCCTTGTTATCGCGAATTTGCCCAAACTCCAAAGAGTACTACGTTTAATCACTACGTTTTATTTTTGTCTGTCGTAATTTTTTAGTCCGATATTTTATGTTGCCATCTAAATAATATCCGTGTGGCGGAATGGTATTGCCATATGTATAAGTTTATCATTCAAGATATATTTGCCAATATTTTTTGTTGACATTTTGTGATGCCATAATAATATACATATTTATTAACTATATAGTTTATTTATTAAATATATACATACACACATACATAATTTTAATTAAATATATACATACATACATACACTGTATAAGTTTATTACTATGGTATCACAAAATGTCGACCAAAAATATTGGAAGGCGACTGACGGCTACGCCAGAGCGGTCGATCCGTTCGACGTCGTAGCTACCAATGCCTACGCACGGCCGTTGACTAAATTTAATATATTATCTTATATTATATATATATATATATATATATATATATATATATATATATATATATATATATATATATATATATATATATAACTATCTATACCACTAATAAATAACTTTTTAATTAAATTTAATATTTATTCGGATATCATCAAATTTAGTTTGCTAAACTTTTCTTTTGATGGTAAAAAACAGTCGCTATTTATTGGCATTTGTAATATCAAAGCTTACTAACGATAATGCTACGGCTCGGGAGTTCCCTCAACCATACGTCTGTGGTATTAAACTTTAGGCATGTTTATAATATTTTTATTCTTATCGAGATTTGGTGGTGGACTTTTTTGAGAAGTGACAGCAATGTAAATTTATGTAATTAGAGAAAACTTGATATTTCTAGCGTTTTTTTATGATATTATAAAAGCTAGTTATTTTAATAGCTCGGTCACGGCCATCAGGTGAAATCAATAATGTAATGATGAATGTAAAGTGTTCAGCCTTAAACAACTTCCTGACTAGGAATAAGTAATGTTCCAAGTGTAAAAAGTGGTTGAAAGTAATATGGCTAATTAATAATGTAATAGTAATGGCTAATTTTGATTTTGAATTAATAGTTGAAGTCCAGGGAAGATTTAAAAGCAGAGAAAATACGCCGTGTTGGTCCCGGCCTCCTTTAAAGAATAGGCCAACTGCGGTTCTGCCAGGCAGGTCGTAAAAGACGACCGATTGGCTATCGAGTCACTACCATCGTGGCTACTAGGTAGTAGAGTTCTGCATTGTCTCGCCCGGGTCTGGTTCCACCGACTTATCTATTCCTGCCGCAGTAGCGTCAGTGCTTGTCGCTGTTGTGTTCCGGTTTGGAGGGTAAAGTAGCCGGTAAACTTATGCATGTGGCATTAGACCTCGCCACAAGAAAGCAACGCACCATTGACATCTTTGATGTCTATAGGCGGTGATTGACTCTTCCATCAGGAGACCCATCTGCTTGTTTGCTATCTTATGATATAAAAAAGTCTGAAAAAGAAAAATAAAAATCATTTTTAATTATTTTGATTACATAACGACCATTAAAATTCAGGTCTTCTTAACATTTTTCCGTCTTCCAGCTAACCTTAGAAGGTTGGAATGGAATAGTCAATCACTTTCTTTCGTATACACCAAACACCAAAATACATATATTGAATTTTAATCCGACCGCGTTTGAAAGTTCTTCGAACGTAATCTCTCCCACTTTAAAGAAAAACATATTTTGATATTATGATTAACACGAAAATGAGAAAAATAATTTTCGAATGTTCATGTATTCATAAGCTCAAGTTGGTATATATACAAAGGTAATTGCTTTATTCTAATTAAATTGCCTAAATTTAGTACACTTTAACTATAGTATCTCCGTTATTGTTAAATATAATATGCTTTATAGAAAAAGGTTTTTCATACATGCTTGTCAGAGGTTGCTAGGCAACGCTTTATTATTAAACATTCGTCATCCTATTTGGCTAGGGTATTATAGTATTGATATTCGCATCGAATAAATAATATTACAACGTCCGCCCATAAAGGTCACACGATTTTTTGTTGCAAAGAAGTGTTTACACTGTTGTGAACCGCCGCGCCGGTGGAGACCCGTGAGAGGAGCTTGTTTCCAAAAGTGTAGCTCGCGTTTAAGTCCTTCGGCTGTAGTTAACGTTATTTAGGTGTCATAATATGAATGGTGTAATGTTTATATTCATTAATTCAATGTGTTACTACTGCATCCATACTAATAAATGGGAAAGTGTATGGTCTGTATTTGTTTGTCCGTCTTTCACGACGATACGGAGCGACGAATTGACGTGATTTTTAAGTGGAGATAGTTGAAGGAATAGAGAGTAACAAAGACAACTTTTTGTCTCTTTCTAACCCCCCACTCCCCAAGCAAGCGATGCCGCGGGCAAAAGCTAGTAGTACATAAAAATGTTAAAATTCTGCACTTCTTCAAAACTTAAATTTTATCTGTGCCAAATTTGAAACTCCTCCATTCGCGTAATTGTATTAAATAGGAGTAAAAAGTTTTTGCTTCATATAGATAAAAAATAGAAGAAACAAAAATGTAACTGTGTATGTATGTATGTCCTCTGCCCAGAATAAGTACGTAACTATTTATAATAGTATATATTTTAAATACCTTGAAAATGAATTATAGGGCAGAATTATAGGGCAGTAAGTATATAAGGGCCTTTATTGTTTTTAATTTATATGAATGATCTTTCAGATACATAATATCAAATATTATGACTGTTTTTTATTTGTCGATGACAATACTTACCTTACTTATTAAGTAAAAGGATAAAAGTGACTTGGTAAATGAAACAACTTAAACTTTACATCAAGTTTCAAAATGGTTAAAAAATAATAAGGTTAAAATTTATCTAATAATAAAAAATCAGTAAGTAAAATAATATTTATTGAATTTTAGAACTACCACAGTAACGACATTAAAGACACTAATTTATTTTCAAAGAATTCAAATATTCGTTGACAAATATTGAAGTTAAAAAGCACATAATATTGGATCTTCATATAAAAAATTTGATAAAGTGTCTAGTTCTTAAGAGAAAGACGTAGAAACCGTAAAAGCATCCCTAATAGCACACCGTGTTTCATCAATCCACAGTATAGAATTCCTATTTGAGGAATCTTGGTTGAATTTGTAAGAATTTCTTAGAGTCCTGAAGAAATGTATTCCAGCAATATGTATTATGTGGTATCAATCATCATATACTCTTATTTACCACTTTTTAAGTCCCTAACCACGTTTGTATAATTTGGAGGTATGCTTATTGGTAAAAAAGTACAAGAAATTGGTCCGGGTCCTCCTTAAAGAGTAGACCATTTGCCATTCTGCCAGTTAGTACTTAGTACGTAAAAGGCGAATGACTGCTTCTTACCTCCTCCTTACCTATTAAGTACAATAGGTTAGGCGGTGGTACCAAATACCCGGATGAGACGTTGCGGAACTCTACCACCTAGAAGTCACGATGGTAGTGACATGTATTTTTTTAAAGGGCAATGGGCCAACTTCACGTTCCCACCACTCTAACTTCTGTAAACCAGAATCAACAGCGGCAACCGTCCTGATAACCACTGAGTTGCGAGCTCAGGGTGCCCTGGAGAAAAGCTAAGCTGTCTTGGATCCCGCAACGAAATTAATCAGAAGAATATAGGAGGAGTAGGAAAATACATCCTGTTTAACATAGTGACATGTATATACAATATTTAATTACTTAATTAATCTTTCATCTTTTACCAACGCCCGACAGGATGATCTTATCTTCTAAGGAGATACGGACCAACCAACACAGGGAAAATGCTCGATATGAAATTACAGACACTTTTGACAGTAGGTACTATTTTCCCTACTTTTTTATAAGCGCAGTTTGATTGAGCCAGCATACTCATAACCTCAATTTTTTTTATCATAAGATAGTAAATAAGCAGATGGGTCTCCTGATGGAAAGAGTCAACCATCGCCTGTAGACACCAAAGGTGTTAATGGTGCGTTGCTATCTTGTGACGAGGTCTAATACCACACGCATAAGTTAGTTAATTGGCCGTGGTGATGCTTGCAAGGACGACGTTATAAAAATAACTGTTAGTATTCTGACAATTTCCTGGAAGACATCCTAAAAATTTAATAGCTCTATCTAGGTTCACATCAGGCACTATTTCTACAACTTCTCCTCTCTTCGTGTTGATCCGTGCTGCCTTTGAATACACCATCTGCCGTTCTGCGAAACAGGAGACGAACAATTAGCTATGGGGGTCACTACCAACGTGGCTACTAAATTGTAGCCATTGCCTCGCATGCCTCGTACCAGACCCGAGGGAGACAATGCAGAACTCTTCTAACTTAAATGTTCCTGCCGAAATAGTGTTAGTGCTTGTCACTGTCGTCTTCCGCTTTGGAAGGTAAGGTAGCCGGTAAATTTATGCATGTGGAATTAAGATCCCGCCACAAGGACAGCAACGTACTATTAATGTCACTGGTGTTTATATGCGATGGTTATATCTTTCCAACAGGAGTTCCGTCTGCTTGTTTGCTATCTTATGATAATAAATAAAAACAACGTCCCCACTGAATCTTATACAGATTGATTGGTGAGTTACCTTCGATGCTTCTGGAGAGTACTTACCTACCTACTCGGTATTCGATTCTCATTAGAATGAAATAATAAAATTTTTGACCAATATTTCTCTAAAAATAAGTGAAATGTGGATAATATAATCTATAAGCGCGCCACGCTTGTCGATATCAAAGACACGCCGACGCCATCCCCCACCTCACTACCTCCGTGACACGTGCGTCCGCGCGGTGTCCACGTATGGCGCAGGTAAATATAGGATTCTCGGTGTACTGTTTACTAATTTTACTAAGAAGTATATTAATATTTATTTTTGATGTTATTTTTTATCATCACATATGATCGCCAACAATCACGTCCTTAAAAATTGAAGGTAACTCACCAGTCAGTCTGTATATAAAATTATCGTGTCACAATGTCAGTTACCATACTCCTCTAAAACGGCTTGACCAATTTTTATGAAATTGGTCAAGCCGGGAATGATAGAAGAGTGAAAATTTAATGTTGTATCATTAAATTTTCACTCTTCTATCATTCCCTAATTTTAATTCAATAATTTATATGGCAAAACAACGGGTCAGCTAGTATATATTTGTCAATCTTCCAGTTTCATAATTATTCTTAAATCATTCTTTTTACATGCTTAGATCCCTTACAAACGCTTCCATTCGTATAAGTTTTCCAAGCTCAAATGCCTCTATTCCTAGAGTGTTCAAATATATCCGAGTTGTTTCAACCGACATCTCAATCTTTTTGGGAAAATTTTTAAAATTTTTCTTATTTCTCAATCCGATTTGAGAACCTTCTTCCTGAAAAAGGATCTCAATTCGGATAATTAGGTATTTTTTTAATGTATTTATTTATACCTTTTTTGGTTTGGGAGAGTATATTTCCAATTTAGTCCCATATAAACGTGATTCAGGCTTCTAGGTATAAAGATCTGATCAGGCTTCTAGATACAGAGGAGGTTCTACGAGTAATTCAGATGTAGCAGATTCACTATTGCATTTATATCTATATTATTAATATAATAAGTGCGAAAGTTTGGATATTGGGACAGATGGATGGATGTTTGTTACTCGATCACGCCAAAACTACTGAACGCACTTGGATGAAATTTGGCACACTGGTAGATAATGACTTGTAATAGCATATAAGAAAACATAAAAAATATGCAGCTGAATTAAGAACCTCCTCCTTTTAGAAAGTTGGTTCATAAATAAAAGTGTACTACTTTACTTTTTAACTGCCCACTACGTATGTAGATAAGTTACTGATTTTACCCCGATTTTCGAAAATCGAGTTTTCACCAGATGTCCACGTTTTGAGGTCCTAGGAATCTTTTCCGACTATTTTCACGATGTCGTCAGAATGTCTGTATGTATGTGTGTGTGTGTGTGTGTGTGTGTGTGTGTATGTGTATATTTAAACATCCCATCACTTTTGAACGGCAAGACCTATCAAAACGCGGTTGGTGGCATTCGATTGGATTCCACTCAACTTAGATTTCCTGAAAATTTGAACCGTTTCGGTCCAGGATATTTTGAGAAAATATGTAAAAACACCCAAAAAAAATTTTGACGAAACAGTATTTTTTTTAATATAACTTCCAGGTTTATGTATTTCTCAATCGGGAGTACAAAAACTAATCAGCTATATTCCTCAAAACACTACGTCTAATATATAAATTGCATCAAAATCAGTTAACAAACTTATTAATTTTTTTTTCAAGTTAATTCACTGATTGACTTAATTTTTTTTATCAGCTTTTCTCCTTTAAAATCTGCGTCAAATACCATTAATTTAATCAAAATCGGTCAATTTGTTTGCAATTTATCAATGAAGAAAATTAAAAATAAAATGTTTTTTTACATAGCATCGAATTTTTTCAACCTATCGATTTATTTAGCTAAAGCAATATTTTAGATTTCAAAAATTGAGTTGAACGCCATCAATGTTTTCAAATATACAGCTTTTCAAAAATTAACATACTTCCATTTTTAACAAAACAGATGTTTGAACTGAAAAATCTATGCTTATATTTTTTACTCTTTTGAGCTTAAAATACTTTAATTTAGTGGGAAATTTCAGGGATGGCCCGTAGGATTAACCGTTTACACATTTTTTTATTTACATGTTAGAATTTAAAAAAACTGTTTTATTTTGATTTGGAAATGCCAATACTAAAGCAATTAATAAAAGAGTTCGCTTTTACTCTTTATTTACATGTAGGTATTAAACTGTTTATTTAGGTGTTGGTCCCGGCCTCCTTTGAAGAATAGGCCAATTGCCGTTCTGCCAAGCAGGTCGTAAAAAGGCGACCGATAGGCTATCGAGTCACTACCATCGTGATAACTAGGTGGTAGAGTTCTGCACTGTCTCGCCCGGGTCTGGTACCACCGCCTTACCTTTTCCTGCCGCAATAGCGTCAGTGCTTGTCGCTGTCGTGTTCCGGTTCGGAGGGTAAGGTAGCCGGTACACTTATGCATGTGGCATTAGACCTCGCCAGAAGATAGCAACGCATCATTAACATTTTTGGTGTCCATAGGTGATGGTTGACTCTTTCTATCAGGAGACCCATCTGCTTGTTTACTATCTTATGATATATAAAAAAAGGTACGTGAACGAGTATAATATTTATAACAAATGCCTACACCACTTTTGATTTAGGTCATCATCATCAACTCTTAATTGTGATTTAGATTCCATTTTACTAATACTACTTTTTAATCCCTGATACAAAAAGGCGTATCGTATCGTATCGTATAGGCATTATGTGTGTATTTGTCTTTCCGTGTGTCATTATGTGGCACCATAATTTTTAAATGGTTGAACAAATTTTGATGCGTTTTGTTTATTTGAAAGCTAGCTTTTCTAGCAGGGGTTCTTTAACGTGTGTCAGCAAAATCACATCAGTGATTTGAAGGCCACCAGATGTTTTCTACTTTATACCTGTTCGATACAAATTTTGGTATTTTGATGTAATCAATGACATGGCAATGATATGGTAACTTGGATTTCTATAAGAAAATGAGGCAAATGATGTCTTATGATAAAGGGATGTGTCGGGGTTAATTAATGTTTTAATTTAGAGTTATAACCTCAAAAATCTTTCACATTTAGAATTATATTGCTGGACCAATTCCAAAATATAATCCATAAAGTAAACAAATTTTTTGCTTGCTACGAGTAGGTATTAGTCAACGATACATACAACGATATGTATTACATAGAAATAAATTATATACTTATATAAATTTAGTAAACGCCTAAATCCAGAAATACTCTAAATCTATGCTTATCACATGAAATGTTTTTCTTTGTCGGGAGTCGATCTCGAACCCTATCGATTCGTAGTCAGGTGCGCTAACCATTATACCAACGAGACGGTCATATCTATAGTAGTTGTAAGATGTAGACAAGCTAGATTAGATATTAAATACGTATTATTTTACTACGAATCTGACTTACATCAATAACATTACGGTGTCTTTACTAACGTATTAACTTTAGCATAACTGACGACGGACACGTTAGGGATAGGCACAGGTATGTCGGCCATGTTCTTGTTGAGCGCGAGCAGCGGTGGCAGTGCTATAGATTGCACACCCGCCTGCGAGGGGATGACTGCTGCCCCCTTCTCTACCCTGGCTGGTGTTTCTGCTACATCCCGTTTTGTTTTCTTAATTTCTTCAGATTCCTGTGGTGTTCCTATGTTTTCTGTAAATAGTAGCATCATTTAAATCATTTTTGTTATACTTAATGAAATGAATTCAAGATTTAATTTGATTTTTTTAAAGAAAATCTGGTCATAAATCTTAATGAAGTTGAAAAAATGTCCTTTCGTTTTCACAATGCTGTGTAATAAATATAAGTAAATAAATATTAACGGGACAAATTACACTTACTGATCTAACCCCAAAGTAAGTAAATTATTTTCTTATGTTATGGGTGTTAGTCAACGATACTAATACACATAAATACATATATAAATACTGAAAAATAGAAATCATATCATAATCATATCATATCATAAACACCCAAACCCAGAAATACAAACATTTATGCTCATCACACAAATGCTTGTCCCCGTCGGGGATCGAACCCGAGCCCGTCAACTGCGTGATCATTGTCGCTAAACACTCGACCAACTACGGGGCGATCATGTGCAGTCCACTAAAATAATAAATTAATGTTACTGAAGTAATTGGAATTAATCACATTACCTAATAGGTAATACAAGCAAATGAGAAGCCCGTTACTCTTGTCTGTAATGCTCTAAATTGATAGAGTTATTTTTTTATGAATTGGTTATATATAAAATACTTACAAATTTTGCGGCTCATTTCGGCTTATATCTCTGTAACGGCCACTTCAGGCAAAAAATAGCAACAACTTTTTTTTATTAAGATAAATAAATTTACTTAATTTTATTAAATATATTTTTACATCACCTATGTACCCTTTGCGACTTAAAGACTACTATTTATTTTGTGACTTTTATATTATTTTTTATTTTTTGTTGCGAAAAACCTTTTTGAAAAAGGCGGAGGGCGTACAGCCCAACTTAAAACTCTGGTTGAGCACTCTGCTCGCTCAACGCGACTGTTGAAGCTGTGAAGACTCATAAGGCCAGCAGCGATTCAATCATTCCGAAAAAAAGACACATATGGATGTCAAATCACCACCTCTAAACTCCGTGCTTTTAAACAAGATTTTCTCTGAAAAAATCTTAACATTTTCTACTGGACATGATAGAACTTGGGACCTTATAATCCAATCTAATAGTTTAACTACTAGATTAATAAGCAGTTATATAAAAATTAGAATACCTTTTTCATTATGAGCGGCAGTAGATTTTACAGGAGTCCATGGCAGAACAGATTTCCCGACAGGAGCAACGCCTAAAACGTTTTCTGCTGTCACATTAGTTACCAGCGGGTCCGGGATCTTGGTCAGGTCGAGATTGGTACCATTGTGTCGGTAAAATGTTATTGTTTCTTGATGACCACTACAATATACAAAGTACAAGATTATTTAGCAATAAGATAGCGAACGAGCAGTTGAGTCGCTTGTTGAGACTTCTCCATATTGATTATGGAGAAGCGAATCAACGTCAAGAGGCAAATCAATTGTGAAATGTAGTGTGTTTAGTTGATTCCGGTTCGTCGTGATCCCAATTCGTCATCAAGAAAAAACATATCCTAATTCGTTACGGTTCTTAAAATATATATTTATATTATTGCCTCTGTGGTCTAGTGGCCCGGTGTCGGTGTTGACCACATTCACTTCCCGGGTCGGGCAATTCAAAAATGTGAGTTTTCAGCTTTCTTATAAAACCCCGCGCGATTTTTTTTAAACTTTAAAATTTAAAAATAAAACATTTCGTACACATCTCAGTCGAAGCGCAAATATTTTTCGGTTGCAAATTTATAAGACCGATTAGTTATTCAAATATAAGCATGATCTTTTTATTAAATCTACCAATCAAAAAACAACGCGCATTTTAATTGAACACTTCTGAAATTTATTAAGCAGAATCCAATCGAACGCCATCAACCGCGTTTCGATCTGTGAAGCCGATCAAGTTATGATATATTTACATATGCACACACATACACATACATATAATCATACTGACGTCATCGTAAAAATCAGTTCTATGAAAGTTCTGATGAAAACTCAATTTTCGAAAACCGGGGCAAAATCAATAACTTCCTTATTTACAATCTATTATAGGTAGGTAGCGGGAAGTTAAATATAAATTCTAATATGACTGAAATAATGTGTGCCCAATTTCATCCAAATCCATTTTCAGTAGTTTTTGCGTGATTGAGTAGCAAACATCCATCTATCCAAACATTCAAACTTTCGCATTTATATAGATGCATTAGAAGTAAGTACATTAAATGAAAAAAAATAAGCATTACACACACTACTATACTCGTTAGACTCGCATCATAATTATGCACACATTGACACTATTTTGTTTGTGATTAAAGTCTGCTGTCACATAAAAGACATTATAAATGTAGGATCGAATTTTGACCAGGGGGCGATCGTCAGTCAGTTATTAATAAGCAATTAATTTATTTTTTGTATAAACAGTGGGTGACGATCGACGGATAACGTCTTGCAAATGTAACTGATTACTTGGTTTTCATTATCGACAAATTAAAGGGGGTAGGGAGGGGTCATCAATTTTGTGACATCACATTTTTTTTTAAATATAATATTTTATATCTAAGTATTACAAAACTAAATTTAAAAAGCTACCTGTATAAATAAAATATAATCGAAAAAGATTGCAATGTAAAATTGTAAAATATATGGCATCACACTAAGTAGATGGTGTCTCACAAATGTAACCAGCTGTGACAAGGACAGGGGAGAGGGGTCAAAAAATCATGAAATTCGTGTGACGTAATTTATGGCTGACCCCTCACCTATATCAAGCTATGTTGTTTAAAAGTGCATAACTTACTTTTTCACTTTTTCTGTTTCGTTCGTCCTGTTTGTCAGTATACCAACTTGGTAAACCGTAGCGCGGACAACGTACCTACAACATAATATGTATTTTAATATCCCTTTTTGAAAATAAGTAACACTTATTTCAGCTTCTGCAATTTTTAGTTTAAATCACTGCTGAATGAAAACTTCTTTATGACATTTCATTAGACATATATATACAACTTATACATGTGGCATTAGACCTCGCCACAAGTTAGCAACGCATCATTAACATCTTTGGTGTCTATAGGCGATGGTTGACTCTTTCCATCAGGAGACCCATCTGCTTGTTTGCTATCTCATGATATAAAATATATATATATATATATATATATATATATATATATATATATATATATATATATATATATATATATATATTGTTGGTGTTTATAGCCGATGGCTGTCTCTAGTCATCAACAAAGCCGATGCTTCTTGGTTATCTTATAAAAATACAATTTTTTACATACTTACATATCTTTAGGGTCAGTTGTATTGCCTTTAAGACCTCCGTCCTCGCCTAAACTCGCTGACACATACATTAATATCACTAAAGAAATCTGCAAAATAAAACTTATTAAAGCAACATTTATAAGAGTAAAAACACAGTTGAGAGGAATTGTGTTTTTGGCGTCATATAAAATATGAAGTTGGTATTTATAACCATTCAAATACAAGGATACAGAAAATACGTATTTTTATTAATTACTAGCTGTACCGTGCAGCACGCTGCATTATTAAAGTCCTTGGTGAACCCCGCAGGAACAACTCATTTTCCCGGGATAGAAAGTAGCCTATGTGCTATTCCAGGTTATCATCTACCTAGGTGCCAAATTTAATCCAAATCCGTTCTGTAGTTTTTGTATGATTGAGTAACAAACATTCATCCATCCAAACATCCAAACTTTCGCATTTATAATATTAATATAGATAGATATAATAGGTATAGATAATTAAATAAAACCGAAAAAAACACCCACTTGCAAAATACGTTATAACTTAAAACGAATGTTTCTCTTGATATACGTGTATTCGTAAGTATTATTCCATAAGTGCAACACGAACAAAATAGAGATATTTTTACTTCAGAAAGTTGTTTGATTTCTTTAAAGCGAGGGTCTACCCCCTAGAGTACTACCTAAGGGGACGTCCATAAATTACGTGAGGTGTTTTTTTTAACTTTCTAAGGAGGTATATATTTTTTGTTTCAATATGAAAAAAAAATTGCGTGATATTTGCCGAGACCCCTCTCCCTCCAACGTAAGATTGGATGAGATTTGTCTCGACCCCCTCTCCCCCTTAAGCATCTCACGTAATTTGTGGACGCCCCCTAACTCGTCGCGTTGAGGCGTGCAATGGGTAGTGTAGCTCATCATAATTTACTAGGAGCTAATTGCTAACCAAATGTCAATCACTACATTGCGTTAAGGATAACCGGGAATAAAAACTAAATAATATGTTTTCCAACGAACCACACGACACATTTACTCATGGCAACAATTTTATACAGGATTGAAAAATAAAATTTCGTCATGTCTGTCGGTCAGTCCGTCTGTCGGCCTATCCATCCGTATGTCACAGTCATTTTACTCGGAGACTAAACTGACTACGTACAGAATTGTTGAAATTTGGAAGGTGTATTTTATAAACCGCTACAAAATGATACAGTTTGATTTTAAGAAATATAATTTTAACGAAGTAAAATTGCAGCAACCGACTTCATATTTCCTCTATCTCCGGAACCTTGCATCAGATCTTCACCAAATTAAAATGAGACCACACGACGAGTATACCCTTCTCAAACAAAAATATAATTTTCAAAATCGGTTCATAAATGACCAAGTTCTCAGGTACGAAACAATAAAACTATACAGTCGAATTAAATAATATACAGTCGAAACAGAAATTAAAAATATACAGTAATGCCCTCCTTTTGGGAAATCGGTTGAAAACTCTTAAGAATGCTATCTACTCCTACATGTAACCGTGAGATAATAAAAAATCAAGAGAGCATAGCCGTGTCGGGTAACATTGAATGCGTCGTAATCTATACATATAATAAAATCGTAGGAAAGTCAAAAATGTACATTGAATACTTTTTTAAAAGAATACTTGAGGCGTGATCTACAATCGATATCGAAGCCAAAAATATAGTTTTTAGAATTTTTGTCTGTTTCTCTGTTTGTCTGTATGTATGTCCGGGGTAAACTCAAACAGTACTGGATGGATTTACTTCAAATTTTGCATGAATATTACTAACAGGTCGGCGGGGTGATCACGTAACTCGCAATGCGAAATTATCGTGATTGTTTAGTTATTGCAAGACACATAACAGCCTTGTACATTAGTGGTAGTCGTTGCCGCTTGATTAGTTTTGATGCTGTGATATTGCAAAAAGTGCATCCGTGAGCAGCAAGCAATTGGCAACGTTTTTGATGATTTTTTCATTACGTTTAAGAGTCATCGCTGATCACTCGCGAATTGCAAATGTTAGATGATACGCCTACGGGTGTTGATATAGGCTATCACCTACAGGGGAGGAGCAGTGCGGAGTAAATGAAGTCCGCGCGGACGAAGTCGCAGGCAACAGCTAGTAAATAATATAGAGGTTTTTTAAAAAGTATTTCTGATTATGCCAATATTTTGACAAATATCTTCCCCCACCCTTCCCTCTAAAATTTAAATTATAGAGTTAAAAATTGTAAATATTAAATTCAACGAAAATATCAAAATTGGTTGGTTTTAATAGATGAATATAATATTTCGGTAGTTATACAAAATAAATTTGTTTTATAGTGTCTTGGAGAAATACAAACTAATTTTTGCTGCCCTGAAAATACTCAATTAATCAAATGACTATAACTAACTTTTTTAGCTGCTATAGAATTTTTCATTAACAAGACCAATTCGCTTTTGCCCAGTCTTATTATTTTAATTTTTAAATAAAACTGAGTTGATTGATATAATTTATTTTAATAGATTTCAGTAAAGGACCATAGTTCAAAGCCCGCTTTGGCTTTAAATGATCACAAAACACTAAATGCACACCAAAATATTAAAAATATTTCTCTTTTTGTGCTTAAGAACAACAAAACTTACCAAGCTGCACATTCTGAAATTTACCATTACTATTAAATGAATAAAACCAAATGAATGTAATGCACAACACACTAATCCTTTATAGAATAATAAAGAATTACGCCATGTCCTTATATTGTACCACAAACAAATTAGCATATAGATGGTGTGGTGTTAACGATTCTTATTAGTTATGTTGTGTAAATAATCTGTTTGTTGCGAAAAATCTTAGCATTCCGTCTAGGAGGCTAACGCCTGACACCTGGTTACCTCATCAGACAAATATTATTTTTGATTATAAGGACCATGAGCGTATAAAAGGCAGGGAGTGTTTAGGGGGTCCGAACAACCCTTAATGAAAACATATTTATTCGCGGAATAGGTACAATCCGAGGTTAACTGTTAGCTACAATCCGAAATAGGATTTAATACACCATTAAGAAGTTCGGGTTAAACGAGTTACATACATAAAAAATTTCCCGCCAGATCCCTACCAGGTAGGAAGAGAGACCTAATTAGTGTTTGTGAATTCTACAACTTTAGCTACACCTATTATAGGTACATTGTATATTGGCGTAGTACCTTGATGCATTTTGAGTTTTCTTTGATAATCTACACAATATTTATCACCGACCGAGACATTTTTTAAACCTTGCAAATGCGTCTAACAAAGAATGAAGGAAATAATGTGTTGTTGAATAAAACTTAATATAATACTTAAAAATTTGCCTCATTAAGTCAAATGTAAATATGTATTAATGACACATTTCTTTCGTGTTAGTCCGAGCGCCCTTTGAAAAATTTACCATCTGCCGTTCTGCCAGGCAGTTCGTAATAGGCGACCGATTGACTGAGTCCCTAACAAGAAAGAAAAGTGGTAATGTAGAACATTGTCTCATGGGGTTTGTTACCATCCGCTCTTGAAATTTTTAAAATGCCACAAGCATAAGTTAAATTGCTACTTTACCTTACAAACTGACTAGTGCCAATTGCAACCGGAATAGGTAAGGCAATAGTATCAAAATCCGGTCGAGATATTGCAGAAATCTACCACCAAGTTGGTGGTAACGATGATAGTGACATGTGTATTCCCTCGTTTTTTACGAGATGCCCAGCAGCTGTGAGGCGGTTGAGCTATTCTCCTTTAACATCGTTAACAATATTTATTCAATCTTGGAGCCAAGTAACCTTAGATTTGACTAAAATACTGACATTACCGTAACATATTCATTATCGAAATTAAGAACATGTTGTAGACTTAACATTGTAAATGCTACCTATAATAGTTCTTGAATACGCGATTACAACAAATAGTAACGTTATTTTTTTATATTATAAAGTTTTATAATGTCAATGATTTTTTTTTTGTTAATCTCATATTTGGACTTAGTGGTAATACTGTTACGTACTCGAGTTCGTAATTGTAAGAAAACACCATTTATATTAAATCCGTGTATTTAGCATACAAATACACAAGACAACATAATGTAATACTAAAATACACTTTACACACTAGTCACTCACTGTACTATCACTGACTACACAATAAAACACTTCTCGCTTCGCACGAGTCACTTCAAGTATCGCTCTCGATCGCTTGATAAAAACTGCCTTGTATTTGTCAACTCATCTCTATAGCCAGGGTAAAGTTCTACCTGGATCCAGAAAAATCTAAATGTATCGGGAAACGATGAATCACTTCTTATTGTAATCAAGTTATGAGTCATAAATCCTAGTACACGCTACTTTCAACCTTATGCCATATCCCACAAAGTCCATTATGGCATAGCCCAGGTCAACTATTTGTTTGTCAATAGGAGTAGCTACCCCTTTCTTTTATTTCTAGATCTCTCCAGCGTTCCAACTCTACACGTTTCTAGATTATTCTTGACAATACTAATAATCTTAATTTCAATCTCATTATAGCCTATAGGAATGTGTTTTATAATAATTCTGGTATGTGTTTTATAATAATCCTTAAATTGACATGTTACAATAACAATATAAATAATAATTTAGTGTTTAGGATTAACATAATTTTTTCAAATGTGCCAATATCACAATTTTTTAATTCTTTTTTTCTTTTTTTGACATTCGATATTATAATAGAATATTCGATTATTATAAAAGTTAATAAAATCTAATGACTTAAATATGTACTTATATAAATTATTTAAATCAGAATATTAAGAGTAAGAATGTTAAATGGTATTTTAAGTAAATAAGTATGGAAACAAGGATCAAGTAATTTTTATAAACAATGTACATAATAAAAATTGAATATAATTTGTAAATATTGCATGCCGTTTGATAGAATGCGTGGTGGTACTTCTTAATTTTAATAACTGCATATTTTTTTCTGTATCCGTATTCTGAGCAATAAATTTTATTTCTTTATTTCATATTTCATTATTCCATATTTCATTTAGTAAATAAGCAGATGGGTCTCCTGATAGGAAAAGACATTAGTTGTGGTTAGTTCTATAGCCACATGCATAAGTTTACTGGCTACCTTACCCTTCAAACCTAACTAACTATATATATATATATATATATATATATATATATATATATATATATATATATATATATATATATATATATATATATATATATATATATATATATATATATATATAGATTTTATGTTCATTCTAAACACTAAATTATTATTTATATTGTTATTGTAACATGTCAATTTAAGGATTATTATAAAACACATACAAGAATTATTATAAAACACATTCCTATAGGCTATAATGAGATTGAAATTAAGATTATTAGTATTGTCAAGAATAATCTAGAAACGTGTAGAGTTGGAACGCTGGAGAGATCTAGAAATAAAAGAAAGGGGTAGCTACTCCTATTGACAAACAAATAGTTGACCTGGGCTATGCCATAATGGACTTTGTGGGATATGGCATAAGGTTGAAAGTAGCGTGTACTAGGATTTATGCCTCATAACTTGATTACAATAAGAAGTGATTCATCATTTCCCGATACATTTAGATTTTTCTGGATCCAGGTAGAACTTTACCCTGGCTATAAATAGAGAGGAGTTGACAAATACAGGGCAGTTTTTATCAAGCGATCGAGAGCGATGCTTGAAGTGACCCGTGCGAAGCGAGAAGTGTTTTATTGTGTAGTCAGTGATAGTACAGTGAATGACTAGTGTGTAAAGTTTATTTTAGTATTACATTGTGTTGTCTTGTGTATGTGTGTATTTGTATACTAAATACACGGATTTAATATAAGTGGTGTTTTAGAAGTGGTAAAAAGAAAGAAATGCGGCCAAAGAAACAATAATAATATAATGTAAAACCACGCAAATTTATAAAAATCTATATATATATATATATATATATATATATATATATATATATATATATATATATATATATATATATATATATATATATATATATATATATATATATATATATATATATACATATATATATATATATATATATATATATATATATATATATATATATATATATATATGTGTGTGTGTGTGTATGTATATATATCTAATAATAATAAATATTAATTAAAAACTCTTTATTGCCAGTTGCCACATAGTATTCATAATAATAATTTTGTTGTTTAATGGTTGGATGGATGTTTGTTACTGAATCACACAATAACTACTGAACGGATTTCAATGAAATTTGGCACACAGGTAGATGATGATCCGACAGGTAAATGTTAGATCTCATTTCGTCCAATCACAGCGAACGTACGGTTATTTTCATTTTTAGGCGGTCATTTTCGTATTGTGGTTTGAAGGGTAAGGTAGACAGACTTATGCATATTGCACTGCCATTCTGCCACGTGGATAACAACATGCCATTAACATCTTTGGTGTCTATAGGCGATGGTTTCTCTTTCCGTCAGGAGAGACATCTCATTGTTATCTAATTGTTACAAAAAATAATTTAAAACAGCATGCTGTATATCGACACTGTAAATACGTAAAAATATTTTTTTTCGACCTAATTCTTTAATATTTTATATAAAAATGTGTGCTATGATTACGATGCGTCACAAACTGAAGTATTTAGATATATCTCCAGTTTGATTAGAAGCGTTATCGCCTGAGAACCCAACGATTGCGAGAGTGCGATGCTGGACATACGTCAAATAGGATCTTGTTGAGATCCGATAACTTGAACACCGGGGTACGGTGAATTATCACTTTTATATTAGTGAAAGCAAAATGAATTAGATTAAAGCTACGTTGCTTAGTTAGTATTGACAAAATGGCGAGAAATAAATTGTTGATCACTGCTGGCGTTATTACTGCGGTAAGTTTATTATTTTTTACTTATGATAGCAACAAGCAGATGGCTTTCCTGATGAAAATCAATAGCCATCTATACATATAAATAAAATTGAAGTATCTGTCTATGATTTTAAAATAACTAGGTTTTTTAAGTACAGTGTTATTTTCACAGTACTAATATCTAAACAACCATTTTTTAAATTTCTGTATGCTTGTCATTCTGTTTCTCTGTTGTAATCTCTGAAATGGCTGGATGATTAGGGATCACGCAAACGAAGTCGCGAGTAATACCTAGTAGACAATAAATATGTTAATAGTGTATTAATTATGTATGATCACTATGAATGTACTATTAACATCTATATTGTTTATAGGCATATACAGTGTGTAAAAAACCCTGTCCGTTCCGTAAGAGGTTAATAGGTAGATTAATGAGATTATCAAAAAAAATTAAATAGTTCTTTTTATAAAAATAAAAAATATCGTATTTTGGTTCAAATTTGGTACTAAAGTGCCTCATTTTAGTGCCAAATTTGAAGAATTTCCCCTTAAATTAAGCAAATGTTTTTAAAATGTATCTATCAATATTCATAAAATCTAATATCCAAAAAATACAATCATATCTGTGTTAAGTCAAAAATCAGAAGAACTTTATTCAATAAAACTTTTTACAAGTTATTTCGCTCTTTACGGCATCTTCAGGGCTACGAGACTTTTATCAAGCAGCCTAATATTCAACCAAACAGTCAGATGTTACCTTACTAAATTACACTGATGTAATTTAGTAAGGAACTGATTCAAAGTGATTTCACGCGAAAACAAATACACAATAATATAAAATAGTGAATTTAAGTGTTTCAAAAATATCAAAATTAATAGTAGGGGGGCCCAAGAAGGGATTTTGGTATTTACTCGAGCGCGTCAGATTAACATAGAAGGAGGTACCTTGCATGCTGTTATGGCTCTCCACCAAATATCAGCTCTTTCTATTGAGGGGGGTAACTATGGCAGAAAAAAAAACAAAATTATAATAACTTCGGCTTGTCGAAATTGTCAGATTATACTTTTTTCGTAATTCTTTAATAATTTCCTCCATAATAAAAGAACATTCAGACGCGCTCGAGAATTTCAAGACAACGTTTTTTTTGCAAATTTGTGACCCTTCCACTCCTTAACGCTACACTTGATCCGTCAGATTTTCTAATTTTTAGCTGACAATTAACCCACCATACCCTAATCTAACGCGTTTCAGTGTTTCCATGTCACTGATATTTTTTAAATTTTTTTTATCTGTAGATTTTTTTCCCAGCTTTGAAATGAAAAACATATAATCTTTTATTTTTCCTATAATCTAAAAATTCAATTAATTCCTACAACGCTCGAGTATGAGTAATGTATAAAAAAGTACATTAGAAGTGCATTAAATAAATAAAAATAAATATTACACACACTACACTCATGTGACATACACGATAATATACACACATGAATACTATTTTTTACAGCTAAAGTCAGTACAGTAGTGTATGGTCGAATTTCGGCCACAGGCGATCGCTAGTATATCAAAAACTAATATTTTAATGCAGTGCAAATTTTTATGTATGAAATTTACATGTGCGCAGCGACTTATTTTAATTTTTTTAATTTTCCTTGTATAATAAAGAATTTGAAAAGGGCTTTAAACGGGAGATTTTAAGAGATGAAATAGAAGTTTAATATGCTTTGCGAATGCGAATAACATTACATTTTTACTGCACCCCGTGTTTGTCCGGCCTTCTGCGAACTGCCGTTTTGCCAAGCAGGTCATAAAGGGCGACAGATTTTCTATACATGTCACTACCATCGTGGCTACTTGGTGGTAGAGTTCTGCATTGTCTCGCCCGGGTCTGGTAATTCCGAGAATACTCGTCACTGTCGTGTTTGGGTTTGGAGGGGAATGGTAGCCGGTAAACTTATGCATGATGACATTAAGATCCCACCACATGCATAGCAATACACCATTAACATCTTTGGTGTCTATAGGAGATGGTTTCTCTTTCCATTAGGAGATGATAAAAAACACACCCTGATTTGTAATGTGGCTTAGGAAAATGGGCTATCAGTTTCGACTGTAAGAGTCGTAGTATGACCTAGATTCTGTCTTACTTAATCCAATAGTTTACAATAATTTACTGAAGACTAGTTATTACCCGCGATTTCATCCGCTTTACTTCTAGACCGTAGTCCCACGAACAAACTTTTTTTTATTAATAACAAGCTCAATTTTTGTGAACCGTTTCATTCTGACGTCTTTTTATCTTCGAAAAATCTCGAATCGGATAATTAATAAAGTTATGGGGCTTTGAAAAATTTGAATCGGTGAAGGATAAATATTTATTAATAAAAATATTAATTTTTCGACTTTAGTCGCTTAATAATATTATGAAAAACACGACGAATCTTTAGTCCTACATATTCGATGGTTTTTCTGACGAATCTTTCTCTCTAAAGCTTCGAAATTATGACATTCTTAAATTGATACTAAATTTCTCACAACAGCTTGTTAATTATTATTGTAATTCAAAAGTAATATTGTCATACAAACAAAGTGAAAACTTTTCTTAGTCCGACACTCTAAACTTTAATTTTTTATCTATCTTTGTTAGTTACCCGATTCGAGAATTTTCGAAGATAGAAAAGATAGTTGTCTCGTCAAAACGAAGCTGTTCACAGAAATTCAGCTTGTTATTAAAGCGATGCACCGGAGACAAACGGAAAAAAACTGGTTTGTTTAATCACATTTTTATTTTTAAGTAACGGTTTCACAAAAATTACACAATATACCTGAAGACATTATCTAAGGAATGCACTAAATCATTACATGATAGAATGTACTTTACTCGATCATATAAAATTCCGAAAAAAGGCTAAAAAAAATCTCTAAAACAAGTAATTTGTTCATAATATTTCTAATTTTCCACATGGTTTTTATATAGTGATATTTAGTTTTAAATACAAAAAAGAATGTACTAAATTTTGGTTTTCAGCTGAAGTCTTATATTTATTTATTCGTAAACTAAACCGTTTCCCAGCGGTTTCAGACAATGGTTTCAGAACATACCGCGACGCCCACTTCCTACAGTATTGGCGCGCGTCAAAATACCTCGCCTTAATCAAAAAAACGTTTGTTTGTGGGACCACTCACCACGGTCTATTCCTCTTGCTTTTGCCCGGTCCCTGTACCACTAAAACGACTCGTTTTAGTTACAAGTAGCAAAATTTTCTAAAAAGCGTAAGTTAAAACTGTTCCTATAAATGCCAAATTACAATGTCTAAACATTTTGTGGAACATCTCGTTATTACTAAATTCGTTGCTAATGATTAATGCTACTAATGGCGTCGTAACAGTAAAATTTGGTTGTAAAATATCCACGGTTAGTTAGTGGTGACTTTTCTATTAACATTTACATATCTTACAATGTTAGCTCGTATGATTGTAGGCAGGCAGAACAAGAAAAAATAGTTAGCCTGCAATTAGCCTACAGGCTTGATTTACGAAAATTATGAAGGTTTTGTCAAGGTAGATCCTTTTAAAATGCAATTTGAGGGAGATATAATCGATTTAAAAATGACACGACTGCCGTGTCATCCGCATTGAATCGTTTGAAACGCCTCTGTAATCACTTGCATCTCTGCTTGGATTATGACGTCCTAGGTTCTAAAATACTGTAAATAGTAATAACAATGGATATAGAACTCATTTTAACCGAACAAGGAATCGAAATCGGGGCTTCATAATTTAAGCAGAACGAACCAACCACTAGACCTTGGCGTCAGCTTATTTTTAATTTAATTACATTCTTCATATTCCTGTTGACACGGAATGCTTTGGCGTGTTATCTAATCGACTGGAGCTAAGCGAATATTTGCCACATCTTTTGAAGTGAGTAGCGAGTGATCGGCGTTACGAAACAGTCCGATAAGATTTGAAGATACTTGAGGTGTTACTTGGTGACGCGCGGCAACACCGGGTTAATTTTTTTGTCTTTACTAGCAATTGCCCTGTGGTTGAAATTCGACCATAGACTAAGCAATAAAATCTCCTTTAAATTTGATAACAGACTTTAACCGAAAACTCTGTCTCACCGAGCCTGGTACCACCGCCTTACCTATTCCTACCGCAATATCGTCAGTGCTTGCCACTATCGTGTTCCGGTTTAGAGGGTAGGGTGGCCGGTAAACTTATGCATGTGGCATAACACCTCGTCACAAGAAAGCAACGCACCATTAACATCTTTGATATCTATAGGCGATGGTTGACTCTTTCCATCAGGAGACCCATCTGCTTGTTTGTTATCTTATGTTATAAAAAAAAATAGTACACATGCGTTTATATTATCTTGTATGTCACATGACTTCAGTGTATGTAATGTTTGTTTTAATGTATTACTAGTGCATATTACTTAAAAATATTAAATTTCTGCAGTCCTTCGCACCGTAAACTTTAACTGTGCCGAAATTAAAAAACCTGCGTTTATTTCAAACTTAAATATGATAAGAGAAGCCAATCAAATTAACGTCTTAATATTTTTCTATAAATATTCCTAACATCATATTATAGTTGGTATCTACGAGTCATTGATATAAAAAACCCTAGATACACAATCAGTGTCCCAAAAACGTCCTCTGATAAAGAGCGCACAATTTGAAATTGTGCGCTCATTTCAAATAGAATCACGTCGATCGCGACACTGTAATTTTATTTCTTTTCGTACATTGCTTTGTAAAAACAACTATAAATCTCGCACTTAAGGTTGAATATACAAAGACATGGGTGATTCCGTTCTAACTGTGATATTCAATGTGCTGTATTGTTTGTTCTCACAGGTCATTAATTAATAATTAATTTATGAAATTTTTGTGCTTATTGGAAAATTATAAACATATTTCAACATTATTTTCCTATAATATAACTTGCCACTTACAGAAAACTTACAATATATCACTTAAATGTCAGTACCGTGTCATGTCCATTTCTAGAATTTATTTATAAATTGTTCGTTTTTTTTTGTCGTAAACATTAGAATTTATGAGGTAATTAGTTTATATCATTTATTACGACAAAAAAACTAACAATTTATAAATAAATTCTAGAAATGGACATGACACGGTACTGACACATATCACAGTTAGAACGGAATCACCCACATATGTTTTTGCCATATCTATAACTACTTGTGTGAAATTAGTGACAGTTTTGAGTGTCAATTTTGTTCGGGACTGTACATCTTGGGTTTTTTATATCAATGCTACGCACAGTATTTGTTACTTCAAAGACACGCAAAAGTTTTCAAATCTTTCTTTCAAACTCCTCCATTCGCATACTTATCATAAAAATAGGTACAAAGTACTTGATTCACGTATTCAATTATAGATTGGATCACGTATAAACATACACCTTGAAATATGTACCTACATGTAGACCGCGAGCTTAATGCATGAAGTCAAAAAGCTAATCATTGGAATAACCAGAAAATCACACGGAGTGGTTTAATTTTAGTGATATTCTTAGACCAAGCTTACATATATACATACATTCCTACATACACACATATTAATGAACATACATAAATATCTATAACAAATAAATACATACATATACGTAAATAACAGGAAAAAAGCAAATAAATAATAATAAATATATATATTTAAATTACTAGAAAATTCACACTCAAAATGTCTCTAACCGTCAATAAATTTCACCGGTGTTGGTCCAGGTTCCCTTTGAAGAATAGACTACTACCGTTCTGCCAGGCAGTTTGTAAAACGCAAACGAACGGCTATGCGAGTCACTAGCATCGTGACTACTAGGTGATATTCTTCAAAGGGGATCCAGATCAACATGGGGAGACAATATTATATCATGGAAAAAATTGACACATAAGGCAAAGTACATTGTAAGTGCCTGTTCAACATTTAGAAAAAAATATTGCTTCGTGTACAATAAATAGATATGTGTAAATGTATTTTTTGTAAATATTTTTAGAATTTCTAGGACAATATAAAGCGGAAAATTACAATCTATATACATATAATAAAATCGTAGGAAAGTCAATGTATGTCCGGGGTAAACTCAAAAAGTACTGCATGGATTTACTTCAAATTTTGCATGAATATTACTAACAGGTCGGGTTAACATATAAAGCTACATATTATCGCGCTATCACCTACGGGGGAGGATCTGTGCAGAGTAAACGAAGTCCGCGCGAACGGAGTCGCGGGCAACAGCTAGTACTAAATAAATTAAATTATAATGTCATATTAAGCTTTGGGATGTAATATGGGCCTAAAAAAACTTTACTGTAAGTTTGAGTGATGTGAGTAACAAAAAAGGCTAGAGGTTTCATCTGAAAATTTTCGAGAAGCGCTATCTTGAGAAATAAAGTTTGTGCTAGCAGATTATTGGCGAAGACTTTAAAAGGGAAGGGACTTTGCCGCAATAGCGTCAGTGCTTGTCACTGTCGAGTCCCGGTTTTGAGGGTAAGGTAGCCGACAAACTTATGTTCAAAATTGTCAATTACATGTAGCCGGCTAGATATTGGATACTTGAATTATGTACTACGAAACATCTTCGCTAAATATCGCCGGGCTACACTGTAAATGCAGCTAATGCTGCACTGTGTGTCTATAGGTGATGATTTATATTTCCATCTTTCCATCACGAGAGCCATCTGCTTGCGGCACTCAATCGTCATAATTCATAAACAAATAATACAGTCATTCGTGAAACGATCAACTTCGAACTCGCTAATGAAACAAATACGTCCCCGAATATTCGCCGAAATCACTATTCGCGGCATCTCTACCTTAAATACTGAACTATATATAATAACCATTCAAAACCAGAAATACAAACGTTCGTGCTTTTGAAAAAAATGTAATGGAAATCGAATTAAGGTTGGAATTAAGGTTTAATTCCTCTGAGCCTTATTGATAGGTAGTTAGAGTCGCTAACCACCTAAGCAACAATGGCGCGGTTAGGGTATTTTATAACCTGATTTCGTAAAATACCTGATCCATGTACCTAATCTAATATTTATGCCTCGCCTATAGGCGGATAACTAAGTATATTAAGAGAAGTTACTATAGGCAGTGAACTTAAGCTATCAATATATCTGTCGCAGTGAAATTGTCAATACCGTTATATTATAATCTACCTAAGTGATATTATAATTTAACTACAAACCTAACCAAATTATAAAATCCCTAGGTAGATTATAATCTAACGGCTATTGACAATTTCACTGCGACATATCCGTCATTGACGTTAAATAGATTTTATTTTCGTAGAATAAAACAATAAAAGCCTTCCTATTCTTTTGTTCGATTATCGTGATGGACAACTTCGGAACCCTAAATTGCGCGTGGCCCGACACGTACTTAACCATTTTTTTATTTTATATCATAAGAAAGCAAACAAGCAGTTAGGTCTCCTGATGGAAAAAGTCAACTATCACCTACAGACACTAAAGATGTTAATGGTACGTTGCTATCTTGTGGTGAGGTCTAATGCCACATGCATAAGTTTACCGACTGCCTTACCCTCTAAACCGTAACACAACAGTGATAAGCACTGACGCTATTGCGGCAGAAATAGATAAGTCCCTTGGACCTAATTCACGTAATCAAGCGGCAAGGGAGTCGAAGCATTTAAGGCGATTACAGCTGCGAACGACCTTGAGTTTCTAACAGGAGCAGCGCATATACTATTTCGCTTGCTGGCATGTCCCAATGTCAAAGTGTATTTACAGTGAATGCAGATACCTAAGTTTTAACATTTTTGTTCACCTATATGAACTTTTATCATCATGAATCGACTGAATGTTGTCAAACTCAAAACCAATAACCAGTAATCGCTCATTTATCGATTACATATACATTCATTTTAGAAAAACGTAAATATATAAAGAAAAAAATATATCGAAAATCGACAGAAAATCATATAACAATTTACACAATAATAACAGTTACGTATCCTATTTCTTTGAAAGTTTTGTAATATACAATACATCCCGTGTAGCACTTTATTTTAATACATATAATCAACAATTAATATTTAACAAAACCTTTCAAAATTTGATTTTGTAAAATGTAATCTCTTGAATAATATTTTAAAACTAACTAGCTTCTAAGTTTTTGTTTCAAAATCTCGTAAGAAAAAAGTAGATATATAATTTGATTTAATGTTTATAGAGGAAACTACTAAATAAGTTGGTTTATTTAGACTATTTGTATGTATAATATATTTAATTTATTTATTTTTAGTTGCGAAGTCCTTACTACCTTCAAATAGTACCAGTTTTTATTTTTTTTATTTAGAGTTTTGCCTTTTATTCGCTTGCTTGAATTATCTTCGTTGTTTATATGTTTTTTTTTGACAAAATACTTATCTATCTATAGCTAATAAAACATTGAAGCGTAAACGTAGGTAAGTACATGAATAGTCTCAAAATATTATTCAGCGTCTACTCGCTAACAAAACTATTTATAAAGTACTAGCTTTGAGCCCCTTTAACACCCTCATTTACCTCTTTAAGAGATAAAACTCACAGCATCCTTACATGCACGTTTATTTAATTGAATTAAAGAACATGACTAATAAATTTGAAGAGATTTTGATAAAACATATTTTATTTTTTCTACAAACTTTATCACTTTTTTCATCCTTTGAAGAGATGACATTTGAAAACCTTAAACTCGTATTCATTTAATTGTATTAAAAATCATAAATACGTAGTTTTAAATAATTTCTACAATATTCTACAATAAACAATCTATTTTTTATACAAACATCAATGCTTTTTTACCCTTTGAGGAATGAAATTTAAAAAAAATCCCCAAATATATGATTCTTAAATTGTGTTGAAGAACATAAGTGTCGAATTTCAAGTTATTTTGACCACATACGTTTGATTTTTCATATAAATTGTAACACACACTTTTACTCTTTTAATGGATGAAACTTCGAACATTACGTGCATGTTTCTTCAATTTCGATTGAAGAGCATAAGTACTAAAAAAATCCGAAAATTCATACTTCTTAATTGTATTAAAATTCATAAATACTAAATTAAAATAATTTAGATTTTATAGTAAAGCAATAAATAAACAATTCATTTTTGATACAAACTTTAAAGCCTCTTTTAACTCTGTATGGGCTAGAATTCAAAAAAATATTAAATTTGTATTTAATTTTTTTTTCAGTTAAAGGATAATTTAATTACGGCATATCATTCATTTCAACTCAAAAATGACAGAGTTTCATACAAACTTTCGCCCCCTATTTTACCATCTTAGGGGATGAATTTAAAAAAATCCTTTCTTATTCCTTGTCTATATCATAAGAACAACATCTGTAAAAAAACAGCCTTCTCGGTCGGTAAGTTCATTATCTACTATAAAAAAACATCCAAGCGTAAACGAAATGTTCAATTTCCAAACGGCACAACCTTACTATTGTGCCAAACGTTCTATCTGTACTATTACTCTTTGACTCGAATATGGAGAGCGGAGCACGCTAACATGCGACACAGCCTCCCCGTATGAACGCTACCGGGAGACTGACTTTCGACGCGAGCGCTGTCCGCGAATTAAATAATAAGGTTTTTATTGATTTAATAGCACACTATAATGATTTTGTAAAATTTTGAACTTAAATTTTATAAAGCAATAAATTGTCTGTAATAAAAAGAAAAAATCATCAAAATCGTTACAGTAGTTTGGAAGTTATAAGCAAATTTTTGCGTAAAAATAAGAAAGATATTCGATTTTTTTCCGTCAAAAATAACAATAAAATTTGAAAAAACGAACTTAAAATTTAAACTTAATTATATTATACGTATAATATATATTTTTTATAAATTATTGGACCAACCGGTTAGCAGTAGTAGGCTTTCAAAGAGGAGTCTATTTCGTGGTTTGGCATTACCTATCGCCTTAAGACACTTACACATTTTCTTACATATTATGCCGCGTCGTAGCACGTCTCGACGTTCTATCGTATTTATGTGAGTGAAAGCCCTAAGCGCTTTGACTCAATTACGTGAATTGGGGGGAAGGCGGTGGTACCAGCCCCGGACGAGACAAAGCAGAACTTTACCACGATGGTGGTGACTCACATAGCCAATCGGTCGCCTTTTACGACCTGCCTGGCAGAATAGTAGGTGGCCTATTCTACAAAAGAGTCCGGGACCAACATGGGGGAAAAGAATTACCTACAAGAATTTCTCATTTAAACAAATTAGATTAATTGCATCAACGATTGTAATAATGATGAAATTTCCCTTATCTACTCCTTACCCAGTTCCCGAAATAGCATTTTATCTAAGTTGAAAAGCTGCGCGAATAATATTTTGAGCATTGTGTTGCGACCTAGATTCTGTTTTGTTTAAACCAAACCGTGTCTATTTCTTGAATACTAGTTGTTACTCGCGACTTCGTTCGCGTTACTCAAAAACATTACTTTTTGTACTCATGCCCATTTAGTAAAACGACCGGTTTTAGTTACGAGTAGTAACATTTTCTGTGAGGCGTCAGCTAAAGCCTCAGATACTCCATGGCTGTTCATATAAATGTCAAATTACCAAATGTTTAAACAACTTGTGGTAAGCCTCATTATAATTAAACTGGTTCTTACTGATTACTGTTACGAATGACGGATCGTTGATTATAGGAACCCGGCTTCAGACGGTAAAAAAACGGTACGGAAGGTTATATTGGATATACAGTATTCCTTACGTAAAAGAATTAAAAAACATATTTTAAATTTTTATAGCTAAAGTCGCTGATCGATGGGCGAGCCTATGCCGCGTCCTGTATGGTCTAAGAGCCCTCAACACAAAAGTTATGGCCGATAAACCTTTAAGGTTCTGATCGACGAGCGACCCTATGCAACGCATGGTCTTATGGCTTGTCGGTAAAGCTCGCCCATGTATCATCATACCGCGGTGTTATGTAGTGCAATTTGCCATAAGTTTTGTGTCGAGGGCTCTTAGACCATTAAGACTACGGTATAATCTCGTCCGTCGATCAGCACCTTTATATATCAATAACTAGCTGTTGCCAGCGACTTCGTCCGCGCGGACTTCGTTTACTCCGCACAGCTTCTTCTCCGTAGGTGATAGCGTGATAATATGTAGCCCATATATTGACCCGACCTGTTAGTAATATTCATGCAAAATTTGAAGTAAACAGTACTTTTTGAGTTTACCCCGGACATACATACAGACAAACAGACAAAAATTCTAAAAACTATATTTATGGCTTCGATATCGATTGTAGATCACGCCCCAAGAATTCTTTTAAAAAATATTCAATGTACAGTTTTGACTTTCCTACGATTTTATTATATGTATAGATAATAATCTTTGCGACCGAGCTTTGCCCGGATAATTTTCTTCATGTGTAAATGGATAAAAAATCAATTTAATTCCCACTTATCTTTTCCTGCTGCATCAGCGACTTCAGCATCAGCCCTTGTCATATCTTTGTTCCGGTTTGGAGGTCAAGGTAACCGGTAAAGTTACATCCCCGACACACGTGGTAAAAATGCACTATTATCATCTTTAGTGTCTATAAACAATGGGTATCTCTTTTCATCAGGAGAAAAATCTGCTTTTTTATTATCATATTACCGTCCCGTTGGTCGAGTGGTTAGCGACCCTGACTACGCAATCGATGGGGCTCGGGTTCGATCTCCGACGGCGATAAGCATTTGTATGATGAGCATAAATGTTTGTATTTCCGGGTTTGGGTGTTTATTATGTATGTAAAAGTATTTATACATGTATTTCTATGTACTAGTATCGTTGACTGACCCATAACACAAGCAAACAATTTGCTTACTTTGGGGTTAGATCAGTCAGTGTAATTTATCCCATGAATATTTATTTATTTACTAGCTGTTGCCCGCAACTTCGTCCGCGCGGAATTCGTTTACTCCGCACAGCTCCTTCCCCGTAGGTGATAGCGTGATAATATGTAGCCTATATGTTGACCCGACCTATTAGTAATATTCATGCAAAATTTGGAGTAAATCAATGCAGTACTTTTTGAGTTTACCCCGGACATATATACAGACAAACATACAAAAATTCTAAAAACTATATTTTTGGCTTCGATATCGATTGTAGATCACGCCCCAAGTATTCTTTTTAAAAAAAATTCAATGTACAGTTTTGACTTTGCTACGATTTTATTATATGTATACTTATAGGTTTTATTTATTTATATTAATATTACTGTTTTTTTGTTCTACCCCTCGTGTTGGTTCGGGTCCTTTGAAAAATAGATCAAGTGCTGTTCTGCCAGGCAGGTCGTAAGAGGCGACAAATAGGCGACGTGTCACTACCATCGTTATTACTAAGTGGTAGAGTTCCGCAACGTCTCGCCCGGGTTTTGGTACCACTGCCTTACCTATTCCTGCCGCAATAGCGTCAACGTTTATTATTATCGTGTTCCGGTTTGGAGGGTAGTTTAGCCGGTAGACTTATGCATGTGGCATTGCCATCCCACCACACGGCTAGAAACGCACAATTAACATCTTTGGTGTCTATAGACGATGGTTTCTCTTTTCATCAGGAGAGCCATCTGCGTGTTTGCTATTTTATCTGTTCCGCTTTTCCTTATGAAGTGTACCCTACTTACAAACTAAAAAGAAAATGTTGCCTAATCACATAGTAAACCTCACCGAAATTAGTGTAAAAATATTCAAAAAGTATGATGGCCGCACGACGTACTTATCTAGTCGCGAGTTCGTTAAATCGCTGTTTTCAAATAATTATTTAGTTTATTAAGTTAAAAATGTCCTATCTTTTAAGTTGGAGGAAACAGTAGATTCCTGCAAATTTTCATTGAAATCGGTTCAGTAGGTTAAAAATCCATAGCGACAAACAACGTGACACACAATTTATACAGTAAAAAAAGTAAAAGTATCTTCACGCCCATATCCCCGAAAAGGTAGGCAGAGGAACAACAAGTGCACCCACGATTAGTCGAAGATACTTGGTCCCACAAATGTGATAGGTGGCAAGCCTATCCCCAACCGGGCACTTTCCAAACCCGGGCAACTTTGTGTTTCTCAGAAAACTGAAAAAACACTTTTTTTATGTGCCCGACCCGGGAATCGAACCCGGGACCTCATGTGGTCAACGCCAACGCTGGACCACTAGATCACAGAGGCGATTAATTTTTACAGATTAATTTATACAGTGTGTAAAAAAACCCCGTCCGATCCGAAAGAGGCATATAGGTTGATTAAAGGCATTACTGAAAAAAATAGTAAAATGACTTTATTTCTGAAAATAAAAAAGATATCGTTTTTTAATATTCGTATTTTTACTTATATTTCCCTAAAGTTAAGCAAATATTTTAAAAATGACAACACCTTGCCGCTGTTTGTTTCATTGTTTGGCTTTGGCGGCTTTCGCACAAACACCACGCGAAGGCGCGCTATTTGTTTTTTGGCTTTTTACAAAGAATCTTTAAACGCGCCTCAAACGCGCCGAATGTCCTTTGGTAGCATCTGACTAGCGCGGCATTCTTTGATAATAGAATTTACATATTTGTAGGTGTTGTCATACTTAATGTATGAAAATAACATTTGAGATTATTTTTTTTTATTGGGAAAACTAATTAATTAATATCCATAAAATAATTACACATATGTAACCGTATTACGGTACCAAATAACACCATTAATTATCCGGCAGGCTTTTCTTTACACACTGTATAAGATGTTTAAATCAAGTCATAGACCATAGTATGTTTTTCTATAATATTACTAATAGCTACTAGTGCTTTGTCATTAATAACGGTGGAGTTTTGACCAGAAAGCGACCGCTCGCTATCTAATGCCCGTGACTTGTTTCAGATTCAAGCTAGTGTCCAAATTGTTATCAGCGCGCTCGCGCTAACACAGTACGTCTGCTTGATAGACTTCCTGCAGGAATTGCCGTTGCTTTTGTATATCAGAATATTGTATTACCATAGTAAGTATATTTAAATATTTCCACCTCTTGTTCTCACCACTGTAGCTTCGGTAAACCAGAATTAACAACAGTAACCTCCCAATAGCGATGCGCGATTGCGAGATGTTTCAACAATCGAGACAACCGCGAATATCCGAAATTTACAAGCGACATGATCAATAACTAATTTATTAACTAAACAATTTGATGTTATTCGATTGTCTCGGTTGTCCGATAAATAAATGAAAAAACATTTCGTCATCTCGCATTGTGCGATCGACAGAAACATGTCGGTCGTCTCGCATCGACATCGAAAAGAACATCTCGACATGACTCGACCAATGAGTTGCAAGTTCGTCCCTAACTCACGTTACAAGACGTCAATCGAGTCGAAGCGATAAAAAACGATAAAAACATAAAAACGATACAATGCAGCGTCGCGTTGTGCTACAATGCGGTATAATGTGGAAGAGCCCTAATGCTGGAAGCGTTTTGATTCTCGATTCGATTGAAGTTTTGTTACGTGAATCCGGCCTCAGGATACCCTGGGGAAAAGCTAAGCTGCCTTAGAACCCACAAAGAAGTTAATCAGAATTTTATAGGAGGAGGAGATTTTAAATCCTTTTTTACACAGTTTTGTTTTAACACATTTTTTAAATTTATTGACTGGTAGATCTCTTATAGTTTATTGTAAAAGCGTATACATTGCCCCATAAAAGAGTTACTTATTCCGTGGAAACGAGATGCATGCACAACAAGATTGTTTTTGTTCCTTGTATTTAGTGACTGTACGTCACCATTTTTTTAAACAAGCAAATATTTTTACGAACATACATCAAGTTCTCGAATATATATTGGGTTATAACAGTAAGAATATTGATTTCTTTGAATTTTTCTCTCAGGGAAACCCTCCGGCTAAGATTGTAAATTGCCCTAATGGCTCTTTTCTGCAATACAAATCCTGATGTCATCCTGAAGAGTCTTGTCAACCAGGAGGGAGGAAACCTTGTAGTTATATACTTACAGGAAGAAGGAAGGAATTTGCCATTGGGTAAAAAAAATACAAAGAGAAAATACAGATATTTCTTCCAGTTGACCCTGCAGGCTAATCTTAAAAAATACCGCTAATTTGGGATATTTTAAGTTTAAATCAGCCAAAAATTTAGCTGAATGTACATTTTTAAGCTCAAAGGTTTATAAAGACTGAGCGTGTTAGCCTGGAAATCAGACTTGCACTCAACTGAGCCTCAACGAATTTTTCATCATAAGGCGATTCATCTACAAATCTGATATCCCGTGATATATTCATGGGA
The DNA here is from genome assembly GCA_036924255.1 of Apodemia mormo. Lineage (NCBI taxonomy): Eukaryota > Metazoa > Arthropoda > Insecta > Lepidoptera > Riodinidae > Apodemia > Apodemia mormo. The sequence continues at coordinate 4,373,330 of JAUPFN010000004.1, forward strand.
TATCAGATTTGTAGATGAATCTCCTGTTGAAAAAACATAACCTTCGCCTATTAAATAAATTAATAAATATTCGTCGCTTCTGTGGTCCAGTGGTCCAGCGTTGGCGTTGACCACATGAGGTCCCGGGTTCGATTCCCGGGTCGGGCACTTTAAAAAAAAGTGTTTTTTCAGTTTTCTGAGAAACACAAAGTTGCCCGGGATTGAAAATATCCGGTTGGCGATAGGCTTGCCACCTATCACATTGTGGGACCAAGTATCTTCGGCTAATCGTGGGTGCACTTGTTGTACCTCTGCCTACCCCTTCGGGGATATGGGAGTGAAGATACTTTTTTTTCAAGGGACAAATTATACTTACTGATGTAACCCCAAAGTAAGGAAATTATTTGCTTGTATTATGGGTGTTATTCAACGATACTAATACATAGAAATACATATATAAATACTAGAATATATTTAATAAATACCCAAACCCGGAAATACAAATGTTTGTGCTGATCACACAAATACTTGTCCCCGCCGGGGATCAAAGCCGAGCCCCGTCAAATGCGTAGTCAGGGTCGCTAACCACTCGACCAACGACCAACTATTGACACTAACAATGTAAATGTTGTGTTGCCCTCCGTGTGTCGAAGATATAATGCACAAGAATCAGTTTCTTCCTTGCCCTCCAAACTGGCACACGGCAGTGACAAGCACTGTCGCTCATACGGCAGAAAAAAGGTAAAGCTATAGTACTAAGCCTCCCATAACTCTACCATCTAAACCACGATGATACTTATACCTCTAGCTTCTTTGTTCACCTCTGATAAGTTGTTTGTCAAGAAGACACGTGGTCTCTCTGCAAGAGACCACAGCTGTTACGCCGCAAGAATATAGGGTTATCCCCAATTATTATTTTTAGATCCAAATTCATGTGGAAGCAGAATCACCATTGGACATGCAATAGATGGGATACCGAGTCAGGCGTTTGTGTTGTTGACCAGCGAGCCGCTGACCACCTTCCGCACTTTCATCCTCAACTCCACAGGACTCGGGCTCAGCGTATTGTGGCTCATTGGCAGCGCCATTCTTATGAGTAAGATACGATTATTTAGTTGTTTGTTTCATGATTAATATTTTTATTTCACTTTGCTTACTCCACAAGGTGGAGTAGGCAAAGTGAAATAAAAACATAGCCAATCAGTCGCCTTTTACGACCTGCCTGGCAGAACAGCAGTTAGCTTATTCTTCAAAGGAGCCCGGAACCAACACAGGGGTAAGTTTGTTCCATTCTACTTTTCTTGCTTCAGTGGCATCTCATGAGTCACACATAAGATTCCGTGAATAATATAGTTTAATTACCTAAATTTCGTCTTTGAAATATGGATTTTCACGAAGTATCCCGAATCTCCTATTCGATTCTAATGATCCTATCATAGTCCACACTTCACAATTTACACACGCTAGTCATCACCGCCGCCGAGCCCACTGTTTCGATCCGCCAACATTCCAGACGCCGGTCAAGGTTAAGAAGTCAAAATCCTGACAAGGGCGGATCCAGGATTATGTAAGGATTAGAGCCTATCTTGACTGAACCTCAAATATGTGACCCCCTGACCCGAAAACTGGATCGACCATTGTATATGTGTCCTCCCCCCCCCCCCCCCTCAACCGAAGGCTGGATTCGCCCTTGAATCCTGATGCCACTTATAATAATAATAATAAATAAGCCTTTTACACATATATTACATAGGTAATTACTTACTGTCATTTATAACAATTTAGATTTTTGAACTCTGAAAAATATATGTTCTTAGGTGTAGTTTTGTTCTTTTTAGTTTAGAATACCTCAATTTAGCGGGAAAGTTCACGAATCAACTGTTTTTGACATACATTTTCGTTACGTATGATTATTCACAACACTTGTAGTGTTCTACTTATCACAGAAACCCACTGCGTTATAAAAGATTTTGGTGAATCCCACGGGAACAACTTGTGGCGCCGCTGGTCACTACCGCTGAAGGGTCATAGTGATGAAACCAGCGGGCCAGGGTCATTCTTCGATCGTAATATATTTTCAATGATTTGGTGAAAAAAATAAAAACCTCGTGGCACAACAAGTGATCAGTACTAGAACTGTTACTTGATTCAAATCTTTGATATCGGTGTAAGAGGCATCTTTGTATTATTAATATTTAGGGAGATATTCGAAAATTTTAAATATGCTTGCTGAGGACAATGACAACTTTTTGATGATAATGACAATTTAATTAGGATAAATGACTTTTGTTGAGGATAATGATTTTACACCTGTTTTATTGCACTTATCATTGAAATAAAACAAAATATTAAGAATCAACATAATTATATTTAGTCGTAAAATCACGCATTGATAAACACAAACATAAATTCTTGTGTAATTAATATAATTTAACAATATAATGCTAATCAAAAAATTACATATTGATGAACAGAAATATAACTTCTTGTATATAATTAAAATATAACAATATTTTTATTATTTTTCAATTGTTATATCCTGCATCACATTATATTAACTAATAACTATCAGCTCAAAGAAATAAAATCGAAATAGATAACACTTAACATTGTTAAGAGTATAACACTGGTTAAATAGGAAGAAAGGATATTTGTTTTTCTGAGATTTGGATCGCGGCTCTCTTCTTTATGTGTACTAGATAATGAAACGACAGGATTTGGATTAATATTCTCAGTGTACTTACAGTTATTATTTGGGATATGGTTTTTATTATACCTATGGATATACTTTTCATCGATATTACAATCAAAACAACTAGATTTGATTGTAATATCGATGAAAAGCTCGTCTGCGTTCCTGCGGAGCGTTCCTGCTGAGCGTTTCTGCGCTCTCGAATAGGAAGCTACGTGAGTTATGTTCTGAAATTGGAAATCTGGTCAAATCTTCTAAAACCAAAAACAAAGCGAATTCCTACATTCTGTAAACGCTCGAGTTTATTCAGGCCTTCTTCTGTGATATCAAGATAGCAAATATCAGCATAATCTAATAAAGGAAAGATTTATGTTTGCACTAAAATAACTCTAGTCTTAAAAGGAAGAAATCTTTGCAAACGTTTGATAGCATGAAAGGTGGAATGAACTTTTTTGCATACTTCTGATATATAAGCATTCCAAGGGAAATCTTCACTTATAATTTGACCTAAATTTTTAGCTGATTTGCTATACAGTATAACACTGCTGCTATATACGAGATCAGGAACATTAGCATTTGCACTACCTATAATTAAAAACTGTAACTTTTGGGATTTACTAATAAACCAGATGACTCCGCTCATGAGTGAATACGCGACAGATCCTCATATATAGCGCTGATTGCCTCAAGAACATCCGGAGCAGAGAAAGGACGATACGATTGCAGATCATCTGCATATGATCCGCATCCGCATATGATGATGACGAATGAAAACTGGAGGACATGGCATTGGATGTTATGTTGATAAACACGAAAAATAGGAGTGGAGCTAGAACACCCCCCTGTGAAATACCAACTGTTAATTTACTAAAACCTGAGAAAGAATCCTCGAAATGAACACATTGAGAACGATCTCGGAGATATGAGTCAAACCAGGATACAGACTGAGGGGAAAGATTCAGCGAACGAAGAGTACCAAGCAGCACATCAAAGTCCACAGAGATAAAATCGTTACTGAAGTCAAAGAAAACGAATAAAGTAGGTTGTTTATTACCAATAGCATGTCTTATGTCATCAGTGACTTTAACAATAGCAGTAACAGTACTGTGCCCCGAACGGAAACCAGATTGATACGGATTGAACAAATTACTATCCTGCAGGTAAAGGCTAAACTGCGTGTCCAAAATCTTGGACAATTATGGAAGAATTGGTATAGGGCGATATTTAGAGAAATTAGTAGGAGCTGAGACTTTAGAAAAAGGAATGACGTGAGCTGTCTTCTAGGCTTAAGGAAAAGTGCCAGAAAAAAAGGAAAAATTGATAATATATGTTAGGACGGGGAACAGTGAAGCCACCATGCGCTAACTGATATTGTCGTTGCCGATGGCATAGGAAGAGATACATTTAATGTGTTTGGCAAGGGCAATTACTCCTAAAGGGTTGGCAATTCTGAAAGATTCGCTTCGGCTGGTCTTTTAGTTTCTTAATTAATCTTTCCATTGTTTTATTTTATAGTAGAGGGGGCCAATGAGCAAAGGTACTGCACCTGATGGTAAAAGCAGTACCTTTGTACATCTGCAATACCAGGGGTCTTGCAGATGCGTTGTCGGCTTTTTAAAAATGAGTAAGCTCGTTTCTTGAAGGTCCCCAAGTCGTAATTGATTCCATAAAGGAGTAGTGCGAGGCAAACAGTGCCGACAAAGGCGCACTGTTGTGGTTTTCCAGGCATCGAGGTGGTGAGGATGGAACTTTAAATTTTGACGCGATGTCCGATAGTGGAATTTAACGGCAGGAATTAATCCGAACAATTCGTCGGAACACTCCCCATTATGATTGCGGTAAAAGATGCAGAGCGAACCTACATCTCTGCGCAACGCCAAAGAGTCAAGCCAATTAGAAATAGCCTGGTCGTCGACGATTCGAACCGCTCTACGTTGAATGCAATCAAGAGGAAGAAGCTAGTACTGAGGAGCTCCGGCCCAAAGGTGGGAGCAGTACTCCATGTGAGGTCGAATTTGGGTCTTGTAAAGTTGGAGGCGATGGACTGGGATAAAGCTTTACTCTGCTAAGTACACCAAGCTTATTGGGGGCTAAGTTAGCCTCTCCTCCCAAATGACCGCTGAAATGAACGTTGTTCGATATGAGCGAGTCTTATTTTATATATGTTCTTATATAACTAGACGTAACCTAGCAAGCAAAAATCGCGCGGTGCAGCAATACTCGTCAGTTTACGCTTTTCTTTCTTTTTTTATATTCTGTCGCCTTCTCACTTGTTCTAAGGCTAGCAGTTCTAGATCAATAATCATTTGATGATACCTCCGTTTCTGACACATTTTATATTGGACTTTACGATTCTCATAGGATTCCTTACTTCTAGGCATGCTGATTTTTTTCCCAAAACAACTGCAGAGACATTACGAAAAAAATTAATCAATTGATGTACCAGCTTACTTTATTTTAATGGTTATATATGCTAATAATTGTGTTGACGTCATTATTCTCAACGTTTGTCATTGTTCAAAATCCGCAAATCATTATTCTAACCCATACATCATTATTCTCAACAGTCATTTTCAGGATAATGATGTCAGCAATAATGACGAATTCCAGAAAACATCTCGAAATTTGTCTTAAAAGATTAGATACAGCTAATAAATATCTATGGGGAGTTATTTGCAGTTCGATACATAAATAAAGCCATGAATAAAATCAATGAACATATTATTTACCACGATAAAGTGAATAAGGAGAATGATTATAAAGATGACAAATTTCGAAGAACCATATTCAAGCTTACCTTGAGAGAAATATGACCTGTCCAATCCGTTCAAAGTGTGTGGCCTAACCGAAGAGTACCGAGGGGCATCCGGTAGGCACGAAATATGCCCCAAAATTGCAATCATCGTGGAAAAAATTTGAAAACTATTCCTGTTTTTACAATGACGCTTTTTTTGTGACAAACTTTTGAAAGAGTGTTTTACTATTTTAGAATTAAGTTAATACTTTAAATTGTTAAGAAACAGAAACAATAGACCTTTAAATACAATTTTTTACTATAAATAATTTTATTAAGTGGTATTTGAATATTTTAGAAGACCAAATAGCCAAGAACAGGTGATCTGGACACGCGAAATAATGACGTTTTCAGTAGATTTTTGCGTTTTTTTGTTAATTAATTATAAGAAATGTTTTTCTTTTACTTGTTGATAGTTAAAAAAGTAATAATGGAATAGGAAAACATTGTTTTTCTTCATCGTAGTTATAACAGTAAAGAGAAAACTGCCTGGAACCGTATTATCCTCAACATTGAAGAATCACCCGCCAGCATCTTGTCAGGTGACGTCATAACTGTGGAGGTTGATGACGTCACACAACGACAATGAAGGGGAAAAGGAAGATCTTCCCAGCCAGGCAAGGTGTACTGCCTGGGGACCGAAGTCCATTTGAGAAGCGTTGAAACTTGTATATAGTGTTACAAGATAAATAATTGTGATATCGCGATTCAAGATTTTATTTTGAATTTTCATTTTTTCCATTTGTTATTGATTTATGTCCATTTTTTATTATTTTTTTTGTAGCGTTTGTAATTGTTTGAGCCGCTACAAACTTATTTTATTATGTATGCCAAATTTCATATAAATTGGTTTAATCGTTTACACGTGATTGAGTAACAAACCAGTTAGTTTGAGTAATAAAATTAATACTACTTCCTCCCGTAGTTACATGAAGTAGCGTTTGTTTCTTTCGAACATGCTTCAGTTGCGAAGTATGACGTGCGTTGAGTGCGAAAATGTGTGCTTTTGTGCTTGCTACTGTCGTGGTGGAAAGTGTGGTGGACGAGGTGGCTAACTGTGCCGCTGGGGTCTTTTTTATTTTTCAGATCTACGGTGAGTTTGTTGCATTTCTTAGACCGCTTTTTATTTTTCCAAAGGGAAGCACACTGAAAGCACAAAGAAAGAAAATTGAATATTATTTTTCGTTGTGTTATACTCGTACATGAACCGTAAAATCAGAATCAAGTAAAACTTTGTTAATGTTCAGTTTAAGCATAATATATAAATACAAAGTCAAATTAAAGCTTTTCCTAAACTTATTAAGCCTAAATTTCCAATACCAGTAAGTGTTTTTGGTAAAGTTATCACCTCATAGGTGTTCCAGTAGATACCTAGCTCAGTAATAACATTAAAATTTTTAATTTTTAAAATAATTACATACAAATTATAATGTTGTAAAATTTTCTTTAAAGTATTTTCTAAAAAGTATTGTATTTGAAATATATCTTCGCGCAAAAATCACATTTAGTAAACAAAAATATTAATTCGCGTTTTTGCTGTTAGGAGAAAAACAAAGGAGATCGCTCTAATCCGTCAAACTATCAGCCAATAGCCATAACCTCCTTGTTCTCCAAAGTCATGGAGACACTTATAAACTGTCAGCTCCTGAAGTATTTAGAAGAGCACCAGCTGATTAGTGACCGTCAGTACGGTTTCCGTCGTGGCCGCTCAGCTGGTGATCTTCTAGTATACTTGACACATCGTTGGGTGGAGGCAGTTGAGTCCAAGGGGGAGGCATTGGCAGTTAGTTTAGACATAGCGAAGGCCTTCGATCGGGTATGGCATAAAGCGCTTCTCTCAAAGCTGCCTTCCTATGGGCTTTCCGAGAAACTATGCAAGTGGATCACCAGTTTTTTGGCTGATCGGAGCATTAAGGTCGTAGTCGACGGTGCATGCTCCGATCTTAAACCTGTCAATGCTGGTGTTCCCCAAGGCTGCGTGCTATCACCGACTCTGTTTCTTCTGCATATCAATGATATGTTGCGAATTAGTAACATACATTGCTATGCGGACGACAGTACTGTTGATGCTACATACTCCGGCCGTAGCGGTATTTCTCGGGAACACGTCGAAGAGGGCCGGATCAAGCTCGTGTCTGAACTCGAGAATCAACTAACTGATGTCTCAGAATGGGGTCGTCAAAACCTTATTACATTTAACCCCAAAAAGACGCAGCTCTGTGCGTTCACCGCAAAAAAAACACCCTTTGTCGTATCACCTCGGTTCGAAAATACTCTCCTGACAGCCTCAGCTAGTATTGGAATTCTGGGAGTCGACATATCGAACAACGTTCAGTTCCGCGGTCATCTGGAAGGGAAGGCTAAACTAGCCTCCAAAAAGCTTGGTGTACTCAGTAGAGCAAAGTAGTACTTCATGCCAGCCCATCGCCTCCAACTTTACAAGGCCCAAATTCGACCTCACATGGAGTACTGTTCTCACCTCTGGGCCGGAGCTCCTCAGTACCAGCTTCTTCTTCTTGATCGCATTCAACGTAGAGCGGTTCGAATCGTCGACGACCAGGCTATTTCTAATCGGCTTGACTCTTTGGCGTTACGCAGAGATGTAGGCTCGCTCTGCATCTTTTACCGTATTTATCATGGGGAGTGTTCCGACGAGTTGTTCGGACTAATGCCTGCCGCTAAATTCCACCATCGGACATCGCGTCAAAATTTAAAGTTCCATCCTCACCACCTCGATGTCTGGAAATCCACAACCGTGCGCTTTTGTCGACACCTTTTGCCTCGCATTACTCCTTTGTGGAATCTTTTACCCTCGGGGGTGTTTCCGAATGGATACGACTTAGGGACCTTCAAGAAACGAGCTTATTCATTCTTAAAAGGCCGGCAACGCAGCTGCAATACCCCCGGTATTGCGGATGTCCATGGGCGGTGGTGATCACTTACCATCAGGTGCACCATCTGCTCGTTTGCCCCCTCTATTATAAAAAAAAAAATAGTAGTGGTTGATGCACTTTTGGGTAGGTAATATTTTTAGCATCGCACGTGTATTCTTACATATACATACATAAATATAAATATTCACGGGATAAATTACACCTCAAAGTAAACAATTTAATTGCTTGTGTTATGAGTGTTAACGATACTAATACATAGAAATACAAACATAAATACTTGAATAGATTTAATAAACACCTAAACCCGGAAATACAAACATTTATGCTCATCACACAAATACTTGTCCCTTTCAGGGATCGAACCCGAGCCCAAATTCCCCTGAGTGTAATCAGGTTCGCTAAACACTCGACCAAAGGGGCGGTCAAACATACATACATACATACATATCCTCACGCCTAATCCCTTACGGGCAGGCAGAGAGAACCGAGTATCATAACATCACGGTCCTTGCAGACTTGTCTCATTTCCAACACATTCATTACTCTCTCCATACAAACACCCCGTTTGCCAAGACTCTTGACACCACCTTCAGACAGTACTCGTTCAATCTAATCATAGTATGTCAGTCTTGGTCATCCTAGTGCCTAAATCCTTCCAGATTCCCATCGAATATCCGTTTTGTTAACCTTTCATCTACGAGGGCAAACTCCGTTGGTTCGAACATGCAGAAAACTACACGTCCGAATCAACGGAGCTTGCCCTGTCTCATCTTTACACTGACGCTTTCTTTCAACTTAGCCCCATGTGTTCTTAATAGTATTTTTACAATTTTCAGGTAGTGCGACAACAAATAATGAATCAAAACCTGTCCGGTGGCCTTGGATGTTAACAACTATTTCAATGAGCGCTTTGGATGTGGTAGCTGTAGTAATATTTGCCAACGACTCCTTTCACACCAGAGTAAGTGCGAATAATGGTGGTTAATATAACGCATAGCATTAAATTAGCCTCTATATAAAATAAATATTAACAAACTTAAGACACAAATTTTAAAATGGCTTCAGAAAATTTATTATTATACTTTGGAAAATATTATTTATGCACATGTGTAGCTTTTGGGGGCATTATTCTCATACAACCCATAGATAATATGCATAAACACATACACACACACACACTCGCGCACGCACATACACACACACACACACAATGCACATGCTACACAAGGAAAGCAACTATGTACTATAATGTTACACATTTTTGTTTTTGGTAACTGTATGTGGAGCAAATGTATGTGAGATTACTAATGTACTTACTTAGAAATTAGTTATTAAACTGTTGAACCTTAGGGAAGGATCCAACCTCTATAACACGGGTTATCCTAGTATAGAGGTTAGAGCTCCACAATGATTTTTTCATGTACTACATAGTATTTATTATTTTATTATTTTTTTTTAAATTTTTTTCTTTCATTTCCATCGATTGTTGTTCACTTTTAAATATTATGTGGATAAATTTAATGTATCAAGACTGTTATATTCATATGTATCTAGTTTTATGATTATTGTACACTATTTTAACATTTCAATAATTATTGTGTTTACTCTTATTCGGGCCAGCTGGAAGAAATCTCTTTTATTAGGGATAAGCTCGCTTATTGTACAGTCTGTTTTTAATAAGTCTCTATGTACTACTTCTCTTTCAATTGTGTACAATAAAGTATTAAATAAATTATAGCGCGCTATGTATGCTCAACTTATAGCGTACGCTATTTAAATTCGCATTCGGCGCTATAACCTAACGCCACGCTATATACCTAGCGACTAGCGAAGGCCGTAGTCATAACATTATAACCTAAGAAGTTACAAACTACGTGAACTAACGAGTAACGTGCTAGTCCGCATCGCTAGACGCTAAACCATTAAGTATTAGGTATAAGTATTAGATATAATACAGTTTCATGGTTATAACATAGTTTATAGCGTTATAGCGCACAGTCATCGCTCGCTGTATGACGCTGTGATGAGTCGCGCGCTGTCTCGGCCGGCTCGCGCGATCTGCGTTCCAGTTACACGTTATAATATACACGTAGCACGCCAGAAAAAAATAGTTTATAGTCTATAACACGCTATCATAAAATAGTTTATTTGAACAATAATAAGTGTGACTAGTTCTTGTAAAACATCAATAAAAATGGATTTTTTAACTTCCAAATGTGTATTGTGAATTTAGAAGGACTTAACATATGCACCGGAAGGTTTACGTACAATATTCAAATTGGTCAGGTGTATGACGTGGATTTTAATGTAAACTATAGTCTTATCGTGGATTTTAATATAACTATAGCCCGTCCAGGCTTCACACTGATGGTGATGGTGATATATATATATATATATATATATATATATATATATATATATATATATATATATATCAATATATAAAGATATATATAAAAAATCAATTGCTGTTCGTTAGTCTCGCTAAAAGTCGAGAACGGCTGAACCGATTTGGCTAATTTTGGTTTTGAATTAATTGTTGAAGTCCAGGGACGGTTTAAAAGGTGAGAAAATATAGAAAAAAATAAGAGTAGTTAAAAAGGCAGAACAACGTTTGCCGGATCAAATCTTATAAAAATAATCATTGTGTTTTTATTATAATTCATTTTTTGTTTTTTCTTTCTGTGTTTTGTTTTTACTTATGCGTATAACTTCTATTCTATAATATGTGTCTCACTGATCCACCGAATAAATGTATCTTTCTTTTTTTCTTTCATTTAATTATTTATTTATAAATATAATGTCATCGACCTAACTTTATGCCATATTTAGGTCAATCAGAAATTTTGTTTTTCACTGTTCATGTTTTTAAACTTTGATTGTTTAAAAAGTTGTCGACTTTTGCAGACCCTATCAGATATAATGAATTACATCGGTGGGACGCTCAGTGGTGTCGGGAACACGGAGCTGGACACCTCGCTGGCCGCCTGGGTGATGGTGATAGTGTACTCCCGCTTCGTCGTCATATTTCTCATCAACGTCTTACTGATCGTAATGATTGCGATCAAGAAGAATGAAATAAACAAGGACAAAAATAACAATGTAAGTATGGCCACCGGAGACAAATGGAAAAAACTGGTTTGCTTAATCACATTTTTTATATAATATTGGTAAATAAACGATTTTACAAAAAATATGTTATATACATGAAGGTATTATCTATTCTATATTTGTATTACAAAAAAGGGCTATAAGGGCAATTTACAATCTTAGTCCAAGGACCTCCCTGAGAGAAAAATTCAAAGAAATCAATATATTAACTGTAATTTCTCACTATATATTCGAAATCTTGATGTACGTTCGTAAAAATATTTGCTTATTTAAAAAGAATAGTGATATTCACGCCCTAAATACAAGGAACAAAAACAATCTTGCTGTGCATGTGTTTCGTCTCCACAGAATAAGCAACTCTTTTATGGGGCAAAGTATACGCTTCTACAATAAGCTGCCCGATGCCATTAGAGATTTACCAGTTAACAAATTCAAAAAATGTGTTAAAACAAAACTGTGTAAAAAAGGTTACTATAAAATATCTGAATACCTTGGTGACAGGAAAGCATGGGATTAACTGCTCCTCATATCGGCAATCCTTATTATTAATGTAACAATTAGATACTAATTAAATATTATGTAATATTTTATTTAAAAAATGTTATGAAAAAAAAGACAAGCCCGCTGAGTTTCTTCCGCCGGATCTTCTCAGTGTGTGGCCGCGTTTCCGATCCGGTAGTAGTTTAAAAAAATGTTGACGCGTCAAAATAACTTGTAAAAAGTTTTATTGAATAAAGTACTTCTGATTTCTAATTTCTAAATAATGTACTAACTCATTACATGATAGAATGTACTTTATTCGATCATATAAAATTCCGAAAACAGGCCAAACAATCTAAATCAAGTAATTTTTTCATTATATTTCTAATTTTCCACGTGATTTTTATATGGTGATATTTAGTTTTAAATACAAAAAAGAATGCACTTGGTTTTTAGCTGACGTCTTATAATTATTTATCCGAAAACTAAACCGTTTCCTAGCGGTTTCAGAACTTACGGCGCCTCCCACTTTCTATAGTATTGGCGCGCGTCAAAATTTCTCGCCTTAACTCATTCATTACGGTGTAGCCTTAAGACTTGACTTCTTTTACGTGACCTAAAAACATGACTTACTTTTGTTAAGTCAGGTAAAAAAAGTAGTAAAGTAGCCTATGATACACAGAAATCATTGATTTAATTCCTCTACTGCTTTCAAATAACTGCGATTTGTTGCCGGCTACAATTGAGTGTTTCTCGAGTTACCTACAATAAATGGTCGGTCAGGTAGTTACAATTAACTGTATAAATCGTTGTAAACTGCAATCGTCGCTTCGAAGCATTAGGTACTAGGTTTTTTTATCATAAGATAGCAAACAAGCAGATGGGTCTCCTGATGGAAAGAATCAACCATGGCGAAGTCTAATGCCACATGCATAAGTTTACCGGCTATCTTACCCTCCAAACCGAAAGACGACAGCGACAAGCACTGACGCTGTTGCGGCAGGAATAGGTAAGGCGGTGGTACCAGACCCGGGCGAGACAAAAAAAAGACAGCATTACGAGGTGTGTTCCGTGTTCCCCTCTGTTCTCAATTAGTAGGAAGAACAAATTCTGTAATTATAACCTTTTTGTATACGATATACAATGTAATTTGATTTTGTTTACATGATTATTTATTTGATTGATTATTTTATTTACCAGAACATAAATCGGAACCCTATTATTAAGCCTCCGCTGTCTGCCCATCTGTCTGTCACCAGACTATATCTCATAAACCGTGATAGCTAGAAAGCTGAAATTTTCACAAATTATGTATTTCAGTTGCCGCTACAACAAATACTAAAAACATTCAAGGTAAAATTTCAGTTTTGATAAAAATATGTTCCGCATTCTACAGATGGAAGCTCAACCTCTACCAGCTCCGATTCAACCACCAGTTCAAGCTGTTCAAGCGCCACCTGCTCAGCCAACCCCACCACCAACGATTGTACCACCGCCTGCTCCAGAACCAGCCCCCGAAATAGAACAACCCCAAACTACGGGGACTTTAGAGCAAGCTACAACAGAAAGGACCATAGAGCCATCTTACGTAACAGCACCGCTTACAGTAATATCGGAAAAGGAAAGTAACCTTAGCAGTAAGGGCACAGAAACGTCAAGTATTCGTGAGGAATTCCACAAGATCCCTCGCGCGGGCTTCAACTACGCGTTCCGTCGTATGAAGTCACTGCTGTTCGCTAAGCCGGCGTCTCCTGCCCTACGACGAACATCCATAAATTCTATGGATTCGTCACCTGAAAGGTACGTTCCAATTTTATGTGAAATTATTGTATCGATTATAATAAAATTATTATACAAACCTCATACCAAATCCTTTACTAGAGCTCTACTTCCTCTAACACTTAGATAAGCATTTGTTATTATTGTTGAAACATGTTGTAATAAATAGGAAATTATTAATAAAATTTAATTTTTTATATATCCATCATGAAAACCTCTAAAACATCTCTTGATGTATTAATAGTACTCATTGTTGACACAAAAAAAACATGGACCCTCAATGGCTCAAGGCTGCTTAGCTGAAGAGACAACTTAACTGTAAATAATCGCTGGATATTACCTAAATATATTTATTTGGCCGCTCCATTTGTCGATCAAATAATTTACTTTGGGAATTTGTGATACGACAATCCGTGTAATCTGTATAGCGGTAATAATCGTTTTCAGATCACCCCAAACACAGCATATAGAAATGGACAAGAAACGCACAGTAAACTTTCCTGAGAACCTTCTATCCCTGCCCCAAAGACTGGAAAACATGATCGCTGAACAGCAACGGCGTTTGGACCGTGCAGTAATTGACACGACGGGCCGACATAGTCCACCTAGAGCCTCACAATCTTTGCCGCAGCTTAATGAAACTTCTGAAGACTCCACTTCTATTTTGACGAGAGGGTATGGATACTATTGATTATTTTTGCTTAAGGTGATTAAGTAATATATGTTAATTTTAGTATAACTAGCTTTTGCCGTGTTTGCGTGACCAATGGCGTAGCTAGTATAGGTGTCACCCGGTGCAGTCATTATGTTGTCATCCCTACGCTGAAGCTGTCTATGGTCGTAAAGAAGCGACAATTTACAAGCTTTTTACTCTTTGAAGCGACGGTAGCCGAGTGGTAAAAACGTCCAAGTTTCAAATTTGTATTTTTTATCTAATGGTAAAAACGTCACAGTTCCGAATTTGTATTTTCAATAGTGTTGATTAATGTAAGTGATCGCCGTATACTAATAGTTAGTTCTTTTGAGACAAAATTACATATTGTCTCAAAAGTTTACGGTTTTTTTTTATAATAAGGTTTTTAAATTATATTTTTTCGAGTTTCACCCTGAAATTGGTAACACCTGGGGTGGATCACCCCTGTTACCCTCACCTAGCTACGCCACTGCGCACGACTCTAAAACATTGCCTCCAAATTCTTAGTCGCGAAAAAGTAGCTTAAGTTACTCCAGAATAACTTTTCATAGGTGAATGATTTTTTAAAATTTATCGTAATATAAATTTTGCTACCGAATTTACCGAAGGTCTGGAAATTGAAGGGGTCTATATTTAAACCTTCGGTAAAATTATTTCATTCCCCACAAATTTTTATTTCAGTTGCATGGCAGAAGTCACATATGGAGTTTCCCGGAAAGTTACAAATTACCTTAATTACATTTCTAAAGTATTGATCAGAACAGTATCCTTGTGACCTAATTAACATTAACCAGCAATTGCTCGGTGATTGAAATTCGACAGTAAAATCTTTTAAGTTTGACGACAAATTAGCCGAAAAGAAAAAGTAGTATACGTATACATGCGTGAATATTATTATCATAAATCATCATCAATATTATTTATGTTACTTACACTTGTGTGTAATGTTTATTTTTATTAATTTAATGTTTTTATGATTATTATTAATATATTTAATATTTAGTTTAGATAAATATATTTAATATTTAGTTTCTGCAGTCCTTCGCAACGTAAACTTTAACTGTTCCAAATTTCATACTCCACCGTTCACATAATTGGTTTAAAAGAGGTACAATGTTTTTGCTTCATTTAGTAATGAATAGTCTAACTAAACATGCGACAAAGACGTACATTCCGCTATTCAAGACATAGACAGAAATACGTTCCAAAATCACTGGTAACCTTATCTACATCTCAATAATACTTAACCACAAGACAATATTATATACATGTCTACATCTCGATATTGATTGACCACAAACTGCTAGGCGTCGCGGCACTGCCGCCGAGCTGCAAGGTCAATTGCCTTGGTCCTACATTCCCACGCCTTCTCACCGCATGAGGGACCAACTTCCACCGGACGAGGATCTGCCCCCGGTGCCTTTGCCCGACTACAATGCCATTCCATCCTTCAGGAAAGCATGTGAGAGTTGTTATTTTTTTAAATTCTAGCTAACCTGAGAAACGATATACGTACACGAATACATTCACACTGAGCGATACAATTAGGGTTGTCACCCGTACTTTATAATAAAGTATTGTACTTTATTTTGAATAATGGTACTTTATACTTTTTGAAGGCAATAAATTACGTGAAAATATTTTATCATTTCACTTAATAATAAATAATTAATAATTGTCAACTTAAAGGAACAAAAACTTAATCTATTTTTGTTTGTAACAAAAATGATGCTGACCCATTTTTGTATCAATTCACTTTACTTGATTTTTTGTTGAATGAAAGTAATGATATTGAATATATATAAAACTCTCATTTATAGTTTTTTCTTTAAGGTGCATCTAGTGACGGGATGAAACTAATTGGTGAAAAGCATTGTTAGATATTGCTAGAAGCAACAAAAAATATGTATGGTAAACGAATAGCACAGCTTATAAATAATACTTTATTGTTCAATCTTGCATTTTATTATTTAACCTTAAAAAGAAAATGTACTCTATTTTTTCAATTAAAAGGTGGCAACCCTAAATATAATCCTGAATGTCTCGCTGTAGGTATGCGTCGGTTTGGTCGGACTACTCTTAAGCATATGCATGTTAAAATTCAAATTTAGCTGTTGATGTTTTAATCCACTTATAGAACGCTAGCTTTTCCTTTGCCTTCCAGTCATATACCCGATTCCTGGTTGGAAGCAGGCTACGCTGCGGGCTGATTGAATCTTAGTGATCTGAACTGAATCTAGGATACTATTACGTTTACAATTTTTGGTTGACTTTCTATATGATCAGTGCCATTGAGAATGTTACTTTAGAACAAATATTTGTCTTTTTTCAAGATGTATCTCTAATAGATTTTTATAAATATTATTTTCAACGTTAATTAAAAAAAAAAAAAAAAAATTATGGGACTATAATTTTTTTAAATTATCGATAATGAAGTGCTTGACCACGATCTCGCCTGGTGGTAAGCTAAGATGTAACCTAAGATGGAACGCGCTTCCCTACAAAGTACCTGCTCACTCTTCTCTTGAAAATCCTCTGATTGAACTCGTCGGAGAACGCAGACTCAAAAATCATGTTCCAATCCCTTGCGGTTCGAATGAAGAATTTCAAGTCGAACCGCTTTTTCCGGGTACGTAGAACATCCACAATATGGCGATGCCTAGAATCTGTGCGCCTCGACGATCGATAGAAAAACGGGAATGGCGGAATTAAGTCGTGCAATTCCATTCTGTGGCGATGAGCGAAACTCTGGAGTTTTTGCCTACCAGATCGTCGTTTATGAGCCTCAAGTGTCTCCAGCTGGTATTTGACGGATCCATCCCAGAGGTGAGAGCAGTATTCCATGCAAGTACGGACTTGTGCTTGATAACCTTTATCGACTGTCCCGGGCTGAAATACTGTCTCGCCTTTGCTAGAATACTAAGCTTTTTTGAGGCAACTTGGCTTTTGATTCGATGTACGAATGCGAACCAAAGTTGAGAGTAGGCGCTAAGGTGATATCAAGGCTGGAGCTGGAGAGCACACCCTGGAAGACGGAGATAAATGGAATAGACATTTAGCAGAGAATAGATACGCCTGGGTCTTAGTCGCATTAAACTCGACCAGATTTTCATTGCCCCAATCGGAGACTGCCTGTAAGGTCAGGTTCAAATGATCGACCATCGCCTCTCTGTGAAACCGAATCTGTGACATACTGGCCCGCACGCTGAATGCGTAACTCTCCACAACAGTGCTGTCGTCTGCGTACACATAGATACCGGACTTCAGCAGGTTGTTAATGTATAGCAGGAATAAAGTTGCGGAGAGAACTGATCCTTGAGGGACTCCGGCATTTATAGCCATTTGGTCGGACGAGCAGCCGTCGACGACTACTGGTCACTCAGTAAATCTGAGATCCAGGCGCAGAGACCAGTAGGCAGAACATACGATGGAAGCTCGCCAATAAGACTATCGTGCCAGACCCTGTCAAAGGCCTTCGAGATATCAAGAGAGACAGCAAGTGCTTCACCATAATTCTCGGTGGCCGCGCTCAAGATGTAGGTGGCATACGCTAGAAGATCCTCAGTGGACCGATTTCGGTGAAACCCGTATTGGCGGTCACTTAATGGATCGTTCGCTTCTAGGTGTGCCGTAAGCCTACTTTTCAGTACACGCTCCATAGTCTTGCAGAGTATGGGAGTGAGTGAAATTGGCATATAGTTGGAGGGGTCGGCACGACTGCCTTTTTGGGCACAGGCTGCACCTTGGCAAGCTTCCGTGATTTCTGGACTTTTCCAATTGTCATCGAAAAGCGAAAGAGGCATGTCAACACATGAGCGTGTTCAGGCGCACAGGTTTTAAGTACTATGGCTGGAATTCCATCAGGGCCACTAGCTTTGTTAACATTCAGATTCCGCAGCGTCTTAAGAACCGCATTCTGACGGATGCTAATTTGCGGCAAATTCACCTCGCATCTAGGTAGACTGGGAGTTTTCGCGTTGATGGGTTCTAGTTTTCCGCGAATAGAGTAGCGAATAGGTTCGCTTTCACTACGACAGTGTGAGCCAGCGTCCCGTCCGGTTTCAGCAGTGGAGGAAGTAAGTGGCGGCAGAAATTCGATTCAACTGATTTGCCAGGGACTAAAAAGACCATTATCTAAGGAATTAGTATTAAGTATAATTACGCCCGGTTCTCTTGCGCGGTAGATAGAGTAAACCTAACGTCTATAGGCTTTCCGGTTCACCGCGATTCACCGGTTTGTCGGTAGGTGAGATAAGTGGTCATCCTCATGGTCGCATTTACCGACATGTTAACGATTATCGACTATTTTTAGCGATAAACGGAACTGGCAGCTTTACGTGCTTATCCGAGGCATGGGAGTGGTAATTACCACCAGACTCCGAGCTGTTACTGAGATTTTAGATTTTTGAGAAACACCTCGAACAAACCTCAATAACACTTTTGCCCGACCCGGGGATCGAACCCGGGACCTCATCATCTGAGCCGAATAGGCTACCTCTAGACCACGAGGCTGCCAATATTTTTTAATTCTATATTTTCCAGTTTGAAGGGTAAGGTAGCCGGAAGACTTATGTATTGCCATCCCGCCACATGGATAGCAATGTATCATTAAAATCTCTGATGTCTACCGGAGATGGTTTCTCTTTCGATTATGAGTGTTATCTGCTTGTTTGCTATCTCATGAAATAAAAAAATAAAAGTTTTGAAGTGATAACTTCTTATGGGAGGGTAAACCATTTCGTTACGTAACGCGTTACGGCGCCTGTCTATGTGGCATCCCTTTTTCTCACGCATACGGTAGCGGCAGGAAGGCTCCTCCTCTCTCACTCTAACCCACAGCGCTAAGTTATAAATTAATTAGTTAAAATTATCACTTATGTTGGGCGTCCCGAGACGCACATGTTTTTTTTAATCCTATGGGCAATGTAAGTTTTATACTCCCACAATTATAAAAAAATAAGTTAATCTGTTTTATTTTCCAGCCGTTCATCGCGCCGCATCCAGCCTAAGTTCTCTCACTCATAAAAAGGATTATACATCTCAACCTCCACGTAACAAGTGTTAGTCTTCAAGTTATTATTTGGTATATATGTATGTATTTAATAATACGGTACGATTCATATAATGTTGTTATGCACAAGTAACTATATATGTAAATCAGTACCAACTTATTTTGAATCTGTGAATCTGGATTTTAGACACGTAATTTATTTTTTAAATCATAAGATAGCAAACAAGCAGATGGGTCTCCTGATGGACAGAGACAAGCATCGCTTATAGACACCAAAGTTGTTAATGGTGTGTTGCTATCTTGTGGCGAGGTCTAATGCCACATTCATAAGTTTACCAGCTACCTTACCCTCCAAACCGGAATACGACAGTGGCAAGCACTGACGCTATTAGACTAAAGTCTATTCTCATTCATTCAATAAAAATGGTGCTGGATTGAAACGATGCCGGTACACTGTGTGACCTTTGAGCAGTGGCGTAGCAAGGCGTGGGCGAAGTGGGCCTTCGCCCACGGCCTCGCACCACCTGATTTAAAATCTTTGTTTATTTTCAAATTAAATAAAAGCCTAAAAATATTGGCCTCGCTCTTCTGTATCTGAAATATACAAACAAAACACCTCCTAGATCCTAAGTTAACGCGTTATAAAGACACGATAGCTTTTCGCTTATTTCAAACTTGGCGCGTGTTTTTGGGTAGCTTTTGGGAAGGAACAGAAAGGGGCTTCGCCGATGCCACTTTGCCCACGTATACATTAGTCCACGCTACGCCACTGCCTTTGAGAATATAACACCATAAAAGAGACCATACATACATGTCACCATTATGATTACAATGATACATCGATGATATTTGTGAATCGGCGTACTAATATTAATTGTATTAGACATTGACTTACTATATTTTGAATATATTAGTAAGTCAATGGAGCAACTGTAACATTCTAGGACTATATTTTTATCTTATTATATTTTTTATCTGCAACAGTACATACTTAGTAGAGAGGTAAACAAATTCCGGAGGGGGGGGCAGCTGCCCCTCCCAGTCCCCCCCCCTCGTTATGACTATGCGTATGTATAAATAGCGATCAGTACAATCGTCGGAATTGATCATATAGTAAAGAAGAATTTCGCCACTTTGAAATAGTCGACACATCGACACTGGATCAGTTCGTTAGAGCCATGGACCACACAGCCCATAGACGCCTAATGTTCGATTTTCCGTATTGAATGCATTCTGGCAACTAGATGAGCTGAGCTGCAACATCGTGATTGGCTTACTCAAGGCCACAGTGAAAGATAGTGATGTACAGAGGATCTGATTGGTCGACACTGATTGGGTATTGGTGCATGGACATTTACATCGGAACTATAAGTCAGATGTGTTGACAGAAGCCATTCGCCTGTTATTAGGGGTCTATGGGTTGTGTGGTCGGTGGTTAGAGCGAACCGGCTTGAGGAGAGGTCGTAAGTTCGAATGTGACGAAATTTTTCTTTGTTGTTTTTTAAGTTACGTTGCTTTCGCTTACTACTCTTACGTTGCTTTCGCTTCACAGCCGCGTGATCGTTCCAATTACGCAAGAGATTTACGCTGCAACGTATAATGCTCGAACTTCTATTCACAAAAATTTCATCGTATACTTTTTTCAGCTCCAATGTTGCCGCCGTCTGATGTTTTATACTGATTAGAGAAAGTGTCGCCTGATGTAAGGACCGTAAATAACCTGAAGCCACCACAGCGCTGCACGATGTCATATGACTCAGCGAGACATGCTACTCAGTTTATATTTAACATTTATACAGTATGTAACAAAAACCCTGTCCAATTGTTAAAGTTATTGTTTAACACAATCATATACGTCATGTCGACTAGAAATATGCTGTACGTATTACAGAACACGATAGTTAACGTTACATTACCGATAAAAATATAATAAATTAAAATACTGCTAAGCTAAATAAATATAAAATTAGTCTAAAACAAATACACTAATTTCGTAATTATGTATACGAAATTAGCGTAATATAATTTAAAATATATTAAAGTCATCGCGCGGGAAGTTGGCGCGCGCTTTAAATGACACGTGATGCGGCGGAAAGTCGCTATTTGCAAACAATGAACTTCGATTTTATTGGATAACTAGCTGTTCCCAGCGACTTCGTACGCGCGGACTCCGTTTACTCCGCACAGCACCTGGCCGCTAGGTGATAGCGTGATAATATGTAGCCTATATGTTAACCCGACCTGTTAGTAATATTCATGCAAAATTTGAAGTAAATCCATGCAGTACTTTTTTGAGTTTACTCCGGACATACATACAGACAAACAGACGAAAATTCTAAAAACTATATTTTTGGCTTCGGTATCGATTGTAGATCACGGTGCATGCTCCGACCTTAAACCCGTCAATGCTGGTGTTCCCCAAGGCTGCGTGCTATCACCGACCCTTTTTCTTCTGCATATCAATGATATATTGCGAATTAGTAACATACATTGCTATGCAGATGATAGTACTGGTGCTGCTACATACTCTGGCCATAGCGGTATTTCTCGGGAACACGTCGAAGAGAGCCGAAAGAAGCTTGTGTCTGAAGTCGAGAATCGACTTACTGATGTCTCGGAATGGGGTCGTCAAAACTTGGTCACATTTAAAAGCAGAGCGAGGCAGTATTTCTTGCCGGCCCATCGTCTCCAACTTTATAAGGCGCAAATTCGGCCTCACATGGAGTACTGCTCTCATCTCTGGGCCGGAGCTCCCCAGTACCAGCTTCTTCCACTTGACCGCATTCAACGTAGAGCGGTTCGAATCGTTGACGATCAGGCTATTACGAAACGGCTTGACTCTTTGGCATTACGCAGAGATTTAAGCTCACTCTGCGTCTTTTATCATATCTATCATGGAGAGTGTTCCGACGAGTTGTTTGTATTAATTCCTGCTGCTAACTTCCACCATCGGACATCGCGTCAAAATTTGAAATTCCACCCACACCATCTTGATGTCTGGAAATCCACAACCGTGCGGTTCTCCCGGCACTTTTTGCCTCGCACCACTCTTTTGTGGAATCAATTACCGGCGGGTGTTTTTCCGAACAAATACGACATGGGGGCCTTCAAGAAAAGAGCGTACTCATTTTTAAAAGGACGGCAACGCAACTGCAAGGCCTCTGGTATTGCAGATGTCCATGGGCGGCGGTGATCACTCAACATCAGGTGCACCTCCTGCTCGTTTGCCCCCTCTTCCATAAAAAAAAAATACATGCCTTCGCAATGCTACGCCATTGGTGCTACGAGACTTTTGACATTTAGCATTACGTATGTCATTCTTTACTAATTATAACTATCATATCGAACATAATATTGTGCTCTGATTTTAAAAGGATATCTATTTTGTACACGTACGTCCTCGAGTGCTCTACTCTCAATATGCCAAGGTCTTGAACTTGAATACTATCTATTGTATTAATGTTTCACTAATGCAGTAATATTAGTACACATAATATTACACATGAATAAGTTGAGAAATTAAACTCTAAATACTTTAGTCGCCTCTTTGATCTGGAGTCCGGTGTCGGTGCTAGCTACATGAGGTTCAGGGTTCGATTCCCAGATTGAGTAATTCAAAAACATGTTCTTTTTAGTTTTTTGATAAAAACAACGTTGCCCAGGATTGGACAACTCCTCCTCAACGTGAGATTTGATGAGATTTTGCTCTAACCCCCTCTCCCCTTAAATCCCTCACATAATTTACAGACGCCCCTTTAGGTATTAATAAGATATAGCTAAATAATGTTTTATTTTAAATAGTGCAACTATCTCCTTAACTACAAAATCAAGAGATAAACTTTATTATAATAATATTTTACTAAGGATATTGTTGTATTGTATGGAAACTGTTTCCGCTCTAAAAACGCAACATGTAAATAAAAAATAACTCAAGGCCTCATTTTTAGATTGGCAATACGTAGAAAAACTGCACCTTTGTTTAAAATCTATAAATATTGACGGAGTTTAAATGTACATAATTTAGTTCGTAACTATGTCATTATATAGTTAAATAAAAATATTTAGAAAGCTAATATATTTTTTGCTGGTTTAATGTCACGCTAACCGCACACTGACGGTCAGCGCTGATGGGTCAATATGTAAATGGTAGGTAAGTAGCGTTTTTGAGTCGCGCTGACCGCTCAGCGCCGACGGTCGTAGGCTACATACATCAGCGCTGACCGTCAGCGTAACATTAAAACCAGCCATAGGGTGACAGAATTCGTATGTAGCCTTATAGACATATTGACCCCACAATTACACTTTTAAACCGAGCCAAATCGAGGCATCTGCAATGTATTGTCCATTTCTTTTCTTTTAAGCGTCTGATTGTGCTGATTTGCCTTGAGTCTAAATCGCTTAGTTGAATTCTGCCGGCTCTAATA
This sequence comes from Apodemia mormo, assembly GCA_036924255.1. Lineage (NCBI taxonomy): Eukaryota > Metazoa > Arthropoda > Insecta > Lepidoptera > Riodinidae > Apodemia > Apodemia mormo. Next base: position 4,397,188 of record JAUPFN010000004.1, read on the forward strand.
AAGCTACTAAAACTTTTTGCTTCTGTTTCATTATTTCTGAGTATACAATTTAAAATACAAAAGTATACAAAATACAAAAGTCTGAGTATACAATTTAAAGTATTCAGGGGTGAATGTCTAGGTACCAATGCCAGGTTATAGAAACAAATTAAACGAAATAAAAATGACCTATCTGTTTACCAGCAATTTCAATAACGCAATGAAATAATTAAAAAAAATATGAAAACTACAAGTACTCACAAAGTCAAAGTAAACCTAGATCTCCTCTTAGACTTGTACGGCAGAGTCGGAAACATACACGTATTGCAAAAAATTCCTAATTTATCCATTTTATTATATTACTAGCTGACCTGGCAAACGTTGTTTTGCCATACATATTAGGAATCCATAGCGGACAAACAACGTGACATGTAATTTATATAAGTACTAGATGTTGCTAGCGACTTCGTCCGCGCGGACTTCGTTTACTCAGCACTGCTCCTCCCCCGTAGGTGATAGCGTGATAATATGTAGCCTATGTGTTGACCCGACCTGTTAGTAATATTCATGCAAAATTTGAAGTAAATCCATGCAGTACTTTTTGAGTTTACTCCGGACATACATACAGACAAACAGACGAAAATTCTAAAAACTATATTTTTGGCTTCGGTATCGATTGTAGATCACGCTCCAAGTATTCTTTAAAAAAATATATTCAATGTACAGTTTTGACTTTCCTACGATTTTATTATATCTTATAGCTTTAAACGAGCAATTCTTGTATATATACAATTGGAATCTCGGAATCGGCTCCAACGATTTTCATGAAATTTAGTATATGGGGGGTTTCGGGGGCGATTAATTGATGTAGCTAGGAATCATTTTTAGAAAATGTCATTTTATTCGTGTTTTAAAGTCCCAATTAAAACTGAAAAATATGACTCTTCCTGACATCTATTGGCAAATAATAATACTATTTTTTGGATTGTAAGTTATCCCAGCAGATGGCGTTGTTAAGTAACACGAAGTCAATGAGTGTTTGCTTTGAGGTTAGACTAAGAAAATCAATTGTTTACTTAGGGGTTTTTCGGGTCAAGGAATCGATTTATCAAGGTTCCAGGTCCAAGAAAAGCTCGGTTCCAAAGATATGGGTATGTGAAAAACCGAGCTAAGCTCGGTCAACGAGATATTGTATATAGATACGGGATTCTCCTTCCAGGCAGCCGAAATAACATTGAACTTTATATGGCGGTTAAGTATTCTTAAATTTTCTAGTTTTCCACGCAATTTTCTTAATAGGTACTTTCGTTTATACGAACCTTCTCCTGGCAATTACAAACACAACAAAAAAGAATTGGCGAAAGCGGTCCAGCCATTAACGCGTGATGTTGTGACCACGGAGATACGGACTAATTTTTATATATTACTAGCTGATCCGGCAAACGTTGTTTTGCCTTACATATTAGGAATCCATAGGGGACAAACAACGTGACACTTAATTTATATAAGTCTAAGAGATTAAACTTTATATGGTGGGTAAGTATTCTTAATTTTTCTAATTTTCCGCGCAATTTTCTTAATATTTTATTTTATAAGAACCTTCTCCTTACAATTACAAACACAACAAAAAAAAATTACCGAAATTGGTCCAGCCATTCAGGCGTGATGTCGTGACCAAGGAAAATAGGGATTGATTTTTATATATATATATATATATAATATATATAATAAGATAGATATTCATTTTGTTACATGTTACTATATTATATTTTATCTTGCAAAAACCTTGAAAACAACAAAGAAAAATATCGACACGCGGGATTTAAACCTGCAACCATCTCCCTAAACCCGGGACGCCCTTCCACTGAGCTAGTGTCAACAGGCATTCAAATCCCGCGTGTCGATATTTTTCTTTGTTATTTTTAAGGTTTTGCCAGTTTCCAAAGCACGGGGTGAGTGCTATAACACAAAAATAACATATTTTATCTTATTCCGTTCTCAAGACATTCACTCTTACGCATCTCTTTAACGGAGATATGTTAAGAAAGCTTAAAATTGAGAAAAGTAAACGTCAGGATTTGGGATAATTCTGTATCGTTTGGTTTATTGGTGATGTACTTTAAGATTCTAACTTACAATAGCCCTGTCGCTCGTTATATCATACAATGAAATGCGAACTTTAGTATTATGTATTTTTAGGCTTAATATTTTAAGCGGAAGCTAACGTTCGAGAACCATAAGTCACATGCAAGTAAATGGCTACACTCAAACCTGTGATACTATCAGCGAAATTACTATGTCGATGAATACTATGACAATATAGGGTATTCTATTGAGTAATACTGAGTTTAGCATCGACATACTGAAGTTTAGTTATGTAATTTAATGCATAATTTGCTTCGTAGACGCATTTTGCAGCAAATTAGCATCAATTAGCCCAAACCTTTACTAAATAAAATAATCTAGGTAAATATACATTTGACTAACTTAAATAATATTTATGTAATTACTAAAGTTTGAACATATACAAATTAAAAATGTTTACTACATATAAAAAAAATACTGTAACTGTAACTAATCTATACATATAATAAAATCGTAGGAAAGTCAAAACTGTACATTGAATATTTTTTTAAAAGACTACTTGGGCCGTGATCTACAATCAATATCGAAGCCAATAATATAGTTTTTAGAATTTTTGTCTGTTTGTCTGTTTATCTGTTTGTCTGTATGTATGTTCGGGGTAAACTCAAAAAGTACTGCATGGATTTACTTCAAATTTTTCATGAATATTACTAATAGGTCGGCTCAACATATATGCTACATATTATCACGCTATCACCTACGGGGGAGGACCTGTGCGGAGTAAACGAAGTCCGCGCGGACGAAGTCGTGGGCAACAGCTAGTAATAATATAAAATTATTCGTTACAGTTACAGTTAAATCAATCAAATACATACTACTATATAAATATGTTACGACTGCATGTGTCTGTGCAATCCAGTTTTTCTTAAATTTCATAAATATTAGTTTTATTAATCACAGACATCAGTTAATGAAATTTTGTTATTCTGCCAGTGTGTCCCATAATAAACAGAGAACGGCTTGACTGATTTTAATGAAAATTGATATACAATGAATGGACGCGTGATTATGCAAGTGATATATGATATGATTTTTGCGTCTCTGTTTGTCTTTATGTCCCATTATTATTCCAGAATGGCTTGCCCGATTTTGATGATAATTTTATACAGAGAGAAAAGGTCAATTGCAATTAATCATATGCCCAGCGAAGCGGGCGGAGGTGAGGTAGTCTAAAATATAGGTCGTCGTTTTTTGCTAGGATTTCAAGATTTTGTTGTCAGAATAACTCAAAAGAAACGCGAGTGTGTATTTACGAATTAATTATGAGATGTTATGACTTAAGTTTTAATGTAATTTATTTTTAATGTAAATATTTTTGTAATGATATGAAAAATATACAGGATTTATGATATGAGTGTTATTTCATAAAGAAACGTATATTATATTGCATTATACCCCCCCTCCCCTCCCTCCCCGTCATATAACACAATAGTAGAAAGTTCTATATTTTCTCACCTTTAAACCTTTCCTGGACTTCAACAATTAATTCAAAACCAAAATTAACCAAATCGGTTCAGCCGGTTTTTCCCCGTGTTGGTTCTGGGCTCCTTTGAAGAATAGAACAACTGCCGTTCTGTCAGGCAGGTCGTAAAAGGCGACCGATTGGCTATGCGAGTCACTACCATCGTGGCTACTAGGTGGTAGAGTTCTGCATTGTCTCGCCCGGGTCTGGTACCACCGCCTTGCTTATTCCTGCCGCAATAGCGTCAGTGCTTGTCGCTGTCGTGTTCCGGTTTGGAGGATAAGGTAGCCGGATAACTTATGCATGTGGCATTAGACCTCGCCACAAGATAGCAACGCACCATTAACACCTTTGGTGTCTATAGGCGATGGTTGACTCTTTCCATCAGGAGACCCATCTGCTTGTTTGCTATCTTATAACATAAAAAAGCCGTTCTTGAGTTTTAGCGAGACTAACGAACAGCATTTGATTTATATGTATATACTAGCGGCCCGCTCCGGCTTGGCACGGGAAGAAAATTATTAAAATCGATCCGATCGATCTAGATCGATCTATCGAAAGTAGTTTTGATTTATTCATTAATGCCCGTGGCCCGCACGCGTTAAATTTGGAGTAAAACTATTCCCCTTTCCCTATACATCAAAAACTCAAAAATTGCAGTATTTCTCTACAATACATTGAATGTTATTATACATATAAACCTTCCTCTTTAATCACTCTATCTATTAAAAAAAACCGCATCTTAATCCGTTGCGTAGTTTTAAAGATTTAAGCATACATAGGGACATAAGAACATAGGGACAGACATATATACATATATATATATATATATATATATATATATATATATATATATATATATATATATATATATATATATATATATATATATATATATATATATATATATATATATATATATATATATCACTTCCCCTTAAATGAAGTAAATATTTTGAATATTTATCTATCAAATTCCATAAATAATCACACAAATATGCAATCTTCTTTAATTTTTTTTATATTTTATTTTATTTTTTATATCATAAGATAGCAAACAAGCAGATGGGTTTCCTGATGAAAAGAGACAACCATCGCCTATAGAAAGCAGATGTTAATGATGCATTGCTATCTTGTGGCGAGGTCTAATGCCACGTGCATAAATTCACACCTTATCCTCCAAACCGGAACACGACAGCGACCAGCACTGATACTATTGCGGCAGAAATAAGTAAGGCGGCTGTACCAAAGACTGAGAGATACGTTACAGAACTCTAGCACCTAGTAGTCACGACGAGAGTGACACGTATAGCTAATCGTCCGCCTTTTACGACCTTACTGGCAGATTGGCAGATGGTCTTCAAAGAGGGCCCGGCCCGGTCTTCAAACACGGGGAAAATTTATTATGATACATTAGGTAATCGTCCAATAAAAGACATTGTGAATTTTGGAGTTTACTCCTTAAGAATCGGTTTTTTGATATAAGGCGCCCGGTATGAGAAAAATGTGAGGAGTAAAATCTACTGAACGAATGACCTCGTTACGTTTTTGGTGCGCAACCTATTGTGCGCAAATTTCTAATTTTGTTTGAGCAGTGCAGCTAGATCGTGCGTTTTTTGCGTCTATTTTGACAATCGTACTTAAGGAGTAAACTCCAGTCGTGCGTCGGAGATGACACGCACAATTTTTTAATATTTTACTTATTTTTTTTTTTAATACTTAACCGATTTATTAGAAGCTTGACTTAAAGCATTGCTTTAATACCCTACCTGTTACCCTACTTGCTAGCGTAATAGAATGTAGATCTGAGCCCCTTCCAGACCCACCTAATGAATTACGCAATTTATACTCAGCAATGTGGGGGTTGTAATATTTTTTAGAATATCAACGGTCGTTCGACTGAAAAATGCAAAAAAATAAAAGCGCTTATCAAGTATATACTTTTATGAATTTGCACTTTACTGTGTTCTTATCTAGTCAAAGCTTCATATACCAGACAATTTCAAAGATACATTGAAATTTAAATTATTTGAAGTGGAGCGATGAAAGCGAATCAGTTGGATTCGTCAGAAGTTCATTCAGTGTACTGAGTCCAAAATGAATACAATAAAAACTGGATGTCAAATAGAGAACAACTTGATACCTCCAGCAGCCCATTCATATTATACTCAAACATATTCCAGTCTTTCATATTTAATTTCACAGGTTGAAAGAAACGTTTGTCACATAGGACGAACTGATCTTGAGAACTCATTACATCCCACAGCAAAACATCCGATAACTAGACATCGATCAAATGTTTCTTGTACATATTGTACATCAACATTTTTATCAATTTCCTAGACCAAAATTTCAAGTTCGTTGGCCTTTGAACTAGTCTTCAGGAACTTATCGGTAGAAAACGTTAAAGAAAAGCAAGACATGGACGTCGATTTAACATATTTTAACACCTTTTACTTCAGGCTTTGATTTTACTGGATTCTGCTCCAGTCCAAGCTAATCATGTAAACTGTTTCCAACACGCACAAAATTGAGATTATCGCAACAACTATAGTGACACAGCGACTGTCCAATGTGGGTCCAATATATTTGTTAGCATAATACAGTGTGTACGCCTGAGAGGGGATACTCAACAACCGATGGGCTAGACTGATCTTCGGGAACTCTGACAGTGGCAGCACATCCATAAGAAACGCAGCAAATAATTGAACCCCAGTCAAAAACAACTTAACGCCAGCACCAAACTGCGTTGGTGTTATTTTCTCTGATATTGAATAACTGGAGTAAAGTGAACTGCATATATGCCAGATCCAGGCCACTGTAAGAAATCCTGTTACTAAATGATTCGGTGGTGGCATTACATTATGAAGATTTTTTAAACCTATTTCATTTTTAATGATATTTAAGCATTATAATTTTTTATAGATCTTGTTTATATTAATGACATTTTTAAACCACGTCAGATTCAAAACAAGTCTAGACTTTTTTTAAATTGAAAGTTCTTATGGATACAGATCTAATACTCCATGGTACAAACTTATAATTATTGTGAAGTCAACAACATTGTGTACGTGCGTACGTAAGTACATGAAGTCCACCAATGCCAAAGTCTTTATATGTCTGTGACGAATGCAAATATTCTAGAGGAATGAAACACTGACTGGGTCCCACAGCCCCTTGCGTTATAAACGTTTTTGTTGGGCCCCATGGGAACAATGTATCTTGTCTCGATAAAAAGTAGTATATGTACTATTCCAGACTATAATGTAAATATGTGCTTAAAATAATTCGGATCAGTTCGAATGGCTGCACGGATGGTGTGATTGAATAATAAACATCCATCCATACATTCAAACTTCGTATTAAAATATTGAAGATAGGTAACAAAATTTAACACATATTGAAGTAATTTTACATTAAACATTAAAGGGAAGCGAACAGACATTTTTTTACCTAAATTTATCTTTATAGGTACTACTACATAAATGAAACAAGATTTCTTGAATTAGAGCCTCACAGTGAGAAGATCCGGCGGAAGAAACTCAGCGGGCTTGCCTTTTATTTCCAATAGACTTTTTAATCAATTGCAATAAATAGCATTGATAGTCAGGTGGAGGAAATCAATTAACAAAAGATATTTTTGAAATATTAAATTTTTGGCATTACCGTGCAAAAGTCAGGGCAAAACATTTTACTTCTTAAATGTCAAAAGAAGGTTCACGTAAAGTTAAAACTGTTTGTAGGGTCACAGCCTTCTTGTTACGGCTGCCATGTTGCACACTAAACCCTACTTGACATCCATTGATATAAAAAAACCCAAGATACACAATCAGTGTATCAAAAACGTCCTTCAAAAATGAGCGCACAATTTTAAATTATGCGCTCATTTCAAATAGAATCGCGTCGGTCGCGACACTGTCAATTTTATTTCTTTTCGTACATTGCTTTGTAAAAACAACTATAAGTCTTGCACTTAAAGTTGGATATGCAAAGACATATGTTTTTGTCATATCTATAACTACTTAAATGAAATTAGGGACACTTTTGAGGGTCAGTTTTGTTCGGGACTGTGCATCTAGGGTTTTTTATATCAATGTTGACATCCAATATAAAAAATGGCGTGGTCTGATTTTAGGCTTTGAGTAGTTAAGTTAGTTAGTAGTTAGTTTGAGTAGTATAATACTCAAAGCTTTTAGGACACTAAACGTACCATTTCAACATGCAACATTATATCTTTTTTCTTTACATTGGTATTTGATCCTTTGATTTAAAGTTGCAATACCTAATTGTAGAGAATTTAATTTTCAAGAAATATATTCTTACAAATTTCTTGTTCGATAAATAGTTTGACCAATTTTGTAAAAAAACGTTTTTATAACATGTAAACATAAAATTGTGTTAGTGACTAGTAAGAACCAATTAGTCAAAAACCTCGTTTAAACGATTTTATATTGCTATAGTATATAGTATATAGTTTTGAAAAAAAGAGTAATAAACGAAATATTTTATTCATAAAAATATTTTTTGTGTGAAATTGCGTGTATACAACTTTAGGTTATGTTGTTATTAAAATACATAACCCCATCTAAAAACAAATTTTCATACAAATCGTTAGAGCTAATTTCAAGATAAGCAAATAAAACAAACACATTTTTTTAAATAGACTAGGTTCTGCGTGAACAGTCACATTCTTTACAAAAATACCCACAATTTTCAATACTCTAAAAAACATCAATCTCTAACTTTACTTTGTAAAGATATATATGAATCAATCCACTTCTAGCTATCGTTGTTTATTAATATTGATAATAATTATCGTGATACGGCTAATGCTGATATATCCCCTTCGTAAACGGACAGTGTCTGGGCATGACGTGTGCCATAATTATTTAGTGACAGTGAAAATGTCTAAACACCAACTGAAACTACCTCCTCAGTATACCCTGGCAGTTTACATCTCCGGAGGAATAACAGCAGTAAGTATTTTTTATGTGGTAAATACATCTGATGATGTTAATTAATAACAACTAGCCAACTTCTTCGACGTCGCATTTAGGATCTTATTGTAATGTAAGCATAAAAAGATTTTTCATCGAATTGGCTGTATATATATATATATATATATATATATATATATATATATATATATATATATATATATATATATATATATATATATATATATATATATATATATATATATATATATATATATATATATATATATATATATATATATATATATATATATATATATATATATATATATATAATATCGCCGAAAAGTTCGTACACGCATAACTTACGAATTGATGCATTAAATTAAATAAATATTTCTTTGTTGGTCTCTCGTGTTTGTCCAGGGTCCATTGAAAAAGAGACCAAGTGTCGTTCTATCAGGCAGGTCGTAAAGGCGACCGATTGGCTATACGTGTCACTACCATCGTGACTAATAGGTGTAGAGTTCTGTAAATCTCTCAGCATCAATGCTTGTCCTTGTCGTGTTCCAAATAGACTTATGCATGTGGCATTACCACACCACCAAACGGATAGCAACGCACTATTGACATCTTTGGTGGGTATAAGCAATGGTTTCTCTTTCCATCAGGATGGTCGTCTGTTTGTTTGCTATCTTACAACATTAAAAAAACATTGGTGTGTTCGTTATTGTCAAGATCATGAAGTATTGGGTAAAGGTGAAGCTAGCACTCAGATTAATCACTTGAAACGTATACTTACGTCATATCTCTGTCTATGAGATCTCGCCATCACTACAGCAGCATACAGCTGTATTAGAAAGAGAGGGTAAAACCTCAGGAAATGACAGCAGTATTCAAAGTTTTGTTTCAAGTAGGTATTAGAAATTGTTACCTCTAGATTTAGTACAGCTTCATGGTCAAAAAGAGTATAGAAATATTATTTTATTCATTCATGGTCACGACAAGGTTTGTAAGAAAGAAAATATTTAAAAAAAACGAACACCAAAATCTAAAATATCTTATCTATAAAAATAAATAAAATTGGAGTGTCTGTTGGTAATATTGAATTAACCGGTTTTAACTAAATGCATATGGATGTATGCACGGTACACATACCAAAATAACACTTTTTAGGATTTTTGTCTGTCTGTCCGAGTGTCTGTCTGTCTGTCTGTTTATTCCGGCTAATCTTTGGAACGATTGGACCGATTTTGACGGGACTTTCACTGGTAGATAGCTGATATAATAGGGAGTAACTTAGGCTATTTTAAAAAAAATCGACGAAGACGACGACGAAGACGCGGGCACAGCTAGTAATATATAAGAACAGTGTTAGCTTACGCCTCGTAGAAAATGTTACTGCTTGTATATAATGCGAGTCATTTTACTGACATAGGAACCTGGCATAATTTGTCATTCTGCCAGCTCGCAAAAGGCTAACGAATGGCTACTGGAGCCACTACCATCGTGCACTAGGTGGTAGACTTCTGCAACGTTTCACCCGGATTTAGTAGGCACCATCGCCGTACCTATTCTGCCTTAATAGCCTCAACAAATGATAAGTTGCGTAATTCTACCAATTAGTAGTAGGCTTGATGTCAGCGACACGTTTGGCCGAAACGTTTACCTGGCAGAATGGCAGATGGTCTGGTCTTCAAACACATTCACACACACACATATTACGTATATATATATATATATATATATATATATATATATATATATATATATATATATATATATATATATATATATATATATATATATTTATATATATTACTAAAAGTACACTTCAAGTAATATTATGAAGCGAGAAAGGGCTCTGTAACTGTAATAAAAATAAACTGTAAGCTTGAGCAGCTTAGTACAGTAGCATACGCCAAGTACCATTTAATTATACTGTCATAACAAATATAAATTTATGTCTGTATTTATTTATTTTACGTATTATTGTAATATTGTTTATTTATTTGTTTTATGTATTATTTGAAATGGTATTTATTATTTTATGCATCACTTATTATAATCACCTAACATCATACATGTATGTGTGTATGTAAACTGCTTGCGACTGTTTTGTTTGTAGCAACTGCGAAGATATATACTTAACTAGTTAGCCTGCGCAACTTCGCTCGCGAGTATATTAACTTGTCGTAGATATAGTTTCATTCCCTATACCCTTTAGGAGTTGTGAAAAAATTGTCTATATTTGACCTCGTATCTTCAATACCTCAATGCCTTTCATTCAAATTGTCTTAACTGTTTAGCCGCGAAATCGTAACAGACGATAATATTCTTATATATTTATACGAGAAAGAAAAACTTTGTACCTCTATTTAAGGCAATCACGCGTACTGTGGAGTATGAAAATTGACACAAATAAAGTTTACATTACGGAAGACTTAAAACTGTTTTTTAGATAATATTTTTTTAAACATACATTAATTAATAAAAATGATCATTACATTGGGATAATGTCGTTGCCAAACTTTAAATTAAAATAGATATTATTTCGCAGTTAGATAGCAAAAGTGGCATTAAAAAATAAATAAATAAATATTCACGGGATAAATTACACTTACTGATCTAACCCCAAAGTAAGCAAATTATTTGCTTGTGTTATGGGTGTTAGTCAACGATACTAATACATAGAAATACATATATAAATACTAGAATACATTTAATAAACACCCAAACCAGGAAATACAAACATATATGCTCATCACATAAATGCTTGTCCCCGTCGGGGATCGAACTCGAGCCCGTTGATTGCGTAGTCAGGATCGCTAACCACTCCATCAACAGGGCGGTCCCTTATAAAAAACGGTAATTCTTAGTTAAGGCGACATCTATATTATTTGAAAGAAAGTGCTATAAATGCAAAAACCGACGATCTAATATTTTGCATACTTTTACGATATTAACTAATTAGATATTAACTTAGATATAAATCACAATGCTCCGAAAAACGTCTTTAAACAGCCATACTGAAAAATCATTATTTTTTAATAATGCCACATTTTTTTTCAAGGTGTGATTTAGCCTATGGTCGAATTTCGAGCACAGGGAGATTGCTAGTTAGTATGGTTGTGTTAAAAATAACAATTTCAGTTACTAATCGTTAATGCAAACTACATTAACGATTAGTAACGTAATTAAGGTCTTGAAGTTAACTTATTTATCTGAAATACTCCGGTCGCAGGTTTGATCTCCGGGTAACAAAAGCGTCATTAAGACTACAAGCTTATCCTTGATAGCAGCATAGATTCTAGTTGTGGGATGCTACCATCCCCTGCACATGTGCTTGTAAAATTTTCGGTCAACAACAACAAAGAAAAACTTCTACACGCTAGGATTTGAAGCTGCAACCTTCCCTCAAGCCAGAACGCTCGAACGATCTGAGCCAGTGTCGGCTAGTTCAAAGTTCAAAGTAGGCGAAATTCTTCTACTTTGTGATCAATTCCGATGATTGTACTGATCGCTAGATATACTTACGTATATGCTAGTTAAATGAGTTCATAGTTACAGATAAAACTTACATTTGATATTGATCAATACATTCATATTTTTAAATATATATGTGTTTTAGTACTTATCCCGTGCTTGGGAAAATTTTAAAAATTGAAAAACTACGAATAAAAATTTCGACACGCCAGGATTTGAACCTGCGACCTTCTCTCATAGCAGAACGCTCTCACTAACTGCACCAGTATCGACTAGTCCAAAGTGGCGACATTCTACTTTGCTTTGTGATCGATTACATCTATTTTAAAAGGAACCGATACAGTTCCTTTAAAAATACTATTGAATTTAAAAAAAAAAACAATTATTTCTTTGAAAAATTTTGAAAACCACAACGTTGATTGTAGTATTTTTAAGGGAGGAAACTTAAACAGAAACCTTAGCAGCGAGACAAATTTTGTCTGTTTGTGAAATTATTACTTCGTAAATAGAGCGACCGAAGAAAAACAGAATATGTCGTACCTAAATTAGCTATTTATAAAAAAAACAAGAATTTATATACAGGAAGTGGTAGATTACTGCCTTTAAGCTGGTGACGCATTTTCAATCCGGTGATAAGTGAAGATATATGATATTTGAATCCGGTTGTGTGGTTTGATTTGTATATAAGTTTTTTTATGCCAATACAGAGGATAAAGTTTGTCCGCCGACGAAAGGGGTGATGTTATAGCTTCATTTGCCAAATTTAACAATTATCGATTGTTATTTGAACCAAAACTTTCGATGCTTTCATAGACACGCGTCATTCACGCGTTATATCGCACTCCAAGTTCTTAATGATATCTTCTTACATAAAAATCTAATGACTTGACTTTATTCGACCTGAGAATCGAACTCAATACCTCATGAGCTAATCCGAACAAATTAATGGATTAAATTTTTTTATATATTAAAAATCCAATGACTTTACCCAACCTGAGGATAAAACCTTGTGTGTGTGTATCTGTGTATATGTGTGTCTGTGTATCTGTAAATCTGTGTATCTGTGTATCTGTGTATCTGTGTATCTGTGTGTCTGTGTGTCTGTGTATCTGTGTATCTGTGTATCTGTGTATCTGTGTATCTGTGTATCTGTGTATCTGTGTATCTGTGTATCTGTGTATCTGTGTATCTGTGTATCTGTGTATGTGTGTATCTGTGTATCTGTGTATCTGTGTATCTGTGTATCTGTGTATGTGTGTATCTGTGTATCTGTGTATCTCTGTATCTGTGTATCTGTGTATCTGTGTATCTGTGTATCTGTGTATCTGTGTATCTGTGTATCTGTGTATCTGTGTATCTGTGTATCTGTGTGTCTGTGTTTCTGTGTATCTGTGTATCTGTGTATCTGTGTATCTGTGTATGTGTGTATCTGTGTATCTGTGTATCTGTGTATCTGTGTATGTGTGTATCTGTGTGTCTGTGTATCTGTGTATCTGTGTATCTGTGTATCTGTGTGTCTGTGTATCTGTGTATCTGTGTATCTGTGTATCTGTGTATCTGTGTATCTGTGTATCTGTGTATCTGTGTATCTGTGTATCTGTGTATCTGTGTATCTGTGTATCTGTGTGTCTGTGTGTCTGTGTATCTGTGTATCTGTGTATCTGTGTATCTGTGTATCTGTGTATCTGTATATCTGTGTATCTGTGTATCTGTGTATCTTTGTATCTGTGTATCTGTCCGTGGCATTGTAGCGGCCTGGCGGATGGCCCTATTTGGTTACGGTTTTTTTGAATTGAAAGCCCTGTTTTGCGAGATGGTTCTTAGCTATGATTCAATAGAATCTGTTCAGCCGTTTCAAAATCACCAGCTCTTTTCTAATTGATGAAAAGAATAAAGCAACTTATCAATATAAAAGCTTTATCAATGCTAAATTTTCAATTCTCTTACTTTTTTTGATATTGCAATTACATTGTAATCTTGACGTGATACTTTAAGATCCTCTTCGAAGATCATCAGCATCTATTCTACTGACAATTTTCGTATGTAAATAACAGATTTTCTTAATATTGCAAGCCACTTTTTAACGACTTTCTGATATCCGTTTGTACAAAAATTTGGCAAATTTGTGAAAGCTCAGTGACATTGCAATACTATGGTACCATACTACTGAGCTCATGATGTAGCCTGGACGTAGATACTGGAACTTTCTGATGCAAAGTTTTAACAAGACTACCTTGTTTGCTCACTGGTCTTGTTGCTATAAGTACTAAGTTTGATTAGTGCTCATGACGACTAGGATCTGAAGATGGAGCTGAAAACAGCTACTGAAACTCACGCATAGAATGTAGAAAGAGATAAGATGGTCAAGTTCGAACTCGATGGATTTTTTGATGACGTGTACTTTCCATTATATATAATGTCGAAGATCTGAATATGGAGCCGTAAGTGTGTCATTGTAACTCACAGATAGAAATTGCTAATATAGTGTTTGGAGTCATTTCATTTGTTACAGTAAGTTCTTTCTCATGATGATAAGGATCTGAAGATTAGAATCCAGATTCAAAATACAACTAAAATGAACTCCTAAACTAAACGAGGTAACGTTTTGGAATTATCACTTAATTGTCTTGTATTGACTTTGGAACTTCTAGAATGCAGATTCAAAATGAACCATAATGAACTCCGAAATTAAACGAGATAATATTTTTGAATTAGAACTCAATTGCCTCAATAGAACTCACCTTAGTGCTGAAAGATTTTCAGGATCTGATGATGGAACTGGAAGGTAACCATGAGAACTCCTAAACTAAATAAGATAAACCAATCGAAATTGGACACATTCATTCTATTTGGACAAACACTCTACTGCTAGACGATTTCCAGTCTCATGATGGAGCTGAAAGTACGTTATGGGAACTTTGGGAATAAAAAAGAGCAACACCATCGACTTCAGTGTCATTTGATTTGTTATTATAAGGACTTTGAAACGGAATGACTTCCAGTGCTTGATGATAGAGCTGGAAGATGTACCCGAGAACTACTCGGCTAAACCAGCTTAACTCATCAAGCGGGGACTCATTCTGTTTGTTTTGGCAAACAATTTTCTTGCTGAACGATTTCTAGTATCTGATGATGGGATTGAAAGGTAGTCATGGGAACTTATAAACTTAATAAGATAAATCTATCGAGTTTGGGATCCTTTGTTCTGTTTTAACAAACATCCTGGTGCTAGACGATTTCCAGGGTCTTATAATAGAGCTGATGATGGTGGTCATGGGAACTTTGGAATGAAATTGAGTAAATTTATTCCAAAGTATTTGGAGGAGAATGTTTCCCAGTGTCTGATCATGATGATAGAGCCAGAAGAAGTCCAAGAGAACTCCTAAGCTAAGCTAGATAAACCCATCAAATATGGACTAATTCGGTTTATTTTGGCAAACATTTAGGTGTCAGATGTTTTCCAAGATATAACATGGATGGAACTGAGAGGTGACCATCGGAGATTGGGCTGATATAGTTGGTCTTTATTGATCTTTGTTGCTAGGAAATTTGCCTAATGGAAATAGATAGTGGCCATGGAACTTCTGCACTAAACGAAATAACCCTATTGAGTGTGGTCTCATTGTTATATTTTTAACATACACTCTGAATCAAAATAATTTCCAGGGAAATTATTTTGATTCAGAGTAAAATAATCTCCATTGAAGCTGGAGGCCATGGGAGCTTTGCAACATACAACGTAAGCTCATTGAGTAAAGAACCGTGGTAATCTTAACCTAATGTTACAAGACCTTTTCAAAGATCATTAGGGCCTTTCACGTTTTGCTCTTGAATTGATGCATATGTATCAGAATGGCGGTCTGAGGATGTGTCGGGGGTTTTTGAAATTTTTAATTTTATCTTATTAGTACCTTATTTATGAATGTCACTTACATACGAGTACTTCGACTATATTTTATATGTTGTATATTTTATGTCATATATTTTCAATGTGAAACATTATATTCTATATCTGTCGTTTCTCTCGCTTCATACGAGGGGCGTTCAATGTGTTCTCGGTATAGGTATGAAATAAAAGTCAGAAAATTTTGGTAAAATCTATTTTTCAATGTAATTTCCTAGAACTTCAATAATTTATAAGAACGAGGTATTAATTTTTCTAAACCTTGTAAAAAATATTCTTCCGGCTTCTCTTTAAAACGCGCATTAATCTCGTCCTTCAGTTCTTCATCGTTGATAAATCGCTTTCCACGAAGATCTTTCTTCAAATTTGGGAATAGGTAGTAATCACTAGAGAGCAGGTCTGGACTTTAAGGTGGGTGGTTAATTTCCTCGAAGCTACAGATTCGTACAGCAGCCTTCGCAACGCGTGCAGTTTGAACCGGCGCGTTGTCGCGAAACTGCAACACCCCCACTGTGAGCTTACTTACTTACAAATAAGTAAATTCTATTATCAAAAAATGCCGCGCAAGTTGGATGCTTCCGAAGGACACGCGGCGCGTGTCCTTCGGTAGCATCCGACATCCGAAATCCGAAAACGAACATCGCGCCTTCGAGCGTTGTTTGTGTGAAAGCCGTCAAAGCGAAACAATGAAACAAACAGCGACAAGGTGTTGCCATTTTTAAAATATTTGCTTAACTCTAGGGAAATATAAGTAAAAATACGAATATTAAAAAATGATATCTTTTTTATTTTGAGAAATAAAGTCATTATAATATTTTTTTAGTAATGCCTTTAACCAACCTATATACCTCTTTTGGATCGGACAGGGTTTTCTTTACAAACTGTATAAAATTTGGCTTACGTATGTTTATATCGTATAGGAAATAATTTCGATGTTGCACATTTGCCAGGCGTTTCCCGGCGGCCCACTTTTTATTATAATGTTTTAACCATTCATTGTTTTTAAATTGATCTTTAATTCATTGTACAATAAGTCGATTATTATTATCTTTGTTTTTAATATTGCCTTGTTATTTTTTGTTTGTATGAAGTCTGATACTAGAGATAAGCTCGCTCATTGTTTTTCTTTAAATGTTTTTTGTGATTTTTGTGTACCATAACGAATTAAATAGATCTGGACGGCAAAAAGATTGAAAAGCACTGACCGATAAATTAGGTAGGTTATATTTGCATAGCCTATTGGCAGAAAAGGTATAAATCCACTACTTAATATAAGACTAACGGCCCGTTTTTGAAACGTAAATTAATTTAAACAAACAATTACTCTGTTTAACATATTTTTTACAACCAAACTAGTTGACCCGGCAAACGTTGTTTTGCCATATAAATTATTGAATTAAAAAATAAGGGTTGATCGTAGAGGGTTGAAAAATTAAGGATTGTATATATTTTTTAATGCTGTATCATAAAAAATAAAAACAAAAAATTTATCTAAAAAAATAAAAAATTTGGGGGTGGACTACCCTTAGCATTTAGCGGTATGAAAAATAGATATTGGCCGATTTTCAGACCTACTCAATATGCTCATAAAATTTCATGAGAATCGGTCAAGCCGTTTCGGAGGAGTACGGGAACGAACTTTGTGACACCAGAATTTTATATATAAGATTATATCACTTAAACACAGATTAATTGCTTGTTAAAAGTAATTTAAGTTTCGGAACCCGGCCGTAAAGGGCATGAAGTATTAGGTATAGGTGGAGCTAGCACTCGTATTAATCAATTGAAACAGATATTTACATTATATCTCTGTCTCTGAGGTCTCCCCATCTCTTTTTATACAGCTGTGTTAGAAAGAGAGGGTAGGACCTCAGAAGATGACAGCAGTATTTAAAGTTGTGTTTCAAGTAGGTATTAGAAGTGCTGCCTCCAGATATAATACAGACATAGATGTGTCATTGAGGCATCGCACATGAATTATTAATACGTTTCACTGTAACCGACGCGAAATCAGCGATTTTATCAACTTATCTAGAATAATCGATATTCTCTATCGCTAATACGCTTACGAATTTACATCGGCTTGCGATAGTTTGCCTGTAAGCGAATTCAATGTCATGTTTTATTAATTATGCTTTCTTGTATGTTTTGTATACCTAATTACCTACACCTAATGTAGTTTTTGCAATATATTTGAACAATCCTTTTTTTATTTTATAAGATAACAAACGAGAATATGGTTCTCCTGATGAAAACAACCGTCGCTCTATAGACACCAAAGATGTTAATGGTGCGTCATTATCGTTGTGGCGGGGTTTTGCACATGCATAAGTTTACCGACTACCTTACCTTTCAAACCTGAACACGACATTGACAAGCATTAACGTTATACTGACGGATTAGGTAAGACGGTGGTACTAGACTCGGGCAAGGCAATGCAGAACTGTACTACCTAGTAGCCACAATGTTAGTGATACGTAAAGCGAATCGTTCGCCTCTTTCGAATTGCCTGGCAGAAAAGCATGTAGTTTATTCTTTAAATTCCCGCCCGGACCTTCATATATATCATTTCTTCATATATTAATATATTTCGCGTACCTCGAAAATGGTTCTAAAGTTTAGGATGAAAATTTGTATTTTTATATATTACCAGCTGGCCCGGTAAACGCTGTTCTGCTTTTTTAACTACTCTTATTTTTTTCTGTATTTTCTCACCTTTTAAACCTTCCCTGGACTTTAACTTTATTATGCTTTTTGACAGCTCACGTTTCATAATATTGTTTCAGTCAAACAAATAATATTGTACTTCATGGGAATTAAATGGAATGATTATAAATAATCGGTAGAAATAAATTGTAATATGTAGACAAGGTGTAATACGTTATTAAAATGTAACGCGCCATACAAAATTACGAGCTTCAAAAAACCATTAATAAAATGGACAGGTATAGATAAGATTTTGCTTTCTAAAGAGACCTATATTTTGTAAAAATGCCAATGCACAAAAATATTTTTCCTGGTAATACCGGCGATTTTGTTTGCGTGGCTCAAATATTACTTTCTTTTATTTGTTACGTACAAAGTTAAGCTATACTGTGCAGAGATTATGTAGCTTTATATTAGTAAAACAATTTAAATTAAAAAAATGTTGACTCGTCAAAATTTTCTGTAAAAGTTTACTTAAATAAAAATATTTTTGAGTTCGAACTATTGAGTTAAAATTTTAAAATCGGTCTAGCCCAGTAGTTTTGACTTTACGCATTACCAACAAACCTTACCTCTCTGTTCTATAGTGACAATTTCACATATTGCCAACTCGTCCCTTTTTAGTGAGGGATATAGCAAAAATATATGTTTTTGCATATCCAACTTTAAGCGCAAGATTTATAGTTGTTTTTACAAAGCAATGTACAAAATACAATAAAATTGACACCATCGAGTTCGACGCGATTCTATTTGAAATGAGCGCACAATTTTAAATTTTGCGCTCATTTTTAAAGGACGTTTTTAAGACACTGTTTTGGGTTTTTTATATCAATGATTTTTGCAGTTAAACCGCTGCGTTAAAAACGTTTGAAATGACGCTATGTATGATAGAATTAGTGAAGTATGTCACTCGGTTTTCTCTGCCTACCCTTATATATATATATATATATATATATATATATATATATATATATATATATATATATATATATATATATATATATATATATATATATATATACATATACATATATATATATATATATATATATATATATATATATATATATATACATATATATATATAAATATATATATATATATATATATATATATATACATATATATATATATATATATATATATATATATCTCGCCCGTGTTTGTGTTACCACCGCCTTAACTATTCCTGGCGTAGTAGGTAGCTTAGATGCTTGTCATTTTCGTATTCCGAATTTGAGGGTAATATAGCCGGTAAACTTATGTAAGTGGCATTAACATCTCGCCATACGGATAGCAAGGTACCACTTACATCTTTGGCGTCAATAGGCGCTGGATATCTCACCAGCAGAGGCTATATAATGACAAAAAAAAATGTTCTTTCAGGTATGTTCTGTTGTATACATAGTGCTATGTATACTGGCGCTTATTTTCCGTTTCGACTGTTCGGCCGGTGACATTGGAGACGCTAATGGAGCTCAGTATTTCTTAACAACAAACTTCAGAGTTTATATACAAGGTAAGATTAAAGATTTTAACCAAAACCTTAACTCAGGCTCAGATTACGAGGTCCCGGGTTCTCCAGGTGTTGTAACGGCTTTTCGAAGGTTTTCTCGAACATCCAAAATCACAGTAGCAGCTCTAAGTCTGGCGGGTGGTGTGTTACCACTCCCGTGGCATCATCTATATCTATACATATATAGGTAATAAAATCGTAGGAAAGTCAAAACTGTACATTGAATATTCTTAAAAGAATACTTGAGGCGTGATCTACAATCGATAGGTACCGAAGCCAAAAATATAGTTTTTAGAATTTTTGTCTATTTGTCTGTATGTATATCCGGGGTAAACTCAAAAAGTACTAAATGGATTTACTTCAAATTTTGCATGAATATTACTAACAGATCGGGTCAACATATAGGCCACATATTATCACGCTATCACCTACGGGGGAGGAGCTGTGCGAAGTAAACGAAATCCGCGCGGACGAAGTCGCAGGCAACAGCTATTATATTAAAAGCAATGCTTATTTTCCGTGGTCACGACATCACGCGTGAATGGCTGGACCGGTTTAGCTAATTATTTTTTGTTGTGTTTATAATTGTCAGGAGAGGACTCTTATAAAAGAAAATATTAAGAAAATCGCGCGGAAAATTACAAAATTTAAAAATACTTTACCATCATAATATAATGTTCAATGCACTTTCGGCTGCCTAGAAAAACATTCCCGCATACGTATATAAATTACGTGTCACGTTGTTTATCTGTTATGGAGTCCTAATATGTATGGCAAAACGACTTTTGCCGGGTTAACTATAGTTTTTATATATATACACTCTATATGTACGTTTTGTTTTTTTTTAAATTCTCAATACACTAAATGGAGCCTAAGCCTATCACACTGTGTAACAATTTTCGTAAAGACCGGACACACCATTCTTGAGTTATAGCAGGACATACAAACAGACAAAAATGTTGAGAATTGTGAACGTCAGTGAGTCGTAAAACGAATAATTATCACGTAATTTGACAAAAAAATGAATGTACAGATAGACACTACTGAGTTAGTTATAGATAGAAGATAAGACTGTAATTCGGTTGATATGTAAAAATTTTTGGTATCCTTTTTTATAATTTTATCTCAAAAATAAAGCAGTTTTAAATAATATAATATGTGTTTAACGGACAAGTTTTGTTAAATATGCAGCAGATTTTTATAAACCAACTTTTAATCTTTAAAAGTGATAACGTCATGAAGTGGACTGAATAGGCTTATTTCTTTGCCAGGTATAAAAAAAGAAATGTAATCTAGAATACTAGAAGCACTTTTTGGATGAAAATTCATCCACCTTTACTAACAATTATGATCAAGGTGTCATTCGACGTGAAAAAGTTGTATATAATTTGTTTAAAAGGGGGATAAGGGTATTTAAAACAAATATCCCAATAAATATTCTATAATATAGGTACCGCAATTCAAAAAAGATTCAAAAATAACGCTTAAACGAGAAGTAGCACTTCGGCGCTCTTGACCAATATATAGACTAGAAGCGTGTGTAAAGAAAAAATATTTTGATAGACTAAATATAGACAGAAAAGTCTAAAATTAGGTATTATTTAGACACATAAGAATACGATAATCCTTCGAGAAAAAAGTTACTGTCATTTAGCTTAACACCAGTTAACCGATTCCCGACAGGAACAGACGTTGGTGTGATAAGCATAGATGTTTGCATTTCTGGATTTGGGTGTTTATAACATTTGTAACAGTATTTATATATGTATTTCTATGTATTAGCATCGTTATCTAGCATCCATAACGCAAGCAAATAATTTGCTTACTTCGGGGTTGAATCTTTGATTACTTCAATTCGTGTGCTCAAAAAAAAAACAGACAATATTATTATTATTATTATTATTTTCCCTTCCAAAATAAAATTGTAAATAATGCCTGTATATGTCCATAAGGTGAAATGTATTATAGCAAATATTCTGCCTTTTTCTGAATACCTAATTACATTCTACTTTTTGAGATACTTACAAAAACCAAATCTCTCTTTTTTTAATAATTTGTTTATTGTTTTTAGCATTTGTTTATCTACACTTGGAAACATTTTCAAATGTTTTAGCTCCGATGACACATTGAATTAAATTTTTGTCTCCTTGCTAGATCGCAAAAGGTGGACGCAGGCTGAAATTATAATTACCTGATTGCCAACATTATTTATTAAGTGTTATTTTACTGTTTTCAGATATCCACTGTGACAATGCTATAAAATACGGCGAGTTGACGCAATCCTACGCAGTTTTCGTCATGGTTACTTTGACACTGTCATTTGCTGTGCTCAGCTTTGCTACTGCAGTAACTTTGATGTCAGGTAATTTTATAGTCATGCTCAGTCCCTCTTATTTCTAGTGACTAACTTTGTCACGGTCGTTTAATCTCTCAAAGTTTCACTCAGTGCTTATCCAGATGATTCTGATTCTGTCGTTTGCTATAAAGTTTTATTTCTGAAAGCCGTGCAGCTTTCAGAAATCAGAAATAAAACTTTCTACGTGATATTTTGACGAGTCAATATTTTTTCTCTCTCTACCGGATCGGAAACGCGGCCACCCACGGGGAAGATCCGGCGCAAGAAACTTTAAAGTTAAAACTTTACTGCTGCTGTCACTTTGCATTTCAGTCAGTGCTTGCTTGTTCTGTGCAGTTTATTATAGCCATTTATATGTTTGCCGTTACTTTTATGCCACGTAAAATTACAGTCAAATTAAATACTCGTCCTGATGACTCATTTGCGGTATAATAATAAAACAAAGAAAAAATTATACATTGGTTTCTTTAACAGCATTATGTCATATGTGACTTTTTTAGAAATTCCGTTGAATTGAGTACGATATTTATATTAAAACTAGAGAGAATAATTATATTTTGCCCGTATTAATAAATAATTTATATTTTGCCCGTAATTTTATAGTCTGATTACCCCAACGTGTCCTACTCCTACGTACATATCACCTAAGTTGTTAAATAAACACGACCTCTAGTCAACTTATAACCTACACTTTATAATGAGTGATTCACGATTTTTAGGGTTCCGTACCCAAAGGGTAAAACGGGACCTCATTACTAAGACTCCGCTGTCCGTCCGTCTGTCCGTCTGTCGCCAATCTACCACGGTCTGTATCTCATTAACCGTGATAGATCCTTGAAATTTTCACAGATAATGTATATCTGTTGCCGCTATAACGACAAATACTAAAAATAGATTAAATTAAATACGTACTATCCCATTCACCAAACGTGATTTTTTGCAATTTTTTCTCGATTTTAATAACGACAACTGATAGGCGCTTGAAATATTCGCAGAATATTTAGTTATGTTTTTAATTTTAAATCAACAATTAAATTAAATTAAAATAACTATTAATTAATTAAAAATAAATACTATTACTGAGTGTTTATAAAAGGCGTCAGATTTTGATTTTGTATTTTTTTTTTATATCATAAGATAGCAAACAAGCAGATGGGTCTCCTGATGTAAAGAGTCAACCATCGCCTATAGACACCAAAGATGTTAATGGTGCGTTGCTATCTCGTGGCGAGGTCTAATGCCACATGCATAAGTTTACCGGCTACCTTACCCTCCAAACCGGAACACGACAGCGACAAGCACTGACGCTATTGCGGCAGGAATAGGTAAGGCGGTGGTACCAGACCCGGGCGAGACAATGCAGAACTCTACCACCTAGTAGCCACGATGGTAGTGACTCGATAGCCAATCGGTCGCCTTTTACGACCTGCCTGGCAGAACGGCAGTTGGCCTATTCTACAAAGGAGGCCGGGACAACACGGCGGATATAGATAGATAGAGATATATATATATATATATATATATATATATATATATATATATATATATATATATATATATATATATATATATATTGTATAGATTGTATGTGTTTTTAGTTTCTTAATTACTGTAAAAAATGCAGTTAAATATGTGAATCTGCGTACATGTGTATCTGTGTATATATATTTAAATATATGTTGTATGCATTGATATAAAAACCCTAGATCCACAGTCCCGAACAAAACTGACACTCAAAAGTGCCCTTAATTTCATTTAAGTAGTTATAGATATGGCAAAAACATATGTATATATCCAAACTTAAGTGTACGATTTATAGTTGTTTTTACAAAGCAATGTATGAAAAGAAATAAAATTGACAGTATCGCAACAGACGCGATTTTATTTGAAATGAGCGCACAATTTAAAATTGTGCACTCATTTTTGGAGGACGTTTTTGACACACTGATTGTTTATCTTGGGTTTTTTATATCAATGGTATATAGAGTGTTTTTGTGTGTCTGTCTGTAAAAGGGCTGATTGACGGGCGATTTTATTCCAATCGAAAGCATATAAAACGGTAATGTTTGTTAGGATAGATATGATATCCTAACGCAATCAGGAAAGTCTACCGAATCTGACTCCTCGACAAGTTATAGGAAACATCTTCTTTGCCCCATTGTACAGATTTTGCTTTGGAAATTAAGCATTAGAAACAGGAAGGTGGCTTGTTAATGTGGCATTTTTAATTTAGTTATTAATGTTTAATTACAGTGGCAGTTCGAGAGGACACGGTCCAATATGTGAACATATGTGTATACGTATACATATGTGTGTATGTGGCTTCGCTTGTGGTGGACCTAACACTCGGGATACATTTCGGGATGGACTTCTCTACGCTAGGAGATGAACTGGTAAATAAACTAGAATAAATAGGAACAGTTACCCGACTACAAGAAACAATTGGACATAGTTAAACGAAAAGGATCCAATCCACAATATGGTCAAAAATGAGTTAAGCGCACCAAACTGATGGTAAACATCAATACTATCGGCCAGCAAAAAACATTTAGGCAAAAATCTCAAAAAGCTCTCTATTACTTTATCCAACGTCAGAACTAGTCTACATGTATAGCACGTTAAATAAATATCCAACTTCAAACTTCAATATTTCTAAAATGAATTTGTGTGGATTGATCCTTTTTGTGTTACTACGTCCAATTATTCCCCTTTAGCTAGTTGACTATATAATTTAACCTACTAGACCATAGTAGGTTAAATTATATAGTCAACTAGCTAAACTCGTCGACGATAAAAATATATTTATCAAACACGTGTCATAAACGATAGATTTGCGCAATCATGTACTCTAACTGTATACCAAGTTTAATCAAGATCTGTCAAGCCATTCTTGGTTATAACGGGACATACAGACAGACACACAGACAAAATTACATAATGGTAAAATTTTATGACATTGCGTTTGCATATTCTATATATATGGCTTTATACTTCCGATTGGTATGGAATTTTTATATTAACCAAACCAGTGAAATGTTAAAAATAATCTAGACTAAAATTTTTTAGTCAACCCATTTGCAATAAATGTATTGCTATTGACATACTCTATTGGAAATAAAATGTATTTCATCCATTAACCAGCTCAATGAGGGTCGTCTTATAGTGGGATCCAATACTATCAGTAAATTATAAAAAGTGGCATGAAATTTGTCACAAAAGGTATGGACAGAAAGATTTATTTAGTAATATAAATGTCATTGTTACAGTAGAGACACCTTACATATAGTTCGTCAATTCATTTGAGCTGTAAGTAATACATTATAATATAACCTTCATTTATACGTCGGTTGCAAATACCTAAAAAACAATTTATTTGTAATTGCTATTTAGCAATAAACAACTATCTGCTTCCACAATGCGATAATAAACCAGTACATTTTAAAATGCAATTATCGCCTTAAGACGCTAAAGATTTTTGTGTTTAATTTATCTCTAGATAGCTAACGAGCAGATGGCTCTCTTAATGGAAAAAGAAACCATCGCAGATACCCAATATGTCAATGGTGCGTTGCTATCCGTAATTCAGGAAGGCATTGCCACAACAGTAATTGTACCGGCTACCTCACCCTCCAAGTCAGAATACGACAATGTATTGACATTATTGCGATAGGAATATGTAAAGCGATGATACCATATACACGAGCGAGACATTGCGGGACGGGGAACTCTATCACCTCGTTGTTACGATGGTAGTGACTATGGCCAATATTCGCCTTTTAGGAACTGCTTAGCAAAATTGTAGATGGACTATTCCCAAGGCCCAAATCAATACAGCAATTTGAATATTATGACTTCTAGCATTTTGTTTCAGATAATTAGCTCGCCTGGTCTCGGAATGAACTACGAGAAAGATGTCGTTCGGCTGGGAGCCTTCATTTTGATGACAATCGCATTGAAGGGATTTGTTGTACACATATTAAACATTGCTCTGCTGATTCTGTTGGTGGTGTACACTATAGACTACCAAAAACAGTTGCAGGAAAGTGAGGTACATCTATAATTATTTCCTTGTGGTAAATATATTAACATGCGTTGCGTTTTAGGAGAACTTTGTATAGACTCTCATCAATCTCCTTTAAGCTGTCTTACCAAATGAAAAGAAAGGGCCAGCAGGCGTAGCACCTACAAACAGCAATGATTGTTAAATGTATTAAAAAATAGTCAACCGTCACTAATTGCTGATCACTGGCTGCTCTTTTTGCGATGTCACAGCACCAAAAATAATCGAGCGGCAGCGGATGCCACTACTATAAAAACTATTATGTGTTTTGTGAAAATTGAATGATTACGATAATTGCGCATTGCGTGATACGTGATAGGCCCCCGTTCATATTGAATGCTATACTATATTAATAGTAAAAGGTGCATATTAGAATAAAATTTTAGATTTATTTCGCTCGGAGAACATTTTTTTTATATCATAAGATAGCAAACAAGCAGATGGGTCTCCTGATGGAAAGTATCAACCATCGCCTATAGACACCAAAGATGTTAATGGTGCGTTGCTATCTTGTAGCGAGGTCTAATGCCACATGCATAAGTTTACCGGCTACCTTACCCTCCAAACCGGAACACGACGGCGACAAGCACTGACGCTATTGCGGCAGGAATAAGTAAGGCGGTGGCACCAGGCCCGAGCGAGACAATGCAGAACTCTACCACCTAGTAGCCACGATGGTAGTGACTCGATAGCCAAACGATCGCCTTTTACCACCTGCCTGGCAGAACGGCAGTTGGCCTATTCTTCAAAGGAGGCCCAGACCAACACGGCGATCAACACCAATTATCTTTCTATGTCCACAAAATAATGACATAAAGATTGTGTGAAGCTATCAAACAATGCGTTGACGATCGGACAGGGCTTTCAGTACTCGATTCTG
The DNA here is from genome assembly GCA_036924255.1 of Apodemia mormo. Taxonomy (NCBI): domain Eukaryota; kingdom Metazoa; phylum Arthropoda; class Insecta; order Lepidoptera; family Riodinidae; genus Apodemia; species Apodemia mormo. The sequence goes on from JAUPFN010000004.1 coordinate 4,424,619, forward strand.
TTACCGATTAATCTATTTATTAATTCGTAAAGGGAAAACTTTAGACCCCTTTTTAAGACCATTGCGCGAACGGTGGAGTACGAAAGGCACAGTTAAAGTTTACTTTACGGAGGACTGCAGAAACCTAATATTTTTAAATAAAATGCATTAAAAATACATTTAATTAATAAAAATAAACATTACACACACTACATTCGTGACACACATGACAATGTACACACATGTATACTATACTATTTTTCAAGAGTTTAAAACGATATCAAATAACAGAATTTTTTCGATATTTAACGTTATTACTGTAACGATACCTCAGTAACAAAATTGTTTTCAATCACTATATGTATCGCTACTCAAATAATAGAACGAAATTATTAACGCTAAATAACGTTGTAATATCGATATGTATGCGACCATAACCGTACCGTACCGAGGGGTCTTAAAATGTTACCGTTGCCCCCCCCCCCCCCCCCGGCCCAGAACCTGAGTCTTAAAATGTTAAAACTATCCCAGAACCTGGGTACGCCCATGCCATTAACTATCATGTCTTTCAATATTGTACAATATTTTACGAGTCAACATGAATAAATTATATACCTGCTACCTATTGAATTATATTCCTAGAATTTTGTGATATTAACTAATGTGTTTATTTTCAGCATTCCATTCATAACATGGGCGCTATCCACGCTTTTGAGTAAGTATTTATGTTTAGACCAAATTTTTATTAAACAGAATTTTTTGATTAATAAATCTCGTAACATTAATTTTAGGCGATCAAAACGCTATGACGACCCATGGACACTACAAAACAATGACATGTTCTATACACGAGGGTAAGCAAACACCGCACTAAATTTTAAACCTTTTTTAATTAATAGCTCAATAACTGTCAGTCAACTAGATGGAACAAATAATAGTCAATTTTCGATCAAAAATAACAAGATACAGCCTTGACTACAAACTTGACGCAAGAAAGCACAAAAATACGTTACGCTCATAAAAGTAGGTATCAAGGGCGGACCGCGCATCCAGGATCGCGCGTTATGGGGGTCATGACCACCACATGTTTAAGGGTCTAGGTGTATGAATTTATTAGGATTAGAGAAGGATTAAAGCATATAGTGACTGAACCTCAAATATGTGACCCCTCCTTAACCGAAGACTGAATCGGCCTTTGTATATGTGACCCCCCCCCCCTCCCTTAACCGAAGGCTGGATTCGCCCTTGATCTTAATAATAACCTTATTTCTGAATGTTATAGTTTAGTTCGAGTATTGCATGGCTTTACCGACGAGAGCTTATAAAATTTTATTAGGCCCTTAGAAAATCAAGCTAAGTTTAAAGATTTAACGTTTAGAATCTCAAGTCAAATATTTAGTATAATACATGAAGCTGTATAACCAAGTTTTAAATACTGCTGTCATCTTCTGAGGTCTCACCCTCTCTTTCTAATACAGCTGTGTAAAAAGAGATGGCGAGATCTCATAGACTGAGATATAACGTAAATATTTGTTTCAATTGATTAATGCGAGTGCTAGATCCACCTATGCCTTCATGGTCTAATGCTACTCGTAAGACGTTTTCGTGACGTGATGCGTTCGTACATTGGCAGTAATTGGGCGAAATAAGACCACATTATAAACTAATTATTGTATAGGTATATGAAAGACCACACATTGTTCGCGCTCTATTTTCATTATCAACTTTTAAGGCCGGGATCTGGAATCTGACTATTTTTGATCGAAAATTTGCATTGCAAACAACTAATTTCTAATTTCCTGAACCTCTGCAACACTACAACTGGTTATATGTATTTTGGAGTATCGTTAACTAACACTACTATCACAGCTAATTCGCTTTTTTGAATGTAGCAATACAGGCAATAGAAGAGTCTGTTACTCTTGCTACTTTTGTTGGGTGATTTTTACTTGTAATACTTAATACTTATTAAAACAGCAAAAACGCAAAGCTCTCGAGTTAGCGACCAAAAAAAGGTTCTCTAGAGTAGTTTTACAACTTTTAACAGGAAGTTATTGATAATTTTAGTGATGCATAAAATTTTAACAGTATTTGCTAATACAAATAACAGTTGTTAACTGTTAAATAAATTTAGTACCAAATTTAATATGTTTACATGTTGTACTGTACAATGAATATTTTTTTAAAAGAATACTTGGGGCACGCCCAATCAACAATCGACATCGAAGCCAAAAATATAGTTTTAAGAATTTGTGTCTGTTTGTCTGTTTATCTATTTGTCTGTAGGTATGTATGTCCGGGATAAACTCAAAAAGTACTGCATGGATTTACTTCAAATTTTGCATAAATATTACTAACAGGTCGGGTCAACATGTAGGCTACATATTATTATCACGCTATCGACTACGGGGGAGGAGCAATGCGGAGTAAACGAAGTCCGCGCGGACGAAGTCGCTGGCAACAGCTAGTATAACATAAATAAATAACTGTTAAATATAAATTAGTTTTAACAACATACCAGTTCCTAATTGAACAATAAATTCACAAAAATTATTTGTTAATGACAGATTGAAAAACGAATTGCTAAAAATATTGTCTGATTATCCCACGGATTAAATGGATACGCCTTTCAAGACAATTTCTTAGTTTGTTAGTGTAGCTTGCATTGACACATTAAAATACAGAGTTATACTACTTATCGATGAAATAAAACACTTCAAGGGTAATTTTTAAACCGTGTCATCTGATTCGGTACGATAAAACAGTACCCCATGGTTTACTTCTATTTTTTCACAATGTATTATAGCCTACAAATGTATGACATTTTGACAGTAATAGGAGCGTTAGCTCATAGCGCACTGCGCAGCGACACGTTTTCTTCCCAATGACGTGTCTATCACTATTCATGTGGTCTGTGGATTATCCAAACAACAAGCCGTATCAGGAAACGCGGGAAAAATATTTTCATTCATAACAACTTACTTGATGTTTCTGGGTAAAATATATATTTTTTTAAATAGTAATCATAGAGTAAATTGGAGATTATCCTTAAATAAAAATACTAGATTATCTTTGGTAGTGTGTAGGACTTTTTCTGATGATTAGGTATTCGGTATTCGGCCGGATTTTTTTACATCATAAATGATGGAAAAAAATAGACATAAAGGTGTTAATGGTGTGTTCCTATGTTGCGGCGAGGTCTAATGCCACATGCATAAGTTTACCGGCTACTTTACGACAGTGGCAAGCACTGACGCTATTGCGGATGAAATAGGTAAGGCGGTAGTACCAGACAGGGACAATGTAGAACTCTACCACCTAGTAGCCACGATGGTAGTGACTTGTATAGCCAATCGGTCGCCTTTTACGACCTGCCTGGCAGAACGGCAGTTAGTCTATTCTTCAAAGAAGCCCGGGACTAACAAGGGGAAATATATTATGAACTTTTGGGCCGAATACTGAATACCAAAGAAAGTTGTTCAATAGTTGCCGCATATTTGTGGCATCTCTACTGAGATTACATGAGATTATATGAATGTACTGCTTGCTAATGTCGATAAGTTAGCAACTGCAATATAATAGCAATGTGATATACTATGGTTTGTAATACTACTCGTGGTTTGACTAGTTGAACATCAGCTGCCATATTCCATATTCCCGACAGTATAAGGGCTGTCGGGAATATGGGTGACATTATAATTATTTTTATTGGAACGCACAGCCCCAAATTTGGAATCGTAACTACTAGTCTAGTCTGACCAAGCACCATTTTTCAGATCTCACCTAAATCCAGCTTACAACCATGATGAAGAACCACAACGACGGTCAATGCGACAGAACACCGTGTCTGATTCATTCAAGTATGTGTCCTAAGTTATCAAGATTGTTTACTACTTTTATTTTAATTTGTATACATTTGTGTACGCCTGTAATATATATGTAAAAGTTTTGTAATTTTGTGTATTTAATGTTTAATAAATACCAATTCAGAAAATTTTGAAAGTAACGGATAATCAGAGTCTAAATACATTTTTGTGCAAATCAATGCTACTTGGCGAAATTATATAGTATCGCTTATGAACCTAGGTACAGGTTCATCGATCATCATGCGAAAAATTTTAAAAATTATGATACCTACATCATGAATCAAAATTATTTATTATTGTTATACGCCAAAATTTTATTTATGATTAATTAAATAAATTGCATTAATAATATATTTATATTATAACCATAGATTCCACAGTTGATATTATAACCACAGAACAAATACGTATAATTCCGTGATTATAACCGTAGTAACCTACGTAGTAACTTAATAGTAGCAATTATCAAAATAATACTTTTAATTCTTTGGTTATTACATTATCATTATTATTTAAAATATATCCTCTATTTTAAAGTCTATACTATTTTTTCCAAATTAGTCGATCCAAGTGATCCCGTTTCCAATAGTATTCAGCTACTGCCAAGGTATTCTAATTGTTATCTTCTGTTTCAGTTACCGCAGTCCCGCGGACTCCGGGCCTACGCCTAAAGCTCAAAGGTAAGCACTAGATTGCCGTGACTAATGTCATCGTTATATTTAACTGTTACAGTTCCCGCGACTTCGTCCGCGTGGAAAAAATCTTAAATAATAGTTCCGGGGTTTTACCCGCATAGTTCCCATTTCCATGGGATTTCCGAATAAAAACTATCCTATGTTCTTTCTCGGGTCTCAAACTACGTTTGTACCAAATTTCATCCAAATCGGTTCAGTGGTTTAGGCGTGAAGAAGAGACAGACAGACAGAGTTACTTACGCATTTATTATATTAGTATGGATAATTATTTAGAACTCCGGGCCAGTTCGGGCCTCTTTTTGAATAAAAGATCCATTGCCTTACTGCTAAGCATCTTTTAAAACATGAGAAAAGACTAATATGTGTAACGAGAATAACATCGTGACTATTACCTAGGCGGTAAAGTTCTGCATCGTCTTGACCGGGTTTTGATATTTTCGCTTTATAACTCCTGCCGCAATAGCGTCGATACTTTATGTTGGCGTATTTCGCTTTAGATGGTGAGGTAGCCGGTAGATGGTGAGGCATTGCCATCCCGCCACTCGGAACGCAACGCACTATTAACATCTTTGGTATCTATAAGCGGTGGTTCCTCTTTCCATCAGGAGAGTCATCAGCTTGTTTGCTATCTAATAATATTAAAAAATGTATTAAAAATGGTATGTAGCCCCAGCATTTATATCGTTTCGATCGTTAGCACCTAATAATAAAAAATTGACGACTCGTCACAAGTGCCCGTAAAGGTCATTTGAACAAAGCTGTTTTTATTAGCACCAAATTGGAAGTTTTTCTCTTGACATGTCATTCAATGGTAATTCACTAAGGATCAAGACTATTGTCTTTTGATAAAAGATCAATATTTGACACGGAATCCCTATTTGTTCTGTGATGATATCTTAAGCGGGGAATTCACTAGACATGTCCCGCGGGTAAAAGCACGCAAGCCCGCCGGACTTAGCTGCTATAGGTCTGTGCAATGTCTAAGTGTATTACCGACGCGGGCCGTCCGCCCTATAATAGCAAAGTCTGACGGGCTTGTCTACGGGCTTGCCCGCGGGCATGTCCGTCTAGTGATCCCCGCTTTACCTCCCCACTTGAACTAGTAAATGGATATATATGTCCGAGCAAAGAAATTGAAAAAAAAAATTATAGAATTTTTAATTTTTAATTTCTATACTCAGACATAACCCCTTGAACACTAGCAGTTGGATATACAATAATATATTATACTATTGTATATCCAACTGCTAGTGTTCAAGGGGGGATGATAAGATATAAATCTTAGATCAAAAGACAATACCGTCTTGATCCTTAATGAATATGTTACTTCCATTTTACCGAAGATTTTACCACTGAATGACATGTCACTAGAAATTTGACCGCTTTGACGCTAATAAAATCATATTATTTAGGTCGGGCTAAGGTTGAATTTATTTGAATAAACTATTTTTGAGATTGAGTTCATTTTATTGTTTGTACAGCTCCCTTTTGTTGACATTTTCACTATTGTCAAACAATGGAAGTCTACTCCGCCGCATAAACCCGAACGAAGCCTAGCGCTTTTGTAAAGAATCTATCAAAACTTTATTATTCGCTCTAAATCGTTTCTTGAATTTGGCTATTTAACGCCCTTTGGCACCGCTCCTCTCGCTTTACTCCAGAGGGGGTCCGATCACGTAATAGAACATCAATTGCGTTGAAGCGTAGGCTCTTACACATTTTCAGACATTATGCCGCGTTGTAGCACGATGCGACGTCGTATCGTGTTTATGTGTGTAAAGGTGCTGATCAACGGGCGAGACTATACCGCAGTCTTAATGGTCTAAGAGCCCTCAACACAAAACTTATGGCCAATTGCACTACATAAAACCGCGGTATTGTGATGATACACGGGCAAGCTTTACCGACGAGCCATAAGACTGCGGTATAGGGTCGCTCGTCGATCAGGACCTTAAAGGTCCTGACCTATCATAAGTTTTGTGTCGAGGGCTCTAAGACCATAAAGGTCATGGTATAGGCTCGCCCGTCGATCAGCGACTTAAGAGCGCTGAGAGCTTCGATTCGAAAGATACGTGAACTTGGGGTTAGAGGCGAAGTTGTAAATATATATAAATTCTACTATATTTACGTCCGGTTTCTGGAACGCAAATTAATTTTAACAAGAAATTAATCCGTGTTTAACAAAATATGTTTTACAAGCAAATGATCTATTAAACACATTAATTTCTTGTTAAAATTAATTTGCGTTCCAGAAACCGGCCGTCAGTGTCGAAAGTACTAATCTTATGATCTAGATAAACAAAATGTTAATTACATTTGGTATCCACAGTACTCCTTACCACCGACCTGAATCATGGCTGCACACTCAACAAGGGCCTGGAATAGGCTCTCGGCCATTTTCTTATTTAGAAGAGCCCAAGCGTCCCGTTCCAGTGAAGCCGCCCGTGTCTCCGAAGACCCACCAAAACGAACCACATTGGAGGCGTGACGCATGGCCCCCTGCTCCTCCAGTACCTAATCCTGACTACAGCCCACCAACCCCACGGAGATTGAAGTCGGCTTTGAAGGGGGGCTATCCATAAACCCGTTATTTAATCAAGAAACGTGTCAACATAGAAACGTATGAAACTTTATGTATTATGTGACATTGTTCTTCATGAACAGGTTTCCCAATCCTACAAAGGAATTCTAATCGAATAAGTTGCATGTTAATGAATAAATAAATTTATTCGCATATTGGCAGGCATTTTATTACCCATAACACAAGCAAATAATTTGCTTACTATAATTTATCCAAGATGTTCATTATTTATTTCATACTCAATTGACTTTGGCCAGCAATGGATATTCCTAAAGTACAATGTTTGTTGGATACCAGTATCCATGTCCAAACACGCCTACACATGTACAATATAACAAGGGAGACTAGGCACCATACAACACACTCTAGACAAACTATTAGATATGAATGAGGGGGAAGTGTCCTCCTCATTCATAACTCTTCTCATATCCATCATCATCTTATATTTCAGTTTCAAAGACTTGACAGCTCGGAAAACACCGAAACATTTCCATTATATTACATCCTAATTATTTTTATTGCCAAAACTTTCGTCTACCATTATTTCTAAATGCCTTAACCCCGGGAACACGTCCTTTCTCAACGTTACTTTCTACTAAATTGAGGAATCGCTTAATTACATTAAATTTTACTTTAGTTCACACATAAATTACACATATTCATACTGGATTAACAATGATTCCATGCCGGACAATATACGCTTAGCAAGAATATCAAGTATTTGCTAAATTCAACCTGTAAGAAATTAATTCAAGAGACCCACCATGACCAGTTATAGCAGTAATGTTTTAATATTAATTTGATACGATGTTATTGCCTTAAAGATCTCAGAATAAAAGTAATATTCCAGCAGTACTTCTATAAGCGATCATAGCATTTTTGAATTTGAACAAACTTCTAAATGATATTGAAATATTTTGAAGTAAGGTCCTAATAATTCCAGCATGTTATCTATATAATTAAGCATATCACACGTATATGTTAGGTATTATGTAAATGTTAAGTATGTAGTTGGATCAACAATTTCTATTTATCAATTAATCATTGTAATTTATTTGTTACATATCTAAATAATTAAAGAATGTAAATTCTTTTCCTAAGAATGTGTGTTGTTTTTTTTTTCCGACCCCCGACTGCACCCACAGCGAGCTCCCTATAAAGTTATTTTTTTACTCGCAGGTATGATAAATACTAGCAAAAAGCAGAGCTTTATAAGGGCTCGCTAAGTAATATTACCTAGTAATATTCTTAGAAAAGTATTTTTATGCGAATTACATCATTCAAGGTATCATGGACTTTAACATCTTTTAATGTATCATGGACTTTATTTATTATGTTCGCATCAAAGGCGTCGTCAAGCTTTGTATCTAGGGAGGCGCAGAAAAATAAAACCAAAATAAAAAATAAAATGTTTCTAAGATTTTTATCCAATTAACGGTACATGGCGCAGTTTTTAAAGGAGAAAAAATTCCTGGACTGAACCGGTTCAAATTTTCTAGAAGTATAAGTTGAGTGGAATCCAATCGAATGCCATCAACCGCGTTTCGATCGGTCCAGGCGTTCAAAACTTATGAGTTGTTGAGACACACACACGCATACATACAGACATACTGACGTCATCGCGAAAATAGTCGAAAATGGTTCCTAAGACCACAAAACGTGAACATACGGCGAAAACTCCATTTTTGAAAATCGGAGCAAAATCAGTAACCTCTCTATTAGTAGTCCCTCCCTCCAGTAGTGGGAAGTTAAAAAGTACAAGTGTTTTAATAGATTAATATAGTATTAAAATGGAGTGAACGAAAATGAATTAAATGAAATAAAACTACCACGCCAAAGCTTAAACCTAAAAGTGCGATATTTTTTCAGTAAAATGTACCACTAAAGGGCGCAGATCGTCGCCTAGTGTAGCTTTGTAGCATTTTAACTCGTTAGTTTTAGAATAGATGGCGTTAGCAGTAATAAAATTCTAATACAAAATGTATCTTCTATTTTTTTAATGTTTATGAAATAGCATTTTAATGGTAGATAACATATCTAGACATGAATTTAAACCACCACGTCAAAGCTCAAACCTAAAAGTGCGATACTTTTTTAGTAAAATGTACCACAAAAGTGCATAGAAAGTCGCTGGAATTTCTATGCACTTTTGTGGTATTCTATGCTGGAACTGGAATTATTACGAACCAATATTTAAACAATAAAAATGTGCTTTATTTCGTTCACAATAAAGTTGACATTTGTTTCTTACTTAACAAAGGGGAAAAATGTTCTGAGCGAGACAACGACAACCACCTGAGTAAATCGGAAACCGTTATATCCTTTTTTTCATACACGTTGATAGATATATTAGCATAAAATGTATTGTAATTAAAGCATCGAGTTCTAAAATATGCTTAATTATTACGTAATTATTTATGCAGTGCAAAAACTGTTTTCTCAAATTAGTAGAATTAGTAGTAATTTGCAAACTACGCACGGTCACACTTATACATGGCGCTTTACTTTGTAGAAAGAGACACACTCCACCAATGTCGTTGTACTCTTCGGAACAATTTTGAAGCGGACGTGAACATTCCAGAGTATGTAACTTCCTTGCTTGCTGCAAGTTTTCTGGCTGTCAATTAAATTGGGGATACTGTAAGTGTAAACCCGTGTTGAGGTGCGCCAAGTCTCAATAAATAACGTGTTATCCTTTTAATGGGTTTAGATTATCACGCAGTCACTTTTGTAGATGTTAGATTTGTTAGCATATTTAGATAGCAAAATAAAATATATTTGGTTTGTGTGGTAAATGTTAGTCCACTAATTATTCTTGTCTATCTCACCGTAAACTTATGCATGTGGCATTCTTTCCTGCCAATACATAGTAATAATGTAAGTTTTAAATGTACAAACAAGTAATGTGTATTGCATACTGATTTTTACAAAAGCAACTCTTTTCTCTTACAATTAGGTATCTTCACGCCCATATCTCCGAAGGCGTATGCAGAGAAACAACATGTACACCCACGATTAGCCGATGATACTAGTCCCACAATGTGATATGTGGCAAGCCTATCAGCAACCGGGCATTTTCCAATCCCGGACAACTAACTCGGCAAATGTTGTGTTGCCAAATAAAAAAAATGTAATGCATTTTGGTGGGGTAAGTAAAGCCAAGTGTAGACTGGACGGACAGTCCAGGGGGAAGGCAGACACGGGATAGTTATAGGGTTGTATTGGCACCCTTGAATAGCCTCAATAAATGCACAGGACTTTCTTTTTCATAAACAACAATTTGTGTCCAAATTGGCTAACAATTTTATTCAATTGTCTCTCCTTATGAGATGTAATTAAAAAAATATTTAACATGTTTTTTATCCCTTTGATATTCTCAAAGGAATAAAGGAATAATCAATTCAAAGTTTTAAAGAATTCAGACGAAACCCTTTTTATATATTTTTTTTGTCATTGTTTTACCTAAGATATTACATTTCTAAACTTAATAATTTTAAGTCTGTACATCGTCTGTGAGACAGTCGAAGCAAGCGTTTGTTATGTATACATAATTTAACAAAACAGGTAAGTATTTGTTTTCAATAATAAACTTTTGAGTGATGTATATTTACATTTATTTATAACATTTATTCTTATATATTGTAGAAATTTATTAAAAATATAAATAACATAATTTGATTGCTTATAAAATTTTGACCCACACTTAAAAGTTTCGTTATGAATTATCTGTTTACAAATTCTGTTATGTAGAAACAGAGATTTTTGATCCAGCAGTGAACCGAGTTACTTATGAAAAGCCATTTTTTAATAAAAACAAGACATAAAAATGACTATGGCATTGCCACTGCAATTATGACATGGCTTTCATGATCACTATCATGAAGCTTAATTATACCTGGAGGCAACACTTCTAATACCTACTTGAAACACAACTTTAAATACTGCTGTCGTCTTCTGAGATCTTACCCTCTCTTTCTAATACAGCTGTATTATAAGAGATGGCAAGACCTCATAGACAGAGATATAACGTACTGTATATGTTTCAAGTGATTAATCCGAGTGTCAGCTCCGCCTATACCTAATACTTCATGATAACTCCCGATACGTCTGACGCATGTGACACATAACATCTAATTAAAATGTTCGAATAATATTCAAATAACTTGAGATAAGTATTGAAGCGACAAACTTCAGAAAAAAGAAATCAATACGCGCGTCAGATGCATTGGGTGCAATCCACGAAGGACTGATTTAAGGATTATAAAAAGATTATTATTAAGTGATAAAGGGCAGACATGTTAAAAAAAATACCGTAAATATCAAAATAGTAGAAAAATAGTAATATGAATTAATTTCAAACTTAAAAATGAAGAATTGTACCTATGTTCTCCTTCTGTAAAAACAAATTAAATTTCAATTTAATGAAGTAATTAATACTAAACAAAGTTTTGAAATATCTTTGTATGTTATGTGCCCTCGCCCTACCCTGCGCCAAAAGTGACAACAGGATATTCGTAAAACCATACGTGCTGGTGATACCCACAAAAAATTATAAAACATGAACACAACGACTGTCTTTTTAATACATCTATATAACATGACAAACAGGCCACCTAACCAGGCTTTCAAAGACATTATTTGGTTGATTTAGAAAATATATGGATAAATAATAATGCCTCGTTTGATTGTTATTTGTAAATCATGCACCTAATTTACAAGACTCGGTGTTTTTTAGCTGTATAGGTCTTACGTAAGGCCTTAAGTAAATTCTGTTATGACATTCCTAGATATATCGAGCAAATCAACAAAAGCTTCACTACAAAATGGCGTACGGTTAAATGGCACGCACACGTTCCACCACTGGACAATACAGAGTGCTAAGTGTGAGTTTTTCTTTTCGCATTCGATCGTGAGCGCTTTTGGAGTTTACTAGGAATTTGTATGTGATTTGTACAGCGCCACCTAGTGGTAATCGTGAGAAACCAGTTTACCACTAGGTGGCGCTGTACAAATCACATACAAATTCCTAGTAAACTCGAAACGCACTCACGATCGAATGCGAAATGAAAAACTCACACTTAGCACTCAGGTTTATATGCGCAAACATTAGACAACTTTTCAATACTTTCGTACATTTAAAAACTGACAACTAACCATATACACGGATATAATTTATTTTTGTAGTAAGTACTACTAATACCTAGTGAAACTCGTTTAATGAATGTATGAAATTTAGAACAAGGGGAGTGATAAGTTGCTGGTCTTTTTATGGAATTAAAAATATCAACCACAAATAGGCGGTGGATAATATGGCAGCCGTCTAGACCACATTAATATGATGCTTCATAACAAAACAGATTAGAGATTACACAAATATCATAAAGAAAATCCTACTTCAAATCCTGAGAAAAATTGTATTTATATATAACTCTTAAATAAAAATCTAAGATGGCTCTATCACCACACCACCTACTGCTCCATGTGCATCTTTCGAGGAGTAATAAAACCTGCCATAAAGCTCAAAGATAATGCACGATACAATAATTAAGCAGTTACGGTATCTGCGAACTCCCCTGATTATATAATTAGGACAGATTATATTAAGGCTTTTTGTAAATAGTGATAAAAATAATATTCGCGCTCCAGATAATGGTAGAACATATTTTATATTACATTGTAAAGTAAAAAACATGTGTATTGTATTCTTTACAATAAAATATTCATTTAATTATTCAACACTTTCTATCATACAAACTATTCTGTTTTACTAAGCACTACATGGTACACGGTAGGAATAATGAGACCAAGCCCGGGCGAGACGTGAAAGAATTCTACCATCTTGTATTGTACAAGCCAAATTCACTTATTTTTGAAAGGTTTATAAGATGGCAAAAAGCCACTTTCTCACTATGCAGCCCTTCAACTCACGTGATTGAGTCAAAATTGAGTCAATGCGCTTAGGGCTCCCACACACAAAAACACAACAATAACACGTCGAGACATGCTATGAGGCGGCAAAATGTGTAAAAGTCTTAAACGCTTCGACTCGATTGCCGGTTGATTACGTGAATTAGTCTCCTGTACAGATGATATTGATCTCTTATCATAAACTTGTGTATATTTTAAGTTGGAATCCATAAATATGACGTCACAATATTTGTAACTAAAACAAAACAATCGCTTTAATATAACAATAGTTAAAACATACTATTTATTTTCTTTAAAATAATAATAAAAAAAACAACATCTATATCTAATTTTAAGGACCATCAAGGTTGTTATTTTGATACACTTTTCACAATCGATTGTATAACCAAAGTTATAATATTCGCTACCTTCAAGACCATGGGTCGGCAACTTGCGAGTTTCATAGGCAAATATTATTTATTTATAAAAAAAAACATTTAAAAATTGTTCTGAATCGATTAACGATGATAAGGCTCTATCTCTAAGCAAATTTTACTCGCTTTTCTACACTTCACTTTTGTACAAAGCGCCCCGCCCCCTCTTCCCCGCATGGCATGCGTTGTCACTGTTGTCAATCTGTCGGAAGCTCTCGAATGACAAGGTTTTAATTCGCTTTCCACGCAAAGCATTTTTTTTATCAAATAATTCTTGAAAGTACTGTTTATTATTGGCAAGAACTTTTTTTGACTCTTTAAAAACTTTGAAATTTTTTAAAATGTAAATTTTGCCTCAACCGACATAAAATGTTGCCGATCCCTGTTCTAGTCTATAACAATAAAAAGATACTGCAAAATTTAGCTTTAGAAACGACCACCTGTTCATACACGCATCGTGTTACAGACACGAATTCGTGACAGTTTGGCCAAGTTCTTTTACAAATGTCTTCTTATAGGATTGATTTTTAAGTTCAGAGCATAAACTATGTAACAAATCCTAAAAGAAACATTTACAATCAGTATTTCGTTCACCATACCATTTTACTAAAAAATTCACTAGCCCTTTCAGTCTAAAAAATATTTGGCCTTAGGTAGCGAATATTTTACTAATACTTATAAATATGAATAAAATACGCCTAAACGTATGGCAATGATTAAGTAATTTCAAAGTATGAGCACCATTATGCAATAAAATATCCTTTCTAGTCTTTTTGATAGTATTTTGCTATAGCTGGGTTGCTATAATCAACGATCCATCATTCGTAGCAGCAATCAATGTAATAACAACGACGCGTTCCACAAGTTTTTCGACCATTTGGCATTTTGACATTAATAGGAATATTTTTAGCATACGCTTCATAGAAAATATAACTACTTCTAACTAAAACGAGTCGTTTTATTGATATAGGAACTGGGCATCATTAGAATAACATTTGAAAGGTTGCTACAGAAAAAAAGAAACTTAGAAGTACTTTCAATCATAAATTTGTATTTATAAATTGTACATATTCATGTTTATAAAAATTTTTGAAGGATAAGGAATGATGTCAAAATTAAAATATAAACTGTGTGAACTACAAATATGGCGCACTTTTCAACAAAATATAATCTCTGAGATACTAGTATCATCCACAGACTTTTAAAACATTGCCGAAATTTTTTCACACGTTTTAACGATAAACCTGCAACCAAACCAACACAAATGCGCAAGAAAAACACGTTATTATACACATATATTGCACGCCGCGGCGCGGCTGTGCGTTATTATTGGTTGAAAGGAAATGTATGGCTCAACCAACTTCAATCACACTCAGTATTAAATTCATACACTGATCTAATATAAAAAGTATATGATTATAAAGAGAAACCTTAATTCTTCAAATGCTGTAAAACTTTTAAGTCTTTGAAAAGAGTTAATTACTTTAAAAAATTTCGTTGAAAAAATTTTATGGCCTTCAGTTGATTACTGTACGTCGTAACACGGAATAAGTAGGTTGATTGGCTTTAAAATTCACTTTATATAAATTATCAATATCACTTGTATTTTTTTTGTGATTTTAGCATTTGTACACACACATTTTATTCTGTTTATTTCTGTGTTTGTCATTTTTTTTGTAATACATTCACTAACAATATGGTACTGTAATACCTTTATGGTGTTACATATACACTGGCAGCTTTGTCTACTTTCAAATGTAGAACTGTTTTGTTTAGATGAAAAAATGTATTAGAATAAGAGTGTTCCTTTTGATTCGGTGGGGAATAGACAGATCCCCGAGAAATAAACGAAGATATAAAACGAGAGTTTATTATTGAAAATCCTGAAAAACCCTGTCGATCTTCGGATCCTCGAACAGCCAAGCGAGTCAAAGAAAAACCCCCTAGTAAAAGGCGGTACGATTGGTGGAGTAACACGGCCGGCTGATAGATCGCCGGACGGGTGTTACAGTACTATGCTGCGTCTACATAGTAAGGAAAACCCTAATGAAAAATTTCAGACTTTTTGGTCCAAGGGTTTATTTAGGCTCTTCGTTGATATGTCATTCAGTGAGACAGCTTTTATTACATACAGACAACGAATTAATGTGTTTATTTTTTATTACTAGTAAAAATATTTTTTTTTACGAAGTATTAATATGAAAAATCGTGACTAAAACTAATGGCTAGTGTAAGTTTCACTTAAGAGATAAATACATTCATTTAAAAAATATATACAATTTTTTTAAATAAATGTATTTATCTCTGCCTAGCAGATAGACTTCATGTCGCCATAATTTACAAAATTTAAAATAAATATTCATAAATAAAAACAGCCGCACATATAAAAAATTTAAACTCGTTGTTTAAAATAATTTTATCTTGAGATAAAAATATAAAGAAACCTTCCAAAAATATACTTTGTATTCCGAATTGTAGTTTATATATACATCTCCTAGGGCTCGGTTCTCAAAAATCTGCAGTGTCAATTTTAATACCACCTATAACTTCCATTTAAACTTTAAATAGACTTATTGCCCGTAGTGTACTTTCACGAAATTACTTAATGTAATGCGATTATAAAAAAGTTATAATAAGGAATCCTCATGCATCTTTCCGAAAAAAGCACCAAAATTCCTAGAAGTTTCCTTAAAATAATATATACAACTTTTTACAGAAATCCCGAATAATTTATGTACAGCAATCGTTGAATAACGGTCGTCAGAAATCATCTGATTTATTTTCCGAGTCTTTCGATTTTCCACTTGTTGCACTTTCCTCAATTCTCACTTCACTTTCCACTGCACAAACACTTTGTTCTTTTTCCTGGCCTATATGTCTTTCCGTGGATATGTACATATCTTTTGAATTGTCCTTTTTGTAGGTATCGCTGCATGTTTTCTGTGAGTTATCCTCATTTGATATTGACAGCTCAAATTGTGCAACTAGTTGACTTAGCACTTTCTTCAAATGGTCAAACGATTCCTTATCATTGGTTTCTGTACTTGTTTCGATCACTGTTTCACAATCCCCACTATCGCATCCACTTTCATATTGCTGCTTTAGGGATTTAAACTCTCCTATAGTAATAACAAGGTTGGGATTTTCTCGCAGGGAATCCATCAGATATGTACCTTCTCGTGAAAATAGAAAGACAGCTGGTATTTCGATATCATCTTTCCCGTCTCCAGACATAGCGAACAACGCCGTATTTTCGTAGGTCGAATCCTTAACATTATCCAATATCACAGCAAGTTTGACGCCAGCGTCTTGCATTATTCTTACTTTATGAGCAAAAGTGCATTGTCCACGGACTGCAACAGCAATGTTTCCTTCAACTTTCTCTTTGTTTTCTATAGTATTGCAGGCGTCGAATGGTGACACTAAAATTGGGGTGCCAGAATACCTGGTATCTCCGGATATCTCTTTACCGAAGTGGCCCGGCCCGGCCGCAAATATTTTCTCGTTGACTTTCACTCCGGCAGGAACGACGCCATTTTCCATGTCGCTGAGCGTGTTCCATTTGGACATTTCCCGCATAAATGTTAATCCTTCGGCTGCGTCTTTTGCAGATTTTGCCTGAAATATGATAATTACAACATAAATAGCTAGCCCATACCGGTTGAAACAACAATAAAAATGCCGATTTACTAAGCGTGCACCTCAAGTAAAGTAATAAAGTAAGTTATTAACGTATTTTATATATCATTTTATATAAGTTTATTTATAATTTTCGATTTCATGGTTGTTATGATGATGATGTATTATGATTATGATGTATGTCTTTCGTTAGCGTAGCCGGGCGCTCAAAAACCGTGCCGGGAACTATAATACTACCCGAAATAGCCTCGAGAAAACACACTAACCACATCACTACGTTTCTTTGGAAATACCTATCGTCTTTTGATCTTTATTGGACTGATCCCTGGATTTCACGAACCTAAAAACAAGGATTTAAAACGTTATAATTTCGATATGTTTGCGTCGTTGTGATTAGTTATTGTATTAGATATTATGAAGTTATCTTCTTTGACGTTGTGATTGGTTATTGTATTAGATATTATTAGGTTGTCTTCTAGCGCTAGTTGGTGAACCAATCACGAAACAGCATCAAACGTAGCGAACCAATCATAAAACAGCAAACGTTATAAATCCTTACCTAAAAATTTAAACTCGTCTTCCCAGTTGAAATTCGGATGTTTGTTGATTTCAGTAACTTCGTTCGGTCGCCATGGAATGTAATAATGTTCAGACAATAATACACATGGCTTGTGTAATTCAATCCCGTTTAACCTTATAAATTATGCCAGGGTCATTTAAAAATAGCACATTTCGATACAAGTGCGGAAACTATGCTATTTCTTCATGAGTTGACCTAAGCCGAAAGAGCGAGACAACAAACGGGGCAAGTGGAAATGATGATTCCGCACGAGCATCGATCGATATTTTTATATATTTGCGACAAAAATAAGACAGTAAAAGGAAACCAGCGAAAAATGCAAAAATGTGATTTCACGGGAATGTGATTTCATGTTTTTTTTTTTATAGGACACGGCACGACAACGGTTTCAATGCACTCAGCTAATTCAATTGCAATAATTTATCTGAACTCAATAGTACATTACGTGCCAAGGGAAGGAAAGTTGGACATTTCAACCCGCGCGATACTGTCACCTGAGCCGAAGGCAAGCGGGTTCAAATGTCCTGCTATCCTCCCGTGGCGCGTATACTATTTTTCATCAACCAGGACTGTAACTTACAAATTTTTACACAACTGTATTCACTAATTTTTTATACACAAGTTTTTTTCTATGTATATTTTTTTTATGTAATTTTTATCAGAATCAGAAAATTTCAACTTTTAGATCAATATTATTTTATTTTATTCTTATTAAATGATAAGTTATTGCCGCGTGTATAATAATAATATGGATTTGAAATAATAACTGCACGGTTACCATGGTAATGAGTTATTTCAAATAGGTAACAGGAAGAAAATTAAAACAAAAAAAAATACTAAATTTTAAACTGTCACTAATTGTGAGCAATCTGAAATATGCGCCTTTCTTGCTGCAAACAAAAGAAGAAATTCAAACTTTCGGTCCTGGTATGATGAAAAATAAATTTAATTGCGTTTCTTATTTGCCAACGTAGACATAAAAATAATTTTATTTTAAACTCAATACATGTATTAATAAGGATTTACGCTGTAAAATACTTATATCATACAATAATGTACAGAAAACTTTTGAAACCCCTTCACGCGTAAAATTATAAGCAGAAGGAAAACAAAAAGCCCCAGTGCGGAAAGAATAACTTTCGGTAAACACACATGGAAAAATCTATTTTGTGAGCAAATGTACATCCATCATAAGACTTGTCAGTTTTGAGTATCACTCGCATGATCTGTTTGTAGTGTTTTCTTTTGGATTTATATAAAGGGCATTTTTTATTATTAGTTTTTATTTGAATAAACAGAAACGATGTCAATAAGTGATCACAGTTAATTACACATTGATAAAATATAATTTGGTGTCAAAGTAGAGTTTTGGAACATCGAAGTTTTTCAAGTGCTGTGTTGTATAGTGCCTAAATAAAGTGGCTGGTGTATTTCGCGGATTTCAAACACCAAGACAATATATATTTTTACTCATAAATACATGTTACAGATAAAAAATAGATTTATTTATAAATATTTGTCTACAGAAAGTACAAATATATTTTGGTTTTCGTATATTAACACTTTTCGCGCTTCCCACTACTTTACTTCAGACTCCGAAAAAGGGCGCGCGGGGCTTTTTCAAGGTGCTCTGCACGCAATTTAATGATTACTAGCTCACCCGGTAAACGTTGTCCTGCTTTTTTAACTACTCTAGTTTTTTTCTATATTTTCCCACCTTTTAAACCCTCCTCGGACTTCAACAATTAACTCAAAACCAAAATCAGCCAAATCGGTTCAGCCGTTCTCGAGTTTTAGCGAGACTAACGAACAGCAATTGATTTATATATATATATTAGGCTGATTCAAAAAAAAATCGACTATTTTTTTTTTTCGATACTGAAACTCAAAAACCTTCGGAAAGGTGTAAAAAAACGCCTGTAAAAATCTGAGCTCTTAATATTAATATTTAAGGGTCGCGCACTGCGAATTTCTATTTCCTATCTAAATAACACAGGCAAAATTTTTTACAAACTTTAGAGTGTATCACTTCCGAGTGGCTTGCTGGACGGCCAAGATTATAGCTGATTCTTGTAGAGAATTTGACGCTCTACAAAAAAGGTCTCTTGTAAATTTTCGATTATTCGACTCTTTTAAAAGATATTCAAAGTCAAAGATAAACCTAGAAAAAATTAAAGGTTTTTTTCTACATTTTGGTTGATCTACCAGACTTTTACTACACAACTATGAATCTACAGAATTGAACTACAAATTATAATAAATATTCAAGGTAAGATTAAGAAAGATAGTTCAGAACAAAGCGGCACAGTGACAAGTGAAGTAATAACAAATATTTTTTTGGTTATATCGATAAAAAAGAGCACTACTCCCCTAATACACTACTGTTGGTAATTTTCTATTAAATAATGCGACTTGGCTTAAATCATGTCAAAAAAAGCGTCTATACAAAACCACAAATGAAATGGACTAAGGATAATCTCAGAATTACAAAAATGCTTCAGAAAATATCGCTAAAAGCAAAATTTTATAAAAAGTCTGGTAGATCAACCAAAAAGTAGAAAAAAACCTTTAATTTTTTCTAGGTTTATCTTTGACTTTGAATATCTTTTAAAAGAGTCGAATAATCGAAAATTTACAAGAGACCTTTTTTGTAGAGCGTCAAATTCTCTACAAGAATCAGCTATAATCTTAGCCGTCCAGCAAGCCACTCGGAAGTGATACACTCTAAAGTTTGTAAAAAATTTTGCCTGTGTTATTTAGATAGGAAATAGAAATTCGCAGTGCGCGACCCTTAAATATTAATATTAAGAGCTCAGATTTTTACAGGCGTTTTTTTACACGTTTCCGAAGGTTTTTGAGTTTCAGTATCGAAAAAAATAAAATAGTCGATTTTTTTGAATCAGCCTAATATATATATATATATATATATATATATATATATATATATATATATATATATATATATATATATATATATATATATACATAGATAAATAAATTATACAAAAAAATTATGGGGGTTAGAATAGTTACAAATAATCTTCCCTTACCGTATTGATAGTGTACAGTAGCTGTACACGGCCATCGGGCAGCGTCAGTACGGATATTCCCATGTCAGAGAGGGCGTGAATTTGTCGCGGGTCGTTCAAGGGGCGAAGTCTCGCCGGCGGTCGAGCCGCCGTTGATCCCAACATCTGACGCATTGGCTGCCTCACCTTCTCGGCTACTAAAGAAGCTGTGTTTGGACATGTTCTAGAAAAAATACATAGTCTTTTAGTGATTTTGGAACTGACTACTTTTTGCCGCGTTGGACATTTTCAATTGCAATAATTTATCTGAATTTTAAATTCCCCATGTTATTTTCCGTGCTCCTATGAAGAATAGAGTAACTGACGTTCAGCCAGCCACAAGATAGCAACACACCATTAACATCTTTGGTGTCTATAGGCGATGGTTGACTCTTTCCATCAGGACCGAACCTACACCCCAACCTCAGTTAAATATAAGAGAAGCTCATAACACTCACTTTCTATACTTATCTTCATCATCATCATCAATTTTCAAAGTAAAATACGTAGTATTCTTGCCATGAGTTGCAAGTGACAGCGGCAGGAAGTGTGCTTCAGTTGTCAGAACATAATCCTCTAATTTGACCGGCAGGTCTTTGTCTTCGCCAAACAACATATACAAGTATTTGAATGTTTCCGCGAGGACAAAGGAATCCATCCTATCTTCTTGCATCCTGGTACGGACATCATTCACGGCAGCATAACCGCAGGGCACACGAGTGTATTGTTGCAGGGCCTTGAGGACGGCTTTGCCAACTTGGAGGTAATGATCGTCGCCGGTCGCTCGGTGGAGGAAGTAAGTCGATTCGAGGAATTCTGGTCGAAGAGGATGTTGGCCCCAATGTACCTGGATAGAATATTTATATTATCATTATGCCATGCTAGAGCAACTTTGCAACTTATAGTCTAAGAGCTATGAATAATAAAAAGAGTAAAACTCAGGTGTTATAACGATATTTTTTTTATATCACAAGTTAGCAAACAAGCAGATGGGTCTCCTGTTGGAAAGAGTCAAGCATCGCCTATAGACACCAAAGATGATAATGGTGCGTTGCCACATGCGTAAGTTTACCGGCTACCTTACCCTCTAAACCAAAACACAACAGTGACAAGCACTGACGTTATTGCGGCAGGAAAAAGTAAGGTGGTACCAGACCTGGGCGAGACAATGCAGAACTCTACCACCTGTAGTAGCCTAACTGCCGGCCTGACTCCCGACCTGCCTGACAGAACGGCAGCTGGCCTATTCTTCAAAGGAGCCTGGGACCAACAAGGAGGGAAATTACTGCAATCTTCCCTTTAAATCTGCAAATTTCCCTTTAATTTTATGCAATTGTATATTAAAATCATTACACAAGTTAGATTAAAAAAAAAAACTGATAATTAACAAACTAAATATATTCTGTGAGTTTTCACTCTAGACCTGTATTTAGGAAGTTATACAAAACATTTTCCATTTTCGTTGCGTAAGTAAAACTTTGATGTGTGATAAAAAAACAATTGACAAATCATTTCCCGCCAATTGTTTTTTTTTTTTACTAAGAAGGTTGCAACGTTTTGAAAATATAACATTCGAAATTCAAATAGTTCCGATTAGCTAGAAGTGCAAAACTTTTATTGTGCCCCATATACTTGCAATCGTCAAAAAAGCTTGTATTTTTTAACTTTAAACATAATATGTAAATTATAACACAGTTTGTCGCATATAAATACGGCTTTAAAATGGGTATGAATATCGATTATATACTAGACAAATATTCAAAGCAATAAATAAGCTCTTTATGTATCTATAAATTAAAGAATTACCAAAACTACTAGCCATTGCCTACCTATATGGGCTTTCAAATGAATACACAAAAATGTGCTCTCAGTATAAGCCAGTATCCATCCTATCAATATATATAGTATAGTAGATCAATAATATAGTAGATCAATCCTATCCCGAGTTATAATGGTAAACATACAAACATTCAAATAGACAAATTTCATTGCCTATCAATCGCACAATCACATATTCTCAGTGTAAATAAATTTTCATCAGGATCGGTATAGCTATCCTTAAATCATAACGGATCATACAGACAAACAGACAGACAAACTGCAATGGCCTCTCATTTGCGCAATCACGTGTTCTCGTAGCCGTTTTCATTTTACATGGACATGCAGATAGATAAAAAAATTAAATGGTATAATTGACACTCGGTTCCCTCTGCCTACCCCGTAAGGGATCTGGGGTGAAGATAGTATATGTAAATGGTATAATTTATGTTAAGGCGCGGAATCACTGCGATCTAAACCCGTCGATTTCACTCACGCAAACGCATATTACCGCGTAATCTAATGTTACATTTACGAGACGTTGAATAAGGTTGAAAATTGCAAAGCAAAGCAGACAAAAATATTTTGTTATAGATGTTATTAGGCTGCAAATAAGCATTTAATTTGCGGGATTTCCTGAGATAACTCAGAATGTACGCATTAAATTTAATAGTCTGGTTAACGTTTTAATAAAACCATATTCTATTATTGTATTCTTTAAAAAATGTTGTTACTGCTAAAAAACACGGAGAATTTCGACGCCAGTTTATTTTTGTGAAACAAATTACGATTTCCTAAACGAAAATAATAAACAAATTTTAAGTACTTTATTCGGTTAACATTTTTCTTTAGACCTATTTCTATACGCTGTATTTTTTAAGGAAAATATTTTTCTTGGGTTTCCTCGTGCTCAAGTGTCAATGAATGAATGAATGATTTCTGCTAACTAATAAAAAAAATATAGCCTAATTGATAAGCCGGAGAAGATATTTGTGTCTCGGTTAAGAAGAACTGGCTTCATCGTCTCGAGATGTTAGTGGATGGCATTCAAGTCGGAATGAAGCCCCCTGACATTACAGAAATCACAATAAGCGTGGTAGGAAGTGCCATGGCTTTCTTGTTCTGCTTGCCCCGGACAGGATTGTTTATGAGCGCAATTTTGCCTCCCTTCAGAATACGCACGGCAGCCTGAGCATCCATGATCTGGCTGCTTAAGGAATCCAGTGCACACCAATGCCTCAAATGCATGCAAAATAAAAGGCCTCCGGGACTCTCACAAACCGAACGAAACGCAGCAGCAGGGCTGCTATTTTACATCGGTGTTAAGAGAGAGTGGTATCTCCCCGGGCGTGCCAATTCATTGCAAATACAGTATGGCACTACCACTAATTTGGTTGACTGACTGCACTGGTGTTAAATAATTTTTGTCACAAAAAATATCCCACAAGTGGGCGATGGGGCCGACATATCCCTATGCCGGCATAGTATAAATAAATGTTACGGTTAACTCACTTGGAAGTCGGACGTGAATGCTTCTGGTATGAAGGTGTGTCGCTGCATTACTTGGTAGAGCATTTCGTGGGTCTCCACGGCTGGTCGGACATCGCCCAACAGAACTTGCAACCCCGGCCAAAACGCCAGCAGGGCGTCCATAAAGTTACGAGACTGCAAATGCGGTCTGAAAACACCACACGTTATACAATATTAAATACAATGTTCAATCAAAAACCCTGTTCAATCATATCACATCTTTCAAACCGAAACAAATTATTAAATTAACAAAGTTAAAGGTTTTCTGCGAATGTATTAATTACTTACCTATGCATATGGACAGCTAGCATAATAGGACCCCGGCTGATGTACTTCATAACCGCGTTGTAATGTCTATTGAACCTGGCAAGGTATTTTTCGTCGCCCAGAAGGATGTATGCCTTGAGACAGTACTCATAGTACGAGTCGATCCCAGCCCCCACTCCAGAATCCTTACGTATCCAGTCTCCGGAGTGAATGTTGATTACAGTACCCATTAAGTCCGAGGTTCTATAAAAAACAGAAGTAATTTATTAGGTTTTTATAAAAACGTATTATTACGACGTATTTTATAAGCGCCGTGTTATTGTTTTGCATTTCGATTTAAATGCGTGTACGAAGCGATATAGTTGCATGTCCCCTTTAAATAGATTCAACTTCGCGGCAGCATGGAGTTGTCAGGCGGGGAAAAGCCGGGTATGTAGCGCGCAACTTTGTCTTTTTGCCACTCTAATGCCCCGTTCCTATCAACGAAACGATTCGTTTTACTTTCGAATAGCAACATTTTCTACGAGGCGTATGCTAAAACTGTTTGTATAAATGTCAAATTACCAAATGCCCAAGCAACTTGTGGAACGCCTCGTTACTTTAAAATTGGTTGCCAATGGTAACTGCTACGAATGACGAATCGTTGAAAATATGAACTCGAAATCAGTTAATCGTTTTTTAAACGTTGTATTATATATAACTATACCTATTTATAACTACAAAAATTTGCCTCGCTGATAAATGGATTTATTCAAAAGTCGCTTATTTTACTTATTTTGTCGATGGTGATTAAATAGTAAGCTTATAATAATATCATATGACAAAATACAATACCTTATGTATATATTATGTGTATATAACCTATGTGTATATAATATGTGTATATAATCATCATTTAGTTTCCAAAAATATTATTTTACTAGCTGTAACATGCAGCCCGCTGCGTGAGTTTTTAAAAATATTAACTAGCTGCAATGTGCAGTCCGCTTCATAAAAGTTTTTTCATAAATCCCCCGAGAACAAATCATTTTTCCGGAATAAAAACGACCCTGTGTGCTGTTCCAAATCATCACCTACATGTGTGCCAAATTGCATCCAATTCGGTTCAGCCATTTTTGCGTAAAAGTAACAAATATCCATCCAACTCCACAAACGTTCGCATTTGTAATATTGTTAGCATTATATTAATCTACTAAATGGCTGACTTTTTATCAATGATTATAATGGCAAAATATAAGAATGTGTAATTTTAATAAAGTATTCTACATTTTAATAATTGTAAGTTCTCTTACTGAAACATTATACTAATACTAGCTGACCCGCGCAGATACGCCCGTGAATAGATTAACATGTTTTCGATATAGTTTTTCATACTAAGTTTTGTTCCCTATTTCAGCTTGTTAACTATCTCCATACCACATTCCTTCCATTAAGATCTATTCAGCGGTTTAGCCGTGAAAGCATAATACACAGACAGACAGATTTTCGCATTTATAATATAAATAATATACAATATTAGTAATGACTTAAGCGCCAACTTACAGCGAAGTAGGCAAATTCAAAGAACATGAATTTAAATATAACACCAATTATTTATTTCTTTATTTATTTATTAACAAAATCCACAGTGCTTAAATTACATGAATATTAGTAATTTACAGCCAATTACGGATTTACATTTTATAAACCAAACTGAATGCACGTTAGTGATGATAAAAATAACACCAAATTTTAAGCATTGTTTTAATTGAATCAAATAAAGGAATTTGAATATGCTAAAATCTTTTAAATGGCATTTAGATACAAATTTCAAGGCGTATTCTAGCAAGCAAGTTAGTTTATTCTGTATTACCTTTAATTGAATAGTTATTATCCATCACAGTCTCAAGCCTAAAAAAATTTCTTTAGGTTTGAGACAATGAGTAAGTTATACATATCGTATAATCAAAAAAACGGGGTTTAAGTCCACTGCTGGAATATGATTTATAACTTGGCTTTTTTCGAGCACATGAAAATTATATTTTGTGACATGTTTAATAAACTTAAAATTATGACATTTTAAATTAATTTCAAATTAAATGTAAATTCTATAATTATTGTTAGTGTTATGATTTTTTTACATATTCGACATGTATGACATTCTCACATTAAATAAAAATGATAGAACATACATCAGTTAATTTACTACGCAGAGCACTCCTTACCTGTTAAATACCTTACCTTCCACACCAGGTCATGACAACGTGAACATGGCAGTAAAAAACAGACAAACCAATAGGTAAGTAAAAATGTCAACAGTAAAGGTAGCGGCACGCTTCACAAGTACCCGAGACGCAAATGTTATTAAACAAATTTCACCAAGTATGTGGCCTCTACCTACCTGCGAACTCTTTGTGCGACGTAAAAGTTTTGAGATTGAAACACAAAAATGCTAAACGAACTTCTTCGTTACCGACCACATATTTTTAACAAAATGTTTAGTATATGTACTAGTAGCTTGAGAACATTCGTTTTCTCGTCGTTAAGGCGCGGTATGACTACGATTTAAAAACGTTGATTTTACTCACACAACTAACTACATATTACCGCGTAATCTAATTTTATATTTACGAGACGTTGAATAAGGTTGAAAATTGCAAAACAAAGCAAACAAAAATATTTTGTTAAAGCTGTAACTAGACTGCAAATAAACATTTAATTCGCGGGATTTCTTTAGATAACTCAGAATATACGCATTTAATTCAATATTTGTCTGGTTAAAGTTTTAATAAAACCATATTTCTATTATATTCTTTTAAAAAAAGTTGTTGTTATCGCTGAAAATACAGAGAAATACAATCAAAGTTTATTTTTATGAAGAAAATTGCGATTTTTTTTATTGAAAATAATAAACAGATATTTAATATTCTATTCGGTTAAGTTTTCTTTAGACCTTTTTCTACGCTCTGTATTTTTTGCGTGGGATATTTTCCTTGGGTTTCCTCGAGCGTTAAAGAAACCCAGTTTTGTGAATGTTGAGCTAACACCGCGCCTTAACTGATTCGTTGCG
Organism: Apodemia mormo; assembly: GCA_036924255.1. Lineage (NCBI taxonomy): Eukaryota > Metazoa > Arthropoda > Insecta > Lepidoptera > Riodinidae > Apodemia > Apodemia mormo. The sequence goes on from JAUPFN010000004.1 coordinate 4,452,032, forward strand.
GTTGACGCGGCAGCCGTGTCATGATTGTTTTTAACGTATGGCGTATGATAAGGGATTCGTGTCATTTTGAAATCGATTATATCTCCCTCAAATTGCATTTTAACATTTTAAAATGGCGGGTGATACGTTAACCGTGTCATCAACTTATATGGCGTTTGACATGGTAGCCATGCATGAAATATTTGTATGCCGCCATTATTAAAAGTTTTGGAAAATATGCACCGCAACGAATTGGTTAAAGACTTTATTTACCTCTCGTTATATCTACTGTCGGTAACATAATTTCACACATGAACTGACTTTTGATAATAAATAAATAATATATACATTAGTACGTGAAGGAAAAATTTGTACTCCTTTTTAAGACAATTTCTGGAACGGTTGAGTATGAAATTTGGCATAGTTAAAGTTTATATTGCGGAGGACTGCAGAAACCTTATATTTTTAAATAATATGCATCAGAAATACATTAAATTAAGGCGAGGTATTTCGACGCGCGTCAATTCTATAGAAAATGAGTGGCGCGGTATGTTCTGAAACCGCTGGGAAACATGTTAATTTTCGGATAAATAAATATAGGACATCAGCTGAAAACTAAAAGTTAGCACATTCTTTTTTGTATTTACAACTAAATATCACCATATAAAAATCATGTGGAAGATTAGAAATATTATTAACAAATTATTTGTTTTAGAAATTTTTTTTAGCCTGTTTTCGGAATTTTATATGATCGAGTAAAGTGTATTCTATCATGTAATGAGTTAGCACATTCTTCAGGTATATCGTGTAATTTTTGTAAAATTGTTATTTAACAATCAATACAAAATAAACGTGATTTAACAAACCAGTTTTTTCCCGTTTGTCGCGATGCCTCGCCTTAATAAAAACCTACTTATACTCGTACACACTACATTCATGTGATATACATGGTAATTTTAATTATTTATTTACCATTTATTTCAGGCAACATGACAACATAGCCTGATATACACACCTGTATACTTACTGTCTTTCTTTACTATGTTGTCAAAATTTAAAGGAGATTTTATTGATGACTAGCTGTTGCCCGCGACTTCTCGCCGTCTTCGTTTACTCTGCACAGCTCCTTCCCCGTATGTGATAGCGTGATAATATGTAGTCTATATGTTGACCCGACCTGTTAATAATATTCATGCAAAATTTGAAGTAAATCCATGCAGTACTTTTTAAGTTTACCCCGGACATACATTGACTTTCCTACGATTTTATTATATGTATATAGATTGAATTTCCACGGGCCACGGGTGATCGCATTTAAGAATAAATATTCATAATAAATATTCATAATATATTAATAATAAATACGACTTGGGGGCCTTCAAGAAAAGAGCTTACTCATTCTTAAAAGGCCGGCAACGCAACTGCAAGACCTCTGGTATTGTGGATGTCCATGGGCGGCGGTGATCACTTACCATCAGGTGCACCTCCTGCTCGTTTGCCCCCTCTTCTATAAAAAAAAAAAAAAAAATTCACTGGATAATTACACTAATTGATGTATCTCCAAAGTAAGCAAATTATTTGCTTACTTTAAAAAACTTATCAAAATAAAATTGTAAAAAGTTTTATTGAATAAAGTTCTTCTGATTTCTGATTTCTTGAGATTGCCGCCCCGTTGGTCAAATGGAATACGCAATCGACGGTGCTCAGGTTTGATCCCCGACGGGGACAATCATTTGTGAGATGAGCATAAATGTTTGTATTTCCGGTTTTTTTTTTATAGAAGAGGGGGCAAACGAGCAGGAGGTGCACTTGATGGTAAGTGATCACCGCCGCCCATGGACATCCACAATACCAGAGGTCTTGCAGTTGCGTTGCCGGCCTTTTAAGAATGAGTAAGCTCTTTTCTTGAAGGCCCCCAAGTCGTAACCGTTTGGAAACACCCCTGCCGGTAATTGGTTCCACAACAAAGTAGTGCGAGGCAAAAAGTGTCGAGAGAAACGCACAGTTGTGGATTTCCAGACATCGAGATGGTGAGGATGGAATCTCAAATTTTGACGCGATGTCCGATGATGGAATTCGGTGGCAGGAATTAATCCAAATAACTCGTCGGAACACTCTCCATGAAAGATACGATAGAAGACACAGAGTGAGCCAACATCTCTGCGCAATGCCAAAGATTCGAGCCGTTTCGAAATAGCCAGGTCGTCAACGATTCGAACCGCTCTACGCTGAATGCGATCAAGAGGAAGGAGCTGGTACTGAGGAGCTCCGGCCCAGAGATGAGAACAGTACTCCATGTGGGGCCGAATTTGAGCCTTATAAAGTTGAAGGCGATGGGCCGGCAAGAAGTACTGCCTCGCTCTGCTGAGCACACCGAGCTTTTTGGAGGCTAGTTTAGCCTTACCTTCCAAATGACCGCGAAACTGAACGTAATTCGATATGTCGACTCCCAGAATCCCGATACTAGCTGAGGCTGTCAGGAGAGTATCCCCAAATCGAGGTGACACGACAAAGGGTGTCTTTTTAGCGGAAAACACGCAAAGCTGTGTCTTTTTGGGGTTAAAAGTGACCAGGTTTTGACGACCCCATTCCGAGACATCGGTTAGTCGATTCTCAACTTCGGACACAAGCTTGTTTCGGCTCTCTTCAAATATGTTGTTTATTAAATATATTCTATTATTTATCCATAACACAAGCAAATAATTTGCTTACTTTGGGGTTAGAGAGTATGTGTGATTTGTCCCGTGAATATTTATTATTTATTTATTTTATATTTAGACAACGATACTAATAAATGTATAAATACTGTAATAAATAATGTCCGGGGTAAATTCAAACAGTACTGCACGGATATACTTCAAATTTTGTATGAATATTACTAACAGGTCGGGTCAACATATAGACTACATATTATCACGCTATCACCTAAGGGGGTGAGCCTGTACGGAGTAAACGAAGTCCGCGCGGACGAAGTCGCTGGCAACAGCTAGTATACATATATAATGATTTATCTACAAGAATAAATTATCATTTGAACGAGAAAATATTATCATGGTGTCCATGTTAGTATAAACTAAATATTAGTCGGTATCAACAAATATCTTCTCCCGCGCACAACACAAATTACATATTCTAACCAAACTGACGTCACAAATAAAACTCACAGTTTCATAATCTACTTCGACATAAGGTTAACGCTTTCCAAAAAACTTAAGACTTCGTAGGGCCTGCGTCTCGCGTCTGTTGCGATGAGTGCCGCTGCTTTAACAGTTTACAGATTTACCGCTATCAAATAGGCATACTGATAACATTAAGGAATATATAATTTAAGAGAAAATAAATACGTTGGAAAGAATTTAGAAAAGGACCCTTTTCCCTGTGTTTGTTCTCAGGCTCCTTTGAAGAATAGGCCAACTGCCGTTCTGCCAGGCAGGCCGTAAAAGGCGACCGATTGGCTGTGCAAGTCACTACCATCGTGGCTACAAGGCGGTAGAGTTCTGCATTGTCTCGCCCGGGTCTAGCACCACCGCCTTACCTATTCCTGCCGCAATAGCGTCAGTGCTTGTCACTGTCGTGTTCCAGTTTGGAGGGCAAGGTAATCGGTAAACTTATGCATGTGGCTTTAGACCTCACCACAAGATAGCAACGCGTCATTAACATCTCTGATGTCTATAGGCGATGGTTAACTCTTTTCATCAGGAGACCCATCTGCGTGTTTGCTATCTTATAAAAATAAAATAAGTAAAATAAATAAATAGGACCCAATTTCAAATAAATATTGAGAGTTAACTAAATTAGTATTGTTCTACAAAGTCTAGCCAAGGTTTACACAAGGGCGGATCCAGAGGGGGGGGGGGGGGAGTCACGGGGGTCATGAACCCCCCCCCCCCCCTCCCCTTAGGCAGGGGTCTAGGTATGGATTTATTATTGCAAATCGAACCTCAAAGATGTGACCCCCACACTGACCCGACGGCTGGATCCGCCCTTGGGTTTACAACAGTCTTAACTTTTCCTACTACAATGGCGTCGGTGTTTCACTATCATGTTCCGGTTTGGAGGGAAAGGTAGCCGATAAACTTATACATGCGGTATTATATCTCACCAAGCGGATAACGACATACCATTATTACTTTAGCATTCATGTATTTTATGTAAAGTTACCTATGTCTAATCTTCCAAAGGCGGTCCATAGCTTTGTGAGCCTTCTGTTCAAATACGGGTTTGCCTGTGAGTCGCGACAGTGCTGCCATCTCCAGTATCATAGTCCCCGCACACGCTGTACAGGTTTCCCGAGAGTCTAACATACCACGCATACCATACCGGAGATTCACCTAAAACAAAAACATAAATATCATCACATAGGCACCTAGCAGATATATAGCATCGGCTTGTCAGTTTATTTATTACTAACAAACCAAACACTATTTTTTTTATAGAAGAGGGAGCAAACGAGCCAGAGGTGCACGTGATGGTAAGTAATCACCGCCACCCAAGGACATCCGCAACATCAGAGGTCTTGAAGTTGCGTTGCCGGCCTTTTAAGAACGAGTAGGCTCTTTTCTTGAAGGTCCCTATATCGTATCCGTTCGGAAATACCCTGCCGGTAATTGATTCCACAACATAGTAGTGCGAGGCAAAAAGGCACCCAACACTATTTAATTAAAAGATACATATCAGTTGTTATAAATCAAACATAACCCAATTTCGGATTCTATTACGTACACACAATTGTAGCTCTCGGAATAACAATAAAAAACTTGAAACAAGATTTTATTTAAAAAAATACCAATACAACCATGCAAAATAATTCCCTTTTACACATGCCATTAATACCTGTATGTGTAAAAGAAGGTGTGTGCGACTGTGTGTGCGTTGTGTATGGTTAGTATGAATAATCGTATGAATGCCTGTATGAGTAAACGCATTGTGTATTGCAATATACCATAGTAAATAACGAGTAGTTTTTTATTAAATCGCAACAAAGAAACAAAAAATATCTTTCCTCTTTATAATATTAAGTTTATTCATTTTAAAAAATCAGGTTGCGGTTGTATCGTGGACAAAGACGTGTGTGTTTTAGATGAATACTGCTACATTACGAGATTACATTTGAAAGAGAATTATATTAAAACACAATATACTAAAACTTTAACACATTTTTATACACAAGATAAATCTTTAAAAAAGCTATCAAATAAGACCTAAATTATCGTCGTAGCTGTTCCGAGTAAAAAGATTCTGTAACGCAGTAAAATTACCTCAAAATGGCGGCACTTTTCCATCAACCACAGGAGACGCAGCGCAGTCCCGCTTTCATCTCAACAAATTCTTTGATTCTTTAGCTATTGAGTGATCAAATTTTATTTTGGATGTTAATAATAGATATGTAGCTATAACATCAATCTTCCCCCGTGTTGGTTCCGGGCTCCTTTGAAGAATAGACCAACTGCCGTTCTGCCAGGCAGGTCGTAAAGGCGACCGATTGACTATACGAGTCACTACCATCGTGACTAGTAGGTGGTAGAGTTCTGCATTGTCTCGCCCGGATCTGGTACCACCGCCTTACCTATTCCTGCCACAATAGCGTCAGTGCTTGTCGCTGTCGTATTCCGGTTTGGAGGTTAAGGTAGCCGGTTAACTTACGCATGTGGCATTAAACCTCGCCACAAGATAGCAACGCACCATTAACACCTTTGGTGTCTATAGACGATGGTTGACTCTATCCATCAGGAGACCCATCTGCTTGTTTGCTATCATATAACATAAAAAAAACATCAAACTATATTCCCCGATTTTATCATACTTTTTGGTGAACTGTCTCCACTAGAAAGCAAATTTGAAGACGTATTCACGTCAAAAATACAAATTACCCGGCCATGTGGAATTCCAGTGGAAGTATTAAACGCGGGTAACAGCCGCCTGCCAAGATCCTCAGCCATCGTTAGCAGTTCACCGTCGTACCACTGCAGTGAAGACACTTCATTCTTCAGAGCAGTTGCCAAAACATGCGCAGAGAGTAAACCCCTGGAGCAAAAATTATATATATATATAACTAATATATAATTGTCATAAAAAAAGTATCTTCACGCCCATATCCCTGAAAGGGTAGGCAGAGGTACAACAAGTGCACCCACGATTAGCCGAAGATACTTAGTCCCACAAATGTGATAGGTGGCAAGCCTATCGCCAACCGGGCACTTTCCAATCCCGGGCAACTTTGTGTTTCTCAGAAAACTGAAAAAACACTTTTTTTTAATTTGCCCGACCCGGAACCTTATGTGGTCAACGCCAACGCTGTACCACTAGACCACAGAAGCGACTAAATATAGTATGTATATATATATATATATATATATATATATATATATATATATATATATATGTATATATATATATATATATATATATATATATATATATATATATATATATATATATATATATATATATATATATATATCAATTGCTGTTCGTTAGTCTCGCTTTTAAATTAATTGTTGAAGTACAGGGAAGGTTTAAAATGTGAGAAAATAAAAATAAGAGTAGTAAAAAAGGCAGAACAACGTTTGCCGGGTCAGCCAGTAATTATATAAAAATAAGATAACAATATTAGTACTACATTTTCACGCAAACTAATGCAACAGACAATAATGATACGTATTTACAACACTCTTAGTTTACACATTGGTTATTAAAAGTTTTAAATAAAACTACTGCAAAAAATCGGTGAATTGCGAGTTGGATTCGCATACCGGGGGTTCCGTACAAACTTATAGGTAACCTTCGCTACACATAAATTTCATTATTTAAGGTCAACGGGAACTACTCCATAGGTATTGATTCTTTCTTAAAATTGCAAATTATGCGACTTTTTTTGTATATCATAAGATAACAAACAAGCAGATGGGTCTTCTGATGGTAAGAGTCAACCATCGCCTATAGACACCAAAGATATTAATGGTGCGTTGCATCTTGTGGCGAGGTCCAATGCCACATGCATAAGTTTACCGGCTACCTTACCCTCCAAACCGGAACACGACAGTGACAAGCACTGACGCTATTGCGGCAAGAATAGGTGAGACCACCTCACCGGTACCAGAACCGGGCGAGACAATGCAGAACTCTACCACCTATGCGAGTCACTTCCATTGTGGCTATCACGATGGAAGTGACTCGCATAGCCAATCAGTCGACTTTTACGACCTGCCTGGCAGAACGGCAGTTGGCCTATTCTTTAAAGGAGCCCAGAACCAACCCGGGGGAAATCTGTTACAGAATGTTAATTTTTTTTATTGTTGCAATAATTCTTACATGTATGTGTTTTGTTTAATTTGTTTAATTAAAATATCAAAATGACTATTAAAACTTTCAATCATGATAGTTTCGATTGCAATATTTGATAACACATTTGCTATCAAAATATTTTCAACAAAAAGAACCTGTTTGCTTTGGAATCCAATTAACAGCTTTCATATTTTATAGCCATATATTTTTCTCCCTTAAATAGACTGGAAATCTACAAAAATAAAATGTAATTAAAATCATAGTCCTCTAAAGTCCTCTAAAGGAGCCCGAAACCAACGCGGGGAAACGGTACACGGTAAGTAGTATATTATCGTACATAATATATTACTACTTACCGTGTACCGTTTTTTACAATGTGCGTAAACTAAAAATTTAATATTTTCGGATATTTCCTTTACATGTGCCTTGAGACACTGCTTATTGCTAAATTTCATACTTCTGGGTCAACGGTAAGTCCCCTATATGTCTTGATTCCCTTTTTGAATCGCAAAAAGGGAATCAATCAATCAAAAAAATTAAATGGTTATATCTTTTTGATCGCGTTGATTTAAAAGCTTGATTTCTTCACTGCTGAGAGGGAACGTTGCACTGACGTCTAATATTACAATTAGACAGGCTTTCCCATACAAATGACAGCTAATTTTTTGTATCAATTTTAAACGCTACCCACAAGTGTCTCGAGAGATTTTGCTTAGAATTAGCTAGTGATATCAACAGGTAATTCTCTCGATCAACCGGTCCGAGATAATCAACAGGTCGAGGTCATATCGGTAATTTCAATGATACGTAGGTCACACTATAAGTTTTGCGTAACTTAAAAAAACAACACATTATAACCAAAATATTATGTTTATTGCTTTTCAAAATAATCTCCTTTACATTTTAAACATTTTCTCATACGATCGAACCATTTTTAAAACAGGAGGACCACAGATCTGAAGGCATATTTTCTACGTGCTGATTGAACGCTATCACTGCTTCTTCGGCGTTGGAAAAAGTAAAACCTCTCATCAAATCTTTGATTTTGGGGAAAATACAGAAATCACAGGGTGCTAGGTCGGAGCTATGCGCAGGATGAGTGACGTGATGTACTTTTTCGGAAGTTAAAAATGACTGTTTTGTTGGTCGTGTGTGAAGAAGCGTTATCATGATGTAGGAGAAAGCGGCTTTTGGGTCGACTTTCGCGAACTTTTTCGAAGACCCTGGATAAACAAATGGTAGAATACCACCCGGCATTAACACTCTTTATCTTCAAGTGGAATTGTACACATGGGACCCGTAGCTGAGAAAAAAAAACGCGATCATTTTTTTACCAACGTTTCTCGCCTGTCTCACTTTTGTTGGCTTGTTCTCATTTTCAAACACCCATTCACAAGATTGCTGTTTTTTTTCGGCTTCAAAACAATAAATCCACGTTTCGTCTCTTATGACAATGTCATAAACAGCATTATAATGTCCGTGGTCGTACTTCAGTAGCATCTGTGAGCACCATTCCACGCGAGCCCACTTCTGCTCCGATGTCAGTTTATGAGGGATCCAACGACAACAAAGTTTCCGAACTTTCAATTCTTCGTGTAAAATTTTCTGAATTTGGCTCATACCAATCCCCAATAGTCCTCGATTGTCTCATAGGTAATCCGGGGGTTTTCTTCAATTAACCGCTTAACAGTAGCCACATTATTTTCGTTGACGGCAGTAGAAGGCCGCCCTTCACGAAATTCGTCATGTAAAGAAACTCGACCTCTCTGAAATTCAGCAAACCATCGCCTCACGGTGCTCAAACAAGGTGCTTCTCACCCAAAAGCATTTTGAAGACGAGCGGCACAGTCTTGCGGAGAAAGAGAACTTTTAAAATCATTGCTCTAAAATCTTTTCGACTTAATTCCATTTTGTTGCGTACGTAGAACTTTGATGTATGATAAAAAGCAATTGACAAATCATTTCCCGCCAATTTTTTTTTTTTATTACTAAGAATGTTGCAACGTTTAAAAATATAACATTCGAAATTCAAACAGTTCCGATTAGCTAGAAGTACAAAACTTTTAGTGTGCCCCATGTATTATACCTTGGCAGTCCAACGCAGTCTTCTTTTTTCATACTTGCATATTTAAATCACTTTATAGTCGTATTATTCCTTTCGCATTTTAATTGTATATGCCTGATTTCTGTAAATTTTTCTTTCATATAGAGGACTATGATTTTAATTACATTTTATTTTTGTAGATTTCCAGCCGATTTAAGGGAGAAAAATATATGGCTACAAAATATGAAAGCTGTTAATTGGACTCCAAAGGAAACAGGTTCTTTTTGTTCAAAATATTTTGATAGCAAATGTGTTATCAAATATTGCAATCGAAACTATCATGATTAAAAGTTTTAATAGTCATTTCGATATTTTAATTAAACAAATTAAACAAAACACATACATGTAAGAATTATTGCAACAATAAAAAAATTTATACATTCTGTAACAGATTTCCCCCGTGTTGGTTCCGGGCTCCTTTAAAGAATAGGCCAACTGCCGTTATGCCAGGCAGGTCGTAAAAGACGACTGATTGGCTATGCGAGTCACTTCCATCGTGGTGGCCACGATGGAAGTGACTCGCATAGGTAGTAGAGTTCTGCATTATCTCGCCCGGGTCTGGTACCACCGCCTTACCTATTCCTGTCGCAATAGCATCAGTGCTTGTCGCTGGCGTGTTCCGGTTTGGAGGGTGTCTCGAATCAAAAAGCCAGAATCTTACCCAAGTACTCGTATGTTTGTTTCGAATACGGAGACAATGATATTGTGGTCGAAGGTGACGTCTTTGATGACCAGTTTGAGCGCGTGGCTGAACTCCGAGAAGTCTCCCATGACAACGAGGGTGTCCAAGCTGTCAATGAGGGTCAGGGAAAAGCTGGAAACGAAGATTTAACGTATATTATATCTTATTTATATGTATTTGAATATATTGCATAAATCAGAGTTGATTTATGCCATAACTAGTTTAATGGGCCTGCCTCGCTGGGCGTAAATTCATAGACGATAAAAAAACTGTAGCGGTTCAAGCAATCTACAAACGCTACCAGAAAAAAAATTAAAAAATGAAATTCAAAAATAAAATCCTGAATCGCGATATCACAATTAATTATCTTAATTATCTTGTACCACTATATACAAATTTCAACGCTTTTCAAATGGACTTCGGTCTTCAGGCAGTACACCTTGCCTGGCTGGGAAGGTCTTCCTTTTCCCTTTCCTTGTCCCTGTGTGACGTCATCAACCTCCACAGTTATGACGTCATCCTGCAAAGAAGTTTGCCCGCTGGTTCTATCACTATGACCCTTCAGTGGTACGGACCAGCGGCGCCACAGAACTATAGGGCGTACAATTTGTTCAATCATATATTACTATTGTATACTACTTCGCCAGTCAGTCAAATTGTTCTTAAGCTATAAAGAGACATACAAACATTTTTTAAGCGCTAAAATTGATATTAGTGAGTCGACGTATTTTTTTACGAAATTTAACAAGACATTTATATGCACAGACTGAAACTACAGTGTTATATAGTAGTGAATATATATCTGAAACCCTTTCACAATGGTCAATAAATTATCTGTTACATAATCGGTACGTCTGACACAGAAATACTTTATCTGGAACGAGAGCACCATCACAAGTTCGCTAGGATATCACAATGTATAATGACCACACAATTACCAAAAACCCACATAAAGTTTTATTGATACGATCGCTAACGAACTGCACAGACTTACCCACCGGGCTAATCTGATGATTGCCTGAAAATTACATCTAAATCGCCTCAGCCATTTTATCAATAATATCAATTTACTTTTATGAACATAATATATATTATTTTCATAATGTATATTATCAATATTCGAATAAGAAGACAATATATAATATTATGTTCTTATTTAAATTTGTTGAAAGAAAAGTTGATTAATTATCTGACATATCAACGCACAGCAATCACTGAACGAAGCGAGCTATAATTTCGCATGCAGAGGCATTATAAATAATAATCTACTACATTAATATTATAAACACGAAAATTTGGATAAATGGATGTTTGGATGGATGTTTGTTACTCAATCACGCAAAAACTACTGAACCGATTGGGATAAAATTTGGCGCACAGATAGACAAACATGTAAAAGCACATAGGTTACTTTTTAACCCGCAAAAATTCAGTGAACCTGCGGGATTTTCCAACAATTTTTATAATGCAGTGGACTGCACGCTACAACTAGTTTAATATACTAAGAAAGAGGTTAAGATTATACTCTTGAGTGGGTAAAATAAACATCGCAAGCGTACATAAGTAAGCTCAAAAAACAGCACCCTTCTTCGTATATTTATAACATAGGATAGCAAACAAGCAAATGTCTCATCAATTGTCTCATCTGATGGAAAGACACAATAATCACCTATAGACACCAGACCTTAATGATGCGTTGCTAGCAATGGGACGGAATATTAATGCCAAAACCTAAGTTAATCGGCTACCACACCCACCAAATATCAGCAGGAACAGGTAAGGCGGCTATATCAAACTCGGATGAGATATTAAAGAACTTGAACACCTATAGCTAATCGTTAGCCTTTTACGAACAACCATATCCTCCAAATATCAGCTGGAATAGGTAAACCGGTCATCTCAAACCCAAGCGAGACGTTACAGAGCTCTATCACGCAACAGTCATGATGGGAGTGACTCGTATAGCCAATCATTGGAATTTTACGAGCTGCCTGGTAGAATAACCCAATCTATTCTTCAAAAGAATCACGGACCAACACGGGGGCAATGTATGAATTTCTCTGAACCAAAACCGTCGCTATATAAAAACATTTGCTTTGCTAGATGTTTCTATAGTCACCTTGCTGTTATCAAGAATTGTATATGCGCGGCATTTAACACATTTAAAAACATATCGCAGAGGTATTCGCTACACGATAAGGCCAGCATTTATAGAGCATTTTTGTTTAGTGTATTACGTAATTGCAGTTATAATCTAAAAAAAAAAAATACAATACTGACTTCAATTCGCATATCATATTTGAGAAGCTTCCTGGATTGCTCCAGAATTCCATCATCAGATCCTAACACGATGAGACTAAGAATACCTGGTACGGCTTTGGCTATAAATGTCGCACTAGGGTCATTGCCATGTTTAATAAACAGCCGAATTTATAACACATAACACTTTACGTCAATATGGACATGGAACCAGGGCGAGATATTGCCGTCCAGCTAAATTCTTTGCAAACAATATAGATTACTCAGTATGCAGCCGAGGTCCATCTATCCCATAACCGGGTAAAGTGTCCCTAATTTTCTTTTTGTTTTTTTTTATAATAATAAAAATTACTATCATGTTTGGTTTGAAAGATTAGTAGCTGATACACTTATTACGTGGCGTTGCACCTCGCTATACAGATAGCAACGCATGATTTAATTTTATTTATACCATTTTTGCTCACGTCATAATAACGTCGTATTATCACTGGTCATCAAATCGCGGCCCGCAGGTAATATTTGTGCGCCCCGCGATAAAGCAAACAAATTACAAGAGGCCGTTCATTAAACTCTAAGTTTCTTTCACACAAATCTATCAAAACGTTTTCCCAAATTCACAAAACTGCAGAAAACTTTTTGGTCGAGAGCAAAATGGTTATTAGATATGTTATAGAGTGAAAAATTCTTAATCCATACATCTTCGTCCAGACCTAGAACCTTCTTAAAGCCTCAAACAACATTCCTTCGAACTTCCCTTGCATTCTACGTTCACATTCACCTTCGATGCATTCATATTAATCTATCTGCTATCTTATCACGTACGAGATATATCTCACGTTCAGTAGCCTAAGTGGCTGTTTTTTTGTTAAAAACTTCAGCAAGCAGGCTTCTCCAAATCTGTCTACCAATATTTTTATAGGTATACCTATCATAAGATTTTATTTCATGTCATAATTATCTTAATTTATGCGTACAGATACTATAATATCTTAAACTTCATCACGTCTTTACGAAAGGGTGAATCCTAGCTTTCCACAACACAGGGAACCCTAGTGTGGAAGCTAGTGGCACTGTATTTGTTGGATGTTTAATAAACCATTTTTCTTTTTTTTTTCATAATTGTTTTCTATCTTGTGACAAAAATCGTCTATATACACCAAAGATGTTAATCATGCGTTGCTATCTGTATAGCGAGGTGCAACGCCACATACTTAAGTGTATCAGCTACTAATATTTCTAACCAAACATGACACTGACAAGCATTGACGCTATTGCGACAGGAACAGATAAGGCGGTGGTACCAGACCCGGGTGGGACGATATATAGTGGTGCAGCTACATATGTCGGGCTACGGCGAAGGTTCACGCTAGCCCGAACTACATCGCGACACCTGCTTACGTCATAATAACGTCGTATTATCACTGGTCATCAAATCGCGGTCCGCAGGTAATATTTATGCGCCCCGCGACAAAGCAAAGACTGCTATTATTATTATTGTTTATCATAATTATATTATCTATTGTGTTGGCCGCGCTAAATATATCACCCGCAGACTGCAGTTTGACGCCCACTGAAGTGACGCGTCAAGGCCCTTCGCGAAGCAGTTCGGGATATCGCGATAGCACGAACCTTCGCCGTAGCCCGATTATATATATATATATATATATATATATATATATATATATATATATATATATATATATATATATATATATATATTTATTTAGTCCGATTTCATCGTGGTTGGTGCCATTCGAAAGGGCTTGACCATACTTAGATTTTGAATACACTTTGGACTGATTCGGACCTGTAGATTTTGATAAATCTTAAAAAACTACAAAAAATTTTTGTTTACATATTACAATAAATTTTCATATTATGAACTATCGGTATTATCGGTTCAAAATTTATTTGTATTTTGGTTCAATTACATTCATCATTTCATGACACGAAAATTAGCTCGAAGAGCTCAAAAATATAATTTATATACATATATATATATATGTATATATATATATACATATATATATATATATATATATATATATATATATATATAGCTGCACCCTAATTCTAACATCTAACAGTCACGATATTAATGATAAATTTGGCTTAATTTTCGACTTTTACGAACAGACTGGCTGAAAGGCGGATGGTATTTTATTCAAAACTAACACGTAGAAAAAAATCACACAATTGTTAATTAAATTATTGTATAATATTAGTATCACCGCCCCGCGCGTTGGTCGAGTGGTTAGCGACCCTGACTACGCAATCAACGGGGCTCGTTTTCGATCCCTAACGGGGACAAGCATTTGTTTGATGAGCATAAATGTTTGTATTTCCGAGTTTGGGTGTTTATTTCGTATGTAAAAGTATTTATATAATATGTATTTCTATGTATTAGTTTCGTTGACTAGCACCAACAACACAAGCAAATAATTTGCTTACTTTGGGGTTAGATCAGTAAGTGTAATTTGTCCCATGAATATTTATTTATTTATTATTAGTTAGTAATCTTGATAAACTATGTATAAACTTGATATGTAGATAAATCCTCATAGATATTGTCAATTTTGTAATAACAAACGTCATCGACGTCTTATCAATAAATATGTTGGTAGGTACAAACACACAACGGTTATCGCCAAGCAAAATTAGCGTGCTCATAATAAAACGCCTATAGATTTGATTGCCATAATCTTAGGTAGAGGACACACATTCTGTACTTAATATCAATTATAATGTATATCTAAGCCCGCGACTTCGTCCGCGTGGAAAATTTTCGAAAAAAAGTAGCCTAAGTTACTCCCTATCACATCAGCTATCTGCCAGTGAAAGTTCCGTCAAAATCGGTGCAGCCGTTCTAGAGATTAGCCGGAACAAACAGACAGACATACAGACAAAAATTGTAAAAAATGTTATTTTGGTGTATGTACCGTTTTATACATCCATATGCATTTAGTAAAAAGCGCTTATTTTAATATTACAAACAGACACTCCAATTTTTTTTATTTGTATAGATATAATTTCTCTTCCTGGAGTGCCATCTGCTTGTTTTCTGTCTAATAATATAAGAAAGTCAGTTAGAGGAGTTACCCTTAAAATTGTGCTTTGAAAAGCACAATTTTAAGGGTCAGGGTTATCGTTGTTTTGCATACTTATATACATACCAAAACGTTATTGTACAGAAGTGAGATTTGGGTGTGTCCAAAAGGGCATAATGTTAGTAAGGGCATAATAAAGGAAAATATGTTGCGTGACCGGGTTCGTAATACTGAAGTGAGAGAAAGGTTTGGGTTGTAAGAATGTGTGTGTGAAAAAATGTGAAAGGGCCATGCTCCGATGGTTCAAACATGTAGAAAGATACATATACAATGCGAATGTAGATGGATGTATAAACCGGGGAATACCAAGAATCACATACCATGCTCAGATTGATCGGTTTTATATGATGATGATACCCAAATCCAAGTCTTCGCAACTGGCAAATAATATAATAATAATATTATTAACGGGACATATTACACTTACTGATCTAACCCCAAAGTGAGCAAATTATTTGCTTGTGTTATGGGTGTTAGTCAACGTTACTAATACATAGAAATACATATAATATAAATACTGGAATATATTTAACACCCAAATCCGGAAATACAAACATTTATGCTCATCACATAAATGCTTGTCCCTGCCGGGGATGAACCCGAGCCCGGTCGATTGCGTAATCAGTGTCGCTAACCACTCGACCAATGGGGCGGTCAAATATTTGTAGGAAGAACCATGAGAGTCCAGGAAGCAAGGCCAACCTGCAGGGATCATGATACATCACGTGCCACTTAGTACATCTGTCTACCCTGTAATGGAACTGGCGTAAATATATGTAAGTATGACTGTGTATCTAATGGTAAGCCATTGTCACATTATTATTTATTTATTAATATCACGACAGACGACCTTATTTTTCGAATCTGATTAATAGAGATTGGGAAATAGGTACTTCATCGCGCAGGCTCACTGCCTATTAGTAAAAGTGCTGACTGGCGGGCGAGCGACCAGCCCAAATTGAACGACTTATACATTTATTACCACGCTAGCATCACGCTAGTGACAATTGAATAACAAAAGAAAAAACATAAATAACATACATACATAAACAAATGTGTTTTTTTATATCCTTCTATCGATTGAATTGTTGGATGTTTGTTACTCTTTCACGCAAAAACTGCTTAACCGATTTGGATGAAATTTGCACACATACGGATGATGAGCTGAATTAGCACATTGGTTACTTTTAACCTCGAAAAAATCTTGTCATTCCCGGGGGATTCTCCAAAAACTGTATTTATAATGTATAATGTACCGGACTGCAAGGCGCAGCTAGTAACATAAATGTTAAGTTGGATATATGTTTGTTACTCTTTCACGCAAAAACGGCTGAACCGATTTAGATGAAATTTGGCACAAACGTAGATGATAACCCTGGATAGCACATATAGTACTTTTATCCCGGAAAAATAATTTATCCCTGTGTTATTCACCAAAAACAATTATAATGCAGTAGGCTGTAGGACGCAGCTAGTATATCATAAGAGAGCAAACAAGCAGATGACTCTGCTGACGGAGAGATAAACCATCGCCTGTAGACACCGAAGATGTTAATAGTGAGTTGCTATCCGTGTGGCGGGATGGCAATGCCACATGCATAAGTCTACCCGCTACCTTATTCTCCAAACCGGAACACGACAATGACAAGCATTGCGTTATATATATGTATATATATATATATATATATATATATATATATATATATATATATATATATATATATATATGTATATATATATATATATATATATATATATGTATGTATATATATACTAGCTGTGCCCGCGACTTCGTTCGCGTGGAAAAAAATCTAAAATATCCTATGTTCTTCTCCTGGCTCTAAACTACCTCCCTGCCAATTTTCAGCTAAATCGGTTCAGCCGTTCTTGAGTTATAAGTGGAGTAACTAACACGACTTTCTTTTATATATATAGATATATATATATATATATATATATATATATATATATATAAATATATATATATATATATATATATATATATAAAGAAATTTTGGAAACGATGATCGATTTTGATCCAATTAACGGTATTTGAAGCAATTTTTAAAGAAGAAAGCTGATAAGATTTTTAAGTCAATCGGTGTATTAGCCTGAAAGTTATTTAAAAAATATTAAGAAAGTTTTCTAAAAACAACATAATTTTAAGTTTGAAAAGCTGTAACTTTTGAAAATAAGATTTGATTTTAATTTTTGTATCAGCATCCGAAGTAGTGTTTTTAGTAATAAAATATCTTAGAATACCAAAAAGTGATAGGTTGGAAAATTTCGAAGTTATATCGAAAAAACACTTTTTTTCACAATTTTTGTTAACGATTACTCACAAACGGATAAACCAATTTTGATGCAATTTACGCATTAGACGTAATTTTTGAGTAATAGAGCTGATTCGTTTTTGTACTCAATCAATAAATCTGGAAGTTATATTAAAAAAATACTGTTTAACCAAAAAACTTTTGGAGATTTTTCAAAATTTCTCAAAATCTCCTGGGCCGACTTGGTTCAAATTTTCTGAAAGTCTAAGTTGAGTGGAATCCAATCGAATGCCATTAATCGCGTTTCGATCGGTCCAGCCATTCAAAAGTTGAGATGTTTACATACACACACACATATACATACATACAGACATACTGACGTCATCGTGAAAATAGTCGGAAAAGGTTCCTAGGACTTTAAACGTGGATATCTGGTAAAAACTCGATTTTGAAAAATCGGGGTTAAATCAGTAACTTCTTTATTTATATACGTAGTGGAAAATTTAAAAAAAACCAAATGCAGTACCAAAACTTGAAAAAGTAAATAATTGCTTTGGAATAAACAAAATTATTCGCACAGCAAGATGTTTAGAAAGTAGTTTAAAGAAAAACACATCTTAGAGAAAAATAATGATGTAAAGGTATAATATATAATCCATACACATTGTATAACAAGGCTACAGCCAATTAAATCAATATTTTTATAAAAAAAGTACATGCACTTACTTTCCTAAAACGTCATCCAAATCACCTCGGCTTGGAGTCACTCCCCTCCATCTTCCCTTGCAGCTCAGTGGCATAAGCTCATCTGCTGGGTATGCATTATCCATATATGCATCATAAGCATGGTAGAACATTTTTCGTGATTCCTCTCTATAAGAAAATAATACTTTTTCTTTATGTTACTACAAAAATTTGATACAAGAATTTATATTTGTCAGACCCGGTTAGTCCGGGCCCTTTTGGAGAATAGCCATTCTGCGAGATAGTTTTTAAAAAGCAAAAGATTGGCTATGCGTGTCACTACCATCGTGACTAAGAGGTGGTAGTTACTAAATGTCTCCCCAGGGTATATGGTACTAGCCTTACATATTTCTGTCAGAATAACTTCAATGCTTGTCATTGTTGGGTACCAGTTTAGAGAGTAGTGTAGCCAGTAGAGTAATGCATGTGGCTTTGCCATCTCACCACCACCATTAACATCTTTTGTGTCTTTAGGTAATGATTTCCATTTAAATCAGTAGAACCAATATAAGAATATAAAAAAAACACATTGACTCTTAAACAGAAACCACCATTCTGTGTTAAACGTATCTTACAGCAACTACAAATGTGAAAGTCTAAAAGGGTATATCTCCACAATAATATTTTTTACTTTTATAAGCAAAATAAAATATTTATTAATTCAAAAGCTGCTGAAGAAATTAGAAAAAACTTCAGTTTAAGATTTTTGTCTTTCAAGGGGTGCGATTCTGCAGAGAATTGGGAGAGTCCTTTGCCAAGACACAAACAGACACAGAGTAAAAATAGATTAAAAAAAATATAAAAACAAACTTTTATGAAAAAAAAGCTAGCTAAACAATGAAATCTTTCCAGTGTTTCCCACCCTGTACTTATCCACTGTCCACTTTTAATATTGAATCAATATTATCCCTTATGAAGTAGGCAGAGGTACCAGTGATACCCATGATTAACGGAAGATACTTAGTCCCACAATATATTCAGTCCTACAAAGCCAATCGGGTTTTTTCCAATACCAGGAAACATTATTTTTATCAGAAAACTGAAAAAGCACATTTTTGATTAGCGCGATCTGTAATTGAACCCTGGACCTCGTGTAGTCATAATCTACACCAGACCATTAGACCACACAGGTGATATTTTGCAGTGTAGTTGAGTAATGTATCAATCAATTTTTATTTATTATCAAAATTAAACAGGTCGCACATAAAAGAGTCATGAATAAAACTAAAATTATTTTTTTTATAGATTTTTCTGCTTATGGTGGACTACCTGATAATACAGGCCTGTGGACATTTGCAACATAATGAGTTGTTGCAAATATGATACTGGCTTCTGAAATGTATGCTTATCTACCTCATAGTCATAGCTACCTGAAAAAACTAAGCTAGGATGTTTATTGCATTGATTAACTGAGCGTATGAGACATGTATGAAACATCTTTTTAACAAAAAATTAAACCAACATAAAGTTATCATACATTAAAATCAGTGAGTCAACAATCAATCATCCCATGTTTGTGTACCCTTATTTTTTATTTATTAATTTATTATTATTTTTAAATTAAATGGGACCACCTCCAGGGTATTCCCATTTCAATAAAAAAGAACTATAAAAATCTGACTACTCTGTGTGGTCTAACATAAAAAAATATATGCATCGAATTGAGAAGATCCTATCTATGTTTTTGGTCAGGTGAAAATGTTAACAGTGTTTTAGGTGGTGCATATGGAAGCCTTCGAAGCAAAAAGTAGTTCAGTTACCAAATGTTACTGACTGCAGCGTCACAATTGTCCACTCACTTCCACTACACTTTCTTCCACATCAGTAGCAAAGGCATGTTTCACTTCGCAACCAAAGCCTCTTCAGGAGAGTTGAATAGCACTTCACTCTATGAAGCATTGATCAAGCAAAATGAAGGGTGTAAGAAGAAAGCGTGGTGGAAATGGGTGGACTATTGTAATGCTGTAGTCTTCTCTAACTTTCAGGTTTTGGATAAGTTTTTGACAAACTTCCTTACACTAACTTTCATTTAAATTGCATCACAGTAGGTCAGTTTATTTTTTTTTATAGAAAAGGGGCAAACGAATGGGAGGCTCAACTGATGGTATGTGATCACAGTGGCCCATGGACAACTACACTATCAGAACATTTAAAATTCCATTGCTGGCCTTTTAAGAAAGAAAAAGCTCTATTTTGAAGGTCCCTAAGTCATATCTATTCGGAAAAACCCCTGCTGGTAATCGGTTCCACAGAGGAGTAGTGTGGAGAAAAAGTACCTTGAGATCTCACAGTTGTCGATTTCCAGACTTCAAGATGGTGAGAATAAAATTCTGAATTTTGTTTCGATGTCCAACGGTGAAAATCTGCAGCAGGAATTAATCTTAACAGTTCCTCAGAACACTACCCATGATAGATCCAATAGAAGATGCAGAGCAATGCTACATTTTTATGTAATGCCAAAGAATCAATCTGATCAGAAATAGTCCTGTCATTGACGATTTGAGCCAGACTACATAGAATGTGGTCAAAAGGAAGGAGATGGTACTGAGGAGCCCCCGCCCACAGGCCACAGTGAGAACAGTACTCCATGTGAGGTAAATAAGGTTTATATAAGGTTTGTATACATAAGGTTTCATAGAAATTTTGCAAATTAAATACTACAATTTGATCTTTGCCTAATGCCTGAATCTATTAAAGAAGTTACAAATGTTTCATTTTTAACACTGACAAATATTTCCAAAAATATTCAGTAGGTCTCATAATATTTATAAGATTTGCATAACTTATTTTAATAGTTATTATACTCGGAATTATAATCCGATTCCACATTTGACATTAACTACTGTCGTTTTGTAAAATAATGACACCACATATAATAGTGTAGTGATGACAAAATAAAATATTACCATAATACATCTATTTGT
This sequence comes from Apodemia mormo, assembly GCA_036924255.1. Taxonomy (NCBI): domain Eukaryota; kingdom Metazoa; phylum Arthropoda; class Insecta; order Lepidoptera; family Riodinidae; genus Apodemia; species Apodemia mormo. The sequence continues at coordinate 4,473,388 of JAUPFN010000004.1, forward strand.
TTTATTTCTCATGTTCCTTCATGATCACATTTTTTTATTTATTTCACACACAATTATTAAAGAAAACTCTCAGGTCCTTAATAAAATTAATCATCATAACTAAATTATTCATTCAGAAATATTTAATTTCCTGATATACTTAATTTCTATTAAAGTAGTAGTTGTATAGACTACTATAAACAAGAGGAATCGATCCAGAAATATTTCATTTTTGTATTAAATAATTTTGCAACATGTAAAATGCAACAATGAAATTGTCAAATCTGGAATCGAATTAAAATTCCGAGTATAGTAACAGTTTGTCCACAAACTGAGTTTTGGTTGCTTAAATAATATATGTACATACTTTAAAACTTAAATATTTTTCATCCACGTTACCTACTGTAATTAAGTTTTACTTTTTAATTTTTTTGTAACAAAATATTAAAGTATTAGGTCAAAAGAATATATTTTTATGTGCTTGCATTGTTAATATACAGCATGCTGTTTATAGTATTTTTATATTATTACAACAAACAAGCACTTGGCTCACCTGATGAACAGAGATAACCCTCACTTATAGACATCAAAGATCCTTATGGTGAGTTGTTAACACCACTTATATATTAGACACTTTTACTATTCCACTTGTACATAAATTTCACTTTTACACCATTTTTTAATATATTTCTCGACCGGTTTCACTTTTTAAAGCATCTGCAGGATGTAATATACTTAAGATGTTACTTACATCCTGAAGATGCTTTAAAAAGTGAAACTGGTCAAGTAATATATTAAAAAATTGTGTAATAGTGAAATTTATGTACAAGTGGAATAGTAAGTGTCTAATAACAATGGAATTTCACCAAGTGCCGATGATGGAAAGTATAGAATATACCACTTATATAAGCGTACTGGCTACCTAAATCTTTAAACCAGAATATGACATGACATTGACACTATTGCGGCAGGAATAGGCAAGGCAGTGAAACCGAATACCTGGGGGAGACGTTGCAGAACTCTACCATTTAGTAGTAACAAGATAGATATAGCCAACTGTTCTCCTTTTACGAACTGCCTGGCAGAATGACAGTGTCTACTCTGCAAAGGGGGCCCGGATCAACACAGGGGTATTGTCTTAATTCACAAGGTAACAACTAAGTTACCTTGATAAAATGGAAGTAAATACACAATTATACAGTTTAGATTTCTTAATTAACATTGTGGTACATAATCTAAGTAATTGGCATTATACCTATTGTTTATTTGATATGCTATGCTTTATCACAACAAAATACATAAACCTGTTTCATATACAATATTAATACTATTCAGTGCCACGTAGATTTTTTTGATTTCAGTCCTAAACAGGTTCTTTTGGAGATGATGTTGCATAAATCATAAAATATTTGCTGATAACACATGATGTTATAAAATGTACAATAAAACAAAATAGATTTTTCAACGAAATTTTGCATGCACTATGAAGGCAATTTTCGAACTTTTTAGTTACTTGTGAAAATAATTATTTTTTTTACATTAAATAATATGGTACATGTTCTCAATTGACCATTTGGTTTTCTTAGTTGTAAGTTTTAGAATAAGTTTTTTTCATGATGTTTAATGGACATTCTACCCCAATATCAAAAAAATAGAGCTTGCAGGCTTTCAGCGTAACTATGGCCTATTATGCACCACTAATATCTGGTTCAACAACAGGAAAATTTCAAGGTTTTATTCAGTTTATATTTACCTCAAACTCAATCTCTCTTCTTTTGTCATCCTTGAAGCAGTCTCATCTTCTGTGCTAACGCTTATTATTGCTAAAATAAAAACTATCAAAACTCGATAGTAAACCATTATCACAATATTTTTCGAATGACTAGTAGGTACACATAACACAAAACTTAAATCAACTTAAATATGATTTTGAATATAATGAAATCATAAATAAATTTAAGAAGTAAAAACTTTTACATTGTAGTTTTTATAATAAAAAATAGATCTGGTGCTTGTGGACTTTAGAAACAAAATTATTTTCGTGTTGTTTCCTACTTGCCAGACTTCATCATTATTTTATCTTCCACAGACTAAAAGAAATAAACGTCACCAGTCAAGTTCTATCAAGGAACTTATATACTATAACTGGAATTGTTACGAAGCAATATTTGAAAAATAAAAATGTACTTTATTTCGTAATAAATAAAGTTGTCATTTGTTTCTTACATAACAGAGGGGAAAAACGTTCTGAGCAAGACAACGACAAGAGTGGATGTTGTCCCTTTCTTGTAATTGCCAGTGTAAATAAAACTATCTAGATGGTAGATTTTTACACATTCGGTAATCGTTAAATACTTTTTATTCATACACGTCGATAAATAAATTAGCATAAAATGTATTGTAATTAACATAGTGAGTTCTAAAATGTGTTTATTTTAATTATTACGCAATTAATTATGCAATGCAAAAACTGTTTCTCAAATTAGTAGAATTACTTAGTAGTAATTTGCAAACAACGAATGGCCGCACTTATATATGGCGATTGGCGCTTTATTTAGTAGAAAGAGACACACTCCACCCATGTCGTGGTACTCTTCGGAACGATTTTGAACCGCGTGTGAACATTCCTAGAATATAACTTCCTTGAGTTCTATAGAGTATTACCACAGAATAACTATTACCATGGATTATTCACCCGAGAGTACCTATTACGTACACCTCGGATAGACAAAGACAAAAAATGTTTAGAAATCGAAGTTCCTTAGAAATTCATTTTGTATGCGGTAAGAGAGAGATAGCCCATAGGAACGAATATGTATTTTCTTTTGTAGGGTGACCAGCTAAATAAACCAAATTCAATAAGTTTGCGAAATCATAAAAATATAGGTATGCTAATATTCTAATGACTAAATAAACTGATATCCGATATCGTACGAAATATAGGCTATAATACATAGATCTATAAACATCCAAAATGATAATTGGGCGATATAAAATGTCCCCATTAAAAGTCTACTTGGGTGACACCACGAAATAAAGAAAACAAGCGGAATTGGCAAGTACATACATTTGTATCAGGACCGCGATCGCCACACTCACACATAAAATAAGCATTATTGCATATAAACTACTAATGCAAACATTGTTTCATTGGTAGTTTCCGTAGTTTTCAGTTGATCATATTTGAGTAGAGAACTTTCTAGAACGATATACGTAATGACTGTCATTACGCATATCTTTCTAGAAACATTAGGTCAACCTAAAATGAACTTTATATGTAAGGTGTACGGCTGATTTTAGCTTGACTTTCTATTATATCATTAGAGATTATATTAAATCAGGAATTTAATTAAAATAAAATGAAAATTGTACTTTCGAATGATATGAAATATCTCCATTTTTAATCATCTGTATTCTACTATCATTTCTGCATTCAAGGATGACACAATACGGCATAATTCAGTGTTTAATAGATTTTCGCACGACGACTATCTCCTAATGATATGGTATCACTAAGGCAATTTAGAGTAAAAGCGCATAATAGTGGCGCACGCGGCACGCCCATTCTTCACTTCCCCTTGTTTTCTTTATTTCGTGGGTGACACCATGAAGCTGTATTATATCTCGAGGCAACACTTCTAATATCAATTTTAAATAGTGCTGTTGTCTTCTGTCTTACCCTCACTTTCTAACACCGCTGTATAAAAAGAAATGGCGAGACCTCACAGACTGAGATATAACGTAAATATTTGTTTCAATTGATTAATACGTAGTGCTATCTCCACCTAAACCTAATACTTCATGGGTAACAGTTATCATATGTCAGAAAGTGCAGTAGGTAACCAGTTTTTTGGCTGATCGGAGCGTCAAGGTCGCAGTCGACGGTGCATGCTCCGACCTTAAACCCGTCAATGCTGGTGTTCCCCAAGGCTGCGTGCTATCGCCGACACTTTTTCTTCTGCATATCAATGATATGTTGCGAATTAGTAACATACATTGCTATGCAGATGATAGTACTGGTGATGCCACATACTCTGTCCATAGCGGTATTTTTGGGAACACGTCGAAGAGAGCCGAAAGAAGCTTGTGTCTGAAGTCGAGAATCGACTTACTGATGTCTCGGAATGGGGTCGTCAAAACTTGGTCACATTTAACCATCGACCACACAGCCCATAGACGCCTAATGTTCGATTTTCCGTATTGAATACATTCTGGCAACTAGCTGAGCTGAGCTGCAACATCGTGATTGGCTTACTCATGGCCACAGTGATGTACAGAGAATCTGATTAGTCGACACTGATTGGGTATAGGTGCATAGACATTTACATCGGAACTATAAGTCAGATGTGTTGACAGAACCATTCGCCTGTTATTAGGGGTCTATGGGTTGTGTGGTCGGTGCATTTAACCCCAAAAAGGCACAGCTTTGCGCGTTTACCGCAAAAAGACATCCCTTGTCGTATCACCTCGATTTGAGAATACTCTCCTGACAACCTCAGCCAGTGTCGGAATCCTGGGGCCTAATTCACGTAATCAAGCGGCGAGCGAGTCGAAGCATTTAAGACACTTACACATTTTCTTACATATTATGCCGCGTCGTAGCACGTCTCGATGTTCTATCGTGTTTATGTGTGTGAAATCCCTAAGCGCTTTGACTCAATTACGTGAATTGGGGGGCTGGGAGTTGACATATCGAATACCGTTCAATTTCACGGTCATCAGGAAGGCAAGGCGAAACTAGCCTCCAAAAAGCTCGGTGTGCTCAGCAGAGCGAAGCAGTACTTCTTGCCGGCTCATCGTCTCCAACTTTATAAGGCGCAAATTCAACCCCACATGGAGTACTGCTCTCATCTCTGGGCCGGAACTCCCCTGTACCAACTACTTCCACTTGATCGCATTCAGCGTAGAGCGGTTCGAATCGTTAACGATGAGGCTATTTCGAAACGGCTTGACTCTTTGGCATCGCGCAGAAATGTAAGCCCACTCTGCGTCTTTTATCGTATATATATATATAATGGAGAGTGTTCCGAAGAGTTGTTTGGATTAATTCCTGCTATTAACTTCCATCATCGGACATCGCGTCAAAATTTGAAGTTCCACCCACCCACTATCTTGATGCCTGGAAATCCACAACCATGCGTTTATCCCGGCACTTTTTGCCTCGCACTACTCTATTGTGGAATCAATTACCGGCAGGGGTTTTTCCGAACAGGTACGACATGGGGACCTTCAAGAAAAGAGCTTACTCATTTTTAAAAGGGCGGAAACGCAACTGCAGGCATCTAGTGTTGCAGATGTCCATGGGCGGCAGTGATCACTCAACATCAGGTGCACCTTCTGCTCGTTTGCCGCCTCTTCCATAAAAAAAAACCAAAGAATATAAAAACTCTACGTTTTAATTTTAACAATCATAAGAGAATGAACTGAAAGAAAATTATAAAATATGCCGGTTTCTAATGACAAAACTTGTCGCAGTTATCTTGAAAAAAATGTTACAATAATTATAGCAAGGTCACGTTTCATCAGCAATTTCTATTATTATATACAGTTATATACAATTATTATATATGAAAAAAGGATTATTTAGTCCGATTAATCGGTCAGAAAATCTGCTAGTTTATTACTAGGGTAATTTTTCGAAATAATAGGAAACACATTTCATATACTATTAGATACTTCGTATTTATAAAACATACTAAAATGGTTTAATAATGCGTAGATAGAATTACTATCTATCCTACCCATGAAGTATTAGGTATAGGTAGAGCTAGCACTCGTATTAATCACTTGAAACACATTTACGTTATATCTTTGTCTATGAGGTCTCTCTATCTCTTTTTATACAGCTGTGTTAGAGAGGGTAAGATCTCAGAAGATGAATATAAAATTGTGTTTCAGGTAGGTATTAGAACTGCCTCCAGATATAATACAGCATCATGATCCTACCTAAATACCCAAAATAAAAAATGCATGACAAATTAAATTATTATTTAAACAAACAAGTAGATAGCACGCCTAAACGGAAGAAACTATTGTTTATAGAGACCACAGATGTTTCTGGTGCTAAGTTATTCATGTGGTGGGGTGATATCACGGATGGGATGGTTATTGGTGAAAAAATTACCCTCCAAATTGTAATACCTACTCGATGCTAGTGACATGTTGGGCCAATCGTTCGCCTTTTGAGAACTGCCTGGCAAAATGGTAGTTGTTCCATTTTTCATAGGTGAGGGTGACGTAACACACTCGTGTCTCGTAGTAGTAGTAGTAGTAGTAGTAGCATGTAACGATTTGCGGATGCCATTTCAATTCTACTCCAAGTGAAAAGAGTAGTTAACAGGTATGACGAGGTGAATAACGTGATTTCAAAAATTATACACTGGTTCGGCACAAATATTTTTTATTGAAGGACAATAAAACCAAAAGTACTAAATTCTCATTCCTCATGTAAAGCACGTAGATATCAATGTAAAACTGAATGGAAATGATCTGAATCTGGAGGACTCCAAATTGTTTATAGGTTTACCTCTAGATAAAATTATAATAAGTTAGCAAATAGACTTTGTTCGGTAGGTTTTGCAGTTTAAATTGGGACAGTTAACTAAGGTCAATACTGCAAGGATTATTATATATATATTTTTGTTAATTTTCAAGATTTTTTGGGTTATAAGCTATGTTTAACAAATCATTTATTAACTGATAACACTTGTACTGTTTCACAATAACGTAATTATATTTATTTTCTGACCGGTTTCGCTTACACAAGCATCCTCAGGGTATTTACAGTTACTAACTAGTTAGTAACTGTAAATACTCTGAGGATGTTACTAACTATGTAGTTAGTAACTGTAACGTGGTAAATACTCTGAGGATGTTACTAACTAGTTAGTAACTGTAAATACCCTGAGGGTCCTTGTGTAAGCAAAACCGGTCGGAAATTAAATATAATTATTTATTGTGAAACAGCACACGTGTTATCTGTTAATAAATATTGTGTTATAATGGAGTTTCGCCAAGTGCCGACGATAAAAAGTGTAGAATATAAAGCTATGTTTGTTGCGCAGATAATGGCTAAATAAAATAAATAAAGTAATTATTTCATATAACCATCAGGTCACACAAAAGAAAAAATAAGTACAAAATAGGTAATAAGCTTGTTTGCACTAAGAAATAATCAGACACGTAATTCCGTGGGATACATTATAATGTCTAATGATCAATTGATATGGAGATAGCAGAAAACTGAAATATTTATTTTGAAAGATAAGGTTTATTAATATTTTTCTATATAATTTCGACAAAAATAAACATTAAGTCACGTAACAGGAAACGCAAATCTGCAGGCTTAGGATAAACACCACGAGATACATCTCGATCGAGAAAGTGACGTTTGCTTGACATTTACTAATATCTCGATGGACGTTAATATGCATGCCACGATAAACATTTAAAACGTCAGAGATAAATTAAACAAAAAATTTACTCGAATAGAGAAATCAATGATACCACTAGAAGACATCGACATTATACTAATTCTAATTTTTAAGGTACAGCTTTGGTGCATTTAACTTGTGTTAATCATTATGAGCTTTTGTTTACATTTATAACTTTCTGTCATCATCTCTCATCTTTGTCAGTATCGAAGGAAATATGACCAAAGCCTAGTGAAGCCATACCTATTTACAGTTGTGTAATTAAAGATATTTTACAGGTTTTTGAATTATTCTCTCTTTTTACTTTTGACCTTCAAACTACAGTTTTGTACTCTCTAAGACAGAAACAATGAATTATGATTCATAAGAGGTTTTAATGTAAAGAGCAATTATGATGCCAGTGTGTATTTATTTCTGGGTGTATAAGTGCGTAACTAATAATGCGTAAAAGTGCGTAATAATTATTATTAACAAGCTATTCTTTTTGTACTATAATATTCCTTTAAATTATAATTCTAATATTATTGAGTAAATTATCATCATTTTGGACGATTCAATCAACATTTTTGATTTTTTTTGATGGGAAACTTCCATAGAATTGTTGTGATTTGACTCGATTTGACAATGACACGAAAATGCATCACGATAAACAAACAAAAATGTATAGCATTATGCCAACTAGAAAATAAGATAGAATAGAATACATTCCACAGTATTTTATATTACAAATAATGTTATTTATTAATAGTTCCAAAAATCAGCCAGATGCAAGCAGTCCAAACCAAAACTTACTGTTAGACCGTGGTCCCAAGAACAAACTTTTTTTGATTAATAACAAGCTGATTTTTTTGTGAACAGCTTCGTTTTGACGAGACAACCATCTTTTCTATCTTTGAAAAATCTCAAATCGGGTAACCAATAAAGATAGATAAAATAGGGAAAGTTTAGAATGTCGGACTAACAAAAGTTTCCACTTTACGTGTATGACAAAGTTACCCTTGAATCACAATAATAATTACCACCACGGTCTATGATTTACATTTCCAAAACGGAAAACATTTTTCTTCGACTTTTCAGTTTATCTCTCTTTAATCCAAAGTCTTACTCAAAGAGTATATAAATTTTATTTTATTTAGTCTTCTTACTTCTACTTCTAACAAAAAAACGAGTTTGAGCTACACTCGATTTTCTTTTTGTTATTTTTGATTGATTATTATTTTATGTTTTATGTATTATTTTTCCTGAGTGTATGTTATTAATAGTAAAATTAAATAAAACAAAATAAGCATCAGCTTTAAATTAACCTTTTACATTTACATATAGTTTTCTACTGAATTTTGTAGAAAACCTTGTTTGTAGTTTTATTTTTGAATAGAGTTGGTAACACTGAGTACCACGAGAATTCATAGAATTATTTTCTCTAATTCTCTATACGAAAAATTCAAAGTTTATTTACATAACGTCAAAAAGTATTGTACCTAATTTGTATTTTGTAATTAATTATCTAACCATTACGTACCCGGAATTATTGATTTATACAGTTTGGTTCTCACATGTGTAAAATCATCATCATTCTTCATAATTCTAGTATAATATATAATAGTTTTATATAAAATGCGAACACAAAATAAAACGTAAGTATTTGTTTATACTTATTCTTTATTTTTTAAAACCCTATATAAGTAGGTAACTAAAAATAATTATGCCTTTCCTTTCAGGATAAAAAGTATGGCACAAATTAACTATGTCTCCGTGGTATGAGTACCTATAGATGTATATGGCTAATCTTCGACATTAACCTAATGGATTCATGGACTAGACTTGTAGCACCAAAGATTAAAGTCTTTAATATTGGGAAAGCATAATGTAACACCATATATTCTACACATACTCCATACATTATAGTTTCTAGAGGAAGGAAAACAATGAAATACTTTGTGTAAGTATTAACTTACATACATATCTCCATGACAAATCATCTAACAAGGTAGATTGAAAAAATCAAATTTCAAACATATTTTAATATATTTCTTTCATTGTAAAGGTTGTGGTTTTTACAAAAAATTCAAGATTATTTCAAAAACTTGATTTTTGTAAAATTTCCCTGAATAATATGAGAAGCTTTCTCTTGAGAACAATGTAGGCTTCTGTCACTACCTTTTATAAAGGTAACCAATTGTCTTCGACCCCATTATGTACTTTACAATGCAAATCTATATAACGCTACACAAAATGCAACATGCAAGACTGGAGTCATAAGGCCTGAGTTAACTGACAATTAAAAAAAATATATTATGTAAATGTATATAACAACATTTTGATAAGATATATTTGATTACAGGTTGACTAAACAGCGTGTAATGGAAATAGTTAAAAAGAAGCCTTTCTATTTATTACATTTTTTGAAATTGTTAATTAAAATTTATAAGTTAATGTTGAATATTATATTTTTCTTGTCATTTTAAATGGTTATGCAAGATTGAAAAACAAATTTAAATTTGTAGAAAGGAATTAAGTTTATATAACATGATAGGATAGATAATGTACCTAACATGTATAATTTTTAAAATCTAAATTAAAAGAAAGTTAATGTTAAGTTAGGAAAAATTATAATAAAAATTGCTATTTTATTTGTTGATTTTTTATTTTCAAGTGAAATTCCATGCTACTCGTACCATATAGTAAATTAATTTTTGGTACCTATTGAATTTTCATTACTGATTATGCGACTTCACAAGAGATATTTAAATTGTAGAAAACAATTAAATTTAAAATATTATAGCTTTAATATAGTATGTGTAATCTTCTATAAGTTTGTTACATTAGTGAAAATTCAAAGATACACATTAATAAATTTAAGTCATAAGGTGATATATAGTAAAAATTATTTATCTAGTCTGAGAAGTACAAACATTAATAATAATTGTTAGTTTAGTAAAGTAGATATATTTGTATATTTTTTAAAACTCAAATTTAATTTTCTTTACAAGACTGTTTCATATTTTATTTCTTAAGTACACACTTTTTATACTTTTATATGTGATTTATTCATTTTGTAACTTTATTAAAGAAAATAAAAATTATTTCTCAAGACTGTTTCATTTAGTAAAATCTATGTTTGATATTAAAAAATTAAATAATATGAATAATGTGTCATTAAACTTATGCTTAAAAATAGCCACTGATGACTATAAGTTTAATTTTATTGTATAAAATTGTTTAATACTTAGATAGAAGGTTTGCCTAGAGTAAGTATTTTTTAAATAAATGTTATACAACACTAAAGTATTTTATTATACCAATTATCCACTAAGCTTAATAATAAAAAGTATTGTTATTACCAAAATCACTTTGATTAAAAAACAACAACAAAAGCAACAAAGTTAACACTTCTAAAAGAAAATACTTGTAATTATCAGATAGACGGGTTCTACATATACTAGTGCAAGTGCAATGACACAACTTTACTGGAGACCGGATTAAATGTTCTGTAACTTGCAATTTTGACATAAATCAATAGAAGTATTTGAAAATTTGTACTTTTGTACAAATTTTCAAATACTTTACTACATAATGACAAATATAAGGTAATTTTAAGACTTTTGATGCAAGAAAATGGTTTCTGTTATTTTGCGAGTTGCACCAGTATATGTAGGACCCATCGATATCTTCTATTATGTAGTCTTCGCATTTCATCCATTTCAATCATGCCATATGAGGGCATCATTTGTTCTTCTAGGATATTTGTCAGTAATATTAAGAATTCTGCAGTTAGAGTCTTATCTGCAAATAATAATTATATTTTTTATTGACATATTATATTATAGTAATAAAAATAAATAATAATAACAAGAACTGACTGCTTTCCTGAATGGTATATTATCTTTAAATGTAGACAAATATAATTAATAATATTTACACATGAAGGTACCTAATTGAGAACTTCATGTTTCATATTAGATATTTATGTTAAGAATATTACAAAAAATAATACATACTAGTTGTATGTTAATCATACATGGAACTTGGTCTGAAAACTACTGATTAAAACAAATACTTTTTTTGACTAAATATAACTTAAATGGGTATAAGAAACTCCTTAATTATATAAGTAATGTAAGTCTTAGAGAAATAACACATTTGCGTTATTATTCTATGATGTAAGCATTGTTGTTGTTTGTCGGTACGTGGCTGTAAGCATTGTGACCACCAAGAAAAGGTTTATTACTTTGTATCCAGCTGAAATTTTACATACACTTGACGTGTATATGTAGCATATTAGCTGTTTAAAAAAGAATCTCGAAAAACTACAGATAACTTTTGAAGAAATAACTTTATTGAGTTCACATAAGTCAAATTAGTTTTTACTACAAAGATATTCTGTTATAACAGTTATTGAGTTGGATGGCTGTCATATCTACTACAAACTGAATTACAAGTCTCTTATGTTCACTTACCTTTAATTGAAAAGGCATGCCTTGATCCGTGTGTGGCTCTACACCTCAAATTTCACAAGGGTCTATATTATTTAGAGAGCTATGGATATTGGGTTTATTGAAGCGCCATAGATTGGAACGCTCCGTCCGTCGTGTAAAAAGATCACACAATTTTTTTCTCCGTAGATATTTAGCACATATTAGGTATAATATGGAACTGCCATCATTATTAAATATATACACTGGACCGAAATCTATATATTTACTATTTTCTTAGGTAACAAATAAAATGAGTGAATTTAATAAAATGAATAGAAATCAAAAAGTATTGTTATTGTAATTATTGTATAGTTAAAGTATAATACTATGAAATTATTCTATGACTATGAAATAGTAAGGTTATCACAACATCTTAACGAAGTGTCAAATGACAAATATGAAATCGATAAAATGACAGCAAGACGTTTCGATCGGTAGAGAAAATAACTACCGTCGAGTAAAATTGATCATTTTCTCTTCCTTTGAAGTATCATGTCGAATCAAGTGTCAAATGCGTTAGCGAATCGAGAAAGTGACGCAAATGTCGAGAAAACGGGTCGATAAAATTTTTATCGTGTTGCTTATCCTAAGCCTGCTGGACGTGGTACATCATGACGTGGTAAAACTTCACGGTGTTTATACACTTTACCGCGTTTTTGCGGTAAATTTGTAAATACATTTTAATATCCTAAATTGAAAAAAAAACAGTTCTTTGGTTAATACACCTAATAAGGTAAACTATTAAACAATTTTCATGCCTTAGATAAATTTCACCTATTCAAGTATTTCAAATGATTATTAACAGATTAATGCATATACAGATAATTTTCTTAACACATCGCGATAGGTATCTACTATGAAAATTATCAAAATTGCTCTTAGATGGGTAAATGTTTGGCAATGTTTAATAGCGTTCAATATGTGTTAGTAAAATACCAATGAACAAATATTTTTTGATACTAGCAAAGTATATTGATCACACTTTGCTTTTTAAAAATATAAGGAAAAGGAATTACATAGTCGTGGGAAATGTACGCAATATGATATTAGAATTTAATTTAAAATAACAAAGAAAGAAAGGCTGGTGTTGTGTAGGAAAGTACTTTGGACCTTCTTCTGTTTCTTTTTGACAGCACAGTTATATAACAAGTCGAGTAGTGTTTTGTTCTAAATCAACTACATTATTTTATGTAACAATTCAGGTAAGGTCCTAGTGTCTGCGCAGCGAGGCTCCTTGTTTTGGGTTTGTAACCTATCTAAGCAACCTAACAAACCTATTTAATATTTATGTAACAAATCGCCAGTCAGGTAGCAACTAACTTGCGGCTTTTCGAGTCGTGTACTAACATCTGATGGAAAGAAAAAGTCGTCGTCTGTAGACACCAAAGATGTTAATGATGCGTTGATTTCCTTGTGGCGAGGTCTTCATGCCACACGCATAAATTTACCGGCTACCATACCATCTAAACCGAAACTCAACAGTGATAAGCACTGACAGTATTGTGGCAGGAACAGATAAGGCGGTAATACCAGACCCGGGCGCGACAATGCAGAACTCTACCAGCCATGAGGGTAGCGATAGGCATGGCGAATCGTTCGCCTCTTACGAACTGCCTGGCTGAACGGCAGATGGTCTATTCTTGAAAGGGAGCACAAATCAACACGGAGGTTCATCACGAGCTAAAATTTAGATGATCTGACGATTTGATTGTAACGTAAGGGAATGAGAGGGTCATAAAGTTGAATAGAAAACGTTATGTTGACATTCCCGAGCGTGTTTGTCTGAATTTTCATTTATTTTGAAGCAAATTATGAGAGATAAGAGCAAAAAAAAAATATAATAAAACAAATTATCGACCGCCCCGTTGGTTGAGTGGTTAGAGACCCTGACTACGCAATCAACGAGGCTCGGGTTCGATCCCCGACGGGGACAAGCATTTGTGTGATGAGCATAAATGTTTGTATTTCCGGGTTTGGGTGTTTATTATATATATTCTAGTATTGATATATGTATTTCTATTAGTGATGGGCCGAATGTGGTTTGAACCGAATTCGAACTTCGGCCGAACATTCGGTGAAAATACAAAAATTCGGCCGAATTTCGGCCGAACTTCGGTTTAATTTTGGGGCGCTTTCTTAAAAGCGACACGTCGTGACTTTTTTACGAATTTACTTAAAATTTAATTATTTTATACTAGCTATTTACCTATTTTACTATTTACTACTAGCTATTATATTTGCCGCGGCTTCGCTCGCGTAAAGTAAGAGAAAAAAAGTATCCTATGTCACTCCGTCCCTTCAACTATCTCCACTTAAAAAATCACGTCAATTCGTCGCTCCGTTTTGCCGTGAAAGACGGATAAACAAACAGATACACTTTCCCATTTATAATTTTAGTATGGATATATAAGATATCGTTAATGGGTTTCGCAACGCACGTGAATTAATGATTTAACAGCAACATTTTGATACATTGAGTTACATTGTTCCAATTTAGGCATGGATTTTTATTATTAACTTTCTGCTACTTAGGTATATAGATAAGGAAGTTACTGATTTTGCCCCGATTTCTGAAAATCGAGTTTTCATCGAGAATGTAGCTCAAAAACATTTTAGACCTCAAACATTTCGTTGAATGCCATTTAAAGGATGAAAATCGATCATTGTTTTGAAAATATACAGCTTTTTAAAAATGAAATTGCTGTCATTTATAACAATAGTCAGAATTTTGAACCTTGAAAAAAAATGCTAACAAAAACTACAGCTTTTGTTCCTTTGAGCCTAAAATACCTCAATTTAGCGGGAAGTTTCAAGGATAGCCTGCAGGGTCAACTGACTTACCTATTTTTTTACCTTGTCTTCGACATTTTTTAAACTACCGATTTTGGAGCTAATAAAACCATTTAAAGGTAAAAATTACGTTGAATGCAATTAAAAAGATCTAAATCATCATGTTTTAAAATATATGCATCTTCATCTATATCATACTTTTGATTTTCAACTTCCCGCTACGTATGAAACATTTTCTGACTATTTTTGCGATGACGTCAGTATGTTTGTATGTATGTATGTATGTATGTATGTATGTGTGTGTGTGAGTGAGAGAGAATGTATGGTTGTATGTGTATGTATGTAAACATTTCATAACTTTTGAACGGCTTGACCGATCGAAACGCGGTTAATGGCATTGATTTATATTCTGCTCAACTTGGCTTCCAACAGTTTTAACCAATTCGGACTAGAATATTTTAATAAATTTTGAAAAAATTGCAAAGAAAATTGACGAAACATATTTTTTTTAATATAACTTACAGATTAATGTATCGATTGAGTATAAAATTTTATCAGCTCTTTTTGTTAAAAAACTGCGTCTAATTCATAAATAACTTCCGTTCGGAAGTTATCGTTAACGAAAAAATTTGGAAAAAGTGTTTTTTCGACATAAATTCGAATTTTTTTCAAATACAGTTCACAGATCAAAATTAAATCAAGTTTTCAAAAGTTACGGCTTTTTAAATATTAATATTTTGTTGTTTAGAGCAAACTTAGCATGTTTAAAATGACTTTCAAACTAATATACCGATTGACTTAAAAGTCTAATCAGCTTTTCTTTCTATAAATTGTGTCAAATAAGCAAATTGCATCAAAATCGGTCGATTTATTTGGGATTTAGTAATATCGAAAATTCAAAGAAACTTTTTTGATATTGCTTCGACATTTCTGAGTCTGTAAATTACGTAGCTATGAAAACATTTTAGAGGTCAAAAATTGCGTTGAATGTCATTTGAAAGACCAAAATCAATCATCGTTTTTAAAATATATAGCATTTCAAAAATTTTGAAATTACTGTCATTTACAACAACTTCTATGTACTACCGAATATTTGTAACAAATTTATGATTTTTGAACTCTGAAAAAATCTGTAATGTGCTAAGATATAGATAAAGATCTAGCAGAAAGTTTCAGGGACGACCTGCCGGGTCAACCATTTTACATATTTTTTGAACTTTTCGAACTCAAAAATCTATGCTGAAGTTTTTTCACTTTTGTTTTTATGTTCTTTTATTTAGCGGGATGTTTCAGGGGTGGCCTGCTAGGTCAACTGTTTTTTTCGAAAGTATAGTATAGCCTATGTTACTCGTGAAAGAAATGTGAAAGTTTTTTTTAAATCGGTTTAGTAGTTTTTGAGTTTAGATGATACAATATATAAAAATATAGAATACAAATTTTTCCTCTTTATATAACATTAGCATAGATTTCAAGCAAATTATTGCAAGAAGATACGTTCTTCTAGTGCCGAATGTTCGGCATTTAAACCGAATTTCGGCCGAATGTCGAAGTTCGGTTCAAGCTGCCGAAATTCGGTTAAACCGAATGCAAAACGAATTTCGGCCCATCCCTAATTTCTATGTATTAGTATCATTATTAGTATTAGACTAACATCCATAACACAAGCAAATAATTTGCTTACTTTGGGGTTAGGTCAGTAAGTGTAATTTGTCCCGTGAATTATTATTATTATTATTATTATTATTAAACTACTAGCCGAAATTATTGGATTTTTTTTTTCTATCGCAAATGCCCGGCTCTATTAATATAAAGGGCTTTTAATATTTGGTGGATAGCCAATAGTGCCTATGAGAGTATATCTCAAAATTCCCTCTTGGGCTCCCGTATTAGAGCTGATCACAGAAAACGTAGTAGTTTCCTTCATCTAAGCAGAAAACAGTGATTCCGTGGAGCTGATAGATTCTTAAAAAGTATTATTGTATCCATAAAATTCTCTTTCGTAAGTACAAGTACCAACGTAAATTAAAAAGTCGTTATAATTTGACTTTAGAATAGCAGTATAACATCTTTCAAGGACAGCGTTTCGTGCTTTTTTCAAAATTTTTGTATTGACCGATTTTTTTATATGTTTATTTTAATGGTTATTTTATATAATATTGTGTAGGATTTTAGACTCATGTAAGTATTAAAATATGTATATCAACCCTATTATACGGATGTAGGTGGGGAATTTTTCAACTATTTTAAATGAAGAAAAGCTTCTTAGGTCATCGGAATATGCCTATTATCTTAGAGTAATAAGGCTTATATAATTTATACTTTCCATCGTCGGCACTTGGTGAAACTCCGTCATAATTATTGTTTTAAATTTTACACTTGTACTGTTTCACAACTCACTAATTATATATAATATATACCTTTTTATTTAAATAGTCAACCGGTTTCGCATTTTACTGCATCATCAGGACTAAAACTTAAATTGTCAACAAATACGTTGTGTTAGGAATTAACAATTCCTTTTAATTCCTAACACAACGTATTTAAAACAATAATAAGGCTTATTCTATGCCTATTATGATGTGTGTAGAATTTTTTATGAAACGTACCCTTAGAATAAGTAAACGAACTTTTCAGAATATGTGCTTGAATAAACCTCATTAAAATTTGAAGTTTTGTTATTGGAATCCAAACGTATAGAGTACCTAGTGGAAATTTATGTGTTTTTGCAGTTTTACTAGTCAAATTGAAAAGATGAAAAGTTAGTCTATTCATATTTTATTCATTATGCTTATCTATTTGTCTATTCTAAACGTAAAATTACGGAATAAACTTTATAGATTAGGGTTTTATCAAAATAAAAAAATAAAAATCCTTGAAACTCAAATATTTTCATTTATTCTCGGTTTCGCTTAAGTTTTGAAGTGTAGGTAGGGTTTAAAAATTAATCATAACTTACTACCTCAGCATAAAACTGTACTTAAGTGCTATAGGTGGTAGCACTTAAGTATATTTAGTTTCATCTTTATTATAGTTTGTAGCACACGCAATTAATGGATTTTTATATCATAAGATAGCAAACAAGCAAATGGGTCTCCTGATGGAAAGAGTCAACCATCGCCTATAGACACCAAAGATGTTAATGGTGCGTTGCTATCTTGTGGCGAGGTCTAATGCCACATGCATAAGTTCACCGGCTACCTTACCCTCCAAACCGGAACACGACAGCGACAAGCACTGACGCTATTGCGGCAGGAATAGGTAAGGCGGTGGTACCAGACCCGGGCGAGACAATGCAGAACTCTACCACCTAGTAGCCACGATGGTAGTGACTCGATATTATTATTTTTATATAAAATGATGGATGATGGGGAATATAATTAATTTTAGAATTAATAAGAACGTCCCGTTTTTCTAGTGTTGTGACCCTAACTACGAAATCGACGGGGCTCGGGTTCGATCCCCGACGGGGACAAACATTTGTGTGATGAGCATAAATGTTCGTATTTCCGGGTTTGGGTGTTTATTAAATATATTCTAGTATTTATATATGTATTTCTATGTATTAGTATATCACTGACTTACACCCACAACACAAGAAAATAATTTGCTTACTTTGTGGTTAAATCAGTAAGTGTAAATTGTCCCGTGATTATTTATTATTATTTAATTAGGATAGTTTTTTTTTAATACCTACATATGTCTTTATGCTAGATCCCTTACGGGGTAGGCAGGTTACACCCCTGTACATTCGTTTTGCTTCTCCACATTATTTACTCTCGTCATACAAACACGCCTGGTGAAGACAGCATCGGACAGCATCCAATCAAGTTGCAGTTATTTACCAGTAGTCACGTTGGTAGCATACTAACTACGTGACAAGAAAAAACTTTATTAGGTACTTTTAACCAATAGAATAGAAAATTTAACCATTGTAAAAATGATCATAGGATAATCAAACTGGAACATGATAGGTAGGCATGTAATAGGTAAGACAATCGGTAGCACGGCCAATTATTCAACCTTTTACCTAGCAACTATGAATCCTTTCGATTATGTTAACTATTTTATAGAGAAAAACTTTGACTAGTTCCAGCTCCAAACCTAGCCTTGATTTGCGCTAAGCAAGATTGTTGTTCAGCATTTTCTCCACGTATAAGCGATGGAAGTATACTCAATGCACTTACGCGAAGCCTGGCCCTTCTACAAAGGCATTTTCAAAAGCACTATTCCGTAAATTTTAATTGTTTTTTGGATCTGGAAAATGAGCGCCCCTTTCCACTTAGCTCCCTAGTGCGATCGCTCCTCGGTCCTCACATTACCCCTGTCGTTGATGGCGGTCGAGACCTACTCCGCAAGACCAACAATTAAGAACAGTATTAACCTCGTAAATCTGCTGAAAGTTTGCCGGCCGTTCTATGTAATTTTTTTATATCAGTAGATAGAAAACAATCAGATGGCTCTCCTGGTGGAAAGAGAACACCAAAGATGTTAATGGTGCGTCGCTATCTATGTGGCGTGGTGTTAATACCACATAAGTTTGCCTTCCAAAGCGGAACATAACAGTGACAAACGTTGACGTTAATGTGGCAGGAATAGGTAAGATGGTAGTATCAAAACCCCGGGCGAGAAGTTGCAGAGCGTTAAATCTGCAGCTTCACTACTCTTAAGAACTTCTTGATATGACTGTTTTACGAACTTCCTGGGTTAACGAAGCGTAACGAATACTAGCAGATTTGGTTGTATCTAACCTTTGATCGAGCTTATTAAACTTGTGTGTATTACAGGAAATGGCGAAATGTTGCAGGAGAAGACGAAAGTAAGTAAGCCTTGTTAACAGTTTTTTTTAATAGATTCAGGCGTTACTTTGCGGAAATCCATAATTTAAAAAAGAAATTATGGTACTTAATTTGCAAATTTCCGCGAAATATTATATGGAACTGCCTTGATGCAACAGAAATGAAAGGTAGTGTAAGGAATAGGGCAAACTTATCCAAAGTCTGAAATTATAGAAGACCACAGCGGCACAATAGTCCACCCACTTCCACGACACTTTCTTCCACGTCAGAAGCAAAGCCAGTAACACACAAGTTATGTACTCAACGCACGTTTCACTTCGCAACCGAAGCATCTTCAGGAAAGTCGAATAGCACTTCACTCTATGAAGGTTATTATTAATGCTTCGACCTTGCCTTTACTCCTAACGTGGAAGAAAGTGTCGTGGAAGTGAGTGGATTATTGAGCCGCTGTGGTCTTTTATAATTTCAGATTTTGGATAAGTTTGCCCTATTCCTTACACTACTTTTCATTTCTGTTCCATCACGGCAGTTCCATATAACATTTCGCGGAAATTTGCAAATTAAGTACCATAATTTCTTCTTGTTAATAGTTCCATGTTTGGAGAGATACCTAATATTAAAATAATAATAAACGCCTAGATAAGAAATTATTTGCTTCTGATACGAGTGTTCCTTACGGAATAGGCAGGATGAACCGAACACGGGGTTACTTTTAAAGGTCCGGCTAAATTTTCAGAGACTGTTCGGGATCGATCGATAATATGTTCGATTTATGTGATAAAAAAAAAAAATCAAAATTTCATTCTTATCCAACAGAAAACACAACCCATCAATATGATTTCAGTTAGACAAAATTCGGCGCCGCGGCGGCCGATTAACACGACTTGCTACAATCGATTCATGAATTAGTTGATTCATTAGTGTGATATTTTTATTTTGCAATAATTTTACGATAATTAAAACGCACTTTCGATTCAATATTCTTAATTTAAAATTTTGTCGGAGCTTCAAACCTAATTCTGTAAATTATAATATATAAATAATGTAATGGTAACCGATGATGTATGAGGCTTGGGTTCGATTTTCTCTTTGTTGGGGATCGTACCTAAGCCTCATTTACATTGCCATCGTTAGCTCGTACAAATACCACTAACAAGCCTTAAAGCCTGTAGAGGAGGATAAGGGGTAACGACCCATGTAGATACCGAAGATACTGACTGCTGCTTTCCTCTAATTAAAGAAGTTTTATATGCGCAAGTAATACCCCGATCCGAAACACGACAGTTTAAAGCTCTGATATTTTGTCGACTATACGGTTGAGTGGCTTAGCTGTGAAAGCGTAACAAGCCAATTCACTTTCGTGTTTATAATATTATATAGGATTTAAAATTATTTTTTCTGTTCACAGAATGTGCAAGACGTAAGTTGTCATTGTCAAATACTGATAGCCGCGTAGATTCCAAAATGATTTACGAGGATTGCGTAAGACATTTCATTTATAATTTAGTAGCTACAGCGTGCAGCCTGCAGCATTATAAAAAGCGAATCCCGCGAGATCACTTAATTTTTACGGGATAAATGGTAGCCTATGTGCTATTCCAGGTTATAATTTACCTGTGTGCTAAATTTCATTCAAATCCTTTCAGTTTTTTGTGATAGAGTAACAAACAGCCATCGACCCAAACACCCATTTTTTTAATTTTTTTTTATATATCATAAGATAGCAAACAAGCAGATTCTTCGCCTATAGACACCAAAGATGTTAATGGTGCGTTGCTATCTTGTGGCGAGGTCTAATGCCACATGCATAAGTTTACCGGCTACCTTACCCTCCAAACCGGAACACGACAGCGACAAGCATTGACGTTATTGCGGCAGGAATAGGTAAGGCGGTGGTACCAGACCCGGGCGAGACAATGCAGAACTCTACCACCTAGTAGCCACGATGTTAGTGACTCGATAGCCAATCGGTCGCCTTTTACGACCTGCCTGGTAGAACGGCAGTTGGCCTATTCTTCCAACCAACCAACACCATTAATCCATCCATCCAAACATTCAAACATCTAAATATCCAAACATACAAACTTTCGCATTTATTATATTAACTAGCTGTGCCTGCGACTTCGTTCGCGTGGAAAAATTTCTAAAATAAAAACCCGCATAGTTCCCGTTCCCGTGGGATTTCCGGGATAAGAACTATCCTATGTCCTTTGTTGGGTCTCAAACTATATTTGTACCAAATTTTATCCAAATCGGTTCAGCGGTTTAGCCGTGAAAGCGTAACAGACAGACAGACAGACAGAGTTACTTTCGCATTTATAATAGTATGGAAGTATGGATAAAGATTGTCGTCACGCTTTGCTTTACCGCCTTAGATTCATCGCTCTCTAACTCGCGTTTGTTCCAGCACTCCTAAGACAGTAAACCATAAACTCTTTTCGGAGCTCTAGCCTCAATGTGTAACATCGGCTTAGGGTAGAATAAGAAGAGTGGCTGTTCTAGGCGCCAGATGACGAGGGGCGCTAAAACTAGAGCTCCTCGTGGTCCCGGGCTCGTTTGAAGAATAGGCGTTGGACTATTCGCCTTTTACTTGGCCATTTACTACCTGCGTGGTGGAACGGCAGTTGTGCCGTTCCGCCACGCAGGTAGTAAAAGGTGTCCGATTGACTTTACGAGTCACTACCATCGTGGCTACTAGGTGGCAGAGTTCTGCATTGTCTCGCCCGGGTCTGGCGCTTTACCTATTCCTGCCGCAATAGCGTTAGTACTTGTCACTGTCGTGTTCCGGTTTGGAGGGAACTTATGCATGTGGCGATAGACCTCGCCACAAGATAGCAACACATCATTAACACCTTTGATGTCTATAGGCGATGGTTGACCCTTTTCATCACGAGACCATTGTTTGTTGGACACATTTCGTGACAAATTTTTCAGCTTAGCTCAAATCAAAGAAAATATGGTATTGACCAGTAGGTCCTTGACGAAGCAGCCTACACGTTCACTGTCTTCTCGCAGTAAATAAAAATTATCCTCACTTAGCCTTGCTCAGTTAGTCTAGCTAAATGCTCAGTCTAGCAAAACCCTCTGATAGTCTAACTAAATACTCAGTCTAGCTAAACGCTCAGTTAGTCTAGCTAAAGAAGAAACACGTCTGCCAATCAAAAGGTGCTGCTCATTGGACAATCACAGGCATGTGTCTGGACTCAAGCGGATGTTTTTCAGAAAACCTTACCTCAAACGATAGGCCTAACCCGTGGATTTTAACTCGGGCCGTTACGCAAAATATAAACTAACCAGTTAGTAGGCCAGAGCAGCGCATGAAGTGTAAAATTTCATCAATATAAACATTTATACAATCTTTCACTTCTATATCAAACCGCTTAAAAATACCCTTCATTTTTGAAAAAAGTAGTCTTTTTCTGTCTATCTTTCACTAAACTTTTGCCAAATTTTATCAAAATTTGGTGAGGTTGTTTAGCCATGAAAGCGTCGCAAGTAGACTTTCGCATTTATAATATTGATATGAAATTATGAATAAAAGAAAGTGGTAAAATATAAAAAATATAGAAAGGTGCTGGTGTGAACAATTTGTGTGCTCCGTGGTGAAGGACAAGTAGAAATAATAATAGATAAAAGGTTGGTAAAATAGATTAAAAAGCGTGAATGTGGATTAGATTAAGGTACTAGAGGAAATCAAGACTAACGTATCAGGGTGCCTGATAGAAGGGCAGATGGTCTGTTCTTGAAAGGAAGTACGACTAACACGGGGAATTACGGGAGAGATTGAGTTATGAATGTAAAGGTACCAAGGCAAATCAGTATGCCTGGATCAGGGCGTATGCTTCTGCGAAGTACTCTACCTCTTATCCTTACAGGCACCAACTTTGGATCCTAAATAAATTTCTCTTGGTGTTTGACTTTTTTGTTACATATTGTTTTATTACATAGACGTTGCCGCTCGCGATCAGGCCAGTTTAAGCGTTGTCGATGTGGAGACAGAAGGTACAGAATGAGGTCTTCATGTCGAAGACGCCGAAGGTGTCGCAGACGACGCTCCAGATGTGGTCGACGGCCACGGTAAATCAACAGTTAACTTTTGGTGTAAATTGTCGCGTATGAGAAAAAATATTGTCAAAATTAAATTTTGTCACGTCACGCTCAATGTTATGGCAACACTAACTTCTTAGTTTACCTATAGCACGTCTTCTTTACTTATATTAACTTCTAAACATACACAGTCCCATTACATCTATTGAACTACCGATTTCAGACAGAGCTTGCATTTGTCAACGCCTACTTTTACCTGTTTTTGAGAATTTCTTTAATATCATAGGTAGATACTATAGCAAACAAGCAAATAGCTCGAATAATATACATCATTTATAGACACCAAAGATGGTGTGTTGCTGTCATCTGTGTTGCAGGATGATAATACCAAATGCATAAACTTACTGGCTAATTCACCTATCAAACTGGGGACACGACAGTGACATGCATTGACGCTATTGCGGCAGGCATGGGGCAAAGCAGTAATACCAAACCTGGGTGAAGCATTATGGGAACTCTGCCTAGTAGTAATGATCTCATCAATATTGGCCAATCGCTCCACTTGTGCGAACTCCCAGGCAGAATGCTTGAAGTTCTTCCGGGTCTCGGCCCAATATACGAAAAACTTGTTTGACTGTATTTATAAACATCAGCTATCACTATAGCTTTTATTTCTTTGACATTAATTTTTTTCAATAATAGCCTGTTATTTTGGCTTTTTTTCATATTAGCTTTTAATTTGCTTTTACCTTTGTTTATAACTTAGCATTTGTATTTCTTATCTACATTTTAATATTGTTTTTACTTTTTTACCCTTCTACTTTAACGTTATGTAATTTTAGCTTGGATTTTACTTTGTGTTTACCATAGAGTACCCACTTTAAATCTTTATTATTGGATTCAAATGTATTCAAATTTTACGGCAATAATTAGATGAAAATAATATGATGTCAGGTAATAACACTGTTCACAAATGAACATTACAATACGTCGATGGGGTTAATTTTTTAATATACCTATGCTATAAATGCCGAGTCAATTCTAGACATAAGCGGAGAAGTTCGAAATTCAGAAATCAGAAATCAGAAATACTTTATTCAATAAAACTTTTTATAAGTTATTTTGACACGTCAAGACTAGGCAAATATTATTCTCGTGAATAGAATGCGTCTATAGCAGATTACCGACCACTTTCTCAACAAAATGGTACTAACTGATTTTATAAATACGTAAATGGTATGAAACAGTACTATAACAGTAATCTACCTAGAATTTAACTCAATGCTTACAAATGTTTTAAATAAAAAAAAATCGACACTAGCGGGGGGGTCGAACCAGTGGCCGTCCGTTCGTTTAGACTACATTTCCATTAATTCAACCTTCGAAATTTTCCATTAGTATCGATTACGTTACAATATAAATTTCAGCCTGTAACGGTGAATTTTATATAACTAGAGGACGATACAATCGATGTAATCGATAGTTTTGCTTAATATGGTGCACTTTTCTATTTAAGAATTTGAAATGGTTACTCATACATTTGTAGTGTCACCAACATATTTGTTCAGTAAACGACATCACTAGTCATACTCAGTACTCACTAGTCCGAAAAACTCATGGAACAGAAAACAAGCGGAATTGGCAAGTACAAACATTTGTATCAGGACCGCGATCGCCATACTCACACATAAAATAAGCATGATTGCATATAAACTACTAATGCAAACATTGTTTCATTGGTCGTTTTCATTTTAAACAACAACAATCCGAAACACACAAACAGAACTTTTAAAAATATACCAAACTGCGTTACAATAAATTTTATTTTGCTACAAAAAAAGAGTATTTACGTCCTTTTGTAGTCTATTTAAAATAGACTCATCTATTTGTAAATAGTGAAACTATAATCTTAATAGTTTCGCTATTCTACAATAGATGGCAGTATTGATTTTTCCGTAGTATTCAGTTGGTCATATTTGAGTAGAGAACTTTCTAGAACGATATACGTAATGACTGTCATTACGTATATCTTTCTAGAAAAATTAGGTCAACCTAAAATGAACTTTATATGTAAGGTGTACGGCTGATTTTAGCTTGACTCTATTACATCATTAGAGATTATATTAAATCAGGATGAAATATCTCCATTTTTAATCATCTGTCTACTATCATTTCTGCGTTCAAGGATGGCACAATACGGCATAATTCAGTGTATAATAGATTTTCGCACGACGAATATCTCCTAAAGATATGGTATCACTAAGGCAATTTAGAGTAACAGCGCATAATAGTGATGCACGCGGCACGCCCACTCTTCACTTTCACTTGTTTTTTTTGTTTCATGGAAAAACTGACAGTGGAATGACACTTCAAAAAAAGGCGACTGCGGTTCAGATTTTGTCCAATAGAGTGCTAAGTATGAGTTTCTCTTTTCGCATTCGATCATGAGCGCATTTGGAGTTTACTAGGAATTTGTATGTGATTTGTACAGCGCCACCTAGTGGTAAACTGGTTTCTCACGTTTACCACTAGGTGGCGCTGTACAAATCACGTAAAAATTCCCAGTAAACTCCAAACGCGCTCACAATCGAATGCGAAAGGAAAAACTCGCAGTTAGCACTCAGAGTGCTAAGTGTGAGTTTTTCTTTTTGCATTCGATCGTGAGCGCGTTTCGAGTTTACTAGGAATTTGTATGTGAATTGTACAGCGCCACCTAGTGGTAAACTGGTTTCTCACGTTTACCACTAGGTGGCGCTGTACAAACCACATACAAATTCCTAGTAAACTCCAAATGCGCTCACGATCGAATGCGAAAAGAAAAACTCACACTTAGCACTCAGATAAGTTGGTGGCACTGCACTGTCGTCTTTAGACGGCAGTGTGGCACTATCACTTAAATATTCCTTTTTTATCTATATTTGGCAAAGATATTACAATATTCAGCTTTATTCATAACATCACATAAATAAGTTCAAAATTCATAAATAATTCATTTTTATCAAAATTAAATCGGTTGTTTTCAAACAAATTTATTGCTATGTTAAATAATAACAAAAAATGTTTAAACGGTTGACCCTACGGACCACCCCTGAAACTTCCCACAAATTAAGGTAATTTAAGCTCAAAATAGTAAAAAATATAAGCATACATTTTTCAGGTCAAACCACTTCGTTGGTCGAATGTTCAGTGACTCTGACTACGCAATCGATGGGGTTCGGGTTCGATCCCTGAAGGGGACAAGCATTTGTGTGATGAGCATAAATGTATGTATTTCCGGGTTTGGGTGTTTATTAAATATAATCCAGTATTTATATATTTCTGTGTATTAGTATCGTGGACTAACACCCATAACACGAGCAAATAATTTGCTTACTTTAATCAACAAGTTAGATCAATAAGTGTAATTTATCCCGTGAATATTATTATTATATATTTTGTTAAAAATGACAGTATATTAATTTTTGAAAAGCTGTATATTTTGAAAACGATGATGGCAATCAACTACTGTTTCGCCAAAATTTTTTTTTGTGTTTTTTCAAAATTACTCAAAATCTCTTGGACCGAATCGGTACAAATTTTCAGGAAGTCTAAGTTGAGTGGAATCCAATCGAATGCCATCAACCGCGTTTCAATCGGTCCAGCCGTTCAAAAGTTATATGTTTACATACACACATACACACATACACACACATACATACATACATACATATATACATACATACTGACGTCATCGTGAAAATAGAAAAGGTTCCTAGGACATCAAAACGTGGACATATGGTGAAAATTCGATTTTCGAAAATCGGGGTAAAATCAGTAACTTCTTTACCTACATACGTAGTGGGAAGTTAAAAATCCTTAAACACGAAATTCTATAGGCTTATGAAGGCAATTTGATAAAAATCGATTAAGTTCTTGGTCTGTTACTCCAGGCTGTGTTATTCTTGTCATTCTATATTGTCTTTCGTACAGAGGACTTTAAAAGTATGCATATTTTCAGTTACCTATGGCGATGCAGATCCCGCTCTGGCTCATTCAAGAGGTGTCGTCATTGTGACAAACGTTACCGGGTCAAACGCCGCTCGCGATCGTGATGATTAAACTTTAGTGGTAAGGTCGTAATTAAAAATTCAATAATAATGAAAATCGTTCAGTATTGTTCCTTATATAATTACTGATAGTTGTAGTGTCATGTCTAGTATAGAGGCGCACACGCCGCTCTTTCATATCAAAACTATGTCATCATCATTATTGCCCAAAATCATTACTTCCTTTTACACAGTCTGTTAAAAAGTAGACTATGTGTTTCTTAAATAGTATAGTTTTCTTTCAGTAATTTTTGGGCTTATTCGGTATTAAATATTATTTACAATTTATAAAATGGTTCTCCTTTTAAAAAGCATTAACCAAAGATGTTCAAGTTTGTATACAAATATGTATCACGAATAGATTTAACCTAAAAATAATCACACGGAAATAGTATGATTATTTTTAGGTTTAATCAATTCGTGAAATTTATATCGTGAAAATCCTTAAAGCATTGCAAGCCCTGGGTATTTAAATGTGTTGACACCACATATGAAGTACGCTACGCCCGTACACCCCCAGCATTTTAAGTAAACTGCATTTCTGCAATCAACTCAAAATTTTTAGGATGTGTACGGGTCAAACAGATTAAGCGGAGGCGGCGCATTGATGCGCGCGCATGATAACATAAGTGAATTTGGTGAAGGTATGATAAAATGTACAGAAAGGTTATTATATATATATATATATATATATATATATATATATATATATATATATATATATATATATATATATATATATATATATATATATATATATATATATATATATATATATATATATGTATATATAATATTGTTTCGTTTGCCTGCCTAACAAGGGAAAAAAGTGATATTTGTATGTGATATTAACTTTCAATATTCATAGCAGTCGTCGATAGTTACCAAATCGTTAGCATAATTTCAGTAAAACAAAAGATTTTTGTGGAATTAAAAATGAAATTATCAAATAATATTCTATTTCACAATTTTAATAACAAAAAAATATTTTTGTTTCATATAATTTCAAGTAATTAGCACATATTTACGTATGATCATGAAAAGTTCCTAGCACAAAATAGTTTTCAATAAAAATATTGCTGGTCGATATTTGTTTGCTAAAAAGCTACTAACCTAGTAAATATTTTTTTACAGAACAGTTATGAGAAAATTTGATGTCATACAGACCACAAGTAAAGAATTAGTGCCAAAAGAAAGGCTTAAAAAATAATGATTCCTGATTCCTTCTCAGCCGTTAAATGAAATCAGAACCGATAAACTTTTGAGAGTGTGCGATTTCAACTTTTTGGGCAGCCACCGGAGAAATTGCAATGCGACTTGATTTTGGAGGCGCCTTTTTACTGGTCGATAGCATGGTCTGGAATATGTTTGGCATGAACGAGACATTGCAGCTTGTTGTTTCGAAATTCTGAGATGTATTTTATCAATAATATACTTCCGTAGTTTTCTACGACCTAGTCTGCTGATTTTATTCGTCAGAGAATCTAACGATAAGTGAAGATGGAGATAACGCTTTATTTTCATTGATTTTTGCTTGTAAAATTTCATATCTACTCTCAAGCCTTTCCCTAATATCTAGAATTAGTGCGGGTTATTTAGCTAGTTCTTACTCGCGGTGATAGATAATTTTTACCTTTAACTGCATTCTTACCTCACCCGCGTGCAGACTTAAAACTCAAAGGAACAACTACAGTTTATCTCAGATAATATTTATTCTTCTCTTTCTAAGCTTTGTTCCCCTTATTACAGGCCATGTGATCGATAGTAAATGTTTTAATAAATAATATTGGATTTTATTTTTGTTTCCCTTTGATTTTCTTTAACGTTAATAACTGCTACGAGGAGTAGTATAATTAATGCGTGCGTATGGATTGAGTTAGCACCTCTATAGTCAATTATAAATATATTAGCATGATACTATTTAGTATTAAGCCTTATTTTAGTATATCTTTTAATGTTAGTATTAATTAGCCATTTAGTAAAAATCTCAAACCGTAAAAGTTAGATCACTTAGCGTGCTCACATAAAACAAAGAACCGTTCCAAGCTCAATTCTAATATTATTTCGAGTGAACTGTATGAACACATCCCGATGTAGATTTAAACTTGACTCGAAATATAAACTCGAATATAAACCGAGTTAGATTCGACTCGAACGCTGAATTTAGGCAATCTGTCGCCGGTCTATCATGTTTCACGAGCCAATTGTTGCGGTGATTAATATACTCTGATCTGGACTTAAACTTGTGTCGAATATAGTTCGAGATAGATTCTACTCGATCTTTAACACTGGATTTAAGCAATCTGTCCCCGATTTACTATCATTATGTTTTGCCTAGTGTAGCTTATTTCATCTAGCATCTGCTGCCAATTATCACGTATCGTCCTGCACTAGCTACTTATTATCATCGTTACCTATCAACTTTACTTAATTCAATCTTTGGCTGTTTTATGGCAAAATGTTTTAATGGCTTTCCCATTATATACGGATTCTGCAAATATCGAATCAGTCATTATGTGTCACTTGTAATCTCTCACTGGACTTAAGCCTGCCGCCTGTTACCTGCCATATATCACCATTATCTGCTGCCGCTGACATCCGTATCTTCTTATTTTTGATTTGTAATTCAACCTTTTTTCGGTTCGTTATCACTTTGAATAAGTTTATAATACTATCTCGCTTTCAAAAATTTCAAAAATTGTTTTTCAATTTGTACAAATTGACCCTAATATGCCTTTTTTAGGATTCAGCTACTATTTTGCAAAATTCGGTCTATTTAGATGGAACGAATCGAATCGACTATTTAAGCTCATGACGAAGTAATATGCATGTATGTTATACATCTAAGATTTTTGATTTATGGTCTACGTATTTTTTCAAATCTGCGTATTTTTGATGTTTGGTCTACATATTTTTCAAAATCCAGGTTGGCAAACCTGCATGTTTTTTACAGAACCGTTTGTAAGCAAGTCAGACTAGCTTTTGGCTGTTTTTTTTTATAATGTCTATTCTTGCTGACCGAATGGACAATCATATATAGGTATTCGACGGGCGTGATAAGCGCTCAAAGAAGCGAAAATGTTTTTGGCATCTTTTTACCAAGATCCCATAAAATTTTGTCACTTGAAAAATATCTTTTCGAAAAACTTTGAGATTTGTTATCGGGATTAAATTCTATGTTTTGTTCCTAATACACTTGATACCGTAAAAATATTATACATGTGATATTGGTATATTTATAGGAGGGGACCTCAAGATGCTAAATGGGGATTTACTCAAGCGCCATAGGGACCTATTGGATTTTGTAGATTAGATGATAGGAAAAATTATATAACTCAGCATGTAGCCCGCTGCATTATAAAAGTTTTTTGTGAATCCCGCGAGAACAACTCATTTTTTCGGGGAAGACAGTAGTCTATTCCAGGTCAAATTTTGTGCCAAATTTCATCCAAATCCATTCAGTAGTTTTTTCGTGATTAACAAATATCTACCCATCTAAACTTTCGCATTTATAATATAAAATTGATATTTCAATTTAATGGTGGGGAAAAATCTACAGATGAAAAAAAATTAAAAAAAAACCGTGACATAACATTGAAGCGCCTCAAATACGAATAATAAACGAGCTTAAATTTAAAAAAAACTGACGATATAAGTGTAGAGTTTTAGGGAGAGAGAGGGTCACAAAGTTGCAAAGAAAACTTTATATCAACAAGGTCTTGAAATTGTCGAGCGCATCTGAATTTTCTTTTATTTATAAGTAAATGATGTAAGAATAACGAAAAAAATATAGGTATAATATGACGATTTCTACAAGCCGAAGTTATTGTAATCTTTTTACTCGGCTTTTTATATATGCTCGGCTCTACACATATAAAGGGCTTATATGTATAGAGCCGAGCGTATTTGGTGTGGAGTCTCAACAGTATGTGAGGCATTCCCCTCTATATAATTCCGCCATAAGATACAACCAGCGAACAACTTTATTGTGCAAGGTAATTTTTCACAGCACCCTCTTGTAGTACTTAAAAGAACTATTTGCACCTTATGTGATTGACGAATAAAACGCGCGTCTAAACCTTGACTAAATATAAAGTGCCGCCAAGTTATCAGTTAAAATCAAAATCATTGTACAGCCGCTTCATAAGATGGCGGATAAACAATGACATTCCGCTGTCAGTTCTTAGTGGCCTAGTAGTAGTTAGTACAGCCTACAGTCGCCTTATGAATAAGGCGACTGTAGGCTGTATAGTGCCACACCCTTATCTGACTAGATGAAAGTGTCGCTGTATACGATGGTGGTGAAGGTGATGCCATATAAAATAAATCTCACCATACCAATCATTTAATGACCATCTCCATAGTATTATTTATATTATAGAAACGCAAACAACCAATTGGCGCGCCAGATATCCATCGCCTTTAGAAACATAACAAAGATGTTAATGGTGTGTTGCTATTTATTTGGCGGTTATATGCAATACCATTTCATAATTTCAATTAAGCATATAGGTATTAAGTACACTATTGAAAGCGCGTTTTAATTATTATTGTACAATTATTACAAAATATTTTAAAAATATGCGTTTTAAAATATCCTATAATAAAATAAGAAATAGCCAATAGGGCGCTAACTCACCGGGACGCCACGGCGACGTCGGTGGCTACGTAGGCATGGTGAGCTCTGGCTACCTTCGGTTGCCAAATGGAATAACCAATGGCGACCATCTGTCAGTTTAGTCCTCGTATCGAGAATGGACGCTTCGTGCATACAAGAAATTGCACTTATCTATTATGTGCGTCGCAAAGCGGCTAAAAGCTTAAAAAGAAGAAACCTAAGAAGATATGGGTCCATCCTTTTATATCAGATCAAAGCCGAAGTAGTGTTTTTTCTAAACTATAATTTGAAGATTTATGAAAATTAAGTTGTTTAACTACGCGAGAATGTTAGTATCATCGTTTCATGAGTTATTGAGCTTATGTAGAAATGAACTGACAAAACAAGATACAAATAGGTATTAAGAAAATCCATTGGTCCAGAAGAAAAACTATTTGTGACATTAAGGTAAACAGTTTAATAAAATACAACAGGAAATTGTCTGTAGTTACCTACTAGTAATCGTGTATGTCAAAAATAGATGAATCATCAAATATGCTTGTCGCTACATTCGGAGACTCAAGTCCATGGATGGGATTTCAGGTTATCATCCACAAGTGGAATATCCGTGCACTCCGTGGCTGTAGCTACGAAACGGTAGTTTATTACTTGAACTCAAAGGCTCTGCATCGTAGTCCATGGTCGGTAGCATTACATAACGTCCGCGACTAGTAGTATATATATATATATTGTAGTTGTGACTAAAAGTTTCGTGAATTCTCACTTGGCAAAGTGCGGGTTTCTTCATCGAGAACAGACATAATTTTAATTTTCGTTATCATTTTTCTGTGTAGAGGGACTTTTTTTAATGTTTCAACTAATGATAACAGAAATAACCTATCTTCATCTTGATCAGTTTTTTCTCTATTCTCAATAGATTTAGTAATAGCTGCAACGAATTTATCATCTTCAGTATTCTCTTTTGTTTTCTGTCTTTTTCGACCGTTTACTTGTCTGTCTTTTTGCAAGTCAACCTCAGGATTTTCAGGGGAGGTTTTAGAATATTTTGCAGTGGTTGCAGCCGGATCTGGTTCTCTTATAGCGACAACCTTTTGTAAAAACTGAAGTTGTTTGAAATAAATGTATTCACTTTTACGTAATCCACAGCCCGATCCGGACTTTAATGATTTTTGCCGATTAAGTTCTCGTGTGTAACAACCTCTAATACTTTTCCACCTTTTTTGCAACGTTTGAGCTGAAAATATTAATACATTTAATTTAGTTACCTACACATAATACTTTTGCTTTAGGTATTTTGCAACAAGATGTACATTCATGGAGATTTATTACAACTATAGAATTGGCTATACAACAATTTGACGTGACATGTCAAGAAAACTTCAATACCAAGAACAGTTCATAGCTATTCCATCTACAAGAGATGTTCCGGAAAAAGTTCCAAGAGGATTTGAAAAACGTGCCAACTTTCCCCATTGCATTGGTGCGATTGATTGAAAACGCATGAGATCAATTCAATCTATGCATGCCGCATACTTCAAAAAATAAATAATGTTTATACATTATTTTTCAATTGCGTTACTTGCTTTGTGTGATGCTAATTTTAACTTCCTTTATATAGATGTTGTTGGACCGTATGGGAAAAGCAGTGATTCAGCTGTTTTCAAAGATACTGCTTTATTCACTAATATTAT
This sequence comes from Apodemia mormo, assembly GCA_036924255.1. NCBI lineage: Eukaryota > Metazoa > Arthropoda > Insecta > Lepidoptera > Riodinidae > Apodemia > Apodemia mormo. The sequence goes on from JAUPFN010000004.1 coordinate 4,507,302, forward strand.
TAACAATTCCTTCAATACTCATAACACAAAACCGCTGATAAAAAAACGGTGGTAATAATCCATACGCGATACTTGGAGATGAAGCCTTTGCCTTACACGAAAACCTCATGAGACTGTACATGAGAGGATACAGTCTCAATTACGATAAAAAAACTGTAAGCGGCTGACCCTGGTCATCGGTCATCACTGAAACTTTTCGCTAAACTAAGGTATTTTAAGCTCAAAAGAGTTAAAACTATAAGCATAGATTTTTTCAGTTGAAACATCTATTTTATTAAAAATGGCAATAAGTATATTGATTTTTGAAAAAGCTGCATGATTTGGAAACGATGATCGATTTTGATCTTCCTAATGGCATTCAATTCAATTTTTGAGATCTAAAATCTTGCTTTAATGAAATACTCGATAGTTTGAAAAATTTTGAAGCAATATCAAAAATCATTTTTTTCAAAAATTTTCGTCATTAATACATCCAAAAAAATGGCCGATTTACGTTATTTGACTCAGTTTTCAAAAGAGGAAAGCCGATAAGATTTTTAAGTCGTTCGGTGTATTATTCCGAAAGTTATTTCAAAAATATTAAGTTTTCTAAAAACAACGCAATTTTAATATAAATTGAAAAACTATCACTTTTTTATTCACTTTTTAAAATTAGATTCATTTTGATTTTTAAAACGGCATTCTACGAAGTTTTTTTTAGTACTACAATACCATGGAATACCAAATTTTAGTGATTAAAGTAAAAAAACTGTTATCAATATTTTTTCTTCACCAAATTGACATATTTGAAGCTCTCTTACTTCATTAGTTACCCGATTTGAGATTTTTCGAAAAGAGAAAAGAGGGACGACTCGTCAAAAAAATCTGTTTACAAAAATTGAGCTTGTTATTTATTAATCAAAAGTTTGTTTCAGGGACCACCTCTAAAATAATTACTTACATCAATATTTTACATTTACCGTGAAGTCGCTTCCTCTCTGTCTCTTCGCATCGAGCTCCACGTCACCGTAAATTTTCATTATTATTATTGATGTGAAACATCTATTCTATTGGCGCAGGTGTAAACCGGATCATTGGCGAAGCGACGCGGCATCCGTGGCGACGGGTCGCCACGCTATAATATTATGTACTAAGGTAGGGTATACAGCGAAGTATACAGTCCATATTTAGTAGCGTGTACGGTGTGGCGAAGTGTCGCCGTGGCAACCAACTACGCGACCCCGATGTTTCACATCTGCCAGGCGTCCCTTGACGGCTGAGTTTTTTTATCTCTGGCTGCATCAGCTTTTTACATGGCAGCCAAACGTTGTGTTTAGAATTCAACGCGATTTAACATAGCACTTGATTTTTTTATTAACATATGAAGGAAATAAGTTTAATTTATTATTATAATTATAACTTAAGTACAATGGGTCAGCTTATCTCCATAAAAAGATTTCTTCAGTCAACCCGATAAAAAGAGAATAAAATAATGAAGGAAAATAAAATACTGTTTCACCATATTTCTTTAGGGGTTTTTTCAAAATTTCTCAAAATCTCCTGTGCTGACTTGGTTCAAATTTTCAGGAAGTCTAAGTTGAGCGGAATCCAATCGAATACCATCAACCACGTTTCAATCGATCCAAACGTTATGCGATGTTTACATACACACACACACACACACACACACATACATACATATAGACATAGTGACGTAATCGTAAAGATAGTCTGAAAAGGTTCCTGGGACCTTAAAACGTGGAGATCATATGAAAACTCGATTTTCGAAAATCGAAGCAAAATCAGTAAGTTCCTTATCTACATACCTACGTAGCGGGAAAAAGTATTCAACTACCAACTAGATATTACGAGCACGCTTTTACATCGAATTTGTTTGCTGGCTTTTAAGAAACCGAGTATCATGAGGAGATGAACTACGAAAAATTTAAAGATTGATTCATAGGTCTATTAAATAATTTAAAAGAGCCTATGACCATAATAATGGGCAACGCACCCAACCATTCGTACAAGTTAATAAACCTCCAAACCAATCTAACCGCAAAAGCGTGTTGGTGAAGTGGCTGAATGAAAACGGAGTTACAGCAGATATAAAAATGTTAGACAGAGCTTATTGCCTTAGTACGGCGTACTAAGGCAATAAATACGTTTGGCATATTATCTAACAAGTGGAGGCTATTTCTGGACATTTCACAGACCAATGAATGTTTATATAGATTTAGCAAAGAAAATTGTAGTCATGTTTCATTTTGCACAACTTCGTGCGTACCAGAGATGGATATTGTTACGAAGATACTCTGACGGTGACGGGATTTGAACCTGCTACAGATCGGGATTGTGGAAGGGGAGGAAGACTCTATAGAGGAAGATAACCTAGAAAAATAAATGTGCACAATACTTACCTAATTGCTTTTTTTCTTCAACCGTCATTTCGTCTTTTTCTTTGAATAAATTTACTATTTCGTCCCAATATTTTATTTTTAATCTACGATCGGAATAATCTTTTGTTGCGGTATCCCACAAACATGGTCGATTTTGAATTTCTACAATGAATCTTTCTGTATCGAAACTCATTATGCGTCCGTCTTGGCGGCTGGTTGGACACTGAGGCCGCTAGGCGCTAACTCACCGGGACGCCATGGCGACGTCGCTCGCCACGTATTTAATTTGTATTGAATTTCACGAATTAGCTACCTACGTCGCTTATATTATATTCAATATAAACTGTTTGGATACGGTGGCCGGCGACGTCGTCCCGGTAGGTTAGCGACCTTACCAAATTGCAATACATTTTAATACTAATTGTTTGATATGTGGCCGGTGTAGTGATGGGCAATGGAAAAATTTCGGATGGAAAAGAAAAGAAAAAAAATATTTTTCCGATATTTTTCCATTTCTTTTCCAATATTTTTCCACTAAACTTGAATTGTAAATAAAATAATTACGACATTGAATATTTATTGCTACTGTTTTATTTAAGTATATGAAAGCACTATTCTTACAACGGTAAAAGAAATAACAGTTCGCTCTATGTAAACACTCAATTTTGATCAGACTGAGGTAACTGGAGGACACAAAACTGTCACTTCATCTACATTGATGTGTTTTCCTTTAAATCCATCTACAAATTTTAAAATATGACGATAAAGTAAGTTTCTCATACATGGAGCTACATATAGTAATTCGTCCAATAGTAAAGAGTTCTCTTGTTTCTGTGTACAATCAAGGCAATCATAGTTGTAAATCTTATCAGAATCACTTTTGCTCTCTTTTGTAGCTGACTGTGATTTGACTGGACTTGGTTGATCTTTTTCTTCGATTTCGTAGAACGGCGAGGTATTTGTGCATTCTACATTATTTCCGCTTTTTTTCCATTTTCCCTCCCAAATCTGCGAGAATTCAAATTCTTCTGCTTCGAGACAGTCTTGTGAAAATTTCCTTTTTTTTTGCTAAAATAACAATAATATCCACATATGAAACACATTTTCATAGTTTTCAGCACGGCTAGTTATAATGAAAGAAAAAATATAACATTTTACTTATTATACTTACATAGACTCATACATATAATATCATTGGACTCATATTGGTGAGCTCAATTTCGAACGGAACAAATATTGTTGTATATTATATTATATTTAGTATCACAAACACGATAAAACAAGTGAAGCAAGATCACGGGGCTTCCACGTTATAAAATAATTTATAACATAATATGTCTATGGGGAATCCCCGTGAATAGATAATTTTGCAGTATCGATAATCGGCAACATTAATATAAATATATTAACGAGTTCCGTTTTTAACACAGACACGCATCCACAACTTTAAACCAATCTAATACATAAAAAATATCAAATACATAAGTGATTCACTTCAAGATAAATGTTAAAATGATAAATAAAGTATGATATTTAGTACAATGTAGATATTCTATTGTTGTCAAATAATGGATTATATGTCTAAATAATTTAAACTATTGATTAATTACCGTAATTATCTATTCCTAAATTGTGAAGATATTACTAGACATATTTTTTCTATGACCTCACTGCGCCCCACTAGAAGGTTAGGGTACTTATTTCATCACGCTGAATAACAACGATACTTAACCGCTATTTTAGATTATTATTTAAATATATTCGAACAATCGATTAATAAATACGTCTTCTATTATTTGGCAACACTAAAACATTTTGTACTAGTTGCTACAAATGTCTCGGGGATTTCCCGCAAGGCCTTTTAAATACTAGCTACGTAATTTTTAACTCAATTGGCGTGCAACTTCTCTACAGTGTATACTTACGTTTCATGCAAGTGGTGTTTTTTCTTTATCAGTTTTATTAAAACAGTATAACTTTCGATTAAATATAATTATAACTAGCAAAAGGTAGAGCTTTGTAAGGGCTCGCAAAGTTACACTATCTAGTAATATTGTTATAAAAGTATTTTTATGAGAATTACATCTTTTAATGTATGGACTTTATTTATAATTATCTAACCTAAAAAACTCTGCGTATTTTCACCTAAACATTACATTTGCATCAAAGGCCCGCGTCGTCAGGCTTTGGACTAGGAATATTTGGTTTTTGTTTGTTGGTATTTTCAAGGAAAAATATGTATTAAAAATGTAGGTTGATCTTATAAAAAACACATTTTTGACATTTTGCTGAAATAATTGTTTTTTTTTCTAAAATCAGGGAGTTCCTGGTTTTACGTCGATTTACGAAATCAAAATCAAAAAATGTTTTATTTAAATAAACCTTCAAAATTTTTGGACTACGCAGGCACGAAGAATTGACGGTAGACACTCAGCGAATACATTTTTCGAATTTTTCTGTCAGAGAAATCCTCGGAGTTCGATTCCAGAGTCAGGCAAATGAAAAAATGTGTTTATTCAGTTTTCTGATAAAACAACTTTGTCCGGGATTGGAAAAGTGCCCTATTGGCGATAGGCTGGCCACCTATCACATTGTGGGACTTAAGTATCTTCAGCTAACCGTGGATGCACACGTTGTACTTCTGCCTACCTCTTCGGGGATACGGGCGTAAATATACCTTTTTTTTAGCTTTTTACCCTCGCCCTCGGGCTAAGATTGGGAATTGATCTCAATTATTACATTTGTACTGTTTCTCAATAAGCTTATTGTGAAACTCTCTAACGCTCTATTTACTCTGTTCCCAGCAAACATCCCTGCTCTAGACCTAAATTCTCCTTGTGCCTCCCACAATATTACTTCGAACTTCCCTTCCATTCTCCTTTCAATGATTTTATCATACACCTTCTATGCCAAACCGATCAAACTGATGGCCCTATAGCTATTGCAGTTTATACTTGAACCTTGCCTTTATACGAGGGCACGATAACCGCGCGCCGCCAGTCAAATATGAAGAAACAATTCATGAAGTAGATAGTCTCTTAATAAGTTCAAAAATTCTAATAGAAAATGTATCTTCTACCAATTTTAATTCGTTAATTTAATAAGAGATGGCGTTAGTAGTAATAAGATTCTAATACAAATTGTACTTGTAATAATTTTTTTATTTTTATAAAATGGCATTTTTATGGTAGATAACAAATCTAGACATGAATATAAACTACCACGTCGAAGCTCAAACCTAAAAATGCGATATTTTTTCAGTAAAATGTACCACAAAAGTGCATAGAAAGTGGCCTAGTGTAGGGCTCGCTTCGCTCGCCCTGATGAGTCGTAATAAAGATAAAAACACGTGGAATCTGTTTGAAAAACGAAATAATGGTGTATCATGTAGGTATTGTACGAAAATATTTCGATACGCTAACGTAACCCGTATGCGGTCACACATTGCAGATTGTGATAAAAGTCCACGAGATGTGAAAATTATGTTAGATCCGAAAGGAACTGATTCTACGGATAGTTTGCCTTCTACTTCATTGTGTCTGTCAGTTCCAGCAGCTTGTATGGTAAATGAAAAAAAAGGCATAAATAAATTAATAGCTTTAACTACTGCAGTATCCGGAACCCCTATTTCTTGGGTAGAACATCCATTATGGAAGAAAGTTTTTGCTGCTTTGGCACCATCATATCAGTTACCTACTAGAAAAACTTTAACGTCACACATTGATGAACAATATTATGAAATGAAAAAATGTCAAGATGATATGATGAAAACACACTAATTAAAGACTAATAAAAATATTATTTATAGATGCAGCACAAAATACAAAAAATGATCTACTGTTTGAAAGTGATGATTCAGATTAATTATCCAACATTCCTACATTACATATCTACATTCCAGTTGAAAATTATGTAAATGTTATATAAATCTATAGTAAAAGAGTTTATAAAAAAAAGTTTGGCAGTTATTTGAATCATATGCATCAAACGTGTACGTATAATCAAACGTGTTTACGATAAGTAATATCAGAACAATATTTTAAATTTTATAGTAATAAATATTTTACAGTAAACAATATTTTTCCATTATTTTTTATTTTTCTGAAAAATAAAAGGAAAAATTTCCAAGGTTTGAAATTTTTCCGAAAATTACCCATCACTAGGCCGGTGACGTTGCCAAGGCGTCCCAGTGAGTTACCACCCATACTTGGGGCCATTCATAAATTACTTCACGTACGGGGGAGGGAGGGGCTCGAAAAAGTGTGACATTTTGTGACAAGGGAAAGGGAGGGGTCCCAAAATTTGTGACATCACACTTTTTCCTCACCTACCTGTATAGACAAAAAAATAATCAAAGGAGATCATTTTTTCAATGTAAAATATGTGACATCACACTAGGTAGGACTAGGACTAGGGACACAATAGAATACCTTATTTGTGCTAGGGGGTCTCACAAATGTGACCAAATGTGACAAGGACAGGGGAGGGGTCCAAAAATCATGAAATTCATGTGACGTAATTTATGGCCACTTACGATAGTAATAATATTATGCAATCAATCGCTCTATGTACATTATTTTTCCTGATAAGTTTTAATTTGATTGAAGGCAATAAAATATTTTAGTTAGAATTTTGCGTAATTGAAATTATCCATGCATGTTGTTTTTTTTGAGTCGAATAAAAAAAAACATTATATATATATATATATATATATATATATATATATATATATATATATATATATATATATATATATATATATATATATATTAGGGTGGAGTGAAAAAAAAAATTTTTTTTTTCTTCTTAGCCTGGGGGTCAAATTTGTAGCTTATAAAAAACAAAAATTTTTGAAAAAAAAAATAAAATTTTTTACTCAACATCTTGAGGCAGCCCACTCATTTTTAAAATTAATTACGAGTAAAAATATTTGGTTGCAAAAAAAAAAAATTTTGTCTTTTAATGTCTTAAAACATCCAAGAATTGGCAATTATGATCATTTCCAACTCAAATTTTATTCTAGTGCCCTAACGAGGAATGTTACTTTTTTGGATTTTTTTAAAATATTAAAACAATAGTAACAAAAATTTTTTTTAACTTGTGATTTTTAATTGGCATAAAAGAGGATATTTTGAAGTTTTTAGAACGCTTTTAAAAATTTTTTTTTGCAACCAAATATTTTTACTCGTAATTAATTTTAAAAATGAGTGGGCTGCCTCAAGATGTTGAGTAAAAAATTTTATTTTTTTTTCAAAAATTTTTGTTTTTTATAAGCTACAAATTTGACCCCCAGGCTAAGAAGAAAAAAAAATTATTTTTTTTTCACTCCACCCTAATATATATATATATATATATATATATATATATATATATATATATATATATATATATATATATATATATATATATATATATATATATATATATTTTAACCACTTGACCAACGAGGAGGTCATCATTAGAGATGAAACGGATATTCAGCAAATATTCGGTATACGGCCAATATTACTATCCGACCGGATACCAGATTTTCTCTTAAATTTTCTCTTAAACACAAACTGTTAAAATATATTTAATTTTAATCTAGGTACCTATATAATATGTAGGCTTGTCTTTTAATTTTTTTCCTCTGTTGGTCCGAGCCTCCTGTGAAGGTTAGACTATCTGTCATTCTCCTAGGCAGGTTGTAAAAGGCGAACGATTGCCTATACGTCTACTACTGCCATCGAGACTACTAGGTTGTAGAGTTCTGCAAAACACCTATACATGATACGCTTCTGCCCCAAGAGCGCAGTGGCGGATTTACGGTTCATGCCACCCTAGGCCCCGACTGATATGCCGCTTTTTTGGTTTGTGAAGAAGGGATTATTGAAATTATGCACGTAATTTACAAATATTTAAATATTAATAGATGAGATACCAAAAAACTTATTATTAGTTGATTTATAGTTTACTAAATTATAGCTGTTAGACATTCGCGTGGCCCAAAACATTTAATCCTGTAGAAAAGTAGCCTATAATACCCCAGAACAATTAAGTTTTCCATTAGATGAAGGGAATTTTAAAACAATAATTTTTCATACATGATTTTTGAATTCGTATTGCCCTTGACTTCTTTCTCTTTCAAAGAACACGGGCAAGACTCCATACATCATTATTTTTACTAATCATCTTAAAGTTTCATATATTTCGTAAGATTCGATATTAACTCCTCAACTTATCTACATTTATTATATATTTTTTAAGCTTGGGGAATAATAGTTAAATTTAGATTAAATTAACGTAAACATTTCGTTCTCTCCGTAATACTCTGTGGTTACGAATTACGATTCTTATTGACAAATGATAAGTTGTCACTTGTCCGATGCAAAATAAGCGACGAGTGACGACAAGACGTGTAGGTAGACACTAATTGATATACCCAATAACCATTTACCATAGATTATACATACTGTTGTCATATGAACTCTCACACGACATCGATAGTAATTGCTGTAAAATAATAAAGAAAGCTATTTGCTTTAAACTATTCCTTTGTATAAAACCGTGAGCATTTTAATTTGGTTATTATCCATATTAATATTATAAATGCGAAAGTAACTCTGTTTGTCTAAAGCGTAACAGACAGACAGACGTCTGTCTGTCTGTTACGCTTTCACGGCCAAACCACTAAACCGATTTGGATAAAATTTGGTACAAACATAGTTTGAGACCCAAGAAAGGACATAGCATAGTTCTTATCCCGGAAATCCCGCGGGAACGGGAACTATGCGGGTTTTTATTTTAGAATTTTTTCCACGCGAACGAAGTCGCGGGCACAGCTAGTATGTAATAAAGATGATTGTATATTAACTAATTTATATTTAAAGTACATGAAATAAAATATTTTGTATTCGTACAAAGGTAACATTTAAGATAGCAGAAGTCAATCAAAGTATTTATATTTTTTATATAACTATTCCTCGATATATATTTTGTTTTATTGATTTAAAAAACGTATAAAATTATTCCACTTAATTTAATATTTGTCACTCCAAAAGACACACAAGGGTGATCAAAACTAAAACGGCCCGTGTTCTTTTGACATTTCAAAAATGTTGCCTCCTAGAATCGTGCCGCTCTAGGCCCCGGCCTCACGGGCCTATGGTAAATCCATCACTCCAAGAGCGTCTGAGCTTGGGTCAAACAAGCAGATAGGTCTCCGGATGGAAAGAGTCAAACATCGCATATAGACACCAAAGGTGTCAATAGTGCGTTGCTATCTTGTTGCGAGGTCTATGGCCACATTTGCATAACTTTACCGGCTACTATAGTCTTTAAATCGGAACACGACAACGATAAACACTGACGCTATTGCGGCAGGAATAGGCAAGGAGTTAGTACCAGGCCCGGCCGAAACAATGCAGAACTTTACCACCTAGTAGCCACGATGGTAGTGATTCGCGTAGCCGTTACTTTTATTACTTCCACGACCTTTACGACGGTCACCTTTTACAACCTGCCTGGCAGAACGGCAGTTGGTCTATTCTTCAAAGAAGCCCGGATCCAACACGGGGAAAAATTTTGCCTTTTCTCGTCGCAATAGCGTTAATGCTTGTCACTGTGTTACGATTTAGAGGGTAAGGTTGCCGGTAGACTTATGCATGTGGCGTTACCATCCTGCTGGTCAGGTAGCAACGCAACATTAATATCTTTGGTGTCTATTTTCATCAGACGTGCCATCTGCTTGTTTCACACCCTATAAAACAAAAAATAAGCAATGTAATAATTATGATTAGACATGAAATCGATAGCTGTTTGGACGGACAGTTTCATTGTTTCTGCAATTTGAAATTAATTCGCCTTCGAATCGTTTCGAATCGTTCGCCTTTTACAACCTGCCTAGGAGAATGACAGATGGTCTAATCTTCAAAGGAGGCCCGGACCAACACAGGAAAAAATTAAAAGACAAGCCTACGTATTATATAGGTACCTACCTAGATTAAAATAAAATAGGTATATTTTAAGTTTGTGTGTAAGAGAAAATCTGGTATCCGGCCGGATAGTAAATATTGGCCTTATACCGAATATTTGCCGAATATCTGTTTCATCTCTAATTATGACCTCCTCGTTGGTCAAGAGGTTAAAGTATGCAACGACGCCGAGACGAGAGAGATATCGAGTCGCTGAACGTGAGATTCGAAAATGTAAATAACTGTTCATTACTATACCATTATACAGTAGTTCTTATAGTAACGAAATGGCTAAACCATAAATATCGACTAAGGTGTAAAGTTTGTTAAAGCTTGCAGAGTGCGGGCGTGTAAAGTTAGAAGCTTGGCTCTACATGAGATCTGATAACTTATTATGCCATATGCCAATGCGAGCCATAATTGTTGAGGGTAAGGTAGCCGGTAAACTTACGCATGTGGCAATAGACCTCGCCTCAAGATAGCAACGCACCATTAAAATCTTTGGTGTATATAGGCGATGGTTGACTTTTTCCATCAGGAGACCCTTCTGCTTGTTTGCTATCTTATGATATAAAAAAATATGGTCATTGGTCTCGTTTTGGCAACATTTTACAAAAACATGTTTTTGCCCACCAAAAACATGTTTTTGTAAAATGTTGCCAAATCATTTGTTGCCAATCATTGCCAATCATATCAATATCATCAATCAATAACATCATCATTAAACAAATGCCAATCATTTGTTTAATGATGATGTTACTTATTATAACTTGCTAGTTCCCGCGTGAGTACCGAGCTCGCGGGAAAATTTAGTATCAAATATAGGCTCTGGTCTATGTCACACAGGAATAATGTAATCGAAAATTAATAGTTGATAGTTATGTAAAATATTTATATTCTTAAGAATTTCTAGAATTTTTGCGTTCATATCTTGTTACATGAATTTCAAGTATAATGATGATAATCCTCTGTATGGAAGTGATTTGCGACGAAGACTAGATGACGTTTTGAAGATGACGATTTGAAGATGTTTCACCCGGGATCGGGTATATTGTGGTTAGAAAATTTGATCCCGGGATCCCGGGTCGCGGGATTACAGTTGTATTTCGGTCACGAAAATTTCGGCATTAAATTAACATATCCCGGGATTTTCGGGATTTACAAAAAAGAAATAATACAAAACTTTTCACGAAACGATACGCACTTATTTAGACAGTTTATAAGCCAGCTTGTTTTGCCAGCTGATTTAATTAAATCGCGTTTGCACATTGTTTTCTTAAATTGTGAAAGGGACATAAAAAGCTCTTAGCTATTACTTGGAAAAACTTATAAATATATATTGACGATCCATCTACCTCTACCGTGTGTAACAAACAGAGAAGTAGCCAAATCTACTGAAGATGAAATATTGAATGCAATATTAAGATTTCAAATTCGCAATATAAATAAGACGTAAAGTGCTTAACCCTTTTTAACAGACATATTTAAAACCAAATCAAATTTTTATCGTAAAGCAAGTTTAACATATTGTTACGTACTTCGGGTTCGTAAGAAAACACCACTTATATTAAATTCGTGTATTTATAATACATATACACAAAACACAACACAATGTAATACTTAAATACTCTGAATAAGACTAGTCACTCACTGCACTAACACTGAATGTAACCGACTACACAGTAAAACACTTCTCGCTTCGCACGGGTCGCTTAAACTATCGCTCCGATCGCTTTATAAAAACTGGCCTGAATTTGTCAACACATCTCTATTTATACCCGAGGTAAAGTTCGACAACAATCGCGAATGTTCGTCAATCATCTCGTAAACAATAATAATAATCAGTTGTTCACAATAAACAACTTATCATAAACAAACAAGTCCTAGTACACGTTATTTTCAACCTTATGCCGTATACCACAAAGTCCATTATGGCATAGCTTAGGGTAATGGTCAACTATTTGTTTGTCATTAGGAGTAGCTATCTCTTTCTTTTATTTCAAGATCTCTCCAGCGTTCCAACTGTACACGTTTCTAGATTATTCGTAACAATATTAATTTTAAATGTTATTGACAGAAGTACGTAGGTAGCTTGTTTATTTTATTGGTTAAGTTTGAGGTAAAATTTTATTTTTGTTTAGGTGTATTTTGTTTTCCTGACAAAAATTAAAATGTAAGCATACCTCATTATAATTTAACTAGCTGTTACCAGCGACTTCGTCCGCGCGGACTTCGTTTACTCCGCACAGCTCCTCCCCCGTAGGTGATAGCGTGATAATATGTAGCCTATATGTTGACCCGACCTACTAGTAATATTCATGCAAAATTTGAAGTAAATCCATACGGTTCTTTTTGAGTTTACCCCGGACATACATACAGACAAACAGACAAAAAATCTAAAAACTATATTTTTGGTTTCGATATCGATTGTAGATCACGCCTCAAGTATTCTTTTAAAAAAATATTCAATGTACAGTTTTGAATTTCCTACGATTTTATTATATTGTTACGAATAATCTAGAAGCGTATAGAATTGGAGCGCGCGCGCGCTATTTATCTAGAAAACTCCTGCTGACAAACAAATAGTTGACCGGGGCTATGCCATAATGGACTTTGTGGGATATGGCATAAGGTTGAAAGTAGCGTGTACTAGGATTTATGACTCATAACATGTTTACGATAAGAAGTGATTCATTGTTTCCCGATACATTTAGACTTTTCTGGATCCAGCTAGGGCTTTCCCCTGCCTATAAATACAGAGATGTTGACCAACACGAGTCAGTTTTTATCAAGCGATCGAGAACGATATATCAAGTGAACAGTGCGAAGTGAAAAGTGTTCTATTGTGTAGTGTTATAAGTTCAGTGATAGTACAGCAAGTGACTATTGTATAAAGGGTATTTTAGTATTACGTTGTGTTGGGTCGTGTAAATACACGGATTTAATATAAGTGGTGTTTTTCTACAATTGCGAACCCGAGTACGTAACAACTGGTGTCAGAAGTGGGATTGTGAAATGCCACTTATTCCGAAGGAAGGTGTTACCACCAGGTCTCAAGCTGAGACACAGAGGGTGTCAGAGGACACTGAGATGCGTGCAGTCGAGGAACCCGCAAGTGTTGCCAGCACGTCACTATCGTCGAGCGCAGCGCCTACTGATCTTTCTGTCGTACTGGCCGCTATTCAGCAACAACTTCAGCAACATCAACAGTTACAGGAAGAGCGACAATTAAAGCTTCAGGAACAACAACAAGAAAAGCTACGGGAACAACTACACGAGCAACAGCAACAGCTCAAGGAACATTTATCTGGTTTTGACGATAAATTGACTGTTATTTTGGCGCAGCAAGACCAGTTAAAAAGTGATGTGGGCCTCGTCAAGCGCGACATGAAGGGTGTTGAGAAGAGGGTTGACCACTTGGAGGCCAGCTGCGACAAAATAAGTGAAAACATGGACCAACTGGAAAGGGAGGTCATGAAAATGAAGATCACGGGAGTTAAGTCGGGTGCTGCCATTACAAGCTGCTCTCACCAGGTGGGTCCTCGGGTAAAGGTACCCACTTATGATGGTCTTACATCATGGAGTGCGTACCGCACTCAGTTTGAAATAGCGGCGAAGGCCAGTGGTTGGACAGATGAACATTGCTTAACAGCTCTAAGTACGGCGTTGCGGGGACAGGCGCTCTCTGTGTTGGATGCAATGCCTAAAGAATATCAGTTCGCTGATTTGATGGAGGCATTGGAAGCTCGCTACGGTGAGCGTCACTTGGAGCATGTGTTCCGTGCCCAATTAAAGGACTGTACAGAGGAGCGGCGAGGGACTTCAACAATGGGCCGTGGAAATTGAGAAGCTTGTAAGGAAGGCGTATCCTTCAGCCGACGCTAACACAGTGAACAATACTATTGTCCAGGCGTTTATTGATGGAATTCGAGACCTGGAAGTGCGTGCTGCTGTTCGCCTTCAGCACCACGTGACAATGAAGGAGGCTTTGGCTCATGCGCTGGAGGTAGAAGCCGTTCGTCACGAACCGCGCGCATATAAGCGACGCGAGGTTACACAAGTTGTGGCTCGAGTAAAGGCAGTGGAACCTAGGAGACTGGGCCCCATGTGTTATGCCTGCGGTGAACGTGGGCACATTAGAGTTAGCTGCCCAGCCAAACCTATGCCTACAGGTTCAATGAATTGGCGACAGCAAGCGGGAGGAATCTCAGCAGCTGAAGAGAGCAGGCACGTCAGACAGCCTGTTGAACCAGCAGGGAAGCGAGTAACAGCCAGGAGCAAACGGCAGGTGCTGGCTGGACGGGAAACAACCCCAAAAGCTGTCGTACCTCAAGTGAGCGAATGCAACAGTTTATCCATTAAAGGATTGGTTAATGGCAAGAACTGCAGCTCAACGCGGGGACACCGGAGTCACAGGAAATGTAATGCGATCAGAAGCGGCTAGCGATGGCAACCTGAGATCGAGGAATACAGTACGGCGTAGTGGAAAGTCTCACTCGAATGCGGATGCGTTATCACGACGACCTTGTGCGGAAGATTGTAAACATTGTGTAAGGATGGAGATGAAGGAAAGGGTTCAAGTACTGCGAGCTAAGCCTACGGATGACAGGTGGGAAACTGATGAGATGCGTGAGGCCCAGTACGAAGATAGAGATTTGCGGCCTCTAATAGATTGGAAGAAGCAAGACACGGGAAAGCCCGAATGGCAGGAGCTGGCTCCCTTCAGCGCCATTACGAAAAGTTATTGAGCGCAGTGGGAAAGCCTTGTGTTGCAAAACGGCTTACTGTACCGCAAATGGGAAAAACCTTCAGGAAGAGAACATCATCTACAGTTGGTCGTGCCAAGAAAACTCATCAAGGACGTACTACGTGAGTTGCATGATGGGGTTTCTGGAGGACATCTTGGAGTACGACGAACATTGGTAAAGGTACGAGAGCGTTTTTACTGGTTGAATTGCCGAGAAGATGTCGAGAATTGGTGCCGAAAATGTACGTCATGCTCAGCAGTGAAAGGTCCGCAGGTCAGAAGCCGAGGCAACCTTAGACTATACAACGTGGGAGCCCCCTGGGAAAGGATAGCGATTGACGTGGCTGGGCCATTTCCTAAGACAGATAACGGAAACAAGTATTTTATGGTCGTGATGGATTACTTCACGAAATGGCCGGAGGTGTTCGCAATCCCTAATCAGGAAGCCACGACGGTTGCTGAGAAATTAGTCAATGAGGTGATATGCAGATTTGGCGTTCCGCTGGAGATTCATTCAGACCAAGGCAGAAACTTTGAATCTAATGTATTCCAGGAAATGTGTAAATTATTAGGAGTGTACAAAACAAGAACTACGCCTTATCACCCGCAATCTGATGGAATGGTCGAACGATTTAACCAAACTTTGGAAAGACACTTAGCCAAGCTGGTAGAAGATCACCAAAAGGACTGGGATAAATAAATACCTCTGTTCTTACTGGCTTACCGAACAGCGGAACACGAAAGCATAAAAGTGACGCCAGCCTATGCCAACTTCGGCAGACAGTTACGTATACCAGCAGATTTAATGACTGGAGGCCCGCCACCGAATGCAGAGACCCAATTAAGTATACCGGAACATGTTGAAGACATTCGTGAGAGGTTACGCGATATACACTCATTAATAAGTGAAAATGCATTGGAATCAAGTCAGCGGATGAAGACCAGATACGACCGAAACGCCAATCATCGAGGTTTTCAGGAAGGATCTCTTGTTTGGCTACATAATCCGGTTCGACGAAAAGGAAAATCACCTAAGTTACAGCGACGTTGGGATGGGCCATACAAAGTAATCACACGGATCAATGACGTAACCTACCGAGTGCAGAAGCAACCAAGAGGGACCATGAAGATTGTTCCTGTTGATCGATTAGCTATCTATAATGGAAGTAATGATGTTCGGGACGAACATAACTAAGAGGGGGGTAGTGTTACGAATAATCTAGAAGCGTATAGAATTGGAGCGCGCGCGCGTTATTTATCTAGAAAACTCCTGCTGACAAACAAATAGTTGACCGGGGCTATGCCATAATGGACTTTGTGGGATATGGCATAAGGTTGAAAGTAGCGTGTACTAGGATTTATGACTCATAACATGTTTACGATAAGAAGTGATTCATTGTTTCCCGATACATTTAGACTTTTCTGGATCCAGCTAGGGCTTTCCCCTGCCTATAAATACAGAGATGTTGACAAACACGAGTCAGTTTTTATCAAGCGATCGAGAACGATATATCAAGTGAACAGTGCGAAGTGAAAAGTGTTCTATTGTGTAGTGTTATAAGTTCAGTGATAGTACAGCAAGTGACTATTGTATAAAGGGTATTTTAGTATTACGTTGTGTTGGGTCGTGTAAATACACGGATTTAATATAAGTGGTGTTTTTCTACAATTGCGAACCCGAGTACGTAACAATATGTATAGATAATTCATATTTATTTCGCCGAAGTTTATAAATGGAAGTTGTTTGTTAATTTTAAGACAATATTTTTAAAAGTTCGGTTCCCGGGTTTTTCAGTTTTCTGGGAAACACAAAGTTACCCGAAATTGGAAAGTGCCCGGTTGGTGATAGGCTTGCCACCTATCACATTTGTGGGACTACGTATTTTCGGCTATTCGTGGATGCACTTGTTGTACCTCTGCCTACCCCTTCGGGGATATGGGCGTGAAGATACTTATATATAAGTACTTAAATTTTGCTATATTTTATTTTTTTTTCTTTATAACTGATTGTATTATTTAATGAAATTTTTAATTTTAGGTACTGTTCATGAACGTATAAGTAAAAAGCTGATTTTTACACAATTCTGATTTTTCATTACCTGTCCCGGGATTGTTTGTAAACAATCCCGAATCCCGGGATTAAAAAAAAGGTCCGGGATCAAATTCCCTAATTGCGGCAAAGTACCGAAGCATATATTCAGGGGAGTGTAATAGCACTTCACTTAATGAATATAAATAAAATTAATGAGTGAAGTGCTATTCGACTCTCCTGAAGATGTTAGACACAATTATTTTCTCCTGTCGATGCTTCGGTTGCGGTCTCCTGAAGATGCTTCTGTTGCGAAGTGAAACGTGTTAAGTACATAATTTGTATTTTTTTTTATCATAAGATAGCAATTAGGTGGGTCTCCTAATGGAGAGTTAACCATCGCCTATAGACACCTAAGATGTTAATGGTGCGTTGCTATCTTGTGGCGAGGTCTAATGCCACATGCATAAGTTTACCGGCTACCTTACCCTCCAAACCGGAACACGACAGCGACAAGCACTAATGCTATTGCGGCAGGCCTATGTAAGGTGATGGTACCAGACCCGGGCGAGACAATGCAGAACTCTACCACCTAGTAGTCACGATGGTAGTGACTCGCGTAGCCGTTACTTTTATTACTTCCACGACCTTTGCGACGGTCGCCTTTTACGACCTGCCTGGCAGAACGGCAGTTGGTCTATTCTTCAAAGAAGCCCGGATCCAACACAGGGGAAATGTTAAAATAGGGGGAAAAAAGGGGAAGTGTTACTGATCACTCCAAGAGCGTCTGAGCTTGGGTCAAACAAGCAGATAGGTCTCCTAATGAAAAGAGTCAACCATCGCCTATAGACACCAAAAGGTGTTAATAGTGCGGTGCTATCTTGTTGCGAGGTCTATGGCCATATTTGCATAACTTTACCGGCTATCTTACTCTCTAAATCGGAACACGACAGCGACAAGCACTGACGCTATAGCGGCAGGAATAGGCAAGGCGGTGGTATCAGGCCTGGCCGAGACAATTCAGAACTTTACCACCTAGTAGCCACGATGGTAGTGACTCGTGTAGCCGTTACTTTTATTACTTCCACGCCCTTTACGACGGTCGCCTTTTACGACCTGCCTGGCAGAACGACAGTTGGTCTATTCTTCAAAGGAGCCCGAATCCAACACGGGATCCAATGTTAAAATAGGGGAAAAAAGGGGGAAGTGTGTTACTGCCTTTGCTTCTGACGTGGAAGAAAGTGTGGTGGAAGTGAGTGGACTATTGTGCCGCTATGGTCTTCTCTAATTTCAGACCTTGGATAAGTTTGCCCCATTCCTTACACTATCTTTCATTTCTGTTGCATCGCAGCAGTTCCATATAACATTTCGCGGAAAAATTGCAAATTAAATACCTATCATAGTTGCTTCTATTATGGATTTCCGCAAAGTAACGCCTGATAATCTATTAAACATGTGCTTATTAGCTGTAGTAAAATGAAAAAGAAATAACTAATCCATGACGACAACTGCACATAACCTTAGATAAAGGAAACTTCTTTCTTTTGTCAAAACACATAACATACAAACTACCTACATTCAATTTTGTAGAGCAAAAAATGAAATCGGAGTTTTTTTTATATCATAGCAAACAAGTTGATGGTTTAGTTTTAAAGAGATAACCGTCGTCTGTAAGCACCGAACACGTTAATTCTGCGTGCAGCGTGATTATCCGTGTGTTAAATATGAATCCGATAATCTCATGTATAGGGCAAAATGTGTATATGGCTACCTACCTATTTTACCTTCCAAACTGGAACAAGATAGCATCAAGTATCGTCGCTATTATGACAGAAATAGGTAAGGTGGTAGTAGGTACCAAACCCAGGTGAGATGAACTCTACCGCATAGGAAATAATGGTAGGTAGTGGAACCTTTGAACGATTTTTTCCCAGTGTTTGTTCCGGGCTCCTTTGAAGAATAGATCAACTGCCGTTCTGCCAGGCAGGTCGTAAAAGGCGACCAATTGGCTATGCGAGCCGCTACCATCGTGGCTACTAGGTGGTAGAGTTTTGCATTGTCTTACCCGGGTTTGGTACTTTTGGCCTTGCCTATTCCTGCCGCAATAGCGTCAGTGCTTGTCGCTGTCGTGTTCCGGTTTGGAGGGTAAGGTAGCCGGTAAACTTATGCATGTGGCATTAGACCTCGCCACAAGATAGCAACGCACCATTAACACCTTTGATGTCTATAGGCGATGGTTGACTCTTTCCATCAGGAGACCCATCTGTTTGTTTGCTATCTTATCATATTAAAAAAAAATTAACAAAATAATGAATCAGGTACCTTCCTAGCCCGATTATGCAACATTTGAAAATTACACATGAGGTTTATACCTAAGTACTTAGATATACAAGTAGATACATAGGTACTTATAGCTCAAAAATATTAAAAAGTTGTTATTCTTCAACTACCTAGGTAATTGAATAACTTTCCCTGGCATCAGACTAGTTCCTAAGTAAGAGTGAAATCGAAAATATGATCACTTCTCTTTTTAGATTATTTATTATAGGAACCTAGCTAGTTCTTTACTCGTTAGACATAGAAGAATCTTAAAAATATCTATACATATTTATTTGAAACGTAGAATATACAACCAGATACTTCTAATCGCCAGGTGCAAGACGTAAAATATTGATTTTCAAAATATTAGGTAGACTACATATACGGTAGGTACGTTGACATCTAATTCCAGCTTAAAACAGTCGTCAGTGGATTGTTGTCGGAGTTTTTTTGGTACCTAGTGCCTCCAAGGCTTCATCTTAATAATTTACTTAGAGGTGGGTACCTAGTTAATCATCGCAAACTACGAACAAGTCAAGGGTGAAGGTTAACCATAGAATTGGTCAGCTTGTTAAGCAATATGAATAATCGTTATCTCCACTTTTTTAATATTTTTGAGACATGTGAATATTATATGTCTCAAAATATTAGGTACCTATATCTATTCTATACATATCTAATATTATTATACCTATTATCGCATTTGTAATGTATCATTAACTAATATCTGCTTTTTTATATTCGAGCTTCATAAATAGTTTTGTCTCTTTTAAACTACTGATAAGTATGCAAGATAGAAAGGGAAACAAATATTATGTATATAAAACTGCGGGAACCGCGCCCGCTAAATGTTATTCATAATTATTAAGATATACATTTATAAAATCTTGTACATAATATTTACGGTAAATAGTACAACGTTAGACGCAAAATTATAATCTTTGATAGAAACTACCTATGTATTTTACTACGCGCAATGTAGCAATATAGGTAGGTAGTCAGTAGACACTAGATACCTAGATACCTACCGGAACGGAAATAAATCGATTGGTTTTCCAATTTTATTTATGTTAAATTTCCAAGTTATAAATAATGATAATAAATGTATGTGAATAATTCAGAGAAAATATTTTAGACCAATTACTTGATAAATAGTGAAGTTTTGAAATGAAACTCGAAAAAAAAATTTGATTTTGGCTAACTCAGTCACGTGACTAACTTGACTCCTCGCCGCCATATTGCGCTTGTGCTGTGGTGAGAGCTCATGTCGCGCTCTCCCTAGTTTTAAAATATATTTTTATGGTTTATTTTAGGTTACGTTCTAGTTACATGTTAAATAAAAATGCATTAATATTTGTGTGTTTGTATGTGTTATTATAATGTTTTGTGATCCATAAACTGATGAAGTTAAACCTATTTGGGTTATACCATTGAAATAACCAAGATACAGTGAACGTCGACCGAGTACCAGAAAAGTGTCAGCGACGGCGAACTGTGGACTGGATCAGGTAGTGTGCTATGCTGTATTTTGTCAATAATATTAAAGCTATGCAGTATTTTTTCGTTTTGTTTTGATAAATGTGATATTGTTAATGCCGGTATCGTTTGTTTACTATAATAGTGTAAAAACAAAATATTGTTATCCCGTTTTTATAACTGGATGTGTAATGGGATAGCGGTAAATTGGAAAGTTCGTCAATGAAATATAGCATCGCGGTAAGGCGTTAAACCTATTTTTTAGTTTTGGGTCCAAGATTCTCGTCGTAAACTCTTCGATTGAATTTAGTTGGTTTAATAAGAATATCATCAAAATAAGTATTGATAGTTGCCTTTATAGTGATGGTTCAATCTGATTTTGAGCAATTCTGATGATAAGCCGATACATTTTTTTATGTCTGGCAGTCGTGTACACGTAGTCTACGAAGTAGTGCCATGAAACCGCCATTTTGATTGCTAGCGCCTTGCCAGGGGTGAGGGATGGCGGGAGGGGGGGCGCGGCTCACTACAAAAAAATGTGACGCTCTGTCACTTGGTATCAGCTCTACTATCATAATGCTAATGACATAACCTAGTTTGTTTGTTTTGACAGGAATTTGTCACATGGACTGAGATCTGGGGTCAACATGAATGGGGAAGTAAATGGCTCTGTGGAGGAACAAGTGGCCAACCCAGTGACAACAGTCACTGAGGCCCACAACAAGGATGATATTACCACAGAACCCATGGTCCACACGGACCCATTGGTTAATAGAGAGTCCGGGGACACTCCTGAGCCTAATTATGACCCAGAGCCAAATGACACTCCGGAGCTCAACGATACCCCAATGTCCAATGATACCCCCGATCATAATGAAGCCCCAAATCCCAATGACGCCTCAGAATCCATGGATACTTCAGAGCCCGCAGAAAACACAGATTCCATGGACACTACAGACACAATACATCCATCGGTTGAAGCTGATCACTTTATTGGCACAGATTCCACAAATGAAGCAGAGAACCTTGAATCTAATGTCAATGGCATTAAATCAGTGGTGAGTGATAATACCTATTTATTTTCTGTTATTATATTAATTCAAAATAACTTCAGACCAGAACTCATATGAGAGTTCAGGTTTGAAATGACTAACTTAACTAATATTAAATATTTGACTTCAGTAAAGTTCCCTTGTAAGGTTGAATTATGTATAATATTTAACACCCCAATTCCCAATAATTGACAGATTTGCTGGTTGATGAGCTAATCAAAATGACTATCACTTGTTGGCTTTGATATAATATAACCACCATACATTGGGCTGCTACCAAGATTTTCATTGCATCATTATAAAACTTAATGTATATCTAACGCAGGAATGGAAACTTGAATTTTGTGATCTCAGCTAATCAGGCTATTCTAACTGCTAGATCTAGTAATAAATTTAAAAAGATAGACATATAGAATGAACTATAATGAGATATGATAGTAATATTTTACCTTAATGATTATACAATGAATGTAATTTTTTACATGTTTAATTGAATTGGACTAGGTATAAAAATGCAAATGTAAACAAATTTAATAAACCTATTAGAAATTTAATAAACAAATCAATTATAATTATTAAAATGACTATTTTCACATAATATTTGAAATTTAATACATTAAAATAAATTTCAGATTATTTTTATTTAATTTTTGATTTGATTTGAAAAATATTAAGTGATAGTAATATCAAGTAGGCAATGGACTGCCACTAGCCACTCTATACACTTCTTCCTAAATACTGAATGCAATAAAAAAAATGTAAGGGTCTAAATACAATAAACTTAAAATCTCAGAGAATGGATTATATCATGAAATATTCCAATTTCATACTTCATAGATACAACATATGAGTTTGCACTGAAATACAATAACAGTAATTTAAAAGTTAATCCGACTATACCCATATTTCAAAAACTACTATGGTTTTGATGAAACCTTAGACTATACACTAAGTTGGAATATGCCTGATTTAAATCAAAATGAATTATTACAATATGACTTTTACTTCCTGAGAAAGTTGTGGACATACATACATACACTTACAAAATTAATTACATGTGCTTGGACAACCAAAAAAATTACCATACACTGATATTTACCAATTCCAACAGTGTCAAACTGATAATCTCCATTTTTGTCGTCGGTTGGAAATACTTGAGTTAATGCACCTAAATCAAATGTCAAAAACACAGTCATAGAATCTTCATTAATAATCTACCGTAAATTAAGACAATTTGAACTGAAGTTCAATTAAATTTACTATCTCACATTAATTTGTAAGAAATTATAGTTTATCAAAATATGAAGTAAAAGTTTATCTGCTTGTTGCAAGTTCCAATATTGTGTTTGTTCTCATATGGCACCTCTTTTCTATAAATTTCAAGAAACATAATTATGTTTATTATGTTATGAAAATCATTACTTTCTTTTGCTCAGTCAGGTAAAATAGTTACCTGTGTCGCTCCTGGTGGTCCAGCATTCTGATGGTTAAAGAATTTTTAAAATCGATTTAGTAGTTTTTGAGTCAAATTCTAACAAAAACAAACAAAACTCAAATCTTTCCTCTATTATAATATTACTATAGATAGAAAAATGTTGCTAGTAATATTGTATAGATTGAAGTATTCAGTTAAATCAGGTTATTTTTAAAGACTTGGCATTTAGAAATTATGAATGATTAGCTGACACGGCAAACATTGTTCTGCCTTTTTAACTACTCTTATTTTTTTCTATATTTTCACACCTTTTAAACCTTTCCTGGACTTCAAAAATTTATTCAAAACCAAAATTAGCCAAATCGGTTCAGCTGTTCTTGAGTTTAGCGAGACTAACGAACAGCAATTGATTTTTATATATATATAGATTATTGGATTGCTACATTCTTTAAATAACATCTTCATATAATAATATTTATTAATTATGTATACTTACTAAAAACATGGTTTATGTCAATGTTTCTGCAAATTACTGGGTCTAGATAATCTTATGTAATTGAAGACAGTCTGCAATACTTAGGTGATTTTGCTATATTTTATAATTAATCACAAGAACATTTATAACATATATGATAACAATAGCTATTTCAGAATTTATTAGGACAAGTAATTATATAATCAGCAATAAAAACAATTTTTTATGTCAGCAAATGCATTAGGAGTAATATTTTGATCAAATAGTCTTTCAAGTGCACAAATAAGAAAAGCTGATAAAGTAATCTTTAGCTGTTTAAAAGTGCAGCAGTTGCAATTAAAGTGAAAAACTATTACTGTAAATAGGATGTCTTTGAAGATTAATTCGGTAGTTCTTATCTTGTGCAGGGGTCGGCGCCAACTTTTGTGTCGGTAGAGTCTAAAATTACAAAATTAACAATATTTCAATATTTTGAAAAGAGCAACAATTTTTTAAAATATAATTTTATAAAGTAAGTAAGTAAGTAGTTGCATATAACTAAAGAGCCACAGCTTCACATCCAAAGTGCCACATATGGCCCACGAGCTGCAGGTTGGTGACCCCTGGTCTAGTGTTGTACTCTTATATATTGTTACTCTTTCTGACTTCTTCATTCTTATGACAGTTTATGTTTGAAAGATTGTGAAGAAGTGATATGTGATATTAATTCAGATTGTCATTTTTTGAAACTTTTTAGTAACAACACCAGAACATTTTTATTTGATGAGATCAATGCTCTTTAAATTAATATACTACAACTCACTGCAGCGTGCAGCCCACTGCATGATAAAAGTTTTTGGCGAATCCCGCGGGATCACCAAATTTTTCCGAAATAAAAAGTAGCCTATGTGCTATTCCAGGTATCTACCTGTGTGCCAAATTTCATCCAAATCTGTACAGTAGTTTGCATGATTGAGTAACAAACATCCATACATCCAAACTTTTGCATTTATAATTTTGATAACTTATTAATTATTGAGTACTTAAGTACCAACTTAAGTTGGAAGAAGGTATAAAAAATTAGTTTCATTATATTCCATAATTTTGTGATTGGTGTGTTAAACAAATTCTTGAGTGACAAAATTGATGCTTTATTTTTTCACATAATATGATGCAAAATGGGGATTTTTTATAAGATAGCAAACAAGCAGAAAGCTGTCCTGATGAAAAGTCAACTAATGCCTATAGGCACCAAAGATGTTAATGGAGCATTGCAACCTGTGTGGTGTGATGGTAATGTCACATGCATAAGTTTCAAGTCAACCTAGATGTTATAAAGTTCAGTGCTATGTGTCTACTGTAGCTGTCAAGGCGAAGTATCCAACTAGATTTAGTTTTTTATGAGAAAGCTAGCAAGCTGGCACAATCTGATTTTAAGGATCAATCTGATATTTTGTTAAATAGGCATCTCAGTCTTTCTATAACTTATTACAAATGTGCAGTTTTGAGCTCATTAGATAGGTTTTGTTAATCTGTAAATAATGCGTATGAAGCAGGAAGACGGTTTAATGCATGGTGTCAGATTTTTTAAATTAGAGATACCATATTATATTAAAGTAAATTTACTAAAATCTGAATTCTGCATCTCATATGAGGCATGCAGGGTGAAGTATGTGTTCTTAAACACATATACATACATATGTACATATCATCACGCCAGATTCCTCACGGCGCAGGCAGAGAAAACCGAGTGCCACATGTCACGATCCTAGCAGATTTGTCGTGTTTCCTCCATATTTATTATTCTCTACAAATACGCCGGTTGTGAAATCTCTTGACACCGTATTCTTACGGTACTCGATCAATATGATCATGGTGTGTCATTAAACATACCGATTTATTACCATTCAGGCTGAAGAGATTGATGGTGCTCCCAAGCTCCTCATTTGTCAATAAACCAACCTGAGATTATTGCATGTTACGATTGCCGAAATTCAGACAACTTCATTAAGGAATCTGTATCGAGATTTTTATTGCATATTTTTCATTTCTTTAGAGTAGAGAACTTTTTTTTTGTATTTTGATGGTGTCTTGACTCTTGTTGACAATGGTACCTACCATGGTTAAGAACTAAATATCGATGTATTAAAATTCTATCGTCATATCCTGCCACCATATTAATTCTTTGAATGATAAAATCGATTGAATAAAATATTTTTTAGTTTACTTTGTAGGTATTAGATTAGTAAGAATAAATAACTAACTTTCAAATATGTATCACTGGAACAGTGAATCAGATCTTCACCTGATTTATAAGAATTTCCAATTAAAATAGCTATAAATAGATACTTCAATTCGTTAAGATTGTTCGATTTTCCTCGATTTCCTCGAGAATCCGGTATAAAATCCTGACTTGGTGAAGATGAGAGATTTGGATAGACTACGTTTGGTCTAAAATTGACGGAAAGATCGCTGCATAAACCAACATGAAATACAAATCGACGCACATAAGAACTTCTCTTTTTTAAGTCAGTTAATTAGTAATATGATTCAAATTGATGTACAAAATATTTTTCCATGTTAGTACCTAATAGAATACTAACTTGTGATAACCATGCCATACTCTAAAGTCTAAACACGACATTCTCTTTGTTAGATATCGTAAAAAGCGGTACCGAGGTATTATCGAAGCGTTTCTTCTATCTCTTTCGCACTATCAACGTCTGGATTTTTACGCAAGTGCGAAAGAGATGACTTGATATGACATCCTATGTTTATCTTTCGGCTCAAGTTATTTAATAATAGATAGATACGAAAATAGATATTTACTTTTCTAGCTGGATGTTGTTTGTATTAATTTAAGGTTTGATTTCACGTTAGCGTTAATCCAAGGTTATATTAGCGCCGCGTAACTTCTGATGCTTACGGGTTTAGAACTATGGGTTAGCGCAAAGCAAAGGACGAGTATAAAAACACAAAGCCATTAGCTAGCTAGCATATGCGGGACGAGACATTTCGTGCAATTACTTCGGTTGTTGTTGCCAATAATGTTGTCAACATATTCCACCTAAAAATCTAATTTTCTTTGAATAGATAATACATAAGTATCTACCAATTTGGCGAGTCTATTTATTGGGCTGTCTCGTACCTTTATATATAAAAGTAATTTCGGAATACACAATCTTATAAAAATGTTGTATATTCATCGACATCTTTCTTCTTGAAACCTGTATTATGTCGTTTTTCAGACAAGCATTCAGAGTTCTATGTTTTATTACATACTTATCTAGTGACTGCGTCGTGGTTTAGGAGATGGCCTTTTCGTCTCAGACCATGAAGTCCCGGGTTCGATGTTCGAGTCGGGCAAAAGCGTTGAGGTTTTCAAGGTTTTTCGTCCAAAATCAAAAATCTTAGTAGCAGCTCCGAGGTCTGGCGGGTGCTCTGTTACCTCTCCCGTGCCTAGGATAAGCACGCTAAGTCGTCGGTTCCGGTTATCGCTAGAAGTAGTCGGTACTCGTTATCAGGTCGGCAAAATGCGATGATGGTGATCACCACTCATCTCGCCAACCGACAAACCAGTGAATCGTGGTAAACTGGAAAATCAGATAGGTACGTTTAGTTTACTCTGCCTACCCCGCAAGGGAACCGGGCCCGGGGTATAGTTATATTTATTTTCGCTAGGAGAGCCATTTGGTTTTTATATGTATAATTTCATAACAAATAAATATAAAAAAAGCGAACAATTGGTTATGGACACCAGCGTTGATAGCACGTTTCGGTCAGGGTGGTTGATTAAAAAGCTACATGCATAATTTTACCAGCTCCCTTTCTCTCTAAACCGGAATACGACAGCGGCTAGCTCTGGCGCTATTGCAGCAGAAGGAGGGAAGGCACTGGTGCTAAAGCCAACCGAGACGTTGCAGAACTCTACGACCTAGTTAGTAGTCACGATGTTAGTAATACATATTAGCTTTCTTTCGCGTTTTACAAGATGCCTAGCAGTAAGGCATCTGACCTATTCAAAAAAGGGGCTGTGATGAACACGGATTTATAACTAGAGATTGTCCGCAGGTCGAAATTAGACCGTATGTTTTATGATAGAATCTCTTTTAAACTTGAAAACTGGTTCACCATAAAGAAAGTAACATGTAATCCATACTAATATTATAAATGTGAAAGTCTGTCTGTCTGTCTGTTACGTTTTCACGGCTAAACCGCTAGACCTATTTTCATGAAATTTGGCATGGAAATAGTGGAAGATCTGAGTCAAACATAGGCTAATTTTTTTTTAAAAATCAACCCCTAAAAGACCGAAATAGGGGATAAAAGTTGTATGAAAATTTATTTAGACGACATGCTAATATATTCGCGGGCGAAGCTGCGCTGGTCAGCTAGTATGTATATATGTCGTAGTGAAATTGTCAATAGTCGTTAGATTATAATCTACCTAGGGAGTTTTTAATTTGGTTAGTTTAGGTTAGCAGTTAAATTATAATATCATTATAATCTAACGATATTGACAATTTCACTGCGACATATACAAGCTGCACAGTGCGGCCAGCTGCATTTTAAAAGTTATTGGTAAATCCCGCGGAGCAACTCATTTTTTACCTGTTGGTTGACCGCCCTGTTGGTCGAGTGGTTAGCGGGCCTGACTACGCGATCGACGGGGCTCGGGCTCGATCCCCGACGGGGACAAGCATTTGTGTGATGAGCATAAATGTTTGTATTTCTGGGCTTCGGTGTTTATTATATATATTCTAGTATTTATATATGTATTTCTATGTATTAGTATAGTTGACTAATACCCATAACACAAGCAAATAATTTGCTTACTTTGGGGTTAGATCAGTAGGTGTAATTTGTTCCGTGAATATTTATTTATTATTATTTTTTTCCGGAATAAAAAATGCTATTCCAGGTTATCATCTACCTGTGCGCCAAATTTAATTCAAGTGCGTTTTAGTAGTTTTTGCGTGATTGAGTAACAAACATCCATCCAAATACCCAAACTTTCGCATTTATAATATTAACTAGCTGACCCGGCAAACTTTGTTTTGCCATATAAATTATTATTTTAAAAAATAGGGTTAGTGATAGAAGGGTGAAAATTTAGGGTTGTATCTATTTTTAATGCCACATTACTGTTCGTTAGTCTCGCTAAAACTCGAGAACGGCTGAACCGATTTGGCTAATTTTGGTTTTGAATTAATTGTTGAAGCCCACGGAAGGTTTAAAGGGTGAGAAAATATAAAAAAAATAAGAGTGGTTAAAAGGGCAGAACAACGTTTGCTGGGTTAGCTAGTAATGTATATTAATCTATGTTTAATATTATAAATGCGAAAGTTTGGACGTTTGGATGTCACTCAATCACGCAAAAACTACTGAACGGTTTTGAATGAAATTGGGCACACAGGTAGATAATGACCTGGAATAGCACATAGGCTTTTTTTATAGAAAAAAGAAAAAAGCGGGAGGCTCACCTGATTGTAAGTGATTACCATTTTCGCCGTGTTGGTCCCTTTTACATGATACAATTACAAACATTATTTCACATCACGACTTTTTTCTATAAATTACAAAATTCATTTTTTGTTTAATTAAAATATTGACATTTTACAAAGTTTAAAGACAGAAGAAAGATAATAGATAATTTGTAACAATTTAGATTAGGTTATGTTTCTATAACTTTATATAGTAAAATAGATATGTACTAATAGGTAGGTAAGCAGTTCCATATGAATTGTGGTTAAGTTAGATTGTAGCTACATATTTTAGAAATTTGTTGAAACTAATGTAAGCTGGGTAGCGTATCGAATAAACTAGACTGGACCATATAGCATCTTATTCTCGTCACGTGGATGACAACGTGACGAGAATAAAATGCTATATGGCTCCTCGCCTCGTTGGTCGAGTGGTTAGTGACCCTGACTACGCAATGGGGCTCGGGTTCGATCCCCATTGCGTAGTCAGGGAAGCGAAGGGGACAAGCAAGGCTTGTTAACCGGTTAATTTAAAAACCTAAATCAACGCAAGTACATGAAGAGCGTTTCATAAAGGTTTGGCTCTACCTTAACCTCAAAAATAGCGGTTTACTCGTTAAGCGAAATTATAAAGGTTTATTGATTAATAAACCGGTTTATACTGGTTATAATCATGGTTGGTACTTTTTATCCCGGAAAAATTAGGGATCCCGCGGAAAAAGAAAAAAGAAAAAAGCAGGAGGCTCACCTGATTGTGATTACCATTTTCGCCGTGTTGGTCCCGGCCTCCTTTGTAGAATAGGCCAACTGCCGTTCTGCCAGGCTGATCGTAAAAGGCGACCGATTGGCTATCGAGTCACTACCATCGTGGCTACTAGGTAGTAGAGTTCTGCATTGTCTCGCCCGGGTCTGGTACCACCGCCTTACCTATTCCTGCCGCAATAGCGTCAGTGCTTGTCGCTGTCGTGTTCCGGTTTGGAGGGTAAGGTAGCCGGTAAACTTATGCGTGAGGCATTATACCTCGCCAAAAGATAGCAACGCACCATTAACATCTTTGGTGTCTATAGGCGATGGTTGACTCTTTCCATCAGGAGACCCATCTGCTTGTTTGCTACCTTATGATACCACCGCCCATGGACATCCACATCACCAAACGTCTTGCAGCTGCGTTGCCGGCTTTAAGAAGGAGTATGCTCTTTTCTTGAAGGTGCCTAAGTCGTATCTGTTCGGAAACATCCCCGCCGGTAATAGATTCCACAGATGAGTAGTGCGTGGTAAGAAGTGCCTAGAGAATCGCACGGTTGTGGATTTCCAGACATCGAGGTGATGAGGATGGAACTTTCAGTTTTGCCGCGATGTCCGATGATGAAATTCAACAGCAGGGATCAATCTAAACATTTCGTCGGAACACTCTCCATGATAGATGCGGTAAAAGATGCTTAACTTACATCTCTGCGTAAAGCCAAGGAGTCAACGATTGGAGACAGCGTGGTCGTCAACGATTCGAATCGCTCTACGCTGAGTGCGATCAACTGGAAGAAGCTGATACTGCGGAGCTCCCGCCCAGAGGTGAGAACAGTACTCCATGTGAGGGCGAATTTGCGCTTTGTGCAGTTGCAAGCTATGAGCCGGTAAGAAGTACTGTCTCGCTCTATTGAGCACACCGAGCTTTTTTGAGGCCAGTTTAGTCTTTTCTTCCAAATGATCACAGAACTGAACGTTGTTCGATATCTCAACGCCAAGAGTTCCAATATTGGCCGAGGCTGTAAGAAAAGTGCTCTCAAAACGAGGTGATACGACAAAGGGCGACTTTTAAGCGGTGAACGCATACAGCTGTGTCTTCCTGGGGTTGAATTGGACTAAGTTGAGTCGACCCCATTCCGAGATTTTGTCGAGCTGAGTCTCGATTTCAGACACTAGCTTGTCCCGATTCTCATTGACGTGGTCCCGAGAAATACCGCTATGACCGGAATACAAAGCATCATCAGTACTGTCATCTGCATAGCAATGAATGTTACTAATTCGCAACATGTCATTGATGTGCAGAATAAACAGTGTAGGCGATAGCACGCAGCCTTGCGGAACACCAGCATTGACAAATTTATGGTCGGAGCACGCAGCGTCGACTACGACTTTGATGCTCCGATTAGCAAAAAAACTGGTGATCCACTTGCATAATTTCTCGGAAAGCCCATCAGAAGGAAGCTTTGAAAGAAGCGTTCTGTGCCATACTCTATCAAAGGCCTTCGCTATGCCTAAACTAACAGCCAATACCTCCCCCTTGGACTCAACTGCGTGCGCCCGGCGATGTGTAAGGTATACTAGAAGATCACCAGCTTATCGACCGCGACGGAAACCGTACTGGCGGTCACTAATCAGCTGGTGCTCCTCTAAATACTTCAAAAGCTGGCAGTTAATTATCTTCTCCATAATTTTGGAGAACAAGGAGGTAATGGCTATCGGCCGATAGTTTGACGGATTCGAGCGATCACCTTTTTTAGGTACAGGGTGCACTAAGGCCGTCTTCCACGATTTCGTTACTACGCCAAGTGAGAAGGAGAGCTGGAACAGACGCGTCAATACCGGTGTCAACTCCGGAGCACATATTTTAAGCACTATCGGAGAGATGCCATCCGGCCCAGATGACTTATAGATGTCCAAGGAAAACAGTGCTTCGCGCACTGATGACTGATGGAAAAGGGTTCCTTTTTATCCCGAAAAAATTAGGTGATCCCGCGGGATTCACCAAAAACTTATAATGCAGCGGTCTGCACGCTGCAACTAGTATTTCATACATATATTATGTCAAACTGATAACCTCCGTTTTTGTGAGTGACACATCACACAGGGAGCCATTTCTAGCGTAGTGCAATAAGTTACTGCCTAATAAGATGTAGTTAAGTGTGCCAAGTCATAAGACAATTGGCTTTTCTTTCTTACCTGGCTGAGATTTACATTGAAGCGAAGAAAATAGGGACACTTTTGAGTGTCAGTTTTGTTCGGGACTGTGCATCTAGGGTTTTTTATATCAATGGATGTACGTTAGATTTATTCTCTGAACCATTTGTCAACTATACGCATATATGTAAGTGAAAAGGTTATCTTGAAAGTTTCCTTAGAACGATTTGCCAGGTTACACAGTAATACACATATATACAGACAGGCATTTATTACAAACAATGACAAAGTGTAGTTTTTAAGTATATTATATTAATATGTATGTTAGTCTATAAGGTATTTATAATATGGGCCATGTTGCCTGAATTTTCATAATTTTTCGTAAACGATTACTCCCAAACGGATAAACCGATTTTGATGCAATTTATGTATTAGACGTAGTTTTTTGAGGAATAGAGCTGATTATTTTTTGTACTCGTTACATAAATCTGGAAGTTATATTAAAAATACTGTTTCTTTTGGTGTTTTTCAAAATTTCTCAAAATCTTCTAGACCGAATCGGTTCAAATTTTCAGGAAATCTAAGTTAAGCGGAATCCAATCGAATGCCATCAACCGCGTTAGATCGGTCTAGCCGTTCAAAAGTTATGACATGTTTACATACACACATACACACACCCACACACATACACATACGTACATACAGACATACTGATGTCATCGTGAAAATAGTCGGAAAAGATTCCTAGGACCTCAAAACGTGGACATCTGGTGAAAACTCGATTTTCGAAAATCGAGGTAAAATCAGTATCTTCCTTATCTACATACGTAGTGGGAAATTAAAAACTGGTTTGCTAAATCACGTTTTTTTACATTGATTATTAAATAACAGTTTTACAAACATTATACGATATGCCTGAAGATATTATCTAAGGAATGTGCTAACTTATTACATGATAGAATTTACTTTACTTGATCATATAAAATTCCGAAAACAGGCTAAAAATCTCTAAAACAAATAATTTGTTAATACTATTTCTAATCATCCACATGATTTTTATATGGTGATATTTAGTTAAAAAAAGAATGTACTAAATTTTGATTTTCAGCTGAAGTCCTATATTAACGACGGGTCCCAAGAACAAAATCTTATGGAGAGATCAGACTAAATTGGTTTTATAATAAAATTCGCATTAAACACGCATAAAGCTACAATATACTTTTTATATTTATTGGTCTTTTTTGTGGAAATACTCAAGTGAACATCATCTTATCTACAATGTACTCCCACAAAGAAACATATTGTAATTTGGTAATTTTGTAGATACGATTTTGTTCTTGGGACCCGTCGATTTATTTATCCGAAAATTAACACGTTTCCCAGCGGTTTCAGAACATGCCGCGCGCGGGCCCCGACAGGCCGGTAACCTCGCAACCGCTATGCCCCTGCATTTTAAATTAAATCTGTAATATCTTCGAAAATATTCATTTAAATTACATGCTGTAAACGGCCATATTGTTCTATATTAAATCAGCAATATATTTAAGGTATTTAATTGGATAAGGATTAGTGCTGTATTGCTTAAAATTGCTTCGAAAAAAGGCCATTATTTCTCGTAAAAAGTAAATGACAAAAAAATGCTATTGTGGGTTATCCATAAGAGATAGACATATACCATCGCGGAGTTTTCTGTAGACCTTTCAAGGTGTACAAATACTTAGTACATTATTTTGATAAATCTCGTAGAGTTTAGCCAACGTTTTCTATGTAAGCGAAAAAAAAAAAATTATTTACGACGTGACATCAGAAAACTCAAAAATTGCAGTATTTCTCGACTCTATATTGAATGTTTATTATACATATAAACCTTCCTCTTTAACCACTCTATCTATCAAAAAAAACCGCATCATAATCCGTTGCGTGGTTTTAAAGGTTTAAGCATACATAGGGACATAGGGATATAGGGACAGACAAAGAATGCGACTTTGTTTTATAATATAATAAAATTGATTTTTTTTATAATTTGAAGGTTTAAAGTACTTAAATTAGTGTAAATAAACATGATTAGTAAATCATTTTAGTTATTAAACAATATGTTTTCTTTTGCCAATGAAAACGCATAATTTGCGGTGAAAATGCAGGTGGGCCGATTTTTTTGATGACCAGTGTACTATGTAGTGATGATTACTTCCAAGCGGATTTTGATGCAATTTATGCATTAGACGTAGTTTTTTGAGGAATAGAGCTGATTAGTTTTTGTACTCAATCGGTACATAAATCTGGAAGTTATATTAAAAAATACTGTCTAACCAAAATAAATAATTGAGGATTTTCCAAAATTTTGAAAATTTCCTGGGTCGACTTGGTTCAAATTTTCAGGAAGTCTAAGTTGAGTAGAATCCAATCGAATGCCATCAACCGCATTTCGATCGGTCTAGCGGTTCAAAAGTTATAAGATCGTTATATACATACACACATACACACACACGTATGTGTGTGTGTAGCGGGAACTTAAAAAATTCTATATTGACGCAAGGTCTTCAAGCATCTCCTTGCTAAATTTCATCAAAAATCAAAATTAGTTCAGCGCTTTAGTATTGAAAGCGTTATATTACCGCAGAAGTGGGTTTTTACACTAATTACGGCAGAATACGCAGGTATCTTTGGATTATTTGAAATGAGTAATAATTCTTGCAAATAGTCTTTCTATTTATCCGAGCTAAAATTTTGGTGCCATTGATATATAAAAACCCAAGATACACAATCAATGTCTCAAAAACGTCCAATAAGAATAAGTGCACAATTTAAAATTGTGCACTCACTTCAAATAGAAGCCCGTCGCTCACGTCACTGCCCGCGCGTCAAAAATACAGAATTGTTCTCTGATAAATACCTTAAAAAAATATAAGATTGTATTTTCGGTAAGTATAAGAGTTTATCGATTTATTGTTGTCGTTTATATTACTAAATATAGGGTGTAATGTATGATTTTCATTTTATTTGTCTTAAAAATGTACTCGACGCTCCAAATATAATACGACAAATTTTCAATCTTCACTTTTTCGGTAAAAGGACAGTGCATTACAACCTCCTTTTAATTTAGTCGAATAATACAAATTGATCCTGTTATTATTAGTGGAGTCGATTTTTTTTTCATTAATAAGTTATTTTTTTTTAATAAGATTATTTTTTTTCATTAATAATTTTGAATACCTTTTATAGTTGTTAACCAACTGCCAAAATAGAAGAGGACATCAATTTGACGATTTCAAAATGTTTGATTATATTGATTACTTATTTTGAGGACAAGTTAGGTGATCCTTTTTATTCTATTTGTACGAATATAAAATAACAATATGTAATTGTGATTCTTACGATGAACTTTGAAGATATATTACGAAACTTTTAATATAACAATAGGAAATCATAAGTAGCATCGAATTTTGTTCTGTTTACATGTGTTGTTGATAACGATTTCTTAAGTGGAAGGCACAGGTTGCATTAAGAATGTTTATTTTTTGATTTAATAATTTATTTTTAATAAAATGTTGTTTTTGATTGCGGATGTCTTATACTATACATATTATAAATGTTAAAGTTTGTATGTTTGGATGTTTGATAATCAATCACGTAAAAAATGGCTGTACCAATTTGGATTTGGACTTAATTTGGATAATTTGGATTAATAAGTTAATTTATTTATTAAGAAGGTTATTTTTTTTAATTAATAATTTTGAATACCTTTTATAGTTGTTAACCAACTGCCAAAAGAGAAGAGGACATCAATTTGACGATTTTAAAATGTTTGATTATATTGATTACTTATTGTGAGGACCAAGTTAAGTGATTATTTTTATTCTACTTGTACGAATATAAAATAACAATATATAATTGTGATTCATCGAAAGAATCACACTTATTTGGAATATGAAACCTTGGAGATATATTACGAAACTTTTAATATAACAATAGGAAATCATAAGTAGCATCGAATTTTGTTCTGTTTATTTGTGTTGTTGATAAAGCTTTCTTAAGTGGTAGGAACAGGTTGCGTTAAGAATGTTTTTTTTTTATTTAATAATTTAATTTTAATAAAATGTTGTTTTTGATTGCGGATATCTTATACTATACATATTATAAATGTTAAAGTTTGTATGTTTGATAATCACTCACGTAAAAAATGGCTGTACCAATTTGGATTTGGACTCGGATATAAGATGACCTGGAATAGCACAAAGAATTCTTTTATCCTAATGCAGAGGTCTGCAAATAGTCTCGTATAAATTTTAAATGACTGTTTATATATACGAGTTGTTTTATTTGCATACTAGCTGTTACCCGCGGCTTTGCTCGCGCATATTTACTTATTTAACCTTAGAACTTATTTACTTTAGAACTTATTTAATCTTTCTTTATTTTATTAAAAATCTCGGTGGGCGGGTGGGCCACTAGTACTTAAAAAAATTACATATTGATCTTAATTATTTATATACGACATTTTTGTTATTAAAATGTAAGTAAAAAACGTAAGATCTGAACTTCCTATAACTTCTAAATTTTCTATACCTAATATCATAACTAACTATACCTCAAACTAAAAATACCTATTGGAAACACACCTATCGAAAAAACTAACGTAATTATAAAAGAAATTTATAATTAACAGGAAATATCTAATCTAACATTACCTTTGGCAATAACATTATATGTACTAAACTATACTCCAAACTAAATATACGTATCTATTAGGATTTCTGTGTATATAACACACCTATGTAACCAACTAATGTAACTATATTAAAAAAATATGTGAGCTGGTTGACCCTACAGGCCAACTGAAAC
The DNA here is from genome assembly GCA_036924255.1 of Apodemia mormo. Classification (NCBI taxonomy): domain Eukaryota; kingdom Metazoa; phylum Arthropoda; class Insecta; order Lepidoptera; family Riodinidae; genus Apodemia; species Apodemia mormo. Next base: position 4,544,367 of record JAUPFN010000004.1, read on the forward strand.
TTCCCGCTAAATTTAAGTATTTTAACCTCAAAGAAAAAAAACTATGCCTAAGCATAGACTATTGAATTAAAAAAGTTCAAAAATCCAAAGTTTTTTTTAAATGATACTTAGTTATTCAGTATTTGAAAAGATGTATACATATTTTTTCAAAATCATCAACGAGTTTGATCTTCCGAATAACATTGAACACAATTTTTTAGCTTTTAATTGTTTTATTGGAATTATTTATACGAGGGTCAATAAAATTTTCAGAAGCCGACATCGCATTAGCAACTAACCTATTGTGTTTCAAATGTCTATGGGCAGTATTCGCTCGTACATCTGCAGATACTATAACTAAACAAATGTTCGTTTACATAATACTGCGAAAAAAAAACAACAGAAAAACTGAAATCTAATTCAAAACAAGAATTCTACGGAAAGCTAAACTTATTCTACTATGTTGCGTATAACGTTGTATGCGTTTCCTTACTATGTTGTCGATACGTTACATAATAAGTCTCAAAAAAAATCGTGTCTGTTATCATGTAAGAATCTATGAATTTTATAACGTAGTTATAGTCACCATTGCAGTAAAATTCCTATTTCGGTATATTCGGAATCTATTAGACTATGCAAACTAAATGTATCAATATCAAGCGTCAAATACTACATGGCTATAAACCCACAGTTTGCCTATATGTGTAGGTTCTGTGTATATTATATATATATATATATATATATATATATATATATATATATATATATATATATATATATATATATATATATATATATATATATATATATGTATATATATATATATATATATATATATATATATATATGTTTTACGCAAAAACAGATTTTCGACAAGATTTTTTTATGTAAATTTTGCAAACCCTTAAATACTACCTCAATGCATAAAAATATTTATATTCCCACTCCACATATGCCTTGTCCTACCGGGTAACTTAAGTCAAAGATTTTATTGCTTTTTGTACATTGTTTTTTAAAAATGACTTTAAATCTTGCGTTTAAGGTTGAATATGCAAAAACACGTTTGTGCCATAACTATAAACTTTTTAGACTGAATTAGCGACAGTTTTGAGTGTCAGTATTGTTCGGAACTGTGTATCTTGGGTATTTTATATCAATATTTGGTGCCAATGGTTTCAACAGACTATTGGTTTCGTGTTTTTATTTAGCCCAAAGCTTTAGCCAAAGCAGAAAAATGTTCAGCTGAATATTTTTATTATATCTGCAAGGATTTAAACGACTTAGTGGCAACAGCCCGACATTCCATATAATATGTACATTTGCAATGCAAACACCTTGTTGCCAATGTATACTAGCGTCTTCCTCTTTAAAATCCCAATCGTTCAATAGTTTATAAAAATCAGTCAGTAATTAAAAATCAAACATCAAAGTAATTATTCATTCACTACAATGAGTTAAGAAAGGAAAAAGGAGTTAGGTCCACATTCATCATTTTGCAGACCAGCAAAAGTTGGTTCACTCACCAACTTTTGGGCATGTATAACTTGGGCAGGCACAGATCAGGTGCATGTTTTGCATATTTAGATTTTTTTATTTGTCATATTTATTAAATACTAGCTGAACCGGCAAACGTTGTTCTGCCTTTTTAACTATTCTTATTTTTTTTCTATATTTTTTCACCTTTTAAACCTTCCCTGGACTTCAACAATTAATTCAAAACCAAAATTAGAAAATCGGTTCAGCCGTTCTCGAGTTTTAAAGAGACTAACGAACAGCAATTGATTTATATACATATATTTACAGATAGATATAGATTGGTATTTTTAACTTCCCGCTACGTATGTGGATAAGAAAGTTACTGATTTTGCCCCGATTTTCGAAAATTGAGTTCTCACCAGATCTCCCACGTTTTGAGATCCTAGGAACTTTTTCCGACTATTTCCGCGATAACGTAGTATGTCTGTATGTATGTATGTGTGTGTGTTGTGTGTATGTAAACATCTCATAGCTTTTGAACGGCTTGACCGATCGAAACGCGGTTGATGGCATTCGATTGGATTCTGCTCAACTTATGCTTCCTGAAAATTTGAACCAAGTCGGCCCAGAAGATTTTGAGAAATTAAAAAAGAACTTTAAAAATATTTTTGCGGGACGGTATTTTTTTATATAACTTCCAGATCAATGTACCGATTAAGTACAAAAACGAATCAGCTCTATTCCTCAAATAACTACGTCTTATGTCTAAATTGCATCAAAATCGGTATATCCGTTTGGGAGTAATTTTTGACGAATTTTTTTGAAAAAAAAGTGTATTTTCGACATAACTTCGAATTTTTCAACCAATATTTTTTTGGTATTCTACGATATTTTAGTACTAGAAAAACTACGTCGAATGCCGTTCCAAATTTTAAAATCGAATCTAATTTTCCAAAATTACAGCTTCTCAAATATTAAAATTACGAACGTTGTTTTTAGCAAACTTACTTGATATTTTTAAATAACATTCAGGCTAATACTAATAATTGATTTAAAAATCTTATCCTTTAAAAACTACGTCAAATACCATTAATTGGATCAAAATCGGTCAATTCGTTTGGGATTTATCAATGACGAAACATTTTGAAAAAAAAAAATGTTTTTTTCACTTTGCCTCAAAATTTTTCAATCTGTTGATTATTATTTAGCTACAGCAATATTTCAGATCTCAAAAATTGAGTTGAATGCCGTTAGAAAGATCAAAATCGATCATCGTGTTCAACATATACAGCATTTCAAAAATCGATATGTATGCCAATTTTAACAAAATAGGTGTTTGAACTGAAAATATCTATGCTTCTAGGTTTTACTCTTTTGAGCTACCTTAATTTAGCAGAAAGTTTCAGGGATAGCTTGCAGGGCCCCTTTACACATTTTTTTATATCATAAAATAACAAACAAGCAGATGGCTCTTCTGATTGAAAGAGAAATCGCCTATCGCATATAATACCAAAGATGTTAATGGTGTGTTGCTATTCGTGTTACGAGATGGCAATCCCACATGCATAAGTCTACCGACTACCTTATCCTCCATACCGGAACACGACAATGACAGGCAGTGACGATTTTGCGGCAGGGATAGGTATGGCGGTGGTAAAAAAAGGACGTGTCTTCACTTCAATTTTTGTTTAATTATACTAAACTATAAAATATTATTTTGTCGTTTTATTAGAGTTCCGTCACAGTATACTGGAGACTAACAGTAGTCAATCTACATACATGTGATATTCGAGCAACGTTCACATAGACAACTCTCACGGACGCGATATCTCGGAATGGTTCGGGACAGTTTGTTCCGCACCAGTCCGAGATATCGCGTCCGTGAGAGGTGTCTATGTGTGCTATGCTCGAATATTACTTGTATGTAACATTGACTTCTGTTAGTTTCTAAGTATTCTGTGGTTCCGTAGCCTACAAGGAATCCTTATTAGTTCGCCACGTCCGTCCATCTGTTCGAAGTTAAGCGACCCTTCAAAGCTGTAATTTGGCAATAAATATAGGTACATATTAGTCTTACGCTGGGGCGGCACTTGCCACTATCGTGCCGAAGTTATATGAAAGATAAGGCACACGCCAATCGGAATGTATGTATCGGCTATTGCCGATAATAGTCGGTCACATCTGCATTTATCGTGTCATTGCACGAAGATTTGTGACGATAGACGCAAGTGCGGCCCCAGCATTACCGACATATTGATAAAAATTGTTTAAAAAACCGGCCAAGTGCGAGTCGGACTCATGAACTGTCATTTATAGAAAACACGTTCACTGTATGAGGATCCCCTTAATATTTTCTTATAGCGGCAACAGAAATAAAAAAATGCAAACATTTAAGCTTTTAGATATCACGGTTTATGAGAGGCAGTCTGGTGACAGACAGACGGACAGACAGACAGCGGAGACTTAGTAATAGGGTCCCGTTTTACCTTGTGCGGGACCCTACAATATTATGGTGCCCCTCTACAGGTGACGGGGCGATGTCCTTTTTCTCCCGTACCCCATAGTGTGATAGGTCAAACAAATAAATATATGCTTTTATCAGAGATGGACCGAATGTGGTTTGAACCGAATTCGAACTTCGGCCGAACATTCGGTGAGAATAAAAATTCGGCCGAACTTCTGTTCAATTTTGGCGCCCTATCTCGAGAGTGACACGTCATGACTTTTTTTTACTAATTTACTTAAATTATTTTATATACCTACCGTTATTGGTTTCGTAGCGCACGCGTAATAACTTATCCGCAAAATTTTTATACTTTGGGTTACATCGTTTCAATCTAGGTTTTATATTTAGGGTCTTAGGGCTTTTTTTAGAATATAGCTTATTATACTCGGGGATGATTAAATATCTTCCTAGTGGTGAAAGAATTTTTCAAATCGGTCCAGTAGTTTTTTTAGTTTATTCTATACATATAAAAATACAAATCTTTCCTCTTTACAATCTTTGAATGAAATCCACCATTTCAGTCAAAATAGTGCAAGTACGTCCTTTTTTCTAGTGCCGAATGTTTGACATTTAACCGAATTTCGGTCGGATGTCGAAGTTCCAAGCTGCCGAAATTCGGTTAAACCGATTGCAAAACGAATTTAAGCTTATCCCTAGCTTTTATGTACATTAGCAATCGCCTGTGGCCGAAATTCGCTCATAGACTAAATCTTTATTCTCTATCTAAAAATCTTTTATCTAAAAATCTTTTTTGAGTTTTGACAACTGAAGTTAGCCGTAAAGAAAATATTATACATGTGTGTATAACTATCATGTATGTCACATGAATGTAGTGTATGTATGATTTATTTTTATAAATTTAATGCTCGGATCATTGATATAAAAAACCCTAGATGCACAGTCCTGAACAAAGCTGACACTCAAAAGTGTCCCTAATTTCATTTAAGTAGTTATAGATATGACAGAAATAAATGTCTGTATATCCAATCTTAAGTGCAAGACTTATAGTTGTTTTTACAAATCAATGTACGAAAAGAAATAAAATTGACAGTGTCGCGACCGTTTCTATTTGAAATGATTTTTGGAGGTCGTTTTTGACACACTGATTGGGTGTGTGTCTTGGGTTTTTTATATCAATGGCTCGAATTAATTAATTCCATGATTTAATGTATTTCTAATGCTATTATTGAAATGATTAGGTGTTGCAGACAATCCTCCGCAATGTAAACTTTAACTGTGCCAATTTTGATACTCCACCGTTTGCGTAATCGTCTTAAAAAGGGGAGTAAAGTTTTCCCTTTACGTATTAAGGTATAGATATATTATGATCTTTAAAAAGTAGCAGGTTTTTTCCATTATGGAACTCTGTAAAATATTAAGATATAAAGTGTTATTTTTTGTTATAACCAAGTTAAAAGGAAAATTATCACAGCTAAGTAGGGCATACGAGTAATAGTTAGTCGACTGACTTATAAAATGTACTTGGAGAAGTAAAAGCTAACATATTCATCATTGGCGTTGAGAAGGTAAATTTCATTTTCTGCTTTGACAAGGAACTTGGATAACTTTTACAATTTAAGTATTAGAAAGAGTTTTGAAGTAACAATTTAAACTATTCTTTTCTTTAAATCGGTCAGTAATGGAGGAGTCAGTGCTAACACATGTCGGTATTTACTATATACTTTAAAGAACTGGTTTAAGGTTTATTTTGGCTTGCTTGTTCTGCTTAGAGACGAGGTTGAAATTTTCCCTAGCTGGGTTAACCCGCGGTCGCGCCTCACGGGTCTTGACTGCCTGCGATACCGGACTTCGCCAGCGCCATCTTATACCATCCGCCATGTTGATATAGTGACGTCACATCCCTTTTTCGGTATTGAGTTGCCTGCCAAATGCCAACCGCGCACAAAACACGACAGACCAGCGCATACTGCGTATCAGTTTCGATCTGACGATACTAGCCAGCTGCCCCGAGTATGTTCGTTAATTTTCTGGGAAATGCTGTTATTTCTATTCACAAAGTTTCCTTTCCTTGTTTATAAATATATATTTATAATGAATGTAGTAATAAATTATACAGTATAGTATACATTTGTTTATCTTACTAACTATTCTACGTAGGCAATAGTTACAAAACTTTACACAACTATCGAATAAAGAAATCATTTAGAGAGGGGAGAATTAAGATGAAAACTATCCTGTTTATGTTGAATCCATAGCAAAAAATATGACACGTAATTTATATATAGAAATAATTTATTCTTGTATATATATATATATATATATATATATATATATATATATATATATATATATATATATATATATATATATATATATATAAGCAGTTTTTAAAGAAGAACGATGGGCTTAACAAGTCACTGATATCGAGATTACTAGTTGAGAGACGGTCTGATCTGCAACGTCTCACCCGAGCTTTGGAATTACCACCTAACTTTTTCCTGTCGCAAAAGCATCAATGCTTTTTACTTTCGTATTACAGTTTGGAGGGTAAGACATCCGGTAATACTATTTCACCCCACCACATAGATAACGTCGGATCAAAAACATATTTGATGTCTATAGACAATGGTTGACTCTTCCTTTTAGGAGTGCTATTTGCTTGTTTATTTAATAGAAATTTAAATTTTTATCCTTTTTTATTTTGGGTGTTTAGGTAGGAACCATTTGAGAAGAGGTATTGAACAAATTTATTATCATTTACAAAGACACATATGATTTCTGTTTACAAGTTTTTTGGAGAATTAACCCAGCAATAAACCGGTAGTACTTATTACTCGGACTAAATAATCCAATTTTTCATATATATAACTGTAGAATAAAAATTGCTCAGGAAACGCGTTCTTGTTATTATAATAAGCTTTTTCAAGATAATTGCGACAAATTTTTCTCATTTTAAATCGGTATAGGTATTGTATAATTTTCGTTCAGTTCGTTCTCCTATGATTGTTAAATGACACTAATCTGACTTGTCACCTAAGTCTACCAAATTTAGTTGACTTTTAATGGGGACATTTTATATCACCTGATTATCAATCTGGACGTTTAATATATCTATGATTAAATGATTATTTGGAAGACGACTAAGATTGAGACTGGAGCAAGTAATTACTTTTTGCTGACTCCACCTGTAACTGCTACTTCTTTTTAGTGTCGATAGGGAAGCGCTTGACCACGATCTTGCCTGATGGTAAGCTAAGATGTAGCCTAAGATGGAACGCGCTTCCCTACAAGGTACCTATTCACTCTTCTCTTGAAGATCCCCTGATTGTACTTGTCGGGGAATACAAATTCAAGAAGCATGTGCCAGTTCCTTACGGTTCAAATGAAGAATGTTGAGTCGAACCGCTTTGTCCGGGTACATGGAACATCTACATAATGGCGATGTCTAGAATCTGTGCGCCTCGACGATTGATAGATAAATGAGGATGGCGGAATTAAGTCCTGCAATTCCGCAGCGCACTCTTCAAAATGTACCCGATAAAAGACCGATAAACTAACCACTCTGCGGCGTTGAACGATGCTCTGGAGTGTTTTGCCTACCAGGTCATCGTCGTTTATGAGCCTCATGACACGCCTCTCTATCGCCTTAAGCGTCTCCAGCTGGTATTTGGCGGATCCTTCCCAGAGGTGAGAGCAATATTCCATGCACGAACGGATTTGTGCTTGATAGAAATTGAGCAACTGTCCCGGGCTAAAATACTGTCTCGTCTTTGCCAGAATACCAAGCTTTTTTGAGGCTACTTGGCCTTTAGATTCGATGTACTAACCAAAGTTGAGAGTAGGCGTTAAGGTGATCCCAAGGTTCTCGAGATGGTCAGTTAGCGGTACGGACACCCTGGAAAGACGGAGACAGGTGGAATGGAGTTAAAAATACGATTTTTGAACTAATGATACAGTCGTGTAGAAAAAAATAGTGCTCCGTTTACTGTAAAAATATTTATTAAGGCTACGTAGTAAGTGAGAGACAAAATAAATTCATGGTTATGCCATTATAGTATTGTATCTTTTGTTTTGGTAACTTGCAACAGTAATGGCTTTCTTTTAAATTTTTTTTTTTTTTGAGAAATACGACGTTAACACAGGTCAATAAAAAATAAAGTGGTATTAATATTGGTAGTGATACATGATTAATTTATAAAACAAAAGATTCTAGAAAATATTTAAAAAAATAATATGTATATTGAATAATCGTCAGGCTTAAACATGTATTTAAATAATTAATGATATGCTTTTATTAAACTTGGGTAGCTTCAGGATCTGTTATTAATTCGTTAACTTTCAGAAGGTCTAGGGTGTCCTCATCCAGCTCCTTCACGTTTTTGATATATGGTTTTTTGATGCTAGTAATATACGGATCTGAATTATAAAGAAGGGTATGAAACACGTCTTTATTAGTAGCTGATCGGGAACACTTTCTAGCATGATGTAGGCGAAATCGTTTGTAATTCTTTTTACGGGATTCTTGTGCGTCCTCTGAAAGTTGGCCAATAGGAAGCACTGCAAAACGTTTTATGATACTTTCGCCATGTATCAAAATTTTATGTGCTGATGATTGCATATAATACCATTCATAATTACTTATATAAATTCTAACAGTTTCTATAGCGTACCTGCCAAAATTTACAGCATTTATCATTACACCTGATGAAAGAGCCTGCAGAATTATATAAAGTCGTTTAATCAAATTAACATCTATTCCTGTAATTTATCAGGGCAGCTTGAATTGTAGAAAAAATATGTTTGAAATTTATTTTAGCTAGTATAAGTATAATTCGATCACGAAAGTTTAGTTTCAACCTTAAAATATAAAATTAAAAAAAGCATGGCAATAGCGACATTGAGCAAAACCATTTTTGATATGCCGTTCTACCATTTTCCATAGTGCGCCAGCGCGGCCATTGTGGTGTGGGAGCTGTATTACCGCGAGCTGTATTACCGCGTTACTATGGTTGAAAATTCTAATACCCGAATACGCGGGAAACCAGGGGCATACAGTGAGTAATAAAAACCTGTCCAGTAGTCGCAAGCCGAAAGGCATTATTTAGTAATTAGTAGCTTAATACGGTCATATAGGTATGTGTCATTATTTTTTCATTAGTTCCTCCGTGTTGGTCTGGGACCTCTATGAAAAATAGACCATATGGCATTCTGTCAGGCAGTTCGGAAAAGGTAACGATTGACTATATGTTTCATTACCATCGTGACTACTAGGTAGTATAATTCTGTAACGTCCGTCTCGCCCAGGATGTTGTACCACCGCCTTACTTTCTCTGCCGCAATAGCGTCAACGCTTTATAGTTTATACTATCGTGTTCCGGTTGGGATGTGAGGTCGCCGTAAAATGCACGTTGGATTACCGTACCGTCACTCGGATAGCAACGCATCATTAACAACTTTGGTTTCTATAGGTGATTGTTTGTCTCTCCCCATCAGGAAGATCCATCTGTTAGTTTGCTTTTTTATTATATAAAAAATACGGAGAGATACATTTTCCCAATTTAAATAATTAATCTATACTTACGTGTATAATAAAATCGTAGGAAAGTCAAAACTGTACATTGAATATCTTTTAAAAGAATACTTGGGGCGTGATCTACAATCCATATCAAAGCCAAAAATATAGTTTTTAAAATTTTTGTCTGTTTGTCTGTATGTATGTCCGAGGTAAACTCAAAAAGTACTGCTTGGATTTTCTTCAAATTTTGCATGAATATTATACAGGTCGGGTCAACATATAGGCTACATATTATCACGCTATCACCTACGGTGGAGGAGCTGTTCTGAGTAAACGAAGTCCGCGCGGTCGAAGTCGTGGGTAACAGTTACTCTGAAATATTATCTTTAAATACTGCCTATGGCAACACGAAATTTGACATGTAATTTTTTTTGTTAAAAGCGCGTTATGCTTTTATTGACCCTCACATGCCCCAAAAATAAAATTGTTATATTTTTTTTATCCACTTTATTTGACCACAGTAAATGGGCAAATGTTTTAAGGGAAGTATAGTTGTTATATGTGCACATTTAAATTGCATAAACAATTTTATAGTATTTAATTATGTTTTTCTGCAAAAAAATATTTTGTAGTTTTAGACCCGGAATAGGCACATTTTGAAACGGTTTTTTAAAAAACTATAAGCTGTATTGCATTTAGAGTTTTACTCCGACTTTTGTAATGATATTGACTATAGTATTTTTAAATAAAAACAAAGTGAAACAAAATCGAAGTTAACACTTTGTGCGTGCGGGTATGATTGGGAACCCTTGCCGTCACTGCCTACCAAATTGCTTGCCTTATTACCTTCGAGCTTTGGTGTGTACTGACCCTTTGCGCGTAATTGATTATGATATTCCGTTAATTGAGCTTTGGCGTATAATTAATTATCATTTGTTATGATAATTAGCACTCCGAAATCTGGTATTAACAATATAATGGATTCCAGATAAATATTTTAAGATTTGAAAATTATTTCTTTATGAAATATCTAGCTTACATCCGTGACATTTTCTTTACTATACATACTAATATTATAAATTCGTAAGTTTGTCCGTCTGTTTGATTTGGAAACATAGCCGTCACCGCTTTGACATCTACTCACAGCACAATGAAGTAATCAATCCTCGTTTGTTTTATTCAGAAAAATCCCCAGTCGGAGTGGTAAAAATATAAATTGTATATTTTCTTGTGTTGTTTTTATTCAATTATGTATTTACACTATAAATATTAGCAGTCGTAATATAATTAAAATTAAACACCAATAACGTTACCCAGATTTACAATGACATTCACAAAATTTTCGTAATTTTAATTGGTGGTATGTACTTACTTGATGGATAGACAGCAAGTTAATCAATATAGTATTTTACACTCACACAAAATATTTATATAAGTCTTTTTTTTTTCAATGGAAGAGGGGACAAACGTGCAGGAGGTGCACCTGATGTTTAATGGTCACCGCCGCGCATGGGACATCCACAATAGTAGGGGTCTTTGGAGTTGCGTTGCCGACCTTTTAAAAATAATTCAGCTCTCTTTTTGAAGGTCCCCTAATCATATCTGTACGGAAAAGCTGCTGCCCGTAATTTATTCCACGAAAGAGTAGGATTTCCAGACATCGAGATGGTGAGGGTGAAACTTTAAATTTTGACGCGATGTCCGATGATGGAAATCAAAAGCAAGATCAACCCAAACAACTCGTCGGAACACTCTCCATGATAGATACTATTAAAGATGCAGAGCAAACCTACATCTTTGCGTAATGCCAGAAACAGGCTGTTTCGAAATAGCCTGATCGTCAATGATTCGAACCGCTCTACGTTGAATGCGATCTTATTATTTACTATAAAAAACGTTCAAGCGTAAACGAAATATCCAATTTTAAAACAGCACAACTTTACTACTGTGCCAAACGTGCTATCTGCACTATTCTCTTTGATTCAAATAACGGGAGCGGAGAATAATTACATAAATAATGTTGGGAATATTCTAGAAAAAGTGAAGAGAAAGAATACTGGAAAAATTGGAGAAAGAATACTGGAAAAATTGGAGAAAGAATACAGGAAGAATCTAGATATAAAAGAGACAGCTGCTTTCATTGGTAAGCAATAGTCGTTACACGAACAGCTATGCCATAATGGACTTTCGACGTGTTTACGTCTAAGTTGTTTACGACTTGACACTTGTTATCTAAACTGTTGCCGAACTTTCAAGAACATTATTGAACCTTACCTTGTGTATAAATAAGGACGTGTCGGCCAAGGCGAGTTAATTTTGTAAAGCGATTCGAAGTGATAACTTGAGCGATATAGTAAGTACAGTGCGATAAGTGATAGAATGATTTAGTCTGCATACGGAAAGTGTGATATCGATTACTCGGTTAGTTCTAGTGCGAATATAGTGACGGTGCTATTAGTGTTAGTTCGTATATGCATGTTGTATTGTGGTGTATCGTACATTTGTGTAGCAAATAAATATAACACATAAGTGGTATTTTATTATACAATACGAACCATAAGCTCGTAACAGTAACAAAGTTTCGTAGTACTTTCTTCTAAAGTACTTCAACCAATATAAAATATTAACATAATGTAGTTTTGACCCTAAATTTAATATTTTTGTTTTTTATTGCTGGGACCGCACTTTTCACAAAGCTTCGCGCAATGACACGATACATACAGATGTGGGCTACGACTATCGTCGCAACATTCAGACTGCGTGTGAGTACGTCAAAGGGTTTTTTTTAGTGCGCTAACAAATCGTGCTGCGTGGTGAGATTAGCGTTACCTATAGACATCAAAACAATAGCGAATACCATCGCCTATAGACATCAAAGATGTTAATGGTGTGTTGCTATCTTGTGGCGAGGTCTAATGCGACATACATAAGTTTATCGGCTACCTTACTGCCAAATCGGAACACGACAGTGATAGGCACTGACGCTATTGTGGTAGGAATAGGTACGGCGGTGGTACCAAATCCGGGCGAGACAATTCAGAATTTTACCACCTAGTAGTCACGATATTAGTGTCATGCTAGTGATGAGCAAAATTGGTTTTCTCGTTGCAGTCTTGCTTTTTTGCAAGACCAAGACCATGTTTGAATTTGAATTTCATCATCGGACATCGCGGCAAAACTCAAAGTTCCATCCTCATCACCTTGATGTCTTTAAATCCACAACTGTGCGATTCTCTAGGCACTTCTTACCACGCACTACTCCTCTGTGGAATCAATTACCGGCGGGGGTGTTTCCGAACGGATACGACTTAGGCACCTTCAAGAAAAGAGCATACTCCTTCTTAAAAAGCCGGCAACGCAGCTGCAAGACCTCTGGTGATGTGGCTGTCCATGGGCGGCTGTAATCACTTACGATCAGGTGAGCCTCCTGCTCGTTTGCCCCTTTTTTCTATAAAAAAAAAAAATGTTTTCACTACCAAGATCAAGACCAATACCAAGACTACATATGCAAGTCTAAGACCAGTTGTGCAAGACTTACCGAAATTATATTTTCCGTTGAAATTATAGTCTCAAATATTTATCAATACAAGAAAATATACTTTTTTTATGGAAATAAAACACATTTTTTATTTTAAATGTTCTAATCTACAAGAATTTTGTGGAACTTTGTATTCCTTGTCGTAATAATAATCTTTTCTTGCCAGAATAAGGTTTATAGTTGTTGGTAATTTATTAATACTCATAGCCCAACTTATTCTGCCCTACATGGGCGTGCAAATACCTATTACTTATACATATAAATGAAGTTTTAAGTGTAAAATTAGATTGTTCTTATCATGCTTCAGTATAAACACTAACCTTTGGGCAACTCATGATTGATGATTACTAGGTAAATAACTAATGAATTATTTTTTAAATTTGTACTTCTTTCAAGTGCGTTGTACTTTTTTACACTAAGAGTTCGATTAAGCCTTGAAAGGATGAAAAAGTAGATAATATGTGTTGGTAATAAGAAATGGTGTCAGCAACTTTGAAGTTAAAATATATAAAAGAATGGCTTAACTTATGTATGTGAAAATTTAATAAAATCGTTAATTTAAATACTACAACAGGAAAATGATTAAAAAGCATATACATACACACAGATACATATATATGCACACACGCTAACATACTACTACACGCACATGCACATACACACACGCGCAATCACACACACACACACACACACACACATACACACACAGAGAGAGTTCTCGATCATTTTTTAAAGCATATGGTGCCTATACATTATTTTCATAACACAATTGATTAAAATTATATAGCTTTACGTACATAATGAAGTGTTTAACAGTTACATTTTTTATAATATAATCTGCCCCTCGTTTTGGTCCCGGGCTCCTTTGAAGAACAGGCCAACTGCAGTTCTGCCAGGTAGGTCGTAAATGGCGACCAATTGGCTATGCGAGTCAATACCATCGTGGTTACTAGAGTGCTAGAGTTCTGCATTGTCTCGCCCGGGTTTTGTACCACCTCCTTACCTATTCCTGCCGCAATAGCGTCAGTGCTTGTTACTGTCGTGTTCCGGTTTAGAGGTAAGGTAACCAGTAAACTTATGTATGTAGCAATAGACCTCGATACAAGACAGTAACGCACCGTTAACATCATTGGTGTCTATAGGCATCGCCTATGGTTGACTCTTTCCATCAGGAGACCCAGGTTCTTGTTTGCTATCTTATGATATAAAAAAATACTTTGTAGTTTGTATCATTTATGCCTTTACAATGTGTATAATGATAGGTCATTATACACATTGTCAAGGCATAAATGATACTATATATGTAGATTAGGGTAGATAATTTTGGAAACAAAAGAAAATTATAGTAAGATGAAACCCATTGCAAATGAAAGAAAATAAAGCCAAAATAAGATAAAAATAAATTACGGGCGATTTGAGTTCGGGAATTGTGTGGGGGGGATGGATTTGAAGGGGGAAAAACGGTTTATCACGATTTCCGGCAAAAGTACGAGTCCTATCGGAATAAGTTAAATGGCAAAGTTATCGGCAATAAGAAGATCTACAACTTTTGTATTGCACTTTTTTCATATAACCTCAAAATTATGTGACAAATTTGAAAAACTGACTTTTTGGTTTTTTATTTTTGTCTCCTACAAAAATAGATTTTGTCACGAAACTCGGTAAAAAGTTGCTTTTTTATATCCCGAATACACTGTATTTTTTTTTTAATTTAAAATATTAATTTTTTTTCCTTATTTTGACTTAATATTAAGAAAACATCATCATTTTCAATCGAAAATTCTCACGTCAAAATATCTGATCTTTTAAAAAGATCGGTATTAGTTTTTTTCTTTAGAATCTCTACTTTCTGATGGTATCAAAAAAAAAATACATCCCTGTGGAAAATTTTCGCAGAAAATGGAAAGTAGTGAAAAAAAAGAAATCCATGAAACAGAAATCGCGAAATAAATGCGAAAATAGTCAATTTTTAAAGTATGAAACATAAGATTTTAAGGGGATTTTATTAAATTACCTTCTAGAAAAGAGCCTACTCATTCTTAAGAGGCCGGAAACTCAACTGCAAGATCCCAAGGTAGTGGTCTACGGCAGGTGATAATCGCTTACCATCAGGTGATCCTCTTGTTCGTTTGGGGTAAACTTTCTTCTGTAAAAACAAACTATAATATTAAATTCAGTTTAGTCTAAGGCATTAAGTTCGCCTTTGGTACGAAAATGTAGATAAGTTTTTGGTGTACAAAGATTTTAAAAATATCAGTCAGCAAGAAATATAAATCATGTTTTATATTGCAAATCTTCCATCTACAGCAAGCGCAGCAGAAAAACACTGTTCTATAGATTATTATCAACTTAAAACTTGACAGAGTTATAAGTTAACAGCAATAGGTTGGGGCTGGAATCAACATTAACATCAACACATGAGGTTAGCTAGTATAGAATGACCTTAAGCGTTAAGTTAAAACGGTTTTGTGAATTTGTGGTCTAAAGTAATTTATATAAAATCACTTGTAATCTTGGTTCGCATTTCCCCGGTTTCGCTAAAATAGCATTGGCGCGGTGTTTTTCTTAAATAATAAAAAGTGTATGCTTTGGGTTTCTTGGCAATTTTTAAATAGTTAACGGGTTAATTATTTGCCTATTATGTTTCATAACGACTAAAATATAATTGACCAATTGAAATTAGATTTTAACCCCGAAGACCGCGTTTCCGATCCGGTAGTAATTTTTAAAAAATATGTTGACGTGTCAAAATAACTTGTAAAAAGTTTTATTGAATGAAGTATTTCTGATGTCTGATTCCTGAAGATGCCATACAAATTATGGCAACCGAATGACTCTATAGATAGTGACAAATCCTTACCTACTAATATTATAAATGCGAAAGTTTACGCATTCACGCAAAGACGGCTGAAACGATTTGAATTAAGTCTTGCACACATATAGATGATGACCTGGAATATCATATAGAATACTTTTTATTTCGGGAAATAAATTGTTTCTGTGTGATCTGTGCGAGAGATAACAGAGTGCTAAGTGTGAGTTTTTCTTTTCGCATTCGATCGTAAGCTCGTTTCGAGTTTACTAGGAATTTGTATGTGATTTGTACAGCGCCACCTAGTGGTAAACTGGTTTCTCACGTTTACTACTAGGTGGCGCTGTACAAATCACATACAAATTCCTAGCAAAGTCCAAACGCGCTCACGATCGAATGCGAAAAGAAAAACTCACACTTAGCGCTCAGAAACATTTATGATGGATGCAACGGGCTGAGGCGCGTCTAGTCTATATCTATATTAGTCTAGTATATACTATCTATATTAATCTACTTTAATCTATATTAATATTGTAAATGTGAAAGTTTAAATAGATGTTTGGATGAATGTTTGTTACTCAATCACGCAAAAACTACTAAACGGATTTGAATGAAATTTGGTACACAGGTAGATAATGACCTGGAATAGCACATAGGCTTTTTATCTCAAAAAAATTAGGTGATCCCGCGGGAATCGCCAAAAACTCTTATAATGCAGCGGGCTGCACGCTGCAACTAGTAGGTATCATACATAGTATAAAACAAAGTCGCTTTCTCTGTCTGTCCCAATGTCCTTATGTATCTTTAATCTTTAATCTACTACTACTACTATTTAATCATTATTATTTTAAGTTTCTGAATAATCATGTTATTATTATAATCATTTATTGACATCTAATTAACCGTAATGTATATATTTGTATATTAATTTTGACATTTTTATATTTTACATTTGATAATTAAATACAATGATCATTATATTATCAATAATAATATAAAGGCAATTGTATTATTAATTAATTATTAAAATTATTAAAATTTAATTAGTAATGACCACAAAAATATAATGTTGACATCGTAAAATAATTTATTTGTAAGTTAGTTGACTTTATTTGACATTTATAATTCTGTCATTTTGTAAGTAATTACAGTTAATTTAAAGGGGAATAAAATTATGTACTAGGAAACACCTATATGTTTAGGGAGAACTGTGTAAGCTAGCAATATAGAAATTGTGTTTATTTTTAAGTTTACCCACAATCATTTTTAAAAAATACTTTGTTTATGTTAAATCTAAAACTAAACTGTCAGTAAAGAATATTACGTCCTGAAGATGCTATAAAAAGCAAAACCGGTCGATAACATTAAATAATTTAGTGTATAATAATAGTGAAATAAAAGTACAAATGTGCGATAAACTAGTTTCAACTAAAAATAATGGAATTTCACCAAGTGCTGACGATTGAAAGAGTAAAATCTATTAAATCTTGCGCAACGGATTTTGATGCGGTTTTTTAATAGATAGATTGATTCTTGAGGAAGCTTTTAGTATATAAACCTTTCTGATATTCCCACAGGATCAAAAGCTACGCGGGTGAAACCGCGGGCAGATCGCTAATTACATATTTTATGTGTGAATTGTGAAACAGTAAAGCGGTCTGATTTATATTATTACTATGCATATATATTTTGCGACGGAAACATAATGCTTGTGGCATTGTCTGTGTTCTTTCACGACTTAGTTACGATTCAGACCCACCGGCTTGCAATGCGATCGGGTCCGTCCCGAACGGCATTTTACAATGCGGTAAAGAAAAATCGAATGTAAATAAGAACCTTCAAGGAAAGAGCTCGCCCGTTGTAACGTTAGAGCCTCTGCCCCTATCCAGAATTTATGTAGAAGATCCAAGTCACAGAATAAGTTGTCACCAGATTCCTGAGGATCGAAACCTGGTGGCACAAGGGGAAAGTCAAATGAAATACAGAAACTAATAATATATATTGTCCATAAGAGTTCGACAGTCGACATTGATATTTGTTGGTACTCCCGGAGTGTAGAAACGGTCGCAGATGCGTGATGTGGGCGCGCGTGGGTAGCACGCGCAGCAGGTTCACGCTGACGGGCACGGGCAGGCAGGTGAAACAGGCACGATGAGGATCAAGCATGAGAATAAGGCAAGCACGCAGTAAGGCACGCGCTCAATGCCACGCAAAGTAATCATTACACCGTTCATAAAAGGACTGCAACGCAAGTGCATAATCTAGGTGATCACTTACCACTAAGTGAGCTGCCTGCTCGCTTGCTTCCTTTTCTATATAAAAACCTAAATTAGCTCTACATTTGACGGTAAACTTGCCAAATGCTTGCTAAATTCACCTCTGCCTATAAATACATTTTGACTTAAATAAAACCTTATTAAAGCCACTAAATAATTTACCTCCCAGTTTTTGAAATAAACATATCGGCTGCCTCAGGGAGCTATGGACCGTTGTTTTTATATTTATCGATGTCTCTTTATTTTCGCAACGGGTGTAAATGAGATGAACTGTGTTTTCCCTCCCAGGTTCGAGGAGGCTTGGGTCATTACCTCTAGGTAATCGGTATTTATATTAAAATACATACCTTTGTTGTGCTAGATATTGATTTATGACTTATGATTTATTTAGACTAGGTGTTTCATAATTATTTTAGACTCACGTTTGCTCGCGTGTACCGAATAAAAAAATTCGGGCGTACGTGAGAAGTGTATCATTTTACCGATCCGGAGATCGTACCCGCCCATCATAATCTGAGCCGAATACGTACTGAGTACTAGGACCACATAATTGTTTTTTTTAATGTGAAATGCATAAGTTTAACTGCTACACTGCCTTATGCCCCTCAGGCGCACTTGCGTCTATGGTCACAAAGTTTCGTGCAATGATACGATAAATGCAGATGTGACCGGCTTTAACGGCTATGTTCGCATACATTCCGGAGTGCGTGTGCCTTACGCGCATACCACTCGGGGACGACACACGCAAGTGTGGCCCCAGCCTTAATAAACTCTAATGCTGCGGCCGCACTTGCGGCATCACAAAGCTTCGCGCAATGATGCGATACATGCAGTTGTGACCGACTATTATCGGCTATCGTCGCAATCATTCCGACTGCGTGTGACTTAGCGCGGTAATATCTTCGGGACGGTACACGCAGGTGCGGCCGAAGGGTAACACAACAGCGATAAGCCAAGCACTTATTCTTATTGCGATAGCATTGCATAAGGCGACGTTACGAATCCCGGGCAGGATCTTATAGAACTCTACCGCTTAGTTATACCTATATGGAATAGCAGTCAGGGTTTTTTTTATATCATAAGATAGCAAACAAGCACATGGGCCTCCTGATGGAAAGAGTCAACCATCGCCTATAGACACCAAAGGTGTTAATGGTGCGTTGCTGTCTTGTAGCGAGGTCTAATGCCACATGCATAAGTTTACGGGATAGTAGTGACTTGTTGCCAATTGTTTACTTTTACAAGGTGGCTGGCGGGAGACTGATGGTCTGTCCATAACAATCCCGGATAAACACAGGGAAGATCATCTCAATAGATTCCTGTCTTACATGTGTGTAACAAAATCCCTGTACTACCCGCGTGAGACTTTTTTTTATAAGATAGCAAACAAGCAGATGGGTCTCCTGATGGAAAGTGTAAACCATCTATAGACACCAATCGCCTATAGACACCAAAGATTTTAATGGTGCGTTGCTGTCTTGCAGCGATGTCCAATGCTACATGCATAAGTTTACCGGCTACCTTACTCTCCACCAACCGGACACAACAGCGACAAGCACTGACGCTATTGCGGCAGGAATAGGTAAGGCGGTGGTACCAGACCCGGGCGGGACAATGCAGAACTCTACCACCTAGTAGCCACGATGGTACTGACTCGCATAGCCAGTCGGTCGCCTTTTACGACCTGCCCGGCAGAACGGATGTTGGTCTATTCTTCAAAGGAGCCCGGTTCAACACGGGGAAATTTTTTTTTTACTTGAACTTTTTTATTATTAGTAGGTCTATTACATTAGGAAAAATTAATGAAATGATTCTATTTATAAAAATAAAAGTACAGTAAAGTGGGGCTATTTGGGATGTTTTTTTTTATAAAAATCAGTCTTGTACACAAAAGCTGCTACGATTACGAGCTGAGACTTTTTTACAACTAAGTTCATCAATACCTTCCAGAGAAATGCGGTAGTATTTATGTATTGAACATAAATACAAAGATATTTCTTTCAGAAGGTGCTGTTCCAAATATCGCCAGTTTGGGGCTATTTAAAATCGGCATAGTCTTAACTTCGTTTTTAACCTTTATTTGGGGCTATATAAATTTAAACAGGTCTTGCGATATTTGGACCAACAGTAAGATAGATATTTATTAAGTAATGTATTTTTTTAATTTTTTTATACAAAGTTTTATATTTATTATTTATTATATTATTTTTTATACGCAGTTTTCATTATACAAAGCGAAGCGCCACTTAGGGGCTATTTGAAATATAAAGTTATTATTTTTTAACAAAAGTGTATGAATACAGCGATATTTGGAACAATTAAGGGTAAGCAAAAAGAATTGCAGTTGTTTTGTTTTGCACCAATGACTATTTGAATGATAAAACTGTATAATGACAATGACAAATATTATTACAATACGAATTTGTAGAACATAATTTTTATTTAATTTTTACATTTTTTTAAAACAAATATTTTCGTAATTTCTTGACATTATCTATACATATAATAAAATCGTAGGAAAGTCAAAACTGTACATTGAATATTTTTTTAAAAGAATACTTGGGGCGTGATCTACAATCGATATTAAAGCCAAAAATATAGTTTTTATAATTTTTATCTGTTTGTCTGTATGTATGTCCGGGGTAAACTCACTGGGGTCTCACACGGGGTACTGCATGGATTTACTTCGCATGAATATTACTAACAGGTCGGGTCAACATATAGGCTACATATTATCACGCTATCACCTACGGTGGAGGAGCTGTGCGGAGGAAATGAAGTCTGCGCGGACGAAGTCGTGGGCAACAGCTAGTATCCATATATATATATATATATATATATATATATATATATATATATATATATATATATATATATATATATATATATATATATATATATATATATTTATTTGAAATTTGTTACTGTCTACTTTTTAATAATTTATTTAGGTATAAATAAATGTAAAAATGCGTTTAAATAAAAATTGAGTAAAAATATGTTCTTATATAGTATACTAGCTGTGCCCGCGACTTCGTTCGCGTGGAAAAAATTCTAAAACAAAAACCTGCATAGTTCCCGTTCCCGTGGGTTTCCGGGATAAGAACTATCCTATGTCCTTTTTTGGGTCTCAAACTATATTTGTACCAAATTTTATCCAATTCGGTTCAGTGGTTTGGCCGTGAAAGCGTAACAGACAGACAGAGTTACTTTCGCATTTATAATATTAGTATGGATGACAATAATCTGTAGTCATGAATTTTTTTTTTTGGCCTGAAAGTTATTTTAACAATGTTTAGAAAGCTTTCTGTAAACAGTAAAATATAAATATTTAACAAGCTGTAACTTTTAAAAACGACTCGGTTTTCATTTTTGAAACTGCATCTTTACGACGTAGTTTTTTAAATACAAAAATATTTTTCTTCGAGTTTCTTCCGCTGGATCTTCTCAATGTGTGGCCGCGTTTTCGGTCCGGTAGTAAATAACTTCAGAAAAGTTTTATTGAATAAAGTCCTTCTGATTTCGAGGCTATGGCAAAAAAACACTATTTTCAATTTTTTTGTCTACGATAACTCTCAAACGGATAAACTGATTTTGATGAAACTTATACATTGGACGCAGTTTATTTTGGAATAGAGGGGATTAAATGTTGTATGTAATTGGTACATTAATCTGGGAGTTAATTTGATAAATACTCTTTCACCAATTTTTTTTATGTTTTGTCGAAATTGCTTAAAAAATCTCCTGGAACGAATTACTTCAAATTTTCAGGAAGTCTAAGTTGAGCGGAACCAAATCTAATACCATCAACCACGTTTCGATCGGTCAAGCCATTTAAAAGTTATGACATGTTTACATACACACATACGCACACACACACACACACACACACACACACACACACACACACACACATATACATACAGACATACTGACGTCATCGTGAAAATAGTTGGGAAAGTTCCTAGGACCTCAAAACGTGGAGATCTGGTGAAAACTCGATTTTTCGAAAATCGGGACAAAATTAGTAACTTATTTTTTTATATAAAAGAGGGGGCAAACGGACAGGAGGCTCACCTGATGGTTAGTGATTACCGCTGCCCATAGACAACTACCCTACGAAGGGTCTTGTAGTTGCGTTGCCGGCCTTTTAAGAATGAGTAAGTTTTTTTCCCTAAGTCGCACAGTGTATCGCGTGGAACATGCTAGGTGGACAATATTATTTTATGTTATATAACGATGCTCTTACTTATTTCAAATATGGGTAGTCATGTTTTTGTAATAAAAAACGAAAAAAATTATGATAGCAAAAAAATATTTTCAAAAATAATATATGAGCAACAATTAACTTAGCGAGTACTATGAATGCTGTAAATTGCATGCAGTTCAGATCGAATAAGTATCAAGAGGTATGTACAATATAAATCTAAATACATAAAATTACAAATAGTAACAAAACAATCATAGGTTTATTTACAATAAAAGAAAATATATGCATGAAAACTAAAACTAAGCAGCAAAGATAATATTTCATAACGTAACCTAATAATCATCATCAGAGTCTTCTGATGAATCGTTTACTGTGTAATCGTCATCATTTTGTGGAACTGTGCGATAATATGATGACGTTTCCAGTCTTGATTCTACTATACTAGGGCTTAAAATTAACTTTAAAACCTCTGAACATATTTTTTCCGGCTTTTTTTGGGGAATCTCTCGAAGGCTATTGATCAAGGGATCAGATGTTATAACCAACATTGACAGCAAGTCTCTGTTCGTGGCAACACGCGAGCACTTGCGGGTGTTGTACTCCCTAAATCTGCGGCAATCTTTATTACGTGCTTCCTGAGCCTCTTCGGAAAGCTGCCCAATTGGAAGCAATGCAGCTTTGATGACCTCTGTACTATGAATTAATATTTTATGTACAGTAGCAGGCATACAGTACCACGAATAGAGACTTAGATAATGTCTTCTGGTTTCAAGACAAAATTTATTAAATTCAACTAAGTTTATCTCGAATCCAGAAGACAAAGTCCTCAATATTAGATCGAACTGTTTGATGATTTCAACATCCAATCCCGTGATCTGAGCACTCATCTCAGCATTCTTAAAAAACCGACGAGCCGTGTTTCCATCGTTTGAAGAACCAAATCCTGGCTTTGGTTTATCTACAATAAGTCCCATCTCGTTCTTAAATTTTAACTTAATTTCGTCGGAACGAACCTTGATATCTGCTTTGTCTTCGTTGCTTCTAGCCTGCCATTTCTTAATATTCAACTTGTAGCTGATATGTAAAAGGCATTCGAATCAACGAATCCAAGCATGAAGTGTAGATAAACCAAAGCCAAAATGATCTTGGTTGCTGTTGAAGTTCGCGGGTTCATCATTCATCGTCTTGGGGGTGGCGCCACAGATGAAACACTTTTGAGTTGAACGAGTTTCCGTTAAAGCGTTGCATACCTTTCCGTCTGTCATTGTCAGCAAAAGTTCGTGTTTCACAGAGATTTGAGAATCACCAAAGTCGATACGTGTTGGAAGAAGAGCGTTAACTTCTTCCAACAATCTATTTGTCTCCGTTAACATGAAGTCATTCGTTTCTTTAGCAAATATTAATTTGATTGGGCGACAATACAATGTTGATGAAGACCGAGGATTTTGCCAAACAATTTTGGCCCCATCATATAATCTAAGGGGAACTAAAGAAAATACGAAAAGAAATTCGTCCGTATCTTCAGTGTTCTCAAATCTCTGTTTGTATGTGCTGTGCCCAGAACTTCCATCACATCCCCATTTACTTACAAGTGTAAAAGACGAACTTGTTGCGAGGACACTGCTGATAACTTCATGCTGTGCTAATACTAAACGTTCCACTGTTTTGTTTAATAATGCTTGCAAATTTATTTCAGCACGTGTTTCTGTTACAGCAATGTGCTCCTGTGCAGGATAACAGGCCTGTTTAGATTTTGTCAAACTATTATATGATGGAAACACATTATGTCCTGCCTTCATAGACCACTTTCTTGTTTGTTTGTACGCATGTGTTGTTGACTTAGAATCTATATAGTAAGCTAACGCTTCATCACTACTTAACTGCCTAGGATTAACATTACTGGTATCCTTAGACTTAACATTAATAACTGAGCTTTCACTAATGTCTCTAATTACGCTGGCAATTTTCCGTTGTCCTGCTGAACGCGCAGCAATTTCGGCAGCTGTCACCAATTCACTGACACTTCGCGATTCTACGAGATCCACGACTCGACGTTTTTTGGTTTTAAACGACGATTCTTCGAATTCTTTGCGAGGCCTTCCTGCTGAAATCACAGCCTCACTCGAAGTTGATGGTTGTGGCTCAAAAGAACTCACAGTAAACTGTATATCTTCTTCATCCAGCCAGGTCTTATTTTTAATTAAAAAACGCTCCTTCGATTTTCCTGAAGCCAACCATTTGACACCAATTTTATTGGAAAAGTTGGATATCTTCAACTTTATTTCTTTTTGGCTACATTCAGTAATGTTACCAAAGTGAAATTTTGAAGAAAGGTACTCATATATACCCGAGTTCTTTTCATTTTTTGTGGGTTTCAACCACTCTTCAAAAAATTCTACCCTAGAAATAGAGTATAAGCGTTCTGAAAAAAAAAGAAAAGAATATGTTGTACTGAAGTGTGCTAAACAATTTGTGTATTTTTATGAAGAATAAAGTATTTCCTATGATATATCAAAGAACTAGCCCGGATAAAGGTGAATGTCTGCAAAATTAACTCTTTAAAACTATTCTTTCATAAAAAAAATACGTTAAAATATATAAGCTATGTTAAAATTATACCTAAAATTCATTTGAACAGATTCAGATTTTAAAAAAGGTTTTTTAAATAATAGGACTTACCCTCCGTGTTGATATCCATCACAAACACTCAAAATATCAACTATAAGCCACTATGGATGTGTACGAAAGTGTCACTAAACTGCAACTGATTGACTGTAACGATTTCATTAAACTCAATACCTGACTTCTAACCACTATTCCTTATCAGTTAAGCATTTGACAAACAACCGATTCTTGGAATCTGGAGATTAGGGGTGTTGTTTACGTTTTGCAATTAAGATTTCCTGGAAATGATAACATGAATTTTGTCCACCTAGCATGTTCTAGGCGAAATACTGTGAGTCGTATCCATTTTAAAACATGCAGGAAAAATGTGGGGCAAAAAGTGCCTCGAGAATAGCACAGTTGTGGATTTCCAGACATCGAGATGGTGAGGATAAAATTTCGAATTTTGTCGCGATGCACAGTATTAGTTTTTGATATAATGCGATCCGAGTAAAAGTACCGGTTTTTTATGCAAAAAAATAATTTATTTTTATTTAGTTGTCTATGAATGTAACACTTAATTTTGCACCCTGCTCGTAAAGGCCTACTATAGGGCCAAATTATAAACTATCCATCGGGAAGCTGCGACTATGCAGTTTCAACATAATTGCAAATAGCTATGGGTAAAACTCATTTATTTTTTTCTGACTAAAGTCTATATTAGCAATTTATTTTTAGTTTAAAACATACCTACATATATGGACTACTACCCAAAAAAAAAACGATTGCTAAAATTTTTTTCAGACTTTCAGAGATATGAATTTTTTAAAGTAATGGTTTTGTACCAGTTTTTGGTCAAAGTTCTCGATGCCACTTTTTGTATTTTGATAAAGAATAATGTTGGTGTGCTAATTTGTAATTGTGTGTGTATTTTATTTACGTACAGTGTATATTTTTGCGTACGTATATTCAATTTGCGTCTTCTTCTATAAATGTGTCATTATCGTTTGTGAGAATAGATGTAAATTCACTTTCATTGGTTTCAATACACGCTATTCTTTCATCTTCATTTTGTTCTTCACTTTCGTTATTTATTTGAAATGGTTTTAACATTTCGATGACTGCAGGGGGTAAAGGCATGGGTTCTATGCTATTTTGAAGCCTACTCAGCCGTGTATTAGATACGACTGGATCGGAAGAATGCCTTATGGAATAAATCTTCCATTGTATCTTTTCTGCTATCTTTACGGCTGTGGTGCTCGCGATCATATCGCCAAAACTTATTTCTGGTCTCTCCTGCCTGTTCTGACAGAACTCCTACGGGCAGTTATTTACGAATTTTTTTGAGTCTATTGGTAGCCCACAGCTGTTTATGGCGACTAGAATGGCATATAAGTCATCGACGAGTCATCTACTAACTCGCAAGTATTTCGGCAAATATTCTGCGACTTTGTTCGTTAGCGAACACTCTCCGGGCAGTATTTCCGTCATTAGTTGTTCCTGAGTTGGGACGGACAACGTCTACAAATAAACCCAGTCGATCCCTTATATCTACCTGTATTCTTTTCTTCCGGTCTTCAGTTATTTGTCCCGCAACTGAAGATTTAGAGTTTCGCCACTGTCTTACTCGGGGATCATTTTTGTACCCCAAATGGAGTAGGAACTTTAAAAACCTTATGAATGCATGAAGAAGACCATGCCATTTTTTATAGTCTCTTGATTAATAGGTTTAGAGAATGCCAATTCAAGGTCATTAAATTTTGTAGAAGTTAACCCACAAATTGGACATCTCAGTTGTGAAAAGATATTGTGAATGATATTACCATCGATGATGCTCAATGTAAGATTACAAATAGTTTTTACTATAAAACCTTTCGATGTGGCTGCTGTGATTGGGGTTAAATTTTTCAATTGTTTCTCTACATATTCTTTTTCTGCGAGAAGAAGGTCTTTTGACTCTTATCGGTATTGGATATGCAAAGGCCTGCAAGATCGAAATGATTGGGATGTTGGATTTACCCACAAATCTTGTTTGCTACAAGTTTTCGTAATTTTTAAAGGCACAAACTTCGTGGCAAATATTGTATTTTCGTCATACAAAGGATCTTGGGGTGCCTTTTGTTTATATAGCGATTGTCCTGTGCGCTGCCATTAAAGCCCCAAGACCCTTCGAATGTACAAGCCAATTTGTCCAAGTGCTCTCTATCGCAATATGCATTTATTACATCATCACAGAGAAGTATAATTCTTTTGAATGTGTGCGCAAGGAGTTCCTGAAAGGAAACAGATGCTTCGATTTCTATTACATTAATTCTGTCCTCTGGATAACATTCCTGTTTTGCTTTTGCTACTTTTTTATAAGATGGAAATGTATTAAAACCTCGTTTTGTTAAATCTTGCTGTAAAAATTTGTACGTCTCGACACTAAATTTTCGGTCAATTAGTATTTCGAGCGCTTCTTCTGGGGTGTATGGGTTGTGTGCTGCTTTATTTTTGCTAACACTTCAGTTGAATTGTTTGGAGTCGCCAAACATGTATTTATACCAGCTTCTAAATCATGAGCAATTTTATTGCTTAGTTTTTTGTTGTCTTGGGATTTAATAACTTTCGTAAATGATTTAATCAGTTCTTCTTGTCCCTCATTTTCTATTAATGATTCTAGCCTTTTTCGTTTTCTAATTAGCGTTTGTCTATGAAGTTATGTAAATTCCGTATCTTTACTACAATCTGCAAGTTCAACAGGTGCTATACACGGCTAGGAATGTTTGAGATCGTGAAATATTTTGGGTTTATCTACAACCACAGGCAGCACGGCCACAGTCACGGGGGGCATATCCAAAACCCGAGGCGGCACGTCCAAAACCTCGGGTGGCATGTTCCGAACTTCAGGTTTCGAAATTAGCTTCGATTATTACCTTCGAGGGCATTCTTCCACATCCAGTAGACTACAATAGACAGTCGTACTTGATATTGTTAAGTGATATTGAGAACTTTGACAAAAAACCGGTACCAAACCGGTACTTTCAAAAAAATAATATGTTATAATGCAATTATACATTTATAGAAAAAACGCAAATTGAATATACGTACGCAAAAGTGTACACTGTACGTAAATAAAACACACAGTCACAAATTAGCACACCAACATTATTCTTTATCAAAATACTTACAAAAAGTGGCATCGATAACTTTGACCAAAAACCGGTACAAAACCGGTACTTTAAAAAAATTCCTATATTTGAAAGTCTGCGATTTTAGCAATCGTTTTTTTTGGGTAGTAAGTAGTCCATATATTTAGGTATGTATGTTTTAAACTGAAAATAAATTGCTAATATTATAAACTTTAGCCAGAAAAAAATAAATGAGTTTTAGCCATATTTGCAATTATGTCGAAACTGCATAGTCACAGCTTCCCGGTGGATAGTTTATAACTTGGCCCTATGGTAGGCCTTTACGAGCAGGGTGTAAAATTAAGTATTACATTCATAGATAACTAAATAAAAATAAAAAAAATTTTTTGCATAAAAACCCGGTACTTTTACTCGGATCGCATTGTATCAAAAACTATGATGGCTAGTCTCACGGGAGTTTTAGTTATGCGTTAGTAATATATTTTTGCATAAAAACATTCAATAAAATTAAGCTGTCCCAAAATAAGGTTCAAAAAAATACTGTGCTATGTCGGATGGTGAAATTCGGCGGCAGGAATTAATCCAAACAGTTCTTTGGATTATTATATATGTTACCGGCCAAACCCGATTTCAGGCGAAACAACTTTGTCCTAGGACAAACCGGTGCATCCTAAGCGTGTCAGCATTTACTAGTATAGCCTAGGGCAATCTTGTTTAGCCTAAATACTTCAGGCTTAACTAGTGTGGCGTAGGCCGAACTTTTTTTGAATTATTATTGAACTGATTGAATCATTGCAAGTGGCAAAGTAAACACGTTGTAACCTCTAAAGGTGGAGATACCCCTTTCGTGTCCCTATTAGTATTCTGTCGTTATTTAAATATTGAATCTCATCCATATTTTGATATGTTTTTGGAAACTTATGCGTCGATTACACTGTGCTACATCTAGTGCACTACGTCATGTAGGGCACTAGATGTACTAATACATGTAGGGATGTAGGACCCTAAGTTAGGGCGGCAGGGAGAGCCCGACCTGCCTACATCGCCTACAATACTACATGTAGTGCAGTGTAATCATAAGTAGGGAAGTAGTGCGCCTACATAGGACGCTCAGTCTCGCCGCGGCATCCGATCGATGCGAGTGTTCTGATATTAAAGAACTGAACTTAAGGTCTTGATATGAATTTCCGCTGGCTAGAAATCTTAATGTGACAGCTAATCGCTGTTTTGGAGTGACGCTTTCTCTCAGTATTGTATCTTGTTTCTGAATACAGTCTGTTACTAAGTTTAATAAGAAATCAAATTGTGAACTATTCATTCTGAGGTAATTCCTGAAATCTTCTGGTTCTAAAAGGTCTAAAATGTTCATGCTGCTCAATTTGTTTCGCAATAGTAGATACTGCTTAACCCATCTCCTTTTATTTCTACGCTTCGTAATACCTACGCTACGCTGTTACAGCAAGAGCAATGCCGATTTTTTGCAGTTTTGAAAGCACGGGTGCCATCGTCAGTGTTTTGTATTTGACTGAGTTAGGATTCCCTATGTAGTGCAGTGTAAACAGAACACCATTTATATAGGACCCTAGCTAGTTCACCAGCTAGTGCACTAGATGTAGCGCAGTGTAATCGACGCATTAGACTAGTGTACTCGTGGGCTCGTGGGCAAACATTTATGCTCATCACACAAATTATAAATATAATATCTGGTTGTCCGAGCTTTGCTCGGTTTTTCACATACCCATATCTTGGGAACCGAGCTTTTCTTAGACCTGGAATCGATTCCTTGACCCGAAAAACCCCTAATTTGTGAATTTCATGAAAATTGTTGGAGCCGATTCCGAGATTTCAATTATATATATACAAGAATTATTTCCAATAATTATTATCCAATTATATATATATATATATATATATATATATATATATATATATATATATATATATATATATATATATATATATATATATATAATACATACACAAGAATTACTCGTTAAAAAGTTATTAGATATTATTATTATGTTATTATCTACATACGTACCGGGAAGTTAAAAAAACTAAATTGAAGGGAAGTCTATTTACGTGACCTAGATTTATTCGATTTATTTTCTACCTAGCAACGAGGGTAATTTATTTGGCTAAATAGGTATTTAAAAGTGCTCTGACACGGAACATCGTGATATCGATATGCGGCAGTTATCGCGGAAGAGATGCATCAGATGCATATAAAGTTGTAAACCATTTGATTGTAAAAATATGTTTAACAGAGATTAATTGCTTGTTAAAATTAATTTGCGTTTCGGAAACCGACAGTAAACATTTGTAATGAATTACAAAAAACGAATTAAATAAGTAATTTATAATATTTATAATTAATTTAATATTAACAAAATCATATTATTGGTGCAGACTGCTCACATTAAAATAAGCACGTTCTTTGTAGGTATAAGTTCATTATTTGTAATTCTATAACATCTTGTAACCCTACTTAGCTAATATAGAAATCAGAAATCAGAAGAACTCCATTCAATTAAACTTTTTACAAGTTATTTTGATGCGTCAACATTTTTCTTAAAACTACGACCGGATTGGAAATGCGGCCACACGCTGAGAAGATCCGGCGGAAGAAACTCATCGGGCTTGTCTTTTTTCATATCAATATAAAGAGTTGATTTTATACTTATATATGAATGTTTTGCTTGTTATTATGGCGTCACGTTGTCCCAACATTATTACTCATATCTTACGAGATTCGACGATGGCTCTTCGATTTGCTCTATTTTTTTATATAACAGTAAAATTTTTAAGTACCCTAGCTCGTACGGCTTTCCGATAATTTTTAAGAGCATCGTACTGGCAATTAATTTAGTGTTACAACATTTGAAGGGACAGTTTTTTATCGTTAAATAGCAAACGAACAGATGGCTAACCTGATGGAGAGCGAAACCATCGCCTATGGATGCCAAGGATATAATGGTGGTTACTGCCCGTGTGGCGAGATGGCAAATCCACATACATAATTCGATTGACTACTTTACCCTCTATACCGGAACACAATAATGACAAGCATTGACGCTATTTGCGGTAGAAATAGATAAGGCAGTAGGCGAGATCTAGTAGTCACGATGGTATTTACATTATAGCATACTGTTCATCTTTTATCAACTGCCTGGAAGAATATCAAATGGTCTAAACTTGAAAGGGTGCCCGAACTAATACAGGGACTCTTCCATCACACAGGGGATCCATCAGATCAGGTAGCAAAGTGTTTGATGGATATGCAACGGTAGAACGGATCGTTTTTGAATAATTGAGAGAGAAATTTGTAAGAGAATATATATATATATATATATATATATATATATATATATATATATATATATATATATATATATATATATATATATATATATATATATATATATATATATATATATATAATCGTTTTTGGGCGATGCGTGCACAGAGACAGATCTCTATCATTTTATTTGTATAATAAGATGTTTAATAAAATGTGTTTTCGTTTTAGGAATCCGAAGAAGTTTACACCGAAGATGATTCGACGGAAGGAGAGCCTGAAAATTTGCCCGATGATGACATATCAGAAAAGCCGAAGACTAATGAAATTACGCTTCACCCAGAATCAGAAGGCGGCGAAGATGAAAATTCGGTAAGTGAGGATTGTAAAGACCCGCTAGAAGATGCCACTCAACCTAAGGAAGTCCAAAAGTCTAATGGTTGTACAAAAACTGGAGATGTTCATGAAATCTTAACTGATAATGAAGAAGATTGCGTAATTACAGAAGTACCAAAACCCGCAGCAGAACCGAAGATGCAATTGCGGCGTAGTAGCAGGGCAATTAAAAGAAAAAGATATGATGATGATAGTGACGAACAAGCAGAATCGGAGGAAGAATTTGTTATTAGTGAAAGTCCGAAAAGAAGACCAAAACCGATTGTCATCAACGACACAAAGGCTTTAGTTGCAATGGCAGCAAGACAGATAAAATCTGGCATTCAAAAGAAGGAACCAACTGTTGTAATTATTGATACAAATAATTCTCCTAGTAGTAATAAACCACAATTAATACGAAAAAATCCATTTAGTTCCCCCATTAGTTCTTCAATTAGCGCACAAAACTTATATCAAAGTATTGTTGCTCGGGGTACAACGGTCACACCTTTAAGTAGTAAAAATAGTAATGTTACAATTCAGAACACTCCACCACCCACTCCAACGCCCACACCTCAGCCAGTGATACTGCCATCACTCACTGATGACATGTTTGTTGTAGAGGTACCATCTTTTATTGTACCTTATGTATATGAAAAACCATCAGTCGAACCTTTTAGAGAATTTGTAGATAAGTTAGGTAATGAATTAATGGAACAAAAAGCCAAAGATGATTTAAAAAAGAAAGAACAAAAAGATAAGATTCAAAAGGAGAAACAAGAAAATGGAGATGACGGCAATGAGTCTGAAGAAGAGTTAAAGGAAGGCATTGGTGATTTAGAAGAATTACTTATTCAAAATAAAGAAAAGAAGGAACCAGAAGGTAAAAAAGGTATGTGAATAAAGCTTTTTCCCTATTTGTTAAACCAAAGCATTTTAAAATACGAAATAATTAAAACTTAGCATTTATTAGCTACTTCCGACAGGGAAAAAATGACGATTTCGTGATAGGTTTTGTCATCTGCAAAATCATACTCTTAATAAAATTGAAGAAAATATAACAGTAGTTACTGTTCCCAAACTTTTGCTGATACAGGGATGCACTATTTTCACTACTGCCTACCTTATAATGGAACCTGTTTACCTAAAACACATTTCACATTATTATTATTATTATTAGCCATGTCTGACCCACTGCAGGGCAAAGGCCTCCCTAGCCTTCTTCCATTCCTTACAATTTAACCCTTTTTCGGTTCAGTTGGGGCAGTGTGAGTCCAGTTCGTCCCGCCATCTTCGTCTGGGCCTGCTGCGACGTCGTGGTACATTATTTGGGGTCCACTTGGTGGTGCGTTTGGCCCATAGGTCATTTGACATGCGGCAGATGTGGCCTGCCCAGTTCCACTTCAATTCGGCTGCTTTATGGCCCACGTCTTTGATCTGTGTTTTGGAGCGCAGTGTGCTATTCTTGATGCGTACAGTTAGCTTAACACCAAGGATGTTGCGTTCCATACCACGCTGGCAAACCCCGAGCGTGGACTTCTGCTGTTCAGTTAAAGACCAAGCCTACGCGCCGTAGGTGAAGACGGGAGAATGCATGTGTCCATGGGTTTCTTCTTAAGGCTGAGCGGAAGGGTGCCCTTCGTAAGGTCTTTCATGGACCAAAAGCTCCTCCAGGCATTTTCGGTGCGACGTGCAACTTCTTTACATACTTTGTGTAAAATAATTAATTAATTATATACGTTGTGTATTTTATAAACATACGCAATCACACACTAACACGCGCATATGCACGTGCACACAAGAATGTATGCACGGTGAATGCACTGTTTTACGTATTGTTTTGGTTTGGGTTGCTCATGGGTGGGTATTTTTTTCTATCATAATGTAGCAAACAGATGGTTGACTCTCCTGATAAATAAATGTAACCATCGCCTTTACACATCAAAGATGTAAAGTTGCAGTGCTCTGAGCGTGGTAGAGTAAATGTCATATCCATAAGCTTACCAGCTACTTCATATTGCAACAAACAGCAGTCAAAGTAATGCTGTGGTAATAAACCCAATACATACTACTCCGATATCGCCTAACAGCAGATCTTTTAAATCAAACCAATATAAGGCTAATCATCAAATTTATATTATTTATTTTTAATTTATTTATATTACAAGCAAATAAATTAATTACTTTGGGGTTAGATCAATTCGTGTAATTTGTCCACAGACATTATTTCAATCAGTAGTCACACATATTAAAACAAATCAATCATATTTGACAAAGACTAATGGTTTGTAACACATATATACAGTCAGTCACATAAAGTCTGCCCACCGTCAAAGGCATTATTTATTAGCTTAATACAATTATAAATGTGTTATTATTTTTCGTATGTCAATAGAAAAAAAAACGATCAAAATAATTCATCTATACATACATATAATAAAATCGTAGGAAAGTCAAAATTGTACATTGAATATTTTTTTAAAAGAATACTTGGGGCGTGATCTCCAATCGATATTGAAGCCAAAAATATAGATTTTAGAATTTTTGTCTATTTGTCTGTATGTATGTCCAGGGTAAACTCAAAAAGTATTGCATGGATTTACTTCAAATTTTGTATGAATTATACTAATAGGTCGGGTCAACTTATAGGCTACATATTATCACGCTATCACCTAGGGGTGAGGGGCAGTGCGGAGTAAACGAACTCCGCGCGGACGAAGTCGCTGGCAACAGCTAGTCTTAAATATTATTTTTATATATTAACTATGACAACACAAAATATAGCATGTGTAGTGGTAGCTAAATTAAAGGCGTGCTGCCGCGTGCAGGACTTGGTGTTGTCCAGTTAAACATATTTGCGAAATTGTAGGGAAATTGAAAGATAAATACGAACATTTAAAAATATCATAATATTTTTATTTTCATTAATAGAATAATTTTTAGTTTAATTTCATTTGTTCATGCATGCATCTATATATGATAAGATAAGATTTATTATTATTACTTATATTTAAAAGTACAGTATAATAGTTTATATTTCTGTTAGACTCCACACTAGGCAAAGCCTGTGGCGTGGTGGATACCATGCAGTGATTTCCGTATATACAATTAACAAAAATTTCACGGGAGGTAATAAAGCTATATATATGCCCCCTTCGGGTCACACAAGGTTGAAAAAAGGTAGAATGATGAAACAAATTCTCTTCACGTATCACGATGAATATTGTTATTTTCGTATTTTAATACAGATTTGTCGAATATATTGTTTGATGATACCTGCAATGGTACACAGATGAGTCGTTGCAGAGAGACTTAAGACCGTTCTTCTGAGGGGTATTTTCGGCACTCTTTTAATTATCATCTTAAGTGTTTTGATATGATCCTCTATCCCACTATCAAAAAACTGATGGTGTGTGTGAGTGTTTGCGCTCAACAGACGTTACGTAGCTGTTACTGTGTACAAAGCAATCTTCATAAATCATCTGTTTGCTTGTATTTGATAGTGGGTTAATATATAGATTTCTGGCCGACTTTCGATCACCAGGTGATACTAGTATTGTATACTATAAAACAAAATCGTACCTTTTGGGGTTAGTCAAAAATACAACTGGAATTGTGTTCATGTTTCAGGTCGTAGACGTCACAAAACTGATGATGACGATGAGTCTTGGAATGGTGATTCTTCCGGAGATTCCACCGATGATCTAGAAGATGATGACGATATTGATTTAGAGAAGTCTGGTTTAACTGAGAAGAAAGACTTAACTAGTGATAACATTGGCTTACCAAAATCCGATAATTACTTTGATCTGTCTCTTGGTAAATTTTTCATGAAAATTGGCCTTAACCTAGTTAAACAGTATGTGCAAAATGATCTTTTAAAACAACAGAATTTGAAGCTCAGAAGAGAACACAGGGCAGGGAACCCCAGTAAGGCTACTGAACAATCTGTTGCGTCACTGAAGAAAAATCTAGAATTAAGTAAAGAAACAAATGCTTCATATATGTTCAGACAAAAAAAATGTGAATTCTGTACTTTTAAATCAGAATCTAGGTTGGCCTTGGCTCACCATTTGGAGACACCTCATATGAAGAATAACGTATATAAGTGTAACTTTTGTATATATGAAATAAAGAGTCCACATGATATACTTTTTCATATGGAAACTGTACATAACACACGAGGGAAATTAGAAAGGGCGCCAGCGTACCACCAGTGCGCGAATTGTCCGTTTGAAGACAATGGTAAAGGCAAATTGGCACGACATCTCATAGCGTGTGCGAAAAGGTTTAAGCCGAACTTAAATTTGGCGCCTCCGTTTGAATGGGAACCCCCCGCAAAAATACCCAAGGTAATTGTTTCACTTTTTATTATTATTTATTATGCAGAAAATATGTGGCGTAACACTTGCGGGCCGTGCTCGTAATATTGAAGTGAGAAGATAGGTAAGGCTTGAAAAAAAGTGTCAGTGGAAAGATGATAGAGGGTGTGCTCCGTTGGTTCGGACATGTAGAAAGGATGGTAGATGAAAGGTAACAAAACATATATGCAATGTCAATATGCAATGTCAATATGCAAGAATGTAGATACCGGGGAAGACCATGACTGAGATACCACAATTATATTGATTGGATACTGATCAAATGTGCTGTCAAGAGTCTTTGCAACCGGCGTGTCTGTATGAGAAGGAGTAATAAATGTGGAGGAAACAAAATCATAATGTCTATTGGCGTTGGTTGTTTGTTTTCGGCTAGAGAGGTATCTGTTTGTTTGCTGTCATATGATATAAGAAAGTAATAAAAGAGGCTAAAAGTACGTATTAATTTTAGTTTGTAATAGGTACATTACAACTTACAAGTACTTTTTGTTTGTCGACTGTTACTCATAAAATTGTCAAGCCTACTTAGACTTAGCTCATTATATTATGTACAACGGATCAAAAATTGTTTTCAGAAATTGGCTATGTTTGTTTTTACTCTAAGGGGTAAACTAGAAACAAGAAACATCCTCCTTATTTATAAAGGAGGAAAGCTAAAAAATTATTTTTTTTATATCATAAGATAGCAAACAAGCAGATGGGTCTCTTGATGGAAAGAGTCAACCATCGCCTATAGACATCAAAGGTGTTAATGGTGCGTTGCTATCTTGTGGCGAGGTCTAATGCCACATGCGCAAATTTACCGGCTACCTTATCCTCCAAACCGAAACACGACAGCGACAAGCACTGACGCTATTGCGGCAGGAATAAGTAAGGCGGTGGTACTAGACCCGGGCGAAACAATGCAGAATTCTACCACCTAGTAAAATGTCTGAGTTAAATTGCGGATGTGGACGGATGACAAAATGTCCTGTAGCCTATGGAACCCTACAAATGAAACAATAATTTTTTTATTGTTTATCCATCGCAATTTTTTATATACGAGCATGTTTTATTGTTTTCAGATTGCTAAACCACGAAATACAATCATGGCACCATACCAAAACAACTTCCACCGTGGCCAAGTTGGTAATAACTTTGGTCTTAGACCAATAATGAATAACATGATCACATCAGGCAATTTTCGTGCCAGAGCCAGGCCTATGGGAATACCGCCGCGTCCTATTGTGCAGGGTATACCGATTATTAGAGGAAATGTCACTGTCCGACAACATACACCAAACCAGGCTATGTTGCAGGTAAAGTATACTGTGATTTGATGTGTTTAATTAATGTTGTTTACTCATGCTCTTTTGCAGAAATGACCATCTTTTTTTGCCAGGAAATTAGCGAACGATACACCCGATTAACTACTGCTATGTCCATTAGATAGTACAGTACCGCTTGCCCGGGTTTGGTACGGTATTATTTATTCCTGCTATATTAAGACCAGTGCTTATGTTCTATATCTGGAGTATAACATAAACGCAGATCGATTGAATCACGTAAAACTTGATTTTTGGAAGAAATTGGCAGAGGACGTATTATTACCATCCATGATACCAACAGATGGGTTTCCTAATGCAAAGAGTCAACCATCGCCTGTAGATACCAAAGATGTTAATGGTGCGTTTGATATCTTACGGCGAGGTCTAATGCCACGTGCATATTACCGGCTGCCTTACTCTCCAAACCGGAACAATGACAAGCACTGACGTTGTTGCGGCAGAAATACCTAAGGCGGTGGTACGAGACCCGGGCAAGCCAATGCAAATATGGCTTTGCCGAACTAGCAAGATGTCGAAGGGGCATGGAAATAAGTATTTGAAAAGTTTGAAACTAATGAACAAAGTTAAAAGTATATCAGGATTAAAACGATATTAACAGACGTCCCGTCACATATTGGTCAACTTAAATAGTAGTGGATTTGACATATGCTCCAATGCAAATAGGAAAAATGAAGCAAATGGCTGACAGTTTGGTACCCGAGGGATGGTGCTATAAGTACACTACTAAAGTAAGAAGGTGGGAGGATGAATGAAAATAAAAAAAATGAGCTTATGTTTGGCTCCGGGTCTTTATTAATCTCCTTGCCGAATTTCATCAAAATCGGTTTAGCGCTATTAGGACTTTCGCATGTTAGTTTTAGTAGTATAGATTCTAATATATTAGGTATCTATATTGTAAGATTTTACCAAAACCCGTAAGACATTCTAAAGTAAAAAATTGGTAGGGGAAAGAGTGGTAACTTTTCACAATTTATAACCAATTTAGAAGATTGCAGTGGATAAATAAAGGTTTTTGATGTTTCTTTTTAATGAAAGACATTGAAAAATATTTAGTCGCGTATCCAGTACTCGTTAGTTAGTAAAAACAATCTGTAAGTGAATAGCTTTCCAACAAGGTTTGTTGTGGTAAATATGATTTTATTTGAAGTCAATCCAATAGTGTTAATATGTAAATGTAATAATTCCTAATTCAATTCT
Organism: Apodemia mormo; assembly: GCA_036924255.1. NCBI lineage: Eukaryota > Metazoa > Arthropoda > Insecta > Lepidoptera > Riodinidae > Apodemia > Apodemia mormo. The sequence continues at coordinate 4,582,952 of JAUPFN010000004.1, forward strand.
ACACTACGTTACGTTTTTTTAGAGGTCATGAAATTTCTCACACCTTTTCTGTGGAAGGCTTACTGAGATATTAGGATACAGTATGGGAGTTGTCATAATATTCGGGAAGCTAACATAAATGTGCGTTGTTGTTTGTATATATTGCAAGATGCGCCATCTTGCAATATATACAACTTTGTGTCAGCTGGTACATATTTTTAAGTTTCCCGCAATGCTCGCTACGCGGCGCTAATTTCAATAGTTTTAATATTTCTAGATTATTCCAGAATATTTAGTATCAGATGTTTTTTGAAAAAGTATAAACTGTACCTAGTTTACAGGACTGCTGAACTGAACTGTTTTTGTAAAAATATTATAGACATATAGTATTACAGACGGGACATATTGTAAAATAAATAAATAAAAATAGTTTATTAAGAAAAAAAATCATAGTATTATAGTATCTTTACGCTTGTATCCCTGAAGAAGTAGGCAGAGGTACAAGAAGTGCAACCACGATTAGTCGAAGATACTTAATCTCATAATCATAGGTGGGACAGCCTATCGCCAACTGGGTACTTTATCTAATCCTGGGCAACGTCGTTTTTGTCAGAAAACTGAAAAAAACACATTTTTTTGTAATCGTCCGATCCAGGAATCGAACCTGGGATCTCATGTGGTCATTTTCGGACCACTTGACCACGGGGGCGACAACATCAAAATACGTACAAACATTTTTAGTTCTCTGAATTGCTAATGTTAAAAACTGTAGTGCAGTGAGAGCGCCCCCTCTATAAGAGCATATTTCGCTAGCAATGCCCTCTACCCTCCAAACAGGAATAAAAAGGAGAAAAGCATTGCCGCTATTGCGGCAGGACTAGATATAACGATGGTACCAAACTGGGGCAAGGGTGGAACGCGGTACCGGAACTCTACAGTTTTTATAATTAGTAGTCTAGTTTTAAAAATTCCTTAGAAAAAAACTATATTATTAGCAAATAGTAAAGGCTTATTTGATAAAAGATAAAAACGGAAAGAATAAAAGTACCTACCGTTATTCGCAAGATTATGCACGTTACAAGCTATCCCATTGTAGACCCCTTTCATCTTTAGGAAAAAAGAAAGTAAGAGAAGGCTTTACTAGATGGTAGAGTCCTGCATTGTCTCGCCCGGGTCTGGTGCCACCGCCTTACCTATTCTTGCCGCAATAGCGTCAGTGCTTGTCACTGTCGTGTTCCGGTTTGGAGGACAAGGTAGCCGAAAACTTACGCATGTGGCATTAGACCTCGCCTATATTGAAGATAGCAACGCACTATTAACGTCTTTGGTGTCTTATAGGTGATGGTTGACTCTTCCCATCAGGATACCCATCTGCTTGTTTGCTATCTTATGATATAAAAAAGCTAGTATATGCAACTGGCGAAGTATCGCGCTGGCACGATGTATCGGCCTATCGCGTGAACATTAAAATGCGGTCCGCAGGTGATATTTGCGCAGATTAAGGCAAAGTAACAATAATATAATTCTGATAAACAATAATAATAGCAAACCATACTTTTCCTTCATACATACATATATTTAGGTAACTTCTTGTGTAAGCCGTCTTTTGATATTGACCTAGTGTACGTATGCCATTTTATTTTATTCTATGATAGAAAAAAAATAACATACGACGACCTTTCGCGTTAATGAAGAAGTATCATTAGTTCGTAATCTTTGAGCGAATGAAATACAGTAAACAGTAGCATATTATTAAAGAATTTTAGGAACGAATGTTAATGAATTAGAAATTTGAGAAGAAAAGAATTTAAGGAATGTTACAGTATTCTTTTTGCTTTGTCGTGGGCTGCATAAATATCATCAGTAGGTCGAATAGATATAGCCTGCGTGGTTTGATGACAGTGATATGATGACGAAATTATGACGTAACAAGTTATCGCGATGTTGTTTATGACAATATCGTGCTAGCGCGATGCTTCGCCATAGCCCGATATAATATGTAACGCTGTATAATATTGACACTACTAACTAGGCGGTAATAAAAGGAAATTACGTGGACTTGGTGATGTCTGGTTCAAAACATTCACTATATTTTAGCCAAATTTAAGGGTAAATGCGGAGATTTTAAAATATCATAATATATCTATATATATAAAAATCAATCCCTATTTTCCTTGGTCACGATATCACGCCTGAATGGCTGGACCAATTTCGGTAATTTTTTTTGTTGTGTTTTTAATTGTAAGGAGAAGGTTCTTATAAAATAAAATATTAAGAAAATTGCGCGGAAAAATAGAAAATTTAAGAATACTTAACCACCATATAAATTTTAATGCCATTTTGGCTGCGTGGAAGGACAATCCCGTAGGGCGTAGACTTATATAAATTACGTGTCACGTTGTTTGTCCGCTATGGATTCCTAATATGAATGGCAAAACAACGTTTGCCGGGTCAGCTAGTATTTTTATAAATGTAAATAACCATTTCATTATTTTTTATAATATCATATTAGGTTTATCTATATATTCCTGTTAGTTGGAATAGGGTTTTTCGGAAACGTGTGTCTGTCTGTTTCCCTTAGCTAGGGAAAAAGCGTTTTCGAGGTATTCCCTTGGGGGAAAGTTTAAGGGAACAAAACGGAATAACCCAGTTTATTGTGACACACCGTAAAATTTATATAAAAAATAAATTATTCGGAAGGATTCAAGGAATGCATTTTGTGTTGATTTGTTTCTATGGGATTATATTTATTTTATTTTTGTACACAGAATAATGTGAAAGGTCTACCCATGCCGAAAGCAGCTCATCAACCATCAATCTCAATTACTCCTCTACCGAGACATCCCCAACCTATACAACAGCAGCCTTCACAACAGCAAAATAAGAACTCGTGTGTTATTTGCGAAATCTGCGACGGTTACATCAAAGATCTCGAGCAGTTACGGAATCACATGCAGTGGATACACCGAGTTAAAATACACCCAAAGATGATTCACAACCGACCTCCACTCAATTGCCAGAAGTGTCAGTTTAGGTAAGCAGATTGTAAGCTTCGGTTGTAAAAAGAAATGTTTCTTTTTTAAATCTATATCTGTACATATAATAAAATCGTAGGAAAGCCAAAACTGTACATTGAATATTTTTTTAAAAGAATACTTGGGGCGTGATCTACAATCGATATCGAAGCCAAAAATATAGTTTTTAGAATTTTTGTCTGTTTGTCTGTTTATCTGTTTGTCTGTATGTATGTCCGGGGTAAACTCAAAAAGTACTGCATGGATTTACTTCAAATTTTGCATGAATATAACTAACTCGTCGGGTCAACATATAGGCTACATATTATCACGCTATCACCTAGCAGCCAGGTGCTGTGCGGAGTAAACGAAGTCCGCGTGGACGAAGTCGCTGGCAACAGCTAGTAATATAATAAGATAGCAAACAAGCAGATGCTCCTGTGGCAAGAGTTAACCGTTGCTTATACACACCAAAGATGTTAATGTTGCATTGCTATCTTGTGGCGCGGGTCTAATGCCACAAACACAAGTTTACCGGCTACCTTACCCTCCAAACCGGAAGATGACAGTGACAAGCACTGACGCTATTGCGGCAGGAATAGGTAAAGCGGGTGGTACCAGACCCGGGCGAGACAATGCAGAACTCTACCACCTAGTAAAATCATTTCACTGTCATCAAAAAAGTAGTCATGTACTTCACGTATGACATGATGACTTAGCGACAATTATGTGAAGTGCTAGAAGTTCGACAACGCGAAATACAGGCACACATAAGCTCACATGTGTACACTACTTAATAGTCAAGAGATTCTAATCCAATCTTGTAGAGTAAGATCCGCGTTGGCCAGACCTTCGTCATTTTAAAAAACCTGAAAGTTTCTGGGTGCGTAGCCCCCAGCTGGTGGCGGATCCAGCTTTCGAGTCGGGAGGGTTCACATATTTGAGGTTCAGTCAAAATAGGTTCTAATCCTTACGTTTGCAATAATAAATCCATACCTAGACCCCTGCTTGAGGGGGGGGGGGGGTCATGAACCCCACGATCATCCCTCTGGATCCGCCCTTGGTATTTTCCAACCCAGGTAAGATTTATCAGGGATTATGAAATTCGGACGATCTTTACTTTGGCAGCTAACAGGTAATAATAAAGGTATGAAAAATAGTACCTAACTTTTATTAAAGTATTTCTTTCATTAGTGAAGTCTGTTTGCTAAAATGCAGGCTTCACTAATTGTAAGCAACCCTAAATACGCTAAAAATCTTATGGTGTGTTGTTAACTGCATTGCAGGGATTATTTAAACCCAACACTGTTGTTATTGGCGGAGGGCATAGACAAGTGGCACCACCTAGGTGATTTGTTGTGAAGCTCGCCCACCTGGTAGTTGTGGTGGTAGATGGTTTACTTTCTTTCAACTTTAACTAGTAGGAAAAATATCGATATTTCTTATTTTCTTCCGTTCTTCATAATATCCCAGATCAAAACGATAATAATTATATGAATAAAATATCCCCTTTTCAGATTCTTTACAGATCAAGGATTGGAAAGACATCTCCTTGGATCGCATGGTCTTGTCACAAAGTCCATGCAGGAAGAAGCTAACAAGGGAAATGACGGAGGACGCTGTCCAGTTTGTGGGAGGGTAAGTTTATGTTTCAGGTTTATTTACATCTATTGATAACTAAGATGGCTGTAGATAATTGCTTCAATGGAATTGTTATCGAAAATTTTTTTAGACTGTTAGATGATGATTAGATGCAATTGAGGGGGCTCGGGTTCGATCCTCGACGGGGTAAGCATTTGTGTGATGAGCATAAATGTTTGTATTTCCGGGTTTGGGTGTTTATTAAATATATTCCAGAATTTGTGTATGTATTAGGATCGTTGTTTAACATCCATAACTTTAGCAAATAATTTGCTTACTTTAGGGTTAGATCAGTCAGTGTAATTTGTCCAATTAATATTTATTTATATATATTTACTAGCTGTAACAGATACTTCGTTCGCGTGGAAAATTTTCTAAAATAAAATCCGCGTAGTTCCCGTTTCCGTGGAATTTTTGGGATAAAAACTATCCTGTGTCTTTTCGCGGATCTCAAACTACATCTGTACCAAATTTTATTCAAATCTGTTCAGTGGTTAAGGCGTGGAGAAGAGAGAGACAGAATTACTTTCGCATTTATAATATTAGTATGGATTTTATAAATGGGAATTTATTCGAATTTATTTATTAGCCAAAAAAAATAAATTATGTTGGCAACATTGTAAAGAAAGTGGACACTACTGAGCTTCTCATGAGCCTTTTACTCAGGATCATATATAGCTTTATAATTTGGTTGACCAGCTTACAGCTTTATTCTGCTAATTTTTTTTAAACAACTATAAGGAGCTGGATCTCCTGAAAGAAAAAGAAACCTATCTCATTTATGCCCGGTTTCTGAGGTACTTTTAACAGTGGTTTATCCATTCGTTAACACTATCGGTCCGATGGCTGGAATTGCGTTTCTGAGCTACACATTGAACATAAATTTCGTTTAAACTTAGGCTAATTTAACCGGCCAAATTGGGCGGTTTATCGATTCCATAACTTTACTCTTATTGGTAGCTTATTTTTATGCACATAAGAATTTTAATAGTTTTGTCTGTCTGCATGTTTGTACTTACATTAAAAAAATTGCTGTACGAAGTACGCACGTTGGTTTCACAGCTAGGTATAAGGATATTTGTTTAATATTGTCATGATAAAATAAATTTCATCATTGCAAAGAGGAACAGGTCACTAGACAGCTTTTACTGGCATATTTGTTAGTTCAAGCTTATTTCTAAGCTTATACAAAATTCCCTTCAGTATTTTTATATGCACAAATTATTTTACCACTTTTAGAAAAAGTGTCTTCTCAAATAAAATAATTACAAAACTTTTTAGTCTTCTCTCTTTCTATGAAATTCTTACTGCGCTTTCGAGTCATCATCATTATTATTAAGCTATTGCATAGCTTCTATCGCGGGCCTTGAGCGTGGAGACCGAATCCAGAAATTCCGTAAAGAAAAATCCTAACACCCCCCACCCCGACCGGCACAGCGGTGATACTTTTTAGTTTTTCCATCTATCGATAAATACCAGAAGTTTTAATGACTTTTTGAAAAATCACGTTTGTTCAATCTCTTTAGTTCAGCAACCCGCCTTTAGGTGGCATTGGTTGTATTGGAAAACTACCGTAATCAGCTGTTTGTGAGATACTTTCTCACATGAGTGTATAGGTATTTATCATCTACGTACAACAGTGAATATCTGTACTCGTATAATTTGTGTACAAAGTGTTTTAAATATGAATAAACAAAGAAAAAAAATGCTGCATAAATAAAATAAATATATAATTGTAATTGTTATAAGTTGATAAAAAATGCTATGCAATAGCTTTACCGCGGCAGTCTCCGAGTGCCACACGACTTTTTTTATATTAATTTAAACATACCACAAGTCGATCAGATAAATGCAAGTAACAATATCTAAAAGAGAAATTGACGGAAAAAGATATTCTTAATTCAAATCAAACGACAAACATTCATTAGATAGGTACAAAAACTAACTAGTAACTTTAACAAAATATTTACAGAGTAATGCTAGTGTAATTTTAGACACCAACACCAGACACCAAAGATTTACTTTAAGTCTAGCACATAAGTTTTTTTGTAATTTCGTTAACTTCGTTAACATATGTTTTCCTGATGTCATTACCTATAGGCACCAAAAATGTTAATGGTGTGTTGTTAACCCTGCGGCAGGGTTGGAGTGACACATGCATAAGTTTACCGACTACATTGCCCTCTAAAGTGGAACATGACAATTATTAACGTTATTGTGTTAGAAATAGGTAAGGTGGTGGTACCAGACTCGCCCGAAACGCAGAACTCTACCAACTAGTTGGATTCAAGGTGTCAGTGACACATATTAGCTTTCTCTCGCCTTTCATGAGATGCCTAGCATTAAGAAAGTTAATTCTCCAATAAGTCTCGCAGCTACACTGGCAGATCTCTAGTTTGTGTCTATATTAGTAATTAATGTACAATTTCAGGTATATCAATGGAAGCTCCTCGATCACGTCGCAAGGGATCACAACTTGACATTAAAACCGGCTCATTTGTCATACAAGTGCACAGTATGCTCGGCAACCTTCGGCCTGTACAAACAGTTCGAGAACCATGTGTACTCCGCACACAGTGTTGTAGCAAAACGGGTTATGGACAAAGGGAAGCCTGCCACACAACCGGCCAAAACCAACCAGTCGTTGCTTAAGCCGCTCAAGATCAACGATGAGATTACTATCATCCCGCAACCTGCGAAGTCAAACTCTCCAGCGTCTGGTGACAAATAGGTAAGGTTTCTACAATTTTATCAATTATTTTTCACTAATATACGCCGCAGGCTAGATAACTAATTGTTATCTTGAATTTACTAATTTTGTTTTTTTTTTTGATATTCAGATGACCATTGGACCGTCAGATGTCGCTAAACAGATTAGATAAATACATAATGTTTGCCACCAGGTGATTAATTAATTTCAGGAAAAAAAACTTTCTTGTAAATTTAAATAATTTGATTACTTTAACTTTTTTTTTCCTTCTATTGTTATCTTTTGTAGATCTTGTTACCACGGTATTATGATACATATGGAAATGTTGCATTTCACATATAGTTTGACATTAAATTCCACAATTAGATACTTTAGATTTTAATATACATTCACAATGTGGTGACTACCATAGGCAATGTTTATTAAAAAAAGCTAGCTGCCCGACCCAGCTTCGCACGAGGATACTAATGAAGAAAATGAGTAAAAAGTCCTCTTTACAAAGATGTTGAAACTCATTTTTTAACCGACTTCGAAAACCGACTTCATTGTTAATTTGATCTGTATGTGTAATATTGTTGGAATTGGATGATATTCAGTATGATGATCAATTCAAGCTTACAAACATGTATGTGTACTTAAATTCTTAACCGTGTGTTTGTATGTATGTCCACGAATTTCCCGGAAATTGAATGACATATCGAGGTGATTCTTAAATCAGGTATATTCCAACTTAGAAAACAGTCCAAGTTTTATCAAAATCAGTTCAGTAGTTTTTGAGATATGTGGGTATATTTGAAAGATGCTGAAGTCAGTTTCATTTTTTAAATAACTTTTTTTACTTTTAAATAGTATTTTATTTCATAATTATATTTACTTTGTACTTAAAATTATAAACAAACAAAGAATTGGTCAAATTTGCGCAGCCTTTAGGAAGTGATGAGCGGGCAAACTTTAGTTGCAATTGATTTAAATTTTTGTTAATAAAAATGTTGTGCCATCTTTACTGTTGCTAGCTTTCAATTGGTTAGAAATAGTAAATGAGTTTTATTAATTTCAAATTAAGACCAATATTTTCTCTTCTATTATTATCAACGCAATTATTTTTTATTATATATTGTTTATTATTAAATTTTTATGTACAATTGGAACATCACTTGCATTGCGATTGTTTTGGGTATTTTAAATGCTGATTTGTTGTCACATGTATCTGCCTGGCAATATTGTTATTTCATTTTGGATTATATTTTCGTTCATTTGCTACAAGGTCGACTTATCTTAAAATTGACGATTTTTAAGTTAATGGTACAGTCGTGTAGAAAGTAGTGCTGCGTTTACTATAAAAATGTTATTTCTTTAAGTTTCATAGTAAATGAGAGAGACAACAATTTCACGGCTATAAACGAAAGTATAGTACCTATATATATAAAGTATAGTATTTCTATGTATTAGTATCGTTGACTAACACCCATAACACGAGCAAATAATTTGTTTACTTTGGGGTTAGATCAGTAAGTGTAATTTGTCCCGTGAATATATTTATTATTTATAATTTGAATATATATTATACATTAACGAAAATAAAGTATATTATATTATAAATTATAGTGTTGTATTTTTCGTTTGGAAGACTTTCGACAGTAATGACTCTCCTGTAACATGATGTTTTTGGAGAAATGTCGACGTTGTCGGAAATGAGCGATATTATGTATTACCTTAAAATCGTCAGAAAAAAAAGTTTTTTTTCCTGTCGTGTCAACATTTTATTTTGTTGAGTTTTCATTTTGGATGTATAAGGAACTGTCGAATTTAGTTGTTTTGTTTTTTGCGGTAATTGGCGATCACCAAAAATTTTTTAAGCCAAACCATTGAATCATGGTGTATCAGAGCGTCTATTTACGTCCATTTAACTGTCTACAGTCTAGCGCTTAAGGATATAAATAAATAAAGATCACTAGACGATTTACACGAATTGATCTAATTCAGTATAAGCAAGTGAATTGCTATTGATGTGATATAGCGTTAGACAATGATATTATACAAAAACGATATACAGTTTGCCTGATAAAAGATTGTACATACTGACGGAGGGTGTTCAGTACTCTATTCTGACACCGAATATTTAAGAAAAATAAGCTCTTAAATTTTGACATAATTATCCAATAAAAATGTACGGAAGTACGGACACCCGCATAGATAACGAAGTTTTTGTTTACACAACAGGGATTTACTAATCTCGCGACTTGTTGGTAAAACGTGCGGTGACCATATTTTTTGAATATTACTACACTAATTTCAGTGAGTTTTACTTTGTAGTTAAGTAGTATTCACTGTTTGTTATATTTTTAATAATTGTCGTAGTCTTTGATATGTATGTACAGTATTTTACCAATAAACCTATATAAATGTAGATTTAATGAACATCCAGACGCACGATTATAAATATATATGCTTATTACACAAATACCTGTCGTTTTCGGGGATGAGCCCTAGCCGCACTAATTGGGTGGGCCGGGTTCCTAATCACTCACAGGACAGGGACAGTTAGATATTTGGCAGTATGTTATATTTTTTAATTTTTTTTTGTTTTGATGTTTTACGGTATGCATATATATATATATATATATATATATATATATATATATATATATATATATATATATATATATATATATATACTAGCTGACCCGGCAAACGTTGTTTTGCCATATAAATTATTTAATAAAAAAATAAGGGTTGGTGATAGAAGGGTAAAAATGTAGAGTTATATGTATTTTTTAATGCTGAATCATAAAAAAATAAAAATAAAAAAAATTGTCCATAAAGTAAAAAAAAAATTTTAGGGGTGGACAACCCTTAACATTTAGGGGGATGAAAAATAGATGTTGGCCGATTCTCAGACCCACTGAATATGCATACGAAATATATCTCGACATTCGTACTGTTTTATCCTTAATGCGAAATGTTTTTATATTGTATAATGCGAATTCAGACACAATATAAGTACAGAGTTTGCCATTGTACTGCAATTTAACAAATTTTGACTATGTATTGACACCTTCGCTTCTCGGTATAATGCTATTGGTGAAAGGGATGCACAAATCTAATAGCGGTATATTGAACGGACTTCAAGTTCTAGTATTTGCAACATTCATTATGTTTGCTGATGCGAATTTTTTGAATTAGAATGTGTCAAACTAGCTATAATTGAATATAAGGTAATTAAAATCATTTGGTAAAAGTTTGGGGCTTGCTTTGTATGGAAAAATAACCTTATTACTATATTGGCGAAATTGTATTGTTCCGGGACCCTTTCAAAAAATACACCGGACTATTTGCAAAACATTTTAATTTTATAAGTTATTTCAATGTATTAGTATCGTTAAAAACACCCATAACACAAGCAAATAATTTGCTCCCTCTGAGGTTAGATCAATTCTTGTAATTTGCCAAGCGATATTGTTACTTTATTGTTACTTATATTATTTGCAATTACGTACTGTTTATTAATGGTATCATCTAGATAGTTCTTATTTGAAATTAGAACCAGTAAATTGAACTGGACTACCTTTAGAAACAGGCTTACAAGACAATGTCTGCCTATGGAATCGGCTAGTTAACATATAAGGTGAAATTGATTTATTCTGCCTCTGCGAATTTTCGCGCTATTGTAAAACTGTTTGAGGCCAAGCTTATATAATTTGTTTTTATATAAACGATAGTCACAATAAAATAATATTAAGTTTTTTTATCTTATTACACAGAACTTCTATGTATGTGACTACATCGTGATTTATCACATTCTGTTAACCCTTTTTGTCGTTAGTTAATGGTAGTAGGTACGTTTTCTTTCACACCAGGGGCGTAACTACCACCGTATCTGCTGTATCAATTATATGGGCCCCCGGGTCGCGGTGGCACCATATAAGCCCCAACTTTCATAAGCAAAAATTAATAAAAACTTCCCGAATGCCAGAAGTAAAAAAATCATTTTTTTTAAAAAGGCAAGGAGAGTGTATATTTAATTTGAATTGTTTGTAAAAAATTTGGAAATAGTGACAGATAATTACTTATGGTGAATAAATATTTCTTTTAATTTTATGCAAATATTTTTTTTTGTGGGAAATCTTTACCCTTGATAAGGGCCCTCAAACAAATTTTTATACGAGGCTCCGCCAAGACACGCTACGCCACTGTTTCACACATTAGTTTTACTTAAAATAATGCTATTTTTATGTATGACTTTAAAGTTTTTCAATAATAATTACATGAAACAAGATCATTAGTCTATTTGTTCGCCGGATTTAAGAGATGACATACATATATTTTATGTCCAATGAGGTATCAGTTGTATCAAATTATTAAATACTACAGTTAAATTCAAAGTATTTAAATAGTTTGGTGGTATAAATGGATCGCAAGGAACTAGGCTACTGAAACTATTTTGTGTCGTCTCTTGTTAGAACTTTAAAGTTTATAATTAAAAAGACCATATCTAACAGAACAATTTAAATGGGTTATTTAAAATAACTGTATCTAAAAGGCTTTAAGAGTTCTTTTAAAGTACTTAACAGCAGTATATTGTGTAATATGTAACATTCGCTCAGTGTACATATAAAATAAATTTTTTTGTTAAGTTTAGTATCGTAAAAGACGTACTTAAAACTTGTCTCAAAGACAATAACGTCTTTCGTTTTTGTTGACCGTCCCGTTGGTCGAGTGGTTAGCGACCCTGACTATGCAATCGCCGGTGCTCGGGTTCGATTCCCAACGGTGACAAGCGTTTGTGTGAAGAGCATAAATTATTATTTCTGGGTTTGGGTGTTTGTTAAATATATTCTAGTATTTATATATGTATTTCTATGTATAAGTATCGTTGACTAACACTCATAACACAAGCAAATAATTTGCTTACTTTGGGGTTAGATCAGTAAGTGTAATTTATCCCGAGAATATTTCCCCTTGTCTTACCTTCCGTTTGTCCACCACCACTTATCCTATTCAGAAAATACATCACACCTATCCATTATTAAACTTTAAATTTCACAGCATTCTTAACTACAGACAAGAAAATTCTATTGGTAAGTATATACTGTATTTTTTTGTCTTGTTTCAGAGAATCGCGGTATGTCAAAGGCGTATCGACGTAATACACGAAGGAAGGAAAAATGTAGTGTACATTCCAAAAAGTGGTACACAAATACACGCTGATTAATCTATAGTCTTTCTGCGCGTTTTTTTAATTGGAGGGTAATTTCTTGTATTAGCATTATAATAATGTTAATTAGAGTTTATTGTGAACTTAAGCTCAGTCTAGGAATATTTTATATAATAATGTCTGGTTACATAAAGAATATATTGTGACGTATTGATTACATTGTGCTGTGAAAGTGGTGTCGTGTAAAATCATCAGTGTGCTAAGTGTGAGTTTTTCTTTTCGCATTCGATCGTGAGCGCGTTTCGAGTTTACTAGGAATTTGTATGTGATTTGTACAGCGCCACCTAGTGGTAAACTGGTTTCTCACGTTTACCACTAGGTGGCGCTGTACAAATCACATAGAAATTCCTAGTAAACTCCAAACGCGCTCACGATCGAATGCGAAAAGAAAAACTCACACTTAGCACTCAGGTCCTCAGTTCGAATGCCTAGTTTAAATCGGATTTCAAATGCCATTAAAATATTTATACTTTTTAAAATGAGATTATTTTTGTTTTTCTTTTAAATAATTGATAGGTTCTGTCGGCTTGTTTGTTTTTGGGTATAAATGATTATCCGTAGCGCTGTAATCTATCGACCTGATAACAGTCGCTTGATTATTACGATTATCAGGATCGACTACAAACAGTGAATGCCACATTTTTTCTGCGAGATGCGATTAGTACTCGAAAACCCGATGGATGGACGGACTCCTTTATAATAAATAAAGATAGAACGATTAACAAAACAGATGTACAATGCAAATATGGATGAATGTAGGTACCCCGGGGAGACCAAGACCGATGAAGGCAAGTTTGGACCGTGACAATGGCACTCAATTCTCTCTGACTACCGCGAAAGGGATTCGGCGTGAAGATATGTATGTAATAAAGATCGAGTTAGTAATATTTTTAAGTTTTCGGTTTATAAACAAATTTCGCGTTTTGTTATTCTAGATTTTAACTGTGATATGTGACCCCACCCTATGTCACACAATATCAAATTGGAACCTTCCCCCTGACGTAACTTTTGGATGGCAAATGAACAACTAAGGACTAAGTAAATTTTTTTCTCATTTTATCAATCCTCGTGTACGATATTCTTTTTTTATGTAACTCGGGCAATAAGGGATTGCTTGGTAAGCAGAATTTTGATAACCTGATAGCCAGAAATCTGCGATGTTGCTACGAGCGCACATTTTGTTAACCGATTTCCCAAATGGTCAATTTGCGAGCAATACTAAAGAAGTGGTTGTAACATAAGCATTCAGGAGTAGAGATTCCGCAAAGACATCACATAAATTATTAACAAGCCACAAAGGTAAACTAAAAGAATTAGCCTGGCTACGAGAAATCAATCCTTCTTTAACATTGCACAATCGGTTACAATTACATAGCTTGACACTCCTACAATTAAGGTGAAGTGATGGACAAACACTATCATTTTTTATGTCATAAGATAGCAAACAAGCAGGTTGGTCATATTGACTTTTTGGTCATATTGAACGTGTTGGTCCCGGCCTCCTTTGTAGAATAGGCCAACTGCCGTTCTGCCAGGCAGGTCGTAAAAGGCGACCGATTGGCTATCGAGTCACTACCATCGTGGCTACTAGGTGGTAGAGTTCTGCATTGTCTCGCCCGGGTCTGGTACCACCGCCTTACCTAAACCTGCCGCAATAGTGTCAGTGCTTGTCGCTGTCGTGTTCCGGTTTGAAGGGTAAGGTAGGCGGTAAACTTATGCATGTGGCATTAGACCTCGTCACAAGATAGCAACGCACCATTAACATCTTTGGTGTCTATAGGCGATGGTTGACTCTTTCCATCAGGAGACCCATCTGCTTGTTTGCTATCTTATGATAAAAAAAAGTAGTTTTTATACAGTACTTTTTTAGATAGCATACTAATAAATGGCTCTCCAAATGGAAAGTGAAACCTTCGCGTATTGACACTAAATAGGAACGTTGCTATCTTCATGGCGGGATGACAATGCCGCATTCGTAAGATTTTACACTTTCAATCGTCGGCACTTGGTGAAATTCCATTGTTATAAGTCCAGACTAGGTTATAATCACTTGTACTTTAATTTCCCTACAAATATAGATAAGTAATTTTAAATTAATCGACCGGTTTCGCTTTTTAAAGCATCTTCAGGACGTAATATTCTTTACTGACACTTTAACTTTTATATTTTTGAGTTAAATAAAATGGAAAGTCTTTTTATTACAAGTTTAAAAATATTTATTCTAAATAAATAAACTACCCTCTAAACGACCATTTTGATCGTGTTGTCAAATGGTAGATTATACTTATTATTAATTACCTTTAAATAAATTTAACTGGTTATAAAGTTTTCGAGCCAGTCTTTATTAGCTTGGTATCGTTTTTTACAGATGTTATCAATCTTTATTATCCATCAACTTTTCTATAATAGAATCAAATTTATGTTTATGTTCTTTACCGCCATGAAGCACATCTTTTTAAATATACAATTTTAATACCTTTATAGAAATAAAGTTTCCGTCATATTTTTTGGATTGATTTTTCTCTACTCACGCGACGATAATTGCGTATAATGCGTTCCGCACATATGTCAAATACATAATTTTTAGCGAAACATCAGCCACGCATATTTCATACGTCTATTAGTTTATTACATCTTTTTTTTTAATATTTCAATAAGTTTTATATTAAATAAAGCTTAGATCGCCATAATCTACCGACAATATCTTTGTGCAAATATATAATATAAATCTACTAAATACTAATTAATAATCATATTTTATAAATATAAACATAAAATAACTCATGAATTATGTTTACAATTATTATACAAAAACGTAAATTAAATAATATCTACCTATTTGCAAATTAGGTATAGCTGATTTTTTAGTCTTCTTAATCCTTTCTGTGTTATGAACATACATGTCACTTTCTGTAAAATTATTTGAACAAACGAGACTTGATAGTTTCGGAAAAAAGTATTCCTCATAATGTGAACGGGCTATTGTAATACTTGTCCAATGTCCATGTTGCATAATGTATTGGATCTCGTAGAAAACTGCAACAAATATATGCTATAATATCTTATATGTATGTATATGTTAACTCAATTATTGAAGTATTATAATAAGTAAAATATAATAAATAATATGGAAGCGACTCTATTTCTTTTGCGAACAATTGTTTAGCCATTTTCTTTCTACGAAGCGTGTGTTGGACAAGGACCAAGAGATATTGTCAATATAATTAATGGTTTTTCAATCAGTAGCTAATAAATAATTTCAAATTAAATGCAATATCGTGTTCAGAGGCCAAAATAGGTTAAAAAATTATTATACTTACAAGAAATATAATATTCCATATTTTTTTCCCTTTGGCCGCGTAATTTTTACAAGTTTTCACTTTACAATATGGCATTCTTAGTGTCTTGTCAGTCTCAAGTTAATAAGGCGTATGCTAAAAGTGTTCTAATAAATGTCAAATGACCAATGACCATATGTCCAAACAACTTGTGGAACGCCTCGTATTAAATTGGTTGCTAATCGTGATCGTGCAATCCACGAAGACGCGACCCACTATTCCTAACCGTTTATAGTATACTAGCTGTTGCCTGCGACTTCGTCTACTCCGCACAGCTCCTCCCCTGTAGGTGATAGTGTGATAATATATAGCCTATATGTTGACCCGACCTGTCAATAATATTCATGCAAAATTTGAAGTAAATCCATGCAGTACTTTTTGAGTTTACCCCGGACATACATACAGACAAACAGACAAACAGATAAGCAGATAAACAGATAAACAGACAAACAGACAAAAATTCTAAAAACTATATTTTTGGCTTCGGTATCGATTGTAGATCACGCCCCAAGTATTCTTTTAAAAAAATATTCAATGTACAGTTTTGACTTTCCTACGATTTTATTATATGTATAGATGTGTAGAAGTTTCCGCCAATGTTTGATGACAAGAGCGTCACGCTCAAAGGGAAAGATCCTCTACTTAATTTTTTAAAACTGAGATTTTCTCGACATTTTGAAAAAATTTAAATATAGCAACTTTCGTGACGTGTCTGAACTTTTGCGATATAGGTTTACTTAATATGCATATCGAACTGCTGACGGTTCACGACTAACGTTCGGAAATTGAAATCAAACTTCCTGCACTACTACTAGGTGGTAGAGTTCTGCATTGTCTCGCCCGGGTCTGGTATCACCGTCTCACCTATTCTTGCCACAATAGCGTCAGTGCTAGTCACTGTTGTATTCCGGTTTGAAGAGTAACGTAGGCGGCAAACTTATGCGTGTGGCATTAGACCTTGCCACAAGATAGCAACGCGCCATTAACATCTGTGGTGTCTATAGGCGATGGTTGACTCTTTCCATCAGGAGACCCATCTGCTTGTTTGCTATCTTATGATATAAAAAAAATATTATGGTGAGCCCTTTAATTTGATACCCTATTCGAAGTTTAGATAAACTGCCTTTTTTTAAGCCTGACTGCATCATCCACAGGAGGATAGAATACCCCATCTGCTTGTTTGCTATCTTATGACATATAACTAATAATAATACCTAATCTAGGTGGTATACACTCCGCCACACGGATGTCAACGTACCATCAACATTGTTGTGTCTATAGGCGATGGTTATGCTTTTCTATCACGAGAACCATCTGAGTGCTAAGTGAGAGTTTTTCTTTTCGCATTCGATCGTGAGCGTGTTTCGAGTTTACTAGGAATTTGTATGTGATTTGTACAGCGCCACCTAGTGGTAAACTGGTTTCTCACGTTTACCACTAGATGGCGCTGTACAAATCACATACAAATTCCTAGTAAACTTCAAACGCGCTCACGATCGAATGCGAAAAGAAAAACTCACACTTAGCACTCTGCTTGTTTGCTAATAATGATACAAGGTCACTAGATTATCGCATCATATTGGCGGTAATTTTAAATTATATTATTGTAATAGTTTTCAATCGTCATGTTGTTTTTCTTACGCGTACATCAGTTTTGTGTTGAAAAATACTTTGAACTGGTTTGAGGGAATCGCTATACTTTTTGAAACGGTTTCTCATTCTTCAAAGACAAAATTAAAGATATTTGCAAATTTCTTATTTCGATTAGGAGTATATTAATAATTAATTCGCCTATTTGCACAAGTGATGACGGCAGCTCCGTGTAATGTCCCAAATTTCTGATTATCAATATGGTTATCAAAATTAACCCTTAAATATTATTACCATGCATGTATAAATCGCTAAGGTGCGTGAATATATTTTTATTTATTTTTAGTTATTGTTATTTTTAGATGTATTCGTTAATTTGTGACTTTTATACGAAAAAATATCATAGTTTGATAAAGGCAATGTCATAGCGGCATTGACTGAACCAATCATCTGAAGCAGACTGATTTCTAGTGTGGAATCGAATAAAGGTTCAATATTTAAGAATATCCCCCTAGGTAAGTTTTATTCGTCGGCTTGTTGAAATAACTCATTGGCAGTAAATCTTAGCAAAATGTTTTTGATTGGTTATATTGAGCGTCTGAAAATATATATATGCAAGGAGTTCAATAACGATTAATTTTTTATTATTGTTTTACTGTCAATATGTTTTGACATCAACTGGCGTTATGTAAATTAAAAAATATAATATCTAAATTATGATAGGTAATATTCAAAATTAGATCGATTTTCATCGGCGCTTTACCGCATACGGAAATATATCGGATAATGGAAATTGATTGAATTGTTGATTTTGTACCATTTCTAGAAACATTTGAAATATAACTTTGGATAATGTAAAAATTAAGATATATTTGTAATTTCTAATTACGTCCTAGACGCACGTAACGTGCCCATCTAGTATTTCTCTGAGAATTTGTGAAATTCGTATAATGTATTAGGATTATGAATTTCCATGGATTCAAAGGGAATGTAACATTACCAGTCGATGTATAAGACATTTTTTTGTGTTACTCAAGGATGGGTTCCAAAGTGAGGATGAAATCATTGATATAAAAAATCCTAGATGCATAGTCCCGAACAAAACTGACACTCAAGTGTCCGCAATTTCATTCAAGTAGTTATAGATATGGCAAAAACATATGTCTTTGCATATCCAACCTTAAGTGCAAGACTTATAGTTGTTTTTACAAAGCAATGTACGAAAAGAAATAAAATTGACAGTGTCGCGACCGACGCGATTCTATTTGAATGAGCGCACAATTTAAAACTGTGCGCTCATTTTTGGAGGACGTTTTTGACACACTGATTGTGTATCTTGGGTTTTTTATATCAATGGGTGAAATTATGCTATTTGATCTTATCAAATCGTGTAATTTTTATTTGAACTTTATATCCTTGAGAATTAATAGATGGTCGATGTTACATTAAGTTAAAATTTTGTAACTACAGTTAAAATTGCTGAGAATTAACACAGATAATAATAATTTTCTTTAATAGAAAACACCCATAATGTGTTTAGATTAGACATTCTCGGAAGCTCACAGTATACTTTGATAGATTAGTATCAGCCAATACTCGACATAGTCAGATGGATGTGTACGAATTTGTTATTTATATTAAAAATGTGTCATTTGTATGAAATTTAATTGAAAAGAATCTAGGTTTATAAAGCAGTCTATACCGTACCTGTCGA
This sequence comes from Apodemia mormo, assembly GCA_036924255.1. Classification (NCBI taxonomy): domain Eukaryota; kingdom Metazoa; phylum Arthropoda; class Insecta; order Lepidoptera; family Riodinidae; genus Apodemia; species Apodemia mormo. The sequence continues at coordinate 4,602,153 of JAUPFN010000004.1, forward strand.
CAACCCGACAGAGCTCGCTATTGTCGACAAATTCGGCGAATTCGCGTTGTATAAGAAGTGTTAGTTGACAAAATTTGCCAGTGCAACTTCTGCATTGTATATAGTTTTTTTTAATTCAACATATTTCATTTATTGTTTTTATATCTAAAATTTAAAACATATAATTTTTTATTAAAAAGAGGAACAAGATTTTAGTATATTTGGCAAAAAACAAAACACGCGGGATTTGAACCTGCGACCATTTCCCTAAAGCCGGCTTTAGGGAAATGGTCGCAGGTTCAAATCCCGCGTGTCGATATTTTTCTTTGCTGTTTTTAAGGTTTTTCCAGATTCCCAAGCACGGGGTGAGTGCTATAACACAAAAATAATTAAAAAACATAACATTTTTGCTTTCACATCCAACATAATTTTTTGTAATTTCCAACTTATAGTACGTAAAACAATAAGTATTTAAACTGACACGTTAAACTAACAATTATAATGGATTTACTAGGAATGTATAACAATCAAAATTTAATGGCATTATGTATGCTTCGTCTGAATTTCTTTTTATAAAAACGTCCAAACTTGTCTAAATTCGCTTTATTTCTATCCCTTTCATGTTTTATATCAGGTGACGTAATAAAAGTATTGTATCATAGGATATTATGTAATTTTATATTTCCGATACTAAAATTAAAACTTTTTGAAAAATCGGGCAGTTATTAGTTTCACCTCGGTTTTTGAAAATCGTAGAAGCTGTTCTGAGTTCTGATTATTTTTACGATGACATCAGTCGATGTCTGAACGGCTTGACCGATAGAAACGCGGTTGACAGCTTTCGATTTGGTTTTACCGAACTTTGAGTTAGTCAAAAATACGGTATTTAAATTTCTCAAATATCTCCATCATGTCCGCGTTCCCGTTAATATTAACTAGGTTTATTATTATACATAAAGATACATCATACAGAAAACTATCAAATATCTAACAAAAACTTTACATAAGATTGATAAATGTTTCATTAGCATTAAATGTTTCTTCTATTATTCTAAAACTTGTAGTGTCGTTCAATGTATATATAATATATTGATATTCAAAGACGTGAGTTTCAAATAAAGGAAGGCGTCATCTTTAGCATCCTATTAAAATTTTCAAAGCACAGAGACTTCATGAAAAATTATACGTTGATATTTCGAGTTTATGATAATCTAATTCAGTACAATTTGTTTATTGCCGGCTTAGAAAATGCAACGTGAGACAAATCATGCACGAGAAAAGGTACAGTCGTTGTCGAATTGTCGTCGTTGTCATTTATCCTAACATGCATACCACGTGATACGTTGTCCACGGTAGACAACACGAGAACTGACCAGTGAACGTTATTATCATATTGACTTATGACGAAGGTGAATCATGTGAGTTAGACTACTATCTAACAACTAATAAAAAGGCTCTAATGTAAAGGCTAAACTAATGTAAAGGCTCTACATGGCTTCAGTAATGACAAAACGACTAGACAAAATTTTCCCACGTTCCATATTCGAAGGCTGGTTTTAGTGTCACGCTGATCGCTCGCTGACGGTCGACGCTGGTGGGTCAATGTGTATGTAGCCATAAGTAGCGTTTTTGAGTCGCGCTGACCGCTCAGCGCTGACGGCCATAAGCTACATAAATCAGCGCCGACGTGCGGTGTCAGCGTGACAGTAAAACCAGCCTAAGCGTGTAGACTACATATCGGAATAATTGGTTTGAATATTTTTAAAGTACATACTTTACGACAAAAAAGAAGCATACTTACTGTATTCCAAATAATATGAGAATTTTTATTATCTAGGATAACTTAATAATTTAATTTGTACAATAACATCTATTGTTATTGTTAGAAGCACTCAAATATTGATAATAATGTAATTTAAAATTTTTAATTTACAAAAAAAACACTGGCAATGGCAAATGGCTTTTTTAAACTATTAATAAAAAAAATTTAGATTTTTATTTGTAACTCACGTTCATCACACTATTGCAATATATTGATAAAAACATTTTGTTTGATAGCTAATTCTTCTTATTCTACGATTTATAAGTATCAATATTTGTTTCGATTAGTATTTTGGAACCAAGTTATTTCTAGACGGCGTGTCAAAATAACCATGCACTAATTTAAAATTAGATCTCCAGTGATACACTAAAATCCTATTCAATGTCTTCTAGTAGTTCGTGTGATGCACATACCAACGTAAGTACATATATATACAAACAATTAAACGAAACTTTTAAAAAAATTAGCTTCTTCATTTCTATGAAAACAGACATCGATCAGTTATGATTTTATTGTTTATTTTATCGTGAATTCGTAACCTTTTGTAAAACCTTAATTATGTATAAGACAAGATATTAAAGTAAAAAAAAAAACAACGTAAAGACACACGATGATTCTAAACATAATTCAAAATTTGCAAATTTATTATTTTAAAATTACAAAACCTACTTGAATTAAAAGGATATGACAAAGCGAAGCACAAGTGGCCGAGCAAAGTTAAAAACTACTAAAGTGATATAATACAAGAAATTCATTAGTTTTGCTAAGTTACACCTTTTCTACTTATTCTGCAACTAAGAGTTGTCATTCGCTTTTCAGGTTAAAAACTTATATTTCTACTGTTTAAATGACTACGTAGGTATATCCTGTGTTTTTGTTTTAGTATAAGTACTAATTGCAACTTTCAAAATAGCACCATTAAAACCTTTAATGTATACAATTTTTCAACATCAGTATAGTAAATAATAGTTTTTAAAGAAATAATCATCAGCGCTTTTATACGCGTTTTTTGTTAGTGTGTTAACATTGCGGTTTAATATGTAATCGTGCTTTCTTGATGTTTGGTGTTAATAAGCGCAAAAACTTTGTAAGGCCGCGATCTTGAAACCGGTGTGCTACGATGCGGCAGCGGTGCACTCAAACCATTGACAACATACACTAGACTGTTGATAATGTTTGATTTCTTGCACCAAATTAATTCAGTCAATAATCTGAGACGCGGGGGAAAGGAATACGGTTTTAAATTATGTATTACAATACGGTTTTCAATCGGAACACCGTATTCCGTATTCCCCAGGCTAAAACCAGTATTTTGTTGTGTGTGTTTTCAGCTCACTGGATTAGTCGGTACTATTTTTTCGGATTATTATAAGATTTGTTAGTCCGATGTGTGACAAAACAATTGGTCTCTTATTAGGTCTCTAGTCTGTTTACTCAATGGCTCTAAAATGTAAATACTTAGCGGTCACGTCGCTTGCACCGTAAGCATTCCCGCTTCAAGAACGCGGCCTAAAAGTCACAGATTTAATTTACGAATCATATCCAGATCGTATCATATGAAATTAAAAATTGTGTTCTTGAATGATTAATTATCTGTCTACTTGACATACATACAAGCGATATAATTCTATAACGCCACAATTAGTGGCACTTACTATACTGCATTTGGGCTGTGTAAAGGAATATATAAGTTATGTATTTATTTTGTACAAATATATGTACCGTAATTAAATCAGAACCATTAGAAATAGTTTTTCTTATATAGTTTTATGTTATTTTAAGTTAACCAAAAGAGCTTTGTGAAAATAGTTTCGAAAGAACTTCCAAATAGAAAAAATATAAATTTAGATATTTAGATATAAAACTTTTCTCCTTTAAATGGTTTAAATATATATAATGAAATAGAATACAGATTCCTTTATATTTTCAAGTCATAAGTCATTTTGTTACTAGAATCTACAATTAAAGCGACATTTTCAAACAACTTTCATACTTTAAATTTATATATTATGTACAATTTAAACCCCTTTAGCAATGTTTAAGATCGGATATTTGTTTTTGTTTTTAATTCTATGTTAATGTATGCAATGTCATCTTTCTGATTATGCTCAAGAATGTAAAGTGCAATGTCGAAATTTATTACTAATACTTATTTGTTATATTTCTCCTAATGTTAAGTTTCTTCCAACTTCATCTTTAAATAATTTTACGTGGCGAAAATTAGACTGCAAACAACAGTTTTATAATTAAAGTTATTGAGACTTGTCAAATTTTACTTAGTCGTACGTAAAAATATTACTTGATATTCAAATAAACATACTGTAGTTTAATTTTGTATTTGAAATCTTATGAGTATTAGTAGATTGCATAATTTCATAAAAAATGTCATGATGTGTCTGCAGTATGTTTGGAAAGGTTTTTATCCCGCCAGGACTATTTTGATAAGTTGTTATCCAAAAAAAAATGTATCCTGAGTAAGTAAATATTAATTATTCTTGCCTGATTATACCTGAACTGAATATTGTAAAATAGTTTATTTTTGTTTGAATAAAATTCTTGTATAATAAAAAAAATACTTTTTATTGGGTTCGAAATTAAATTGAAAGTTTTTTTTATTTTCAATTATTTTATGCATGTTTGTACTGTAATGTAGAATTTGCAATATCCATTTTTTCATAGAAACTTTGCACTGAGAGAATACTTTTCTGCGTGAATAAGCAAATTATATTACAATATACTTCCTACCCTTCAATTTTCTCGTACTAATTCTAATGGTTATATATATTTAGGTGATCGATTGCATTCGAAAGAACGTAAATACTTAACATACGATAGCATTCACGATTTTTCGATTGCGACACCTAATCAGACAAGTTATCGATTATTTAAGCAATTAAAATCTAAGATACATCGGGTTTTGGATTTCTTACGTATAATGTAAAATAGAAAATAAAGATGGTTGCGTTATTATACGTATTTATCCGATTCGAAAGTAAGATAATTCTATCTGAATTAAGAATTATAAGTATTGCCGTATGTAAAGAAAGAAAACGAGTATTTTAGTGCCTATAACCGATCACTGCATATTTATAATATATTGAGAGCATTCCTAAGAACATAATAGTGATATCAAATGTGCGTGGTAAATATTTGTTAATAGCTAATACTGATGAAAGATTTGAAGCTTCACCTCACCGCAATTATATGAAGCGGCAACTGATATGGCCTCAACGAAACAATAGTAATGTTAATGTTACATTTAAAATTTTTGTTTCATTTTTAAAATTAAATAGTGTATAGAAGTCAAGTTCTGAAGGACAATGCCAATTTGTGTGAAGAGTGTGCCTCTTTTTGTTTTATGAGTGTGCCTTTTATTTCGGCATATATTTAATGTCCATTCATGGCTCCAATATATCGTTAAAAAAGTTTGGAAATTCCGAAAGTGCATGCCTTATAACGCTCATTCAAAAACTGAAAAAATGTAAAAGCAGAAAAATATACAAATTATAAGCGGAATTTATTATTTTATATTAACTATAAACTATAATTAAATATATTTATAACTGATAATAAGAAACACTACTTATTTCAGTAATCGATTTAAGTAAGTAATGAAGCGTAACACAAAATATAACAATAAAAACACAAACACGTCACTTTTAATTTTTGAATATTTATAAATGATATTTATTTTCGTTTCATTTGGAGACAATAATTTGTAAAATAATTTCATTGTGATTTTAATTATGAAACACTTGTACTGGTTATTTCATTATCATATCAAGAATATCTATAACACAAGAATTTAAATATCGGTATTATGCGGTAACGTTTATTGCTTGTGGCATGATATAACGTTATTTTCAAACATAGCGTTATCTAAAAATGATACAGAATTTGTTACTGTTTAATAACGTTATTCATTACGTTCTGTTATACGCTATGAATTAACGTTATGGTATATGGTATTATAATATTGTTTTCTAGCACTAGTTGGCGAAGCAATCACGAAATAGCATGAAACGCGGCAAGGTCGCATACAAATCGACATTATAACGTTATTTAGCGTTAAGAATTTCGTAGTGTCAAATAACAGTAGCGATACAAATAGTGTTTGAAAATAATGTTGTTACTGAGGTTATTACTACAGTAATAACGTTAAGTATCTTAAAATAAGTTCTGTTATCTGATAACGTTTTAAATCCATCCTATAACAGAAACACAAAACTTGATACGCAATAATACTGTAACTTCCGATTTCCAAGCATACAGGAAGCTCTGGAGTCCTGAATCAGATCTTCATCAAATTTATAGTGGACTATACGGAAAGTAAAATTATTTTTTTCTTAGAAAGAGTACTCTCTCTCTCTCTCTCCCTTTCTCTCTAACAAAGAAATAATTTTGCAAATTCATTTTGATGAAATTATATGACGCAGTTATGCCCCAAACAAATATATTATAAATTTTATAAACATCCGGTTTGTTAATCTCCGCTTTTTAAGAAAACTGTTGAAAATACATACAATTACATTTCATTAGTTTTTGTACATTTTTACAACCACTAATTAATGTCTGCGGCTTCGCACACTTGAATTGTTACCTTAAGGATCTCTATTTTTTTTTAAATGTGTGTATAATTTTTAATGGGTTTAAAGTTTAACCCATAAAAATGTTAAATGTTAAACAATTTTTGAAAACAGGTCGCAACAGAAGAGCTTTCTTTGTCGATGTTCTATAACATGATCTTTGACAGTTCTTCGGAATTCACAAATATCAAATTCGTCTAAATAAATTTTTCGAGGTCGTCCTCTTCTCTTCTTCATAGGTAATGTAAAAATAGAAGCACTTCTGCCCACTAAATTCGAATATGACGTAATAGTACTCATTTTCAGACTAATATCCTCTTCCGTAGTCAGCTTTGTTGCACACTCCGCACTTGGGATTATAGAAACTATCGCGTCCATCTCCATAGTTATATATTTGATTTCATATCAGGTACTGTAGTTTGCTTCATTGTGTTAAAATATTCCTTTCTTTCGCGTAGAATTCTAGTCAATGTATTTTCAGATACTCCTACAGTCTGTGCGGTTCTCCAACGCGCATTAGTGAGTTTGTTCTGCGTAATTGTTACTTGCCTCTTTTTTCATAAAATCATTGACTTTTAAAATAATTTCTTATGCATAAAATAAAAAAAAAAAAAAACATTAGTTTTACTCATTTTTAAAGATGAAATCTTATTTTAGTAACATTTCCTAATTCCAAAATGAAATTATTTTCCTTTGCTTATTTTTATGTGATTTAGTATCTACAAACTTCTAAACAATGTTAATGTCATTTAAATGCCTGACTTTTAAGTACAACACGCTGAAATTTAAAAGAAATATAAAGTATAGCAACTTTAGTGACGTGTCTAAATTTTTGCGATATAGGTTATGATATACTAAACATTATGCACATCGAACTGTTGACGGTTCACGGTTAACGTTAAACGTTCGAAATTCGAATCATCCCTGCACCCCGCGATCAGAGTACATTGGAGACTAACAGTAGTCAATCAACATACATGTGATTTTCGAGCAACGCACACATAGACACTTGTCACGGACGCAATATCTCGGAATGGTTCAGGACAGTTTGTTCCGCACCATTCCGAGATATCGCGTCCGTGAGAGGTGTCCATGTGTGCTATGCTCGAATATTACTTGTATGTAACATTGACTTCTGGGTGCTAAGTGTGAGTTTTTCTTTTCGCATTCGATCGTGAGCGCGTTTGGAGTTTACTAGGAATTTGTATGTGATTTGTACAGCGCCACCTAGTGGTAAACGTGAGAAACCAATTTACCACTAGGTGGCGCTGTACAAATCACATACAAATTCCTAGTAAACTCGAAACGCGCTCACTATCGAATGCGAAAAGAAAAACTCACACTTAGCACTCTGATAGTCTCGGTATTCTGTGCCGCGATTCCCTTAACCAAAAATAGGTGGGGCGCGTCTTCGTGGATTGCACTATCTATAGTATTTGATCTGTATACATATTCAAATATAACAAACCTTCAATCTAAATTTACATTTATGGGCTCACCAGGAATCACCAATATGCCGGCTAAATACATCAGTGGAGATCTCCATTTTATCTTATTTTTGATTTTACTTTATCGCAATAAGCTTTAGATTGCGACGAAACATATATTGGCATTGTCTGTTAACTCTTGAATAAGAATTAACAAAAGGTTGGGCCTCTATAGGTTTACTTCGATTTTATTTGATATCCCAGCTAACGAAATGGCCAGTGACAGCGAAATCGAGGTATGTCGATGGCCAGTGACTACTATTTTATTGTGACGTCAAAAACGATAGCAAAGTGAGCAGATAAATCGATTCGCTTTGTTGTGGCTAAGTTGTCGGTTCTATATCGCGTCCCAGACATAAGATATTGTGGTAAGGCCGCACGTACATATTTTATTTATTGTGGAAGACAAAATGAATATTACCTACGCCGTTTATAAACTTGTAATATTTTGTTAAATTGTACATTTGGTATCATTTGAGAATTTGTAAAAAGGTACAATGATGAGTGTTATAATAAAATGATTGTTCTAATTGAATAAATAGATTTTCATTACGTAAACCTTGTTTGCATTAGAGTTTGTTGTTGACGCCTTGTCGCCTCTGTGGTCTAGTGGTCCAGCGTTGGCGTTGACCACATGAGGTCCCGGGTTCGATTTTCGGGTTGGGCACATAAAAAAAATGTGTTTTTTCAGTTTTATGAGAAACACAAAGTTGCCCGGGATTGGAGAGTGCCCGGTTGGCGATAGGCTTGCCACCTATTACATTTGTGGGACCAATCTTCGGCTAATCGTGGGTGCACTTGTTGTACCTCTGCCTACCCCTTCGGGGATATGGGCGTGAAGATACTTTTTGTTGTTGACGCGTAGTTGATTGGTGTCGAAGAGGTTTTAACGAATTATGAGGTTAAGTGGTCTTAAAGGACTAACTGCCTCGTGGTCTAAGGGTAGCCTATTCGGCTCAGACCATGAGGTCCCGGGTTGGGTAGTGTTATTGAGGATTTTCCAGGTTTTCTCGTAAATAGAATCCTTAGTAGCAGCTCGGAGTCTGGCGGAGTGGTGTATTACCACTCCCATGCCGTTAATCTGTCGGTCACGGTTATCGCTAGAAATAGTCGATAATCGTTAACATGTCGGTAAATGCGGCGATGAGGATCACCACTTATCTCTCCAACCGACAAACCGGTGAATCGCGGTGAACTGGAAGTATTAAATTTTATTATTATTTTCAACAAAATCACTGGCAAAAATTAGAATTTGTTGTTGACGCGTAATTGATTGGTGTCTGAAGAGATTTTAAACGAATTATGAGGTTAAGAGGTCTTAAAGGACTGGCTTCGTGGTCTAGGGGTAGCCTATTCGACTCAGATCATGAGGTCCCGGGCCGGGTAAAGTGTTATTTAGGTTTTTCGAGGTTTTTCTCGTAATTAGAATCCTCAGTAGCAGCTCGGAGTCAGGCGGAGTGTTGTATTACCACCACTCTTGTGCCTCGGATGAGCACGTTAAACTGTCGGTCACGGTTATCGCTAGAAATAGTCGATAATCGTTAACATGTCGGTAAATGCGGCGATGAGGATCACCACTTATCTCGACAACCGACTAACCGGTGAATTGCGGTGAACTGGATGTATTAAATTTTATTGTTATTTTCAATAAAATCACTGTCAAAAATATTTGATGTAAGTAGGTGGTTTCTTTATATCATAAGATTGTAAACAAGAAGATGGCTCGCTTGATGAATTGAGACAATCAATTCTTTTAGACACCAAAAACGTTAATGGTGCGTTGCTATCGTTGTGGTGGGTGTTTATGCCACAGGCATAAGTTCACAGGCTACCTTACCCTCTAAATCGGGACACGACAGTTAACAATCGTGTCTCGCAGTTTTTTTCGAGCTGTTCTTGAAATTCAGTTTCCACAACCTACGTATGTACCTACTTGGAATAAAGACTATATTTTATGATTAATTACAAATATAATTTCAGATTTATCATTGTAAGACGATAAAGGTACTTGCCAAATATTGTTCTAGGGCAACGGAAAGTATCTACCCTATAAATTTTAATTCTCTTGCCAGTGTTAAAAATACGTTTTGTCGCAAGCATAAACGGCCGCACAACACCAGCAGACGGGATCAAAGTGACCCTATACGGGTTCCGTTTCTTTTCTTTGTGGTACTGAACTCTAAAAAGGAGGAATCAACAGCACAATAAATATTAAATTTTACAAACAAATCTTGTCTTTGAGAATTGAAAATGCAGCAAAAGATAAGCCAAATACCTAGGTGTAGCGTGGTGTAGCCACTTTGAAGTGTATTTTTTAACCCCCGACGCAAAACGAAGGGCGTTACAAGTTTCAGGTGTTTATCTGTACGTGTGTATCTGTGTGTCCTGTCCGTGGCATCGTAGTGCCCTGGCGGATGGTCCCTGTTATGCGAGATGATTCTTAGCTATGATTCAATAGATTCCGTTCAGCCGTTTCAAGATCACCATCTCATATTGATGAAAGGAATTAAGCAACTTTTTAAGGCTGTAGCAAAATCACATTTTTAATTTTGATACTTTATTGATATTGCAATTACATGGCAACCTTGACCTGATCCTCATTCGAACATCAGCAGCATCTATTTAACTGGCAATTTTCGTAGGTATGTGTATAACATATTTTCTAAATATTGCAAGCCACTTTTTAACGACTTTCTGATATCCGTTTGTACAAAAATTTGGCAGACTTGCGAATGCTCAGTGACAATGCAGACGTAGGGACTGGAACTGTCTAATTCAGAGTTTTAACAAGGTAACCTTGTTTGGACTCGTTGGTTTCGTTATAAGTACTAAATTTGATTAGTGCTAATGATGACGAGAATCTGAAGTTGCAGAATTCAGATTCAAAATGCAACTACATTGAACTTCTAAACTAAACGAGGTAATATTTTTGAATTAGCATTTAGGTAATTGTATTGGCAAACACTTTAGTGCTTGATAATTTTCAAGATCTGATGATGGAACTGGAAGGTAACCATGAGAACTCCTAAACTAAATATGATAAACTAATCAAAATTGAACTCATTAGTTCTGTTTGGACAAACACTCTAATGTTAGAAGATTTCCAGAGTCTCCTGATAGAACTGGAAGTACGTTATGGGAACTTTGGAATAAAATAGAGCAACAACATCGACTTTATGGTCGTCTGATTCGTTATTTTAAGGACTTTAGAGCGGATTGGCTTAAATTACCCGATGCCCTGTAAGCATGATGCAGTGAGTTGGAAGGTGTACCCGAGAACTAAGGAAAACCAGGTTAACCCATCAAATGAGACAAATTCGGATTTTTTTTGCAAACAATTTGGTGCTGGACGATTTCTAGTATCTGATGTTGGTATTGGCAGGTAGTCATCTTAACTTCTAAACTAAACAAGATAAACCTATCGAGTTTGGGATTCTTTGTTCTGTGTTAACAAACGTCCTGGTGCTAGACGATTTCCGGGGTCTTATAATAGAGCTGATAATGGAGGTCATGGGTCATGGGAATGGGATGGAATAAAATGGAGCAAATTTTTGCAAAGATTTTGAGGTACGATGCTTATCAGCGCCTGATGATAGAACTGGAAAAAGTCTATAAGAAGCAAATCCAGATAAACCCATTGAGTGTGGTCCTGTTGGGTTTGTTTATAGAATAGCCTAATACTAGAATAGGGTTTTATAATAATATATTATAGAATAAATAGGGTTATATTTTATATAAATAGGGTTATATAAATAGGTATATATATATATATATGTATATATATATATATATATATATATATATATATATATATATATATATATATATATATATATATATATATATATATATATATAATAGAATAAATAGGGTTTTATAACGAAGCAGGAAGGAGGTTATGGGAACTTCTTGGAGGAATGGGAAAATTAAAATTTAATAATTCTTGTAATTCGTTCTTTTAAAATCTTTGGAGCAGGATGATTTCCGTTTTGGAGCAGGGTGGTTTTCAGATGATAGGGCGTGAAGAAGTCCATGAAAAATCCTGAGCTAAGTCAGAAAAATCCATTGAGTGTGGGTTTCTCCAGTTCGTTTTGGAATATTTTTTGGGGCTAGATTTTTTTTTAAATTTAATAATGAAAATGTGAAGGTGGCTAGGGGAACCTTTAAACTCTACAAGATAAATCCATCGAGTTTGGCCTCATTTGTTCTGTTTCGGGAAATACCCTGGTGCTATATTATTTCTATGATCCTATGATGACGGAAGAAGGAGGTTCTGGGAACACTGAATTCAAATTGAGCAACGCCATCGATTTTGAGCTCATTTGCTTCGTTTTATTAAGAGCTTTGGAACGGAATGTCTCGCAGTTTCTGAAGATAAAATTGGAAGAAGCATAACACTTCGCTTAACCAGATAAACTCATTGAGTATGGGCTTTGTGTTTGTTTTTTTAGCATACTGTTTAGTGCTGAATGATTTTAAGAATATATTGATATAACTGGAAGGTGGCTACAAGATCTAAACGAGATAAACCCATCGGGTTTGGACTTATTTGTTCTGTTTTGACAAATAATCTGGTGTTAGATGATTTTCAAGTTCTTACGAAGAAGGTAAAGTGGGAAGAAGGTCATTGGAACGAAAATTGAATGAAAATTGAGATGCACCTTCGATTTTGGTCTCGATTAATTCGTTCTTTTAAGGACTTTGGAGCAGGATGTTTTCCAGTGTCTGATACCTAATAGAGCTGAAAGAAGTTCATGAGAACTTATAAGCTACTCTAGATAAACCCATCGGATGTGGGCTAATTCGATTTATTTTGGCAAACACATGTGTCGGATCTTTTCTAAGATATAATAATGATGGAACTGGAAGGTGATCATCGATGGTAGGGCTGATACAGTTGGCCTTTATTACTAGGAGATTCGCAGGGTTTTATAACGGAACTAGAAAGTGGCCATGGAACTCCTGTACAAAACAAAATAATTCCCAGTCCCATTTTACATACACTTTGAATCAAAATGATTTCCAGGGTTACCCAGTGTAGCTGGAATCCATGGGAGCTTGCATTAAAACAACTCAAGCTCATTGAGTTAGGAACCATGGTAACCTTTACCTAATGCAGCAAGACCCCCTTTCGAAGATCATCCGGTCCTTTCACGTTTTGCTCTTAAAATGATGCATATGTAGCAGAATGGCGGTCTGAGGATGAGGAAAGTTTTAATTTTGTCTTGTATTACATAGACTAAATATTAACCCGTCATTCACTACGATAATTAGGGTTTGTTTGGAGAAATAGATCATCTCCTTTACCTATCAGACGTGAAAAAACCATGCAAAATATTTAGGCGCTAATTGTTAAAATTAAAGAAAAAGTAATTCATATTAAGTTTTTTAGCACAAGCTTCGATTTGTTTCTTTTTTTGTTTTTGTATGGTAAATGTCCATTATATAATATTCTTATTCATATATTATAGTCTCGTTGTATTTAGAGTTCAATTGGAGTGAAACAGCAAGCTACAATTATTTTTATGTGTAAAAATAAACACCGTCCGATTGTTAAAGGGTCTTTAGCTGTTTCGCACCACGAGTGGTTCGGACCGCGGTGTGAATTGCCCAAGAGATCTTTTGGCATGGGTCATTTCGGACCGCAATGGTGGAGCGGTGCGTATCGCCCAATCGCTTATCGCATTGGGTTGATTCACACCGCTGTGCAGTGAATAGATATCTGGGATCTTCAAATCGATTGAAGTAGTAATAGAACCATGAAAAGAGGATATGACCTTTTCGCCTCGTCCGAATCGACCCATTTCAAAAAATACGATGGGCGGTTTGCACCGCTCCATCACTGCGGTGCGTAATGACCCATGCCAAAAGAGTTCTTGGGCAATTCACACTGTGGTCCAAACCGCTCGCGATGCGAAACGACTAAAGATCCTATATAATCATTTATAGGTTATTTGTTGGATATAGATGGACAAATTTTACAAAAAAATAATCCAGAGATATTTCAAATATTACTATGGCATCACAAAATGTCGCCAATAGTTATTGGACTTCCAGTTCACTTCTATTTCAAATAATTTTACACACCTAATCGGTTTCGCTTATTACTGCATCGTTAGGGATGTTTTGCACAGTTATTAATGTCTTTGGCAAATTGTAGTGTTTGTAAAATTATAAAAACTTTGGCATACGTAAATAAATATCTAGTATCCCTGGACAAATTATACGAATCGATCTAATTCCAAAGTAAGCAAATTATTTGCTTGTAATATGAGTGTTAGTCAAGAATACAAATACATAGAAGTACATATATAAATACACAAATATATTTAGTAAACAGCCACACCCAAAAATACAAACATCTATGTTCATCACACAAATGTTGGTCCCTTTAGGTTCGCTAACCACTCGACCAATGGGTCGACCAGAAGTAAAAGAGCATTTTAAAATTCTTTAGTAGCTAAGCTAGCCAGTATCATACTATTAGGTATTCTGTGCCAGTATACACTTATATGAGGCCATCTCGCTAAAATGTATAATTGTATTAAATTATGGTATTATGAAAACAGCATAATCGTTAAAATACAGTTGTCCTATCTAATGAACAATTTACAAAATCACTTTATAGATGTCGGGAGTTTACAGAACTGAATGAACAAAAACTTAACCGGATTAAGAATCTTATTCTTCAATTAAAGTCGGTTGAAAAAGTAGGTTTAACTGACTTCCTTAATAGCACAATATAGAATATGCTTTAGAGGAGTAGGGTTATAGTAGAAGTGGTAAGTCGACTGGTGAGTCGTCTCAGGTCTCAGTGAGTGGTATAATGTGGCGGTGGTTGGTGCTATGGCAGTGCGTACTGGTGGTGGGAGGGAAGCTGGACCTGCGATATGTTGGTGCCCCTCGATATGCTGATTCTGAGGTAACGACTATTTTTATTATAATATATAATTTCCTTTTATAAAAAAAATTGCCGTGCGTTAACGCCTAGCAAATATCTAAAGTGTTTTATTATACTATTTTAATATTTTTTTTGGCTTTTTTCGCCTATTTGGGAATGGCTTACGAAAAAAAATTAGGCTCTTGATTTCTTGTGACACTCACAATATATGAATAATAATTATAATGTACTAGCTGACCCGGCAAACATTGTTCTGCCTTTTTAACTACTCTTATTTTTTTTCTATATTTTCGCACCTTTTAAATCTTTCCTGGACTTTAAGAAATAATTCAAAACCAAAAGTAGCCAAATCGGTTCAGCCGTTCTCGAGTTGTAGCGAGACTAACGAACAGCAATTGATTATATATATATATATATATATATATATATATATATATATATATATATATATATATATATATATATATATATATAGATTATTAAAATTATTATATATTATATTATTCATTTTTATGTTTTTTTTCGTGCATGTAAATATGCTGTATAAATTGTAATTATTATCGACGTCTTTTAAAAGTGTTATATGTTTTTCTTTGTTTACTGTATTTGTTGGTTTTTTGTTTTTTGTCTTAGTTGTTCTTGTTATTTATTTCTGACCGCCTCGTTGGTCCAGTGGTTACCGACCCTGACTACGCAATCAACGGGGCTTGGGTTCGATCCCCGACGGGGACAAGCATTTGTGTGATGAGCATAAATGTTTGTATTTCCGGGTTTGGGTATTTATTAAATATACAGTGTGTTAAAAAACTCTCTCCGATCGTCAAACGCATTATTTGGTAGCTTAATACGAATATATCTGTGACATTATTTTATGTATATAAATTTTCAAAATATTTGCTTGATTTAAGGGGAAGTTGCTCAATTTTAGTACTAAAATGAGGTACTTTAGACTACAATATTTTTCTTATTTTAATAAAAGAATTATTTTGTTATTTTTTTGACAATGCCATTGACCTACCTATATACCTCTTTCGGATCGGACAGGGTTTTTTTTCTTTACACCCTGTATACTAGTATTTATATATGTATTTCTATGTATTAGTATCGTTGACTAACACCCATCACACAAGCAAATAATTTGCTTATTTTGGGGCTAGATGAGTAGTGTAATTTATCCTGTGAATATTAATAATAATAATATTTATGTATAGTATTGTGTGGTAAATAAAACAATTCTTATTCTTAATACATTAATATTATAATTATTATTTAAATGTTGTGTATTTAACGATTATTTATTTTTACGTTGAAAATATGTAAATTTATACGGTTATTTAAAGTATTTTAAACACATGAGGAGGTTCTTATTTCTTTATGTGTATATTTATTGATATTTTACAATGGTTTTATAATAATTGTGCGATTTACGTTTTTCATTTTGATTTAGTTTTTGTTTTGATAAGCGCGAATTGTATATATCTGATGTTACCACAAAATTGTAAATGTCCTCAGATATAATCTACCTTAGGTACAAATTACCATTCCTTTGATCGAGTGGTTAGCGACCCTGACTACGCAATCAACGGGGCTCGGGTTCTATTACCGACAGCGACAGGGATTTGTGTGATGAACTTAAATATTTGTATTTCTGGGTTTGAGTGTTTATTAAATATATTCCAATATTTATATATGTATTTCTATGTATTGGTATCGTTGACTAGCACCCATAACACAAGCAAGTAATTCGCTTACATTGGGGTTAGATCAATTCGTGTAATTCGTCCACCGATACTTATTAATGTTTATTATTAGTGACTGCTAATTTAATATTACGAAATTATAAACATCTTCTACATTATTCCAAAACGAGGTCTAAATATAGTACCGAACTTAATACCAGGGTTAGTCTTAGTCATTGATATAAAAAACCCAAGATACACAATCAGTGTGTCAAAAACGTCCTCCAAAAATGAGTGCACAATTTTAAATTGTGCACTCATTTCAAATAGAATCACGTCGGCCGCGTCACTGTCAATTTTATTTATTTTCGTACATTGCGTTGTAAAAACAACTATAAGTTCTGCACTTAAGGTTGGATATGCAAAGACATATGTTTTTGCCATATCTATAGCTACTTAAAAGAAATTAGGGACACTTTTGAGTGTCAGTTTTGTTCGGGACTGTGCATCTAGGGTTTTTTATATTAATGGTCTTAGTGCTAAATAAAACATTATTATAAAAGCTTAACATAATTAACTTAACATAATTAACTTAACATAATTAACTTAACATTATTATAAAAGTTTAACGCTAGTCCGAGGAAATAAGAATGAATTTTAGTATTGGAACTAACTTTAATACCGTAACAAACTTAGACTTCTTAGTCTTGGTTTAAACCCGGTACTAACAATATTTTTGTAATAAGGTGGCTTAGGTTTATTATAAAATGGTTTTAACATTTTTACGGTGTCTTTACGGTGACTTTTTATTTGGCTATAGGAAATATTTTTTTAATACATTTCAAAGTTCATTATTTCAATATATTCAATATATCTCAAAGAAGTTATTTATAAGTTTAATAAAACAATATCGAAGTTTATACCAGTATAAAGGACATCATTTGCATTTTTGTATGTTTCATCAATCTTAAAAATTCTTTTCAATACCTATCCAGAAGCAATACTTTTTTATGATGGAACCAAAATATAATGAT
This sequence comes from Apodemia mormo, assembly GCA_036924255.1. Classification (NCBI taxonomy): domain Eukaryota; kingdom Metazoa; phylum Arthropoda; class Insecta; order Lepidoptera; family Riodinidae; genus Apodemia; species Apodemia mormo. The sequence goes on from JAUPFN010000004.1 coordinate 4,619,641, forward strand.
TATAGAGAACTCATAAAATATTATGGGTATGTATAAAGTTTGCGATATTTTTGGCTATTATAAAATCTTTACTAATATAATAAAGATAAATAAATATTTTTTTGTTTTTCAACTTCCCGATACTTGTGTAGTTATTGATTTTTATAAAATTATGTTTATGAATGAATTGCATGTAATTCATTCATAAACATAATTGCATTGCATGTAATTTTTATGAAAAAACCCAAAAGATAATGGTGAAACAGTATTTTTTTAATATAATTTTCAGATTTATGTACCGATTGAGTACCGTATTTGTACTCAATCGGTACATAAATCTGGAAGTTTATTCAGCTGTATTCCTCAAAAAGTAGTGTAGTTGCCCCTCCCTGTCCCCCCTCGGTACGCCCGTGTTTATATATATATATATATATATATATATATATATATATATATATATATATATATATATATATATATATATATATATAATTTTTTTTATGTCAAGATAGCAAACAAGCAAATGGGTCTCCTGATGGAAAGAGTCAACCATCGCCTATAGATACCAAAGATGTCAATGGCGCGTTGCTATCTTGTGGCGAGGTCTAATGCCACATGCATATTTATGAACTTATTAATCTATATATATAAAAATCGAATTGCTGTTCGATAGTCTCGCTTAAACTCGAGAACGGCTGAACCAATTTGGCTAATTTTGGTTTTGAATTAATTTATATTATATTATTATAGAAAAAAAGAGTTGTTAAAAAGGCAGAACAACGTTTGCCGGCTCAACTAGTCATATATATATATATATATATATATATATATATATATATATATATATATATATATATATATATATATATATATATATTTACGCTGTCATTCCGATTACGAGTTCATATGTGTGCTACGATCATTACACATCATGACACCGTCGTCGTGGTTTCGACAACGAAATATTTTTATCGCTTCGCGTTTAACGCAACGCGTAATGCCTCGATCTCCTCATTTAGTCCGAACGCCATACTAAGCCAAGGTCCGGTCTCACAGGAGATAGCCCTTAGCGCGAGCGTTAGTAGTCCAAATTTAAATACAATTTCTGGATGAGCGCTCTGCTCGCCCCAAAACTACGGTGTTATTATAAAGAACCGCAAGGACAAGTTTACAGTTGGCATGCGTCTAATCAACTGAATGTAATTATTGCTGCGTGACTAAATCACATCTATGTTCATCGAAACGAAGATGTCGTCCCAACTTATCACACTAGATACATCTTTGTGCAATAATACGCTTGAGTGACTACCCAAGTAGCACGTTAAGCTGTATATAGGCTGCATTTAGGTTCATTTTTAAACTTAAAGCTGTATACGAAGCCGTACAAAGGCTGTAGAAGCGCTTCTACAGCCGATATAACACCAAAAAGGGCCCCAAGTTATATAGCTTACTGCGTTATTTAGGCTGCACAATAGCTGTACAAGCTGTTATATGCTGTAGAAGGCCTGTTATTTGGTGTATAAAGAAACTATAACACTAAGGATACTCTCTTGTAACTGTCTTGTACAGCTAAAAGTTAAATAGGCTACACATTAGCTGTACAAGCTGTTATATGCTGTACAAGGGCTGTTATTCGGTGTATAAAGAAACTATAACACTAAGGATACTCTCTTGTAACTGTCTTGTACAGCTAAAAGTTAAATAGGCTACACATTAGCTGTACAAGCTGTTATATGCTGTACAAGGGCTGTTATTCGGTGTATAAAGAAACTATAACACTAAGGATACTCTCTTGTAACTGTCTTGTACAGCTAAAAGTTAAATAGGCTACACATTAGCTGTACAAGCTGTTATATGCTGTACAAAGGCTGTTATTCGGTGTATAAAGAAACTATAACACTAAGGATACTCTCTTGTAACTGTCTTGTACAGCTAAAAGTTAAATAGGCTACACATTAGCTGTACAAGCTGTTATATGCTGTAGAAGGCCTGTTATTTGGTGTATAAAGAAACTATAACACTAAGGATACTCTCTTGTAACTGTCTTGTACAGCTAAAAGTTAAATAGGCTACACATTAGCTGTACAAGCTGTTATATGCTGTACAAGGGCTGTTATTCGGTGTATAAAGAAACTATAACACTAAAGATACTCTCTCGTACAGCTAAATGTTCTTAATAGGTGTTTGAAAATAATAAAAAGTAACTATAGTAATCTATATATATAAAAATCAATTGCTGTTCGTGAGTCTCGCTAAGGCTCGAGAACGGCTGAACCGATTTGGTTAATTTTGGTTTTGAATTATTTGTTGAAGTCCAGGGAAGGTTTAAAGGGTGAGAAAATATAGAAAAAAATAAGAGTAGTTAAAAAGGCAGAACAACGTTTGCCGGGTCAGCTAGTCACTGATTATTGATCATTGGGACGATTAAAGACTACACTCGTTAATGAATAATAGCGCTTATTAGATAAAGTATTCAAAAATATTCCTGAAGAAGTAGACAGAGGTTTCATAGTGTACCGAGAGTGTACCGTTGGGAGGGTAAGGAAGCTGGTAAACTTTAAAACGGAGCAGTACATAATAATCTTTGGTTCTGGGGAAGACGAACTCCTCTGTCTGGCGCACATCTGCCTGTTTGCTATCCTATGATATAATTTTAATAAAAGTAATTCATAAAATTAAACCGACTTGATGTATCCGTCAACTATACCTATACCACCAATGCCTATACCTAAAAAAGCTACTATTTTTTTGTATCCTTAGATAGCAAACAAGAAAATGGCTCCCCTGCTAGAAAGAGAAATCGTAGCCTATAAACACCAAATGTGTCAATGTTGCGTTGCTCTCAGAGTAAGAGGATGTCAATGACGTATGCATCATGCGTCCCGATGGTAATGAAACGTATAACGAATCGGTCACATTTTACTACCTACCTGGCAAAACCGCAGCTGGTCCATTCTTCAAAGGAGCCCGGCCCAACATGGGGTAACCAGACTAAACCGATTTTAATTAAACTTGGATTATTATTATATTATATACTTGAACTATTTTCTGGGTTGGATATACTTTATCGAAATCAAAAAGAATTATCTCGGTGTGGCTTTTAGTTTCTGAGAAATTCGTGGATAAATATAGTAACGTACACTTGCGACGTATTATATTAAATAATACTTTGACGCCTAAATGGATCATTATACTCAATTATTATCCAATCTCAACAATAATTCATACATACATGACAAACTGATAAGTTTCGCTTTTTCGTCGATTGAAAATAATGTCACTCTCATGAGGTATTTGTTTAAAAGAGGTAGTTTGAACACACCCACGATTAGTCAACGGTGTTGTCCCATAATAAAAGGTGGCCAATCTTGGATAAATCGGGTACAAATACTATCTCAGGCAGATTATGTTTTTCAGAAAAACTGAAACACTTATTCAGATTAACTTAACCGACTTCATACGTCAATACCAAAGCTGGGAAACACCCACGATTAGTCAACGGTGTTGTCTCATGATAACAGGTGGCCAATCTTGGACAAATCGCATACAAATACTATCACTTATGTAGATTAACTTAACTTAGGACTTCATGCGTCAATACCAAAGCTGGGAAGGCTAATGACGCCACTAAACTTTTTGTTTTGAGTTTACTAATACTTGGATGTGACCAGTTGGCGATAGGCTTAACCACCTACCAAATTTTTGGACTAAGTATCTTCGACTGATCGTGGATGCACTTCTTGTACCCCTGCCTAACTCTTCGGAGATACTAACGTGAAGATATTAACACTTGAATCCCTGTGTTTATTTGGGCACTTCTGAATATTATTTGCTTCTTTGCTATCCTATTTAATAAAATAAATAGAAAAAATATTAATTCATCCATTAATACATATTCACCACAATGCTCTCCCATGGCCTATTAAATGTTCTAGACAATAGCTACCAATTATCGCGTTGAAAAGAAAGACATGTCGAGATTTACTGACTTAAAAAAACGTATCAATAGGTTTGTATCCAGATTTGATGGATGCGAATCAAAGGCTTATGTTTTCATTTCTCACGCTCATTTTAAGAGCAATGCCTCAACAATCTAGTGTTAAACTATGGAAGTCGTCATATTTGAAAATGTAAAGTACGTTGTGTGTCTATTCGTCTCAGATTATGAGGTTCTGGGTTCAATCTCCGGGTGGGTCAAAAGTGTTTTTGAGGTTTTTTAGAGGTCTTTCCCGTAAATCCAAAAATCAGTAACAGCTCCGAGTCGACAGGTGTTGTATTACCATTCCTGGGCCTCGTTTGAGCACGTAAAGCCGTTGGTCCCGGCTATCGCTACATATAGTCGGTAATCGTTGTCAGGTTGGTAAAATGTGGCGGTGGGGATGATCACTCATCTCGCCAACCGATAAACCGGTGAATCGTGGTGAGCTGGAGAGTCATAGACATCACTCCGCCTATCCTGTCCGAATCGGGCATGAAAATACTTTTTTTAATGTACGTTTGTAAATATATTTGTTCATTTAAAAAAAAATAATGTTGTTCACTCGCTAAATACAAGAAATAAAAACAATCTAGTTGTGCATGCATCACGTCTCCGTAGAATAAGTAACTCATTTAGGGGGCAGTATGCGCTTTCATAATAAGAGGAAGGACTTGCAGTGCTTCCTACCCGCCCGAGTAAAAGCAAATATGTCTTTTAATATAGTCATAATTACAACATAATTTATATTTTGGTGGAACAAAATTATTTATAATAAACTGTCAATTTTTAATTCCTGTTAACCACGTGGCTAAAAAAATATAGAATGTAGTTTATGTCATGCAAAGAACAACATAAGAGCAATACAAACAGAGCTAGACCACATTGAATGCATGAAATATCTTAAAATAGCTGTCCTGTAAATTGCAAAAACTGCAATTGTGTCTTTGTTCTACTAAAGGTGCGTTGTATGGTAAAATAGTCCGCTGAGTTTCTGCCGTTGATCGCCTCTCTTGGTCTACTGTCCAGTGTCGGAGTTGACCACATGAGGTCCCGGGTTCGATTTCTGGGTCGGGCAATTCAAAAAATGTGTTTTTTACAGTTTTCTGATAAAAAAACTTTGCCTGGGATTGGAAAGTGTCCGATTGGCGATAGGCTTGTCACCTATCATATTGTAGGACCAAATATCTTTGAATATCGTGGGTGCATTGGTTGTATCTCTGCCTACGGGCGTCAAGATACTTTTTGATAACTTGTAGTTTCCTCGATAGAAAAAACAATTCACAGTATAGTATAGTATAATAATATTAGTATGGATTTAGTTAGGCAATTTATTACCTAGTATTTATTACATGTACTATTATGTTGTCAGTCATTTTGATGACAGATTCCGGGTTCATAATCATGTGCGTGATCTCCCCCTTGGATTATTATAACCTAAAAAATATTTGTAACATGGCACGATTTCCGAGTGACAGTTAATTAATGCCCACACACGAAATAGTATTAAACTAATTAGCTAGTTGATATACTTCCTAAATATATTATCACTGTATCAATTTCATATTATGTCCACCTCATATATGAAGTTAGGTTATGTTTCTATAACCTTAAAAATAGTACAGACGGACACTTATATAGTAGAATAATAATAATTTATTTATTTTCTAAAATATAATTAAATACAGTCATAGAACGAGGAAAATAATTTATTGGCTAAATGGATATTAAACTACTGAAACTACGTATAAAATTTACTAAGTATAAAATTTACATATTACCATAGATAAATAATTGGTCTCGCGGCGCTTGACAAGATACCGTACTATCTAAAAACAACTCCGTGAATGCGGCAACTCTATTTTATAGTGTGTGTGATATGACAATGTGCAAATGGATAACAGTGAGTAGTGTGCTCTTAGAGCTTGCATTGTGATTGGTGATTGTATTGGGTACGCCGGTTTCGGCGTAGTATTTGTTGCCGCATTTGATAAGTACGTTGGCGGTATCTAGTCAAGCACAGCGAGACCAATTAATTATTATTTATCTAAGCATATTACTTATATACTCTACATTTTTTCCTACGTGATCGTGTACTGTAGTATATGTTTATCTTTGTATCTGGGAATATCTATGTGTGCAATTATTTATATATGTCTATAAACGTGTATGTATGTGTTTGCATGTGTATGTATGTATCTGTTTATAGGTTAAGGTATTACTAAGAATAGATATAAAGTCTTTCCGAAATAGGTGATCATATTTCAACACAGCGCTCAGTACGTCTAACCAAAGATATCCAGTCAAAGAAGAACATGATTCAATGGAATACAACTTTTTGCTTTTACGAATAAAATAATGTTGCTCCTAACGGTTTACGCCTTTTTGCATAAAATAATCCACTATTAACGTAATAGTTCTATCAGCTGATCAGCTGATAAGTACATAAGGACGTAGTACCTACACGCAAGCTTTGACCACCTTTGACGCACACCCACAGAGTAACAAGGTAAATAACCTCTCACTCTTACGTTAAAAGTGTATTTTATGCTTTCTGCATTCAGCGTCAAGTATTATGAGACAAAATTATTTTATTCCTAAATATGACTAAGTTTTAGTCTCTTCAATCACGTTATATTTTGGCCGAATTACTATGGGTAGACATGCTAAACGCTGTGTTGAAATATAATCACCCATTTTGGAACGATCTATTATATGTATAGACAGGTAAGTACTAAGTAGTTCTACACGAATTGTGCTTTAAGTTTGGTTGTAGCTACATAAATTAGAAATTTGTTGAAACTGATGTAAGATGTATAACCAAAAAGTCATTAATTTTTTTAGCAGCGAATGAAAGAAACGTTTTTTAATACAATGAATAAACTACATTTTAATATACATAAAAAAATGTAACATTTTGATACGGATGCTATCTTAAATATCCAAATATAATAAACTAGCTGTGCCTGCGACTTCATCCGCGTGGAAAAAAATCTAAAATAAAAACTCGCATAGCTCCCGTTCCCGTGGGGTTCCACAATAAAAACTGTTCTATATCCTTTCCTGGGTCTCATATTATACTTGTACCAAATTTCATCCAAATCGGTTAAGTAATTTAGGCGTGAAGAAGAGACAAACAGACAGAGTTACTTTCGCACCTATAATATTAGTATGAACTAGCAGTTATCCGCGCCTTGGCTCCAACCCAAAATCATAATTTTTTTTGAACAGTTTGAACAGAACACAGAACAGTGAACAGTAAAAAAGTAGCCTGTATTATGTTCCGGATAGTGTAGCTTTCTAATGGTAAAACAAATAAGGATCATTCTAGAAAATTTCAAGTTTATTTCTTACAGACATAAAATATACAAATGTTTTCTCTTCATAATATTAGTATAGATGAGTTTTATTGCTTAAATATTAGACTGGGCCAAAAAAACCGACTATTTTTTTTTTCTATCGATACTGTGAAAATATCATTCATGATGATAAAAAAAAATTATTGTGAAAGTTTGAGTCCTTAATAATAATATTAAGGGGTGTATCGTTACGACTAATGATTTTTCAACAGTAATCGCATTTTTTACTCAAAACTTGTTAATTATCAATCTGAAAAATTTTAGCGATATGGATTCTTATAGGAAATTAAATTTCTTAAAGAAAAGTTATCTTAGTAAATTACCGTAAAACAAGCCGTTTCCTTGTAATCATGCCATAAACAAAGATTTAGTTTTTCAATTTTGCGTTTCGATTTTGGATTTTTGTAGCTACCATAAATATCAATATTTTTACAATTTAAAATACTTATTCTTAAAGGAAATTTAATGCTCTAAAAAAAAGGTCTCTTAATATTTTCAATTAAACTCACTCCTTTCAAAGTTATTCGACGTTGAAGTTAAATTCAAAAGTAATTTATCGTTTTTTTCGCGTTACTCGTGATTTTTTCCTCTTGATTGAAAAATGTATGACTTTAATATTGAGAATAATTTTTTTTTGTTGGAAGACTAAATTTTTTTGTATAAAATCATAATTTATCAATGTATTATTTTGCTTTTTAACGATTAGTTATCGACATAAATTCATTTTCACTTTAAATATATCTATATTTTAGGGAAGTGTAGAGTGCCACTAGCAACACTGTATCACTATCAATTATAGCATCATAATATACAGGCAGGTCGTATAAGGCGACCAATTCGCTATGCGAGTCACTACCGTCGTGGCTACTAGGTGATAGAGTTCAGCATTGGCTCGCAATAGCGTCAGCGCTAGACACTGTTGTGTTCCGATTTGTTCATCTTTGATGTCTATAAGCGATGGTTGACTCTTTCCATCAGCAGACCCATCCGCTTGTTTGCTATCTTATGATATAAAAAAATACTTCTTTAGCATATTTGTATATTTCTGCCCATCTTGTTCCATAAATATAAAGTGGGTTTGTTAAACTGTCTAGTTCCTATACTATAATTTCTTGTACTTGTTTATATTACAACTATTTTAATTTATATATCTTAAAGTCCCTGCCCTACTGATGATGCTCATAGGTGAAACCGACTGCTCATAGACAACGCTGTGTTTTTGGGTTCAACTTCATCGCAGCTTGGTGTCCGGTATTGGTGTGCCGGATGCCAGGACAAAGAAATAAGTAATAGTCGTTTACTTTTGATAAAATCCGGTCACCTATCACTTATTCCTTTAATCAACACAATGATGAATTGTAATGAATTGGGACGTATACAGTCATGGATGTACCCTGATGTGGATGTACCTCCGCCTACCCTGATGGAAACGCCTAGACGTAATTGCTATTTTAATTTTAAAACATTTGTTAAAATCACTAGAAAAATAGTAAACACTATTTGCATATGCATAATGATCTTGTATGACGTGCTGACGTGATTTCATGCTAATAGCCAGGCGAATGTACTTTACTTGTATTAAGAGTGCGTTAACCACTTTTACATTCTTTAGCGGCAGCGATGGATGTTTTTTAATTTTGTTTGCATGCGAATTGTAAGCGCCACTTTAAAAATTTACAATTTTATCAAAATGCGTTAATAGAATCTATACATATAATAAAATCGTAGGAAAGTCAAAACTGTACATTGAATATTTTTATAAAAGAATACTTGGGGCGTGATTTACAATCGATATCGAAGCCATAAATACAGTTTTTAGAATTTTTGTCTGTTTGTATCTATGTATGTCCGGGGTAAACTCAAAAAGTACTGCATGGATTTACTTCAAATTTTGCATAAACATTACTAACAGGTCGGGTCAACATATAGACTACATATTATCACACTATCACCTAAGGGGGCGGGGTGGTGCTCCGAACTAGCATTACAGTAGGGGAGCCCCTGGCTAATACTACATTACTCGAGCGTCGTCGTGGTGATTTATGTTTTATAGGTATATATTTTTATAGATTTCGAAGATTAGGTGATAGGAAAAGTAAAAGATTATATAAAGATTTTCATTTATATGGCGGGGGGAAAGCAAACCAAAGCCCGTACCGGCGGATTTTATTAATTTGGAACCAAAACCGCGCCAGCAATATTAGGTATGCAAGGGCGTGCTGGGGTTGCATTTGATTTTAGATATCTTCTATCATCTTGGTATAAATTGTGAGTAGGTGAGCAAATTATTTGCTTGTGATATAGGTGTGTCAAGGATACTAATACGTACAAATACATACATAAATACTCAAATAGATTTAATAAACATCCAAACTCAGGAATACAAACATCTATGCTCATCACATAAATGCCTATAAATGCCTACCCCTGTCGGGAATCAAACCGGAGCCCCATTGATTGCGTAGTTAAGGTCGCTAGCCACTGGACCAATGGGGTGGTCTTGATTGATAACAGTCGCTCATATTTTCGTAGTAGGGCGCTAATGTTAACCACAGCATTACCAAATAGTACTTATAAATGAATTAAACACAAATAGTGGAAAGGAACTATCCTGAAATACGGGAAATTATAGTTCACTGTCATTTGATGCAGCAATAAATATATCGTGATTTAAAGAAGTGATTAATGCAGGAAATATAACTGCGAACCCACTTGCCAAGTTACATTCATGATAATTGACATGTGAATTTATGATTATTATATAGTATATCTATATATCTGTATGTATATATATATATATATATATATATATATATATATATATATATATATATATATATATATATATATATATATATATATATATATGATTCTGATTGGTTGAGAGGAGTAAGTGTAAGGGACCCACACATATAATATCTTCTGTGAAGTCTTTTGATATATATATTTAAAAAATCGGTGAATTCGAGAAGTTAAATCTAAGAAATGAAATATATTAACTTTATAAAAATAAACATCATTGATTACATTCATGTGACGTACATATTAATGTACACACACAAAGAGTATACAATACTATTACACACATATATACTATTTTATTTACATACTAGCTGTTGCCTGCGACTTTGTCCGCGTGCACTTCATTTACTCCGCACTGCTCCTCCCCTGTAGGTGATAGCGTGATAATATGTAGCCTATATGTTGACCCGGCCTATTAGTAATATTCTTGCAAAATTTGAAGTAAATCCATGCAGTACTTTTTGAGTTTACCCCGAACATACATACAGACAAACAGACAAACAGATAAACAGACAAAAATTCTAAAAACTATATTTTTGGCTTCAGTATCGATTGTAGATCACGCCCTAAGTATTCTTTAAAAAATATATTCAATGTACAGTTTTGACCTTCCTACGATTTTATTTATTATATATGTAATATGTATATGTATATGTATATATGTATAGATGAAGCCCGTTGACAAACTTAAAAGAGAATTTTTTATTTTATCTATGGCGACCACCGGGCTCACAGAATTATTATGGGCACTAGTATATAATAAATAAAATAATTAAGATTGTTGACTTTATCAAAATTGACCGTACATTCGATTTTTAAAAATTAATATGTACTTATTTTCTATTTAAAATTTGTTGTGACTGACTCGTAGTTTAGGGGTTAGTCTACTCGGATCAAATCATGAGATCCCTGCTTCGATACACGGGTCGGGCCAAAAATATTTTTAAACATTTTTCGAAGATTTCTCGAAAATACGAAATCTCTGTAGAAGTTCAGAGTTTGTTGGTGGTGTGTTTACAAATTACAACCCTGTGGTTCGGATGAGAACGTAAAGTTGTCAGTCCTGATTATCTCTAGAATTTAGTGATAACCGTTATCAGGTCAGTAAAATGCAGCGACAGGAATCACCACTCATCTCACTAACCACTAAATCGGCGAATCTAAGAAGTATATTTCCCTTTTTCTACTTCTATCAAGCTTATACCGAATAGTTAACGTAAATCTTTCATCATTTTTTTCTTTTATAGAAGAGGTGGCAAACGAGCAATAGGTGCACCTGATGGTAAGTGATCACCGCCGCCCATGGACATCTGCAATACCAGAGGTCTTGCAGTTGCGTTGCCGGCCTTTTAAGAATGAGTAAGCTCTTTTCTTGAAGGTCCCTATGTCGTATCCGTTCGGAAATACCCCTGCCGGTAATTGGTTCCACAACAGAGTAGTGCGAGGTAAAAAGGTCTATCATTATTAGTCATTTAGGACATATACATATATAGGACATATACAATTAGACTAAGCCAATAATTGGTGAATAATCAATATGTAAATTGTTTAATCTGTGATACAATTGTTTAATTTGTGTTTCATTTGCTCAATCCATCTTTTAAGTCCTTCCTTAGTAGTTATATACGTTATTCAATATTTTTCTTATCCAATCATTCATTCGCATGCAATATTTTGTTTCAGTTGTTCTGTTGTTTATTCAGGAATTATGTTGTTGAGCCCGTGATTTGATGATTAATTCGTGAAACGATTGATTCTTGATTCTGTTGTTTAATCTGCGACTTTCGAATTAAAAAAGTAATTTTATTTTGTTTCAGCTCCACTGTATGGACTATCCTCTGGTTGTCGCTGGTATGTCCATGAGGTCCTTTCAAGACGGAGGTAAATCACTTTTAAGGATAACGTTTGATAATGTATAAAGTAAGACTTTTGCTCACCTTTATTACGTAAAAGTTCTGCAGTCATTATAAGACTTCTTGTGTCAAAGTGAGTGTTTATGTGTATGTTTGCGTATATATACGTGTGTGAAAGAGCTTAGTCTATATTTTTCCTATGGCTTTACCGATCCAGAAATTAGAATCGGAATAAGAACTGTTTTATTTACCACCCAAATCTATATGGATACAGTAAACAACAACAGATAAAATAAGAAAGACAAAAATTTATACCAGAAACAACATATGCCGTAAAAAACAAAAATGAAGGATTTAAAAAATGTTGAGAAAAAATATAAATAAAAAACAAGATAAAATCTAATAATATGTGTTTATGTATAGCAGTATGATGTTGAAACGGTAAATTCCTTGAAAATTTCTCGCGATATTTCACAGCCTAGGCAGACTTGCTTTGCTACCTACAAATTCATATCTCTCTTGATACATACACGCCGATCTCGGAGACTCTTATCAACATGTTAAGAGAGATACACTCCACAAATGGCAAGAAAAACGAAATCTAACAAATTTTATGTACCTATGACCATACCAGTATGATGATGAAATGGTAAACGACTGAGGGTGCCAACTGGGGCTTCTTAATTTAAAGTTACTAGCTTCAAAAATACGGCCTTTAGACTTTTAAGGGACGCAGTTTAAGCAGCATTTTTTATTGCATAAATATTTAATTTTCAAATCTATATCACAGTTTGCTTTTAAAGCAGATGTTTAAGAATTTATAATAACTCGCATCACGTATTTGTCCCTGCCTGACTTACAAACACACGAACGAACGAATTCGAACAGTCATGGCGGATCTGTCATAACTCTCATGTTTAGCCGAGTTTGCCAGTTTATAAGACTTTTTTAAATACTAGAGCTTTATTTACTCCATAGTTAATTTTTCTTATTACGGGTTCCTAAATTTTTGTCTACCACCTAGCATTTACGATGGCAGTGACATGTGTATATAGCCAATTGTTTGCCTTTTACGAACTGTCTAACAAAATGGCCGATGGTCTAGTCCGTAGGTGATAGATGTCTGTTTCTATCAGAAAAGCCGTCTACTTGTTTTCTATTCTGTAATATAAGAAAGATATTTTAATTAGTTTATATATTTCAGGATGGCGGTACGTAAAGAAGGCACCGCGGATAGTTCAAACAATACCAAAATACAGAACAAGCATGCAAAGGAATCGCGTGGCACGCAGAATCGATTTTTTATTATATAATCGAGAAGATATCGTCAAAGAACACGCCAAACTCGTCCAAGATATTAACAGCTTGAGGCAAGCAATGTTCTTCGCACCGCTGGCTGACGATTCAAAAGATTACGATGAATCGATTTTTCATGAAATTATTGAGACAACGTCCACCACTACGACCAGGCCAACTACTACAAAACCCATAAAACCAAAGACCGGTATCCCCATTATTTTACTAGGTGGGTCTAATAAGCATGCGAGTCAACCCCTCAAATATACGAGACCGAGTATCAATCTGGTTGGGACATCTGTGACTCCGCTTGTGAAACATCCATATCCATTCGTGACAGCAGCATCGTCTCGTCAACCTATGAGGATTTGTATGGCGTCTCCAACCACATTCATGACATCAACTACTAGACCTAGCTTGTGGGAGCGACTCATCAAAGCCATTCTGCCTAGATAGCGACTCATTGCAACGTAATCGGTTAATTGTTCACGTAATGTTAAGTGATTATCTGTAAATAGTTTTCTCATTGTTTTTACTGAGGCACGGAAAGCGAGAGTAAATTCTTTTTTCTCACTAAAGTCTCGTTTATACCTAGCGTGAATTATATCACCGACAATACTCGTAACATTATTTTTTATTATGTCTGTTTTCAAGGCGATTATTGTTTTATAAGTGTTAGTTATAGTTAGTTATAAAATGTATTTTATATACAAAAGTGTAGTTAGGTAATTTAAATTATAGAAATAATTATAATTGACGGCTATGATATAATAAAGTTGATCTCGATCTAAATTTCTTTATTATAAACTAGCTGTTGCCCGCGACTTCGTTCGCGCGAACTTCGTTTACTCCGCACAGCTCCTCCCCGGTAGGTGATAGCGTGATGATATATAGCCTATATGTTGACCCAACCTGTTAGTAATATTCATGCAAAATTTGAAGTAAATCCATGCAGTATTTTTTGAGTTTACCCCGGACATACATTGACTTTTCTACAATTTTATTATATGTATAGATATAAATATTCTTCACATTATAAACATTTATATAAACAACTTTATTAATTTTTAAATATTCATGGGACAAATTACACTTACTGATCTACTCCTAAAGTATGCAAATTATTTGCTCATGTTATGGGTGTTAGTCAACGATACTAATACATAGAAATACATATATAAATACTGGAATATATTTAATAAACACCCAAACCCGAAAATACATTTATGCTAATTACACAAATGCTTGTCGCCGTCGGGGATCGAACCCGAGCCCTGTCGATTGATTAGTCAGGGTCGCTAACCATTCGATCAACTTTATTAATTCAGTTAGTACTACAACTGCTTATTGCAAAGTTCATTGAAATCGGTTCAATAGTTTCGGAGTCCATCGCGGACAAACAACGCTACTCATAATTTATATATATATTATATCCATACTAATATTATAAATGCGAATGTAACTCTGTCTGTCTGTCTGTCTGTCTGTTACGCTTTCACGGCTAAACCGCTGAACCGATTTGGATAAAATTTGGTACAAATATAGTTTGAGACCCAAGAAAGGACATAGGATAGTTCTTATCCGAAAATCCCACGGGAACGGGAACTATGCGAGTTTTTATATTAGAATTTTTTTCTACGCAAACGAAGTCGCGGGCACAGCTAGTATTATATAAAAGAAATGTAACACAACTGCGTGAAAAGTTCGAAATTCCGAGGAAATTTTATAACTATTCATGCAAAGTTCGAATTTAAGATAGAATAAGTACAAACTACAATCAGGCTTTACGTTTGTCACAGAATTGTTTGTTCCTGAATAGAATCAATATATTTAGTACTAGCTGTTGCCTGCGACTTCGTTCGCGCGGACTACGTTTACTCCACACAGCCCCTTCCCAGTAGGCGATAGCATGATAATATGTAGCCTATATGTTGACCCGACCTGTTAGTAATATTCATGCAAAATTTGAAGTAAATCCATGCAGTACTTTTTGAGTTTACTCCGGACATACATACAGACAAACAGACAAAAATTCTAAAAACTATATTTTTGGCTTCGATATCGATTGTAGATCACGCCCCAAGTATTCTTTTAAAAAAATATTCAATGTACAGTTTTGACTTTCCTACGATGTTATTATATGTATAGTTAATGTTTTTCAAAGCACAGCATGATAGCACCCTACTAGGTGCTGGAGTTAAGCATCTCACTCGAGCATGATGCCACATATATTTTACCACGGATTAAATGGATACGCCTTTCAAGGCAATTTCTTAGATTGTAAACGTAGTTTGCATTCACATATAGACATATAGAGATATAATACTTACCAATGAAATAAAATCACTCCAAGGGTAATTTTTAAACATTGTCATCTCAATCGGTGTTATTAAATAGTATGACATTTTTGACAGTGATAGGAGTGCTTGCTCATATGCGCGGTGACGCCTTTCCTTCCCAATGCCGTGACTATTAGTATTCATGTGGTCTGTGGTTTTACCCATTTCTACCGTTATTTTTTTTTTTATTTAATACCATTTAAGTTGTATACACATCAAGCGACTTAAAGGCTTTAATAAAAACTTGCTTAACGTTGTAAGTTAATTGTAGGTAATGTATTAGTCATTTATCTATAAAAACTTAACAAAATTCATAGATACGAATATCGATAAAAATAATGCAGTTCTCAGTACTATTGTAAATGCAAATATGCTCAGGTTAAGCACTAAAGCAATATTATGAGTAAAGACCATTTTATGACTTATTGTAATTGGCAAGTAATCTTCTTGTAAAACAGTAAATATATTCAAGTATCCGACTAGATTAATAGACGATTTTTTAAAATTAGGTCACAATAAGTCTTTGTAATCTAATATCATTATGGAAATCGGTAATAATCATTACGGAAATATTTGCGTCTAAACGAATATTTGTGACAATAAATTAACTCTATAATATATTTTGAACCGACGAAAACACAGGGATTATAAGTCTGACATGTGAGTATGTATGTAATATTTTTGGAATTGGATAATATTTGAGTATGATGATCTATTTATGCATCTAAGCATGTGTACTAAATTTCGTAAATAGTAATTAATATAATTAATTTATATTAATATAATTTCGTAATAAATGGCTGATTCTCAAAAAAAATAATCGAAATTGATATCCTTGATCATTTTTATATACCAGGATCGTCAATTATGTAAAGTTTTTTTTTTAATAATAGGACTGTGCTAGATCTACGAATGTATGAAACAAATTTATTTTTATATAATAAACAGCAAAGATATGTCCAAGAAAGTACCCTGAAAATCATTCCCTCACTATGTCCCAAGCGCTAAATTTGAAGATAATCATTAACTTAAAACGTAAAATTCCTAGAAAATTGTTTATTATCATATTTTTTACTTATATAGGATAGTATTGACTATACTTATATGAGTTCATAGTTTCCCAAATGCGAATGGAAATATTTTTAAACATAATTCAAAATTTGTCCTAAAAAAGTATCATTCCCTCACCGTTTTGTAACAGTGTGATTGGAGCAATACTCCAAGGCCTACCAAGTCCCACTTTAATTTTTTTTTGTAGTTGGCAACATTACCCTTGAAAACATACACTAGAGTGGACCATTGAAGAAAGGATGTTTTCTTAAAATCAATTTGACAATAAGTTTTTTGAATATTACATTTTTTAATGTCATTTCCTCATGCAATGTTATCAAAAGTTAAATATTTTTTTATTTAATAATAATAACATATTTTACATGTTTTCGGTAGTAATAAAGTATTGTTTAAAATTCGTAAGAAAGTAAGGTTATGTTCCTCAGTTTGTAGCACTTTTGTTTCGTTTTGTCATTCCGTCATAAAATTTTCATCTTGGTTACTACAAAACTTTTGAAGTATCGGATAAGGACACACCTGCAGTATCAACGCGACATAAAAGAAAAGAAGCTAAAGTAGAAACTAATGTGAAGATATCGAAAATTACTCCTTCTAAAAAAATGCTTATGGATATAAAGTTGGTGACCATGTCCTTATAACATGGAATAACGAAGTCTATCCTGATAAAATTCTTTCATTACCTGGTGATGGGGCTTTAGTTCGGTGTATGAAGAAAGGATCAAAATGCTGGAAATGGCCGACAGTTAAAGATGAAGAACTTTATGCTTGGGCTGACGTTCTTCAAATAATTAAACCCTCAAAGTTACTCAGTCGTGGTTGTTATTTTGTTAAAGAAGTCGATGAGAGAAAACGAAAACTTTAAGAAAGTGAAAATAACTAAAGACAACTGCAATTAGATTGCATAGAGACTGATAACAGACAAATAATATTAGATTAGTGAAATTTCAATTTATGTTCTCTTTTCATTATTTTCGTACATTTAAATCATCAATATAAAAGTATACATTCTTGTCTTTAGTATGTTAAAAACATAACTCAAATTTTGGACTGATTACGTAGTACTTCTTAATTTCGTTCTTTAAATTGTTTTAACTAAATTAATATTTAATATTACTTTTATGAGTCAACGTGTTTTGTTTGTAACAATTAAATTGTTACAGTATTAATTATTATATTTTTGCAATAAAATTATTTAATTATTATAGTTTTGCAATAAAACAAATGATTAGTGCATTATAAAGTTTTTAATTATTATAGAATTATATTAAAAATCATTCCCTCACTAATATGTCATTCCCTCATTTTCAAATTTAAAAATAAAATTAAATTCGATTCAAACTTAAAACAGTTGGGGACCACTTCAATATTTTCCTCAAACGAGGCATATACTACGACTTGAGCAAAAAAATTCGATTACGAGTTAAAAAAACTGATAAACTCGATAAACCCATTTTCGATTATTTTTTTCAGAATCAGCCAAATACGTTTGTATGTTTGTTTACGAAATTTTCGGGAACTAAAAGCTATATAGAAATAATTCAAATTTCATTAAAATTAGTTTAATCGTTTTTGAGATATGGGTATAATTGACATATTTATTTTATTTTATTTATTAAACACTTTATTGTACACAAAACATTTACAGTAAACAATAAAATGATGTATATTAAAACAAAAGGCGAGCTTATCTCATATCGAGATTTCTTCCAGCTAACCCATATGTAGAAAACAGTAGACAAACAAAGACACTTGTGCACATATTATTAACACGGCATAATAATGAAGCATACAATTAATATCAAATGTGGCCTTAAAAGCTATTAACAACAAAAAAAAAACTAAAAAGAAGAGACAAAAAAAATAACACACTTTAAAAGACAAGAAAATAAAATAAAAAATAATACAAAAATTACACAGTTAACTTGCTAACTACTTTCGCGTCAAATAATAATCATGTAATCGTGTTTTAAAGATGGATAACGATTCACTGGTACGAATGTTAGAACAGAGACATATATTTGAAATCGCTTTAATTTTTTTAAATACTTAATTATTTTATATTCGTATCGAGATTCACAATTCTAGTTAGGTAGATCTGAATTATCCAGAGACCTGTAATCTTCCTGAAGCATCATTGTTCCTAGATATGAGCACTTTTAGACCATCCATATTTTATTATTGTTTGTAAGCTGCTTAAATTTATCACTGAAAAAGTGTGAGTTGATAAATGTTTTCCTTAAGTAAATTTGCTCGTTAACTGTTAAACACGTGCCAGCTTAAAATTAACAACCTGAATAATTCATCATCTATCGATCCATCCATCTAAATAGTCCACGACATGTGAACGTGTCTTTACTGTCATGGTCTTTGAGTTCGTTCTGCGTGCAGTGATTGAGTGTGGGGACGATCGCATAATCGCATGTTCTGCTTGTAATTGCAGAGTTAACGTGTTATTTTTATAATGTCGGAATAGAAAGGTTGGTCGGATTACAGTGGCGAATTTTTATTATGTAGTAATATGGTTACATGTGAAATTCACAGAATTATTTTTATAACTTTTTTACTCTCCGGTAAAAATATTGAAAATTTTCTGAAATCGGGAAGTTTCAGATTTCACTTTAATTTCCAAAAACCGAGATTTTATTAGACATAGGAAGCTGTTCTAATCTACACGTTTTTAGGTCAAGAACCTTTTCCGACTATTTTCATGACGTCAGTCATTATGTAGAATGTGTGTCTATACCTTCAATGACTTTTGAATAGCTCGACAGATCGAATTGTGACTGACGAAATTCGATTGAGTTCCACTAAATTTAGATTAAATAAGAAAGTCATTCGACCTAGTTGATAGTAGTAGAGAAATAAAATAGCGTTGGCGACAAATTTTGATGTCAAAATTTCACGTAAGCGAGTTAAACACGGCAGCGGCTTGTTTTGTGACTTGCGCCAAGTTGCCCGTTGACATTTAAGAGAGGCATTAATATGTTTTTTACTTTATGCAGTAAAATATACTGACGTTGTGCCACTGACAATCCGGCCGGCCAACCGCCGGAGTGAGAGAAAAAGCAGATCTTCCAAAAAATAACGTAATCATTCAGAACGGCGGACAAAACAAATATAAAATCTCTGTAAATGCAGATTAGATTGTCAATCAGATATGTTTTCGAAAGCTGAACTTCAAGCAAGGGCGGATCCAGCCTTTGGGTCGGGGGTCCCATATTTGAGGTTCAGACAAGATAGGCTCTAATCCGTACTTATTGCAATAATAATCCATACATAGACCCTTATACCTGGGGGGGTCACATATTTGAAGTTCAGTCAGGATAGGCTCTAATCCGTATTTGTTGCAATAATATACATAGAACATACTTAGATCCCTGTCTTGGGGGTTATTATGACCCCCTTGACTCCCCCTGGATCTGTCCTTGTCTTCTTCAAGAAAACTACTAATTGTTCTAAAGCCCGGTAATATCTAGTGCTGTTTATTTATTATGATGGTGTTTATTTAATATATTTGAGTGTTTACATATGTATTTTATGTATTAATATCGTTTCCTAACACCAATCCAACCACCAATCAAATTAAATCTGCTCATTTAATTTGGGTTAAATTAATTTGTAATTGGACTGCCTCGTGTTATAGAGGTTAGCCGGTTTGGCTCAGATCATGAGGTCTCGGGTTCGATCCGCGGGTCGGGCAAAAGTGTTATTGAGGTTCTTTTGAGGTTTTAGTGTAACTGTCTGGAAATCACAGTTGTGGATTTCCAGACATCTCCATGTCTGAAAATCCACAACTGTGCGATTCTCCCGACTTTTTTTGCCTCGCTCTGTTGTGGAATCAATTACCGGCTGGGGTGTTTCCAAACGGCTACGATATAGGGACTTTCAATAAAAGAGCTTACTCATTCTTAAAAGGCCGGCAACGCAACTGCAAGACCTCTGGTATTGCGGATGTCCATGGGTGGCGGTGATCACTTACCATAAGGTGCAACTCTTGCTCGTTTGCCCCATCTTTTATAAAAAAATATTAAAACTCATTAGCATCTCGGAGTCTGGCGAAATAGTGTGCTACAACTCTCGTGTCTCGGATAAGCATGTAATGCTGTCGGCCCCGGCTATCGCTTGAAAAAGTCGATAATCGTTAACATGTCGATAAAATGCGGTGATAAGATTATTTCGCTAAACGACGAACCGGTAAATTGTATTAAACATAAAGCCTATAGACGTTCGGTTTACTCTGCCTACGCCGCAGGGAACCGGGCGTGATGATACTTTGATTAATTCGTGTGATTTGTCCAACAACATTTATTCGTACATTTTTCCCCTTGTTGGTCTCGGACTCCTTTGAAGAATAGGCCAACTACCGTTTTGCCAGGCAGGTCGTAAAAGGCGACCGATTGGTTTTACGAGTCACTACCATCGTGGCTACTAGGTGGTAGAGTTCTACATTGTGTCACCCGGGTCTACTACCAACGCCTTATCTATTCCTGCCGCATTAGCGGCAGTCCTTGTGTTCCGGTTTGGAGGGTAAGGTAGCCGGTAAACTTATGCATGTGGCATTGGACCTCGCCATAAGATAGCAACGCACCATTAACATCTTTAGCGTCTATAGGCGATGGTTGATTCTATCCATCCGGAGACCCATCTGCTTGTTTGCTATCTTATAATATAAAAAAATATTATTATATACTAGCTTTTTCTCTTTCTTTTTTTGATCTATTAACGTTGTTAGTAGTTAGACGTAGTAAAAGGTCTTTTGCTGATCTATTAACGTTGAGTGAACCTTCTATTTCTTTGCCCCCACTTCCATACGGATAAGAAAAACTAATATCTATATTATCTGATGACCGCCCCGTTGGTCGAGTGATTAGCGATTTTGACTACGCAATCGACGGGGCTCGGGTTCGATCCCCGACGGGCACAAGCATTTGTGTGATGAGCACAAATATTTGTATTTCCGGGTTTGGATATATATTCAAAAATATTCCAGTATTAATATGCGTATTTCTATGTATTAGTATCGTTGACTAACACCTATAACACAAGCAAATAATTTGTTTATTTGGGTTTATCAGTAACTGTAATTTATCCCGTGAATATTTACTTATTTATTTATCTGAGGTGTAATCTATTGTAAACTACTTTTTATAATTCTTTATTTAGATATCATTTTATGTAAATACAGACTTGAGATAACATATTTTACAATCAGCAATTAAACAATATCTCTACGGTACCACGACTTATATTTTGCGTCTCGATATAATCTATGTTTTTTACGTCTACAATGTATAAATGTGTCTATCTTGAAACATGAAAATGGCTGACTAATGTTTCTTGACTAAACTAATCCATAATAATATTATAAATGCGAAAGCCTGTCTGTCGGCTTTTTAAACTTTCATGGCTAAAGAGTTGAATCGATTTTAATGAAATTTGGCATGGACATCTTGGGTCAAATAGAGGCTAACTTTGAAAACGAAGTCAAGCCCTAAAGGGGTAAAATAGGAGTGGAAATGTGTATGAAAAACTATATGGACGACAAGCTAATTTCTTCGCGGCTAAAGCTGCGCGAGTCAGCTATCTTAACTAAAATTACAAAGAGGTAATTTGATTTTTGTTTGTTTGTTACGAATTAATTTAAAAACTACTGGACCGATTTTTAAAATTCTTTCACCTTGAGGAAGCTACATTATCTATAAGGAGTGATATATGATACTTTTTGCCCGATTTATTAAAAGGAAATACTTATGACTTATCACGCGAATGGTGCGTTACCATGTGTCGCAAGGATTTTATACCACGTGCATATATTTATCTGCAAGCATCATCAGGAATGTGACACGATTAGTACTGTAGCTAATGCGACAGGAAAGGATTTAGTACCATACTAAATCCGGATAAAAAGGTTAGTGGCGTAGTATACAAGGAAATTTGGGCCCTACAGTGAATACTCTGAAGGTGCAAAACTATTTCATCTTTAGATTATTATTCACTACAATGTATAATTAAAGAAAAAAAAACAGAAATACTTTGCATTCAACTTTGATAGCTAAAACATTGATATAAAAGGGGAGGATACGTTACCTAGTCATAGCGCCCGGTCCCACTAAACTAGGTCCGTGGACACAGTGATAATGAATCACGCGCGGAATATCATATCATACGCTTAAATACTTTCCGACTGTTTTTCCATTAAACACACATCAAAACTCCTTCTTGTGTATTCAATCAGTGTTATAATGACTCAAGGACGCACGGGATTACTTTCCATTCGTAAGTACGGTTAAAACAATTTGTTTGAAAATAAGATTAAATTTTTATTCGGTTCGCCATGTTTGTGAGAGAGAAATAGTATAACACAACAGAAAGTGAGAGAAATGTAGTCTGCTATGTTCGTCGTATCACTTGCGCTCGGCAGACCGAGCCTAGGTTTAGCGATTGCGATGTTAGGGCGTAACGTATCTTCTTTTTAAATATATCAATGGCTAAAACGTATTTATTGCGAATGTAGCATGGAGGGAGGCTAAGGCCCTCGATGCAATCCCTATGATAGCTACGACACTGGAGAAGATGTAGACCTTACAACTGTAGTAGTAGTGATGACGAACGACGTAACACAACATATATAAGCTTACTGGCTACCTTACCTTTCAAATCCGAGTACGAAATTGAAAAGCACAAAGCTATTGCGGCAGGAATAGGTACGGTTCTGGTGCCAAACACTTGCGGGTCGTTGACAACTCTACCAACTAGTTCTGTGGACGGTTGTAATAAGTACATTTTGAAGTGCACGGAGCGAGTGATTAGCGAATCTATGGATCGATGGTTCTTGAGTTCGATTCCCAACAGGGGTAAAAATTTCTGCTAGCTAACTAAGTCTTGAGGAATACTCCTGGATTGATTTTATTTCATCGGTAAGTATTAAAACTCTGTTTATTGAGTGTAATTGCAAGCTACACGGATAACCTAACAAATTGTCTTGAAAGGCGTATCCAGTTTAATCTGTGGCTTTACTTATTCCTGCCGCAATATCGTCAAAGCAGTTTGGAGGGTAAGGTAGTCGGTGCATGCATGTGGCATTGCCATCCCGTCACACGCATAGCAACGCACCATTAACATCTTTGGTGTCTATAGGCGATGGTTTCTTTTTCCATCAGGAGAGCCATCTGCTTGTTTGCTATCTTATGATATAAAAACAAGAAAAGCAATAACGAAAACAAATGTATTAACACGTATATTGTATTTATTCTAAACAGCATATCACAAATAATACTAATTAACTAGATATTTTGAATCCGTATTTGTTCTAACCTGTTTAAAAGAACTAACATACCTAACAGCAAACCTAACACATGGAAAATACAAAAAAAACTGAATGAACATTTCGATTATTTTGAGTTATAAATAAATTAACCTTTTTTAACGTCCCGCTACGTATGCAGATAAGGAAGTTACTGATTTTGGCCCAATTTTTGAAAATCAAGTTTTCACCAGACCTCCACGTTTTGAGGTCCTAAGAACCTTTTCCAATAATTTTCACGATGACATCAGTATGTCTGTATGTGTGTTTGTGTGTGTATGTGTTTGTGTGTGTGTATGTGTTTGTGTGTGTGTGTGTGTGTGTGTGTGTGTGTGTGTGTGAACATCTCATAACTTTTTAACGGCTTGACCGATCGAAACGCGGTTGATGGCATTCGATTGGATTCCACTTAACTTAGACTTCCTGATAATTGAAACCAACAGGCCCAAGAGAAATTTTTTTTAAAAACCCCAAAAATGTTAATATAACTTTAACAAAAAATAATCAAATTTAATATAACTTTAACAAATACAAATTAACAAAAAAACTAATGTCTTATGCATAAATTGCACCAAAATAAGTTTATCCTTTTGGGGTTTATCAATGACGAAACATTTTGAAAGAAATGTTTTTTGTCACTGTTTCGAAACTTTTTAACCTATCGGTTACAAGTATTTAGCTAAAGCAATATTTTAGATCTCAAAAATTTAGTTGAATGTCATTCGAAAGATCAAAATCGATCATCGTTTCCAAAACATTTTTAACTTAATGTTTAACAATATTTTTAACAAAATAGATGTTTGGACTAAAAAAATCTATGCTTATAGTTTTTACTCTTTTGAGCTTAAAATACTTTAATGTAGCGGGAAGTTTCAGGGATGGCCTGCAGGGTCTACCGTTTACAGATTTTTTGAATGAATTAATGAATGAATATCTTTAAAAAAAATATGGTATTGTACGAGTATATGTTGTGAAAGTAAAAAATATATTATTAAAGTAAACGGCGGGTTAAGAGAAAAATTAATAAAATTGAACAAAATGTTTCTGACTTAAAATATGTTTATATTCCATTTTAAAAATATAAGTAATTTCTATTAGAGTGTTTATTGTTCGATTTTTTGAAGAGTTAACTTCTTATTGTTGACAAACACTAATCTTAAATCTAGTTACTAAATATGTTTTTTTAATCAATCCATTTAAATCAAGCACAATTACAATCACACGTGAGAATAGAGAAGAGTTGGGGTAATGATTCGAGCTAAATCTCACGCAATCTCACTGCGGCAGGGGAAGAGATAAAAAAAAGCGCGAAAATCGCTGTTTACCGCTATGGAATGCAAGTATTATTAACTATTTACAAAATATCTTATAGATTAAAAACGATTATAATCTTCTTAGATTGAAAAAGATTATATAGTCACGCATGACTCATCCAGCTGAGTTAGGTACGTATCGGTGGTCCAATGTAGCGAAATTCTCCTTTCCTTTGTGATCGATTTCGTCGATTGTACTGATCGTTTGATATAGGTACATATGCTTACACTAATTGAATGAGTTCATCACTACGGATGAAATTCACATTTAGTAAAATTAAGGGAAACAGGAAAACATTGTTTAGTTACTTAATAAATCTCCACGAAATTATTAAGTAACTAAACAATGTATATTCACACAAAAAAATTGGCGATAGCCTCGTCCTTAAGCCGACCGTGTCCCAGCGGCAAATCACAATGAACTTCGATATTTATGTGCGGGTCTACTGTCTATACTAAGCATTTTCATGATATTTTGATATAATTTTTATTTTGATAAGCAGGTCCATATTTTGAGTGCCTATTTTTTAGATATTCGTCCACAGAATTGAGTATTAAATACCCTCTTTCAGTATGTAGGTAAAATCTTAAGCCAGTCAACCCGTACAGTGAAATTACTGCAATTATAGGCATACTGAGGGGGGGGGGGCAGGGATAGGCAGCTACCCGCCCCCTTGGAATTCTTTAACCTCTACTATTGTAGATAAAAATATAGTATTAAAGTGTTACGGTTGCCCCCCTCCCATCCCAGAACTTGGGTACGTCCATGACTGCTATCAAAATTACTTACAGAATTAAGCCGGTAATTCTGAAGTAACTTACTTAAGTACATTAAATAACCCATAATTAACCTAATCACTCTATGTCAAGCATATATTATATTATTTCAAAGTCGCGTAATATAAAAACAATATACCTAATTAACATAATTACGCAGGTTTTTTTTACAGGGTAGGTAGATTGGGCTAAATAAACCTATAAGGAGGTTTCTGATTTATTACGACTGATTGCGACTTACTAGTTAGTACGTTGGCTGACGTAATAGGTGGGGTGAGGGGTCATCACCACGCTGTTTCCGTGATGTTGCGTAGCAAGAAGAAGCAGCACTAGGCTGAGGACTGCTAGTGAGATTATCTACATAGAATTAAAACCAATAATTTCATAGATCGGAATACGTAGCGCAATTTGCCGGGAGTTTTGGCGTTATCTGATTATGGGTACGCCATTTTATCCCGCTATACCGCTAGTTATGGTATACAATGCATATATAAAACTAATGACATTATTCTTTAGAAGAAGCGATAATTAACGCGATTTATTAATTTTTTTTAAGAAAATCAGAGTTAATTTAGTGTAAGCACTGATTTAACATTTATTAGATTATGCTGATATTTGTTATTCGGACATCACTAAAGAAGGCCTGAATAACTAGAGCGCTTACAAAATATGTGTATTTATTTGCTTTATTTTTGGTTTGAGAAAATTTGACCATTTTTCTAATTTTAGAATACAGCTCAAGTGGCTTTTTTTTATAGAAGAGGGGGCAAACGAGCAAGAGGTGCACCTGATGGTAAGTGATCACCGCCGCCCACGGACATCTGCAATACCAGAGGTCTTGCAGTTACATTGCCGGCCTTTTAAGAATGAGTAAGCTCTTTTCTTGAAGGTCTCTATGTCGTATCCGTTCGGAAATACCCCTGCCGGTAATTGGTTCCACAACAGTTCCTATTCGTGATTGCAGGAATGCCCATGCGCTTTGTTTTCTTTACAATGCATTATTTAACTCAAACTTTCTTTACTATCTTCGTGAACGCTTTCAAATCGATTTTAATTTTAGCTCTTAATCACGCGGAATTTTACAATAACCAACTACCCAATATTCTAGAGTTATTATTTCACGCTTAATTCTGTGAAACTTTGGAATTCGCTTCCTGTTCATATTAGGAGTAGTCAGTCATTATAAAAGAAATTTATTTATTTGTTTAGTTTTTAGGGTAAAAAAACGTTGTATCGTATTAGAATTATGTAAATTACAATAAGATTTTTATATATACTTACTGTAAATTTTTACTTGTACTCACTGTTTTGGGTTTGCTGGCAGAAATCCCTACAGATATAAGCTCGCCTTTTGTGGAATTTTTATAAATCAAAATATAATTTTTCCTCTATGTGTATAATGAAGTATTAAAAAATAAATAACTGAGTATTTAGTTATTAAAGACATTTTTTCTAGGATGTTTTTTTGAAGTTTTTACATTTATTTCTGCTTTGCCGCGGCCATTGATCAAACTTATGTCAATTAAAATATAACAATAATACAAATTCAAAGTGTTCTTATGAAATGAAAATATTAACAAAATGTTCTTGATAAAACCTAGTAAATGTGGAAGAAGTTATAGGACTTCTAAAAAAATTAATTTAAACTATACCATAACTAGCGGGATTCAATTGCGTATCCACACTATGATAACGATACCTACTCAATCCCGGAAAATTGCACTACCCATTCCGATCTATATCAACAACACTTTGCTCGACTTGGAGCTCGAACTTCGTGAGCTCCTCAGGTTTTGAGTTGAGCCACTACACAAACGGGGCACTCCATGTTGTAACTTTATAAACATAGCGTAATGTAAGTGTAGGTATCTTAATACAAAACAGAAAATTAGCGTCATAATATCTAAATTAATGTGGACAAATCGGCAAATTAACAACAAAGAGAATATTCAATTCAATCAAGGCTGCCATCATTAAAAAGCCAATGTACACCAGCGTGCAGGTAATGCCAATCTTCCAATCAAGACGGAATTTGTTGAGAGCGAGAGAGCCGTATAGCGCGAACAGCGTTGATAGGAGAGAAATAGCGCTATACGATAAACCACTTGAGTTGATTTTCACCTGCAAACAATAATACGATGAGGCCGTTTATAAACTAGCAAATGGTGTATTTGATGGAGTGGACCTATCTCAGTTAGATTTCTGAGTAGAGTAAAAAAAATGTTATGAGCATTTGAGCGCAGTAGTGATGGGACTCGAGTGACTTTTTTCACTCAAGTCACTCGCCAGTGAAAACTGATTTACTGGAGTGCCAGTCGAATGAAGATGAGACTCGAGTATTTTTTTTTCACTCTATTCACTCGCCAGACGAAACTGAGGCACGAGTGCCATTCAAGTGAAGGTAAGACTCGAATGTCCTTTTTTCACTCGACTGAAGGATATATATACTCTGCAGTAAATATGTGATTTTTTATAGCAAATAAAATACAAAACTAAGTAAAAAATTAAAAATCGACCAAACAAAATCTTTAATTTTTGCGGTCTTCTGTGACTTATAGTCGCTATTAAAATATATTATTACATAAGTTGAAAAATATATAGTCTATAGTAGGTACCTATTTTTGACATAAATCCTTTTTAGGCTTTCGCATTACTTTAATATCATAGCCAGGTATTATAAAAATAATGAAATGAAATATTTTACTATATTAGTCGTCGTCATGCACAGATTTGCACTTAATTTCAAATGGAAGATACATCGGCTAAACCTGCCCACACCTGTCCTAACTTAAATTTCTCACTCGAGTCGTTATGGGCCACTGGAATGATCCGAGTCATTCGAGTTGACTCGAGTCACTCGTGATCCGAGTTATCATAATATATTTTACTCGAGTGCGAGTAGAATAAAGGCTACTCGAGTGACTCGTGTGAAATGTGGCTCGAGTTCCATCACTAGAGCACAGCTGATTTTCGCCTAGCCCATCTGCTATATATTTTGTCATTTGTAATAAATTATTGCCTAGGTACCTATTTGTTTATTCAGAAGTCAGAACAATTGAGATTCTTCGTATGTAGACTTATGATTAACATAAGAATTAGATCAAGGCAAAACATTTTTTGTTTTAGTATCATAAAATAGCAAACGAGCAGATGGGTCTCCTGACGGAAAGAGTCAACCATCGCCTACGAGACCAAAGTTGTTAATGGTGTGTTGCTATCTTGTGGCGAGGTCTAATGCCACATGCATAAGTTCACCGGCTACCTTACCCTCCAAACCGGAACACGACAGTGACTAGCATTGATGCTATTGCGGTGAGATTAGGTAAGGCGGTGGTACCAGACCCGAGCGAGATATTGCAACACTCTACCACCTAGTAGCCACGATGGTACTGACTTGCATATCCAATCGGTCGCCTTATACGATCTGCTTGGCAGATCGGCAGTTGGCTTGTCACTGTCATGTTCCAGTTTTGAGGGTAAGGTAGCCGGTAAACTTATGCATGCGGAACTAAGACTCCGCCACAAGGATAGCAACGCCCCATTAACATCTCTGGTGTTTATAGGCGATGGTTGTCTCTTTCCATAAGAAAAGCTATCTATTTATTTACTATCTTATGTTATAATATAAAAAATACAGAATAATATTGTAATATAGATTTTACTAGCTGACCCGGCAAACGTTGTTTTTTCATATAAATTATTTAATTAAAAAAATACGGGTTGTTGATAGCAGGGTAAAAATTTAGAGTTGTGTATATTCAATGCTGAATCATAAACAAATAAAAATAAAAAAAAATTGTCCATAAAATAAAAAAATATTTTTAGGGGTGGACAACTCTTATCACTTAGGGGTATAAAAAATAGATAGTAGCCGATTCTCAGATCTACTGAATATGCATACGAAATTTCATCAAAATCGGTCGAGCCGTTTCGGAGGAGTACGGAAACGAACACTGTATAAGAAGATATAACAAACTTTCTTTGGCTAATTTAATACATGACAAAAACTTACAAAATGGTTGTCCGGAGCGCACGGATAAAACAACGACTTGATGAGCCAAGGCAGCCCAAGACAGAGCAGAATGTCAAACGTATTAGACCCGATGGAGTTGCTGATACCCATAGTTCCTTCTCCTGAAATATGAACGAATAAATATTATATTTGCAAGAATATTGCCCAAGTTAAAGTTATCCGCTTTTGGAATGCTTCCAGTTAAGATTACCCGATAAGAGCAGACATTTTAGAACTTTACCACATTAGTGGATGTTCAGACGTAAAATTTCTTTAATAAAAAATATTCTTACACAGGTAGTCGTCATAGCACATCTGTAAAGCTAGCATGCCAAATGAGCAGAATCTCTAAAAACCAACGACTTCTCGTAGGACACTAATCTCTTTACTAAAAACTTAAAAAAAAAAGTATCTTCACGCCCATATCCCCGAAGGGGTAGCCAGAGGTACAACAAGTGCACCCACGATTAGCCGAAGATACTTGGTCCCACAAATGTGATAGGTGGTAAGCTTATCGCCAACCGGGCACTTTCCAATCCCGGGCAACTTTGTGTTTCTCAGAAAACTGAAAAAACACTTTTTTTTTAAAGTGCCTGACCCGGGAATCGAACCCGGGACCTCATGTGGTCAACGCCAACGCTGGACCACTAGACCACAGAGGCGATAACTTAGCGTATAGCGATAACTTAAAAAAATTAGCGCAAAAATAGGTGTTTTTTCAGTGCCGAAGACAAATTTAATGATCTACTAGATTGACAGAAAATTATAACATTGCTAGCTCGATATAAAGCTCCCTTACAGGGTACTCCCTTATACAAATATTCCTTCAAGTAAAACATTAGGTAAACAAAGTATAGAAAATTTAGCACTAAATAAGTGCTGGCAATACGTGATAAGCAATTTGATGGAGCATTTTTTTACAATTTTATTAATCAACTAGCTGTTACCAGCGACTTCGTCCGCGCGGACTTCGTTTACTCCGCACTGCTCCTCCCCAGTAGGTGATAGCGTGATAATATGTAGCCTATATGTTGACCCGACCTGTTAGTAATACATATTCATGCAAAATTTAGAGTAAATCCATGCAGTAATTTTTGAGTTTACCCCGGACATACATACAGACAAACGGGCAAACACAAAAATTCTAAAAACTATATTTTTGTTTATTTTATATTATTTTAAAAAAAATATTCAATGTACAGTTTTGACTTTCCTACGATTTTATTATATGTATAGATTTTGCTAGATTGACTGACATAACAAGTTCCAAGATTGAAGTTCAGTATCAGTAGTTGCTGGTTCTTTCAGGTTGAAGATTTAGCGCTTATCTTAATTTTAATGGTTGTTTGTATACCAGGCTATTGACAGGTACAATGAAACCTCCTTTATTTACGACAGAACAAGATCTGGCCATCCACGCAGTGTCCGTACGAAAAAGGCGATCAAAGCAGTAAGGGAAAAACTTTGAAGAAATTCTGTCCGAAAACAAAAGATGTTATCTCGGGAGATGAAGACGGCACCTAGAACCATGTCGCGTATTTCAAAAGATGATTTAGGACTTGCTGCTTATAAGAGACGCATTGGTCATTTCTTAACTGATAATTTACAAAAACAAATTTAATTTGAGAAAGAAAAGGGTGGTAAAATCAAAACAACTACCTAAGCGGTACGCAAAGGGAGGTCACAGAAAAAATTTGTTTACGGATGAGATTTATTTACAATTGAGAAATATTTTAACAAACAAAACGACCGTATTTATACTCAAAGCTCTAAGGAAGTTTCCCAATTGTTAGTTATTAGAGTACAACGTGGGCATTATCCGACTTCAGTGATGGTTTGACGGGGTATTAGCTATGAAGGAATGACTGAGTCATATTTTTGTGGAAAACGTATCAAAACATCGACACAAGTGTATCAAGATAAAATTTTCATGATGGTATGATGATGGTAGATAATTAAGCCCCTTAACAACACCATGTTCAATAAACAAGAATGGTTCTTTTAGCAAGATTCGGTGTCGGGTCATAAAGCTTGATCCAGCGATTCTTGGTTAGAAACCAACTTTCCGAACTTGATCAGAGTTGAAGACTGGTCGTCATCTAGTCCCAATCTTAATCCCCTGGACTATGAATTATGGTCAATTTTAGAGAGTATGGCTAGCTCTAAATGCCATGATAATTTGGAGTCCCTAAAACAATCCATACGATTGGCAGTAAAAAAAAATCCTATGAAAAGAGTGCGTGTTTCTATTGACAACTGACCTCAACGCTTAAAGGTGCCAATAGAGATCACTTCGAATTAGCTTTAAATATTTTCAATGGCTTGTAATGTAATGGTAATAAATATTACGTGCAATCAGTAATCAGAAGTACCTAATTTATTCGATAAAACTTTTTACAAGTTATTTTGACGCGTCAAAATTTTTTAACTACTACCGGATCAGAGTGCTAAGTGTGAGTTTTTCTTTTCGCATTCGATCGTGAGCGCGTTTGGAGTTTACTAGGAATTTGTATGTGATTTGTACACCACCACCTAGTGGTAAACGTGAGAAACCAGTTTACCACTAGGTGGCGCTGTACAAATCACATACAAATTCCTAGTAAACTCGAAACGCGCTCACGATCGAATGCGAAAAGAAAAACTCACTCTTAGCACTCAGAAACGCGGCCACACATAGAAAAAATGTTTTGTTCTTTGTAACAATATTTATGGTAAGACTAGGTATCCACTTACGGCCATACCAAACACAATTTTTGATTTTATTTAATGTAATAGCGATCACCCTGTGGTCGAAATTTGACCGCAGACTAAACAATAAATTAATCTTTTTTAAGTGTAACAGACTTTAATCCCGTGTTGGTCCCGGGCTGATTTGAAGAATAGGCCAACTGGCGTTCTGCCAGGCAGGTCGTAAAAGGCGACCAATTGGCTATACGAGTCTCTACTATCGTGGCTACTAGGAGGTATAATCTGCATTGTCTCGCCCGGGTCTGATACCATCACCTTACTTATTCCTGCCGCAATAGCGTTAGTGCTTGTCACTGTCGTGTTCCGGTTTGGAGGGTAAGGTAGCCGGTAAACTTATGCATGTGGCATTAGACCTCGCCACAAGATAGCAACGCACCGTTAACATCTCTGGTGTCTGTAGGCAGACACCAAAGATGTTAATGGTGCGTTGCCATCTAGCTAGCTAACTATGGTGGACTTTTTCCATCAGGAGACCATCTGTTTGTTTGCTATCTTATGATATAAAAAACATACATACTTAGCGCAGGCTGGTGAAAACACAAAGTCGGCTTTGAACTAGCGGAAATAAAAATTCTCAAACGATTTGAAACCCCTTTTTTATAACGCCGATTCAATAAAACTTTACGCTTTCACTTTTCTTAAAAACTAAAGCCACAAAAATATAGCAGAAATATTTCAAAATTTGTAGAGTTTGAAGCCAACAAAACAACGACATTCGAAACGTGCCGCGAAAAGGGTAGCCACGTTTTTTGCAAATCTCTTAAGTTAAAAATTATGTTGAGAAATTTTAAAGTTAGGCAAAGGGCAAAGGAAAAACATTTTATTTATACGATTTCCCGGGCTCTTAATATAAATACTAAATGCGTCGTTTGTATTTAGTTACGTTAGGCGTTAACAATATTTATTTGTTTATATAACCTCAAATTAGTCGCTTGTGATACATACGGATATGCCATCAACAATGCTAATTACTTGTGCGTTATGTACACGAATTAAATGGATACGCCTTTCAAGACAGTTTCTTAGTGTGTCACTGTAGTTTGCAATTATACACTGAAATATAGAATAATATTACTTACTGATGAAATAAAATCACTCCAAGGGTGAATTTTTAAACCTTGTCATCTTATTCGGTACGACCCATCAGTATAACAATATGGTTTATTAGCGAGGTTAACTACGAATCAACGGGCTTGGGTTCGATTCCCGACAGGGATAAACATTTGTGTGATGAGCACAGATGTTTTCGTATTTCTGGGTCGGGGTGTGTATATATTATATATACGTATTAGTATCATTGACTGACATCCATAACACAAACAAATAATTTGTTTATATTGGGGTTAGATCGATTTGTGTAATTTGTCCATCGATAATTATTATTTCTATTTTTTTACAATATAATATATTCTACAAATGTATTACATTTTTGACAATAACAGAAGCGTTTGCTCGCGATACATTTTCTTCCTAATGGCGTGTTTATTAGAATTCATTTGGTCTGTGGTTACGTATGTCTTTGTTAAAAACTGATTGCACTCAGCGGCCAGCAACCCGCTGTTTTTTTATTTTTTTAATAATCATTTTCATTTAAGGAACTTTTACACCATGTGCACGCCCGCCAGTTCCATCGTACCCTATTACAATACTATCTTTAATCTATACATATAATAAAATCGTAGGAAAGTCAAAACTGTACATTGAATATTTATTTAAAAGACTACTTGGGGCGTGATCTACAATCGATATCGAAGCCAAAAATATAGTTTTTAGAATTTTTGTTTGTTTGTCTGTTTATCTGTTTGTCTGTATGTATGTCCGGGGTAAACTCAAAAAGTACTGCATGGATTTACTTCAAATTTTGCACGAATATTACTAACAGGTCGGGTCAACATATAGGCTACATATTATCACGCTATCACCTACGGGGGAGGAGCAGTGCGGAGTAAACGAAGTCCGCGCGGACGAAGCCGCTGGCAACAGCTAGTACTACAATATTATCTTAAACTACTAATGGAACGATTTACAAATGCAAAGAGTATTTTGGCTTCATCTGAGCTGGGCTGACTTAACTCGTTGTATTATAACAGTTTTTGGTGAATCCCACTGGAACAACTTATTTTTCCGGGATCAAAAGGATCCTATGTGCTATTCTAGGTCATTGTAGCGGTTCAAGTAATTAATCTATCTATATATATATATATATATATATATATATATATATATATATATATATATATATATATATATATATATATATATATATATATATATATATATAGAGCAGCATGTATGGATTGATCTATGGATGAATGAGTTATAAAAAGAATTGGTGACCTTACCTTGAATTGTGACTAGTACACTTGAGACAGCCTCTGGTAGGCTTGTCCCAGCAGCTAGGACAGTCAGTCCAGTAATACTGTCCGGTACGTTCAGAGTGTCACCTGCCAGACAAACACATAAGACAAAATATAGTGTATGTGACTAAAT
Organism: Apodemia mormo; assembly: GCA_036924255.1. Lineage (NCBI taxonomy): Eukaryota > Metazoa > Arthropoda > Insecta > Lepidoptera > Riodinidae > Apodemia > Apodemia mormo. The sequence continues at coordinate 4,654,959 of JAUPFN010000004.1, forward strand.
ACTAATATCACGCTAAAAATAATATATTAACTAAATAAGGTTTTTTAAAAACAAGCTTTTATTCAAAAGGTCAATAATTGTACAAAAACGAAAATAATGGCGGCCATCTTGAAGTTTTATATTTTTGAGTATTTTTTTAATATTTTTGAGTATATACATAGTATTCTAAAAGTTCAACCCTTTCATTTGATATCCATATTTGGTGGGTTGTAAAAAATATTTAATCCGCTATCTTGTTGCAACGGCCATTTTGGATTGACATCAATGCTAATATATAATTAAGGTGTATTCCAAACTGTAGCTCTATCGGACACTGGAAAGTGGGCAAAGTGGTTAATGAGTAAGTACATAGAAATCTTTGAAAGTGAGTAAAATTTAGCTTGCAAAATTTGACCCACACCAACTAACACAGCAAGTTAAATAAAAGCTTGTAATCTAAACTAATAGATATTATAAAGACTATAACATATTAAAGAAAGGTCTTTAGCCTTTTATTTAACAAAATATGTCAAATTTAGAAAAAAAAATATTTTATGTACTTTATTAAACACTATAATACGAAATAAACTTTATGTGTTGGTACATGGATTAAATAGATACGACTTTCGACCCCGTTGGTCGAGTGGTTAGCGACCCTGACTACGCAATCGACGGGGCTCGGGTTCGATCCCCGACGGAGACAAGCATTTATGTGATGAGCAAATATGTTTGTATTTCCGGGTTCGGGTGTTTATTAAATATATTCTAGTATTTATATATGTATTTCTATATATTAGTATCGTTGATTAACACCCATAACACAAGCAAATAACTTGATTACTTTGAGGTTAGATCAGTAAGTGTATTTGGTCCCGTGAATATTTATATATATATATATATATATATATATATATATATATATATATATATATATATATATATATATATATATATATATATATATATATATATACAGGGTATAACAAAAATAAGCACTAATACTGAAGGAGCGTTCAGGATGTGTGGTTAGCTCTTTAATTATACATTTTTAATAAATAAAAACTATGAAATTTCTGAGAAAATGAATGTCAAAGTTTTTTTTCAAAATGATCTGTGGCAGCCCTGAAGTATAGCACGCAGTAACGTACGCGCACGGTTTACGCAGCTATGAAAGGTCACAATCATATGATAGATGTCAATGAACTGCTAGACGCACAACAAAGTACTAATTACTTGACAGAGTAAATAATGTAGATATTATTTAAAGAGTTTTTTTATATTTTTTTCTACCAGGACTGATGTTGGAATAAACCCATGAGGGTCCTTAGTTTGATTACCAGGCTGGACAATTTGATTCATAGGTAACTTAACTGGGTTTTGATAGCCATAATTATTACATTATGTTAAAAAAAACACTGTCCGACTATTGGTGTCACTCGATAGCATATTACGATCATATTAAAATAATTATTAATTACTATACTCATATTCAATAAAAAAAATCTCATAAAATTTTATTAATCGTAAATACCTACCTAGTAGTCTCATACCTAGTTTACGTAAGGCAAACCTGCGGCTATTAGGCATTTCATGCAGGAAAATCTCCCGCCTGGCAACAAAATTATATCAGCTGTGTACCTAAAATTTATTGTGACCTGGATTATTATTTCTAACTCTGAGTGAAACTATTAGTTTGGTACATACATTCTAAAACAATCGTGGCAAATAATCCAATATAACTAATTAAGGTATCTTTTTGTTATGAAAACACATTACATAAATTACTTCATCACACAATATCCACCTTCAAAGTCAACTATTCACATGTGTTTTCAGTGTAGGTACCTAAATCTATTCCGTGATTCATAGGCATTTTACAATGTATTATCTGGCATGGTTTCAACTTACAAACTGTTTTAATGGCATAATACTTACCCTTAGTACCTACCCTGTTTGCTTCTAACTTCACATAACAAGGTGTCTAAGTAGGTAATTAGTTTTTGAGCAGGTAAATCATAGCTATTATCACTTTTTTACACACAATTCTAAAAACTTAGTAAAACTTTCTCGTTGATAACACGACACTTCGCAAAATAAATATGCATTATCATTAAGAATTAAGACACAACACAACCTTTTATAAGCATTTTTGACAAATAAACCTACGCATTGATTAGCCTAGAAGTCCTTTGATTTGAAGTATTACCGACATCGCGCTAGGCGTCTCAACGCGGCGCAACGCGGTCTCAACCAAGCGCCCGACTTAAGGCCTTGCTCACACACACTACTGAATATTTTCCGCGGGAATTTTAATTGCGCAAATTAATTTTCGTTACATATGAAATTTGACATGGCTAGCACTGCTAAAAAAATGTCAAGAATCGGAATGTTCCCGGTGAGTTGATAGGCTCGTTTGTCACTATCACTACATGGCTGATGGAACTTAGTACCTACCTAAAGTTTGTTTTAGGTGCGCCTCTTCTTACCTTTTTTTATGTTATTGAGATAGGCAAACTAGCAGACGTGCCACCTGATGGTAAGTGGTCGACGTCGCTAATGAACAAAAATGGGATACCTGGGCTGGAACTAGCCCAGGTATTCCATTCATGTGTTAGAGACATAAGATGTTAAGATCCTGAGACATAAGATGTTAAGTCTCGGTGCCAGTAATTACAGTGCCTGTCTTGCCCTTCTCTCCGAAACACAGCAAAGCTGTTTCACGGGAGAAATTGGCAAGACCTTTCTAAGTAGTAGTTATTTCAGGAAAAAGATAATTTTTGACTACGTTTTTTTGATTACATTTTAGATCAAAGATTTTATAAAATACTAGCCGTTGCTCGCGGCTTCGCACGCGTGGTTAGAGTTTTTTGTGAATGTCAAAAATAAACCACGCAAGCGAAACCAACGAAAACTATTGCTAATTTTAGCGATTGCCGGGATTACATATCAACCTGTTCATTCATTCAGAAAAATTAATCTTTTTCATCAAAATATTGTTTATCATACTGGAAATGAAAAAGTATTAAGTTAACTTTAAAGCCGCCGCCGGTCGTTTGTACAGGCCTTTAGAACTTACACGTGTTTTGCGGCTTATACAAAGTGCAACGAAACGCTTTGATTGGCGAAAAGACCACTTTCGGAAAGAGACAAGACACTCCCTTTTTTCTGCCATTTTGTTTTTATGTAAAATCATACTAATATGTAGTTCCGTATAGTTTTAGTCAACATTTTTGTCACTTTTATGATAAGAGTGATGCCGGTTTAGGCGTTTCTTCGTAAGGTACTGGGTTCGATTCTCAGTTCGCCTGGTAGAATGGAGGGTAATTCTTCTTAAGGCACTCAAACTAACACGGGAAATGATTTTTTTTTATTTATGGTGCAAGGGGTCCCACCACCACCTTCGGGACCCAAGACAACCTGACTGCTGTACAATGAAAGAGGTCCTGGCACCGGCTTCCTCCAGAGAGGTTCGGAGGTTAGACGACAGTCGCTACGGCAAACTCAAACTCGTTCCTAGCGCAAGCGTGGAGAATAACCGGAATAAACTCTAAGATGAAGAAGATTATTTTTAAATTTGTTTCACTGAACCCTAATTAGTTCGGAAAAGTACCTAGATAATTGTAAAGGAATTTTTATTTTTTTATTCAGTTGCCGTTTGTCTTTGGAGAGCGTAACTATTGCTATTATTGCCGATTTTTTATGAATCTTACTTAATACCCATTGATTGGAAATCGCGATTTTAAAAATGCCACGTAGAAATAATAATGACCGTCACCTTTACACTAATAGTGAATTTTACGAAATGATGCTATGTGTTGGTGCTGCTAGGAATGGTAGCATTAATGAAGCGAGGGAGATTTACCGACAACGGTTTATTGATGGAAGGCCACCAGCAGAACAACGTCATTTACCTCCGTACTCAGTATTCCGTAACATGTGTTTACGACTTCAGCGTACTGGTTCCTTCCACCGCGAACGAAACGTTGGACGTCCTAATTCAAGAGTAGGTACTGCTATTGAGACTCGGATTCTAAATCATTTTGACGAGAATCCTCGGACCAGCACACGCCGATGCAGTGCTATGTTAAATGTAAACCATATGGTGGTGTGGCGTACTCTGCAGGATGATGGACGACATCCCTACCATTTTTCAAGGACTCAGGAGATAGGACTTGCAGACCATATGCCCAGAATGGACTTTTGTAGGTGGTACCAGAACCGTGCTGAAGCAAATCCCGAATTTGCTTTTAATATTTTATGGACAGATGAGGCTTCTTTCACAAGAAATGGTGTGCTCAATTTGCACAACGAGCATGTGTGGGCACATAATAACCCGCATGCCTCGAGTGAAAGTAGCTTTCAGCACCAGTGGAGAATTAATGTCTGGGCAGGCATCGTTGGGGACTATGTTTTGGGGCCGACTATTTTACCTCAGGGTCTTAACGTTCAAAGGTACCTACAACACCTGAGAGAGGATTTAGAAGAACATCTGGAAAATCTTCCACTGAATGTATATCGTAATATAATTTTTCAGCACGATGGAGCACCCGCTCACTTTGCACGCCCTGTGCGTGATTATTTAAACGATCGATTTGCAGAGTGGATAGGTCGAAGTGGCCCGGTGCCTTGGCCACCTCGTTCTCCAGATCTCACGTGCCTAGACTACTTTTTATGGGGTTATGTGAAAAATAAAGTTTACTCTGTGGAATGTCATACACGTGAAGAGATGGAAGGTAAAATTAATGCAGCATTTAGGTCCATAACCCCACATATGTTGCATAATGTAAGGTTATCAATGTTACGCAGAACTGCTCTTTGCATTGAGAAGGGTGGTGGTCATTTTGAACCTTACTTATAAATTAATTTGAAGACAGTGTTGTTTTATTATTGCCTGTAAATAGTGAATTTGGATTAATGTATAATAATTAATCAGTGACGAAAGTGATATGTAAAAAATTGCTTATTAAATGTGTGTAAGTACAAGTACGCGGTATTCTTCATGTCTATGTGTGCGTCACGCTATTCATTCAACGTGTTGCTGACGTCACATCACTTCCATCTTCAAGGTAGGGGTGTGAAAATAAACTTTAATTTCTTATTTTACTAAATTTATATGAAACAAAAAATGTGTGCCTTTTGGTATAATATTTTACCAGGTGTTTGTTTAGTTCATGTACACGTATACCCTTGAAAGTTAGTGCTTATTTTTGTTATACCCTGTATATATATATATATATATATATATATATATATATATATTTATTTATTTATTTATTTATAATGTCTTCGTTTGTCAGTGGAGCTTATATTTACACACAGAAATACAGAGTTATGTTACCATATAGTTGAAAAACAATGAAATAAAATCGCTTTGAGAATATTTTTTCATTCTGTACGACAAAACAGTACAACGTGGTTTATTTATATTTTTTACGATAAAATATATTTAGATAAAATATATATAAATATATTTAGAAATGTATGACATTTTTGACAGTGATAGGAGCGTTTGATCACATTTCTGGCGACAAGTTTCCTTCCTAATGGCGTGCCTATTAGTATTCATGTGGTATGTGGTTGGTACTTACCAATAATAGTGATAATCCAAGCAACCAGATAAGACACTCCTCCGATCCAAGATATGCATATGATGAAAGTGATGGGGTATAACTTCTCATTCTTCCGGCAGTCAGGGATGGTAGCCCAGAGGATCAGGCTAAGAGGCCAAGTTAGAATCCATAAGATTTTTTTCATCAAAGATGTGTCCTTATCCGGCCACGACCAAACTGAACTTACGCTAGATTCTAAAAAACAGAAAAAAATTATAAAAGCTGGTAAAGTGCCTGTCGGGTCACGCGCGATGTAGGGTTCCGAAGTTGTCCATCACAATAATGCGGATTAAGAAGAGGGATTTTATAGTTTCCTACTATGAACATTTAAGCTATTCAAAGTCAATCTATACATATAATAAAATCGAAGGAAAGTCAAATCTGTACATTGAATATTTTTTTAAAAGAATACTTGGGGCGTGATTTACAATCGATATCGAAGCCAAAAATATAGTTTTTAGAAATTTTGTCTGTTTGTCTGTATCTATGTCCGGAGTAAACTCAAAAAGTACTGCATGGATTTACTTAAAATTTTGCATGAATATTACTAACAGGTCGGGTCAATATGGCTACATATTATCACGCTATCACCTACAGGGGAGGAGCAGTGCGGAGTAAACGAAGTCCGCGCGGACGAAGTTGTGGGCAACAGCTAGTAACAAATATATATCCGCACCACAGGTTTACCGCCTATGAAAACTTGTATATTTTATAAGTTAGTCGAAAAATTACTCAAAAATTTATAAAGCCTTCTAAGCCGTGAAAGTTTTCTTTTTAACTTCATTATGTTTACTACCATGATTTTTCCCACCCCCAAAACCAAACGCTTATCTTGGTAAGGGAGGGTGGGGGGAGACACTTGACTCTGCCGAAAATTAGCACTTAAAAGTTTAATATTTTACAAATGATTCCCTTAATTCAAAACTTGTTTTCACAAACCTTCAATAGTTTTTAAAAACCTATCCGATGGGACTTTACATAATGGGTAAGTGAGAAAAAAAATTAACATCCCCACTTTAGATGTAGGGGAGCTACCCTGAAAAAAAATATTTTTTAAGATTTTAAGTTATCACTTTGTTGGCGTGACTACAATGTAATATGGATATTCGTGCCAAATCACAGCTTTCTTGTAATACGAGAGGATCTCTGAGCTATCATGCAGACGGACGGACAGACGGACATAGCGAAACTATAAGAATTCCTAGTTTGCTTCGAAACCGTAAGAAGGAAAGTTTTGATGTTTTGTTTATTTGTTACGATATAACTTAAAAACCACTGGACGGATCTTAAACATTTTTTCACCTTTTCGCCGTGTTGGTCCCGGCCTCCTTTGAAGAATAGGCCAACTGCCGTTCTGCCAGGCAGGTCGTAAAAGGCGATCGATTGGCTATCGAGTCAATACCATCGTGGCTACTAGTGGTAGAGTTCTGCATTGTCTCGCCCGGGTCTGGTACCACCGCCTTACCTATTCCTGCCGCAATAGCGTCAGTGCTTGTCGCTGTCGTGTTTCGGTGTGGAGGGTAAGGTAGTCGGTAAACTTATGCATGTGGCATTAGACCTCGCCACGAGATAGCAACGCACCATTAACTTCTTTCGTGTCTATAGGCGATGGTTGACTCTTTTCATCAGGAGACCCATCTGCTTGCAAATTACCATGTATTGAATATTTTTGCGGAGTACTTGAGAGAGAGAGACTGATAAACACTAACAACACTCACTATATTAACATTATAATTAACCGACTACACTGAATCACTAAACTAAAACACTTCTCGCATTCACTGTACAATATCGCTTTACCCTGGTCGTCTCAAGTATCGCGTCCAAATTGCTGTATAAAACTGAAAACTATTCGCCAACACATCCCTATTACCCAAGGTAAAGTTTGACCAAGTTCCTGAATCTTACAAAGTTATTGTGTAAACAATAATTTTAATGTACACCAGACTTTGTACACGCTATTTTCACTCTTATGCTCTATGACAAAAGCTCCATTATGGCATTGTTGCTTGGGTGACGGTGGCTATTGTTTATCAATAGAAGCAGCCTATGTCTTTTTTTCATTTCTATATTTTTCCAGCGATCCAACTCTGCACTTTTATTATTATACTATTATACTAGATTATTTGCAACAATATGTCTGTCCATGAATTTTTCGGGAACTAAAAGTCGTATCGAGAAATTTTTTTTTGATTTCTATCAGGCATATGTAGGGTATATTGTAACTTAGGAAACAGTTCAAGTTTGATCAAAATAGCTTCAATAGTATTTGAGATATGGGTATAGTTGATAGAAAGTTGAAGTTGGTCTAATTTTTGATTATTTTAAAGAGAATGAACATGATTAATGTTATAGCACAGATTTAAACAGTTACTTCGTAAGTTATAGTCAAATATTTACAGTCATTCTACCGGTCAGTATCAATCTTTAGCCTTTTAGAATTTACCTGAATCTGTAGAGTGATGTCTTCTAGTCATTTTAATCCCCTTCTCCAGATCGTTGATCCTCTCTTGTAGGGCACTTATGGATGGAGAATCTAATTTGGATTTATCTAGAAAAAAATAATTTATTGGTTTCATAAATTTATATAAAATAATTTATTGGTTCATGGTATCTTAAAACTTGTTCATAATAATAACACGTAAAGCGAAAAATAATAGGATGCTAAAATATGGAGGCTTACATTAACTTCTTTATCATACAGTACACAGTATATCATTTAATTATTAACCAATAATACTAAATACTTTAGAAAGAAAGAAAGAAAGAATTTATATAATACTTTAATTAATTAAAATAATATATACTAATTGACACTTATCAATAATCTCTTCCATACATAGTTATTTCTAGGTATGGAAGAGAGAAGTCTTCTGTCACAAGTATATTATTGTTTACTTAAAAGAAGGCTTCGACAAGTGTATATAAGTGTATATAGTAGTTATATGTCGTGTTTTTATTGAAATAAATATTTTTTGATTTTTTTGATTGATTTTGACAGTAACATTCGATAAATGTACTTCTTTGTATCTTTAGATAGCAGGCAAGCAGATGGGTCCCTTGAAATTATTGATATATAATAACCCGACACTAAAGATGTGTATGGTGCGTAGCTATCCGTTCGATGGGATAGTAATGCCGCAATTCTACTGGTGGCATTACCTTCCAAACTGGAATCAACAGTAACTAGATAAAGTAGAGACTTTAAACATTTCAGAAAGCCTCATCACATTCCTTTACCATCAGACTACGTCGCGGATTCATGTGCATCTTTTGCAGAGTAAAACGTGAAACAAGCTCATGATCTTCGAAAAGATATGCTGCAGCATCCGGTTAAGGTTACTAATTAAGGTTACATGTTTTTGTAATATCATTGAAGTAATAGAATACCAAATATCGTGACTGTCAGGCCTGAATAGGATTTCCCAAAGGCCTGAAATAGGAGACGAAATTTTTTATGAAATCTTATATGGACGACATATTTCTCTACTCGCGGGTGATGCTGAGTGCGTCAGCTAGTATGGGTATAAACTTTTTTTATAAAATAGCAAACAAGTAAATGGCTCTCTTGATGGAAAGAGACAGCTATCACCTATAGACACCAAAGATGTTAATGGTGCGTTGCTATCCGTGTAGCGAGGTGCTACAGCCACTTGCGTAACTTTACCGGCTACCTCACCCTCCAAACCGGAACACGACAATGACAAGCATTGACGCTATTGTAGCATAAATAGTTAAGGCGGTATTTCCAAGTACCTGGGCGAGACTGTGAAACTCTACCACCTAATAATATCTCACGTGTTGGTATTTGCTAAAATAAGTATATAATTTTTTCATTTAAACATCTTTTTATAAAAGATTTTGTTCAAAACAACCTTATTGTATTTGTCTTGCCCGACTGGAAAATTATATTTTTTTTTCTGAATGAAAATACCTTAGTCTATAGCTTGTATGAACGTTATTTAAATTTTTTGGGCGTGCAGAGTGCATAGGCAGAGTTTAAGTAATGTGGGCTTAGAGCACACCCTTGAGCTCACCCTAGACCTCACAACCTTGTCTCTTGTGAGACCAAACCTCGGCCTATAAAATGGGATAGTAAGTGGCGTCAGGATTTCGACTCGTTATTAACTCTTGACTCGAGATCCTGCTTGAGTGCTAGCAGGCCGAAATAGTGAGCCATCGCCGCCGATGGTAACGCTGACGTGTGTGTTTGAATTTTGAAGTGTGAATTGTGATGGGATCAATAGGATTGGATAGGGAAAAATTTTCATTACTACATACCTTTATACAACAATGGAGTTATTTCAGTGAAGGGTTTTGGCTTTTGATTGATAACACAGCAACCGCTTTTAGCTATGCTGCCCAAGCGTTCGTTGAATACCATGGCTGAAAGAAGTTCATTTTGTTACATATTTTTACGTCACACAAGTCTATAATTTTCGTTTGATAGTGAGTGGTGTGATCTCATACACCGGTCTTTCGAATGTCGTACAATTGAACGATACAATATCGGCACAAATTTATAATATTGTTTTTAACAAGTGACCAAGAACACACTATACTAATACATAAGATACTAATATATAGAAATACATATATAAATACTGGAATATATTTAATAAACACCCAAACCCGAATATACAAACATTATGCTCATCACATTAATGCTAGTCGCCGTCGGGGATCGAACCCGAGCCCTGTCGAATGCGTAGTCAGGGTCGCTAATCACTCGACCAACGGGGCGGTCAAATGCGATGATTATTTTGCTTCCACTAGCACCACTTCATTTGTCCATCCACTTTTTATGTATATTATTAGACAGCAAGTAACCATAGGCTCTCCTATTAGAAAAAGAAAGCATCGCTTATAGATACCAAAGATGTTAATGATGCGTTGCTATCCATGTGGTGGAATGGCAATGCCACATGTATTAGTCTATCAGCTACTTTACCCTCCGAACCAGAAAACGACAATAACAAGGATTGACGCTATTACGGCAGAAATAGACCGGAAATTGTGCATAAATTGGTTGTCAAGAAGACGCAGCCACGTATTCGTTGGCCTATACGAATCAATATCAGTGATTTATAAATATTTGATGAAATTATTGATTTATCGAAAATAATTGTAAGTGAAGTGATTATTACTCTATAAATTTTATCAAAATAACGTCTTCTTACCCTACAATCGATACAATACAATACACGACCACTGAAGATGTTCAACAATCATGATGACAGTTGAAAGACTTTATATAAGTAATTATATTTTTTAATTTCGATTCGGACTCAATATGGTGAATTTGTTTTTGATTTGTTTAGTTTTTAAAGTTTTTCTTAGCACAGAAAAACAACCACATTGAACCAAGTGGTACGTGGCCTAATTAAATAGAGCGTGCTTGTCAGAAGCAAGCTTACAGGTTCAAATCCTGTCGTGTTAACATTTCTCTTTGTTATGTTTGTGAATACCGAGAATACATATTTTTGCACTTAGGAGGTGTTCCAGACACCTTAACCTCCTCAACTTCTTCCGGTTTACGGCCATGGCTGACGACATAAACTTAGAACGTGCGGCAATATTTTATTAGCCAGTTTGTGATATCTTGGTTATTTCGTCAGATAAAATACTCACCAAGTATATAAAATATGTACATCAAGACAAGAAGTAGCGCTTCGTGCCAGTAAATCTTGTCATCCAGGAGTGACAGGATCAGCGCCACCACCGCCACCGCGTACATGAGGCAGTCACGAGACACTGACCACCAGTCCAGTTCTATTATCTGGTGGTATTCAAGATTATATAAATTTTATACTTAAACGATAGCCTCGTGGTTCTAGGGGGCAGCTTCAAATTATGAAGCCTCGAGTCGGGCAAAAGTGTTAATTAGGTTTTTCCGAGGTTTTTCTACTAAATCTAAAATCTTAGTAGTAGCTCGGAGTCTGATGGAGTGGTGTATCGCCACACCCTTGCCTCGGATGACCATGTAAATCTGTCGATTCCGGTTATCTTTGGAAGTAGTCGATAATTGTTATGAGGATTACCACTTATCTCGCCAACCGACAAATCGGTGAGTCGTTGTGAAACGGAAAAATTATAAACGTCCGGTTTACTCTGCCTACTCCGCGAGAGGACCAGGCGTGATGATGACACTTACTTAAACGAGCAATTCTTGTACATTTGTATATAATTGATTTCTCTAAAACGACTCCTAACAATTTTGAAAAAATTTTGCTTTTATATACACTTCTTCACGCCAGATAAGAATCCATTACGGATTACGGGGTAGGGTTACGACATTTCGTATTTGGATAGTCTTTAACTATTAAATTTGACCTAATTGGTGCCATCTTCGTGATAATCAGTTTTTATTAGAAATAATATCATCCGATCGAAGCTCGGCCGGCCAACCAGTGATAAATAATAAGAAATGTATAGAATATAAATTATACTAATTAATCTTAAGTAAGCAAATTATTTGTTTGTGATATAGATAACGATGTGATACTTATACGTATACATACAAATACATATATAAATATTTGAATAAACACACAAACTCATTCATGCTCATCACACAAATGCTTGTCCGTGTCGAGAATAGAATCTCTATTCGATTGCATAGCCCGGTTCGATAATTACTCGACCAACGCGAAATTTTGTACGTTGTATTTTATATATTTATTGTTACTAGCTGACCCGGCAAACGCTGTTCTGCCTTTTTAACTACTCTTATTTTTTCCTATATTTTCTCACCTTTTAAACCTTCCCTGGAGTTCAACAATTAATTCAAAACCAAAATTAGCTAAATCGGTTCAGCCGTTCTCCAGTTTTAGCGAGACTAACGAACAGCAATTGATTTTTATATATATAGATAGATTTTAAAGAAGAGAGGGCAAACGAGCTCACTTGGTGGTATGTGATGACCACTGTCCATGGACATCCGCAATACCAGAAGTCTAGCAGTTGCATTGGGAATTTTAACAACAACAACAACAATTAATAAGAATTAAGGTTTAGAAATAATTAAGAAGAGTTTTAGGATAATAATAAATAATAAGTTCTTTTCTTTCGTATCCGTTCAGTAATACCTTACACTCAACCAGTCTTTTTGTGATCGCAATCAATCAATTTACCATTATACACAAAACGAAACAATCTTTTTTTGATATCATAAGATAGCAAGTAAGCAGATGTGTCTCCTGACAAAAAGAGTCAACCATCGCCTATAGACACCAAAGATGTTAATGGTGCGCTGATATCTTGTGGCAAAGTCTAATGCAACATGCATAAGTTTACCGGCTACCTTACCCTCCAAATCAGAACACGACAGTGACCAGCACTGACGCTATTGCGGCAGGAATAGGTAACGCGGTGGTTACAGACTCGGTCGAGCCGATGCAGAACTCTACCACCTAGTAGTTACGATGGTAGTGACGCGCATATCCACTCGATCGCCTTTTACGACTTGCCTGGCAGAACGGCATTTGGCCTATTTTTCAAAGGAGCCCGGGATCAAAACGGGAAAATGACATTGGGAAAATAGCAGAACTATTATCAAATCTGTGTATGTGACGATTTGTGTGCCGACTTGTGTATGTGTGTGTTAATTTAGCTAGATTCTAAGTATATCGCATGTCAGTAAAAAGATTTTATTTTTATAAAAATAAAGTTTCTTAAGCTTAAAAATATCTAAATCACAGTTTTTGAGTTAAGATGGTACTTTTTATGGATAACATAAAGAAATTATCGCTTAAAACTCACCCTTCCAGCGAAGAAAGCGCAACAAGCCGGCACTGCTAGAACATTAAACACTGCCGAGCCCACAATAGCTCCTACGCCAAGATCCCCTTCCGTTACGAAGGTACCGACGCAGTTGATGAAAAGCTCAGGACTTGAACTAGCCGCCGCCATGAAAGTGGCCCCTGCTATGTCTGCTTCCATATTCAAACCTAATGTTCAATAAACATAATCGACGATGAACAATAATTTATTATTGAAATTTAAAACAAAAAATGGACTTATTTAACACTAGCTTTGCGACTATAAGAAACTTAATTAGTAGCTCATTCTTTAATACCATCTAGTTTTGTAATTTAGTAGTAAGAGATTCTCCGTCACTACTAGTGGGGACTTTGTAAGCCTTCTGATGCTAGTTTAAGTTTTAATTTGTTTTTCTTGTGCTGTTATTCCTCCTAAAAATAAATAAATAAATAAATAAATAAAAATTCACAAAACATTACGAAAGCCCTTTGATCACTTTATGATGTTATCACCAAAGATGTTGACAGTTATCCCCCGTGTTCGTCCCGGGCTCCTTTGAAGAATTTTTTAAACGTAAGATAGAGGATAGAGGAGGAGGAGGAGGAAGAGGATTTTTTAAACGTAAGATAGCAAACAAGCAGATGGGTCTCCTGATGGAAAGAGTCAACCATCGCCTATAGACACCAAAAATGTTAATCGTGCGTTGTTATCGTGTGGCGAGGTCTATTACCACATGCATAGGTTTACCGGCTACCTTACCCTTTAAACCGGAACACGACAGTGGCCAGCACTGACGCTATTGCGGCAGGAATAGGTAAGGCGATGGTACCAGAGCCGGACGAGACAATGCAGAACTCTCCCACCTAGTAGCCACGATGTTAGTGACTCGCAGCTAATCGGTCGCCTTTTACGACCTGCCTGATTCTTCAAAGGAGTCCGGAATCAACACGGGACAGGATTCTAAAATGGTATATCATGTGCATAGCCTTAAAGATACAATAGAAATACACGTTACTAGCTGCACCATGTAGCCCGATCAGCTTATTTTTTCGGGATGAAAAGAAACCTATGTGACATTCCAGATCACCATCTATATGTATGCTAAATTTCCTCCAAATCTGCTCGGCCGTTTTTTCGTAAAAGAGTAACAACAATCCATCCATCCTAACATACTTTAGCATTTATTATACTAGTTGCTCCCGCAGCAGCCCGCTGCGTTATAAAAGTTTTTGGTGAATCTCACGGGAACCTTACATGTCCAGGCTAAATAGTTGCCTATATGCTATTCCAGGTCATGATCTATATGTAAGCCAAAATTCATCTAAATCGGTTTATGCCGTTTTTGCGAGTAATAGTAACAAACATCCATCTATCCAAATATAGTTTAGCATTAGTAAATTACTACTATTATAAGGGTGATTCCGTTCTAACTGTGATATTCAATGTCCTGTATTGTTTGTTCTCACAGGTCGTTAATTAATAATTAATTTATGAAATTTTTGTACTTATTGGAAAATAATAAACATATTTCAACATTATTTTCATATAATATAACTTGCCACTTACAGAAAACTTACAATATATCACTTAAATGTCAATACCGTGTCATGTCCATTTCTAGAATTTATTTATAAATTGTTAGTTTTTTTGTCGTAATAAATGATTTAAACTAATTACCTCATAAATTCTAATGTTTACGACAAAAAAAACTAACAATTTATAAATAAATTCTAAAAATAGACATGACACGGTATTGACATTATATCACAGTTAGAACGGAATCACCCATAAATGCTAAAGTATATAAGACTTGTAGGATCAGTAAGATTATAACTTATGTGTTTTCGAATGTATGTATTTATATTTATACTAGCTGACCCGGCAAACGTTGTTTTGCCATAAAAATTATTTAATTAAAAAAAGGGTTGGTGAAAGAAGGGTAAAAATTAAGAGTTGTATGTATTTTTTAATGCTGAATCATAAAAAATAAAAATAAAAAATTTGTCCATAAAATAAAATAAAAAATTTAGGGGTGGACAACCCTTATTACTAAGGGGTATGAAAAATAGATGTTGGCTGATTCTCAGGCCTACTGAATATGCATACGAAATTTCATCAAAATCAGTCAAGCCGTTTCGGAGCAGTACGGGAACGAACATTGTGACACGAGAATTTTATATATAAGATGATACGTTTGGTGGCCTAAGCGGCTGGTCCGATTTAAACTTGAGACTTGTTATTTGATTCGTCGCAATTGTGTGACTGACATGAGCTATATAATTATTATTTTGGGTAGGATTTATTTCGGATAATTATTACTTGTGCAAGAGAAAAATCGGAAATCTTTACGTTATTTTATTTTGTATTTTTTATAATTAACATCACAAAAATATTTAATATTAAAAAATAAATATAAGAGAATTAATCCCAAGGTTTTTTGCAGAAATATTATTGTAATGTATATTATGTCGCAGTGAAATTGTCAATAGATTAGATTGTAATCTATCTACCTAGTGAGTTTATAATTTGGTTAGTTTAGGTTAGCAGTTAAATTATAATATCACTTAGGTAGATTATAATCTAACGGTACTGAAAATTTCACTGCGACATATATACTAGATAATTAATCTAATGCGTGGGTAGAAGTCTTTGGTTTTTTTTTCTTAATAATGAGACTTAATATTCCTTTTCACAATGTTTTGTTTAACACATTTTTTAAATTTGTTTTTTTTGTATTATCCCTTATTACTAAAATATACTTGTAATAACTGTGCCGTGCAGCCCGCTGTATCATAAAAGTTTTTCCCCAGGAAGAATCCCACAAGACTAATTTATTATTCCAGGATAAAAAGTATGCTATTATGCTATTCTATATGTGTGCTAAATTTTATCCCAATTGGTTCAGCTGTTTTGTGTGAAAGTGTAAGTACATCCATCTATCCATCCAAACGTACTTTTGTATTTATAATATTAGTACTGCGAGTATTGTATTATTTATCCGTGGATAAAGGAAACGTCCACCTAGTTCGTAAAATAAATATGCACACCCTCATAATTCAACCCAGATGTTCTGAATTATTTGAATATTGATAACAACAATTTATTTAATGTATATATGAAAAATATTAGTCGCATATTTACTGTAGCAAGCACTTACGTTCACATAATATCTTTATCGCAGGCACGAAGTACTGTTCACAGACAGTACCCAGTAACAGAAAACAGTAGATCACCAACACGCAATGTATGGCGATGAAACCCTGAAAATTAATGTTTTTTGATGTTTTACTCTTTTGGCACATTAGCGAATAAAATAGACCGTGATCCCACGAACAAACTTTTTTTTATTAATAAAAAGCTGAAGTTATGTGAACAGCTTCGTTTTGACGACACAACCATTTTTTCTATCATCGAAAAATCTCGAATCTTATATATACTTATAAAGATGGATAGAATAGAAAAGAAGACAAAAAAGAAAAGTATAGAGTGTCGGACTACGAAAGTTTTCCACTTTACGTGTATGACAAGTTACCCTTGAATTATAATAATTAAAAAGCTGTTGTGAGAAAATTTGGTTGTTTTTAAATTGATTAAGTAATATCAATTTAAAAATCTCATAATTCCGACTGGTCAGAAAAACCATCAAATGTGCAGGACAAAAGTTTCATCGTATTTTTTATATTATAATCAAGCGATTAAAGTCGAAAAATTATTATTATTAATAAATATTTTTCCTTCATTGAATCAAAATTGTCAAAGCCCCATAACTTTATTAGTTCCCGATTCAAGATTTTTCGAAGATAGAAAAGTTGCTTGTCTCGTCAAAACGAAGCTGTTCACAAAAATGTAGTCTGTTATTAATCAAAAAAAGTTTGTTTATGGGACCACGATCTAAAATGACAGAATGTACTTTTACAATGTGTACGCACGACGACACTAAATTCATACCGTGAATTTAGTCATAAACCTTTTTTTAATTTGAAGTGGCAGCAACACGAAATTTGTAGCATGTAGTCGGTTGATTAATATCCCTTGAGTTTAATGTTAAGTCATATTTATAGTCCCTTATCCCCATGTTAGTCCGGACTCTCATTGATGAATTGACCATCTTCCTATCTGTCAGGCAATTCGTAAGAGGTGAATGATTGGCCATACATGTCACTACCATCATTCCCGCTGCAATAGTGTCAACGTTTATCACTATCGTGTTCTGGTTTGAAGGGTAATGTAGCCGGTAAACTTATGCATTGATATCCCGTCATACAGATAGTAACGCACCATTAACATCTTAGGTATCCATAAGCAATGGTTTCTGTTTCCGTCAGAAGAGATATTTGCTTGTTTGCTATCTAGTGATACAAAGAAGCAGAATATACGCATATATATATATATATATATATATATATATATATATATATATATATATATATATATATATATATATATATATATATATATATATATATATATATATACCGCCCCGTTGGTCGAGTGGTTAGAGACCCTGACTACGCAATCAACGAGGCTCGGGTTCAATCCCCGACGGGGACAAGCATTTGTGTGATGAGCATAAATGTTTGTATTTCCGGGTTTGGGTGTTTATTATATATATCTAGTATTTATATATGTATTTCTATGTATTAGTATCGTTGACTAACACCCATAACACAAGCAAATAATTTGCTTACTTTGGGGTTAGATCAGTAAGTGTAATTTGTCCCGTGAATTATTATTATTATATATATATATATATATATATATATATATATATATATATATATATATATATATATATATATATATATATATATATATATATATATATATATATATATATATATATATATATATACACTTACTATATAATATATTTTATCAATAAAATTCGATCGATCGATTTTTTTTCGTACATAAACCACATATACACTCTTTTTTAAATATTGTTACATTTTTATTTATTTACTTTATATACTAGCTGACGTGTGCGGCTTTACCTGTGAGTAAAGTAACATGTCAATATTAATTAGAAAAACTATTTCATATTTACATTAGGTAAATAAAAGAAAAAACTTTTTTTAATATCGTGTATATTTATAAAAAAATATGCATTTTAGAATTAAAATTTACTGCGAAAATACTCTGGACTGTTATGAATGCGTCTTGAATGACACAGAGTATGTAATGTCATACATTACATACTATGTGGTTTCTATGAAAATTGTAAGAAAAATATGCCATTTTACCACGGTAATTTGGACACTTCCAGATTTGCGTTTACTATCACGTAACTTAGTGTTTATTTTTGTCGAAATTTTTCCTAAACTTATTTTTAATCCTTATCTTTTTTTTAAAAAATATTTTAGTATCATAAATTAATCATTGTAAACTACAATATAGTATTGATTGTGTATATTAGATACCTTCTAGATATCTAATTAGATATCTATTTACTATCTTATGTCTGCATAAAATTTAGCAAAACAGAAAAATATTTTTTATGAATACGGACTTGAATACGTCATCTACAATGCACATAATCAAGGATTAAGTTCGAACGGAGAAGTAACATAACTAAACCTTGTAGAAACGTTAGGATAGCTGACAGTGAAAACAAGACATTATTCTGATAGTAGGGGAGCCCAACAGGGGATTTTGGTATTTACTCGAGCGCGAGATTGACATAGAAGGGGGTACCTCGCATACTGTTATGGCTCTCCACCAAATATAATCCCATTCTATAGAGGGGGGGACGTAAACCATGGCAGAAAAAAAAAAACAAAATTAAGATAACTTCGGCTTGTCGAAATTGTCAGATTATAATACTTCTTTCGCAATTTTTACATCATTTCCTCCATAATAAAAGAAAATTCAGATGCGCTCGAGAATGTCAAGACAACGTTTTCTTTGCGAATTTGTGACCCTCCCACTTCCTTACGCTACACTTGAATCGGCAGAATTTCTAATTTTTAGCTGGTAATTAATCCCCCACACCCTAATCCAACACGCTTCAGTGTTTCCATGCCACTGTTTTTTTTAAACTTTTCTTTTTTGTCTTTAGATTTTTTCCCCAGCATTGAAATGAAAAACATTTTTCCTTTTTCCTTTTATTTTTCCTAAAATTTAATCTACAAATAGGTCCCTTTGACGCTCGAGTAACTGCCCATTTAGCATCTTTGTCTCCCTTACAGAAAAATGAAATCAAGTCTAATAGATGAAGAAGCATTGAGCGTATTGATTGATTTATATTTATTAACAAAGGTGCAATATTTGTACTTAAAAAATGTACTTAACGAAAGAAACTGTTTTATATTCTACCGTATATTTAGTACTTTGTACGACTAGAGGGTTTAATGTACTACGTACATTCTTTGCAAAATACAAGCTTTTGCAAAATACAAGCTTTTGCAAAATAATTGTTTGTGAAGTCTTTGCAAAGTGCAAGCAATTAATAATACCCGCTATTCTACATCTTCAGTAAGAATTTTGAAATTAGATTCCGTGAATAAGAATCGATTGCAATATTTACTTCTTTACAGTTAATGGGACTGTTGCAGTTTATTAGAACTAAGCCAATACAAACAAATATTTCCGAAAGAGTCGGAACATGTTTCTGAGGCAAAGTCACTTTTTTGGTGCCTATTAAATTTATTAACGAGCTATAGTTTGATTTTGTCTAGCAAAATCCGGCAGCTTCTTCTGTTCATTTTCTTACAAAACTTAAATAGTTTTGTTAATTAAAGAAAAAGATAAAAATAGTTTATGATAATTTTCAAATCGAGTTTGATTTTTAATATAACTCTAGCTAACTCGGCAAACGTTGTTTTGCCGTACAAATTACTTGTATTGAATATGTATGTATAATTTTCCCCGTGTTGGTTCCGGGCTCCTTTGAAGAATACGATCAACTGCCGTTCTGCCAGGCAGGTCGTAAAAGGCGACCGATTGGGTATGTGAGTCACTACCATCGTGACTACTAGGTTGTAGAGTTCTGCATTGTCTCGCCCGGGTCTGGTGCCACCGCCTTACCTATTCCTGCCGCAATAGCGTCAGGGCTTGTCACTATCGTGTTCCGGTTTGGAGGGTAAGGTAGAGTCAACCATCGCCTATAGAGGCGATGGTTGACTCTTTCCATCAGGAGACCCATCTGCTTGTTTGCTATCTTATAATATAAAAAAATATATATTTTAGTGGGGTACTTGAGGGCAGGGGGGTAAATTGAGATAAAAACTATCGTGTGTTTTAAGTTGGACTAAACAGCAGATATCTACATTTCATTAAAATCGGTTCAGTAGTTTAAGAATCCATTACGGACAAACAACGTGACGCGTAATTTAGCTGTACAAATAAATAAAATTCGAGTGCCTGTTGTTCGAGTGAATGTTACAATTAAAGTAACCGCTTTTTACTAAACGCATATGGATGTATGCATGGTACATATACCAAAACAACATTTTTTAAAATTTTTGACTGTTTGTCTGTTTGTTCCGGCTAATCTCTGGATTGGATGCACCGATTTTGATGGGACTTTCACTGCCAGATAGCTTATGTAATAAAGATTAACTTAGGCTACCTTTATTTTAGAATTTTTCCACGTGGACGAAGTCGCGGGCGCAGCTAGTATATAATAAGACTAGCTGACCCGACAAACGTTGTTTTGCCCATACAAATTATTTATTTGTATTGAATATTTTAGTGGGGTACTTGAGGATTTCGGGAGGGGATTAAGATAAAAACTATCATATCTTTTCAGTTGCACCAAATAGTAGATATTTACAAAATTTTATTGAAATCGATTCAGTAGTTTAGGAATTCATAGCGGACAAACAACATGACGTGTAATTTATATAAGATACTAGCTGACCCGGCAAACGTTGTTTTGCCATTCATATTAGGAATCCATAGCGGACAAACAACGTGACACGTAATTTATATAAGACTACGGGATTGTCCTTCCACGCAGCCAAAATGGCATTAAACTTTATATGGTGGTTAAGTATTCTTAAATTTTCTATTTTTCCGCGCAATTTTCTTAATATTTTCTTTTATAAGAACCTTTTCCTTACAATTACAAACACAACAAAAAAATACCGAAATTGGTCCAGCCATTCTTCAGGCGTGATGTCGTGACCAAGGAAAATAGGGATTGATTTTTATATATATATATTATTTATATAAGATATTACAATTAAGCTAAACTACATTCCATTTAAAACGTTATATTCTTTATGGTTGTATAAAAATTCGAAATATAATCGAAATAAAAAGTTACCAATTTTTTATTTGAAAGAGACCTCGATTTTTCATAATGCGTAACAATATTTTTGTAAAAATAGATCATTTCAACCATTACGATAAATTACAACTTAAATATGTAGTCAATAAAACTGGTATGCAGTGGCTTGTTAAATTTGGAGGGCACTTTACCATCGCTGCATGATTGCACTTGTTGTTACAGTTATGCTGGATTCAAGTGCATATATTTGCACCGGTACGAACTTCCAATTCAATGAGCATTGGAGTGTAAATTGTATGTAGGCTGTTAGCTGCAGTAAATGTTATGTTCTAAAAATTCTTTAAAGCGTCCTGTTCTATTTTTTATATTACTAGATAGAAAACAAGTACCTAGATAGATCTCATGGATGAAAATGAAATCATTGCCTATAGACACCAAAGTTGTCAATGATACATTGTTATTCGTCCGGGATGCCTTAGGGTATTGAATCTATTGAATCTATTACGGCAGGAATCTGTATCACTGCATTAGAACTGACACGATCACGCTCACAAACTATAACATGTCGAGATATTTAAAAAAATTGCTTCAGAATTACAGTGCGCAGTTTGTTATTGCAAATGGTTGCGTTATTCGGTATCGTGTTATAATATTTGTTTTAATATTATAAGATAGTAAACAAGCAGATGGGTCTCCTGATGGAAAGAGTCAACCATTGCCTATATTGCCTATATATAAACACCATTACGCCATTGCCTATATATAAACACCAAAGATGTTAATGGTGGGTTGCTATCTTGTGGCTTTACCGGCTACCTTACTCTCCAAACCAGAACACGACAGCGACAAGCAATGACGTTATTGCGGTAAGAATAGTTAAGGCGGTGGTACATAACTCTTGCGAGACAATGCAGAACTCTACCACTTAGTAGCCACTATGGTAGTGAATCGCATAGCCAATTGATCACCTTTTACGACCTGCCTGGCAGAACGGCTGTTGGTCTATTCTCCAAAGGAGCCCGGAAACAACATGGAGAAAAATTAATACTCGTAGAAACCTAAAAAATCAAGTGGTTTTTGGAAAATTTATTTATAAATACTAGCGATCGCCTGTGGTTGAAATTCGACTATAGACTGAACAATAAAATGTCTTTTTAGTTTTACAACTGATTTTAGCCGTAAAGAAAATAATAAGAAAGATAGTAGGTATACATGTGTGTTTATTATCATGTATGCAGTGTGTGTCAGGTTTATTTTTATTAAGTAAATGTATTTCTTGTGCAATTTTTTAAAAGAATATTAGATTTCTGGAGTTCTCTGCAATGTAAACTTTAATTTTGCCAAATTTCGTACTTTACCGTTTGCGTAATTGTCTTAAAAGATGTCTAAAGATGTTCCTTCCTGCAGTAGGTATTTCGATTTACAAAGCATATTTAAAACAATTTGTGACATTTGATTTTATGTGATCACAGGCACAGATCTTTCAACAAACAGCCAACCGCATGCGATCATAGAAGCAGCAAACTTATTTTCATTTTGATTGTTAGATGTATTGGTTTAAACCGTTTCTTATTTCAAATGAAAATCCCGTATATAAAATTACAAAAAGTATTTTTTTTTCGTCGTGCACTTTCTATTTTCTAAACTATTCATATTATTTGATAAGTGAAAATAATAAAATTTAAAGCGAAATCTGTTGGTGTATAATCATAATAAAAAGTGTTTTGTGACACAGTACAAGTGGATGTTGAATTAAAAATGTAAAGCACTTACATGTTGTCTTTGAGACCTGGTGAGTCCATCGGAGGGAAATTCCAAAATGGCTGGTTTCGTACAATTTTTTTCAACAAGACTCAGCAAGTGGCGGGAAGCTACGGATCCTAAGAATATAAAAATTAGTAATAATACCGACTTCACAGAGATTTAGGAACAAATTAACCAGAAATAATTTTATTATTATTTCTAGATATTCAACTTTGCCGCACCAGTAGTATCTAGTAATGCGGCAAAGTTTAATTTAATCATTTATAAAGTAATAAAGTAGATTTGCCGCCACGGCTCACGTAAGTCAAAGTACGTGCCTATCGCTTGCGCGGTGACCATATTTTTTCAATATTACTACACTAATTTGATTGTGATTCATTTTGAAGTAAAGCAATATTATTTTTATTTTTATTATGTTTAATGGTTACATGTTGTTAACTATAGTGTCCTTCAATATTTACTGCTTTTTACCAGTCAACCTGTACCTACATAATATATACCCAAAGTAAGGAAATAATTTACTTGTTTCATGGGTGTTAGTAAACGTTACTAATACATAGAAATAAACAAATATATAAATACTGTAACGTACACAAGAAACACCCAAATTTAGAATCACAAGTATCATGCACTTGTTTGTCCCTGGCGGGAACCAAACCCGAGCCCCATTGATTTGTAGTTAGGTTCGAAAACCACTCGACCAATGGGGCGGTCAATACTATAATACCCAAATCTAAGTAAAAGTAATCAAAGGATTATGTTGAACGTTACCTTTTTTACTTCTATATTTATTAAAACAATTGTCAACTTCATATATGTAAAATTGTAAAACTCATTGTGAAATTTTACGAAATATATACCTACATAGATACAGATGAATGCATTCTCGACGATATTTTATTAACCCCAACGCAAAAATGACGGACGTTATAAGATTAATGTGTCTGTGTGTGTTTGTGAATCTATCATTGGTAGTGTCCAAACGGTTGAACTGGAGCCTTACTCCTGGCCTTACTTACTGGTTTGTATTCAGTCATTGATATAAAAAACCCAAGATACACAATCAGTGTGTCAAAAACGTTCCCCAAAAAAGAGCGCACAATTTTAAATTGTGCGCTCATTTCAAATAGAATCGCGTCGGTCGCAACACTGACAATTTTATTTCTTTTCGTACATTGCTTTGTAAAAACAACTATAAGTCTTGCACTTAAGGTTGGATATGCAAAGACATATGTTTTTGCCATATTTATAACTACTTAGGGACAATTTTGAGTGTCAGTTGTGTTCGGGACTGTGCATCTAGGGTTTTTTATATCAATGTGTTCAGTTTTTTAATCGAAATTCCTATCTGTTGCGATGGTTATAGCCACGTGTTTAATAAAATCTGTTCAGCTGTTTCTAGATCATCAGTTTTTTTTTCTTAATGAGGAATTAAGCAGCCTGTACATGTCTGATTAATACGAAATCTAGTATTCAGTTAGTTCAGTGATATTGGCTAGCTCATCCTTTAAACTAGAACACGATAGTTTCTCCGTGCTGGTCCGGGCTCCGTTTGAAGAAAAGATCAAATGCCGCTCTGCCAGGCAGGTCGTATAAGGTGACCGAATGGCTGTACATGCCACTACAATCGTGACTACTAGGTGGTAGAATTCTGCATTGTCTCGCTTAGGTCTGGTGCCAGTGCCTTACCCATTCCTGCCTCAATTACGTCAGTGCTTGTCACTGTCGTGTTGCGGTTAGGTAGCCTTACCCTTCAAGGGTTAGGTAGCCGGTAAACTTATGTATATTTTACACTTTTCATCGTTGACACTTGGTGAAACTCCATTTGTAATTTTGCTAAACTACTAAGTAAACTTATGCATGTGGCATTAATGTCTCGCAATAAGGATAGCAATGCATCATTAACATCTTTGGTTGTCTATTTCCATCAGGAGAGCCATCTGTTTGTTTGCTATCTTATGTTATACAAAAATGGATAAAACGAAAGGTTCATGCATTTATGCTACAACGGCAGCTATAAGTAAAGATAGGAGTACTCTTCACGATAATATAGAAGATAAAGAGTATAAGACTTTAACGGCCGGTTTCTGAGACGCAAATATTTTTTTAACAAGCAGTTAATCTCTGTTTAACATCAGTTTTACAAGCAAGTTGTCTGTTAAACAGAGTTTAATTGCTTGTTAAAAAATTATTTGCGTCTCAGGAACTGGCCGTAAGTATCATAGAGCGTGAATTACTTCGCTCTGCTAAGCACAAAAAGCTTTTTGTAAGCCAGTTTAGTCTTTTATTTCAAGTACCATAGAAGTAAATGTTTTTTGGTATTTCGACTTTAAGAATTTTTACCTATACTTCTAATTCAATATTTTTACTAGCGTCAGGACGCTGTCGACACGACACGGGAACAATTATACGACATCGGGTGGAATTCGCACAAAGCGGTGTCTTCAGAGTGCTAAGTATGAGTTTTTCTTTTCGCATTCGATCGTGAGCGCGTTTGGAGTTTACTAGAAATTTGTATGTGATTTGTACAGCGCCACCTAGTGGTAAACTGGTTCCTCACGTTTAGGTACAGCGCCACCTAGTGGTAAACTGGTTTCTCACGTTTACTACTAGGTGGCGCTGTACAAATCACATACAAATTCCTAGTAAACTCCAAACGCACTCACGATCGAATGCGAAAAGAAAAACTCACACTTAGCACTCTGAATCGTTTTAATTAAAAATGAATGGATATCTTAACAGAGTATTCCCCTCTCCTTCCTTAGCTACAGTCATATAATACTGTATGTCAGTCATATTAAACTGTATGGAATTCAGCAACAAACACAATAAAACAATTTGCAAAGATGTATATCAGTTAATTCTAAGATAAATAGCAAATTCATGTCGCTCAGCAAAAGATTATGTATACATTTCAATAAAAAAAATAAAGAATATGATAAAATAATATTTCAAACGTCTATCAGCTGCAGAAGAAATACTTTATTAGGTAGGGTACTGCAACATAACATGCTTGCATCTCTAACGGCCGGTTTCTGAGACGCAAATAATTTTTTAACAAGCAATTAATCTCTGTTTAACATCATTTTTACAAGCAAGTTGTCTGTTAAACAGAGATTAATTGCTTGTTAAAAAATTATTTGCATCTCAGAAACCCGCCGTAAGTGTTCTGTGAACATAACACTCGACTTTAGTATAACCACTTTACTCTTTTTTTCCACAAAATCAGTAAGGTGGTTGGTAAATTTATGCATGTATCATTTGAAACTTTGACATACAGGTGGTAACGATAATAATCAACATCCATTGTGGCTTAATTTAGTGGATAAGTACTAAAATTGTATTTTTTCCAGGAAAGCTATGTCTGTGAGTGTGTGATGTGTCTGCGATATATAAAACTAGACGCGAAGTAAACTGTTGATAGTTATAATATTTTTTACTTATTGAACTTTAACACTTTAAATATTTGCATTGCATATTGTGGTCGATTTTGTAGGTATCTGATCCATTAATAATGCTATAAATTTATTATTACATTTTTTATTATATTATTATTACACGTAAATTAAAAATAATAAATATGTGAATCACAATAATTAGCAGATAAACTTTCATTGTATCATAAGAGAGCTATCTGCGGCTCTTCTGATGGGAAGAGACCACCATCGTCTATAGACGCCAAAGATGTTGATGGTTCATTGCAATTCGTTTGCAGGGATGGCAGATACCTACCTATACCTATAAGTTAGTAAATGTAAAAAATTATGAGCATACAGTATACACATTAGAATTGGAAACCAGCTCATAGTCATAGAGCTTTTGAATAAGATACGCTAGTTACAAATGCATTAAACAAATATTACGAATCGCTTATTCTTCATCAAACTGGATGGAATTTGGCAAGTAAAAATATCTCGCAAGTATATGTTAAAAAAATACCACAGATAATTTTGGCAATTTGATAATTTTGGAATTTGGCAAGTAAAAATATCTCGCAAGTATATGTTAAAAAAATACCACAGATAATTTTAGACATCTCGGAAAAACAAGTTAAAGAAACCGTTTTCCCCAGATGTACAGTCAACATAATAAAAAAATGTATATTTTTGGAAATACATAAAAAAAATTAGAAAATATAATACCTTGGTGAAACTTGTCATCATCGATTAAATTATTTTCAGTAGGAAATACGTAATAAAAAAGAGTAATACAAATGAATAAACATACTCTCAAAGCAAACGCTACTTTATATTTACACACACCACTAGTCCTTATTAACATGTTAGCCATTAATATAAAATAATTAAATAGACAACTTGACTAGAAAATTAATAATGTATACACAAAAGGGATTTTGGTAATGAATCCTTCGTCAAATAAAAAATTCAAATATTTCTCCGTATTCACTGCTCAATTTCATGAGCAAATTTTTACTCCGTAACACATGGAAGAACATGTGCCAGGGGGATCAAAACTCCGACTACTTCTTCATCCAGCTAAATGTTTGTGAATTGATATTATCGACTGCACGTAGATTATACGTTATCAGTTGTTAAATAAATAAAACAAAGTCTTAGGTAGCTGATAGGGAGTGGGTATATTCCGTCGCAGGTATCTTTTGTCAATAAGGATGAAGTATTGTAAATATTTATTCAACCGACTTTACAAATGAAGTGAATAACTTCCATGATGAGGATAGTAGCTTGTATGAGCAGTTCGATTTAAAGACTTTAAGTTTAAATAATTTGAAGATGGTTGTGTTTATAATGTTCCGAACTACCTGATTTTTTTATAACTTTTTAACGCAGTAAAACTGCAGCAACCGATCTCCTGTTTCCTATATTTCTGGAACTTTGTAGAAGATCTTCACCAAATTAAAATGAAATACTGGGAGTATACCCTATCAAATAAAAAAGATTTTTTTCAAAATCGGTTCACAAATGACCTAGTTCTGAAGTATTTTTTTAATTATATCATAAGATAGCAAACAAGCAGATGGGTCTTTTGATGGAAAGAGTCAACCATCGCCTATAGACACCAAAGGTGTTAATGGTGCGATGCTATCTTGTGGCGAGGTCTAATGCCACATGCATAAGTTTACCGGCTACCTTACTCTCTAAACTGGAACACGACGGTAACAAGCACTGACTCTATTGCGACAGTAATAGGTAAGTAAGGGGGTGATACCAGACCCGGGCGAGACAATGCAGAACACGACAGTGACAAATATTGACGCTATTGCAAAATTTTGGATTTTGGATGAGGATTGTGTCACATCTGTGATATACATTTCCTAAGGTTGGTATTAAAATTTGAAAAAGATCTACTGGTAATAACGGGTGTTCCACTAGGCTCCATGCTTGCTATGTTGTTGTTTTTCATTTTCATTAATTATTTACTTTACGATGTATAGTCGAGCATGGAATCGTGTGGTTTCCGGGTGATACTTCAATTTTATTCAAAGTGAAAAGAAAAGTTGGTAAGTATGACGAATTATGTTGTACATTGGTCCAATACACAGAACACTTATCCTCTCGATGAGAGGTCCAATATTAATCTGTTAAATATAAACTGAATGTGGTAAATTTTTAAACCCCAATATAATGTAACAAAATACAACTTTGTAGCTATGAACTGGATCTGATGGATTTGACTATGTTTTTAAGAATAGCACTGGATAAAATATTACAATCATGACTGAATATTAAAAAACATTAACTTACATACCTTATAATGTCTTTCAAACTAACATGAAACGTAACGCTTTCTTAAAAATATGTAGTGAATTACTATGTACATACACATATATACGAATGTAATTAATCTTTAAATTAAAAAATTTTAACCTTCCGACACATTGTTCTTATTGTTGTATCATCTCGCTATCTTCAAGTGAATATTTTGCAGAGCAAGACATGAAAAATCTGACGATCTTCGAATGGGGATCTAGCATAAAGTCAAAGTTTTCATGTTTTATTGAAGTAATAGATATACGTCAGGAGAGTCATAAGGTTGTTTTTTGAAATATAGAAAAAGTGTCAACTGCAAATCGGACCCATACACGAAGGGTTCCGCATCACCATTAATAAAAAAGGCAAAAATCACGTTTGTTGTATGAGAGCCTCCTTTAACTATATATTTTATTCTGTTTTTAGTTTGTTTTGTTATAGCCGCAACGGAAATATCGTCTGGGAAAATTTCAACTAACTATCACGGTTCATGAGATACAGCCTGGTGACAAAGGTCAACCCGCTGGTCAAGCTCCCCAAACATTGCAGAATTTAATGATTACCTTTATAATATTTATATATATCTGAATTAAGCTAAACAACAAAAAATCACTAAATCGAGCCTCCCCCGAACAAAAATTTGGCTTCCGTCACTGGCTTTTGATGAGTTCATTCTATTTGTAACACTGTTTTCTTTGTTTCAGTAGATATACCTAAATAAATATTCGCGGTAATTCACAAATAACACTACAAGATAAAATCAAGGTTTATTTATACTGCCAAAAGAGTCAGGAAGAAAGATAAAACATTAATTTGTGATTGTGCTAGATAACAATACTCGATAGGAGATTTTATGATCCTTCTTTGAGCGTCTATTCACTCTGCTTTTAAAGGTTCTAGGACTACATTTGTCAGGAAATATAGAATTATGCACTTCGTTCCAAACCTTGGCGGCTCAAACCAAAAAGAGTTGTGAAACCGTTTTATACGTTATTGATACATCCACAACGTACGG
This sequence comes from Apodemia mormo, assembly GCA_036924255.1. Lineage (NCBI taxonomy): Eukaryota > Metazoa > Arthropoda > Insecta > Lepidoptera > Riodinidae > Apodemia > Apodemia mormo. The sequence continues at coordinate 4,685,049 of JAUPFN010000004.1, forward strand.
ATGGAACTTAATAGGCTTAAAGTTAACTTCAAAGAGAGCTTTAAGCTTTTTAATAAAGCTTTCGCACTCTCACCAAAGTGCATCTTATAAATTTTTATTTTATTTTTAATTTTTTATATCATAAGATAGCAAACAAGCAGATGGGTCTCCTGATGGAAAGAGTCAACCATCGCCTATAAACACCAAAGGTGTTAATGGTGCGTTGCTATCTTGTGGCGAGGTCTAATGCCACATGCATAAATTAACCGGCTACCTTATCCTCCAAACCGGAACACGACAGCGACTAGCACTGACGCTATTGCGGCAGGAATAGGTAAGGCGGTGGTACCAGACCCGGTCGAGCCGATGCAGAACTCTACCACCTAGTAGTCACGATGATAGTGACGCACGTAGCCACTCGGTCGCCTTTTACGACCTGCCTGGCAGTACGGCAGTTGGTCTATTCTTCAAAGGAGCCCGGGACCAACACGGGGAAAAACTGTTATGCTGGCGACCACACGACGATGCTCAAGTGTGTGTAGTTTTCTATTTGTGAGAATAAAAAGATAACTAAGTTAGAAAATAGGAAAATGTATGGGATTGACATAAGCCGCACTAAATCACGTGGTCAATCGTCAGCAGCGTCCCCATCTTTTCTATCTTCGAAAAATCTCGAATGGGGTAACTAATAAAGATAGATAAAAAATAAAACTTTAGAGTGTCGGGCTAAGAAAAGTTTCTACTTTACATGTAGGACAAAATAGCCCTTGAAATATAATAATAATTAACAAGCTGTTGTGAAAAATTTAGGTTATTTTTAAATTATTTAATATCAGTTTAAAAATTTCATAATTTCGAATCTTTAGCAATCTTTAGAGTGTAGGACTCGTCAGAAAAACCATCGAATGTGTATGACAAAAGTTTTTTCGTGTTTTTCATAAAATATTCAAGCGATTAAAGCAAAAAAATAATTATTTAATAAAATAATTTTTCCTTTACCGCATTAAAACATTCGAAGCACCCTTTGTTAGTTACCCGATTCGAGATTTTTTGAAGATAGAAAAGATGGGCGTCTCGTTAAAACAATTCTGTTCACAAAACATCAGCTTGTTATTAATAAAAAAGTTTGTTCCTGGGACCACGATCTATATCGTTTCACTACGAAAAGATGTTACGTTGTGTAAGCCCCCTTTCGTATACAAGAAACCATTCTTAATTTACCACGTCCGTCCGTCTCTCCGTAATTTAGTTCAAAGAAAGAGAGACCTTTTATACCAGAAATTTGCCTATACAGGGATCTCTGTTTTTTAATCCGCTTAGCGATTGGTCAAGCCAAAGCTATGGTTAAAGTACGGTTCCCATACCAAATGAACTACTCGTTTTAGTTACGAGTAGTAAAATTTTCTACGAGTCGTAAGCTAAAATTATTCCTATACATGACAAATTGTCAAACAGTCCAAAGAACTTGCGTAACGCTCCGTTAAAAGTTGCTAATGGTTACAACTACGAATGACAGATCGTTGATAATAGAAACAGTGCATTAATTTATACAATTGAGGAATCAGGGGATTGTGCATTTATGTTGTTATATGATTTATGAGTTATTTTGTTTTATCTAAACTAATATGATAAAGGAAAATATTTGAATTTTTGTTTGTTTGTTACGATTTAACTCAAAAATTACGTGACTGATTTTAAAAATTCTTTCACCTTTAGAAAGCTATATTATCTAGCATTTTACCCGACTGTTGAAAATAAAGTAATTATTTTAGTTCACCCGAATGAATTAGCATCCGTAACAAAATTTTTGTCGTTAAGTTTAAATAGTCCTGCTTAAGTTCTATATAATATAATAAATTGTAGTTTATTTATTGCATTAAGTAATTAGAAAAGTTTCTTCCGTTCGCTGCTTAAAATTTATTGTTTTTTTTTTGTTAAGGGAAAATAATTGAGTGGGTCCCACAAGGATCCAATTCATAATCCGATTTTATTTCTTATATATACATACATCGCTTCATTTCATGTGTTGCAGGAAGAAACAAGTTTTTTTTATATCGTACGATAGCAGACAAGCAAACGACTTCCACATAAAGCTACATCGACTGTTTATGAAGATGATGCGTTAATTTATTAACGCATCATCTTCATAAACAGTTCATTTATTATTTATAAATATTCACCGGACAAATTACATTTACTGTAAAACCCCAAAGTAAGCAAATATTTGCTTGTGTTATGGGTATTATTCGACGATACTAATATATATATATATATATATATATATATATGTGTATATATATATATATATATATATATATATATATATATATATATACATATATATGTACATAAACTGGTTTCTCACGTTTACCACTAGGTGGCGCTGTACAAATCACATACAAATTCCTAGTAAACTCGAAACGCGCTCACGATCGAATGCGAAAAGATTTTGCATAAATATTACTAATAGGTCGGGTCAACATATAGGCTACATATTATCACGCCATCACCTACGGGGAAGGGACAGTGCGGAGTAAACGAACTTAGCGCGGACGAAGTCGCTGGCAACAGCTAGTAAGAAATAAAATCAGACTATGAATGGCTCCTTATGGGACACACACTAAATTACTTTCCTGAGTATATCATACAATAATCTACCATATTCGTATTTTTATTTGCGTATCCTGTTAGCTTATAAAAATATACTCATGAGTTATTTCACAGAATTTTCTCGAAACACATATTAACATGTTTGTCATTAATTAACAGGTAGGCCTAATTTCGGCTAGATAAATAAAACATTATCATATTAAATATTATGTTATTATTACTGGGATTAAACCATATAGATAGTAGAATCAAGGCAGAAGTTTAGCAACCTGATAAAATTTCCGTTAAAAACATCATAATCTATAGATTACTACAGCTACTTAAGTAAATTTCCACAATTTGAGTAGTTAATACTCTGAACGTAATGTAAATACACTGATCATTCACAAGTAACGCACTTGTTTGTATGTTATTTAAATATATGAATATTACTGGAATGGGTGTTAGGCCATGCGTAAGTAGGGTTCCGAAGTTGTTCATCACAATAATGTATTTAAGAGGAGGGCTTTTATTGTTTTATACTATGGACATTTGCCCTATTTAACGTTAGTGACGGATATATCCGCACTACAGGTTAACGTATGTTAACCGCGCTTTACGACAACGACTAGCCGGCCAGATGTGCGGCACACCTGTGTTATGCACCTGTTTGAGATGATGACGTCATAACGGACAAAACAGATAACGAATGGTATAAATAAGCGGGGACATTATATTTTCGATTCGTTGTAATTCTATCGCTTGTTGAGGGCATTACTCTGCCCAAAACTCTTGTGCGTGTAAAAGTGATTCAAGTGTTTTATTCGGTCAAACTGCTTCACGTTAACACGTAAAAAGTTCTCCAAGTACCTACGTTTCATAGTTTGGTCGAAAATTACTCAAAAACTTATAAAGCCTCCTAAGCCGTGATAGTTTCCTTTTAAATCTTATATATATATATATATATATATATATATATATATATATATATATATATATATATATATATATATATATATAAAAGAAAGTCGTGTTAGTTACTCCACTTATAACTCAAGAACGGCTGAAACAATTTAGCTGAAAATTGGCAGGGAGGTAGTTTAGAGCCAGGAGAAGGACATAGGATACTTTTTATCCTGTTCGATATGAAACGTCAGTCATTATAAAACTTACTTACTTTACGCGAGCGAAGCCGCGGGCCAAAGCTAGTTTATTATAATCGTAATTTCTTTCCCACTCGAAAACCATCCATTTAGCTTAACACTTTAAAGCTTAATATTTCACAAACGGGTCTTAATCGAAAAATTTTATTCACAAACCTACAATATTTTTTCAAAACCTGTCAACGATACCTCACATTCCATTGTGTGGGGTATTTTTGGCAGGTTTTTTAAAAAAGTACATAAAATTACCATCCCCATTTTACAAGTAGAAGAGCTACCCTACAAAATATTTTTAAAATTATATGTGACCACTAATACATACATACATATGTACATATACTTACATATATCCATGTCAAATTACAGCTTTCTAGTACTTAGGATCTCTGAGGTAATTGCGGATGTACGAACGGACATAACGAAACTATAACGGTTTCTAGTTTACTTCGGAACCGTGAAAATGAATATAATATCATAAGATAGCAAACAAGCAGATGACTCTTCTGATGAAAAGAGACAACCATAGCCTATAGACACCAAAGGTGTTAATGGTGCGTTGCTATCCGAGTGGCGAGGTAATAATCCCATTTGCATAAGTTTACCGGTTACCTTTACTTCAAACCGGAACACGACAGTGACAAGCACTCACGCTATTGCACGAATAGGTAAGGTGGAGGTACCAGACCCGGGCAAGATGACATCTTGCCCGGCATCATATCAGAATAATTGAAAAAAGGTGAAATTGTGTGTGAATGCCTTGTAAGAACTATCTAAGAATAGTGATTACTAACTACAATTATTTATCAATATTAATACAACAGATATAGCATGTTTCCTTACGTAAGTAAACGAGGCAAACAGACGTATTGATATGATGATACAATGTTGTAATATGTATACATTACGATTTAAAATACCTTCGAAGAATGCATACCTTTCATTGTTGTGTGTATGTGAAAGAAAATAATAATAGTCATTATAGGTATTTTTAACGACCGTAGTTAATATTATTATTTGATTAAAACCATAGCGGTGTTAGGCCCCTATCAAATGGCATATTTTAAACGCGCAGATGACGCGCGTATACGTGCTTCAAATTAGATTTGAAAGCAACCTTCTAACCTAACCGCCCGGCCACGTGGACTGGCGGCGCCGACGGCGCTGGCGACGGCGCAGCGGGATAGGCGAAAATTCGCGCGGCGCGGATTTACAGGCCACGAGAATTTGCTTTCACCGCCGCGATCAGTATAGTCCGAGAGCGAAATGACCAGACGTCAGTGTCAGCGTCCAGACGAGACGCTAACGAGCGAACGTCTAACTCATCCTGAGGAAGGACCTCACATAAGTCCGAAACTCGTCGGAACCTACACCGATTCAGCGTAAGTGTAGCCGATTTTAATTAATAGTTAATAACATCTCACGAAAGTTTTAATAATTTTATGTCTTCTAGTGATTTTTTTCTAAATTACATGTTTATTAACTATATCCTTTAAGTTAATATTTGCGCAATTCAATGTAACAGCTCTAGTAAGTCATATTAGGGTTATCACTTAATATAAATATTTTTGTAAACCAGAATTAATAATTATAGATATCCATCGCCTATAGACGTAATAAATGTTAATGGTTTAATTGATTTTGAAGTGAAACTTCTGTAGAATGGTTTTTAATTGAAACTCGATGAAACAATAGTCAGTAAAAAGGGACAACGTATGCGTAGTCCCTTTTTACTTACTAGAATTGTATGCAATTCTAGTATATTTTAGTCTGCGAGAAAATAAGATCGGTCAAAAGAATCGACTTAATTGAGAGATTGTCATAAGCTATACAACCCTCCTTATTACTTGTTTACATTTACATAACTGTCGCTTCTGTTGTCTGGTGGTTCGGTGTCGGTGTTGACCTTATGAGGTCCCGAGTTCTATTCCCGGGTCGAGAACTTAAAAAAATGTTTTTCAGTTTTCTGATAAAAACAACATTGCCGAGATTGGAAAGTACCTGGTTGGCGATAGGCTTGCTACTGTTATCACATTGTGGAGTTAAGTATCTTCGGCTAATCGTGGGTGCACTTTTTCTACTTCTGTCTACCTCTTCGGGAATACGGGCGTGAAGATACTTTTTCTTTTTTACATTTAAATAATGTCTATATGTTTTTTCCCATACTACTATAATATCTAATTTTTTTTTGTACACCAAGTCTACTTTATTTGATTTCTTTTTTATCTCCTTTATCGGGTTGGCTGGAAGAAATCTCTTTAAGTAGAGATAAGCTCGCCAATTGTACTTATGTTATGTTTATATATTTTTATTCTAATTGTTCTGTGTACAATAAAGTATTAAATAAATAAATAAATAAAAGATATGGCGCGTAACCCTAAGTATACCACACTTTGTATTGCGTTGTCGATTGATATTCGTAGAACTGGGTCACACAAACAATGGCATCTCCTTTTGCGACGTTTCTCCGTTTGTGTGTTTGTGTATTATGATAAGACCAAGGATTTAAAACGTTATGATTTCGATATATTTGCATCGTTGTGATTGGTTATGGTATATGATATTATGACGTTGTCTTCTAGCGCTAGTTGGCGAACCAATCACGAAACAGCATGAAACGCAGGGAACCAATCACGAAACAGCAAAAATATCGAAATTATAACGTTATAAATCCTTGGATAAGACCTCTGTTATTTATGCTTGTATCATAAAGAGAGAAAAATTGAATTTTTGTGTGATTGTTATTAATAAAGTCAAAAACTACCCGCCTGCTTTTAAAACTCTGAAGCAGAGACTATTAGCTATTCTGTCAGGCAGTTTGTAAAACAATGGGCTGTACTCGTATTATCTAGTGTTAGTCTATCTAGATGTGACTTGACTACTGGGTCGTGAAGTTGTACATCGTCTTGCTCGTGTTTAATACAACCATCTTATTTATCTCTGGCGCAATAAATCCACAGATCACATTTGTCACGTTTGAATTCCCGTTTGGAGGGTAATAACGCAAATAGCGTAGCCACCGTGGGGCTAACGTAGCATATCGAAACAAAATATAGTAAACGTCTGATTAATTCACCTCCAAGTGCTGCAACTGCACACACGCTATACTCGAAAAAAAAAAACACTAAATTCAACAGAAATGAGAGTCTCTAGCTAGAACGACTATAGCATAATGATACATGTCGACATCTTCGATAAGTTTATCGATCGTTTAATATTTACAGCTAGGTGGGCTGTGGTTCATGAAAATACATTAGTTTGCGTTGCTGGTATTTTAGAGTTGTACAGGGTTAACTCTAAAACACCAGCAACCTCGCAGGACTAGGTAGCTAACGTCATGTACAACAACATTTGTTCTACGACTTTTGATAATTTGTTGGATTTTACTTTCGTACAAAAATTAATATGAATTAAATTTTTTGCTTGAACGTTCTTAACTCTACGTGCATCGCAAAGATTAGGTAGGAAAGTGATACTATTATAACTACTAGTAACGCATCCGAATGAAGAGTTAGAAATGCCACGACAAGAAAATGAAAACTTTAAAAAAATCATATATATATATATATATATATATATATATATATATATATATATATATATATATATATATATATATATATATATATATATATATATATATATAGGAAGTGGGTAGGACACAATGAATAAAATGCGGATGTGGTGATATAACAGCTCTTTATATTTTGATCAACTTTTAATCAAAATATGATCAACATAAGATCACTATTAAAGCTTTCCATTATTAATTACTAGTTCTCGTTGACAATTCCAACCATAAGTTTCTTAATTATTCCTTATTACAAATAATAGATAGTCAATTATAAATTGCACTGCGACTAATTTATAGTTGAAAATAATAATTAATTTGTTTGCACAAATTAATTATCCAAGAGTCAAGGATAAGCTACTAAAAGGATACAACACGTGTACCGAGTCACGCCAGAGCTAAGACTCAAGACTGCCTTAACGAAGTGGGTCTTCTCACACTCCCATAGGGGATGTGGGGAGTCGGTTTCGGGGCAAAGCCCCCTGACCGAAGTATTCTACGCGGGTGATAACTATCACCCGGTCATTGGGTTGAATATTCGGGTTATCCTGGGGTACGCTAGGGGGTATCTCCCGATTCTTCACGCCGCTCCGCGCAGGTCAGCCGCTCTGGGTGGAACCCGCTGGTGGGAAGCCCGGCAGGCGACCAGCAGCGAAAGCGGCGGCTTTATCAGGTAATACCCCCCGCTTCGGGAGTGAGGATATTCCGCGGATATGGTTTTCTGTCAAATTGGGTGGCTGTCCATGGTGCTAATCCCCTGATGTGCACGAAGTTGGACACATCGGTTCTCCTATAGATGTTTTTGGCAGATCTGGCGACGAACTCTTCGATCTTCTCCATGCGGAGATCTCTCAGGATGGTCAAATTTCTCACATAGCGTGCGGCATCGGTGATTTTTCTTAGGCACTTGTTCTGTTGGGCTTCGATCTTCTTTTTATTCGTACTGCTCAGCAACTGGAACCAAGCAGGGGCTGCGTAGGTTAAGCGGGGACGGATATATATTTTGTAGACAGTTAGTTTCTGGGTAGGAGGTAATCTGGAGGACAGGATTGGGTGTAGGATTACACAAGCAGCCTTGGACTGGTTTATTACATGTTTGGCGTGCTTGTGCATGTGAAGTTTAGGGTCGATGAAGACTTCCAGGTATTTGCAGGAGTGTAACCACTCAACTTCTTCACCCGAGAGCTTCAGTTTTGGCATCTGACGAGCCAGACTTCCCATTTTAGTGGTCATCGCTTGTGTTTTGGACTGCCTTAACGGCGGGCGCTCAGAGCCTTTTATACAGGTAGCAAAACAAATCGAGTAGTAGGGATATCGAACGATGCGCTCGGTGGCTTAGGTGGTGCACCCGTTGTTTACAATATTCTTGCATTAAACGCGAAACAGAGAACCATAGAAACCAGTCACTGAGACAGCCTAGCCTAGGAACTAGAATTATAAAAAATATACATCGATACATCCTCAGACCGCCATTATGCTATAATATATACATCATTTTAATAGCAAAACGTTATAGGACCTAATGATTTTCTAAGGGGAATCTTGCAGCATCAGTTTAAGGTTGCCACGACTCCTTATACTCAATGTGCTTGAGTTGTTTTATTGCAAAGCTCCCATGGCTTCCAGCTTCACTATTTTTTGCTTTGCCGGGTAAGGTAGCCGGTAGATTTATGCATGTGGCATTGCCATCAAGCCATGCAGATAGCAATATGCTAATTACATCTTTGGTGTCTATAGACAATGGTTTCTCTTTATATCAGGGGAGCCATCACAATCCATTACAATATAATAAAAGAATTGGTAAAGCGCGTGTCGACTTTCGGGCCACGCGCAATATAGGGTTCCAAAGTTACCCATCACGATAATGCCACTAAGAAGTAAGAAGAGGGCTTTTATTGTTTTGTACTATGAACATTTATGATTTAACCTATTTAAAGAATAATGTCAGTGATGGATATACCTCAAAAAACCTTTTGAGAATACACTTAATGGGCTTGTTTTGTTTAGTGCAGGAGTTCCATGGCCATTTCCTAGTTCCTATCCTGTAATTCTGTGAATATTCTAGTAATAAAGGCCAACTTATCACCCCAATCTCCAATGGCCTCCCAGTTTCATCGTTATTATATCTTAGAAAATATCCAAGACCTAAGTTTTTGCCAAAATAAACCGAATTACCCACATTCGATGGGTTTATTTAGATTAACTTAGAAGTTCTCATAGACTTCTTCCAGCTCTATCCTTAGACATTGGAAACATTTACCTCCAAAGTCCTTAAAGCAGTGAATCAAACGAGACCAAAATCGATGGTGCTGCTCAATTTTTATTCATTCGTTCGTGTCGTTGCTATGACGTTTTTCCCACTTTAAGGTAAGAACCTGGAAATCATCTAGCACCAGATTATTTGTCAAAACAGAACATGTAAGTCCCAACGTGATGGGTTTATCTCGTTGAGTTTAAAAGATCCTGTAGCCACTTTCCAGTTACATCAATAGATTCTTAAAATCATCCAGCACTAAACAGTATGTCAAAATAAATTCTCTTGTAACCTATGGTTTTATCTAGTTTAGCGAGATCTCATAGACTTCTGTTGTCAATATTTTACACAAACATATTTAAAATGAGTATATGCGGCCATCAATTTCTAAAAATTGGCTGTTACATCGACAATTTTATGTTATTCTGACAATATAGCTTCAAAAAGGATTTGTAACATAAGAAAATATGTCATATGTGTTTGTTAACTGTATATGCAAAGATGAAGATATGTTATCTTCGCGTTTATATTTTGTGCAATTTATGTTATTAAAATCAAGGAATATTGTCCGCAAAGCCATTATATACCTATGTAGAATATCGTTAATTGATGGATAATGTTATCGTATATTTTCTAAGTTTAAGTTGACTTTATTTCATTTTTTTACTTTTTATTGTAAAACTTTGATAGCATATGTTTAATGAAATTAAATTGTTTTCGAGAGTGATAATTCACGGGACGTGAATGATGTAGGACGGCCGAATGTTGTCAATATTTTACACAAACATATTTAAAATGAGTATATGCGGCCATCAATTTCTAAATTGTTATGTCAAAATAAAGATGAAGTGTTAATTTTTACTTATTATTAAAATATCTAATGAAATATTAAGTATTGTTAATTATTTAACGTATTTTAAACTAATATGATTTTTGAGCTGATTTAAAGTCAACTATTTAATTAAGGTAATTATTAAATCAATAAACTGTTAGAATAAAATATTATAAAATGTCTGACAGATTTGTTTCGAGGCATTCGTTTTTGTGAAACCGAGAAGTGAAGTGTCGTAACATACAATAAAATGTCATCAGTCGTGTATTTTGTATTTAATTAATTATTAATTAATATTAATATAATTCAATATTCCGTCAGTTGTTGTTTAAATTAATAAATCTTATACCCTTTTACCAAGTGGCACGAACACTTCTTCCAGTTTTATCTTCAAAATTGGAAGTCATTCTGTTCCAAAGTTCTTATTAGAACGAACCAAATGAGCCCAAAATAAATGATGTTCCTCAATTTAAATTCAAAGTTCCCATAACCTCCTTACTGCTTCATTATAAGAGCCTGGAGGTCATCTAGTATTAGAGTATTTGTCAAAACAGACTAAATGAATCTAAGCTCGATGGTTTTATCTTGTTTACTTCAAAATTGTCATGGCCATCTTTTAGTTTCATCATCAGGTCCTAAAAATTATCCAGCACCAAAGTGTGTGTCAAAACAAACCCATCAGCCCACACTCAATGAGTTTATCTGGATTTTCTTAAAAGTTCTTATAGAATTTTTACAGTTCTGCCATTAGGCACTGATAACCCTCGTGCTTCAAAATCATTGTAAAAATTTACTCCATTTTATTCCAAAGTTCCCAAAACTGTCGTCAAAAAGAGATCGTCAAACAACTTTGTTTGTTAAAACAGAACAAAGAATCCCAAACTCAATAGGTTTATCTTGTTTAGTTTAGAAGTTCCCATGACTATCTTCCAATTCCATTATCAGATGCTAAAGATCGTGCAGCACCAAATTGTTAACTAAAACAAACTGAACTTGATGGCTAATCTAATTTAGCTTAGGTGTTCTCGGGTACATCTTATAAGCTCTATCATCAGGCACTGGAAGTCATTCCGCGCCAAGGTCCTCATAATAATGAATCAATCGATGGCGTTGCTCTAATTTATTCCTAAATTCCCACAACGTACTTCCAGCCATATCATGATACTCTGGAAATCGTCCAGAACTAGAATTAGAGTGTTTGGCTCAACAGAACAAATGAGCCCAATTTCGATTATCTTATTTAGTTCTCATGGTTACCTTCCAGTTCCATCATCAGATCCTGAAAATAATCTGACGCTAAGGTGTTTTTCAATATAAAACATGTGCTAATTCAGTTTAGGAGTTCATTTTAGTTGCATTTTGAATCTGGATTCTTAAAGTTCCAATATTACTTTTTCGGCTCAATCTTCAGAGCCTTTATATAAGAAAGAAGTTACTGTAACAAATGAAAAGACTCCAAACTCCACTAAACATAGTTTAAACACTCAATACAGTATGGAAATTGCTAATAAGCAATTTCCATCTGTGATTTACAATGGCAATATTAAGGTTCCATCTTCAGATCTTCGTCATTATACAGGGTTACTTATAGAGACCAGGCCAAACTTTAATAAATAAAATCGTAGGAAAAGCAAAACTGTACATAGAATATTTTTTTAAAAGAATACTTGGGGCGTGATCTATAATCGATATCGAAGCCATAAATATAGTTTTTAGAATTTTTGTCTGTTTGTCTGTATGTATGTTCGGGGTAACCTCAAAAAGTACTGCATGGATTTACTTCAAATTTTGCATAAATATTACTCAACATATAGGCTACATATTATCTCGCTATCGTCTACGGGGGAGAAGCTGTGCGGAGTAAAGGAAGTCCGCACGGACGAAGTCGCGGGCAACAGCTACGAGTAGTGTATATATAACTAGCCGATTACTGGCACTTAGAATATTATAACGTAAACCCTTATAACGTGAAGGGGAAATTTTGTATCCCTTTTAAAACAATTGTGCGAACAGTGGAGCATGAAATTTGGCACAGTTAAAGTTTACATTGAGATTTGAGGAAGACTGCAGAAAGCAAATAATTTTGAATAAAATGCATTAAAATACAATTAATTAATAAAAATAAACATTAACCATACTAATTTCTTGCTACATACATGATATTATACGCACATGTTTATTGTATTTTTTACGGCTAAAGTTTTTTATCAAACTTTAAAGAGATTTTGTTGCTTAGTGTATGGCCGAATTTCGGGCACAGGCGATCGCTAGAAAACTATAAATACGCTTTTTTTAAACTTCACTTAAAAATAGGAGGGGAGACGAGGTTGGCAAAATCTCACGATATCTGACTAAGAGAGAAGTGAGAGGGTAGTCGAAAAAACGCGAATATCGCCTCGTGTCATTAATGAACGCCTCCGAATCCTTAATTCATCGAGTGACAATAGCAACAGTGTAAGAGAGAGAGGGTTTGGTCCAATTTTTTAATGCGAAATGCGATTTTTTAATATCATTACATTGCAAACCTGGACTTCTTCTATACCAAAGACGTTAATTGTGTGTTGCTATCCGTGTGGCGGGATGACAATGCCACAAAGATATATATCTACCGCAAACCTTACCGTCCTAACCGGTACACGACAATTACAAGCATACGATGCTGTTGCAGCAGCAACAGGTTAGGTGGTGTTACCATATACCCGGGCGAGACGTTCCAGAACTCTACTATTCACAGGTTACCATTGCGTTTCTTCTGAATAAGAAGAGGATAGTATTTACTGTCTGATAGATACCCGGACTTCTTGATTGACATACGGATAGGCTAACTTTTAGATTAACGAAGTTGAATTGTATTTTTTACAAAACAACTTGGGTGTTGTTATTAGCAAGTTGCTTATGTAATTTGAAAGTGAAAACATATGGAACAAACTCGACACCCATTATCTCAAAGATCCATCTCACTACTGTGTAAATAGGTTCGTTTGTCTGACCCAAACAAGCGAAGTTAATACGCCCTGCGGGCTGAATTAACTCATACTGTCATGTAATGCTATAGGAAGTCTATAAGCCTTGGACGCAACTATTTACCCGTGCGATTAGTCTATCGATGTATTATAGAATCTACATTTTTTTGGCGATAATTAGAACATTGGTACTGAAATAACTGAACTATTTATTCGCAATAAAAAATTGCAAGATAGAGAAAAATGTTTATACGGTTCATTGTTCTTTTAAAGCACTGAATGTACCTACCTATTTAAAGGTTGTAACTAAGTTAGTGATGGATATAAAAATATCGTTTATTTCCGAGTTTCATAATCAACCATATATCATTCGTAACAGTAACCATTTTAATAATAACGAGGCGTTCCATAAGTTTTTTAGACTATTCGGGGATTTGACATTAATACGAACAGTTAAGTATACCTCGTAGAAAATATTACTATTCGTAACTAAAACGAATTGTTTTTCGGGCACAAATTTAATCATGTTTGTTAAGCGTTTCTATACACAATATGGCCGTTATAAAACCATTTCAAGCACATTGACTTATAACAATCATTGCAGTGAGTTTTTCTGGTATTTCGATTAACGCCATATTGCAATCGACTTTCAAAAAGTAGGAGGTTATCAATTCCGCCTGTATGTTTGTTTTATGTTTGAGTGGATACTTGTGTGGTTTCATTTTAATTTTATGAAGAACTGATGCACGCTTTCGGAATAAAGGAAATGAGAAGACGGTTGCTGCAGTATTAGTGCGTTTAAAAATATTTGTATATGTGAACGTAAAATTTTAAAAACTGTTAGTTTATGATGTTCTTAGGGAGTTTATATTTTGGTTAAGTTTGGTTAACAGTTCTTCTTTTTGTAATATTACTATGGTAGATTATATTATTATTCCAACGGTGAATATACGGTGACATTTACATGATTCTTTTTATTTTTGTAATACGGAGCTTATCAGTAGTGGATATAGACTCACCAGTAACCTTGCTTTACTTAAATAAATACGGTCATATTTCGCTATTGACGTGGCCTTTTCAGTATAACGTTTAGTATAACTTTATAAAATTTAGTTCCCGAAATTATAAGAGATCTGCTAGTCATTAAATTTAAAAAATGTGTTAAAGCAAAACTGTAAAAAAAGGATATTATAAAATCTCAGATTATGTAGAAGACGAAAAAGGTTGGGATTAATTGCTTCTCATGCCAATCTCATATATATTGTTTGTAGTCGCGTAATTATTGTATTTCGTAATTGTAATATTGTAATTATTTATGAAAAATACAAAAAAGGCAAGTCCGCATTTTCGAAAATCGGGACAAAATCAACAGTTCTTTATACTACTAACGTAGCGGGAAGTTAAAAATTTGTCAGCTGCTGTGATAATATAATATCTATATCTAAGGTTGTTGAAACCAAAAACACATTCTATTTTTTTTAAAGTTGTAACTTTTGAACGTGATTATCGATTTTGGTTGCGTTGGGACAAAATTAACTGGTTGAAAAATTTAGAAGTAATGTACAAGCAATTTTTTCAAAATTTTTTGGTACAGAATAAATAACTTCTGAATTAATGGTGACCAGGTCTACTGCTACAACGCGATAGATATTGCATATCTATATCTATACAAATGAATGAATTTGGAGTGTCTGTTTGTAATATTAAAATACCCACTTCCAACTAAATGCATGTGGATGTACACACGGTTGATATGCCAAAGTAACGTCTTTTACATTTTTTTCCTGTTTGTCAGTCTTTTTGTTCCGACTAATATACTGCTTTCATTTTAGAAAATTTTCCACGCGGACGAAGTCGCGGGCACAGCTAGTACATATAATAAAATCGTAGGATAGTTAATGTATGTTCGGTTTAAACTCAAAAATTACTGCATGGATTTACTTCAAATTTTGCATGAATATTACTAACAGGTCGGATCACCATATAGGCTACATATTATCACGCTAGCACCTACGAAGGAGGAGCTGTGCGGAGTAAACGAAGTCCACGCGGACTAAGTCGCGGGCAACAGCTAGTTCTAAATATATCGACTTGTTAAAAGTACCTGCGTAGGTTTTTTTTTTTTTTTTTTATATCATAAGATAGCAAACAAGCAGATGGGTCTCCTGATGGAAAGAGTCAACCATCGCCTATAGACACCAAAGATGTTAATGGTGCGTTGCTATCTTGTGGCGAGGTCTAATGCCACATGCATAAGTTTACCGGCTACCTTACCCTCCAAACCGGAACACGACAGCGACAAGCACTGACGCTATTGCGGCAGGAATAGGCAAGGCGGTGGTACCTGACCCGGGCGAGACAATGCAGAACTCTACCACCTAGTTTACTTAAATAAAGCATTTTTTGGGTGTGAGTTTAAGTATTTTTCGGCATTATAAGCTCTAGTCATGTTGTTATCTTATCAAATACGACATACTTAGACCGCCCCGTTGGTCGAGTGGATAGCGACCCTGACTACGCAACCGACGAGGCTCGGGTTTGATTCCCGACAAGCATTTGTGTGATGAGCATAAATGTTTATATTTCTGGGTTTGGTTAAACATTTTGAAATGATTGGTTTCCCATAGAGAATTAAATATTTTAGCACAATTTTTGTATTAGGCTTATGTCTGAGTCAACATGCGTCAGGGGATGAGATTGCTGCCTAATTCGTTTACAATTTGTCCAAATTTTTGTGCCGTGACTGTATAATTTTTGAAAATGTCCACGTCTCTGAAATATAAAAAAGTATCTTCACGCCCATATCCCCGAAGGGGTAGGCAGAGGTACAACAAGTGCACCCACGATCAGCCGAAGATACTTGGTCCCACAATTGTGATAGGTGGCAAGCATATCGCCAACCGGGCACTTTCCAATCCCGGGCAACTATGTGTTTATCAGAAAACTGAAAAAACACTTTTTTTATATGCCCGACCCGGGAATCGAACCCGGGACCTCATCACCACTAGACAGAGGCGATAATATTTCTGAAATATACTAAGGAATATTTGGACAGAGTAGTTGAAACCGGGACAATCCCGTTCAAAACGGTACTTAATGTCAAGTTAGACACTACTACTACACTAATGTTTTTTACCTACACTCGTAGGTCAAGAGAGATCCAAGTGATGGGAAATTGTGCCGTTACCGTGGTCTGACTATCTACCTATTAAAGTTCTGCTATACCGTACTTAGCCGCATTACGGGCCATTGTGCATAAAGGTATAGTGGCTATTCCAGCCAACCCAGCTCATCCCAAAAACCCAGCACCCCATAAGGATGCTCAAACAGCTCCCTATATGTGTCATCTCCTTTGAAGGACTGGGCCCTAAGGTACTTCAATTCCTCGCACTCAACTCAACTCGTGGTGTGGAGTTTCTTCATGGTTTAGGCACGCCCTACATACGGGACTATCAGTTTGCCCTACGGTGTACATGTGTTTGTTCATTGGGCAATGCCCCGTTATCCGGCCCCATATCTTTATTAATTCTATTCTTGGTAGTTTAAATAATTTTCTGGGCAGTTTAGAATTCAGTTCAGGAAATGTTTGTTTAGATTGACCGTCACAAGAAGATTCGTTACTAAACTATAATACTAAACCCGATCTAAACGTTGCAAAACTCTACCACTTAGTAATCACAAAGTAGGTAAGTAATAAGCCTTTTCTTACTTTACATCTCCTAAGAGGTGTTAAAGAAATGCCTAGAAGTAAAGCCGTTGATATAGTCAATACTCAATACTCAATACTTAATACTCAATACTTTATTGCGTCATATGTTATACGTTTATAGGTGTCATTGCGTCTTTTTATAGGTGCGTTGCGTTACTTTATTGCGTCATATGTTATACATTTATAGGAGTTATTGCGTCTTTTTATAGGTGCGTTGCGTTACTTTATTGCGTCATATGTTATACATTTATAAAGTGAAGTAGTCTTCAAAATGGGGCTCAGATTATTTTAAATCAGGTTTAATACCTGCTTGTGTGTTATTTCATAATTCTCGTCTTGATCCGGGCAATCTTTAAAGAATAGAACATCATTGTGTCAAGCTGTTCGTGAGAAACGAACGAATTGCTATGTGAGTCATTAACATCGTGGCTACTAGGTGGTAGAGCTCTGCATTTTCTTGTCCGGGCCTGGCACCATCGCCTTACCTACTTCTTCCGCAATAGCGTTAATGCTTGTTATTATCGTGTTTCGGTTCGGAGGATAAGATAGCCGGTAAAATGCAGGTGGTATTAACACCTAGCCACACCGCAACAAACCATTAACATCGGTGTCAATAGGCTATGCTTATCACTTTCCATCGGGAGACCCATCTGCATATTTACTATCTTATAAAAATATATATAAAAGAACAAATCTGTAGAAGCAATGTTGGTCGTGTGTACAGCAAAGAGTATAATATTATCACTACGTTTCAATATATAGTGTACAAGTACAGTGTACATGCGTGGGAGTACCGTTCTATCTAATTATGTGAGTCAAATGGCCGGCACGTCACTATACGTGGTAGATCGGTTAATATAATTAGGTGTAATTGTCACTCGCGTGCCGCGGAAGGGCAGAGGAATGAACTCTTAACCCACCAGATTACTGGAATCACCGCTGGTGTATGCTTTGGGTTTTGAATTACACGAAATTAATTTGTCTTGATGCGTACTTATCTCAGGGTGTTATTTATGTACTTGATATTAAAAGCTAGTTAAATAAGTAGTGGTTTAGTGCTAATATATTTTGTTTGGATAATACGGTCCCAGATGCGATTCTCAGCTCATGCAAATAATATTGTTGAATTTTTTTCGAGAAAAATCATAGTGTTAAGAATTGTGTGCCCTGAATAAGTAAGTAAATTTGGTGGATCAGGGGATACTATTTTTTTGATATCATATATAGGTTAGCAAACAAACAGATGGTACTATTTGTTTGTTTGCCTTGTCAAGATAGTAGTAAATAATTATTGTCTTTAAATACAATAAGTAGCATTTTTATGAGGCAGGTGATAGAGTTCTACAATCTCTTTTAAAGTACAAAGAGATTGCAGAAATCTATCACCTAGGAAATACCAAAGTACTGACACGTTAAGACAATTATTTGTCTTTTTACGAATTACCTGTCAGGAGAACAGAAAGGATTTTTTTTTCAAAAATATCACTCACTAACATAGCGGCATCGAAATTAACACCCATCTCACCAAACGAAAACGTGGACAATTGTGTTGAAACAGAGCGATATTTTATCTGCACGATATAAACGTCTTCGTGTCTCGGAAAGCATGGAAACCTTTCGGTACCAGTTACTGCAAGTTACAAAAGATATATCATAGTTACATTATAATTATTAATAATTATTAGACAAAAAAATATATTAAAATATATGTGAATAGAAATACTTAGCGACATCATCTGATCTACTGCGTCTATCTCGCATAAATATGTTTACTAAATCACAAACAGTCAATCTTGCTTAATACAATCCATACTAATATTATAAATGCGAAAGTAACTCTGTCTGTCTGTCTGTCTGTCTGTTACGCTTTCACGGCCAAACCACTGAACCGATTTAGATAAAATTTGGTACAAATATAGTTTGAGACCCAAGAAAGGACATAGGATAGTTCTTATCCCGGAAATCCCACGGGAACGGGAACTATGCGGGTTTTTATTTTAGAATTTTTTTCACGCGAACGAAGTCGCGGGCACAGCTAGTATAGTTATAAATGCTTGTAAGGTAAACATGAGCTTAAGCTGAAACTAAATATTTATAAAAGCATTTATTCACCGGTTGACCCTACAGGCTCTGAAACTTCTCGCTAAGTTCAGGTTTTTCAAGTCGAAACTAATATGTCTTCTAGTCTTCTAATTGTCTAATTGTCTTTTTCTATTTCTTGTTCTTCTTCTAATTGTTTTCTTCTAATTGTCTTTGAGTTAAAACTTATGTTTTGATTGATGCCTTGAAGTTATCAATAATATTGTTACATTATACTATACACACATTTATGCTATTATCTTTAATAAATAAATTGATAAATATTCACGAGGCAAATTACACTTACTGATCTAACCCCAAAGTAAGAAAACTGTAAAACAATTTTATTGTTTAGTTCATGGTCGAATTTCTACCAGTGACCAATCGCTAGTTATTGATAACTGACTGATGAAACAAAGTGACATCCTCCATCTCAGTCCCTTAACAAATCATTAAAAAATACCTAGCCTATATTTGACGCCGGATCTTCAATTATCTCCATGCCAAATTCCATCAAAATCGGTTCAGCGGCTTAGCCGTGAGACCATAAAACACAGAGAGACAGGCAGACAGACTTTCGCATTTATAAGTATGGATGTATAAAACTATTAAGTAATAATGGAGTTTCACTAAGTGCCAACAATAAAAGTGTCACACAGATACGTCAAATCGTTAACGAAAAATACCCTAAATGTTGATGAAGGATATGAGCTACTTCCGTGCCAAGCTTCGGCTAATTTCGTCGAGTGTGTTTCGCGTAATGCAGGGTCGACAGACAGACAAATAAAACAGATATATATATTATATTTTGTAATATATACTAACGCTAATTCTAATACTACGTAGGCAGACAGACTTTTTCTATATCTTACGATAAATAAGCAAGTGAATCTTCTGATGGTAAGAATTCGAAAAATTAGGTTTCGTCGAAGTATATTTCGCGTAATGTATAGTCAATAGACAGACTACAAAAAATAATTACGCCAATTCTCATACAAAATAGGCAGAAAGACTTTTGCATGCACGAACGCGCCAAAGCGTATTTACCGCCGTGGAAGTCTTGTACCTTTCGCAAAAATATTTTTTATACAAAGTACCGTTGACATAATCTTAGTCAATATATCTCAATATATCTCTTAGTCATAATATCAGTTTAATTACATACAAGGCTTTCACTAGTATATTTATACTATTAAAATTTTATGTTTTATAATATTAAAAAATGTTTTATAATATTAAAAATATTTTTAGTTGTCATATCATACAAAATTTAAAAAACCCTTTGCAATATTTGTTTACTAACATGATATGCAGTATCTTAACGCAGAATTCCTTATCTTTTACGATTCCATTGTTTAGGTATACATAGCACTAGGTCGTATCAATGAGGTTGTAATTATTGAAATAATTACAACTTCATTGATAAACTGATGCAGTACTAAATTGTTATTGAAAGAATTACAACGAAATGGCAACGTATCACAAATAAAAAATAAAGCGAGTGTAAAAATTACCAAATCGAAAAAATAGCATGTGTCTTTCATGAGATCATTCAACCTCATTGATAAACTGACGTAGCACTAGATTGTTATCGAAAGAATTACAACCTCATTGAATAACTGAGGTAGCACTACATTGTTATTGAAAGAATTATAACCTCATTGATAAACTGATGAAGTACAAGATTGTTATCGAAAGAATTACAACGAGTTGCCATTTCGTTTCATAAACAATATAAAGCGTGTTTAAAAATTATGAAATTTAAAAAACTAGCATGTGTCTAAATTATTTTGTTACAAATTATTCCTTAGGTGCTGCTCAATTAATTGGATACCTTTTCGGCACTATGTATATCTTAGAGCGGATATACGGATATCTTGGAACGAATCTTTTGATGTAAAGAGATAAGCATATTCTTTAGAAACCAATGACGTTAATAAATAAACGATGTGCGTGTTCATCTATATAAAAGTATTTTTTGTGACGTGAAATAATTCTTGTAAATACATAAAATAGAAAAAAAAACAAGCCTGCTAAGTTTCTTCCGCTGGACATTCTCAGTGCTTGTAGTAATCTGAAAGTAATTTTAATTGCTCTCGGATGAGAATGAAATGTTTCAATTTCATAGAATATAATATAATCATTTTTAAATATTTCATAACATGCCATGATAAAATATGTTTGTAATTTTTATTAGTTTTTATTACTAGGGACACCCATATTTTTGCAAATCATTTTATATAATATTTTTCATTTCATCTTATTTCATTATCTAGCGGATACCATGCTACCTAGATATGTGAATGTGTGATAGACATTGTGTTGAATGGAGTATTACTAGCATCTTTTTATAATAAATTGACAGAGTCCGGATCTTCTGTGGACATATTGTATACTGGTTGTGCTCAGCAGCCCGCTATGTCATTAAAATACTTTTGTGAATACACAATGTATGGCTCAGATCTACTTTTTCCCTAATCTAGATAGTGGATCTCTGCAAAATCTCTACAGAATTTGGCAGCATCGTCTTACCAGTCGTGTTTTAGTTTGGGCCAACTTATACTAGTGACGTTCCCCGCTACACTGACCCGGCAAACGTTGTTATGTCATACAAATTACTTGTATTGAATTAATTTTGGTGGGTTACTTGAGAGCGGGGGGGGGGTTGACTGAGATAAAAACTATCCTATCTTTTAAGTTGGACTTTGGAAGTTTTAAGTAAAACCAAAGTTTGCGAAGTCCATGGCGGGCGGACAAACATAGGTAAAGGTGCGTTTCCATCTTGTGACAAGGTTTAATACCACATGCATAAGTTTACCAGCGACAAACACTGACGCTATGACGCTATTGCGGCAGGAATATGTAAGGCGGTGGTATCAGACCCGGGCGAGACAATACAGAACTCTACCACCTAGTAGACACGATGGTAGTGACTCGCATAGCCAATCGGTCGCCTTTTACGACCTGCCTGGCAGAACGGCAGTTGGTCTATTCTTCAAAGGAGCCCGGAACCAACATGGTGAAAATGAATCAGTATCGTTGTAGCTTATTGACCACTATATCATAGGCAAACAGCTTATTATAAAATTCCTAGTTGAACGATCGAGTTTTGCTCGTATGATATTTTTTCCTGACATTGGATTATCATGGAAATTAAACTTACCTAGACGAATTTTAATAGTAAAATATATCTAAATACACAATTACGTCAAAATTGTAAACGCCGTTTAGGAGATAACAATAACATACAAATAAACTACAATTTCTCTTTTAAAGTCGGTATAGGATAGCAATTCGTAAAATTAGTAAATTGATACTGAATACTTGAAAGCTACTAAATTAAGACTCGTAGAACCGACAAACTTTGTCCTGCCATATAATTTATTTGTAGATAATTATTAGTTGGGTGGGGGTTACCGGGGGGTGGGGGTAGGAGAGTAAAAATTTGCCTTTATCAGTATATTTTGATGCCAAATCAAAAAAATAGGAACAAAATTTCTGCATAGGAAAAACCCTAATCTCCTAGCGGCATTAAATATATTTTACCCCCTATTTTCATCCTAATACAAATATACTAAAATCATAAAAATTGGCGGAACTGTTCCGGAGGTGTATGATTACACGTGAAATGAGATTTTTATATATTAGATTAAAAATTCTAATATATTACAGCACTAAAATGAACTACGGATCGCTCGCTAGTTGAAATTGGAACATAATTCTATGACTCATTTTGACCGTAGACTAAACAGTAAAATGTCTTCTAAGTTTGAAAAAGACGCCAAAAATAAAACAGGTTTGTGTGTATTATGATGTGTCAAATGAATGATAGAATGTGCAATTTTAATTTTTACTAAGTTAATGTATGTGTGTGTGTGTATATATATTTTTTTTTTGGATGTATGTTTGGATGGATGTTTGTTACTCAATCACGCAAAAACTACTAAACGGATTTGAATGAAATTTGGTACATGGGTAGATAATAACCTGGAATAGCACATAGGCTACTTTTATCCCGGAAAAAAATTGGTGATCCCGCGGGATTCACAAAAAACTGTTATAGTGCAGCGGGCTGCACGCCGCAGCTAGTATTATATAAAAATATTCTACATTTCTTCGCTATATAAATTTTTGTTGTGCCAAATTTAATACACCTTAGTGATTTTTGTAAAAAAATACAAAGTTTTTGCTTTATCTATAATATTAAAATCCAATGTATTGTTATATTTGCTTTTACGAGGCTTTACTTTTAATGTCTAATTTCTTTCAATACATTGTGATTTGACTTGTAAATTGACGAATTATTTGTATTTATACAAAAAATCATTAAATATCAAATAAAATATAAGTATGTTATACTAAATATAACTCAAACACTACTCACTATTCGGTTCACATACGCATATTACATAGTATCGACAAACAGGGTTTTCTGATTCAGGCATCTCAAGCTTAAAAGGTTAGTTGATTAAAAGGCATGCTTAAAAGTGCCCCAGCATCAGTATAAAGGGATCCAGGGATCGCCGGTGGCCGAAATTCGACCATAGACCAAAAATACCAAAAAAGTAGTTTAATATACATGTGTATATAATATCATATATGTCACTTTATAGTGTATGTTTAATGTTTATTTTTGTTAATTTAATATATTTCTAATGCATTTTATTTAAAAATAATAGGTTCCTGCACTCCTCTGACACGGAATTGCCGTTTTCTGTGTCCTCCACAATGTAAACTTTAATTGTGCCAAATTTCATAGTCCACCGTTTGCGCAACTGTCTTAAAAATGGGTACAAACTTTTCCCTTCACGTATTAATATTTAAATTATGTTACGAAAATAAATCGATTATTATTATTAAGCTACGTGTTACTGGAAAAATTAACTTAAAGAAACGACTCCATATTTTAATCCAATCCAGAAAATATAACTTCGTAAACGGACTTAAAAACAATAATTGAACAAAATTTCAATAGAATGATTGATTCGAATTTATGCTGAAAGGCGAAGTCGTCCGCGACGGTTTCATTCTATCACTGCGCCCTAGCGCTGCCCGACGTTCGTGCATTGTACGTGAATAAATAATTGGCCACAGTATTCTTCTTTTGACGAGCTCCCTGCCCGGTCCATTATGTACTGCGGAATGCTGGCCGCGGCATTTGGACGCCACTGAGGACGGTCTCGGTCGTCTCCGCGTAGTCTTCCGCCACGATGATCGCCTCCGAACGAGGTATGTTATATTCCAACCCGTCGGTACTGCATTCGTCTCACAAGGCTACAGCGAAGCAGGTCGGAAGTGCCACTAAACTGTGAACGGCTAGGTCACATTTACCCAACCAGGGAGCTATCCGTGACTTACCCAAAGTGTTGTTTGTGCCGTAAGTATAGAAGACTGAAGATGAAGTTTACAGGTACGTGCTGATGCGATGTGCGATGCGCTTGAGTTTTTTGTTACGCCTAGATTATATCGGGCGTGGCTTTTTGTACAATAAACCTTTTTGTGAACGTATTAGTATCGTATGAGGCGTAACACCGCACCTTCTAGTACTACAGTCTTCATCCTGATATTACGGAGTAGTGTCGAGAGCACTTGAACAATTATCCAGTTGGATACCTATCGTATGGTAATTGTCTCGAGCTATGGTGTATTTTTAGCTCCTACAAATTGTCAAATTGCCACTGATTGCTGACTAGATACCGCTCGCGACTCTTGCCGACGATTGCCTATTAAGGTGATGTAACTTGAATTGAATCTTTCATATACTCTATTATATTATCAATAGCGCTGTGTATGACATACTAGTCGTAAATCAGGTTTGCATAAAAAGCGTACATAGATAAAGGCCTATAATACACGTTTTTTAATATACTTTATATTTTAAGCTGTATATTGTAGAAATCACATATGAAAACCATATATTTTTGGCTATATGTTTATCGAATTTAGTAATGTGTTTTAGAGCATGTTTTTTACTTTGAAAATCATTTTTTTAATTATTTTTTAAGTATACACCTTAATTCGCCTTAAAAGCATTTTTCATTCTTTTCTTGCAAATTGCTGTTTCGTTTAAAAAAACTTTCTGATAAAAATAGTTTTGACGATTGTATATATTATGTCAACATAAATTGTATTGCTTTTGAACTAATAATTGTCATTAGTTTCAACTAAATTAGGTATATTAGAAACACAAATTATTCAATTAAATATATATTATAATTGTTGTCGTCGGCATTTGGTGAAACTCCTTCTGTAATTATGTACTGTACTTGAATACACTTGTACTCTTTCACAAAACACTTTTTAATTAATTTACTTAAACTTAAACTGGTCTCTATTTTCACGGCTACTTCAGGGCTGTGTGTCTTTTATAAACAATATTTTGTATAGATACGTTGACGTTATGTTTATAAGTCTCGTAGTCCTGAACATGCCGTAAAAAACGAAACCGTTTGGCGATTTAAGTAAATTGATTTAAAAGTGTTTTGTAAAACAATAGAAGCGTATTCAAAGTGTACATATTCAATTTAAAATATGTCTTAATAAATGCTCTAAGTATATATATTTTTGGCAGTACAAAAATTCTATACTTACTTACCTCTATTGAAAATAACTTTCAACACTGTAAAAACTTAATACATTTGCAATCCCCGCTCCCCCCGTATTACTCCGAACCCCTTTTGATAATTAGACCATCTGTAATTGGTAGAATTCTGCATGTCTGCTTCGCTCGGGTCTGGTACCATCGCCTTATCTATTCCTGCCGCAATTGCGCTAGTGCTTGTCACCATTGTGTTCCGGTTTAGAGAATAAGATAGCCGGTAAAATTATGCATGTGACATTAAGACCCCGCCACGGAGATATTAATGCACCATTCATATCTTTGGTGTCCATATGCTATAGTTGTCTTTTTCCATCAGGAGGGCCACCCGATTGTTAACTATCTAATGACATAAAAAAACACTACATTTGTACAACTTGGCATCAGATCTTTTCCATATTCACATATGACTAACCTCATAAACCATCCACCCAATAAAAAATCAACAGTATACAATTGGCGATAAAGTCGCTTAACATTGCAGCAAAAAACGAAGTAGGAACCTTATTTTTGTAGGGCGGTTAAAACATCAAGTAATCCTTTTTTATATCAATAGATAGCAAACAAGCAAATGGCTCTCCTGATGGAATCTTCTTTTTTCGGCAATAACAAGCATTGACGCCATTCCTGAGAGGGTAAGGTAGCCGGGTAACTTATACACGAGGCATTAAGATCCGGCCATCTCTCTAATCTCTTTCAATCAAGAGAGCTATCTGCTTGTTTTCTATTTAATGATATATAAAAAATATTAATGGCACATAGATATTCGTATGGCAGGAATGTAACATCACATCCATGCGTTTAACGGATACCTTACCCTCCCATCCGGAACGCGAAAACAAAGGCACCTACTATTACGGCAGGAATATTGCCACGACAGCGTACCTTCTCTCGGTTTTCACAATATGCCTAACAGTAACGATTACACAGGTTGACAGGTATAGAACGTACGTATTATAGGACTCGATAGTTAAGTCATATGTAACCAAAAAATCCACAATCACTACATAGTATGAAACAATGTCGGTTTCTCTGTCCGTCCCTATGTCCCGAAGTCGGGCACACCTAGCATATAATAAAAAGAGGATATTGATTAGCTTCATAGCAAACATCAACGAAATTAGTGTAATAATATTCAAAAAAATATGGTCACCGTACGGGTGACAAGCGCGCACCTGGACTTTTTACATCGTAAGACGCCAAACAAGCAGATTGCTCGCAGAATTGAGACTGTCGCTTATGGACATCAAAGATGATAATGGCGCGTTGTTATCCGTGTGGCGGGATGGAAATGCCATATGCGTAAGTTTATTGGCTACCTTAACCTTCAAATCAGAATATTTGTAATTGTCAACATTAACGCTATTGCAGCAGGAATAGTTAAAGCGGTGGTACCAAATAGAAGTTGCAGAACTATACTACCACATAGTACCTTTCCTTTCACCTTTTACGACCTGCCTGGCAGAATTATAGTTGGTCGATTATTTAAAAGGGACCCGGACCAACACGGGGGAACTGTAAGGCGGTAATTCGCTGTTTTTACCGCCGTCGTCGCCGCCGAATTACCGCCACGTCATTTCCTTCTGTGTTAGTGCCTGTACTTAATGTTTATATTGGATAAATTACGTCAAAATTTAAGTATATTGACATAAAAAAACCAATATATACAATCACTGTTTCAAAAACGTCCTCTAAAAATGAGCGCACAATTTAAATTGTGCGCTCATTTCAAATAGAATCGCTTCGGTCGCGACACTGTCAATTTTATTACTTTTTATACATTGCTTTGTAAAAACAACTATAAATTTTACACTTAAGGTTGGATATGCAAAGACATGTTTTTGCCATGTCTAAAACTACTTCTGTGAAACTAAGGACACTTTTGAGTGTCAGTTTTGTTCGTGATTGTGCATCTTGGGTTTTTTATACATTGCTTTTACTGTCAATTTTATTACTTTTATGTATAAAAAGTTCTCTCTCCTACTCTTTTGTTATTATCTTGCATTCTGTTGCTGATTTTGGATTTAAATATTAATATTTTGTTAGAATTTTTCATGTTTTTTTTTGTAGTAGTAGTAGGTTTGCGTTTAATCTTCCATTTTAGGAAAACAATGTGCTTCAGTTGAAAAGCATAATTTGTTAATAGCTTTGAAGAAAGTTTTGGAATATAATTCTTACTTTCAATTTTATTAAGCCTATATGTTTATTTTGCAGTTAGGTTTTTCTATATTATCCTGGTCAATAGTTCTAAACAATATTTGGTGTGGTATAATGACCCGGTCAAATTAGATATATAACGTTACAATAATGTGTATAAAGTTGAAAATTTGTACAGATATTTTGAACACCATTGCAAATAAATAGTCAAAAGTCCCCTACGATATGTCTGGAAAAAAATATTCAAGGTCAAATTGGGAAAAAGTTAGTTTTTCACGTTTTTCAGCCAAACGGTGATCATGTCAAATCATGCCAAAATGGAACATCCATTTGACTTAAGAACGACTTTTTTATATAATGACTTAGCAAGCAAACAGATGGTTCTCCTGATGGAAAGAGAAAGCATCGCCTTTAGACACCAACGATGTTAATGGTACGTAGCTATTTTTGTGGAGAGATGGCAATACCACATGCAGAAGTCTATCGGCTATATTACTCTCCAAACTAGAACACGATGATGACAAGCATTGACGCTTTTGTGACAGGAAATAGGTAAGGTGGTGGTACTGTAACGGCGCCCAGCGACTATTCAGCCGGACGTGTTACTTAGGGGACGATATCCCTTTTTTATTCAGGGAATCCTTCTTTACACTCGCTTGGCAGCTTGAGGTACTAATGAGAAGCAGGATTTTCCAGGATTCTCTAATAAATAGACTTTCGTAATGTATCTTCTTTTATTTTCGTGGGACGTCTATCCCTTGTCACATTACAAACTAGACTTCCATTCTATTGTATAACTTTTTCTAAACAATTCCATTCTACATTCGAAAACAGACAAAGCTGCCAGTTTTTACGTAACACCATAAAGGTGTTACATCAGCTACCCCCCAAGGTGGGAGCAGCTGAAACTGGTGGGGCATTTGTCTCCCTTCATATGGCCTACCTATCCCTAACCTGATTGCCCTACCTACGAGGGGAAGGTACATTTTGGTGGGACTGTCTTTTCCTAAAAGATAGTTTGCCCCATGTGTGGTTCTGTTCATCATCACCACACCATGGCACAAACTTTGGTCTCCCAAAACCCCTGTAAAAGACAGACCACAGTCCCCTCACCTAACCTATCCTACCGCAAACATTTTTTATTTTATTACATTTTAGCCTGAAGGGCTCTAGCTGTATAAGAGATAATAAGAGATGGAAAGGCATAACAATTCAAACTTCTTTTCTTTGGTGGACCAAAAGAAAAAAGATTGAAGTATTACTTCCTCTCAACATCGAGCTCGCCCCAATATATAGACCACGATCATAAATATTCCTTACTCTGAACCATATTAATACCATCATTATATTGTCTCCCATGACTATCTGAGTTCATGTATATCCTATACAGATATCCTTTGTGTCGACTATGTCGTACTACAAAGTTGAACTCCCCTTCAAAAGACTTTCAACTCCTTAACCTATACTGACTCTTTCGACCTCATACTAAGGCGGCTCAGTCCCTAATATACATTATACCCCATAAGACTTTATTATTGAACGGAAGAACTTGAGAGGAATACATTGCTATTGGAAATAGGACATTTCTTCATTTAATATTCTTTTGGTCATCTTTATTTTCTGGCATATCGTGATATTCTTTTGACCTTAATTAGCCGTGACTTCTGCTGAAGTTACGAAATATTAAAATTCTTAGCTACATTCATATCTGGAATATTACAGTACAAAACGTCTGTACCAGCAGTATCAAAAATTTAGTACGACGTTTTTGCTAAAAATTTAATTAAATCATCAACTTTTTCTTGAACGAGGGCAATATCGTTTTAAGGAATTGTTTTATGAAAATTACTTCTGAAATTTCAGCTTTGGTTGCGGTGTCGCTGAGCCTGTAAAAATAGGTTAATAGTTCCTCATCACGGCCTTGCTTAGATACATAAAATCGTTCCACATAATTTATTGAAACGGGGAATTCGTTTTCAATTTTTCTACATAATTCATCGAAATTGGCCGTGTCGGTATATATCATTTTATAAAATGCTAATGCCGGACCGTCGAGATATAGTCCCAGCAGTAACGGTAGGCTCTCCATATCCCATTTGTTTATCGCCGCGACCGTTCTGAAATCTTTAATAAACTCAGCGAACGCCAAGTTTTGCGTTCCGTTGAAGCGCTTGATGGCCTCCATCACAACTCTTACCCTCTGACACCAATACTTAGCCCTCCTGGTTTTTCTAGCGTGGTGATTGCGCGTAGCGCCTGAACGTGGGGACTTCCGTAGCCACTTCACACAGCGACTTGCCGCAGCGACTTCCCGCAGCGACTTCACACAGCAACTGCACACAGCAACTGCACACCGCGACTGCACGGCGCCTCCGCCAACTTGTAACGGCGCCCAGCGACTATTCAGCCGGACGTGTTACTTAGGGGACGATATCCCTTTTTTATTCAGGGAATCCTTCTTTACACTCGCTTGGCAGCTTGAGGTACTAATGAGAAGCAGGATTTTCCAGGACTCTCTAATAAATAGACTTTCGTAATGTATCTTCTTTTATTTTCGTGGGACGTCTATCCCTTGTCACATTACAAACTAGACTTCCATTCTATTGTATAACTTTTTCTAAACAATTCCATTCTACATTCGAAAACAGACAAAGCTGCCAGTTTTTACGTAACACCATAAAGGTGTTACAGTACCAAATACCCGGGCGATACGTTGCAGAAGTCTACCACCACATCACGATGGTAGTCGCACGTATAGCCAATAAGTCTCCTTTTACGACCTGCCTGACAAAACAGCAGATGGCAAGGATTTAAAACGTTATGATTTCGATATATTTGCGTCGTTGTGATTGGTTATGGTATATGATACTACTTCTACTTCTAGCGCTAATTGGCGAACCAATCATGAAACAGCATGAAACGCAGGGAACCAATCACGAAACAGCAAAAATATCGAAATTATAACGTTATAAATCCTTGGCAGATGGTCTATTCTTCAAAGAAGCTCGAACCAACACGGGAGCCAAAGGAGCCCAGACGAGGGCTTGACAGATTGATGCAAATTGGAATATAGAGAGAACACGTGATTTTGCAAATATATGTCCATATTCATTTTTTTATCAAGAAAGTGGTGTGTTTTTATTATTAACCGACTTTATATAAAGGAGGTTATCAATTTTAACTGTATGTATATGATATTGTTGGAATTGGATAATATTTGAGTATGATGATCTACTCTTCCGAGCACGTGTGCTTTATTTTTATGTTTGTCTACGAATTCCTCGGAAACTAAAAGGTGTATCGAGATGATCCTTTTTGCTTTAAATCGGGTGTATTCCAACTTAGAGAACAGTTAAAGTTTTATAAAAACCGATTCAGCAGTTTTTGAGTAATCGGTATAGTTGATAGATATTTGAATTCGATTTAATTTTTTAAAATTTCGTACTAAATAGTTGTTGCTAAAACATAGCCTGTTTGCCTGCGTATCTCATCGCTTTTACTTACGAATGAAATAATATCACTCCAGGAGTACTTTTTAAGTTTAGACTTCTTATTTGGCACTATAAAATAGCACAATATATCTATCTACAACGTTTGACACTTAGAAGCCTTTGCTAATATGAGCGATTACACGCTTCCCTCCCGACATCGTGTATATTAGTATTTGTGTGGTTTATGGATATAAGAGTACTTCGGTTGGTCCCCTTATGATTAATGATTTGGATAAAGTTATAATAAATAAAGTAGCAAGTAATATTTCAAGCTACATTTTCAACCTACTTCCCGAAAAGGAGGAGGTTATAAATTCGGTTGTATGTTTTTCGAACGAACTTCTTTTTTTGCTTGTAGTATACCCTCCGTATATTTCTCATGTGGTCCCATTTAGTGAAGATCTAATGCAGGCTTCCGGAGATACATAAAATGGGAAGTCGATTGCCGAAAATTTATTGCGTTACATAAATTTTTCGTGAACCGCGTTTTGTTACAATGTATGACTAAATATATATTAATACGTGAAGCGATAACTTTGTTTACCTCTATTAAGCGAAGCGTATGAAAGTTGGTAATGAAATTTTTTATAATTCTTCTGTTCGTGTGTATGTGACTGAATTTCTCCTTAGCGGCTGGATGGATTTTGGTGAAATTTTTGTTTGTATTCAAGTCTGTTTGAGAAAGGCTTAGATTCACAATTGGAACCGGTAGGTGGCGGTGCGACCCGGATTTTTTAGTTTCCTATATAATTTACGGCTAAATAATTGAACTGATTTTGATGAAATTTGTTAACGGCATAGTTGATGACCAGGTTTCAAACATAGGCTTACTTTTTAAGAAATTAACCCTTAAAGTCTGTTCAAGGCGCACATTGTCTTTTCTTTTCACTTAGATTTTTTTCAGTAGAATCTTAGAAGTAAATGGATAAAAAGTATTTTATCTAAAAATTTATCACGTCGAAAAATATATCGCGAGTGGCTTGATAAAAAATCTGCAGCAAGATATGAATAATAATAATTAAAATTGACTTTTTATTTAACATTACACTCATGAGTTAAATAAGTAAAATTTAATACCAACTGGACCAATTTAATACCAACCAATCTAATACTGGACCTTATAGTAAACATTAGACTATCAGTTTTATTCTCGGCATAACTACCGGGTTGGCAGATATGAACATTGAACAGGTATATTGATATGATAGTAGGGGAGCGTAAGATGCTCTATGGGGATTTATTATTATATAAACGTCGAAGAGACCTATTGGATTTCGTACATTAATTGATAGTAAAAATGAAAAGTTAAATATTGTTTTTATTTCAATGGCAGGGACATTTACAGACAAAAAATATAAAAAACAGTGACATAGAAACATTGAAACGCGTCAGATTATGATATGATGGATTAAATGCGAGCTAAAATTTAGAAAATCTGATGGTTTGATTGAAACATAAGGGATTGAAACATAGCCTGTTAGGAAGGGTCACAAATTTTCAAAAAACGTTGTTTTAATATTTTCGAGCGTGTTAACTTTTCTATTATTTTGTAGTAAATGATGTGTGAATAACGAAAAAAATATAAAGTTATTGGATTGGTCCGGGCTACTTTGAAGAATAGATCAATTATCGTGTTGCCGGGCAGGTCGTAAAAAGCGATCGATTGGCTTACTATCAGCGTGGCTACTAGGTGGTAGAGTTCTGTAGTAGTACCATCGCCAAGTCATTGGTTACGAGAAGATAGCCGCAGAGGCTCTTTGAATTATAGACCACCTACCTTCCTTTAATTGGGTCCTATCAAACAAAAATTTTCTGAAAATTTAAAACAATTTAGTTAAAAAGATTTTGTGAATATTAAAAAACCTCCATAACAGTTTCTATAACAAAGTTTTCGTAAAATAAGTATATTGATCTTATAATCTAATCAGTTATTCTACTTAAAAACGTGTGAAATACTGCAAATTGGTTCAAAACTGGTTGGTTCGTTCGGAATTTATCTTTTGACAAAAAATTTAAAAAGTTTTTTGACGTAATAAGTTTTCCACCATTTGATTTTAATCAAGAGTCAACAGTTTTGGCGTTTAAAAACAGTTAGGAAGATCCAAATCGATCACTGCGTTAAAAAGCTACAAAGAGCTACAGCTTTTCAAAAATTGAATTGGTGATTTCAAAAAACTTTAGTCATCATCATAAACAATATTTTTGAGCTCGAAAGGTTAAAAATATGCTTAATTGCAATGTTGAATGGAATATTTTTGGTTTCTATTATCTTGTGGGGATAACCTACATGGCTGCAGATTTTTTGTATATGTTTGTATTAACTGTATTTTATATGTATCTACCACAAAGTTTAATACCAATTCAGTTAAGGACATATTGTGAATTTCAAAAAACCTCAAACAAAGTTGTTAAAGATTTTTTTGTAAAATAACTTAATGTAAATTGATTGGTCTCATAATCTAATCAGTTCTTTTCCTTAAAAAATGTGAATTGCTGCAAATTGGTATAAATTTGGTCGATTCGTTCGAGAGTTGTTTTTGACAAAAAAATTAAAACTTTTTTGACATAACTAATTTTTCTACCAAATGATTTTGATCAAGAGTTAGTATTTTTGGTATTTAAAAATGTGTTATTTTTACGTATTTTTAAAAATAGATTGGAAAATCATAATCAAACACTTCGTTCAAAATCTACAGCTTTCATAAATTAAAATGGTGATTTAAGAAACTTTAGCCATCATTAAAAACAATATTTTTGAGCTCGATAAGTTCAATGCCTTGGATATTTTTGGTTTCTTTTAGCTTGTGGGAAGTTTCAGGGATAGCCGACATACCTACAGATTTTTGTGTTTTTTTATTGACTATATTTTATATTACCTATCAGTCTTTTGGTCCGGAATTACGGAATTGGCATTTTGGTGAATTGTCCACTTTGTTATAATCTATAGTAATATTTGAAATATATAACTCTTGCTATGAAAGAGTTATAAATTATAATCCATAGCAAGGGTGTTGCTTCGTTAGTACAACACTAGTCTCGTTCCGCAGAAGTCAAATGCCGCCACCAGCATTCGCATATATCAAGGGGTCTAGCGTTCAGTCGCGGTATCGAGCTTATGATTCGCGGCGATTACGTCGTTGCTGACTCAATCACCGCGTTTGGTGTTTTAAGTGTGCGTTGTGGAGCGTTCGGTCGCTGCGTTCAGCTTACAAAAGCAACTAAATCGCCGATCGCTGATGCTAAAAGTAGCATTTGTGTTATGTTTCTAACATCTTTTGTGTCTATAGACGATCTCGATGGCTGTCTTTTTCCATCAAGGGAGCCATCTGCTTGTTTACTATTTTATAATAAATAAATAAACATACACATGCATACATTTTTGAAAAAATAATATTGATGAAATTCTACTCCATGTTCCTATTTGGAGGGTAAGATAGCCGGTAAACTTACGCATCTACAAGAATAGTAAAGCATTATTACCATCTTTGTGTATATTGGCGATGGTTGTCTCTTTCCACAGGAGAATCATTTGCTTATTTGCTAGCCCATAATATGTAAAGTGGCAAGCGAAGCCGAGGTCTCAAAGGTATATATCTAAGACAATCATTGATGTGTGTAGTTTTATTCACGCTGGGCTGAGCTCCTAAAGTTAGTCGAAGGGGAGGCACGGTGTCAGCGCGCCATCCGGTCTGCAATTGACAATTGGCCGGCGAGTAACTGGCGACTCGGCTAACGTGGTACTTACCTCA
Source organism: Apodemia mormo (assembly GCA_036924255.1). Taxonomy (NCBI): domain Eukaryota; kingdom Metazoa; phylum Arthropoda; class Insecta; order Lepidoptera; family Riodinidae; genus Apodemia; species Apodemia mormo. Next base: position 4,720,180 of record JAUPFN010000004.1, read on the forward strand.
CGTGACGCTTGACCAAAACTATTCCAGACTTTTTTCCATTTTTACAACAGAGTACATTGATGATTGAGCTTTGCATTACTGTGCAAAATAAGACAAGATATTACATATTTTTCGTGTCGTTTTGCAAAACATATTATTTATAATATATTTTTCGGAACATCGTGTATATCAACACACTCCGTACTAGGGAGTTAAAAATGTAAAAAAGAAATTGTGACACGATGAGATTGGAATCTGTGACGATGCCTTTGGCCCGCAAGCTCTTTCTGAGTCACGTGTTGAATGGTACAATATGGTGAAATATCTCTGCTTTGTAATTGATTCCGTCGATTGTACTGAATGCTGGCTATACATATCTAGATCCTAGATAAATGTTTCAGATGGAATTCACACGCTTTATCCAACTAAATCACGTGTCGAATGATTACCCATTTAATCATTCGACACGTGATTTAGTTGGCGAAATCTATTTATTATAATTTTTTTGTTATAATTTAGTCATATTTATTTATATTTATATTTATTATATATTATTTTTTTTGGAAAATCGTGCCTTTCGGAAGATATATGAATTACATCTATACATATAACAAAATCGTAAGAAAGTCAAAACTGTACATTGAATATTTTTTTAAAAGAATACTTGGGGCGTGATCTACAATCGATATCGAAGCCAAATATATAGTTTTTAGAATTTTTGTCTGTTTATCTGTTTGTCTGTATGTATGTCCGGGGTAAACTCAAAAAGTACTGCATGGTTTTACTTCAAATTTTGCATGAATATTACTAACAGGTCGGGTCAACATAATACCTACATATTATCACGCTATCACCTACGGGGGAGGAGCAGTGCGGAGTAAACGAAGTCCGCGCGGACGAAGTCGCTGGCAACAGCTAGTACTGATTAAAAAGGAATATACCATAATGAAGTTACGTTAGAAATTTTGAGGTAATATATTTTTATATCAAAGAATGGGAAAACAAGCAGATTGCCCTCCTGAAGGAAAGAGAGAATGGAAGAGACACGAATAATGTTAACGGTATGTTGCTATCCATATGGTGGAATGCTAATACCACCTGTATAAGTTTTTCGGCCACCTCATCTTGTAAATTGGACACGAAAGTGACAAGCATTAATGTGGGTGCTGCAGAAATACGTAAATCGGTAGAGGATTATCATCTATCAGCAGAAAATATATTTACAAGCACGTACCATAAAAATGTACCAAATTAAGCGGATATTTATAATAACTTTATAAAAATGTCACCAAATTAAGCGGATATTTATAATAACTTTATAAAAATGTCACCAAATTAAGCGGATATTTATAATAACTCTAAATTAAATTCCCTCATACTTTATTATCATCAAACCACCTTCATGCTTAATGTGCATCATTTACAGAATAATAAAACATAATAAAATTTGGACTATATTGACTGATATCTCTCTATTCTATTTTTAGGTATAGTTTTTTATTTATTTATAATATGTATGTGCCGTTTTGATCGATGACTTGTTGCCGTCTTGTGGGTAGTGCCATGATTCCATTCCTGCGGAAATTTTGAGATTTTTGATTAAAAAAATCTGTCACAGTGTTCTTTTGAGGTTAGCTTTATCGTTCGTAAAGAGTTCTGCAATGACTGAAACAGGTGGAAATCTGATGGAGCAAGATCAGGGCTATACTACATTGAGGATGCATCAACACATCCCAGCCAAGCTCTCTCAGTTTTTGCTGCGTGGCTATAGATGAGTGCGCCTCCAGCGCTAAAACCCTTTGTGGGTTGTAGCACCGGAGATAGCTAATATACTATAATAGAATATACTATAATATATATATATATATATATATATATTAGCTGTTTCCAGCGACTTTGTCTGCACGAACTTCGTTTACTCCGCACAGTTTCTCCCCCGTAATAAGATTTTATTATATGTATATATGTTTAGATATATAAAAGATTAGCTGTTGCCCGCAACTTAGTCGTAGTAACTCTTCCTCGAGGTTCTTCAAAAGAGCTATCGCCAAGGCAAAAGCGGAACACATTGGCAGAATTGGTGAGAAATTAGTTTGCCTTCCTCCTGGCACTCGTGCGTTCTGGTCTCTCGCTAAGGCTGTCTTAGGGAATTTCTCCCAGCCTTCATTTCCATCCTTGCACAGAGACGATGACTCTCTGGCCCATACCGCAAAGGAGAAAGCCGATCTTCTGGGCTCGTTCTTTGCGGCAAACTCGACTCTGGATGACCGAGGGAACACGCCGCCTACCATCCCACAGTGTGATAGTTCCATGCCAGAACCACAGTTTCGGCAGTCAGCTGTGCGTATTGCTATACGCACAGCTGACTGCCGAAACTGTGGTTGGAAACTTCTTTCTTTGGAAATCCACAAGTCGAGTGAGCCTGATGGCATCCCTCCTATTGTGCTTAAAGTATGTGCTCCAGAGTTGGCGCCAGTATTGACGCAGCTATTCCGGCTCTCCTATTCACTCGGCGTGGTACCGAATTCTTGGAAAACAGCTTTAGTGCATCCCATTCCTAAAAAGGAAGATCGCTCTAATCCGTCAAACTATCGGACAATAGCCATAACCTCCTTGTTCTCCAAAGTCATGGAGACACTTATAAACTGTCAGCTCCTGAAGTATTTAGAAGAGCACCAGCTGATTAGTGACCGTCAGTACGGTTTCCGTCGTGGCCGCTCAGCTGGTGATCTTCTAGTATACCTGACACATCGTTGGGCGGAGGCAGTTGAGTCTAAGGGGGAGGCATTGGCAGTTAGTTTAGACATAGCGAAGGCCTTCGATCGGGTATGGCATAAAGCGCTTCTTTCAAAGCTGCCTTCCTATGGGCTTCCCGAGAAATTATGCAAGTGGAACACCAGTTTTTTGGCTGATTGGAGCATTAAGATCGTAGTTGACGGTGCATGCTCCGACTTTAAACCTGTCAATGCTGGTGTTCCCCAAGGCTGCGTGCTATCACCGACACTGTTCCTTCTGCATATTAATGATATGTTGCGAATTAGTAACATACATTGCTATGCGGACGACAGTACTGGTGATGCTACATACTCCGGCCATAGCGGTATTTCTCGGGAACACGTCGTAGAGGGCCGAAACAAGCTCGTGTCTGAGCTCGAGAATCAACTAACTGATGTCTCAGAATGGGATCGTCAAAACCTTATTACATTTAATCCCAAAACGACAGAGCTTTGTGCGGTTACCGCAAAAAAAAAACACCCTTTGTCGTATCACCTCGGTTCGAAAACACTCTCCGGACAGCCTCAGCCAGTATTGGTACTGTTCTCACCTCTGGGCCGGAGCTCCTCAGTACCATCTTCTTCCTCTTGATCGCATTCAACGTAGAGCGGTTCGAATCGTCGACGACCAGGCTATTTCTAATCAATCGGCTTGACTCTTTGGCGTTACGCAGAGATGTAGGTTCGCTCTGCATCTTTTACCTTATTTATCATGGGGAGTGTTCCGACGAGTTGTTCGGACTAATTCCTGCCGCTAAATTCCACCATCGGACATCGCGTAAAAATTTAAAGTTCCATCCTCACCACCTCGATGTCTGGAAATCCACAACCGTGCGCTTTTGTCGACACTTTTTGCCCCGCACTACTCCTTTGTGGAATCAATTACCTTCAGAGGTGTTTCCGAATAGATACGACTTAGGGACCTTCAAGAAACGAGCTTATTCATTCTTAAAAGTCCGGCAACGCAGCTGCAATACCGCCGGTATTGCGGATGTCCATGGGCGGCGGTGATCACTTACCATCAGTTGCACCATCTTTCGTTTGCCCCCTCTACTATAAAAAAAAACGATTTTGAATTAATTGTTGAAGTCCAGGTAAGGTTTAAAAGGTGAGAAAATATAGAAAAAATAAGACTAGTTAAAAAGGCAGAACAACGTTTGCCGGGTCAGCTAGTATCTTAATATATTTTCCGGATTTATTTTTCACAAAATGGAGTAAAACCTGGTCATATTTATTCAATTTACATACAAAGCATACAAATTTAAATTAAACTATAGCGACAAATTAAACGAATTGATCTAGCCCCAAAATAAGCAACTTATTTGTGATATGGGTGTTAATCAGCGATACTAATCTTCGATTAAGATACTAACACTGAATCGATTTCAAAGATTTTTTTAGATAACTACTGTTTGATCCAACTTAAAAGATAGAATAGTTTTACTCAATTAACCCCCCTCCACTCAAATACCCCACCAAAATATTAAATACAAGTTATTTATACGGCAAAAGAAGTTTTGTCGCAACAGCTAGTATTAATGTACGAGTAGATTACAAAATTAGTGTCCATAAAGGTATTAAAAGTAAAAACAATAAAAACCCAAACTCAGAAATACAAAAATAAATTGTTTTTGTATCAAAAAAAATTTCTTCAATATTTATTAACTTAACATTTGCACAATGAGCTTTAAGCTTAAAGCTCATTGTGCAAATGTTTGTCCCTGTTCGGATTCGGAAATCGAACGAAAGCCGCATCGTTTGTGAAGTTAGTCTTTAACCATTCGACTAACGAAATGGTATACAGGTGATTAGTAAGAGATTGAACTGAGTGTTTAGTACTCGATTCTGGAACAAAAAAACAGGTATTTTAATTGTGTCCAATTATCCCATAAAAGTATTTATGTACAGACAACCGCTCATTGATATCGAAGTTCATTGTTGACTAGCAGCGATTTGTGGAACTCGCGACTAGAGTTATAAGGCGGCGCGCGGCGACCACACTTTTTTAATTATTAATATAGTCTGTTTTCTTAACAAACATCGGTGTTGGTGTTGTGTTGGTCGGAGCTTCTTTAATGAATAGACCAACTGTCATTCTGCCAGGCAGGTGGTAAAAGGCGACCAATTGACTATACGTGTCACTACCACCATGATTACTAGTGGTAGAGGTCCGCAATGACTCGCCCGGGTATTTGGTACCACTACCTATTCCTGCCCCAATAGCGTCATTGTTTGTCATTGCCGTGTTTTGGTTAGGAGGAAAGGTAGGCGGTAGACTTATGCATGTGATATTGTCATCCCGCCCCATGGATAGCAAAGCACCATTAATATCTTTGGTGTCTAAGGCAAGAGTTTCGAAAAGTCTCGCCTGGGTCTGGTACTACCACCTTACCTATTCCTGCCGTAATAGCGTTAGTGCTTGTCACTGTTATGTTCCGGTTTGGAGGGTGAGGTAGTCGATAAACTTATGCATGTGGCATTAGACCTCGCTACAAGATAGCAACGCATCATTAACATCTTTGGTGTCTATAGGCGATGGTTGATACTTTCCATTAGGAGACCTATTATTTGTTTGTTATCTTATGATATAAAAAAATGAGTAACGAAAATGTTGACTGCGTTGCTATTGGTCCATGTAATTAACAACAACAAAAACAAAGGAGATGGTCGCGATAGGGCCAACCAGTACCACGACCATCTATCTCAGTCTGCCAATATCGGAAATATGCGAGAGATATACTCAGTACTTGTTTGTGAAAAAAAATTGGTAAAATGCGTGTCGGGCCACGCACAACGTAGGGTTCCGAAGTTGCCCATCACAAGAATGCGGACTAAGAAGAGGACTTTTATAGTTTCATACTATATAAATTTAAGCTATTCAACGTCAATGACAAATATATATCAACACCACAGGTTCACCGCCTATAAAACTTCTCTAAATACAATTTATAAGTTGGTCGACTATTACGCAAAAACTTGTAAAGCCTTATAAGCCGTCAGTTTTCCTTTTAACTTCATTATATTTACTCCTACCATTATTTTTTCCCGCCCCCAAAATCAACCGCTTAGCCTGCAGAGGGGGAAGGGGGGGGGGGACATTTGACTCTAACAAAAATTAGAACTTAAAAGCTTAGTATTGTTACGTACTCGGGTTTGTAATTGTAAGAAAACACCACTTATATTTAATCCGTGTATTTAGTCTACTAATACACAAGACAACACAATGTAATACTAAAATACACTTTACACAATAGTCACTCACTATACTATCACTGAACTACACAATAAAACACTTCTCGCTTCGCACTGTTCACTTTAAGTATCGCTCTCGATCGCTTGATAAAAACTGCCTTGTGTTTGTCAACACCTCTCTATTTATAGCCAGGGTAAAGTCCTAGCGGGATCCAGAAAAATCTAAATGTATCGGGAAACAATGAATCACTTCTTATCGTAAACATGTTATGAGTCATAAATCCTAGTACACGCTACTTTCAACCTTATGCCGTATACCACAAAGTCCATTATGGCATAGCTCATGTCACTATTTGTTTGTCAATAGGAGTAGCTATCTTTTTCTTTTATTTCTAGATCTCTCCAGCGCTCCAGCTCTACACGTTTCTAGATTATTCGTAACAGTATTTTACAAACAAGTCCCTTAATCGAAAAGTTGTTTTCACAAATCTATAATATTTTTTTAAAAATTTATCCAACGACACTAAGGATCTCTGGGCTATCGTGCGGACGGACGGACGGACGGATATAGCTAAACTATAAGGGTTCCTAGTTTACTTTGGAACCCTATACGCTAATTTCGTTGAGGTTTACTATTTTGTTAAGTAATATATATATATATATATATATATATATATATATATATATATATATATATATATATATATATATATATATATATATATATATATATATATATATATATATATATATATTGTTTTTCAGTTTTCTGAGAAACACAAAGTTGCCCGGGATTGGAAAGTGCCCGTTTGGCGATAGGCTTGCCACCTATCACATTTGTGGGGCCAAGTATTTTCGGCTAATCGTGAGTGCACATGTTGTACCTCTGCCTACCCCTTCGGGGATATGGGCGTGAAGATACTAATAATATATTTTTACTATCTTTGTATTGATTTTAATATACGACGATTACCTATGACTATTACCTTTCTTGTCCTATATGTGTAGTCTTTCGACAGCCAACCGGTATTTGAGACGGCTTATTTTATCATCAAATTATAACCGTCGATCATTCGCATTACGCCGCGGTAATTTTATCATTCGAATAGTGCGTGCCTCATCTCGTTAAGATGCTATCATCGAGTGCAGCGGAGGAAATTGACAGATGAAAGAAGACAGGAAGCCCGTATTAAGGTCTCCGATACAGTTCTTTCTATTACCAGCTCGTTTTCTAGAAATGCTCTTTAAAATTAAGTATACGATTGGATCTCGTGCTTTGACCTTTTGGTACTCGTTTTTATCCACTTAGTTTGAGCTAGATAAGATAAAACTAACATTAATTAAAAATTAACGTTAGGGGATTTTAAACTTTAATCTCGTCCTAGTCAGAGTCGATTTTAATTGACAGATATTTAAAGTAAAACTCGTTTTTTGCACGCCTCCGCGAAGCAAAGCAGTGCTTTACTCTCACCATAATGAATACAAGTAACTTTCCAAAGAGAAAATGTCTCTATTTTATTTAAGTTTATTAGTTATTTCACATAAGACAAAAAATACTCGTTTGACGTATTTAAAAGACATTTATTGCTTTTAGTGTAAAAGGAGTGATTTAAAAATATATGAGTGACTCCGGATGTATGTATATACGGATTACGGCCACAAAATTTAACAAATCGAGACCATTTTTTTACCAGCTTCATAATTACATCGTGCAGTTTCCTATTGCAAATGGCTTTGAAATTGCGTGCGTGTGGATTGAGTGAGCACTCTCTAAATTAAAGCTATTTAGTAAAACTTCACAAACATACATACATACATACATATACATATCTTCATGCCAGAATCCCTTACGGGGTAGGCAGAGAGAACCGAGTACCATACATCACGATCCTTGCAGGCTTGTCTCGCTTCCTCCACATTCATCACTCTCTTCTCATACACTTCACAAACAATTGTAAAATTAATCTCCCAATTTGTAAAAATAAATATAAAAGATATCTCACTTTATGTGTACTCACTCAATCCGCCCAAATTTATGAACTTAATGAGTATACACAATAAGTATTATATTTTTTGTAAAAGTTGTGTTAAGATATATTTTTAATTACTGATATTCCAGTTAAGTATTTAAAATTTTACAAATAATTTTATATGCTCATTCAATCCACAAACTTTTAAATATCCGATTTTCTGTGAAACAGATGTAGAATGAAGTGTTATTATCGACTAGGTTTTGTAACAAACTATGTAGAAATTTGTATAATACTAAAAAAATCAGTAAGGTGGCTGGTTTTTAAATAATTTTTATGAGTGCTCGCTCATCTTCATGTTTTTTTATCAAAGTTATAAAAGCTAATAATATCTTTAATTCCATAAGCGTTACAATTTTTTTTATTTCAACTTTTTGTAAAAGTTTTTGCTACATGACTTTTTACTTTTTATGCTGTTATACTGAATACTGTCATTTTGCTTTTTTTATTTTGTGGATTTTCGTTCGTCTTAAAACATATGTGAGCAGGTTACCACACAATTCGACAAAAATGTCGGACATACTGATTTTTTTAGCTAATTTTTCTATTAAAATAAAAATAAAAAACCAATAACGATAATTTACTTAGAAAAATCATTTTTTATCACAATATTATGAATAGTCGCCTCTGTGGTATAGCGGTCGGTGTCGGTGTTGTCCATATGAGGTCCCGGGTCCGATTCCCGGGTCGGGCAATCCAAAAATGTGTATTTTCTATTTTCTAATAAAAATCTCTTTGCCTGGGATTGGAAAGTGCGCAATTGGCGATAGGTTTGCCACCTACCACACCAAATCGCCAGCTAATCGTGAGTGCACTTGTTGTACTCCTATCTACTCCTTCGGGGATATAGGCGTGAAAATACAATACAAATAGTAGGCTTTTTCTAGTCACAGGATTATCTCCTTATTAATTTTATTCCTAATCATCATGTTGTGCATTGAATTTCATCATCAGCTTAGCATAAAGAAACGTGACTTTTATTATTAGCGTAGCAGAAACAGATCGTGGCTCCAAGAATAATTTTAATTAATTTAATAACTCCCTCTGGTTGATTATTAGATCTAAACTTAATGAAAATCTTTCCCTTTAAAAAGAATAATTGAATTAACTTAATGGACTTAAATATAAATATAAATATGAAACTGTATTTTGATTAAAAATAAATTGTTAACTTCCTAATCAATTCGGCTAGGATTATGACGCCCTGGGTTCAATCCCCAGATCGAGCAAGATTAACACTTGCTCGATTTTGTTATTGAGGTTTTCTTAATATTCAAAACCTCAGAAGCACCGGAGTCTGGTCGGTGGTGTGTTACACACATTTCTAGCCATAACCGGGACAGACAGGTCCAGATGCTTATTCGATGGCAGAATGGCTGTTGGTCTATAATTCTTCAAAGGAGCTCGGACCAACACGGGGGTACCAACACGCCTATAGACGTAACAATAAATTGTTACCAGGTGTAACAATACATTGTTACCAGGTGTAACAATACATTGTTTTACATAACTCGGCACATATCCTTTGCAATATGTATTAGAAAGAGTAATTACGCGGTTTCTTGGTAGTGTCTTCCTCGAAGAACCAGTTCGATCGCGTGGTATTTCATTAATTCATAATTTCGGGGACCATAAACCACTTTTCAATCTACAGCCTAAAAGGAAGGAGATTAACAATTCGTTCGTTTTATGTATACTATTTTTTATGTATGTTCACCGATTACTGAAAGACGCCTGGGGCCCGATTGACGTAATAAAACTTTAATTCAGTCTAAGTGTTTAGGACTCCTAGACATTTTCTTACTTCGCGGCTATATATTATACTAGCTGTGCCCGCGACTTCATTCGCGTGGAAAAAGTTCTAAAATAAAAACCCACATAGTTCCCGTTCCCGTGGGATTTACGGGATAAGAACTATCCTATGTCCTTTCTTGCTTCTCAAACTATATTGGTACCAAACTTTATCCAAATCGGTTCAGTGGTTTGGCCGTGAAAGCGTAACAGACAGACAGACAGACAGACAGACAGACAGAGTTACTTTCACATTTATAATATTAGTATGGATTGTCAACGACGAAGTATCGCGCTAGCACGATATATCGAGCTATCGCGGAATTGCTTCGCGAAGGGGCTCGACGCGTTATTGCAATGGGCCTCAAACTATAGTCCGCAGGGAATATTTGTGCCGCTCACGATAAATAAACAATAATATAATTACGATTAACAATAACAACAAGAGCAAACTATAATTTACCCGCATACACATGTTTACGTAACTTCATGTATAAGCCGTATTTTGATATTAACCTAGTGTATCGATGTACGTTTTTATTTGTCCCATGATAGAAAAAAATAACATACTACGATAAGACCTTTCATGTTTGTGAAGGATGATCATAGGTTCGTAGTCTTTGGGCGAATGAAATACGGTAAAAACTATCATAAATTAAAGAATTAAAGCAACTAATGTTCTCTTCTGCTTTGTCGAGAGCACCGCATAAATATAACCTGCGGGCCGCGGTTTGATGACCAGTGATATTATGACGTAATCAGTTATTCCTATGTAGTTCGCGACAACATCGTGCTAGGGCGCGTTGTATCGTGTTTATGTGTAAAAGACCCTTAATAACCGCTTTGACTCGATTGATATGTCGTTACGGGAATAGGGAGATGAACCGATTTGGAAAAAAACTTTTTTTTTCAAAGGGATACTTCCCAGGTGCTCCCATTTTGATGTGAAGATCTGATACATAATTCCGGAGGTACAAAAAATGGGAAATCGGTCGCTTGTAGCTTTACTGTGCATAAGTTATTAGACGTTTACATAGATGTCATTTTCCGGGATTAAATGTAGACTATATGCTATCCTCGGCTATCATCTACATGTGTGTAGTTTCGGCTAGATTGAGCACCAACACCCATCTATCCAAACATCAAAATTTTCGCAATTATAATCTTAATATATCGATGCCTTAGTTCACAATTGCACTAACCAAAAATTGGTAATTATGAGAAGAGCGTTCTAAAGTTTTTTAAAGATTAAACGTGAATAGTACGAACATACCTAACCTACAGACAGACAGTACGACAGAATAAAGTAAAATAATAAAAAATTATGCATCTATTCACAAGACTATTATCGATATTTCTATCCACGCAAACGAAAGAGCACAACATTTAGTGTATTTTTCACTAAAAAATGAAAATGAAATATTTTGCAGTTAGTACAATTGTGAACTGAGACATCGATATATAACTTACGTGTCACGTTGTTCGTCCGCGATGGACTTCGAAACTACTAAACCGATTTCAATCAAATTCTGTAGATATCTACTGTTTGGTGCAACTTGAAGGATAGAATAGTTTTACTCAATTACCACCCCCCCCCCTTCCTCTCAAGTTCGCCCACGTTCCTCACTTCGCAGGTCAGCATAAATTCGAATAAATCATCCTATTGAAATTTAGTTCAATTATTGTTTTTAAGTCCATTTATGAAGTTATATATATGGAGTCGTTTCTTTAAATTAATTTTTCCAGTAACACGTAGCTTAATAATGTTAATCGGTTCTTTTCGTAACATAATTTAAATATTAATACGTGAAGAAAAACTTCCAAAGTTTTTAAACAAGTAAACAATTAAAAAATTAATATTTTTAAATAAAATGCATTGGATATACGTTAAATTAATAATAATGATGTGGTGTCGCGGGACACCAGGTAGGAACGAACTTCCTTCGGCTAAACGGCACTACTCGCTTGTGTACGCGACTGTCGCGCCTGCGCACGTCTCATTTAACGCTTTTATTCCACGCATTTTGCTTACGGTTTTACTATCACATTTTTTTCAGTTCGGTCGCGCAGCAAAATCCCTATCCCCTATAAGCCTGCCGTAAGGAACTTCGTTCCAAAAATAAACATAACAATATCAATGATGGAGACTGAATTATTTTCTTTAGGCTAAAGTCGGTTGTCAAACTTAAAAAGATTTTATTGTATAGTCCATGGTCGAATTTCGGCCACAGGTGATCGCTAGTATAGATTAATGCGTATTATACAAAAATATTATACCCCTCTCACTATACCTGTACTAAATATCATACTCCTCAATTCACAAAAGGGGTAAAAAAATTGCACTTCACGTATTAATAAAATGTATAAGAAAAAATTCTAAACTATTAATCAATAATTTGTGAAGCTTAGCGACAAATATCTATTTGCAAAATCCATGAAGCTGTATTCTTTTAAAATAATCATTGTAGAGTAATAGAATAAATTACTTTATACAAGGTTAAGGTTAAAAAACGGCACAATATCAAAAATTTCCATACAAAGGAGAGGGGGATTTTGAGTCCAAATATAAAGGGTTGAAGTGTGGTTCAAAAAAATGGTACAATTTTTCTATTTCAAAGTTCAAAATATGAGCTTCATCCGCTTTCTGAGAAAAAAAAAAAACACAAAAATAATTTTGTGGTACTATAATTGTATAGTCGATAAAATTATAATCGATTTAAAAACGAAAAATTTAAACGAAATGGAAGCTCGTAAGTATATGTAAAAGTGTATTCTTGATTAATATTTAGTTTAATCAACAGTAACATAGGTATTTTACAAATCAATTATAATATAAAAAGAAAAAATATAATCGATACAATTTAAATAATCGATTAATTATATTAAATCGAATTTAATATGATTTAATGTCTGTATAAGAATACAGCCAAAAGTGGCAATTACTTACAACTGACAAAAATTAAGGCTCGCAGTCGCAAGTCACGGACTTCACTCTTCGCTATTTTACGTACCTGCAGGGAGGCATCCTTTGATTTGTGGTTTCCAAAAATATGTGTTTTAATATTGTTTCAAATTATAAACAGGAAACATAGTTGCTTCCAAAAATACTTTTTAATATACTGTTTCTTGTATTACAAGTATCAGCTGTTCATAAACGGTTAAATTATACCGTAGTAGGGTGATTCTTCAATGTTGAGGATAATACAATTCCAGGCAGTTTTCTCTTTACTGTTATAACTACGATGAAGAAAAACAATGTTTTCCTATTCCATTATTACTTTTTTAACTATCAACAAGTAAAAGAAAAACATTTCTTATAATTAATTAACAAAAAAACGCAAAAATCTACTGAAAACGTCATTATTTCGCGTGTCCAGATCACCTGTTCTTGGCTATTTGGTCTTCTAAAATATTCAAATACCACTTAATAAAATTATTTATAGTAAAAAATTGTATTTAAAGGTCTATTGTTTCTGTTTCTTAACAATTTAAAGTATTAACTTATTTCTAAAATAGTAAAACACTCTTTCAAAAGTTTGTCACAAAAAAAGCGTCATTGTAAAAACAGGAATAGTTTTCAAATTTTTTCCACGATGATTGCAATTTTGGGGCATATTTCGTGCCTACCGGTTGCCCCTCGGTACTCTTCGGTTAGGCCACACACTTTGAACGGATTGGACAGGTCATATTTCGTAAGGTAAGCTTGAATATGGTTCTTCGAAATTTGTCATCTTTATAATCATTCTCCTTATTCACTTTATCGTGGTAAATATGTTCATTGATTTTATTCATGGCTTTATTTATGTATCGAACTGCAAATAACTCCCCATAGATATTTGTTAGCTGTATCTAATCTTTTAAGACAAATTTCGAGATGTTTTCTGGAATTTGTCATTATTGCTGACATCATTATCCTGAAAATTACTGTTGAGAATAATGATGTATGGGTTAGAATAATGATTTGCGGATTTTGAACAATGACAAACGTTGAGAATAATGACGTCAACACAATTATTAGCATATATAACCATTAAAATAAAGTAAGCTGGTACATCAATTGATTAATTTTTTTCGTAATGTCTCTGCAGTTGTTTTGGGAAAAAAATCAGCATGCCTAGAAGTAAGGAATCCTATGAGAATCGTAAAGTCCAATATAAAATGTGTCAGAAACGGAGGTATCAACAAATGATTATTGATCTAGAACTGCTAGCCTTAGAACAAGTGAGAAAGCGACAGAATATAAAAAAAGAAAGAAAAGCGTAAACTGACGAGTATTGCTGCACCGCGCGATTTTCGCTTGCTAGGTTACGTCTAGTTATATAAGAACATATATAAAATAAGACTCGCTCATATCGAACAACGTTCATTTCAGCGGTCATTTGGGAGGAGAGGCTAACTTAGCCCCCAATAAGCTTGGTGTACTCAGCAGAGTAAAGCTTTATCCCAGTCCATCGCCTCCAACTTTACAAGACCCAAATTCGACCTCACATGGAGTACTGCTCCCACCTTTGGGCCGGAGCTCCTCAGTACTAGCTTCTTCCTCTTGATTACATTCAACGTAGAGCGGTTCGAATCGTCGACGACCAGGCTATTTCTAATTGGCTTGACTCTTTGGCGTTGCGCAGAGATGTAGCTTCGCTCTGCATCTTTTACCGCAATCATAATGGGGAGTGTTCCGACGAATTGTTCGGATTAATTCCTGCCGTTAAATTCCACTATCGGACATCGCGTCAAAATTTAAAGTTCCATCCTCACCACCTCGATGCCTGGAAAACCACAACAGTGCGCCTTTGTCGGCACTGTTTGCCTCGCACTACTCCTTTATGGAATCAATTACGACTTGGAGACCTTCAAGAAACGAGCTTACTCATTTTTAAAAAGCCGACAACGCATCTGCAAGACCCCTGGTATTGCAGATGTACAAAGGTACTGCTTTTACCATCAGATGCAGTACCTTTGCTCATTGGCCCCCTCTACTATAAAATAAAACAATGGAAAGATTAATTAAGAAACTAAAAGACCAGCCGAAGCGAATCTTTCAGAATTGCCAACCCTTTAGGAGTAATTGCCCCCCTTGCCAAACACATTAAATGTATCTCTTCCTATGCCATCGGCAACGACAATATCAGTTAGCGCATGGTGGCTTCACTGTTCCCCATCCTAACATATATTATCAATTTTTCCTTTTTTTCTGGCACTTTTCCTTAAGCCTAGAAGACAGCTCACGTCATTCCTTTTTCTAAAGTCTCAGCTCCTACTAATTTCTCTAAATATCGCCCTATACCAATTCTTCCATATTTGTCCAAGATTTTGGACACGCAGTTTAGGCTTTACCTGCAGGATAATAATTTGTTCAATCCGTATCAATCTGGTTTCCGTTCGGGGCACAGTACTGTTACTGCTATTGTTAAAGTCACTGATGACATAAGACATGCTATTGGTAATAAACAACCTACTTTATTGGTTTTCTTTGACTTCAGTAACGATTTTATCTCTGTGGACTTTGATGTGCTGCTTGGTACTCTTCGTTCGCTGAATCTTTCCCCCCAGTCTGTATCCTGGTTTGACTCATATCTCCGAGATCGTTCTCAATGTGTTCATTTCGAGGATTCTTTCTCAGGTTTTAGTAAATTAACAGTTGGTATTTCACAGGGGGGTGTTCTAGCTCCACTCCTATTTTTCGTGTTTATCAACATAACATCCAATGCCATGTCCTCCAGTTTTCATTCGTCATCATCATATGCGGATGCGGATCATATGCGGATGATCTGCAATCGTATCGTCCTTTCTCTGCTCCGGATGTTCTTGAGGCAATCAGCGCTATATATGAGGATCTGTCGCGTATTCACTCATGAGCGGAGACATCTGGTTTATTAGTAAATCCCAAAAGTTACAGTTTTCAATTATAGGTAGTGCAAATGCTAATGTTCCTGATCTCGTATATAGCAGCAGTGTTATACTGTATAGCAAATCAGCTAAAAATTTAGGTCAAATTATAAGTGAAGATTTCCCTTGGAATGCTTATATATCAGAAGTATGCAAAAAAGTTCATTCCACCTTTCATGCTATCAAACGTTTGCAAAGATTTCTTCCTTATAAGACTAGAGTTATTTTAGTGCAAACATAAATCTTTCCTTTATTAGATTATGCTGATATTTGCTATCTTGATATCACAGAAGAAGGCCTGAATAAACTCGAGCGTTTACAGAATGTAGGAATTCGCTTTGTTTTTGTTTTAGAAGATTTGACCAGATTTCCAATTTCAGAACATAACTCACGTAGCTTCCTATTCGGGAGCGCAGAAACGCTCAGCAGGAACGCTCCGCAGGAACGCAGACGAGCTTTTCATCGATATTACAATCAAATCTAGTTGTTTTGATTGTAATATCGATGAAAAGTATATCCATAGGTATAATAAAAACCATATCCCAAATAATAACTGTAAGTACACTGAGAATATTAATCCAAATCCGGTCGTTTCATTATCTAGTACACATAAAGAAGAGAGCCGCGATCCAAATCTCAGAAAAACAAATATCCTTTCTTCCTATTTAACCAGTGTTATACTCTTAACAATCTTAAGTGTTATCTATTTCGATTTTATTTCTTTGAGCTGATAGTTATTAGTTAATATAATGTGATGCAGGATATAACAATTGAAAAATAATAAAAATATTGTTATATTTTAATTATATACAAGAAGTTATATTTCTGTTCATCAATATGTAATTTTTTGATTAATTGTTAAATTATATTAATTACACAAGAATTTATGTTTGTGTTTATCAATGCGTGATTTTACGACTAAATATAATTATGTTGATTCTTAATATTTTGTTTTATTTCAATGATAAGTGCAATCAAACAGGTGTAAAATCATTATCCTCAACAAAAGTCATTTATCCTAATTAAATTGTCATTATCATCAAAAAGTTGTCATTGTCCTCAGCAAGCATATTTAAAATTTTCGAATATCTCCCTAAATATAAAT
Organism: Apodemia mormo; assembly: GCA_036924255.1. Lineage (NCBI taxonomy): Eukaryota > Metazoa > Arthropoda > Insecta > Lepidoptera > Riodinidae > Apodemia > Apodemia mormo. The sequence goes on from JAUPFN010000004.1 coordinate 4,736,937, forward strand.
GCCTCTTACACCGATATCAAAGATTTGAATCTAGTAACATTTCTAGTACTGATCACTTGTTGTGCCACGAGGTTTTTATTTTTTTCACCAAATCATTGAAAATATATTACGATCGAAGAATGACCCAGTACCGTAACTTTACTTCTAGTGAAATCTTATACTCTGTTCGCAGATTGCTAAAATCTGTAAAATTTTTAGTATTTCTATAATGTTAAATTAGTTATAAATTAATATAATTTTCATCTTATTACAAGAGCCCAAGATTGTATAGAACGGTATCAGTCTCCTTTCGAACAGGTTTTGTCTTAGTATCATGGTTCAGATTTATGGTTTCGATTTTCGGTAGACGTTCCTTACACGCTGCAAATATATTTCATAAGAAACTATACATATCAATTTAATCAAACATACCCTTACGAGTTAGGTAGAGAGAATCGAGTGCCATACGTCACGATCCTTGCAGGCTTGTCTCGCTTTCTCCATATTCATCACTCTCTTCATACACACACGCCGGTTAGGAAGACTTTTGACACCGCTTTCTGACAGTACTTGATCAATCTAGTCTTGGTATGTCAGTCTTGGTCTTCCCCGGTACATGTAGAAATATATAATCATTTAGAATAAAAAACCAATATATAGCACAGACTGTTGGATGGAACCTAGATGGTTCTGGATAGCCTCGATGTTTGGTACCATCGCTTTGCCTTACCCATTCTTACCGCAATGGCGCCGATGCTTGTTGCTTTTTTGTTACGGTATAGGTGTACGGTATAGAGTAAGGTGGCAAGTTTACTTACGCATGTGGTATTCCACACGGTTGGCAACGCACCATTAACATCGTAGACCGCCTCGTTAATCGAGTGGTAAGCGCAATCAACGGGACTCGGGTTCGATCCCCGACGGGGACAAGCATTTGTATGATGAGCATTAATGCTTGCATTTCCGGGTTTGGGTGTTTATTATATATATTCTGATATTTATATATGTATTTCTATGTATTAGTATCGTTGACTAATACCCATAACACAAGCAAATATTTGCTTACTTTGGGGTTAGATCAGTAAGTGTAATTTGTCCCGTGAATATTTATTTATTTATTATTATTCACATCTTTGTTGTTTTAGGCGATGGTTATCTCTTCACACCAGGAAATCCATCTCCTTGCCTGCAAAAATATTAAAAAATCACTATGTTATTTATTAATACACGCGGTTCATGTGCTTTCCAAGACAATCCATATTTTGTAGGCTTCTATTTAGTATTTCTAGAAAAAATCCTTTAGTAATTGAGTCTGGGGCTACATTGCCAGCCAAACAGGTCTTAAAGCTTAAAGCCTATAATGCTTAGAAAAATTAAATTTAACGATTTAGCCTATGTCAGTACTAAGATATTTATTATATTTGAATACTCAAAGAAAACTTACAATTACTATACAAAACAATATTCAAAATGACAAAAAAGAAGCAAACAAGTTTTAAGTAATAATCAAAACTTAATTTTAAAACCTACAGCATTTAAGATGATGTAAGCAATCATTTAAAGAAACCTGCATTCAAAATTATTTTCAACCTTTGCATGGTAAGAATCAACTGTGATTATATCTGAGCATGCGAAGTTGTATTTACATTACAGTATTTGAAATAACGATCTTAACATTCATTTTTGCTCGTAAATTAATGTTTAATATTAATCTAGTCATAGTGGTAGAGTTCTGCATTGTCTCGCCCGGGTCTGGTACCACCGTCTTACCCATTCCTGCCGCAATAGCGTCAGTGCTTGTCGCTGTCGTGTTCCGGTTTGGAGGGTAAGGTAGCCGGTAAACTTATGCATGTGGCATTAGACCTCGCCACAAGATAGCAATGCACCATTAACATCTTGGTGTCTATAGGCGATGGTTGACTCTTTCCATCAGGAGACCCATCTGCTTGTTTGCTATCTTATGATGTAAAAAAAAAAATGCTTAGTGACAGCAATACCATGTTCAAAAACTGTACAAGCTTATTAACTTCTATATGTTTTCTAAAACTATGCCATCCTTGTAGCGAGTCAACTATTGAAGCTACCAGAGTGCTAAGTGTGAGTTTTTCTTTTCGTATTCGATCGTGAGCGCGTTTCGAGTTTACTAGGAATTTGTATGTGATTTGTACAGCGCCACTAGTGGTAAACTGGTTTCTCACGTTTACCACTAGGTGGCGTTGTACAAATCACATACAAATTCCTAGTAAACTCCAAACGCGCTCACGATCGAATGCGAAAAAAAAACTCACACTTAGCACTCAGAAATCTTCTAGCATTTAATCTTATATGCTATATGAAACTTTACTATTCAGTCCTTTTAGCGAGTTAACTATTAAAATTACTAAAACTCTACTTGCATATTATACATGTCTACCAGCATATAATAATAATAATAATAAATATTCACGGGACAAATTACACTTACTGATCTAACCCCAAAGTAAGCAAATTATTTGCTTGTGTTATGGGTGTTAGTCAACGATACTAATACATAGAAAATACATATATAAAAACTAGAATATATATATATATATATATATATATATATATATATATATATATATATATATATATATATATATATATATATATATATATATATATATATATATATATATATATATATATATATATATATATATATATATAATAAACACCCAAACCCGGAAATACAAACATTTATGCTCATCACACAAATGCTTGTCCCCGTCGGGGATCGAACCCGAGCCTCGTCGATCGCGTAGTCAGGGTCGCTAACCACTCGACCAACGAGGCGGTCAAAATTATATGCTTTTATATGTAATCCAAAATTTTACTACATCATTCTTTTAGCGAGGCAACTTTTGAATGAATGTATAGCATGAATTTTTCCCCGTGTTGGTTCCGGGCTCCTTTGAAGAATAGACCATTGTCGTTCTGCCAGGCAGGTCATAAAGGCGACCGATTGGCTATGCGAGTCAGTAATAGCGTGGCTACTAGGTGGTAGAGTTCTGCATTGTCTCTCCCGGGTTTGCTACCACCACTTTACCTATTCCTACCACAATAGCGTCAGTGCTTGTCGCTGTCGTGTTTCGGTTTGGAGGATAAGGTAGCCGGTGAACTTATACATGTGGCATTAGACCTCGTCATAAGATAGCAACGCACCATTAACATCTTTGGTGTCTATAGGCGATGGTTGACTCTTTCCATTAAGAGACCTGTCTACTTGTTTGTTGTCTTATGATGTAAAAAAAATACAAAACTCTGCCATGTAATAATTGTTTAGCGAGTCAATTATTAAAATTATTAAAACTCTACCAGCATATATTTTATATGCTATCCAATACTATGTTATTCTAGCCTTTAAGCGAGTCATTTACTGAATTTACTAAAACTCTGGTAGCACTTAATTTGATATGCTATCTCAAACTCTACCATATACTATTTTAACGAGTCAACTATTAAAATTACTGACACTCCACCAGCATATACTTCTATATACTATACAAAACTATACCATACTATCTTTGTACCCAGTCAATTATTGAATCAACCAAAACTCTAACTGTATTTATTCCTATATGTTATTAGAAACAGTATCTTTTTACCACGTCGATTAAGAAGCTATTTGAAACTACCAAAACAGCAAGAAACAAGATATTCTAACGCACGTTGATGACAAACAAACAGAGCGACTTCCTGTGGCACAATCCGGTCTGCGTCCTGCCGCATGTCAGAGTCAACAAGTAAATTGTCTCAATTTACCGCCGCGTCAACTTGCTTAAACGGATTAACTGATTTCACTAAGTAACGCCGATCATTTTCAAATTTGTATTTGTAATGAAAATAAAACAAACTAATCGTTACATATACCCTTAAGGGTATGTAGAAGTAGGTAGAACTTATAAAATGTACTTGGTGAAAGATTTGTAGGCGATGAACTTGTGGTGTGGATACATTTATATATGGACGTTAAATAGGTTGAATATTCATAGTACGAAACCACAGTACAAAAGGTTGATTATAAGATAAGATGCGCGAATTGATAGATGTAATGAATGAGAGATGCTTAGATGTTTTTGTGGAACAGAGACTAAGTGTAAAGGTAGAGAAACTAATGATCTTCTTTATAACAAGATCATGCAGGCACCAGAGTAAGTATTTTTCTATCGTCACCAGTATCCCATCCCATCCTGTATAATTATGGTATGGCTAGGTGTTGGGTAAACAAGAACATATTGCCCTAGTTCGATATCAGTATTGGCGTCAGGCAAGGTTGTTTGTTGTCAGCTCGCCTGTTTATCCTAAATCTGGATAAGTATCACCAAAGATTCATTGAATGTGGGAATGCACATGAGCGATCTAGTGGTAAACTGCCTAATTTATGCAGATGACGCTATATCATTACATAGTATAAAACAAAGTCGCTTTCTCTGTCTGTCCCTATGTCCTAATGTCCCTATGTATGCTTAAATCTTTAAAACTACGCAACGAATTTTGATGCAGTTTTTTTTTAATAGATAGATTGATTCTTGAGGAAGGTTTTAGTGTATAAACCTTTCCGATATTCCCACAGAAACAAAAGCTGCGCGGGTGAAACCGCGGGCAGGTCGCTAGTATTCTATACTTTCTATCGTCGGCACTTGGTGAAATTCCATTGTTATTATTCAATTAAATTATCACTTGTACATTAATTTCACTTTGTGACTTTATTTTAAACATATCACTCAACCGGTTTCACTATTTTAAGCATCTTCAGGGTGTTTCATAACATGATAACATCCTGAAGATGCTTAAAAAAGTGAAACCTTTTGAGTGATATGCTAAAAATAAAGTCAAAAAGTGAAATTAATGTACAAGTGATAATTTAATCGAATATTTTTTTATATTTAAAGATAGCAAACAAGCAGATGGGTCTCCTGATGGAAAGAGTCAACCATCACCTATAGACACCAAAGATGTTAATGGTGCATTGCTATCTTGTGACGAGGTCTAATGCCACATGCATAAGTTTACCGGCTACCTTACCCTCCAAACCGGAACACGACAGTGACAAGCACTGACGCTATTACGGCAGGAATAGGTAAGGCGGCGGTACCATACTCGGGCGAGATCTCTACCACCTAGTAGTCACGATGATAGTGAATCCCATAGCCAATCGGTCGCCTTTTACGACCTGCCTGGCAGAACGGCAGTTGGTCTATTCTTCAAAGGAGCCCGGAACCAACACGGGGAATAAAAACAGATGACACTGCTTTTAGACGCTGACCTTTAAACGGCGGTAGACCATCTGAGCTTTAAACACCGGTTACAGTTATGAATAATAATTGTAAGCGTATAGGCAACTAATTTCAAAAAAAAAAATTAAAGTTTTAGCATTTAAAAGAGAAGCCACCAGAACGGATGTACGAGTTGTGGTCGATGATGTGTGCTGGAACAGATGGATGAGTTTGTATATCTTGGATGTGATTTTGGCAGGGATAGAAGGTACACCACCGACGTCGAAAAAAGAGTGTGTCGAGGGAACAGAGGGATTAATAGAGCGTTACGGTGAATGGTTTTAACCATTCACCTTAACGCTTTTTTAATCAATCTGTTTTAGTAAGGGTGCCCCTCTTGCCCTGCATATGTTATATGTTCTTAGTCCAACGATATTGTACAAAATATTATTACAAAAGCCCTCTTTATATAGTTCTCCTTATTGTGATGGGCAACTTCTTAAACCTACGTTGCGCGTGGCCGAACACGCAGCTTATCAATTTATCATTCAGTCATCACTAGGTGGTAGAGTTCTGCATTGTCTCGCCCGGGTCTGGTACCACCGCCTTACCTATTCCTGCCGCAATAGCGTCAGTGCTTGTAGCTGTCGTGTTCCGGTTTGGAGGGTAACGTAGCCGGTAAACTTATGCATGTGGCATTAGACCTCGCTACAAGATAGCAACGCACCATTAACACCTTTGATGTCTATAGGCGATGGTTGACTCTTTCCATCAAGAGACCCATCTGCTTGTTTTGCTTTCTTATGACATAAAAAAAAAAACAAATTCGTCGTGCAGTTGCCGTTGTTGATTGGTTCGGGCACTTTCACCTTTGTACCTTCTAGGGACATCTTCACTGTTTCATATAGCGGTTCATAGGTATCATTAGACTGCTATGTAAAGTCCCGTTTAGATTGTATACGTCTCTTCTATTTTGATTTGGCGTTTGAAAGATTTTATTGACCGATAAAAAATCTTAATTTTTTTCACTTAAACACCATACATAATAATTACTATAACCATTGATATAAAAAAACCCTAGATGCACAGTCCCGAACAAAACTGACACTCAAAAGTGTCCCTAATTTCATTTAAGTAGATATGACAAAAACATATGTCTTTGCATATCCAACCTTAAGTGCACGACTTATAGTTGTTTTCACAAAGCAGTGTACGAAAAGAAATAAAATTGACAGTGTCGCGATTCTATTTGAAATGAGTGCACAATTTAAAATTGTGCACTCATTTTTGGAGACGTTTTTGACACACTGATTGTGTATCTTGGGTTTTTTATATCAATGACTATAACCATTTAAAATTATACTTTTTTCTTACACAATCGATAAATCTTAAAAATAGCTGTCGAACAAAACTAAATTAAATGTCATAATTGCTCCTAGTAAAAAGATATACTATATATGCTAATTCTGTAACGAAGCGAAATTACATAAAAATGGCATAACTTCCCACTCCACCCTCCGCGTAATTTCGTAGTCCGCACTTGGCTTTAAAGATTCTTTGATTCCTTAGCTATCCAACAGTATAATTATATTTCGGATGTTGATGATAGTTATGTAGCTATAACACCAAATCGTATCCCTCAATTTTGTTATCATCGGTTTTCTTGAAGTGTCCCTCACACGGATTAAATGGATACGCCTTGGAAGACAATTTCTTAGATTGTCAGTGTAGCTTGCATATTGCAAGCTACACTGATAATCTGAGGTGCAAGAACAAAGCCATTCGGCGTGGTGGGCATTAAAATCGCCCAAGATCACGATCTCCGCGGAGGGGGTCTGCTCTAACAAGGAATTCACAGCCGTTTGTAAGCGCTCAATGAGCCGGTCAACTTCAGTATTCCCGCTACGGGACCTGTATAGGCACGCGTAGCTGCGTGGATGGTCGTCGCAAGCTACGCGTAACCAGAGGATGGATAGGTCCTGACCTTCAAGTCTGCCGAGGCGCCGGTAACCGATATCTTCTCTGACGTATGTGCACACACCAGCCCGCGGTACAAAGGAATGTTCCAGTTTGTACCCCGTGTAGGAGAGGTAGGAAGTATCAGCCGGAGAAGATATCTGTGTCTCGGTCAAGAAGAGCAAAGCTGGCTTCACCGTCTCGAGATGGTAGTGGACGGCGTTCAGGTTGGAATGAAGGCCCCTGATATTGCAGAAATCCACAGTAAGCGTGGTAGGAGGTGCCATGGTCTTCTTGCTCTGTTTGCTCCGGACAGAATTGTCTAACGCTCAGGGGGGGGGATTCTCCACTGCTGGTGCAAGTGGTACCCCCCTGGGGTAGTTTTTTTTAAATAGCGCATTCATAGTGTGCGGGGGGGGGGTTAGGCCTCCGGGACTCTCACAAACCAGACGAAGTGCAGCAGCGGAGCTGCTACTTTACGTCGGTGTTGCAAATGCAGTATGGCACTACCACTAATTTGTTTGACTGACTGCACCGGTGCTAGATAATTTTTGAACAAAAATTATCCCACCAGTGGGCGATGTGGTCGTCACATCCCTACGCCGGAAAAATATGAAATAGCTTGTTAATTAAATAATTAATGAAATATATAAATATAATTAATGAAATAGCTTGTAAATATGGAATAGCTTATTTATACGGCCTTCTGTGTTGAAGTAATAAATACTTGTATTTTTGTTGCATTTTATACGAGTACAATATATTATTTAACATTTTGCGTCTTACCTATCCGACATTTCACTTTTCTTCGCCATTTTTTTTATTGGTCAGAAAAATAATAAAGTAATGACACAATTGAAAAAGTATCCGTTGAAATTTAATACGAGCTTATTGTACATAAAATTAATTTGATAACTTCGGCTGACGCTATGTTCTCGCTCCTTTGTTCTCGCTCCTAGAAAAGTGGTAGTGCCATGCTTAGCTGAATGGGTCGGCACGACCGGCGCGATACCACTACCTCACTTAAAACCAACGTAAAGTAACAGCTTTGCTGTTGCGTTTCGTTTGGTCTGTGAGGTTCCCGGAGGCCCTTTCCCCCCTCCCCATAACAACACTATGGAAGCGCAATTTAAAGGTAGTAGTTTACCCCAGGGGGGTACCACTAGCGTAAGCGGTGGAGAATCCCCCTCTGGACATCCATGTTCAGGGGTTTGTAATCAGCCTAATCATGGATGCCCAGGCTGCCCTGCGTACTCTGAGGGGGGCACAATTGCGCTCTCAAACTTCGCTGCTCGGGGCAAATCGAACAGACATCGAAAGGCACCCTCTACCACACTCCACGTGGATTATACTAATATAAGGGGTCTTCACTCAAACCTAAATGCCGTCCACTACCACCTTGAGACGGCTAAGCCGGCTCTGTTCTTTTTAACTGAGACGCAGATATCTTCTCCGGCTGATACCTCATATCTCTCCTACCCGGGGTACAAACTCGAGTATTCATTTGTACCCCGGGCGGGAGTTTGTGCTTATGTCAGAGAGGATATCTGCTCTCGACGTCTCAGCAGCATTGAAGGCTATAGGAACCTATCCATCCTCTGGCTGCGTGTAGACTGCGACGACCATCCCCGCATCTATGCGTACCTCTACAGGTCCCATAGCGGAAATGCTGAAGTCGACAGGCTCGTTGAGCACCTTCAAACGGCTGTAGATTCCGTGTTGCAACAGACCCCCTCCGCTGAGATCGTGATCTTAGGCGATTTTAATGCCCACCACGCCGAATGGCTGTGTTCACGCACTACCGATCATGCGGGGAGGTCTGTTCACGATTTTGCCTTGGCATATGGTTTAACACAATTGGTAACCACGCCTACGCGAATTCCCGATGTGGACGATCATACGCCTTCACTGCTGGACCTTCTGCTGACCTCCCATCCGGACAATTATCAGGTATCTGTGGACGTCCCTCTTGGTACGTCGGGCCACTGCCTGATCCGGAGCAAAGTGCCGGTTACGCGCCTATCACGGCCTCCTTTTGCAGGCTGTCGTCGCGTTTGGCACTATAGGTCAGCAGATTGGGACGGGATGCGGTCTTTTTTTGCGTCCTACCCATGGGGGCGGATGTGCTTCTCGCTGGATGATCCGAGTGTCATCGCTAACTCTATCCCTGATGTGGTGCTGCAGGGCATGGAACTTTTCATTCCATTTTCTGCGGTACCGGTTGGTGGTAAGTCTCAGCCTTGGTTTGGTCGCTCCTGCAAAACGGCTTCACGCCGAAAGCAGGAATGCTACCGAGCTTGGGCTGCAGCGTCGACATCTCGTGATGAAAAAACCAGCGCGTTACGTAAGGAGTACAATTCCGCGTCGAGGTTTTTCAAAAGAGCTATCGCCAAGGCAAAATCTGAACACATTGGCAGAATTGGTGAGAAATTAGTTCGCCTTCCTTCGGGAACTCGTGCGTTCTGGTCTCTCGCCAAGGCTGTCTTGGGGAATTTCTCACAGCCCTCTCTTCCACCCTTACACGAAGATGATGACTCTCTGGCCCATACCGCAAGGGAGAAGGCTGATCTTTTGGGCTCGTCCTTTGCGGCCAACTCGACTCTGGACGACCAAGGAAATGCACCGCCTACCATCCCGCAGTGCTATAGTTCTATGACGGAATTAAAATTCTTGCAGTCTTCCGTACGTAAAGCACTTTTTTCCTTGGACGTCCATAAGTCGAGTGGACCGGATGGCATCCCTCCGATTGTACTTAAATCATGTGCTCCAGAGCTGGCGCCGGTACTAACACGCCTATTCCGGCTCTCCTACTCACTCGGCGTAGTACCGATTTCATGGAAGACAGCTTTAGTGCATCCCATCCCTAAAAAAGGAGATCGCTCTAATCCGTCTAACTATCGGCCGATAGCCATAACCTCCTTGTTCTCCAAAATTATGGAGACAATCATCAATTCGCAGCTCCTCAAGTATTTAGAAGAGCACCAGCTGATTAGCGACCGCCGCGGCCGCTCAGCTGGTGATCTTCTTGTATACTTAACACATCGGTGGGCGGAAGCAGTTGAGTCCAAGGGGGAGGCATTGGCAGTTAGTTTGGACATAGCGAAGGCCTTTGATAGGGTATGGCACAAAGCGCTTCTGGCGAAGCTGCCTTCCTATGGGCTTCCCGAGAAATTATGCAAGTGGATCACCAGTTTTTTGGCTGATCGGAGCATCAAGGTCGTAGTTGACGGTGCGTGCTCTGACCTTAAATCTATCAATGCTGGTGTTCCACAAGGCTGCGTGCTATCACCGACACTGTTCCTTCTGCATATCAATGACATGATGCGAATTCGCAACATACATTGCTATGCAGATGACAGTACTGGTGATGCTACATACTCCGGCCGAAGCGGTATTTCTCGGGAACACGTCGAAGAGAGCCGAAACAAGCTTGTGTCCGAAGTTGAGAATCGACTAACCGATGTCTCGGAATGGGGTCGTCAAAACCTGGTCACTTTTAACCCCAAAAAGACACAGCTTTGCGTGTTTTCCGCTAAAAAGACACCCTTTGTCGTGTCACCTCGATTTGGGGATACTCTCCTGACAGCCTCAGCTAGTATCGGGATTCTGGGAGTCGACATATCGAATTACGTTCCGTTTCGCGGTCATTTGGAAGGTAAGGCTAAACTAGCCTCCAAAAAGCTCGGTGTGCTCAGCAGAGCGAGGCAGTACTTCTCGCCGGCCCATCGCCTTCAACTTTATAAGGCTCAAATTCGGCCCCACATGGAGTACTGTTCTCATCTCTGGGCCTGAGCTCCTCAGTACCAGCTCCTTCCTCTTGATCGCATTCAGCGTAGAGCGGTTCGAATCGTTGACGACCTGGCTATTTCGAAACGGCTCGACTCTTTGGCATTGCGCAGAGATGTTGGCTCACTCTGTGTCTTCTATCGTATCTTTCATGGAGAGTGTTCCGACGAGTTATTTGGATTAATTCCTGCCGCCAAATTCCATCATCGGACATCGCGTCAAAATTTGAAATTCCATCCTCACCATCTCGATGTCTGGAAATCCACAACTGTGCGTTTCTCTCGACACTTTTTGCCTCGCACTACTTTGTTGTGGAACCAATTACCGGCAGGGGTGTTTCCAAACGGTTACGACTTGGGGGCCTTCAAGAAAAGAGCTTACTCATTCTTAAAAGGCCGGCAACGCAACTGCAAGACCTCTGTTATTGTGGATGTCCATGGGCGGCGGTGATCACTTACCATCAGGTGCACCTCCTGCTCGTTTGCCCCCTCTTCTATATAAAAAAAAAATTGTTCAGGCAGGCACCTATTTGATCTCATAGCCTCAATAGGTATAAAAATTTTAAAAAAATCTATAGAGAAAAAAAACTATAAATTGTTACATTTATGCTACTACATTGTTAAATTTAAATGACATACAAACTGACAAACTCTACATTTTTATTATCTATAGCGTTTGTCTGTATATAAAATATTTTGGCTAATTTTGTGAAAAATGTGTAGTATATGTATGTGACTCACTGATATCAATTTTAGCATTTTGAAAAATTTCGTCTCTCCGTTTGTCTGTATGTTCCGTTATAACTCGAGGACGCCTTGGCCGATATTAATGAAAATTGGTAGCTACACAGTGAGAACATGTGGTTGAACAAATTTGCAATGTGTCAATGTGTACATTGCCTAACATTTTTTTTCTTATCACTACTAAATAACTATAAAAAAAAAAGATGAGAGTATATACTTTTTATACCGGATCTTAGTCTATTAGGAACACGTGCTAGCTCAAATAAAAAATGGGCAACATATTTTTGCAAAGCGAGGTAGTACTCTACTCTCAACACGTCAACGTCAAGCACTTTTCTGGACTTAAACTGTATCTATTATATACATAATATCTGGTTGACCGAGCTTTGCTCGGTTTTTCACATACCCATATCTTGGGAACCGAGCTTTTTTTGGGCCTGGAACCTTGATAAATCGATTCCTTGACTCGAAAAACCCCTAATTTGTGACTTTCATGAAAATCGTTGGAGCCGATTCCGAGATTCCAATTATATATATATATATATATATATATATATATATATATATATATATATATATATATATATATATATATATATATATATATATATATATATAAGGATTACACATTTTATAAACAGATTTAATACTTATAAAAATATTAGTCAAGTATAATATGAAGTATGTGCTACGATTACTGTCAAAATACTTAACATATCGCTACCATTTTTATAACAGCTTCAGTGCGTCACAGGGTTGTTTCCTAATGAAAATTATTTTCTAATCCAGGGTTGTTTATTTTTTTTAATTAAACGAGAGTTGTGAGCGGTATCACTTTTGGATTTTCTAAACTATTTTTAATTTCATTAAGTTACGCCCGACGAAGCAGGCGAGTGTTAGCTTTTTTTATCATGCGATGCAAACAAACAGATGGCTCTACTGATGGAAAGAGAAAACCATCGTCTATAGACATCAAAGATGTTAATAGAGTGTTACTATCCTTGAAGCGAGATTGTAATGCCACAGGCATAAGTTTACCGGCTACCTTACCTTCCAAACCGGAACATGACATTGACAAGCACTGACGCTATTACGGCAGGTATAGCTGAGGTGGTGTTACCAGACTCGGCGAGACAATGCCGAACTCTACCACCTAGTTAGTAGTCACGATGGTAGTGTCTCCCATAGCCAGTCGTTCGCCTCTTACAAACTGCCTGGCAGAACAGCAGATGGCTTTTTCTTCAAAAGAGCCCAGACCAACACGGGTCGATGAAGCTAATACCTATTATACATACCTCGTGTTGGTAAAAAAATAAAATTAGTATTAAATTTATTGCAAGTATTAACTATATCATATTTATTCAAGAACACGAGTTTCCTTTGATACGTTATCAGAAAGCTTTCAGGAAATGCAAATTGAAGTATACAAAGTAATATACGTTTGTACGAGTAATAACAAATTGATATAATCAACACTTCATTGTGGAGGCTACTAAAAATCCTTGTAATTCACTGATTAACTGCACTACAATGTTGCGAGGCTTAACCTTATCACTGCTTGATATATTTTTTAATTATACTTATATACTGCTATATAAATCTGTAGCAAGTATGTATGTATATATATATATATATATATATATATATATATATATATATATATATATATATATATATATATATATTTGTTTTTATTGTGACTTTTTTCATTTATATTTAGTATCGTACTGAAAACTTTAAAACTTTAACTTTTTACTAATTATTAGCGAGTTTCGGGGACCCGTATCATCTAACGTTTGCAATTCGCCAGCGATCAACGATGACTCTTAAACGCAATGAAAAAATCATCAAAAACGTCGCCAGTTGCTTGCTGGTCACTAGATGCACTTTTTGCAATGTCACAGCATCAAAACTAATCAAGCGGCAACGACTACCCCTAATGTACAAGGCTGTTATGTGTCTTGCAATAACTAAACAATCACGATAATTTCACATTGCGAGTTACGTGATCACCCCGCCGGTCAGCTAATAATATTTTATAAACACCCAACCCAAATGTCAAATTTGAAGTAACAGGACAAAATGATTTATATCTACATTATCTATACATATAATAAAATAGTAGAAAAGTGATTTCTGTACATAAAAAATTTTTGAAAAATATTAATTGAATTGGTTAAAGATCAATAACAGCAGCAAAAACACTAATTTTTAGAATTTTTGTCTGTCTGTTAATTTCTGCAAGAAATCACGCAAAATGTACTGGACAGAAATTAATTAAATTTGTCATGGAGATAGCTGAGAGTCTGGAGCAACAACATATAGGATAGTTCCCGTGAGATAGGGGATGAAAGTCAAAACGTATATTTAGCTTTAATTTATTAACCTGTAGTCTAAAACACTGTTATTTTTTTGTTCGAAAGGAGGTACTACAAAGATTGCCCCTTAAAAATTTTAACGTCATCAGTTTTGTAATTCAGAAGTTTGTACATCACAAGTTTCAAAGGTTCCCGGGCGGCCAATCCAGTTAAACGTGATACCCGAAATGTATAGAAACCTTTTAACGATAAGGATAAGGTAATTTAGTTGCGCATTTCATAGTATTTACTTCTGAATATATCCCGTGAGATATCCGTTTGTAGTAAATGTTATAACTGAAATCTTATTAACTTAAAAATTTAGTAAAATATGTGTACAAATTAAGTAATCATGACATCTCCAGGAACATTTTTTAATTTTTTTTTTAAGAAAATAAAACGTAACATTTTTTAGTTCTTCCCAATATCTCTCTATATAAACCATCCGCTGATCGACATGAATTATTATACTAATACAATTTGTACTTTATAAAATTTAATGCAAAGATAGCCTATTATAAAAATTCGCAATTTTCTTTTATATTGCAAAACTAGCTTGGAACACAATAAGGGGTAAAAATTTTAAGATCACCTAAATCATCCAGTTTCCTTTGAAAATAAATGTAACTTCTGGAAAGTGTAGATGTTGGAGTGCCTAAATATACTTAGTATACTCACTAAAGACAGACTGCAAAAAACAATAAGGTAACCTATTAAAAAATTGTTAATTAGAAAATAATAACATGTAATAACTTCAGTCCAGAATAAGATATTGGCATTGGGTAAACAAAAAGTAATCAACATTCCTTATTTGTAAGAAACATTTTTTTTAAATTAACCTGGTTTTGTAGTTTGTTATTAATAAAAGACAAAAAGCCCTAGACTGCTTATCTTTCTTATTGAAATTGATACAAACTACAATAAAATCATCTTTTAGAGATTAAAAATAATATTAAATTAAAAAAGTGGAACTGAATAATTTTTTATTTCAATTTTTTTCAAAAAACAAGATAAGCTTCTTCAGTTACAGGCTATTTTGTTTTTTATTAATAACAAACTACAAATCCATAATTTAAGTTTTTTTTAATTAAAAACTATCTTTACGCCTGTATCTCCGAAGCGATAGGCAGAGGTGCAACCAGTGCACCCAAGATTAGCTGAAGATACTTAGTCCCACAATGTGAAAGGTGGCAAACCTATCGCCAACCGAGCACTTATCTCACCCCGAGCAACGTTGCTTTTATCAGAAAACTGAAAAAAATATATATTTTTTTATTTGCCCAATCCGGGAATTGAACCCGTCACCGTTACCGGACAACTAGACCATAGAGGCGACATATGATTTTCATATAATATAAACTTTTGATTACTTTTTGTCTCATGTTGATATCTTATTAGAAAACTCCAAAATTTGAAGATTTGTCTAATTTTGAAAAGTTTACAATTTAATGTTGAATGTTAATTTGCGACATAAAAACAAAATTGCGAATTTTCACAATAGCTTACCATTCCGTGAAATTTTATAGGAAAAATTTATTAATATACCTACTTTATTGTCGATTACCCGGATATTTTCTTAAATATTGGCAAAAAAGTGCAAAAACAGAAACGTTTTTTTATATCTTTTTATAAATAAAATGTTCCTGGCCTCCTTCAATATAAGGTTTGTGTTGTACATAATATGTTTGACTAATTCTTAAGCCAATAAAATTGCAGTTATACCGATTATTGGAAGCAAATATTATTTTTCTCTGTCTAATAGGCCTGTTGTCAAATTTAGACTGATCCAAAGGATGTCAAATGATCAAAAATACACCATGGATTTTAAAAATAGCTTGAATAATCATCGTTGCTCATTAAGAACTCTAGGTACAAGCCGATTACTTCAGTCTTTTTCTGTTATAAAACTCTGTAAACCTGTTGATTTTGCAGGCCATCCCTGACACATCCCACTAAATTGATGTATTTTAAGCTCAAAAAAGCAAAAAACTATACTGAAGCATATTTTTGAGCTCAAAGAGTTCAAAAAGTAAAGTTTGTAAAAAAAGACAGAATTTTAATTTTTGAAGAGTTGTATATTTTAAAGGTGACGATTGATTTTGATCTTTCAAATGGCATTCAACGCAAATTTTCAGCTCTTAAATGTCTTATTAATTAACAAATATAGACGTAATGTCAAATATATATATATATATATATATATATATATATATATATATATATATATATATATATATATATATATATATATATATATATATATATAAATCAATTGCTGTTCGTTAGTCTAGCTAAAACTCGAGAGCGGCTGAACCGATTTGGCTAATTTTGGTTTTGTATTAATTGTTGAAGTCCAGGGAAGGTTTAAAAGGTGAGAAAATATAGAAAACATAAGAGTAGTTAAATAGGCAGAACAACGTTTGCCGGGTCAGCTAGTTTAGTCATAAATTTTTGGCTGGGCTAAGTAGGTTGAAAAACTGATCCGCTGAAAAATCTCTAAATTTTGCCGAAAAACACTTTTTCCATATTTTTCGCCAACGATAACTCATGGACGGATAAACGGAAAATTTAAGGCATTGGACGTACATTTTGAAAAAAAAACTGATTAGATTTTGCACTCAATGGTATATTAATTTGGAAGATATTTATAAAATAAGATTGTGTTTCCGATATTTTTTTTTAAGTTTTTCTAAAATTTCTCAAATTATTCTGGGTTTAATCGGTTCAGATTTTCTCTCTAAAAGTCTAAGTTTCGCGGAACCTAATTGAACGCCATCAGCCGTATTTCGGTCGGTCTAGCCGCTCAAAAGTTATGAGATGTTTACATACATACATACAGATATGCTGACGTCATCGTAAAAATAGTCGGAAATAGTTCCAAGGGTCCAACTGAACAACACTGAACAACACTGAACTGAACTAACTGATGCAATATTTAATGTTCATATGTAAAAAATAAAAAAACTGGATACGCTTTTCAAAACAAGTTTTTAGTATGTTCTATACTATTAATCGTCGGCACTTGGTGAAACTGCATTTTGTTTTTAATTATAAAACACTTGTACTGGTTTCACTACATATATATTTTTTGGAAGAATATATATGTAGTGAAACCAGTACAAGTGTTTTATAATTAAAATCACAATTTCTTAGGTTGTCAACGTCGCCTGGATTTACACAGAGAAATACCAAATGACATAAAATCACACCTTAAGCTTTAGCTTTTTATTCGACACGATAAAATAGCACAATGTAGCATATTTATGCCATAGCGCGGTTGCGAACAAAACTATAATTTATTTGATGGTGTGGATAGCCACCATAACAATCGTTGACGGTTTAATTGGCGCTTCGCTACTTTTTTTTCCCCGTGTTGGTTCCGGGCTCCTTTGAAGAATTGGGCAACTGCTGTTCTGCCAGGCAGGTCGGTAAAGGCGACCGATTGTCTTTACGAGTCACTACCATCGTGGCTACTAGGTGGTAGAATTCTGCATTGTCTCGCTCGGGTCAAGTACCACCGCCTTACCTATTCCTGCTGCAATAGCGTCAGTGCTTGTCACTGTCGTGTCCCGGTTTGGAGGGTAATGTAGCCGGTAAACTTATGCATTTAGCTTTAGGTCTCGCCTCAAGATAACAACGCACTATTAACACTTTTGATGTCTATAGGCGATGGTTGACTCTTTTCATTAGGAGACCCGTCATCTGCTTGTTTGCTATCTTATAATATAAAAAAGATGTATCTTTTGACTTTTAAAAGTAGAGTAAAAGGTGTTCCTTTGACTTCTAAAAGTAGAGTATATATGTTTTTACGATATAATATATCTACGAGCGTTTGTCACTTACCTACACACATTTGCTCATTGAGCGGCTACGCGTTTAGCGCCCAACACTGTCTATTAGTATTTGTGTGGTCTGTGGTAAACATTAACGAATTCAGTGTAGTAATATTCAAATCGTTAGTGTTTTGCACCGGATTGCAATTTTTTGCATTAGTATTATAAATATAATAATATTGTATCTTATAACTATATAATCAAAATATTCATACAAATGCCTCGTGGTTTAGAGGATAGCCAATTTGACTAAGATCATTTTTTTTTCAGTCTTCGGTTTTTCATTGCAAAGCAAAGCACTAGTCACCGTGTGGGCGACAAGCACACGTCTTAATTGGCACGTGTCGTGGCGGTAACTCGCTGGACGTTAACAATGAACTTCGATATCTATGCGCGGGTATTTAATATTATTATCTACACTGTTAAATCTTGACCTAATCTTAATTATAATTAAAGTTTACTTATTGATTAATACGCCAAAACATTTTCAAAATTAACCTGTATCATAAACTGCAACCAATATGGAGCAAACAGCACGTATTAAAATGGCGGACTAATTTCTTTTATTTATCCCCAAGATCACACTTGAAAAAAAAACTTGATGTTATTTTGTACGATGTTTCGTTCGGAAACGATTAAATACCCTAGAGCGCTGTATTAAAAATGGTAAATAGTGATAAATATATTTTTTTGGATAAAAACCCTAGAAGTTGACGTTGGTTCCTATAGAGACCATAGCGTAGAAACTGATTTTTTCAGTGGTCTCGTTAGTTTCCAAATTGTCTCAAGCGGTCGAAAAAATATGAAAATAGCCGTTGCTTTGAGCGGTTAAGGATAGTTAACGAGCATTTTTTGTGTATTTGTATGTAGCTAATTGATTTATCAGAAACGGCTTTAACCATTTTGACGTAATTTTGTATTTATATAACCTTTAATATTAGAATTGATCAAGTTTTAGATCTAGGTTAGTGTCATCACCGTGATAATAAATTTTTACAAGAAAAATATCATCCATCATTCGGTCGGTCGCTCAGCTCTTGTTAATTATTTATCATATGTAACCAATAAAAATATAATAAAATTAGAATACTTCTTAACTACATACCTCAATGAAATATTCAAAAAGTATAATCACCGCGCGGCGGCAGCTCGCTAGTCAGAGTTCGGCAAATCACTGTAAACCATGAACTTCGTCATCCAGGCAGGTGTATATAAAAAAAAAATATTGGATAATTAGGTCGAAATTTAAGAACATATCCTTTAACATATTCGGTAACAAAATTGAGTTTCTATTGAGCACCTTAATTTGGTATGTGAAGTCTTTTAAAAGTTAACCTTTTTTGTATTATAAGATAGCCAATGAGCAGATGGCTCCTGATGGAAGAGAAATTATCGCCTCTAGATACCAAAGATGTTAATAGTGCGTTGCTATACGTATGACGGATAGCAACGCACTATTACTAATGTTTACCATAGACCACACATGCAGTACTCACCGGCTACCTTATCCTTTTTACGAAAATCACGCAAACGGAGTATGCAATTTGACAAAATTAAAGTTTATATTATGATGAAAAACTGTAAAAAGTTTAAAATTTTATCAAATATGCTTTGCATAGAAAACGTTACTGTATGGCAGTGAGAGTTAGGTATATCAGAAAGGGCATGAAAGTAGAATCAACGCGTTCGAGATGAGATCGCTACGAAAAATATGTGGTGTAACACTCGCGGGCCGGGTTCGTAATGTGGAAGCGAGAAAAAGGTTAGGCTTGAAAGGAAGTGTCAGTGTAAATATGAGAAAGGGCATGTTCCGTTGTTTCAGATATGTAGAAAGAATAGTATGTGAAAGGTTAACAAAAGCGATATACAATGCGAATGGCGAATGTGGAATGCGATAGGAATAGGTAAGGTACCAGACCCGGACGAGACAATGCAGAACTATACCACTTAGTAGCCACGATGGTAGTGATTCGCATAGCCAATCGGTCGCCTCTTACGACCTACCTGGCAGAACGGCAGTTAGCCTATTCTTCAAAGAAGCCCGAACCAAAATGGGCTGAAATTATAACGGACAGTTATCACCATTTTGGTATGCAAGTCACTATCATCGTGGCTACTAGGTGGTAGAGTGCTGCATCGTCTCGCCTGGGTATTCACTAAAAGGTGTCATTAAAACTTCGCTACAAGGATAGCAACGCACCATAAACATCTTCGGTGTCTATCGGCGACGGTTGTCTCTTTCCATAAGGAGAGCTATCTGCTTGTTTGTTTTAACATAGATAAAAGAGGAAGAGCTCTCTATCTCACAACAAATTTACACTTCCTAAGATCACTTTATGCGAGTTAAATTACAAAGCGTAACTCGTTAGATTAAATAAAGAACACCTAAGAATGAAATTCTTTGACTTCTACAACTCACCGATTCCGAAGAAGTAGGCGACATAATAAAAGGTCTACACAACAAAAAGGCCCCGGGGCCCGATAAAATCACTAATAAGGTAGTTAAATACCTCCCCCCCTCCCTAATATGCCTACTAGTGTGCATCTTCAATGCACTACTAGCCGGCTGCGCGTTTCCAGACGAGTGGAAAGAAGCCACCGTCATAGGAATTCACAAACCGGGTAAACCCCGCAATAAAGTCACTAGTTACCGCCCCATTAGCCTAATAAATACGTTAGGCAAAATCTATGAAAAAATCATTCTCGCTCGCCTTAAGGCATTTGTTCACGAGAAAGGCCTCTTAATAAATGAGCAGTTCGGGTTCCGAGCGGCTCACTCTTGCACTCATCAAGTGCACCGTCTCACCGAATATATCCTAACCGGGTTAAACGCAGCCCCGGGGCTGCAAATTCCCACAGGCGCCCTATTTTTCGACGTCGCAAAGGCGTTCGACAAAGTCTGGCACAATGGCTTAATATACAAGCTATACCAAATGGGCGTGCCCGACAGACTCGTACTCATCATACGAGAGTACCTCACCAACCGCCGATTCAAATTCCGCGTGGAAGGAGCCTTCTCCACCCACAGATCGATTACAGCAGGGGTCCCGCAGGGCTCCATACTGTCACCCGTATTATTCTCCCTCTACACGTGCGACGTACCACGCGAGCCGCACGTCGAGCTCGCGTTGTTCGCCGACGACACCGCCCTCTATACGTCCAACTTTTCCGAAGTAACAATCACCAAGCGGCTGCAGGCTGCGGCCAACGCCCTCGGTGATTGGTTCAGAAAATGGCGTATCGAAATAAATCCCTCAAAAAGTGCAGCCGTGTACTTTCGCCGCGGTAAACACCCGCGACAACAAAGGCGCGGTCTGCGAAAACTAGGCAACATTACCCTGTTCGGAAACGTCATCCCGTGGGAAAAGACAGTCAAGTACCTCGGGGTAACGTTGGACAGCAAAATGTCATTCAAACCGCACATACAAAGAATGAAAGTTAAGGCTAAGTTCGTTGTAGGTCGGTTATATCATCTTATCAATAAACGCAGTAAAATGTCACTTAGACACAAGGTGACACTTTACAAGTCGTGCGTACGCCCCATCCTTTCATACGCTTGCGTAGCGTTTGCCCATCTCCCGTACGGACTTGCATCCGTTGCAAGTGGTACAAAATAAATTCCTGCGTATTGCCACGGGAGCACCGTGGTATATGCGCAACGTAGACCTCCATAACGATCTCGAATTGCCGAGCTTAGCAAAGCATTTCAAAGACATCTCCGAAAGATACTTCGATCGTGCCATCTCGCATCCGAACCCACTGGTGGTAGCCGCGGCTGACTACATCCCAGACCCAAATCCCGATCCCAAACTACGTGGGCCCCGCCACGTTCTTACCGATCCCGAAGACCCGATAACTCTGGCCAACGGTTTACACGATGACACTACACACCTACATTCGCGACACCGTCGCCGCCGGCGGCGACGAGGACCCCTGTTTCGCCCTTCGGCGAACCGAGCCCAAGGGCAAGGTTCGGCGGACGGACAAAACAATGCCACTAGCCCTCTCATCGCAAATCACGACCCCACCCTAAGCCGAGGTTCGGTCTCACAGGAGACACCCTTAGGGCGGAGGGCGTACAGCCCTACACCTTTAAATTCTGGCTGAGCACTCTGCTCGCCCACGCGACCGGTGAAGCTGTAACAGCCCTTAAGGCTAACAGCAATTGTGACATTCCGAAAAAAAAAAAAAAAGACTTCTACATCCATACTCTTACATACTAATATTATAAATGCGAAAGTCTGTCTGTCTGTTTGTTACGCTTTCACGGCTAAACCGCTGAACCGATTTTGATGAAATTTAGCATGGAAGTAGTTGAGGAGCCGGGGTCAAACATAGGCAATTTTTTTTTCAAAAATCAATCCTTAAAGGGTTGAAATAGGGGATAGAATTTGTATAAAAAGCTATACGACACATGTCTGGACGACATCTGTTAACCTACCCGCGGGCGAAGATGCGCGGGTCAGCTAGTTTCAATATAAGTTTGTAAGCAAAGGAGGACTAAATATAAGACTTTTATCTTCAAGAGAGCGAATACTTTATTTATTATCATTAACTAATGATATTGGGATTGTTTGACGTTCTAATTTTTAACTTCACGCTGCGTATGTAGATAAGGAAGTTACTGATTTTGCCCCGATTTCGAAAATCGAGTTTTCACCAGATCTCCAAGTTTTAAGGTCCTAGGAACTTTTTCCGCCTACTTTCATGATGACGTCAGTATGTATGTATGTATGCATATGTGTGTGTGTATGTAAACATCCCATAACTTGATAAACAATACGAACCGGCGGTGCAATGATTCATTTGGCGATTTTGTTCTATCTATCCATATATATCTATCCATATATATATATACATCTACAAATATCCATATATATATATATATATATATACAAATAAATAAAACTGGAGTGTCTGTTTGTAATATTAAGATAACCGCTTTTTACTAAATGCATATGGATGTACACACGGTACATAAACCAAAATAACACTTTTTACCATTTTTGTCTGTGTGTCTGTCTGTCTGTTCCGGCTAATCTCTGGAACGGCTGGATCGATTTTGACGGGACTTTCACTGGCAGATAGCTGATGTGATAGGAAATAATTTTTTTTCGAAATTTTTGAAAAAATGATTTAAAATTAGAGCACTGACAAAATTTTTGTAGCTTTGATTTTGATTGCTTATAGAAATTAATACCAAGTCCTTATCTTCTCCGGTTAAAGATTATAGTAAATCTGTAGTATCTTTTTGCATATTTAGTTTTTTTTGGAATTTCATGATAAATATTTATTTTATGATTTACTGACGTCAATTTTACCATTTTGAAAATTTGTGTACTTTATATCTATATATCCCGTAATAATTTAAAACGGCGTGATAAATCTTGATGGAATCTGATATACAGTAAGAACACATTAATGCGCAAAAATCCGTACTAATCCTTCTCCCACTAATATTATAAACGCGTAATTTGTATGGATGGATGTATGTTTGTTACTCTTTCATGCAAAAACGGCTTAACCGATTTGGATGTAACTTAGCACACATAATAACCTGAGATAGTACATAAGATACGTTTTATCCAGGAAAAATAAGTTTTTTCCATTGGATTTCACCGAAAATTTTTATGATGCAGCGGGTTGCAAAACGCAGGTCGTCGATATTAGTATTATGAATTCAAAATTCTGTCTGTGTTACACTTTAATGGCTGAACCAGTTAACCGATTTTAATGAAATTTAACACGGAGATAGTGGAAGATCTGGGGTCAAATATAGACTATTTTTTTCCAAAAATCAACCCCTTAAAGCCGATCTAGGGGATGAAAGTTAGTATGAAAAACTATATCGAAATTTGCAAATTAAATACCACAATTTCTTCTTTAGACATGTTTATTTACTCGCGAGCGAAGCTGCGTGGGCCAGCATTATAAAACAATATGGTGGTTCGCTTGATGGAAAACGGTTCCTTTATCTTTTTACAAAGATAAGCATTGTCCTTAGAGTTATATTGTCAATTCACGTTCAGCAAAGCGCTAATTAAAACACTTACAGCACACTTACTTACACTTACTTACAACACACACACTTACAACACACACACGACAGACAGACAGATACAGACATACAAAAAAAATTGTATAAATATTAAATAATCAAACAACAAACAAGGAGATAAATCCGTTAATGGAAATAGATAACCATCATATATACACCAAAAATGTTAGTGTTTTGCTACTATTCGAGTAGTGGAAATAAAATGCTACACGAATAAATACAGCGGTTACGTAATTCTCTAAGGCAGGGGTTCCCAACCTTTTTAATATTGTTAGCCATATGACCTATGTAGGGAAATATACTTTACCCCCAATTTTTAATGTTTTAAACCACAAGTTGACTGAGTAAAGACTGTATATTGAAGGACTCTATTGTAAACTGGAGCAACCGACATCCCATTACCTGTATTTCCGAAACCTTATATCAGACCTTCACCAAGTTAATATAGAACCACACGGGAAGTATATCTTCCCAAAAGAAAAAGTAATTTTCAAAATTGGTTCATAATAACCGAGTTCTGAGGTTACAAACATAAAAAAACATACAGCATAACAGCATAACGTCCCTCTTTTGGGAAGTCGTTTGAAAATATAATTAAAAGACAATATTGCCTTACTACATTGTAAACCTCAACGAAATTAGAGTAGTAATATTCAAAAAGTATGGTCACCGCGCGAGTGCTAACGAGTCTAGTCACGATTAATCGCTGTTTGTAAATAATGAACTTCGATGTATATACACGGGTATCCGTGCAGAAAAAATTGATAAGTAATCGTATCAAGTACTGAACACTGTCCTTCTGTATCTCATTATGAATAAAAAAAATATACATTTTAATTTAAAGTATTTAGTTTATTTGTAAATAAATAATTATGACACACTAGACCAGTCTGAGAATTAAAATTTGTTGGTGAATGGTGGTGGTTTTATTTTTAATCTTTATTTCGTTGAGGTTTTATACAACAATGTATATGTCAACCTGTGGTGACAAAAAGTGGTGAATTTTTGATAAATGGTGAATTGGTAGAAGATTGATATCATTTTTAATTTTATCCTGTATTCTTTAATTCCAGGTAACAACTCTGTTACCCTCATAAAACAGTTGTTTATTATCCGCGGGGGTTATTGCTAAAGATGCCACAAATGCGATTTTAATTGACTCGGCAAACATTATTTTGCCATATAAATGACTAGTACTGAATAATTTGGTGGGATAAATGCGGAGAGGGGGGAGGTTTATTGAGATAAAAAGCAGCCAAAACTAATTTGAAAAATATACAAATCACACAGAACAAATTGATTAAAATACTTTTTAATTTTAACTACTTAACATCTACCAACTTAAATTATTTTAAATCTAAATTATTAAATACACAACAATTATATACTTATAATATATGTTTATTAATAAGAAAAGTATTAACACATAATATTCATTCGCAAATTACTTTAAAGAAAAAAAGAATCATTAATATTTTACTAGACAAAAAGATAATTTAGAACTACCTAAAATTAGAATGCTTTATGGTAAAAGAACTTGTTGAATTTGAGTACCTACCTAAGTATATTAATAATCTACCTAAATGTAATAAAAATATTCAAAATTCAAATGATTTTAAATTAAAACTAAAATCACACGTAATTGAACAAGTAGGTATTTGTTAAGTAATGCATGTAGTTCCGATAGGCACCAACTTTTTTTTAAAATATTTTATCTATACATATAATAAAATCGTAGGAAAGTCAAAACTGTACATTGAATATTTTTTTAAAAGAATACTTGGGGCGTGATCTACAATCGATATCGAAGCCAAAAATATAGTTTTTAGAATTTTTTTTTGTCTGTTTGTCTGTATGTATGTCCGGGGTAAATTCAAAAAGTACTGCATGGATTTACTTCAAATTTTGCATGAATATTACTAACAGGTCGGGTCAACATATAGGCTACATATTATCACGCTATCACCTACGGGAGAGGAGTTGTGCGGAGTAAATGAAGTCCGCGCGAACGAAGTCGTGGGCAACAGCTAGTATGTTTATAAATAACCTTTGTTAAAATTTCTCTATTAAGTGAACAATTGTAATGTTCTTTTGAGATATAAAATTCTTAAACCGAAAAACTAACCTGTCTTTTAAATTACCAAACAGACATCTACAAAATTTCATTGAAATCGGTTCAGTAGTTTAGGAATCCATAGCGGACAAACAACGTAATTTATATGTACATTATCAAGATGAAGATTTATTTTTATAAAAATAAACATTACACACTACATTAGGCTAAAGTTGTTGTCAAACATAAAATAGATGTTTTTTCTACGGTTAAAGGCCCTAGGGGTATAAGCAGGGTGATTTTGCCCTTGAAAGATATCGGGACGATACTGGGAGGATTTTTAGGTACTACAAGATAATAAGATCCTGAGAGTTTCAGACCTCGAACTCAAGTAGGTTTCGAGAAAAAGCAAAATATGTAATAATCAGAAAAAATAGATTTTCTCAAGAACGCGTGAATCGATTGATCTGAATTTTGGATATGTTTTGGGAGCTGATGGTACCTTCTAGGAAAAAAATTAAGAGATATATCGGTTGATAAGAACCTCAAAAAAAATGGCATTTTAATTTTAATTTCGATTTTTAACCATGATACGAATTTAGTACAATTACGAAACCATTTTTTTTGGATTTCTCATTCATTTTTCTATGAACTTATGTACTTCTAAGATTTTAAAAAAATGCACGCCATATTAAAAAAAAATAAAAACCAATTTTGACGTGGATTTCGGCTTTAGTTATATTTTTTTTGAGCTTCAACCTTGATTTGTCGTTTATATATGTTTTTTATATTAGTTAATAATAGTCATTTTGAAGTCAGAAGTCAAGTCTAAATATCAATGAATATCAATTGCAGTATTATAAACATTATAAACTTATAAAATAAGATTCTTATTATAGTTAATCAATTATAAATAAATATTTAAAAATAACTGAAAAATATATTTTAACAGAAAGTTTACAATCATATAGTTTAATAGTTTAATAAATGGAACCTAACCACACTATCTCTCTGAGCAGAAACTACACTTGTGACAGTTGTTGCATCTACGGCCAAATTCACTCGTGAGCGCATAGGTCGCGTGACTTTTTGTTAAAGTAGAAGGACTGAGTCGGTAACATACCACATACAATGGATAGTATCAGCAATTTTTACAAATACTTTCAATAGTATTGCATTATAATGACGATTAATATTGGATTACAATAAAAGTTGTGTTTAGACATTTTTTATATAATTAGTTAATATCCTTTGATATTAGAAGATTTAACTTTAGACTTAAGGCAGAAAAAATGACTGTTGTTCTAAGTATAAGAATAATTATTTTAAATATGACTAATAAAACATATATAAACAACAAATCAAGGTTGAAGCTCAAAACAAATATAAATAAAGTCAATATCCACGTAAAAATTGGTTTTTATTTTTTTTTAATATGGCGTGCATTTTTTTAAAATCTTAAAAGTACATAAGTTCATAGAAAAATGAATGAGGAATCCAAAAAAAATGGTTTCGTAATTGTACTAAATTCGTATCATAGTTAAAAATCGAAATTAAAATTAAAATGCCATTTTTTTGAGGTTCTTATCAACCGATATAGCTCTTAATTTTTTTCCTAGAAGGTACCATCAGCCCCCAAAACATATCCAAAATTCAGATCAATCGATTCACGCGTTCTTGAGAAAATCTATTTTTTCTGATTATTACATATTTTGCTTTTTCTCGAAACCTACTTAAGTTCGAGGTCTGAAACTCTCACGATCTTATTATCTTGTTAGTACCTAAAAATCCTCCCAGTATCGTCCCGATATCTTTCAAGGGCAAAATCACCCTGCTTATACCCCTAGGGCCTTTCGGCCACAGGCGATCGCTATTTATTAATTACGTTTGTTGGTAAAATATGTTCATTTTTTAAGATGTGCTAATTTTCTCATATATATTCGGTATTAGGTCGAATAGTTCGCAATATCTGCCCGAATACCGAATGATAGTGGCTGTATAGGCCGAACATCGAATAGAGATTTAAGATTTAAAGATTTTTATTGAATACTAGCTGTTGCCCATGACTTCGTCCGCGCGGACTTCGTTTACTCCACATAGCTCCTCCCCGTAAGTGATAGCTATATAAATAGATAAATAATATGTAGCCTATATGTTGATCCCACCTATTAGTAATATTCATACAAAATTTGAAGTAAATCCATGCAGTACTTTTTGAGTTTACCCCGGACATACATACAGACAAACAGACAAACAGACAAAAATTTTAATAACTATATTTTTGACCTCGATATCGATTGTAGATCACGCCCCAAGTATTCTTTTGAAAAAATATTCAATGTACAGTTTTGACTTTCCTACGATTTTATTATATGTATAGATTTAATAACAATAAAAATCTTTAAATCTTTTCTAAAT
Source organism: Apodemia mormo (assembly GCA_036924255.1). NCBI lineage: Eukaryota > Metazoa > Arthropoda > Insecta > Lepidoptera > Riodinidae > Apodemia > Apodemia mormo. The sequence goes on from JAUPFN010000004.1 coordinate 4,765,357, forward strand.
TTTTTGTAAAAATTTTAAAATCTTTAAATCTTAATGAAAAAAATAACATATAGATCGTTAACAGCTGCCATTGTTGCAAAATTGTGTGCCAGCCCTTGACGCCCACCCCGAAACTCGAGGTAACTCAAAGCGTAACCGTATTAAAGGGCACCTACTGAATCCGCAACTAAATTAACCCTCGAAGCGCACCTTTTATTTAAATAAATTAAAAATATTATAATTTTGTTCCTCGAAGCGCACTAATGATAAAAAATGAGGAAGAGCATAACAAAAGTCACAGATTGTCTCGTTATATCCAGAGCTATCATGGTTGAATAACACAGTCCAAGTATTTATTTGATGTCCTGTAGGGCTACTCTTGAATATCGATTTCAATTTTAAATGAATATTTAATGAATTTTGAAGTATTTCGTACTCTGGACAACTATATTCAATTAGTGGATTAGGCGACATTGCCACACGGATTTCGAAATTTTTTGGAACTACTCATTATTGCTTTTATTCGTTATTTTGTTTAAAATGGTACTTAAAATTTCCACTTATAACACTAGCTTGACGTGTAACGATGACATTTATTTCCAACAATTAGGTCGTTACTATACTGAATCAATGTGGGCAATATTGGTTTCAAGAGTACCGTTTTTGACGATATTCGAAACTTATTGTTGTTATCGATTTATATTGTTTTCAAGAGTAGACCTACTGATTAAGAAAAAAATAATAAAAAATTTGTATCACCCACGAGTTTTTCACATTTCACTATTAAGTGAAAATAATATGTATATATTAAGGCGTTTCAAAAAAAATTATTTCTTCTCGGAACCAGGCTCAAAAGTTTCGTTTAGATGCCAATTTTTGTTTAGATGAAATAAAATCTCTCCAAGGGTAATTTTTAAAACTTGTCTCATTCGAAACGATAAAATAGTAGAACATGGTTTATTTTTTTTACATTATAATATACCTACAAATGTATGACACTTTTGACAGTGATAGGAGCGTTTGCTCATATGCTGTGTCTATTGCAATGCTGTGTCTATTAGTATTAATGTGGTCTGTGGTGTTGTTGTTGTGTATACAGGTGACATCCCTACGAATGTCGACTTGACAGATGTCACCTTGTCAAAGTCTGTCATCTTACCCATTGGATATGAAAGTCAGTATTAAACTAACTTCAATACGCGAACCTTTGTTTCACTGCTTACCCAAGTATATATCACTGGCGACGAAGATTCTACCCACAAGAAGGAAAAATGGCTTCTTATTTAGGGAGTATTCCCAGTTTCGACCTGAATAGTCAAGATTGGAGCATTTTTAAAAATCGACTAGAACAGTTTTTGATTCTAAATAAAATAGAATCAGAAGATCAGAAAAGAGACACTATACTAGAGAAGCTATGCTAATTAGTAGTTCTATTCCATTTCTGCAGCTACTATTACTACTTATTATTATTATTATTCTATATTAATATTATAAATGCGAAAATTTTGATGTTTGGATGAATGTTTGTTACTCGATCACGCAAAAACTACTGAACGGTTTTGTACGGAATTTGGCACACAGATAGACGGTGACCTGGAATAGCACATAGGCTACTTTTTATCTCGGAATAATAAGGTGAACCCGCGGGATTCACCAAAAACTATTATAATGCAGTGGGCTGCACGCTGCAGCTAGTTATATTATAAATGCGAAAGTTTGGATGTTTGGATGGATGTTTGTTACTCAATCACGCAAAAACTACAGAACGGATTTGAATGAAATTTTGTATACAGGTACATGATGACCTGGGATAGCACATAGGCTACTTTTTATCCCAGAAAAATTAGATGATCCCGCGGGATTCGTCAAAAACTTTTATAATGCAGCGAACTGCACGCGGCATCTAGTAGAGTATAAATAAATAATCACGGGACAAATGACACTTACTGATCTAACCCCAAAATAAGCAAATTATTTGCTTGTGTTATGGGTGTTAGTCAATGATACTAATACATAGAAATAAATATATAAATACTGGAATATATTTAATAAACACCTAAACCCGGAAATACAAACATTTATGCTCATCACACAAATGCTTGTCCCCGTCACGGTTCGAACACAAGCCCCATCGATCGCGTAGTCAGGGTCGCTTACCACTCGACCAACGGGGCGGTCAGTGTTATATATATTTGTGACCAAAAGGTCGTAACCGCCGTGAATTTCACGGCGCTAATGCATTTTATTCATCGAGCTCTGACGTAGGTGCAATCCATGAATTGCTTTGCTGAACTTTAGTCGGACACAGGTGGCGTGCCGTATGCCTTGTCTAGTACGTTAATACATAGTAGTCTTTGTTAATTACAGCAAATCGATTTAAAACAAAAATTGTAATCGAATATTCATGGTGTCTCTAGTAGTAGGGGATTTTGGTATTTACTCGAGCGTGTCAGATTAACATAAGAGGGGGTACCTCATACTTTTAAGGCTGTCCACCAAGGAGGGAAACTATGGCAGAAAAAAAACAAAATTAAGATAAATTTGGCTTGTGGAAATTGTCTGATTATACTTTTTTCATAATTCTTCAGTCTTTCTTCTTCAGTAAAGAACTTCAGTCTTTCTCGAGAATTTCAAGACAACATTTTCTTTGCAAGTTTGTGACCCTCCCACTCCCTTACGCTACACTTGAATTGTCAGATTTTCTAAACTTTAGCTGGCAATAAACCCATCATATCCTAATCTAACGCTCTTCAGTGTTTGCATGTCACAGATTTATTTAAAACATTTTTTTATCTTTAGATTTTTTCCCTACCATTGAAATGAAAAACATTATATAACCTTTTATTTTTCCTAAAATTTAATCAACAAAATCCAATAGGTCCCTACGACGCTCGAGTAACTGCCCATTTAGCATTTTGAGCTCCCCTACTATAGTAATTACCCCAAAATTAATTACTAATACTCTGGCGGAATACAATAGAGACTTGCTCTGAAGTTACTGCATTTTTTTCTATAATTAGATAGCAAACAAGCAGATGGTTCTCCTGATGGAAAGAGAAACTATCGCCTGTGGACACCAAAGATGTTATTGATAGCGGGATGGCTATGCCACATGCATAAGTCGACCGGCTACCTAAGCCTCCAACGGGAACACTGCAGTGACAAGCATTGACGCTGGTACCGAATACCCAGACGAGACGTTGTGGAAATCTACTTCCCCGTAATCACGGTGGTAGTAACACGTATAGCCAATCGGTCGCCTTTTACGACCTGCCTGGCAGATCGGCAGTTGGTTTATTCTTCAAAAGCGCGCGGATCAACACGGGAAATATAGAAAAGGATATTTTAAATAGATAAGGTGGTACATAACCCGATCGTGACGTTGCAGAACTCACAAAGGATATTGCAAAATATCCAATCTAGTCAAGTGGCAATTTTAATAGTACACTAGTACGCTAATACGCAGTGCTCTATTAGCAATTTCCCAAACACAATAACGTTTACGTTTTCCAGAACTGATGACTTTTGATTAATTAATCATAGTTATCCTGTGTTGCTTCTACCAATTGGAAATAGGCCTCATTAATAAAGGCAATTTGTGATTACACATTTTAAGTATTTCTGGAAGGTATAAGGTTGGCCGGCAACAGAACTACAAGACCCCTGGTAGTGTAATTGACTATGGGCGGCGGTAATCACTTACCATCAGGTGAGCCTCCTGTCCGTTTGCTTCTATAAAAAATATAGTTTCGACGCGGAAGGAAAAAAACAAGAGGGTTAATTGTTATGATGCACGCGAACAGGGCGACATTCACAGACTACATGAATACTACATACTACACGACATTGGGAAGGAAACGTGTCGCCGCGCATTTGAGCAAACGCTCATCACTGTCAATATTATTACACATTTGTGGATATATTATATTGTGAAAAAATACTAATAAACCAGATTGTACTATTTTATCGTAACGAATGAGATGACAAAGTTTATAAATTACCCTTGGAGTGATTTTATTTCTGTGTGTGAATGCAAGCTACGCTGACAAACTAAGAATTTGCCCTCAAAGGCGTGTCCATTTAATCCGTGGCCACATTCATATTATAACACCGAACATGGCTCTTGCACATTTTCTTACACATTTTGCTGCGTAATAGCAGACGTGACGTGGTATCGTGTTTATGTGTGTGAGCGTCCTAAATGGTTCGATTCGATTAAAGTTTGGTTATTAGAATAAGGACATAGGGTTATTAGAATAGCAAATTTTTTTTATATCATAAGATAGCAAACAAGCAGATGGATCTCCTGATGGAAAGTCAACCATCGCCTATAGACACCAAAGATGTTAATGGTGCGTTGCTATCTTGTGGCGAGGTCTAATGCCACATGCATAAGTTTACCGGCTACCTTACCCTCCAAACCGGAACACGATAGTAACTAGCACTGACGCTAGCAGGAATAGGTAAGGCGGTGGTACCAGACCCGGTCGAGCCGATGCAGAACTTTACCACCAAGTAGTCACGATGGTAGTGGCGCGCATAGCCACTCGGTCGCCTTTTACGGCCTGCCTAGCAGAACGGCAGTTGGCCTATTCTTCAAAGGAGCCACGGGACCAACATGAGGAAATTGTACTACCAATCGGGAATAGGCCTCATTAACCGTAACTTTATTTCACTATATATATCAAATTTTGGGTATCATATGGGACGCACTTTATAAGAAGTATTGAAGTTATAACTCACCATATAATGGTAGAATATGTTGGTAACTTAATTTATTTTTAACAACTTGTAACACCCATATTCTTGCAAATAAATATTTTCTTTCTTTCTTTCTTTCTTTTATTGCATTAGGAATAAAAATTAGGACTTTCAACCGACAAAGAAACGAATGTTTTTTAAATCGTAGACCATGCACAAGTTTTTACAGAGAACCTAGTCAATCCAATTTTAATTATTACTTTTTATTGGAAGTTCTAGAGTGATCACATTTAATTTTTAAAAAAACAATCATAAGGGTATGTAAACAAGGGATGATTGATTTTAATGTATGAAGGCGCATAACCTTTTGCTTGGTCCGGTTATGATAATTCTTTTTTATTGAATTACTAGCTGACCCAGCAAACGTTGTACTGCTTTTTTAACTACTCTTATTTCTTTTGTATATTTTCTAACCTTTTAAACCTTCCCTGGACTTCAACAATTAATTCAAACCCAAAATTAGCTTCGGCTAATTTATTAGCTAAAAGCAAAATTAGCTCGCTAAAACTAAAAACCGACGAATCGGTTCAGCCGTTCTCGAGTTTTAGCGAGACTAACGAACAGCAATTGATTTTTATATATGTATGTATGTATTTATGTATGTATTATGTATTCAATAAAACTATTTACAAATTTTTTGACTCGTCAACATTTTTTTTAAACTACTACCTGACCGAAATGCGGCCACACACTGAGAAGATTCGGCGGAAGAATTTCAGCGTCTTGTTTTTTTTTTTTTAAATATTTCATAATGATTAACTGTTATTAAAAAAATGTTGGTTTCAGTAAATAGGTTTAAAGAACATTTATTTCTCATAAGAATTACATTCACTTGATTAATGAAATTTTAACATATTTTGACAAAACGTGCAAAATAATTACAAATTAACATTTAAGTAGTAAAATGTGGGTTAACAGTGGGTAACCCAAAAATAACATTGTTTATAAAAGGTATGCTAGTAACAACTATCAATTAACAAAAGGCCGTTCAACGGCAGCTTACATAAATGCAATTCACTAGATGTGACACAGGTATTTTATTGATTTATGGAATACGAATTTATGTTATTTGTTTATTTTTAAATATTAATAGTGTTTTAATATTTATATTGTTAGTAATGTATTATATGAGTATAATATGTAATTTATTATTTAATTTTGTAGGATTCAATTATTTTTAGTATAATGATGATGACTATATATATATATATATATATATATATATATATATATATATATATATATATATATATATATATATATATATATATATATATATATAGGTGCTCAAGCAAAATTTTGTTCTACATATTGAAAAAAAAATTTCCACCAAGTTAGAGCTCTTAATTCGAGTATGAAGTGCTTGCCATTTTAATTTGATTTTTTCCCATTAGAAATGCATGTAAATATTATTTTTTTCAAATTTCTAATGCTTGGACACATTTAATGATATTGGCATTCTGATTGCTGAAATATATCCAGGATTCCACGCTCTTTAAATGACTTTTCGTCAATTTTAATGTCGCCTGCTTTGGTCCACTGGTACCATCTGTCAAAGTTATGTTTTCGAATAAAAAACACATTTTTTTATTTTTACAGCGAAAATTGATTGATAGATGGAAAAAATAATACATATTTTTATAAAAAATTTGATTCTCTTCAAAAAAGGTCGTAACTTAAGTCTCTCAGACTCATAGTTTTTAACTTCAGTAACTTTTGTAACTAAAAATGTAGAAAAATGTTAAAAAAATTACAAATTATTATGTTTAAATTCAAGTTTTTGTTTCAAATTTATTTTTTTCATTACATTGTCAATTTTACTTTTTGTACTTTTATACCTGACATGTTACACATACTGACATACAGACACACATACACACACAAATAAATAAATAACACAATAAGCGGGAAACAAAAAAGTTAATACAAAATTTTAATAAATTTGTAATTTATCATAGTTTATATTTTTATTAGAAATACAACCGAAAGAAAATGAATTGTTATTTTATAAACTTTAAATGAAAGCTCTGTTTACTAAATATATCTTCACATAAGTTAGGTATTACTTTGTTGTTGAATAAAGTTTTTTGGTACATGTTGGGAATTCTTTTCTATAATTTTGAACAGTTAATAATAGGCATTGTTTTTGATCTTCGTCGTATGTGCCAAACTCATTGAATTTTTCAATGAGCGCAACACATCGCTCGGCTGTGTCGTTTACAACTTTTACCTGCTCAAATACTTTGCGGCATAATACATTGTATTATTTAATAATATAATATATATATATATATATATATATATATATATATATATATATATATATATATATATATATATATATATATATATATATATATATATATATATATATATATATTTTTGGGCCCACCTCTCGTTCCCACCACTGTAACTTCTGTAAACCAGAATCAACAGCGGCAACCGTCCTGATAACCTCTGAGTTGCGAGCTCAGGGTGCCCTGGGGAAAAGCTAAGCTGTCTTGGATCCCGCAACGAAATTAATCAGAAGTATATAGGAGGAGTAGGAAAATACATCCTGTTTCCCTCCCTTTTTAGCAGGAGACAGCAAAATGTTAAAAGCATAAAAATGCTACGAAATGAGACTTTTACAATCAGGTTAAGCCTGATTGCTATTGCACCACGGAAGTTTGGAAATTAGGGACCTACCAGAATGGCCTACTTAATTTTGCTTCCAGTAGTAAGTGTGACAAAATCGTTTGAAGGCACGGAAGTTCCCACGTGTACCCACAAGATCGGAGTAATAAATTACACCGGATATACATTGGATACTATCAAGCATTTGAAAACGTTCGTTTTGCCAAAGATTACACTCCCAAAGAATGTGATGTGCAGTTTGTTCATATTTACAGTTTAATGTAGAGCACTCGCAAAAGGGAGAAGGAACTAATTTAAACGAGAATAATTTAGCTTTAAAATTACCGTGGCTAGTGAGAAACTGTGCAACACAATGATCTATTTCTATCCAAGTTTTACTTAAGCGATCCCGGATGCACGGGAAAAAGTTATATAAATGCCGTCCTTTAGTTGAACAAGACCAACGCGATTGCCATTCATCAATTAATTCATTAGTAACGTCGATTACGGGATTAAAAAGGCGACGTATTTTTGTTTGGGCTTGCGAGTTGATAAATTCTGGGTTAGTAAAATTCCTAGAATTGTAATACATTGAAGCCCGACGCTGAATTTCTAAATCTAATGGTAAGACGCCTGATAAAACGGGTAAAGCTTCGGAGCTTACAGTGCGATATATCCGGTGTATAAATATTAGTATAAAAATATGAATTTAATACCTTTAAAAGAGCAATTCTTGTATATATATATATATATATATATATATATATATATATATGTATACATATACGATTGATTTATATTCATTATTTTTTTTTACTATATATTTTCAATGTAGGCGTTAGGAAATTGTAGTTAAACAATCTTTTAATCAATTTATTCTGAGCAGTTTGAAGTTTTTGAAGTGAAAACTTCTTTAGGCGCGTTGAGCGTTTTGGTAGAGGGTAAAATCCTCGGTTCGCGTCACCGACATGCTAATGATAATAGTATATCTATAGCTATGTTTTGCATATAGTTTTAATTACTCTCAACTTAATAGTTCCGTTTTCACTTCTATCGGCAGTCCCACGACTGCTACTGTTTTTTTTATGTTGGTCTTAGCAGCTGTTCCCCAGACAGACCAGATGTGAGGTTTTATGAGGCAATTATATATATATGGTGTATCGAACTTGTTTCGGAAGGCATCTTACTATTCATTGTTGTTAAATGTTGTTATGAACTTATAATTATAGGTATTCATGAGATATACAGAACCCACATTAAAGTAGCGACAAAAATATTGCATAGTTGAAGTAATAATGCCTTAATAATGCGTGTCTGCATACATAATTTACTCAACAATTAACATTTCATTCGTAAAAACGCGAGTCTCACTTAATAAGGAAACCAACACTTTTCTTGCCGTGCATGTCTTTATTGCTTGATATAATACTCGTACTAATTAACTATGCATTGGATCCCATTGTGACGTGTTTCGTGTAAGTCGTTGAGTGCCTACAATTGACGATCCGTTATTCGTAACAGTAACCATTAGGAACCAATTTAATAATATCGAGGCGTTCAGCAAGTTGTTTGGACAGCTGGTAATTCAACATTTGGAACAGTCTTAACAGTTTTAGGTTACGCCTTGTACGAAATGCTGCTACTACTCGTAACTAAAACTAGTCGTTTTACTAATAAAGTTACCGGGCATAAATGATTTGGAGTCTGTAAAAAATTAAAGAAATTTAATTTAGTCAACGTAGACATATTGTTACATTTAAAACTCTGTTCCTAGCCATATCAAGCAAGATCAGTAAGATCCTTCTTGTTTGAATAAAATGTTATTATTATTATTGAAAACAATCAAATGAAGTAATCACGTAATTAAAAATATGGATATTTAAATTAGTAGTTTTGAGAGAGAAAGGACATCAGAATCAGGTAAAAAAGCCGATAAACCTAAGCATGTGGCAGTACCATCTCGTCCCCAGTAAAACACCATTAACTATTTGATGTCTATAGGCGATGGTTATCTCTTTTCATAAGGAGATCCGTCTGCTTTCTGGCAGTCTTATGACAAAAAAAAGTGTAATTTCAATAAAGGCAAAACACACAGTCTAATAATATAGGTATTTGTAATTTTTCATTTTGCGTGTATTTAGTGTGTATTATCTATATCTATATACATATATTAAAATCGTAGGAAAGTCAATGTATGTCCGGGGTAAACTCAAAAAGTACTGCATGGATTTACTTCAAATTTTGCATGAATATTACTAACAGGTTGCGTCAACATATAGGCTACATATTGTCACGCTATCACCTACGGGGGAGGAGCTGTGCGGAGTAAACAAAGTCCGCGCGAACGAAGTCGCGGGCAACAGCTAGTAGCCAATAAGACTCATTTAATGAATTCTATACTCTTTCCATACTAATATTGCTAATGCTAAAACTCTATTCCTAGCCATATCAAGCAAGATCAGCAAGATTCTTCTTGGTTGAATAAATTATTATTGTTATTATTGAAAACAATCAAACGAAGTAATCACGTAATTAAAAATATTAATATTTAAATTAGTAGCTTTGAGAGAGAAAGGACATCAGAATAATTTATATATTAACAGGTAAAACAAAAATGATTGTAATTATTTTTAAGACACTAACGAGATGAATTACGCGAACGGTGGAGCATGAATTTAGCATAGTTAAAGTGTACATTGCGGTGGACTGCAAAAACCCAATACTTTTAAATAATGAGTATATGTATGAGAAATACATTAAATTGATAAAAATTACACACAATACACTCATGTGGCATAAATGATAATATACACACATGTACCTGTACTATTTTATTTATGGCTAAAATCTGCTGTAAAATTTAAGATATTTTAATGCGATCACTAGTAATAATAATAATTTGCTATTTTAACAACAACATATAAATAGCTTTTCTCTCGAAATTATAGACAATAAGGTCCGCTTACACCAAACTGTTTAAATATTTTTGTAAAAAGTATTTAAATAGTTTGGTGGAATCAGATCTTAATTAATTAATAGATTGATCCGTTTGTACAAAAATATTTAAATTATTTTGTAAAAATAATTTAAACACTGGTGGAAGCGGGCTTTAATTAATTAATAGTTAAGTCCACTTGCACTAAACTACTTAAGTAGTTTGCCCGCGACTTTGTTCGCGCGGACTTTGTTTACTCCGCACAGTTCCTCTCCCGTAGGTGATAGCGTGATAATATGTAGCCTATATGTTGACGCAACCTGTTAGTAATATTCATGCAAAATTTGAAGTAAATCCGTACAGTACTTTTTGAGTTTACCCCGGACACACTTGATAACAGCAAGTAATAACATAAAGTTTTAAACAATTCCTAATAAATAAAGATTTCATCATCTTAAGCAAACTTAAAATCTACTTGAATATATATACTGTTTCTTTTAGCCGAGGGACCTGTTGAAGGAGAGAATTTAGTATTTGATTGATGATTACAAAATTCTCTTTTTTAGAATAAAAAAGTTATTTTGTTTTATACAAATCCTTCCAGCTACATTTGCGTAAATGGGTATCACAACCAAGCATCTAAACAATCACAGTCTTTGTCATTTAAAAACTTATGGGACACTAATTAGTTTCAATAGTTGTTTAGTCCTACAAAACCCTCTAAATTTTGTCGAAACCCAAAAAAAGAAAATTGCACAGGTCTCTTTAGCAGCTACGGTATAAGTGGGTAATACAACCAAGCTTCCAAAAATTATCACATTCATCATCATTTACAAAGTTAATGGGATTCTAATCAGCAACATATTTACTAGTTTACACCACTTGGCAGTTACTTGGAATAATTTCAAAATTTTTCTATTTATACAAAGGAAAAATAAGTGCTACTTTCTTTTCCTAGAGTTATTGGTATACTTGTAGTATTCGTATCTGAGACGTTTAATTAATGTTATAGATAATATCATAAGTGTTTGTTTCACAACCGGCTGATAACTAATCAGGAAAATATGTATATGCATAGACAGATGTATCGAAACAGATAAATATATAATATATCTGCTGTTTATTATTTACTACAAGTACATGCATAAATATGCATGTATAAATTACTTGTCACGTTGTTTGTCTGCTATGGATTCCTACACTATTGAACCCCCCCCCCCAAATCCCTACCTCCTTCCCCTCAAGTACCCCATAAGTAATTTGTATGGCAAAACAATGTTTGCCGGGTCAACTAGTCTTAACATGTTTAGATTACGTGTCACGTTGTTTGTTCGCTATGGATTCCTTAACTACTAAACCGATTTCAATGAAATTTAGATATCTACTGTTCGGCACTTAAACTAAAAAAGGTAGAATAGCTTTTTATCACAATTACCCCTCCCCTTTTCCCCCTCAAGTTCCCCGTAAGTAATTTGTATGGCAAAACAGCGTTTGCCGGGTTAGCTAGTGCCTAGTATTATTATAATATAATATGTTGTTTAAGCATTATTATTTGTGGTAATATACTTGCATAAAATATATCGCATAAATATCACAGTTGTGGTCTTGTCTTCTTTTAAAGACAAACCATCTGTGTTTTCGCCGGGTTGGTAGTACCTACCGTAGTGACGGCGATAATTGTAGAGTTCTCGAATTCCTCTGCTAAAATATGTCAGTGTATATCATGTCGTGTTCAGGATTGAAGAGTAAGTTAGATGATAAACTTATGCATGTGGCATTACGTCCTTGATATAGGGATTGAAACAAGCTATTAACAAAACAAGTCATTAAAATAATCTTTGGTGTATTCAGCCAATGATCATCTTTAAAAACATAAACGGGTTAAAAACTCGTACATAATAATATATAGAACTTACTTGTAAAGCTCGACGTTTCGCCAAGTTACAATGACATAGGTCACGAGTGGACTGTAGCAACGAGTTTACTCCGTCTTTCACGTCGGGATAGATTTTTATCTACCCCTTTCTGGTCTTGCTTTTTCGAATATAACCTACAAAAATATCTTTAAATGTTCACAATAAAAAAACGGGGATATTTCGACTCCGACTCCTGGGTTGTGAGGTCCGATTAACAGAAATAAATTATCGCCAGATTATAGAAAAGTAAATTCTTGTCACCACATAGTCTGATGATATTAGCAACTTTCAAACTGCGCAATTAGGCGTAATCAAAGGCTTTTGTGTAATATTTTACACGGCATTTATTTCAACGCTTTGTATTCGATTCATCGACATATTGATTTCGCTGATTCAATTACACTTTGTACGTTTTGTATTAAAAAGGACTACGTAACGTAAAATTAAGAAAACGTGTCATTTTTACATTTTCATGATTGCAAAATATTATGCGTTTTATGATTTTTTCCTTTTTTTTATATTATAAGATAGCAAACAAGCAGATGGGTCTCCTGATGGAAAGAGTTAACCATCGCCTATAGACACCAAAGATGTTAATGGTGCGTTGCTATCTTGTGGCGAGGTCTAATGCCACATGCATAAGTTTACCGGCTACCTTACCCTCCAAACCGGAATACGACAGCAACAAGCACTGACGCTATTGCGGCAGGAATAGATAAGGCGGTGGTACCAGACCCGGGCGAGACAAAAAAGAGAGATTTTCACGCCTTGCAATGTAAAGCGTACGTTGATTTGACTCGTCACGCCCGCAGAACTCAAACCAGCTATTTGTGTGCGTGGCGCGTATATATTTTTTATTTTGTGTATTTCCTTAAGTTTTACTATTTTTCAAGAATAAGCATAGTAGAGTATTAAAATAAATTAAATTTTATGAAGTTAAGACAAAAAAATGGTCAAACATCAAAAATGTTCTATACAAATTTTCAACGGTTTTTATATTAGAATCATGGTCCAATACCATGGTTTCGATTTGCGGTAAAGTGTCATTTATATACTATGTATATATAAATATATTTTCACACCTAATTTTACCGTGCAGTAGCGTGAACCTTCGCTGACTATCGAAAAAATACCCGGGCGGACTTTTTTCGAAATGACTATTACAGTGGACTTTATGGGTCATTACTGCGTCGCCGGACTTTACCGGGCTCTCTTCGGGTCCGTTTTATAGACCTTGCTCGCCACGTGAGCGGGTAGATCGAATAATTATTACGCGTGGATCCTCCTGACCTACGAGGCAAAAAATTCTGCTGCAAGGCATTCAATTAGCAACGCGTGGATTTTTAAAATTTCTCGTTATGATATCCATTTATTGTAAATACGTTATAATTAGATGATATTGATTTCGAACATAATAGAAACGTGCTGTCGCAAAATTATAAATGCAGAATAACAAGTTAGTTGGTCTGCGTTCCTTTTAGAGAATAGATCATCTACCATTCAGTCAAGCAGTTCGTCAAACATGAACAATAGTTAATCGTGCTTACTGGCAAAAAAGCTTGACAATACCATCGTGGCTACTAGGTTGTACAGTTCCACGACGTCTCATCAAGGTATGGTACCACTGCTGTACATACCTACCTATTTTTGCCACAATAACGTCAATGTTTTTTCACTGTCGTAATCCAGTTTAGAGGGTAAGAAAATCGGTAAACTTACGCATGTGGCATTTATTACCACTCCGCTATACGTACAGCAACGCACCAGTAAAATCTTATTATTTACCTTATATATTTTATCTAAAATTTAAACTTACGATCGCCCTGTAGCTGAAATTCGACTACAAACTAAATATGAAAATCTTTTCTAAGTTTGACCACTAGCTTTAGCAAAGAAAATCTATATTAATATTATAAATGCGAAAGTTTCGTTTACTCTGCACAGCTCCTTCCCCGTAGGTGATAGCGTGATAATATGTAGCCTATATGTTGACCCGACCTGTTAGTAATATTCATGCAAAATTTGAAGTAAATCCATGCAGTACTTTTTGAGTTTACCCAGACATACATACAGACAAACAGACATACAGACAAACAGAAAAATAGACAAACAGACAAAATTCTATTTTTGGCTTCGACATCGATTGTAGATCACGCCCCAAGTATTATTTAAAAAAAATATTCAATGTACAGTTTTGACTTTCCTACAATTTTATTATATGTATGTAAAGATTATTATATATATATATATATATATATATATATATATATATATATATATATATATATATATATATATATATATATATATATATATATCAATCCTATATATTGATATATATATCCTCTAATTGTCTCATAGGTAATCCGGTGGTTTTCTTCAATTAACCGCTTAACAGTAGCCACATTATTTACGTTGACGGCAGTTGAAGGCCGCTCTTCACGAAATTCGTCATGTAAATCATAAAAAATCATCGCTCTAAAATCTTTTCGAACTAATTCCATTTTTGTTGCGTACGTAGAACTTTGATGTGTTATAAAAAAAAAAAACAATTTATAAATCATTTCCCGCCAATTGTTTTTTTTATTACTAAGAAGGTTGCAACGTTTTAAAAATATAACATTCGAAATTCAAATAGTTCCGATTAGCTAGAAGTGCAAAACTTTTAGTGTGCTCCAAGTAATAATACTATTAATATTGCTACCTCTTACGATTGATGTGACGTATTAGTTTAGAAACTACCTGGAACATGAACATTATTTGTGGAAGCGAACCTTAATATTTTTAAATTAGCAGTCGCAGCACGCATTCGGAATTTATTATATCTCTACACGCCATATTCAATGTTATTACTAATTAGTTAATAGTAAGTGGCTTCGTAAATTGTCGTTCATACCGAATAGATAATAATCACGTCAAATCACTCTAGATGTATTCGAAATAAATAAATGTATGTACATAGATTGCATATAACTGGTGAAAATGCAATAATTTATTAATATATACGAGCTATCGCTCTCTTATCGAAATTTGAACGTAATCTATGACTTCGTTTGACTATAGAAATAATATGGTCAAACACACAACATTAAATTAACTCCTAAGTTTGTCGAATGACTTAGCCACAAATGCCTAATATTTATTTTTTATGAATGCAGAAATTGTAAAAAAAACGGGCTGTGGCTGTGTCCATGACATGTGTCCGTGCATCTTTTACGTAAACGCGTCTACTTCACAGGTAATATCTTGCGATGATAACATGTTTTATTCGTTGTTCTAATCACAATGTTTCCCATCAAACGATCCTGCGGACCTAGACCACGTCCATCTTGTGGATAGCGAAATAGAGCGTAGGGCTTGTAATAGTAGCTCTGAGTCAGAAGATATACTATGGTATATCATAAAACAAAATAAGCAAGCAAAATAAGTAACGCAGTGAAATTACTTAAAAATGGCGGCACTTCCTACTACACTACCCGCGAAGTATCGTAATCGTTGTTCAGATTATGAAATTCTTTGATTCTATAGCTATCTTTTGGTATAATTAGGTTTAGCAAGGTCTAATGTCACATACATAAGTTTACCGGAGACCTTACCCTTCAAACCGGAACACGACAATGACAAGCACTGACGCTAATGCGGCAGGAATAAGTAAGGCGGTGGTACCAGACCCGGGCGAGACAATGCGCAACTCTACCACATAATAGCCAATATGGTAGTGACTCGCCGGTTGCCTTTTACGACCTGCCTGTCAGAACGGCAGTTGGTCTATTATTCAATGGAGCCCGGAGCCAACACGGCGGTTGTGATAGTTATGCAGCTATAACATCAAACTGTACCCCCAATTTTGTTATAAATTGTTTTTGAACTGTCCCCTTAAGAAGGAAAATTTAAAGAGGTATTCACGTCAAAAAGCCCTCTTTTATAGGCCACCTTATTATGGTCGGCAACTTCGGAAACCTATATTGCGCGTAGGCCAACAAAAATTCTCTAACAAACCTTAATTAAATATCATAACTGTTCCTAGTAAAAAGATATATTATGTGCGAATTCTGAAACGCAGCGATATTACCTAATAATGGCGGCACTTCCACCTCCATCCTCCGCATAGCATCGTAGTCCGCACTTGGCTTCAAAAATTCAATGATCCTTTAGCTATCCAACGGTATATTTAGATATTCGATTTTGATGTTAGTTATGTAGCTATAACACCAAATTATATCCTCTAATTTTAATATTAGTTGTGTTGAAATATCCCTTACTATGAAAGTAAAAAAGATGTATTCACGTCAAATTGGGACTATAGTGTTCTACAAAAATTTCAAACAGAAATTCGTTTGAACAAAATAGATCATTTTGTGTATGAGACGTGATAATTTTGATACATAATATATTGTCTTGAAAAGAACAAGCGTATTTTTGCTGCTGTGAAAGTAGTTAATACACACACACACACACATATATATATATATATATATATATATATATATATATATATATATATATATATATATATATATATATATATATATATATATGTATATATATATATGTATATATGTGTGTGTGTGTGTACTAATTAATCTTTTTTCGCTCCAACAGAACCCTTCATAAGCGAGTCCAACTCGTTCTTGGCCATTATTTTGTATTAATGTAGGAAATTATCTGTTAATTAGTAAAGTATTTTTATACTTTCAACACTGAATAATGTCGGCACTTGGTGAAATTCCGTGTTAACGTGTACTTATATTATTTTATGAGCACTTGTACTGTTATACTTCCTTTTTATTTATTAACACCAACCCGTGAAGAGAGAGATGAATGTGGCGGAAGCGAGACAAGCCTGCAAGGATCGTGATGTATGGCACTCGGTTCTCTCTGCCTACCCCGTAAGGGACCTGGCGTGAAGATATCCGTTTCGCATTTTCTTTGATAAACTGTGAAAAACTTAATTGTTAACCATATCAAACTTGATTCGTTGCCCTGATGTGTTAAAACGTGAAATCGGTATTAAGTGATAAAATATTGCATTAAAATAGTAGGCAAAACTGCTTATAAAAAATAAATTCACGTTAAATATTTTTGACTTTTGACGTGAATACATCTTTAAATTTGCTTTTATAGTGAGCGACAGTTCAAAAAACTGAAGATAACAAAATTGGAGGATAAAATTTGGTGTTATAGCTACATAACTACCATCAACATCTGAAATCTAATTATACCGTTGGATAGCTAAAGAATTAAAAAAAATGTAGAGTGCGGACTACGATGCTTCGCGGGGGCTGGAGGAGGAAAAGCCGCCTATGTAATTTCGCTGCGTTACATAATTTGCAAATTGTATATCTTTTGACTGGAAGCAGCTATGACGTTGGATTAAGTTTTGTTAAGTTGTAACGAGTTATGAATTATTGTGTACGTAAAAAACAATTTTAAATGCTTATAGTAAAAGCATATGACATTTAAGTGAAAAAAATAGCAAAGAATTATAGTTATCGGTCAAAAAATCTTTCAAATCAAAATACCAGAAACGTGTACCGTCTGAAAGAGATTTTAAATAGCAATATAATGATATCCACGAACCTCCATATAAAAGAGTGAGGAAGTGCCAAGAACGCAAGAAAAGAAGCCGTCCGAACCGATCAACAACGGCACATGTACGAGAAATGAAAAATGTTATTTACCATCGCCAAATGTTACCCGTTACGTAAATGTTTACGTAACAGGTAATGTACTCAGGTAATATAATATAATCGGTAATATAATCGGACACGGTCAGAACCTCTTTTATGCGCGCTATTTAAATGTTAAATATATATTTTATTTTTTAATATACTTGAATGAAATAAATGATTATTAATTATTACTTAAGCCAATACAGCAATGGAGTCATCAATTGTACGAGTAGATACAGTCCAATTAAAATACGAACGTGGATTTTGCTTGAATATTAATCCGTAAATTATAGTTCCCCGAAAGTTCTGAATTGTTCTACGTATTAAATACTAGAAGCTGCATATGATAGGAGTAATTATCGAAGTCGAACTTTGTTAACATACAGAGACTAAGTTTATATCAGATGCAGCAAATAGTCCGTGATGCATATATTGTTTGTTATCCAGCGTGTTGTTATTACTATCCAGTATATGTGAAAGCAATTTAACAGTGGTTAAACTTATCCTGGTAAATTTATCATCATTTTAAGTAATTTATATTGTTTATATGGTAACAAACAAGCAGATGGTTTCCCTGATGGATAAATGGATAGATTTTTGTAAATAAAAATAATATAAACATTTTTTTATATATCATAAAATAGCAAACAAGGAGATAGCTCTGCAGATGGAAAGAGAAACCATCGCCTATAGTTATTGTTACCTTGCTATCCGTATGGCGAAATGACCATGCTACATGCAAAATTCTACCGGCTGCGTTACACTCCAAACCGGAATACGACAATAACAAGCATTGACACTGAATAAGGAAAGCGGTGGAATCATATACTCGGGTAAGATATTGCGGAACTCTACCACCTAGTAGACACGATGGTAGTGAAATGTATAGCCAATTGGTCGCCTTTTACGACGTGGCTGACAGAACAGCTGTTGGTCTATTCTTCAGAGGGGCCCCGACCATCACAATATCCTGTGTCTACCCCAGATCCTTCTCACTGAAACCGGTATTTTTGTGTGAAAAGTGTTATGAATACCAGAGGAAGCAAGAAAAGTCTGCACCATAAGAATATTCAGAATGTGATATGTCGAGATAACAAAAGGGTAAAAGGCGTTTCGTCCCGCTAGCGAATCATCGTGGTGTGAATTGTCCACGAGCTAGTATAGCATGGTTTATTTTGCAACGCAGTGATGGAGCGGTGCGAATCACTCAATGTATTTTTTGAAATGAGTCGACCCGGACTACGAAGCAAAATGATCATATGCTCTTTTCTTGGTTCGATTTTTACTTATTATTTTTTATTATTTTATTTATATATATATTATTTATATATTTTATTTATATATAAATAAGTGATTGGGCCATTCGCATCACTTCAACATTGCAGTCCGAAATAACCTATGCCAAAAGAGCTCTTGGGAAATTCGCACTGAGGTCCGAACCGCTTGTGGTGCGAAACGACTAAAGACCGTGACAAAAGAGAGTTTAATATGAAATATCTCGTTTAATTCCACGACAAACGTTTCCTTGTTGCGTCACGCCGATTAAATGAAATATAAGTTCCATTTATTGGTCAAATCTCTCTTTTACCGCGAGTGATATATCCTAAGCAGGCTGATTTGTACGTAATAGGTAGTAGGGGAGCCCAAGAAGGGAATTTTATTTACTTTTATTTACTCGAGCGCGTTAGATTAACATAGGAGGGTCTACCTCGCATACTGTTGAAGCTCTGCACAAAATATAAGCCCTTTGTAAAGAGCCAAACATCTAGGGCAATTCATTAAAAATCCAATAACTTCGGCTATTGGAAATAAATTATAGTTTTTCGTTATTCTTATATAATTTCCTGTGAAATAAAAGAAAATTCAACCACGTTCTAGATACTCAAGAAAACGTATTTTTTGAAACTTTGTGACCCTTCCACTCCCTTATCTACTCTCAAATCAACAGATTTTCTAAAACTTTGCTCGCTGAATCACGATCTGATCACGACAGATCAAGATATCTTAATCTGTCGTGTCGTGTCGTGATTCAGTGTTTCCATGACACTGTTTTATAAACTTTTTTTTAATCTGTACATGTTTTTTACCATTGAAATGAAAAACATTATATTATTTATTTTATTATATTATTATTTTTCCTATCATCTAATCAACAAAATCTAATAGGTCGTCACGACGATCGAGTAAAAAATAACCATTTAGCAACTTGGGCTCCCTTACTGCTTATAACGTATATAGAGTATGGCGCTTTGTTCTCTCTTTATGCACGTAGTTACATCCGATCTGTAAAGTCAGTCAAACTGGATTTATTATTGAAATCTTGAAAGATACTCAGTATGCGCACAGATTTTACAATAGTTTTTATCGTAAGTATACGTGATAAAATTTTAAAACTTAAGTGCTGCATTCATTCGTTTTTCTAATGGCTAGATATATCAGGCTACGGCGAGGATTTGCGCTAACGCGATGTTTTCTTAAACTAAATTGCGTCATCAAACTGCGGCCCGCAAATGATATTTGTGCGGCCTGCTGATAATATTTGTGCGAATCACGACAAAGTAAACAAGAATATTGTTAAAATTTCTCATAATTATTTTCTTCTCTAATTCTTAAAAAATTGTTCCTTACATTCGTTAAATTTATGCTACTGTTTACTGTATTTTATTCGCCCAAAGCACGGCTTAAATGGATAGTTTATCAGTGTAGCTTGCAATTACACACAAAAATACAGAGTTATACAACTTATCGATGAAGTAAATTTTTAAAATTTAAAATTGACCGTCCCGTTGGTCGAGTGGTTAGCGACCCTGACTACGCAATCAACAGGGCTCGGGTTCGATCCCCGACGGGGACAAGCATTTGTGTGATGAGCATAAACGCCTGTATTTCCGGGTTTGGGTGTTTATTAAATATATTCTAGTATTTATATATGTATTTCTATGTATTAGTATCGTTGACTAACAACCATAACACAAGCAAATAATTTGCTTATTTTGGGGTTAGATCAGTAAGTGTAATTTATCCCGTGAGTATTTATTATTATTAAAAAAAAAACACTTCAAGGGTAATTTTTAAACCTTGTCATCTCATTCGATACGATAAAACAATAAAACATGGTGCATTTCTAATTTTGATGATATAATATATCTAAAAATGTATGACATTTTTATAGTGATAGGAACATTTGCTCATATAATATTAGGAAACTATAATCGTTATATGTCTTCATATCATATATCGTCATATCGTCGTATGCTATTTTTTCTATCACGAAACAGAATAAAATAACATACGTGGATACACTAGGTCAATATCAAAATACCTAACTAACTAAACTAACTAATTAAACTAACTAACTAAACATAATATGTATGTTGGGTAAATTACAGTTTGCTATTATTTATTATTGTTTATCGTAATTACATTATTGTTTCTTTGTCGTGAGCACAAATAATAACTGCGGGCCGCAATTTAATGCCAACAACAGTACCGCGTCAAGCCCTTTCGTAAAGCAATTCGGGATAGCCCAAAAATATCACGAGTATGACAGATTTTCGCTGTGGCCCAATATATCTAGCCGCGCCATACGAGATTATTTGAGAACTTAGCATTTTTACTTAGATAACTACATACGTATCTTCACTATACCGGAGACTAGTCTCCGGTATTCTGTGCCTTCACGGCAAATCACTTCTTTATGTAGTATAAAACAAATTCGCTTCCACTGTGTGTACGTTTATTAATTAATTATCCAATCCCGGGCAACGACGATACATATTTAGAAAACTGAAAAACTATTTTCTTCTTAATAAGCCTCAAACTTGCTTTGCAATCATAGAATTAGATTATTTCTTTGCAAATTCAATACCTTAATTTTATCTTAAAACTATTTCTATATTTTGTCAAGCAAGTTTGGATCAATATAAAAATATTTCCTTCACAACAAATCTTAAATCTTAAACTAAAAATTTCTCTAGTTCGAGCCTCCTCGAAGAATAGACAATCTGTTCGAATGGGTTATACAACACACATGTTACTTCTATTGTGACTACTAGGTGGTAGAATACTGCAACCGGATATATGGTGTCACCGCTTTACCATCAATGATTGTCATTGTTGTAATCTGGTTTGGAGAGTAAGATAGCTTAATAACTTGAAGTGATATTAACACCTTGCCACACAAATTACAACGCACCATTAACATCTTTAGTGTTTATATCATAAGAGCAATCTGCTTTTTCTATCTTATAAAAAAAATGAGATTGCAATGCCTCCGTAACCCACCATACTTTCCAGATCTTGCTGGAACAAATTACCAATTTTCAGTTATTTGGACAATTTCCATCAAAGATTGTATTGATTCTCGTCCATATTTCAGCAAAAAATTGTATAGATAACTGTTACTGGTTAATATTATAATTAATAAATATACAATTTTGTATATTCTTTCATATTTAAAACTGCGCTATTTTCAATACTATGACCAAATATTAAAATTACGCCCATACCCGGAGGCTCAGTAAAAAAATATATTTATCGATATATAAATTAACTAGTTAAATACAGTAACCATTCGAGGAAGTTTGTTCAGTACTCGATTCTGATACTAAATATGTAGAAAATTTGACCGAATTATCCAACAATAATTAGTACGGCTATCCACGCACAGAAGTTCATTATTTACTAACAGTGATTTTCCACTCTTTACTACATCGGTAAGCGGGCCACGCGTTGACCATACGTTTTTAATATTACTACACTAATTTTATTGAGGTTTACCATGTAATTAGAAATTATTCTCTTTTTATTAAATTTTATTGGTCATTAAATATGACCATTAATTTTTTATTTTTCAATGCGTATAGTCTCTTTTATCACCAGTCAACTTGTAGAATTAGTTCATTTTAAAAACTGACATAGTTATCAATAAAATGTTGCATGTCTCTTCTGATAGTAAAGGAAAAAATATTTTTTTTGAGTTTATATTTTATATATTTTTATCCAAATCTGGAATCTCATCGATGTTTTAATAAATATAATGTTTTTTTAAGTAATTTTGCAAACTTTTATTAATTTTTGCTAAAATGTAATTAATTTTATACAAGTTCCTAAAACAAATATTCATTATGTATCTTATTATTTTCTGAAATTTTTGTACAAATATAAAAACACTAATTCTAAATTAACAACTTAAAAGCCCCCGACACATTTTCTTACCATACGATCACCATCCTGCTTCATATAAATCAGTTTAAGAACAAAACGTGAAAATATCTGATGATATTCAAAAGAAAATACTGCAGTATCACGTTAAGATTACCATGGTTCCTTAGTCAATGAACTTCCGTTATTTTATTGCAAAGTTTCCATAGCCACCTTTCAGCTCCAACCTGTAACCTTGGAAATAATTCTGATTCAGAGTATTTGTTAAAATATACAAATAAGACCACACTCGATGGTTAAATTTTGTTTAATTTAGACCTTCTAGATCCATTATCAAACCTTGCGAGGCTTCTAACAATAAAGGCCAAATATATCAGTCAAAGATCGGATGGCCACCTTCCAGTTGCATCATCATATCTTACAAAACATTCAGTACCTAAGTGTTTGCCAAAATAAACCGAATTAGCTCACACTCTATGGGTTTTTCTAGTTTAGATTAAGGTTTCTCATGGATTTTTTTCAGCTCCATCATCAAATAATGGAAACCATCGGGCTTCAAAGTCAATCAAAGCGAATCAAAAGGGCCTCAATTTTAATCCAAAGTCCTCAATACTTTCTTCCTGCTTCATAATAAGTCCTTGGGAATCATCCAGCATCCGGATATTTTTAAAACAGTACAAATAAGCCCAAAATCAATGAGATTTTTGTTTAGTTTAAAAATTCTTTCAACGATCTTCCAGTTCCAGCATGAGATCCTGGAAATCATCCAGCACGAAAGTGTATGCCAAAATAAATCGAATCATCCCACACTCGATGGGTTTATTTAGTTTAGCTCTATAAGCAGATACCGTATACTACGTCGCTCAAAGACCTTAAAGGACCGAATCAAACCGAGCCTAAAATCGTTAGTGTAGCTCAATCGTACAAATTCAAACGAAAATTCAAATTTCCTCCCTGACCTCCTCCCTGCTTCATCATAAGACCATGAAAGTCATCTAGCATCAGAGTATTTATCAAAACAGAACAAATGAGTCCAAACTCGATATATTTACCTTGTTTTATTTTGGAGTTCACATAGCCACCTTCTAATTCCATCATCAGAGCCTAGAAATCATCCAGCACCAAAGCGTATGTCAAAACCAACAGAATCAGCCCACACTCGATGAGTGTATCCGGATTGGCTTAAAAGTTCTTATAAACTTCTTCCAGCTCTAACATAAGGCATTGGAAGCTATCCTGCTCCAAAATCCTTTAAAGAAAGTATCAAACAACCCAAAATTACCAAAATAAACAAAGACAGTATTTTTTGGAATATGTTGAAAATTCCTCTAATAAATGTAAAGCTTCATGGAATCTAATTAAAAGTACATTTCAGAACAAAATAAATATTAGAGAAATACAAAGAATCAAGTAAACAATTTTAAAGATTGTTGACACGTTTATAGATTGTTTGCGTACCTTACACAATTAATACTCAAACAATCTATGAGGGTGAATCTTCAAAAATGTGTTCTGCTTGTAATTTCCACGGTATTTTTGAAATCGCTTAATTAAAGTAAATTACACAAACATTTTAAAGGTTTATGCAAATTTAAAGAACATATAAAAAATCGACATGAATATCTAGTTATTGACAAGTATTGTAATTGGAAAGCACACATTGAATCTCTATTTAATAAGATTGATATATTTGTCTATGTCTTAAGAAGAATAAGAGAAGTAGGAAACGTAAAAGCCTACCATGGATATGTTTCTTCTAATTTACAAAATGGAATTACTATTTGGGGAAACTTTGTTGAATTGGAACGCATTTAATAACGCATAGGGTCAAAAAAAAAATGTATTTGCGCAATAAGTGGTGTTAATCAGTTACATTCCTGTAAACCACTTTTCAAATCTGTAAAAAAGCACCAAAAGTTATTTAAAACAAATGCTGAAGACACTGGCAACTCATATTTTAGGAATTGTAAAAAATTATAATATTTGCCAACCAAAAATTAAATATTTTTACAAAAATGTGATTTGTATGTAGAGGATTCGATCGGAAAATTGCAAGGAGAAAGTTTGTTGAACTTGCCAAAAGAAAGCCAGATATGAAGTTTTAAGTATGTTTTGATCATTCAACAAAAATGGTTCTATACCGCGGACTAATTAATATACCCAGCTTCTTAATACAAATAAACTGACTTGAATTTATAATAATATTCATCCCTTCATTTTTTACAAAACTGTCTTTAAAATGTATTTTATTTATTATTAAAGTAAATTTAATATTAATTATTTTTGCTGTTAAGATCAAATGTTAATAAATGCATATTTTGTTATTAAATATCACCAACACTAATATTATAAATGCGAACGTCTGTCTATCTGTCTGTCTTTTCTTCAGCCCAAAAAATCCTGAACCGATTTGAATATGGACTCATATTATTAATGTAAATAACTTAATTTGAATTGATGACAATCCTCAACCTTTATCTTTTATATCTTTAAATCTATATCATTTATTATTAAAGTCTTTTTGAATTAGTTAATTATTTTTGTTGTTAATAAATGTATATTTTTAAATAGCATTCAAAAGCAAAATAATTTTTTTTATTATATTTTAAAATTGTAAACTTTTGTATTGTTAATAAATGTATATTTTTAAATAGAATCAAAAGCAAAATCTTTTTTTTGTTGTATTAAATGTTAATAAAGGTATATTTTTAAATAGCATTCAAAAGCAAAATCATTTTTTTGTATTTTAAAATTGTAAACTTTAGCATTAAAATTGTATGCTATAATATCTTCACTCGAATTTTTTGATATTGGATAAAATATTTTGATGTTTACACACTATATTATAGTAAAATATAAAAGAATTTAAACATTAATGATCAAAAATTGTTAAAAAAGTACCTTTAGGAAAGTGTTAATACTGTTTGTATTGTTACTCCAGATGGCTACGTCCGCAACTGCACGCCGCCGGCCATCGACGACTTCCCGTCGGGGATGTTTACTGAGCTACAGAGGCAGCATGGTGCCATCGTGCTACACGCTTTCATCTCCATATATCTATTCGTCGCGTTAGCAGTCGTCTGTGACAAATTTTTTGTACCAGCTGTGGATAGAATTTGTACCGGTAAGTATTGTTATCGTCCTAAAAACCTATCGTTACTGCTTTTCAAAAGACTGGAAATGTGCTGGTTAACTTTTTTTATACCATTAGATAGCAAACAAGCAGATGGCTCTCCTGATGGGAAGAGTCATCATCGACGTTTCCATTCAAATCATTGATCATTTTGATGGAAAAAATCATCACCTCTAAACATCAAAGATGTTAATGGTGCATTGCTATCCGTGTGACGGGAGGGCAATGCATAAGTTTATTGGCTACCTTACCCTTCAAATCGGAACACGATAGTGACAAGCATAGAATAGTTAAGGCGGTGGTACCAAATACCCGGGTGAGATGTTGCGGAACTCTACCTAGTTTTAATATTTATTTGTTGAATTCAAAGCTTATCAGTTGCTCAAATTTCAATATAACTTTTCTTTTCTTCCATATCGAATTGTACTTTTATTTTTTTCGGTCTCAAAATCTTTTCTTCAATTTTTTCTTCGTGTTTAAACATGTGTCTACTAGTATGTCGTGATATGATTAGCGCACATAAAAGTTTTAATATCATAAGAAAGCAAACAAGCAGTGGACTCTTATACTGGGAAAGAAAAACCATCGCCTGTAGACACCAAAGATGTTAAGGGTACGTTGCTATCCGTGTGATGGGATGCCAAGTCTAACAATCATTGATTATAAAAGTAATTGTGGGTTGTTAAAAATGTTGGTGGTAGATCTAAAGTAATAAAATAGTATTTTAGTGAAATATTTACTTTTTCTAGCATTAAATATGACAAATGACGTCGCTGGTGCTACTTTCATGGCGGCTGCAACTTCTGCACCGGAGTTGTTCGTCAATGTCATAGGCACATTCATCACTGAAGGTGATATCGGAGTCGGGACCATAGTTGGCTCAGCAGTTTTCAACATACTTGCTGTAGCTGCCTGCTGTGGCATTGGTGCTGGAATGGTATTTAATTTTACACTATTTTTACCATGTAATTGTGGAAATATGAAAGCTAGAGAGTAGATTTAGATAAAGAAATCATGATAGATTGATTGATTACCCTAGGCAGGCGTCTAGTCTTCCAAATTAGCGTGTTTCTTTGATGAGAGTTATAAATATGGAAAAAGCATTCTAGCTGGCTAGGTAGGCAACTCGATTCTCTGCCTATAATTTAGTATCGAAATTTGTATTTCCTCATGTTGGAGCGGGTCCCCTTTTAAGAATAGACCATCTGCCATTCTGTCAGACAGTTCGTAGAAAGCGACCAATTCGCTATACGTATCACTACCATCGTGAATATTAGGTTCGGCAATGTTTTGACAGGGAATATGGTACTCACAATACTGTTAAATAGGATATAATGTGATTCATAGAAATTCATAAAAATGAATCCTTTATTGTAAAACAGCTGCAAATAAACGAAATAGTTTGGGAACATTTTTAAATGCATCAAAATTCTTTAAAGTAGACAGCAGTAATTTAGCCACGAAATAAAGAAAACAACTTGTTTTCTTTATTTCGTGAATTTAGCCGTGTATTTACCCTGTAAATTGAAGTACTTATACAGTAATAACAGGCCTTGACTTGACTTTTTGAAAGCTTTTATTTAACTTGCGATGTATGTATGTATGTTCGTGTAGAATCTTTGAACTCGATTTTGAAGTAGATATCTTCAACCGATTGAGCTGAGATTTTGTATACACGTTTAGTTTGGATGACAATGCACGACAAAGCGCGACGTCATTCTAAATCTAATATGGCGGACCATCCAAGATGCCGGAATAGTTATTTTTATTAATGCACTTCTACAATTAAAAGCTCTTTTTTGAAAGTTTTTTAAGCTTTCAATTTATTTCGTATAACATTACGTAACTCTTTTAATGATAAATGAAATCGTTTTTTTTAGAAATCAAAAGAAGTTTTCAAAAGAGTTACGGAGTTGCTTATTTGTAAAGCAATATACACAACTTTATCGGTTAACTTATACTTCGAGCTTAAATACGTTAGTAGCATTGACAATTACATCTGATAAGATAGGCAAGGTGAAAGAATAAGGGACAGTCAGTAAAACTTTGTTTACAATTTCAAAAACTTTGTAAGCTATGCTGAGGTTTAGTAGTATTCTGCTCGCACCAATCTCATTCTATTTTGTTGTAATATAGTTTATTCAAAACAAAGAGTCGGTATGAGGCCGCGTTTTCAATCTGATAGTATTTGAATGTCGATCTTTCGCTTGTGCATATAATAATCTCGACCATACTCACATAGGTACAATGAAAAGCCTCTAACTAACATTAGCTACATTGGTTCGCTTTTACATGATTAGCATAACTGTTTCGTGCAACTAATAAATATAGTCTGACACCATGCTTTTTGTTGAATGTTCAATAGACACTGGAACCTCCTTTTGGCGTGTCTATCAAACTTTCTATCAACGACTTTTGTGAGTGCTGCAAAACACGAAGTCCGTGATTACGTCATTTTAACCTAGGTATGAAAAAATGTAGCAAGAAATTTATTGGACACCATGACCACTTGATATAATTTTAGGTCATGTTATCGCCCCTATAATATGCACTCCGGCGCGCTCGCTAGCACCACTCTGGTAATGGCTTTCTAAAGTGAATTAAAATTTTCTGATTTCTGAATTCTCAACTTATTTTACTTACTTTGTAGGTGGTTCCTCTGGATTGGTGGCCATTGACTAGAGATTGTCTCGCTTACGGAATAACAGTCTCTATATTAATTTGTATAATGCACGACGAATACGTTCAGTGGTATGAGGCATTTTTCTTAGTGATGCTGTATGGTGTCTACATTTGCATTATGTATTACGACAAATCAATCCAGAATTTTGCCAAAGGTACGTCTTTTTTATGTTTTACATTAATAAAAACAATTAGCACATGTATGAAGAAATATAATTTTTGCAAATACTTTCATGAGGCGTGCTTTTTAATTAGATACGTGCGGAAGTTTGGATTATAATTTAAGTTGAATAGAGGAATTTTGTTAAAAGAATAACTGAGTTAGCAATGACTTATCTGGACAAGAAGGTGCAAAATTTTACTCTTACGCAGGAACAATTATAGTGTCCGCTTTATGTTTTGCTCGCATTTTATAAGCTCATTGCTAAGAAAGTTGGTGATCATCTGTTATTACTTACTGATAATTTTTAAAATCAACGTCTGATTGTGATTCTGATTGTGATTTGTGAAAATTCAAGAAATACCCCGTGTTGGTCCGGACTCCTTTAAAATATAGGCCAACTGACGTTCTGATAGGCAGACCTTAAATTAGGACCAATTGGCTGAGCGAGTCTCTACCATCATGACACCGTGGTAGAGTTCTGAATTGTCTCCTTGGGCCTGGTACCAACGCCTTGCTTATTCCTGTCGCAATAGCGAAAGTGCTTGTCACTGTCGCGTTCAAGTTTGGAGGATAAGGTAGCCGGTATACTTATGCATGTGAGGCATTAAACTTCGCCACATCATCATAGCAATGCACCATTAATATCTTTGGTGTTTATAGGCGATGGTTGACTCTTTCATTGACTCTTTCCATCCGGAGGCTCCACGTGTTTGTTTGTTATCTTATAGTATAAAAAAGGGAAATTATAAAACGACCGAATAAAAGAAACTTAGCGACTGATGATCACATATTGTTTTATATATTATATTATATTATATTATATTATATTATATTATATTATATTATATTATATTATATTATATTATATTATATTATATTATATTATATTATATTATATTATATTATATTATATTATATTATATTATATTATATTATATTATATTATATTATATTATGGTTTGAATTGATTTTCTCTCGACTTTTGTCGGTTTAATAAATACCTCGTCCTGTGACCCACAGGAAAAAAGGAATTTATATTTTCCCCTTAAAACTATTGTTCTGTGTTAATGTATTTTTAATGTAAGATTTTTGGTACCTAAATTCTATTTACTATATTTAAATTATGTATATATATTATGTGTTAATAATATTTTTCTTTCGTCTCCTCGTTCGTGTGTTGGATGATATGTGCATGCCGGATGTAATTTGTGAATGATTTGATGTAGTTTGTGTGTCAAATGTTTGCTGTGTGATTTGGGCGTCTTCTGTATATTGTATGATTTGAGTGTCACCTGTTTGTTGTATGGTTTGTGTGACAGATGATTGTTTTGTTCTTTGTGTGTCATGTGTTTGTTGCGTGACTTGTGTTTGTTGTGTGTCGTGAATGTCTGTGTTGTGCACGAAAACAGTTTCTCCCAGTACCTTACTTAGTATAATTGATGTGTGTATGGCTGCTTGTTTCTGAAGTATGCTAATGTCAATAGGTGTCTCTAATTTTTCTATAAATCTGGAAATACTTTTAGCTACTATTCCTGTTGCTCCAATTACAATTGGTATCACAGAAGATTGTGTATTCCACAATCGACTGATTTCGGTTCTCAATAGGTGATATTTGCTAAGCTATTATAATATAATATAATATTATATTATATTATATTATATTATATTATATTATATTATATTATATTATATTATATTATATTATATTATATTATATTATATTATATTATATTATAATATATTATATTATGGTTTGAATTGATTTTCTCTCGACTTTTGTCGGTTTAATAAATACCTCGTCCTGTGACCCACAGGAAAAAAGGAATTTATATATATATATATATATATACATATATATATATATATATATATATACATATATATATATATATATATTTATATATATATATATATATATATATATATATATATATATATATATATATATATATATATATATATATATATATATATATATATATATATATATATATATAGAATAGAATAGAATAGAATAGAATAAGCTTTTATTCAAAATAAGTATTTCTATGATACATTTTTCGAACGTCAATCTTAAAAACAAATATACATAAAAGCTTAGGTAACTACAGTCATAGTACAATTATCAATAAATATAAATGTACGTACATTATACATTTTAATCAAAGTAACAATTTAAAAACGAACAAATAAAGAGCTATATATTAAAATAATTACTGTAAATAATGTCAATCATAATATCAATTAAGAAAAATATGTCAAATTACTAAAACGTAATATAAGTCAATAATTATCATTTAAAATATGAATGCATAAATTTTACGTAGAAGTAAAATAACTCGAAACTTTAATATCAAAATAAAGTAAAATTAAGCAAACAATGAATTATGTTAACCAAACATTGGTATCGTTGAAATATTCATTTATGTCATAATATGCTTTTTTGCAAAGAACGTTTTTTATGTGCACTTTAAACTTTTTTTCAGACAACTCCAAAATCTCGTCAGGAATCTTATTATATATATTTACACTACAACCGATAAAACATTTAGTCGATTTGGCTAGTCTAAATTTTTGTACGGATATTTTATTCTTATTTCTAGTGTTAATGTTATGTCGATCTTTATTTTTTTCAAATAAGTGAATATTTTAGCGAACGTGCATTATATTTTCATAAATGTACAAGCTAGGTACTGTCATGATATTAATTTTCTTAAAATGTTCTCTGAGAGATTCTCTACTATTCATATTATAAATAGCCCGTATAGCTCTCTTTTGTAAAATAAATACAGTTTCTACATCAGCTCCGTGCCCCCATAATAAAATTCCGTATGAAAGAATACTATGGAAGTTACTAAAATAAGTGAGTCTTGCCGTTTGAATATCAGTCAGTTGTCTTATTTTTCTCACGGCATAGACTAAGTCTTTTGGCTAAATTTGTGATATGAGGACCCCATTGCAATTTAGAGTCTATTGTAAGACCTAAAAACACTGTATTGTCGACATATTCTAAAGTTTCATTTTTAAATTTAATAACATCTTGAATGGGTTTTACGTTCGGTAAAACAAATTGGATACATTTAGTTTTTTGAAGTGAAAACTTCTTTAGGCGCGTTGAGCGTTTTGGTAGAGGGTAAAATCCTCGGTTCGCGTCACCGACATGCTAATGATAATAGTATATCTATAGCTATGGAGAGCCAGACTAGCGCACGCGCAGTAGCCTGTGTACATGTATACACTAATACATCGACTATTTCTGACTGTATTTTATTATTTAACCCATCATATGTAACTAATAAATAAAACATAAAAAAAATCATATAATTTTTGCATATAGTTTTAATTACTCTCAACTTAATAGTTCCGTTTTCACTTCTATCGGCAGTCCCACGACTGCTACTGTTTTTTGTATTTATAGCTAAATTGTTTGCATTGAACCAGTCTAAAATTAGTGAAAGAGCATTATTTATTGTTTGTAGGTCTGGATTACGTCTGCTGATATTAAAAATTAAGGATTTGTCATCTGCAAATAAGATAATGTCACATATGTTTTTTACTATTAGTGGTAAATCGTTAATATAAACTAAAAACAGAAATGGTCCCAAAATTGAGCCTTGCGGTACACCCATTGTTATATTTGCACCTTTAGATTGGGTCCCATTTATTTGAACCTTTTGTGTTCTTGAACTTAAATAAGATTTTATTAATTGTAAGGCTTTATGATTAATCCCGTAATATTTTAGCTTAGTCAGTAAAGTTTCATGATTAACGCAGTCAAAGGCCTTTGTCAAGTCACAAAAAATACCAATAGCATTATGCGATTCTTCCCACGCTTTTGTTATTCGAGTTATTAGGTCTATTGCTGCATCAGTCGTTGATCGCCCTTTAGTAAAGCCATATTGCTGAGTATGAAACAATTTATTTATACTAAAATAGGCAACCATCTGATTATATAGAATTTTTTCAAAGATCTTGCTTAAGACAGGTAATATTGATACAGGTCTATAATTATTTTGATTTGTTCTATCTCCTGATTTAAAAAGAGGAATGACTTTACTGATCTTCATTATGTCGGGAAAAATTCCTTTATCTATACAATTATTAAATAGATCAGAAAGGTACGGTGCTATAATATTTATGATAGAATCAATAAACTTTACTGACATTCCCCAAATATCTTCAGTACCCTTTAGTTTTAAGGATTTAAAGGTTTTTGTAATTTCATTTGAATTTACATGTCTAAATATGAATGTTGAATTACTGGCCACCATGTTATTTTTTAAAAAAGTTTCTGCTAAGTTCGGGTCTGAATTTAAATATTGGGTGGTTTTGATTGGGATATTAGCGAAAAAAGAATCAAATTCATTGGCAACATCATCATTTGAGACTAAGAGTCCACGATTTGTAAGAATTTCATAATGGAATTCCCGCTTTCATTTTGCCCGTTTCTCTATTAATAATTTTCCATACTGTTTTTTGTTTGTTAACCGAGTTGTTAATAGTCGATCTAATATGTAATACTTTTGCTCTAATACAAACTTTCTTAAATAACTTGGAATAATTTTTAACGTAGGTTATAAAATCTTTGTCATGGTTAAATGCTTTTTGAGCATATAACTCATAAAGTGTATCTCTACTTTTTCTAATTCCAAGAGTTGCCCAGTCTCTAAATTTGGCCTGTGTTTTTATAGGAAAAGTTTGAATCTTAAAAAAATTTTGAAATTCTGTATTTAAAATATTAAAAAATTGCTCATAATATAAATTAGAGTCATAGACATTAAAATTAAAATTTATAAGTGTATTTGCAATATTTTTCTTATATTTTTCTAAACGTGCTTTAGTGATAGTTCTTTTTTGTATTACCATGTTACACTTTTCTTTCACATTAGGGAAACTGGTGCTTTGGCCACTGTGATCAGACCTTATACAGTTTATAATAGCCTTTTCAAACAAATCGCAGTTACAGAAGATATTGTCAATGCATGTTGCTGTGTTAGCCGTAATACGTGTAGGTTCATTAAAGATAGAAATTAAGTTATAACATTTAAACAGATTGACAAGCTTGGATGAAAATAAATTATTTTCTAGTAAGTTAATGTTAAAATCTCCGCACACAATTAAAAGTTTCTTGGTTTTACATAGCAGCTTTAAGACATCCTCCATCACGGATTCAAATAAATCAAAGTTTTCTTTCATATTTTTATCCTTAGGAGGTCTATAGACACAAACAATAATATAATATATATATATATATATATATATATATATATATATATATATATATATATATATATATATATATATAATGTGTTAATAATATTTTTCTTTCGTCTCCTCGATCGTGTGTTGGATGATATGTGCATGCCGGATGTAATTTGTGAATGATTTGATGTAGTTTGTGTGTCAAATGTTTGCTGTGTGATTTGGGCGTCTTCTGTATATTGTATGATTTGAGTGTCACCAGTTTGTTGTATCGTTTGTGTGACAGATGATTGTTGTGTTCTTTGTGTGTCATGTGTTTGTTGCGTGACTTGTGTTTGTTGTGTGTCGTGAATGTCTGTGTTGTGCACGAAAACAGTTTCTCCCAGTACCTTACTTAGTATAATTGATGTGTGTATGGCTGCTTGTTTCTGAAGTATGCTAATGTCAATAGGTGTCTCTAATTTTTCTATAAATCTGGAAATACTTTTAGCTACTATTCCTGTTGCTCCAATTACAATTGGTATCACAGAAGATTGTGTATGCCACAATCGACTGATTTCGGTTCTCAATAGGTGATATTTGCTAAGCTTTTCAATTTCTTTAGCTCCTATGTTGTAATCGGACGGTACGGTTATGTCAATCAAATATGTCTTATTGTTAGCTTTGTCAACGTAAATTAGATCTGGTCTATTGTGTGCTACTGTCACATCAGTTTGAATGGGAATTTCCCAAAGGATTTTAGCAGAATCGTTTTCTTTTACCTGAGGCTGTACTAAAGTTTCTTGCCACCAGAGATCAGATGCATTAATATTATGTTTTTTAGCCAGGCACCAATATACATATTTGACCAGGTCATTATGACGTTTGACGTAGTATGTTCCTGCCAGTTTTTCACATCCCGATATTATGTGTTGCGTAGTTTCGTCTTTAGTGGCACAAAGGCGACACTTTCCATCTACTGGCTCCTTTAAAATGGCACGTTGGTGTTGTCGCGTCATAACAGCTTGGTCTTGTATAGCAAATATTGATGACTCTATTGATGAAGATATTCTTTGCTTCTTAATCCACTTAAATGAAAGCTCCTTATCTACGTTGGCTTGGTCTAAAACTGTTTTTGGAAACTGTCCATGTAACTGTTTATTTCTCCATCTGTAATTTTGAATTTTAATAATCGCCTCCTTAATATCTTTATTGAAGTGAGTGTTTCCCTGTGGCAAACTCAATTCCCTCTCTATCTTCAAAATCTTTTAAAATGGAATACTTATTTCTATTTTCATCATGTTGTACTATTGCTTGTATAAGATGATCGCTATTATATTATATTATATTATATTATATTATATTATATTATATTATATTATATTATATTATATTATATTATATTATATTATATTATATTATATTATATTATATTATATTATATTATATTATATTATATTATATTATATTATATTATATTATATTATATTATATTATATTATATTATATACTTATAGTAAGTAAGAAATCAAAATACTTTGCAGTATATGTCATTTTTAATGCCATAAAGATCTATACTGCTTATTGAGAATTATTGAGAAGTAGGTAATTAAAAAAAGTTAGTGGTTGTATTTATCTGCTGCCAGTAAATTGACCGAAGCGTTGTCCGTCCACAGATGATATATTTTATAAATTATAGCGTCTGCAATGTATAAATAAAAATAATAAAAGCTTTTTTTTGTTTACAGGAAGCTGGAAGTGTGTTTCAAACATGATGAAAAAAGATGACGAGAATCAACAAGACGTGGGGTCAAACAATAGAGGTTTGTAAAATTTAGTCGCTGTAATAATTAAGGCTGTTAATATTTTTACATAGTATTAGTCATATCGTTTCGATGGATTTTGTGAAAGTCTTTTCGTTCAAATTTTGTTTTTTTACACTTCTAAAAAATGTAGATTTGTATATTTAAAATTATTTAAGTAATCTATATATTAATACGTGAAGGAAAAGTTTTGTATCCCTTTTAAGGACAATGGTGCGAATGGTAGAGTAGGTAATTTGGCAGTTAAAGTTTATTTAATATATAAGAAACTTAATATTTTAAAATAAAATGCAATGTTAATACGTTAAATTTATTAATAAAAACATTACACACACTTTATTGCTCTGCATTTTGGAAAAACTACATAAGTGATGAGTAAGGTGTGCAAAAAAATTCTAACAAAGAAATACTTAAAAAATAATATTTTCATTCTAATTGGTACTGTTTTTTTAATTCTTGAATATTATATTTTAATTCTTTTTAACCTATTCTGAACAAAGACAACCCAAACCCACAAAAATTGCAACGAAATTGGCCCTGAGACTGATGTCTTTTACTACTTTTTATTGATGAAAATAATATTATTAAAACGTTATTTGTTGTTCAATAAATCAGCAATATTTTTGAACATTTGCAATGGCAATGCCACATGTATAAGTCACCTTCTACTTTACTCTCCAAACCTTGCGGCAGGAATAGATAACGCGGTGGTATGAAATATCCGGTCGAGTCGCTGTGAAACTCTACCATCAAGTGTTGTAGTAATATTCAGGTACGGGTGACAGGCGCCCGGCTTGATTTGAAACAATGAACTTCGATATCTATACACTATACACTTAATATTTCTGTTGTATAATTAGGGCAAAATTTAAGTTCCCATTTCTTTAATATTTGGTACTGATTACTCTCCTTCTACTTTGATATCTTTTACCAGACAGCTTGTATACGGATATTTTACTGTAAGTTATATTCGTAAATCTCCTTTAAGCATCCTCCCAGAATCGCGGTTTCTAAATATTTAGTTATCACGTAACATTTTACACGTAAAATTTTTATTTTTGAAGCCATAATGTTTAGGCCACAGGCTTATTTTACTGGTTATTTCCCATCCATGCTCAAATTTGGACTCATCGAGCACTCATACTAAGGTGGCAGAAATAAGTAATGGCATAGTAAAAACACTTATATTTATAATCCTATAAACATATTCTATAATATTATCAATATTAATACGTATGTACGTACGTATTAATAAAAATTAATCAAAAATAATGTAACAATATTCAGTTAAAGTAACATTATTTAATATTATTTCAGAATTAAATGATATAAAATCAACAACTAAAACAGACGCACCTGTAGATCATCATCAACACAATGGAAATATAAAAAATGCGAATATATATTCAGAAGTAAGTGAAAAGAAGAATGTGGTAGAATCTCAATCTGGGACAGTTTTATCTGATAAAGACAATAGCAAGAGTGATGATATTATTTCAAAAGTAAGTGACGCGGATATTGCTATTCAAGAAGAACCTGTTCAAGAAAATGTCGAAGAAGTAAGCCGTGATGTAGAGGAGTATAAGCATTCGATTTGGAAGTGGCCGTCTGGAAGAAGTAGATTTACAAAAGTAAGTGCATATTAATAAAATTCACCATATGCACTATTGCAACTACATTGATATCAACTTTAGTATTGCCAGAAATTATTCCCAATTTGAATAAAAATTGCAATCAATCAGTATCGATATGTTTTTAATTATAATTATTAGAAAAGATTAAATTTACTGTGCTAAAATTATATAAGTAAACAAACACATATATTATGTATCATAATATTATATAAACTAATATAATTACAAAAATGAATTAATACAATAAACACATATTATTTTCCTTAAGAATACACGTATATGATTGTGTTTTTGTTTTAGATAACTTGGATTGTTACATGGCCAATTCATTTGGTATACCACTTCACAATCCCAGACTGTGAGCGGCCACGTTTTAAAAATTGGTTCCCATTGACTTTTATGATGTGTATCATTTGGATCGGATCACTTTCGTATGTTGTTGCTTGGATGATCACTATTATTGGTAATTCCACTTTTCTATAATTCCATTTTCATAGTTATAATTGTGCAGTATAATTGTATAGTTATTAATAGAACTGTCCAAAACTATTTAAATTATAAATCAATGGTCATGTAGTTCGTCTTTTACGTTAAAGAAATCCAATTTTTACCGGGAGTTTAAAGAAATCCAAATATATTTTTTTCCTTTTTATTGTAAACACGGCTTGAACATCTAACAAGTAGGTGGCTCTGCTGATGGTGAGTAATAACTAATGACTGTAGACATCAAAGATAAGTTGCTATAGGTATGGCAGACACATACGACTGCACGCTTACGATGAATTACCCTCCACGCTCAAACTCGTCGGCCGTAAGTGTTGACATAACAGCGAACTTGAACACGTCGTCTCAGAACTCTACTATCCAGTAAAATTAGTTTCGAACCATTAAAAACTAAATAAAAATGATTCAATCAGTGTTTTAAAATATGGTACATTTACATGTTTCAAGACATTAGGTTAAATCTTACAGATTCTTGTCGATTATCAAATTTGAAGGAAAATGATTTGGTGAAGATTAATTCGAAGTCAAACTACAATAATAATTAAATAACCAAAATATTTTTTTCAAATATAACTTTAAGTTAACTTGAAAGTCGTTCGTTATAGATTACTATGTACAGGTTAAATACTTTACATACAAGCTACGAAGGATTATTTTAGTAGGTACTCATAGCATAATATTACATTGATTAAATGATCAAAATGATTTTTATTACAGGGGATACACTGACGATACCTGATTCTGTAATGGGTATTACCTTTTTGGCAGCTGGGACATCTGTACCGGAAGCGGTTTCCAGTGTAATAGTTGCTAAACAAGGTCCAAATTTATTTATAACTTGTTCTATTATTTAATGGCCACTTGGTTCAAATGGAACTCGATCATTTCTGCCTATTCAGTAAGCGATATAGTTTTAAAACATGTACGGCTGTTTATGGAAATTTTAATTTAATAATAATCGTTCATTTCCGCGTCATGCAGTACACTTCTGTTTTTACTGTCGTGATCTTTATTAATGCTGATATAATATGGAACAGATATAAAGCATTCTTAAAAACACCAACAGCCTATCCCCATTATATAATGGGAAGGACATCCATCACCCAATGTTGCCAACCACTCTATCGGATTATGCTATTATCGTGCTTTGAACGGTACAAATAGGTTTACTTACTAGCTAAATTACAAGATAATAAATTAACCTCGAGAATTTCGAAACAGTAATGTCTAGGCTGTCACCTTTAAATTTGTAGACAGCGGTTATTATTTTCAATTACCATTTGATTAGATTTTTTAATTAATAGGACTATACTATATGACTATCCTGATCGAAAGAGATAACGATCACTCAAAGGTCAACGGTACGCTACCATGTTTGTAACTGGAATAACGCATACGAAAATTTATCAACTAATTAGGCATTGGCGCTATTGCAGCAGAAATACGTAAAACAGCATGTCAAATCCCGATTAGACGTTTCAGAATTCTAGCATTTAATTAATTTAATAGCAACTCTGATCTTGATAGTACTGAAACGTTTTAGTCGTTTGACTTTACGCGTTATCTAGCAAAAAGGCAGACTAATCTTCTCTTAAAAATGGCTCAAAGTGACGCTGACCTTCTTACCAGGCAATAAAATGAAACATTTTAAAGGTAACATGTCCTTTAGTTGAACCATTTCTAGTAAAATCTTTTTCTGGTTTATCTTGCTATGATATAAAATGTACTAAAAGCGGAATAAATGTCTTATTATAATTTACTTTATCTTATTTACATAAGCTTTAAATATTTCCAGGACACGGTTCTATGGGCATCAGCAACTCAATTGGATCGAATACTTTTGACATTTTGCTGTGTTTAGGACTGCCGTGGCTTATCAAAGCATCTCTTACACCTGCCGAACCAGGAAACTACTGGGTATTTTTTTGTTTTTATTTTCTTTTAAGCAAGCGAATATTTTACTTATTTTTGACAGCGCTAGCTATTGCGAAATTTGTTTTGCTCTGCGAGGTGGGCCCTTATTTTGTTTCTTTTTTCTAATAATTTTTAACGAAATGCCGTTACTATTGTCACATTTGTATTGTATTTCTTTAGTATTGTTTATAACCTTTATATTTTTTTTGTGCATAATGTTTTTCTTTTAACAGGTAAAAATAAATTCAATGGGATTGGAATACTCAGCAATTTCGCTGTTATCGACATTACTTTTGCTGTATTTGACGTTTTGGTTCAACAAGTTCAAACTGGATGCTGCAGTTGGAAGAGCCTGCTTGGGAATGTACGCTATGTTCCTTGTCTTAGCAACTCTCATTGAATTAAACGTATTTTTCCCAGTTAATGTACGTACTTGCAGGAGAACCGAACTGAAATCTTAAGTATTAGTTTTTACGCTGTGAATTTATGTTTACAAAATGGTGTTAAATACATCTAATGTTCTTTCTACGTGTTAATTATACATGATATTAATTAAATATCTGTCTATCTCAATGTCTAATTAATATGTGTCGTTAGAATTATGGTGTTCAAATCGTAACTTCCTCGAGATTATACTAACCATATTGTGCCAATAAAGATAATAGTATATTATTATATTAAACATTTATGGTAATACATAAATTGTTCTTAGTAATCGTATTTTAAATACCTATTATAGATAAAATTA
This sequence comes from Apodemia mormo, assembly GCA_036924255.1. Lineage (NCBI taxonomy): Eukaryota > Metazoa > Arthropoda > Insecta > Lepidoptera > Riodinidae > Apodemia > Apodemia mormo. The sequence goes on from JAUPFN010000004.1 coordinate 4,806,181, forward strand.
AATATATTATTTTGCAATCGTATTCAATTTCATTATAGGTATTCAGTAACACTTTGAGAATAATATATTTATGTTTTTTAAATGGCGATTTTTTATGTAATAAAAATTTTAGAGTATATAATAATCAGAATATATTATTTGTAAGACTACAAAATTGAAGATTGGTTACTCAATCATTGCTATTGTTTTTATAATAATAATAAGAATTTGTCTTTATTAAGTGCAAGTGGTTTCATGTATTAACAAAAATTATACCTTTATTACTTAGATTTCCTTAGTAATCAGTGTTGAATTTCAATTTGCTTTTCTTCTTTGAATTTTACTGTTAATTAAGCTTTAAAAGATTTTTGTAAATAAACAAATAGTAGTCTTTTATTGTGACAGAGTTTAAGGTAAATTAAATATATAGATTTTTATTTTCTGATGTTTGTTTGAATTTCTCCTTGAATTTGATAGCTTTTCTAGTATCTGTTTTAGTATTTAGATATTTTTTTACATGTTAACAATATGACGCGGCAATCGTCAAGAAGATAGATGAAACCTATAGAGAGTAAGTAAAATCTTTGATGATTATGCTGACGATTCATTTGGTACTATTAATAAGAGTTTTATTTTTATATATTTCAATAGCATACATATTATATGAAGCATTTATGAAGAGAAATAAATAATATATTACACATATTTGTCATCGTGGGATATAAATAAACTCATACTTATTTAAACGGATTTAGGTAGATTCTATGTATGTGAATTGTTTAGTAAAATAACATTTAATTTGATTTTCGTCTTAACCATGTTGAAATTTTTTAATTTATTTTCTGCAACAATATATTTCTGTAAGCATTATAGCAGTGTTACCGAAAAAAATAGCCATGTTATATTTGACGCAGATATGTATCATGGATATACAGTGAGTACAGAAATGTAACGAATTTGCTGCCTTGTGGAACACCAGGTTCAAATAATTTAATGTCTGAATTGATACAAATATCTTGTAAAATCCTAAGTATCATATCGGTAGCGTTATCGGTAAATCATATCTCATCTGACATCATATCTGACAATGTTGACATACTTTTCGGAGCCTACTATAAAGTTATAAAGTATATTGGACTCCTCAGTATGAAATATATCTTCACTCACGGTATTCTTGAGCACTTATAGCATAATCGCTTCACTGGTAATCTTTCACTTTTAGTGCAGAGTACTCTGGCGGTCAAGCAATCTTCAAATCTACTGTGGGTCACTTGAAAAGTTTGGAGATAAAGAAAAACTATTGTTTTATGTTTTTAAAAATACTTTCAATAATTTAATAAAAGTTCAAATCAAACAAAGTTCCATTTGTTAGATCAACTTTGGGAACTCTTTTTTCAGTGTTGATCCGATAGGTTAGAAATTGCTACTTCATAGGTAGCCACGGCTTCTTCAGCGCTCAAGAAAAACTTGCCTCTAATTTGGTTTTTACTATCGGGAACAAAAAGAAATCATAGGAAACTAAATCGAATATGAATGGTTTATCAAAAATAAAACAGTCTTTAATTAACGCTTTTGTTCTTCGCCGTGTTCATTGATTGGGTGTCGATGTTTCGATATTAATGCTCCCCTAACCTAACGCTAGGATGTTCTCGATGCCAGTGTATATAATTCTTGGGCCTTCTCGCATGAACATTTCAGTAGTTCACACATACAGTTACTGTTGTTTGCTAGTAACCGCTTTTGTGGTTAGTTACGAGGCTTATTTTACCGCTTTTAAATTCTCTGAATCGACTAAAAATTGTTGCCTGGGATGGAGTTGAGGTCCTTAATGTTGATAGTATTCTTTGTAAATGTTGTTTGGGTAAACCAAATTTAAAATCCTAAAGTATCATAGCACGCAAATATTCGCGGTTAAACTCTATTGTTTAAAAAAAATAATAGTCTAACAAAACTAAAGAAACACGCTTTTGTTTATTTAAACTAAAAAATAAAAATAGATTTAAATTAAGAATACTTATGAAGTGTAAATAATATAACAAAAAAATTACAATGCTTTTTTATATTATTTACACATATAATTATTTACACATACATATAATTATTCTTAATTTGATTCCTTTTTCTATTTTTTTTAGTTTGAATTTTATAAACTCGTTTTTTATTAGTTTTTAATTATTATTTATATTTTATTTTTAAGTATTTTTTATATGAGCGTGTTTTTTTATTTTTTAAACTATTATTCAATTTTACCCGCGTTATAAATTATTTATTTTTGTATTGTTGCGTATTTGGGCTCCTGTTGCTTTCCTGGGATAAGTTACCGACATCAGAAACCGGCTATTTCGTTCGAGGAAGGCAGCAGGAGCCGAAATACAAACAACCGCTAATTCTAAAGGTCCTAGTAAGAATATCGGGACAATTTTCTCATATTATTGCTTTGTCATCGGTCTTTGATAAGTATGCGTAAATTCAAATTAATCCGACGTTTTAAAGTACGTCAAAATCATGTTTGAAGTTTCCATTATATACTAACATACGACCAAAGCTAATTATAAAAGCATGTAAAAAACGTGGAAACTGTTATAGTAAAATTACTGGAACGTTGTTACTTTTTCAAATTAAACTACTTGTGTTATATTTTTCAAAAATTTACTTTTTATAAACATTCTGCACCACCAACACGTTCCACAACAACAACGAACCACACACAACAAACCACACCAGCACGTTCCATTTTGAAATTTTGATATTCTCAAAACTTGTCAAGTAACCTCCATAAACCATAAACCTAAAAGGTTCTATTAAAATTAATACAAGCAATCCTCTATTGCTTGTATTAATTTTAATATCGCCCGTTACTCTTGTCCATATTGTACTAAGTTGCAGGAGTTATTTTTTATTGATAGGATCAGTATGACGTACTGAAATTAAGTGCACAAAATATTTACAATTAGGGGGATAGTGATACCATTTTTCGAAAAATCTTTTCCTCTAATATCTCCGTAACCGTGCATATGAGGCCAAAAATGGTATGATCCTTTCTTTTAGATAATTAAATTTCAAATCTTTATTGTCGAATATACAACACTCACCTTTCATGATATATTTTATTTTTTTATTTTTATTTTACGAAAAATCTGTATCTAAAATCCAGAAAAGACACTTTTCTGGATTTAGATTTTTGACTCGTATAATATAATTATAATGTTTGCCTAGAGTTTTGTAGGCAGCGATTTAGTTAAATGAACTCAAAAACTATTTAGTATTCTGACATGAATAGACATTAATTTGTATAACAAGAGTTTAGTAAATATAACATATTGGTTGATGTCAGGTTTATAAAGAATGATTCTCCATAAACCAGACATCCACGCTGAATATGAATTTCTCTAGCTTTTAACGCGATTTTTACCATTTTCCGATCCTGCAAATTTATAAAAATGAATGATGAATAAAAAATGAAATGCTAATTTACATTATTGTTTTCTTTTAAAAACTTACAAATGAATGTTTTGATGTCAATAACGAGATTATCCTTTTTAAAGTGACAACATTTTGACATCGTTAGAGGCTATTAAAATACACGTGCTAAAATATATGCTTTTCTTTTAATATTTTAAATTTAAGATATTTTTCTAACAAAGTTTATCCCTACCCTGGTAGTATTACTCACTATAAATAAAAATAAGAAATTCGGTAGGTATATGCGAAATGTGTAAGAGTATGATTGTTATTATTTTCGCTTAAATAATCGGACAAACTTAATGTGAAAATACTTGATACATAAAAAAAAGGATTTTTTTTATATCATAAGATAACAAACAAGCAGATGGGTCCCCTGATGGAAAGAGTAAACCATCGCCTATAGACACCAAAGATGTTAATGGTGCGTTGCTATGTTGTGACGAGGTATAATGCCACAGGCATAAGTTTACCGCCTACCTTACCCTTCAAACCGGAATACGACAGTGACAAGCACTGAGGCTATTGCGGTACTGTTCATGTAGAATTTACTAACAAATTCTTTGCATTTATTACTTTCAAGATTAATACTTCGCAACTGTGACTCTGGACCATTGACGTGCTCAAAGTGCCAGTGTTTGAAAACTAGTTTGGGTTCAACCTGCGCTAAGAGTTATCTCCTGTGAACTAAAAATCGATGCCTTAACTAATAAACTAGGTATTACTCATTGCATTGCTTCCGACCAGACCAGTGAGGACGATGTAGTCTTAGTCAAGAAAGGGCCATATTGGAATATGCGCAGTGGTTATTATTTTTGTATCTGAGATTTCATAAACGTATACATATTTCTTTAGTAAATAGTTAACATGATTAAAATGTTTTTAATCCTATTATCAAACAGTTAAAATGATTATTAATCGTATATCGTATGGCGTATAACATGTCCAAACGTTTGTGGCCGCGTTTCCGATCCAGTCTTCATTTTATTACTGTTCATAAAGTTGTTAATACGTCAAACTAATTTGTGAAAAGTTTTATTTGATAAAGTATATCTGAATCCTGTTTATTCATAATTATATTCAAGAGTATCTATTTTTTTAACTGAATATAAATAATTTATATTCAGTTAAAAAAAATAATAATGTAAGAATACCCGAAATTATCGTATTATTAAACAAATAAAAATGAATGAATGAATTTTTTTTTCAGGTTCCAAGTCCCATAGATTAAAGAATAATATGTCAAACAATATTTTTTAGATTAAAATTAAATGAAGTTAAATTACAATGTCATAACGATAAAAATAAATAAATAAATAATAATAATTTACATTATTAATATTACCTACATTAAATTGAAATTTATATTATTTAAATTACATAAATTAAATTGAATTAAATTATATTATTATTATTATTCGTCGCGCATCCGCTTTATCTTTATCCTCTTCACAATACGTACAAATATTTTTAAATTAAAACTAAAATAAATCAAGGTGTTCACTATTGGCCTTGTCATCGTATTATCGCTTTAAGTGGATATATCACATTAATTGATGTAAACGTTTGTGTATACGGAAGTCCCAAAAGTTAATGTCCAAATTGTACAAAACCCAAGAAATAGCAATCCCTAAAAGAAAATGTTTTAAACTCAAAAGAAAGAAGAAAGAAACAAAGAAAAAAGTTAGTGTTAAAGACTTTTACTTATAAAAATAGCGATAGCTAAATTGCTAAACTTGTAACACGGTGTAAATTATCAAAACATGTATTGTTATAGTCTAGACAGTTATTTAGAGATAGCCGATGTCTTCAGGATTACAAAATGTTAGAATATGTGTTCTCAAAAGTAAAATTTGGACTTTTTTTTTTAAAAATGCAGGATTTACGTGAATTATTTAATTAGTTTGTGTGATGATTCATTTTATGTATAGTTAAGAACGAGATAAATTGAGGCGCTATTGTTTGCGTTATACTGACTGACTGGTGACCTTCAATATTTAAGGACGTGATAGTTGGCGATCATATATGATGAGAAAAAATAACATTAAAAATAAATATTAAAATACTTCTACGTAAACTTAATAAACAGTACAACGAGAATTCTATATTTACCTGCGTCATCCTTGGACACCGGCGGACACACGTAGCTCGCAGGGCGCTATCAACACACAATACATAGGTAGGTACAAATCAAACAGCGCGGGGTGCTTAGAGAGTATAATATCCGCATTTCACTTATTTTTAGAGAAATATAAGTCAAAAATTAAGCCCCTAATTTTATTATTTCATTTTAACGAGGATCGAGTACCGAGTAATCTCCAGAAGTATCGAAGGTCAGTCTGTATATAGGCTGTATAGTATCTTTAATTGATTGAGAATAATTGAGTAGTGAAATGGTGAACGCGAAGATATAATTTGTATGTAATCTCGTTACCCAGATTTAAACTCTCTCGATTTCTTTAATTGTGGCTACTTGAAACAACTAAGGTTAAAACTAATAACTAAAGCTATAGAATAAAATATTTTACACTTTCCATCTTTGAAATTGGATAAAATTCTCGGTTGATTGATTTAATGAAATTACAAGTAAATAAGTGTGTAGTAAAATAAAAGTACAAGTGTATTTTTTATATTTACTTAATAAAAGTTATATAAATAGCTCATTAACTCTCGCAGACAAGCACATCTTGTAAAGCGTTCAGTTTAAAATGATGTATTGCTTGATTTCAAGCTTATAGTAAATAAAATAAATATTTAATTTAATTTAAATTAAACTAGTAAATTTAAATTAAATAAAATATTTATTTTGGTTTTCTTTTTTCTTTTTCTTTTTTCTTCTTTCTTTCTATTTTCGTGTTTGGTTAATGCTTACCGTAAAAGCAATAGCGCTTCTTTTTTTTGTCTTGTTCTTCTACAGGATAAAACTATGTCGTTCAGCGTTATTCAAAGTAACTGAATCGTAAATTTTTCTTAGACTACTAAAGGAGCTCCTTAATTCCATTATTGTCAATTCGTCAAACCTTTTAATTTTGTCTGTTTATTAAAACCATAATCCCGATCACAATTTAATTTTTTAAACGATTGTTTATGCTGCTTCCTGTTACCTTAGTGCCTTAGTAGTAAGCAAACGTAAAATTATAGGACTTTTATATCGTTATCTCTATGACGTAAAAAAATTTGAACACTTTTCGAGTTTTATGCCAAGCTTTAGAGGTTTCCTGTTCGACAATAGAGGAATTTCATATTCTTTGCTTATTATAGCTTTCAGTTCACTGTCCCCCAACTATTCCCGTGATTTTTATAGTGTACTCTCTCCGTGTACTATATTGCTGTAAGTAATGTTTAAACTTCGTTTTTTTCATCCAAGTAAGTTTATTGCTTCTCATTAGTAGTACTCGCCAAAATTTTGTGGAACATTTATAAGATACGTCTTTATCAGACTTTTGACATGTTTAAAAAAACGTAATGTTCAAAACTTAATTTTTCTCATATGTATTGAATGTATTCGTGTTAATTTAATACTTTAATATTATTATTGATAAAATCTGTATTTTATATACCTACTTGATACTTGATTGTATACCGCTAGTCTTTATTTTGTTTCTTCACATTTTTAAGCGGGTTTGCTGAAATAAATTCCTTTAGTTAAGTACAGATAACTTTGACCATTGAATCTATGTTAGGTATGTTTTTTCTTACATGTGTTTTATGTGTGCAGTAATTTGGCAAATAAAATAAAATAATAGAAGAAAGATATGATGTTTCAATATTCAACAAAATTGGTGCTAAGAAGTCCTGTCCTGTTTTCTCCTCAAGTTCCTCGACGAAGACCTCGACGGAACAGTACAAATACTCTCGATTACATTCTATCAGCTTTAAAAGTAGGACGGTTGTAACGAACCTGGCCAAGACCTTTTGAATTCTACTACCTAGTGAATCTTTGTGTAACTCAGTGCACAACATTTTATTTAATGTTGACGCCATAACGTCAGTTCTCGCGCACAAGGCTTCAGTCCGGCCAAAGAACCATCTTATAAAATTACTAAAAATGCTAAAAAATACGTTGATTCGCCCGCTAAATGAGAAAATTAAATTTCATCAAAATCGCTACAGTCATTTTGGAATCAATAGGGAATATTCATACACATCGATTTTTTATCTAAAAGTAATTACGAGCAAAATGGCTTATTATGTTATGAATTCTGACATAGAAATATTGTTATGTATATATTAATATGACATAATTTATTGTTGTTGGGCATAAGCCCAACTACAATATTACTATGTCAGAATTTATAAATTGAAATTAAATATACTTAATATAAGTAATTAATTGATTTTTATAACGAAGATAATTTATAATTAATTGATGTTTATAGCAGACATTAATTATATTGAAAATCTATTTTGATATTATCAGTAAACAATTCAAGTAATGACTATATTAGTCGAACTCGATAGATGGTACTCTTGTCAGAGTGCCAAGTGTAAGTTTTTCTTTTCGTATTCGATCGTGAGCGCGTTTCGAGTTTACTAGGAATTTGTATGTGATTTGTACAGCGCCACCTAGTGGTAAACTGGTTTCTCACGTTTACCACTAGGTGGCGCTGTACAAATCGCATACAAATTCCTAGTAAACTCCAAACGCGCTCACGATCGAATGCGAAAAGAAAAACTCACACTTAGCACTCTGGGCACTTGAAAAGCAGTCACCTGTCAAACTAGTGCTAAAAAGAAGTTAAGATTAAGTATTTGTTATAAGAACCGAACATTGATATAAAAACCCAATATACACAATCAGTATCTCAAAAACGTCCTCCAAAAATGAACGCGTAATTTTAAATTGTGCACTCATTTCAAATAGAATTGTGTCGATCGCGATAGCATTTTTTTTTATATCATAAGATAGCAAACAAGCAGATGGGTCTTCCGATAGTAAGAGTCAACCATCGTCTATAGAAGACCAAAGATGTCAATGGTGCGTTGCTATCTTGGTGGCGAGGTCTAATGCCATAATAATGCATAAGTTTACCGGCTACCTCACCCTCCAAACCGGAACACGACAGTGACAACCACCGACGCTATTGCGGCAGGAATAAGTAAGGCGTTGGTACCAGACCCGGGCGAGACAATGCAGAACTCTACCACCTAGTAATCACGATGGTAGTGACTTGCAGAGCCAATCGGTCGCTTTTTACGACCTGCCTGGCAGAATGGCAGTTGGTCTATTCTTCAAAGGAGCCCGGAACCAACACGGGGAATCAATTTTATTTCCTTTTGTACATTACTTTGTAAAAACAACTACAAATCTTGCGCTTAAGACATATGTTTTTGCCATTTTTACAACTATTTAAATGAAATTAGGGACACTTTTGAGTGTCAGTTTTGTTCGGGACTGTGCATATTGGGTTTTTTATATCAATGGAACCGAATATTCATTTTCTCCCGCATAACTTCGATGCATTTTAAAGAGGTTTTTACTTACATATTTTTATATCCTAAAATAGCATGACTCTCCTGGGAAGGGTTATCCGTCACCTTTAGACACCAAAGATGTTAATTATCATCCGTATCTATCTGCCTACCTTGCCCTGTAAGGCAAGCCGAAGTTATTGGATTTTTTTACTTTTAATTCATTAGATAGCAAACAAGCAGAAGGCTCTCCTGATGGAAAGAGAAACCATCACTTATAGTCACCTAAGATGTTAATGATGCGATGCTATCCGTGTGGCGAGATGGCAGTGCCACATGACAAGCATTGCCGTTATTGTGATAAGAATATGCAAGGCAGTGGTACCAATTACCCGGGGGAGACGTTGCGGAGCTCTACCACTTGTACCTACTGTCTGCCTGGCAGAAAGGCAGTTTTTTTATTTATTTATTCCCACACATTTCAATACGATAAATTACACTCAATCACAATAGTACTCGCCAAACTGTAAAACAGTTTGTAGGTGAGAAACTGCTCTCTAAACTTATTTGCTGTAACTAATTCTACCTATTAATATAATAATAATTTAACCTAACATTTTTAATAGTGTCTCGTAACATTTTTTCCTATAAGCTCTTTTATTTAAACTTAATTCTTTTAACTCTTAACTTTAATTCGTTTACTCCGCACTGCTCCTCCCCCGTAGGTGATAGCGTGATAATATGTAGCTTATATGTTGACCCGACCTATTAGCAATATTCATGCAAAATTTGAAGTATATCCATGCAGTACTTTTTGAGTTTACCCCGGATATACATACAGACAAACAGACAAACAGAAAAAAAATCTAAAAAGTATATGTTTGACTTCGATATCGATTGTAGATCACGCCCCAAGTATTCTTTTAATAAAATATTCAATGTACAGTTTTGACTTTCCTACGATTTTATTATATGTATAGATAGATAGATGAAAGGGACCAAATACCTACACATTCTTTAACCATAGTAATTGTTGATGCGAGGAATAGTTCGGGGTGAGTATATAGGCTTTTTATTTATTTATTTAATACTTTATTGTACACAGAACAATTATAATAAAAATATATAAACATAACATAAGTACAATGGGCGAGCTTATCTCTACTTAAAGAGATTTCTTCCAGCCAACCCGATAAAGGAGATAAAAAAAGAAATCAAATAAAGTAGACTTGGTGTACAAAAAAAAATAGATATTATGGTTACATAATTAAACTAAATATATATATATATTAATGAAAATACAAAAAAAAAATACATACGGTATAAGGAAAAATTACAATTCTGTTAGAAAGTGTTCTTTGACGCGTTTTTTAAAAGAATCAAAAGTCTGGCAGAGGCGAATCTCACTAGGCAGAGAGTTCCACAAACTTGCTGCATGTACCGCAAAGGAGTGCGAGTAGGCAGCAGAGTTACTAGGAGGAAAGCGCAACAAGGTTTTAACGTTAGAGCGACACGGGGTATCAGGAGAGTGCAAAAAACTAAAAGAGTCACGGAGATATTTAGGGGCTATAGGATTGAAAAGGATCTTGTATAGCAAGCAAAGGATATGAGTTTTTCTGCGCTGACTAATAGGAAGCCACCGAAGTTCAGCTCGGAAATTAGAAACGTGATCATACTTTTTTATGCCATAGATGAAGCGAATACAAAGATTCTGCAATCTTTCAAGCTTATTTAATAGCTCTTCTGTAGCATCTAGATAACAGGAGTCAGCGTAATCTATTATTGGGAGAATAAGGGAGTGCATTAAAAATATTTTTATTAACTTTATAACAATTCCTACCAAAAGATTCAGTCAATATTAATAATTAAAATTTATCTACAATTTTGAAATATGTTAACAATTAGCTGACCCGCGCAGCTTCGCCCGCGAGAATATTAATAAGTCATCCAAATAATTTTTAATAAAAATTTCCTCCTCTATTTCAGCCCTCCAGGGAAAGATTTTTTAAAAAAAATAGCCTATGTTTGACCCCGGATCTTCAACTATGTCCATGCCAAATTTAATGAAAATCGGTTCAGCGGTTTAGCCGTGAAAGCGTTACAGACAGACAGACAGCCTTTCGCATTTATAATATTAGTATGGATTTAGAAATATTTCTAATTTATTTTTACTATTAATTCTTTCTGCTGATGATTTTTTGTTTAACAATTTGACAAACCTATATTCAACTCTAAGAGATCCCGGACCAACACGGAGGAAACCTCTACTACTCTAGATGTTCGGACATATATAAAGGGTTTATATTTGGTGGAGAGCTCAACAGTATGCGAAGTATCCTCCCTTTATTAATTTGCTGCGCTCGAGTAAATCACAAAATCCCCTCTTTTTAATCATTAAACAACAGGAGAGCAAACAAGTGGATGGATCTCCTGATAGAAAAAGAAACAATCGCCCTTAAACACCAAAGATGTTAATTATGCGTCGCCATCCGTGTTACGGGATGGCAATGCCCCAAGCATAAGTCTTCCGGCTAGCTTACCCTCCAAATCGACACGGCAATGACAAGCATTGACGCTATTACGGCAGAAATACTTAAGGTGATAACATATATCCGAGTGTGACATTGTGGAATTCTACTAGCAAAAAGCAGAGCTTTGTAAGGGCTCGCAAAGTTATACTACCTAATAATATTGTTAAGAAAGTATTTTTTATTTATGGACTTCATTTATAATTATCTAACCTAAAAAAAGCCAGCGTATTTTTATCCAAACATTATATTCCCATCAAAGGCGTCGTCAGGCTTTGGTCTAGGGGGGGCGCAGCAAAATAAAACCAAAATAAAGAAAAACATGTTTCTAAGAGTAAATTTTTTTAGTACTTTGCAAGAAAAATTCTTTAAAATTTTCTTAATTTATTAAAAACGCGATTTCTATAATTATAAATTTTATCTACACAGAACAAATATAAAGGTTATCTACATATTTTACACCATATTTTCTGGTTTACCTATAATATAGTACAGTCTACCTATAATATGCAGCAACTCAAGATCCATCTCGCGTCACCACTTCGCCCTTAAAGTCTAATATTGATAGAAATCAATTTTTATTTATGCTAACTTTCTTATAAAAGAGTTTTCAAGGAAAATGGGTATAAAAATAAAAGTTGATCTTATAAAGAAAAATACACTTTTTTAGCTTTTTACCCATGGGCTAAGATTGGAAATTGATCTCAATACAATATTAATCAACTAATACACTTGTACTGTTTCACAGTAATCATATGTGTGAAAAATCTGTAAACGGTTGACCTTGCAGGCCATTCCTGCAACTTCCCGCTAAATAAAGGTATTTTAAGCTGAAAAGAGTAAAAAATATGAACATAGATTTTTCAGTTCTAAGAAATATTGAAATGTCTCAATTGCTAAGTCACAAAAAACAGCAAGAAAACACTTTACTTACTTACTAAATCAGTAACTTCCTTATCTACATACGTAGCGGGAAGTTAAAAAGTACAAGTGTATTAATAGATTAATATTGTATTAAAATGGAGTGAATAAAAATGAATTAAAACTACCAAGCCAAAGCTCAAACCTAAAAGTGCGATATTTTTTCAGTAAAATGTACCACAAAAGGGCATAAATCGTCGCCTAGTGTAGCTTTGTAGCATTTTAATTCGTTAGTTTTATAATAGATGGCGTTAGTAGTAATAAAATTCTAATACAACATGTATCTTCTATTTTTTTAATGTTTATAAAAAATCGCCTCTGTGGTCTAGTGGTCCAGGGTTGGCGTTGACTATATGATGTCCTGGGTTCGATTCCCGGGTCGGGCACATTAAAAAAAAGTATTTTTTCAGTTTTCTGAAAAACACAAAGTTGCCCGGGATTTGAAAGTGCCCGGTTGGCAATAGGCTTGCCACCTATCACATTTGTGGGACCAAGTATCTTCGGCTAATCGTGGGTGCACTTTTTGTACCTCGGCATACCCCTTCGGGGATATGGGCGTGAAGATACTTTAGTTTATAAAATGGTATTTTAATGGTAGAACATATCTCGACATGAATTTAAACTACCACGTCAAAGCTCAAACTTAAAAGTGCGATACTTTTCAAGTAAAATGTACCACAAAAGTGCATAGAAAGTCGCCTAGTGTGGGGCTCGCTTCGCTCGCCCTGATAACCTACTCGTAATAGTCGCGATGGTACTAATACGTATAGCCAATCGGTCGCCATTTCTGATCTATCTGACAGAACAGCAGTTGGTATATATTTCAAAAGGGGTTCGGACCAACACGTGAAAACACTCCCCCTACTTCTTAGTCCACATTTTTCTATGGATAATAAATCTACCTTTTAGATATCTATAATAATCTGTATAACGTATTCTGATGAGCTATTTAATTTAGTGCCGTCATCCACGTTCCGCCATCGCGCTACACTCTGTAGTGAAACATTCCACCAACACCAAATTGATGATTGGTTACCTACGACTCTTCGATTTGCTCGTATCTTCTTTATACGGTTAGTTAAACTCTGGAATAGCTTACCTCACACGGTTTTCCCGAGTTGCTTTGACAATTGTATTGGGATTTTTAAGAGGGTTAACAAAATTCTTAGAATCTGGTATCGCATTGTTAACTAACATTTTTGTGTTGCATATATCCATGGGCAGTGGTGACAGCTTCCCGTCAGGTGGCCTACTTGCTCGAATGCCTGCAGATATTATATAAGGAAATAATCATGGTGTTGAAGGGTTCAGAACAAAAACAATCTCACCTGAAAATATGGAACACATTTATTTTTAACATCACTATAATTTTTAATTCTAAGTTGCAATGATTTAATACAATGCAATAAATATAGTTTAAATGTTAGTGTCAGTCTTGCTAATGAGTTATAATTCTTGCAAAATATATACTAAGTAATGTCATCCAACGTATTTTTTTTGTATTTGTGCCTGTATTAATAAATGTGCATATGTGTGTCAGGGTAAGTCATGGTACGCCCATGACTATAGCTTTGTTGTAGGAAAAAGAGAGCAGGGTTTCGGAGGGGACTCTGAACTTCAAAATGGTTCAATAAATACTTTAAATTCCACTTTTTTAATTTTTTCTTACGAACTTACCTCTTTGCGAACCCGATCCCCGAGTGTTGCGCTTCATATTTTCTGCAGCGAACTCATCTTGAAAGCCTGAATCCTATTTTCATGCTCTTCCTGATATTATCAACCTTTAATATCATATTATAGCGTAGGGATAAGCAGATAATTATGCAAGGCAAGACGGACAATCTGACTTAATACTGTGACTTTCAATTCAGTAATGTATTGGAGGTGTAGAGATATAAATGTTCTGCTTTTAAACCAAAAAGTGTAGAACCAGTGTTTATACGGGATATAACTACTCAAGAGATTAATAATTTAAATGTCGTTTAATTTTATAACTGTATTTTAAAAGCTTCGAGAACAATTTAATTAACATTGCATTAAATCATCAGAACTATCGTTATATAGACATCTATTTACGACAATTAAAGCTTAAATTGACATAGTTACATTATCAGAAATATTCTTCTGTATGTATCAATAATTTACTATAATTATCTGACATTGAAAATGATATGTAGAGTATCTTCACTCTACATAAAATTTTCAATATTAGCTAGGTATATCTAAATATACTAGGTAATTATAAAGAATTTTATGAGAAAAATTGGCGTAATCTGTCAGTGAAAACGAAACTCTTGGCATAGATATTTTGAGTTTTTTCGTTCGTTTTGCCGATACAAATTAACGGAATGTGATGTCATACAGTAGTAATTTAAAGTACTTACTATAAAAACTCAAAATTACCATATTTTATTCTTTTGTTTCACTTAACGATCACGACTTTTATAATCACCCTATATTAGTTAATTTAACAGTTAAAGCTAAATTAAGCATTGTTAATAATCACATTCAGAACTGTAAGGGCGGCTCGCACCAAAATGCTTAAATACATTTAGCATGAAACAAAGAAAACAAGTGGAAGTGAAAAGTGGGCGTGCCGCGTGCATCACTATTATGCGCTGTTACTCTAAATTGCCTTAGTGATACTTTGACGTCCGTGCGTAGTTTCCTTGTGGTGGTGAATTAAACGAACAACAACTTACTAGAAGTATATTTAATATATAACCATTACAAAGGTTGAAGCGCGAATGACTACACTTATCTAGACAGCTATTAAGAGAAAAAGTTTGAGCTGAATTTGGGAGTGGTGCCGCGTGCAAAGTCATGATTCACTTATGTGACTAATTACAGATAGGCACAATACTTACCATATCTTTAGGAGATAGTCGTCATGCGAAAATCTATTATACACTGAATTATGCCGTATTGTGCCATCCTTGAATGCAGAAATGATAGTAGAATACAGATGATTAAAAATGGAGATATTTCATATCATCCGAAAGTACAATTTTCATTTTATTTTAATAAAATTCCTGATTTAATATAATTTCTAATGATATAACAGAAAGTCAAGCTAAAATCAGCCGTACATATTACATATAAAGTTCATTTTAGGTTGACCTAATGTTTCTAGAAAGATATACGTAATGACAGTCATTACGTATATCGTTCTAGAAAGTTCTCTACTCAAATATAACCAACTGAAAGCTACTGAAAAATCAATACTGCCATCTATTGTAGAATAGCGAAACTATTAAGATTATGGTTTCACTATTGTACAAATAGATGAGTCTATTTTGAATAGACTACAAAAGGACGTAAATACGCTTTTTTTGTAGCAAAATAAAATTTATTGTAACGCAGTTTGGTATATTTTTAAATGTTCTGTTTGTGTGCTTTGGATTATTGTTGTTTAAAATGAAAACGACCAATGAAACAATGTTTGCATTAGTACTTTATATGCAATAATGCTTATTTTATGTGTGAGTATGGCGATCGCGGTCCTGATACAAATGTTTTTACTTCCCACTTCAGCTTGTTTTCTGTGTTCCATGGCATTTAGTCCCTTAAACATGTTTAGCAAATGTCAAAACGCCTTGAATGCTGTCACTTTAAACGTATTTAGTGACTTAAAATGATTTAAGCATTTTGGTGCAAGCCGCCCTAACTATGTAAAAGTATGTCATTTATTTTGACACTGACGCTGAAACTAAAAATTGATTATAATTGTCGAAACTACCTATATACAAGTGTTTTTACGGGTAACTTGAATAAATGGACAGAAAGTAAGTAAATATGGAGCGATCATTGTAAGATACGAAGATAATGAAGTGTCGGTCAAAGTGATAACTTTATTACTTTTTTCTACTTATGTATGATGACTGCAGGGGTCCATCTAATAAATAGGTTTGAGATAGCTAGAATTTATCACTTGGGCCGGGCAGTATAAATAATTTACTACTTCTATCCGGGCAATGTAATGAATTCGGTGAAGAATTGCCTTGCCGAGTAGCGGGCTTAGATGAAGATTGGGCCATCACGCGATATATAGTAATAAAATTAATAATATAATTACTATCATTATCGCTACATAGTATAAAACAAAGTCGCTTTCCGTTGTCTGTCTCTATACTTACAACTTTAAAACTACGAAACGGATTTTGATGCAGTTTTTTTAATAGATAGAGTGATTCAAGAGGAAGGTTTATATGTATAATAACATTTTACGGCAAAACAACGTTTGCTGGGTCAGCTAGTACATAATATATGTAAATAAAAAGCCTTTACGAACTAGGACCTTAAAACGGAATTTTAAGCCAGCTGTACCACTGAAATTAATTTACTGATAATATAAAAAAGTTCATTTCAATTTACGCTGATATTGATAAAACTCTTCGAGAATTTGCTCGTAAAGACTTATTTTGATTACTTGAAAATGTTGTCCCAAGATATCAATTGTACTACTGGTGACTGCAATTTAAAATATTGTAAACACGGGTTTGTCACAAAGTGTTCGTCTACTAGTATAACCAATTCTAATCATGCTAAAATTTTTGCACGATTCTACGATTGCAAATATTTCAATTGATTTTTCTTTGAATACGAATTGTTTTTTAACTACACATACTAGTGATATTTTATCAAAATATATATATATTAATTAATTTTACTACATTGAATTGTTTTATTTATTAGAGTAGTAGCTGAATTGCTTTTTGTAACTTTCAGTAAGAATCTAGATAATTATAATAATTTAATTTCATTTCATTTCATATGATAAACGAAGACACCTGATTTATTACATTGCCCTATATAGGGCATAATTTCCTTGTTAATATTGACCGGTAAAAGTGATTATTCATGCAGTTTCACTTATATGCCCCAATCGATAACGACATTATGTACGAGTATCCACACCGGTCACTACTCATAGTGACCGGACTCCTTAATTTGCCCGTAACTAATACGAATAATTTACTTCAACTTACAGTTTAAACTTAAGCGAAATATTGTTTGTGATTAAAAGAATTATCATTCTGTACAGGTATCGTGGTATTAATACGTGAATTAAAAACTTTGTACACCTCTTTACAGCAGTAAAAGAAACGAACCAGTATTAAATTTGGCACAATTAAACTTTAGATGGAGAAAGCTAATATTTTTATATAATGTGCATAATAACCATAATAATAATATTTTGTTTATGCTAAAGACTATTGTCAGATAGAGTCAAACGGAGTTTTAGAATTATAATCGAATTTGGACTAGGAGGCGATCACTAGGTAGTACATATCTATAATTATACATATATTACATCCTATCTATTACTCAACTTAATCATTGCTGTTAATCAGCATAAAATCATCGTCAGCATCATCACATCACCTATCTCTTTAGGTATCTCCGAATATCCGAATACGGTGTGTTTGTATGAAGAGAGTTATAAATGCAAAAGAAGCAAGGCAAGCTTGTCTACATAGTGATGTATAGCACTCGATTCTCTCTGCCTACTCCGTGAAGACCACGTGAAGATATGTATGATATACATGTAATTTTATTCAAAACGGATGCCAAAATTTAAAATTGAGAAAATTGACTATTTATAAGTACTAGCAATCGCCCTCTATTCGAAATTCGTCCACAGTCTAAACAATAAAATGTTTTTTTTATATCATAAGATAGCAAACGAGCAGATGGGTCTTCTGATGGAAAGAGTTCACCATCGCCTATAGACACCAGGGATGTTAATGGTGCGTTGCTATCTTGCGACGAGGTCTAATTCCACATGCATAAGTTTACGGGCTACCTTATTCTCCAAACCGGAACACGACACGACAGTTATTGTGACAGGATTAGGTAAGGCGGTGGTACCAGACCTGGGCGGGACAATGCAGAACTAGAGTTCTGTAGACCTACTATGTACTAGGCCACGATGGTAGTGACTCGCGTAGCCAATCGGTCGCCTTTTAAGTTGGCCTATTCTTAAATTCTTAAAGATTATTAAATATCCCGAGTAACATAGGCTAAATAATTACAAAAAAATAGAGATCCCAACCTAAGTTGGAACATGGAATGTAACTCAAGGTATCAAAATTATGCCGATAAGGCATTATTTCACGTGCGCTGCGAAAACCATTAACGATATATACATATAAAATAATTTAAGTACACAAGTCAAGACATGCCGCTCTCGAGAAAGTGCGCCATAAATGAACTGAAGTTTAGCCGAAAATTAGCCACAATTCAGTCGATTTTTTAATTTCACCGAACGTTCGTTTGAATTCGGCTCAAGTCACATTTGGCCCATCTCTATTTGTTACACACATAAAATTAATTAAAAAGAGATAACAAGAAAAGATAGTAAAAAAAGTGAGCTTATCGCTAAAAAGAGATATCTTACGGCTTAATACATAAACGAAAAACAAATGTACCAAGTATAAAAGTAAGTGTATTTAGTAAATTCAAAATTTCAATCACACGTAGTAAAATGAGCGATATACGATGGACGAACGGACTAGGAAATAGATAGAAAGACAGAAGGATATGACGAATTTAAAAGAGTTCCGCTTTTTGACTTTCGGTTACGGAACCTTAAAAATCTATTAAAATGTGCATTATAAAATAATCACTTATCAATATAATAAATTGTTGATCGAAACCAAACCAATCAATCGATTGCATCGCATCTCGTAACTCATGAGACTTGTGATCTGAAATCACAACACATGTTTAAATTGCAGTGTTAAATAAACTATATCAATCAATGGATTGAACGGGTCAAAAGACCGGGTTTTTTCGACGACACGTCAGTTTAGATAGATACGGTTCTTTCTGATCGAATGAACGACACATGCATATTCGAAATGAGAATACGATGAAATCTCAATTCAATCTAACATCTCGTAATACGTTCGTAAGGAAGGTCATTATAATCAAATAAGAACCTAATTTATGTAATTTTCTCCTATAATACTAAAATAGTGTGTTGTATTAACTGCTAACTACTGGTATGTACCTAATCTATTGTAATATTTTTCTTGCAGCTTTCAAGGAAATGAGATTTTTCGGAAACGGTGGCTTCAAGAAAAGCTCGACCAAGTCATAAAATTGGTTTGGAGGAGTTTTTATAGGCGGTGAATCTGTGATGCGGACATGTCCAACATTACAATGCGCGTAGCCCGACAAGCACTTTATCATTTTATTTTAAACATGTTTGAAATAAAATTGTCCTATCACTCAAAGATTGTATATGGACACCCTAGTAGAAAAAGACACACTCCACCAATGTCGTTGTACTCTTCGGAACGATTTTGAAGCGCACGTGAACATTCCAGATAATATGTAACTTCCTTGCTAATTACCGATACTTCTTAATATTTTATGATTACTAAAATCCAAGCGAAAAAATTATCGACATGCACAAATTCAAAACAATCCATCTCTAAATACGTACGTGTGTGTAAATTTTGCGAGAATGGGAGTTAATTTTTATCTAGCTAATTGATTTTATAATATAAACACTTGTACTGTTTCACAAATGTAATTTAAATTTTATTTATTACACAATCACTTTTAAATTTACAGCGAACCAGTTTCGCCAATTAAAGCATCATCAGGACTTTCACATTAATTTTTACATTATATCAATATGATGCAGTTTCACCAAGTGCCGACGATGGAAAGTATAAATTTTAAGTATAAATTACCTAGTTAAATTTGGAGACTGCATTATAGTCCAAGTGTTTAAAAACAAGGAACAAATATGTCTGTGTACGTAAAAAATATATAACTATTGGTATTTACGTGTAGTCTTTAGTTGAAATTTGTTGTTTCATAAGACATAATTATGATCCCACATAATTTAAATTGCTATAATCTATCATCCGAGATCTGTGCTGTATAAATATTGTACATTTACTTGACAGTAATCACATTTAAGTGACATTGTTGTTAAGTTGGGAGGTGCCATCCGCATCGCTATTGGTTCCGCTCTTCTGAAAAAAATATAAAGATAACTCTTAATATACATGGATGACTATCATAGAACAACACACGAGCAAACCTCCTGATGGAAAAGGACAAATATCACCTATAGACACCATATTTGTTAATGGTACCTTGCTATTCTGGTGGCTGGATGTTAAAATCAAAATTAAAATGTGGTTTATACAAACGAACCTTTACAGGATGAGTCGACATTTTAAAAATGACTACCGGAACGGAACGCGGCCACACGCTGAAAAAATCTGGTGGAAAAAATTCAGTGGGCTTGTCTTTTTTGTCTATAATTTTTTTTATTATACCTAAATGTGTTACAATATTACAAGAATAATAATTCTTTGTGAAATATTACAAAAACTATAACTATATCTGTATGTATCTCTGTATATATAATTTACTAGCTGTTGCCCGCGACTTCGTTCGCGCGGACTTCGTTTACTCCGCACAGCTCCTCCCCCGTAGGTGATAGCGTGATAATATGTAGCCTTTATATTGACCCGTAGGCGTATCATCTAACGTTTGCAATTCGCCAGCGATCAGTCATGACTCTTAAACGTAATGAAAAAATCATCAAAAACGTCGCCAATTGCTTGCTGGTCACTAGATGCACTTTTTCCAATGTCACAGCATCAAAACTAATCAAGCGGCAACGACTACCACTAATGTACAAGGCTGTTATGTGTCTTGCAATAACTAAACAATCACGATAATTTCGCATTGCGAGTTACGCGATCACCCCGCCGACCTGTTAGTAATATTCATACAAAATTTGAAGTAAATCCATGCAGTACTTTTTGAGTTTACCCCGTACATACATTGACATTCCTACGATTTTATTATATGTATATTTAACATTGCTAAAAAAAGGCTCTATTGTCTTAGTGAACAAATAATGTAGATCATGTCCTATTAAACTAATGTAATGGTCAGCCAAGCTGGATTACATAATATGTTGACGAAAGTGAATACACCGTGGTCACAGGAATTTTTTTATTTTTGATTATTAACAAGCTGATCTTTTGTGAACAGCTTCGTTTTGATAAGACGCCCATCTTCTTTCTCTTCGAAAATATATAATCGGGTTACTAATAACGGTAGGTAAAAAAAAACTTGCAGTCGTGAAAACGACAACTTTAGAGTGTCGGACTAAGATAAGTTTTCACTTTACGTGCCAACGTTACCCTTAAATTTAATAATAATTACCAAGGTATTGTGAGAAAATTAAGTTGATACTGATCAATTTAAAAATCTCATAATTTCGACATCTTAAGAGTAGAGGCACTCAACAAAAAAACTATCGAATGTGTATGTAGGATGAAAGATTTTTCGTACTTTTCATAAAATAATGAAGCGATTAAAGTAAGAAACTAATCATTGTTATAAATCAATATTTTTTCTTCACCAACTTAACATGTTTGAAACCTCTACGATTGAACAGAGATGAGCGTTTCGTCAAAATGATGAAAATGTTCCTACGATCACGGTCTAAAAGTGAGATTGCTGTCTGTTAAACATAATTGGAAAGATCATTGTCTGTCAATAAGTACTTAATTCTGAAGGCGAACGTTTATTTGACATTTCAAGAATATCAAAATAATCCTGATACCTGACGTAACCGGCAAGATATTGTCTTAATTGTTCATAGTTCTATTTAATTGTCTCTTTCCTACTTGTGACTTAGGGCATCTTCCGAAGAAAAGATTTAAGTGACTTTCTGCTAGACATGTCGTAAAAAGTAGGAGGAGGCTAAACATATTAACTACTAAATAGATAGTAGATGTCTGCATTATCTCACTCGGGTTTTGTTTTTTATCTTCCCACTACATATGTAGATAAGGAAGTTACTGATTTTACCACGATTTTCGAAAATCGAGGTTTGACTAGATCTCCACGTTTTGAGGAAATGTCCTAGGAATCTTTTCCGACTATTTTTAAGATGACATCAGTATGTCCGTGTGTGTATGTGTGTGTATGTAAACATCTCACAACTTTTGAACGGCTGGACCGATCGAAACGCGGTTAATGGCATTCCACTCATCATCATTCGATTGAATTCCACTCAACCTAGTCTTTCTGAAAATTTGAACGCGAATACTGTTTCGCCAAAAAAAGTTTTTGGCGAAACAGTATTTTTTTAATATAACTTCCAGATTTTTACATCGAGTAAGTACAAAAACTAATCAGCTCTATTCTTCAAAAAACTATGTCTAATCTATAAATTGCATTGAACGCAATTTTAAAACCGATTTTGGTTTTAAAATTGCATTCAATACCGTAAATTGGATTAAAATCGAACAATTGTTTGGGATTTATCAACGACAAATTTTTTTGAAAAAAATATTTTGACACTGCTTCAAAATTTTTCAACCTATCGATTATTTATTTAGATAAATCAAAAAAAAGCAGCACTTTAGATCTAAAAAATTGAGGTGAATGCCATTTGAAAGGTCGAAATTGATCATCGTTTCCAAAATATACAGCTTTTCAAAAATCAATATACAGCCATTTAACAAAATAAATATTTGAACTGAAAAAATCTTTGCTTATATACTATATACTATATAGTTTTTACTAATTTGAGCTTAAAATACCTTAATTTAGCAGGAAGTTTCAGGAATGGCCTGCAGAGTCAACCGTTTACAGATTTTTTTATATTATAAGATAGCAAACAAGCAAATGGCTCTCCCGATGGAAAGAGATAACCATCGCCTTTAGACATCAAAGTTGTTAATGGTGCGTTGGTTATCCTTGTCATAGGGTCTTAATGCCACATGAAGAAGTTTAACAACTACCTTAGTTTCCATACCGGAATATGACAGTGACAAGCATGTCGCTATTGCGGCAGAAATAGGTAAGGCGGTGGTACCAGACAAAGGCGAGAAAATGCAGAACTCTACCACCTTAGTAGCCACGATGTTAATAAGTCACATAGCAAATCGTTCGTTTCTTACGAACTGCCTGGCAAAACGGGAGACGGTCTATTCTTCAAAGGAGGTGCGGACTAACACGGGGAAAATTTCAATATATTCCTGCCGAAATAGCATTGGTGCTTACCGCTATCTTGTTTTAGTTTGGAAGATAAATTTTTGGTTCTAACATGCACCAATTACATCTGTGATATCAATAGGCGATGGTTTCCTCTTTCATTAGGATTATAAAAAAAAAGTATCTTCACGCGCATATCCCCGAAGGGGTAGGCAGAGGTACAACAAGTGCACCCACGATTAGCCGAAGATACTTGGTCCCACAAATGTGATAGGTGGCAAGCCTATCGCCAAACAGGCACTTTCCAATCCTGGGCAACTTTGTGTTTCTCAGAAAACTGAAAAACATTTTTTTTTTGAGTCCGACCCGGGAATCGAACCCGGGACCTCATGTGGTCAACGCCAACGCTGGACCGCTAGTCCACGGAGGCGATCCATCAACCATCACTTTTTATTTGTTTTTTATACAAATTTATTTGTTTTATACACATGCATGAGGTACAAGGTTTGAATTCCAGGTTAGACTTTACATTTTATATAATTCTCTAAGATTTTTGGAAGTCATCATTGTTTGTTGAAACTGCTAGGTGGTAGATATTACATTGTCTTGCCTAGATATGGTACCATCGATTCCTTATGTGCCTTACCTTTTCCTGCTGCAATAGCGTCAGTGATTCTTACAGACGTGTTCCGGTTTGGAGGGTAAATTAGTCGGCATAATTATGCATGTGGCAATAGGACCCTGCCACAATCACAGCAACGCATTATTTATAGCTTTGGTGTCTATAGATGTTGGTTGTCTCTCTATCAGAAGAGCCTTCTGCTTGTTTACTGTCTTAAGATATAAAAAAATGTCACCTATCACGTCATGGGACTTTAATATAGCTAATCCTGTGTACACTGTTCGTAACTCCGGATTACAATTCTAGTACGCGGGCGTGAAGTTATTTATTTAGTTAAGTGTATATTTTTTTTCAGTATAATATATTCGTGCAAAATACCTACCACGCTGGAAGCCTGTGTTCTCAGGCGATTCAAGTCCATTGCTTGCAGCTCGATGTCATGTTGGGTGAACCGTGGTGTTTGGCAGTTAACGTGCTGAGGCGGCAGCCATCGATGGATCACTGGCGTTAAGAGATCCCGATGTACCTGTGGGCACATAAATGTGTTGACGTAATATGGCAGTATTTTTTAACGTTATTTCATAGATTATCAGACAACCAGATGACTCCTGTTGGACAGAGTTAATCATTAACAAAAGAGATTAAGAGTTTTCCTCGTGTTGGTCCCGGGCTCATTTGAAAAATAGGTCAACTGCTGTTCTTTGGCTTGACCGATTGGCTTTACGAGTCACTATCATCGTGACTACTAGGTGGTAGAGTTCTGCATTGTCTCGTTCGGGTCTGGTACCACCGCCTTACCTATTCATGACGCAATAGCGTCAGTACTTGTCACTATCGTGTTCCGGTTTGTAGGGTAAGGTTAACTTATACATGTGGCTTTAAATCTCGCCACAAGATAGCAACCCACCATTAACACCTTTGGTGTCTATAGGCGATGGTTGACTCTTTCCATCAGGAGACCCATCTGCTTGTTTGCTATCTTATAATATAGATGTTTGTTACTCAATCACGCAAAAGCTACTGAACGGATTAGGATGAAATTTGGCACACTGGTAGATGATGACCTAGAATAGCACATTGATTACTTTTTATCTCGAAAAATGTTATTCCCGCGGGATTTGCTAAAAACTTTTATAATGCAGCGGTTTAAGGCAAGGTAGTTAACAAAGTATCTTCACGCCCATATCCCCGAAGGGGTAGGCAGAGGTACAACAAGTGCACCCACGATTAGCCGAAGATACTTGGTCCCACAAATGTGATAGGTGGCAAGCCTATCGCCAACCGGGCACTTAGTTAACAATTTCAATATTTACTTACCTATTTGACTTTGAATTTTTTATTGATACAATCAAATGCCAAATTTATTTGACTATTATGAATACACATTCAAAATTTAAGCGAAAATGTGAATGAATGAAAACTCTTTATTGTGCACAAACTTACAATTTAAAAATACATGTTCAGTAAAATTAATTTCTATATAATAGTAGTGCACAAAGGCAGTCTTATCGCCAAAAGAGCAATCTCTTTCAGACAACCTTTTGTTGGTAAGGATAAAATTTTAAGGTACAGTAGGCTATCCAAACAGATATAAATACTATTATATTACCTTATGACTACTTATCTGTTCTATATCTTTACATATGTATATATATATATATATATATATATATATATATATATATATATATATATATATATATATATATATATATATAGATATATATATATATATATATATATATATATATATATATATATATATATATATATATATATATATATATATATATATATATGGTCTCCTGATGGTAAGAGTCAACCATCGCCTACAGACACCAGAGATGTTAATGGTGCGTTGCTATCTTGTGACGAGGTCTAATACCACATGCATAAGTTTACCGGCTACCTTACCCTCCAAACCGGAACACGACCGTGACAACCACTGACGCTATTGTGGCAGGAATAGGTAAGGCTGTGGTACCAAACCCGTGGCGTTAGCACGTAACTCGTAATGCAAAATTATCGTAATTGCTTAGTTATCGCAAGATACATAGCAGCCTTGTATGTTAGTGGCAGTCGTTGTCACTTGATTAGTTTTGGTGCTGTGACATCGCCAAAAGTGCATTCAATGACCAGCAAGCAATTGGCGACGTTTTTAATGAGTTTTTCGTTACGTTTAAATGTCATCGCTGATCGCTGGCGGATTGCAAACTTTAGATGATAAAGCTGCCGGGAGAGACAATGTAAAACTCTACCACCTAGTAGTCACGATGATAGTGACTTGCATAGCCAATCGGTCGCCTTTTACGACGTGCCTGAACGGAACGGAAGAACGGAAGTTGATATCTATTCTTCAAAGGATTCCGGAACCAACACGGGGAAAACTAACGAGGATTAATTTGAAAAACTTTAAAAACAACAAAGGAAAATATCGACACACAGGGATTGAACATACGACAGTCTCCCTAAAGCCGGGTCGTTCTACCACTGAGCTAATGTCGACAAGCTCGACGTGGCGAAATTCTTCTTTGCTATAATATGATCGATTACGTCGGTTGTACTGATCGCTAGATATACATACGTATGACTAGTTAAATGAGTTACAGATGAAATTCAATTTATAATTTTGATCGTGTTTCTAATTATTTTTGTGCTATAGCAGTTACCCCGTGCTTGATAAAACTTGAAAGCCTGTCGACAATAGCTCAGTGGTAGGGCGTCCCGGCTTTAGGGAGACGGTCGCAGGTTCAATCCCTGCGTGTCGATATTTTTCTTTGTTGTTTTTAAAGCTTTTCAAGTTTTCCAAAGCACGGGGTGAGTGCAATAACACAAAAAAAAATGACGAGTATTAATACATCAATCAGTAACCATACTTTTTGGATAATATTACACTAATTTCGTTGAACGTTACTACGTGGTTAAGCAATATTTTGCTTTTATTATATTTTTTATTGTTTACTTACACCCATTAACTATCGACTTGTCTTTCAATATGCACAATCTTTTACCAGTAAGCATTTTTAAACTTTATATTAAAAAATATATCTATTTGCAGGCGAAGCCGCGCGGGTCAGCCAGTATAATTTTAAATAAATATGTTCATCCATACCATCCACATAGGATATAAACGAGACATATATCATACATGCGAGAAATAATGTAAAGAAGAAAGATATATGTAGAAATAAGGCAAGTCTAGGCCAAAGTCAAGTGTATGACTCAACGGGCGATATCCGAAACGCAAATTAATTTTAATAAGCAATTAATCTGTGTCAGATAATTTAATTTAAAAATTATGTTAAGCACAGATTAATCGCTTGTTAAAATTAATTTGCGTTTCGAAACAGGCCGTAAGTCATTTTTTCTGCCAATCTCTTAAGAAATTTGCATAAAAATACGTATAAAATATAAAGAGCATACTCATTCTTAAAAGGCCGGCAACGCAACTGCAAGACATGTGGTATTGTGGATGTCCATGGGCGGCTGTCATCACTTACCATCAGGTGCACCTCCTGCTCGTTTGCCCCCTCTTCTATAAAAAAAAAATAAAAAAAAAATTATGCAATTCTTACCATAGAGGGATGATTTGGTTTCGTGAAGAAAGTTACGATGGAGCCTGTCATAATGCACACACACATTCCTATAAACGTGTAGTACAGGTAGCTTATTCTGTACATAAAGAATGTTCCAGACCTGTGGATCAAATAAATTTAACATTTAATGGATATATAAAATCTTCATTGCTTAATAGAGAAGAAATTGGTCTATAACAGGGTTTCTCAAAGGGGAGTATGCCAAAAAATTGTAGGAGGTACGCGACAGAATGTATATAACAATTCATGCTTAATTTACCTAAGATTTGAGAACTTAAAATTAAATCGTTGCGTTTCATAGCAATCGATTTCATAGCAAATCGATTAATATATTTAAAGCAAAATTGCTCATGAATTTGTGCCTAAAATGACGTCACTCCTCAAATAATTTAAAACTTTCAAAGAATACTATAGAATTTTCCTATTGCGTCTATATTTCTTTACATTTACTCATCTATCTACAAATTGTTTCATTAGGTGTTCGCCGTTGTCTTGAGCAACTAATATGGGTACATTGAGATATTAGTTTGAGAAACCCCGGTTCGGAATTACTATATAATAGAATAAGTGTCTACTTCCTACCGATAGGATGGCAAATTATTGTTGTTGTTGTTGCCAGTGTTAGGGCGAAGGCGTTTAGTGCTGTACACTAAAGTAAAAGTTAAAACTGCTGAATTTATTCTGGTAAATATTTAATTATATTTGACACACGTTTAAGATGAAAGTATTTTCGCATTACTGAATTCGACGTTTCTTCTCAAATTCAACTTTTCACTGATTATGATAAGGACTAACGCTTGTTTACCGCAATCCGTCTTGTCTGAGCTCCCTTTGAAGAATAGACCAATTGCCTATCAGCTTGCCTTTCAGCCATTGGCTATACGAGTCACTACCATCGTGACTACTAGGTTTTTTATATCATAAGATAGCAAACAAGCAGGTGGGTCTCCTGATGGAAAGAATCAACCATCGCCTATAGACACCAAAGGTGTTAATGGTTCGTTGCTATCTTGTGGCGAGGTCTGATGCCACATGCATAAGTTTACCGGCTACCTTACCCTCCAAACCGGAACACGACAGAGATAAGCACTGACGCTATTGTGGCAGGAATAGGCAAGGCGATGGTACCAAACCCGGGCGAGACAATGCAGAACTCTACTGCCTAGTAGCCACGATGGTAGTGACTCGCATAGCCAATCGGTTGCCTTTTACGACCTGCCTGGCAGAACGGCAGTTGGTCTATTCTTCAAAGGAGCCCGGGACCAACACGGGGAAAACTAAGCACACTGCTGCAATTTTGCAACACGGGGAAAAATCAAGCCTGTTATCAAACTTAAACGAGATTTTATTGTTTAGTCTATGAACATATTCGGTGTCTATAGGTGATGGTTTCTTTTTCCATTAGGATAGTCGTCTGCTTGTTTGTTATCTTATAATATAAAAAAGGTTTGACCTGTCGTTTCACTTTACGAAGTGCCTGGTAATAAAGCACTTAGAAACACAATTTTTCTATTTCACCATAAAACCAGCGATTGCGCTCTTAAAATATTCAGCAATTAAATGAAAATAATTTTTTAAACTTATTTTTTTCGAGTTTATTTACTTCTGTCTACTCGTAAAAAAATGTTAGATACTGCTATGATACGACTACTGCTTATTTCTTAAAACAAGCATTTGCCATGTGGTCGAAATTCGTCAATAGACTAAATTTTTCGTCAATAGACTAGATTTTAAGTTTTGTTAAAAGATTTTAACTTTGACAACAGAGTTTGGTGTGTATATTATCACGTCTGTCACATGAATGTAGTGTATGTAATGTTTATTTTTATCAATTTGATATATTTCTAATACATGTTATATAAAAATATTAGGTCTCTGCAGTCCTCCGCAATGTTTTATCTGTTCTCATATTCCACCGCTTGTGTAATTGTCTTAATAAGGGGTACAAAGTTTTTCTTCACATATTAATTTTCTTGAAATAACTGGTACTGAAAGCTTTATTTGCTCATTTTTTTTATAGAAGAGGGGGGCAAACGAGCAGGAGGTGCACCTGATGGTAAGTGATCACCGCCGCCCATGGACATCCACAATACCAGAGGTCTTACAGTTACGTTGCCGGCCTTTTAAGAATGAGTAAGCTCTTTTCTTGAATTGTTGTATCCGGTAATTGGTTCCACAACAAAGTAGTGCGAGGCAAAAAGTGCCGAGAGAAACGCACAGTTGTGGATTCATTCGTGGTATGTTAAAACCCTACCCATAGACTTCAAGCTGCTAATAATATTTGAGTTTGTTAGAGTTTGTCACGAGCGCGTGACCATGGTCAATATGACTTGGCCGAAACATCGTGATTTACTAGTAAGTTATATATATGTAAATATTTTGATCCGTTTATATTTTTAAAAATGATAGTAGAATGAGTTAGTTTAAAAGTTCATAATAATATTTCAATCTTCCAGGCCAATCCTGAAAAGATTCAATAAAACTTTTGTCCAAGAGACCAAATTCAGAACCAAATTCAGAAAGCAATGAGCGGAAAATTTGTAACTTTTTTGTCAAATTTACTATTAAATACTACTAGCTAGCGATCACTTGTGGCCGAAATTCGACCAGAGATTGAACAATAAAAGTTAAATTATTTAGTTTGACAACTGACTTTAGCTGTAAAGAATATAGTATACATGTACGAGTATGTATAACGTCATAAATGTCACATGAATGTTTGTAATGTAATGTTTGTAATGTATATTTTTATTAATTTAATGTAATTTAATAATTTCAATGATTTTTTTATTTAAAAATATTAGGTTTCTGGACTCCTCCACAATGTAAACTTTAACTGGTCCAAATTTCAAATTCCCACATTTTATCAATTGTCTTAAAATGGGATAGAAAATTTTCCCTTAACGTATTAACATCAAAAATTTACCTATCGAATTCCACATCGTTTGGCAGTCCAGTGATGAGAGGAATGGTCACATTATCCACACATCCAGACACTTCTATCGGCTTGGGGGTGATGATTATTTCTCCTCGAATCAAAGCAGCTTGGGTACCCAAGGAAATCCAACCAACAAGTAAAGTTGATGTGATGCCACCTATTAATGCGCCCTAAAAAAATTGCCGTTTAGCAATATATATGGTCCTTCCAAAATAGGTGAACATATTTTAACACAGCGTTCTAAAACTTATTGATTTTTACACACAAAATATTTTTTCTCATAACGATTTACGTCATTTTACATAAAATAATCCACTTTCAACGCAAGAGTGAGTAGTAGTAAGTGGTAAATAATCAGTAATGAAAAAAATTGTTTGTGCGTAAAAATCAAAAGTTGTAGTCCCCAAAATGACGTTCTTTTTTGGGTGGATATCTTTGGTTAAACGTATTAAACGCTGCGTTGAAATATGATCGCCTATTATGGAAGAACCTTATATAAGTAGGTGTCAGAGAAGACCAAGACTAAACACATCATGATCAAACTGATCTCTGTGGTTATTTTTTTATTTTTTATATCATAAAATAGCAAACAAGCAGATGGGTCTCCTGATGGAAAGAGTCAACCATCGCCTATAGACACCAAAGATGTTAATGGTGCGTTGCTATCTCGTGGCGAGATCTAATGCCACATGCATAAGTTTACCGGCTACCTTACCCTCCAAACCGGAACACGACAGCGACAAACACTGACGCTATTGCGGCAGGAATAGGTAAGGCGGTGGTACCAGAATCTGTGGTCTAGTGATCCGGTGTTGGTGTTGACCACATGAGGTCTCAGGTTCGATTCCTGGGTCAGACAAATCTAAAATGTGTTTTTTCAGTTTACTGATAAAACAACGGTGCCAGGGGTTGGGTTAGTATCACATTATGTGACTAATGGCCAATTGCACCAACCTTTAAATGAAAATAATATTATAATATTAGTGCAATTGGCCATAAGTATCTTCTGCTAATCGTGTGTGCACTTTTATACCTCTACCTACCCTTTAACTGACCTTACTTACTTAAACTGTTCTCCGTAATTAGCTTGTTTGTATGAGTAAACCATTAATGCGAAGGAAGTGAAGCAATCAACAATAGTATAAGGTTATATTTTACTTGTTACTACTCGCAACCTCAACCTTTTGGTGTCTGGTAAAATCATTACTTTCTTTTTGTTTAAAAGTGTTAAATTATACCAATATCTGTATAGCTACAACGTCAAGTAATAACCTAACTTTTAAATTTCGTTCAGTTTATTCTAATCATAGTAGTCCATTCCCCAACTTTATTCTTAACACAATTTAGAAAAACAAAATAAAAGAAGAACAATTTTCCCCGTGTGGTCCCGGGCTCCTTTGAAGAATAGGCCAGCTGCCGTTCTGCCAGGCAGGTCGTAAAAGGCGGCCGATTGGCTGTGCGAGTCACTATCATCGTGACTACTAGGTGGTAGACTCCTGCTTTGTCTCGCCCGGGTCTGGTACTACCGCTTTACCTTTCCCTGCCGCAATAGCGTCAGTGTTTGTCGCTGTCATGTTCCGGTTTGGAAGGTAAGGTAGCCGGTAAATTTATGCATGCGGCATAAGACCTCGCCACAAGATAGCAACACACCATTGCCATCTTTGGTGTCTTTATGCGAAGGTTGTCTGTTTCCATCAGGAGACCCACTGCTTGTTTGCTATCTTATGACATAAAAAAAAACAATTACAATGCAGCAGATTACTCAAGTGATACCACTTATATAAAAAAAATCCCTCTTACTACCCATATTCACGAATGTACAATTTGTCACTGTGGTGGTCCGGGCCTTCTTTAAAGAATAGACCAACTGCCATTCTGTCAGGCAGTTCATAAAAGACGGACAATTGGCCATACGAGCCACTACTATCATGGCTACTATGTGTTAAAGTTCTGCATTGTCTCACGTGATTCTGTCAGACCGACCTACCTATTCCTACCACAGTAGCGTCTTCTAATCGGTTTTGTTTAATTTTTGTTTAAAGAGTAGCCTATGTCACTCTTATAAAGTATAGCTATATAAACATGAAGATATTTAAGACCGGTTGAGTAGTTTTTAGTATATTCGTTACATAAATACAAATGTTTTCTATTTAAACAGTAAAAACAAATAGTGTTTTGTTATAAAGGTTGATTCTCAAATGTAAAAATTTCTAACAAGTATTAATGAATGTAATTAAAAGCAGTTACAGCATTATAGTGTTTCATTATAAACATCGATTTTTAAAATAAATAATTTCCAACAAAAATTAATAAATAGAATTAAAAACCGTTTCAGCAATAAGTAAAAAGTTTAATATATAAACGTAGATTTTTAAATGAAATAATTTCCGACAAAAATAAAGAGAAGTGAGCCCCACGGTTTGGCATTTTTTTTTATAAAAATCAGTCTTGTACACAAAAAAGCCATGGTTACGAGCTTAGACTTTTTTTACAACTAAGATCATCAATACTTTTCCGAGAAGTGCGGTAGTATTTATGTATTGAACATAAATACGGAGATAATTCTTTTAGAAGGTGCTATTCCAAATATTACCAGTTGAGGCTATTTAAAATCGGCATAGTCTTAATTTCGTTTCTAACCTCTATTTGCGATATTTGTACCAACAGAAGGGTATACCTACCACGTGTCACTACCATCGTGACCACTAGGTGGAAGAGTTCTGCAACGTCTTATTTGGTATATTTTTACCACCGCTAATGCATGGCATAGTATCAATGTTTATCATTTTCGTTACATAAGGTAGCCGATAGATTTAAATATGTGGTATTGCCAACCAGCCACATGAATTAGAGCAACGCACCATTAACATTTTTGGTGTCTTAAGGCAATGGCTTCCCTTTCTTCCCATCAGGAGAGCCATCTGGTTGTTTGCTACCTAACGATTATATATATATATATACATATATATATATATATATATATATATATATATATATACATATATATATATATATATATATATATATATATATATATACATATATATATATATATATATATATATATATATATATATATATATATATATATATATATATATATATATATATATATATATAGATGGACATGACTTGTAGGTGCTCTTTCACTTTTACAACATGTTCAGGGCTTTGATATAAATCATAACCCCGAAAATGATATTAAAAGCGAAACCGGCTGACTATATAAATTAAATAAAAATATTTTGTGAAACAGTACAATACAAGTGCATTTTAACATAATAATACTACTCCTGTTCATCAGTCCAGAAATTTTGTTCAACATTGTTTTCACGATCCCGATTCATCATGTTACCAATTCGTCATTATTCATTAGCGAAAAATAAATTATTTTATATATAAAAATTATCTCCAAATTCATCATAAGATGATGATTGGTTGTTGTGGAGTACAGTTAGCTACAAATATTAGAAAAAAATAATAAAAAATGGAAATAGCTCCACTCAAAGAGATCCATTTGTTAAAATAAATTGGTGCTACTTACAAACCTATTAGAGCATGTCTTACTCACTTACATCGTGATTACTACGTGGTAAATTTATGCATTTTCTCGCCCGGATCTGGTTCTATCGACTTGCCTATTTCTGCAGCAATAACGTCAGTGCTTGCCATTGTCGAGGTTTGGAGAGTAATGTAGCCGGTAAACTTATACTTGAGGATTAAAACCACGCCACGAGGATAGCAACGCACCATTAACATCTTTACTGCCTAGAGTCGATGGTTGTCTCTCTCCATCAGGCGAGTGATCTGATTCTTTGCAATTTTTGTAAATAAATATATTGAAAATTAAATTAATTTTTTTACCCGCGACTTCGTCCGCGTGGAAAATTCTATAATAAAAATAGCCTAAGTTTAGATGAAAGGAACTACGGGATGGGATGGAATAACTACGGGATAAAATACAAATCAATTTAATATTTTATAAACAAATGCTTATTTGACATTTTACGTACATTGACAGCGTATTTAGTATTGGCGTATTGGCCGCAAGCTGTTTAAGGTGACGTTATTTTCTTTTAAATGATTTGAAATTAGAGCACTGACAATTTTTTTGTAGCTTTGTCTATTATGAAAATTCGAACTTGTTAGACAGAGATAAAGCCATTTTTATATGTTCAGCGTTGGAATGCAATTATATAATTTTGATTGTTTATGAAAATTAATGCCAAGCTCTTATCTTTTTCTTGTCAAAGAACCTAAGTGACTCCTTATTACATCAGCAGTTATATGCCAGTGAGTCATATTGACCAATTTTAAATCGGTCAGTTTACATTTTTATACATCATACAAGCAAATGGCTCTCCAAATGGAAAGAGAAACCTTCGTCTATACACACCAAAGATGTCAATGGCGCTTTGCTATCCGAGTGGTGGCAATCTCACATGAATAAGTATATCGGCTACCTTGATACCAGATGATACGATGATACCAGAGACTGGCTATACGTTCGGAACTTTACTACCTAGTAGGTACGATGACGGTATCAGGCAAAGCTAATTTTCACCTTTTACCAACAGGCTGTCAAAATAGCAGATGATCTGTTCATCAAAGGAGGCACAAACAAACGCGGGGAAATGATTTTCATAATATTTGACAAGAGAGTTGATTCACATCATGTATTTTATATTTTACATAAGTGCATATGTCATAGGTTACTTTAACCGAGGAAAATCCTCCCAGGAACGGGACAATTTTTAAAAAAAGGAGGAAGGAATTAACTAGCCACTGATAATAAAAACATTCTTTTAAACTGAACGTGTGAAGCCCCACATTTGCATCTCAGTAGTTTAAAAAATATGTAATCAAAGCATATTTTTATCGATATCGATAAAAACATTTCGTCATCACGATGTATACGTCATCATAATCCATAGTGAACAAACTAAAAAGGCATTTACTTCTTCTCCGAATTGACTTTAACTGTGTCAAATTTCATATTCTCGCTTCCGCATGTTTTTCGTAAAAATATGTACAAAGTTTACACTTCGTATATTAATATATGGACTATTTGCAATTGAATAAATTTTATATATTTATTCTTTTATATACATTGAAATATAAATTAATACTTATTATAATACTAATTTAAAACGAAAATACACGTTCAAACCAGCAAAATAGGTTGATGGATAAATCTTATATATAAAATTCCCGTTAAACAATGTTAGTTACCATACTGCTCCGAAACGGTTTGACCGATTTTCATGAAATTTTGTGAGCATATATGATATAATTTTTTGTTTTTATTTTTTTATGATAAAGCATTAAAAATATATGCAACCCTTAATTTTCAACCCTCTACGATCAACCCCTATCTCTTAATTCAATAATTTATATGGCAAAACAACGTTTGCCGGGTCAGCTAGTCTAATATATAAAATTCTCGTGTCACGGTATTTGTTATCAAACTCCTCCGAAACGGCTCGACCGATTAATGAAATTTTGTGTGAATCGAGTAGCTCTGAGAATCAGCCAACATCTATTTTTCATACCCCTATATGTTAAGGTTGGTCTACCTTTAAATATTTTTTATTTTTTTTAACAATTTTTTTGTTTTTTTTTTTTAATGATTCAGTATTAAAAAGTAAATACAACCCTAAATTTTCACCTGTTTACCATCAACCCCTATTTTGAATTCAATAATTTATATGGCAAAACAATGTTTGCCGGGTCAGCTAGTCGTAAGAAATAAACATCAGGCATGGTGTAACATCTAACATTACAATCTAATGCTGGGGCCGCACTTGCGTCTATAGCCACAAAGATTCGCGCAATTCAGCAGTTATTTTCAATCAGTTCATACGTATGCAAGTGGCTGTGTAAATATGGAGTTGAGCAATAAAATGTTACTGAATTTCCTTCATAATTTTGAAACTGAGTCCAAATTGCGAAATTAAAAAACTATGAATCACAAAAAAATAACACTAGTAATTAATTGTTAGCGCATAAGCAAAAGTAAAGAAAGTCGTCATCTATAGCAACACTTTTTGAAAATATTTCAGCCATCTTGGATTATTGCATGATAATTCGTGCAAAATATCGTATCGTTTTTTAGACTCGAAACGTACAAAGCTTAATTTTACGTTAATTACTTCGGAACGTTACACGCAGATGCGATCGAGGGGTAACAATATTAAATTTTACCAAAATAAAACAAAATACATGCAAGATATAATTGCTTCATTAATAATTATACATACGGTAGCATTAATCCAAGGCAAAAACAGTCCCATGGTGAAGAGCCCCAAGAGGCTGCCAGCTGTGATACCGGCCAGGCTTTTTCCAGCTTGTATCAGAGCGCCCATGTGCTCCACCAGAAATACTAATGCTACACACGCGGTACCTGCATGTTGGAATAAAAATTAACATTTACATTTTAGCAGTTTTTTAACCCCTCGAGCCCCATTCTAGCACGCCCGGTATTTAGCGGTGGCATTCGTCACTAATTGACCCGCGCCAACGCTGATACCGCTTTGTACAAATAATATGATTTCTCTATAAGTAAACCATGTTTTATCATTCTGTAAACGACTACGTATAGACAGATATATTTTCTGTCTACTAAGATTGAAAATAAAGTTATTCAGTAAAATATTTTACATATACAATAAAGTTCAAATTCAAATTAGGTGCGGTCATATTTTACCCATTGAGCGCCGGTAGAAACTTAAAAAATACAAAGCGGTCAAATATGACCGACTGGGATTAGACATGACAAATATTACCTCTGTTCTAGTTATTCGGTGTCGGTGTTTATCACATGAGGTCCTGAGTTCGATTGCCAGGTCGGTCAATTCAAAAATGCGTATTTTCAGTTTTCTGATAAAAACAACGTTGCCCGGAATTGGATAAGTGGGCTGTTGGCAATCAGCTTGCCACATATCACATTATTTGGATAGATGGAATGAGAAAACTTGGGATGAATAGCGAGTTTTTTTTAAATTTTAAGCGAGTTTTAAGTATCGTAGCGTAATCGTAATCGTTAGCGAAACAAACGGCCGGTTCTTCTGATGGATAGTCTCTATCCATCCGCCACTCTAGCCTATAGACACCCGAGATCTTAATGATGCGTTACTATCTGAGCAGCGGCATGTTAATGCATAAACTTACCAGCTACCTTACCCTCCAAACCAAAACACGACAGTGACAAGCACTGATTCTATTGCGACAGAAAAAGGTAAGGTGGTGGTACCAGACCGAGGCTAGATAATGCAGAAATCTACCAATCTAGTAACCACGATTGTAGTGACTCGCATAATCAATCTGTCGTCTCTTACGGACTGCTTTTTAGCACGGCAGATGGTCAGATTCAAGGGAGCCCGGGCCAAAACGGGGGAGATTTATGAATATTTAAGAGTATAAGTGTATGTTTAGAGATCAAACGACCGAAAGGAGATAAACGTAACATCGCTTGGCAGTGAAACGATAATATGTAAATTCGTCATCGTCTCTGAACATAAAGATACTGATGACAATTAACCATGCGATTTAGAGGTGGAAACCATGATTCTGAGGTGGAAACCATTGGAATTTTTTCTTAAACGTTTTGTTTTTTTTATGATCTTTTTTTCAATTAACTTTTGTATAATTTATTCCAATACTTTACACATACTCTACAGTACTTATTTTAAAAAAATAGTAAAATTTAACAAAATACACAAAATGATCCCAGAAACAATTTTTTTTTCATTAATAACAAGCTGATTTTTTGTGAGAAGCTTCGTTTTGCCAAGATGCAAATGATTTCTATTTTCGGAAAATCTCGAATCGCGTAGTTAAGGAAGGTTACTAATGAAGTAAGAGAGCTTCGAACATTATGATTCGGTGAAAGTAAAATATTTAATTAATAACAATAATTATTTCTTGCTTTAATCGCTTGATTATTTTATGAAAAACAAGAAAAAATTTTGTCCTACAAATTCGATGGTTTTTTGCCAAGTCCGTTATTTTAAAGATTCGGAATTATGAGATTTTTAAATATATAAATAATTTTAAAAACAATCGGAATTATAAATCGAAAAAATTATAAAACGCAAATTTTGCATTTCCCTAAAAAAAATTGCCATCATGAGTAGAACGTTAAAATCCCATTGTTTCCTAATAAATTGGTAGACCGTCCTTTACACGATAATATTACATACGTATAAATTTAATTAAACTAGGTAGTGCCCGCAACTTCCGTCCGGGTGGTTAGGAGATACGAAGTACTCAAGAGATTGGCAGTTTTTTATGGCAACAATTAGAAAAAATACATGTTGCTACTTATGTAGATCCTCTCTATAGACCACATTTTTATCACCACTACCACTCTGCAAACAAATGTAAGTTATAATTAAATTTACATAGACAAAAAAATATAAAAAAATGATATTAAAGTTTGAAAAAAGTACCAAGAAAGGACATAGGATAGTTCTTATCCCGGAAATCCCACGGGAACGGAATCTATGCTGGTTTTTATTTTAGATTTTTTTCCACGCGAACAAAGTCGCGGGCACAGCTAGTATCATAATAAAGATAATTCTAAACTCAACGATTTAATTACATGTATATGTGTTTCAATACGTTAGCGCGATGTATTTTCGTGCAGCGTCATCTAGTTAATGTGCTCTACGTTACGCTTTATGCTCCGCTTTCTTTCGATTAATTTTATTTCTTGTGAGAACGAAATATTTTCCCGCGATAAAAAGTAGCCTATGTCCGTTCTCGACGTCTTATCTACGTTTATGCCAAATTTCATCAAAATCGGTCCAGTGGTTTAAGCGTGAAAGCGTAACAGACAGACAGACAGACAGACAGACAGACAGACAGAGTTACTTTCGCATTTATAATATTAGTATGGATAGGTACAAAATATTTCAATAATGTTCATAACATAATCTAATGTTTTGTTTATAATTTAAGATATTCTAATAGATATTACTAATTAAAACTTTTATGTTTTTGTATTAATAATTGGTGTAATTTTAACGTGTTTCAATAAACATTGGTTTCTGAATATTAAAAAAAGTTTTCAAATTTCCTCAAATAAAATTGTAAAGTTAATATACTACTCTAAATTTATCAAAACAAAAAAAATACTACACTGATTTATTTAATGCTTATTTCAGCTGGTATGTATGTCGACACATGTTTGACAGTTTAAATTAACCATAAATATGAAGATATATGTTATTGATATATTATAATATTTTCTGATGTTCTTTTGAATGATTACATGATATTTCTCCTTTTTCTGCTTATTTGTATGTTTAAAAAAATATATTTTATAGTTTATTGTTTTTATTTACGATTCCGTGAAGTAAGTGCGTGGTTTAAGCAAAGGATAGCGTGCAATAATCGGATACTAAGTTCCGCGCAAGCATGACTTAAATGTGATTTTATTAAGTCACTGAGTACTATAAAAATATAAAACTTAATTGAGTCATAATCAAAAAAACTTTTAAAAGAAATGTACCGTGCTAAATGGTCCAATTACTTGTCTAATTGTTGTACCGGCGGCGTAATGATATGTATTAATTAATTTGTACGGGCACCTTACCTATGATGACAACTATGATTTTCATAACACAACTAGCAGTTTTCTCCGAAATGGGTCTCCTGTATGCTGGTCTTATTAAGTCCTCAAATATTACTCCACACATCGAGTTCAAACCAGTTGACATGGAACTGAAAACAATATTTTCATTTATTATAATATTTATTTGTTTATAATGAAAACTCGTGAACTATTGGACCGATTTCAAATATTTTTTACTAATATAAAGCTGCATTGCCACTGTACACCCGCCATATATATAGGTTACTATTTTACCTGACCAGCTAAAATGAAGTAATAGGTATGTGTCTGTTACGGGAACATCACCATCATGACTAGTAGGTAGTACAGAGTGCTAAGTGTGAGTTTTTCTTTTCGCATTCGATCGTGAGCGCGTTTCGAGTTTACTAGGAATTTGTATGTGATTTGTACAGCGCCACCTAGTGGTAAACTGGTTTCTCACGTTTTCTCGTTTCTCACGTTTCTCACATTAATTGGTTGCTAATGGTTTTTACGAATAATGGATGGTTGATAATACGAATCCGGCTTTAGTAACACTGAATCTCGTTGGCAGTTTTTAATTTGGACCACTGAAAACCTTATGCTAGCTTTTTATGCCCACTGCCAAACAGTTCATGAAAGGCAGACCACAGAACATGACAACATACCTACACCTAGTAGTAACAACAACATTGCCAGTACTACTAGGTGGCCGAGTTCAGCAATTTCTTGCCCACACTTTTTATCCCCATGTTGGTCAGGGCTGTCTTTGAAGAATATACCATCTGCCATTCTGCCAGGCAGTTTGAAAAATGATTATACGAGTCACCACCATCTTGACTACTAGTCGGTTGAGTTCTGTAACGTTTTTCTGTCGCAATAGCGTCAATGTTTGTCACTGTCTTGTTCCAGTTTGGAAGTAAGATAATCGGTAAACTTACGTGGCATTACCATCCCGCCATCCGGATAGCAACGCACCATTAACATTTTTGGTGTCCATAGGCGATAGTTTCTCTTTCCATTTGGAAAGCCATACTTGTTTGCTATCTTATGATATAAAAATTTACTTAACTTTTCTTGCCACAATGCTTGGAAAGATAGCTGGAATAGTAGTTTCTTCAAGCCTGTATCTCCGAGGCGGTAGGCAGAGGTATTACAAGAACAGCAACGGTTAGCCGATATTTAGTGCCACAATGTGTTAGGTGGCAAGCCTATCGCCGAGACCTCACGTGGTCAATACTGACCTCGCCACAAGATAGCAACGTACCATTAACATCTTTGGTGACTATAGGCGATGATTAACTCTTTCCATCAAAAGACCCATCTGCTTGTTTGTTATCTAATAACAATAATAAAAAAACACATGTCTGGTGTCTATAGGAGATTCTATATCTTTCTATTTGGAAAGGCTAAGGTTTCTATTCTAGGCTTAAAAAAGTGTTTATTAAAGAATTTTTAAAACTAACATTTTTAAAAACACTAGTTAAACACAATTTTTAAAATTACCATTTTTAAAAACACTAGTTAAAATTAACTAGTGTTTTTAAAAATGTTAATTTTAAAAATTACGTGCATATTACAGAATAGACATGGCGTATCACACTATGGTATACCTCAAAGCAGCACTGAAGACACCACTCATGAATATGCCAGGCAAAGCCGGGATGGAACCGGTGATAGTCATCACGAAGTACGGCAGCAGTTGGTCGCTTTTGCGAATGGCCCCAGTAGCAAGCGGGTCGCATTTGGCGAAGGTGGCGTAGATGACCAGACCGGTATAGCAGCATAAAGAAACGATGCTAAAGATCCCGACTGCCATAATGAAGATTGTTCTGTAAGCATTAGTATATATTGAAGCTCCAGCCACACTTGTCTGCGCATGCGTCCGCAAAATTTCATTATTTTTTATGATTACCGCATCTGACTAAAATTAGTGTACGGGCTGGAGGTGAAAATGCCAATTCATTCTCTCTTTGCAGACATGGTAATATTGTTTACAGATTTTAGTGTAAAATTTCAATCTAGTCAACTAAATCCTAGTTTATTTAATAAAGAAAGAGGGCCATTTCTAGTTTGCCCCTTTTTAAGAATATCTATCAGTAACTTTTGCCAGGCAGTTTTCGTAAAACGCGAAATACTAGTTTTACGAATCTAGTGCTAGACTTTCGCAACATTTCACCCGGGTATAACTGTCTTACCTATTCCTTTTTTTTATATCATTAGATAGCAAACAAGCAGATGGGTCTCCTGATGGAAAGAGTCAACCATCGCCTATAGACACCAAAGATGTTAATGGTGCGTTGCTATCTTGTGGCGAGGTCTAATGCCACATGCATAAGTTTACCGGCTACCTTTACCCTCCAAACCGGAACACGACAGCGACAAGCACTGACGCTATTGCGGCAGGAATAGGTAAGGCGGTGGTACCAGACCCGGGCGAGACAATGCAGAACTCTACCACCTAGCAGCCACGATGGTAGTGACTCGATAGCCAATAGGTCGCCTTTTACGACCTGCCTGGCAGAACGGCAGTTATTCCTGCCGCAATAGCGTTGATACTTGTCATTGTCGTGTTCCGGTTTTGAGGGTAAGCTAGTCAATAGACAGCTACAAGGATAGTAACGCACCCTTTACACCTTTTGACTCTGTAGGCGATGGTTTCTCTTCCTATCAAGGGAGCTAGCTTCCTATCTTATGATATAAAATAATTATTATTCTCAGGATGCAATATTCTCATCTTAACCTTAAACTCTTACACTAGCTGCAGCGTGCAGCCCTTCCATTGTAAAAGTTTTTGGTAAAACCCGCGGGATCACCTAATTTTTCCAGGATAAAATTGGCTTATGTGCTAGCCGAAAATATCATCTCTCTGTGCGCCTTATTTCATTCAAATCCGTTCAGTAGTTTTGGCCTATTTGAGTAAAGAAATATCCATTCATCCATATATCCAAAGTTTCGCATTTTACGAATTCTTAAACTACTTAACTGATTTCAATGAAATTTTGTAAATATCTAGTGTTTGATCCAACTTAAACGATAAGATCAATTTGTATGGCAAAATAACGTTTTTCGGGTTAGCTAGTTGTATTACATTTTTTGTGGTCACATAGCCATTAACTATCATGTCCTTCAATTGTCGCCCCCATAGGCGTTTGGTACCCTCCATTAAATTAATTAAAAGGTATTAGTAAAAGTCACAGTCACACATAAATTATTGTTAATTATTTGGTTCATTTTACTAACATTAACATATACACTGAATAGTTACAAACGTTCACGACAGGGCACTACTCGGGTATCGAGCGCGCTCGCGTGACTAGGGTTGACAGATGGGAAGACTAAAGTATCTGGGAAAAATTTCGAAAGGTCGGGATTTTGGGATCACATTCGGGACAAAAAAGTGCTAATAAAAATACACTTTTTATTAATTTAATTTTATAATTATAGATGAGATCACATAATAATTCACCGTTGATCGAGAGAGCGAAGTCTCTAAATCAAGTTGGGGCGAAAATACGCATAGCCACTTTTCCTCCGCTCCCTCCCCGCTCGCTTGCTAGTGCTGCCACGGACGGACGGACGAACTGCACAGCAACACACATAACATGATACATACGGTCACACCCCGCGGCATTCAATCGATAAATTGAATCGATTTTTAATAAATTATTTTAAATTTTTATTTTTTCGGGACATATTTGTTTTTTCGGGACTCTAGATATCATACGAAATGTCGGGACAATCCAGACGAATCCCTATCATCTGGCAACCCAACGCGTGACACAGGGCGGCAAGGCTCCGTCCTGCGATGCGTATTCAAATTTCAAGGGCACTGAGGTGAAGATGTCTTAAGCGTTCTCGAACATGCGCTAGCACCGCCCTTCACAACAACATGGGCGGAGCTACATAGATATCTTGTAATTCGTAAGCCTTAACAAACTTACAAATATGATGAAATGCGCTTAAATGTACACA
Source organism: Apodemia mormo (assembly GCA_036924255.1). Taxonomy (NCBI): domain Eukaryota; kingdom Metazoa; phylum Arthropoda; class Insecta; order Lepidoptera; family Riodinidae; genus Apodemia; species Apodemia mormo. Next base: position 4,850,195 of record JAUPFN010000004.1, read on the forward strand.
TGTAAAATAATTATTTATTAATAAACTAATTAATACAATAAAAATTAAGACGCAGCTGTCTCACCACAGTCACAAATAAAATAATTAACCTTAAGTTGACTTAAGGTTAAATTAATAATTAAACTTAAGTCAAACTGTATAAAATAATTAGATATTGGTCATTAAATAAAACTTACATCCTCGCTCTCTTCAAAGAAGACAACGCTAAGCAGCGCTGTACCATCGCTTGGTTGACGGCGCAAGATGCCAGCCAGGCAAAATAGTTGCCGAAAACTGTGCTCCAGAACGTATGACGTATGGTTGGGTCCATGTCCATACTAAAAATAATATACTTATGTTAAAAACAACGATATAATTTCATATCAAAACGCTCATCGTGAGAGAAACCAGTGCTGTCTACGTTCCGCACAAAGTATTTTCTAGCTCCTTTATACAAAGATGCCACGATTTATGACACAAGTCTTGAAAGATAAGTATTCTACTATTACTAGCGATCGCCCTGTGGCCAAAATTCGACTACAGGTCAGAAATAACAATAAAATCTTTTTTAAGTTTGACAACATACTTTAGCCATAAATATAATAATATGTATACATTTCACGACTAACCGAAATTGATTTTGATGTAGCATGGAGATAGTCTAAGATTCGGGATCAAACATGGCTACTTTATCAAACGTCAATCCTTAAGGGCATGTCCGTCGCCAACACATAGTACCATCAACCTGATATAAAATAAAAAAAAATAATACGTAATATATTATTGTACTTTATAATAAATTACATTTATCCACATGAACATTAATTATTCAAGGCTATGGATAAATTTACACAGCAACTACCTTGTCTTACATCATTTTATAAACTTAACTTTCAATAAAAATTGCTGTAAGCATATGTAACGAATTTAAAAGAAAAACTATCATGACCAAGTGGATTTTACAAGTTTATGAGTGATAATCGACCATCTTATAAATGTAATTAGAAAAGTTTTAACAGACGGTGAACGTATAGTGCGGATATATCTGTCATTGGCGTTATATAGTAGGTATAAAATTTCATAATACGAAGCAATAAAAACCTTTGTTGTGATGGGCAACTACGGAACCCTACATTGCGCGTGGTCCGACATGCACTTGATCCGTTATTCTTTTTTTATTTATTGTACACTTATTACAAAAAGGTAGATATGGTGGACTTAACGCTATGTGCATGCTTCACCAGTTGACGTTGGGACTAGTAGAAAATAATGGATATGTACATATTTAAATTAAAAAAATATATGATAAACCACAACAATAAAGCAAATACTACAGCAATTGAAGTCACATTATTAATACGCATCTCAAACTATCCAAATAAGAAAAAGTTTAATGATGTAGTGACAAGCAAAAAAGAAAGAAAAAATTCAAGTTCGAAATTAGGGCTCAGTTCAAATATATATTACCAACCTTCAGAAAATACTTTTTCAGATTATATCTGAATGAATTTTTAGTTTGAAGCTTTCGTATCTCGGTCTGAAGTTCATTCTATAAACGAATAGCCTTTAGTGTGAAAGAGTTTGATGTAAAACCTGAATGGTACAAAGGCAAAACAAAAGCAAAGAATCAGTGAGAGACTGTGAACCTCGGGTGACAAGTTAAAGTTACTTTTAAGACATTCGTGACAATGCACCATTGAAAACAGTAAACAGTAAAACACGAAATTACATAAAGTTAGTCTGCATTGACGTCGAGAAATTGACGACATCCATTTCACGGATTAAACTAGATACGCCTAGATACGCTAATTTCTTAGGATGTTCATGACGCTTGAATTTACACAAACAAATACAGACTTATAATACTTACCGATAAAATAAAATCACTCCAGAGGTATTCCTTAAGACTAAGGCAAGCACGAAATGGCATATTTCAATTTTTCTTACGATATATATATATACATACGAGCGGCTACCATTCATATATATTAAAAAGAGAAGATACATTACGCAATCGCAATTGCTAAGCTCGGTCTGCCAAGCGCAAGTGATGCAGCGAACGTAGCAGACTGCTTTTCTCTCGCTTACTTTTGTATTACTATCTCCGTCTCACAAACATGGCGAACCAAACAAATTTTCAAAAAAATCGTTTTAGCCGTACTTACAAATGGAAAGTACACATTGATATAAAAAGAGGAAGATATGTTACCTAGTCACAGCGCCTGGTCCTACAAAACTAGGTCCGTGTACATAGTGTTTGTAGTATGCCACTCAGTCACACGCGGGACATCGTAACATGAAACGCTTCTACTTTCCGATTGTTTTTGCCATTAAATACGTATCAAAATGCCTTCTTGTGTATTTACTCAGTGTTATAATCACTCAAGGGAAAAAAATAAGACACATGGGATTACTTTCCATTCGTAAGTACAGCTAAAAACCACCTACACGGCGGTGGCGCTAGTGGTGCACGAAAATAACAGCTCTGTAATAAAAAATATGTAAAAATATGAATTAGTTGTTAATATCTATAAAAACTATTTAAATTTTGTATGTGATTGTTATTTTGACATTAATTCATGAAGTGTTGTGATATAAGTGTTTCTGTTCTGAACCTATAGAAGACCAAATTAAAAATAATTAAACACACAAATAGACCTTAAAACGAAGAAAAAAGCAAACAATGAGTGAAGTAGAAACTGTTACAGTAGAAAGTATAAATCAATTAACAACCTATACGTGAGCCTCTATTCCTAAATAATATTTCAAGTGTTAGTAACAAGATATTAGATGTGTAGTGATAAGTGAAATTGAAGGTATTTGAGAAACTGTGTTTACGATATATCGTCGTCGGACCCAAACTAGTTACATATCATAGACATTTTCACAAATGTGTTCGTTGACTAGTTGGTGTAGCGGTACAGTTTCAGCGGCAGTGGACCCAAGTTCGAAACTTCGGCGGAGACATATCTCTTTTTTTCTTTTCCTTCGTTCTCTTTAGACACTTTTTTAGATATTTTTTTCCTTAATTAAATTTTTTATTATTACTACTTTTACCGAGATGGCGTCTTCTATTTTCTGGGGTTGCTGTGACGAAGGATCTTTAGAAGAGAAATATCTTGTTTGTAGCGTATGTAAAAAGGGATATCATTTTGTTTGTGTGTCTCTGGATGAAAAAACTAGCAAATCAGCTTTAGCCATTTGGAAATGCCCAATGTGCCAGGGTCCTAAGTCCGCTAAAAATGACAACACGCCTGTACGAAACGTGAATACAACTAGAGGTAGTAAAAATACGCTTTCATCTGTCGCTCCAAGTTTAGTTCCAGTCGCACGAGACGAAGTACAGGACATTCTGTAGGAAACCCTTGATAAAAAAACTAAATGAGATGCTGTTAAAATTTTAACATAGCATTCCTAAACTTCTAGACCCTAAATTAGAACCACTGAAGCGTGAACTAGCGGAAATAGCAACATCAATGAGTTACATTAGTACGCAGTACGAGGAAATAAAAAAGGAGAACATGGAAATGAGGGAAATTAATACGCAGCTACAAGGAGAAGTTAGAACTCTGATGCTCTAGAGTTGGGCAAGGTAGTTGGTTGTGAAATAACTGCGAGAGACGTTCTTCACTGCACACGTGTTGCCAAACATAATCAGAGCAGCGATCGTCCTCGTTCTATAGTGATTTAACTGTCATCTCCCAGGCTGCGTGACCAGCTACTTGCTTCGGCTTTCGCTTTTAATAGAAAACATCCTGAAAATAAGCTTAATAGCGAACATATAGGACTGAAATGCAAAGCACCTATATATGTAATGGAGCATTTATTAACTTACAATAGGGGATTACACGCTGCGGCCAGGCAAAAAGCTAAAGAGCTGAATTATAAGTACGTTTGGGTCCGGAATGGGCGAATGTTCATGCGTCAATCAGATAAATCTGCATATGTTTTAATTAAGAATACGGAGACCTTGGACAAATTAGCGAGTTAATAAGACTTCTTTTTTTTGTCTCTTTCTTTTTCATATTATAATTAAATAATAATATGTCTGCACTTAATAAAATAGATTCCTTAAATATTTATTACCAAAATTCGCGTGGTCTACGCACAAAAACTCACGAATTTTACCAAAATTTGTTTTGTGAGAGTTATGATTTAGTTATACTGACTGAAACTAGGTTAAATGATGGAGTTGTTAGCAGCGAGCTATTTGGTGATAGGTACGTTGTGTATAGAAGAGACAGAAAGACTAATGAGAACAACTCTAAAAAAGATGGTGGTGGGGTTTTGATTGCAGTATCCAATAAAATTAATTCTAGAAGCATGGTCTCTTGGGATAGTAGTTACGAGGACCTGTGGGTTATCGTGGATGTAAATATTTCGCGAACCATTCAACAAATTTTAAGTTGTTTATTTATCTCCCCCGTTAACCTTGAGCTCACTTGATGGTTTTATTGATAACTGTAACTCAGTATTTGATAGATCTAACATGTATTATTGTATATTTGGAGATTTTAATTTAAGTAGTATAAATTGGAACTTGTTAGATGAATCTAAAGTTTTAGATTTAAATAAGTTAGCTAAATGCTTGTTAGATTTTATCGATAGCAATAAGTTAGTTCAGCATAATCGCATTTCTAATGTGTCAAGTAAAATATTGGATCTTGTATTGTCCGACCTTCCTTCTTGTGGAGTCAGGGAGTCCCCTGTAGCCTTATCACTCGTTGATAAACTTCGTCCTCTTCTAATAATTTGTGTAGATAACGTTAATAATAACAGCCTTTCATATAACGATCAACTAAATAAACTTAACTATTTTAAGGCAGACTATAATAGGATTCGTGAACACCTAGAGTTAGTGGACTGGCACCAAAAATTTGAGCATTTGCAGGATGTCAACCAAATGGTATCTATTTTTTATGACATTATTACTAATACAATCAGAAAATTCGTACCTCAGTGTAAGCCAAAGAATAACAAATATCCCGTTTGTTTTGATGCTAATTTAAAAAGAGCTCAAAAGGAAAAATATAACGTATGTTACAGGTTTAAGAAATATAAGAATCCAATGGATAAAATAGAATTAAACTTACTTAGCAAAAGATGTAAAAAATTAGTCTCCAGCTGTTGCAATACTTACATTAAATATACTAATACTATTAATTGAAATTAATTACTAATACAATTGAAAGTAAATTTTTAGTTAATCCAAAACTGTTTTGGTCTTTTGTCAAGGCTAAACGCGGTGGAATAAGCAATTACCCTTCTTGTATCAAGGATAAAACAAAATATGCAACTGATGGCAAAGAAATATGTGAAATGTTTGCTGCATCCTTCTCCTCAGCATACACAGTTCCATTATTGGAGACAAATTTGACTGTTCCTGATTCCTTATCCACAGTTAGTAATTATAGTGAAATATTAACGATACCTGAAGTTAGTGTAGAATCCGTTAAAAAAAAGTTGAAGTCAGTTGATCGTTATAAAAGGGCAGGGGAGGATGGAATACCACCTAATTTCGTATTTGAATGCGCTGAATACCTAGCATCACCTCTTTGTATGATACATAATAAATCTTTAAGTACTGGAGTTTTCCCATTAATGTGGAAAAAGACCAAAGTTGTTCCCATTCCTAAATCTGACAAACGTGATAACGTAACTGATTATAGACCAATTTCAATTTTACCGACTTTTGCAAAACTTTTGGAATCCTTGATTTGCCCTTATTTTCAACGCCACCTAGACCAATACTTAAGTGATAGTCAATTCAGGTTCGTAAAAAAACAGTCAACTGCTACTGCTTCAGTGGACTTTACTGAAAATATTTCCCAAATTGTTGATTCTAATAGTGAAGTTGACGTTATATACACTGATTTTAGTAAAGCCTTTGACCGTGTACCTCACAATTTATTGATAAGGAAATTCACTTGGTACGGTATATCTGGATCGCTAATTAAATGGGCGAGTTCTTATCTTAGTAATCGCACATTCACAGTTGTTGTTAATGGTTATAAATCTGAATACTATTCCATGACTTCTGGTGTTCCTCAAGGATCACATTTGGGCCCTATATGGTTCAATTATTTTATTAATGATATAAACTCATGCTTTTCATCTGCTGAACCATTTATGTATGCAGATGATTTGAAATTCATGAAGGAAATCAAAACGGAAAAAGATGTTTCCTTGCTTCAGTTCGAATTAACGAAATTGGACGAGTGGTGTAAGGTTAATGGAATGCTTTTAAATTTTGATAAATGCTCTCACGTTAAATTCACTCGAAAGCTGAACCCACTAAACCATGACTACTATATTGGGCAAAATAAAATGCGCAAGTTAGAAGAAATCAAAGATCTTGGTGTATTATTTGATTAAAAACTCACATTTGTACCTCACATTGAGTACATCATTCGCAAGGCCTCAAAGATGTTGGGTTTTTTAATTCGAACGGAAAAAGTATTTAGGAATCATAAATTAAAAATTCAATTGTATTATAGCCTAGTCAGAAGCCTTTTGGAATATTGTAGTGTCGTATGGAGACCTCATTATGCGACACATACGCTAAGATTAGAAAGGGTGCAAAAGCGTTTTATGTGGCACATTGCTTATAGTACTGGCATGGCGAAAAAGTATAAATCTTACAAATCAAGATTAAAAAAATTTAATATGCAGTCACTGGAAAGTCGTAGAAAGCTTCTGGACGTTTTGCTTTTCATTAAGCTTCTCCAATACAAAATTGACTGTCCAAAATTTTTCCAAAAAGTTGGCTATCGAGTGCCGAGAACTTGTCCTCGTGGTCAAATCACTCCATTATGTCCACCATTACGAAGAACTGTTGCTGGTGCGAACTCTCCCTTACCTAGGCTGTGTAAAGTAGTCAACGAGTATTGCAGTTACATTGACATATATAGTGACTCACCTGACAAGTTCCGCAAAATCTTTTCAAGACTCCAAATAGATTAGTTTTTTGTTTTCTCTTTTACATTTTGTTTTTTTTTATTTAATGTTTTAGTTATGCTTATTTACCTTCATTTAATTTCTATGTTGTTAATTTCTATCTCTTTTTTTTAAATCTGATTGTTATTATCATTTTGCATCGACCATTTAAAACACATGAGGTGTTTACCTATAATTGTTTGATACAATAAGCTCATATTTACAAGAACTCAAGTTGTTAATTGTTTTATAATTGTATGCAAACGTTGGTAAACCTAATAAATAAATAAATAAATAAAACATTAAATTTGTTTAAAAATAAGATTTTCTTTGTTTATCGGTAACCATGGTGATGAGGCGGTCGGTGGCTAATGCCATTTTGCTAGTACAAGTATACTGCCTTATATCTGTTTTTGTTCATCCGTAAACATGGCGACGACGCGCGCGGTGGCTAATACTGTTTCGCTCATACGAATTTATCCGCCCTATCTCTGTCTTTGTTTCCATGTTTATGTTTTTATTATTTTGATAACATGTTTATTATTGTGATAACAAATGTGTGTGAGTGCCGGTGTATATGTATTATGCCGAGCCTAGTTTAGTGAATGCGATATAAGAACGTAACGTATCTTTCTCTTTTATATCAATGAAAGAACATAATCCCGTGTGTATTATTTTTTTTCCTTCAGTGATTATAACACTGGTTGAATACACAAGAAGGTATTTTGATGCGCGTTTTATGGTAAAAACAGTCTGAAAGTATAAGCGTATGATATGATATCCCGCGCTTGATTGATTGTCACTGTGTCCACGGACCTAGTTTTGTAGGACCAGGCGTTGTGACTAGGTAACGTATCCTCCTCTTTTATATTAATGGCGGCTACGCATATTACACCCAACACTGTTTATTTAGTATTTGTGTGGTCTGTGATAACAATACTCGGAAATATCATTTAATTCATGAAGAGAGATTATAAATCTAATGGCATCATTTTTTATCGGTCTAGGTTGCTTTTTATTATCATGTATTTTAAAGTTTTCTTGACAACAAAATTAGTAACATTATAAGTATTTATAGATTCAATTAAATATTATCAAACCTTTTAATTTTGCACGACATATTGTTAGAATATGTAGGTAACTAACTGTCCACGGTAACAAGCATATGTGCAGTGAGCATAAATGTTTGTATTTTTGGGTTTGGGTATTTATTAAATATATTCTAGTATTTATATATGGCGGCATCGCATTGGCAACTAACCATTTATGTTTTAAATGTCCATGGGCAGTGGTGACCGCTTTCCATCAGATGGCCCACTCGCTCGTATGCCTGCAAATTCAATAAAAAAATGTATTAATATCGTTGACTAACACCCATAACACAAGCAAATAATTTGCTTACTTTGGGGTTAGATTAGTAAGTGTATTTTGCCCCATGAATATTTATTTATTAAGCTATTGCATAGCTTCTATCGCGGGCCTTGAGCATGGAGACCGAATCCAGAAATTCCGTAACGAAAAAACCTAACACCCCCCCACTCCGACCGGCACAGCGGTGATACTTTTTAGTTTTTCCATCTATCGATAAATACCAGAACTTTTATGACTTTTTGAAATATCAAGCTTGTCTCTTTAGTTCAGCAACCCGCCTTTAGATGGCATTGGTTGTATTGGAAAACTACCGTAATCAGCTGTTTGTGAGAAAGTATATCACTGTATAGGTATTTATCATCTACGTACAACAGTGAATATTTGTACTCGTATAATTTGTGTACAAAGTGTTTTAAATATGAATAAACAAAGTGCATTTATTAAATATTCCTGAAGTACCGACATGTATTGAAAGATAATAAAAATATTTTGAACAATATTAACATCTCATTTATTTAATAAAAAAAATTGTTTTTTTATCGATCACCACGCTCAAAGTGTAACTTGAATTAATATCAAAGAAAAAAAAAACAAAGAAAAAATACTGCATAAATAAAATAAATATATAATTGTAATTGCATAAGTTGATAAAAAATGCTATGCAATAGCTTTACCGCGGCAGTCTCCGAGTGCCACAAGTCTTTTTTTTATTTATTTTACATAATTTCTGAACTAATTAAAAATCTCAGTAGCATTTCAGAATTCAGCGGGTGGCATGTCATCACTCCCGTGCTTTGGATGAGCACGTAAAGCCGTCGGTTCCGGTTATCGCTAGATATATTGCCATTTTGACCGCCCCGTTGGTCGAGTGGTTAGCGACCCTGACTACGCAATCGACGGGGCTCGGATTCAATCCCCGACGGGGACAAGCATTTGTGTGATGAGCATAAATGTTTGTATTTCCGAGTATTGGGTGTTTATTATCTATATAAAAATATTTATATATGTTTTTCTATGTATTAGTATTGTTGACTAACACCCATAACACAAGCAAATAATTTAATTATTTTTGTGTTATAGCACTCACCCCGTGCTTGGGAAAACTTTAAAAACAACAAAGAAAAATATCGAATATATAGCAAAGAAAAATTTCGCCACGTCGAGCCTGTCGACACTAGCTCAGTGGGAGAGCACTCCGGTTTTAGGGGAGGTCGCAGGTTCGAAATCCCGCGTGTCGATATCTTTTCTGATTTGTTTCATATTCGACCTACAAAGTTTCGCCCCACGTCAGAAATCCGTGTACGTCCTACATTTTAGTCCCGTTTCGTCCTAAAAATGATATTCTATTATAATTTAGTTCCGATTCGCCCCAGATTTTATGCTTGTTTTGCCTCGTTCGTTTTTGTTAGCAATTTTAAGTAAGATCAGAAACAAAAATGTCATTTTTTATAGCAGGTAAATATGTGAAACTGGAAACAAAGAGTTGCCGGGGCGTAATCCCTTGTTTATAGACTACATAGTTGCATTTTAAACCAGTTGGCAGTTACGTGGTTGCAGTGTCCTCCAACGGTCATAGTAGATCTAAAGTTAATTAAAAAAACTGATAAAATTAATTAATTTTAACGCAAGCCATCCTGTTTCAAACAAAAAAAAGTGTTGATTGAAGGGAGTTTTTGTAAATTTCTATAGTTTTTTACGGTTCTATTAATTTTAATCAGTTTTTAACAGTGACAGAATTAATTACCATTACTTAAATTATCTATTAAATGGTGCGCATATTGAAGAGATTAGGTGGATTCAATACAGTCCATATTAAATGGCTCTGTTTCTTTAGGCAATTTTATGGAAAAAATATGTTCGTTTGTTTTTAAGTAAAATCTTGATATCTTTCTTTATTTCTTTGACATTTTTAGATTGATGTAGTATTCTATGCGTTTTTATATTTTTATTGCGCTTTAATTTTTTCATTTGATTTAACAGTAGTATGGTTTTATTAGAATAACTAAAATATTCAAATAATTAATAGATAAAATATTTTAATCTGATAACTCCTTTAGAAATAATACAAGAAACAGAAAATTTGATACATACATACTTGATTATTTTATTACACGAAGGAAATCTTATATTTCAGAAGTGACGACGTTCTTGAAAAATTTCTGTATTTGCAAAAGGTACTTTTAGGACTTTATATGATGTAGGGCGAAACAGGAAATATTTCGTATGTGAGGCAAATAAGGAAATTTATGGAATTTGGGACAGAAAATTTAGGGCGAATACGGTACAAATCATTTTTCTTTGTTGTTTTTGAAGCAAATAATTTGCTTATTTCGGGGTTAGATCACTAAGTGTAATTTGTCACGTGAATATTTATTATCAGATATTTATTACGTAGTCGATGATCGTTTTCGAGTTTGTGAAATGAGTTGATGGGAATCACCACTCATCTCGCCAACCGACAAATTGATGAATCCTGGGGAGCTGTTACCCCGTAAGGGAATCAGCGGGGTTATCAAGTATTTCGCAATGCGCAATTATAGAAATTGTTTACTTATTGCAAAACACATAACAGCCTTGTATATTAATGAGAGTCGTTGCTTTTTTAAAGTTTTGGTGTTGTGACATAGCAAAAAGTTCATCGAGTGACCAGCAAGCAATTGTCGACGTTTTTGATGATTTTTTTCGTTTAAGAGTTTAAGAGTGGTCGCTGATCGCTGCAAACGTTAGGTGATACGCCTAACGTTTGGCGCGATAATTCTTAACTAAAAATACTTACTTCCAAAACTCTAGGCGATCACCTTCCTGATTTATCCTAAATACCTCTTTAAAGCCACCCAGTCTCCAGGTGCCATAACCCAGAACACAGATAACACCGATATACATTATTACTGATTGCAAGGCGTCAGTCCATACTACCGCCTTGAGGCCACCCTGTAACAAAAAATTTACCTTACTAACTAGTTAGCCGAACGTAAACTCATTTACGATAAAAAAATATGGTCCATCATTTACAAAATCACATGTTTTAAATGTATACCTATTGTAATAAATATTGGTTAAGACCTTGAGATATAACGACATAGGCAATCAGACAGACCGGCAAAAAAAAATTTGAAATGGTAAAATTTATGTCATTGAGATACGGATTAAATGGATACGCCTTTCAAGATAAAGTCTTAGTTTATAAGTGTAGCTTGCACCTATACACAGAAATACAGTAGTATACTACATACCGATGAAATAAAATCACTTCAAGGATAATTTTTAAGGGTTATCATCGCATTCGGTATGATAAAACAGTACAACATGGTTAATTTCTAATTTTTCACGATATAATACATCTCCAAATGTATGACATTTTTGACAGGGATAGGAGCGTTTGCACGGCGACACTTTTCCGTCCCAATGGTTTGTCTATTAGTATTCATGTGGTCTGTGCAATGAGACATATAAGAATGAGAATAATAATAAAAAAATATTTATTAATGGATATTTACAGTACAAAAAAAAATCGGAGCAAATGGTAATAAACTTATATCTAAAAGAAAGAGCAAAAGGTGATACGGTTTTTTTTTCATAAGATAGCAAACAAGCAGATGGGTCTCCTGATGGAAAGAGTCAACCATCGCCTATAGACACCAAAGATGTTAATGGTTGCTATCTTGTGGCGAGGTCTAATGCCACATGCATAAGTTTACCGGCTACATTACCCTCCAAACCGGAACACGACAGCGACAAGCACTGACGCTATTGCGGCAGGAATAGGTAAGGCGGTGGCACCAGACCCGGGTGAGACAATGCAGAACTCTACCACCTTGTAGCCACGATGGTAGTGACTCGATAGCCAATCGGTCGCCTTTTACGACCTGCCTGGCAGAACGGCAGTTGGCCTATTCTTCAAAGGAGGCCGGGACCAACACGGCGAAAAAATATATAGTAATAGTGATAGTAATAGTGAATGGTAATTAGAGCCCATTAAAAGGGAACAACTCAGTATTTATTTTATTTTTATTTAACTTATTTTTTTATTTTATTTAGTAGGGGAGCCCGAGAGGGGATTTTTACATTTACTCGAGCGCATCAGACTAATATAGGGGAGGTACGTCGCATACTTTTGAGGCTCTCCAGCAAATATAAGCCCTTTATATAGATGCAGGTAAATAGGGTAGAATAAAAACAAAATTTCAAAAACTTTGGCTTGTGGAAATTATATAATATTCTTTTATCTTTTTCTTTATACTAAAAGAAAATTCAGACGCGGTGGGAATGTCAAAACAACGTTGTCTTTGCTACTTTGTGACCCATCCACTCCCTTACGCTACACTTAAATTGGTAGATTTTCTATATTTTAGCTGACAATTAACCCACCATACCTTAATCTGACGCTTTTCAGTGTTTCCATGTCACAGTTTTCTTTAAACATTTTTTTATCTGTAGATTTTTTCCTCACCATAAAATGAAAAACATTATAATATTACCTTTTATTTTTCATATAATTTATGCTACAAAATCCAATAGGTCCCTACGTAGCTCGAGTGACTACCCATTTAGCATCTTGGGCTCCTATCATATGTATGAAACTATTAAGGAGCTATTTTCGATTTTGAATTTTAAACATTTAAACAAAGAGGAGCGTTCGTCTATTGAGAGTTTGTGTGCAAAATATTCAGACATATTTTGTTTATACAATGACATAATGACGATAACTAATTTATGTAAACATACAATAACTTTAAAAGATAATACTGAGCCTGTCTTCACTAAGCCTTACTGGTTACTATATTCACAGAAAATCGAAGCAAAGAAACAAATAGACAGTATGTAAGAGGATGGAATTATTGAGCCAGCTAAAAGCGAGTGGTTAAGTCCTTTGCTTTTAGTTTCAAAAAAGGGTGGTGATAGTACAAAACTGAATAACGTTACACAGGTTGATAAGTTTCCTCTCCCAATCATTACTGAGGTGTTAGATTCCTTATCGGGTAGTGTTTACACATTTAGACTTACTTCCGTGCCGTTAGACAAAGAGCCGCAAGTACACATTTTTTTGCTTCTGGGTGACCAGGCTACCAAATGACCAGATTACCAGTGGGACACAAAACAAGCCCTAGCGCGTTCTAAAGAATGATGACAATTGCAATGAGTGGTTTAAATCGTGAAAAGTGTTTATTGTATGTGGACGATCTAGTCGTTTTTGATGGAAGTCTGTTTCAGTATAAAAATGACTTGACATTTTTTCAAGACTGTGGGAAGTAATATCTTTAAAATCTTAATCCAGCAACATTTGATTTTTTAAAGAAAGATATATTAAGTCACATTGTGTCCAGTGACGGGATTTTACCCGATTCAGCAAAAATTGAAATAGTAAAATCATATCCAATTCCATAAAACTTAGACGAAACCAGAAGGTTTGTGGCTTTTGCTAATTATTACAGACAATTCATACCACAGTTCGCAGATATAGCACATCCTTTGAACAACCTACGTCGTAAAAACGGACCATTTGTCTGGGATAATAATTATCAACATTCTTTCGAACAGCTAAAAATGCTATAACGTGTGTTGCAATATCCTGATTTTTCTGAAAACAATCAGTTTATTTTGCATACAGATGCATCAGAATATGCTATAGGTGCAGTGTTATCACATTCTAATGAGAAACCAGTAGCTTACGTTAGTAGACGTCTAAATAAAGGGGAAAGAAATTATCCGACTATAGAAACAGAGCTTTTAGCTATGGTTATGGGAAGTTAAACATTTTAGACTGTATCGATACGGGCGTTCTTTCAAGGTATTAACAGGTCATAGGCCTTAACTTTACCTATTTAATGCATAACAAGAGATTTGGAGTTAAGTCCACGGCTGTTTCCAAAATTATCGACATCCGATAATCGATCATTTACATCCCAAGTCCCAACGTTAATGTAAATATCCTCACTGACTGCACGCATGTAACAGTGGACAAGTGTTGATTTGTTTGACCTAATTCGGACCCAAAGCGCCCTATAATGCCTGGTGAATAGAGATAGAATATGATCTATAGATCAAGTACTCACAAGAGTAGTATAGAAGATACACACGATGCAAACCAGCGGAGTAATGAGGTGCAGGTTCACTCCTGTCACTGAAACAATAATTTTACATTAAAAAATGCCGACTGCCTTATGCCACAGAATAAATAATAATATTACAAATACAGATGTATGATGCACACATTTGATTTTGAAGAAAGCCAACATTGTCAATCCTAAATTCAAAATATCGGTTGTCTTCATTATGCAGCCAAGATTCATTAGGCCGTAACGCAATGCTTCAATGTATATTTTGTGTCTTCTCGATTTTTGATACAAGCATTAGGGTTATAATGACGGAAGAAACAATCAATATCTTTGCAATACATGTATTAGTTGAAAGATACTGCAGAATGTTACCTTAACAATTTTGCACTCACTGTGTGCGTCATGCCGTCGGTACGTATTTGTTATGCATACGTACATGTAGCGCTCGTCACTATTCATGCGTTAAAATCGTTGACAACTCACATTAAATTAATAATGTTTGATTTCTTGCATCAAAATAAATGTGTCAATAATAAGTCCCGTGTTGGTCCTGGGCTCCTTTGAAGAATAGACCAACTGCCGTTCTGCCAGGCAAGTCGTAAAAGGCGATCGATTGGCTATGCAAGTCACTACCATCGTGGCTACTAGGTGGTAGAGTTTTGCATTGTCTCGCCCGGGTCTGGTACCACCGTATTAACTATTCCTGCCGCAATGGCGTCAGTGCTTGTCACTGTCGTGTTCCGTTTTGGAGGGTAAGGTAGCCGGTAAACATATGTATGTGGCATTAGACCTTGCCACAAGATAGCAACGCACCATTAACACCTTTGATGTCTATAGGCGATGGTTCACTCGCTTCCATCTTCCATCTTCTTCATCTCTTCCATCAGGAGACCCATCTGCTTGTTTGCTATCTTTGATGTAAAAAAAAAACGGAAATCCGATTGGCTAATTCAAAATCAGCATTTTGTCGCGCGTGTGTACAGCTCGCTGGATTGATCGCTACTAAATCTTTCGAATTATTATAAGATCTATTACTCTGATATGTTGACAAAACAAAAGGTCTGTTATTACTTTACCATCTGGTAATTACGATATAAGTGTCACTTATTTTCTTTGTTCTTCTTTTATATCACGTTAAGTAAAAAACTGAAGGGATATTCTTTTAAAAGAGTCTGAACTAACAGGGGAAGAAATTCGTGGACATCAGTCTTGATAGTCTTATTTTTTAAATGACCTATAGTTAATTTAAAGTCTACAAAACCCATGTTATTTTTTTTTAAATTAGCAATCTGCCTTCCTATACCATAGGGCATAGATAGTTCGTTAATAAGCTTAGAAAAATTCACCACTACAGTCCTGACTACTAGGTAGTAGAGTTCTGTAACGTCTCGCAGTCTTGTCTTAGGCATCCCCGTCACAGGGCAACGCATCATTTACATCTTTAGTCTTTTTTCAATGAAAATCAAAAAAATAGTTTTAACCTTTACATGCACCATGCACTGTTAACGAGACAACATTTTAAGAATTACTACCGAATCGGAACGCGGCCACACACTGAGAAGACCCGGCGGAAGATACTCAGCGGGCTTGTCTTTTTTGTCTATTTTTTTTTATAATAGTGTTACAAAATCACAAGAATTATTTCATATTACAAAAATTAATAAGAGATTAAAAATCTTGGAGTAAAAATATAAAAAAACCAGAACAACTTTAGTATTGTCACGGGTGCAACATTGACCATCATAAAGATCTCAAATTTCCGAGCTTAGTTGGTGGTAGCCACGGCAGACTACATCCCAGATCCTAATCCCGATCCCAAATTACGTAGGCCCCGCCACGTTCTCACTGATCCCGACGACCCGATAACTCTTAATATTTCCCTTATTTCCCTTATTTTTTTTCCAATATTTAGTATTTGTTGTTATAGCGGGAAAGAAAATACATAATTTGTGAAAATTTCAGCTTTCTAGCTATCACGGTTTATGAGATACAGCCTGGTGAATGACAGATAGACGGGCAGACAGACTGCGGAGGCTTAGTAATAGGGTCCCATTTTACCTTTTAGGTACGGAATCCTAAACACTGTAATTTAAAACCTTATTACATAAAAAAAAAGTCCCGAGGATGACTTAACGTGCTTTCCAACCGACGACGGGTAGTAATTAGAGGTTAGTTACATTAATCAAAAGATGAAAAAATAGCGTCTTCCCATCATATACAGCTTACTTTGTAGGGTAGGGTTTTCTCCGTGTTGGTTCCGGGCTCCTTTGAAGAATAGACCAACTGCCGTTCTGCCAGGCATGTCGTAAAAGGCGACCGATTGGCTATGCAAGTCACTAACATCGTGGCTACTAGGTGGTAGAGTTTTGCGTTGTCTCGCCCAGGTCTGGTACCACCATCTTACCTATTCCTGCCGCAACAGAGTCAGTGCTTGTCATTGTCGTGTTCCGGTTTGGAGGGTAAGGTAGCCGGTAACTTGGTGACCCATCTGCTTGTTTGCTATCTTATACTATATATATATATATATATATATATATATATATATATATATATATATATATATATATATATATATATATATATATATATATATATATATATATATATATATATATATATATATATATATATATATATACAGGGTATAACAAAAATAAGCACTAACTTTCAAGGGTATACGTGTACATGAACTAAACAAACACCTGGTAAAATATTATACCAAAAGGCACACATTTTTTGTTTCATATAAATTTAGTAAAATAAGAAATTAAAGTTTATTTTCACACCCCTACCTTGAAGATGGAAGTGATGTGACGTCAGCAACACGTTGAATGAATAGCGTGACGCACACATAGACATGAAGAATACCGCGTACTTGTACTTACACACATTTAATAAGCAATTTTTTACATATCACTTTCGTCACTGATTAATTATTATACATTAATCCAAATTCACTATTCACAGGCAATAATAAAACAACACTGTCTTCAAATTAATTTATAAGTAAGGTTCAAAATGACCACCACCCTTCTCAATGCAAAGAGCAGTTCTGCGTAACATTGATAACCTTACATTATGCAACATATGTGGGGTTATGGACCTAAATGCTGCATTAATTTTACCTTCCATCTCTTCACGTGTATGACATTCCACAGAGTAAACTTTATTTTTCACATAACCCCATAAAAAGTAGTCTAGGCACGTGAGATCTGGAGAACGAGGTGGCCAAGGCACCGGGCCACTTCGACCTATCCACTCTGCAAATCGATCGTTTAAATAATCACGCACAGGGCGTGCAAAGTGAGCGGGTGCTCCATCGTGCTGAAAAATTATATTACGATATACATTCAGTGGAAGATTTTCCAGATGTTCTTCTAAATCCTCTCTCAGGTGTTGTAGGTACCTTTGAGCGTTAAGACCCTGAGGTAAAATAGTCGGCCCCAAAACATAGTCCCCAACGATGCCTGCCCAGACATTAATTCTCCACTGGTGCTGAAAGCTACTTTCACTCGAGGCATGCGGGTTATTATGTGCCCACACATGCTCGTTGTGCAAATTGAGCACACCATTTCTTGTGAAAGAAGCCTCATCTGTCCATAAAATATTAAAAGCAAATTCGGGATTTGCTTCAGCACGGTTCTGGTACCACCTACAAAAGTCCATTCTGGGCATATGGTCTGCAAGTCCTATCTCCTGAGTCCTTGAAAAATGGTAGGGATGTCGTCCATCATCCTGCAGAGTACGCCACACCACCATATGGTTTACATTTAACATAGCACTGCATCGGCGTGTGCTGGTCCGAGGATTCTCGTCAAAATGATTTAGAATCCGAGTCTCAATAGCAGTACCTACTCTTGAATTAGGACGTCCAACGTTTCGTTCGCGGTGGAAGGAACCAGTACGCTGAAGTCGTAAACACATGTTACGGAATACTGAGTACGGAGGTAAATGACGTTGTTCTGCTGGTGGCCTTCCATCAATAAACCGTTGTCGGTAAATCTCCCTCGCTTCATTAATGCTACCATTCCTAGCAGCACCAACACATAGCATCATTTCGTAAAATTCACTATTAGTGTAAAGGTGACGGTCATTATTATTTCTACGTGGCATTTTTAAAATCGCGATTTCCAATCAATGGGTATTAAGTAAGATTCATAAAAAATCGGCAATAATAGCAATAGTTACGCTCTCCAAAGACAAACGGCAACTGAATAAAAAAATAAAAATTTCTTTACAATTATCTAGGTACTTTTCCGAACTAATTAGGGTTCAGTGAAACAAATTTAAAAATAATCTTCTTCATCTTAGAGTTTATTCCGGTTATTCTCCACGCTTGCGCTAGGAACGAGTTTGAGTTTGCCGTAGCGACTGTCGTCTAACCTCCGAACCTCTCTGGAGGAAGCCGGTGCCAGGACCTCTTTCATTGTACAGCAGTCAGGTTGTCTTGGGTCCCGAAGGTGGTGGTGGGACCCCTTGCACCATAAATAAAAAAAAAAACAGTAGCAGTCGTGGGACTGCCGATAGAAGTGAAAACGGAACTATTAAGTTGAGAGTAATTAAAACTATATGCAAAACATAGCTATAGATATACTATTATCATTAGCATGTCGGTGACGCGAAACGAGGATTTTACCCTCTACCAAAACGCTCAACGCGCCTAAAGAAGTTTTCACTTCAAAAAAACAGTAGCAGTCGTGGGACTGCCGATAGAAGTGAAAACGGAACTATTAAGTTGAGAGTAATTAAAACTATATGCAAAACATAGCTATAGATATACTATTATCATTAGCATGTCGGTGACGCGAAACGAGGATTTTACCCTCTACCAAAACGCTCAACGCGCCTAAAGAAGTTTTCACTTCAAAAATCATTTCCCGTGTTAGTTTGAGTGCCTTAAGAAGAATTACCCTCCATTCTACCAGGCGAACTGAGAATCGAACCCAGTACCTTACGAAGAAACGCCTAAACCGGCATCACTCTTATCATAAAAGTGACAAAAATGTTGACTAAAACTATACGGAACTACATATTAGTATGATTTTACATAAAAACAAAATGGCAGAAAAAAGGGAGTGTCTTGTCTCTTTCCGAAAGTGGTCTTTTCGCCAATCAAAGCGTTTCGTTGCACTTTGTATAAGCCGCAAAACACGTGTAAGTTCTAAAGGCCTGTACAAACGTCCGGCGGCGGCTTTAAAGTTAACTTAATACTTTTTCATTTCCAGTATGATAAACAATATTTTGATGAAAAAGATTAATTTTTCTGAATGAATGAACAGGTTGATATGTAATCCCGGCAATCGCTAAAATTAGCAATAGTTTTCGTTGGTTTCGCTTGCGTGGTTTATTTTTGACATTCACAAAAAACTCTAACCACGCGTGCGAAGCCGCGAGCAACGGCTAGTATTTTATAAAATCTTTGATCTAAAATGTAATCAAAAAAACGTAGTCAAAAATTATCTTTTTCCTGAAATAACTACTACTTAGAAAGGTCTTGCCAATTTCTCCCGTGAAACAGCTTTGCTGTGTTTCGGAGAGAAGGGCAAGACAGGCACTGTAATTACTGGCACCGAGACTTAACATCTTATGTCTCAGGATCTTAACATCTTATGTCTCTAACACATGAATGGAATACCTGGGCTAGTTCCAGCCCAGGTATCCCATTTTTGTTCATTAGCGACGTCGACCACTTACCATCAGGTGGCACGTCTGCTAGTTTGCCTATCTCAATAACATAAAAAAAGGTAAGAAGAGGCGCACCTAAAACAAACTTTAGGTAGGTACTAAGTTCCATCAGCCATGTAGTGATAGTGACAAACGAGCCTATCAACTCACCGGGAACATTCCGATTCTTGACATTTTTTTAGCAGTGCTAGCCATGTCAAATTTCATATGTAACGAAAATTAATTTGCGCAATTAAAATTCCCGCGGAAAATATTCAGTAGTGTGTGTGAGCAAGGCCTTAAGTCGGGCGCTTGGTTGAGACCGCGTTGCGCCGCGTTGAGACGCCTAGCGCGATGTCGGTAATACTTCAAATCAAAGGACTTCTAGGCTAATCAATGCGTAGGTTTATTTGTCAAAAATGCTTATAAAAGGTTGTGTTGTGTCTTAATTCTTAATGATAATGCATATTTATTTTGCGAAGTGTCGTGTTATCAACGAGAAAGTTTTACTAAGTTTTTAGAATTGTGTGTAAAAAAAGTGATAATAGCTATGATTTACCTGCTCAAAAACTAATTACCTATTTAGACACCTTGTTATGTGAAGTTAGAAGCAAACAGGGTAGGTACTAGAGGTAAGTATTATGCCATTAAAACAGTTTGTAAGTTGAAACCATGCCAGATAATACATTGTAAAATGCCTATGAATCACGGAATAGATTTAGGTACCTACACTGAAAACACATGTGAATAGTTGACTTTGAAGGTGGATATTGTGTGATGAAGTAATTTATGTAATGTGTTTTCATAACAAAAAGATACCTTAATTAGTTATATTGGATTATTTGCCACGATTGTTTTAGAATGTATGTACCAAACTAATAGTTTCACTCAGAGTTAGAAATAATAATCCAGGTCACAATAAATTTTAGGTACACAGCTGATATAATTTTGTTGCCAGGCGGGAGATTTTCCTGCATGAAATGCCTAATAGCCGCAGGTTTGCCTTACGTAAACTAGGTATGAGACTACTAGGTAGGTATTTACGATTAATAAAATTTTATGAGATTTTTTTTATTGAATATGAGTATAGTAATTAATAATTATTTTAATATGATCGTAATATGCTATCGAGTGACACCAATAGTCCGACAGTGTTTTTTTTAACATAATGTAATAATTATGGCTATCAAAACCCAGTTAAGTTACCTATGAATCAAATTGTCCAGCCTGGTAATCAAACTAAGGACCCTCATGGGTTTATTCCAACATCAGTCCTGGTAAAAAAAAATATAAAAAAACTCTTTAAATAATATCTACATTATTTACTCTGTCAAGTAATTAGTACTTTGTTGTGCGTCTAGCAGTTCATTGACATCTATCATATGATTGTGACCTTTCATAGCTGCGTAAACCGTGCGCGTACGTTACTGCGTGCTATACTTCAGGGCTGCCACAGATCATTTTGAAAAAAAACTTTGACATTCATTTTCTCAGAAATTTCATAGTTTTTATTTATTAAAAATGTATAATTAAAGAGCTAACCACACATCCTGAACGCTCCTTCAGTATTAGTGCTTATTTTTGTTATACCCTGTATATATATAGATATATATATATATATATATATATATATATATATATAATGTGTGTGTGTGTGTGACACTGTAGCGGTTCAAGCAATCTACAAACAAAAATAATAATAAATGGAAAAAAATGAAATTCAAAAATAAAATCCTGAATCACGATATCACAATTATTTATCTTTTACACACTATATACAAGTTTCAACGCTTCTCAAATGGACTTCGGTCGCCAGGTACACCTTGCCAGGCTGGGAAGATCTTCCTTTTCCCCTTCCTTGTCCTTGAAGGACGTCATCAACCTCCACAACTATGACGTAACCTGACAAAAAGTTGGCCCGCTGGTTCTACCACTATGACCCTCAAGCGGTACGGTACGGTACGGATCAGCCCCCCTAGACAAGTGGCAAACGCTCAGTAACTATTCAAATATTACGCTTTGGCGATATTTAGGCCAAATTGGTAGCCAAGTGGATCATGGCTTGTTCAACGTTCGTTCCATACGAACTTTACGAATTATATCGAATATTGTCTCTGAATTGACGGTAAACGTCACTTTGAAGTATTATTTTCACCGAGGTTATAAGTTTTATTTATATGAAAAGTGCATTAAAAGCAAAAAAGACTTGCCCCCCAAGATGTGGCATCAATGTTAGTACAATAGAAAGAGAAATTTATGGATTTGTCACAAGCTGTTGACACGAGCGTAAACGAATTTGTAATTGGTAGCCAAGTGTCATTCGTGAAACGAAACGTTAGATTGCATCGATCATTTTTGTCAATTTTCGTACAAGACCGTAGCCAAGTGGCACTTTTGACAAGCAAAATAGTAGCGAATTATTCGATAATCAGCGAACGCTAGAACCCTGCAGATTACGCTTAAAATGGCGGTTGATCACTATTATTCAATCAGCTGTTCTAAAGCGTGGATAACATCTGTGAGAATTTTTGATAATTTTAAAGTAAAATTAACGCAAATTAAGAAGGCTTTTGGTGGCACATTATTAATGGTGCTTTGATATCCTTGTGGTGGGAGGGGGGGGGGTATTAATGTCACATGCATACATTTACCGGCTACCTTACCCTCCAAACCGGAACACGACAGTAACAAGCACTGTTGCTATTTCTGCAGAAATAGGTGGATCAGTGGTATTAGACCCGGGCGAGACAATGCAGAACCCTACCACTTAGAAGCCACAATACTAGTGACTCGTTTACCCAATTGTTCGCTTCTAACGAACTGCCTAGACACATTGTAAGTAGTGATAGGTTTGCAAAATGCTGACAATGTCTTAATGATGATAAATATAATATTTCGTCTTTAAATATTTTACAGACACTATAAGTTCAAGTTATAAACACTATATTCTTGTTACAACCCTTGTATTTTGTAAATTTAATGAAACAAAGAAAGATAGTTTATTTTTCAGTGTAGCAATAGATTTCGATCAATTTTACATTTCTGTAAATATGTATCCAAAAAAATACGTAAAAAAGAAGTTTTATATGTTCAGTTTTGCATATTTTTGTTCATTTTTAATAATAAATTTATCATCAGCTTTCATAAATCTGAAACATAAGTTTTAAAATGTGACTATCGATAACATTTTGCACAATTCTACGTTCACTTGTAAGGTAGGTAAAGAGGATTTACTTAAAATATGTTAAAACAATCAAATTTGATAGCAATGAAGATAAATACATAAATCTTGGTGACAGTATTTAATTTTATAACTCTTTAAATTGGTAGTCCGTAGTACTGAAAGAGTTCAATTAACATGTTAGCTATATAGAAACTTACGGCATGACAGTAATTAAGAAGAAAAGATAGTATATTTTATCTTATTCGCACTCACGCGGTACATACAATCAAAATTGAATCAGATATAGCGACTCTGTTCTTATTTTTATTATATTCAATTCAGAGACAATATTCGATATAATTCGTAAAGTTCGTATGGAACGAACGTTAAACAAGCTATAATCCACTTGGCTACCAATTTGGTCGAAATGACGCCAATGCGTTATATTAGAATGAACAGAGAGCTCGGTTGGCGGTCAGAGCGTGCGCAGGACTTAGAAAAATTTTGATGGAAAATTTCAACCCTACATAACACCCCTTTTTTGTTGCACCATTACGTGGAGGGGGTAAGGGACACCAACTTTTGTCAAGGTCACTTTGCTCTGAGTTAATTCCCCGTGGAGTTAGGGGATGAAAACCGAAATTCATTACAAAGACGTCTGCGACTTAAAAAAAGAAAATGTATTGAAAACCCCCTAGTTAGGTTAGGACTCTTAAATTATGGCAATTTGCGTTCATTTTACTTTAAAATTATCAAATATTCTAACAGATATTATCCACGATTTAAAACAGCTGATTAAATAATAGTGATTATCCGCCATTTTTAACGTAATTTACAGGGTTCTAGCGTTCGCTAATCATTGGATCACCAATTTTGTTTGTCAAAAGTGCCACTTGGCTAAGGTTTTGTATGAAATTGATCAAAAATGATCGATACAATATAACGTTTCGTTTCACGAATGACACTTGGCTACCAATTACAAATTCGTTTACGCTCGTATCAACAGCTTATGTCAAATCCATACATTTTGTTTTCTATTCTCCTAGCGTTGATGCCACTTGTCTTGGGGGGCAGAGGCGCCACAAGACCATAACGACCGCACCGTGTGACACCCATGTTTGCTACGCCACTGAACAGTTTAAAATTGAAAGTAAAGAACATAGTACCTTGACTGAATGCTAATGCGGGTACATAAATCACTATTGGTATGTATAACATCATCTTGATAATGAAAATAATGGAACCCAGCAATCGGACGTTTTGGCTGAAGCGCAAGCGGAGATACTGAAACAAACATAGAAAGGAAATTAGATCGTTTATGGATATATTGGACCACCCCGTTGGTCGAGTGGTTAGCGACCCTGACTACGTAATCGACGGGGCTCGGGTTCTACCCCCTGACCGAGACAAGCATTTATGTGATGAGCATATATGTTTGTATTTCCGGGTTTGCGTGTTTATTAAATATATTTTAAATTTCATATTATGTATTTATATGTATAGGTATCATTGACTAACATCCATAACACAAGCAAATAATTTGCTTATTTTGGGGTTAGATCAGTAAATGTAATTGGACCCGTGAATATTAATACGTGTACTTCACGTAGTAACATCTGTGAAAGTTCACGGAGTGAAAACTTTGTGCCCCCTTTTCCAATATTGCGCGAACGGGGGAGGATGAATTTTGGCACCGTTATTACATTGCGGAGGACTGCAGAAACCTAATATTTTTAAATAAAATGCATTGGAAATAGAGTAAGTCATTGCATTAAATGAATAAAAATAAATATTACCCACATATTAATAACTAGCTGTTGCCTGCGACTTCGTCCGAGCGGACTTCGTTTACTCCGCACTGCTCCTCCCCTGTAGGTGATAGCGTGATAATATGTAGCCTATATGTTGACCTGACCTGTTAGTAATATTCATGCAAAATTTGAAGTAAATCCATGCAGTACTTTTTGAGTTTATCCCGGACATACATACAGATAAACAGACAAACAGATAAACAGGTTTGACTGTTTATCTGTTTGTCTGTTTATCTGTATGTATGTCCTTTTGACTACTTTTGAGTTTATTCCGGACATACATACAGACAAATAGACACAAATTCTAAAAACTATATTTTTGGCTTCGGTATCGATTGAAGATCACGCCCCAAGTATTCTTTTAAAAAATATTCAATGTACAGTTTTGACTTTCCTACGATTTTATTATATGTATAGATATAGATAATAATATTTAATTAAGAAACATGTCCATATTTGTGTTAGTAAATACATTTTTAAAAACTAAAATTAGCGAATGTTGTTTGATTGACAGGTAAAATTAACTTTATACAGTTTTATTTTAAGATCCCAAGTATACTAAAACTATATAAATCGTCCTGGTGTCACCTGAGACATATGTAGGTTTAACCAATGCATTGTATTTGTGAGTCTTAATAATACATTCGTGTTATACTCATAATACTATACACATATATATGTATAATATTATTCTATTTACGTCTAAAGTCAATTATCAAACTTAAAAGAGATATTAATATTTCGATGCTATGCTATGATGTGATATATATGCTATGATATGATATGATGCAGGCGATCGCTAGTTTGTAATTATCATTTACCTATTAGCTTTTTTCCTTGATACAAATCTTATTCTGACAATAACAAATACGTCAAAATAATAATTAATTAATTTGGTTCATTTATTCCTAAGTTATGCATGTTAAAACATTTTGGCAATTCATTTTTATTTATATAGAGTTTATAACTTATTATTATGCTTAAACAAGTCAAGTTAAAATTATCTAACCCAACTACAATAAAACTTTCTAGCGCATTGTGCAACTACTTAGTAAAATACATGTTTGAATGTATAGTATCAGTCTATGGCCCCGTTGGTCAAATTACGATACGAGGATGCCCGGGTTCAATTCCCGACATGGACCAAGATTTATGTGATGCGCATAGATGTATGTATTTCTGGGTTTGAGTATTTATTATATATGTTAGATTATTAATAGACGTGTTTCTATGTATAAGTATCATCGTTGACTAACACCTATAACACAAATAAATAATTTGGTTATTTTAGGGTTAGATCAATTCGTGTAATTTGTCCAGTAATGTTTATTTATCTACTAGCTGACCCAGCAAACGTTTTTCTGCCTTTTTAACTACTCTTATTTTTTTCTATATTTTATCACCTTTTATACCTTCCCTGCAGGCTTAGGATAAGCAACACGATAAAAATTTTATCGACCCGTTTTCTCGACATTTGCGTCACTTTCTCGATTCGCTAACGCATTTGACACTTGATTCGACATGATACTTCAAAGGAAGAGAAAATGATCAATTTTACTCGACGGTAGTTATTTTCTCTACCGATCGAAACGTCTTGCTGTCATTTTATCGATTTCATATTTGTCATTTGACACTTCGTTAAGATGTTGTGATAACCTTACTATTTCATAGTCATAGAATAATTTCATAGTATTATACTTTAACTATACAATAATTACAATAACAATACTTTTTGATTTCTATTCATTTTATTAAATTCACTCATTTTATTTGTTACCTAAGAAAATAGTAAATATATAGATTTCGGTCCAGTGTATATATTTAATAATGATGGCAGTTCCATATTATACCTAATATGTGCTAAATATCTACGGAGAAAAAAATTGTGTGATCTTTTTACACGACGGACGGAGCGTTCCAATCTATGGCGCTTCAATAAACCCAATATCCATAGCTCTCTAAATAATATAGACCCTTGTGAAATTTGAGGTGTAGAGCCACACACGGATCAAGGCATGCCTTTTCAATTAAAGGTAAGTGAACATAAGACTTGTAATTCAGTTTGTAGTAGATATGACAGCCATCCAACTCAATAACTGTTATAACAGAATATCTTTGTAGTAAAAACTAATTTGACTTATGTGAACTCAATAAAATTATTTCTTCAAAAGTTATCTGTAGTTTTTCGAGATTCTTTTTTAAACAGCTAATATGCTACATATACACGTCAAGTGTATGTTAAATTTCAGCTGGATACAAAGTAATAAACCTTTTCTTGGTGGTCACAATGCTTACAGCCACGTACCGACAAACAACAACAATGCTTACATCATAGAATAATAACGCAAATGTGTTATTTCTCTAAGACTTACATTGCTTATATAATTAAAGAGTTTCTTATACCCATTTAAGTTATATTTAGTCAAAAAAAGTATTTGTTTTAATCAGTAGTTTTCAGACCAAGTTCCATGTATGATTAACATACAACTAGTATGTATTATTTTTTGTAATATTCTTAACATAAATATCTAATATAAAACATGAAGTTCTCAATTAGGTACCTTCATGAGTAAACATTATTAATTATATTTGTCTACATTTAAAGATAATATACCATACAGGAAAGCAGTCAGTTCTTGTTATTATTATTTATTTTTATTACAATAATATAATATGTCAATAAAAAATATAATTATTATTTGCAGATAAGACTCTAACTGCAGAATTCTTAATATTACTGACAAATATCCTAGAAGAACAAATGATGCCCTCATATGGCATGATTGAAATGGATGAAATGCCAAGACTACATTATAGAAGATATCGAATGGGTCCTACATATACTGGTGCAACTCGCAAAATAACGGAAACCATTTTCTTGCATCAAAAGTCTTAAAATTACCTTATATTTGTCATAATGTAGTAAAGTATTTGAAAATTTATACAAAAGTACAAATTTTCAAATACTTCTATTGATTTATGTCAAAATTGCAAGTTACAGAACATTTAATCCGGTCTCCAGTAAAGTTGTGTCATTGCACTTGCACTAGTATATGTGAACCCGTCTATCTGATAATTACAAGTATTTTCTTTTAGAAGTGTTAACTTTGTTGCTTTTGTTGTTGTTTTTTAATCAAAGTGATTTTGGTAATAACAATACTTTTTATTATTAAGCTTACTGGATAATTGGTATAATAAAATACTTAAGTGTTGTATAACATTTATTTAAAAAATACTTACTCTAGGCAAACCTTCTATCTAAGTATTAAACAATTTTATACAATAAAATTAAACTTATAGTCATCAGTGGCTAATTTTAAGCATAAGTTTAATGACACATTATTCATATTATTTAATTTTTTAATGCCAAACATAGATTTTACTAAATGAAACAGTCTTGAGAAATAATTTTTATTTTCTTTAATAAAGTTACAAAATGAATAAATCACATATAAAAGTATAAAAAGTGTGTACTTAAGAAATAAAATATGAAACAGTCTTGTAAAGAAAATTAAATTTGAGTTTTAAAAAATATACAAATATATCTACTTTACTTAACTAACAATTATTATTAATGTTTGTACTTCTCAGACTAAATAAATAATTTTTACTATATATCACCTTATGACTTAAATTTATTAATGTGTATCTTTGAATTTTCACTAATGTAACAAACTTATAGAAGATAACACATACTATATTAAAGCTATAATATTTTAAATTTAATTGTTTTCTACAATTTAAATATCTCTTGTGAAGTCGCATAATCAGTAATGAAAATTCAATAGGTACCAAAAATTAATTTACTATATGGTACGAGTAGCATGGAATTTCACTTGAAAATAAAAAATTAACAAATAAAATAGCAATTTTTATTATAATTTTTCCTAACTTAACATTAACTTTCTTTTAATTTAGATTTTAAAAATTATACATGTTAGGTACATTAAGCCTATCATGTTATATAAACTTAATTAATTTCTACAAATTTAAATTTGTTTTTCAATCTTGCATAACCATTTAAAATGACAAGAAAAATATAATATTCAACATTAACTTATAAATTTTAATTAACAATTTCAAAAAATGTAATAAATAGAAAGGCTTCTTTTTAACTATTTCCATTACACGCTGTTTAGTCAACCTGTAATCAAATATATCTTATCAAAATGTTGTTATATACATTTACATAATTTTTTTTTTAATTTTCAGTTAACTCATGCCTTATGACTCCAGTCTTGCACGTTGCATTTTGTGTAGCGTTATATAGATTTGCATTGTAAAGTACATAATGGGGTCGAAGACAATTGGTTACCTTTATAAAAGGTAGTGACAGACGCCTACATTGTTCTCAAGAGAAAGCTTCTCATATTATTCAGGGAAATTTTACAAAAATCAAGTTTTTGAAATAATCTTGAATTTATGATATTAATTTTGTAAAAACCACAACCTTTACAATGAAAGAAATATATTAAAATATGTTTGAAATTTGATTTTTTCAGTCTACCTTGTTAGATGATTTGTCATGGAGATATGTATGTAAGTAAATACTTACACAAAGTATTCCATTGTTTTCCTTCCTCTAGAAACTATAATGTATGGAGTATGTGTAGAATATATGGTGTTACATTATGCTTTCCCAATATTAAAGACTTTAATCTTTGGTGCTATAAGTCTAGTCCATGAATCCATTAGGTTAATGTCGAAGATTAGCCATATACATCTATAGGTACTCATACCACGGAGACAGTTAATTTGTGCCATAGTTTTTATCCTGAAAGGAAAAGCATAATTATTTTTAGTTACCTACTTATATAGGGTTTTAAAAAATAAAGAATAAGTACAAACAAATACTTACGTTTTATTTTGTGTTCGCATTTTATATAAAACTTATATATTATACTAGAATTATGAAGAATGATAATGATTTTACACATGTGAGAACCAAACAGTATAAATCAATAATTCCGGGTACGTAATGGTTAGATAATTAATTACAAAATACAAATTAGGTACAATACTTTTTGACGTTATGTAAATAAACTTTGAATTTTTCGTATAGAGAATTAGAGAAAATAATTCTATGAATTCTCGTGGTACTCAGTGTTACCACCTCTATTCAAAAATAAAACTACAAACAAGGTTTTCTACAAAATTCAGTAGAAAACTATATGTAAATGTAAAAGGTTAATTTAAAGCTGATGCTTATTTTGTGTTATTTAATTTTACTATTAATAACATACACTCAGGAAAAATAATACATAAAACACAAAATAATAATCAATCAAAAATAACAAAAAGAAAATCGAGTGTAGCTCAAACTCGTTCTTTTGTTAGAAGTAGAAGTAAGAAGACTAAATAAAATAAAATTTATATACTCTTTGAGTAAGACTTTGGATTAAAGAGAAATAAACTGAAAAGTCGAAGAAAGATGTTTTCCGTTTTGGAGATGTAAATCATAGACCGTGGTGGTAATTATTATTGTTATTCAAGGGTAACTTTGTCATACACGTAAAGTGGAAACTTTTGTTAGTCCGACATTCTAAACTTTCCCTATTTTATCTATCTTTATTGGTTACCCGATTTGAGATTTTTCAAAGATAGAAAAGATGGTTGTCTCGTCAAAACGAAGCTGTTCACAAAAAATCAGCTTGTTATTAATCAAAAAAGTTTGTTCTTGGGACCACGGTCTAACAGTAAGTTTTGGGTTGGACTGCTTGCATCTGGCTGATTTTTGGAACTATTAATAGATAACATTATTTGTAATATAAAATACTGTGGAATGTATTCTATTCTATCTTATTTTCTAGTTGGCATAATGCTATACATTTTTGTTTGTTTATCGTGATGTATTTTCGTGTCATTGTCAAATCGAGTCAAATCACAACAATTCGATGGAAGTTTCCCATCAAAAAAAATCAAAAATGTTGATTGAATCGTCCAAAATGATGATAATTTACTCAATAATATTAGAATTATAATTTAAAGAAATATTATAGTACCAAAAGAATAGCTTGTTAATAATAATTATTACGCACTTTTACGCATTATTAGTTTCGCACTTACACACCCAGAAATAAATACACACTGGCATCATAATTGCTCTTTACATTAAAACCTCTTATGAATCATAATTCATTGTTTCAGTCTTAGAGAGTACAAAACTGTAGTTTGAAGGTCAAAACTAAAAAGAGAGAATAATTCAAAAACCTGTAAAATATCTTTAATTACACAACTGTAAATAGGTATGGCTTCACTAGGCTTTGGTCATATTTCCTTCGATACTGACAAAAATGAGAGATGATGACAGAAAGTTATAAATGTAAACAAAAGCTCATAATGATTAACACAAGTTAAATGCACCAAAGCTGTACCTTAAAAATTAGAATTAGTATAATGTCGATGTCTTCTAGTGGTATCATTGATTTCTCTATTCGAGTAAATTTTTTGTTTAATTTATCTCTGACGTTTTAAATGTTTATCGTGGCATGCATATTAACGTCCATCGAGATATTAGTAAATGTCAAGCAAACGTCACTTTGTCGATCGAGATGTATCTCGTGGTGTTTATCCTAAGCCTGCTGGACTTCAACAATTAATTCAAAACCAAAATTAGCCAAATCGGTTCAGCCATTCTCGAGTTTTAGCGAGACTAACGAACATCAATTGATTTTTATATATGTTATAAAAGTTTTTGATCAATCTCGCGGGATCACCTTATTTCCGGGTTTGCGTTGTCCGAGATAAAAAGTAGCCTTTGTGCTGTTTTAGGTTATCATCTACTTGTATGTCAAATTTCATTCTAATCCGTTCAGTAGTTTTTGCGTGATTGAGTAATAAACATCCATCCAAACATACAAACTTTCGCATTTACAATATTAATACCTATAGATTGTTTGATTAGTTAACTCCCGCAGTTTCGCTCAGGAGTAAAGTGATCAAAAACATAAACATGTCACCAATATAAAAACGTGAAAGCGTAACAGACAGACATACATAAGCATTTTTAATATAAGCATGGAAGAGCAACCTGGGGATCTTCAAGAGAAGAGTGAACAGATACTTTCTAGGAAAGCGTGTTCCATCTTAGGCCGCATCTTAGCTTACCATCAGGCGAGATTGTGGTCAAGCGCTTACCTATCGACTGTGAAAAAAAACACATTCAGGTTCTAAATATAAAAAATGTGGTGTCTGATAATAGAAAACATATGAAAAAATCTTATTTTTTTTTCCTTTATTAGCGTTTCAATTACCTTTTTCAAAAAGATGTAAATAAACCTACCTACCTATTAATAAAACTGACTAAAGATCTGTTAACTAAAGCTAAATAATACTTATTGAATAAGCATTACCTCATACGTTGATGTTATTTGTAGATTGTAGAAAACAGGTAGATACACTATTGCAATAGTGACGGACACTGCCCATTCTGACAACACTATTGTCCATAGCTGCGTTCCATACGTGTACATTTCCGCCGGAAGACCTAGGAGGGATATCCCCGATATATAGCTGCAACATAAAAATGCTCAATATAGAATTATTATACAGAACGAATATAAATAACTGACCGAAGTACAGTGACAATTTTTTTTTATATCATAAGATAGCAAACAAGCTGCCAGATGGTTCTCCTGATGGAAAAGTCAACCATCGCCTATAGACACATATAAGACGTTAATGGTGCGTTGCTGTTTTGTGACGAGGTCTAATGGTACCTCCCTGGTACGTCAGTGCTTGTCGCTGCCGTGTTCCAGTCTGCAGGGTAAGGTAGCTGGTAAACTTATGAATGTGGCATTAGACCTCGCCATAAGATAGCAACGCACCATTAACATTTTTGGTATCTATAGGCGATGGTTGACTCTTTCCATCAGGAGACCCATCAGCTTGTTTGCTATCTTATGATATGAAAAATTAGACTATAAAAAATGCCTTTGACGGTCGGACAGGTGTTTTCTTACACGCTGTATAAACTCTACTATCTCTCTGTTATCACACTTGTCATAGCTTATATTGATTTTTTTTTCAAATTTCGAGATAAATATTTTATTACTCATTGAAATCAATTTTTCATTTTAGAAATTTTTGTCTCTCACATGGGCGTACCGAAAGGGGGGTAGGGAGGGGCAGCTGCCCCGCCGTGGAATTTGTTAACCTCTCTACTGTTGTAGATAAAAATATAATAAGATAAAAATATAGTCTTAAAATGTTACGGTTGCCCCCCCTGGTCCAACACCTGGGTAGGCACATGTGTCTCTCTTTTGATTGATTTTGATGAAAATTGGTATCCAGTGAGAACCATGACAAATGTTAGACAATATATTCTTTATTATCAACAATATTACGCCTAACGAAGCGGGCTCGTATTAGTTAATCACTTTATAAACATAATTTAAGTTGAAAAAATCTCCACATGAACATCATCATGAATCGCGTAGGTTTAGAGAAGTATCTAGTTACGCTGTGAATTGCTAAAAACTGTTTCCTAAACAAAATTATTTGTGTAGATTAATGCACTCTACATTGAGTGAGGTGTTTACGTCCGTACACCCAACATACAATATTATGTGTACGCATAAAAATTTTTAGGTTCTCAATTCCATTGTATGTTTGTTACCGATTAGAAAAGTAATTATTTTTTATTTAAGAGTATATACTTTCTGCTTAGTTCCATAAAAATGGGTAATGATCTGACTTTGGGTCCCAGAAATAGAAGAATTTTGATGTCGGGTACATCTTCTATTTCTTTACTGTGTTTAATATGTAAACCATAATTGGTATCACATTACAATTGTTATGGTAAATTTACATTACACGTAAAAAGTACTAATTTTTTGTCATAGATATACTACACGTCTAGATTGATAAGTGGGCGATAAAAAGTGTCCCCAGTAAAAGTCTACTAAATTTACCAAATTTGGTAGACTTGGGTAGAACTGAAGGAAAATTATAAAATATACCGGTTTGTAATGGCAAAATTTTGTTGCAATTATCTTGAAAAATCTTATAATAATAGCAAGAACGCATTTCATGTGCAATTTTTGTTCTACAATTACATTTATATATGAAAAAAATGATTTTTTATTCCGATTAATCGGTACTGCCGATTTATTACTGGGGTAATTTTCCAAAAAATGGCAAACGTATTTCATATAAGTACATCTTGGTAAATCATAATAAAATTGTGCAATAACGTGTAGATAGATATATATGTATAATGTTCTATCTAAATACCTAAAATAAAATATATGAAAATTTAAATAACTGATAAATAAACAAGCAGAAAGCAATCTTAAAGGAAAGAAACAACCATCGTGTATAGACACAAAATATGTTTCTAGTGCGACGTTGTCCATGATGGGGTAGGACGGTATTGCCGGATGCCTTACCCTCAAAACTGTAATATAAGCATTGACGCTTTTACGGCATGAATCAGTAGACAGGTCTATTGTGGCAGCTCGGGCAAAACGTTGCGAACTCTACCAACTAGACCGCCCCGTTGGTCGAGTGGTTAGTGACCCTGACTACGCAATCGACGGGGCTCGGGTTGATCCCCGAAGGGAACATGCATTTTTGTGATGAGCATAGTTTGTATTTCCGGGTTTGGGTATTTATTAAATCTATTCCAGTATTTATAAATGTATTTATATGTATTAGTATCGTGTTAATACCCATAACACAAGAAAAATAATTTGTTTACTTTGGGGTTAGAACATTCAGTGTAATTTCTCCTCTGATTATTTATTTATTTAACTAGTAATCTCGATGTTACTGACAAATGTTGAGCCCATCGTTCGCCTTTTAAGAACTGCCTGGCAGAATGGTAGATTGTATATTTTACGGGGACGAGACGGCTTAACACACTCATGCCTCGTTGCAGCTATATATCTGTAAATATATACACATATATATTTGCGGATGTCACTTCAGTTTTATTCAAAGCGGAAAGAAGAGGTTGTAAGTATGACGAAGTGAATAATGCGATTTCAAAAATAGTACACTGGTTCGGCACAAATACATTTTATTAAATGACAACCAAATAAAGAGTGTTAAGTTCTCATTGCCTCATGTAATGGCACGTAAATAGCAATGTAAGACTGAATGGAAATAATCTGAGTCTACTACGTAGTACGTTTACTAGGTGGTAGAGTTCTACGTTGTCCCGCCCGAATCTGGTACTACCGCCTTACCTATTCCTGCCGCAATAGCGTCAGTGCTCGTCCCTGTCATGTTCCAGTTTGAAGGGTAAGGCAGCCGGTAAATTTATGTATGTGGCATTATGACCTAGTCACAAGATAACAACGCATCTTTAACACCTTTGATGTCTATAGTCGATGGGTGACTCTTTCCATCAGGAACACCCGTCTGCTTGTTTGCTATCTTATGATGTAAAAAAAGTCATTTGAACTCCACCGTGGTTTTAGGTATACCTCTAGATAAAATTATAATAATAATAAATTTATTTCGACAGGATTTGCAGTTAAAATGGGACAGTTAATTGATGTCAATTCTGTCGCATGTAATTAAGTCGCATTTAAAATTTAATAAATAAATATATAAATATTCACAGAACAAATTACACTTACTGATCTAACTCCAAAATAAGCAAATTATTTGCTTGTGTTAAGAGTGTTATTCAATGATACTAATGCATAGAAATACGTATATAAATACTAGAATATATTTAAGAAACACCCGAACCCGGAAATACAAACATTTATGCTCATTACACAAATCGACACGTCCCAAGAACAAAATCGTACGGAGAGATCAGAAGAAATTGGTTTTATAATAAAATTCGCATTAAAAACGCATAAAGCCAAAAGACAATATATTTTTTATAGTTATTGGTCTTTAGTTTTTGGAAATACTCAAGTGAACATCATCTTATGTACAATGTACTCCCACAAACAAATATATTGTAATTTGGTGGTTTTGCAGATACGATTTTGTTCTTGGGACGTGTCGAAATGCTTGTCCCCGTCGCGGCTCGAACCCGAGTCTCGTCGATTGCGTAGTCAGGGTCGCTAATCACTCGACCAACGGGGCGGTAAATTTAAGTTACAACGCGGTCACGTTAACTCGACGTATCTCTGGAATGTAAGGCGGGGCTTCCCTTAGCTCGCTCGGTTAATAATATAACTTATAAGTGTCAGTATGGTCATGGTCAGCATTTTTGTTACCGGCACACTCGTAGATAATTTGGTTAGTTTTCTGTTATTGTTATATTGTTTTTGGACATTATTGTTATGTTTTGCGCCAAATGACGTCATCAACGGCATGCGTCAAGTTAATCTGACCGCGATGTACATTTCCTGCAAAACTTCAAGTTCCAAATCGTATAATAATTTATGCGCGTTCTTTGTAATTGTATCTAGATAGGTATTTAAATTAAATACTGATGTATAATATTTACTTTAACCTTCACTTTTTATATTAAAAGCAGGGATAACAAAAGTTAGGGTTGGGCACACCAACCACGCTAGTGTGAGTGGCTTGATTACTGTAAGTACACAAGTGACACTCGTAGACATTTCACACAAGCTGATTTTTCTGAGGACATTTTTATTTATGCGTGGTCCTCGGTGAATGTCCGAATGGAAGAATATTATACTGATAATGATAATAATAGACGAATGAAATTAGTTATAGTTATTACTGACATATATATATTTATTAACATAATGATTGAATTTTGTAATTGTAATTGTAATATTTTTATTACTTTAATTACAATTTTCGTTATTATTGAAAATACAATATTAATATTTCTAATTTTAGCTGTGATGAGTATAATAATTGTTAATGAAATTTTTGATATTACAATCATGTATTAGCACACTCAATGAGTAGAATAAGTTTGATTCTGTTATAATTGTATCTGACCATCTGTATCATTTATTCCTTGTTCTGGCTAATAAATAATATCTTATCACACTCTTATAGTGGCGAAGCTATACAAGCTGGGGTCTTGGGACCAAAATGAAGCTTGGGCCTTACTCAAATTAAACTAAATACTCTGAAAGGGCAAAACTATTTCGTCATTTGCTTCTTATTGTTCATTAAAATATATAACCAAGAAAAAAAAGAAATTAAATATTATGCATGTAATTTGGATAGATTAGAT
This sequence comes from Apodemia mormo, assembly GCA_036924255.1. Taxonomy (NCBI): domain Eukaryota; kingdom Metazoa; phylum Arthropoda; class Insecta; order Lepidoptera; family Riodinidae; genus Apodemia; species Apodemia mormo. The sequence continues at coordinate 4,887,302 of JAUPFN010000004.1, forward strand.
ATTGATTGTGGACGTAGGTAGCATGGAGTTTGAGAGCCTCCTGGGGTTGAGGGCCCCGATGCACTGCCTCGGCTATCCCTACAATAGCTAAGCAACTGCACTCATATACAAACATATACTCACACAAACACAAATCACGCAAAGTAATTGTACAAGTAAGGAAAGTAAATTAAATTTTTTGTGTTTAATCTCTGTTTAATTGTGCTACGAGTATCTAACCTTTATATTTTTTCTTTTTCTATTGTATGGTCTTTATATCCCTGCGATATTCATGATGGTATTCATGCTACATGCTTTGCCTAGTGTGGAGTTAAATCGATTTTTATATCATAGGGTAGCAAACAAGCTGATAGGTGTCCTGATGGAAAAAAACGACCATCGCCTCTATAGACACCAAAAATTGTTAATGGTGCGTTGATATCCGTATGAGGTTCGTCCATCCGTCCGTATCCAGTTGAGATGATTATACTGCTTTATAAGTCTACTTGCCGGTTAACTCACTGTGAGTTAACCGGCAAGTAGACTTATGAAGCGTTATAAGTCTACTTGCCGGTTGACTCACTGTGAATTAACCGGCAAGTAGACTTATTAAGCGTTATAAGTCTACTTGCCGGTTGACTCACTGTGAATTAACCGGCAAGTAGACTTATGAAGCGTTATAAGTCTACTTGCCGGTTGACTCACTGTGAATTAACCGGCAAGTAGACTTATGAAGCGTTATAAGTCTACTTGCCGGTTGACTCACAGTTATATACGAATTAGAGTTTCCCAATAAGAATTTTATTAATCATTAGATAACAAACAAGCAGATTGTTCTCCTGATGGAGGAGTCCTTTGCTATTCGTGTGGCCGGATGGAAATGTCATATGAATAAATCTACCAGCTACCTTATTGTCACTTGAAGAAATGTAATTAAACACGCACTTACTCTTGGTAGAATGGAAAATATGCACTAAATAAGGCAATATATAAATCTACGGGTCCCAAGAACAAAATCATAGGAGAGATCAGACGAAATTTGTTTTACAATAAAATTCGCATTAAACACGCATAAAGCTACAAGAGATTTTTTTTTATTTTTATTGTTCTTTTATTTTTGGAAATACTCAAGTGTACATCTTATCTACAATGTACTTCCACAAACAAACATGTTGTAATTTGGTAATTTTTTAAGTACGATTTTGTTCTTGGGACCCGTCGAAATATTGGCTTTAAAACTTATTCTCCAAACAGAAACACAACAATGTCAAATATGGACGCTATTGTGGCAGTAATAGATAAGGTGGTGGTGCTGTAGAGACTTATTCCAGAACGGGAGGTTTTCTCCTCTTAGCAGTTTATTAATTCATCCCGATGCTGCTGTCCTCTATTTATTATTTGTGTGGCGCCGCAGGTCCGTACCGTTGAATAGTCATAGTGACGGAACCAGCGGGCCAGCTTCTTGTCAGGTGACGTCATAACTGTGGAGATTGATGACGTCATGCAACGACAAGGAAGGGAAAAGGAAGATCTTTCCAGCCAGGCAAGGTGTACTGCCTGGGGACCGAAGTCCATTTGAGAAGCGTTGAAACTTGTATATAGTGTTACAAGATAAAAAATTGTGATATCGCGATTCAGGATTTTCATTTTATTCCATTTTTTATTATTTTTTCTGGTAGCGTTTTTGTAGATTGCTTGAACCGCTACATTTGGTAATAAAATAATATATGTATTTTTCTATATCATGAGATAGCAAACAAGCAGATGGGTCTCCTGATGAAAAAAGTCAACCATCGCCTATAGACATCAAAGGTGTTAATAGTGCATTGCTATCTTTTGGCCAGGTCTAATGCTACATGCATAAGTTTACCGGCTACCTTACCCTCCAAACCGAAACACGACAGTGAAAGCACTGACGCTATTGCGACTATAGGATAGGAATAGTTCAGGCTGTGGTACCAGACCCGGGCGAGACAATGCAGAACTTTACCAGCTAGTGGTCACGATAATAGTGACTCGTATAGCCAATCGGTCGCCTTTTACGACCTGCTGGCAGAACGGCAGTTGGCCTATTCTTCAAAGAAGCCCGGAACCAACACGGAGGCTGGCTCTGGTTTATTTTCAGTGTTTTATTTTATATAACATTTCATGCTACATTTCATACCCTTAGCTATACATTTCATATTCATTACGCTACACATTTTAATCTTATTTGAAAATCTTATAAAAAGGAACTGGCCACTCATTTCCTCTTTTATTTATTACTTCTTTGGTGTTGTTATACCAAGGAGGTATAGTAATACCTCTTTGGTGTTGTTACACCAAGGAGGTACAGTAACACCTCTTTGGTGTTGTTACACCAAAGAGGTACAGTAACACCTCTTTGGTGTTGTTACACCAAGGAGGTACAGTAACACCTCTTTGGTGTAGTAACACCAAAGAGGTGTTACGTGAAATGTAGTGAAGCTCTACCACCCAATACTCACAATGATAGTAACTTTCATAGCCAATCGTTCATTTTTGCGAATTGCTTGGCAGAATGGTAGATGGTCTATTCTTCAAAGGCATAAACCAACAAGGGGTAAATTGTGCTATTAAGTTATGTAATTGTAGTAATTGTTGCATTATATGTTAGCTGTTAATAATGATTAAGATAAGATGAAAAGATGGCTAGTATTAAAATTAAGAGCCAACTTCCATTTTGACGAAAAACTTTAAAATGTTGGCATACAAAGTAAGAATTAAATTAAAAGCTATAATTTTAAGTTCTTAATTTGTATGAGAATATTGTTTCTTTCTTGAGCACATAAAAAATCATGTACGTATGTCCATAATTCTTATGCTATGAATGAAGTGGCGGATTTACTCTTAATGCCGTCCTAGATCCTGACTGCTATGCCATTTTTTTGCTTCATACTGGAGTGATTATTGAAATTAACCATTTATTTTAAGAATTTTGCTGCCCTAGAATTATGCCACCTTAGTCCCGTGCCTTATCGGCTTGTGGGTAAATCCACCACTAGCTATGATGCAAAATAGTTGCAACAGTCATAAAAATATCACAGAGCTGACATGCAGTTCCCTTATGGGGACATTTGTAATATTAAAAAATATTCACATAGATTGGTAGTTATATATTGTAATTCTCTTGTACTTTTATTTTATTCACATAAACGTAGTTTGGTCACGATTTGAAAATAAATCCTGAAAATGCTGTAAAAATTGAAACCGGTCGATAATTTTAACATAATATATATTATGTGAAATTAAAATTAAAATTCATTTATTTACTATACTTTCTTTCTAACAAAAAGTATTATATACAATTTACAAGTTTAAAGTAAGTTAAAGGAATCTTATTATAATTCTTAATAGAACATTGCAATGCAAAGTTAAAGTAAGAAAGAAACAATCGCTACGCTGAAATTAATAAACAGCTGACTCGAATTAATAAAATATTAAATATAACATTTAAATATTATAAATACCTGGCTATCAGTGACATTGAAATGGGAAACATTCCCATTGTTTTTCCACCCATTAAGTATTCAGCTGTCGTATTTTGTTTTTTGGCGGCAAAAAATGCAAAATACACGCCAATAAGCGCCGACAACAGCAACATTGCCCCAAAAACAACATAGTCAAGCCAGCTAAAAAATGCGACGGACATCTTGCAGGAGAAGTCACGTCTGTCCAAGACCACGCGTCAATTTGATCTCTGCATTAGGCATTTACCGAACGGAACTGAGAGTGCTACTATATTTATCATCAGAAGGATCTCGGACGGGCCCAATGGAGGGTTGAGGTTCGCTAATTGGCTAGTTACCGGTCTGTCTCCGTTTGCCACTGGAAGTCATGAATTATGTACCTTGAAGATGCTATTTATGATCTTTTGTTACTTACACCTTCAATCATATGATTTAGCATTCTAAAAATATCCACTGGTCACTAGAACTTGCGTTTATTAAACTATACTTCTATTATATGTTAACTATACTATGTACATATCATAACAGTAAGTAGTACAGTTTACGTATTACACATAATGAGGTTCGATATAATTATCGAACTATGCTATTAATATAGCAACAAGTCTTTAATTATAGAAGGAATGGGCGGAAAATATGAGGTGAAATAATACTAAAAACTATTCCACCTCATTCATTTTATACTAGCTGACCCGCGCAACTTCGTCTGCGCCACATAAGAAGGAGTGGGTCATGGAGATTCTAGAGGAACTGTAACTTTAATTAATCCACGAACCACTTGAAAACTATTAAAACAAACAATCATACCTACAGTGCAAATTAAAACCAGAAGAGTTTGTACCTTTGTCTGCTATGTTTGTAGGTACATTCATTTGAACTTTGATTATGTTTATAACTTCCCGCTACTTATGTAGATAAGGAAGATACTAATTTTGCCCCGATTTTCGAAAATCGAGTTTTCACCAGATCTCCACGTTTTGAGGTTCTAGGAACCTTTTCCGACTATTATCATGATGACGTCAGTATGTCTGTATGTAGGTATGTGTGTGTGTATGTGTGTATGTAAACATCTCATAACTTTTGAACGGCTGCACGGGTCATAACGCGGATGCTGGCATTCGATTGGATTTCACTGAACTTAGACTTCCTAAATATTTGAAACAAGTCGGCTCAGGAGATTTTTAGAAATTTTGAAAAAGCCTCAATAATTTTTTTGGCGAAACAGTGTTTTTTTAATATAACTTCCAGATTTATGTACCAATTGAGTACAAAAACTTATCAGCTCTACTCTTCAAAAAACTACGTCTAATGCATAAATTGCATCAAAATCGGTTTATCCGTTTGGGAGTGATCGTTGACGAAAAATTTTGAAAAAAGTGATTTTTCGACATAACTTCGAAAATTTTCAACCAATCATTTTTTAGTATTCCACGATATTTTAGTACTAAAAAACTGCATCGAATGCCGTTTCAAAAATTAAAATCGAATCTAATTTTCAAAAGTAACAGCTTTTCAAATATTCAAATTACGTTGTTTTAAGCAAACTAACTTAATATTTTTTATATAACTTTCAGGCTAATACACTGATTGGCTTAAAAATCTTATCAGCTTTTCTCCTTTAAAAACTTCATCAAATACCGCTAATTGGATCATCCTTTAAAAACTTCATGAAATACCGCTAATCGGATCAAAATCGGTCAATTTGCTCGGGATTTATCAGTGACGAAAATTTTTGAAGAAAATGTTTTTTGACATTGCTTAGAAAATTTTCTACCTATCGATTATTTAGCTAAAGCATTTTTTAGATCTCAAAAATTGAGTTGAATGCCATTTCAAAGTTCAAAATTGATCATCGTTTTCAAATTACACAGCTTTTCAAACATTAATATAGCATAAACAAAATAGATGTTTGAACTAAAAAAATCTATGCTTACTTATAGTTTTAACTCTGTTGAGCTTAAAATACTTTAATCTTGCAGGAAGTTGCAGGGAAAAAATCTGTAAACGGTTGATCCTACAAGCAACTATGTTTGTAGGATCAACCGTTTACAGATTTTTTTAATTTATTTATTTCCATAGTTTTAAATACATTAAAAAGCATTAGTTCTTAGTCCTAAAAAGCTTTCCAGAACCTCAGAACGTGGAGATCTGAAGAAAATTCGTTTTTTGTTAGGAAATCCAAAAATAGAAAATATTTTTAAATTAGTTTTCAGGCTAATATATCGATTGATTTATATAACAAATAATCAGCTTTACTCTCTAAAAAACTACGTAACATACCGTAAATTGGTTCAAAATCGGTCGATTTATTTGGGTCCGTGTTGGTCCCGGCCTCCTTTGAAGAATAGGCCAACTGCCGTTCTGCCAGGCAGGTCGTAAAAGGCGACCGATTGGCTATAATGTCACTACCATTGTGGCTACTAGGTGGTAGAGTTCTGCATTGTCTCGCCCGGGTCGGGTACCACCGCCTTACCTATTCCTGCCGCAATAGCGTCAGTGCTTATCGCTGTCATGTTACGGTTTCGAGGGTAAGGTAGCCGGTAAACTTATGCATGTGGCATTAGACCTCGCCACAAGATAGCAACGCACCATTAACATCTTTGGTGTCTATAGGCGATGGTTGACTCTTTCCATCAGGAGACCCCTCTGCTTGTTTGCTATCTTATGATATAAAAAAAAATTTATCAATAATAAAAATTTTTGGAAAAAAATGTTTCTTGATATTATTTCGATATTTTTCAGATTTTATGTAGCTAAAATCATCGAGTTGAATGCCATTAAAAAGCTCAAAATAGATCATAGTTTCTAAAATATACAACTTTTCAAAAATTAAATTACCTATTGTCATTTATAACAAAATTTAGATTTTTGAATTCTGAAAGCATTCTATGCTTAAGTATAGTGTCTGTTCGTTTGAGCTTAAAATACCTTAATTTATTGGGAAGTTTCAGGGATGGCCTGCAGCATCAATCAGTTTACATATTTTTTATTTATTTTTTTCAATATAAAAATCACTTGAGAAAAATTGTTTAACATTTTCAGAAAGTTTAAGCTTGGCAGCATTTATCACAAACGAACTACTACGTAAAAAGTTATGTTGTAGCATTAAAATCAATGAGTGAACAATCAATCAACAGGGATCTGTTTTCGTACGCTTATGGATAGAATTATTTTTTCACATCATATTGGACCTCCCTCAAGATACGTTGTATCCAATAAAAAAATCTGTAAGCCTTTTGCTCCTGCAGGTAATTCCTAAAACTTTCCACTAAATTGAGGTGTTTAAAGCTCAAAGAAGCAAAAAATATAACTAAGAATAAATGTTTGAGCTAGAAGAGTTCAAAAATCTAAAGATCTAAGATTTTAATCTTTGAAAAAATATATATTTTAAAAATGATGATCGATTTTGATCTTTTGAATAACATTCAATGCAATTTTTGAGCTCTAAAATGTTTTATTAGCTACAAAAACGATTAGTTAAAAATGACAAAAAAATGTCAAAAAAACTTTTGACATTTTCCTTCGTGTTGGTTTGGGCTTCCCTGTGTTGGTCTGAGCTCCTTTAAAGAATAGGCCAACTGTCGTTCTACCAGGAACATTTTAAGAGGCGACCGATTGGCTAAACGAGTCACTACCATCGTGGCTACTAGATGTTCATAAATGACCGAGTTCTCAGAACTCGGTCATTTATGAACCGATCTAAATTTTTTATTAGGGCCTTACTTCCTGAGGAGTTCCATTGAAATTTGGTGAAGATTTGATCCAGGAGTTAAGAGTTGCAGGAATATTGAAGTCCGTTGTTCGGAAGTAAATATACTGCGTTTCAATTATTAATTTTACTTTACTCACCGTGTTGGTCCGGGTTCCTTTGAAGAGTAGACGAATTGCCGTTCTGCCAAGCAGGTCGTAAAGGGCGACCGATTAGCTATTCGTTTCACTGCCATCGTGACTACTAGGTGATAGAGTTCCACAACGACTCATCCGGGTTTTTGGTACCACCGCCTTACCTATTCCTGCCGCAACGGCGTCAATGCTTGTCATTTTTGTGTTCTAGTTTGGAAGGTATGGTGGCCGATAGACTTATTCGTGTGGAATTGTCATCTCGCCACATGGATAGCAACGCATATAGGTGATGGCATCTCTTTCCACCAGGAGAACCATCTGCTTGCTTTCTATCTTATGGTATTAAACAAAACCACTGTCACCCTCATTAGTCCAAGCGAGGACCATCAAAAAGGGTAGGGATCCAGATTAATAACAAAAATAGACTTTATTAAGTTTGGTAGAATACGCGGATGTATTATAACCTATGTAAACCTACAAAATTGTACCGTATCCTGAGCGAATAAATTTCATTCATTCATTCATTGATATATTCATTCATTCATTCATTGCCTTTTTGGACCTAAGACAAATAATAATTGATTGGTCTTGTGATCTGTAACTCGTCCAAACTTTTTGTAGAAACTATTTGTGCCTTTCTCTATTAATCTCTCTTTTAAATGAAATTGGTCTGTCAAATTAGTGACAGACCGATTCCATTCAAAACAAAAGAAAAACACAATTTTCACGCTTTCAGTTTCACGCTTAGTTTTTTTCTTAGAAAACTTAGAATTGCAATAAATATGTTGAGGCTGGGCTAGTAACAGTTTTGTCAAGAATAGCAGCACATGAATAGATAAATATTCATGTGATAACAGTGCCTTACTTAATTTTTCTGATCAAAACACCTTCAAATGGTAAAATATTTTACTTGTGTGTGTTTACTTATGATGTGTCAGAACATCATTTTTACAAAAAAAAATGGTAAAGCACTTTCTAAAAAAATTGGACACTAACAGATCGCTCGCGTAATACCCAAAAAGCAATAAAGTCTATTTTTGTTCTTATTTGAGGACAATCAAAAAGGGTGGGCCCCTTTTTGACTGTCCCCGCTTGGGATATAAAATAACTGTTTTACTCCCTGCGCAAATGCATTAGAATCATAACTTTATAAAAATAGGCTGAGTTGGTAATCTCATATTATACTTCGGGGACTTGTTAAGTAAAGTACAAAAAAAAGCAAATTTTTTTCAATAATTTTATTTCTATTTTCAATTTGTTAAACATGGTTCTGGCTTAAATAATAATTGTGATAGATAACGCTTAAATTTGCTGAAACCAACGTTTTTATCTAATGATATGATAAATTACTAATGATAATGATTTTTGAATACCTAGGATATTTTAATTATTTGAACACGAGTGTACGAATTATTGGGTGTGAAAATTACAGTTAATACATATAAATACCGCCCCGTTGGTCGAGTGGTTAGTGACCATGACTACGCAATCAACGGGACTCGGGTTCGATCCCCGAAGGGGACAAGCATTTGTGTGATGAGCATAAATGTTTGTATTTCCGGGTTTGGGTGTTTATTATATATATTCTAGTATTTATATATGTATTTCTATGTATTAGTATCGTTGACTAACATCCATAACACAAGCAAATAATTTGCTTACTTTGGGGTTAGATCAGTAAGTGTAATTTGTCCCGTGAATTATAAAAAAAAAAAAAAATTAATAATAAATCGAGTGTATCTTTATTTAAATAAAAAATTGGAATAATATAAATTAAACTTTTGTAATAATGTGTTCAACTATGGTTTATAGGATTTCGTATCATAAAAGAAAAATCTGAACCCTTGTCCGTCTCTCAATGTATTTTTTTTCAGGAACGTGTGTAAATATTAAGTTAAAATATATCAAACACTCAGGTCTACATTTTCTTTTAACTGTGAAAATAATCATTTCGACCAAAAGATATTACCTACCTATGACTATGTCGCATATTTTCGCAGATCTGCAAATTCATAAGGGTAATTTTAACATAGGGTAATTTTCTGTTGCCCTAGAATCTTGGCATTTAGCAAGATGCATAGTTGGACTTGAAATCGATTTAAAAATACCGGTTAGTAGAGATGTATAGTGTTTGTAATAAAAGGTTTGGCTTGGAGCTGATCTGATGTTAGAACGCTTCACAACTCCAAATAAACCGGTTTAAGCCAAAATCTCGAATGGTATGTTACACACAATGTGAGAGAAAATTAGGAACAGTGAACATTAAAGAAAGGCTTAAAACTTTTAATGGAAAAAGGTTTACTGATCCGAAACGCTTACCATTTTTTTGACTCACGAGGAAACTAGTATTTTTGAGGTTAATGTAGAGCCAAACCTTTACGTACTTTATGTACTTGTGCAATTTAGGTTAGAAAATTAATCGGTTAACAAGCCCTGCTCTCAAATTCACGTAACAAAACGTTAATCGAGCCAAAGCGCTTAAACGTACAAACGTGATAGATACAACGTTACGTCGTGCTACGCGCGATAATATGAAAGAAAATGTAAAAATCCTTACCAAGTCTACTGTCTAACCGATTAACGTTTTATCATGTGAGGCCCTGATTGTTTCTAACATCAAGGGTCATATTTTTATACACAAATATAGAAACTTAGTTATGAAACCGTTTAGATAGTTTCGGAGCTAACGAGACCATCGAATTTCCTTCGTCTGACTGGTCGGGATATATTTCTCATCTATCTATCTTCTTCTGTTTTTTATGATGTAAATTAATTAGATATTAACATTCCTAATCTTGTAATACCATAGGTCGATTGCTACATAATGCATACAGCTTAAACCTTTCCTTTTAATTCTTTTGTAAATATTGTACTTTGTGCAGCCTTTATTCCCTTTTAAATCGTAATTACTTTATATTCATGTTTTTTTTGCTATTTGATAATTTATGTACATTTTGAGACTCGAAGACTACTATTTTTATATTCCTTATATTTCAAGTCAATGTACATTATTTTCGGTCTGTCAAGACGTTCAAAAATAAGATACGTATGTCGTTTTTGAACACAAAAAATCTATGTATACTATATTAAATTTTTGTTTTTGAATTCGATATTATAATTACTGGAATTCTTGTATCTGTTTACGTCAAAGGGGAAAAATAGTCACCAACAGAATTTTACAGTTTGCCTTTTTAATTACGAAAATCCGATGCAGTAAATTTATTTTGAGGAAATTTTATAAATATTTTAGTAAATACTGTTAATAGCTTTTTTCCGTCGATTAAAATATTGCGTTTAAAATAAAGGCTTTTAATTTTAAAGTTCCAGATTTATGTATTATTAATAAAAAAATTCATATTTGTTTTGCGAAGATTATTTATTTCACGTAAATTTAAATTAATACCTATATAATTATGATTATTGAATTTTCAATGGAAAAAAACTTTATCAATGTTTTGCGATTTGTATCTTTGCGATTTGTATTTTTTGTTACATTAATATAGATAGATTTATATAACTTTATTTTTATGTGGAAATGTATTTTAATTTTTCTTGTAAAATTAAATTTATGTTAGACTGTTAACTTGTAATGTTTGTTAACGATTCATGGCTAATGTTTATGTTAATATTACGAAAAATAAATATTAAAAAACATTTTTCGTATCTTTACAAACAGATAAGAAAAGGCACAGATATAATTAGAAACAATATTGATGTCGATAAATTTCATGTAAACATATTTATGATTATTATTTTAAAAGTAACTTCACGCCCATATCTCCGAAATAGGCTGAGGAACAAGTGCACCGACGATTAGATACTTAGTCCCACGATGTGATAGGTGGCAAGCCTATCGCCAACCGGGCACTTTTCCAATCCCGGGCAAAACTAAAAAAAAACACATTTTTTAATTGCCTGACCCCAGAATTGAACCTGAAACCTCATATGATCGACACCGACACCGGACCGATCGACCACAGAGGCGATATTATTATTTGACGACTTTTAATCATAGCATCAAAAATAAATTTACATTTCTTCAAAACAGGTAATATAGTTTTTAGTTGAAAATTATTTGTAGCATAAATTATTTAAAAAATAATGTTAGCGATACGATGCATCCAAAGATTTGTTCGCAGTGTCTAAGAAATTAAAAGAAATAACTATACACATATCCAATATTAAAAATTATAGTTATTCAACCCTTCAGTTTATTTTACCCTTCAATTTAGTCTTGTAAAAGGTTTTTATTTAATTCCAAACGGTTAACAATACTGAGTTAATGTTTAGCTTAAAAATTGCACAAATGTTTATCTTGGCTCGGTTAAATTTAAATTCTAAATTTCATTATTAAAGTTCCCTCTTCCTACAAGCTAACTTAACTAAGTTGAATTAACGTCACAAAAGTGACGATTTTAACTTATTTCAATATTACAACACTTTAAAAATACGCTTAAAACTATTTTTTTTAAAGTGTATTCAAAATACAACACCATTAATCATAAGAAAATTTACCAAAACACAACTATATCGTATATAATAGCAAATGGTTTTAAATCACTATATATAGCATTTTATATAAATGTTTGATAAGCTTCCAATTACAATTATAATATTTATTTTATATTTTTCATAATAATAAATACAACGAACATAAAAATTACAGTGTATAATATTATATTATGCATTTAGGTACTAAAGCCTTATGCAACGTATTTTAATATGAAGTTAGAGATTTTTGAAAAAAAAAAAGCACATGAAGCAACCAAATTAAGCAATTAAATTAATCAAAATATATGTAAGATTCGTTAAAAAAAGTTTAGTATCAAATTCGTTTGATTGTTTAATTATTAGATTAGAAAAATCTATTTAAATTAAGTTAAAAAGCCGTTTAAAATAATAAGTAACAATCAGTTTTTCAATAGTAATTCATTTTTAGTCCCATTTAGTGAATTTATTTATTCTTGTACCAATGCATATTGATCAAAGTTAAACAGATATCATGCTGTTAAATACCAGTTGTAAATGGTAATTATTATGAAAACAAATATCTGACTGCCACTAAATCCCAAAAAAATAACCCTTCTGCAATCGGGTAAAAACAATGTAGCCTATATAACTCTTGCAATTAAGACGATTCAAATCTTTGAAGCTTAAATCCATCAAGCCGTTTAAGCTACAGGGCATGCCAAATAAACATACATTCTTACATACACTCGAAAAATAACGCTTCTTCTAGCGAACGAAATAACGAGCCATACAGATTTTGTTCTATAAAGTCATTGTCTCTCTACCTAACATACAAATAATATTGTATCACAATAATGTATGATTTTGATTTCAATCACGTCAATGCATGAGGAACTTTATAGAGACTTGAAAATTCATCAGAAAAAAATAAGTGTATGTTTCTAAAAACGTATTAATTTGTTGAATATAACATTATTATGCTTTTTATTTTAACAAAGAGACATAAACTAACATCACATGATACGAAACATACATGTTAGTAATATTGTTGTCGTCAGAGGTTGTGGTTAATAAACAAAAATAATAAGTGACACTATTAAAAAAATGAATATTTTAAACTTTTTGATAATAATATTATAAAAAAATCATATATCTTGATTATTGTGTTTTGTACATTAACGCGCAAATTTATTCACAATCTATGTTTTCAAAGTATAATACATTCGTACATTTATTATTATCATCCTGATTATCATCCTGTTTTTAAGCAATATTAAAAATATTTCAATATATATTTTGTAAATATTTAATTATACTTATACGTAAAGCTAAAATAGTCATTAAATATAAATATTTCATATGTTTTTCAAACACATTTAACTACCAACTAATATAATCGAAATGATAATCGATTTTTAGAAATATACCTAATACTCTTATAATACACATAATCTTATAAACTTATGTGTGAAGATTATAATAAAGAAAACTTCAGTATGAAGATTATAATAAAGAAAAAATCAAAATATATCACCACATATTTTGTTTTGTTTGTATTTAATTGCCACAATCACTGTCGCTGACCTGCTCGGGTTAATTTACAATGTAACTCAATAAAAAAAATATTTTTGAAGGATTGGTCAATTTTCATCTGATTACTTATGCGATATTTGTGTTATTAAAGTATAGAATTTTCTACATTTAGGAACATAAAAATAGTTGCAGAAATATAATAGATATTTACCATTACATAAATAGGTATTAATTATGTAACATTAAAATATGTCGTGTTCTATCTTATGACTATAGTGTACATGATTGTAATTTAAATGGTGTATCTTCGTGTTAGCGTGCAACGTTTGTCGTCAAAACAATTTTAAAGCCGAATTTCACTACAATTTGCAAGCTATGGGAAGCGTTTTCTTTTTAGATTTTATTTTTAATATATAAAAAATGGCCTCCACACGTAGTATCCAAAGGAATCATTAAATTCTAAAAATTTTTTTCTCATGTACCTATCAGTTAATTTTTTACATAATAGCAAAAAATATCGCTCCTCTCCTACTCAATACCTAATTTGTATAATTCTACATAATTATGTTTAGGTATGCCGCATTCACGGTTACAAATATCCAAAATCTAATAAATTTTGCACATCTATTTCTTTTAAAATATACATAGTACAAGCTAGCATGCAATAGCTATATTTTATTATATACTATAGATTTGGTTTTCATATACAAGGATGCTAGGGACATTGATCGATATTATAATTATATAAATATTATACATTAAAACTATTTGTGTTATTTTATCGATATCGGTAATATATATACTTGCATATAGTTATGACAGTTAATTGTTTAGCATTTAAACAATTCATACTTAAGTATATTACTTTCTAATATACACATAATATCTGTAGTATAATTTATAACATTATATATGCTAAAGCAACATATATTATCTATATTTTAATAATAAACATCAAGTCATTAAGCAGATATAATTCGAAACATAATCCGAACGGTCCTACTTTCAAGTATTACGTTAGCATATTTTTTACAATTATTAACCCCCTCCCCCATGTCAGAAAAGTAAGTCCCTTATTCCCTCCCCCTATGCTTACGTAATCATTAGTCCATTTTTTTTAAACTGTTGTTTTGGTTTCTTTGTTGATTAATGTGCAGCAGTTTTCAAGTTTAAAAATAAGGATGAGGGTTAGGATGAAGGAGTTAAAGTCAGATAACATTTATTCAAGTAAATTATTGACATGTTTTCCAAATTCAATAAAGATAATTTTAATATTATACAAATTTAAAGACCATAATAAGGTCAAATTAACTAGTGTAGTCGGAATACACATCATTTCGACCGACTTCTATGCTAAGACATGAGCGCCTAGCCAATTTTCTTTAGATAGTATGGATGTATGTGCCTTTAATTTGGCTTTGGCCGAACCCTTGTTTTGATCCAGGTTTTTTAAAGTAATAAGTAGCTTTTAAGTGTTTTTTAAGAATCGTTTTTATCGAATAATGCTTAGTATATAAGATGTGCGCCACCATGCCCTCTACAATATCAGTTCTATAGAAAAATCACATGAGGTTGTTAGTTTAGCCCTTAATTTGGCAAGATGTTTTTGCAAATATTTTTTAATTTCTGTTATTTTCCCATGTCTGTATAGACATAAGGATCTCTGTAAAATAAACAAAAAAAAATATCATTTTCCATTTTTGAGATAATTAATGTCCGCTGTGACATTAAACGTTTGCAGTATTGAGTGACCGTGCTGCTCTGTAAGTATATCATCTAAATTTTGTGGTAAATCCTAAAAAGTAATAAAATGATTTTTGCTGACGTAATCATCATCCAGACTCTCCCATCCCCCTTGTCATCAAAAGTAAGCAAAGCCAAGACTCCTCCGCCCCTATTAGTGCTTACGTAATACTTGAATGGCCCCGTTACTATTGTACTAAGAAAATTAATATTTGATGAATTCTTATTTTCATATTTGCACACTAAATACGACAATAAGTTTAAAAAACATAAGTATAATGACGTCATTTTACCTAAATAAAGAATTTCAAACGTATAATGTAGAATTATGATGGATTCAATTCTTTAAAAAAACTTTAACTTATTCTGTTCAAAACTTAAAGATGTTAATATGTTCTAAGGAAATACAATAATAATTACAGGAGCACACAATTACGAAATTTAATGTAGTAACAAATGCACATGACTGTACTATGAAAGAGTTACTATTATACTATACGTAGACTTAACGTAGCTTACGTATTCCTCAAATTAAAATTAACAATACTTAATACAACCCTTAATCAAACGTATTGGACAATATAACGTGAACGCGGCTGTTCTAACTGTCCCTTACCCTATCTATCTACTAAATCTGTACAAAGTTAAGACACTCTAAATGCACTGTAACGATAGTAACATTACTCTGTCTCTATACATACATTGAGAGTTAACAGTTACGGTTGAAGTTTACGAACTAACAGAATATAGCGTAGTTGAAACTAAAAGACTTATTAATATGAGAAATATCTAATGCGGTGTAATGGATGGGTCTGACACATGACATATTTTTTGTTAAATGATATATATTCTTTAAATAATAATTATTTTTGATTGCGTTACAATCATTTTAATAAGCCATCTTGTTGTATATTTTCCGCCCAGAAAAGTCTAAGTAAGTTGATGAAAACTAATGCTTATTTCTTGCGATTGCCGACACCTACACTTTCGGGGACAAAAAATAAGTAAAATAGGCCAATCTTGGATCAGAAGGCAGTAGACGCATACGTTTAATTTACTGTTTTTTAACAAAATAGCTTTTTTCAGAAAACTTACTATGAAATAATATATCTATAGATTTTGTGTTATCACTAATGGTATAGTTTTTATTATAAAATCGTTGCTATTGCTTCTTTTATTGTCTATGTGTGATCCATGTCTACTATTATAACGGTTAGCAAAAGTAACTACAAAAATAGATAAATATGCGTTTTATAAAAGCACTAAATAATTTTAATATAATAAACACTAATATTCATATTTACTAGCAATTTATAAATATATAAATCTAATTCTATTTACGGGTACGTCAATAAATTTAAATTACTCTTATATTAATTTGAAATTAGCATTTTTTTACCCACAACTTATAAATGCTTTTACCCATAGCGTTTTATAAACCTTCAATAGCATAAAAATAATTTTTCCGTAATTGTATAAAAACGAATAAAGAATGAAAAAGACTTAAATATTTTAAATGAATGAATTTACGTACTCGTATTTATATTTTCATACCAATCCCTTGCGGGGAGACTAAGACTATCGAGTATACAAACAGACATGCATTGTTTCCTCTACTAGATAAAACTTTTTACTGATACAACGGTTTCAGAATTTCTTAATTCCGCCCCACAACAAAACTTTACAAATTTGGTTACGGTATGTTAGGTTTGATATTAGAAATTCGGCCATATCAACGAAATATACTCATATTTGGTAAACAAAAGTGTAACGTGTAAAAAAACTTGTTTTATTTCAATCTCCACCTCTCCCTGTCTCTATTATTAAGTATTACAACACTTCAGTATTTGTGCGTACAATTCATACTTACAACCCTACATTTTATATGTTTTATTTAACATTTTGCTAAACAGCAAACCTGCTTAAAGTTGATAAATGTTAATTGTTATCGATAGATACTCCCAGCCTGGCTTGCTTTGGCTATTTATATAATTCATAAATATATATTTCCCGGGGAAAATTAAGCATATAAAATACTCTTTTATTTAAATTCAATATTTTGTGATGATTTAAAGACAAATTAATTTGACGATTAAAGTCATTCAATTAAAAACTACGCATAACTGAAAGAGAGCTTTATCTAAACATATCTTGATTATTATAACATTGATTCGTATTAACAGTTATCGAAGGTTTAAAATACGTTACTATCAAATACTGTAAATGACACTTTTGCAACAAATTTTTTATTTTATTTCTACCCTAAACATGTCTACGACTTTGGATAATACATCTATGTACAATTATCGTTACAATACGACATTTTGAATGTCTTCACTTTACAAGTCGGCGGGCGATCCTAAATCGTAGCGAGACTTACGTCTGTCACGAGACACAGATAGTTGTCCTGACGAAGACCTCTGTAATGAAGACGATCTTGAACGAGAATTATCCGATTTGGATTTCTTTACCTTACTTCCGCCGGTAGCCGGTTGTTTCCCTTTTAAAGATGAAACCGATATTACGACGTCTGTAGGAACTCCGTCGTTTTCTAAAATAAATATTGCGTGCTTAGAATTTTTGTAGAAGTATTTTTTATAGAAAAATCTTGGAAATAAAAATTATGTACGTACCAACACGTTTAATGACTTCGCCAGCGTTGTTTAAAAAGAATTTTGGTTTACACTCTTTCGATGATTCCTATGACAAAAAAGGAAAATTTAATTAGACTTTTCTGAGATAGACTATCCCCCTATAAAATTAATTTAATGGTATTCTAACTCGTTTGCCCCGCTTTAGTTTTTATAAAGAGTCGATTATCTTTCAGGTAATTCGTAAAAACAATTGATCAAGCGTGTTATTATCACGTAGTAGGTAAAAATATACCTAATATACGAAAAGGTTTAGCTGGGGTTTAGTGCGACCGTAGTACATTTTCCTGCTGCAATAGCTAATAATGTTAAGTTTATCACTGTCGTATTCCATTTTGGTGGGTGAGATAGCCAGTCAACTTATGAGTGGTACTTTATCTCCACAAAACGCTTATTGACGTTTAAGCTCACCACATTTGGTGGTTTGTTGGTTGGTGAAATTGATAGTTATTCCTATCTTTGCAATCAGCAACCAGGTAACGAGTATCGCTTGTATTTTTGCAATCGCCAGGACTGGCAGCTTAACGAGCTCATCTGAGGTAAGAGTATGCCACCACCACACCACCAGCAGGCCTACTCTTGAAAACAATATAAATCTTTAACCAATATTGATAAAAACAATAACTTTCGAATATTCGCAAAAAACGGTACTCTTGAAACCAATATTGCCCACATTGATTCGGTATAGTAACGACCTAATTATTGGAAATAGATGTCATCGTTACATGTCAAGCTAGTGTTGTAAGTGGAAATTTTAAGTAACGTTTTAAACAAAATAACGAATAAAAGCAATAATGAGTAGTTCCAAAAACTTTCAAAATCCGCGTGGCGTTGTCGCCGAATCCAATAATTGAATATATAGTTGTCCAGAGTACGAAATACTTCAAAACTCATTAAATATTCATTTAAAATTGAAATCGGTTTTCAAGAGTAGCCCTACAGGTCCAGAGCTGTTACTGAAATTTCAATTCTCGGGGATAATCAATTGGAAATTATGTAGAGGGGGCAAACGAGCAGGTGATGCACCTGATGGTAAGTGATCCCCGTTGCTCATGAACATATGCAATACCAGAGGTCTTGCAGTTGCATTACCGGCCTTTTAAAAATGAGAAAGCTCTCTCTTAAATGTCCCCAAGTTGTTGTAAAACACCTTCGCGGGCAATAAATTCCATGAAGGAGTAGTGCGAGGCAGAAAGTGTCGAGAAAAACAAACAGTTGTGGATTTTCAGACATCGAGGTAGTGAGGATAGAACTACAAATGTTGACGCAACGTCCGATGATGGAATTCAGCGGCAGGAATTGATTGCAACATTTTATGGGAACATTCCCCATGATGATGCGATACAAATGTATCATAAATTTTTTAACTTCCTTTCAATAATGGGTTGGCGTTAATTGACCTCATGATCTGAGCTGAATGGAGTATTCACTAGATAACGACATAGACAATTACGAGATAAAAAATAGAAATGAGACTTAATGTAGTCATATATGATGTGTAATATCTGACGTCT
Source organism: Apodemia mormo (assembly GCA_036924255.1). NCBI lineage: Eukaryota > Metazoa > Arthropoda > Insecta > Lepidoptera > Riodinidae > Apodemia > Apodemia mormo. The sequence goes on from JAUPFN010000004.1 coordinate 4,906,523, forward strand.
CAGTGATTAAGTTGGTACAATCTGATGGCCAACTCTATCTCTACGCCATTACTTCAAATTAATAATAATCACGCGCTTATTGGTCAATTCAAATAGCACAAGCTTGCTCATTGGTCAATTCAAATAGCATGCACTAATTAGTCAATTCAAATAGCGCGCGCTCATTGACCAATTGAAAAACACGAGCTCGTTGGTCAATTCAAATAGGACGCACATATTCGTCAATTCAAATAGCGGGCGCTCATTGGTCAATTCAAATAGCACCAGATCATTGATTAATTTAAATACACGAGCTCGTTGATCAATTTAAATAGCACGCACTTATTCGTCAATTCAAATAGCGCGCGCTCATTGGTCAATTCAGATAGCACGAGCTCATTAGTAAATTTAAATAGCACGCACTTATTCGTCAGTTCAAATAGCACGCGCTCATCGGTCTATTTAAAAAGTGGACCTTCATTGGACAATTCAAATAGTACACACTTTTCTGGCTTCCTGTTACATACTTCCGTCGCATTTCACGAAATTACTCCCACAGATTGCAAGAAACAAGAGGAAAGATGTTACATATAAATAGTGAATTATTGTACAAACATAAATGCTCACCTTTGATTTACTAGATTTGGAAGCAGATTCAGTGCTTCCACGCCACCACGGTCACTGAATCTCACAGAAGCCCCGCCCCGACTCTTTGGCGGGGGTTGAAGCTTCTCCCTCAGCGGTTTCGCCCTCCGGTTTAGGCGACCCCGAGCCAGATGCAGTTGCACCTCTGTCATATCATTTTTATTTTGTTTAATGTCTGGACCACAAAGTATACTTAAAGGATATTTGGACTTGCTTAGTCTTGGTATTGGTCTTTATTTTACGTATTTAGTCATGTTTTTGTTCATTTGAACTGTTACTTGTTTTTTAAAACAATTTTCCTAAGTACTACCTATCATTATACACATTTTAAAGACATAAATGATACATAGTATTAAATTAATAAACTTTTTAATATGTACTAGCTGTGTCTGCGATCTTGTCCGCGTGGAAAAATTACTAAAAGTCCCAGGTAAAATATATTCTATACTTTCTATCGTCCGCACTTGGTGAAATTCCACTTTTATTATACGATTAAATTATCACTTGTACATTAATTTCACTTTAGGAGTTTATTTTTAACATATCACTCCATCGGTTTCACTTTTTTAAGCATCTTCAGGATGTTAATAAACATAATTGATACTTAATTGTTAATATGCTCAATTAAGTATATTAACATGCTGAAGATGCTTAGAAAAGTGAAACCGGTTGAGTGATATGTTAAAAATAAAGTGACAAAGTGAAATTAATGTACAAGTGATAATTTAATCGTATAGTCCCAGGTGAAATTTTAGCTTTAAATTTACGATTTTATTAATTTATCACACCCATCATATAGCCTTTCTTTTATATATTTTTAACCTCAAAACTGGTAACACATTTTTTTTACCAACGCATATTATCTACTTCATTCATTCTTTTAAGGCATAAATTGAACTCTTAGTGTAACAAAGTACAAAGCACTTGAAATAAGTAAAAATTCAAAACATAATTCGGCTTTAGGTGTATAGGTACCCAGTAATCATCAACCATGAGTTGTCTAAACATTAGTGTTTATACTGAAACATGATAAGAACAATCCAAATTTATATTTGAAACTTAATTAATATTAAGTATTTGCACGCCCGTTTGGCCATACGAGTATAAATAAACTACCAACAACTATTATTCTGACAAAAAATATTATAATTACGATACATAATACGTAATCCGACAAAATTCTTGTAGTTTCTAATTTTCGAAAGTTTACTTATTCATATTTAGTGTTAAAACCAAGTGAAGCAATTTCGAAATTGAAAAATATAGAAATAAGTTATGTTCCAAGAAGAAAAATATATTTTCATATAATGCAAATATTTGAGATTATGGTTTTTACAGAAAATATAAATTATTTAATTTCGTTTTGCACAACTGGTCTTGCAAATTAAGTCTTGGTTTTGGTCTTGGTCTTGGTCTTTGTCTTGCTTTTTTGCAAGACCAAGATTAAGATTCCAAGACCAAGACCAATTTTGCTCATAACTAGTTATTAATGCCACATGCATAAGTTTACCTTACCCTCCAATCCGAAATACGACTGTGACACGCACTGACGTTATACGGCAGAAATAAGTAACACAAGAAAAAACTAAACGGTTAACATCAGAAACTAGTCAACTATTTAGTCTACTGCTGGTTCAAGACAACGATAGACAACATGCAGTAAAACAGTCGGGCTGAATTAGAGAAGTGACTGGAATGTCTCTGATACACACTAGGTACGCTCTTCAGAACTTGCTCCAATGAATTATCGTTTTTTGGGGTTCGAAAAATTTGTTATAAAAATTAAAATTCCGTTCCAGTTAGGCAGCTCCATTCATCTAAGACTTTATTAATTCTCGTTCTCAACATTTTAGCAAAGGAATCAATAAACTACTTATAAAATAACGGAAAGATATAGATAAGATTCATACTTTGATTGATTAAATATATAATTTTATATATTTTAGTTTTTTTTTTTCATATTAATTATATGCGTCAATTTAATAAGGACCACACCTTTATGTTGGTAACTGATTTTAAGCTTTTAATCCCAATCGCTAAGAAATGTTCGGGTAGGCTAATTTTTGACACCTTTTTATGCATTTTAAGCTGATGCCCTTGTAGATAAACGTGTGTCGTTAATAAAGCTAAAGATTTTATAAAACACAAAACATATAATACATGAATTAAATACGATTGTTTAATGGATGTCGAAAAAATAGTACAATTAACTCAAAATAAATTTAATACTAATATGATATTAAATTAATTCGAAGTCAATTTTACATCTAATACGAATTTGGTCGTAATTAAATTACAATATAAATTATTGTATTCGTACCTGCAAATTCATTGTACAGAGTACCAATCGACACGTTCAATATTTATTACACTTGTATTGTAAGTTAATTTAGGAGTTAATTGATTTATTACGTTTTGATCTCTAGACGCGCAGAAACGAAGGAGCAAAAGTCACCTTCTTAATGTTATTTAAGACTTTTGTCGGCACAACACCCGCACCACCGGCTGGAAGTTACTTGTTAGTAGGGGAGAACAGGGCAATAGGAGCCTACTAAGGGAAAATTTTGATAAAAACGAAGTTTGTCAAAATTTTTATAATTTTTAAGTATCATCTCTTACTTTAATTATTAAAGAATATTTTTAAATACATTTGAATCAACTAGAGACGTCATGTATTAAGGTACAATTACAGTTATACAAAAAAAGTCAGTCGCTCCTATTACCCGACAAATGCGGCTAATGAGAGCCGATTTAACGCTCATACGGAAAATGGGAGCCTCTATAATTACTCTTAAGCTAAAAAAATAACAAAACGTACTTTAAATGAGATCTTAGTTATTATAATTAATAAACCAATAAACTATTTGTAGTACAGATTACAAAATATTTTTTTTTTCCAAAAAAAACGGAGCAATATATATGAAATTATTAGTGGAAAACAAAATACCCAGACCTTACGGATCTAAACAAAATGCGCAAATATAAGAAGCTGGACTATCACTGCCAGAACATTCTTTATGGGTCCAGTTTCCGCAAATTCTGCATCGTTACCACATTTCTCCACTCTTTCCAGTGTCTAAACAAATTGCACATTACTCTCTTCGGAATATCCCGATTCATCATCGCAGATAGCTTTTTCATCTACTTCATCTTTAAATAAATATTTTGTTGTCTTTTTAATCCTTGTGTTTCTGGTTGTAGTCTTCTTACTTTTAATCTCTAGCCAGTATTTCTTCTTGGGTAACATTGAATGCAGTACGTCTTCCCAGCTTAGAAGAGTTTTTGTAGTTACCATCACATGCTTTCGCTAAATTGTATATCTTCATTAAAACGCTGTAAGGAATGCTAGTTTTCTGAGATACTTTGTACACCAAAGCTGTAAGCTGTAAGCTTGTTGTTGCTTGTCCGATTTCTTTTACGTGGCATCTAATACAAAAAGTGTTATACTTTATATCTCTAAAATAACTAAACTAAATTACCCCAGTAATGTGAGCTATGTCGGGTAATGAGAGCCTATCTAGGCTACCATTAGCCGCCGGCCACTATTTTGAAAAGTAATAACATAAATATGTAATTCTATTTTCAATCACAATTCAACTAATTGGACTTGTTAGTAAAAGATCTAGGATTTTTATAAGCATAAACACAATACAATAAGAATATAATTTCATTTTTCCCTTGATGCTGGCAATTGGCAAAAAACACAAAAACAGCCCCCTGACTAAATGAATGGTATTTTCGGTTAGAGCACATCAGATTAAGTTTGCTGATAGTTGACAGAAGCAACCGAGTAACCGAGTGCTTACAATAGCGTGAATGTGCGTGCGTTCTGTTCAATCACCATAGCTCCCATTGCCCGACCACTCTCAATATCCCTTGTTCCCCTACTATGCTAGCTTTTGCGCAAATGCAAGCAATTGTATGAACTTTTACCCCCCAAATGAAATACGAATAAAACAAATATGATATTTACCTATCAGAAACTGAAAATTAAAGTGAAATCGCTTACACAATAGAACAATGAAATCAATAATGAAATAGCTTAATTATTTATTTATATTTATTAAATTCATACCACTAGTATATAGTTTGGTATAACAGTCAATCCTAATAAATGTCAGGCTATCACTATTAGCAACTTGCGTCGAGTTCAAAGTTCGGCGGTAGTTTTTGGTAACATTACTATATCCCATTTCTCCCTTACGTCAAAGATCTAGGACTCCTAATAGACCAAACTCTATCTTGGTTACCACATAATACTGAGCTTTGTCGTAAGGTTAATATGGCTTTACGATCTCTTTATCGGTACAAAAACTTTTTGCCACTCGAATCAAAACTCCTACTTATGCAGACCCTAGTTATACCAATACTTGATTATGCCGACGTGTGTTTCGTAGATTTAAGTCAAACCCTTTTAGATAGATTAGAACGCATGCTCAACAATTGTATACGGTTCATCTTTGGTCTGCGTAAGTTTGATCACGTCCCATTATATCGCTCTAAACGAAGTGGCTTCCGATCCGCCAATAAAGACAGTTGAGATTGCTTTGTACATTATTCACTATTCTTTACAATCCTAATGCACCTCAATATCTTAAGTCATAATTCATATTTCAGCATGCCACACATTCACGTCAACTTCGTTCAGAAAATATCCCGACTCTTCAAGTACCTTTTTGTCATACCGATTTCTTATCAAAATCTTTTTCTTCTGAAGCCGCGAGGCTTTGGAATATTCTTCCCATTGACATTAGGAATAGTCCCTCCAAATTGTCTTTTAAAGCAATGTGTCTTTTTTCTCTGTGTAAGCATTTGGCAGATTAATGATGTAACGTGCTACCGTAGTATAATATGTATGTATATATGTATTTATATAACTATATATAAATATGTACTTGTATATATCTAGGTATTTATGTAGGTATAAAATAATATGTATAATGTATTATTAAATATGTAATATATTACTTGTGTCTAAGTACCTATATTGTAATATCGTATTATCTTATTGTTTTGTTTAATTTTAATTTATTTTAATATAATAATTCAGAAGGTATGTCAATATAGTAAACGATTGTAATAAGTTTCTCAGTGCACCCCATCGTAAACAATGTTTATATTTGTTTAAGGTTGACTGGTAGAGAATGTCATGTAGCATTAATTCCACCTCTGTACATGTCTGTGCATCAGTTTTAAATAAATAAATAAATAGTATAAACATGACATGTTTCTAAGGGTGGTTTTTAAAAGATAGCAAAAGTGTCGGCGCCTTTGATGGTAAGAAATAGCGTTTGCCTATATGATATGTAATAAAAAAATTGTCCGACCGTCAAAGACTTTGGCAGTTTAATACAATTATACACTAGTATACTTGATTATTATTTTGTAGCTATGCACAGCTTGTTTATCGCATGAGACTAGAGAGTCTCATGCGATATTTGTCTTTCAAATGTGTAAATAAAGTTTAAAAATATTTCACACTAAAATTGCTAGTCACGTCGCTGTCATTCTGGTGCTGCCAGTTCAGATGAATTGGAATGTAATTTTGTCAACTTACTGCTTGCATTTATGGGACGGTTATTGTATAATTATAATTATAGTAAATAACTTCTAACAGTTGGCGCGTGTAGTAGAAAATCCAGAGGGGACTCAAGCTCAAAAATCATGTTAGTTCACCCTTGACCCTTGGCATTTTATAAGTAGTATATTGATTCCTTTGCTAAAATGTTGAGAACGAGAATCAATAAAATCTTGGATGAATGGGGCTCCCTTATTGGAATGGAATTTTAAATTTTGTAACAAATTTTTCAAACTCCAAAAAACGGAAATATATTGGAGCAAGTTCTGAGGAGCATACCTAATGTATAGCGGAGACAGTCCAGTCACTTCTCTAATTCAGCCCGACTCTTCTATTGCATGTTGTATATCATTGTCTTGAACCAGCAGTAGACTAAATATTTGACTAGTTTCCGATGTTAACCTTTTAGTTTTTTTCTTGTGTTACTTATTTCTGCCGTATAGCGTCAGAGCTTGTCTTAGTCGTATTTCAGATTGGAGGGTAAGGTAAACTTATGCATGTGGCATTAATAACTAGTCATGAGCAAAATTGGTCTTGGTCTTGGAATCTTAATCTTGGTCTTGCAAAAAAGCAAGACAAAGACCAAGACCAAGACCAAAACCAAGACTTAATTTGCAAGACCAGTTGTGCAAGACTTAACGAAGTTATATAAATTATATTTTCTATTAAAATTATAATCTCAAATATTTGTCATTATATGAAAATATATTTTCCCTCTTGGAACATAACTTATTTCTGTAATTTAAAATTTCGATATTGCTTCACTTTGTTTTAACACTAGTTGATGTGAATAAGTAAACTTTTGAAAATGAGAATCTGCAAGTATTTTTTCGGACTACGTAATATGTGTCGTAATTATAATATTTTTTGTCAGAATAATAGTTGTTGGTAATTAATTTATACTCGTATGGCCAAATGAGCGTGCAAACACTTATACTTCATATAAATTAAGTTTGAAATATAAATTTAGATTGTTCTTAAGTTTCAGTATAAACACTAATGTTAAGACAACTCATGGTTGATGATTACCTACTGGGTACCTATATATCTAAAGCCGATTTTTTTTGTTTTAATTTGTACTTCTTTCAAATACTTTGTACTTTTTTACACTAAGAGTTCAATTTATGCCTTAAAAGAATGAAAGAAGTAGATAATATGCGTTGTTAAAAAGAAAATGTGTTACCAGTTCTGAAGTTAAAAAATATTTAAAAGAAAGGCTTAACATATATGATGGGTGTGAAAAAATTAATATAATCGTAAATTTAGAAGCTAAAACTTTACCTGGGATTATACGATTAAATTATCACTTGTACGTAGGTCACACTATAAGTTTTGCGTAACTTAAAAAAAACAACATGTTACAACCAAAATATTATGTTTATTGCTTTTTAAAATAATGCGATCGATTAAAACAGGAGGACCACAGATCTGAAGGCATGTTTTCTACGTGCTGATTGAACGCTATCACTGCCTCTTCGGAGTTGGTAAAAGTAAAACCTCTGATCAAATCTTTGATTTTGGGGAAAATACAGAAATCACAGGGTGCTAGGTCAGGGCTATGTGCAGGATGAGTTACGAGATGTACTTTTTCGGAAGCTAAAAATGACTTTGTTTTGTTAGCCGTGTGTGAAGAAGCGATATCATGGTGTAGGAGAATGCGGCTTTTGGGTCGTCTTTCGCGAACTTTTTCTATCAACTATCACCCTGGGTAAACAAATGGTAGAATACCACTCGGCATTAGCACTCTTTTGATATTCAAGTGGAATTTTACAGCTGGGACCCGTAGCTGAGAAAAAAAGCGATAATTTTTTTACCAACGTTTCTCGCCTGTCTCACTTTTGTTGGCATGTTCTCATTTTCAAGCACCCATTCACAAGACTGCTATTTTTTTCGGGTTCAAATCTATCCAATCCAGGTTCAAAAAATCCACGTTTTATCTCCTATGACAATGTCATAAACAGCATTAGAATGTCCGTGGTCGTACTTCAGTAGCATCTGTGAGCACCATTCCACGCGAGCCCGCTTCTGCTCCGCTGTCAGTTCATAAGGGATCCAACGACAACAAAGTATCCGAACTTTCAATTCTTCATGTAAAATTTTCTGAATTTGGCTCATACCAATCCCCAATAGTCGTAGAATTGTCTCATAGGAAATCCGGGAGTTTTCTTCAATTAACCGCTTAACAGTAACCACATTATTTTTGTTGACGGCAGTTGAAGGCCGCCCTTCACGAAATTCGTCATGTAAAGAAACTCGACCTCTCTCAAATTCATCAAACCATTGCCTCACGGTGCTCAGACAAGGCGCTTCTCTCCCAAAAGCATTTTGAAGACGAGCGGCACAGTCTTGTGGAGAAAGAGAACTTTTAATATCATAAAAAATCATCGCTCTAAAATCATTTCGACTTAATTCCATTTTCGTTGCGTACTGTTAGCTCTGTCAATCAGGCACTTATAAAAAAGGCACTTTTGTGAACAGAAGTTTATTATTTACTACTAATATTTTACACTTATTTTGGAACTTGAACAACTTGGATAACTCTTCACTCGCGATTCCCTTGTGTAGGGTTATAACGACCCGGAGTCGGGATATAGCACTAGTCTATTTGCTGAAGGCCAGCCGGCAGGCAGAAACCGGGTCCGTAGCTGGGCAGCGGTTAGACTAGAGAATATCTAACTAACTGAAATTTGGATAAACTTCTGTTTATATACTACTTTATTGATGATTTGCAGTTATGATTGCAAATCAGCAATATACTAAGACAATAAGGGGTGTAACAGTACGTAAAACTTTGATGTGTGATAAAAAAGCAATTGACAAATCATACTCTGCCAATTGTTTTTTATCACTAAGAAGGTTGCAACGTTTTAAAAATATAACATTCGAAATTCAAACAGTTCCGATTAGCTAGAAGTGCAAAACTTTTAGTATGCCCCATGTATATTAATTTCACTTTGAGTCACAAAGTAACACATCACTCAACCGGTTTCACTAAACATCTTCAGCATGTTAATATACTTGTGTGTGTAATTTTTAAATTTCTTGACGATTTTTTACCTTAATTTTGTATAATTTGATTTATTGCACAATATTTTTTTTCTATAAAAATAATAATTTAAGAAAATACACAAAATAAACAAGTTTTATGCATCACATGCCACATGCGTTAAATTTAAACGGCTAATTCGAGAGTTGTGCAGACGCAACATACGCTTTACTTTGCGTGGCGTGAAAATAAGAAAGAAAGAAACCATAAAACGCAAATTTAGCGTTTCTCACGAAAAAAGAAATTGCCGTCATGATGGACATGGTTATATGACCAGAGTATCTTCACGCCCATATCCCCGAAGGGGTAGGCAGAGGTACAACAAGTGCATCCACGATTAGCCGAAGATACTTGGTCCCACAATGTGATAGGTGGCAAGCCTATCGCCGACCGGGCACTTTCCAATCCCGGGCAACTTTGTGTTTCTCAGAAAATTGAAAAATCACTTTTTTATGTGCCCGACCTGGGAATCGAACCTGGGACCTCATGTGGTCGACGCCAACGCTGGACCACTAGATCACAGAGGCGACTATATTATATATAGTTATATGACCAGAACGTAAAAATTGTATGTTTTCTTCATTTTTTATTATTATTATTGATAGGGAAGCGCTTGGCCGCAATCTAGCCTGATGGTAAGCTAAGCTGCGGCATGGAACGCGCTTAGAAGGTACCTGTTCACTCTTCTCTTGAATATCCCCAGATTGGGGTCGTCGGGGACTAAAAATGTAATAGAGTATATAAACGCACAGGCCAAACCCTTAGATCAAGAAATTTAAAACTTCGCACACATATTCCTACTATAACTTACGCATCGACTAAAGAAAGACTATTCAAAATTCAACCCTCAAAGGGGTGTAATAGGGGATGAAATTTCTTTTAAACTCTATATTCCTTGGACATACTTGCATAAAATTTTGTACGAAATGAGTACGACAAATATAATGAGTTATGTATTTCCGTGTTGTCCAAAATTCAACCTCTCAGAGGGTAAAATAGAGGATGAAAGTTTTATATAAATACACAGTCGAAACCCTCAGGGCTAGAAACTTGAAATGTCGCAAACGTATTACTCTTATGACGTTGCCATCCACTGAGGAAGGATTTTTCAAAATTCAACTCCGATGGGGATTAAAAAGGGTATAAAATTTTATATATTTTTTATTTCTTAGACATATTGGCATGACATTTCATATGAATGAGTTTTTCACATTTCAAACAACAATGAGTTATGTATTTCAGCTTTTTTCAAAATTTACGCCTATTTTAGCGGTTCGAATGTATTGTTCGGTAGACCGGTATACACTGTATACTAATAAACAGTACTTACGTCATGTCAATTCGCACAGCATTCGCGTTTTGTTGATTGCGCATTGCAAGTGTGGATACCATTGGCGGCCGCTGCGGTTTGTTGGTAAGGAGACGCTCGATCTCCACCATCACAGATGGTGTCAGTTGTGGTACAATCTGTTGTGAAATCATGTATTATAAATAGATTAAGAAAATAATATATTCTATGTAACAAAATTAATAATAATAATAATAATATCGCTGGATAAATTACACGAATCGATCTAATCCCAAATTAAGCAAATTATTTGTGTTATGTGTGTTAGTCAACGATACTTATACATAAAATTACATATACAAATATTGTTACAGACATAACAAACAGCCAGGATCAGAAATATAAATATCTATGCTCATCACACAAATTTTTGTCCCGTCGGAAATTAAACCCCAGCCCACTCGATTCGTAGTTAGGCCACACGACCAAGGGGGTGAATAATGTGTATACTGACCGCCACGTTTGTCTTGTGGTTCTTTAATGATAATTATAGAAAGATACAGCCGCATAATCGTGCCACTAATGTTACCTATCATTATTAAAGAACCACATGTGTATGTTTTCTTGCAGAAAATTAACTCGACCGTTTACAGTACCAAAAGAAATCGTTTATTAATTACATAAGGCAAGAAAAGGGAAGACGTTCGGAAAAATATCGCGAAACATTATAAGGAACAGGGTGGGTGTAGTGAGATATCACGTGTATTCTTTCATTGAACACGCGATTCTACCCGAAAAGGGCAACGTGACTGACCCGCCGTCAACGATTGCCCGCCCGCCGCAATAAACAAAACAATGATTTTCCAGAATTAAAGTTAACCTTTATAGACAATGTTCTACAAAATACACGTAATCTGGAATGAAAGGAGTTATCTAAAACTCCACTACTTATGACCAGGCGGAGAGAGGTGTTAAAAAGTTGCTAAAAAACATCACGTGATTAATGGATCACCCCTAAAGTAGTACATTATTGCGTTTCTTACAGTTTTAGGGAACGTCTTAGTCAGTGGTCCTTCTTTTAGATGTATGAACTAACGGCGACCTAACAAAACGATTTGATATTTATACATAAACTAGCGACCTGCCCACGGTTCCACCCGCGCAGCTTTTGTTCCCGTGGGAATATCGGAAAGGTTTATATACTAAAACCTTCCTCAAGAATCAATCTATCTACTAAAAAAAACCGCATCAAAATCCGTTGCGTAGTTTTAAAGATTTAAGCATACATAGGGACATAAGGACATAGGAACAGACAGAGAAAGCGACTTTGTTTTATACTATGTAATGATAATCGGATAGCGACTAACTTGTGGCTATTCCGAGCTAAGTGTTTATTTGTCGCAAACTATGACACTATTGATTCGTAGTGATTAAAATTAGGCCGTGCTCAAAGGAACATTTTTTTTTATTAATGACAAGTTGAATTTTTGTAAACAGCTTCGTTCTGACGAGACTACGAACTTTTTCTCTTCGAAAGATTTCAAATCAGGTAACTGATAAAGTTAGGGGACTTCAAACATAATAATTTGGTAATAGAAAAATATTCATTAATAACAATTACTAGTTCTTTAATCGCTTGACTATGTGATGTTAAAGACGAAAAAACTTTTGTCTTACACATCCGATGATTTTTCTGACGAGTCCTCCATTCTAAAGATATCGAAGTATGAGAATTTTAAATTGATATTAATTAATTTAAATAAAATCTGATTTTTTCACAACAGCTTGTTAATTAATATTATAATTCAAGGCTAAATCTGTCCTACACATAATGTGGAAACTTTTCTTAATTCGAAAAACTAAAGTTTTAAAGATAGGCGTCTCATCAAAACCAAAATATTCACAAAAATGCAGTTTGTTATTAATAAAAAAAATGTTCCTGTGACCACGGCCTAATTCTAATCACTATGAATCATAGTGCCATAATATGCGACAAATAAACACTTAGCTCGAAATAGCCACAAGCTAGTTGCTATCCGATTATTTATAATAAATATCAAGTCCGTTTGTAAGGTCGCCGTTAGTTCACAGCATCTAACTTTTTAAGAAACACAGTAAGGTACTTTAGGGGTCATTTATTAATCACGTGACTATTCTGCTAAAGTGTAGAAGAAACAGTTTTAAATTTATGCTCGTTGGAAAGGTGATATTTGTATTTCTGGGACTGGGTAGATGTTTGTTAAATATCCATGATCCAGACAGGACATTCCCATTCAGGATCTCTTCCTTTTTGGGAAATTGGTTGAAAACTTATGTATAGCAAGAGATATATAGATAGACCGCCCCGTTGGTCGGGTGGTTAGCGACCCTGACTACGCAATCAACGGGGCTTGGGTTCGATCCCCGACGGAGACAAGCATTTGTGTGATGAGCATAAATGTTTGTATTTCCCGGTTTGGGTGTTTATTATATATATTCTAGTATTTATATATGTATTTCTATGTATTATTATCGTTGACTAACACCCATAACACAAGCAAATATTTGCTTACTTAGGGGTTAGATCAGTAAGTGTAATTTGTCCGTGAATATTTATTATTGTATTATGATTATTATTATATATAGTCGTTGATTGTCATATCACATCAATGATTACTATCATTGATGTTTGATTTGCCATACAAGCAAAGCTTCAGATTCAGTGGTAAGTATAATAAGAACAGGAAAGTTATTCATGTTCCACTAGCTAATATTTGAAGCGTTAACAAATTGAATACAGACGTTTAAAATTAGGACAAAAATAAGTATATTAATAGTATAAAGGATAATGATGAGTGTCCATACAAAGTTTGCCTAGAATTCAACGCATGTTGGTAGATGATTATCATTTTATGATAGATTAGTAATACCTTCTGGAATGTAAATTGTATCACGGAGACTTTTTAAACCCTATAATTCACTAAAAATCAACAAGGATTTTGGTAACTTGAATTTGGACAAATTATATTTGTTACATCACATACGTATCGGGTACATAGATTTAATGTTTTCGTATATCTTGTTAAAAATAATTTGATTTTAAAAATTTATTGATAAAAAATAATAAACTTAAAATAGTAAAATATTTCATACCACTCACATACTAAAAATATGTCACTTGATATTTTTCTTTTCTAAGAAAATACTAAGATTATTAAGTTTATACAGCCTAGCGTATTAAAAATTTCGACTACTCATATCTCTATTAGCGATGGCCTGAGGGCAAAATTTGACCATAGACTAAACAATAAAATCTCTTTTAAGTTTCACAAATTAATGCCGTAAAGAAAATAGTATGTATCTGTATGTATATTTATTGTGTGTATATTGTCATGTATGTCACATGAACACAGTGTGTGTAATATTTATTTCTATTAATTTTATGTATTTGAAATGCATTTTATTTATAAATATTAGGTTTTTGCAGTTATTCGCAATGTAAACTTTATTGTGCGAAATTCGATACTCCACCATTCGCACTAATGCCATAAAAAAGGACCAAAGTGTCTCTTCACGTAATAATATCTATATACTTCTCTGTTTTACATTTTATAAAATAATTTGTTAAAAAATATTTTGTTCCTACCAATCCGATATTTTTCTAACTTGTTCCGTTTGTTATAAATAAAGCAAAGTATAATATAAATTTTATGACAGAAAAACTTTGCTTGTTTAAAAGTAAGAAAATGAACACGAGTTTGAGGAGTTCATGAATTCCGTAGAGTGTTTCATTTTAAAACGTTATTGCTATTAAAAAGTGGCGATGTAAATAATTCTAAAATATTTTTATTGTATAATAAATTAATTTGATAATTTCAATACAAGTTATTCCTTGTAGGAGTTTTAGGCCAGCTTCATCAATCTTCTTTACCATTTTTTTTATATTATAAGATAGCAAACAAGTAGATGGGTCTCCTGTTGGAAAGAGTCAACCATCGCCTATAGACACCAAAGGTGTTATGTTAACGGTGCGTTGCTATCTTGTGGCGAGGTCTAATGCCACATGCATAAGTTTACCGGCTATCTTACCCTCCAAACTGGAACACGACTGTGACAAGCACTGACGCTATTGCGGCAGGAATAGGTAAGGCGGTGGTACCAGATCCGGGCGAGACAATGCAGAACTCTACTACCTAGTAGCCACGATGGTAGTGACTCGTATAGCCAATCGGTCGCCTTTTACGACCTGCCTAGCAGAACGGCAGTTGGCCTATTCTTCAAAGGAGCCCGGGACCAACACAGGGAAAATTATTCGTAGTTAATCATATATAATTACATAGTCTATTTATTTCCTTAGATAAAGTTACCGAACTCATCATATTACTGTTAAAATTATTAAAGTTACCTGAAGAGCATGAACATTTTCCTTAAACTGTTCAACACTTGTCGCGCCTAGAAGTAAGCAGTTCACTGATTCATTCTTCAAGCACCATGCCACAGCCAATTGACTCATGGAACAATCTGGTCAAATTATTACATAAATTGAAATCTCCTAAGATAAAATTCCACAAAATAATAAAACATGTTTCAATATACGAAATAGCAGCGGTCCTAATATACAGCCGTTGGCAGTAGCTTCATTTGACCTAACTTAAGCTAAGAACCATCCAAGGTATTTTCATGTTGATGCAAATCCCTTTTTGAAATATTGTTCAACTGCCATACTACTAGGCATTTCGTAAGACTAGGGAAGGTTAATACATGTCACTGAGATCATGACTACTAACGAGATGGTAAAATTCTGCAACATTTTTTTCGGATTTCGTTCCACCGCAACCGCCTATTCCTTTCGCAATAGCGCCGGTGCTTGACGCTGCTTTGTTCTGTTTAAGAGAGTGAGCATGCATTAGGCATTTCAACACCGCCATACAAATAGCAATGCATCATTAATATATTTGATGTCTATAGGCGATGGTTATTTAAGTCAAGAGAACCAACTGTTTGTTTACTAATCTATGAAATAAAAATACATTTTTTTTCTTCATGGAATAGCAAAAGAGCAGATACATAAATCTCCCGACCCCGGCGAAAGAGAAAAACATTGCCTATAGTGCGGCAGTAAAAAGTAAGGAAAACAACGTTACTACCGAGCAGGTTTCGTAAACCAGTTAATTTTCTAAGCCATTTAAACTTTAGTTGTTAGTAAACTTTAGTCGTTGTACCCAAACCTAAAACTGTTGTGGTTTAGGTTACGGTTACGGCCAGCGGCGTGCACAGGATTATGATACTGAGTATGCGACGGAGTACTCGGACACAAAAACTTTTTCTTTTATAGATTTTAGCGGCGTGCACATGATTATGACACATTTTATTCATTTACTTACTATTAATTAAAATCATCTAAAACGTACGAACGTTTTATTAAAATATCTGTGAATGGCAAGTAAAGCACTGCTTTTCTGCCTACAAGGAGCGCACGCGCCTACGGTTACCGATAGTATTTAATCAATTAAAATCAAGAACTAGTAATTTTAACCATTTCCTCTCCTGTACCTCGAACTAAATCGGTTAATTTGAAAGTCGATACAAACTCGTCAATGCCTAGGGCAAAAGGAGCTCGTGTTTGGACCTTAAACGATGAACTTCAAAGAAGTTGGTGCGCGCGCTACGCCAAGGGTAATAAATTCTCAGTTTAACCGGTTGATTCGATTCACGCGCGAGATACTTCGTGTATTAACCGGTAATTATTGTAATTTCAAATGACATCGATCATTCACTCAATTTAACCGGCAACAGGAACGACATTAACCGCTATATGAATAACTTATCCATTCCCTGTGTCCGATTTTGGTGTTGGCAAAATTAGTGCGTAGCGTTGCACAATTGTACTATCTAGTCTATTACCGGTGGCAAAGTAAGTATTAGAGTACAATAAGTTCAACATCTAGTACTACTATATATGTTTATATATTAGCTGACCCGGCAAACGTTGTTCTGCCTTTTTAACTACTCTTATTCGTTTCTATGTTTTCTCACCTTTTAAACCTTTCCTGGATTTCAACAATTAATTCAAAATCAAAATTAGCCAAATCGGTTCAGCCGTTCGAGTTTTAGCGAGACTAACGAACAGCAATTGATTTATATATATATTTATATATATATATACATATTGTTGCGTTGCCAGCCTTTAAGAATAAGCTCTTTCCTTAGCTTTTTCTTCCTAAGTCATATCCATTCGGAAACACCCCTGTCGGTATTTGATTACACAACAGAGTAGTGCGAGGCAAAAAGTGTTGGGAAAATCGCATAGTTGTGGATTTCCAGATATCGAGATGGTGCGGATGGAACCTCAAATTTTGACGCGATGTCGCGTCAATCCAAATAACTCGTCGGAACACTTCCTATGATAAATACGATAGAAAACGCAGAGTGAACCTATATTTCTGCGTAATGGCAATGGTAACCCGGTGGATTTTAAAAATTTCCTATGCTATGTTTTCTTGTTTCAGTGAAATATCTTATTCTATGTTTTCTTGTTTCAGTGAAATATCCTATGCTATGTTTTCTTGTTTCAGTGAAATTTCCTTTGCTATGTTTTCTTGTTTCAGTGAAATTTCTTATGCTATGTTTTCTTGTTTCAGTGAAATTTCTTATGCTATGTTTTCTTGTTTCAGTAAAACTAGAAAGATAAATTTCCATTGGTTCGGGATCCTTTTGAAGAATAGACAATATGCCGCTCTGCCAGGCAGTTCATAAGAGGCGAACGAGTGGCTATACAAGTCAATACTGTCGTGGCTACAAGGAGTTGAGTTCTATATTGTCTCACCCGGTCCTAGTATTATCTACTTACCTATTCATACCGCAACAGCGTCAGGGTTTTTCACTGTCGTGTTCTGGTTTTAAGCTACCCGGTAAACTCATGCATGTGGCAGTAAGACTCCGCCACAAGGATAGCAACGCACCATTAATATTTTTGGTGTCTTTTTTTTATATCATAAGATAGCAAACAAGCAGATGGGTCTCCTGATGGAAAGAGTAAACCATCGTCTATAGACACCAAAGATGTTAATGGTGTGTTGCTATCTGGTGGCGAGGTCTAATGCCATATGCAAAAGTTTACCGGCTACCTTACCCTCCAAACCGGAACACGACTGACGCTATTGCGGCAGGAATAGGTAATGGTATCAGACCCGGGGAAGACAATGCAGAACTCTCCTACCTAGTAGCCATAATGGTAGTGACTCGCATAGCCAATCGGTCGCCTTTTACGACCTGCCTAGCAGAAGGGCATTTGGCCTATTTTTCTAAGGAGCCCGGGACCAACACGGGGGCATTAAGGGACGATTGTTTCTTTCCATTAGAAGAGCCATCTGCTTAGCTGCTACCTTTAATATATACAATAAAACAAAAATCGTAAAAAGATTCTAAATGCACGTTTCAAGGTTTTCAAATTAATATTAATTTTACTTTCCTTTTGTTTTTGAAAATAAACATCACAATAGTTCTTTTGTAGAGAGGGCAAAGTGAACTTTAAATCAATAAACGTTCACCACCATTCACCGCTATGTCTGGTAGCGAATGGATGGCGGCCACCATCCAGGCGATGGTGACCATATTTTACCGATCTAGGATAACTGGGACGAAATGCTTTGCATGACAACAACAATCTTCTCTCTGACGGTAACATAAAAAAATGTTAACAAACCACACCAAACTCTGAGCTGCTGTTAAAATTTTGATTATAATGGATAAGTCAACTCAATCAATAATAGTTTCTTGAAAACTAACATTTACTATCATTTTTAAAATATAAAAGGGTCAAAATAGCGTACATACTTACTTGTAAAGCTCGACGATTCGGCCAAGTTACATTGACCGTGGTCATGAGTGGACTGCATTACAAGTAAATTCGAGCTTTACAAGAACGTTCTATATATTATGTAGGCGTTTTTGACCCATTTATATTTTAAAAATAATATTTTTGTCCAAACATAAAATCGAAAACAGTTCCTTTTGATCCGAGTCCAATAGTCAATAGACTGCGAGACACGAAAATATAAATTACAAAATGTAACCCTGCCAAGAGGCTTTACAATAAAACTTTACAAAAAAAGGTTATAGATCTTTTAGGAAAAAAGTAATTCATTCAGGCACAATAGTTGGATGTTTCTGGTAATTTAGTATTTTTTTTAATCAAGTTTGTTGATTCTAGCAGTAGCAATACCTTTTGGTAAAATATTTTCCTTGCGTAATTATCGAAACTTGATTTCGGAGAACAGTTATTATAAGAAATATAATTGATGATTGCAAAATCTGTTTCATTGAGGGAATATTTAAAAGATTATACTATCTAATGGAACCATTTCATTAAATAAAAGTACCTTATAATATCAAAAATTAGAAGCTAAAAAATTTTATTTCTCGTCAAAAGTTGGCCTAAAGTGTAAACTGCCTCTTAATACAAATACTCACTCATGGAGCTGGCTAGGTTAGAAAGGTCTCGGAGTTTATCTCCATATGTGCGTGGTTCTTCACCGGCTACCTGCTCTTTGCTGTTGGAGATCCTCATCTGTACGTAACAATAAAGATAATAATTGTTTGTGTACTTAGGGTCGTTAATCACTCGATCAATGGAGCAGTTAAATTAAAAAAAAATAGGTAATAAAAGTATCTTCACCCAGGCAGAGGTAAGCAGAAATACAACCAGAGCACCTCCGATTAGCCGAAGATACTTAGTCCCACAACGTGATAGGTGGTAAGCCTATCGCCAACCGGGCTTTTTTCTAATCCCGAGCCCAGTTGAAAAAACCAGAAAACTAAAAAATACACTTTTTTTGAATTGCCCGACCCGCGAATCGAACCCGAGGCCTCATGGGTCAACACCGACACTGGAACACTAGACCACAGAGGCGATACCTAAAACCAAATATGGACCCATTTTTTTGCATTTTCCGCGGGCATTGTATGACGTCACAGAGCCTCAAACACCACTAGCGCAGTTTGAATATCGACGCCAATAAAACCCATAGACCGCTAACTCACCGTGACGCCATAGCGACGTCGCTGGCCACCGTATCCAAATAGTTAATATTGAAGTTAGCTTTTGCCCGCGGCTTCGCTCGCGTTAAATTTATTTTAGGAAGGTGGGGGGTTATAAAGAGACAAAAAGTAGCCTATGCCACTCTCCATCCCTTCTGCTATTTCCACTTAAAAAATCACGTCAATTCGTCGCTCAGTTTTGTCGTGAAAGACTGACAAATAAACACACTTTCGCATTCATAATATTAGTATGGATATATGGCGACTAACTCACTTGGCGTCGCGGCGAAGCAAATTCGTAAAATTCAATACAAATTGTTTGGCTACGTGGCCGGCGACGTCGTCATGGCGTCCCTGTGAGTTAGGGCCCATATTGTACGTTCTGAGTGCTAAGTGTGAGTTTTTCTTTTCGCATTCGATCGTGAGCGCGTTTCGAGTTTATTAGGAATTTGTGTGTGATTTGTACAGCGCCACCTAGTGGTAAACTGGTTTCTCACGTTTACCACTAGGTGGCGCTGTACAAATCACATACAAATTCCTAGTAAACTCGAAACGCGCTCACGATCGAATGCGAAAAGAAAAACCCACACTTAGCACTCTGTACTGTATGTAACGTCATTTGTCAATTGACTAATGATGATGCGTTTCGCAAAGAACACGGGCAAGACATCATACATCGTTTTTTTTAGTTATTATCTTAAAGTTTAATATATTCCTTATGATTCTCTATCAACTGCTTAACTTATCCGCATTTAATAAATATTTTTTTAACTTGGGAAATAGTAGATAAATAAAGTTGGAATTTAGGTAAGGTAAGGTAAACAATCAGTTCTCTTCTGAGTAGTCTGTGGTTAGGTATTTATCTTGTCATTGGATGTCTTCAGTACATATGCTAATCTCAGAAATCTAAGTTAGATTGACAGAATTCTGAGCTAAGATTTTGCAAAAACACTTTATAGGTACTTAAAAGAACACAAAATAAATTACCATTAACTATTATTTAATACAAAAAGAGGGAGAATTTTTATTTGATACTTATAATGAAAATTATGATATATAAACTTATTACTGTTTTAATGAAAATGTAATTAAAGTTTTATAAAATGGTAACATTTAAATATGATGATAGAATTCAATCAAATTATAGCCTCAATTATTTTTAAATGATTGTTCCTAACGATATATTTTAATTAATTGATTTAAAAATCGTAGAAAATTATTTTAGTTTATCTAATATTCGTCACTCTAAAAGACACGAAAGTGATTTACAAAAACAAAATGGCCTGTGTTCTCGATCGAATCGAAACTGAATCCATCGATTGCGTAATCAGTGTCGCTAACCACTCGACCAATATATTTATGTGATAAACGACACAGAGTGGAATGTTCAGTAGCCAGTTTATTAAAGATAGGTACTAGTTAATTTTTAACTGATACGAGTTATTGTAATGTAAAAATTTATGTTGTGAAATATAGCTTCGCTAAAAATCCATCAATCCCTAATTTGTGAAGTGTGCAATATCCACACAAACCTACAACGAGGTTTAAGGTCGTTTAAAAATTTGGTAATGTATTTTGTTTTTATTTTAATGGAATAAATAATAATAATTTAATCTTGACTATATCGTAAGTGGACTGAAATATTTAATCTTGTGTATATTTAGGGTTTACTTAAAAATAATATTAAGAATAAATTTACATACATACAATAAATAGTCAACTTCTCTGTAATATTTGGGGTTCATGATAATATGCGTGCAAAATTTGAATTATAGTCCAAGAGGAAGGCGTAAAAAAGGTGAAGATCGAGAATAAGAACAATAATTTTTTAACGCAGTAAAACTGCAGCAACCGACACCCGCTGTGTCAGATTTGAGAATTTTCAAAAACGTTCTCATTTAACAAATATTAAAAAAAACATACAGATGAATTGCTAACCTCCTTCGTTTGGGAGGTTGGTTGAAAATAAACTTTATTTTTTTTGGACATCAGACAAACAATAATAATCGTTCGGTTTGGCGATCTGTAATATTTTAGGCAATTGTCTTTCCCTATTTCTTTTTTTAAATTGATGTGTAAGACATAATTCAAAGGTACTTGGATCAAAAAAATATAAAAATCTAAGCCTGTCTATTCTTGATAAAACTGTTACTAGACCACTACCAAAATATTTATTGTAATTCTAAATTTTCTCTATAAAATATATGAAAAAAACTAAACGTCAAAATTTGTGTTTTTTTTTTTCTCTTTTAAATGGAATTGATCTGGTACATTAATAGGGAAATGCAAAAAAATGTGTACAAAAAATATTGGATACAACACATCCGTGTCACACATCGTCAGACTGATCGATAATTATTTGCTTAATATCAAAAAGCAATAAATCCCTTTTTTCTTATACTCGATCCCCACCACTTTTACGGCCTACGCTTGGACTAGAATGAATTAAATAAAAAACTGACTTACATCTGAAATCGCGATTTCTTCTTCGCACCAACTGAATGTACTGTATTTTCTATTAAATCGTGATTTTGCGAATAAACCTGTGAATTCTTCGCGACCTAATCCTTTTCCTGTAGTTATTGCCGACCACGCCATCATTCCTACAACAATGTAAAAACATAATTTAAACGGTAAATCTCCAAACAACCGACTTCCCATTACCAATATCACCGGGACCTTGTATCAAATCTTCACTTATTTAAATGGGACCACCTGGGAAGTACACACATGAAAACAAAAAAAATCCAAATGGATTCAGGCGTCTTCGAGTAATCGGTGAACATACATAGAGAAAAAAGATTCCGACGAATTGAAAACTTTTTTGGAAAGTCGGTTGAAAATAAGTAAAACTATCGAGAGCCGTCGTAGGACACCCGAGCCCGGTAGAAACAAAGCTGCTAGTCATTTTTTTTATATTATAAGATATCAAACAAACTGATAGAAAGAGGCAACTATTACCTATAGACACCAAAGACACAGAATATTGGAAACTAACAGAAGTCAACGTTACATACAAGTAATATTCGAGCATAGACACGTTTTACGGACGCGATATCTCGGACTAGTTCGGAACAAACTGTCCCGAGCGAGTGTGCCCGCAGCCCTGAGAGGTGTCTATGTGTGCGTTGCTCAAATATCACTTGTACGCACATTGACTGCTGTTAATCTCCGATATTCTTTGCCAAAGATGTTAATGGCATGTTGTTATCGATGTGGCGCGGTACATGTATAATTGTACAGCTACCTTACCCTCCAAACCGAAACACTACAGTATAAGCATTGACGCTTTTGCAAACCTAGGATTTCATGCGCCGATATTGAAGCCTGTATCTCAAGAGCATAGAGATAACAGTAGGTAACAGTAATGTACATTAATTATACAATTAGAATGTTATTTTTATAAATCTTAAAATTACGAACAAGCAGATAGCTCTTCTCATGGAAGGAGATTGACATCGCCTATAGACATCGAAGATGTTAACTATGTGTTTTTATCAGTTTGCGTTTGTAATACAGCATGCGTAAGTTTACTGCCTACCTTATCCTCAAAACTGGAACATGACGGTGACAAGCATTGGCACTACCAAATTCAGTCGAGATGTTGTAAAACTCTACTACTTATGACCAGTCACGATGTAAGCGACACGCATTAGCCTTCTTTCGTCATTTACGAGATGCCTAGAAATGGTATAGGTGTATAACTCTACCACCTAGTATAAATACTAGGTGGTAGAGTACTGCATTGTCTCGCCCGGGTCTGGTACCACCGCCTTACCTATTCCTGCCGCAATAGCGTCAGTGCTTGTCGCTGTCGTGTTCCGGTTTGGAGGGTAAGGTAGTCGGTAAACTTATGCATGTGGCATTAGATCTCGCCACAAGATAGCAACGCACCATTAACATCTTTGGTGTCTATAGGCGATGGTTGACTCTTTCCATCAGGAGACCCATCTGCTTGTTTGCTATCTTATGACATAAAAAAAAATGAGTGACTTGATCATGTGTTTGACTTGTAACATGTGTTTAATATGAGATGCATTTTCATATCACATTTAATACCTCTCTTCATTTGGTCTGTGAAATTTCACACTCAATTAATCTTCCAATTCATACGGGCGGCAATGGCTTTTACTTCATTTTTAATAGCTTACGCTTTACGGTCATTTGAAGTTCGGGTAATTTTATGAGTGATAATTACGGACCACATGAATATTAATAGACACGCCATTGGGAAGGAAACGTATCACCGTGCATATGAGCAAACGCTCCTATTACTGTCAAAAAATTTATACATTTGTAGGCTATATTATGTTGAGGAAAAATAGAAATAAACCATATTGTACTGTTTTATTGTACCGACTGAGATGATAAGGTTTAAAAATTACCATTGAAATGATTTTATTTCATCGGTAAGCAGCATAACTCTGTATTTCTGTATACTATACTGACGACCTAAGATATTATCTTGAAAGGCGTATCCATTAACCCGTGGTAATAATCATTGCCAGTGAGATTTCACATGTAAAAATATTTTCATCTAATGAAAAAGAATTAAAATGAAAGTAGCAATAATTTTCATGCCTATGATCTAGGTACTTCCCAATAAAAAGCGCGGACCGTATGTATGCGAGTTATTGGTCTAAGAGCTGGAGACGAATTTTGGGAATGTCCTTTTAGCAGACTGGAAATGCAAAAATATATAATTTTGTCAAACGGTGATATCGGGCACAGGCTCGCAAATAACCGCAAACGTTATGCCAGACTCACAGGAGTCTGGCATAACGTTTGCGGTTATTTCACTACCGCGCAGTATACAATATTTGCAAAAAAAAAAAAAACCGCAAAAAAGTTATTTTCAGCAACTTGATTTTTATTTCATCTTTTAATGAGATTTTTTTAGAATTAGAAAAAAAATATGCCAGACATTTTTGTCGGTTTTAAAGTACTTCCAGACACCTTCTAAAACATTTTACGAAATTTACCAATGCATTTATTTTATATTTATTTATTTATTTAACCTTTAAATTGCACACAACAAAATATATAATAAATAAATAAATATTCCCGTGTTGGTCTTTCGATTCCCCGTGTTAGTGGGGAACCTCACAGACCAAACGAAACGCAACAGCAAAGCTGTTACTTTACTTTGGTATTAATTGAGGTAGTGGTATCGCCCCGGTCGTGCCGACCCATTCAGCTAAGCATGGCACTACCACTTTTTTGACTGACTGCACCGGTGGAATAACTTCAAAAAAGAAGATTATTCCTCCGGCGGGCAATGAGGTCGTATATTATTGGATAGCAAGCAAGCTATAAACTAGATAGCAAACAAAGATGTTAATGGTACGTTACTATCCGTATGGCGGGATGGCGCGTAAGTTTACCGGCTACCTTATTTTCTAATCCAGAACACGAAAATTGCAAACATTAACGCTATTGCGGCAGGAACAGGTAAAGAGGCGGTACCAAATATCTAGACAAGACGTTGCGGATCTCTATCGCCTACTAATCAAGATGATAGTGTCACGTACAGCTAATTAGTCGCATTTTACGACTTGCCTGGTAGAACAGCAGTTGGCCTATTCTTTAAATTTTTATGATAAAATATTTAAAAATAATAAATGTTTTAAATATAATAATATTTAAAACCACACGCTTAGCAAAATGGTTAACATCTTTGGCGTCTATAGACGATGCTGTTCTCTCTCCATCAGGAGAGCCATCTGCTTGTTTACTATCTTATGATATAAAAAAAGTATTAGGATCGTTAATTAACACCTATTAGATCAATTTGTGTAATTTGTCCAGCGATATTATTATAAAATTGTCGATATAAGTTATCAGCAACCTTACCCTTCAAGTGGTAACATTTTTTTTTTATGTCATACGATAGCAAACAAGCAGATGGGTCTCCTGATGGAAAGAGTCAACCATCGCCTATAGACACCACAGATGTTAATGGTGCGTTGCTATCTTGTGGCGAGGTCTAATGCCACATGCATAAGTTTACCGGCTACCTTACCTTCCAAACCGGAACACGACAGCGAAAAGCACTGACGCTATTGCGGCAGGAATAGGTAAGGCGGTGGTACCAGACCCGGGCAGTGACAAGCACTGACCCTATTGCTACAGGAATAAGTAAGGCGATGGCACCAGATCTTAATTCCTTTCGCATGACTCTTGACGTAGTGGTTAATATATTTGGCTCAAATCTTGAAATTCTAGGTATATGTTCCGCTCAGCTAAAAAAATGTATGAGGATTGTTTTTGTAGTATTTAAAAGTCTGCTTTTCTTTTAGATATAGCATATAGCCGCAACAGTAATACTGGAATAGAAAGTCCAAAAGTCTAATGACTAATTGCAACAAACTTGTCTTAGCATATGACGGTTTTTAGTGACATGCTGTCACATTCTTTTCATTTAAGACAAAAAGTGACAGCATATTACTTAGGATTTTCCTAACCTAAAACAAGGTTGGTAAAATTGGCCGTGAGTCTAGATTTTTTTATATTATAATAAAACAAAGGGATAACCATCGCCTATAGACACCAAGATGTTAATAGTGCGTTGCTATCCGTAGTGGCGGGGTGATGATGCCACGTGGATAATTTTATACGACAATGGCAAGCATTGACGCTAATGCGACAGAAATAAGTACCAGATCCAGATGGTACTAGATCCGGGTAAGACTTTGCGGTATTCTACCACCTAGTAGTCACGACGGTAGTTACTCGTGTCATCTCGTTCCTTTTAGTAACTTTTAGCTAGTTATGATTTCCTAAAGTTTCAACTAGCATCAATTAGGTTATGAGCACCATTAAATTGTTACTTTAAGGCCACGGTTTACATTCTTGTACTCTACGCATTTGCTTATACATACCTTCAATATTTAAGGACGTTATAGTTGGCGATCATATATGGTGAGAAAAAATAGCATTAAAAATAAATATTAAAATACTTCTTAGTAAACTTAGTAAACTGTACACCGAGAATCCTATGTTTACTTGCGCCATGCTTGGAACCGCGCGGCCGCACGTGTCGCACAGCGCGCTATCAACACACAATACATAGGTAGGTACAAAACAAACAGCACAGCGTGTTTAGATAGTATAATATTTGCATTTCACTTATTTTTAGAGAAATATTGGCCAAAAATTAAGCCCCTAATTTTATTATTTTATTTTAACGAGAATCGAGTACCGAGTACTCTCAAGTATCGAAGGTAACTTACCAGTCAGTCTGTATAAAACGAAATTCAGTATTTTTCAAAATAACAAAATACTGAAGTATTTGCTTATATAAATCAAAACAACAAAATACTGAAGCCGTATGATAAAAGCTTTTATTAAAACATTGCTAAAAATATTTTTTCAGTTAAGCAACAACATTCATTTGATTGAAAACTCTAAACTAAGGAAAAGAAACCTTCGAAAATCTTTTCTTATTCACCCTTTGATAATTAACCAATATTGTTTGAATTTATTTTTTAAAATATCCTGATGAAAATAAATACGAATAAAGCTCTGAAAACTTTGTAGAACTTTGGACCAATATCTCATTGTTCCCTTTCAAAATGTTTACTTATAAGATTTCACTATATTGTTTGACAAGGTTCAGAAATTTCTAAACAGAATAATTCTGTGCAATGAAAGTACAATTTGTTTTAAATTCTGATGATTGTATGTACTGAGGCTTGAATAAATAGTTTAAACCACTTTTATTGACATTTGTTTTAGGTTTTTGTAACTAAAAAGAACATTTAGGGCTACATATATAGCAAGAGCGGCGTGCAATTACGATCTACATGGATTGCATCCTTTTTTAATGTCAGTTAAAATCACACTTAATGTTTATAATATTAATTTAATAATAATAATAATATTATAATAATAATTCTTTATTTACTGCTCACGAGGAAAATATACAGAGGAAAGTATGACAGTTATTTAATAACACATTAATCAAGGTGTGATAAGTACACACTTAAAAATAATAAAAATGATGTGGTGTCGCGGGACACCAGGTAGGAACGAACTTCCTTCGGCTAGACGGCACTACTCGCTTGTGTACGCGACTGTCGCGCCTGCGCACGTCTCATTTAACGCTTTTATTCCACGCATTTTTCTTACGGTTTTACTATCACATTTTTTTCAGTTCGGTCGCGCAGCAAAATCCCTATCCCCTCCAAGCCTGCCGTAAGGAACTTCGTTCCAAAATGAGAAGTTTCCTTGTGAGCGTCTGGAGTCTGAACTAGGTCGAGACCTGCCCCCCTAGACAAGTGGCAAACGCTCAGTAACTATTCAAATATTACGCTTTGGCGATATTTAGGCCAAATTGGTAGCCAAGTGGATCATGGCTTGTTCAACGTTCGTTCCATACGAACTTTACGAATTATATCGAATATTGTCTCTGAATTGACGGTAAACGTCACTTTGAAGTATTATTTTCACCGAGGTTATAAGTTTTATTTATATGAAAAGTGCATTAAAAGCAAAAAAGACTTGCCCCGCAAGATGTGGCATCAACGTTAGTACAATAGAAAGAGAAATTTATGGATTTGTCATAAGCTGTTGACACGAGCGTAAACGAATTTGTAATTGGTAGCCAAGTGTCATTCGTGAAACGAAACGTTATATTGCATCGATCATTTTTGTAAATTTTCGTACAAGACCGTAGCCAAGTGGCACTTTTGACAAGCAAAATAGTAGCGAATTATTCGATAATCAGCGAACGCTAGAACCCTGCAGATTACGCTTAAAATGGCGGTTGATCACTATTATTAAATGAGCTGTTCTAAAGCGTAGATAACATCAGTGAGAATTTTTGATAATTTTAAAGTAAAATTAACGCAAATTAAGGCTTTTGGTGGCACATTATTAACGGTGCTTTGATATCCTTGTGGCGCGGGGGGGGGGGATTTATGTCACATGCATACATTTACCGGCTACCTTACCCTCCAAACCGGAACACGACAGTAACAATCACTGTTGCTATTGCTGCAGAAATAGGTGGGCCAGTGGTATTAGACCCGGGCGAGACAATGCAGAACCCTACCACTTAGAAGCCACAATACTAGTGACTCGTTTACCCAATTGTTCGCTTCTAACGAACTGCCTAGACACATTGTAAGTAGTGATAGGTTTGCAAAATGCTGACAATGTCTTAATGATGATAAATATAATATTTCGTCTTTAAATATTTTACAGACACTATAAATTCAAGTTATAAACACTATATTCTTGTTACAACCCTTGTATTTTGTAAATTTAATGAAACAAAGAAAGACAGTTTATTTTCAGTGTAGCAATAGATTTCGATCAATTTTACATTTCTGTAAATATGTATGCCAAAAAATACGTAAAAAAGAAGTTTTATATGTTCAGTTTTGCATATTTTTGTTAATTTTTAATAATAAATTTATCATCAGCTTTCATAAATCTGAAACATAAGTTTTAAAATGTGACTATCGATAACATTTTGCACAATTCTACGTTCACTTGTAAGGTAGGTAAAGAGGATTTACTTAAAATATGTTAAAACAATCAAATTTGATAGCAAGGAAGATAAATACATAAATCTTGGTGACAGTATTTAATTTTATAACTCTTTAAATTGGTAGTCCGTAGTACTGACAGAGTTCAATTAACATATTAGCTATATAGAAACTTACGGCATGACAGTAATTAAGAAGAAAAGATAGTATATTTTATCTTATTCGCACTCACGCGGTACATACAATCAAAATTGAATCAGATATAGCGACTCTGTTCTTATTTTTTTATATTATTTATATATTCTATCCATGTACCTATATTATTCATCCGAGATTGATTCACGTTGTGAAAATAACACTTCAAACTGACATCGCCGTCAATTCACAGACAATATTCGATAGACCTCAATAGAATGAACGTTAAACAAGCCATAATCCACTTGGCTACCAATTTGGTCGAAATGACGCCAATGCGTTATATTAGAATGAACAGAGAGCTCGGTTGGCGGTCAGAGCGTGCGCAGGACTTAGAAAAATTTTGATGGAAAATTTCAACCCTATATAACACCCCTTTTTTGTTGCACCATTGCGTGGAGGGGGTAAGGGACACCAACTTTTGTCAAGGTCACTTTGCTCTGAGTTAATTCCCCGTGGAGTTAGGGGATGAAAACCGAAATTCATTACAAAGGCGTCTGCGACTTAAAAAAAGAAAATGTATTGAAAACCCCCTAGTTAGGTTAGGACTCTTAAAGTATGGCAATTTGCGTTCATTTTACTTTAAAATTATCAAAAATTCTAACAGATATTATCCACGATTTAGAACAGCTGATTAAATAATAGTGATTATCCGCCATTTTTAGCGTAATTTACAGGGTTCTAGCGTTCGCTAATCATTGGATCACCAATTTTGCTTGTCAAAAGTGCCACTTGGCTAAGGTTTTGTATGAAATTGATCAAAAATGATCGATACAATATAACGTTTCGTTTCACGAATGACACTTGGCTACCAATTACAAATTCGTTTACGCTCGTATCAACAGCTTATGTCAAATCCATACATTTTGTTTTCTATTCTCCTAGCGTTGATGCCACTTGTCTTGGGGGGCTGTACTACAGAGCTCCAGGCACTCTCTTGGACGGTTGGACCTAATGTGTGGATGTTATATATATAGTGAGAGTATATATTTATAATTTTGTCTTTTTGTGTGTAATAAATTATTAAAATATAGTGTTCTTTGTTACACTAGTCAGTTTGTAAATGTGCGCATCTATCTAGTATACAAGCATCAACATAGTAATAGAATTAAAGTTATTTTAAAAATAAATGAACTGAGCCAAAAAGGATTAAATTGCTTATTAAGTGTTAATGAAGGTAATAGTTTATCGAATAATAGCCATCAAGTTCTCAGTTTGGTCATAACTTAATGTTAGTAACTATGCTCTAATTTTATTTTTGCAGTGGATTTTGCAATTTGAGTATATTGATAATAGTTTATTTGCTTTATTATAAAGATAAGGGCCTAAATATCCGTAAAATTTGCGTGCGAAAGCGGTTCGGTAAAAGTAAATATATTTGCAGACCTTGTAAGTATTGCGTTTTGTTAATATTGATGGGTCATATCTTAGTTAATGTTAATGTTGCATTGATATTCGCGTGACGGGTACCTAAAGTCCAACTATATCCAACTTTTAAAATGCACAGATTGAACAGGACACTATTATTTAAGAATCACAATTTGCATAGAGAGCGGAGGTAAACGAAAATTACGGTCATTACAATAGGATTATGACATGGTCCTTGACACGTGTTGACGTGGGATTATAGGGTCAAGAGTGATCTCGGAATCAACATGTTTGTCACTACTATGGCTTGACAATACTATGTGAGTATGGTTGGCCTCGGATTAATTTACAACAGTTTAAATTATTTAAATCAATATCCTTTCGCATGCTTGATGTAGTGGTTATTATATTCGGCTTAAATCTTGAAGTTTCAGGTACAATTTCCGGTTAGTTTTTTGAAGATTGTTTTTGTAGCATCTAAAAGTCCGGATTTCTTTGTTGTTGTGTCTATTATGTCTGTCTGGATGCTTGTTTAGTTGTCTAAGTGTAATAAACGCTTGTTATAAAGCTAGATAAATGGAAGAATATTAATGTTTGTATGCTGCGTTATTTAGCGCGGTGATTTTGAATTTTACTAATACGTCTTAAATGAATAATTTTGTCATGTTATATAAAAAATAATATAAATAAATAAATAATAATAATAAAGAAATATTCACGGGACAAATTACACTTATTGATCTAACCCCAAAGTAAGCAAATTATTTGATTGTGTTATGGGTGTTAGTCAACTATGCTAATACATAGAAATCATATATAAATACTTTTACATACGTAATAAACACCCAAACCCGGAAACACTAACATTTATGCTCATCACACAAATGCTTAACCCCGTCGGGATCGAACCTGAGCCTGTGTGAGTACGCCCGTGCATGACGCTATTCATTTGACTGCCCCGTTGGTCGAGTGGTTAGCGACCCTCACTACGTAATCGACGGGGCTCGGGTTCGATCCCCGACGGGGACAAGCATTTCTGTGATGAGCATAAATGTTTGTATTTCCGGGTTTGGGTATTTACTAAATATATTGCAGTATTTATATATGTATTAGTATCGTTGATTAACACCCATAACACAAGCAAATAGTTTGCTTACTTTGTAAGTAGTCAGTAAGTGTAATTTGTCCCGTGAATATTTATTTATATTTATTTATTATTCATTCCTATTGCAATAGCTCCATTGCTTGTTACTGTCGTGTTCCTGCTAAGAAGGTAGCCTATGAGGCTGTACAAGTAGCACAAATAACCTATACCGTATCGCCACGCACTAATAACATGTTTCGTATAAAGGGACATATCAAAAACTGAGGTTTACAGGAGAGCGTAATTAATGTTCAAATCTCTCGAAATAATTTCATGTATATAAACATTTTTTTATCTACAATAAGTTATTTGATTTAGGGAGTCCATTTATAGTACTTAAATATTTAATTTCTTTTAATGTTTTCCCAAAAAAACTTATATGTGACTGTCTTTACATTGTCTTTCATATCAGAAAACTCGGAGATACCTCCTTATACGCTGAAAACAAGATAAAGCTGAATACATAATTCGATAAATTCACAAAATATAAATGTTTTATGAAAAACAACAACTTATTTCATTTCAAATATCATGCCTTAAACAACTTAAAATCGCCACCCAAAAATATTAAAAATACATTAATAAAGACACGTCTCTTCTTTATACGGCGTTTTAAATTTTAAAACGCGCATTTTAAAACACCGTACAGAACGAGAAGTATGGATATCCCCATCTACGACACCTACGTATATACATATGAGCGTTTGGACAATTTAAAGCCATATATGTAATATATATTTTTTTATATTTTTGATACGTCCTTATATATGTAAATATTATGTAAAGCTGTAATTTGGCATGAATATATAAATTTTCAGTATAGCACATTATATTGCTATGATTATAAAAATATACTATATTATGATTAAATACAAAAATTAAAGATTTAGCAACTGCTCGCTCTGGTAAGTATATGGTGCTATCGCCTTAACTATTTCTGCCACAATAGCATTAATGCTAGTCATTGTCGTGTTCTGGTTTGGAGGGCAAAGTAGCCGGTATATAATATGACATATCCATCATGCCACACAAAAAGCGATGGATGTTCTCTCCATCAGAACAGTTATCTGTAGGTTGGTTACTTTAATGATTAAAAAAATGCTTATATAGAAACTCGACATAGTTTTTCAAGCACGTCTCCTAAAATTTCTGCCACGCTTATAGCAGCGTACTATGCGTTCCAAATGAGAATAGGACTGTCAGGATGACATATTGCTCCGCATTTTTCGAAAACTTCGTAAGTGATGAGTAAGGTGTGCAAAAAACTTCTAACAAAGAAATACTTTTAAAAAATTAATTACATTCTAGTTGGTATATTTTTTATCTAGATTCCAATCAGATTACGTAATCATGTATTAAAATAAGATGTAAAATAACTAACATGACTTTATTTTATTGATGAATATTTTAATACTTTTTAGCCTATCCTGGACAAAGACAGCCCAAACCCACAAAAATCGCAACAAAATTGGCCCCGTCGTTTTTGACTTAACTGGCGTAAATAACACGATTTTTTATATAATATATAGATGAACAGCTAGACTGATGATTTTTACTAATTTTTTATTGATGAAAATAATATTATTTAAACGTTATTTCTTATTCAATAAACCAGCAATATTTTTTGAACAAATGTTGTTTTGTTGACATTACTAATTTTACACTTGTGGTATGAAGTTCGATCAAGATTCGACAAGCGCGATCCTATTCTTAGTTTGAACCACCGACCACACAGCCCATAGACATCTAATAATAGGCGATTGACTTGTGTCAACACATCTGACTTATAGTTCCGATGTAAATGTCCACGCGCCAATGAGTAGTGATTGGGTAATTAGTGTCGACCAATCAGATGCTCCGTACATTACCATCTTTCACTGTGGCCTTGAGTTAGCCAATTACGGCGTTGCAACCCCACTTCGTCTTACCTTAGCTAGTTGCCAGCATGCATTCAATACGGAAAATCAAACATTAGCCGTCTATAGGCTGTGTGGTCGGTGGTTGGAACGCATAGTACAATTAACATCTTTACTATCCTTTCCTTTTTTATCTTTACTGCTCCCTTACCACCAAAATATCTGTTAGAACAAGTGTTATTGTAAACTGTAAAAATAAGTCAAATACGTACCAACACCGATTTTATGATACAACTCAGGCATGTAGAGTTCTGGCTTTTCTCTGCAAAACATGTGATATTCCGTTTGTTCCACTATAGGCGTTATACAGTTGAACTGTCGACAGTTGGTATATGCGTCCATTATCTGTTAACAATACGTAGTACTTACTACTTTAGTTAATACAAGCTTGCCCGTGTGATGATCTTAACAGTAAACTAAAGTCAATTTTAATTTTATTTATTACTAGGTGACTCGGCAAACGTTGTTCTGCCAGCTTTGTGTCTACTTTTCCATTTTTCCATTCCATTCCATTTTTTTTCCTTTTAAACCTAACCTGAACCTCCATGAATATTTTAAAACCAAAATTAGCCAAATCGGTCCAGCCGTTTTCGAGTTTTAGTGAGACTAACGAACATCAATTGATTTATATATATATATATATATATATATATATATATATATATATATATATATATATATATATATATATATATATATATATATATATATATATTAGGGTGGATCGAAAAAAAAATTTTTTTTTCTTAGCATGGGGGTAGAATTTGTAGCTTATAAAAAAAAAACATTTTTCAAAAAAAAAAAACTTTTTTTCGCAACATTTAGAGATAGCCCACTCGTTTTTAATAAATTAATGGATCAAATGGACTTATTCTAACGAAAAAATTTTAAAATATTTAAACGATGTTTTAGAATCTGTGGAATGTCTTTTTGAAAGCCAAATGGAAATCAGAAGTCAAAAAAAATTTTTTCCTATTATTTTTGTAACTTAAGCGAAAAATAAAGAATTAAGCAGCCCTTTTATCTGTATTAAAGTAAAAGGTAAGTGAAAAAAAAATCATATGCAATTATTTTTTTATGTTTTCCACGATTTTTGACGGAAAAAAATTTTTTCGCTAGAATAAGTCCATTTGATCCATTAATTTATTAAAAAACGAGTGGGCTATCTCTAAATGTTGCGAAAAAAATTTTTTTTTTTGATAAATGTTTTTTTTTATAAGCTACAAATTCTAGCCCCATGCTAAGAAAAAAAAAAATTTTTTTCGATCCACCCTAATATATATATATATATATATATATATATATATATATATATATATATATATACAGATTAGCTGTGCCCACGACTTCGTCCGCGTGGATAGATTTTTAAAATAAGTCCTGGGGTTTTAACCGCATAGTTCCCGTTCCCCTGGGATTTCCGGGATAAAAATTATCCTATGTCCTTTCTCAGGTCTCAAACTATCTTTTTAACAAATTTTATCAAAATCGGTATAGTGGTTTAGGCGTGAAGAGAGACAGAAAGACAGACAGACTGAGTTACTTTCGCATTTATAATATTAGTATTGATTTGTTGAATCCCACGGGAATAACTTTTTGGACGCCATGTTGGTCGAGTAGCGAGCTAACCTAAGAATAGAGAGGGCTCCGACTCGATTCCTGACGGGGATAAACATTAGTGTGATGAGCGTACATGTTTATATTTCCCGGTTTGGGTGTTTATTATGTATGTAACACTATTTATATATGTATTTCTATGTATTAGTATCGTTGACTAACACCCATAACACAAGCAAACAATTTGGTTACTTTAGGTTAGATCAATTCGTGTAATTTGTGTAGCAATATTTACTTATTATTTATTTATTTTTGGAACGAAGTTCCTTACGGCAGGCTTGGAGGGGATAGGGATTTTGCTGCGCGACCGAACTGAAAAAAATGTGATAGTAAAACCGCAAGAAAAATCCGTGGAAAAAAGTGCGTGGAATAAAACCGTTAAATGAGACGTGCGCAGGCGCGACAGTCGCATACACAAGCGAGTAGCCGAAGCGAGAACCGTTTAGCCGAAGGAACTTCGTTCCTACCTGGTGTCCCACGACACCACATCATTTTTTAGGAGATAAAAAATATTCTATGTTCTACTCTAGGTCATCTTCCAGTGTGCCAAATTTCATCCAAATCAATTAATTATAACATTAGTATAGGTTTACTGTCCCGCACAGTTTCACACACGAATAAAGTAACAAGTTATTTTTTCATTAATTTTTTCATTATTTTAATCCCTTAAACGGCCTTGGTAAGAAACCATGCCTAAGTTACTAGATTTTTTTATAGAAGAGGGGGCAAACGAGTAGGAGGTGCACCTGATGGTAAGTGATCACCGCCGCCCATGGATATCCGCAATACCAGGGGTCTCGCAGTTGCATTGCCGGCCTTTTAAGAATGAGTAAGCTTTTTTATTAAAAGTCCCCAAGTCGTATCCGTTTGGAAACACGGAACTCCTCAGCCGGTAATTGATTCCACAACCAAGTAGTGCGAGGCAAAAAGTGCCGAGAGAAACGCAAAGTTGTGGATTTCCAGACATCGAGATGGTGAGGATGGAATTTTATATTTTGACGCAATATCCGATGATGGAATTCGGCGGTAGAAATTATTCCAAATAGCTCGTCGGAACACTCCCCATGAAAAATACGATAGAAGACACAGAGTGCAAATATTCTCCAATTTTTGTTTTAGCGATGACCCTTTTGTAGTATCTTTTGAAAACGCTTGCCTCTCCACTGTAGATGCAGCAGTATAAACTATGGTATTATTCCTCCTTCGAGAGCAGTTGCTCCACCATTTCAGTAATAGACGCAACGATATAAATGACACTTTTCATGTCAGGCAGTGGTTAGAGAAATAAAGTATTTAGAGATCCTTAATAGTTTTTAACGAATGCGTTATGTATTTCATTTACATATTAAAAATCTCAATTCCTCATATGGTATAATTCATTATATTGGTGTTCAATAAAAAGCTTAAAATTTATTTTTTACAAGTTATTTTATAATACAAATGCGTGGGAAATGAATAAACGACTTCACTGACATCATGATAGTACTCTAGAAAATTAGCCATTATAACTGAACTGATATGTCGCTCATTGACCGTTAGATAATATGTTTCCACGGTTATTTAAGAGTTTCTTACAGACAATTGAAGCCCTACTATACCCTATAACAGGATAATTAATTAATGTTAACTTTACTTCGATTGCGGCAATAGAATGCTTGATGTAAAGTATTTTATACCATGACATTTTATACATTTCATTAATGTCAGTGGTCAATTAAAGCGACAAGAACTCCAAGAGGAGCTAAATTGGTATACAACTGGTAGTTTATCAAAACATCTAATAGAAGCATTTTTATCTGTATTGTTCCGAGTTTCATTTGAAAAATAGTCCATCTTTTTTATATCATAAGATAGCAAACAAGCAGATGGATCTCCTGATGGAAAGAGTCAACCATCGCCTATAGACACCAAAGGTGTTAATGCTGCGTTGCTATCTTGTGGCTAGGTCTAATACCACATGCATAAGTTTACCGGCTACCTTGCTTGCGACAGTGACTAGCACTGACGATATTGCGGCAGAAATAGATAAGGCGGTGGTACTTTTCTACAGGGAATTTAAAAGGAAAACGATTGGTTAAACGTGACACTATTACAGTCGGACCTCGGACTCTGCAATACCTCACCCCTAGTTAGAGCCACCATCTTACTTATGTCGCAATATCATCAGTGCTTATCATTGTCGTGTTCCAGGGTCAAACTATACATGTAGCAGTGCGTTGCCAAACACACGGACAGCAATGCACTTTTTATACGAGTATCTATAAGCGACATTTGTCTATTACTACTACTCTTTCTACTAGATGCGCAATCTGCTTGTTTGATATCCTATGATAAAAAAGTTAAGCATTTGATTGCTGATAATAATAGTAAAACCATAATTCTTTTATGGAATTGAATGCATCCTGACTGGCCACTATTAGACTGGCCACGTTAGAAAACATGCAGATAGTTCTCTTGATGCAAATAAGTATTTTTTTCATTTTTTCGTTTCATGGTAAAAGAAACCATCACGTATAAACACCAAATATGTTAATGGTGCGTTGTTATCCATGTGGCGGGATGTTAATACCACACAATCTACCGGCTACCTTACCCTCTAAACTGGAAGCCGATAATAACAGTTATTGATACTATTGCTTCAGGAGATGATAAGGCAGTGATATCAAATACCTGGGCGAGACGTAGCGGAACTTTACCATCTAGTAATTACGATAGTTGTGACACGTAAAGCCAACCGTTCGCCTTTTACGATCTGCCTGGCTTATTCCTTAAATAACTTATTTTTACGCCAGACGCATACACGGTAATGTTATAAGTTTAAAGTGAGTATAGGTTGGTGTGTCTGTCTGTGGCATTATAGTCCCGATGGATGAACCGACTTGAGTGCAGCTTTTTTATAGAAAGACTTGTCTGCCGAGATGATTCTAAACTAATATCTAATAAAATCCTTTGACCGCCTCGATGGTCAAGTGGTTAGCGAACCTAACTACGAATCGATGGAGCCCAGGTTCGATTTCCGACAGTGACAAACATTTTTTTTTTATATATATATCATAAGATAGCAAACAAGCAGATGGGTCTCCTGATGGAAAGAGTCAACCATCGCCTATAGACACCAAAGATGTTAATGGTGCGTTGCTATCTTGTGGCGAGGTCTAATGCCACATGCATAAGTTTACCGGCTACCTTACCCTCCAAACCGGAACACGACAGCGACAAGCACTGACGCTATTGCGGCAGGAATAGGTAAGGCGGTGGTACCAGACCCGGGCGAGACAATGCAGAACTCTACCACCTAGTAGCCACGATGGTAGTGACTCGATAGCCAATCTCTACCACCTAGTAGCCACGATGGTAGTGACTCGATAGCCAATCTGTCGCCTTTTACGACCTGCCTGACAGAACGGCAGTTGGCCTATTCTACAAAGGAGGCCGGGACCAACACGGCGGAAATTTGTGTAATCAGCATAGGTAGATGTTTGTATTTCTGGGTTTGGGTGTTTTTTATGTATATAACGGTATTTATATATCTATATAAACCGCCTCGTCGGTCGAGTGGTTGGCGATCCTTACTACGTTATCAACGGGGCTCGGGTTCGATCCCCGACGGGGACAAGCATTTGTGTAATGAGCATAAATGTTTGAATTTCCGGGTTTGGGTGTTTATTAAATTTATTCTGGTATTTATATATGTATTTCTATGTATTAGTATCGTTGACTAACACCCATAACACAAGCGAATAATTTGCTTACTTTGGGGTTAGATCAGTAAGTGTAATTTGTCCCGTTAATATTTATTTATTAACAAGTAAATAATTTGCTTACTTTGGGGTTGTGATTGTGATTATTGATTAATTTCCCAAGTAGCACGTTAAGCTGTATATAGGCTGCATTTAGGTTCATTTTTAAACTTAAAGCTATATACGAAGCCGTACAAAGGCTGTAGAAGCGCTTCTACAGCCGATATAACACCAAAAAGGGCCCCAAGTTATACAGCTTATAGCGTTATGTAGGCTGCACAATAGCTATACAAGCTGTTATAAACTGTACAATGGCTGTTATTTGGTGTATAAAGAAACTATAACACTAAAGATACTCTCTTGTAACTGTCTTGTACAGCTAAGAGTTAAATAGGCTGCACAATAGCTGTACAAGCTGGTATAGGCTGTGCAAAGGCTGTTATTCGGTGTATAAAGAAACTATAATACTTAAGATACTCTCTTGTGCAGCTAAATGTTCTTAATAGGTGTTTGAAAATGATAAAAGTAACTAATCTGTTTTTGATATTGTATAACATTATATCTGCAGACGCCATAATTAAAAATATATTAATAAACGATAAATTCTTGGACTTGGAGCAGTATTCAACGTGTATTCAAAGTGCAAAATCAAAATCATTGTAAAATCGTGTATGTTTTCTCTCAAAATATTCACGCGCCAACGAAATAATCACGATAACACAAATAAAATCATTCCAAAATACGGTAAGTGTTTGTGTTTAAGGTTAGAATATACAAGTATTTATGGTACAATATTGTATATAAAGGCATAATGATCATAATATAAGTTGCTTGTCAAGATATAGCTTTAGCTATTGCTAAATATATCTTTTATTTAACAATATATTTCTTTAATGTTGTTTTTAATACACAATAATGGCGGCGTTTTGTTATACAGCCTAAAGTGTATTTGGAGGGTGATATACTGCAAATAGCTGTACTGAATCTCTTTTTTGTTCTATTATACGGCTATTGGCTTTTAATTACCGTCCAAATACACTTTAGGCTGTACTAAGTCCCTATATAAATCTGTTGTACAGTAATTGGCTTTTAATCACTTAACTTATGTTTAGAGATGCGTACAAAAATTGAAGAACCCTAAATACAAAACATATGTTTGTCACTTGATTTCGCTATTGTGTTGTATTGATGTCGGTCGTTTGACTTTACAACTAAACCAACTTATTGTTAACTATAACTTATGGGACATGTATTTCAATCATGTTTACTTTATTTTTCAGGGAAATATGCCTTATAAAATAATAAAAACAATTGAGAGAAGCCAAAACCGTATTTGTATCGTACCCAGTTTGTGGGAGGATAAAGGTGAATTATAATGACCAAGAAAACAACTTGATATAACTAAGTTGATCAAGAACGAAAAATCAAGCCCTTTAAATATTGGTCTATCACAAAAATATTTTTAAGAAGAATACGTTATTTCGTGCTTGTGATTTAATATTATTAGTTCTTCAAAGAGAAACACATTCTCTTTTGCCTGTAATTGTATCTAAGTATTTAATATTTTTAAAACGATTGTAAGTATACATATATACAGTATGTTGCATAAGTGGTACAGTAAGCTGCAAGGGGGTGGCTCAGGGGGTCATTCTTAACAACTTTTGTTTAACGACTTTTGGAAATTCGCGAAAAAAATATTGTTTCTCCATAGAAACTTTGTTGGTCACGTGACTTTTCACAATGGAAAAACAAAATTGTTTTTCGGGAATTTTCACAAATCGTTGAACAAAAGTTGTTCAAAATGACCCTCTGAGTCACCCCCTTTCGACTTACTATACCGCTTTTGTAAAACTCCGTATAGTAGCAAGTTAAAAATAAAAAAATACATATTTTCTCAGTGTAATGATTTTTATT
The DNA here is from genome assembly GCA_036924255.1 of Apodemia mormo. Classification (NCBI taxonomy): domain Eukaryota; kingdom Metazoa; phylum Arthropoda; class Insecta; order Lepidoptera; family Riodinidae; genus Apodemia; species Apodemia mormo. The sequence continues at coordinate 4,947,465 of JAUPFN010000004.1, forward strand.
TCTCTTTTTAACTCTTTTTTATTTATTCTTTGAAGAATAGACCAATTGCCTTTCTGCCAGGCAGGTCGTAAAAGACAACCGATGGGCTATGCGAGTCACTTCCATCGTGGTTACTAGGTGATAGAGCTCTGCATTGGCTCGACCGGGTCTGGTACCACCGCCTTATCTATTCCTGCTGCAAAGCGTCAGTGCTAGTCACTGTCATGTTCCGGTTTGGAGGGTAAGGTGGCCGGTAAACTTATGCATTGGGCATTAGACCTTGCCACAAGACAGCAACGCACCATTAACATTTTTGCTGTCTGTAGGCGATGGTTGATTCTTTTCATCAGGAGACCGATCTGCTTGTTTGCTATCTTATGACATTAAAAAAAATCAATTATTGTAAATTACCAACCAAGTAACCTTAATGAAGAGGATAAGCCTAAAAAATAATAAATCAGATAACCTACAATCACTTTTTAATGTTTTTGTTACGGAACCCTTTTCCTTGAACATTAATAAAAATGACGATTGTAGGTTTACCTGAATTAGTAATTTTTCAGCTTTATCTTCATCACGATTACTTGGTTGGTAATTTATAATATTTAAATATTCCTTTTCAATATTCCTCTTGATTTTTTCCACATGATATCAACTATGCAGATATAAAAACAGCAAACAACAATTTTCTCAGGAATACAGCCTTGAGCTGTACTATAGCTGTATATGCAGATTTTTTAACACCATTGGCTGCATAACAGTCCACAATTACGCCATAAATATTAGCTGTAGAACGGTGATTACATATCCCATTTTACAGAAACAAGCGTTGAGTGATACTATAATAACACTTAACGCTGCAATAAATTCCCGTGCTAAACAAAATACAGCTAATGTACAGCTTTAAGGATTAAAATCAGCCTAATGAGTTACAAATTGCTTAAAGCTGTACAGTAGTGTATTAATATTCAGATATAACGCCTAAAGCTTACGCGGAACTCTAAGAAAGGCCTTGTACAGCATTAGGCTGTATATAAACTCATAAAGGTCTCTTATACCGATAAAAGCATCTTTTTACACCATTGTACGGCTGCAATAGAACTTTAAGTTCTATATGAGCTGCTTTATGGGTATTAAACATGCTTGATTGCTGCTTGGGTTGTGATTTGTCCAGCGCTATTATTATTATTATTATCTGCTCATCGGTTCAAAGATTATCAGCACATTCTCCTCGATGAAATCTCCTTGAGCAGGTCTGATCGATATGAAATTTTGTATTCTGTTAGTTCAATAATTTTGCAATGACATGGTAACCTTGACCTAAATCTGGAGGACTCTTGTGTTTTGCTTTGCAAAGATGCATATGAAGCAGAGTAGTGGTCTAATGATTAAGGGATGTGTCAGGTGTTATTAAAATTGATGCGGTTTAAGTTACCATTGCCGGTATTTAACCGATTAAGCTTAGAAACCGGTAATTTACAATTTCTGCTTTAGTAGCAAAGAGATAAGCATTAAAAAGTCGATCACTATAATGAGGGATCGTAGCAGTTGGCCTAAGAAAATGTGACACTTACCTCAGACGGGTTCCACCGCGCTGTGCCCCAGTACATCACCCATCCTTCGTTGATGACAAACGTCATGGCTCGAACCAGTTCTGATGATAAAATATCAGTTATTATAAAAATATAAGTCACCTCATTAGGATAGTGGTATAGGCTTAATTTACGATGTCTATAACGCATCACGGTTTGGTTTCAATTCCATTTTGTTCTTAATATTTTTTCAGTTTTTTTGTCACATAATACCTTACAGGAGACTAGCTACATGCCCGAATAGAGTTACAAATGGTAAAGCCTTAATATTTTTTCGAATTTCGAATTCGAAAATCAAAAATGTTATCGTTTTTTTATTATAAAGAAAAGCAAGCAAACAGATGATTCTGCTGATGGAAAATAGTAACCATAGTTTTACACAAGTACATTTGTTGCGATCTGTGTGACGGGGTTGGAATGCCACACGTTTGAGTTTACCGGGGTCTTTACCCTTCAATCTGGAAGACAACAGCAACAAACACCGACGCTTTTACGACAGGAATAGGTGATGCGGTGGCCCCAAACCTACCAACGATAATAATTTAAAATATAACTAGCATATATCAAACGCATCATCGACCATGTTTTGATTATGCTTGACGATAAAAATCGAATTAATAGTCCAAGCGCAGACTAGAAAAAACGGGTGGTGATTCAGAATAAGAACAAAAATTGGTAAAGTGCGTGTCGGACCACGCGCAATGCAGGGTTCCGAAGTTGCCCGTCACAATATTGCGAAATAAGAAGACTACTTTTATTGTATGAACATTTAACCTATTTCAACTTCAATGATTGATATACCCGCGCCACAGGTGCCACCTATAAAACATTTCCAAGTACATTTATAAGTTGATCAACTATTAAGTACTCAAAAGCTTGTAATGTCTTCTAAGCTGTGATAGTTTTCCTTTAAACTTCATTTATAACATATATTTATTATTATCGAGATTTTTTTCTAACCGCTAAAACCAACCGTTGCACTTTTAAGCATTGATATCCATGCTTTTAAGCCTTTAAGCTTTACAAATGTGTCTCTTAATCGAAAATTTGTTTTTACAAACCAACATTTTTTTTTTAAATCTATCCAACGATATCCCACACTATGATGTACACGAGAAAAACAATTAACATCCCCACTTTACATGTAGAGAAGCTACCCTAATAAAAATATTTTTCAAGATTGTATATTATCTAAAATACATATAATAATTATATTTAAAAAATCTATCCAACGATATCCCACATTATGATGTACACGAGAAAAACAATTAACATCCCCACTTTACATGTAGAGAAGCTACCCTAGTAAAAATATTTTTCAAGATTGTATATTACCACTTTGTTGCCGTGACTAATATGTATATTGATGTCTAATTACAATTTTTAAGTACTAAGGAACTCTAAGTTAGACTGCGGACAGATGAACGGAAATTCGAAACTTTAAGGGTTCCTAGTTTACTTCGGAACCCTAAAATGGACTTTATTGGGTTTTGTACATTAGACAAACGATATAATCAATCGGTCTAGCGATCCGTATATTGTCCAATTTTTTTAGAAATATTCTTTTCCAATTTTTTTGTAAAATTGATGTGTAAGACATACCTAAGTAAAATGTTTATCATGTGAATGATTTTTGACCAGTTAAAGATAAAAAGTTAAGTCTGGCACTGCCATTCTTGACACGATTTCTATTTTCTATAAAAGCTCTTGTCTAGACAAGACTAGTCTAGACAAGAGCTTTTTTCCGATTCTAAATTTTCTATAAAAGGTTTAAAAAAAACCATAACACAAAATTTGTGATTTTCTTTTCTGTTTCGAATTTAATTGTTTTTTTAACTTCTTGCTATGTATATAGATATATACTGATTTTGCCCTGATTTTCAAAAATCGAGTTTTCACCAGATCCCCACGTTTTTACGTCGTGGGAATCTTTTCCGACTATTTTCACGATGACGTCAGTTTGTCTGTATGCATGTGTGTATGTGTGTGTATCTGTGTGTGTATGTATGTATGTAAACATCTCATAAGTTTTGAATTGCTAGACCGATCGAACGTGGTTGATGGCATTTGTTTGGTTTCCGCCCAACTTATACTTCTTGAAAATTTGAATCAATTAGGCCCAGGAGATATTGAGAAATTTTGAAAATGACCTCAAAAATGTTGGTGAAATAGTATTTTTTTAATATAACTTCCAGATTAATGATTGAGTACAAAAACTAATCAACTCTTTTCCTCAAAAAAATACGTCTAATGCCTAAATTGCATCAAAATTCGTGTTAATCCGTGTGGGAGGAATCGTTGACGAAAATTTTTAAAAAAATTGTAACTGCAACTTCGAAATTGTTTAACCAATATTTTTTTGGTATTAAACAATAATTTAGTACTAGAAAAATTACGTCGAATACTGTTTCAAAATCCAAAATCGAATCTTATTCGCAAAAGTTATATCTTTTCAAATAAGTATTAAAACTACGTTGTACATTGCTAAAAGCAAAGTTACTTAATTTTTTGAAATAACTTTCAGGCTAATACACCGATTGACTTAAAAATCTTATTAGTTTTTTTCTTTAAAAGCTGTGTCAAAAACCGTGAATTGGATCAAAATCGGTAAATTTGTTTGAGATTTATTAACGATGAAATTTTTTGAAAATAATGTTTTTTGACATAGTTTCGAAAATTTTCAGTCTATCGATTATTTAGCTAAAGCAATGTTCTAGATCTAAAAAAGTGAGTTGAATGCCACTCGAAAGATCAAAATCGATCGTCGTTTCCAAAATATACAGCGCTTCAAATATCTTAATACTGCCATTTTTTACAAAATAAATGTTTTGACTGAAAAAAATCTATGCTTTTAAGTTTTTATTCTTTTGAGCTTAACTTTGAGCTTTAAGTATTTTGAGCTTGAAATCCCTTAATTTAGAGGGAAGTTTCAGGGATGGCCTGCAAGGTTAAACATTTACAGATTTTTTATATATTATCATAAGATAGCAAATAAGCAGATGTCTTGCCACCAATGATGATAATGACGCGTTGCTGTGTCGCGGGGTCTTAATGCTACATGCACAAGCTTACCGGCTACCTTACTCTCCAAACCAAAATATAGCATTGACGCTGTTGAGGGAGGAATAGATAATACGGTGGTACCAGACCCGGGCGAGACAATACAGAACTCTTCCACCAAGTCAACAGGAGGATAGTAGTGACTCGCATAATCAATCGTTCGTATCTTACGAACTGCCTGGTATAATGGCAAATGGTCTACACTTCAAAAGGACCCAAATTAACCAGGGGATCTGGCACAATAATAGAAAAAAGGAAAAAAGGGAAAACTATTTTTGAAAAAAAAAAAGTATAAGTTACAGATTATCCGATCGAGAATTGTTGTTTATCTAATGCCACAAAAACAAATTCCATTTATGTTCTTATTCTGATACACCACTCTTTTTAGGGTTCCGTACCTAATAGGTAAAATGTAACCCTATTACTAAGCATCCGCTGTTTGTCTGACCGTCTGTCTGTCTGTCACCAGGCTATATCTTTATAAACCGTGATAGCAAAAAGCTAAAATTTTTTCAAATTATTTTGCTATTTAATACTTTATTGTACACTTAAAAGTCAAATCACATTTTAATTCGTGAACATTTACAAAAGGCGAGCGTATCGCCAAGAGATTTCTGCCAGTAAACCCAAAAGAATGAAAAGAAATGTAGAATATACAGTATACAGATTATTAATTTAGAAACATACAACTTAAAGAAAAAAGAAAAACTACAAATTCTTATTTTAATTAACTTAATACTATGAATAATAAATAATACGTTACTGTGCCCTTTTATTAAAAAATTATGCAGACAGGTAAAATTCCTCTAAGGTCTTTTTAAAAATTACTATTAACTGACTACTTTTGATATGAAAAAGAAGTGAATTCCAAAGTTTCACAGAGTTGATAGTGAAAGAATTATCATAAAATATGAAAGAATGTGATGGATATTGTAAAATTCCACGTAACTTTGAACGACAATTTGAGTTGAAATCGTATAGAAAATTAAAGCGGTCATGAAGATAGTAGAAGAAGAGTTTGTATAAAATAAAATATTATAAAGAAAACAAAGCGTATGAGTGTTCCTGTGTTCCCGAATAGGAAGCCACCTTAGTTGCGTTCTAAAATTGGAAATATGGTCAAATTTTTTCAAACCAAAAATAAAGCGAATCCTTACATTCTGTAGGTAAGTGGTAAACTGTGTGTGGACTATGTGTTCCAAAACCTTGGACAAATATGGAAGGATTGATATAGGGCGATATTGAGAAATTATGTATTTCTGTTGCCGCCTTAACAACAAATACTAAAAAAACAAATGTGAAAATATTAAGGGGGTATTATACAATACAATAGACGTGTTTTTTTCGTATTTTTATAAATTCTTCTTAATTATTCTTCTTATTTGTAATACAGCTTAACTAAAAGCAAATAATATTTTATTCTAAAATCAACTTTATATATACCTTCCATGGGACAAACGGGGTCGGTTTTATGCAGTAGCACGACATCAATATAATCAACTTGAAGCCTCTGTAGAGAAGCTTTTACACTTTCAATGATATGCTTCCTAGACAAGCCCCTCTCATCTGACCTGTTAGCATGAGGAAACCTAGTAAATGGAGATTCATATTAGGGTCTAGAAAAGCAAAAAGCATTTTATTGTAAGCGTTAGTGCGATATAATAGCTATTTTAAGCAAAAAGCCACACTTTTGACACAATGAGATGATATGATATGTTTTGAAATTGTTGTGTGGTGTGGAAAGAGCATTAAATTATCTTTTAGATCTAATTTCAGTAGCATTTCTATTTCGACAATTATGATTTTGTATTAGATAAGTATTTGGATTGAAAGTCGGGTAATGTTTATTAAATAAAGATTCAGTTTTTCTGGAAAACAGGACTTGCTCGACACTGAATATTTGATAATTGACGGTTTAGCTAACTTTTACGTCATGGGTTTTAATACTGTCAGCTAATTATATGTGCACTAATTACACCTACATGCACCTCTTCAAACATAGGAGAATGTCAGTATTCATTAGAACGAATTTCCTTCTTTCGAGCCCACGTACGTTACCCAGGTAAAAGTATCCGACTAACATTGTTTCTATGTACGTTACAACAATGCATTAACGTATTACGGTTATAAATTAAAGAGAGACAGAGACAAAAAGATCAAAAGAGTTTTTTCGCTACAAGGTATTTAAGCGTGACGTGTTTATTTACAATCATACGTTGGTTGTACTCATATTATTCCAAAATTTATGATTATTTACTTGATTGTTGTGGCATTAAAAATACTGTCTCACAAAAACATACTTTGAAAATTATAAGTTGGTTAAGAGACTTTATCAGAAAGTTATTTGCATGTCTTTATAATTTATATTTTTACTTGAAATATAAGTCCGTTGAACCTATTAGCTCTTCGCATTCTAGCATCGATTCAACTTTTTTATTTAACGATTATGAAGATTTGGTCAAAGCGGCTTTAAGCGGATGGTTTTAAATTGTTTGATACAAAGTATTATTTTAAAAAACCAGTGATTAGCTGAAAAAGCACATGGTGATAATAAATAAAATTACTCCCCTAATCGGTATAATCACAGATAACCCTTGCGGTGGAAGTATGTACCTGGTAGAGCACATTTAGAGCACAAATGTGTCTTCTCAAACTAAGAGACACCATATGCTTGGTACGATAGGAATTGTGTAGTGCGATTTCGAATGCGGTCAAATTGAAAAATTTAATCATTAGGTGCACTAGCCTATAACTGCAAACAGTGCTCAATACGGGGACGGTTCTGAGCTTTATATAATAAAATTCTCTGAGCAGGCGTGAATTACCTCATATTTTCCACGGTTGATTCGATTTGACCTCGTGTTTACTGTGCGCTAATTTAGCGTTATCTTTAGATGATTATGAAACTGGACATCTACAGAGACTGTTATATCAAAGATTTTGGTGCCCGAGCCGACAGTGAAGAATATATTCTAAAACTGGATAGCTAAGTCAAAAGGAGATATTTTGGTACTAAACGCGACATTTGTATCTTTGAGGATTAAACTTCACAAGGTTGACGTTGCTCCATTCCGAGATTCGATCTAAAATTGCTTCTATATCAGATACCAGCTTGTTCTCACAAACCTTCACCCAAGCTTGAGGAAAATTTGAATTTCCTTTTCAAAAGGCATCAATGGTACTGTCATCTGCATAGCAATCAATGAATGCTGCCTAATTACAGCGCATACTTTATATAAAGAAGAAACAGTAATTTAGATAATACAGAGTCTTGTGAGATGCCAGCAATTATGAATTTCTAATCGAAACATATACTATAAACGACAACTTTGATTCCTGATTCTACATCCATTAAAAAACTCAGCAATAAATTTGTACGATCTTTCAGTAATAAATATTGTATAGTAACTAAAAAGGTCAATTTGAGGGTAGTATAAAATTAACACTATGTATGTACCTAATGTTAAATTCGTATTTAATATGAGACTGTATAGTAATAAAAATATATTATAAATTAAAATAACCCTCCTGTGTAAGTCCTGGTTTTGTTGATCAAGTATGAAAATTGCATTAGTGATAAAATGGATTCATGAGCTACCTACTAACGCTGATTAAACTTACTTTGTACTCCAGTATATTTTTGTGGTTATTATTACACTCGTTCGTCTTACATTCCTTTTTTTGAGGATCCGTCCCAGTTCAGCTTCGCCTTTTGCTAAAAAAATATATAACATTTAGCAAAATTTTTAAAGATGTTTAAATTTTTCAAATTAAAACGAAATTGTCAATAAAATCGCCAAAAATGAAAAAGCCATAGTTTTCACCATTGGATGATACAAATTTTGCCTGCATAATCTTTTGGCTTTTAAATGGGCCTAAACGTTTTGCAAGAACTTCTTTCTAAGCTATTTTAGTTTTTACGATACAATACAAAAACAGGGCATTTGAGGAAAGAGCTTAATCATTCTCAAAAGGCCGGCAAATTAATTCCCAAATGTTTGGTGGAGTAAATGTTCTTAGGCAGTGGTGATGACTTACAATCAGGTGAGGCTCTTCGTTTACTTCCTCTTCTATATAAAACTAATTAAAAATCAGTTTTTAAATATACTCACCGCAGTGTGCTTCTGACAGGTCAAATAGATTTATCCCATTTTCCAAAGCTGTCATGATGATATCCTCAGCGTAATCCTCATTTAGCATCGTCCACAGACCAAGCCCAATGTTGGGCACTCTCAAGCCAGATTTACCCAAGTTTTTGTAGCGAAGTCCAGGCGTTACCGAAGAGGGCATGCTGGCATGGTTGCCCATATAGGTGGACATATGCTTAGGCATATTCATCTCGCCAGGCATAGCCATAACTTCAAGAATTAACAAGGAAAAATTAATGTTAAATGTTTATTTGTTATTAATATGGTGATTCAAGTTATTTTACGTCATTTAAATTTATAGTTTCTTACGGTGTGAGATAGTTAACAATTTCCATTGCCATAAGATTACAAACCAGAAGATAGCGCTTCTAGTGCAAAAAAATTTGAAGACAACATAGATATTAGTGTTGTGTTAAAATCATGTGGGAAGAGGTATTAATCATGTGGGATATAATGTCAAATGAATAAGTTCTTTTGATATCCTAAGATAGCCAAAGAACTTATGAATTTTAAAAGTGCAACTCACTTTTAAAACTCATAAGTTCTAATCTAAAAATTTTCAATCCTCCTCCTGAAGTTCCGATGTCAAAACTAGTTTCAAAATGTATAAATTGAAAATATACTTGTGTTTGTGATACTATTGTAGACAGAGATTACTGATTTCATCATAGTATACTCGTAGTTATACCAGTAAGCTCAGCTGCAGTAGCAGCAGTGTGTAGCTTCTAAATGGTAGATTTCTACACGACTCTCCAGGGCTTGTTAAAATTTGTTTTGGCTTGGAAGTAAATACGGCAGTTTTATGCTTTTGCATTACAACCATGCTACATAGATTCCAAAGTGCCGTTAACGTATTCGGGGTAATCTCTTTGTGGTTATCTCTTTCCATCAGGGGAGCCATCAGTTTGTTTGCTATCTCATACACTACTTTAACAGAGAGCTCAGAGAACTTAATAATATCTTGATTTGTTTAAAGTAGCAGTAGTAAAAAGTATTATGCCCGTGTATTACTGCATGATTGTAAAGGTGTCTTCTTTCTAAATTCTGAAGCTCTCTGTTAAATTGGATAGTTTTTACCTAATAATCCATGTGCCACTTACCTTGATCTAGCATCTGCTGTGAATTGGCACTAAATTCGTCCATACAATCCAATGAGGCAATTGGGGCGCGACATCTATATCGTAAACATAATGTTAGTTATACAGTTTAATATGTACATGACAGCTGTTGCAACAGTGAATATATTTTTACGTTTCTTTGTAATTTCCACTTGTAATTTCCAACAATCAAATATTTCCTCTTTATAATAAATATGATATCCAACCCAAGAAAGACGGTGTTGAAAGTGGTTAACAGAAAAACAGTATTAGAATGAAACTCCTTATACAGCGTATAGACTTGGCGGATGGAGGCTAGGCGAAAAAAGTATAATAATTATCTGCTGCGAGTTTCCGTCACGAATCTTTCTTTAGTGTAGAAGATTTAAAAAAATTGTAAAACTGGTATAAAACTTAACAAAAAATTAAGAGAAATTAAATAGTATTTAAAAAGTGTTATCTGTCTAAAAGAGTGGAATAACAGGTGGAGAGGTAAAAGGCAACATAGAGAAGGAGATAAAAAATAGCGAGGTGAAAGATGGGATGAGGGGGAAGACAGGAAAGGGTAGGAAAGAGAGGAAAAGGAAAAAAGAGAGGTAAAATGAAAGAAAAGAAGCAAAAGGGAAATCAAAGGAAACGGTGGAGTACGAAAAGAAAATGGTGAATGTCCATACAAAGTTGGCTTTAAAGGAAAGGAATGTTTATAGAAGTTTATCGTATTGTAATATTTATTAATATTAATAATTTGGTTCTTCAATAATTGAGTTCTTCTTTAATGTAAATTGTATCACGGACACTTTCTAAAATGCTGAAATTCATGAAAAACCAGCCAAGATTAATATTATTTGAATTCACAATCATTAAATACGATTTTATTGTATCTCACATCATGAAGATTATTTTGTTTTAACCACTTAAAAGTTAAAAGATAGAGCAACGTTTGTTTACAGCAAAATATTTGTTACTAGTTCACAGATTAAATATATGTCACTCGTTTTTTTTTTCTTTAGGATGATACTAAGAGTGGCTAGTTTATATAGTCTTCTGTGTTTTAGATTTCGACTATAGTTATATGTACTATAATTTTTGTTGCATTTCTTACAATAGTTTGCTTAAAATTCTGTGTCTTACCTATCCGACATTTTTCTAATTTATTTGATTGGTCATAAATAAATGAAACTTTATGGCAGAAAAGTCTTTGCTTGATTAAGAAATAACGAAAGGTATACAAGTTTGACTAGTTTCATGACTTCCACCTATATTCCTTTCAAATTTACTTCCTTTTAAAAAGAGTCCGTTGAATTCTAATATGGGCTTATTGTACAATAAATAAATCTGATAACTTGAGTTGACGCTATATTCTTGTTGCACTTTTAAACCTATTTCATCAATCTCCTTTGGTAGTTAAAAGCTTACATTGCGGAAAACTGTAAAATTACAAACATTACATTTATGTGTAACGTTTGTAATTATACATGATAATGTACACAAAGTCTGTTGTTATAATTCAAATAGATTTTATAATATAATTATAATATTTTATTTGCCAGAAATAGGGTTACAAAGTTCTTATGTCTAATTAAGTTACCTACCTATTTCGCTACACATTAGTATGCAAATTCATTAGATTACATTAATTTGTATTCTTCCCTTGGTTTCTTTTATGTGTGAATTATAAATATTGTTTTCTTGTGCTATTGTCTTATTTGTAAAATTTACAAAATATTTATTAAAATTGTTTCCTACCTCTGTGGGATCTGATATTACTGTACTATTGTGCGTGTTGGTTCCGGGCTCCTTTGAAGAACAGGCCAACTGCCGTTCTACCAGGCAGGTCGTAAAAAGCGACCGATTGGCTATGCGCGTCAGTACCATAGTGACTACTAGGTGGTAGAGTTCTGCATCGGCTCGACCGGGTCTGGTACCACCTGCCGCAAATAGCGTCAGTGCTAGTCACTGTCGTGTTTCGGTTTGAAGGGTAAGGTAGCCGGTAAACTTATGCATGTGGCATTAGACCTTGCCATAACATAGCAACGCGGCATTAACATCTTTGGTGTCTATAGGCGATGGTTGACTCTTTCCATCAAGAGATCCATCTGCTTGTTTGCTATCTTATGATATAAAAAAGCACGACTTTTATTTCTTGAATTAAAAAACGATTTTATATTAACATTATTTTTAGATGATCTAAATGCAGTTCTTTCAAATTTTACAGTATTTAGAGTAAATAGTTTTTAATGAAGTGCATTTGCTTTTATAGTTTTTATGCCGTAATCTTCTTTTCGTTGAACGATACACGAATATTATTGTTTAGTCTATAATAAAATTTCAACTACAAGGCGACCGCTAGCCTGTTATGATATTACGTTCTAAACTGTTCCAAGTGTTAATAGAAGTTCCGTTTCAACACGATTTACCGATTTGTTAGTTGGAGCAGGATGGGCGATCGTCATAGCTTCACTTTTCGGCTAACGTAGTACCCCCAGGCTTCGAGCTACTACTTAAAATAATAACTATATAATCAGCATTTACCACCAACATATAAATGTTTGGGAATAATCGCGAAAAAACCTTAATAACACTTTTCTTCCGACCTGCGAATCGAGCCCGGGACTTTATATTCTAAACTAAATAGATTAACAACTAGATATATATCATTGCACTGGAATAACTTTTTTTATACCATCAGATAGCAAACAAGTAGATAGCTCTCTTGATAGATTGATTGATAGAAAGAGAAACCATCGCCTATAAACACCAAATATATATATATATATATATATATATATATATATATATATATATATATATATATATATATATATATATATATATATATATATATATATATATATATATATATATATATATTCTAGTGACACATGCATAGGTTTACCGGCTAACTTACTCTATAAACCGAAACACGACTGCGACAAGCGCCGACGCTATTATGACAGAAATAGGTATGTCGGTCGTACAAAAACCCGGCTGGAACGTTACATAACTCTACTCCCTAATAAGTAGTAGTGAGTTAAATGTATAAGCCGTATCTATTCTATTTTGATATAACATATAAACATCATTATTGTCATCGTTTTCACCACCACTACCACCTCCACCAACATCAACACTACTACTGCCATCTTCACCTCCACCATTATCATTATCGATACCACCACTAGCACTATCACCATCACTACCTCTACGTCTATCAACACTATCACCATCACTACCTATACGTCTATCAACACTATCACCATCACTACCTCTACGTCTATCAACACTATCACCATCACCATCACCACCATCAACACTACCACTAGCACCTTCACCACCACCACTATCGCCATCACTATTACCACAAATATCACCACCACCACCAACAAAAACAATACCAACACAACCAACACCATCACCATCATCATTTAAAACTAGATTATCAGCGGTCGATAGTTTTTTAAGAATTTGGTGATCGTTTTGAGTATAGTATCAGCCATCTAGAACGATAAACGATTAATAATGTCAGTAATAATTAACATGTGACGTCACAAATTTTTTGAATCCCCAACCCCGCTCCAACACCTTAAATGTGTCATATTTAATTGTAGGATTTAATACCACTGGTTAATAATTGTGGATAGGTTGGGTAGGTACTACCTCTATATATATATATATATATATATATATATATATATATATATATATATATATATATATATATATATATATATATATATATATTACTAAATAACTACAGATTATAATCTGTTATCTAATTTCTTTATTTTATCTAATTACTAATTAATCTATTTATCAATGAAAGCTCTATTTAATGTTAATAATTACTCATTATAAAAAAGCAGATGCAGTCATGAGGACTGCATACAGAATTGAAAATTTAAAACCGTATTTACAAGCACAGATTTACTATAGTGATATTCTACTGGGTCTATTTTTTAAATACAGCTACTATTTGTATAGTTGTGTACCTTCAACATTAGCATGTTGATGACGCGAACGCGCGCTCACGCGAACCCATACAATTTTTCCTTTATCAAAACTCGTCTGACGCGGCTTAAGGAATTTTCACTTCAATAATACAAATGTAAGCTAGTATATTTTATTGTTCAAACGCAAATATGAGCGCAACCGCGGCATCTGGCTAGTTTATTATAAGTTCTTACATTTACTTTTACTTACTAGTACATACTACTACATAGTAACTCATGTTGAAATCATACTTAGGTATATTAGGAATTACACAACTATATATTACTTAATTTTGTTGAATTTGGGAATAGAATTTGAAGATCCTTTGTGCCCGTCATTTGTTTAGAGCAAAAGTGCAAAACAAAAGCAAAGCCAAATGAATCAAATATATATATATATATATATATATATATATATATATATATATATATATATATATATATATATATATATATATATATATATATATATAAATTAATGTCACTTTTCGTTGTAATTTTATAACTCAAGAACGGGCTCACCTATCCACACCAAATGTTTAATAAGGCTTTGTTTGGACTACTTAGTAGATGGTTTATGTCAAGTTAGCACAAAACCGGTTGCGGTTCTTCATTTATTACATTTTTGTGAATTTGATGTTTGAATTAAAAAAAGTTAATATTTCACACTATACGTAGCGAAGCAAGTACTGGGCCACTAGTATCTTATATTTCAAATGACAATCAATGCCTTAGAGCAATATTTTATTAGACAAAGTATTGTACGCCTTAATGGTCTAGTGCAGCTGTTGGCAATACATGGCCCACAGGTCAGTTAATCCTATCCTCTTTCTTGTGGCCTTTTTTATATCAAGCAGATAGCTCTCCTGATAGAAAAAGAAGTCATCGCCTATGGATACCAAAGATGTACATTGTGCGTTTCACATTAAATAAGTCTACCAGCTACCTTATCCTCCAAACCGGAACACGAAAATGAAAACCATTGACATTATTGCGGCAGGAATAGGTAAGGTGGTGGTACCAAATAGCCGAGTGAGACAATACGGAACTCTACCACCTAGTAGTCACGAGGGTAGTGACACGTTTAGCCAATCGTTCGCCTTTTACGATCTGCCTGGCAGAACGGCAGTTAGTCTATTATTCAAAAGAGCCCAGACCAACACGGGGAAAACTAGTTTTTAGATAAATAAAAGAAAGTCGCATATATCTTTTTTAATTTCGTTCCAAAATTATAATCTGAAATTAACAGCGAAACCTTTCACGTTCACCAATTGACTGCAATCTAAGTTACTTGTCATACCTAAAAATAGATAAATGCCGTCCACTTAACTGCCGTTGATTTAATATTTCATCAATACGGCCCTTGTTTGCCGAAAGACTGTAGATGGCTGATCTAGTGGTGACGACTTCGATATAGCTACACGTTGTCTAGAATTAAAATCTTCGTACGGCTAATTGTACTAAATAAGTTTTTTACTTATCTGCAAGTGATGCGTCGTGTGTTGCGTTCATCAATGTCAAAATAATATTGATTTAAATTTCAAGAAGTCTATATTTCTCATGTTTTATGTTATAATGATCTACAATGTAATATCATAATAAACACTAATGCAACGTAGTAGGTACTATTTATATGTTTATGTATATGTTTATGTAAATATTCTCTATACTAACAGTAAAGTTATATTATTATAAAAAACATTCGCTGAATAAATTACAAATTTTGAAGTAACTGCAAAGTTAGAAAAGTATTTGTTTGTGATATGGGTAATAGTCAACGACACTTATATATATATATATATAAACTAAAATATATAATTTTTTCATAGTTTCTACTGTTTAAATATCGACTACTCACAAAAATACTGCTACAATTGGTTTACAAAAATGTAACATTTCTTTTGCTTAAAAATCAACTACTGTTGTATACTTTATCTACACCCTAACTATACTCGCCTACTTTCTAGATATATTTACTGACTACTAATTAACTACTTTCTAATACCTACATTTATCTAAATCTGTTTTAATGAGTACTCTATGTAAAAGCGACATGAAGAAAGATAAAGCGAAGGCAGAAAGGACATAGGAAGCAGAGAAGAATTGCGACAGGGGGTCAAAAGTGTACTGTACCTGGCTTGATGTTTTCCTCCGGAGACAGCATGAGGTAAGCCAAGCGGACCTACTGATTTTCTTAAGCTGTGTAGATTTGATTTCGGACTGATCGCGAGCAATATGAACGTATGCATGGCTTTAATATAACTTATAGTAAAGAGTTATTCAAAAAGCTTAAATGCAATAACTGTATTGTTATCCTGCTTTCTGTATCTATGGGATCCTGCATCAAATCTTATTTATTTATTTATTTTATATAAAAAATTAAAAGAAAAACAGTACAATGTGCGAGCTTATCTCTAGTAAGTAGTAACAGAGATTTCTTCCAGCCAACCTGTTACAAAGAAATATTATAAGCAAAGATGATTATTGACATTGACAATTCAATATAATCTCCAAATATTAATGAGGCCGCTCTGGAAATATACCCTGTCAAATGAACAAAGTATTTTCAAAATCTGTTTATAAATGTCTCAGTTCTGAGGTAATAAACATAAAAAAATATCAATTGATAACTTCCTCGTTTTTGGAAAGTGGGTTGAAAATCAATGCTATAATGCAGTTATGTAAGTGAGATTTTTGGATAATCAATCATTTTATGAAGACAAGTATATATAAGTAATGATTGTGCCGCATTCAAGAAAATTGCGACAGGAAAATAATAAAATATTGCACAAATCAAATATTTGAAACTAATATTCTGTTATAGGTAAATAAACAAAAAAAAAAATACAACAAATAACAAAATAAATCGATGCAGGAAAAGTATAGTTTATTGAAATTTGACACCAATTTCACTCGCAGCGCTGATCAATAATTTGGAACAACAAGTCAACTTAAAAATATATCACTTTTACAAATAATAACAAAGCCCGTGACTACGATACTTTGCTACATATCTCGGCGCGTGCGTTTCTTTGTTCTTTGCAAAAACGAACAAACACGTGTTTGTTCAAAAATCTAGAGTCGCATGCGAGCGAAATTGCGCATGCGCCATATTTGTGCATTACTACATTTTTGTGTACTTTAATTAGCACTAGGTATTTAAGGTTACACTTTAAATACATGTGAAATAGTGAAACAAAATATTCGCATAATATAAGGTCGCTTACGCCACGTAAGTATCGCTAGCGATCAGACCGAAATCTTTGTAGTTGGGTATACTTAACAACTAGGTTAACGTCGTCGTCGTGGTGGCTACTCGCATGCGACGATCGTTGTGCGCGATGTAGCGAAGTGCTCGGAACCGCTGGGAGAAGACATGGGAAATGACGCAACAGGACTGCATACTAATGGAGGATGATTTAAATCTGGATCGCGTGCATTGGCGCAATGACATAGAGACACGTTGCACAATCGACTTTTTGTGAAGCATCGATTGCGCATCGTTGTCTTCTCCCGAGGCGGTGAGGTTAAGAGCCAGTTACCGGTATATGGTGGGCATGGGGTTGGAGTCGACGCTGAGAGAGTCCGGCGGGCCGAGCGGCGTGTGGGGCGTGCACCGGCTGACCGTGGACTCGCTGCGGGACATGGTGCTCTCCTTTCCGCCACCCTCCTTGCCCTGCATGTCGTACCGCCTCATTCCGCTCCTACGCTTAGCAACGGCATCTTAACTCCCTACAAACATCTCATCTGTAATAACCACTCCGACGAAAGGAAGGACAATGCGGGTTAGTTCACACTCAAGGACAGTAAACATAGATAAGCATGCATGCCCTAAACGCTAACATCTAAACTATTTTTAGTGTTTTAGAATCGGAAAAAATACATCTAAACGGTCACGGTTTCGGATCTCGCGGTGTGGTGAAGAAACTCACCGAGTAGCCGTCAATTACACAACATTGGTAGCGTTGACGTCAGGGTACTGCGAAATCCGTATAACTGCGTCTTGGTGGCGAAAAGCCTCGGACAAAGGGCTGCGCGCGACGCTAGCCCCGCGCATGCGTACCCCGCTCTACCGATCTGACCTAGTTCTAGACTTTGCTAGAGATAATAATATAAACAGATGCCCTGCCAATTGTTTTAAAATAATTTTTTAATCTTAAAAATATACACTCGCATAAAGGATTGTAGTCGAATTGATTAATTTCTATAAAACATTAAAAAATTATAAAAACACATTTTCAGTGCATTATCTTAGATTGGCATCTTATTATAATGTATATTCAAAATCAAAATAAAAAAAAATAGTACACAATATATTTATAAACAAACGCGAACGTGAAAACAAAGCGTATATGGCTTGCCCTTATTTTAATAGGAATTGAAATTCGTACCTAGGCTAAGTGCAGTCTATATGCAGCTGCGCTCGGTACAACATCGCAGGTCGGCTCCTGAATCCCGAAGGACAATATTTATTGCCACTGTAAACAATCGCGTTCTTTGGAATAACTCACCCGAAATATTCTTTATATCCTGAACATTTTATTTCCCGAGTACTTTATTTCACATAAAAGTACTTGATTGTGTAATGTACTTTTAAAAAAAGTTATTACAACTTTTCTTGGGAACATGTGATTATCAGCGAATTGGCGCGTTTTCTTAGTCGCGATATATCCGTAAGTTACAGATGAACATTAGAAAAGTTTTGTTTTGTAAACTTTGCTAATTCTCAAACATTCCTTCCCGCTTTCGATGTATGCTTCTGTCTCGATTTAAAAAATGCTATCGATGTATTTTGTTTTATTTCTGCTTTGAATTACTAATATTCACGTTTTAAAAACGTTTTTATAATTGTTATATAATCATATAACAATAATTATGAACACTGGAATAATTATACAAATTTGTGATTGTCAATTTAAATATTTGATTTAAAAAAGTTTTATTAAATACGTTAATGTTGAAAATAGCACTTATGGCCATTTTTAATCATAGTGGTTTTTAAGACTATTGAAAAACCAACTTATATTCTATTTTTTATTTTATAAAGGCTTATGATCCTGGAAAAAAAGAAATAATTTTTATTTCTAGGAATATGTGTGATACCAATTAATGCTATTTATTCAGATATCATATTGTTCAATATTTGCAACTATTTAATATATTGGTGTGGAAATATTTAACAATTGTCATTTATTTTTAAAATGTTATACTATATTATTATTGCTAGCAAAATACTAAAATTAAATGAAACTTTATTACTTGGTGTTGATGGTGAAATAAAAGTGTCGTATTATTATTTTAACGAAACCTTTGATGAATATTTTATTTATATAAAATTGAAGCACATATTTTGATAATATTATAGGAATTATAGGCTATATAATTACAAACATTAAATTTTATAAACACTAAACTAAAACTTGTGGTAAAATTTCATTTCATTATTATTAGAATAAAATTTACTTGTTTTGAAAATGTCTAAAGCCGAAACCGGTCGACTTAAACAAAGAATGAAACAGCGCGTATGAAAGTTATTCTGCCGAAGTAAGTTTGTAAAATTCAATCGCCGCTACATCGCTTATGGCGTCTTTAAATTCAGTTTAAGTTAAACAGCGTTGTGTTACTTTTACAAAACGTTCTCGCGCTAAAGAGTAAACGCGTTAAGCCGCATTTAAGTCTAAAAGTGAAATAAAGAATATTTATTTGCAAAAATATCGGTGTTACAATTTATAACAATTTTTTTTAATCTGTGATCAAATTTGTACAATAATATTGCAAAGTTCGCAACATCCACATAAATTTACAACATGGAAGTTGAAAATTATTATTTTTGTTATATTATTTTGATGACTATATAAGTAAAAAGTCCCATCATGCTGGTTCCCTTGTAGAATATGCAGAGTAAACCGGATGTCTGTAGACTTTCCGTTTCAACTAACTAACCTAACCTTACCTCAGTTTTAGGAAAGGATCTTAAAAATATAATATTGCGTGCACTATAACATTTTTGATGATGATAAAAATGATAACCAATAAATAATGTACCACAGTTTAAAATAAATTATCAATTATTAAAAAAATACTGGATGACCGAGCTACAGACGGTATTTTTAATCGTGTTTTTTTTTTCCAAAATTTATATCCTAAAAACATTTTCATGTATAATGTTGCCATGACGAGACAGAAGTTCTTAGATCTTATTTACAACCAAGCGTCTTACTCTACACACCCTCCTTCTACAAGCCCAAACTTCACAATACTACACCTTAATCAAAATATGTGGCTTGGCCCGTGACCGTTTCATTACTACAAAAACAATTATTGTATAACGGAAAAGTTTTAAACCGTCAATAAATTTTTCACCATACACCCATTTAACGTAGCGACACGGTAGTAACGGTAGCGACACGGTCAAGTCATGTTTTTTGACTAGAATGTAGAGTTTTTGAAATTAGACCTTGTAGAGTGAGAAGTGCAAACCATGGTCATGGTCTCGTCGCGTCAACATTTTACATGAAAAAGTTTTTGGTGGATTTTCACTGTTTTTCCGACTTATGAAAATATTTTTGTACACACGTATTATTTTGTGGTAGTCTGTACTTGTATAATCAACAAGCTGTTGCGAGGAAATCAGATTGTTTTTAAATTGATTATAATCAATTTAAAAATCTCATAATTACGAATCTTTAGAGTGGAGAACTCCGGAAAAACCATCGCATTTGTAGAACAAAAGATTTTTCGTGATTAAAGCAAAAAATAATTAATGTTATTAATAAAATATTTTTCCTTCACCGAATAAAAATGTTCGAAGCTATTTGAGATTTTTCGAAGATAGAAAAAAATTGGGTCTCGTTAAAACGAAGCTGTTCACAAAAATGAAGGTTGTTATTAATCAAATAAAGTTTGTTCCTGGGACCACGGTCTAATAGTGATTCTATTAATTGAAATTGGTAATCTTAGAATAGCGCTTCAAAGGATACTCAAATTGGGACAGGTATATCTTTGCAATATTACTGATGCATGTTATCTGGACATGTCTTTGTTAATGCCCGATCTTTGTCTCAAACGCTTGTATTCGACTGCTAACAGTATTGACTAAATACTAATCATGAAATAGAATACAAGTGTACATGAGACTGTTGCCATAGCAAGCGTGTCACAGTGATGTAACGTAATATCTTGCTTAGTCCGTCCTGTTATATTCAAGTGAGGTAGAAATCCGTGCCGCGAAAATCTAACTTATGGGAACACAAAATAATGTTTGAAATTGCGTTACTAAGGATACTATAGCAAAGTGTCTTTCCCCTATGCCAGCTAAAAGGTGGGTTTTAGGGGGAGGAAAAAATTCACGATAGTGGTAAAGTAAATATAATGAAAACTATCATGAAATAAATTGAAAGGAAAACTATCATGCGTTAGAAGGCTTTGAGATAGTCGAATAACTTATAAAATGTACTTAGAGAAGTTTTTATAGGCGGTGAACCTGTGGTGTTGATATATATTTGTCATTGACGTTGAATAGCTTAAATGTTCATAGTACGAAACTATTAAAGCCCTCTTCTTAGTCTCCATTATTGTGATGGACAATTACATTGTCCGCGCAATGTAAGCCCTACATTTCGCGTGGTCCGACACGCACTTTGCCAATTTTTTATAATGTGGGTAGGAAAGATCACTGTTTCCCAAACAACAATTTTTATGACTATAGAGTTGTTAGTCATTTTTTTTTTTTATATTATAAGATAGCAAACAAGCAGATGGGTCTCCTGATGGAAAGAGTCAACCATCGCCTATAGACACCAAAGATGTTAATGGTGCGTTGCTATCTTGTGGCGAGGTCTAATGCCACATGCATAAGTTTACCGGCTACCTTACCCTCCAAACCGGAACACGACAGCGACAAGCGCTGACGCTATTGCGGCAGGAATAGGTAAGGCGGTGGTACCAGACCCGGGCGAGACAATGCAGAACTCTACCACCTAGTAGCCACGATGGTAGTGACTCGATAGCCAATCGGTCGCCTTTTACGACCTGCCTGGCAGAACGGCAGTTGGCCTATTCTACAAAGGAGGCCGGGACCAACACGGCGAATTATTACGACTACCACTTTTTACCACGATTTTCTTCCCATCCCCAAATCCAACCGTTTAGCCTACAGAGGAGGGTACACTAAACTCTTACAAAAATTAGCTCTTAAATGCTTAATATTTAACTGGTTTTAACAACAAAAAAGTATCTTCACGCTTATATCCCCGAAGGGGTAGGCAGAGGTACAAGTGCACCCACGATTAGCCGAAGATACTTGGTCCCACAATGTGATAGGTGGCAAGGCTATCGCCAACCGGGCACTTTCCAATCCCGGGCAACTTTGTGTTTCTCAGAAAACTGAAAAAACACTTTTTTTATGTGCCCGACCTAGGAATCGAACCCGGGACCTCATGTGGTCAACGCCAATGCTGGACCACTAGACCACAGAGGCGACTGGTTTTAACAAACCTACAATATTTAACCACTTTATATGTAGAGGGGCTACCCTGAAAAAATGTGTAAACGGTTGACCCTTACAGGCCATCCCTGAAACTTCCCACTAAATTGAGGTATTTTGTACTCAAAGAAGTAAAAACTATAAGCATAGATATTTTTCAGGTCAAACATCTATTTAGTTAAAAATTACACTATATTCATTTTTGAAAAGTTGTATATTTTGGAAACGACGTTTAGTTTTGATTTTTCGAATGGCATTCAACAAAATTTTTGAGATCTAAAGTATTGGTTTAGCTACATAATCGATAGACTGAAAAATTTGATAGCAATGTAAAAAGTTTTATTTAATTTCCGTCATTGATGAATCCTAAACAAAATGACCGATTTTGATCCAATTAAAGTTGTTTGACGCAGTTTTTAAGAAGAAAAAATGATTGATTATAGCCTGAGATATTAGCCTGAAAGTTATTTTAAAAATATCAAGTAAGTTTTGATAAAAACAACAAAGCTGTAACTTTTAAACACTTTGTTCAATTTTGATTTTTGAATCTGCTCCTGAACGGATTTTTTGAGGTTTTTCAAAATTTCTCAATATCTCCTGGGCTGACACCGTTTAAATTTTTAGAAAGTCTGAGATGAGCAGAATTCAAGCAAATGCCATCAACCGCGTTTCGAACGGTCAAGCCGTTCAAAAGTTATGAGATGTTTGCATACACACATACACACACATACATACGTACATACATACATACATACATACATACATACATACATACATACATACATACATACATACATACATACATACATACATACATACATACATACATACATACATACATACATACATACATACATACATAAATACATACATACATACATACATACATACATACATACATACATACAGACATACTGACGTTATCGTGAAAATAGTCGGAAAGGGTTCCTAGGACCTCAAAACGTTAAGATCTGGTGAAAACTCGATTTTCGAAAATGGGGCAAAATCAGAAACTGCCATATCTACATACGTAGCGGTAAGTTAAAAAATATTTTTCAGTATTGTATGTTACCACTTTGTTGACGTGACTTATATGTATATTCGTGCCAAATTACAGATTTCTAGTATTAAGGGTCTCTGAGCGTTAGTGCGGACGGACGGACAGACGGACATAGCGAAACTATAAGGGTTCCTAGTTTACTTCGGAACCCTAAAAACACATAAATGTTTTTCTTAATGCTATTTCTAAAAAAAAGACAGAGTCAGTGTAATCTCCGCCGGCTTCATAAGTAGGGGTTTGTGCAGTGATGGGGCAGATTGTCTGCGTATATAAAGCGGCTTCTAGCAGCCTGCATCAAGCATTCCTTTCGATAGTATAGAGTTGATAAGATCGACATCACGTTTCCATATACGATGCTTTGAATCCATTTGAATCAGACTGGGCACTTAAATCAGCTGTCTCTCTTTTACCCATGCTAATTCAGAATGCATTCAGCACAGATGTTGTGCTCTGTGCTTGTGATATCTGTTGTGCTCTTTAATATTTCTTACATATTGTTTAATCGAAACGTTTTAACCGATTAAACAAGAAAGTAAGAAATATTGAAGAGCTACGAAACGACAATAGTTATATGATTCGAATCCACATCATCCGTCACATTTCGGCAACATTTAGAACATATAAAATAAATTTAAACGTTAGTGATCTCATACCAAGGTACACAATGAAGCTCTATTAATTTCAAGGATCGGGCACAAGGGGGTTTGGACGAGCCGCAACGGGCCGGGTTACATTGCAAAAATCCGACTATAATAGATTGCTTTTATACAATTTATATGAACTATCGCACACTCCAGCGGAATGCATTGGGCAAATTTTTGGTAGATAAAGTAGGTACTTTAAATAATATTATTATTTATTTATTACATACTTTTATCTGTACCTATATATAAAAGGGATTATTACCCTTACCTGACTGACTAACATATCAACGCACAGCCTAAGCCACTGGGCCAAGAAGACTGAATATTATAGGTGTTGTTCATATGATATAGACAATAAATAAGAAAGGATTTTTTGATATTATCCCCTAAGATGGTAAAATAGGGGTGAAAGTTTGAATGAAACTCAGTAATTTTTGAGCTCAAAAGAAAAACCGTATTTAATATTTTTGTTGGTTTTAACCAATTAAAATATTAAATAGTAAGAAGGGGGTAAAAATTGGTAAAGTGCGTGTCGGACCACGCGCAATGTAGGGTTCTGAAGTTGCCCGTTACAATAATGCGGACTAAGAAGTGGGCTTTTTTTGGTTTCATACTATGAACATTTAAGGTATTTAACGTCAATGACAAATATATATCCACACCACAGATAAAACGTAGTGATTATATACTCTTTGACCACAGATATATGAGAGATTATTTCTCATCTTCAAAACCTGCAGCCATTTAGCCAGCAGAGCCCGCCCTGCCTTGATCCTCCCAAGAAGTACACTTGACTCTAGCAAAAATTAGCAATTATTTTTAAAATATTAAGGCTTAATATTTTACAAACGAGTTCCTAAATCGAAAACTGGTTTGAAAAACAATATTTTTTAAAAACCTATCTAATGATGTCCCATACGATGGGTTACGTAAGAAAATAAATTAACATCGCCACTTTACACGTAGGAGAGCTACCTTGAAAAAAAAAATTTTGGAACGAAGTTCCTTATCGCGCGTTGTGAAACGGGGCTAGACTGAAAAAATTCTTACGAAAAGTTGTCACGGCACTTTTTGCTATAGTAAGCTATAGTAAACTGTGCGGCGTGCGCATGTTTCTCTCTCTCTCTCTCTCTTATAGAAAGCAAACCAGATATTTTCATTTCTATTTCGCATTGAACAGTGTGGTGTAGGGACGATTATTTTTGTTGAGTGTATACAAGTTTTTTGTATCGAAAGGAACTTCGTTCCATCCGGGTGTCCCTTGACACCACTCAAGTTTTTTTTTCAAGAATTTATATTACTACTTTGTTGATGATATAGCGATAGTTTACTTCGGAGCCCTAAAATGGTCTGAAAACTCAACTTCATTCTAGTTTTAGTTTAATGTATTTTATGAATAGTTGCGAATTTCTGCTACGGCATGCACTACGGTTGCATTGCTATACTCTCACCAGCACTTTGCACATAGCGATACGAGTACATGCCTTATCCGTTATACGGAGGCTTTAACATATTAGGCACTAGACACTGAAGTGGTTCTGAGTTTTTTACATAGAAAAAACAAGAAAGTGTATAGAGTGCCTTTAGCGCACTCTATCGTTATCTATTAAGAACCATAAAGCGTATGCACGTTGCTTACGGCAAAACGAATCTCCCCGTGTTGGTTCCGGGCTCCTTTGAAGAATAGACCAACTGCCGTTTGCCAGGAAGGTCGTAAAAGGCGACCACTTAGCTATGCGAGTCACCATCGTGACTACTAGGTGGTAGAGTTCTGCATTGTCTCGCCCGGGTCTGGTACCACCGCCTTACCTATTCCTGCCGCAATAGCGTCAGTGTTTGTCACTGCCGTTTTCCGGTTTGGAAGGTAAAGTAGACGGTAAATTTGTGTACGTGGCATTAGACCTCGCCACAAGACAGCAACGTACCATTAACATCTTTGGTGTCTGTAGGTGGGCGATGGTTGACTCTTTCCATCAGGAGACCCATCTGCTTGTATGCTATCTTATGATATAAAAAACACGATAAGTAGTAGTATCCTTCAGTGCTGTGTCACTTATAATTTTTGGTGTCAAAGCTAAAGGCAACTTAACAAACTTTTGTATATCTGTAACAAATCGAGTAAGGGTCTAGTTCTAAATCAACTACGCATTTATGTAACCTAAGGTCGTAGTCGATGTACTAGTACACTTTTTTGTAGGTGTGAGACCTAAACGCAACCTAACAAACCTACTTCATAGTGACAAGTCAAGTAACGACTAACTTGCAACTATTGTGCTCGTATTTCGAGCCATGTTATTTTACACTTATATTCCGCAATTAACGGCACTATAACTGCCTCATTCCACTTGGATCCACATCTACGATCCACATTTGGATCCACGGACACTTTTTTTCCATTTAAATCCACATGTGGACCCACGGACACTTTTTTTCCACTTAAATCCACATGTGGACCCACGGACACTTTTTTCCACTTAAATCCACATGTGGATCCACGGACACTTTTTTCCACTTAAATCCACATGTGGATCCACGGACACTTTTTTCCACTTGAATCCACATGTAGATCTGCGATACTTATGCGACAGGACGTCGCTAGTGGGCATTAACATCTTTATTATTTACAGGTGATGGTTGTATTTTTCTATCAGGAGAGCCATCTGCTAATAGAAAAAAAATTCGAGTTGCCAGAAGCAGCTAAGCGCCGAAACGGCAGTCTACATGTATACAAAATTCGAGCGAGTTAACAAAATTTGCATTGTACCCGCTATCTGCTTGTTTGTTATCTTATTATATATAATATCTGGTTGGCCGAGCTTAGCTCAGTTTTTCACATATTTTTGAAACCGATCTTTTCTTGGACCTTGAAACTTGATAAATCGATTCCTATAGAATATATAATTTTTTTTCTGTAGCTGGTTGAACGAGCTTTTCTCGGTTTTTCACATACCCGTATCTTGGGAACCGAGCTTTTCTTGGACCTGGAACCTTGATAAATCGATTCCTTGACCCGAAAAACCCCTAATTTGTGACTTTCAATTGGAATCCCGGAATCGGCTCCAACGATTTTCATGAAAGTCACAAATTAGGGGTTTTTCGGGTATATATATATATATATATATATATATATATATATATATATATATGTGGGAAGAGGGTCAGATACGATAAATAAAATGCGGATGTGGTGATATAACAGATCTTTATATTTTGATCAACTTTCCATTATTAATTACTAGTTCTCATTAACAAAGTAAATCATAATTATTCCTTACTACAAATAAGTCATAATTTAAGCAATAGATAGTCAATTATAAATTGTAATGCGACTAATTTATAGTTGACAATAATAATTAACTTGTTTGCACAAATTAATTATCCAAGAGTCAAGGATAAGCTACGAGCAAGATACAACAAGTGTACCGAGCCACGCCAGAGCCAAGACTGCCCGAACGGGGGGCGCTCAGAGCCTTTTATACAGGTAGCAAAACAATTTGAGTAGTAGGGATATCGAACGATGCGCTCGGTGGCTCAGGCGTACACCTGTTGTTTACAATATTCTTGCATTTGATGGCGCGGACGCCGTCACGGCCATACTGACATGCACACGTCCTCGTGTGCGCATTTTTATACATCTGAGGACAAGGAACGCCTCGTTCATCCTGACATATCTTTTAGAAAACTAAACATAATCTTGTTATTATTTTTTTTACAACTCTATAATTAGCGTGATCTTTAGCGAAATGTTACAATAGTGTGCTGGTCCGGTAACCCCTTCAGCAACTACAACTATTAAACTCTTCTCATCAGTTTTGAAACCGGAGACTGGATCCTACTAAGCTAGGAATCCCTCTCATCAGTTAAAAAAACCGGAGACTGGATTGTACTAAGCTCCCTCTCATCAGTTAAAAACCGGAGACTGGAGTGTATTAAGCTCCCTCTCATCAGTTAAAAAACCGGAGACTGGAATGCACTAAGTTCTCTCTCATCAGTTAAAAACCGGAGACTGGAGTGTACTAAGCTCCCTCTCATCAGTTTAAAACCGGAGACTAGAGTGTACTAAGCTCCCTCTCATCAGTTTAAAACCGGAGACTGGAGTGTGCTAGGCCGGAAATCCCTTTAGCTAATGTGCTACACCGGAAATCCCTTTAGCTGAGAGTGCTAGACCGGAAATCCCTTTAGCTGACAGTGCTAGACCGGAAATCCCTGTAGCTAATGCTAGACCGGAAATCCCTTTAGCTGACAGTGCTAGACCGGAAATCCCTGTAGCTAACGCTAGACCGGGTTGAAATCCCTGTAGCCAAAAGGCTAGACCGGAATGAACCCCTTTAGCTGAGTCATTGGACCGGACACTCCCTTCAATGACTCTAATCTTCCTACACTTTTTGTCAATTCTACATTTTTTTTGCCAATCGTACATTTTTTGTCAATCTTACATTTTTTGTCAATCCTACATTTTTTGTCAATCCTACATTTTTTGTCAATCCTACATTTTTTGTCAATCGTACATTTTTGTCAATCCTGCATCTTTTGTCAATCCTGCATCTTTTGTCAATCCTGCATCTTTTGTCAATCCTTCATCTTTTGTCAATCCTAAATTTTTGTTAAATTATTTCATCTTTTGTCAATCCTAAATTTTTGTTAAATTATTTCTTTTACTTTTTTTTACATTGATTTCTTTTCTTATAAGACTCCCATTTCCTTTAAATTTTTTTTTTGCTTTTTTTTTTACTTACATTTTTAGTGATATTTTTTTTATCATCATTTTACTACATTTTTTTTCGTTTATATCGTGTTTTTTTGCTGATGATGCAGCCTTATGAACAGTGGCATTAGTTATTACAAGATTAGAGAATCTCCTTCGCAGGTAGTTCGAAGATATTAAAAACTCTGACTGTTTAACTATTTACAATATACACTGCATTTCTATCAATATTGTTTGGACCAGTTTTATGAACAAGATCATTATCATGAGTATACGCCGTCACGTCATCCTTGTTATAATTTTCATATAGGTACCTCAAGAAACCTTACAGGAATATGGGGAACTTCGCAGAGGCTATCATGGGCGCACTTGTTTTCTGAAATTGCGGTAACTTTTATGGATCCCTTATATTTTGAATCAAGTTTCGTTTAGTGTCGTTCTTCATTCCTAACAAAGACAATGTCATCTACACTAAAAGGTCTAAAATATTTTATTTAACTCCACTCAACCGTAAAATGTCCGATTGGGCTGATTTTTTGATTCAATTGGATACACTGGATGTTCAAAGCTTGTAGATACTTTTGTGAGTTTTTAGTTAGTTGCCTTGAATACCGAATGTCAAATCAATCGGGACAAACCCAGAGACCCTATACCTAATGCTGTTGAGCGCGTGTTGAATATTACCTAACCGCTCTTGCCATGATTTGTCAGAGTTATACTCCGCTATCATTATTCAACCCTACAAGATTAGCATCACACGTTGGGACTGACTGTTAGCTCTATATGTGCCTGTCGCAAGAAGATGTAAATCTGTATTGTTTTTTTTTTAAATATTAATTTGAGTTCAGTTGGTAATAAACTTTAAGATCGTTATTAACGGTCTTCAAAGGGTTCCACTAAATCAATTTAAGCTCGCCGGATTTAATTCAATTGGTTGTCAATTGTTTTTAAAAATATCTACTAAGCGCTCTCTATCTTTACTTACAAGGTCAGTGTTTACCACACCCTTGCTAACAGATTTTAAAATTGAGCAGGATTAAGTCTTTAAGTACTGTTAAGCATTAACCTGTTGTTGCTTAGTTCCTATTCTACCTCGCTCCAAAATTTTGCGGCCTAACGAAACATTTTTATTAAGGCTCATCAGGTTAAACGTGAAATATAACCTCCAAATTTAAATTTTGCCCTGTGGTTAGAATTTGATCTGTTGAGTGGAAACTACGTCAGGACAAGCTACTACTTAGATTCTTGTTCATAAAACCGTTCTCCTACAAAGGAATCACAAGAGATTTGTTTGATATGGCATTCTGAACCAGAGTCAAATATAAAAGGTAATTAAATTTCACTTAGTTTAATACACCATGTGACGCTCTGGAACAGATGTTGACTGGTTTTCTGTTTTCGGAACTCGAAATGGCAACTTCTTTCTTTTTGTAGCGCATCGGACGAATGGAAGCTATGTGGCTATGCCGGGGTCACAACATACATAGCAGACCACTGGTGGTCGGCCACTGGACACGCCACCAGAGATAGTGGTAGATGACCTGCTTTCGCTGCAAGCAAAAATTATTTGAGATAAGTTTCTGTTTATCACGGCAATAGTTGTTACGATGTTTGATTTTATCACGAAACTTGTAACTTCCTCGAAATACAGTGGTGCTCTTAAATCGGTTCATATCTAAGTCTAAAAGGAAGAGATCTTCAAGTCATAATATAGCTTGCCAAGACTTGTGAAGTAGGTGAAGCAGCTTGTGAAGTAGGTGACGGCATGACTCTTAAGTGAGTGAGTAGCTACAATGATCAGATCAACCCCGTCTAATTTTTTCTTTTCTATATTTATTTTACTTAAGGTACACCAGCTAGTAAGTTACACGACAAAAATCCTACGAGTCAGATGAAGGGTCTTTGGAACGACAGAAGCATCTCATTAAAAACAAAGCAGAAGCTGGTTTGTACGCTGGTGTTCTCCATATTTACGTACGGCGCAGAGTCATAGACACTAAGAGCTGCAGACAGACGTCGCATTGATGCGTTTGAAATGTGGTGCTGGAGGAAAATGTTACGTCTTACGTATCCCTTGGACAGCACACAGGACCAACGCCTTCATACTAAAACAACTTGGAGTAAAGACCAGACTGTCTGCTACGTGCCTTCAAAGAATTCTATAATACTTCAGCCACATCTCTAGAAAGCAAGGAGACAATCTCGAAAAGCTATTCATGACCGGAAAAGTAGAAGACAAAAGACCGCGTGGTCGTACGCCTATGCGATGATCAGACCAGGCTTGCACCAGTCTCATGTCTAAAAACTTTTATGATTCTCTGCACGCCGCTGAAGATAGAGTCCAATGGCGTAATATTATGCTATCAAGAACGATCTAATGAGGAGGTTACGACCCTTAGTAATGAAGCATACGAAGCAAGGAGGAAGATACCAGTTAGTCATATCGTCTGCTTCATCAGAATCAAAGTGTATCAATTTAATGGGAGTTACAGAACGTGAATTAATATTTTTTACTATTTTTGAAAGAATACTTTCCACAAAACAAGCGAAAAGAGACATTTACTGTTCTACATAATTAACCGAAATAGTTTGATGCTGAAGTGGGAGTGAATCCGATCCCACTTCTGATGTAGGAAGAGGGTCAGATACGATAAATAAAATGCGGATGTGGTGATATAACAGATCTTTATATTTTGATCAACTTTCCATTATTAATTACTAGTTCTCATTAACAAAGTAAATCATAATTATTCCTTACTACAAATAAGTCATAATTTAAGCAATAGATAGTCAATTATAAATTGTAATGCGACTAATTTATAGTTGACAATAATAATTAACTTGTTTGCACAAATTAATTATCCAAGAGTCAAGGATAAGCTACGAGCAAGATACAACAAGTGTACCGAGCCACCCCAGAGCCAAGACTGCCCGAACGGGGGGCGCTCAGAGCCTTTTATACAGGTAGCAAAACAATTTGAGTAGTTGAGTAGTAGGGATATCGAACGATGCGCTCGGTGGCTCAGGCGTACACCTGTTGTTTACAATATTCTTGCATATGATGGCGCGGACGCCGTCATATATATATATATATATATATATATATATATATATATATATATATATATATATATATATATATATATATATATATATACAAGAATTGCTCGTTTAAAGGTATTAGATAAAAAGTCTGCTTCCAAAAACTATATACTTTAAATAAAGATTTTTTAATGATTTAATTAGGTACAAATGTGTGGTTTTCAGATTTTTCTCTGTACTTGTATCGTAAGACAATATTACGTGGCGGTATATAAAAAAATTATGGTATATAATAGTTAATAAAGTATAAAAAAAATTGATAGTATATAAAAAATGTACAAAAGGTGGACTTAATGTCAAATACATTCTGTACCTGTCAACCTTTGGGCTAGCAGAAAAGGTAAAGGGTAGGTGTGACATATGTATGAAAAAAATGATGTGGTGTCGCGGGACACCAGGTAGGAACGAACTTCCTTCGGCTAAACGGCACTACTCGCTTGTGTACGCGACTGTCGCGCCTGCGCACGTCTCATTTAACGCTTTCATTCCACGCATTTTTCTTACGGTTTTACTATCACATTTTTTTCAGTTCGGTCGCACAGGAAAATCCCTATCCCCTCCAAGCCTGCCGTAAGGAACTTCGTTCCAATAATAATAACGTACACAACTACAACCATAATATAAAGTCAAATTTTACAGTTTTAGGTCAACCAAAAATACTCAATAAATTTTGATTCCTTTGACAGTAACTTAGAAGTTTACTTGGAAGCGTCGAAGGACTGTAAACATGAGCATTTGTTTTTAACTTCTACTCAATACCTGCAGCCGTTGCCGAGGTAAAAGGTTTTGACAGACAGATGAACAGACAGACAACAGTGATCCTATAAGGGTTCCGTTTTTTCTTCTAAGGTGCGGAACCCCAAAAACTCTAATGTGAACTCATCACCCCGAAAACCCTTCAATATGGAGCCAGTGGCGTAACAATAGGGTGGCAGAGCTGGCAAAATGCCACGGCCCCCGACCCAACAGGGCCCTGGCCCAAGAGGCGGCGAGCTCAAAAATATTTTTTTACATTGTACATGTAATTGACTACGCTGAAAATCTCGAAGCTTATTAAAATTAAACTGAGTACAACATGACGATTTTTACTGATAGAGCTCCATCAAAATAATTTGCAACGGGCCCCAGATGGTATAGCTACGCCACTGTATGGAGCCTTACTAACAATTCAGTTCGATTAGTTTCAATCAAGCTTATAAATCAAAATACGAACGGGAGAATTCTAACAGACAAAGGAGATTTCGTACTAATTAGCGCGCTTGAAACCAAATACATTGGTAAATTAAATTGATGTAGGTTATTAATTGTACTAAGAATAGAGTGAAATGATCACGATATTATCTATACTTATCTATATATATATATATATATATATATATATATATATATATATATATATATATATATATATATATATATATATATATATATATATATATATATATATATGCATACATTGAATATTTTGTCTGTATGTATGTCCGGGGTAAACTCAAAAAGTACTGCACGGATTTACTTTAAATTTTGCATGAATATTACTAACAGGTCGGGTCAATATAAAGGCTACATATTATCACGCTATCACCTACGGGGAGGAGCTGTGCGGTGTAAACAAAATTCGCGCGGACGAAGTCGTGGGCAACAGCTAGTACATATAATAAAATCGTTGGAAAGTCAATGTATGTTCGGGGTAAACTCAAAAAGTACTGCATGGATTTACTTCAAATTTTGCATGAATATTACTAATAGGTCGGGTCAACATATAGGCTACATATTATCACGCTATCACCTACGGGGGAGGAGCTGTGCGAAGTAAACGAAGTCCACGCAAACGAAGTCACGGGCAACAGTTAGTGAGAATATATTATTCTTTTATATTATCCGCTGACTTTTGACCGCCGCTTCGCTCGCATTAAAAGTTTTTTTACCCTCGAAAATGGTATTCTTTCTGGATGAAAGGTACTAGACCGTTGTCCTAAACCCATCAAATGTTGGCTAGTTCAGTTTATTTTGGCAAATACTTAGATGCTAGATATTTTCTAAGATAAAATAACGATATCGTTGAATTTTATTACTAGGAGATTCGCAGGGTTTGGTAATTGAACTAGAAAGTGGCCATCGCATTCTTGCACTAAACAAAATAAGCCCATTGAGTGTGGAATACACATTTGTTTTATTTTTCATACACTCTGAATTAAAATCATTTCCAGGGTTAGATAGTGGAAGCTATGGGAGCTTTGCAATAAAATAACGCAAGCTCATTGAGTAAGGAACCGTGGAAATCTTAACGTAAAAATGCAAGATCCCCTTTCGAAGATCATAAGGTTCTTTCATGTTTGTTCTTAAAATGATGCATATGTAGCAGAATGGCGGTCTGAGGATGTATCGGGGGTTTTTGAAATTTGTAATTTTATCTTGCTGAAGTAAATACGCCGACATCAAGCCGCTAGGCTATGTTGTCGCGTCGTAGGGTTTGGTGTGTAGACTCCATTAAGTAACAATTCCACAAATAAGTAATCTCAGTTAATATCGCTCGATGGTACAGAACCCTACACGTAAAAATGACTCGCACTTGACAGCCTTTCACTCGGTCGTTTATTTATATAAAATTCAGTCCACTAGAACGAAAATATTATAGATAGGTATATATTACTTTAGAACAACAATTTGAGGAGCATCTGAACATTAACTTCGAAGTTGGGGGCAACTAATTGGATGAAAGATGTTGATAAGTTGGTTAAGTTCCTTAGACATACAGAAACTTGCTTCTATTGGCAAGTTTGTGAAAGGCAATTCTTTTTTTTAAATAAAATATTACTTTCTGTAGTCACTGATAATTTAGTTCTTACATGTAAAAGAAGTACATATGTGTGTAAGCAGCACGAAATAAAGAAAACAACGGAATTGGCAAGTACAAACATTTGTATCAGGACCGCGATCGCCACACTCACACATAAAATAAGCATTATTGCATATAAACTACTAATGCAAACATTGTTTCATTGGTCGTTTTCATTTTAAGCAACAATAATCCGAAACACACAAACAGAACATTTAAAAATATACCAAAGTGCGTTACAATAAATTTTGTTTTGCTACAAAAAAAGAGTATTTACGTCCTTTTGTAGTCTATTCAAAATAGACTCATCTATTTGTACAATAGTGAAACTTAAGATCGTAATAGTTTCGCTATTCTACAATAGATGGCAGCATTGATTTTTCCATAGTTTTCAGTTGATCATATTTGAGTAGAGCACTTTCTAGAATGATATACGTAATGACTGTCATTACGCATATCTTTCTAGAAAAATTAGGTCAACCTAAAATGAACTTTATATGTAAGGTGTACGGCTGATTTTAGCTTGACTTTCTATTATATCATTAGAGATTATATTAAATCAGGAATTTAATTAAAATAAAATGAAAATTGTACTTTCGAATGATATGAAATATCTCCATTTTTAATCATCTGTATTCTACTATCATTTCTGCATTCAAGGATGGCACAATACGACATAATTCAGTGTATAATAGATTTTCGCACGACGACTATCTCCTAATGATATGGTAAGTATCACTAAGGCAATTTAGAGTAAAAGCGCATAATAGTGACGCACGCGGCACGCCCACTCTTCACTTCCCCTTGTTTTCTTTATTTCGTGGTAAGCAACAATTAGTATAATTTACTCTGTTTTGGTCCGGGCCCGGTATACTTTAGAAATCGATTTACGCAGTTTTTTAAGCTTTTCTCGAAATTCCCATCCCCAATTCCTGACTTGGTCCAGCTCCTTTGAAGAATAAACCCTCTGCCATTCTACCAGGCAGTTCGTGAAATGCAAAAGATTGGCTATATGTTTCACTACTATCTTGACTACTAGGAGATAAAGTTTCCCAACGTCTCACTCGTGTATTTGGTACCACCGCCTTACCAATTGCTGCCGCAATAGCGTTCATGCTTGTGATTATCGTAAACTTACGCGTGTGGCATTATCATCCCGCTCCATTGATAGCAACATACCATTATCATTTTTGGTGTCTATAGGCAATGGTTTTCTCTTTCCATCAGGAGACCGGAGACCCATCTGCTTGTTTGCTACCCTATGATGTGAAAAAACCTTTGCAACATAAGTTCCGTGCTATTCGTAAGTACTATCCGTAAGTGTTATATTTTGTTTTGTTTTATTTTAGTTTATCTATATACATATAATAAAATCGTAGGAAAGTCAATGTATGTCCGGGGTAAACTCAAAAAATACTGTATAGATTTACTTTAAATTTTGCATGAATATTACTAACAGGTCTGGTCAACATATAGGCTACATATTATCACGCTATCACCTACGGGGGAGGAGCTGTGCGGAGTATACGAAGTCCGCGCGGACGAAGTTGCGAGCAACAGCTAGTCATAAATAAGACAACATACATTTTCAATTTTTTCAACATCCTTAAACCTCGTTGTAGGTTTGTGTGGATGTTGCACACTTCACAAATTAGGGATTGATTGATTTTTAGCGAAGATATATTTCATCATATAAATTTTAACATTACAATGAACTCGTAACAGTTGAAATAAACAAGTACCTATCTTTAATAAACCTACAACTGGACATTCCACTCTGTGTATTATTTTAAATAAACGCGTTACATTTAACAATTTACGGTGTAATAATTATGAAACTGGTTTGTGGCACGTAATGAAGTGTGAACACTTCCATTTTAAGCAATAAATTAAAAAATATCTATGTAGTAACTGATTCTAGGAGAATCTTCTATTTTATCCCATTTACCGAAGGACTGTCAGACTCAGAGTCACCGTAGCTAAATTGTTGGTACAAAACTTGGACAAAGGTTAATCAGCGTTTGGGCAGTAATAACCATTTTATTGTTTTTTATTTCGTACGATAACATACATGCAGATGGTTTCCCTGATAGGGAAGAATACACCTATGATATACGTTAATCTAGGTTACAAACTACGCTTAAGCTAAATTTCATTCAAATCTGTTAATCTGTATTTGCACGATTGAGTAAGAAATATTCAAACATATGAACATACACACTTCGAAATAATATTGGTAGAATATACGGTTACGTTTACATCAAAACCTGGCTTAACTGGGGATTAACACGTTCGCTGCGACATGAAATTCAGATAGTGCTTTCATGTAGTGCGGTAGCACTCAAAAATACATCAATCAGACGGGACCACTGTGTTTACCCACAGTGGTCGCGTCTGATAGAATATTTCGATATGACACCGCGCATATATGATAGATGGATAAAACCCATTATTTTTGGGATTAGACGTTGGAATGGCGCGGCTACATATGTATATCGGATTTCGGCGAAGTATCGCGTTAGCATGATGTATCGACCTTTCGCGAAATTGTATTGCGAAAGGGCTTGAAGTGTCACTGCAGTGGGCATTAAACCACAGATGATATTTGTGCGACTCTCGATAAAGAAATTATAACCACGAGAAACAAGAATAATAATAGCAAACTATAGCTTACTTGCATACATCATATGTTTAGGTAACTTCATATAAGCCGTATTTTGATACTGACCTAGCGTAACGGTACCTCGTTATTATATTTTATTCTATGATAAAAAAAATAGCATACGATCTTCCATATTAATCATAGGTTCGTGATCTTTGGGCGAATAAAATACAGTAAACAGGAGCATAAAGTTAAAGAATTTAAGGATGGAAGTAGTAAACTTATACTTTTCGATTATATTTCAAATATTGTACAACGATGAATACCTACTTCCAGCAAAGTTTAAATCATGATTATGCCTTTTAGGAAAACCATTCGGCATCCGAAATGGAACACGATTTTTAATATTAAATTTTGACGTGCAATATATTACTTAAGAATTTACTCCCCTCCCTCAAAGACTAAATCACGTAGAGATGTTTAACACCACACCCCCTCAGGACCCTTACGTAATTAATAAATAGCCCCTAAGAGTCTCTACTCTTGAGCACTACTTTTAAGGTAATTCACCATTCTTAACGCGCCCCTCGCTATGAGGCATGCCAAATACACCGTCATATTTTATCACATTAATACTATAGTTCTATTATATTCATACGTCTCCATCAATTATTGAACTGAAACACATTTCAAAACTGTTGACTGCTATGTATTAGTGCTAAACACCGACCGCTTGCTAACCTGTATTAAATACTTAGTTGCTTAATTTTGCCTATTTGTGGCTTTTGTTTCTACTTTTGGCTTTGAATTTGGCATTATAACTTGCAATCCACAATAATATAATAAATTATGGGTGGCTTCAGAGTGCAAAATTTTTCAACTCGAGTAATTATTTGTTCGACGAGAAAACGTTTGTTTGGCATGCGAGATAGTTTTTTTTCGATATCAACAAATATTTCATATTCTGAGCGCGACATTTCTCACTTGGGCAGACTGTTCAGTATTTTATTGTGAGTATATAGAATTGTGTATTACTAATAAGATCCGGTTAAAAAATGTATTCAAATACTTTTTCTATCATCTAATCTACAACATCCACGTCCCCATGACGCTCGAGTAAATTCCCGTTTAGTATTTCGGGATCTCCTACTATCAGTGATTTATATAGACTAGCGATCCCCTGTGGCTGAAATTCGACCTTATATTAAACAATAAA
Organism: Apodemia mormo; assembly: GCA_036924255.1. Taxonomy (NCBI): domain Eukaryota; kingdom Metazoa; phylum Arthropoda; class Insecta; order Lepidoptera; family Riodinidae; genus Apodemia; species Apodemia mormo. The sequence continues at coordinate 4,985,983 of JAUPFN010000004.1, forward strand.
ATCGCCTTTAAGTTTCACAACTATATTTAGCCTTAGAACAAAATAACGATTCCGTGAAAAAACAGTGTACATGTGTGTATAATAATATCATGTATGTTATTTTTATGTATTTTATTTAGAAACTAGCTGACCCGGTAAACGTTTGTGGCGCCGCTGGTCCGTACCGCTGAAGGGTCGAAGTGATGGAACCAGCGGGCCAGCTGCTTGTCAGGTGACGTCATAACTGTGGAGGTCGATGACGTCACACAAAGACAAGTAAGGGGAAAGGGAAGATCTTCCCAGCCAGGCAAGGTGTACTGCCTGGGGACCGAAGTCCATCTGAGAATCGTTGAAACTTGTATATAGTGTTACAAGATAAATAATTGTGATATCGCGATTCAGGATTTTATTTTTTGTTTCATTTTTTCCATTTGTTATTGATTTTTGTCCATTTTTATTATTTTTTCTTGTAGCGTTTGTGATTGTTTTTGAGCCGCTACACATTGTTCTGCCTTTTTAACTACTCTATTTTTTTTTTACATTTTTTCATCTTTTAAACCTAACCTGAACCTTCATGAATATTTAAAACCAAAACATTATATATATATATATATATATATATATATATATATATATATATATATATATATATATATATATATATATATATATATATATATATATATATATATGTAGATATTAGGTTTCTGTAGTCTTCTGTAAATTCAACTGTGTCAAATTTCATACGCCATCGTTCGCACAATTATTTTAAAAAGGAGTCCGAAGTTTTTCCTTAACGTATTAATATACAGATAAGATCCGACGAATGAATTAATATATGGTATCAATACTGTACTTGATTTGTATGGTAGGTAGTTATTTATTTATTTATTTAATACTTTATTGTACACTTAAAAGTCATATTACATTTTTATTTGTGAACATTTACAAAAGGCGAGCTTATCTCTGCAAGAGATTACTTCCAGCAAACTCAAAAGAATGAGAATGCATAAAAGAAATGTAGAATATACAGTGTACAAATTATTATTTTGAAACATACAACTTAAAAAAATATACAAATTCTTATTTCAATTAACTACCTAACTATGAATAATAAATGATACGTTTGTACACATAGAAATACAAAACAATACCTATTTAAAAAGAAAATACATGTACAAAGGAGATTTCTTCCAGCAAAACTAGCAATTCAGGTTGTTGGAGAAATCACAAGATATAAAATAGCAGTCATGGTGTACATCAGATAATAACTAACAATAACAAATTTTAACAAAACAAACAAGGACAAATGCAAGGTAGAATTGTTTTTTTTGATAATTTCGATAAAAGTGACAAAAAAATTAAAAGTGAGAAAGTGAATGAAAAGAAAACACAAAGTACAGAAATATTAAAATAATTATTCACTATCAAGCGACAAATAATGCTGCCTGACCCTAACTTTAAAATAGCCTATAGTCTGGATAATCCTGAATATGTCTTGGGAAATCATTCCATAAATTAGCTGCGTGAACAGTAAACGACTTATATAAGTAGTTATGTAATTTATGCACTTATCTACTTTGTTTTCAAATACTGGAACTGTAATACCTTAAAGTTTTAAGTGCTTCGAAATGAAGATGAAAGCTTGATATAAAGTTTTCATTGTTACAAAGCCATGCTAGCTGAGGCCCGCAAATTAACTAACGTCAAAAGATCCCTGTATTCAACCGAGTTTCTAAAAGGATGAAGTTCTCAATTCTATTACTATACTAAAATATATATATATATATATATATATATATATATATATATATATATATATATATATATATATATATATATATATATATATATATATATATATATATATATATATATATATATATATATATATATAAGCTAAATAAAAATATAAGCTGGGTGATTATTGTTAATGGTGCGTTGCTATAGTAGCCACAATAACTCGTATAGCCAATCGGTCGCCTTTTACAACCTGCTTCGCAGAATAGAGATAGTTAGCCTATTCTTCAACGCAACCCGGGACCAACACGGGGTAAAAAGTTTCCTGGGATTAATTGACATTTGACAGGTGCTTCTGCTGAATCCTGGTTTTTTCAAAATGCTTCTATAATAGTTGGGCAATAGCGTAGGTTCATTGATATTGACGATAGAAAAAATCACAAAGCTTATCGTAAACGCCATCACGTGATTCTTTGGCAATCATACGTTCTAACCGTATATCAATTTTCATCAAGATCAGTCTAGCTTTTTTTGAAATATACCGGGACATATGTGTTTATATAAACAGACAGACAAAAAATTGTATAGTCTATTATTTGCGCCATCATGCGTTTACGTTGTATACCAATTTTTTTACGGTTAATCAAGTCGCTCTCGAGCTATAACGGGACAAATAAACAGAAAAAACTTAAATAATAAAATTCATCTCACTGAGTTCACGAAATTTGACAAAAAACAGATTTATACCTATACTAGCTGTTGCCAGCTACTTCGTCCGCGCGGACTTAGTTTATTCCACACTGCTCCTCCCCCGTAGGTGATAGCGTGATAATATGTAGTCTATATGTTGACCCGACCTGTTAGTAATATTCATGCAAAATTTGAAGTAAATCCATCCAGTACTTTTTGAGTTTACCCCGGACATACATACAGACAAACAGACAAACGGACAAACGGACAAACGGACAAACCGACAAACGGACAAACGGACAAACGGACAAACGGACAAACGGACAAACGGACAAACGGACAAACGGACAAACGGACAAACGGACAAACGGACAAACGGACAAACGGACAAACGGACAAACGGACAAACGGACAAACGGACAAACGGACAAACGGACAAACGGACAAACGGACAAACGGACAAACGGACAAACGGACAAACGGACAAACGGACAAACGGACAAACGGACAAACGGACAAACGGACAAACGGACAAACGGACAAACGGACAAACGGACAAACGGACAAACGGACAAACGGACAAACGGACAAACGGACAAACGGACAAACGGACAAACGGACAAACGGACAAACGGACAAACGGACAAACGGACAAACGGACAAACGGACAAACGGACAAACGGACAAACGGACAAACGGACAAACGGACAAACGGACAAACAGACAAACAGACAAAAATTCTAAAAACTATATTTTTGGCTTCGATGTCGATTGTAGATCACGCCCCAAGTATTCTTTTAAAAAAATATTCAATGTACAGTTTTGACTTTCCTACGATTTTATTATATGTATAGATAATAATATAGATTTACTTACAACCTTTGAGTATTAAACCGACACTCAAAACTTACAACACTACAGCAAAGAATAAGACAATCAGAATATTTTATGTATTCGGACTTTATAAGCAGAATTTAGTGTCAAGTCGACAATTCTGTTTATGTTATCAGTTCGGAATCGTGGCTTCTTAGTTAAGAGATCAAGAGAATGTCATTGAAAATATTACTTGGTAATAGCTTCTTGGAAGTTTCAAGCCTTCAGGATAATATGAAACAAGAACTGGCTTCTCATAAGTGATAATATTTTAAAAGGCAAAGTTGATTTTATTTTAACATCATTAAATAACTACCTACCTATTATTTATTCGACATTGCTTGAAACATGATATGAGATGTTAATATTTAGTTATAGGTACAATAAAGAATACTTAATAGCATGCAAGGTAAGTATAACTGTAATAACATCTTTTTTACAATAAATAAATAAATAAATATTCACGGCAAAATTACACTTACAGATCTAACCCCAAAGTAAGCAAATTATTTGATTGTGTTATGTTAGTCAATGATATTAATACATAGAAATACATATATAAATACTGGAATATATTAACAAACTCCCCAACCCAGAAATACTAACATTTATGCTTATCACACAAATGCTTGTCCCCGTCTGGAATCAAACCTGAACGTCGATTGCGTAGTCAGGTTCACTAACTACTCGACCAACGGGGCGGTAAGTAAAAAAACCAAAATATGTACATAAATTTTATAATCAATTCATTTTTGACTTCCCGCTACGCATGTAGTTATGGAAGTACTTAATTTTCCCCGATTTTCGAAAATCGAGTTTTCACCAGATCTCGACGTTATGAGGCCCTGGAAACCTTTTCCGACTATTTTCACGATGACGTCAGTACGTCTATAAGTTTGTATGTATGCGCATGTATGTGTTTTTTTTAATTTATTTATTTTACAATAGCTTTTACAACAGCTTATAAATGCTTAATCGCTACATTTACGAATCGTGCTTATAATAAATTGTTATTATAATGTTATTTATGAGAATTACCAGGGATCCCCGAACTAAGCTAGGCCTGTATCTCGGGAAACCAGTTATATTTTAATAAGTTAATATTTATTTACATTTATTTTTAGGGCACTATTGTATTATGATTTCGTTTTACCGAGCAATTCGCAACTAATTAAAAGCATATACTAATAGACAGCACTAAACAAATAAAATATTGAAAATAATGGCAAAAAAAAAACAAAAAAACAAAAAATTAAGTATGAACACTTATGTAGCCTATTTGTGGATATGTAGTTGTTAAGATGAAAAGCATAATTACATACAAACATCTCATAACTTTTACACGGCTTGATCAATCGAAACGCGGTTGATGGCATTTGATTAAATTCCGTTTAACTTAGACTTCATAAAAATATGTACACATTCAGATTTTTGATAATTTTATCATTTTTATAAATTATGAAAAAACCTCAAAAACATTTCGGCAAAACAATAGGTACATATTTTTAAATAACTTCCATATTAAAGCACCGATTGAGTACAAAATCTAATGAGCCCATCATTTGAAAAACTGCGTCCAATGCAATAAATTGCATCAAAATTGGTTAATCCGTTCGGGAGTTATCTTTGAACAAAAATTTTGAAAAAGTGTTTTTCGACATAACTTCAAAAAATTTTCAACCATTCATTTTTTGATCTACAATATTTTGGTACTTAAAAATTTAGTCGGATGCCATTTCAAAAATGAATATCTATTCCAATTTTCAAAAATTACAGCTTTTCAAATATTACAATTACGCTGCTTACAGCAAACTTAACTCGAGTTTTAGAAGTTCGGAAATAAAGGAACCCTTATAGTTTCTACTATGTCCGTCCGTCCATCCATCCATCCGCAGTCTAGGTCAGAGATACTTAATATTTGTAATTTGGCATGAATATAAATATTAGTCACGACAACAAAGTGGTGACATAAAATCTTGAAAAATAAGTTTAGGGTAGCTTCTTTACATGTTAATTGGGGATGTTATTACCTGTGGTAGCGATATATTCGTTATTGACCTTAAATAGTTTAAATGTTCATAGCATAAAACAATGAAAGCCCTCTTCTTAGTCCGCATTATTGTAATGGGCTACTTCTGATTCCTACACTGCGCATGGCTCGAGACACATTTACCAATTTTTAAAATAATTTACAGGCTAATACACCGATTTATTTAAAATACTGGTCCGCTCTTCTACTTAAAAAACTGCGTCAAATACCGTAAATCTGATTAAATTCGGTTGATTGGTTTGGGATTTATCAATAGCAAACATTTTTGTAATTTTTTTTCAAAAAATGTTTAAAATTAAAATACCTTATTTTATCGGGAAGTTTTAGGGAAGCAGGGTCAACCGGCTTATATATTTTTTAAACAATATAACGTTATAACATGAATTATGCACCTACACCTAGCTCGTGTCTGTATGGGTTTTTATATACCTACTGATTTGTTGACTCATTTTTTAACTTCCCGCTACGTAGTACGTAATGTACGTAGATAGGAAGTTACTGAATTTGCCCCGATTTTCGAAAATCGATTTTTCACCGGATCTCCACGTTTTGAGGTCCTAGGAATCTTTTCAGACTATTTTCGCGATGACGTCAATATGTCTGTATGTATGTATGTGTGTGTGTGTGTATGTGTGTGTGTGTATGTGTGTATGTAAACCGTGGAACCCTGAAGAAACGTTATGATAAAGTCAACGATAACTTCCGAACGGATAAACTGACTTTAATGCATCTTGGAGAATTGAATGCATTTTTTTCAAGGAAAAGAACTGGTTAGATTTTATTACTTAATTGGAACATAAATCTGGAGGTTATTTAAAAATATATTGTTACGCCAAAACTTTTTTTGAACCTTTTAAAAAATATTTTTTAATTTTTAAGTGATTAAAATAAAATAATATTCATGATGGGTTATTGGATGATTCGCACGAATTTAACTCGCAGGAAAAGTGCGAATCGACATTTGTTAATAATATACCTATTGTTTCCTGTTGGCGATTCGCACGAAGTTATTTTATTGATGTGCCAATAGACAATTCCAAAAATATTTAGTAGGCTATTGGCACACGTTGTTTTCTGTGCTAAATAGTTATGATAAAGTACACTCTAGTACAAAGTATTTAGGATTAAATATTTTTTTGATACGAAATGAGAAACAAATTAATCAAAAATGTCTTTATTTAAATAAAAATTTCTAAACGTTTTCTTTATTTAGTTGGCATGATTTGAGGAATTAAAAATGATCAAATTTCGTTCACAAAGCAATAGATTATTACTATTTGAACATATATAAATCAAAAAATGTAGTAAATGAATTAACACTTAAATTTAGCATAACAAAATCAATATGCATGGCTTTCCTACACGTCGTTTCAAGTAAAATAGCTGCTATCTAAGCTTCGATTAATTCTTCATATTCTTATTATTTCTGAAACGGGTAAACATGACTGTACTTTTTATTTATGCTCTGAAAAAAAATTGTGCCAATAGCCTACTACATATTTTAGCGATGTCGATTCGCATACCAATAAATTAACTTCCTGCGAAGCGCCTAGAGAAAAAACAATATTATTAAAAACATGTCGATTCGCACATTTCTTGCGAGTTAAACTGCGAATCATCCAATAACCCTTTATGATTAGTGATACAAAAACGTACTATATCTTAAGCGACGTGAATGGTTTAAAATAGAATGTAATAATAATTGTGAATTCATTTCTTAATATTAATCTTTGAAGGTTTTTCGTGAATTTTAAAATAATTATAAAAAGTGTCCGTGATACAATTTACATTTCAGAAGAAATTAATTGGTTTAAAATAGAATGTAATAATAATTGTGAATTCATTTCTTAATATTAATCTTTGAAGGTTTTTCGTGAATTTTAAAATAATTATAAAAAGTGTCCGTGATACAATTTACATTTCAGAAGAAATTAATTGGTTTAAAATAGAATGTAATAATAATTGTGAATTCATTTCTTAATATTAATCTTTGAAGGTTTTTCGTGAATTTTAAAATAATTATAAAAAGTGTCCGTGATACAATTTACATTTCAGAAGAAATTAATAATGTATTTGTTATACATTATACACTTGTTATACATACGGTAATCCGGATACGATAAAATACGGATCCTCATCATTTTCTATTAGATATTTTTTAACTTCTCGCTACGTATGTAGAAAAAGAAGTTACTGATTTTGTCCCGATTTTCGAAAATCGAGTTTTTAACAGATCTCCACGTTTTGAGTTCCAAGTTTATAAGTTTTAAGTATATTATGTCCGAATGCATAAAATAGGTATGCAAACGTCACAGCGAGCCTTGTAATATGTTTCAGCAAAGCCTTATAAATCTCCGAACAACTTTGACGAGTACGGAGAGGTGAAAGCTAGAATTCCATTCTATTTTAGCTAAAAGTTATTCAATGAAGTGAATCAGTAGTACTTCATTTATAAGGTTTTTATTTGCATCAGTTACTCGGGCAATAGATTAATTAATACATTTTCTTTCGTCTGAAATTTTAAAAACACGTGAATTTCAAAATAAACAGCAAAATACAGTTTATTTTTAAAGAAAGAAAAAATAAGTGACTCGACCCAGGGAAGCACGGATGAAGTTTTAACGAGCCGCGTCACACGCGTTGTCAATTTAACACGTTTATGCAAAGAAAAATTAATTTTCTCTTAAAAATTCATTTTCTTTTAAAAAATAATTTATCTGTTTTTTTTATATCATAAGATAGTAAAGAAGAGAATGGGTCTCCTGATGGAAAGAGTCAACCATCGCCTATAGACACCAAAGATGTTAATGGTGCGTTGCTATCTTGTGGTGAGGTTTAATGCCACATGCATAATTTAAGGAACACGACAGTGATTAGCGCTGATGCTATTGCGGCAGGAATAGGTGGTGCCAGACCCGGGCAAGCCAATGCTTCCCGTGTTGAACAGGTGAACTCTACCACCTAGTAGCCACGATGATAGTGACTCGCATAGCTAATCGGTCGCCTTTTACGACCTGCCTCGCAGAACGGCAGTTGGCATATTCTTCAAAGAAGCTCAGGACCAACATGGGGGAAAATTTAATTTATTTTCTCTATATCGCGGTGTGGTATGCCTGTGTTTAGACTGGTGTCTGGTGATGGTACGGTAAAACGTTAGCTCGTAGCTCGAACTTAATATATCCGGCGCGCGTCACCTGCGTATTCCTTCCTATAGGAAAAAAGGAGTAAGCTCCAATATACGCGCGGCGTATACGACAAGAAAGTAATTAGAACTCAAATAAATACTGTCTTTTTTGTGGGGTAGGCAGAGTGAACCGAACGTCAATAGACGTTACTTTTTATAACTAATCACCGGGTACTTGGTTATTATGTTTCCTTGGGGCATTTTCGGGGCATTTGACCGCCCCGTTGGTCGAGTGATAGGTGACCCTGACTACGCAATCTACAGGGCTCTACAGGGCTCGGGTTGGATCCCCGACGGGGACATCACATTTGTGTGATGAGCACAAATGTTTGTATTTCCGGGTTTGGGTGTTTATTATGTATGTAAAGTTATTTATATATGTATTTCTATGTATTAGTATCGTTGACTAACACACATAACACAAGCAAATAATTTGGGGTTAGATCAATAAGTGTAAAAAAAAACTGTTATTTTTAAATAAACATATAAGCATTGCGACACTGTTCACTGACTGGATTTTCATCATATACCTACATATATATATATATATATATATATATATATATATATATATATATATATATATATATATATATATATATATATATATATATATATATATACTAAAATTGTTAATTGTGCGTTGCCATCCGTGTAGCGAGGTGTTCATGCCACTTGCTTAAGCTTACCAGCAACTTTCCCTTCAAGTCGAAACATGACAATGACCAATGAACGCTATTGCTACAGGAACATTTTTATACAAATATATTCCAACAGACCCTTTTTAGTTTGGACTACGTTTCTCACCTGTAGTAGTTTGAAATATGTTTAAACTTTGATACATATTTCATTTAATGAAAAACTATATGAAAGAATTTTTGTATTCAATCCAGCTGAAGTTTAAAGGTTGTTGTTGAAATGCTTTACATGAAAGTACAAAGCGCTTATTTGAGTATAAGCTCAGTTTAAAGTTCTCATCGTGACAAAGTAGCTTTATCTAGAAAAAGCTTTGCCTTAACTACCTAGCTCAATCTTTGTCTGTAGATTTTTCGCTGTGATGTATGGATATTAAAATTAATTAATCAGTTTAATCCTTTTTTTTTTTGTTTTTTGTATTTATACATATATGCATATTATTTGCATTAACTTGTGCTTACATGTGATAAACTCTAATGTACGCTATTAGAGTTTATCTCTAATGGCGTACATTAGAGTTTATACACAACATTTGCTTATACTTGCTTATACGCAACCAAGATGACAATCTTTCCATCAACGCCACAGCTTTAACTGTCGCGTTGATGGAAAGATTGTCATCTTGTAATGAAAACGCACAACTGTAGATGAACGTAATTCTAACTAAATTAGCCAATCGTTTTTTTTAAAAAAAAAGTATCTTCACGCCCGTATCCCAGAAGGGGTAAGCATAGGTACAATAAGTGCACCCAGGATTAGTCGAAGACACTTGGTCCCATAACGTGATAGGTGGCAAGTTTATCGCCAACTGGGCACTTTTCAATCCCGGGCAACGTTGTTTTTATCAGAAAACTGAAAAAACACATTTTAAAGTTCATTAAATTAGTGTATGTATAAAAAATATATCTTCATGTTATAGTAAATTCTTCATGTAAGAATGAGTCGCTCTCGTCACTGCCCGCGCGTCAAAAATACAGAATTGTTCTCTGATAAATTGTAAAATACAACATCATGAAGGTTAAAAAAATATAGGATATTGTATTTTAGGTAAGTATAAGAGTATATCGATTTATTTTTGTCGTTTATATTACTAAATATAGGGTGTAATGTATGATTTTCATTTTGTCTTAAAAATGTACTTGACGCTCCAAATATAATATGACAAAATTTCAAAGGTCATTTTTTCAGTAAAAGGACAGTGCATTACAACCTCCTTTTAATTTAGTCGAATAATACAAATTGATCCTGTTATTATTAGTGGAGTCGATTTTTTTTCATTAATAAGTTAATTTTTTTTATTAAGATTAATTTTTTTCATTAATAATTTTGAATACCTTTTATAGTTGTTAACCAACTGCCAAAAGAGAAGAGGACATCAATTTGACGATTTTAAAATGTTTGATTATATTGATTGCTTATTTTGAGGACCAAGTTAGGTGATTCTTTTTATTCTATTTGTACGAATATAAAATAACAATATATAATTATGATTCTTACGATGAACTTTGGAGATATATTACGAAACTTTTAATATAACAATAGGAAATCATAAGCAGCATCGAATTTTGTTCTGTTTACACGTGTTGTTGTTAATAATTTATTTTTAGTAAAATGTTGTTTTTGATTGCGGATATCTTGTACTATACATATTATAAATTTTAAAGTTTGTATGTTTGGATGTTTGATAATCAATCACGTAAAAAATGGCTGTACCAATTTGTATTTGGACTCGGATATAAGATGACCTGGAATAGCACATAGAATACTTTTATCCTAATGCAGAGATCTGCAGCTAGTCTCGTATAAATTTTAAGTGACTGTTTATATGTACAAATTGTTTTATTTGCATACTAGCTGTTACCCGCGGCTTTGCTCGCGCATATTTACTTTAGAACTTATTTAACCTTTCTTTATTTTATTAAAAATCTCTACATTGCCGGGTGGGCCGCTAGTACGTTAAAAATAATATTTACATATTCATCTTAATTATTTATATACGACATTTTTGTTATTAAAATGTAAGTAAAAAACGTAATACCTGAACTTCCTATAACTTCTAAATTTTCTACACCTAATATATCTAAAATACCTATTAGTAACACACCTATCGAAAAAACTAACGTAATTATAAAAGAAATTTATAATTAACAGGAAATATCTAATCTAAAATTACCTTTGGCAATAATATTATATGTACTAAACTATACTCCAAACTAAATATACGTATCTATTAGGATTTCTGTGTATGTAACAGACCTATGTAACCAACTAATGTAACTGTATTAAAAAAATCTGTGACCCTACAGGCCACTTGAAACTTCCCGCTAAATTTAAATTCAGTATTTGAAAAGATTTATATTTTTTCAAAATCATCAACGAGTTTGATCTTCCGAATTGAACATTGAAAACAATTTTTTAGCTCTAAATTGTTTTATTGGAATTTTTTATACGAGGGTCAATAAAATTTTCAGAAGCCGACATCGCATTAGCAACTAACTTATTGTGTTTCAAATGTCTAGGGGCAGTATTCGCTCGTACGTCTGCAGATACTATAACTAAACAAATGTTCGTTTACATAATACTGCAAAAAAAAAAAAAACAGTAAAACTGAAATCTAATTCCAAACGAGAATTCTACGAAAAGCTAAACTTATTTCTAGGAAATTAATGCGTTTTCTTACTATGTTATCGATACATTACATATTAAGTCTGAAAAAAAATCGTGTATGTTATCGTGTAAGAATCTATAAACTTTATAACGTAGTCATAGTCACCATTGCAGTAAATTTCCTATTTCAGTATATTCTAAATCTATTAGACTATGCAAACTAAATGTATCAATATCAAGCGTCAAATACTACATGGCTATAAACCCACAGTTTGCCTATATGTGTAGGTTTTGTGTAATAGAACCAATAACCTATAATGTTTGAAATATAAATAAATTATTTTAATGGTCATTATTTGTTTTATTGATATATAAATGTTCTACGCAAAAACAGATTTTCGACAAGGTTTTTTTTAATATAAATTTTACAAACTCTTAAAATACTACCTCAATGCATAAAAATATTTATATTCGACTTTACATATGCCTTGTCCTGCCGGCTAACTTAAATCAAAAATTTTATTGCTTTTTGTACATTGTTTTTTAAAAATGACTTTAAATCTTGCGTTTAAGGTTGAATATGCAAAAACACGTTTGTGCCATAACTATAAACTTTTTAGACTGAATTAGCAACAGTTTTGAGTGTCAGTTTTGTTCGGAACTGTGTATCTTGTGTATTTTATATCAATGATATTTTTAAAATAATTTTTAGTCTGATGTACCGATTTATTTAGAAATATTGTCAGCTTTTCGACTTAAAAACTGCGTAAAATACCGTAAATCGAATTAAAATAAGTTGATTCTTTCGGGATTTATTAATAATGCAAATGTTTGATTTGTTTTTAATCTCTTTAATTTTTAAACAATAAATTTTGGAGCTAATAATAACGTATATAGAGCTCAAAAAATTGCTCTGAACGCCATGCCATAGATGAAAACTGACCATAATTTTGTAAATATATATCTTTTCGAGCATACAGATTCATTGACTGGCCCTTCCACTGGAACTTAACTAATAGTATTTTAATGCTTATTATTTTGCCTTAATAATCAAATTGTTATTCCTTTTTTGGTTAATTTTCATTTATTGTTTTTGTTAATTTTTTATTTTATTACTATAATACTATAATGATTTTTGTTTACTTGATACTGATGTGTACTTTTACAAACTCAACAATTGTAACAAAGAACATTATGTGTTAATTAATTAGACACTAAATGACGCAATAATAAATATATACTCTCATCATATCCAACATCTATATATATATATATATATATATATATATATATATATATATATATATATATATATATATATATATATATACATTAGGTCCAAGAGAGTGCCTGGAGCTTTTAAAGCTTTACAGGTTTCAGACTATTTTCAGACTCCAGGCGCTCACAAGGAAAATTTTTTTACACATTAAATAACTTGATATCAAAACCTGTCATACTTCTGATTGTATATTTTCCTCGTGAGCAGTAAATAAAAAAATATTATTATTAGAATTTATTTCTAATCAATACGTTATTACGCAATACTTTCTTGTGACATATTGCAGTACAGAGCCTCAGTAAGAAATACCAATAAAGTCAAAGGATCTGTTACAGTACCCGGCGATAAATATTGCACATCGACCTTTGGAAAGAGACAATCGGCTAATTTCGGCTTCTTAGAGCGTTATCTCTGTCGCACAAAATACAAACAGTCCGGTACCTATTAGGAGCTGTTAAAACAAGTATGATTTGCTTCTTTTGATATTTTTATTCTTTGTATAAAATACACTAATTTTTCTATAAGTGATGGCTTTAGGTTGGGGTAAAATAAAATAAAAAAACATTTTTACATTATGTTTACGTATTTAATTATTTTGGAACATTACAGCTTTAGTGTACATAATAAACACCATTATACCTATTGCTAAAATGAGACATTGCAATAAAAATAATAATAATTCTAATTCTCAATTACTTCCATTTCACTATCTGTACTCTCAAAGAGGTCAATATCACTGTCACTATCAGCCGTATTTATTACTAATCTATCAGTGTAATTGTCTAAACTGTGTTGAATGCTTCTATATTCATTCTCACATTTGATTGCATGATCGCAAACCTTTTTCCACTCTTCAGCGCCGATCATGTTTACTTTTTCAGTCAATAATGTTTTTACTGTAGTTAAGTTCATACCCACATTTCTAGAGGCTACATAGCCTTTCAGTTGAGACCATATATTTTCAATTGGATTAAAATCCGGATGATATGGTGGCAATCGCAACACAGTGTGCCCATGTTCGGCAAGTATTTTGTCCACAGAAAACTCTGTATACCTCTCCTTGTGCTGACATATAATAGCGTAAATCTGGGTTTTTGTTAATTTTGGATCAACTGGAATTTCATGTCTGTTTAACCAGTTGATCATTTCCCGTTTAATGGTGTTTGAGTTGGGGGGTCTCTCAATATACTTGTTGTGATAGGGTGCGTTGTCGATAACTAGAACAGAATCACTGGGTATATTTGGGATTAATTGGTTAACCAGCCATTTCTCATAGTTATCGTTATTCATTTCATTGTGATAGTCACCTGTAGTGTCCGTGGATTTATACGTTAAAAAAGCACCGGGTACAAAGCCTTTTTCATTTCCCGCATGAACTATTATCAAACGTTGACCTTTTGAAATTGGCTTTTTTACTCCTTTTTTCTTATCGTCACTCCAAGATTTCCCTTTAGTGTGGGATGCATGTATATATGACTCATCCATGTAGACGATATTTTTTCCTGTTTCGCGAAATTTGCGTATTTTATCAAGGTATTCCATTCGTTTGAGACTAACGTCGTGCTTTTCCATTAGAATTTTTCGATTATCTTCCATTTTAGTGAACTGAAATCCCATGTCATGAAGTATTTTTCTCAACGTTTTTTCAGACCCATTGTAATTAATAGCTTCAGATAACTTAGCTTTTAATGATTTTATTGTTGGCAGTTCATTAAATCGTAAGTGAAAATCATACACCATTCTTCGAACAACATCGTAATCAAAATCGTCCATATCCAAACGAAATTGCTTTTTTGGTCTCCCTTTTTTGGAGTGCTGAACTTAATTTCAGTCGAATGTGTTTCAGTACTGACTTCGTTTAATATATTGTTCAAAGTTCTTCTTGAAATTCCAGTGGCATTTGCAACTCGCTCTTGAATCTTCTTAAAATAACAACTTACATTTTCATCTACTTTTTTTTTAAATCTATCAGCTTTGCTTACAAAGTATTTATAAACATTGTAGATAATTTCACGTGACTGACCTCGTAAAGGTTTCCCTCTTTTTCCGAAAGATGCCATATTACAATTTTAAATTATTTAAATTTGTGGGTGTTATCAACTCTAAATATTTTTTTTTTCGGGACGCGACTGCACTCTATCGTACTTGAACAACGACTGACTAAACGTCACATAGGTAGTGTGGGACAGAGATAACGCTTTACGAAGCCGAAATTATCCGATTGTCTCTTTCCAAAGTTCGATGTGCAATATTTATCGCCGGGTACTGTAGTTTATTAAAAGTATAATAATACAGTCATATTATTATTTGATGCAGCTGAAAGTGAACAATTTAATTTAATTCTGGGACAAATGCTACATAAAGAGAATATTAGACGCGTTTTCCATTATAATCCTGACAGAGGTCCTCGTAGTTCATATCGGATTATAGTTAAGCCATCTACAGTCCGTAGTAGTCCGTTTTTGTCAATGATGCCAATTTGATGATGGTCGTACAATATGTTCACTTTCCTTTTGCAGAATTTCAATTCTAATGGAAAAAAGATTTTTTAAGTAGCGTCAGCGATAGACTGATAATAGCGGACTAAGACATTAATTCCGACATCGTTATTAAACGTATACGAAAAATAAAAAAACATCACGTTAGCACTCGCATGATATTATTATATTTTCTATATCATTTATCCAATAACGTTAAAAACCATTCGAAACCAAAAAATTAAACCAACAAAATGTTATGTGTGGTCAACTATTAAAATCAGTGAGTGAGCAATCAATCATCCTTTGTTACGTTAATTTTTACTTCCCACTACGTATGTAGATAAGGAAGTTACTTTTTACTTTTACCCCGATTTTCGAAAATCGAGTTTTCACCAGACGTCCACGTTTTGAGGTCCTAGGAACCTTTTCCGACTATTTTCACGATGATGTCTGTATGTCTATATGTATGTATGTGTGTGTGGGTGTGTGTATGTAAACATCTCATAACTTTTGAACAGCTGGACTGATCGAGACGCGGTTGATGGCATTCGATTGGGTTCCGCTCAATTTAAACTTCCTGAAAATCTGAACCTTCTCGGTTCAGGAGATTTGATAAATTTTGTGAAAACACACAAATTTTTTTTAATTCGAAACATAGGGGTACAGTTCGAATTAAAAAAAAAAACAAAATCGGTCTACTCTGTAAAAAGTTTTGCGTGGTCTAACATATAAAAAAAAATACGCATCGAATCCCCGTTGGTCTTCTTCTTAACGAATTTTACATAATATATGTTGCTGTAGTAGTTCAGGCTCCTTTTGAAAATTAGACCACTTGCCGTTCTGCCAGCCAGTTTGCAAAAGGCGAACGATTGGCTATACCTGCCATTAACATCGTGACTACTAGGTGGTAAAGTTCCGCAAAGTCTCGCCAGATTACATGCTACTTCTAGCTTAACTATATACTACACCTGTCGTAATAGCATCAATGTTTGTCATAGCCGTGTTCCGGTTTAGATGGAAAGGTTGCCGTCACACTTATGTGTATGTATGTGGCATTGCCATCCCGCTACACGCATAGTAACGCACCATGAACATAATTGTATAAGCGATAGTTTCTCGTTCCATCAAGAGAGCGATCTTCTTGTTTGCTATCCTCTGATATAAAAAAATCTGTAAGTCGGTTGACTCTGAAGGCATCCCTGAAATTTCCAGCTAAATTGAAGTATTTTAAGCTCAAAGAAGCAAAAAAACTAAACCTAAGCATAGATATTTGAGCTCAAAGAGTTAAGTTTGTAAGAATGACAGAAATTTAATTTTCGAAAATATGTAGCTATATTTTCATTTTTTTAAATTGATCATCATCAATTTTAATGTTTCGAGTGACAACCAATGCAATTTTTGAGCTCTGAATTGTTTTATTAGCCACAAAGTCGATAGGATAAAAAAATTTAATAAAAGTTTTCGCTATTGATAAATCCTGAACGATTTAATCGTTTTTATCCCGATTTACGTTATTTGACGCAGTTTGTAAAGTAGAGTTTCAGTTATAAATCGGTATATTAGCCCGAAAGTTATTTTTAAAAAACGATGTAAGTTTGCTGTAAACAGCGTAATTTTTTTTTATTTAAAAAACTGTGATTTTTGAATTTTTGATTCGTTTTTCATTTTTGGAACGGAATTCGACGTAATTTTTAAGTACTAAAATATTGTAGAAGGTTTAAAACGGAAAAATAATTGATTTTTTTTATGTGTGTATCATCTGATCATCATGTGATGAATAAATGAACTTTTCATGACTTTTTAACGGCTTAACTGATCGAAGCCAAGTTGGTAGCATTCGATTGGATTCTACTCTACTTAGATTCCCTAAAAATTTTATCCAATTCGGTTTATGAGATATTGAGAAATTTTAAAAAACCTCAATAAAACAGTATTTTTTTAATATAACTTCCAGAAGAAATCGGTACGATTGAGTGCAAAGTCTAATCAGCTTTTTTCCTGAAAAATTTATCGTAAATAAATCGTATAGTGTTTTTCTGACATAACTCAATGCATAACTCCGACAATTTTAGCCAATCATTTTTCACTTCCTAAAAATTTTCAAATGCAGTTTCAAAAATCAAAATTGAAATCAAAGTTACAGCTTTTCTCATATTAATATATTTTTTCAGCAAACTTTCTTAATATTTTTAAAATAACTTTTAGACCAAAACACTCATTGATTTAAAAATCTAATCAACTTTTCTGTCTAAAACACCGTGTCAAATATCGTTAATTCGATCAAAATCGGTCGATTTATTCGGGAATTGTCAATGACAAACATTTTTGAAAAAAAAATGTTTTTTGACATTACTTCCATATTTTACAACATACAGAATACGGAGTTAAGAAAACATTTAAAGCTCAAAACATTTTAGAGCTCACAATATGAATGCTTTCGAAAGATCAAAATCGTTTTTTTATATCATAAGATATCAAGCAAGCAGATGGGTCTCCTGATGGCAAGAGAACCATACGCACCGCAACGCATCATTAATACCATAGGTATTAATAATGCGTTGCTATCTTGTGGCGAGGTTTAACGCAACATGCATAAGTTTACTGGCTACCTTAACCACGCCGGCCCTCCAAACCGGTGGTACCAGAAGCGGGCGAGCCAATGGAGAACTTTAGCACCTAGTAGTCATGATGGTAGTGACTCGTTTAGCCAATCGGTCGACTTTTACGGCTTGTCTGGCAGAACGGTAGTTGGTCTATTCTTCAAAGAAGCCCAGGACCAACATGGGGGGAAAAGCGTTTCCAAAATATGCAGTTTTACAAAAATCAAAGTACTGAAATTTTTAACAAAATTTAGATTTTTAAGCTTTGAAAAAATCTATGTTATGGTATAGTGTTTGTTCCTTTGAACTAAAAATACTTTTATTTATCGAGAATAAAAGTTTTAGGGATGACCTGCATGGTCAACCGGTTTACAATTTTTTTTTCAGTACCTATGTGGTTGTATTTCTGATCCGGTACATAGTAGTTAAAAAAATAAACCCTCTTAAATGAGAAGGTTTCTTGGTATATTTTGCAATTTGAAATTGTACAAATAATATTTTTTAGCAAGCAGTGCATTTTGCCTTACTCCAAAGAATTTCTATATTAAATACATGTTCGCGGTGGGATGGCATTTTAAAGAGTTGATTTTCAGTTGTTATATTTTTAACCGACTTCTCAAAAAGGGGAGATTATCAATTCGCCTGTGTGTCTTTTTATGCTTGTCAGAACTCGGTCATATCCAAAATTTTGAAAATATTTTTTTTGACAAAGCGGATATACATCCCGTATAGTCCCATTTAATTTTCTGAAGATCTGATGCAGAGTTTTAAAGGTACAGGAAATGTGAAGTCAGATACAGCAGTTTTACTGCGTTAAAAAGATACTAAGTACTATACTGATATTATAAATGTGAAAGTTTGGATATTTGGATGGATGGGCGGTTGTTTGTTGCTTTTTCACGCAAAGACTACTGAACGGATTATGAATGAGCGTTGCGTAGTAGCGTAGGATAAATGTTTCATTCAGGTAAAGCCGCTTTGAAACGATGAAAGCCTTGTATTTAGCTTAAACCTGTATATAGAAGCACTTAAAAATTTCAGCATTCTAGTACTAACCTTTAAGCTCGAGTAACTATACTAAGGAGATAAACTCTGCAATCACATGGCTGGGCCAATTTGGTTTTATTTATTCACAAATTGGTGGCCTAGGGGTTGGGTGGCTAAATACCCCGAATTATACGGCTTACCTCGTTTTTTACGGCACAAAAATGAAGGAACCCGTAACCTAAATACGCGTTAAATAAAGTTCTCGTATTTTTACAAATTCCGTAATAGCTAGCCAGCGTGGTTGACGAGCGTTCTGTTTAACACGCCTCGCCTGTTTGGTTTGTTTCGTTATTTAAGTGTTTAAAATGTTGAGATTTTTTCACATTTTCTTTATTGTTTTTTATTTTTTTATTGGCTATTTACTGTGCAGAGAAACAAAAATTTTAAAGATAAAATAATGTCGCAATAATTATCTTTCGTAAATATCTAAAATCCGTATTTTCGTTGCTGGTGACCTCTAAATTATGAAGTGGCAGGTGGCAACCCTTAGACATTGGCCTATTAGCTTAATGAAGTTCCGGTATCGACCCTCGGGTCGGGCAGGAGTGTATTTTTTGAGATTCCTCTCAAAAAATTCAAAATATTGTAGCAGCTTGAAGTCACATCACATGTGTGATATGTTGCCATTCTTGTCCCTCGAATAAGCACGTAAAGCTAGCGATCCCGGTTATCACTAGAAACAGGTGATAATCATTGTAAGGTCGGTAAAATACGGTGATAGGGGTTATCACTCATTTTGCCAAACCCACAAACCGGTGAATCGTGGTGCACTGGAATTCTATAGATTTTTGTTTCACTCTGTCTATCCTATAAGGGAACCGGCATGATAATAAGTAGAGTTCTGCATTGTCTCGCCCGGGTCTGGTACCACTGCTACAATAACGTCAATGCTTGTAAGTGTCATGTTTAAAGGATAAGAGACCTCGCCACAAGATAATAACGCACCACTAACATGTTTGGCGTCTATAGGCGACGGTTGACGCTTTCTATCAGGAGACCAATCTGTTTGTTTGCTATCTTAACCTAGTATTTACGATAGTAGTTACACGTACAGCCAATCGGTCGCCTCTTAGGACGGCCTGCAGAACAGCAGTTGATCTATACTTCAAAAAAAAAGACCTTAGTTGTTTTAAGACACATTAGTTGTTTTAAGAAAGAATATCTGGTTGACCGAGCTTTGCTCGGTTTTTCACATATTTTTGAAACCGATCTTTTCTTGGACCTTGAAACTTAATAAATCGATTCCTATAGAATATATATATATATATATATATATATATATATATATATATATATATATATATATATATATATATATATATATATATATATATTTTCTGTACCTGGTTGACCGAGCTTTGCTCGGTTTTTCACATACCCATATTTTGGGAACCGAGCTTTTCTTGGACCTGGAACCTTGATAAATCGATTGCTTGACCCGAAAAACCCCTAATTCTGATTTCTGATTTCTGATAAAAATAACGAATTCAAACAAATTATCAAAGTAATCATGCTATCTAGAAATCTAATACCAAATGCAAACAAACTTGTTTGAATTCGGCGTCTCTCCCTTGTTGTTTTTGTTTATATTTATAAATTAAACGCAACATCTTTCGCACTGTACTTTCGATCGTTTCATTCATTTTTATACTAATAAAATGTTGAAACTGGATTACAACAAAGTCACAAGAATTTAGTTTGACCGGTGGGAGGGATGCGCTGTGCCGCGCTCCGGCTGCATAGGGACCACCACCTTGCTTGTTTCTCCCGTGAAACTGCTTTACTGTGTTTCGGAGAAAAGGGCAAGACAGGCAGTGTAATTACTGGCACTGAGACTTAACATCTTAAGTCTCAGAATAGGCAACACCTAGGCTAGTTCCAGGTAAAAAACTAGTTTATTGGCGACGTCGACCACTTACCATCAGGTGGCCCGTCTGCCAGTTTGCCTATCCAACAAAATTTGTTGGATAGGCAAACTGGCAGACTATATTTTTTTATATTTAATTTTATATGAAAAAAATCGCACCAACACCAACGACCGTTATTGTCTGTTTGCCATTTGGACGTAGACATAAAATTTTCTTAAAAATGCAATTCTCTGCTTTCCTCACGCAGACTCTAGTGGTTAACTAAAAAAGATTTTTGAAAGTTACTTGGGTGAAGTAGAAAATATCTTCAACCCCAACTCTAAAAGACGACGAAAATCAAAAGAGTTGTGTTATACATGTATATGTTATACATAAAACTATACAAATCACAATAAAATGGACTTTCACGTTTTTAATTTACTGTTTTCCATACACATATACTTTTTAGCACATTAGTCAACTGGTCCCACTTTTTTTATATCATAAGATAGCAAACAAGCAGATGGATCTCCTGATGGAAAGAGTCAACCATCACCTATAGACACCAAAGATGTTAATGGTGCGTTGCTATCTTGTGGCGAGGTATAATGCCACATGCATAATTCTACCAGCTACCTGACCCTCCAAACTTGAACACACAGCGACAAGCACTGACGCTATTGCGGCAGGAATTGGTAAGGCGGTGGTACCAGACCCGGGCGAGACAATGCAGGACCATACTCCCTAGTAACATCATAGGTTATTTCAAAAATTTGCTAAGATAATTTAACTTCACTAATTGCCTGAATTGGTAATATGAAATAAATTATTACAGTCACTGAATGCATGCATTATAGCAAATATAATAATTAACGCCGATAACATTCAATTATACATTTCTTTCAATCTCTCGGAAATTCATTGAATTGAATGAATTTGAACTCATTGAATGGACGA
This sequence comes from Apodemia mormo, assembly GCA_036924255.1. Classification (NCBI taxonomy): domain Eukaryota; kingdom Metazoa; phylum Arthropoda; class Insecta; order Lepidoptera; family Riodinidae; genus Apodemia; species Apodemia mormo. The sequence goes on from JAUPFN010000004.1 coordinate 5,008,012, forward strand.
AAATAATTGCGTTAGCGTTGACTGCAAAGAAAACCACTTTCATGATACAGAGTATCAGATGATAAAAAAATTATAGGAAATTTCAGAAATACGACCGGTGATAAACCTATTTCTAGAGTATATAAAGATCAAAACTCTGTAAATCTTTTAGAGAAAGATATACGTAAATATTTTTACTAGTTAAAGATGCTAAATGGAATTAAAGATATTCTTATTAGTCTAGTGACCAATTGCTTAAAAATTGTGAAATATTATACTCGTTGAATCCACCTGATTTTTAACTTTAACTACTTTTCACCAGATCTTCATGTTATCAGGTCTAAGGATCTTTTTTCGACTATTTTCACGATAAAGTCAGTATGTCCGTATGTCTATATGTGTGTGTAATTGTGTTTATAAACATTTCATAACTTAAACGGTATGATCGATTGATACGTGATTGTAGGCATTCAATTGGGTTTCGCCGTACTCAGACTTTCTAAAAATCTTAACTGATTTGGCCAATAATGAAACGATAATCGATTTTGATCTTTCGAATGGCATTCAATCCAAGTTTTGAGATCTAAAATGTTGTTATAGCTACATAAGCGATTGAAAAATGACGAAGTAATGTCAAAAATTTTCGTCATTGATCACAAATTAAAGGTATTCGTCACAGTTTTTAAGGAAAAAGGTTGATTTTTTTATATATCATAAGATAGCAAACAAGCAGATGGGTCTCCTGATGGAAAGAGTCAACCATTGCCTATAGACACCAAAGGTGTTAATGGTGCGTTGCTATTTTGTAGCGAGGTCTAATGCCACATGCATAAGTTTACCGGTTACCTTATCCTCGAAACCGGAACACGACAGTGACAAGCACTGACGCTATTGCGGCAGGAATAGGTAAGGTACCAGACCCGGTCGAGACAATGGAGAACTCTGCCACCTAATAGCCACGATGGAAGTGACTCTTATAGCCAATCAGTCGATTTTTACGACCTGCCTAGCAGAACAGCAGTTGGCCTATTCTTCAAAGGAGCCCGGGACCAACACGGGGAAATTTTTAAATCAATCGGTATATTAGCGTAAAATTTATTTTAATAATATGAAGTAAGTTGGACATAATTTTGATTATTGAAATAGCTGTAGCTTTTGAAGCGTCTTTAAACACAGTTTTTCAAGTTTGTGAAAAAAAAATGGTTGGATGAAAAGCCTTGAAGTTTTGTCAAAAAAAAAACACTTTTCAAATTTTTTAGTAATTTACGTCATTGGACGCAGTTTTTTAAGAAACAAAGCTGATTAGATTTTGTAATCAATTGGTACATTTGTTTGGAAGTTGTAATAGAAAAACATTGTTTTTCTGAAAAAATTTGAGTTGTTTTTTTCAAAGTCCTCAACGTTTTCTGGGAAAAGTCGGTTCAAATTTTCAGAAAGTCCAAGCTTGGCGGAACCATTAACAATATTTCGATCGTTCAAGCCGTTCAAAAGTCATGAGATTTTTAAATACATACACGTTTACACACACGCGAACACGCACGCGCCCGCGCACGTGCACACGAACACGCACTCGCAACCGCACACGCACACACATACTTACATATATACATACACATACACACGCCTAAACACATACACACATAAATACATCGTAAAATCGGGGCAAAATCAATAACTTCGTTATATAGATAATAACTTCCCAACTTCCTAACTTCCCAATAGGTACATAGGTACGTATTGTGGTGGTAGGTGGTAGAGCTCTGCATTGTCTCGCCCGGGTCTGGTACCACCGCCTTACCTTTTCCTGCCGCAATAACGTCAGTGCTTGTCGCTGTCGTGTTTTGGTTTGGAGGGTAAGGTAGCTGGTAAACTTATGCATGTGGCATTAGACCTCGCCACAAGATAGCAACGCACCATTAACATCATTGGTGTCTATAGGCGATGGTTGACTCCATCAGGAGATCCATCTGCTTGTTTGCTATTTTATGATATATAAAAAAGTAATGGAGAAGTTAGAAAGAGAAACCTATATTCCGGTGCATAATTGCACCTGCTGCTAAACTTACAATCTTACGTGATTTTCCATTGAGCTGTTTTTGTAGAGGGAATGGTGGCGGACAACTTTTATATCAAGTATTTTTCGATAAAACTGATTCAATGAAAAAAGAAATCAATTAAAGCGGTTTTTTTATAAATTTCCTGTAGACAGGAATGGACATAAGACATATGCACATCTGTCCAGCGCATAGTTATATAGCTATTTCACGAATATGCCCTCAATTTGGTCTCAATAGAATCCAGGAAGTTTATTATATAACTATGCACTTGTGTGCGCTGGTCTTATGCCCATTCCGACTCAACTGCTACATATTTTTTGTTTTTTCTGTTGTTATTAGTGAACCTTTCTAACTCTTAACTTTAACAACTCAATAAAAAGTAATTTTAAAATAATAATTGTATTTTGTGACTTCTTAGCTTTATTATTATTCGTCTGTAAAAACACAGAATTTGTATTTTAAATTAAAACTTATAGAGTAATATTTAAAATTCTGGCATATAAATCTATATATATAAAAATCAATCCCTATTTTCCTTGGTCACGACATCACGCCTGAATGGTTAGACCAATTTCGATAATTCTTTTTGTTGTGTTTGTAATTGTAAGGAGAAGGTTTTTGTAAAAGAAAATATTAAGAAAATTGCGCGGAAAATTAGAAAATTTAAGAATACTTAACCACCATATAAAGTTTAATGCTATTTTGGCTGCGTGGAAGGACAATCCCGTAGTCTTATATAAATTACGTGTTACGCTGTTTGTCAGCTATGGATTCCTAATATGAATGGCAAAATAACGTTTGCTGGGTCAGCTAGTATTTTATATTATCTGATAGTAGCATATAATATGCATGTATGTCACATCTAAAATGTATGACTTTAAGGTATACGCGTAAAATACACAAGTATAAGTACATATGTACTGGTGTGTTAATACACACCGTTACTAATTATATAATTTACTAGTCTTTTTGTAGAAAATTAATTATGCAGTCTATACATTGATATAAAAAACCCAAGATGCACAGACTCAAACAAAACTGTCATTCAAAACTGTCGCGAATTTCACATAAGTATGTAGTTATAGATATGGCAAAAACATATGTTTTTGCATATCCAAACTTAAGCGCAAGATTTATTGTTGATTTTAAACAGCAATGTACAAAAAGTAATAAAATCTACAGTGAGCGATCAACACGATTCTATTTGAAATGAGCGCGCAATTTAAAATTGTGCGCTCATTTTTTGGGGGCATTTTTGAAACACTATGTTAAATTATTAATGTATTTTTTTCTGTGGTGTTTATATAAATATGCTACGGAAATTCAGCATTGAGTTTAAAAGTTAGTATCGAGAATATATTTTGAAGCTAATTAATGAAGTTTGTAAACCTATCTTTAAAGCTTTAAAGCGTTGAAATATTTTTTGATTTTAAGTGTATAAATCTATATCTTTTGTTTCTATCCTATCTCCCAATACTTTTTTCAGCATACATCTTCTACAAATAATGTTTCATACATTCATTACTTAAATATATAATTTTATTTATTTTTTCGTTTTTCTTATAATTCATGTAAATCATTAGTAAGAACTTACAGTAATATCTTAATTTGCGAATTTTCGATCTTATTAATTAAAGTAAAAACGGTTGCAAAGGTTTTATGTGTTGAGAGTGAAATTAATTGGATACCTGAGTGTGGACCAGGTTACGATGATAGGGCTAAATGTCAATTTTTGTTGAGCCCTTTTAAAATGACATTAACGGGATTGACTGGCGAACGTTTTTTTTTAAACAATAATTGGTTTCCTAGTATGATTGGTTTTATTAAAGAGTAGCTGACCCGCGGAGTTTCATCTGTGAAAATATTGACATGTCGGTCATCGATATAGTTTTTCATATAAAGTATCATCACCTATTACAGCCCCTTAAGGGATGTTTTAAAAAAAATCTTTTAAGTTTGATAATGATTGAACCCTTGATCATCAAATATATTCATGCCTAATTTATTATTTATTGAAATAAAATAAATAGTAAATTTATTGATATTATTATTTATTGAAATAAAATAAATAGTAAATTTATTGATATTATTAATATATATATTGGGCAAGTTCGCATCTGCAACTTTCTGATCTGATGAAAAATCTAAGGAACTTTGATAAAGATATATAATTCATAAAAATAAATTATAAAATATTCACGGGACAAATTACACTTACTGATCTAATCCCAAAGGAAGCAAATTATTTCCTTGTGTTAGGGGTGTTAGTCAACTATACTAATTCATAAAAATACATATATAAATACTAGAATATATTTAATATACACCCAATACCCGGAAATACAAACATTTATACTCATCCCGCAAATGTTTGTCCCCGGCGGGGAGCGAGTCGCTAACCACTCGGCCAACGGGGCGGTCAACAAAATACTTACAGCAAAATAATCATGAATTATATTACAAATAGGCTTCCAAAATGAAAATAAATTATACAAACGGAACAATTATACGAGCAGATGAATGTATCTACATCAAAACGACTAAAGCTCTTTAAACAAAGTAACGTATGTTCAATATGTATATGAGTAAGTATGTTTACCAATGGTCAACATAAGCGCATATTCGTTGTATTCAATTACATTCGGAATCGCGTATTAATTACGAAGTCCTTTAACATAGGAAACAAAGAGACAGGGCAGGGATTTAGTTTTGCTGGTATTTTGAGCTTTTGAATAAATACAAAATGGATTCCATTAAAATTATAATTACAAATGTTTGTGTATTGCATTTTAGTAAGTTTGTTACTTCTTCCCGCTAAAATAGTGGACGGAATTTACTTACACTAATATGTGAAATGAAAACTTTGTACTCTATTCTAGAATAACCACGCGAACAGAGGAGTATGAAATATTTATTTGAGTATTTCCCCGTGTTGGTCCCGGGCTCCTTTAAAGAATAGGCCAACTGCTGTTCTGCTAGGTAGGTCGTAAAAGGCGACTGATTGGTTATACGAGTCACTACCATCGTGACTACTAGGTGGTAGAGTTCTACATTGTCTCGCTCGGGCCTGGTACCACCGCCTTACCTATTCCTGCAGCAATAGCGTCAGTGCTTGTCACTGTCGTGTTCCGGTTTGGAGGGTAAGATAGCCGGTAAACTTACGCATGTGGCTTTAGACCTCGCCACAAGATAGCAACGCACCAATAACACCTTTGGTGTCTATAGGCGATGGTTAAATCTTTCCACCAGGATACCCATCTGCTTGTTGGCTATCTCATAATATAAAAAAAATTGGCGATCGGTAATTCAGTCGCTTTTAGAAGCCGAATGCAGCGACTGATCCTTCCACCCCGCACACTTAAAAACGCCGAACGCTGCGATCGAACTGCTACTCGGAAGCTAAATGCCTCGTCTGATCACTACACCCCGCATAGAATGAGAGGGCATAAAATTTGGCTATTGGCGATTCAGTCGCTTTTAGAAGCTAAATGCAGGGACCGACCCCTCCACCGCGTATACCTGAAAACGCCAAACATGGCGATAGAGTTAGTGTTGTACTTAATATTGACAAAGCCTTACTATAAACTGTATGAAATTTGGCGATCGGCGATTCAGTCGCTTTTAGAAGCTAAACGCAGCGATCGACCCCTCCACCGCGCACACCTGAAAACGCCGAACACGGCGATAGAGTTAGTGTTATACTTAATATTGACGAAGCCTTACTATAAACTGTATGAAATTTGGCGATCGGCGATTCAGTCGCTTTTAAAAGCTGAATGTAGCGACCGATCCCTCCACCTCGCACACTTGGAAACGCCGAACGCAATGATCGAGATAGTGGTGTACTTAATATTGATGAAGCCTTTCTATAAACTGTATAAAATTTGGCGATCAGCGACTCAGTCGCTTTTAGTAGCTGAATGCAACGACCGATCCCTCCACCCCGCGCACTTGGAAACGCCGAACGCAATGATCGAGATAGTGGTGTACTTAATATTGATGAAGCCTTTCTATAAACTCTATAAAATTTGGCGATCAGCGACTCAGTCGCTTTTAATAGCTGAATGCAACGACCGATCCCTCCACCCCGCACACTTGGCAACGCCGAACGCAATGATCGAGTTAGTGGTGTACTTAATATTGATGAAGCCTTTCTATAAACTGTATAAAATTTGGCGATCAGCGATTCAGTCGCTTTTAGTAGCTGAATGCAACGACCGATCCCTCCACCCCGCACACTTGAAAACGCCGAACACAATGAGGAAATTAGTGTTGTGCTTAATATTGACGAAGCTGCACTCTTACTATACACTGTAACGAAGTTGCACTGCTGATTGCTTTATTGATAAAGCGAAAATATGAAGCGCCGAAGGTCTTACTTTGATTTTGGTTTACTTTTATGTTAATTTTTCAAAGTAACGATGTTTCTGTGTATTTATTAGTACTCAATAAGGGTCTAGTATTTTTTCCTGAAGTTCAGTAATGACAATATATCCAACTCTAAACAATTATAACAATATAATCAAATAATACTTAATATATAACACCCTATGAAGTATATTTTTTATTTAAAAATAATCTTAAGAACTAAATAATATCTACTACCTATTTATTATATGAAAAAATAATTTCGATGCTGCTGAGAAGAAATTTTGCAAAACCCAAAATAAAAACTTTACGAACTGAGTAAAAAAAAAGAAAGAAACAGATCTAACTTGTTTGTTTTGAACTTGAAATTAATATCGATTAGTGAATAAAAGTAATTTAAAAAAATAAACTGACTGCAAATGTCTGTCAACTATAGATTCCCCATCCTCAAAAAGTCTTAAGCCGATTTTGATGAAACTTGGACAGTTCCTTAAGTTGGAACATTAATTGAACTTGATTAAAATCAAAAAGAATTATTATCGAAATGACTTTTAGTTCCCGATAAGTTTGTGGACAAACATGTAGACATACAAACATGCATATATTACATACATATACGATATTTAATACATGTGCTTGGATACATAAATGATCATCATACTCAACTTTTATCCAATCCCAAAAATTACATACATGCATATATTATGACAAACTGATAACCTCCGTTTTGTCGACGGTTGAAAATAATTGTGTTTTAACGTATTTTAAAGTCGCCTCTGTGGTCTAGTGGTCCAGCGTTGGCGTTGACTACATGAGGTCCCGGATTCTATTCCTGGGTCGGGCACTTAAAAAAAACGTGTTTTTTCAGTTTTCTGATAAACACAAAGTTGCCTGGGATTGGAAAGTGCCCAGTTGGCGATAGGCTTGCCACCTATCACATTTGTGGGAACAAGTATCTTCGGCTGATCGTGGGTGCACTTGTTGTACCTCTGCCTACTCCTTCGGGGATACGGGCGTGAAGATACTTTAAAGCGGAAAACCCAACTACCTATTCCTGCCGTCATAGCGTCAATGCTTTTCATTGTCATGTTCCGGTTTGGAGGATAAGTTAGTTGGTAGATACATGCATGTTGCATTGCCATTCCACCACATGGACAAACCATTAACATCTGTGGTGACTATAGGCGATGGTTTTTCTTTCCATTAGGGAAATATTTGCTTGTTTGCTATCTTATGATATAAAAAAAACTCAATTAATTGATGCTTAGTACCAAACACAATAATCAAAGGTCAGATTAAATATAATATAAATAACTATAAATGAATCATAATGATGATGATGTGATGGAACAATCACACATTTTATCGAAATTGGATTCTTATAGCGAAACTTGTTTGATTATAACGTATCTTGTAAGGTATCAAATCAAATACCAAACGTAACAGAAGAAGAATTTCGTCACTTTGAACATGTCGACACTAGCTCTCGGCAGAGCACCCGGCTTTAGTAAAGGTCGCAGGTTCTATCCCCGCGATGCGAAACGTCTCTTTGTTGTTTTTAAGGTTTTTTATGTTGTCCCAAGCACGGGGTGAGTGCTAAAACACATAAATAAATAGAAACATGAAAATAATGATCAAAATTGTAAATGCGAATTTCATCTGTAATGATGAACTCATTTAATTAGTTATACGTATGTATATCTAGCGATCAGTACAAACGCCAGAATCAATCATATAGCAAAGAATTTCACCACTTCGAACCTGTCGACACTAGCTCAGCTATAGAGCATCCCGGCGTTATGGAAGAAATTTTTCTTTGTTTTTAAAGTTTTTTAAATTTTCCCAACCACGGGGTGAGTTGAAAAACACAAAAATAACTATCAACATATTCTGGACAAAGACAACAATCGTAAAATTAGTCCAGCTGTACGCCATGATCATAGCGATCCGAATTTTTTTTTTATAGTATAAGATAGCAAACAAGCAGATGGGTCTCCTGATGGGAAGAGTCAACCATCGCCTATAGACACCAAAGGTGTTAATGGTGCGTGGCTATTTTGTGGCGAGGTCTTTTGCCACATGCATAAGTTTACCGGCTACCTTACCCTCCAAACCGGAACACGACAGTGACAAGCACTGGCGCTATTGCGGCAGGAATAGGTAAGGCGCAAATTTAAAAGCAATAATAACTAATTATCAAAGATCAAATACATAAGGCAGGAACACAATGTTAATCCGGGTTCCTTTGAAGAATAGACCATTTGCTGTTCTGCCAAGCAGTTCTAGGCAGCTTTAGGCTGACTATGCAAGTCATTACCATCGTGACTACTAGATGGTAGAGTTCTGTATTTTCTCGCGCGGGTATGGTACGACCGCCTTCCCTATTCCTGCCGCAATAGAGTCGTGCTCGTCACTGTCGTGTTCCGGTTTGGATGGTAAGGTAGCTGGTGAACTAATGCATGTGGCACTAAGACCCCGCCATAAGGATTGCAAAGCATCATTAACATCTTTGGTGTCTATAGGCGATGGTTGTTACTTGTTTCTTTTCATCAGAGGATTCACCGCTTTCGAACTGCTTTGCAGACCGGCACATGGTCAAAAAAAGCCCGGAATAAAATGGGAGAAAAGTATTTGATCTATTATTATCTATGCTTAAATATTGCCGATAGGCTCAGTTACATAATGATAGTAAATAAAAATAGTTTTAGATTTCATTATAAGTACAAGAACCTGATTATTTTCAGAGAAGACTGACCGTGGACGAAGACGCTTAGAAAATCCTTTGAGTACAATATAAAGGGAATATTAGAAGCGATTTTCCAACACAATCCCGACAAAAGACCTTGTGACGTACATCGTCTTATATTTAAGTCATCTATAGTCCGCACTGATACGAATAAGGGATTGTAATATTGTGAAATTTTCTAGGATAAAATGTTATTTTAAATGCGAAATGTGTTATATATGATTTGTACATATTTCGTATCGGAATCAACATCTTCTTTGAGTAACTACAGTCTTTACCATTTAACCTGTATACTTACGAAATAAATGTAAAAGTTGATAAATACTTGCAAGTTCCATCCAACACAGAACTTAAACAGAATACTGGAGATTAGATTAGACTCCAGTACTCTTTGAAATATGTCCGTAAAAATTTACGGCATTTCATTGAGTTCTACCAAATGTAGATTTCCTAAAAAAATTAGCCGATTTGTTCCAGTGAAATGATGTTTTTGACTGATTTGAAATTAAAATACCTCAACTTAGCGGGAAATTTCAGAAATGGTCAACCAGCTTCTAGTTTGTTTTTTTTTTTCTAATAGTTACGAAATACATGCCGTCATGAAAGTTAGTTTCCTGTAATAACAAAGAAATTTGTGACATTTTTGGGGTTCCAAAGTAAACTAGGAACCCTTATTATTTTATTATATCTGTCCGTCCGTCCATCGGCAGTCTAGCTTAGAGAACCTTACTAGAAAGCTGTAACATAAATCGTTCGAAAAATTTTTTTTAGTGTAGTTCTGTACATTTGAGTGGGGATGCTAATTTTAGTGTGAGGTATCGTTGGATAAGTCTTTAAAAAATATTGTAAGTTTGTGAAAACAATTTTTCGATTAAGGGACTCGTTTGTGAAAGCTTGAAAGCGCAAATTTGTTAAAGTCAAAAAGTCAAATGTATCCCCCCCCCTTTGCCAGCCATTTATGGTTTTGGGAGTATAAAAACAATCACGATAATAGTAAATATGATGAATTTAAAAGATAAACTTTCAGGGCTGAGTATGCTTTACAAGTTTTTGAGTAATTTTCGACCAAATTATACCTAAAATGTATTTGAGAAGTTTTTACAGGCCGTGAAGTTGTGTTACGGATATATCCGTCATCGACGTTAATTATATATATCCGTCATCCGTCGTCGTCAGCAGATATATCTGTCATCGACATAGTATGATTGCACGTGACCCGATACACAGTTGGGCGGTTTCTTATTTTCTAGCTTAATTTCTGTCATAATTAACACACCGTTAGAATTATTTAAAGCATACCTATACGTAAAGTTCCAGGGAAGATGCAAATTTCCAATAATAATTATTACGAGGCCAGAACTTTATGATGAAAGGTGCTCCCTTTATATGCGTTAGTGCTGTAATTGAGTAGTGACAGGGTGAAATTCTCGACAGAATCGATTCCTAGTCACAATCAGTCTCGAGTAATAATTAAATTTGAATCATTCGTGCTATTTACTATATCTACATAAAAATAGATCTGTCTATGTCTAATTTTTTTGGAAAATTCATTTTCTCTATAACCTCCTAATTTTAGCTCAGGCACTCAAGTACTTTATCTAATGGGTCGTTACAGTGAGAAATCACAGTCAGGCTTAAGAACACCATTGTTTTTAATTTTTTATTAACAGTATTAATTAACATTTTAAACAATACTTTTATCAATGAAGACTGCAATATATTGTACATGATGATTGCACCAGCTATTTAATCAATAAAATACTGCTATATTGCGATAATTTTGTAATTTCACCGAAAGCGTGTTTTATTAAATATTAATGAAATTTCACGTTAAAAACCCTTATAAAATAAATTTTCATTGTTTTGTACGAGTAAATACAAAAGCAAATACGAGCAAAATTAAACCGCTCCATTTGTCGAGTGGTTAGCGCACCTAACTACGGATCGACGGGGCTCGGATTCGATTCCCAACGGGGACAAAGATTTTTGTTATGAGCATAAATAATATGTAACACTATTTATATATGTGTTTCTATGTATTGGTATCGTTGACTAGCATCAATAACACAAGCAAAAATTTGCTTACTTTGGATTTAGATCGATTTGTGTAATTTGTCTAGCGATATTATTTATTTATATGATTATTAAAGTAAAAACAAATAAATATTTTGTAGATATCTACTGCCTAGTCTTACTTTAAATATAGGAGTTTTTATCTCAACTACCCCCTACTCCCCTCACAAGTATCCCATAAATAAATAAACATAAATTATTTAATACAAGTATTTTTTTTATTTTTTAACGTTAGCCGAGCCAGCTAGTTATATTATAAACAATAATAAATGCATCTTATATTTAAGGCACTATGTTACATCGTCATTTTCGCACTCAATTTTCCTGTAATCGTTTCAGAATAAGAAACCTTGTAAAATATAACAATTTGTGCTGTAAATATATATATGACGGGACTGACGCAATTTAATAAAGCTGAAATCAAAACTGAAAGGTTAATTAATTATTACAATATATTTTGACGGTAATTGCTGTTACAACATGGAATAATTTCAAATATTATAATATCGTTTACCTACAAGTTTAGATTATACCAAACACACACACACACACACACACACATATATATATGTATATATATATATATATATATATATATATATATATATATATATATATATATATATATATATTCGGTTCAAAAGGCGTTCAAAAGTTATAAGATATTTATTTACATACACAAATTCATACACATACATACATACAATCATCGTAAAAATAATTAGAAAAGGTTCCTAGGATCTCAAGATCCGGTGAAAACTCGATTTTTGAAAATCAGCGCAAAATCAGTAACTTGCTTATCTACATCCATAGCGTAAAATTAAAAAATTGTAAATTTTTTTGTACTGTGTGACCCTGCAGGCTATTCGTGAAACTTCCCCCTAAATTAAGGTATTTTAAGTTCCAAGGAACAAAAACTACTTTAGCGAAGAATTTTTTCAGAGTTCAAAAATTTTAATTTTGTTTTAAATGAACTGTTATTTATAACAAAATTAAGATTTTTGAACTCTTCGAAGGTGAAAATTACTGAATTCATTTTTGACAAATAACCAAAATCCTTTTTTAAAAAAAAAACGGTTTTGATTGGTCGTTGTTGATGAATCCGTGAAATGAATTTGACCGATTTTGATCAAATTTACGGATTTTCGTCGCAGTTTTTTAAAAAGAAAAGCTGATTAAATTTGTAACTATATAGGCCTGATTTAGTATATAACCCTGAAAATTATTGAAAAAAATTAAGTTTCCTGGAAACAACAAAATATAAATATTTGTAAAGCTCTTATTTTGGAAAACTTGATTAGATTTTGATTTCAGAAACTGCATTTGACGTAGTTATTAAGTACTAAAATATCGTAGAAGGTCAAAAAATGATTGATTAAAAAATGTCAAAGTTATGTCGAAAAGACATTTTTTTAATTTTTCGTCAATTCATATAAAATGTCATGCAAAAATGTTCAAGAAATAAAAAGTTTTTATACAATGTTTTTCCTCTTTTTCACCCCTTTGGAAATTAAATACGTAACTTATTATTTTTATGTTTATATTTAATAATAACCTAGTTCCATACACCTGAGACCTAACTGTTTCGATTTGTCTACTTTCATAACTCTCGTCTATTACTGTTTAAATTTTTTACTGTTTAAATTTAAACCGAGCTTCTGATAAAACTAATAATATATATGTAAAATAATTAGATGTATATTTTTTAACCACATTGCAAATCACATGCACACACATACACATGCACACTCACACACAAGTACACGCATATCCATATACACACACTCACACCCTTGTCAATACTACTTAGTGACGTAATTATATGTAAATATTAAAAAATGTCCGTAATTGGCTTTAAGAATAATTCTAATAAGTAAAATTTAAAATAGATTAAGAGCTGTGGACTTTGTTATACATAATAAATAAATAAATAATTTTTGCTGTACTCAATTCTTGTAAAATGTCATGCAAATTAGTCCATGAAAAAAGTTTTATATAAATCTTTTTTCCTCCTTTTCACCCTTTTGGAGGTTGAATTTCATGCAAATATGTCCAGGGAATAAAAAGTTTTATAATAAATTTATTCCCTATTTCTCCCCTTTTGGGGTCGAATTTTGAAAAATCCTTCTTTAGTGGATGCCTACATCACAAGAAAAATGTGTATTTCAAGTTCCTAGCCCTAAAGGTTTGGCCTGTGTGTTGTTACATCAGTCAGTCAATTTTGCCTTATATAAATTTAGATATAGATAGGTTCAGTTTCAGAATATCCAATTTTTACATCAAACTTTAGATGACTAGAATATATTTTTGCCTGAAACTAAAACTGTACTTTACCTAGCTAGATAAAGTATGCTATTGGTGCATATCTGTTTGCATAAAAGCAGCTTAATTATCAAGCGAGCTCGTATGAAACAGGTGATTTTCCAATAATTAATACGAAGTCTGAAACTCAACGATTACAAAGGCAAGCTTACCTAATCTTTAGAGGCGCAATTTATTAGTGACAAGGCAATCTTTTCATTCGAAATGATTTCTTTTGTACTGTCTTTCTTTGAAACCTGACATTGTCTAGACTAGTGTATTCTAGTCTAGACTAGTCGGTTATATAAGGTAAGTACAATTAAGTTTATATAAATCTTAATATCTTAGTATATCGTCACGTTGTTTGTCCGCAATAGTCTCCAAAACTACTTAACCGATTTCAATTAAATTAAATAAGAATATCTATTTAATTTGGCCCAACCTTCCATTTGGTCAATCTTAAAAGATAGGATAGTGTTTATCTCAATATATCCCACCTCTCAATTACTCCACCAAAATACATGAGAGCACACTTAAAGTTTTGCACTTCTATTTAATCGGAACTATTTGAATTTCGAATGTCATATTTTTTAAACGTTGCAACCTTCTTAGTAATAAAAAAAACAATTGGCGGGAAATGATTTGTCAATTGTTTTTTTTATCACACATCAAAGTTCTACGTCCGCAACGAAAATGGAATTAAGTCGAAAAGATTTTAGAGCCATGATTTTTTAGGATTTAAAGTTCTCTTTCTCCGCAAGACTGTGCCGCTCGTCTTCAAAACGCTTTTGGGAGAGAAGCACCTTGTTTGAGCACCGTGAGGCGATGGTTTGCTGAATTTGAGAGAGGTCGACTTTCTTTACATGTTTACCATAGATTTCAATTTTTCATTTTACCATATCAAAATTCAAATTTACCATAGAATATAACGCTACTAACTTACAATATTATTCACTTTTGGGAATATTGTTTAGGTTTAGGTTCAATAATATATAATTTATATTTTTTTCGCCAGAAAACATGCGGTGTATATCACTATGAATGAATGAATGAATGATTTTTTTTATTTCAGATTCCAAGTCCCATAGATTACAGAATAATATGTCAAACAATATTTTTTTTTAAATTAAAATTAAATTAAGTTAAATTATATAATGATAAAAATAAATAAATAAATAATAATAATTTACATTATTAATATTACCTACATTAGATTGAAATTTATATTATTTAAACTACATAAATTAAATTGAATTAAGTAAATTATATTATTATTATTATTCGTCGCGCATCCGCTTTATCTTTATCCTCTTCACAATACGTACAAATATTTTTAAATTAAAACTAAAAACCAGGTTTTATAATTACATACAGAGCAAGAACATAATAATATTTTTTATATTAAACTATATACATATTTGTTTCTATATTGTCCGTGGTCCATCCCTCACCACTTCTCGGGTTACGGCACAACAATGTGAAACGTAGATGCAGTCAAGTCTGCTCGCAATCATGTTCAAGATGCTATTAGTGCTACCCCACACTCGGCGCACCAGAGATGCGCATTTTTTGCGCATTGTTGCATAAAAACAATTTACCCGAGCTGCCTCAAACATCCCTGAAGCACTACAATATCGATTCAACCCTAACAGAATCCTGAATGCATTATTATATTGCACTCGAAGAGCGTTATAAGCCTATTGCGAGTAAGTAGCCCACAGACCGCTCGCGTAGCAAGTTGTACAAAAAGCTCGAAATAGTGTAATTTTTACTGCTTGCGAGCAACGCGCAAATCTGCGAGCCAACATGTTCGCTCTAACCAACAACGCCCTTCGCTCTCTTTCTATATCTTCATCGTCTTTGAGGTCGGGGGTTAACACATGTCATGACATGATATTTAAACTTAAATGTTCGTTGTATTGTAGAGTTTTTAAGTAAAACAGATGGAATCCTTTCAAGTCGCCCACTCCCAGCCCCAAAGGCCATGACTTGGCTCTTTTTTGTATTATAGTCCAGTCCGTGAGAGTTAGCATAACTTTCACAGATAGACACCAATTTTCTTAAACCGCACACAGATGCACTCAGCAGCACCATGTCATCAGCATAGCTGATATTCACACTGATACCGTCTATATGACAACCGACTCTAGTGCTGCTGAACTCCTCTATCAACCCATTTACGTACAAATTGAAAAGTGTAAGTGAGCTTAGCCCCCCCTGTCTCACCCCACATTCCAATCTATACGACTTTGACATGACACCCCCATTTTACATTATTAATTTGGTTCTTATACCAAAACTTGAAAATATTTATGAGCTCTATAGGCAGATGAATACTTTCAAGCTTTTTCCACAATATATCATAAGACACCATATCAAATGCCTTTGACATATCTAAAAAGCAAGCAAACAGGAGTCTTACGCTTTGTTGATAGTGTGCTTAAGACACAGTATAGCGCTATCAGTGGACAGATTTGGCCTAAACCCAAATTGATTGTCGTGTATTCTTACATATTTATTCAAATGTGTATTTAGCACGCTATCAAAAACTTTTGAAATGACAGTTGCCAACGATATAGGCCTATAGTTGTTTTTATCCGACAGATCTCCTGTTTTATTTTTAACTACAGGCACTACAACTGTACGCATCATGTCACCAGGCAAGTAACCATGTCCCAAGTACACATTAAACAACACAAATAGGATCCTGGGTAAGTGAGGTCCAGCAAACTTTAAATGCTCAATGCTGAGTCCGTCATGACCGGGGGATTTACCTCTAGACATACTTTGAATAATACTAGTTATATATAACTATGTTATGAACACCTCACAATAAAGAGAACAAACGTGTATGTCGTATTTGTATGTCATGTTTTAGATGCCAATTATTTCTAGCCAAGAACTCCTTTTTTGTTATTTGTTGCGCCCGAATCGATATCTCGTGTTCGCTCCACTGGGTAAAAGGTATAAGGTTTATTAATTTATACACCAAATAACGGAATATTGAATTATATTAAAATTAAATACAAAATACAGAACTTACTATACTTTATTATTGTACATTAAGCAACTTCACTTCTCAATTTCACAACAACAAGGCATTCGTGTGAATGCCTTGAAAATATATCTGACACAGGTCTTTTTATAGTGTTTTATTTTATTTGACTACCGTTTAATTATAAGTTAAATAATTAACAATTCTATAGATTCCATAAGATTTTAATAATTAGTAAAGAATTAATACTTCAGCTTTATATTGACACAATAATTTAGAAATTGATGGCCTCATATACTCATTTCATGTATATTTGTGTAAAATATTGCCAACACTTGAATTAAATATTAACAGATAAATAATTAGAGATCGCTCCTCAGCGATAACACCGTCTTTGTGTACTTTTGAGTATAATACTATTGTTATTATAATTTGTTAAATTTTTGGTGCCTAATAAAGTATAATCATTCATTCACTCATAGAGATTGTTGTCTCTTTTTACTAAGTAACTATCTATTATAGCTTGTCATTCTAATAGAAAGTATATACATACGTACGAGTAAGTTTACAGGTAACCAGCAGTGACGTGAAAAGGTCGACGTTTCGGTCAAGATAAAACAACTTTATCCCTACAACCTACACCATATACAGGTAGTCCAAAATAACTTTATGCGCATAGCTACCGGTTGCCCATGGTACGAGCGCAACATAGACCTTTACCGGGATCTAGAACTCCCAACCACCATGCATCACATGAAGGAACTAGCTAAACGTTATTTCAATAACGCAACTAACCACTCTGATCTACTAATCACAGCCACGGCGGACTACGAAACCGTAGCCGACGCGAATGTGATAGACAGGTTTAAGAGACCTCGCCACGTACTTTCCTATCCTGATGACGATCCTGACATTTACACACACACACAACACGACACCGTCTCGTCGCCGGTCCCGACTAGGCATGGATCATTAAACAGTTAACATATTAAATGTCGTACTATTTTTTTTAACAATTAACAACTGTTATTTATATTAGCAAATACTGTTAAAATTGTATGTATCACTAAAATTACCAATAACTTCATATAGGATTATAATGTTATTAAAAATATTTGTGAGATGGTTTTTTTTGCTCGCTACCTTGATTTATGATAATATTAACTGTTAAAAGTTATAAAACTACTCCAGAAGACCTTTTTTTGTGGTCGCTAACTCAATAGCTTTGCGTTTTTGCTGCTTCTAATACTTATTATATATAGTAGCCTATATATAACATAAATAAATAACTGTTAAATATTAATTAATTTTAACAACATACCAGTTAACCTAATTTAACAATAACTTCCATACCTAGTCTCGACGACGAAGACTTAACTTCGAGCGTTCTAACTTCTATCCTGTTACATTTCACATCTTTGGTGTCTTTAAGCAACGACTGTATCTTACCATTTTACTCTAATAAAAATTTTCTATTCTACTTTTTAGTAGAATAAGATTTGTCGCTGTCACATGTCATGAGTTTCTAAGTCAAATTAGGCTCACGATCAATAATAATATATTTTATAAACAGAAGTTGCACTTCTTTGATTAAAGATCAGAGATAGCCGCGGATTTAAATTGCAAATTTTTAATTTATACTTTCGACATCATATATTCAAGCCTACATATAGCAATAAGGTTATCGTTAATAATGAAAATCTGTAAACTAGTTGAATCTGCAGGCCCGCCCTGAAATTTTCCGCTAAGTATTTTAAGATCAAAGCAGTCAAAAACATAGTTTAGCATATATATTTAAGCTAGTAAAAATCAGTTTGTTGAAAACTGGTTTTGATTGTTACTTTTGTTTTGTTAAGAAAAAGAGTATTCTAATCATACATACATTCGTCTTTTTTAAATGGGTATTTCAAAACTCCTTAATATCTACTTGGCCAAATCTAAGTTTGGTAAAAACTAAAGAAATTAACAATACGGGGATAATTTATATATTGTAGAATAACAAACAGATGACTTTCGTGGAAGGCGGAGACAATCGTAGACGTGTTCATTATGCATTTCTATCGATGTGTAAGAACCTTATAGGACATACATTAGTACTCTACGCCACAACTCGACAATAACAAGTGGCTGCGGTCATGTTGAATTTAATTCCAATTATTGAAGACGAAAGCCTTTATTGTATCGGGTGTGTAACGTTCATTTGAAATATCTAAATAGTATCAACTATCAAGGCCAGTTGTTCGATAAAGCCTGTGGTATTGGCTATTGGTTGATAAAGCCTGTGGTAGGGGCTAAATAACAGAAAATGAGATATGAGCGGCGGATATGAGAGTTTTTAAATTAATTTTCTCCAACATGCGCGAAATTATTGACATTATTTTTGAATGGAAAATGCTTTACATCGTATTTATGTATACAGAAAAACAAAAGCCGTTGCCCTCGTGTTTTTTACATTTGGAACAAAAAACGCGCGGGCAATATTATATCAAAAGGCGTGCTGGGTATCATTTGTATATTATTCATCCGAATATTTGATAGAGCCCTGAATCATTAAGATGTCAACGCAAAGTAATCGGCTACGTATCCAAGTAATTATTATTGGAATGTATGGTAACCATGAAGTATTAGGTATATGTGGAGCTAGCTAATCATTGGAAAAAAATACCACCTACGTTATATCTCACTCTCTGAGGTCTCCCCATCTCTATTTATACAGCTGTGTTAGAAAGAAAGGATGAGACCTCAGAAGATGACAGCAGTATTTAAAGTTGTGTTTCAAATAGGTGTTAGAAGTGCTGCCTTCATATACAATACAGCTTCATAATGGTAACTAACTCACTTGACGACGATTTCTCGGCCCTACATTTCAAGATTTACTGCATGAATACAAAAAAAAACCGGCGATGTTGCCATAGCGTCTTAATGAGGCATGGCTCGAATTTTTTTATTAATTTTGGTACAAATTACGTTCATGGTTTAACTTACGACAGAGGCGTTAAAAAATAATAATGCCGCCACATTATTTTCATTATTTATTATTTTTATAAAAGCAAGAGGTTTACCTTGATACCTTATTACCCTGCATTTTTTTTAGAAAAGTGCTTTATATAATGCGTCGTAGGAAATGGTAATTGCCTGTCTCGTTTCATTGAAGTTCTCGCCTGCAACTCGGCCTTCAAACCAGCGGCGGCCTTAGGGGGTGGCGAACAAGGCAATCGCCCGGGGCCTCGCTCTTGCAGGGGCCTCGCGCAACAACCAAAACAAAATTTTAGGAATATAGATTTTTTGACCATGTTCTTTTTAACTTTTGAATTCGATGACACAAAATCATTTCAGCCCTTGCTATTCTTTCAATCAAAAATGACGTAGTTGATTCGTTATAACAGATATTGTGCTTTAATTAAAAATGTTAGTCTTAGCCGCAAACATCAATTCAAAAATCTATCATCTCTGTATTAGTTAATTTTGTAAATCTTATAACGTAAATTATTTTGAAACTCATTTTTTTATTTATTTGTATAAATTCTTGTCAAACATGACAAATAGGTACCTAAACCAAACAACCAGACCAACTTCCGCATCACATACTTTTCACGAAGGACAAAGGGCCTCGCAAAGATCTACTGCTAAATATGATAATGGTGCGTTGGTTTCATCTTATGGAATGATAATGCCACATACTTAATTTGCCATCTACTGTGCCCTCCGAACTGGAACACGACAGCTTTTGACTGACACGACTAAAGCACAGAGTGCTAAGTGTGAGTTTTTATTTTCGCATTCGATCGTGAGCGCGTTTCGAGTTTACTAGAAATTTGTATGTGATTTGTACAGTGCCACCTAGTGGTAAATTGGTTTCTCACGTTTACCACTAGGTGGCGCTGTGCAAATCACATACAAATTCCTAGTAAACTCGAAACGCGCTCACGGTCGAATGCGAAAAGAAAAACTCACACGTAGCACTCAGACGCTATAGTCACCTATAGTCTACTATAATAGGTGAAGTGATGATTCCAAACCCAAGAGAGACGTTGTGAATCTCTACCACTTATAGTCATGTTGGTATGGTATTAACTTTAGCCAATCATTCGCTAATAGTTTGTAAAAGAACTACCTAGCAGAATGGCACAGTTTATTTTTGAAAGTGGACAGGGATCAACTTTTAATAAATGTTAGTAATCTCCAAGTACGTTAAGGTTTTCAAAACACTGATACTAAATAATATGAGGACTGGATTCAATTTCTCACTTGCTGTCCTCTCAGTGTTTCTGCTGTTGGCTGATTTTATCTATAACCCCAAACAGCACGTTAAGCTGTATATAAGCTGCATTAAGGTTCATTTTAAAGGTGTATACTAAGCCGTACAAAGGCTGTAGAAGCGCTTCTACGGCCGATATAATACCAAAAAGGGCCCCAAGTTATACAGCTTATTGCGTTATGTAGGCTACACAATAGCTGTACAAACTGTTATAGGCTGTACAAGGGCTGTTATTTGGTGTATAAAGAAACTAAGGATACTCTCTTGTAACTGTCTTGTACAACTAAGAGTTAAATAGGCTGCACAATAGCTGTACAAACTTTTATAGGCTGTACAAAGGTTGTTATTCGGTGTATAACACTAAATATACTCTCTCGTACAGCTAAATGTTCTTAATAGGTGTTAGAAAATGATAAAAAGTAACAATCTGTTTTTGATATTGTTAAAATATTAATGTTGTCTATAGTATGTATAGACATATTATTGTCATTGTTTCATCTACGGATAAGGAAAAGCATATTTGTATTTAATTTAATTTGTCTAGCCGGATTGATAAACAAACAATTACTATTGTTTCAGACAAATAAAATTGACTTTTAGTAGTACTATCTTCACGCCCATATCCCCGAAGAGGGAGGCAGAGGCACAACAAGTGCACCACGATTTGTCGAAGATACTTAGTGATAGGTAGCAAGCCTATCGCCAACCGGGCACTTTCCAATCCCGGGCAACATTGTTTTATCAGAAAACTGAAAAAACACATTTTTTGAATTGCCCGACCCAGGAATCGAACCCGGGACCTCATGTGGTCAACTCCGACACCGGACCACTAGACCACAGAGGCGATTATTTACTGAATTGACTTTTACGTGCACAAATACAACTAATAGTATTACTAAACATATAATGAGACCTAAACAATAAACTAAACATGAATGAGAGAGTAATATTTACAGCTTTGATTATTTTTTGTCATCATTTGTAATAATGTTTACGCATCGTTTGTATTGATTTTATTTTCGAAATTTTAATCTGTTTTTCGAAAAAAAAACGTGAGCTGTGTCGATAATATTTTTATCTAATTGCTTTACGGAACTACCGTGTAATTAGGAATTTTTGTTAATTCCAGGAAAATGTACTTAATCATAATCTTAATAGGTATATAAATCACAGGTCACGTCGTTTGTCGCCGACGGACAACGAACTACTGAACCGATTTTAATGAAGTTTTGTGGATATCTACTGTTCGGTCCAAATTAAAAGATAGGATAGTTTTATCTCAATTAACTCTCCCCTTCTGAAGGACCCCGTCAAAATATTCAATATAAGTAATTTGCATGGCAAAACAACGTTTGCCGTATCAGCTAGTATTTTAACTAATGTTATAAATGCTTTAATTTCCATTATAGCATTCATAACATTAATTAGATGGAGAAAAGTTAAGTTCGGACATATGTCTAAACTTAGGAAACTATATCAACATTTTACCTAAACTTTTTTCCCGATTTTAATCATACTGGACTAGTGTTGGCGCTTGTAAACATCTATAACAATAGTCCAGTCGGAATGAGCATGAGACACCGATTCAAAGACACCAGGGCATACTCAATTTTTTGTAAGTTATATGGACTCCCACGAATACACCTTCAATTTGGCTTTGGCAGAATCCATAATGTTTAGCCAGGAAAATAATTGAAAAAAATCTATGCGTTTAATTTTCCTTTATTGGGACTTGTTTATCGGTGAATGCTTGAAAAAACATATTCTACCCCGCCAACCCTTTATCAAAATCAGCTGTATGGAAAATCAAGATTGTTAGTTTAGCAGTAAATTGCAATTATACACCGGAACTCCGGATTCACTTTTTTGGTAATGTAACATGCCATAATTAACATATTGATTTTAAAAGTAGTTATCATGTGGAACGTTACTTCAAGATAGTCTTGTAAAGTTTATCAAGCTCCGTCGCAGAATTTAGCAGCAATTCCCGCCTTCGAAAAGATAGTACTTGTCCTTTCTAGCTTTACCAGAAGGCACATGGCGGGAAAAAATCAGTAGTTCAATTCAAAGTATATTTCGAAAAATCGATGGATAAGAATAGTCGACAGTAAAAATTATCGCTTTTTGATGATTTCAAATTGAATGAAACGAAGAATCAAAATAATCGCTATAGTGTAATATCATACATATCTTCTCGCTGAATCTCTTACAAGGTGGGTGGGGTGAATGAAATGCCATACATCACGTTCCAGGTAGGTTTGCCTTACTTCCTCTACATTTATTACTCTAGTCATACAAACACGTTTCGGTGACTCTTGGCATACCCTAAAATAATAGTCATATTACCCTACATACATAAAACAATCTCTTGAGTTTTATTAATATAGTCTGGTACATTAAACAAACTCAAAACTTCAAATGAGAAATGAAAACTGAATAGATTTTATTCAAACAGTCAAAAGCCACTTTTGACGGCTCAATTATTTTATTAGGAAACGCAGCTATAAGTGAATCGGACAAAAAATACTTAGCTACTTTTTCATACTTGCCTTTATAAAAGTTTCCTTTTTAAAACTTTGTAAAAGTATCACCATGCCGGTACCTTGCGTTGTTGGCAGAGTGAACTGAATGAACTTTGCGGTTCACCACAATTCAACCGTTTGTCGGTTAGCAAGATGAGTGTTTATGTCTATAAATTTTACAGATCATTTTACAGATCTGATGACTATAATATTGTCTATTTCTAGCGATAACCAAAACAGAATCAATATAAAACTTTAAAATCTCATAATTCAGTTGATCATGTTTACTAACATTCCTTTTCACTTTAAATAAAGGTAGTGTTATCTGTATAACAGTACTTTTCCATGTTTTTCCAATACGTAGTAAGGTAAATTATTTAAGTATAAAAGAAATAAAAACGGATAAGAATGGAGCCTCACGGGACGCTGTTGGCTAGAGCTGGTCTTTCAGTAGATTTTTACAATTAATTTTAACCTTCTAAGTTCGGAATATCAGTAACTCTGTTTTTCATACAAATAAAATAACAGAACACCCCAAATGCGATCGATGTCAGTTGTCACCCAGCGAGTCCTCCACATGAAGCTGTATTTTATCTGGAGGCAGCACTTCTAAAACCTACTTGACACCAAATTTTAAATACTGCTGTCAACTTCTGAGGTCTTATCCTCTTTTTCTAACACAGCTATATAAAAAGAGATGGCGAGTTCTCATAGACTGAGATATAATGTATATATTTATTTCAATTGATTAATACGAGTGCTAACTCCACCTATACCTAATACTTCATGGTCCTCCCAGGCTTCGTAAATATTTTTAAATAGGTAATAAATACAATACAAGCTTTTTGTTTGACCGGCTCTCGTAAAACCTGATTGTATATTATGAAATAATCTCATTTTATCAAAATTTATTAATATCTCACATCTATTAAAACAGGACATCTCCCAATTTGACAGGGTGGTATTTAACAATGGCTATTCATACAAAATATTTTTACATTGGGTGTAGAATCATTTTCCTAAATATTTTAATCTACCTTTAAATTATTTAATAATAATAATTAAAAACGAGAGCCGATTGTTGGTGAGTTTACATTTGGAACAAGGCCTAGAATTAGAATTTTGCTGAGCTTTATCAAATCTGAAAATACACAATATGTTAAAGGCTAAATATTCTTGTAGTTGTCCCTATAAATCTGAGTTTTCTTTTATTTAAGTGATTAAAATATTTCGTAATATATTAAGTACTTTTTAACAAATAATAAATTAAAAAGTTATGTCACGCTTGATTCAAAATTTATGACACACTGTTTCACTAAAAAATTTGCAGCACTGACTGAAATAAAGCACTGCATGAATTATTGAAGAAATTCTATTGCTATGGGATTGTGCATTTAATTACGTGAGATTCGAAAGGGCGAGGGGTTCGGAAATACATCACAAAGCATCACAAGAGGGAGGAGGTGCAGTGAGATATCACGTGTATTTATTTTTTCGTTGAATACGCGATTCCAACCAAAAAGCTCCACGTGTGATGAGACTGCCTCGCCGTCAATGATATTCTCGCCCGCGGCGAAAAACAAAACATAATGTTCCTGAATTAAATTTGATAGTACCTACTTTTTGAAAAGACAGTATTGAAAAAAAATTACGATTCTTTGTACCAAAAAAATACACGTGATCTGGGTAGAGAGAAAAGGGGGAGGGGTAGTCTAAAACCATGTAACGTATCACCAGAACTCCTTCTGGTGATACGTGGCATGGTGTGTTAAAAAGGGGTATTAAAAAGTTGCTAAAAAGATTACCTCTGTAGTCTACTGGTCCAGTATTGACCACATGAGGTCCCAAGTTCTATTCGCGGGTCGGGCAAATCAAAAAATTTGTTTTTTCAGATTTCTGATAAAAACAACGTTGCCCGGGATTGGATAAGTGCCCGTTTGACGATAGGGTTGCCACCTATCACATGGTGGGACTAAGTATCTTCACCTAATCGTGGGTGCCTAATTGTGCTTCTGCTTACCTCTTCGGGGATACAGGCGTGAAGTACTTTACTTTTTAAAAAGATCACGTGATATAATATGGACGACCCCGAGCTCCTAATGTCTTGTTGTTGTTGACTGTCGGTTTCAGTTACGAGTCATCATTAAAGATTTGTCTGGCTGGTCTCACAATAAATTTCATATAGCATTTCAAACGAATTCCCAAAAAGGAAGAGGGTCTCAATTCTGACGTTTATATTTTTTAATTTTCCGCTACGTATGTAGATAAGCAAGTTACTGATCTTGCCTCGATTTTCGAAAATCGAGTTTACATTGGATCTGCACGTTGGGTGCATCCCATCCACCCCGGTCGTGTCACTCCGGTAACGGGACGGTTGGGAAAAATTGTTTCATCGACCCCGGTAATGCGGGACCCGCTATTTAACGGGGTGGATGGCACAGATCAAGTATCATCTACCCCGGTGTGTTTTTTAACGGGGCAGTTAGCATAAATTGAGAAGCATACGCCCCGGTAGTATTTAAAGCGGGGACAATAAAGTATAATTTATACAATACATTAAAATATGAACTGTAAATAAAAAATTGTTTGTATATAATAAATAATAATCATCAAAATTTATCTCTTTGTAAAAAGCTAGGCGTAGTCTAACATAAAAAAATATATATGCGTCGAATTGAAAATCTCCTCCGGTTTTTTTGGTCAGTTAAAAAATTACTTAGTATTTCATAATACTATTATATACTATTACTTAAATACTATTCGACAATCCCCGCATTACCGGGGTCGATGAAACAATTTTTCCCAACCGTCCCGTTACCGGGACGACACGACCGGGGTGGATGGGATGCACCCTGCACGTTTACCAACTATTTTCATGACGATATCAGTATATCTGCATCTATGTTATTTGTGTGTATATGTACACATTTAATAACTTTTAAACGGCTTGGCCGATCGAAACCTTGAACCAATTCGGTGGAGGTGATTTTTAGAAATTTTGTAATAATCTCAAAAAAATATGGTTTTTTTTTAAATATAACTTTCAGATTAATTTATCGATTACGTACAAAATCTAATCAGCTCTTTTGCTCAACAACCTGAATCAAATGCATAAATTGCATCAAAATTGGTTTTTCCATTCGGGGGTTATCATCAAAGTGTTTTTACATAACTTCGAGATTTTTTTAATCAACCATTTTTTCACATTGTACAACATTTCAGTACTTAAAAAACGAAGTCGAACTCAGTTTCAAAAATCAAAATCGAATCAAGTTTTCAAAATTTACAGCTTTTTAAAAATCAACATTTTGTTGTTTCCAGAATATTGAACATTTTAAAAATAACTTACAGGCTAATATACCGGTTGACTTTAAAGTCTAACCTGTTTTTCTCGGGTGGCATGGCTTACCTGCTACTTTACACTCCAAACCGGAGTACGACAATGACAAGTACTAACGCAATCGCGACTGTACCACCTAGTAGTCATAACAGTAGTGACCCGTGTAGCCAATCATTAGCGTTTTACGCCACCACCACCACCTTATATGCCACCTTATAGAATGGCAGATAGTCTATACTTCAAAGGGACAGGACTAATTAATAATTATTCAGAGTTCGTGGAAAATATTATTCATTTTTGATATGTAGGTTTTAAACGTAGCCCCCCCTATTGTTTTACAAACTCGTCATATGGTACACAATGCCTCTCAATAATAATATTCTCACACTGAATACAAGCAATATGAATAAATCGGTAAACAGACATGCCGATAATATTATGTTTAGGTACGTAAACTTAAATTTGATTGTTTTATGAACAATAAACATCGAGCAACCACTTAACGTATTAGTTCAACTGAACGAACTGGCTATGTAATAATTATTGAAACAGGTCTAAATATTTAAACATAGGTAATATTAGGTTATACGATAGAATTTCAATATTATTAGTAATACAATGTAAACACATCCACGTTTATCAAATGTACCTAATGATCTTCATTCTCAAGAAGATCAAATAAAACCATGTTAAAACGTAACCGAAGAACCGACAAGAGACATATCTGAACATCTAAAAAACATTTGCAACAATATCTTTTGACGATAACAGCCTTTGATTATAATATACTGTCTTTTGAGTATTTACTGAAATTTAAATCTTTGTACATTTTAAATAAAATTAAATAAAAGCTATAAAGCTCAATCGTTTGTTTGTTTAAAAGCGGTTATCTCTGAGACAGATTTAAACGTAGGTACTAGCGATCGCCTTTGGCCGAAATTTGACCATAGCTAAACAAAGGAATTATTTTAAGTATAACAACAAATTTTAGCCGTAGTAATATTATACATGTGTGTATCATGAAGTTGTATATCTGTAACACTTCTAATACCTATTTACAATAAAATTCACATAGTGAGCATATGGAGCAAGCCCACCTTTACCTAATATTTCATGGTGTATACGTTATCATTATAGAGAAGATGGTTGTCTCTTTCCATCATTACATCAGGAAAGTCGTCTTGTTTGTTATCGTATTATATATAGTCATCGATCTTTTAGGAAAAAAGTAATCCATTCAGGTACAATTGTTGGATGTTTCTGGTAATTTAGTATTTTTTCTAATTAAGTTTGTTGATTCTAGCAGTAGCAATATCTTTTGGAAAAATAGTTTCCTTGCGTAATTATCGAAATTTTAATTTCGGAGAACATTTATTATAAGAAATACAATTGATAATTAAAAAATCTGTTTCATTGAGGCAAAATTTAAAAGATTAAACTATCTAATGGTATCATTTAATTAAATAAAAGTACCTTATAATATGAAAAATTAGGAATTGGAAAATTTTGATATCTCGTCAAAAGTTGGCCTAAAGTGTGAACTGCCTCTTAAGTACTATAACTCTATTTCTGGATGTAAATTCAAGCAACACTTACAACCAAAGAAATTGCCTTGAAAGGCGTATCCAGGTACAGGTGAAAGTTTTGTACATTACGTGGTATTTAATTCTTTGTATTAGAGGAATTTAAGTGAATGTTGCGTCAAATCGTGTGTTGATGGACTTTACAGTTATTTTTATCTTTTTATTGAAGTTAAAATGATTCCAGGGTTGGAAACAAAACCTTTTCAGTTTCAGGTTTATCCACTAAAATTGAAATCAAAGAAGTCGGGTTTGCTATATTAATATAAAATTGGTTCGTTTGCTTTTAGGTCTCACACCTCAAAACCCGCTACCGCTACGCGGAACTTCATCGACTACGATCATACCTGATTCATGCATTGTTGCAATCAAAATCAACAATAATCTGCCTTCAGCAATTTGTATTGCACATTTACATTTATAAAGTGACGACGTCGTTTGTACAACGACGAAATATAAAGTTTGACTACATCGTATACAGCTTGTACCTTTTTTCTCTCTATTGTACTTTACCTTTGTTCCGTTTTAAATTTCAATTCGTATCATGCACATATTTTATTTATATTTCGTAATTTATATTTCCAGAGCCGAAAACTATGATAAATTTGAAATTCCTGTGTAACTTTGGCGACGTATTTTTGTGTAAAATCATGTTTTTATTTTTCAGGATATAATATTCTTAGACCCGGATCCCAGGAACAAACTTTTTTTATTAATAATAAGCTGAATTTTTGTGAACTGTTTTGTTTTCACGAGACAACCATCTTTTTTATCTTTGAAAAATCTCAAATTGAGTAAATAATAAGTAAGCTTTGAAAATTTTGATTCGGTGAAGTAAAAATTATTAATAACAATAGATATTTTTTGGCTTTAATCATTTGATTATATTATGAAAAAAGCGATGAAACTTTTGTCCTAAACATTGGATGTTTTTTGGCGAGTCCTCCACTCTAAAGTTTCGGAATTTTGAGATGTTTAAATTGATATTAATCAATTTAATAACAACCTAATTTTCTCACAACAGCTTGTTAATTATTATTGTTTTTCAAGGGTAACATTGTCCTACACGTAAAGTAGAAACTTTTCTTAGACCAACACTCTAAAGATTTTTTAACTATCTTTATTAGTTACCCGGTTCGAGATAGTTCGAAGACAGAAAAGATATTGTCTCGTCAAAACGAAGCTGTTTACAAAAATTCAGCTTGTTTGGTACCTACTAAGGCGAGGTATTTTGACGAGCGCCAATATTATAGAAAGTGGGAGGCGCGGTAAGTTCTGAAACCGCTGGGAAACGGTTTAGTTTTCGGATAAATAAATATAGGACTTCAGCTGAAAACCAAAATTTAGTACATTCTTTTTTGTATTTAAAACTAAATATCGCCATATAAAAATCATGTGGAAAATTAGAAATATTATGAATAAATTACTTGTTTTAGATATTTTTTAGCCTGTTTTCGGAATTTTATATGATCAAGTGAAGTACATTCTATCATGTAATGAGTTAGTACATTTCTTAGATAATATCTTCAGGTACATTGTGTAATTTTTGTAAAACCGTTACTTAACAATGAATACATAAAAATGTGATTATGCAAACCAGTTTTTTGCGTTTCTCTCGATGCTTCGCAGCAATGCAAGTATATAAATCTATGATATGATAAAATATAAAATTATAAGAAATAAAATTTAACTTAAGTATTTTTTGTATATCATAGCATAGCAAACTGCAGCAGCAATTGAGTCTGATAGAAAGAGTCAACCATTGCCTATAGACACCAAAGATATTAATGTTGCGTAGCTATCTTGTGGCGAGATCTAATGCCGCATGCAAAAGTTTATAGGCTACCATACTCTCTAAACCGGTACACGACTGTGTCAAACACTGGCGCTATTGTGGCAGGAATAGATAAGGCGGTGACATTCAATTCACCAATTTTAAATATACTTGGAAAATCTGTGATACGAATATATATTTGTCATTGACGGTCATGACAAATATATACCCGCACCATAGGTTCACTCCCTATAAAAACTTCTCTAAGTACATTTTATAAGTTGGTCGACTATTACTCAAAAACTTGTAGAGCCTTCTAGGCCAGTGATAGTTTTCCTTCTAACTTCATTATACTTACTACTACCATGATTTTTTTCGACCCCCAAAACAAACCATTTAGCCTGAAGGAGGGGGGGGGGGGACACTTAAAAGCTTAACATTTTACAAACAAGTCACTCAATTGAAAACTTGTTTTTACAAACCTACAATATTTTTTAAAAACCTATCCAATGATAGCTCACACAATATGATATATATGCGGACGGACGGACGGACATAGCGAAACTATAAGGATTCCTAGTTTACTTTAGAACCCTAAAAATTAACCGCTTTTTATGCACGCCTTAAAATTTGAAAAATAAGTAAATATTCTATTGACAAGTTCACCATTTTAAAATAAAAGGATACCCCATCATGCATATTTTCTGGCCACTTAACATATTCTAATCAGTGATATTCCCCGTGTTGGTTTTGGGCTCCTTTGAAGAATAGGCTTACTGCCATTCTGCCAGGCAGATCGTAAAAGGCAAACGATAGGCTTTATGAGTCAAAACCATCGTCGCTACTTGCTAGCAAAATTATGCATCGACTCGCCTAGGCCTGGTACACCGCCTTACTTATTCCTGCCGCAATAGCATCAGTGCTTGTCACTGTCGTGTTCTGGTTTGGAGGCTAAAGTAGTCGATAAACTTATGCATGTGGCATTAACACGCCGCCACAAGGTTAGCAACGAACCGTTAACAACTTTGGTGTCTATAGACAATGGTTATATTTTTTCATCAGAAGAGCCATTAGCGTGTTTGCTATCTTCTGAGACAAATTGATGGTATACACTAAAGGTTGCAATTAACAGACCATTTAAAAGAAAGTTACTTCTTAGGAAATTCTCACTTGGTGAAAGAATTTACCTTTTTGGGAATTGAATACCGGACCATTCATGTGCATTAATATCGCAAACCTTAATTTATCAAACTTTTGTTAATGTAGCAGTTTAAACGGTAGACTAAATCTAGTTAATAATAAAAAAAAATAAAAAAAAAAGTTAATAATAAACATCTGCTTACCCTGGACAAGATGGCGCCCTGAAAAGAACTGTTTTCGGCGGGGGGTTAACATCATTAGCGGAAGCCCTGAACGTCATTGCTTCCTCGACGCAGGAACTCTCGCAACAACCATCGCTGTCGATGGATGCATCTAAAATTGAAAAAAAAAAGTAAACCGGTTGACCCTGTAGGTGAACTCAAAGAGTTCAAAAATCTAAAGTTTGTAAAAATAATAAAAGTATCTTCAAGCCCACATCCCCGAAGAAGTAGGCAGAAGTACAACAAGTGCACCCACGATAAGCCGAAGATACTTGGTCCCACAATGTGATAGGTGGCAAGCCTATCGCCAACCGGGCATTTCCAATCCCGGGCAACTTCGCGTTTATCAGGAAACTGAAAAAACACTTTTTTATGTGCCCGACCCGGGAATCGAACTCGGGACCTCATGTGGTCAACGCCAACGCTGGACGACTAGACCACAGAGGCGACAAAAAAAAATAGTAAAAATAATAGTATTTTAATATTCGAAAAGATGTATAATTTCAAAACGACGATCGGTTTTGATCTTTGGAAAACATATAAAATTGAAACTTTCAAAAACCCTCGACCCGTTTTCTTATCCTTAGACCGCCATTCTGCTACATATGCATAATTTTAAGAGCATAATGAGAAAGGAGCTGATGATTTTTGAAAGGGGATCCTGCAGCATCCGGTTAAGGATACCATGGTTCCTTACTCAGCGAGCTTGACTTATTTTATTGCAAAGCTCCTGAAGCCTCCAGTTCCACCATGTAACCCCGCAAATCATTTTGATTTAGAGCGTTTGTAAACAAAAAACAAATGGGACCGCACTCAATAACCTTATTTTGTTTAGTGCAGAAGTTCCATGACCGATTTCTAGTTCCGATATCAAGCCCTGCGTATCTCCTAGCAATAAAGATCAACTATATTAGCCCCACCTCAGATGGTTAACTTTTAGTTCTATCATTAATATATCTTTGAAAATATCCGCCACTTGAGTAAAAGTAAAGTATAGTATCTTCACGCCCTTATCCCCGAAGAGGTAGGCAAAGGTACAACAAGCACCCACCCACGATTAGCCGAAGATAGGTACTTGGTCCCACAATAGGTGGCAAGCCTATCGCCAACCGGGCACTTTCCAACCCCGGGCAACGTTGTTGTGTTGTTACAACGCCACCTAAGCGTTTACCAAAATAAACCGAATTAACAATTCCATGGGTTTATCTAGTTTAGAAGTTCTCATGGACTTCTTCCAGTTCTATCGTCAAACACTGGAAACCATCCCGCTCCAAAGTCATTTAAGGACTTAGGAGCAAAACGAATCAAACGAGAATAAAAAGATGATGCTGCTTAATTTTCATTCATTTGTTCGTTTCTTTCTTTCCTATGACCTTCGATTTGCAGCTTTTATTAATTATATTATAATTAAACAACACCAAATAACAAAACCCTTTAAATAGGAAACTGTGCGCTGTAATTATTCTGAAGTTAATAAAAATATTTTAATAAATATTAATTAAGCATATTGAGTGTAATCTTGCCAGTTCCATATATACAGACAATTTGAAGTTCCATCCTCACCATCTCGGTGTCTGGAAATCCACTACTGTGCCTTTCTCCCGACACTTTTTGCCTCACACCACTCTGTTGTAGAATCAATTACTGGCAGGGGTATTTCCGAACGTATACGACATAGGGACCTTCAAGAAAAGAGCTTACTCTTTCTTAAAACGCCGACAACGCAACTGCAAGACCTCTGGTATTGCAATTGTCCATGGGCGGCGGTGATCACTTACCATCAGGTGCATCTCTTGCTCGTTTGCCCCCTCTTCTATAAAAAAAAGACTCAGATTGTTTTCAATCAGTTTTATTTCGCACTAAAAAAAGTCTAACAAATATCAAATGCGTTAAAATGGGTGTTTTTTCTTGACACATCGTTCTATAAGTATTAAACACAACATGAATATTTATAGAGGCATTTTTACTTCAGAAACTTTCTTGATACTGATAAAGCGAGAGCACTATCTTAGCGTTGCAATAATAGTACATGTATTTGTCAAGTGCTTAGTAGTGTGTGTGTAATATTTCTTAATTTATTTCTAAGGCATTTTTATCTTTACAGAGTATAAAACAAACATCAATATGTTCGCTTAGATCTTTTAAAATCTTATTGCGATTTTTATCAGTAGACAGAGTGATTCTTAGATTGTCTCCCCCTCTCTGCCAGTTAAACAGTTGGTTTTGAGCGTGGAAAATATCACGGTAGTAGTAAATATATCGTAGTTAAAAATGAAAGTATTAAGGATTAGCAGGCTTTACAAATTTTTAAGTAATAGTCGACTAACTTATAAAATGTACTTGAAAATCTGCGTTACGGAAGATATTCACGACGATATCATTGACATTAAATAAGTTAATGTTCATAGTATGAAACCTTAAAAGCCCTCTTTTTCGTCCGCAATATTGTGATGGTCAACTTCTCATATAACTTTAACTTTAACTTGTCATATAAAAACTTTACAAACAGCCAACAACATACGAAAACGTTTGCCTGCAGCAAACGTTTCTTTCTTATCACTACTTTCACGAATAAAATATTTTTAAAATAAAACACGAACAAGCTTGATATTTCTTTAATGTACTTCTTGCAGACTATTTTAACAAGTATAGACTTGGGTGTTCACAAGTTGTCGAGCTCATAGCTCAGAACCATCTGTCGCTGAAAATGAAATGTCACTACGCGCCATCTTGCCGCGTGCTGTCCCGCCATTTAGATTTTAGCTTTTATAACTTTAACGAATAGGAATATGACGCCTTAGTGTTGCCATATTTCGACACTTATTCTAAAATAACACAATTGAGACATATTCTTTTGATGAACAAAATCATTACAAACAAGTTAAATCATTACACTACCCACAAAAAACTCGGGTAATAATAACTTTTTATTTATTTTACGAAAAACCTACCTCTGCAAGGTCCACGTTGTAATAGATCTATGAAAATGCCATCATTGTCGACACTTTGACTGGACTGAAGCTTTGCTAATTGAGCGCTGCACGTTTTTTTCAATACACTCTAAAATAAAATAAAAACATGAAATCAATTAGTGTAAAATTCTACAACCGCTAATTAAGTTCCCATGCCAACGCTTTGATTATTCCTGCTACGATAACGTTTTTCGCCGTGTTGGTCCGGGCCCCCTCTAAAGAGCAAACCACCTAAGGTTAATCTACCATTTCGTTAAAAGCGAAAGATTGGCTATACCATCGTAATCTCTAGGCGGTAGAGTTCCGTAAAGTCTCCTCCGGATAATTTATTGATTCAGGCGTTACTTTGCGGAAATCCATTATTAAAAAGGTGAAACTAATTAAATTTGCTATTATCCGCGAACTGTTCTATGTATCTTCCGTGATGGTACCGAAAAGAAAGACGTCGGTTTAATAAATGGATAAGACTCACCGATGGTCCGAACAAAATGAAGACCCCAGCGGCACAATTATCCACCCACATCCACCACACTTGTACACCCACGTCCACGCCGGCACCAACCACAAAAGCACACTATGTACGCACTCAACGCACGTTTCACTTCGAAACCGAAGTATCTTCAGGAGAAACGAACATTACCTCACTCTATGCGAGTATAAGTAATACTAATTCGCGCCGGTGTTTGACACGCTTTTTATACGTAATGTGTGTCCAGACCAAACGCTTTTATGTAACAGGCGTGAATTTGAAAAATTTTTTTGTTCATTTAACAATTTGATTGAACCGTTATTATGTTTTATGATCTCTAACTGCTCTAATATATTTAACTTTAAACCCTTATCACACGTATGTAATACTTCAAAAGTATGATTCGCTGTTAAACTATGATCGGTTTCTAAAAGGTGTTTAGCAAAATGAGTCTTAGCGATATGTTTATTTTTAATTCCTCCGGATATATGGTACAACCGACTTACCTATTCCTACCGCAATAGTGTCCATGCTTGTCACTGTCGTATTCCAGTTCAGAGGATAACGTAGCGGGTAAACATATGTATGTCGCAATATGGCATTGCCATCCCGCCATACGGATTGCAACGCACCATTAATATCTTTGGTGTCTCTGAGCGAGGATTCTCTTTTTATCAGGAGAGCAGTCTGCTTTTTTTGTCTTATAATATAAAAATACAATTTCGCTTCCATTTTTTTTGCTGTCGTGTTCTGACATAAATAGAGCAGCATGCAGAATTGTTTATTTGCTAAAATATAGCAAAATACAATAGTGCTGACATATTACCGTCGGTAACAAGAGTAAGCGACACATCATTAACAACTTTGGTGTCTATATAATAGGTTGGTTGTCACTTTCTGCCAGTAAATATATCTGCTTATTTGCTATCTTATATTTAAAAAAACGCCATCGATATGAGAGCGGTACGAAAAATCTTTGATGTAATTCTAGCGGATCGCATGTTGATTGAACCGTTGTGAATGTTGATTGAACCTATGTTGAATAGTATAGGACCCCACTATAGAACGACCTTCACCAAGCTGGTTAAAAGATAAAAAGCATTTTACATCCAATAAAATATGTCAATAAATATATTGCAAATAGGCTGAATAAAAAATTTTAGTCCAGAATATGATCAATCAACAATTTTTTTTAAACATTTCACTGGTTTGGTTAATAGACAAATTCCATATCAATCGAAAGTAAGGTTTACTAATATCGATTAACTGTTTATATCTGCCTACCCAAGAGTTGCGATGGGTTTACATGTTCTAAAGACTTCATACTTTCGATTGGTATGCAGTTTGTCTATTAACCAAACCAGTGAAATGTTAAAAAAATATTCTGGACTGAAATACTATAGTCAACCAACATGCAATATATTTATTGATATATTTAATTGGATTAAATTTTCATCCATTAACCAGATGAAGGTCATTGTATAGTGAGATCTTAGACTACAAGTGCGAGAGAGAATATGTGTTTGAGACATTATTGGGATAAAAATGAGAAATAGTATGCTCCATTGATTCGGACATGTTATATGATAAAGTATCGGCACGTATCTACGATAAGTAGCGTAAATTGTAACCTTGTAATTCTTAGTGTCAGGTATGGAGGGTCGACCTCGTCTCCATCTTGCTGCTCGCTGCAAGTCGCATAGCCTGTGATGAGACCATGATGTGTTTAGGCCACGGAGTTCCCCCACTGCTTCGGCTATCTGCTATCAGAAAATACTATTTTATTTTCTTTAGTGAAATATACACTACTAGCGGCCTGGTACGTGCTTCGCTACGTATAAAGTGAAATATTAAAAAAAATTGGAACATCAAATTCACAAAAAATGTGATAAACGAAGAACCGCTCTACCATTTTTGTGCAAACTTCACATAAACCATCTACTAAATAGTCCGAGCGAAGCCTAAACATTTGGTCTGGATAGGTGAGCCCGTTCTTGAGTTATAAAATTACAACGAAAAGTGGCATTGATTTTTATATATATACACTAGCGACCTGCCCGTTTCACCCGCGCAGCTTTTGTTCCCGTGGGAATATCGGAAAGGTTTATACACTTAAACCTTCCTCAAGAATCAATCTATCTATTAAAACAAACCGCATCAAAATCCGTTGCGTAGTTTTAAAGATTTAAGCATACATAGGGACATAAGGACATAGGGACAGACAGAGAAAGCGACTTTGTTTTATACTATGTAATGATGGGGCACACTAAAAATTTTGGACTTCTTGCTAATCGGAACTATTTGAATTTCGAATGTAATATTTTTAAAACGTTGTAACCTTCTTAGTAATAAAAAAAACAATTGGCGGGAAATGGTTTGTCAATTGTTTTTTTTTTTTCACACATCAAAGTTACATACGCAACGAAAATGGAATTAAGTCGAAAAGATTTTAGAGCGATGATTTTTTATGATTTTAAAAGTTCTCTTTCTCCGCAAGACTGTGCCGCTCGTCTTCAAAATGCTTTTGGGAGAGAAGCACCTTGTTGGAGCACCGTGGGCGATGGTTTGCTGAATTTGAGAGAGGTCGAGTTTTTTTACATGACGAATTTCGTGAAGGTCGGCTTTCAACTGCCGTCAACGAAAATAATGTGGCTACTGTTAAGCGGTTAATTGAAAAATTCCCGGATTGCCTATGAGACAATTCGAGGACTTTTGGGGATTGGTATGAGCCAAATTCTGAAAATTTTACACGAAGGATTGAAAGTTCGGAAACTTTGTTGTCGTTGGATCCCTCATGAACTAACCGCGGAGCAGAAGCGGGTTCGCGTGGAATGGTGCGGTGGTGGTGGTGGAATTTTGGTTATAACATGTTGTTTTTTAAGTTACGCAAAACTTATAGTGTGGCCTACGCAGATACGTAGAAGCTAAGGCTATTCCAGGTATAGTGGGAATGAGTTTTTAAGCTGAAACGCATGTTGGACTTTTACTTTGAGGGGCTTATGTACCAAAACTTTTAATATTACAAAAAACTATTAAGAAATAAACTAACGGAAATAACACAGGTGATTTTGGCTTTCTATATCTCTTATGTGTCTTTCGAAGTGACGAATATTAGATAAACTAAAATAATTTTCTACGTTTTTTAAATTAACTAAATACATTATATCGCTAGGAACAATCATATAAAAATATTAGGAAATGAGGAATATGCATAATATTATAATAACAGGTTAACAGTGTAATTAATTAAATGATAAATGTCACCATATATTAGTGTCATTATTTTTAATTAATATTTCTGTATATTGTTATATTATGTATATATTTGATTTTTTTTGCTTACTGTACCTTGTTTATCCGTTTATAAGTATTTCGATTATAAGAGACACCTGTTTGTACCGTTCCTTTTAATAAAGAAAATTTTTCTATTGTTATTTTATCATGACTTATGTATTAAATATCCCATAAAAATACAGAAGCGCCTCTGTCTTATTTTAGTCTTCATGCAAGTTTAACAGTGTACGGTATTGAAAAGATTCTGACATCACAAGTTAAGTTATTAGATGTTTTTCTACTAAACGTTGATTATATTTCATTATTGCTATTAATTTATAGATGTTCTTGTTCACTAAGCCACCAAGTGAAGATGTAAAATAGACACAAAAATAACAATAGTAATTTTAACATATTTATTATAACATTGTATATAAGTAATATATGGAATTTATATATTAGATGTTTTTATACTAAACGTTGGTTATATTCCATTATTGCTATTAATTTATAGATGTTGTTCTTCACTAAGCCACCAAGTAAAGATATAAAATAGACACAAAAATAACAATAGTAATTTTAACATGTTTATTTATAATTCATTGTATATAAGTAATATATGGAATTTATATATTAGATGTTTTTTTACTAAACGTTGGTTTTATTCCATTATTGCTATTAATTTATAGATGTTGTTGTTCACTAAGCCACCAAGTGAAGATGTAAAATAGACACAAAAATAACAATAGTAATTTTAACATGTTATTTATAATTCATTGTATATAAGTAATACATGGAATTTTTGTAATATGTATTGAAAAAAGGAACTAGCAAATTTAGAGTCGGTATCTTTCTCTTAAAAATTCTCTTATGAAATGTTTCTTAATTAACTATTCGACGTTTTATAAACACTTAGTGTTTTGTGGAAGAAATGTAGATTATTAAAAGAATAGTTTTGTTTTAAATTGTCCTAAATAAATCACCTTCTTTATTATCCTCCAAACTAGGCTTCTTACAATTTGTATTAAACTAAGAATTCATTCAGATATAAAAAAGTAGTACTAGTATTTTTTTTTTGGTATAGTGACGTTAGCTAAAAATGAAAACTAGCTACGCCGATTTATCGCCCCGAAACTTTGCTTACTACTAAATTTCATAAAAATTGTTGGAGCCGTTTCTGAGATTCAGATTTATTTATTTATACACATAAAAGAATTGCTCGTTTGAAGATAGAATACATAGACATGTTTTCAGGTAATTAATGGTATATTTTATACTCAGCACTCATTTTGAAATTTTATTTCTTTTTAAACCGTTTCCTAAAAGGAAATTTATTAATTCGGCTGTATGTTCTTTTTTATTTATGATTGTTACCTTAGAACTCGGTCATTTATGAACCAATTTCCAAAATCATTTTTTTGTTTGGGAAAATATATTTCTTGTGTGATCCGTTTTAATTTGGTAAACGTCTGATGCAGAGTTAATCTGTCGAAGTCGGCTGCTGGTTCTATTGCTTTAAAGAATATTATTTCACATGTCACTATAATTTCTATATTATAATTTTACTTATTTATATTATTATAATTTTACTCAATAATAATTTGGCATTGGGATTCATACAGACCGTGGTTTCAGGGACATTTTTAGTTTTGATTTTATTGATTTTATTGATTAACAAGATGAATTTTTGTAAACCGCTTCGTTTGACGAGATGCTCATCTTTTCTCTTTAATTTGTTCATTTATGTTAATTTGGTGAAGGAAAAATATTAATTAATGACAATAATTAGTTTTTTTTTTTTTAAATTAAATCGCTTAATTATTTTATGAAAAACACAAGAAAAACTTGTCCTACACATAAGATGGTTTTTCTGACGAATCCTCCACTCTGAAGATATCGGAATTATGAGATTTTTATATTATCAATTTAAAATCAAACTAATTTTCTCACAACAGCTTGTTACCTAATTATTATTATAATTTAAGAGTAACTTTGTTCTAAACGTAAAGTGAAAGCTTTTCTTAGTCCAACTCTCTTTTTTACGTTACTTTATTAGTTACCTGATTCGAGAATTTTCGAAAATAGAAAAGATTAGCGTCTCGTCAAAACGAAGCTGAATCAAAAATCATCATAAGGGGGGATAAGTGTCAACCGGACTCAGGTACTTACCATTATTTGTATACAATTCAAATTATTATGTCACAAAATTACATGACGATTTTACAATATTTTTAAAGTAATGTTTTTTAGAGACATAATGCTTGTAAGTAATATATTTTTACGAGTGCATAAGTTATTAAATAATCTACACATTCTGACGAGGGTTATTCTGTAAAGTATTATGTCTAGTTATAGGTATGTGAAATGGTTGATCTATACGCACAGATCGTGAAGGTAGTTTAAAGTTAATTTTTTGTAATAACTCACTGCTCAAAATCTAATATTTATACTTAACTTGTCTAATTAGGGCGAGCGCAGCGAACCCTACACTAGGGGACTTTCTATGCACTTTTGTGCATAGAAAGTCCCATCTGTTACTGTAAAAGTATCGCACTTTGAGGTTTGAGCTTTGACGTGGTAGTTTAAATTCATGTCTAAATATGTTCTATCATTAAAATACCTTTTTATAAATATTAAAATAAAATAGAAGATATATGTTGTATTAGAATTTTATTACTACTAACGCCATCTATTATGAAAGTAACGAGTTAAAATGCTACTTTGGCGTGGTAGATTTAATTCAATTAATTCATTTTCATTCACTCCATTTTAATACAATATTAATCTATTAATACATTTGTACTTTTTAACTTCCCGCTACGTATGTAGATAAGGGAGTTACTGATTTTGCTCCGATTTTCGACTATTTTCGCGATGACGTCAGTGTGTTTGTTGTATGTCTCTC
The DNA here is from genome assembly GCA_036924255.1 of Apodemia mormo. Taxonomy (NCBI): domain Eukaryota; kingdom Metazoa; phylum Arthropoda; class Insecta; order Lepidoptera; family Riodinidae; genus Apodemia; species Apodemia mormo. Next base: position 5,048,985 of record JAUPFN010000004.1, read on the forward strand.
TCTCTCTCTCTCTCTCTCTTTCTGTGTGTGTGTGTGTTCGTGTGTATGTGTGTGTGTTTGTATGTATGTCTGTATGTAAACATCTCAACTTTTGAACGGCTGGACCGATCGAAACGCGGTTGAAAGCATTCGATTGGATTCCACTCAACTTGGACTTCCTGAAAATTTGAAAAAACCCGGAAAAAAATTCGGCGAAACAGATTTTTTTAATATAACTTCCAGATTAATGTACCGATTGAGTACAAAAACTAATTAGCTATATTCTTTTAAAAAATTACGTCATGCATAAATTGCATCAAATCGGTTTATCTGTTTGGAAGTAATCGTTGACGAAAATTTAAAAAAGTCTTTTTTCGACATAACTTCAAAATATTTTAACCAATCATTTTTTAGTATTCTACAATATTTTAGTACTTACTAAAAAAATTACGTGGTATGCCGTTTTAAAAATCAAAATCGAATCTTAATTTTCAAAAGTTACAACTTTTCAAATATTAAAATTACGTTGTTTTTAGCAAACTTAATATTTTTGAAATAACTTTCAGGCCAAGGTACCGATTGACTTCAAAATCTCATCAGCTTTTCTCCTTTAAAAACTGCATCAAGTACCCTCAATTGGATAAAAATCGGTCATTTTGTTTGGGATCTATCAATGAAAAAAAAAATGTTTTTTGAGATTGCTTGGAAATTTTTAAACCTACCGATTATTTAGCTAAAGCAATAGTTAAATTGAGTTGAATACCATTTGAATTTGACCATTTGAAATTTGATCCAAATTGATCATGGTTTCCAAAATATACAGTTTTTCACAAATCAATATACAGCCATTTTTATCAAAATAGACTGCATGTATGATTGTTTCGTTGATTCATTCGTGTTTTCTTGCTGTTTTTTGTTACTTAGCAATTGAGACATTTCAGTATTTCTTACAACTGAAACTTTTTGATTACTTTTTGATTTATCTGACTCGGGAATCTAAGAGAAAAATTCGTTCTCTGAGAGAAAAATTCGAAAAATTTATTCGCTGAGTTTCTACCGTCAATTCTACGTACCTGCGGTAAGTCCAATATTAATACTAAAAATTTTGACGGTTAATTAAATAAAACATATTTTTATTTCGAAAATCGATGTGAGACCAGGAACTTTCCGATTTTAGAAAAAAAAAACTATTTATTTTAGCAAAATGTTAAAAATGTGTTTTTCTTTATAAGATCCACTTTCATTTTTAATACTCATTTTTCCTTGAAAACTTTTTTGCAAGAAAGCTACCATAAATAAAAAATTGATTTCTATCAATATTAGACTTTAAGAGCGAAGTGGTGGCGCGAGATGGATCTTGAGTTGCCATATTATAGGTAAACCATACTATATTATAGGTAAACCAGAAAATATGATGTAAAATTTTAGTAGATAACCTTTATATTTGTTCTGTATAGATAACATTAATAAATAATAAATTTTCGCCGTGTTGGTCCCGGCCTCCTTTGTAGAATAGGCCAACTGCCGTTCTGCCAGGCAGGTCGTAAAAGGCGACCGAATGGCTATCGAGTCACTACCATCGTGGCTACTAGGTGGTAGAGTTCTGCATTGTCTCGCCCGGGTCAGGTACCACCGCCTTGCCTATTCCTGCCGCAATAGCGTCAGTGCTTGTCGCTGTCGTGTTCCGGTTTGGAGGGTAACGTAGCCGGTAAACTTATGCATGTGGCATTAGACCTCGCCACAAGATAGCAACGCACCATTAACATCTTTGGTGTCTATAGGCGATGGTTGACTCTTTCCATCAGGAGACCCATCTGCTTGTTTGCTATCTTATGATATAAAAAAAAAAAAAAAAAAATTCTGTTTTTTTAATAAATCAAGAAAATTTTAAAGATATTTTCTTGTAAATACTAAAATAATTTAGTCTTAGAAACATGTTTTTCATTTAGGTTTTATTTTCCTGCGCCCTTCTAGACCAAACGACGACGACGACGCCTGACGACTCCTTTGATGGGAATATAATGTTTGGCTAAAAAACGCTGACTTTTTTTAGGTTAGGTAATTAAATAAAGTCCATACATTAAAAGATATAATTCTCATAAAAATACTTTCCTAACAATATTACTAGGTAGTATAACTTTGCGAGCCCTTATAAAGCTCTGCTTTTTGCTAGTATCTTTTTTGCTAGTAATACATAAAAATCAATTACTGTTCGTTACTCTCGCTAAAACTCGAGAACGGCTGAACCGATTTGGCTAATTTTGTTTTTGAATTAATTGTTGAAGTCCAGGGAAGGTCTAAAAGGTGAGGAAATATAGAAAAAAAAATAAGAGTAGTTAGTATCAGTCAGCTAGTATTTATATAAAACTCTGATATTTATAACTTGAAATTATATGTGACTTCAATTGATGTCCTATTATTTGTTGTATTTTACATAATTATTACACGTACTCACTTACTGACTTACTTATTTTCTGTTAGCTCAAAGGTTGACTGATAGGTAATGCACAAAGCATTAAGTCTCCCTTTTGTACTTTTTTGTAATAGGTGTATCAAAAACAATAAATTAAAATTTACGTAAAATACTAATAGAATTATCGATATTTATGCAAATCTAATACATTAATTGTTGCCGAAATGACGTTAATGCTTGTTATCGTCGTATTCCGGTTTAGAGGGTAAGGTAGGCGATAGACTTATGGTATATTTGGCATTGCCATCTCGCTATTAGCATATTGGTGTCCATATGCGATGGTTTGTCTTTCCATCAGGACAGCCATCAGCTTGTTTGCTATCTTATGATTTAAAAAAATCAAGATTTTTATTAATTTGTTACTCTTTGGATCTAATACCTCTCTTTTCTGCTCTTCCTCTGCTTCAATTGCTCGCTGGTGCAATAGTTCTATGTCGAGTTTTCGTACTTCTTCTGCCTCTCTCGCTTGACATTCTTTTTCCTGATAAAAACATGTATGCTTACAATATATTTTTAATACTGCAAAAATGCTAACCCTAATGGTAAATAGTAAACACACATACATACACACAAACTGTCTCATTCTTAATTATTAATAGTGATGTAATATATCGGTAAATTTAATAATTGCGATGTTGTACAACTTCTAAATTAAATCAAATATCTTTATTTTTCGAGTTAATTTAAATTGCACGCTTTAACAAATAGTTAAGAGGCGCTCTACTCTTGCTCTACCAAAATTCAGAAATTTTCTTTCACTCGTATAAAGAAACACTCGGATAGATACACAAATTTAAGCACATACGCACACACAAACACACACATATTTAACAACACATACCCATGTAACGACGTTGACGACTGTTAACGGAATCTCCTTTTTCCAGGCGTGGGATCTAAAGGTTAAACCTAATAAATCTACTTCATATTTATGTTTCCTAGGTAGTAGATTTCCGCATCGTCTCGCCTTGGTATTTGGTATCATGGTGATATTTGGTACCACCGCCTTACCTATTCTTGCCGCAATTACGTCAATGCTTAACATTGTGGTGTTTTGGTTTGAAAGGTAATGTAGCCGGTAGACTTATGCGTTATAGTATTAGATAGCAACGCACCAATAATATATTTGGTGTCTATAAGTTATATCTATTTGTGTTTTACATTTTTTATATCAAATGATGAAAAATGTAAGAATCTGAGCAGGGATCAAGTTCTAAACAAAGCATCCATTTGTAATAAATAATAAATAATTTGAATAATATTCCGCGGCAATTTGTTAACGACGGTGGTAAATGTCATGCATATATGACGACATTTTATATTCGGCGTAAGGCATATTCTCAAACTTATTAATCTTCGTAATATGACGACACCGTTTGTGTACGGAAGAATTATTATAGAATTTGCCTGCGACATATCCATACTAATATTATAAATGTAAAAGTCTGTCTGTCTGTCTGTCTGTTACGCTTTCACGGCTAAACCGCTCGATTTTCCTGAAATTTGGCATGGAAGTAATTGAAGAGCCGGGGTCAAATACAGGCTATTTTTTTTTCAAAAATCAACCCTTAAAGGGTTGAAATAGGAAATGAAATTTGTATGAAAAGCTATCTTGACGACATGCTAATCTAGTCGCGGGCGAAGCTGCGCGGGTCAGCTAGTACATATTATAAAACAAAGCTTTTGTCGTGTCTGCCTATCTGTATATTCACAAAAAACAATTAAGAACTATCATGAGCAAGGTTTAAGTGTATGGTTGAGTTTTTTTTAAGACAGCAATTTAGTCCGACATTTTTGAATTACTTATTAAATTTTTTTCTTTATGTATAAGAGCAGATGGCTCTTCTGGTGGACTGAGACAACCATCGCCTATAGACACCGAAGATGTTAATGTTGCGTTGCGTAGTCACGACGTTAATGACTCGTATAGCCAATCATTCACCTCTTACGAACTGCCTGCCAGATGATCTTTACTTCAAATGGAGCCCGGACCCACATATGGAGACATAAATATCAAATGAAATACCTTTGTTATTTCAATAATTTCAATCCTATTATGATAACCCTTTGCCTTTTATGCCATACATTTAATGAATATATTTAGAGTGATCTCAAAATAGAAAATTACGCGTAAAAAATAATTCAAACGGTATCGCGGCAACGCGACGCGACGCGACGGCGGGACTAGCTATTTGTTACCCCACTCACGGTCTACCACCCGCTGTTATCTACGCGTGTAATAAGCCGAACTATAAGGGTTGGGCTACATCTGTCAGCACGGAATCGTCTTTATCCGTCGTCACATGTTTTTCTGTGTCTTAGAACTTTAATTTGCTAAAGCGAAAAATATAGCGAAAATGTGAAAGCACACGACGGAATCCTCGAAGCCATAGCATTCCTTTTACCTTTCTCGCTCTTTCAAATGGCAGTTTTGAGCGATAGAAAAGGATAGGGCGACAGAAAAGACGTTTCCGTGCTAACAGATGTAGCTCAACCCTAAAGTGCTCGATTCCTAACCGATTCAGATTATATCCCATCACAGTATACGCTACATAATTCTTACATACGCATTGAATTGGCTTAGTAGACGTAACTACAATAGTTGCGAAAAGTTATAGTTAGTTCTAAATGCTGAATACTTATACACACAAACACACACATACATACACACACACACACATATATATATATATATATATATATATATATATATATATATATATATATATATATATATATATATATATATATATATATATATATATATATATATATATATATATATATATATATATATATATATATATATATATATATATATATATATATATATATATATATATATATATATATATATATATATATATATATATATATATATATATATATATATATATATATATATATATAGATAACACAATACAATTTCTTCTGAGTTTGATAACAGACTTTAGCCATAAACACTAGGTGGTAAAGTTCTGCATCGGCTCGATCGGCTCGACCGGGTCTGGTACCACCGCCTTACCTATTCCTGCCGCAACAGCGTCAGTGCTTGTCGCTGTCGTGTTCCGGTTTGGAGGGTAAGGTAGACGGTAAACTCATGCATGTGGTATAAGACTTCGCCAAAAGATAGGAGATAGATAGAAGATTTTTTTATAGAAAAGGGGGCAAACGGACAGGAGGCTCACCTGATGGTAAGTGACCACCGCCGCCCATGGACAACCGCACTATCAGAAGATTTGCAGTTGCATCGCCGGCCTTTTAAAAAAGAGTAGGCTCTTTTCTTGAAGGTCCCTAAGTCATATTCGAATTTAAACCACAGGCTGATCATTAATTAGTCTGTACTAATTTTATAAAACTATAGAGTTTGTTGTTTTGTTTGTTTGAACGCGTTAATCTCTGGATGTACCAGTCAGATTTAAAAAAATGTTTTTGTGTATGATAGCTACATTCACGAGGAAGGCTATAGACTAGTTTTTACCCAACCCAATTTACCCAAATGAGCAAATGTAAGTAATATATATATATATATATATATATATATATATATATATAAATGAAATTTTCATCATTACCATCTCGATGTCTGGAAATCCACAACCATGCGAATCTCGAGGCACTTTTTGTCACCACTACTCCTATGTGGAACCAGCTATCGGCAGAAATTTTTTCAAACGCATACAACTTCCCTACGCATATGACTTTCCCTAGAAAGACTTATTATATTATGTATCGACAACATAGTAAGAAACGCATTATTTTCCTAGAAATATTTAAGTTTAGCTTTTCGTAGAATTCTCTTTTTGAATTAGATTTCAGTTTTTCTGTTGTTTTTCTTTGCAGTATTATGTAAACGAACAGTTGATTAGTTATTGTATCTACAGGCGTACGAGCGAATATTGCCCATAGACATTTGCAACACAAAAGGTTAGTTGCTAATGCGATGCCGGCTTATGAAAATTTTAATGACCCTCCTGTTAAAAATTCCAATATCAAGGCTGGTCGGAAAAACTAAGTGAGGTAAGCTGATCCAGAGTTTGTCTGTTTGTATAAAGAAGGTACAAGCAAATTAAACTGGATATAATCTCTCACTACGGCGTAAGCCAAATACAGCAAAAGAGTACGACAAAAATTATGACTTACCTACGTATTACCTCGTTTTGCAAAATTCAACCTCTTAGAGGGTAAAATAGGGGATGAATGTTTTATATAATTTCACAAGTAAAATGCTTAGGGCTAGAAACTTAAAATTTCGCAAACATATTCTTATGGCGTAGGGATCCACTAAGGGATGGTTTTTCAAAATTCAACTCAGATGGGGATTAAATATGGTTTAACACTTGTATGAAAATTTTTATTCTTTGGACATATGTGCATGAAATTTCACATGAATTGACGAAAAATTAAAAAAAGTGTTTTTTCAACATAATTTTTTTAACTTATCATTTTTCGACTTTCAACAATATTTAAATTAAAATTACGCTGTTTACAGGTAACTTATTTCGTATTTTTAAAGTAACTCTGGCTAATATACCGATGTCCTCCGATTCCGATTCCGATTCCTCAAGAATAAATCTATCTATTAAAAAAAACCGCATCAAAATCCGTTGCGTACTTATGCAAGTGGCATCAATATCTCGTCACAAGATAGCAACGCACTATTAACAACTTTGGTGTCTATCAGCGATGGTTGTCTCTTTCCATCAGGAGAGCCAACTGCTTGATTGTTATCTTATGATTAAAAAAACACGCAGACCCAGAAATATGTATTATGTACAAATATTATGTTCATTAATATGTTCATCATACAAACGCTTGTCTGAATGAGGAATTGAACCCGAACCCATTGATTTGTTGGATCGTAGCCCCGTCAGTTGAATCTAACTCGACAAACGGCGCGATCAAAATATTATAATATGCACATTTCAAACGAAAACTTATATCAATACAATATATAATAAAAAAAATATACAAGCATTTACTCATATGAGCAACTACACATTCTCCAAACCGTATCTAACAGTAAATAATAAAACTAAAAAATGTATATGCTAATACTTTAGTATTCGAGCCTAATATTTTTTTTATTTACAGACCTTATTACAATACAGACGAAAAGTAAAAACAGCACATCGTTTCGTTTCGAGTTGAACTGTTCCGGGCTAAATCAGATCAAGATATTCCAGGATTCAAGTGAATTTAACTGATATTACTATTTGATATCAGGCAAGGTAATGAATTCATATTTACTTTATATTATGTCTACGTTTTCTTGTTTTTGAAGCGATTTGAAAATTGGGTGAAAATTTTCAATTTCACCCTTTTTTTTTCACCCAATTAACACCGATAAACAAAAGAAAATAAAACTATAAGATATCTAGTGATTACAGTACTAGAATAAGCGTACAATATTGAGCCGGCGAAATAAAAAAATAAAGCTAGGATATGGACTGGGATAAGGATATAAGGGTAAGGGTAACAGTAAGGATACGGACAAGGATAAGGATAAGCATAAGGTAAAGGATAAGAATAAGCATAAGGAATAGGACACTTATAAGGATACGGATAAGGCTACTGATAATGACAAAGGTAAAGATAATAACAAAAATAAAAATACGGATAAAGATACGAATTTTTTATACAAGAGATAGCAAACAAGCAGATGGCGCGCCTGATCGAAAGAGAAACCATCGCCTAGAGGTACCAAAGAGGCTAATAGTGCGTTGCTATCCGTGTCGCGGGATGGTAATGCCACATGCATTAGTTTACCGGCTACTTTACCCTCCAAACCAGACTACGAAAATGACAAACATTGACGCTATTACGACAGGAATAGGTAAGACGGCTAGTACCAAATTCGCCTGGAATTTTTGTAGAACTCTGCCACCTAGTAGTCGATGGTACAGATACATGTAGCCAATATGTCGCCTCTTACGACTTACCTGACAGAACGGCAATTGATCTAAACTTCAAAGGGGCCCGGATCAACATGGGGATAAAAATACGGATAAAGACACGGATATTAGGATATGGATACGGGCTTTTTTATAGAAGAGGAGGTAAACAAGCAGGAAGTGCACCTGATGGTAAGTGATCACCGCCGCTCATGGACATCCGCAATACCAGAGGTCTTGCAGTTGCGTTGCCGGCCTTTTAAGAATCAGTAAGCACTTTTTTTAAAATCCCCCAAGTCGTATCTGTTTGGAAACACCCCTACCGGTAATTGATTCCGCAACAGAGTAGTGCGAGGCAAAAGGTGCCGAGAGAAACGCACAGTTGTGGATTTCCAGTCATCAAGATGGTGAGGATGGAATTTCATATTTTGACGCAATGTCTGATGATGGAATTCGGCGGCAGGAGTTAATCAAAATAACTCGTCGGAACACTCCCCATGAAAAGTACGATAAAAGACACAAAGTTAACCAACATCAGGTAAGGATGTGGACGAGGATGCGGGTAGGGATATTGATAATAATGTAGATAATAATAATTCGGATAACGATATTGCGAGAAACTAGCGATAATCATTATCAGGCTAAAAAATACGACGATGGAGGTCGTTACCCACCTGGCCAACTGATAAATCACTGAACCGAGGTGTATTAGGTTCGAGATTATTGGATATCCACGGTACTTGAAATTTTTAAAGGACACCTCATGCCCAGCCTAGTTTCACTGTCTAAGGGCTAGCCGATTCGGCTCAGATCTACTAGGTGGTAGAGTTCTGCATTGTCTCGCCCGGGTCTGGTACCACCGTCTTACCTATTCCTGCCGCAATAGCGTCAGTGCTTATCGCTGTCGTGTTCCGTTTTGGAGGGTAAGGTAGCCGGTAAACTCATGCATGTGGCATTAGACCTCGCCACCAGATAGCAACGCACCATTAACAAAGATCATGAGGTTTCGGATTCAATCTCCGGGTTGGGCAAAAGTGCTGTTGAGTTTGTATCGATTATTTTTTCGAAAATCTCAGTACAGGTCGGAGTCTGGCGGGTGGTGTATTACCACTCCCGTGCCTCGGATGAGCACGTATGGCTGTTGGTTCCGGTTGTCGCTAAAAATAGTCAATGATCGCTAACGTGTCGGTAAAATGCGACGATGAGGATCACCACTTATCTTGCCAAACGACAAAACCGGTGAAACGTGGAGAACCAGATAATCTATAGACGTTCGATTTACTCTGCCTACCCCGGGCGTAATGATAATTTTTAAAGGACCCCTAGCAAGCTTTTTTGTAGAAGTTTTATCTAGTCATCTTCCTCGGACCTGAAAGGCCATAAAAATACGAAAAAATTAGCCCAACACATTCGATGGATTTTTTGACGAGTCCTCCACACTAAAGCTTCGGAATTATGAGATTTTTAAATCTATATTAAAACTTATTATATTAAAACAACAACTTAATTTTCTCACAACAGTTTGTTAATTATTATTATAATTTAAGGGTTAATTTGTCCTATACGTAAAGTGGAAACTTTTCTTAGTCCAACACTCTAAACTTTTCTTTTTTATATATTTTTATTAGTTAACCGATTCAATATTTTTCGAAGATAAACAAATGGGCGTCCGTCAAAATGAAGCTGTTCACAAAAATTCAGCTTGGTTTAATAAAAAAAAAAGTTTCTTGCTGGGACCACTATCTATCTATATATATATATATATATATATATATATATATATATATATATATATATATATATATATATATATAATGTATGTTACCGTTTTAAGATATTTTATTGATTCAGGCGTTACTTTGCGGAAATCCATTATTAAAAAGGTGAAATTAATTAAATTAGCTATTATCCGCGAACTGTTCTATGTATCTTCCGTGATGGTACCGAAAACACAGACGTCGAATTAATAAATGGATAAGACTCACCGATTTTATCCGGACCATCGGTGAGTCTTATCCATTTATTAATCCGACGTTTTTCTTTTCGGTACCATCACGGAGGATACATACAACAGTTCGCGGATAATTGCAAATTTAATTAATTTCACCTTTTTTATGTATGTTACCTTTTGCATTTGTCGCTCATGTTCAATCTTTTGCTGTTCCAGCTCTTCCTCTGGGATCGGGGGTGTCTCATCGCCACCGGAGGTATGTTTTGCTCCTGAAAGACAGCTTCGGCTTTGGATTACATTATTTTGAGTCAGAAACACAGCTAGAATGCATTCCGTAAGCTTTTTATATTTTATATAGATGTTGTGTTTATTAATATTTTCCAATTACTTCCGCTGCTTCTTGTAGCTCACCACAAGAAACTGCAATCACTATTTTAGTTTTTAACAACATTACTATATTGCTAAAAATCTTATATTTTACAAAATTTACTAAGTATTAGTCATAGCGCTAGTTTACTAATGAATTTTCTTTGTGATGTCCAATGAATATTTCCACAGATTAAATAGATACGCCTTTCAAGACAATTTCTTAATTTGGTAGCGTAGCTTGCAATTACAATTTAGATACAGTAAATTTACAGACATAGTTATACTACTTACCAAATAAATGACGAAATCATTTCAAGGGTATTTTTAAACTTTGTCATCTTATCGGCAAGATAAACAACAACATGGTTTCTTTCTATTCACAATATAATATGACCTACAAATGTATGAAATTTTTGACAGTTAAAGGAGCTTTTGCTCATATATGCGCAACGACGCGTTTCCTTCCAAAGGCGTGTCTATAAGTATTCATGTGGTCTGTGAATATTTTAGTAACCTAAATACCATATGATTTTGTTTTTACATTAAAATAAAATCATCAAACAAAAAATACCCTTTACACGTTGTACCAACTACCAATACCTAGAAAATTCATTAGCAAAAGTATTATTTGTATTCTGGATGGATGACAAATTATATTATTTCCTTGAGTACGTCTTGTCATAATATTGAGTAAGTATATTTATCACAGATTGCATTGATATAAAAAACCCAAGATGCACAGTCCCGAACAAAACTGACACTCAAAATTGTCGCTAATTGCATCTAAGTAGTTATAGATATGGCAAAAACATAAATGTATTTGCATATCCAACCGTAAGCGCAAGATTTATAGTTGTTTTTACAAAGCAGTGTAATACAGAAATAAAATTGTCAGTTTCGCCCATTGACATGTATAAATACACGTCAATGGTTTCGCGACCAACGCGATTCTATTTGAAATGAATGCGCAATTTCAAATTGTGCGCTCATTTTTGGAGGACGTTTCTGAGACACTGATTGTGTATCTTGGGTTTTTTATGTCAATGACAGATTGTATAATGAAATAAAATGTAGAATTACAGCGTGTAAGAAACGGTCTACCGAAAAATTAAGAAAACATCATTGATATAAAAAACCCAAGATGCACAGTCCCGAACACTCAAAACTGTCGCTAATTTTACATAAGTAGTTATAGATACGGAAAAATTATATGTCTGCGTATCTAACCTTAAGCGCAAGAAATATATAGTTGTTTGTTTTTACAAAGCAATGTACAAAAAGCAATAAAATTGACAGTATCACGACCATGAAGTATTAGGTATCACGACCGACGCGATTCTATTTGAAATGTGCGCACAATTTAAAATCGTGCGCCCATTTTTAGAGGACGTTTTTGAGACACTGATTGTGTATCTTGGGTTTTTTATATCAATGGAAATCATACAATTTTTACCTTTTGGTCAAGAATGCAATCCCTTTTTTTATTTTATTTTAATTATTTTTTATTTTAATTTGCGTTTTATGTTTTTTTTTAATGACACGCAATGTAAAGCGTACGTTGCATAGACTTGTTGAACTAACTTGTTGCGCCCGGCCAGCGGAACCCTCGAACCAGCCGGCCGTTTATTTTGCGCGGCATGTGGCACAGAATACTGCATTGCTTATTTTGTATATTTTTTTACATTTTACTACTTTTTTAAGAAAAAACACATTATTACAATACATCAAATTTACAAAATGAAGGTAAAAAGTTTGTCAAAAAATAAAAAAAAATCCACGCAAATTTTCAACAGTTTTTATCTCAGAATCGTGGTCTAAAGCTATGGCTTCGATTTTCGGTATACCGTCCCTTACAGCTTGGTTAATAATAATAATAGAAAGCTTTTATTATTTATTAAAAATACGCAAATAATAAGCGATAATTGAAATAAAGTACGATGGGGATAGGAAGCGATAATTGAAATAAAGTACGAACCACTAATTTCACCAACAAACCTATGAATAGTGATGAATTGAACTGTCAAATTACGTTCAGATTACTCTGCATACCCACACAAGAACTAGCGCAATAATATTTGTTTTATGTTTATCATCTGCAGTCGATGGAATTCTATTTATAATATTAAATCTTTACGATCTAAAATCTTTTCAGGCGAAGTATTTCGATGCGCGTTAATTCTATAGGAAATAGGTGGCGCGTTATGTTCTGAAACCGCTGGGAAACGTGTTAATTTACGGATAAATAAATATAGGACATCAGCTGAAAACTAAAATTTAGCACATTCTTTTTTGTATTTACAACTAAATATCACAATATAAAAATCATGTGGAAGATTAGAAAGATTATTAACAAATTATTTGTTTTAGAATTTTTTTAGGATGATTTCGGAATTTTATATGATCGAGTTTATTACTCATTACATCATAGAATGTACTTTAGTACATTCTATGATGTCATTACATCATAGAATGTACTAAAGTACGAGTAAGTAAAGTATGAGTTAGCACATTTTTTAGATAACATCTTCAATCAATAACAATCAATACAAAAAAACGTGACTTAACAAACCAGTTTTTTCCCGTTTGTCGCGATGCCCCGCCTTAAACCTTTAATTAGAATGTATTCCTTGATCAATCATTGATATATTAATAGTATTAAAACGTTATAAAGTAATCGTATCTGTGGTCTACTGATAAGACACATATATTTTTATATTATAAGATAGCAAACAAGCAAATGGCTCTTCTAGTGGCAAGAAAAACCATCGCCAATACCCAGGTGGTACAAAGTAGTTGTAAAAAATTCGTGAGCTTTTTTAAAAGCTAAAAAGGCTGAAGGTTAACAAACCACAGTTTTTTACAAATTCAAGTTGAATTCGTTTATTTGCTAAGATTTGTATAGTTAAATTGAAAATTTGTTTCCATTTTGGCAAAGATGACATGCTAAAATTTAAATTCATTCGTCATTAAGTGATTATTTTAATAAATTTAATAAGTTAGCTACTCACTAGGAATATAATATTTATATGTGATGATACTTTAGTTATTCCCAAATTTAGCACCTATAGCAGGTGGCGATGCATTGTTCTAATTTGCGCTGTAATTTTGGAGAACTTGGTCCAATTAATGAATTATTTACTTGGCAATAGATTGATAACCAATTCGTCTAAAATTAAATTCGTGTCTCCATTTTATAGTCGTATATAGTCGTAACTATTCAATTTGTCCATTGGTAAAATATGTCAACACATGATCAACATCCATTGCCGATGCTCTAAATGTCAGCAAAAAAATGTTAGATTGTTTTAAAGATTACCACTACATTTAAATTAGCAAAATAACAAATACGTGTATGACGTACAATATTATTGCAGAGAAGTTAAATCACATTTTTTGACTGAATTGCACATCTCATAGAACACAATCAAGAAGTAACACAATTCAGTTACTCAGCTTAATTTTTTGAGTGTTTGTTGCAAGAATTAGTACTGCAATTGTATTTCTATCATTGTAATATATTTTTTTACATATTAATTGCTATTTTAAAATTGCTTGTTTTAAATTCTATTGCACACAGGGCCAATTACATAGTTTCGTGGTCCACAATTTTGTTAGTCCAATGTTGTGTTTACAAAAACATAGTTTATGTACATGTATTAACATGCTAAAATAGTTAAATATTACCGGTTGGAGGATGATATGAGATCCAAAATTGATGAGCCAGTTTTACAATTTAATTAAAATCACCAAAGAAACAAGGTTTAACAGTTTGATACAGACTTCGGACGTAAACTAAACGTAGCAGCTTTATTCATAGAATTTTATTTTCACGGTAACGCGTTGTGTGATGCTGGATTGGCAAGCATCCAAGAGTTTATACTGACCTCGCATTTCATAATGGGTATAATCAGTTTTTGGAGAAAATTTTAGTACAACTAGATGTAAATAATAATAAATCAATATAAATAAGGAAAAAACACGCATTGAGTCAACTTCAAATAAGGCGTATAATCCCTATGTGATCCCTATAATTTTTTTTTATGTTATTGAGATAGGCAAACTGGCAGACGTGCCACCTGATGGTAAGTGGTCGACGTCGCCAATGCACAAAAATGGGTTGCCTATCCTGAGACATAAGGTGTTAAGTCTCGGTGCCAGTAATTACACTGCCTGTATTGCCCTTCTTTCCGAAACACAGCAAAGATGTTTCACGTGAGAATTAGGTAAATATGAGTACCTGGATGACGTACTGTAATCCTAGCGGTGTAAAAAGGTAGGGATCCAGAATAAGAACAAAACCGGCCACGTACAAGCTGGACTTGCACACGAAAGGTTACGTAGTTACGTATCTATAAAAAAACGGCCAAAAATCAAGTTGGTTGCAGGGGAGCTCCCCTTATATATTCAATTTATTTTTATTTAATTATTTTCTTTTAAAGTGGTAATTTAAAGTAAATATATAACTTAATGTTCTGTGAATATTTCAAGCTGTCTAGTTGTCGTTATTAATATGGAAAAAAAAATTGCAAAAAAATCACGTTTGTCGTATGGGAGCCCCCTTAAATATTTATTGTATTCTGGTTTTAGTATTATTATCCATATTTTACACAAACATATTTAAAATGAGTATATGCGGCCATCAATTTAATGTTATCAATATTTTACACAAACATATAGGTATGCGGCCATCAGTTTCTAAATTGTTATGTCAAAATAAAGATGAAGTGTTAATTTTTACTTAATATTAAAATATCTAATGAAATATTAAGAAAAAATTAACACTTCATCTTTGACATAACAATTTAAAAATTGATGGCCGCATATACTCATTTTAAATATGTTTGTGTAAAATATTGATAACAGTATTTGTTGTTATAGCGGTAAAAGAAATACATCATCTGTGAAAAGTTCAAATGTCTATCACGGTCATGAAATATAGCCTGGTGACAGACGGACAGACAGACAGAAGTCTTAATTATAGGGTCCCATTTTATCCTCTGAGTACAGAACTTAAAAAATGGATTTTATTGCTTTTTGAACATTATACAAATAATTATCCGTCGGCCTAACGATATTATGTTACTCGTCAATATTTTTTTGAAATTGAGGAGTAGGATAAAAACAGTAGTGAAGAGTAAGATACTAAGGAAAATAGTTAGGTGGAAAGGGTAGTAGCAGAGTAGGTAAGGGTATGGAATAAAGGGTAGAATGGGCAGCTTAATGAAGTAAAAGGGTGGAGTAGAAAGGTAGTTATGAAAGGGTAGGCGTATTAAAGAGTAGCGGAAAATGGACAGTAGGAAATGTACCGTTGGAATATAATATGTTTAATAATTTAAACACAAAAAAACTGCTACAATGGATTTTAGTTTCTATAAAACCGAGCGCCTGATGCCCGATTCTGACATCAATAAAATGACTTGTTTTAGTTACGAATAGTAAGTATATGAATATTATTAACATATGAAATAACATTTTCTACGAATCATAAGTTAAAGCTGTTCCTATAAATATCAAATGACCTATAAGATTAAAAATTAAATTGATTAAATGGTTACTGTTATAAATAACGGATTGTTAATTACAGGAAACTTGCATAAATCTTAATCCTGTTCCCTCTGTGTTGATCTCGTCTCCTTTCAAAGCCTTCTTAGCCTTCTGCTATATCAGCTAAAAATCCCATCATAGAATATATTTGCCATTATAGTAATTCGTCATAGTCATGATAGTAGTGACACATAGCCAAACGGACTCATTTTACGATCTGTCTGCCAAATGACAGATGGTCTATTCTTCAAAAGGGGTCCGTACCAACGACACTATTATTTAGAAGAATGAAATTGACTCATTTGTAAGATGCTACTGCATACTTAGAATTTGCCAAGGAACTCCTGAAACTTGTCTTACGTGGTCGATATCAACGATCAAATATAAAATCTGTCTTCTTTCCTGATAATTAAGAATGATGAGATAATCGAAGTTACTCATGACCTATTTTTAACCACGATTGATGGAAAAATGACACAAGTTTTAAGTGAAACTCGTTCGCGCGCTTTCTATGTTGTTTTTAGTTCCACTTTTTGCCAAATTAATAAGGCTAACTGCCGATGACGTAAATTTTTTTTTTTGGCAGTGGCGTTAACAACTGAACGTAAGATTAAATGAGATGTGAATGAACGATCACTTTAATACGAACTATTCATTCAACATTCCACGTTCTAAACAGGAATACGGAAAAATATTTTATATGTCATTACATTTTTTTAAATGGTCAACTGCTACACCTGAAAAAGAAAATAAAATAAAGTCGGAAAGAAAACATCAGTAAGCCGGTTGAACCAGCAGGCCGGCAGCATGTTGAAACTTCCCGCTTTTTTGTAAAGGTAAAATTGAAGTAATTTAAGCTCAAAGAAGCAAAAATTGCACCTATCTAAGCATACATTTTTGAGCTCAAAGAGTTCTACCCCTAAAGTTTGTAAAAATAACGGTACATATTTTAATTTTCGAAAGTATTTAATAATAATTTATAACAAAATTCATATTGCAATTTTTAAAAGACGTATATTTTCAAAATGATGACTGATTTAGATCTTTTGAATAGCACTTAAAGCTCTAAATTGTTTTATTAGCTACAAAACAATCGGCCAAATCGGTTCACATTTTCAGAAAGTCTAAGTTAAGCGGAATCCAATTGAATGCTGTCAACCTCGTTCCGATCGGTGAAGCCGTTCAAAAGTTATGAGATGTTTAAATACACATATACACACATACATACAGACATACAGCTGTAAACTTCCTTATCTACATAAGTAGTAGGAAGTTAAAAAGTGTAACAACACTAATACTTCAGGGAGGAAATTGGGCCGTTAATGGATAAACCTCCACAAAACAATGGAAATATTATTGCCATAGAAATAGCAATGACGGAAATACAACTCGAATATTTTTTTTAATTTTATGGATTTTATATTATGGAGGAGAAGGAGTAACGCAGTGCAACTGCTCCTGCCTCCTCCATAATTGGTCAAAACGACGCACTAAGCCGAGATAATATCTCGCAGGAGACTAACCTTAGCGCGGGAGTTAACTGCCCAATTTAAACTTTAGCTGAGCACTCTGCTTGCCAACTAGCCCGTTGTCGTTGTTACGGCCTTTAAGGCCATCAGCTATTGTCATTTCAAAAAAGGCATGTACTACTTGGTCACGAAAGTTAAAATTAATACGCATATTAATTACGAAGCAAAATAGAATATTGCAAGACAAACTTCAAGTAACAGAATAATGTGCACTAAGTAAAAAATAAGTAACAATAGCATTAAAGTCCCTCAATCCCGAATCGGAAAGTTAGCTCTCAGAACTTAACTATTTTTTCCTCAATCGACATTAATTCTAATTCGCCTGCTCTTCACTTCATGTAGCAACTTCAATTTCAATTTGTGTCTGTTTTTCATGAGAAATTTTAGTTGCTAAAGGATTTTATTAAATACGTGATATTCTGAGTTTAAATAACGCTGATAAAATATGTCCTTAATAAAAATGTATAGCGACCATCGAGATAATATTATATAGATATAGTAGGTAGTATACGTGTAGGTGAAAAGATTGAAAGAGAAAAAAACATATATATTATGTTATTCACGTTTACGTAGAGAAACGAGTACAAAAGTTTCACTTCCTATATCAAACGAACGACTTTTTGCTTGGCTGACTTAAATATGTTACAACTAAGGTTTGTCTGCGAAAAGTAATTTTTTTTTCAATCTATTATAAGATAGCAAACATGCAGAAGGGTCTCCCTGATAGAAATATCGGCTTTAGACACCAAAGTGTTAATAGTGCGTTGATATATTGCGGCGATGTCTAAAGCACCACGCATAAGTTTACCGGCTACCTTACCCTCCAAACCGGAACACGACAGTGACAAGCATTGACGCTATTGCGGCAGGAATAGGTAAGGCGGTGGTACCAGACCCGGGCGAGACAATGAAGAACAATATGACCTATTAGCCATGATGGTAATGACACGCATAGCCAATCGTCCACCTTTCACAAACTGCCTAGCAGACAGAGATGATCAATTCTGCAAAAACAATACAAAGGGTAATCTATTGAAACGGTTCTTAGCTATAATATTCAATACAATCGAGTCTGTGATCTAGTTGGCGTTGACCAGATGAGGTTTCGGCTTCGATTCCCGGGTCGGGTAATTTAAAAATATGTGTTTTTCAGTTACGAGGATACGTGAAGTCACATTTTTAAAATCAGTTCAGCCGTTTCAAATTTATCAGCTCTATTCTACTTGATGAAAATAATTAAACAATTTCTACACACCTGATCGAGTCAAAATTTAGTTTTCTGTTACTTCAATGATAACCTTGAACTAACACTGTAAGATTCGTTATAAAAAATAATCAGCTTTTTCCACATTTCGTTCTGTAAATGCAAATTATGTTTTCAAAATTTTGCTTTCTGCTATGCTCATTTAAAGTATAAGATACCCACCAATACACGGGCGCCATTCTAGTTTCCGGGTTTAATACTATTGCGTGAACACTTTTTGAGTTAAACCCGTATAAAACTTTGCTTCTGGTCTATACAATGCACACAACAATACCATTAAAATTACCGAAGAAGAGAAAAATACATTTTCTAGTTTAGATGAAATACGCCCAAATACGGAATGACGAGAGT
The DNA here is from genome assembly GCA_036924255.1 of Apodemia mormo. NCBI lineage: Eukaryota > Metazoa > Arthropoda > Insecta > Lepidoptera > Riodinidae > Apodemia > Apodemia mormo. The sequence goes on from JAUPFN010000004.1 coordinate 5,068,339, forward strand.
TGACGTCTATATGCCTCCAAAAGCTTGGTATGCTCAGCAGAGCGAAGAAGTACTTCTTGGCAGCCCACCACCTCCAACTTTTTAAGGCACAAATTTGGCCTTACATGGAATAGGTACTGTTCTCATCTGTGGGCCGGAGCTCCCTAGTACCAGATTCTTGCTTGAGGATTGCTCTGTATCTTCCATCACGTCTATCATGGAAAGTATTCCAGAGAACAGTTTGGACGATTGTTATGATGCCCGGTGGTGGTTCGATTGTGGAATTTAGTGGCAGGTCACTAAATTCCATCATCGGACAATACGTTAAAATTAAAAGTGTCACCCTCACCTCTCCAATGTCTGAAAAATCAATGCCAACAGGGTACATAAATATAAAATACGCATATATGTATACACGCTTAAATTAAAATTGCACAGATAAACTTAAGATTACATTTCTTGCAAATATATATTAAACCTACACTGTCTGAAAATTTGAATCAATTTGGTTTAGAATATTTTGAGAAATTTTGAAAAAATTAAAAAAAAAGTCGAATAAACAATTTTCGAATACTTCCAAATTCAATTATAAAATTCAAATCAGCTTTCTATTTTTTAAAAATTACATCAAATGCCGTAAATTCATCTAAAACGTTTTAACTTCAAGAATTTTCAACCAATTATTAATTTTTTGTAGGTTGGGTGTACTAGTCCGAAACCAGGTACCAGTGCTTGAGCACTTAGATGTTTAATTGAATGAAATAAGAAAAAGCGGGCATTTTTTAAATATTCATTTGTTTTTTTATTTTGCCTAGAATGTTACCAACCACCCGAAAATAATGTTTGTGTAAATGACCGAAAGATATCGCTACCTTACTCTTTTAAACAGACCAGTGTCTCGTTCGCTTGTCTTCCGGCCGCCATCACAGTTAGAAGTGCACGCGAATATGGTAAGTAAAATCTTTAAAAATCACCTATTATTTTATAATTATTGTGTGTAAATAGTATTATTTCGAAAATTTAATGGCTCCTAAAGCCATAAACTTTTATTTTTAAGAAATAATGTTAAAATGAAAGTAATTTTAAAGGTGGTTAACTACTGGAACACGCTTTGTACTGGGTTCCAATTGTTGACCAAGTGGTTTGCAACTGGTGATCTACAATCATTTATTTTATAATTTTTTTTCAAAAGATTGATTATGTTTGATAATTTAATGCGTTTAAATATCATTAAAATGGTTATGTGCAATGCACACCAGTAGTTGACCACCGGTTTACTATTATTACACAGTTATAAAAAAGTGTTCCTAAGGATGACGCGATTTTAGTTTAAACTTTTTTTCTCGTTGTTTTAGATCCAAATTCCCCCCAAAAAGACATGATTTAATGAAACATGTAGAAACTATGGTATCCCTCATTCGACTCTCATAAATAAACTAAAAATGAGACACCCTGTACAAAGGAAAATGGGACCACCAAACATCTTGACACCCCAAGAAGAATTATTATTAGTGAAGTGGATTAACGCTAATGCTAAAAAGGGAATCCCCTTAACAAAAGAACGTTTATTGGAAACAGTTAGCCAAATAATACAAGAGGACGGTCGAAGAAATCCATTCACCGGCTGGAAACCCAGACGAAAATGGTTTAATGGGTTCCTAAAAAGACACTCAGATGTAACAGAGCGATATGCTGAATCTATAAACTCAGCGTGAAGCCGAGTAACGGAAGAAAGTCTAAGAAAATGGCACTCTGAACTAAGAGAGTTTTAATAAGTGAACACGCCGAAGATATACTTGACGAATCTGATAGAATTCTTAATGGTGATGAATCCGGATTCAATATTTGTCCTACGTCAAGTTTGGTACTGGTCCTAAAGGAATGGCCAATTTATATGAAAAACAAGTTTTAGAAAAAGAAAGCATTTCTGTTTTAGAAACGTTCACAGCTTCCGGAAAAGTCTTCCCCGTCCCTATTATTTACCCTTACAAAAGGATACCTCTTGAAATCGCGCGAAATGTACCTGAAGGTTGGTCCTGTGGTAAGTCGCCAAAAGGATGGATGACTCTAGAGTTTTTCATAGCTACATTGCTAATACTTTACTTCCAGAATTACGGATAACAAATGTAAAATTTCCTGTTCTATTTCTAATCGACGGCCATAAGTCGCACATAACTTATGGGCCAGTAAACTGTGCAATGACAATAACATAATGTTGTATGCCCTGCATCCTAACGCGACTCATATAATACAGCCCGCGGATGTCTCTGTGTTCAGACCTTTAAAAAACTCATGGAAAAAGATTGCCCACAACTGGAAAGCTGAGACTGGAAACAGGTTTGTAACCAGAGCTCAATTCGCACCATTACTAAAAATTGCAATGAAAACTGTAACTCCTGAGATTATAAGTAATGAATTTCACAAATGCGGATTATATCCCTTCAACGTTGATGCTATAGATTACACTAAATTTATTAGTGATGAAAGCCGACACAGTACTTTAGTAAAACCTGCTGAAATAAGTGTAGAACACGCCCTGTATTTTGAATCTCTTACGTCACGAAAGCATGTGCAAAAGTTCCGAGCTGTGAAGCCTAATGAACTATGGACTGGAGAAGAATCAGCCAAAGAGCTTTTCTATGTTTGGCGTAAAATCAAGAAGTACCTTAAAGAGGTTGAAAGTACTGGTAAAGGAAATCAGGCTGAACAACATGACATTGCTCCTCAACTCGAGACTTCTGACTCTCCTAAAAGTCCGAAACAGCAACAAATACTGAGACCGGTTTTTTCAAATTTATTAGAACGTTTTTTTGAACCAGTACTGCTAAACTGAGATCCAGAAGTTAACCTCAGCCTACATAATAATCTTGAATTAACACCATCAAAATCCAAAGATACTCCAAAGCAACAGGACCCCAAACCTGGCTCGTTGAAGATGCCAATAAGCCCAGCATTTTCCAACGCCATTATTTGACCAACTAAGTCTTCTATGAAAAATAATGGTATGAAAAAGTCAAAGTCAAAGCAGCGTTTACCGGATGCTATTGGTGCAGCTCAGTGGGTGAAGTACTGGAATAACAAAAGAAAAGTGAAAGAAGAAAAAGAAAAGAAAAGATTGGCTCGTACAGAGTAGAAAATGTTAAAGGACAAAGAAAACAGTGAACCCTGTAATAGGAAATGGATAAAAAAAAGTGTTTGGATTCAGATGATGATATTCCACTATTTAGTAGAACATCATCTTCTGACTCTAATGTATGCCCAAAAACCTAAAAACCATGAAGATGAATTCGATGATCTTATGCGATTGTCAATTATGTAATTGTCAATTGAACACTTCCCTGGTCAGATCAAAAACATTGATGGACATAAAGTTGAAGTCAGTACTATCGTGCTTTCATCTGCAATAACTTTCAAATGGCCTGAAAAATAGGATACTTTATGGTATGGACCTGACAGCATAGTTGAAGTTATAAAGCCACCTGTTTCTGTGAATAACAGAAGATCGTATAAGGTTGAAAAGAAGGCCAAATTTTTGCAATGGGTATAATGTGTTAATGTTCTTAATTATGTTTAAGTCAATAAATGAAAGTATACTTTAGTAATAGTGTTTTAGTATTACCTAAATAAAATGGTCAACTATTGGTCCAAATGTGTTCCTGTATAGGAGTGCGCTGGTCAAACTTAGGGACATTCCCGTTTTTGGTATCTATATCTATATACATATAATAAAATCGTAAGAAAGTCAAAACTGTACATTGAATATTTTTTTAAAAGAATACTTGGGGCGTGATCTACAATCGATATCGAAGCCAAAAATATAGTTTTTAGAATTTTTGTCTGTTTGTCTATTCGTCTGTATGTCCGGGGTAAACTCAAAAAGTACTACATGGATTTACTTCAAATTTTGAATGAATATTACTAATAGGTCGGGTCAACATATAGGCTACATATTATCACGCTATCACCTACGGGGGAGAGGCTGTGCGGAGTAGACGAATTCCGTGCGGACGAAGTCGCTGGCAACAGCTAGTTTTCCATAAAATAACTAAGAAACCTACATATTTATGTTGAATTATTATCCTGCATATATATTAATCCTGCATTATTAATAAAAAATAATCATATGTATAGATATATTTCTGCGCTGAAGCTATTTATTTCCGGTTCAGAGAGTTTCAAGGTCTAAAACTTTCCTTAAATGGTTTGGGACTGTTAAACCCATCCTAATATTTTAGAACCTAACAAAATTAAGTTAATTCCGCCTCAAAAATCAAAATCAAATTAAGTTTTTAAAAGTTACGACTTTTCACATAGTAAAATTGTTGCTTCCAACAAACAATTTATTTATTTTATTTAAATACTTTATTGCACATAATTCTAAGAGAAAAGCTTAGGTAGCGCATAATAAATTAATTACGAGCTATAAATAAAACTTAACACTAGATACCAATTTATCATAACTAACCTATTATTAAGAATATTCTACAAAAAATTATATAAGCATAATAAGAGTATTTTCCAGCATACAAAGTATTTTTAGTAGGTACCTACTTCTTATTACCTTCCGCGGAAAGAATTTACTGATTCCACTCTGATTTAGAAAAAATTGAGTATTCACCGAATCTCAGTTCAGATTTTGAGGTCCAAGGAATCTTTTTCAACTAGTGCTTTGCGCTGGTGACGAATTCACCGAAGAAAAACCGGAAATTAGCAAAACCAAAATGGCAAAATCAGTTTTTGTACCGAAGTTCCATAAGGAGCGTTCCGGAGGCCCTCTCGCCCCCCCCCCCCCCCCTTGGATATCGATATGTTGAAAAATGTCAAAGTAATGTCAAAAAACTTGTTTCAAAATATTTTCATCATTAATAAGTCCCAAATAAATTAACCGATTTTAATCCAATTTACGGTAATTGAATCAGTTTTCTAAGGAGAACAACTGATTAGATTTTTTAAACTATCGGTAGGTATATTAGTCTGAAAGTTATTTTGAAAATATTAAGTAAGTTTTATCACGTTTATTTAACATTCTGAAGAATCCATCAATTCCAGTATATCTAAAAGACCATTTTGCATACATTTCAAATCAGAGTAGGCTTCAGCGGTCTTTAAACTCAAGTACGCTGATGTATCCAGACCACAATAACGCAACATATTTTAATTCCTTCAATGTTACTGCAATAAGATTATGGTATGATCTTCCCTCAAGATGCGTGAATCATCTACATTATCAATTTTTAAAACTGCAGTACCTATATGATCACTTTAGAACGTTAGAATCCTTAATTTTGTATAATTGTGAATTTAAATCATATTTATGTAATTAAATATTATGAGCATATATCTATAATTACTATTGAGTATCGGTGTATAATATTTCTCTACGTAATAAAGTCAACTAATATTTATTTATAGAATTGATTGTACGTATTATTTATACTGAGCAATTGAGATGTGTCCATCGCTAATCTTAATAATAAATAGGTACCTATTTACTTTATTCGCCATCGCTCGTTTTTTGCATAATCCGGTACCATTGACATTAAAGATTTTGTAAATATCATATAATATGAGAAATTCCTTAAACAACTTTACTTATTTCCGTTATAATGCAGGGGCGACAAAAAAAATAAGAGATTCCGCACTTAGGCATTCCGTTTCGATCACACACCTAAGTATGTTGTTTAGAACTAGCTCATCAATATAAAGATAAATATAGCTGGTCGTATGGTACCTATTTCAGAGTGCTGTACGTCCAGCAATATTTGAATTAACTTAAGGGTGTCAAATAACCTTTGCTATAAACAAATTATGATTACATTTTTGAAATATGCACGCGTCAATTGTAAATATAATTAATATGTAGAATTCTTCTAATAAAACCAATTTATTTTTAGCTTTTACCTTCTCGTCAAAGAAGCCCCAGTCCACCGATAAGTGGTTGTAGTTCAATAATGAAGGAACAGCCGAGGCCTTGGGACACACAACGGGAAATTTTACGCCCTGCGGAATATTTAATACCAAATCGACGTCCTGTAAGAAAAGGATCGGTATGAGAATAATAATAAATCAACTTAAGTGTAGTTTCTTTTTTATTAAACCATTTCAAAAAAAGAAGGATGCAATGTGACTTATGTGGGTTAAGCAAATGTGCTAAGTTTCACAGTTGCTTATAATATTATGTAGACAACCATGCATACTCGTACATATTTGCGTGTATCCGCTCACACCACCAGCCATTTTCGTATTTTTTTCTATAAACACACGGACCGTTACGCGCACGCGTTTCGAGTCCGTTCCGGTGGACCGTGGTCACAAAAATGGTTTGAGTTGTTTGGATTGAATCCGATACTATAAAGCGTATATTTTTAAGAGGTCTTGAGCACTGCAATACACTGGTGCTAGAATTGTTTAATTTAAATGGCTTAAGATACAAAATAATTTAGGTGTAACACGACACTTTGAGAAAAATATGACTACTTGTTAGTCAAGGATTTTTAATTCAAAAAGTAAATCGATGACCTATACTTTTTATATTTTTTTTATATAATTGGTAAACATATATATACGGAAAAAAAATAAACAACATTTTTAAATAATTTATTTCTCTTTCAATTTTACAGCTATGTTAAATTTTTTTTAAATATTGTTTAGGATATTTCACATTCACATCATATGATTTTTTTGAGATCATAGATATCAACACTAAAATTTACGAAAATAAATAAAAATAGGTACCGTCATACACAAAGCGCTGATATCATTAGTTGGTCATTAACGAAATATATGTTTTATTAATTAATATTTACGGTTTTTTTGACAAAATTATTATGTAATCTGTTAGATCTTGAACTAATCTTGATTATAAATAAAGTTTGCTTGTTGATTAATACACCAAAACACTTTTAAATTAACCTGTATCATAAAGTGCAACCAACACATAACACACAGCACGAATCAAAATGCCGAACTAAGTTCTTTTATTTTTCCCCAAGAGCGTATTTGAAAAAAGAATGCCAATTGGATGTTATTCCATACAATGTTTCGTTCGAAAACGATGAAATACCATAGAGTATTGTATTAAAACTGGTAAATAGTGAAAATGCTGTTTTTTTGTATGAAGTTAGCGTCGGTCCCTATAGAGACCATAGTGTATTAACGAATTTTCTCAGAGGTCTCATTAGTTACCAAAGTGATGTGAGCGGGTATGAACATTTTACATATTTGTGTTGGGCCGATCGTAAGGATTTTTTTTATACAATTAGTAGTAGTCTTTCAAATTAAGCGTTATTCGTCAGTCACATAGTTGACACACGTCGATTCACATCTTATTTTGTTTTGTGGTCACACTCTGTGGTCACACTTGTAGCATTTAGCATGAAATTCCAATCACGTAGTTTCACTACTCTTTTATATTCGAAATTTTAACTAGTAGTTAGTTAAAAAAAATAATTTTAAACTAGTAGGTAGTTATGAGACACAGCAATAGTGAGTTAATTAAACAAAATATTGACTACTATTAAAATTCACGGGAAAATAGTTGCATGTGTGTTTATAATAACATGTATGTCACATGAATGAATTGTTTTTATTTTTATTAAAGTATTTTAATGTATATTATTTAAAAATATTACGTTTCTGCAATTCTCCATAATGTAAACCTAAACTGTGCCAAAATTTCATAAGCCACCGTTCGTGTTATTGTCGGAACAAGGAGTACAAAGTTTTTCTTTCCCTGTTGACATTAGAAAACTTGAAACATTTATTTGAAGACATATGTTTGCTTCTATGTTTTTGTATACAATTGGGAAGTTCCAAAACACTGAATGACATGTTAACATCAATGTGTCATGCACGATTAAAACTTTAGAGAAAAGTAAAGGCTCTATTTTGCAGTTCTTTGCCTTGACTATTTTCTAGCTGAAAAAAAATCGGATTGTCTATGGTTGACGCCTTGACGCTAGTTGATAGATTTTGTTACAAAATTTATCTAGTTGACATCAGAACATAATTGCAATAAATAGTTATAATGTAAATACTAATTAAATGATTATTTAATAATTTAAATGTATTACTTTTAAACAAAGATTCTTCCTATTTTTTTATATGCTATAGAACTTCTAAGTTGCGTCTTTTATCGTTTTACATGTGCGTGAACGAAATGTCAGAAATAATAGTGTAGTTAGTACGTAGAATTTTAGGTGTTTTGAAAATGTAATACCGTATGAATGGTAGCGTATTTTTTTCAAGTTCAAAACTTGTGTGTGCGGAAGAAAAGACCAAAAAGCCGTTGTGATGATACGAACAAGTCGAGAGTTGGTTAGTTAAGTTTTGACAGCCGGCGGGCTTGTCGTCAGTGATTTACGATTAGTTCCCCTTAAAAATGAACAGTCGCAGTAGTGTTAATGAAACGAATTTGGTGAATTTCTCGGCGGAACTTTCTACCCTTAACCAATTGGATACTAAAGACGGATTGCTGAGTTTTCCCTTCGATCATATATACGCATGCCATTCTCAAAGTTCCGATAGAAGGCAATCTCTGCAGCTGGAGAAAGAAGTCGAAGTGTCGGCACATTGTGTTATAGAAGGAAAGACCAGTCCCAATTCTAGTACTGATATATCTAGATTATCTGAGCAATTGGCTGTTGCCGAAAATCAAAATAAAAGACTTAAGGATCTTTTAATCTATCACTTGGATCTTATTCAGCAGCAAAACGAACTCATCACAAAAAGAGACAAGTCATATCAAGCTCTAAAGCAAGAAAATGATACTGTAAGTCTGTTCAATTTTCAACAAATAAAATATTGTTTTAAATTATTGTTTTCTCTAAGCTATTTTTACTAGATAGTTACATATTAGGTAATAAATTGATACTGACAAAAATAATAATATGTACTTGTTTATGCACTCACATATTTGTAAAATACAAATAAGCATTATACTTAAAAAACTTGAATTGGTTCTACCAACTAAGTTAAATATAAATTAAACTATTTATTTGGTTCTCAATAATGTACACAATCGAACACAATCAAAAATCCATACATATTAACGTGAAAGTCTGTCTGTTCACTTTCACGGCTAAAACACTGAACCGATTTTTAAAATTGGGGATGAAATTTTGTATGAATAATTATAATGACATCATGTTAATATATTTGCAACATTGATATAAAAAAACCCCAAGAAACACAATCAGTGTGTCAAAAACGTCCTCCATTTCAAATAGAATCACGTCGGTCGCAACAATTTTATTTCTTTTGTACATTGCTTTGTAAAAACAACTATAAGTTTTGTACTTAAGGTTGGATATGCAAAGACATAGTTTTTGCCATATCTATATCTACTTAAATGAAATTAGGGACACTTTTAAGTGCCAGTTTTGTTTCTGACTGTGTATCTTAAGTTTTTTATATCAATGATTTGCGGGCAAAGCTGCAAGGGTCTGTTTGCATATTATATTTTAAGTAATACCTCGTGCCAAAAGTTGTAACTACAGTATAATATAGGCCTTCTCTTAACTGAGTATCGTAATTTTTCATAGGCTTTTTCAGAGGTATATCTAACACATAAAATAATTGTGTCACAATGTTTGTTATCATACTCCTCGGAAACTGCTCGACCGATTCTTACAAAATTTTGTCATCCAATTTTCATATACATAATTGTTAAGGGTGGTCCACTCCTAAATTTTTATTTTTATTTTATGTAATTTTTGTTTTGTTTTTTTTTTTCAATCTTCCATCAATTCATGATAAAATTTATATGGTAAAAATTGTTTTGTGATATAAATTGAATATTTATGTGGCAAAACAATGTTTGCATGGTCAGCTAGTATGTTATTTCTAGATATATGGTTGAATCTCCTATTCCAGAGCAAATGTCTGCTTGAGATTATTCTTGCTTACATATTATAGTTTTTAGTTATAATTTGATTTAAATTCAAATCTTGGAAGTGTATTACTTAAGTTTTTTTTTTATCATAAGATAGCAAACAAGCAGATGGATCTCCTGATGGAAAGAGTCAACCATCGCCTATAGACACCAAAGGTGTTAATGGTGTGTTGCTATCTTGTGGCGAGGTCTAATGCCACATGCATAAGTTTACTGGCTACCTTACCCACCAAACCGGGACATGACAGTGACCAGCACTGACGCTATTGCGGCAGGAATAGGTAAGGCGGTGGTACCAGACCGGTCGAGCTGATGCGGAACTCTACCACCTAGTAGTCACGATGGTAGTGACGCGCATAGTCACTCAGTCGCCTTTTATGACCTGCCTGGCAGAACGGCAGTCTCTAACAATAACAATTCAGTCTCTAACATAATAACATTCTCATATTATATTTGTTTCCAATAAATAAATTTAATGAAACCTGTACCCTTGCAAGGTAGACAGAGTCAAGCAAATGTCAGTAGATACTCCAGCTTAACACAATTATCGAAAGTTTTGTCAGTTACGACTTCATAACTACATTTTACTGACACGTTTTGTAGGTGCAGTTACTTTTTTTTAACGTTTTCATTTATATCATTTGGATAGTAAACATTAAATTGCTGTGATAAAAAAAGATAACCAGACAAGAAAGAAGATAATGAGGAGGCTATCCTTGTGGTAAGACATGCATAAGTCCTCTGGCTACTCTTTTCCTTAAACAGTGACAAATCCTGACTATTGACACTGGTAGCATTACTAAAGCTACTAAAGGACACATTGATGAGCTAAGCTGCCTAGTAGTAGATATTTATATTTTATGTGTTGAAAGGAAAGGAGTATATAATATATTTATTCATGAAAGCAATAGCACTAGGGTCTATATTTTATGTATAGTTAAAAAGTAAAACAGTCTCAATCAACAGACTTTTAAATCTATATTTTTGTTATTCTGTAATATGTAATAATCTATATCATATTTTAATTTAATCTACTTGAGAACACTCTTGCACAGCAATAAAAAATAAATGTATGTAAGAAAAGTATTATGTAGAACTGAGAACCTTTTTTGGCTTGTAGAAGTTAGGTGTAATAATTATTTTTGCTAAAAACCATTAGTGTAGAGAAAAACATTGTTTGTGAACTATATACTTACAAGAATATTTGTCTTGCCTTGCAAATTTTTATTGTTCTCTGTAATTATTCTATTAAAGTTCTGTTTACAGTTTACACTAGTCTTGTGACATTGATTAAGGTGTCGTTCCTAGTTATTATAAAAAACAAGTGATAGTTATCAAGTTGATAAAATGTGATCATGTGCATCACCACTCACCGAGCCTACCATTAAACTTTTATGTTATTTATTCAGGATAACAACAACATTACCTAATCGGTTTTTCAAATTGGTTATGTGGCAGGTATAGGTAAGGCTGCTACTCTGGTGAGACATTGCTGAACTTTACCACCTAGTACTCACAATTGTAGTGACACTTAAGTCAATCGCTTGCTTTTTACAAACTGCCTGGCAAAATAGCAGATGATCTTTTCTTCAATGGAGCCTGAATAAACACGGGAGATCTATTTACATTTTCATTAATGAGATAGAATGCAGAAATGAAATATTAAAGAAGTTCTTAAGTAATTGTTAAATCTATCCTTTCAGAATCTCAGAAAGATTGTGATTCCGTATCTAAAATGGTTTTTCTATAAACCTAGGTACCTATGACCGGTTTCCAAAACTCAAATTAATTTTAACAAGCAATTAATCTGTGTTTAACAGATTTTTTTTTACAAGCAAATGATGTAATAAGCACAGATTAATTGCATGTCTTTAGTTTCATTTTAGATATTTTCGTTATATCATTCAAGACATGAATCACTATTTTTACTTTAATGACAAATGTTTTGTTTTATAGCTGTTGCCAGCACGCAACAACCAAGCCTTTTGCGCTTTCCTCTATTGTAGGGGTGTGAGTAAACTACCAAGTGTAAATGAGGTGTCCATATTTCAAAAATTCAACCGGATCCATCTAGTTATTGGTGTCTTTATACATAGCCATTAGCATTTTTGTTGTGATATTAATTATTTTATTATATCTATTTGCGTTTTATTTTACAGCATAGTGTAGAAGAAACGAAGTGAAAGGTATCTTGATGTTAAAGATCTAGTATAATATTTGTAAATTATTTACTCTATTTTGTATTTATTATCTGTTGACTATTTTGAAATTACAACACTACTAGCTAATGAACTTCTGCAAATATTAGCCTGGGTTTTATACCATCACCTTACCTTTTTTAATTCAATTCGTCCAATATCCTTAGGGCTTGTCGATGTTTTAAGGTAACTGCCAAAATTATGCAGGTTGCATTTCATTCCTGCCTCTTGGCAACTCACCATTAACACCATAAATGTCTACAAAATATGGTTTTCTTTCTCTCAAGAGAACATTTGCTGTTTAGCTATCCTACTTGACAAAAAAAAAAATAATGAAGTGCATAACAGTTACTTAAAAGACAAAAGTGAAATTTGTGATTTTGAGTGAACATTCAATAAAGTTTTGCTAAATAATTTATTCACAATTTCAATGTGGGGATACACTAAACGGACATGCCTGATGGACTACTACTATAGGTCTGTGCACTTCATTGCATTGTGAGAATTTTATTAGGTTTATATTTTTAAAAGCTTATTAAGTGGAAGAAAAGCAATTTATTTGTTAAAAAACATAAGACTATTAATAAAAACAGTTTATTAATTTAAAAACCACCTGTAGACGCAGGAGTGAGAGTAACCCAAACAGATGTCCGATTATTATTATTCTTTGGTGAGTTGTGGAAGATTTTTAAATTATAATGAGTTTCAATGACAATAAAATATTCTGGGAAGAATTTATAACTGGCTACAAAACATGTTTATGGAAGGTAAAAAGTGAAGAATTAATGAATAGGGAATTATGCAATACAGTCTCAATCAACATTTAATTCAGAAATGTAAAGAACCAGTAACTATACAGTTACAATGTTTCGCTTTTGCGTTGCCATTTTAATATGCACAATTAATTGTGAAGCCATTCTAAAACAAACTGATGGGTCTATGTAATGTAATGCGGTGACAGACTTGCCCGGTCAGACTGCCCATGGGCACGCCTGTCTGGTGAAAGTCCCCGCATAAGCAAGAGCAGAGGTATGTGTAATTATCTCAGAGTGAATGAAACAGTGCATATATCACTATGAGTTTTCTCATCAGATAATTAGAGTTTGTAAAATTGAGTAATCTACTTAAATTAATAAAATTAATTTTCAGAGAGGCTAGGTGCAGGAAACCAATTATTTAAATTGTAAACTATTGTACATAGTGATGACAATAATATGTATTCAATATATATGTATCTAATCCAACTATTCAATCAAATTGCAGCTCCTTGACTCTTATAACAATTTATTTAATCATGTGCAAAATGTGTTAGATCTATACTACAAAAATACCCTGATGAAATAGCATTACATTTTTTGCAATGACATGAAATTTAAATTATATTTTAAAAATGTTATTGCAACTTGGTTTAATTTTATGGTTTTAAAAGGTGAAGATGTAAGTCATAAAATAGTATTTATATGCAAATATGTTTTAATTGCTCTGCGAATTACTATTGCTTTGGTTGCAGCTGCGAAGACTGAAAACCTAATTTTATGTTGTATGGCAAATGCTAAAAATAATAAACATAAAAGTTTTATTGAGAATGTTGTATGGCAAATATTTCATTTTTATTTCTGAAAGTATCGTTTTTGAGTTACCGTATTTTTCATTAATTTAACAGGAAGTACACTGGTGGGAATTTTGACCTTTTAAAACATAATTTTAGTGTTTTACCCCCTACATTCAACAAGGCTATCAAAAATATAACTTCAACTTTGCCCTTAATTTCTACAAAGCAGAGGTACTATTGTGAATCTTTTATATTTTGGTATCAATTTGCAATAATCATAAATTTGAATAATTCATAATTTATTTATAATTAAATGCTATGCTTAGAAGGAAAATTAACTTTTTGTTGAATTGAATGTTTTGAATAATATGTATATATATAAACTTGTTGGTCTGTGATAATAACAATAATTTGTATGTACATTTACAAACAACATCTACGAAAAAAAGAATTAAACTTAGAATCGGATAAAGGTTATGTATAACAGTGTGAATGTAAAATGGTAAGCCTAATAATTTTCAAAATGTAAAAACATTATTTCTTAAATTACTATAAAAATATTATCATACTTTCAGCTCAAAGCAAAGCTAATTCGTATGGATAGAAGGATAGGATTAAGTCCACGGCACACATTGAATCCTTTACCCCCACCCACAGCCACAGTAACATCAACGTGTGTTAAAAACGAACAGGGAATAAATCAGGTAACTGATACTTTCATATTGTTAAGTATTTTTATATTCATTTTTTTGAATATGCAATTTTTTCATCTTTATACAATAATAATACCTTCCAGAACTAAAAATAGTTTGATTTATAGGTGGGGAAGTCGGGTTAGAATTAGTTTCAGGGTATTTCAAAGTACATATTTTACTGGTCTAAGTTCTTATATAGCAATGGTAAATATTTTATGTAGTTTGGCGATGATTCTCTTTATAATTACATTGAAAAGCCAAAGAAAGTAGATTTACATTCCATTTACTGGTTCAAATTTATACCTATTTAAAAGCTAACCAAAAACTACTTATTTTACTAATATGTAAAAAATATAATAAACGTAATTTGGCCATTGATGTAGGTCTTGAAATATAATTTTTTGTTGCTTGTAACTTTACTTAAAATATTTATAAAACTAACTAGTGTATTTTGTTATTAGACACTATTACTATGCATTTGTGCCTAAGTTCTATTATTAAACATATACTTTTAATATATTACTTGATCGGTTTCACTTTTTAAAGCATCTTCAGGATGTAAAATACTTTACTGATTATTGACAGTCAATAATTAGTTAAGTATATTACATCCTGAAGATGCTTTAAAAAGTGAAACCGATCAAGTAATATATTAAAAGTATATGTTTAAAATGGAAATTTATGTACAAGTGCATAGTAATAGTGTCTAATAACAATAGAATTTCACCAAGTGCCGATGAAGGAAAGTATAGATTATAGTGTATTTTGGTTGATAATTTCATCAAAACCCTTCTGTTTGTTTTATAATATATTTTAAACTGCTATTCATTTTAAGATACATTTATTTAAAGAAAATATCCAATTAAATTGTTGATAAATTGATAAATTGTAAGTTTAACCAGTGAAATAACCAACACTTCTGAGGGTTGTGGTGAGGGCTACTTTGATAAGAAAATATTAAAACTGATAATCTTTTTCTAAGTATGTTCTGATATAATATCAATTTGTTAATATGTTCCTTAATAATTTTGCAGAAGCACTGTACAAAATCACTTCATTATTAAAATTATTAAATTAAAAATTTTTATGTGAAATTACATAATTAATTTCTTTTGTATTTCACACATTATTCCAGATTATGCTGAATAGCTTTACAGAGCTGCTTTTACCTGATAACGGAAATTCATATGTATTTGATAAGAACAAGCCTTTTCCTCAAGAAACATTTGGTATTGCACGGACTACTGTAGTAGAACCTGGTATGTCGACTTTAAAAATATTTAAGTCTGTAATAAATCTCCTCAATGAGTAAGGCCAATCAGCGTATTTCATCACAACTTACTAATACTGACATCCATATTATAAAATGCTTATTGGAGGTCAGCATTAATAATGTTTGCCCCAACATAGAAAAATTCATGGTTCAATTTATAGTGCCACTATGGTAGTAAAACAGCACTTAAAAATTGTGTTCATTCTTTGTTAGGAACCTAGACCAGTCAAAGTCAGAGTTTTAGTATAAGGAAAATTAAATACAACTTGATAACCAATAGGCGCACTTTATCTGTGCTACAAAATGAGAAGAACTTTCTTAACTCAAAGTTTATCACATCTTAATTCAATCTAAGGTATTATGGTCATGATATTGAAATAAAGATAAATAGTTTGTTCGCACTAATATGAGAGTTATAAAAAATTGCAATAAACCTGTAATTTTTTGAAAGGAATTGGTGTTAAAAATATCATATGACTGTACCCTAACAACCAGTTAATGTTTGTATAATTTTTTCCAGAAGCTGCAAGCTACAGTGCAAATGAATTAAATATTCCAACAGTGTTAGATAAAAAGTTGAATTGTGATAATTATAAAATGATAGAGAACAAAAGATCTTTTGTTAAGAAAGAGGTTAAGACTGAGAAACGCCCGGAGGCATTATACACAGTTACTTCCAATAGGTAAATAAGCTTTTTTTTGTGATTTCAACTAAGCGCTGAAAATAGTTTTAATTTTTTTTACATAGAAGTAGTGGGCGTATACTGTATAAGCAAGTATTTATAAGCACTTGATGTTTTGTAAGTGGTATCTTTGTTGTTTCTTAGGAGAGCCATTTTGGCTGAGTATTTTACTCATTCATTTCCCTGTGTTGGTCCGGGCTCATTTTTAAAATAGATCTGACTCTCTTACGACTTGCCTAGCAAAATCCCGTTCGGCTAGGCAAGTCGTAAGAGGTGACCGTTTGGCTATGCATGTCGCTACCATCTTGTCTCGCATTGTCTCGCAGGGGTTTGGTACCACCGCCTTATCTATTCCTCTCGCAATAGCGTTAGTGCTTGTCATTATCGTGTTCCGGTTTGTAAGGTAAGGTAGCCAGTAGGTAAAAAATACATGACAATAAGATTTGATGTCTATAAGAGAGAGACTGGATTTACAACTATGCTGGCCAAAACTGGAGAGTTATTACGAATGTAGAATACCAACGTATTACCTGTTATTCATTCTTCATGTCTGAATCAATATAATCCATCTATTTACAGCAATGAATTTTCAATTATAACTTTCAACTTGCTGATTTCACAATTACTTGTGATCTACCACAACTTTTTTGTAGTGACCACATGTCAACTCTGTCAATAATTTGCTTTGTAAGTATTTATATTTAACTTCCCACTATGTATGTACATAGATAAGGAAGTTACTGATTTTACCCCGATTTTCGAAAATCGAGTTTTCACCAGATGTCCACGTTTTGTGGCCCAAGGAACCTTTTTCAACTATTTTCACGATGACGTCAGTATGTATGTATGTATGTGTGTGTGGGTGTGTGGGTGTGTGTATGTAAACATAACTTTTGAAACGCTGGATCGGTCGCAACGCGGTTAATGGCATTCGATTGGATTCCGCTCAACTTAGACAGATTTTGAGAAATTTTGAAAAAACACCAAAAAAAATTTTAGGGAAACAGTATTTTTTTAATATAACTTCCAGATTTAAGTACCGATTAAGTACAAAAACTAATCAGCTCTATTCCTCAAAAAACTACATATAATACATAAATTCCATCAAAATCAGTTTATCCGTTTGAGAGTAATCGTTGTTGAAAAATTTTGAAAAGAGTGTTTTTCGACATAGCTTCAAAATTTTTCAACCAATCATTTTTTCAAATGCCATTTCAAAAGCAACATACATAAGTCTACCGGCCACCTTACCCTCTGAACTGGAACATGACGATGACAGCATTGATGCTATTGCGGCAGGAATATGCAAGGTGGTGGTACCATATAGGCGGGCTAGACGTTGTGGAACTCTACCACCTAGTAGTCACGATAACATTGACACGTATAGCCAATCGGTCGCCTTTTACGACCTGCCTGGCAGAATGGCAGTTAGTCTATTTTTTAAAGGAGCCTGGACCAACACAGGGAAAGGGAAAGTAAAAATGAAAAACTGAAAAAGGTATCTAAAATTACAATATGAAATATCTTTTTATTTTCAGTGGAAATCCGGTATTTCAAAGGATACAAAGAAATAGGAGACGGACGTCCACGGGTATTGGTAGTCTTAGTCGAATGTCAAAAAGTCCTAAATCTGAAGTTGGAGAAACTAGCACAAGTAGAAGTGAGTACAAAGGCCTTTATTTTTTTATACAAGTTTGGGACTGGCCTACAATCCTCTGCCCTTGCCAAGATTTAAAAGATTATTGTTTTAACAATACTTACATTTTTACTTTAAGTTAAAAAAGTAAAATACATTATATTATATCATAGCTGATCTAATATTTTACTGATTATATGTTTTCCGGTTCTAAATAGTTTTTGTTTTGAATGAGTTTGGAAATCAAATAATCAAACCTGTAGTTTTTTCACATCTCACGATGCTATTGATTGGAATCCAAATATTTTTCAAAGTGTGGTTCATTGAAGTAACTAGTACCAAACTCTCAAGACATATTTTTAAAGAACTATTGCTGTCCTTAGTAGCAACATTATTTTCTGGTTTTGGATATCATTTTACATTTGTGGGTTGGGATATATGTGTGAAAAAAGCTGTAATTGATAAGGTTTTAGTCTTGTTTTTATAAAGAATTATATTATGTTCTGTTAAAAGTACTGAAGCTCTATATTTTTAATTATATACATATAATATAATTTTTATTTTATATATTACTAGCTGTTGCCAGCGACTTCGTCCGCGTGGAGTTCGTTTACTCCGCACAGCCCCACCCCCGTAGGTGATAGCGTGATAATATGTAGCCTATATGTTGACTCGTCCTATTAGTAATATTCATGCAAAATTTGAAGTAAATCCATGCAGTACTTTTTGAGTTTACCCTGGACATATATACAGACAAACAGACAAAAATTCTAAATTATTTTCAATTGTCAATTATTTCAATTTTTTTCAATTTTCAAAAAATTTTCAATTTTTTCAATTTTTTTCAAATATTCTATATGCTTGAATTGGATATTGGTATGTTCTATGAGGATTTTTCTGTTATTTTTGGTACGTTTTCAAGTAAATCCTAATTTTTTAGTATGGTCCATAAACTAGATGGCTGACGCTTAATAGTTTATGTTGGATTTTAATTTTATAAAAAGTCCACAGATCGTCCATTAGTCTTTATATATTCCGTGATATCTATGTATAAGTTTTTTATCACTCCTTGGTCAAAATCAACAATTCCTGTTAAATGTTTCACTCCCTTTCTTTTTTTACTGAGTCTTCTAAACACAGTTATCAATTTATCTTTTTTGGCTTCTATTATATTTATCCAGCAGTGCGTTTTTGTTTGCCTTATATATTTTCCACACAATTTTCCCTTTTATTTTTCATGAACTTATACTGTACTTATACTGGATAAAAACACGAGTTCTGTTAAGGACTAATTGAAGGCATATTCGTGGGGATGGACCCAACTACTATCCGCAAAAAATTGGCCAGGTATCTTATAAGTCGGTCGAAATTGTCTGTTCCTACTAGAATAGTTAATTTAAACCTTATGTAGGTACCAAAATTTATAAGATCAAAATAAATAACCGAATTCATCTTTAATAGAAGGATTATAATATTTGCATTTGAAAAACATGTCAATTATTTGCTTGAAAAAAATTATGAATAATAATATTATATGCTTTAAACTCTTTTATCGTTTTCCTTAATTTTAAACTAAATAACTGCTACTTTACTTTTAAAATTAAGAAACAGAATAACAGATCAAAAATAAATTTACCAATGTTTACATAAGCAAGGAGGGAGGGGGTACGTGGTTTGTTTACTTTTGCTGACATGGGGAAGGTGGAAGTCAATAATTGTAAAACACTGCTTATGTATACTTGAACAGTCCCTTCTATTATTATTTACCTATTTTTCAAAATATTATTTATTATGTTACAGACAAAACTGTAGATCAAGAGCCAAATTTCGACCGCTATAGTGTAAATAAAAAGTCAAAAATGATCAACACATACGGAAAGTCAAGAAGTTCCTCTATTGCAAAACGGGCGACACAATTCACAGGCTCACTTTCCGATAGACTGCAACTCATTGACACCACTCCTACTGGGGATGATCCATACCAACTAGGGGAGGCTGAAATGAGGGAACAATCACCAATACCAAAGTTGATGCTACAAAAAACAAACCAAGGTAGAATGAAGATCTGTAACGATGGATTAGGTGAAAACAGATATGTATCTTCCAGACGTATCTATGATGTGCCTGAATCAAAACCACCAAAAGTCAGCCGATTTCTGTCTGTTTATTCACAAGTGAAGAAGGAATCCGAAAAAACAATGATCATTGAAGAACCAGATTTAGATATAGTAAAAACTGAGCCGGAGATTGATTGGCGTATATATAGTAATAAATCAGGAAACGAAACTAGTCTATGCGACTTTTCGTATGGAGAAACTACGAGTAATTTAGAATCAATGCTACCAAATTTGGATGCAAATGAATTTCAAGAGTTATTCCAGTCAGAAGCAGCTTTAAATTTAGAGGGATTAAATCAGTTAGATTACCCTACAGATAAAATTACTCCGGAAAAAACGAGACGGCGAGCGGCGAGAACTACTAGTTTGGTTGGACCGCCAGATGTAAGTTATACTAGCAGTTGCCGCGATTTCATTGGTGTTGTCTTTACTGTGCGTTGTTCGTTGTTACACAGAGTAGATAGGTCACTATCTTATTTTTCAAGTGTGTGGTGTTGTCATAAATTTAGGCACCCTGCCGCATGTTAAGTTCAAGCCAAAATAAGAAGACAGAGCAATAGTAAGTTATAGTACATTACACACACTAATTGGAGTCACTTTTGGGTCCTTAAATTCTCAAAATCTAACACATGTCCACGTATTAAACCCCTGAGATTAAGTAGAACCTTAATTTTCATTAATACAGGTAAACATTATTGTCGTATTAACATTTAAAAAATCTGCATTTTTATCATTGACTGACGCACTGACTGACATATCGATAAAAACCTAACCTACTTATAGGTGACTTAGAAAGTTGACATTTAGCGCCCAGATAGGTATTTTTGTGTACACAAAGTTGGAAATAGGAAATTAAAAAAATATATATGTGTTAATTAAGAACTCCATTAAGGTCGGCATATACCAAACTATAGAAATTATTTTTTGGTGTTAGTCAACGATACTAATACATAGAAATTCATATATAAATACTATTACATAGGTACATAATAAACACCTACATCCAGAAATACAAACATATGCTCATCACACAATTGTTTATCCCTGTCGGGAATTGATTCCGAGCCCTATCGATTTGTAGTTAGGTTCGCCACTCGACCAACCGGTCGTCAAATCAGTCAAATTATTAATAATATAAAATAATAATATTGTCAATAATGTTTATTTGTATTAGTAATCTTTATTTATGATCTCACATGTACATAATGGACATTGGAATTAATTAATGTCAAAATGCTACACTATGGTGGCACCACTCCCATAATAAATTAAGAAATACGCGTCATTTAAATTATTAGTGTAATATTTATTTGCAAAATGATAGATAACACTTTATTGTGTGAATAATTTTACATTAAATTACACAGGCGACAGTGGTGCCATCTGATTATTAGTTTTGAAGTTAACATTTATCAATTTAAATACTGTAGTATTTTAGCTGAAAATCTATGACATCTTGTAACTGCCTTATTGGAATTAGTCTGTTCATTACACTGTGTATCATTACATAGTATAAAACAAAGTCGCCTTCTCTGTCTGTCCCTATGTCCTTATGTCCCTATGTATGCTTAAATCTTTAAAACTACGCAACGGATTTTGATGCGGTTTTTTTGACAGATAGATTGATTCTTGGGGAAGGTTTTGGTATAAAAACCTTTCCGATATTCTCACGGGAACAAAAGCTACGCGAGTGAAATCGCGGGCAGGTCGCTAGTATTTATTAAAACAATAAATATTATAAGGTCAATTATAGTTTTACCAATACAAAAACATTGAGATGTTTCGCATTGTATAATTCTATGCGTTCCCCATCGAAAAGGTGTCAAAACAAAATAATGTTTCGAAACATGTTGGTGTGCATGTAATAATTTTAAAATTTGTGCTCAATCATTTACATTATATTATATCACGGAATACCCACAGCCAATTGGCGTGAGTGAATAGCGATCTTCATCCAAATATGAAAAAATCGTAAAAAGTTTCCAGAAAAATTAATTATCCTTCTGGTAACGTAAGAGATCGTTGAGGGGCGTGACCAAGTGATCTTCATCCAAATATGAAAAAATCGTAAAAAGTGTCCAGAAAACTTAATAATTCTTCTGGTAACGTAAGAGATCATTGAGGGGCGTGACCAAAAAGTATATACTAAAAATGTTAGGTAATAAACAAAAAAAAAATGCAACTTTTTTATTATATTCAGGATGAAGGTGGTGAATCAAAACGGGGAGGCGATAGCCGACGTGGTAGGAAACGCGCATTCTCTACCACTGGCTTGGGCAAACAACCACAAAAGGTGCAGCCGATAAAACCAAAACAAATTAGAGGGAAAGGTAAGAGTCCTATGTAAAAAATCTATATTAATTTAATATTATAAATGCAAATGTTTGGATGTGTGGATGGATGTTTGTTACTCGATCACGCAAAAAAGGTTGAACCGATTTGGATGAAGTTTGGCACATTTGTAGATGGAATAGCTTATTTTTCCGAAATAAAAAGTTAGGATACTTTTTATTCCGGAAAAATAACTTTCCCGAGGGATAAACCAAAAACATTTATAATGCAGCATTGCAATGCATTTTATAACTCTAATCTACAAGACCAATCTGGCATATGTATATGTATGTGGATATTTATGGATAAAAGGGTACACAACTCTCAGGGCAATGATGCAGCCAATACACCAACAAAAAATGGAGCAAATAAAAAACTATTAGGACCGTCATGCCATACAGCTAACTAATCACGTGGCTAACTGAGAGAAAATATTAACAGAAGCGTCGATATTGCAAGCAAACAAAGAAAATTGTGCCAATCCTTTCGAAACACCTAACACAAAGCATCATTAAACTCAACAGAAGTGGCTTAAAAGTTGGGGGCACCATTACAGGACATACTACCTAAAAGCTGACAACTATTTAACATAGATGTAACAGACAGATCGTTATAGTGAGGCAGAAAGGAAAAAGAAACTACTGCTCACACTCTCCTCAAATGCAGGAGCGTTGTTCGGTGACACTCCTGCACTTAAGGAGAACGTGAGCGATATCCTGAAAAATCCTAAAGAAGCTTGTGAAACATCTGTCAACTTATAAGCTTTTGAAAGGCATTAGCATGACTGGAATAGATGGTAGTAACTGGACACCGTTAATGAAATAATTAACTGATAATTTTTAATCCGTTAACACTTGATAAAAATTGTATTTTTTATATCCTTGTTTTAATGATCTACTTACAAAAATTGTTTTTGAGTTATGGACGTTAAAAGGTTAAAAACAAAAAAAGACGTGTTAGAGCGTGTAATTTAGTCATCTAGCATAATCTGGATATTGCCCTTCATGAACATTAATATGTTCGTCTGAAAATGAGATTTGTTTCGGTGCTATAATATCTTTGTCCGTGTAAAAAGACATTCAAGTGCAGCGCTTGAGGGTATAGCAGTATTATATTTAAAAAACCGGTTTATGCATCACAATTCCTCGAGGAATGCTGCATCGTTGAACGAGTTTTTTGCTTTCATGTCTTAGCCACATTTTGACGAGATTTTGAACTTTACTCTTTAAAGATTTGTGTGTGTCACATTCATAGTTTGGAAAATTAATCAACTAGTTTCGCTTTTTAAAATATCTTCAGTAGGCAAGTTTATAGTTAAGCGAATTAATCAACTGGTTTCGATTTTTAAAGGATCTTCAGTATATAAAATTCATAGTTTGGTCATTTAATTAACCAGTTTCGTTTTTTAAAGTATCTTTAGAATATCACACAATAATTAGGTAAATTGATAACTGGTTTCACTTTTTAAAGCATCTTCAGTGTGTCATATACATAGTTTGGTAAATTAATCAGCCCGTTTCGCTTTTTAAAGCTGCTTCAGAATATTACATACATAGTTTGGTAAATTAATCAGCCCGTTTCGCTTTTTAAAGCTGCTTCAGAATATTACATACATAGTTTGGTAAATTAATCAGCCCGTTTCGCTTTTTAAAGCTGCTTCAGAATATTACATACATAGTTTGGTAAATTAATCAACCTATTCCGCGTTTTAAAGCATCTTCAGGATGTAATATTTCAATATGATCTAATATTTGTCAGGTGTACCTCATGGTAAGAAGTCTCCTGTGCCAGGATTGATGACGGATAAACCTTACCCAACTCTAGTCTGTGATCCAGACTTGTCTTGGTATCTGGGTCTCGATCCTGATCTGAAACTAGAAGATGTGGACCCACCTGCGGATAGCCAAGTTTCCACAGTTGAGGTATGTTCATTAATTAAACGTTTTTGTAGTGTAATGTAACAAAAGCTGCTATGGTTTTTCTGATGGTAAGAGATAACAATATATTGAACACCAAAATTGTTACCTTTGTAGAATGTTTCCTGTGATAATAAAATCGATCCCCCGTGTTGGTTCCGGGCTCCTTTGAAGAATAGACCAACTACCAATCTGCCAGGCAGGTCGTAAAAAGCGATAAAATGCTACTATGTGGTAGTTTTCTGCACTGTCTCGCCCGGGTCTCGTACCACCACCTTACCTATTCCTGCCACGATAGCGTACTGACGGCCACGATAGCTCCAAACCGGAACACGAGAGCGACAAGTACTGACTTGTCATTGTCGTGTTCGGGTTTAGAGGGTAAGGTAGCCGGCAAACTTTTGCATGTGGCATTAGACCTCGCCTTAAGATAGCAACGCACCATTAACATCTCTGATGTCTATAGGCGATGGTTGACTTTCCATCAGGAGACCCATCTGCTTGTTTGCTATCTTATAATATAAAAAAATCGAGATGTACACACATTATTAAATGAAAAAATATTTTATTCTATTTATTAGAATAAAATATTTAATTCATTCCTTTTTTTCTTGGATTCCATTGCAAGGAACAAAATTTTTGTATCTATATCAAAATTTACTACTGTTGATATATTTCATCGATCTAAGAGGGTCTTCAGAAAGGAAATAGTAAAAATAATCCTAAATAGAACATAGCTAGGTAGGTATGTGTGATATAGTCTATAATTAAACATACACATATATAAGCAATACATGCACATATTGATGCAAACACACACACGTATACATTTATCAGCCCGTGCACACAAACTAACATAAACTAATTCATGTTCCAATTTTTTAGCTTTTATTACAGATCAAAGCTAAAGAATTGGAACATGAATTAGTTTTTTTTAAGAATTGTTTAAAAAATGTAAATCCGTAATTGGCCTTCTGTTTAGTAAATAAGATTAAATTATAAGTTGTATAAGGGCTGTGGATTTTGTGAATAAATAAAATAAAAATATATCCACAAATTGATAGTTTATTTATGGAGTAAATTATATTAATGTATGCGCTTTTACATTAAGCTTTCTGATGCTATTTGATGTGTAAACGTGTAGTCAGTAAGATTTATCAATTTTCAGAGATGACTGCGTTTGTGATTCTAGTATACAATTAGATAGATATTTTTTTGTAACAAAGTAATTACTTTTATTTTCTTTTTTGTTATATTTAATGTAAGGATAATTTATGTATAACTAGCGTTAAACTTTGCGAAATTTAAGAAGATCTTTTGTGAGCCATTTATTTTTTTACTGATTTATTTGATACTTTGATTTAATCTTTTCGAAAGCATAACAATCAAGCATCTTTCCACAGTAAAAATGTCTATTTTATTTATATTGCACATTATACTTATAATTATATTATTATACTTATAATTATAATATTTAATTATAGTTTTAACATATTTGATGTTTTTAAAAAAATGTCGCTTCTGTGGTCGGTGTTGACTGTATGAGATTCCGGGTTCGCTTCCGGGGACGGGTAATTCAAAATGTGTTTTTTCAGTTTTTTTTTCAGACGTTGCCCGGGATTGAATAATTGCCTGATTGGCTATAGGTTTGCCACCTATCACATTGTGAGACTAAAAGCCGGTTTCCGAAAAGTAAATTAATTTTAACAAGCAATTAATCTGTATTTTAACAGATCATTTCCTTGTAAAAATCATGTTAAACATAGATTATTTGATTATTAATATTAATTTGCGTTTCAGAAACCGACCGTAAGTATCTTCGGGTAAACGTGGGTGTACTGGTTGTACCTCTATCTACCGCTTCGGAAATACGGGCATGAAGATACTTTTTTTTTATTGTAAAAAAACTGATTGAAAAAATTCCAAGTCGTTAAAGATGTCTGTATGTACGGATCGATATAAGAGTTCGTAGTCACGACCGTAAAACTGAACATAACGAGATTTTGTAAGTTTCACAAATACAGAGATTATTTAACTTCATGAGTACAGCTTTTTGGTTTGAAACGAAACGACTCTTTAGTAAGGAAAATAAGAAAAAAAATTGAATGTCTATCATCCTTAAGTTTTAGTGAGGTTTTTGCAAGTTCAAACAGCGAAGAGCCATTTAATAATTTTCATGATATATTCTTATTGTTTTTTAAGTTATGCTTTCCAAAAGATCAAATCAAAGTATCAGATAAATCAGTAAAAAATAAATGGCTCACAGAAGGTCTTCTTAAATGTCGCAAAGTTTAACACTAGTTATACTTAAATTATCCTTACATTAAATATAACAAAAAAGAAAATGAAAGTAATTACTTGTGTTACAAAAAAAGATCTATCTAATTGTATACTAGAATCACAAAACCAGTCAGTCATCTCTGAAAATTGATAAATCTATATACATATAATAAAATCATAGGAGAGTCAAAACTGTACATTGAATAATTTTTAAAAGAATACTTTTTTAATTTTTTAATAAGAAGCCCCAAGGGCGTGATCTACAATCGATATCGAAGCCAGAAATATACTTTTTAGAATTTTTGTCTGTTTGTCTGTCTGTCTATATGTCTGCTTGTCTGTATGTATGTCCGGGGTAAACTCAAAAAGTACTGCATGGATTTACTTCAAGTTTTGCCTGAATATTACTAACAGGTCGGGTCAACATATAGGCTACATATTATCACGCTATCACCTACGGGGGAGGTGCTGTGCGGAGTAAACGAAGTCCGCGCGGACGAGGTCGCTGGCAACAGCTAGTCTTAAATAAATGCTAAGCATCATGGGATTTAACTAAAAAGACTTTTGAGAATAAAACAAGAAAGTAATTGAGAAAATAAGAGTAAACAACCCTTCTTTATTGAGAAAATAAGAGTAAGCGAGTCTTACTCTCTTAAATTTTGTATATTATTATGTTTGACTTTTCGTTTTTGTATATAACAATCAAATAAGTCTAAATATTTTGTTTAAATTGAATTTGAATCACTTATGTGGAAGTGACAGAGAGGTTAGGCTTGAAAGAAAGTGTCTGTGTAAAGATGAGAAAGGGCGTGCATGCTCCGTTGGTTCGGACATGTAGAAAGAATGCTAGATGAAAGGTTAACAAAACAGATATACAATGCGAATGTGGAAGGATGTAGGTACCGGGGAAGACCAAGACTGACATACCATGAGCAGGTTGTTCAAGTGCTGTCCGAAGGTGGTGTCAAGATTCTTCGCAACCGGCGTGTGTGTATGAAGAGAGTGATAATGTGGAGGAAGCGAGACAAGCCTGGAAGGATCGTGATATATGGCACTCGGTTCTCTCTGCCTACCCCGTAAGGGATCTGGCGTGAAGATATGTATGTATGTTGAATCCCTCATATAAAGATAGTTACTAAAACTATATTTTTTAAGCATCCACTTTTGGATTTTCTAAACTATTTCATAATTTTGCTATGGTAGAATATTATATTTAGAAATATTTTCTGTAAAAGGTACCTCGATGGAGGGAAAAACCATACACAAGTTGTTACACACTAGAGGGTACGGAAAATTTGGACGACAAGGTGTTTGAAAAGCGGCATCAGAAATTAGAAGCCGAAGAAAGGCGGCAACTCAGGTTAGTTGGTTGAAATTATGTATTACCTAATCTCCATAGTTTTATTTATTCTTTTGTATAAGTATATGAGTAATGTAAAATTTAAATTAATATTACCAATATGTATTCTTTATCATTGAACTGCTGGAACTGGAACTAATTTATACTTAATATGTATACACGAAAAACGTTTTCTCGTGTATCAATTCATTTTATTGGTGAAACGTTTCTTCATTTGCACGCGATAAATCATACGATATTTTAAAAGAAAGATAAGACATTGGCTTGTCACTTAAACTTTAATCGCGCTCGAATAACTAGTGTAAAGTTCCAATTTTAACCCTCAGATGGCATATGCGGCGGATAAGGGAGCAACGGCATGTAGAACGATTGAAGCAACGACAAAGGGATTCTTGGTGCAGTACAGCTGTAAGCACGCCCTCCGTTTACACGGTCTGGCCTAGACCCCAGCGAGACGCCAGGTTTATTGAGATAACGGATACTCTACCAGTCATGGCGCTTGGGGAAGCTTTGCCAGAACTGACACCAGCGTGAGTACTAATGGTTCATATTATCTTTCAAACTATAGAGAGAAAATAGATATTTAACCACTCGACTCTCGAAGTGGCAAATATTGTAGGTTTTTGTATTTCATATTGTTATTTATTGTGTATATGACATTATGTATGACAATTCCGTGTACCGTGTACTCTTAAGGCAAAATTTTACCCCGCTTGCATTTGAATTTAAACTTTATTTTTCTAATTATAAAGAGTAATGGTGTATGAAAAAGTCTGACGTTTATTTTATGATAAAATATCTGTCACGTCGAATTCGTAAACTGACATATGCTATTGTCGTTTATTTTACTACAGTCACTTTTGTTCGTTCGACCGGACCGCGTGTGTGTTAGCGGTTTTTTAGTGGTATACAATTGAATTTTGTTTTGTTTTACGGTGCATTTCTCTCATGTAAGTACTGTTTTTATTAGAAAGGCCGTTTAATTGTTCTATTTGGATAATTCGTTGTAAGAAATATATCGTGATAGCCAAAAATAAAGTCATTTAGAAATTCATTATTTTTCAAGTGATTTTTTTAATATTTGTTTGTAAATATAAAAACTACTTTGTCGATTACTTTATTTTGATCCCTAATCAGAAAATATATCAATTGATACATAGTCGTTTACAGAAAGATAAAATATGGCTTAGTTGTAGAAAAAAAAAGATTTTTTCCAACGAGTCGCCCGAGTCGCCGTTCCCGCCAAAAGGCGAGTGATGAGTCCTGGCGCTTAAATTCGCCCTTGTCAAAGTTTCGAGAGGTTAAAACATATTTCCTCATAGAATTGGACGTAGTTAAACGAAAAGGATCCAATCCACAATGTGGTCAAAAATGAGTTAAGTGGACCAAACTGATGCTAAACATCAATACAATTGGCCAGTAAAAAACATCCAAGCAAAAATAGCTCTCTATTACTTTATTCAAGGTCAGAACTAGTCCCCATTAATGGCACGTTAAAAAATTAAAAAACATCCAACTTCATACTTCAATATTTCTAAACTGATTTTGTGTTGATTGGATCCTTTTCGTGTAACTACGTCCAATTATGGTCCAAAAATGGACCATCATTTTAAGGTCCATTAAATTAACATTAATCCGTCCATGTAGCATTGTGCATTACCTGAATTCCCTCATATACGCATTGTGAATTTATCTTAATCCGTCGATATACGCATTATCAATTAACCTTAATCAAGTCATTTACGCATTGTGAATTTTCTTAATCTATACATTAATCTATACATGCTTTGAAATTAGCTGAATCTGTGTATTTGTAAACGCGTTGTAAATTTACCTTAAACTGCACATTTGCATTATTAATTTACCTTAATTCGTCTATATACGCTTTGAAAATAACCTTAATCCGTCCATATACGCATTGTAAAGGTTCTTAACGTCCCCATATTGGTCTCGGTCTCCTTTGAAGAATAGGCCAATTGCCGTTCTGCCAGGCAGGTCGTTAAAGGCGACCGATTGGCTATGCCAGTCACTACCATCGTGGCTACTAGGTGGTAGAGTTTTGGAATGTCTCGCCCGGGTCTGATTGCACTGCCTTACCAATTTCTGCCGCAATAGCGTCAGTGCTAGTCACTGTTACGTTCTGGTTTGGAGGGTAAGGGAGCCGGTAAAGTTATGCATGTGTCATTAGATCTCGTCACAAGATAGCAACACACCATTAACATCTCTAGTGTCTACAGGCGATGGTTGAACCCGCTCATATATGCATTGCAAACCTTAATCCATCCATACACTTATTGTAAGTTTTCTGATCTGTCTACGACGTATTTAGGTAATTTCAATGCGTAAACACTGAAATTACATAAATACGTTCGTATGTGTATTTTGAATTACCCTTAATCCGTCCACGTACAACCTGTAAATTTACTGTAATCTGTCCATGTCAGCATTGTATATTTACTTTAATCATATATACGCATTGTGATTTTCCTGAATCCATCCATACATACACTGTAAACTGACCTTGATCCTTCCATATGTGCATTGTAAATTTACTTAATCTGTTTACACACGCATTTTAAATTTTCCTTAATCCAATATTGTAAACATTTTTTAATCTCTTATATTTCCATGACTTTATTTCCTATATTTCAGTATGAGAGTGTGTAAATGTGTAACTCTATATACTATTGTAATGGCCGTTTAATAGCTTCTTAAAACAATGCAACGTAATCTATTAATTGTTAATGAAATAATTTTATTGGAATTAATAAAATAAGAAAATAAAAAAATAAATGATTAATAAATATAATTAGCTTGCTTCATTACGGCGTTGTCCTTCAAGCATAAAGCGTGACCGTAATATTCATTTGCTTAAATTTTTCAGAGATTTCATGTTACCTTGGGTAAGAACGTCGAAGGCGTTGAAGCGATCGAAACGATCTAAAACATTACACTGAACAAAGACTATATAAAGGACGGGTTTCAACAATAATGTGCCAGTTCCACAAAAATATTCGACATTAAATCATAGCTGTAAGTCTTAATTTGTAAATATTAGTATAAATTCATGTTATATTAATTTGAACATGTAATTATTATTATTTTGTTAATATTAATAGATGTGTAAATATAAAGAGGAATTTCCAATGCCAAATATCAGCCGCTTCATGTTAAGCCAGTTTAAGCATTTAAAATCTTTTATAGTTGAAATCATTGGTCTTTCGTTTATATTGTATGAGATGTAATAGTTTTGTGTATGCACTTTTGTGAACGAGCTTCGTGAATTTTATGTACTTTTATTTTTCTTCTATAAAATTGCAGTATACCGTCACTGTTCCCTGTTAGAATTCCAAAAAAAAAAACATTAATTGTTTAAAAATCGAATTCATTTAGTAGTTCATTGAAGTAATTAAATTTAATAGTTTCTGTAACGTTATACAGTCTTATTTATTAATAAACGTAGATTAAAATAAAACTAGTTCAGATATTTAATAAAATTGATATGTTTGTGACATTAGGATAACAATGTTGAATATTTGTTGGCGTTATTTCTGATCAATACTAGTTATATTTAAATCTGTGTTACCGATCAAGAATATCTAAAATCAGTATGAAATTGTAAAATGAAATTGTAATATAGTATACTGTAATGTTTTTTGTATAAGCACTGTCTTGTTTTACCCCTTTTTATATTTACGGTGAAAAACATGACAATATTTGTACAAAGCCAATTGCCCGAATTCGAAAATGTTTAAAAACCCCTACATTTTTTTATACAAAAGCTGTCATTATTTATTTTTTTACCTTTTCATTAAAAATACTGTTTTTGTATAAAGGAATAACATTGTGTACAAATTATTTCAAAAAATCTTCAGTGTAACGTTATAAATTTAACTATCTCCCATAAATATATTCATATTTGACAAGCGTAACTTGTACCGATTTACACCGTAATAATGTATTTTTGTGTTAGCTATTTATTACAAAAAAGTATTTTAGCTTAATAAAATATAGCTTATTTATATGTAATGATTTTTTAAACAAGTTTAAAAATTTCAAAATTTATTTTGGCTTGAAAATGTAAAGAATATTCGAGTATCGTAATTTTTTTTAAGACCATGGCATGAATATTTATTATCTTGTTAACTTCGGGATACATTGTTCGGCTGTATATATTTTGTGTACAGTCGACTCCTTAACATAGTTATGCAGTCCTCAAAATATATTATCATAGAATCGATTATGTCATATGTACCGTTCCAAAATGGTCATTCAAATAATTAAATTCATAAATTAAGGAATATTTGTGGTTATTTGTAGATATCTTGTAACTTGAAGTCACATAGTATATATACAGCACGTAAAAACTTTCATTATGGTATAGTACGGCTATGTAAAATGCTCTTTATGTCAAGAATGTTATGTAACAGTAGTTATAAAATCTGCATTCCTATGTATATTTATAATATGAATTCTGCGATAATATCAATATGGCCGAACTGAAGTTAGTGTCGTGGATGATTTTTGTCTGTCAAAAATTTTCTTTCACAGATTTTGTGGTTTTTGTAAATATATCCGTTTTACCTCTCGGTATGTTGGATACATGGTGAGTTAAATGTTTCGCGTTTATGTTCGTACTAGCGGCTTTGAGATAGTTGCATTCAAGTTTAAAGTAGTGGCTTCATTTTGTTGGATACTTTGTATACATTACATTTTTGTTTTTATTTCTTTACAAAGTTTCTTTCGACAAATTCATTTTGCACATATAACCTTAGAACTGGGAACAAATGCCCCGCATAATAACACAGTTCTTGCAACTCACGAAGGTGAGCGGGCTTTACTTGTGGTAAACGTGTAATTGTACGTGTCAAAGTGCGTGAGAGCGAAATTGGTATGGTTAGCATAACAAAAATCTGTAAGTCGGTTGACTTTTCAGGCCTGTTCTGAGACTTCGCGCTAAATTGAGGTATTTTAAGCTCAAAGAAGCAAAACTATACCTCAGCATAGATTTTTGAGTTTGAAAAAAAAAGTAGTATCTTCACGCTCATATCTCCGAAGGGGTAGGCAGAGGTACAACAAGTGCACCCACGATTAGCCGAAGATACTTGGTCCTACAATGCCCGGTTGGCAAGCCTATCGCCAACCGGGCATTTCCAATCCCGGGCAACTTTGTGTTTCTCAGAAAACTGAAAAAACACTTTTTATGTGCCCGACCCGGGAATCGAACCCGGGACCTGTTGTGTGTGTATGTGTGTGTGTTGTGGTCAACGCCAACGCTAGACCACTAGACCACAGAGGCGAAGAGTTGAGTTTGAAGAGTTCAAAAATCTAAAATTTTTAAAAATGATACTTAGTAATGTTCGAGAAGATGTATATTTTTTCAAAATGATAATCTATTTTGACCTTTCAAATGGTATTAAACAAAATTTTTAAGCTCTAAGTCGTTTTATTAGCTACAAAATCGATATAAGTTAAAAATGTCCAGATTGTAAAAAAACTTTCCAAAACTTCTGAACTGTACTCATGGACTTTTTCAAAAACATTTAAACGACATAATTGTATGTCGTGTCTTTCTTGTAATGATTTACGGTTGTTACCAATTTTTTTCCATTTCTATAAACAAAGTATAAAGTGCTCAAACATCCGTTAGACACGCACACTACCACTTCACTGTGCATATACATACACGTTCAACCACAAGTAAAGCTCACTCGCCTTCGTGACTTATAAGAGCTGAATTATGACTTATGAGCCGCTTAAATTATTATTGTAACGAAATTAGAAACACATCTCAACTTCGAGATTATTCACATATTCATAATTAGATTTGAATAATCACATATGGTCAATAATGA
Source organism: Apodemia mormo (assembly GCA_036924255.1). Taxonomy (NCBI): domain Eukaryota; kingdom Metazoa; phylum Arthropoda; class Insecta; order Lepidoptera; family Riodinidae; genus Apodemia; species Apodemia mormo. The sequence continues at coordinate 5,102,106 of JAUPFN010000004.1, forward strand.
GTTAAGTGCACCAAACTGATGCTAAACATCAATACAATTGGCCAGTAAAAAACATCTAAGCAAAAATAGCTCTCTATTACTTTATTCAACGTCAGAACTAGTCCCCATGTATGGCACGTTAAAAAATTTAAAAATGTCCAACTTCAAACTTCAATATTTCTAAACTGATTGTGTGTGGATTGGGTCCTTTTCGTATAACTACGTCCAATTATAATAAAATGTGCAATCTATACATATAATAAAATCGTAGGAAAGTCAAAACTGTACATTGAATATTTTTTTTAAAGAATACTTGGGGCTTGATCTACAATCGATATCGAAGCCAAAAATATAGTTTTTAGAATTTTTGTCTGTCTGTATGTATGTCCGGGGTAAACTTAAAAAGTACTGCATGGATTTACTTCAAATATTTCATGAATATTACTAATAGGTCGGGTCAACATATAGGCTAGATATTAACACGCTATCACCTATGGGGGAGGAGCTGTGCAGAGTAAACGAATTCCGCGCGGACGAAGTTGCGGGCAACAACTAATAAAGAAATAAATTTGAACTATAAGATTTGAAAAAAATAGGCGGATCTTAATGTTCATTTTACTACATGATTCTAAAAGAACACAGGTGGTTTTGGTTTTCTACATCCCTTGTGTGTCTTTTGGAGGGACGAATATTAGATAAACTAGAATAGTTTTCTACGTTTTTAAATTGATTAAATAAAATATATCGCTAAGAACAATAATATAAAAAATATTGAGACTTTAATTTGATTGAATTCCATCATCATATTTAAGTGTTACCATTGTATAAAACTTTAATTACATTTGCGTTAAAACAGCAATAAGTTTATAAATAATAAAAATTCTCCCTGTTTTCGTACTAAAGATTAGTTTAAAACTAAATTCTTTTTTGTTGTTTTAAGTATCTAAAAAGTGTCTTGCCAATTCTTAACTCAGAATTTTGTCAATCTAACTTAGATTTCTGATATTAGCAGTTGTACTAAAGACACCCCATGACAAGATAAAGACAGACTACTAAGGAGAGAACTAAATGTTTACGTTAACCTTACCTAATGTAAACTTTATTTAGCTACTATTCTCTAAGTTAAAAAATATTTATTAAATGCGTATCAGTTAAGGATTTGATATAGAATCTTACGGAATATATTAGACTTTAAGGTAATAACTAAAAAAACGACGTATGAAGTCTCGCCCGTCTATAGAAGATGATTACTTTATGTAGACATTTAATATTCAACAGTCGTATTGAAACGTTTGTCAATAATAAGACCATATATTACATAACGCAATTTAATTTAACTTTAGTAGTTAATATGTAATAATATTTACAATTGAAGTAATTTAAAAAAATTAAACGAATTCAGGTATCTGCCAATTATACCCATATCTCAAAAACAACAACCGATTTTAATGCTCAATTAGAAAAACGCGAAACAAAATTTCGTCACAGAAGAGAAAACCCGTATAGGGATACTTGCTTAACGGCATGCAACATACCTTTCGACCTAGTCTCATATGTACTAAATATCGAAGAAAAAAATAAGTCAAACTGTTTCCGAGGAGTGTGAGGAGTGGAGAGGATGAGATTTTTATATATTAGATATATAATAAAAAAAAATATATAAACAATAATTATTGTTCATCATCAAGGAGATTTTCTTTCAGTATTAAAAAGAACAAAATATAAGAAACAGAGATGGTGAACTGTTACTGTTACTGTTATTTTTTTTCATGCAATTACGATACAATCACAATGAAATAAAATGGCATAATATGACCAAAATGAAAACTACAAATTTACACAAACATATTTACAAATAAACAAATTTTGTAGACTAAAGGCGTGTCTCTTGCGCATAAAAATAACAAAAAACTAACAAAACCTGTCAGCTAAACATGTTAGCAAAACATTTCAGTCTCCTGCTACTTTGGAACGCGAACATTTAACATCCACTCCACAAAATGATTTCGGAAGAAGACCTAGGTACTTGATGTTTTAAAAGTTATTTATATTCTCGCGGTTAAATTAACCGCGGAACTTCTCCACTTTGTAATTACTTATTTATTTATTTATTGAGTACTGCCAACAAGACAAACACTAAATACATGCAAAACGACAAATTACAATTATTATGGTCTAAGTGTTGCCTCAGTTATAGGCAATAACAGCATTCTCTTAATTATAACTTAACACTATTTTACTGTATTTAGATTAGAAAAATAAAACAATAATAGAAAAACAATAGTGATGCTGAAAATTAAAGCAAAAATTAAAGAAAAATACGGATATAATCTTAGTAATTGAAAAAAGAAGAAAACAAAATTTTAGAATCTGTAATTTTAAGATGTTAAACTTATAGGTCACAAAAATGAAAACAAAAAAAATAATATGTTATGAGCATTCAAGTAATTCTATTAACTAAATATTTACATTTCTAGAGGAAGCAGAAAACACCTTATTTGATTAAAATCCCTATCAGTTTGGACACTTCCTCAATAGCGTCATAATTTTGTATTTTTGTTCCTGTGATCTGACAATGAAGCATCCCACTTTATTTATGGTTTTGAAAATTGGTCACTTAAAAAAACACGGCCACGCTTCAGTCCGGCCCTTGACGCCTAAATACCAGACCGTTACCATGATATTACAGTGCTATTTCAGGTCAGCTTTAAAATCCTAGCAAAAGTCGAAAGAAATAATACGGTAAGTTCTCAGCCAAATACACTGTGGGAATGAGATTTGAAAATATTGTTTTCTCGCTCATTTCTCCTGGATTTTTCATACTATGTATATCTGAATAAAATTTTAATTATGTTTAATGTTGTCATCCTATCGTGTTTAAGTTTTTATTTAGATGTAATGCACAATGTATTATAAGATGTTGGCCTATTTCAAACGTCACTAAAGTCTATTTGTTTTATAAATATGATTGTGTGCGTTCGAGAATTGTGACTACATGGTGTTCTATGTGTTTACATGTGAGGCAGAAGTTTTATTTAGGTGCGTTTTAGTTTGAAAGGTTATTTAAAACTGGGGTCAATAAACTTTTACCAATGAAACAGATGAGTTTCGTATAGTTGATATCTTAAAGATATAGGGTGCTAAAAGTATACACTCATATCTATTTAAACACAAAATAACCTAGACCACGGAAGGCGTATGACTGGGAGGTCGTTTAAGTATTTTACATTAATTTATAAGTGTTTACACACTGGTGGTTATCATGGTTACACAATTGTATGGCATGTAAATAAGAAATTAGACCATAGATGTGCAATAAGATAGTGAGAGAATGATCTTAGCAGAAAGTGTGAAGTTGTTTTTAGGTCTGAATAATAAATATAAAAAAATAGCAACATAGAAGTAATAGTATTTTGGGAAATATGCATATCCGTTATGGGTCTTGTTGACGCACATCTAACTGAATATTTATTACTTAAAAAAAACGAGTGAATTGGCTTATATAAAAATGGATTTTAATTTAAATGTTTGAATGATTTCTAGGAGTATTCTTTACTTGATACTTTTAATTATACTGTATATTTTAAGATATACCAATTATAAGGCTCTTCTATTTGAAATAATCATTACCTATAGACACAAAGTATATATGGTGAAAATTCAAGTACTTGTTTCAGAACAGTATTGTTTATATATTTTGACCATATAACAATAACTCAAGGTATAATAACATATCTCAAAAGTATATGACACTGTCATACAAAAGATTGGATTTCGTCTGTTCACTTGACTATACATAGCTTAGGATTTTAAGTTTACTTAAGTTGCCTCTGTGGTCTAGTGGTGCGGTGTCGTCGTTGACTACATGAGGCCCCGGGTTCGAATCCCGGGTCGGACGATTAAGACATCGTGTTTTTTCAGTTTTGTGATAAGAACAACGTCGCCTGGGATTAGATTTGAAGCGGTTCAAGTTATAGCGGTTCAAGGTACAAACGCTACCAGAAAAAATAATAAAAAATAGAAAAAAAATGAAATTTAAAAATAAAATCCTGAATCGCGATATCACAATTATTATCTTGTACACACTATATACAAGTTTCAACGCTTCTCAAATGGACTTCGGTCCCCTGTCAGTACACCTTGCTTGACTGGGAAGATCTTACTTTTCCCCTTCCTTGTCCTTATGTGACGTCATCAACCTCCACAGTTATGACGTCACCTGATAAAAGGTTGGCCCGCTGGTTCCATCACTAAGACCCTTCAGCAGTTCGGACCACCGGCTCCACAGATTAATGACCGGTTGCTGCCGGTTGTATCTGCGGTTAATCGTGGACGCACTTGTAATTTTGCCTATCTCTTCGGGGATGTGGGCGTGAAGATACTTTTTCTTTTTGAGGGTGGATGAGGGTATTTTTTTACTTAAATGCGCAATCATGCAACATATTTGTAAGACTATGTATCTTTATTTTGTGTATGTAAAGATGTCCATTCCATTCAAGATTGCCCTGGTTTGTAGAAATATTTTGTGTATAGTCAAGTGACGCTTACAATAATTAGTGTGGTATAGTCATATAGTCCTGACTCATGAGGGAATCAAAAAGATGGTTTCTTAATGTAAATTACGATATTTTCGCCATATCGCTCGCCATAGAAACTTTTTTATGGACCAAATGTACTAATGGCAATATAATAGTCAATTTTTTGAAATTTTAAAGACCAAGGGATGAATGTACAACGAGAAACATCAATAATTTTCGAAAGCCACACACATATATATATATATATATATATATATATATATATATATATATATATATATATATATATATATCGTTAGCTGTCTGTGGATGTACTTTTTATTCTTTGCACCTTGCACCCCATACAAGTAATTAATTACTAAAAAATATTTCGGCAATTAACACAGGTGATTGTGTAAAAAGTAACATACGTGGTATTTATGTATACCTGTGGTAATTGTCGTTGAAGATTTCTGCCACCATAAACACGTAGACACCATGAAGTTTAATTGAGAGTTGTATATTTTGTAGTTTCAGCCATTTTTCTATTATTTTTAATTGTTCGTATATATTTATAAAAATAGCTTTAAATTATGAAACTATGTAAATATATGTCGTATTTTTTCCAATAACAATTTTTATAATTGTACTTATTTAGAACTATGTGAGTTTTGTTCACAAAATGTAATTTAGATTATAAAATGAATTAGAAGTATGGTTATATCAGATAGTTGTAGTTATAACTTTTGTTGGAAAAATATTTACGTATCAATCAATGCACTTTATACAGATTCCATAACAAATGTAATTATTAACATTACTAGCAGGTTAAAAACGCTGGTCAATATTTTTGAAAGTCAGTCCACCAGGGATCCGGTTAACGTGCAACCTGGTTAAAAGATCGAGTTTTACAAATATATGTCTATATTTGACCTTTTTTTGTTCATAATATAATGGAATGAGTACGGTTATCGACGTTTCTTAGGCGGTGACCTTGACTTGCGCAAAAGTGAATAATATTACGTGCGTACTACGGTTTATTTTGCCACGCGCAACGCGATCCGTAGCCGAGCACTCAAGGGAATGCCGGGACCAGGATGTGGTTATATCAAAATACACTCTCGGAATATAAAATTGTGTAGAGTTAAATTTAACAATTGCAGAGTATTTATTTTTATTATTTTTGACTCGATCGATTAGGTATCGATAAGTTTGTGTTATTTCTTCTGTGTCTGGCCAGTAGGCTAGTATTTTTAGATTTTTGTTTATTCGCAATATCACTATCGTATGAATGTCCATTTTTTCAATCGAATTTACAATTTTATTATTTTTTATTTATTTTTTGTTAATTAAAAATGCTTATGCACAGGTCAATTTTGTGTCTGACTAGTATTTTCAACCCTCGACGCATAAAAGGGTGTTATAAGTTTGAGCACTGTGTGTGTTTGTGTGTGTGCCTGCGTCTGCGGCACCGTAGCTTTTAAACCGGTGCTTTGGAAGTAATTTGTAGTAGTATCTTCACGCCCATATCCCCGAAGGGGTAGGCAGAGGTACAACAAGTGCACCCACGATTAGCCGAAGATACTTGGTCCCACAAATGTGATAGGTGGCAAGCCTATCGCCAACCGGGCACTTTCCAATCCCGGGCAACTTTTGTGTTTATCAGAAAACTGAAAAAACACTTTTTTTTATGTGCCCTATAGCTGGTTTTCTTGTAGTGGTTCTTAGACATGTTTAATTAAAATCTGTTCATCTGTTTCAAGGGCTCTTAATCTTTGAATTGAATTCCTCTTATCGATTTTTTAACTTTCATTCCAATCATCTATTCTACTCAATGAAAGGAATTAAGTAACTGATATAGGTCTGGTAGATACGAAATTTGGAAGTAACACTTCAATAATATTTGCAGTGACAAGATAACTTTGACATACTAGAAGGTCATCAGCTCTTTTTTTCGTGTTTTGTTTTATAAATGATGCACATGAGGCATTATGACGAAGGGATGTGTTGCGGGTTTTAATTTTTTTTAATTTAGAGTTACTAGGTATTTGTTTATTTACAATTTCAATAATGTGTAACTTTTAAATTCGATTTTCTAATTTCATAATGTTTTATTATTTTTTGTTATTAAAGAAAACTTATTGCGCAGGTAATATGAAAATAGCATAATTTTGTCTTTTATAATGTTACTTATGTTTTACTTATTTAGAACACGTACACGCCTTTTAAATCTATGTGTTGTGCGGTTAGGGTCTCATTGGTTGGTCTCATCTCATTCATTGGTTATCTTGCCGAATGTATAATTATACGGGTTGACTGGAATATTGTATATAATAAAAAATAAGGACCTAAATTTTAACTTAATTATCCAATTAAAAATTTAATAAAATAAATTTAAAAACGGGCTGGTGTCCCCACCCGTTACTTTTAAAGATCCGGCAAAATTTTCAGAGGCTGTTAAGAATCGATAATATGTTCGATTTATGTAATAAAATATAATTAAAAACGTTCTAAGTTTCATTTTTATCCGTCACAAAAACAAAACGTATGGATATAATTTCAATTGCGCAAAATTCGATTTAAAATATTTTAGTGCGTTCAATTAAATTTAAGACGATTTGATTGTTGATGATTGAAGAGAAATTTAAGAAAAATGTGTATAGAGCCATAGATTACATTATAGTTACTACCGTAAGTGTAGGTTCAAGCAATCTACAAACGCTACCAGAAATATAATAAAAAATGAAAAAAAAATTAAATTCAATAATAAAATCCTGAATCATGATATCACAATTATTATCTTGTACACACTATACACAAGTTTCAACGCTTCTCAAATGGACTTCGGTCCCCAGGCAGTACACCTTGCCTGGCTGGGAAGATCTTCCTTTTTTCCCTCATTGTCCCTGTGTGACGTCATCAACCTCCACAGTTATGACTTCATCCTGACAATAATTGTCCTGGTTCCATCACTATGACCCTTCAGCGGTTCGGACCAGCGGCGCCACAGTAAATGTAAAATGATACACTGCCAGCATTACCGAGTTCATTCACGAGATTCGGTGCATCCAAATCATGAATTCATAAATATTTTTAAATGAATATTTTTTATATTTAAACTGTACAATAATAATTAAAACCCACTTTCAAGTCAATATTTAGTTCCTTATTTTGAAATTTAGCCAGACCTTTAAAAGTAATCTTGCATATGCCCGGGTGCCCATGTGGTGTAGTGATATACAATAATTGAGCTTATTCCTGACTAAATTTGCTGACGAGACGATATTACCCGCTCAGTGACCATATTTTTTGAACTACTACACTATGTAGTTATTCTGTTTTTAATTATTATTGGTTTTTTATATTGTCGCCTCTGTAATCTAGTGGTCGGGTGTCGTCGTTAACCACATTAGGTCCCGGTTTCGATTCCCGGGTCGGGCAAATCAAAAAGGTGTTTTCCAGCTTTCTGATGCAAATAATGTTACTCAAGATTGCATAAGTGTCCGGTTGCCGATAGGCTGGCCACCTATCATATTGTGGGACTCAATATCTTCGGCTAATCGTGAGTGAACTTGTACCTACCCTTTTGCGTATACGGGCGTGATGATTCTACGTTTTTTATTATTATGTTATTTTAATTGGTTACTAGCTGACCCGGCAAATATTGTTCTGCCTTTTTAACTACTCTTTTTTTTCTATATTTTCTCACCAAATCGGTTCAACCGTTTTCGAGTTTTAGCGAGACTAACGAACAGCAACTGATTTTTATATACAGGGTTACCTTTAAAACACAACCTCGCAGGACTAGATACCTAACATTATAAATAACAACATTTGTTCTATGACTTTGACATAACTCAATACATTAAATAAAAATGATTTTTTAAGTTTTCATCGGCCTGTCGTGACATTTCTAACTCTTCATTCGGATGCGCTACTAGTAATAATAATAGTTAGGAACGTTTAAGCGAAAAATTTAATTCATATTAATTTTTGTATGAAAGGAAAATCCAACAAATGATCAAAAGTCGTAGAACAAATGTTGTTGTATATGGTGTTAGCTACCTAGTCCTGCGAGGTTACTGGTGTTTTCGATGTAACCCTGTATATAGATTTCATTCATTTATCATGTCCGCATATGTAGTCTTACCAGTCAAACTATACAACTTAACAGAAACCCTTGGTGTGAATAAGGAGAGATGTAGTAACATCGGGTATGATCGACGGAATCGATCATATAGCAAAGAAGATTTCGCCACGTCGAGCCTGTTGACACTAGCTCAGCGGTAAAGCGTCCCGGCTTTAGATAGACAGTCGCAGGTTCAAATCGTGCGTGTCGATATTTTTCTTTGTTGTTTTAAAAGTTTTTCGATGTAGTTATTCGATGTGTCATAATACATGAGTGCAATATGGTCGAGATATGTCTCACCAGATTTCAGTACCTTTTAATACAATCTATTCGTTTAGTATTCTGAACTTTTTATTGCATAATAAAAACTATAAAGGTTACCTATTCTTTGTTCGGAGGTATTATCATTTGTGTTTTAGAAAACTAAAGTATTTTTTTTTAAAACACCGACGCAAAAACAAAGGGATTTACAAGCTTACCATATGTGTGTTTGTCTGTGGTATTCTATCTTTCAAACAGATGCTGGCCATGGAGGAAGGAATGTGTCTTTTTTTTTACTTTTGGTTATATTTTTCAATGAAAATAATATTTAATTACACCAACTTCACAATGGGACGAATCATTTTCATGTGTAATCCACAGTAATATTATAAACGCGAAAGTAACTCTGCATGTCAGTCTGTCTCTTCTTCACGCTTAAAACCGGTATCATTGTGAGCTTAGATGCAGATGTCCTGGATTCGAAGTCCGGGTTGGGCAGTTAGTTCTGAAATTTTTCTTACGTAATTTGCTCGAGTCAGGACGTGTGCCTGATTTCCCGACAGGCTGTTGGTTATCGGGAGCTCATTGACTTTTCGATGCAATAGTTTTATTTCTGCGTACCTCTTCGTTGTTATGGGCGTAACGGTGTTTGTTTATTTTCACCCAACGGCGCTGGAAGGATGGTCATGTTTTTTGAGTGTATTGTATATTTCTGTGGCAAGCTCAGTAGTCTCAGATTAATGGATTTAAGCTTGAGAGGTGTTATTAAATTCGTCTGAACTGTGAGAGAGACTTTAGCTACGAGTGTGGATTGAAAAGTATTCGGCCTAACCAAGAAAATAAACACACACTAAATCAGTTATATTTTTATTTTTCTACATAATCACCATCAAGTTCGACGCACTTTTGCTATCTCCCATTCAAAGCATTTAGACCGTTGAAAAAAAAATGATTCTTCCTTAGAGTCAAAATATGCGTCTACTGCTGTCTGGACTTCGTCGTTTGTCGAAAATCTATGACCTCCCAAGTGCTTTTTTAGCTTAGGGAACAGAAAGAAGTCTGACGGTGCCAGATCAGGTGAATAAGACGGATGCGGTAATACTTCAAAGCCACAATTGTGGATTTCAGCCATTGATTGCACAAACGTGTGAACACGGGTGTTATCTTTGTGAAACAGGTCCTTTCTTCTGAGCATTCCTGTACGTTTTTCTTTTATATCCTGTCGTAAACGACGTATTAAGACACAGTAGTTATCAGAGTTTATAGTTGACCCATTTCAAGATAATCATAATCACATCCTTCGAATCCCAGAATACTGAAGCCATTACCTTATTTGCCGACAAAAGCGCCTTAACCTTTTTGGGAGAGGTGAACCAGGTCTTCTCAACTGTTTTGATTGTTGTTTTGTTGTGTAATGAACCCATGTTTCGTCCATTGTAACAGAAAGATTCAAAAAATCATCTGCATCGGCTTTAAATAACTCCAAACAGTCACGTGAAATAGTCAATTGCGTTCTTTTTTGTTCAGCTGAAAGCAGTCGCGGAACCACTCTCGCAGACACTTTGTGGAAACCCAATTCGTTGACTATGATATTTTGAGTTCGTTCATAAGAGATGCCTATAATCTCGGCTATCTCTCTCATTTTTAATCAGCGGTTTCCCATAATTAAATCAAGTACTTTTTTAAATATTTTCGTCACTAGTGGACGTCGAAGGCCTTCCAGAGTGCTAAGTGTGAGTTTTTCCTTTCGCATTCGATCGTGAGCGCGTTTGGAGTTTACTAGGAATTTATATGTGATTTGTACAGTGCCACCTAGTGGTAAACGTGAGAAACCAGTTTACCACTAGGTGGCGCTGTACAAATCACATACAAATTCCTAGTAAACTCGAAACGCGCTCACGATCGAACGGGAAAAGAAAAACTCACACTTAGCACTCAGATCGGGGTTCATCTTTCACATTCTCTCTGCCACGCTTGAATTCTGCTATCCATTTTTTGACGGATGAATAACACAGAGCAGAATCCCCTAATGTACTGACCATATCATCATGGATGGCTTTCGATGATAGCCCATTCTTATGGAGGTACTTAATACTTATTGACAGCACGCTGCTCGATTTGCTCCATTTGTAGAAAGTATGTCCGATTGCTTTGTTAAAAAATGTATAAAATCACAACATATTCCACACGTTTCGAACTTCACACAAATGAATACTCTAAATTGAACTAAATAATGTGGATAGATTTGATTTTTAGAATTGAATGGATCTGTGTTAGGCCGAGTACTTTTCAATCCACTCTCGTATATATATTTAACCAGCAAAGCTAGAATGAGGGTTATGTTTTATCAGATTGGGTCGCAGTCGAGTTTTTTGTTTCTATAACGACTTGTTATAGTATTTTAGCAATTAGTTATATTTACCCACAAAGAATAATATCTATAGTAAAGTATTTCGAGGTAATCAAAATCGTGCATGCACGTATTGGAAATAAAACGATAATAGTACTCTTCAATTACCCACCGTATATCGTAATTTCAGTCGTATTTAATGTCAGTTGCTAATGATTGATACGTACATAATAAAAAAGCTATCTTAAAAGTAAGAAATTTAGTAAGCTCGACTATAGTCGATGTACAGGTTGACTTTGAATCACTTGGCACACGGCTAGGGCGTTTAAAAGTGACGTATTTTGTGAATTTTATATGAAAGGAATTGTTAAAGGATGTACAGGGTTGCAAGTGTCGCGAAGCGCCAGATAAATGATACAGTATAACTGGCAGAAATAAATACATAAGTGTCGCGAAGCGCCAGATAAATGACACGGCATAACGGGCAGAAATAAATACATAAGTGTCGTGAAGCGCCAGATAAATGACACGGTATAACTGGTAGAAATAAATACATCTATTATAATATGTTTCAAGCAATGTACGAATAAATATATCTTACTAAATGGTAGAGTTCCGCATTGTTCTTACCCGGGTCTGGTACCACCTATTTCTGTCACAATAGCGTCAGTGCTTGTTACTGTCTTGTTACGATTTGGCGTGTAGGGTAGCCAGTAAACTGTAAACTGTAAAAAAAGTAACGTGCATGGAGAATCGAAACCTCGCTACAACGATAGCAACGCACCATTAACGTTTTTGGTGTCTCAGGCGATGTTTGTCTTTTTCTATCAAGAGATTCTATCTAACGATATAAATATATTTAAATAATATATAAATAGACGGGGATCGATCACGCTAGTTAGATGGGATGAAATATATCATATGTCACTCGGGAATAATTTAGCTTCTTCCCGGTGAAAGAATTTTCAAAATTTGTTCAATAGTCAAACATAAATTCCTACAAATAAACTCGCAAACTTTTACTTCTTTATAATTTTGGTATAGATAATAAGTTTTCACCATTTGTCGGCGGTTTACATTATACAGGCTGACTGATAAAAGACTGGACGGTTTTCAGTACTCGATTGTAATATCGAATGTGTAAATAAAATTGGTACTTAAATTTTGACCTAATTATCCAATAAAAATATCTAGTACGTGTCACTCGCGCTTAGATCGTAATGTACTGTTTATAAACAGCGATTTGTTGAACTTGTGACAAGACCAGGGGTCGTCAACCTGCGGCTCGCGAGCCACATGCAGCTTTTTGGTTGTGAAGCTGCGGCTCTCTAGTTTCTTACGCAAATATTATTTATTTTGTTAAAACAAAACATTTAAAAATTTGTATTGTAAGTAAATGTTTGTTGTATTTTTTTTACTTATAATACTTATTAATAGATATTTTTGGAATAAATAGACTTTTATCGAAAAACTATTTATTTTTAACACGAAAAAAAGTTATGGATCTTTAATAACTTTGTAATATTGTAAGTTGTAATTTTTAACTCTTCCAACTCAAAAGGTTGCTGACCCTGGACTAGACTTATTTGTCAAACACTCGTTGTCCATACAATATTTCTACACTAATTCCGTTGAGGCTTAGTATGTAATGAAGCTATATTCTCTTTTTATTGGTGGCATATGACCATGAATTATTGTGTTCTTCAAAATGTACAATCTTTTTCCAGTCAAGCTGTTGACCATTACATGAATATCACTGGTATTTATATAGGTGTCACCTCTTGTCATCGTGAGAACCATAATATATTTATAGAAAATAATTTGATCTAACTGCTGTGTGTCATGAGTTTCCAAGTGAACTAGTACCAATTTTCTAATATTACGATAGCGATACTACTATGATAGTGTGTTATATTTTGTCCCTATTACGAGGTATGTTCATATGAGTAAAATGTAAGTAAGCTAGGTGTTTCAAAACAAAGTATCTACTTTCAGTCCTGTAAGAGCTGAATTTGACTTAATTAAATAAATCAATCTATCTTAATTTCGTGACTGGATTCAGTGACCTTAGACTTGCGTTGATAAATTAACAAACAAAATGGAACCTTTTATGTTAATGTCAAGTACTTTGATATGACCTGCCGCAATGATTACAAAATATAAAAACCCTCATTATGTTTTTACTCGTATGGACATTCAAAATATGTAAGTCATAATTCCAAGATCTCATTAATTAAATATATCAATATATATGTAGTATAGTTGTCGTAGAATAGAGAAAATATAGCATACGTAGAGATTTTAGCGTACAATTTTTTTACAATATACCTTTTAAATATATTTCAAGCAGCCATTTTTATTTTGTCTTGGGTGTATCTTATAGGTATTAACAATATCAGTAGGACTATAAAGTCAATAGATATTAGATTTAAGGAGGTCTCCAGTTAATGTTGTTAGTAGATTTAAATAAAACAAGAACGCCTCTTTATGGCGCTTATGGATATGATAACTTAGTTGAAGACGGTAAAATTAAGAGTTGTTGAGTTTTTCAAATCTTTGACAATTATTGTAGCTTTAGCCGTGAGAATTCTATGTCATTAGAGCTTGTCTACAAGCCATATATCGAGTCTTAGTAAGTTGCATTGATCTATCATTCCGCTGCGTTTTCACGACGGTAGCTAACTTTATTTGCATCAGACTAATAAATTTGTGATTGGCATTAAGTCGATATAGCGGTACTTCCAGCCTCGTCGCGTTTTTCCTTAGCTGCGATTCTGTGTTTGTCAAGCTAGTACGGAGTTTCATGACAGGGTGTGAATAAGTTATTGACATAAATATCATGTTATAAAAATACTTTTAGACCTTATTAGCTTCTCTTTGGTAATTATGACTACCTGATAATTTCAAAATTTATTTGGTTGATTTAAAGAGGTATGCTTATAACGTCTCAGGAGCAGATTTCAAATTGTTTCATCAGTCCGGTTAACATACGCTTCACGAAGATATGTCGACTAGTATTGTCTTTTAATAATTTGTAATTGTAAATGTATTAATGTCTGTTAAAATCGACGTGGTAAAACAGTGATAATAGAAAATACTAAAAAAGGGAGTTGAATGAAGTGAACGTAAAAATTGTCATAAAACGTATTTTTATTTGGGAATGAAGTTTCTGGTGTTTATTAGCCCGGCTATTCACTTCTATGTTCCAGGGCACATGTATTAGTACGAATATATTAGTAAAAACAACCATTTTGATGGTTCGTAGGTACTTTGTATAATTTAAAAAGTTTACATAAATAATTTTATCGTCGTATTGCGAAAGCTCAACGCCCAATGTTGCCTATGTTTGGTGACTATTAAAAAGTTTACATTTAGTATTACCTCTGTTTAAATTAACTTATAGTTTTTTTAATGAATTCTCAAATCACAAAGGACACACACACACACACACGTTAGCCGCTCTAGCTTTCGAGGCATTAGTTTATTCAAGAGCAAACTAAAGTTAACCTACCGTCTTCAACATGATTAACCTATCGTCTTCCACGTAATTAATTTATTTTATTCAACATAATTAACCTACCGTCCTCAACATGATCACTAATAGAATGAATGGCTAAGATCTGGAATAAAACTTAGATGATATGCGAATTTTCTTTATTTCGCGTCAGCTGTGCACATAATATAGTGCGAAACATATATAAAGCGTCATTTGTAATTAAAGCTATAGTGTGTTAAGTGTATTAACTCGATTCGAAATCGAGAACCCTTAGTAACGACGCTTTTATTTTCGAATAATTGTTATTAGTTTTTAGGTGGTAGATGTTAAAATGTGGCATTTAAATAATCTCTTAGAGTGGTGTTTCAGTGTACAATCAATATTTTAAATGTCTGGATATAAGTAGCGTAATATTTATCTTCCTTTGTATGATTACGAATTCATGTGATACTTCAAGCTAAGTTGTAAAAAGTACATGAAATTAAAGGCTCTTCGAAAACTGGTATTTTACTTATTTACACGTTGACCAGCCAAAGTGATTTCTTCGCCGAAGTGTTGATCCGCGCCCCTTTATGAAGAATAAATTAACTGCCTGCCCTCCCCTTCCACCCTCCCGCGTCGTCACTCCGTCGAAAGCTCTCGAATTATGGTTTTAATTCGCTTTCGACACAAGACATTTTTTTATCATATAACTTTATTTCTGAAAGTAGGTACTGTATTTTTGGCAAGAATTTTTTGGGCTCTTTAAAAATTTTGTAAATTGTAATTTTTGGCTCTTCCGACTCAAAAGGTTGCCGACCCTTGACCTAGTAGGTAGTGGGCTGCTTTTGCAACCAAGCCATCTGCTAATTTTGCAACGTTTGAACCGTGTATGGTTCCACCTCTTATACCTACCAGAAAAGCTTCAGCGCTCGTCGCTATCGTAACCTTGCCGCATGGATAGAAACGCACCATTAACATCTTGGGTGTCTATAAACAGTTTATTTCTCCATCAGGAGCAATAGTGCTCCTGATGGAGAAATAAACTGTTGTATTATATAAATAAAATAAACTGAGCACTATACGAAGCTAAATCGCTGAAAATTTATGACGGAATTAAAATTCCTGCAGTCTTCCGTACGTAAAGTACTTTTTCCTTGGACGTCCATAAATCGAGTAGACCGAACGGCATCACTCCGATTGTACTTAGATCATGTGCTTCAGAGCTGGCGCCGGTACTAACACGCCTATTCCGGCTCTCCTACTCATTCGGCGTAGCACCGATTTCATGGAAGACAGCTATAGTGCATCCCATCCCTAAAAAAGGAGATCGCTCTAATCCATCTAACTATCGGCCGATAGCCATAACCTCCTTGTTCTCCAAAATTATGGAGACAATCATCATCTCGCAGCTCCTAAAGTATTGAGAAGAGCACCAGCTGATCAGCGACCGCCAGTACGGTTTCCGTCGCGGCCGCTCAGCTGGTGATTTTCTAGTATACTTAAGACATCGGTGGGCGGAAGCAGTTGAGTCCAAGGGGGAGGCATTGGCAGTTAGTTTAGACATAGCGAAGGCCTTTGATAGGGTATGGCACAAAGCGCTTCTGGCGAAGCTGCCTTCCTATGGGCTTCCCGAGAAATTATGCAAGTGGATCACCAGTTTTTTGACTGATCGGAGCATCAAGGTCGTAGTTGACGGTGCGTGCTCTGACCTTTAATCTA
Source organism: Apodemia mormo (assembly GCA_036924255.1). Classification (NCBI taxonomy): domain Eukaryota; kingdom Metazoa; phylum Arthropoda; class Insecta; order Lepidoptera; family Riodinidae; genus Apodemia; species Apodemia mormo. Next base: position 5,118,539 of record JAUPFN010000004.1, read on the forward strand.
TCAATGCTGGTGTTCCACAAGGCTGCGTGCTATCACCGACACTGTTCCTTCTGCATATCAATGACATGATGCGAATTCGCAACATATATTGCTATGCAGATGACAGTACTGGTGATGCTACATACTCCGGCCGAAGCGATATTTCTCGGGAACTCGTCGAAGAGAGCCGAAACGAGCTTGTGTCCGAAGTTGAGAATCGTCAGGGTCGTCAAAACCTGGTCACTTTTAACCCCAAGAAGACACAGCTTTGCGTTTTTTCCGCTAAAAAGGCACCCTTTGTCGTGTCACCTCGATTTGGTGATACTCTCCTGACAGCCTCAGCTAGTATCGGGATTCTGGGAGTCGACATATCGAATTACGTTCAGTTTCGCGGTCATTTGGAAGGTAAGGCTAAACTAGCCTCCAAGAAGCTCGGTGTGCTCAGCAGAGCGAGACAGTCCTTCTAGCCGGCCCATCGCCTTCAACTTTATAAGGCTCAAATTCGGCCCCACATGGAGTACTGTTCTCATCTCTGGGCCGGAGCTCCTCAGTACCAGCTCCTTCCTCTTCATCGCATTCAGCGTAGAGCGGTTCGAATCGTTGACGACCTGGCTATTTCGAAACGGCTTGACTCTTTGGCATTGCGTAGAAATGTTGGTTCACTCTGTCTTCTATCGTATCTTTCATGGGTAGTGTTCCGACGAGTTATTTGAATTATTTCCTGCCGCCGAATTCCATCATCGGACATCGCGTCAAAATTTAAAATTCCATCCTCACCATCTCGATGTCTGGAAATCCACAACTGTGCGTTTCTCTCGACACTTTTTGCCTCGCACTACTTTGTTGTGGAACCAATTACCGGCAGGGGTGTTTCCAAACGGATACGACTTTGGGGCCTTTAAGAAAAGAGCTTACTCATTGTTAAGAGGCCGGCAACGCAACTGCAAGACCTCTGGTATTGTGGATGTCCATGGGCGGCGGTGATCACTTACCATCAGGTGCACCTCCTGCTCGTTTGCACCCTCTTCTATAAAAAAAAATAATCGAAAACAATAGTTACTAAGTATGTACTGCCGTCTTAAACCATGCCGTTATCCAACGTCCCGCCTTTTTAGTTTTTTTAAGCTCACTTCACCACAAAAAAATCGATCTAACTTACCAGAATTTATAATTAGTAGACAAATTTCCGACAAGACATCAATAGTGATTTTGTTCCTGATTTAAAGGGTTTCAAAAATTTTTGGCGGGATGTTGAATAGCGACATTTTAGTTTAAGGACGGCAGTGTAGTTATTACTTTCTGTCCTAAGAGCGTAGACAAGTGGAATAAACGGTTATTAACTGGTATTCATTCTACTACCGTTTATGCTATGTCTCTTAGGACCTCTTGCTCTCAAAACGTGCGCATTGAAATAGTAGAATTTGTAATGCTAGCACACAATTATGTTAAAATAACTTCTTGCAAGTCTTCGTCCTAGCACACTTCTAGCTGAGTTGCGCCAATTTGCGTTGACAAGGCATAATAGGGGTCGTCGTTCTTAGTGCGCTTTACAATTAATACCACCTTACATATTTCTGCTGCAATATCGTCGGTATTTTTCGTCGTGTTACAATTTTTAGAGTAAGATAGAACCGGCTTCGTACCACTAATATCGTGACCAAGTGTTAGAATTTCGCAACGTCTTGACCGGGTCTGGTACCACCGTTTTACCCAGACTAGTATGCTTTAGTTAGTCTTACCTATTCCTGCCAAAACAGCGCCAATGCTTGTCACTGTCGTGTTCCGGTTTGAAAGGTAAGCTAACCGCTAAACTTATGCTTTTGGCACTCCAACTCCACCACGAATAGCAACGCACCTACTATTAACATCTTTGGTGTGTATTTTTTCTATATTTATACTTTCCATCGTCGGCACTTGGTGAAACTGCATCATATTGATTTTATAATATAAACACTTGTACTGTTTCACAAATGTAATTTAAATTTTATTTATTACACAATCACTTTTAAATTTACAGCCAACCGGTTTCGCCTACTAAAGCATCATCAGGGCTTTCACATTTACATTATACTATTTTAAAATCTTAATATTTTACATACACAAAGACATGCAACTAAAATGCGAGTACATAAGCTTATACTTATGTACTATAAGCATATACTTATGTACTATAAGCCTATACTTATATGTACTATATAAGCTTATACTTGTGTACTATAAGCCTATACTTATGTACTCGCATTTTAGTTGTATTAAAGTGTTTGTGTATGTAAAATATTTAAGTTTTAAAATAGTATAATGTAAAAAGTTAATGTGAAAGCCCTGAATGCTTTAATAGGCGAAACCGGTTGGCTGTAAATTTAAGTGATTGTGTAATTAATAAAATTTAAATTAAATTTGTGAAACAGTACAAGTGTCTATATTATAATGTCAATAGTTGCTTTCTATCCTATGAAATAAAAAAAACGGTGTGTATTTATGTACGCAATAAATTATAGTTATTTGGCGTAACAGAATAAAAACAACTAAAGATTTCTTTCCGTTTGCACAACTCTGTAAAAGTATCTAATAAGTATGTAACCAAAAACGGCTGCACTTACGTTTAATCAGTGTAGATCCGCGCTCCTTTAAAGAATAGACCAACTGCCGTTCTACCAGACAGGTCGTAAGAGGTGACTGCTTGGCTATACGTGTCAATACCATCGTGACTATTAGATATGGTAGAGTTCCGCAGCGTCTCGCTCGGGTATTTGGTACCACAGCCTGATTCCTGACGCAATAGCGTCAGTGCTTTTCTTGTCGTGTTCTGGTATAGAGGATAAGGTAACTGGTGACTTGTGTGTGTGATTTTGCCCCGCGACACGGATAACAATGCATCATTAATATATTTGGTGCAGCCATACGGCATACCCAACCTTTTTTTTACCAGGGCCAACAAACGTTTCAGTCATGGGAGTCCGGGCTGCAAGCGAGAAATTATTAGGTCATAAATAAAACGTAAATCAAAGGTAACGATGTATTTAATTTATTGATGAGAAGATTGAAAAAAACTGTATTTTAATGCGATATTTGATACTGTGAACACTTTTTCACAATTTTATCAAGATCTGGCTTCTTGCTACATGCTACTCTTACATACATCATCCAGATGAGAATCTGTGAGTTTATTTCTGTAGGTATACATCCTTTGTATATTTCATTTTAGAAAAAGAAGATTCGCACACATACGTAGACCCAAAGAATGTTAGTAAGATTTGAGCACATCTTTGTAGGTACGTTTTTATATTTTTGGGGAACAATGTTCCAAAACTCAACATATTCTCTGTTCTCCTTTTTTTCTTTAAACACGACCTCTAGGTTTTTAAAATCAATAAATTACCACAGACTACAATAGGCTGCGTTCAATTTTTGTTTCGAATCACTCGTTCCCTAGTAGGCACGAAATTTAAAATAGAATGTAGCATAGAAACTTCAAGTGGGTCAATCGATGGGGTCAATCAAAAAAGCCCGGCGGGCCTAGTGATGGGTAATTTTCGGAAAAATTTCAAACCTTGGAAATTTTTCCTTTTATTTTTCAGAAAAATAAAAAATTGGAAAAATAATGGAAAAATATTGTTTACTGTAAAATATTTATCACTATAAAATTTAAAATATTGTTCTGATATTACTTATCATAAACACGTTTGATTAGACATACACGTTTGATGCATATGATTCAAATAACTGCCAAACTTTTTTTTATAAACTCTTTTACTATAGATTTATATAACATTTATATAATTTTCAACTGGAATGTACATATGTAATGTAGGAACGTTGGATAATTAATCTGAATCATCACTTTCAAACAGTAGATAATTTTCTGTATTTTGTGCTGCATCTATAAATAATATGTCTTCAATTAGTGTGTTTTCATCATATCATCTTGACATTTTTTTCATTTCATCATATTCTTTATCAATGTGTGACGTTAAATTTTTCTAGTAGGTAACTGATATGATGGTGCCAAAGCAGCAAAAACTTTCTTCCATAATGGATGTTCTACCCAAGAATAGGGGTTCCGGATATATATAGTCCTCTTCACCGCGTCCGGTGACAGCGACCCTGACTAGCTAGATCTAATCATTTCTATCATGTGCCCTACTATGACTGGCAAAGCGAAACTTGGTTTTAAATATACGGTCACACTTAGGGCAATACAGTTGACCGGTGTATATATGTATACGAGATTTTCAGTCAATTTTTACGTATCACGCGTTTTGAATCAAGATCTGCGAGACGATTTGTTTTGAATATTTCTACAGCTCCGTAAGTGATTGTGCGCCACCTTTGCCGATTCTGAGTAAGTTCTTCCCAGCCATCAGTGAATATGCCGCTAGATGTTAGACGGCGTTTCAAAACATCTTTAAAACGTAAGTATTGCCCACCTTGCTTGCGTTTCCCTTCGAGGAGCTCTGAGTAGAACACAGCTTTTGGTAGTCTACTCTCGTCCATACGTTGGACGTGTCCACACCAACGTAGCTGGGTTTTCATTAAAACGTTCCGGATACTGCAGTAGTTAAAGCAATTAATATATTTTTTTTTTTTTTTTCATTTACCATACAAGCTGCTGGAACTGACAGACAATGAAGTACACATCTCGTGGACTTTTATCACAATCTGCAATGTGTGACCGCATACGGGTTACGTTAGCGTATCGAAATATTTTCATACAATACCTACATGATTCACCATTATTTTGTTTTTCAAACAGATTCCACGTATTTTTATCTTTATTACGACCCAATATAATTATATTTAATCGAAAGTTATACTGTTTTAATAAAATTGACAAAGAGAAAACACCACTTGCATGAAACGTAAGTATACACTGTAGAGAAGTTGTACGCCAATTGAGTAAAAATTACATAGCTAGTATTCAAAAGGTCTTGCGGGAAATCCCCGAAAAATTTGTAGCAACTAGTACAAAATGTTTTAGTGTTGCCAAATAATAGAAGACGTATTTATTAATCGATTGTTCGAATATATTTAAAATAGCGGTTAAGTATCGTTGTTATTCAGCGAGATGAAATGAGTACCGTAACCTTCTAGTGGGGCGCAGTGAGGTCATAGAAAAAATATGTTTAGTAATATCTTCACAATTTAGGAATAGATAATTACGGTAATTAATCAATAGCTTAAATTATTTAGACATATATTCCATTATTCGGCAACGCTAGAATATCTACATTGTACTAAATAACATACTTTATTTATCATTTTAACATTTACCTTGAATTGAATCACTTATGTATTTCATATTTTTATGTATTAGATTGGTTTAAAGATGTGGGTACGTGCGGTCTCTGTTAAAAACGGAACTCGTTAATATATTTATGTTGCCAATTATCGATACTGCAAAATTATCTATTCACGGGGATTCCCCATAGACATATTATGTCATAAATTATTTTATAAAGTGGAAGCCCCGCGATCTTGATTCACTTGTTTAATCGTGTTTGTGATACTAAATATAGTATAATATACAATAATATTTGTTCCGTTCGAAATTGAGCTCATCAATATGAGTCCAATGATATTATATGTATGAGTCTATGTAAGTATAATAAGTAAAATGTTATATTTTTTCTTTCATTATAACTAACCGTGCTGAAAACTATGATAATATGTTTCATATGTGGATATTATGCACAAATGCTTCGCCGATCTACGAAATCGAAGAAAAAGATCAACCAAGTCCAGTCAAAGCACAGTCAGCTACAATGTAGATGAAGTGAGAGTTTTGTGTCCTCCAGATACCTCAGTCTGATCAAAATTGAGTGTTTACATAGAGCGAACTGTTATTACTTTTGCCGCTGTAAGAATAGTGCTTTCATATACTTAAATAAAACAGTAGCAATAAATATTCAATATCGTAATTATTTTATTTACAATCCAAGTTTAGTGGAAAAATATTGGAAAAGAAATGGAAAAATATCGGAAAAGTATTTTTTTCTTTTCTTTTCCATCCGAAACTTTTCCATTGCCCATCACTAGGCGGGCCGCATGCGGCCCGTGGGCCGCAGTTTGAGCATTTTTTTTTATATCATAAGATAGCAAACAAGCAGATGACCCATCTGCTTGTTTGCTATCTTATGGAAAGAAGTCAAACATCGCCTATAGACACCAAAGATGTTTACGGTGCGTTGCTATCTTGTGGCGAGGTCTAATGCTACATGCATAAGTTTACTGGCTACCTTACCCTCCAAACCGAAACACGACAGTGACCAGCACGGACGCTATTACGGCAGGAAAAGGTAAGGCGGTGGTACCAGACCCGGTCGAGCCGATGCAGAACTCTACCACTTAGTAAGCTGATTGGATATATAGGCGATGGAATCTCTTTCCACCAGAAGAGCCATCTGCTGGTTTGGTGTCTAATAATATAAAAAAAAGTTTCCGACCAATATGAGGTTCTTCATCTGGGTAAGTCACAGTCAGACATTCTCACAGTCGCGTTTCGTCTCCATAAATCAATAAAATATTTGAAAAACTATGCACTTTCAATACAGTTAAAGTTTACACGGAAAGGGGCAGATACCCTTCCATAAAATCTTGGGCCCTCTTATAATAAGATGAAAATCATGTCAATTAATATCTAATTTAACATTATATAAATACTGAAAATTTTACAGATTTAAGCAATGTGAGAACAGATATATAAGGTATTCATTAAAAGTGAGGTTACGGTACTAATGAATTGTTTAACCATTTACTTTTATATTATGACTTATACTTGTAATACAGGCAACTATGTTTCATGTTTATAAATTGACACAATACTAGAACACAGATTTTTGATAACCACAAATTAAAGGATGCCTAAAATAGGGAAAGATGTCCGCGAATTGCAAACTGTCAGCACTCGTACAATATATATTAATCTGCGGTTCCTAGCTAATGTACCTAATCAATCGATTTATTTTTTTCTATTAATATTATAGTAGGGGAGCTCCAGATGCTCCAGATGCTAATGCGGAAGAAGGCTAGTTACTCGAGCGTCGTAGGGACCTATTGGAATTTGTAGATTAAAATATAGGACAAATAAAATATAGGAAAAATAAAAAGTTGCAAAGAAAACGTTGTTTTGACATTCTCGAGCGCCTCAGAATTTTCTTTTATTATAGACTAAATTATGTAAGAATGACGAAAAAAAATAATCTGTCAATTTTGACGAAAATGATGAAAAAAACAAGCCGAAGTTATTGGAATTTTGTTTTTTTTTCTGCTCTAGCCATTGATATAAAAAACCCAAGATACACAATCAATGTTTCAAAAACCTCCCCCAAAAAGGAGCGCACAATTTAAAATAGTGCGCTCATTTCAAATAGAATCGCGTCGGTCGCGAATCTGTCAATTTTATTTCTTTTTGTACATTACTTTGTAAAAACAACTATAAATCTAGCGCTTAAGATTGGATTTGCAAAGACATTTGTTTTTGCCATATCTATTTAAATGAAATTAGGGACACTTTTGAGCGTCAGTTTTGTTCGGGACTGTGCATCCGTCTCTATATAAAGGTCTCTATATATTTGGTGGAGAGCCACAACAGTATGCGAGGTACCTCCGCTACGTTAATCTGACGCGCTCGAGCAAATGCAAAAATTCCCTACTATTATAAGCGGCTTGTAAAAATTATGGTACTTACTGTTGAATAAATTAAATGTTAATCAAGAATACACTTTTACATATAGGTACTTACGAGCTTCCATTTCGATTAAAATTATTTACATAAATTATGTAATCTTAGTACTGCATACTTATTTACGTGACTTCTTTTTTCAGAAAGCGCATAAGGCTTATGTTTTGAACTTTGAATTATAAAAATAGTACAATATTTTTGAACCACACTTCAACCCCTTTTTGGGCCCAAAATTCCCTCTCCTTTGAAATACGTATCAGCTAACTTTATCGTGTTGCTTTTTAGTTGTCGGTGTGGGAGCATGTAAAAACTTTACTCTCATATTTTTTGCCAAACGCGCCAAAAGATAAATCATGAAAATGGTTCAATCCATTTTCATTATTTGTCCTCTTGTTGGGTTTATTCACACTGGGATTCGGTCCCAAAATAAAACAAATCACATATTGCAAACCATTTACCAAATATAGTGTTCTACATAAATAAAGCACAATTTTAAGCATAAAGATAATGCCTTATTGTAGAATTAGGCATACCTGAGCGCTTCGAACAAACAATTCAATCCATCGCTTCATTTTGTTTATATAAAATAAACATTAACAAACTTTTGTGACGTTAAGGCCAAACCGCTCGTTTGTTTGCTCGTATTCTGCGTGACATGAGTCGCGTATTTTGAGTACTACAATTTACGTTCAACTGAAATCCGTTTAGGCTGCCAGACGGACGTAATGGCTATCTAACGTTTGCACGGGGTACTATTGTGATGCAATGGACCCATATATTATGCATTTTCAAAGCATTAAAAATATCAGAAATAGCTATTAGAGAAGCTAGGTATATTTCTCGTACCATAGGTATATGTCTTCTAATAAATTCCATCTATTCAAAATAGATGAACATATTTTAAAACAGCGTTCATTGCGTCTGACCAAAGAATTCTGTCAAAAAATAATGTGATTTAATTAATGTGAGTTAAAATTTTTTACAAACAAAATGTTTTTCTCCTAACGTTTCACGCCTTTTTGCATAAAATAATCCATTTTTATTGCAAGAGTAAGTAGTAAGTGCTAAATAATCACAAAGTGGTTTATTTTATGCAAAAACGCGGAAATCATTTTGAGAAAAAAATATTTTGTTAGTAAAAATCTCAAACGACGAATTTGTAAATAAAATTAACTTTAGATGACTCACTGAAAACTACCCGTCTTCAATATCGATATTATACGTAGGAACAGTCGATTAATGTGGTCATTACATACAATATAATAATCTACGCTAATATCTGCATCATTAGACGAGCATATTGACTAATTATACGCTTTGTTGGTATTTTATTGTGTATACTTTTTTTAACGATTTTGCCTAATTCTACGATAGGTCGATGATTTAACATTATAATATTGCACTAGATCACCAAATTTAATCATAAAACACCAATTTAAACACCAATATTTCAGCATCACATTAAACGTACACTCTATAATAATAGACCCGTGATATCATTTTTATTGAAAACACTAAATTACACAAATTGTTATTGCGCTTGATTTCATATTTTTTGACAATATTTGTAACGAAATAATAGACCCATGTTGACAGTTATTATTGAAATTACTAAAAAACCGTCGTAAATTACGTACTAATTGTTAACCTTTACTCAATATTATTACTTCCTTTGGCTCAGTCGGTAATCAGAAATCAGAAGTACTTTATTTAATAAAACTTTTTACAAGTTATTTTGACGCGTCAACATTTTTTAAACTACTACCGGATCGGAAACGCGGCCACACACTGGTAAAATAGGTAAAAACGTAGTCTAAATTACTTCTGTATAGTGTAGCTTTTTAATGGAAAAAATAAAATCTTTTGTCATTAAAACAAATAAACTTTTCTTCTTAATAATATTAGTGCAGATTAAATGACAACCACAAAGCAGGAATATTAATAAAAAATAGTATCACGACGCACTGTTAGCTAAACACATCGTTTATCTCTTTCGTCAAACGTACTATATGTGCAAGTGTATGGTGGGTGTATAGTGGAGCGACCACCAACAACGCCATGGGAGAAATTCCCAACTATTTGGGTAAATCTATCAAACTAGAAATGAGATTTCCCACAATTTTTTGTATTCCGAAATGGGTCACAATTTCACAAAAGTTTTGAGTCAAATAATCGACTGTTACTGCTCATAAAAAGTTCAAGAAATGAGATCAGAGCAATAAATATATAGTTGCTGTAAAAGGGAAAATTAAATTCCGTAACATGAAACTCGATATTCGTAATAAACCAATTATATTAATTAATAACAATATGTAATGAATAACTAATAATGTTATTTAAAATACCTACTTTATCTATCTTAAAATTAAATTTAATGGAGCTTCTTTGTGTAAAGTATGAGATTACTTACATTTAAATTTATTTTATCAAATTTATCTAACTTGTGTTAATGTTACCGGATTCGCATCAAATAACTATTGTTGTTTCGTAGCTCTTCATTATATCTTACAAGCTGTGCTAAAACTAATTTACTTTCAACACAGATTTAGAATCAAAACTTATAATGTTTTCAAGCTTTCAAACCAGATTTTAATAATAATATCTATAATTCTGTGCACTATTTTAAATAAATTTCTCTACTATTCATTGTCTTTTTTTGTACCGTATATTTACTTTATTTAACATAAAATATAATGAAACATATCTGTCGTTATTCGAGATAATCTCCAATAGTTGTGAATTCTAGGCGGCGTTACTACAGTGCACACTCCCTAAAGTACTATTTTTAATTTATCCTACAATAAGGCATACAAAATACATTAATGTTGCCGTATAATGTTCTTTCCCTACACCTCGTTAGTAATACATATGTAGTTAGTTTACATAAACGAAAAATGTCCAAATGGGTCTTTTATTTCGTGTCAATAGTAAACAACGATCTTTCTAATCGTTGCTAATAAACAAAACAGAGTATTGACATCAATTCATGTCGTTATATCATATCGCATCACTTATTAGAAAACACGCAGAGATACAAAAACCATTGTTTATACTACACCAATTATCACTTACAGCCACAGTTGAATGACAGATCGGGGTGAAAGTGCTGTCTCTTTACCTTAAAACACAATACATTTAAGTGATACAGTGTGCGCTTGGCCATGTATCATAAATCCCACAAAGAAATAGTTATTATATATAACACACTTATAAGATAACATTCGAACAGGCACATGAATTGTAAGCTTTATTTTCTTAAATATAACACTAAATATTAATAAATACTTCATTAATATAACATATTTTAAAATTTAATTTAGAATTAAGCTTCTAAAGCTTGTAACATGTACAACAAATGTGCTATCAAAGATATTACAATTTTAAAAAGGTTACAAACTACACATGTAAGAAAGTTTTGAACTGACATACAAAATATTATGTATGCGATTTTAGTAAACTTCTCAAGGAAGATGAGTTTTATATATCATCCACTTCTTAAAAATATAAAAAAAATACTTTATAACCACTAGTGAGTTGAGTCAATAGTTTTTTAGATACTAATAGACCGGATAAAGATAAAATTCCTTTATATGTACGTGAGGCTAAAACACGCACACAGCAATCCAATATTTTTATCTGGTAAGTCATGATGTAAAGGTTTTTTTATCTAAGATTAATTTTGTCCTGAACATAATAAAATTTGTCCTGATCATATGGCAATAAGGACATGATCATTGATATAAAAATACATATTTGAGTTCTTTTTACTCATAATCCTTTAGACTTAACATATAAAAATATATATCTAAAGGTTACACTCGTTAATCTACAGCAGCATCGCAGCAGCAGCAGCAGTACCTCATATAGATAATATCCCCCTTTCCTTTTTATGGCTTCTTTTAAGTTTTTATAATTTTACTACTATATTCAGAATCATGTCTGAATTAATAACTAATTATTTCTGCTTTTATATTAAAAACAAATATGTTTTTGTAAATTTTATAGTATATTTAAAAAGTCTTATCTTTTGCTGACTCATAACTGTACTGATAATAGAACTATCAGGTATACCCATGAAGTATTAGGTAAAGGGGGAGCTAGCACACGTATTAATCATTTGAAACAAATACCTACGTTATATCTCATTCTATGAGGTCTCGCCATCTCTTTTTATACAGCCGTGTCAGAAAGAGAGGGTAAGACCTCGGAAGATCACAGCAGTATTAAAAGTTGTATTTCATGTAGGTATTAGAAGTTTTGCCTCCAGTTGTACATGAGCTTCATAATAAATAAATATAAGACAGCTTCATGTGTATACCTATAGATTTTATTTAGTCATATTCAAATCAGTGACAAATCAATAAAATCAAAGTTAACAAACTAATACAATTTTACTAAGATCAAATTAAAGTCGTCAATAATTTCCAGAAGCACGATATATTAAGTAAAGTAATAATTCCGTTAGAATTGTATAATTGCAATTTTAAATTTATAAATTTATGTTTTTCTAAATATAAATCCAAATATTTTCCATAGACATTATTATTATAAGTAAAAAGGTATCAAAAAGAATTGTGATATGTATGTATGTCTCTACGAATAATATAATTTGCTTTGGGTATTATTTTATCATTAGGACAATTTGACTACATACAAACAAGGATATCACGATTTTCCGTTTAATTATCACCGCTTAAATAACACGAGCGAATTAGGTTAGTACTGTCCTTGTCTAAGCATTGTGATTTCTACACGCTTTATATTATTTTCTTCTGTAACTTTGCATGACTTTAAATTCTAGATGTATCGATTTTAAACGTCTATATTATACCAAATGACAATACAATAATGTTGTTCTATTAAGATGATCTGATGACGATAAAACTAGGAAGTCTATTAGTTTGTTTCGACGTGACGAATACATTTTAGTGAGTTAAGTGTTTTTAGTTTTTAATTCATTAATATTATTGCTACATAATGTAACAATATCAAATGTTTTCTTAAATAGAAAACATTTTGATTCACTAAACTATTCTTAAGCCGGTGCAAGACATAGCTTCAAACATTTGATCAAATGTTTCATCGCTATGTGTGGCACGGGACTTTGATTGTTCAAACTTTGAACACATTTTCAAAGTTTGAAACAATGTCTGACGCCGGCTTAATACGCAGCGACAAGCGTATTAATTTATGGGCAATAAAACATTAAGACAAACAATATTTCATTAACGGCTGTTCAGTGTTGCTGGGTGTGAAATTTAGTTTAATCATTGATTTGACATGAAATAGATTTAAATTGCGTTTTTAAAATAAAGGTTTTTATTTGACCGTGTTTTCACTATGTTTTATTAACCACGTTATTCTACTGAAAACGTTATATAACTACCAATTCAACAGACAACAATATTTAGATGGTAAAATGTAGCTATTCTAACCAACATAACAGTAAAAGCCCTGATTAAATTATTGTTGCCTAATACAAGTACCGAATATTAATCTATAATCAATTAATCTACTACTGCATAAAATGAAGGCTTATTTAAAAGAGCGATAATATTTTTTGGGTATCTAGTATAACTTAAGTATTGATTTGACATGTAAAATGAATTATCTTATTTAAAATACAGATAATATTGTAATTAATTATATTTTAACCATGTTTTACTAACCACAGAATTTCTATTGACTGCGTTTTAAAGACACCTATCCGACAGGTAAAATTTTAGTGGTTTAATGTAAATATCCTAATCTACATAATGGTCAAATTAATTTCTTGCTGCCCAATAAGTTCTAAAGTATTATTAATCCATATTCAATTGTACTGTATAATGCAAATATTTAATTCACTGCTGCATATTACAAGTACCGAATATTAATTCATATTTAATTCACTGCTGCACATTGCAAGTATTTAATTCACTCCTACATAATAAAAGTACCGAATATTAATTCATATTTAATTCACTGCTGCACATTGCAAGTATTTAATTCACTGCTGCATAATAAAAGTGCCGAATATTAATCCATATTTAATAATCCACTACTGCATAAAATGAAGACTTATAAATTTACCACAATTTTTCGGTTTCTAGTATAACTCAAGTTTTATTTATAATGTAAAATAAATGGAGTTATCTCGTTTAAACTAAAGATACTGTAATTGATCATATTTTACCATTTTTTATTAACCACGAAATTTTTATTGGCCACGTTTTAAAGATTCGACTGGAATTTTTTTTGGTGGTTAATGGTCACTATCCTTATCTATATAATAGCTAATTTTTTTCTGCCCAATATTTTCTCGATTAATATTAATTCATATTTAATTTACTGCTGCATAATGCAAAGGCTTATAAAGGCGTTAATTATATCACAATATAATCTATTTTATTACTTCTTTTAGATGAGCGGCAATCAAGTGGGCTTCTGTTATAATCAGCATTTTTTATCGTAAATATATTATATCTTATTTCAAGGCCCCTTCATGTGTGCAATATACAAAGTACTAGAAAAAAACTATTGCTTTATTTGATTTATAAGTAAACTAGCTAGCTGTTGCCCACAACTTCGCCCACTCGGACTTTATTTACTCCGCTCCTAATGGTCGTAGCGTCAATGTATATTATTGCCTGAAGCTTTCTTCGATAATTGATAAATCTAACACTTTAAGTTTTTTTAAATCGGACCAGTAGTTCCTGAGTGTAGCGCGTGCAACCAAACAAACAAACTAACTTTCATCTTTATAGCATTATTTTATAAATAAATTTTAGCTATCGGCAATTCTATTCAATATAAGGTATGTCAAGAGTATTCTTCATGCATAAAGGTATTTCTTCATGCATAAAATATTAATAAATACAAAGCAAAAAGGATTTAAATCTTTAAAATACCTAGCCCCCACATTATTTTATGCTTTAGAGTAGATACAAAATAAACAGAAGTATCCTATTAATGTTGGAAACTTTTAAGTTTGTTGTTCCCATGGGATTCACAAAACTCTGATCTCGCAGTGCCTTGAGAATACATGGAATTAGGTTTTTTCATTTCTCTCTAAACAAACTTTCCAAGAACGTTTTTGATGACATCATTTGTATAAGATATAGATAAGAAAAATTTAATATCTTTATGGGTCGGCGCATGAGCATTCATTAATATTATTAACTATTTATAGCTAATTTAAACTAACTATGCATCAATACAAGAGATCATTGCAATTTTTATATCCAAAATATTTACAGAGCAGATTATCATGTCTGCGTCTGTACAATTGTTACATCTAATTAAGTTGCTAATATTTGAAAATAATATGTTCCTTAATAAAATATTATTTGGCAATTTGACATTTCTAACTTCACTCGACACTGGCAAAGTTCAAAAATAATTGCCATCCGTGCAAGCAAGAAGAACAAGACAGTGATTAAGAATCGTTTCGGCTTTGGGCGCTGTCACAGGATTACTATAAACACAGTAGTTTTATAATAATCTGTCGTCTGTAATTAAAGTATAGTGCCACTAATCTGTTAATTAGATAAAATCGGTGCCACAGCCGCCATTTAATGAAATTTCATTTTTTCTTATTGAAATATTTAAATAGTAATTCTAAAGGGTCATTTGCGACGCAGTCTAGTTGGTAGACGTTCCTTGGGTCACATTGCACCACACGCCACTCATCTAAGACAAGATTACTCAAACTATCACCAGGTAAGCACTTACACTGATTTCTGCATCATATTGCAGTTTCAGAGTCCACAGTCATCAAAGATACTGTCATAGCCAAAATACTCTCATAGTCATAGCCAAAGGTTTCAGAAAGATTAGAGACTATGAAGTTGAATATTTATTGATCTCACTTGCCTCGGAGTCTCTTGATTAGACACCGTATAATGAGGTATTTTGGGTCAATCCAGATACCGGTGTTGAAAGTAATATTTAGCTTATTATACCTCAGATAGCAAAACAATGAAACCAAAGCGTTTGAACTCGCGTTTTATGTATTTTTTTGACTCGTGGCCATTTTTCTTACTTTTGCCCTAAGTGATATACTGTAGCTCTGTAGATTATGCCTTATACGTTTAAGTAGGTTAATATCTACATATAAAAATAACTGACAATATAACGTACATCTGAAAGCTGCAGGCTCTTCGTCTAACACATATATAATAAAACCTTACGAACACGTATGATTGGAAAATTCAAGCGTGTGATTAGCCATCTAAATAAGGCCAATTCACTTTAAGTGAAACCTAATTTTTTTATGTTGATTGAAAAAATATAATTTCATAACACATAACAAAATTAAAATTTAACTAAAATATATTGCTTAAAACTATGGCAGTCGTTCTGAAACATATTTGGCATGATGATTCTTTAGTAATAAAAACTTTTAAAAAATAAATTTGAATAGAACAAATACTAATTTAATATAGCACGTTACATTGACTTCATTTGGAAATCCACGAACAATATAAAAATAATATAATAATGTAAAACTTAAAAATAACTTACAATTTTAATACAACTTCAATATAAGAAAAGGTAAACGTAGCATACAGACTTAACGTTGCATTTTTCTGATTCTTGGTCTAGTAATTAGCCAATTCGGCTTAAGTGATATCTGGTTCCAATCTACAGTCCAAAAAAATG
The DNA here is from genome assembly GCA_036924255.1 of Apodemia mormo. Lineage (NCBI taxonomy): Eukaryota > Metazoa > Arthropoda > Insecta > Lepidoptera > Riodinidae > Apodemia > Apodemia mormo. The sequence goes on from JAUPFN010000004.1 coordinate 5,134,842, forward strand.
CCAAAAACGTTTTTCGAAAAACTTTTTTAAGAGTAGCAAGTAATTCGGAGTCTATTAGTCTAATATAGCCTCGAATGAGCAATTATTGAGCATGCTGGCGATCCCGATTTTTGACAGATATAGGTAAGTAGCGTTCTTAATGCAAAAACGTTTGGCTTTGCAAATCCATAAGGGCACACCAACAAGCTTAGTTTGTTTTACTGACATTTTTTTCAGAATGTACTCAACACAAACAAACTGTTTAGATTGTTATTAAGTAATACGCTAGGAAATATCTAGGTACTTAAAATGTCGGACTCCGCTTGCAATGAACAATTTAAATATTTTTTAAATAAATTTAAATACAGTCAAAGTCATTTAAAAAGCATTTAAATTGTTTGACGAATTGTACCTAAGAGTTTCTTTGGTTAATTTTTAAATTGGATCGTGAAAATTCAAGCTGTTTTGTAAATATTCTGTGCGAATATAAAACCCACGAGAAATGTTTCTTACATAATTAATTTCTTAACGCAACTGAGTATATTACGATAAAACAAATTTCATTTTTTCTAGAAAAATAACTTTGTTTTTATATCGTAAGCATGCTTAATTAAAATGTCTGAAAATTAAATACTAAATTTAAACATTAATAAATGCGATAGAATTGGAGACAATTGATCTTCAATCACGTGGTAATGGCTGGACAGATTAGCATGAAATTTTAGATACATAAATCGTTCCATGACAAAGCACATAGCATGCATTTTTTGTGAACGGAAGGAAGAATGAATGGAGTGTTAAGAAAACAATTTCAAAGTTCTATCCTAAAGTAGAGGTGTTTCTTACCTTACATAGTCCTGTGTTTATCTCAACGCTTTTGTATGAAAGCAAGAGTAGGGTTTCTGAAAGGGCATGAAAGTAGGATTAACGCAATTGAGATAGCATTACGGAAAATCTGTGGTGTAACACCCACGGATCGTATTCATTATACTGAAGTAAGAAAGAGATATGCTTTGAAAGAAAGTAATGGTATAAAAATAAGAAACAGCATGCTACGTTGATTTTGACATGTTAAAAGTAGAGATACCACTAATATTCGGTATTCGGCCTTATCGGCTACTTTCTTTGGTATTCATTATTCGGCCGAATATTTGGAGCAATTCGGCCGAATATCTCATGATACCTATGACCGAATACCTAATCATGATAAAAAAGCACACATTGGTCAAAAAAAAAAATTTTTTACCAAGAAACATAACAATTGACACTTAAAATTTATCAGAGGTAAGTTTTTATAAATGAAAACATTATTTTCAGCATTTGAGTAGGGTTACAAGCAGGTAGAAAATATTTTTAGTAATACGATACAACAAGACCATTAGTTACTTAATCTGTAATAAACAAATAATACGTGTCGTTACATGATCAACTCTGTAATGAAGCAACTAACAACGAACGCCGAATATTTAACGGCCGAATTCGGCAAAAACCCTATTCGTGGCATCTTTAGTTTAAAGGAAAGAGTGAAAAAACAGATATAAAATGCACAATATAGATAGATATGGGTACTGATGGAGATCAAAATGACTTAGCAGATGCTGTTGTCTCAGGGTCTCCAAAGCCAGCGCGTTTATATGATTTGATGATTGATTAGATACTTAGATAACCTGTACCGTGACGTTACATGGCAATCAATTCTATCTACTTAGCCTGTATGGATTTGGCGTAAAAATGACAGTAGAATATATATACTAGCAGCGAATTACAGAATATATCTAGCTAAAAATAATGTCTTTAAAGTTATAATCCTCTCTTATATTTCGTTTATAGATCGTTGAATGTTTGTGGATACAAAACACACAGAGACAAGATAAGAATGATTTGGATTCATATTTTCTATGTTTACCATATTTCTTATGAGAGCTTCATTAACAAAATTAACCATATAATTTTATTTCGGTTTCTACGCAATTTTTCATCAATTCATCTAATTCATCGAGCGATTTTTCTTTTTTTCCGTATTTCTGGACGAACTCCTCCATTTCTGCAAGGCAACCTAGTTCGACTTCTTGAAGAAGTTTCGTAATTTTTTCATTGTTCGCCTTGATGACATGCTCGCTATGCAGTTTGTAGAGATAGTGCTCTCGTTTGGGCTGGAAAATTATGAAAATATTTAGCAAATTTTACTAAACTACACACTGTTTTTTGACAGGTATACCTATTTACGAAAATATATTTCAGAAAATATAATGTATATTATGAAAAACATCGATATGTTACTCGGAAACAAGGATTTGCATAGTTTTAATACCAGACATAAGAATTAATAGCAATTATTGATATAAAAAACCCAAATTATACAATCTATCAGTCTCAAAAACGTCCTCCGAAAATGAGGCCATACCTATTACTACTTAAATAAAATTAGCGACACTTTTGAGTATCAGTTGTTTTCGGTACTGTGCATCTTGGGCTTTTTATATCAATGATAGCAGAACACAAATTGAGACTTAGAAAACCTCAGAAGCTTTTTAATTGTAGCTCTTTTACTGGAGCTTGTATACGGTTTTACGACTGCCTAATATAATAGCTTTTGATTTACAAGGATTCACTAAAAGGCCAAAAGATTCAGCCCAGGAATTAATGGCCAAAAGCTCCATATTTAAAGACTCTAACGTTTTCGCTGCATCCACGATACTAAAGTGACGATACAGTTGCAAATCGTCGGCGTATTGGTGAAAAAACTAAAGGAGATAAAACACAGCCCTGCGGAACACCCGCAACAATGTCACACCAATTTGAACGAGCGTCATTTAAAAAACATATTGGGAGCGACCGCGCAAGTAAGACTCAAACCAACCCAACGCTGAAGACGAGAAATTGAGCGAACGTAGTACGCCAATCAGCATTTCTTTGTTGAAAAGCCTATTATAATGTAAATGATTATATTAATGACAAAAGCGTTTAGCGTAAATAATGACTATTCAGTACATTCTCCGTACATTTTTGATGACAGGGTTTTTATGATAATTGATTGTGATAGATTTGACTTTTTTTTTGATATCATTGATAGTAACTTATATTATTTTTATCTAATATTATATAATTCGTATTTTTGACATTGACATTTAAATGATAATTTTAAAATTATCAAGTAATTTTAGATTTATGTATTGCAATAATTCAGAATTTTTAACATTATTTATTTTTTCTAGGACATTGTAATACGTTTTTTGTAATAATAGTTTTGACGTTCAAAAAATGATTTTTATATACTCATTTTGAATAAAAATATAATAAAAAAATATATTCTATTCTATTCTATAGGCTACATATTGAAGGATATAACAGTTAATGGTCATTATTACAAGGTTATTTTTATTAAGGCAGTAATTTGATTAAAGACGATCATTTTAAATATCAGGTATGAACTCATCCTTGTTCTTTCATTCGCCGTTTGTGTAATTATAAAAAAAGGTGTGCTTAATTTTTGCTTCGCGTATTAATATACAGAAATATATGTGTATTGTATGAATTAATATCGTTCGCTTACACTCATACTATAAGTAAACAATTTGCTTACTTTGGGTTTTGATTATTTTTGTAATTCATCCACCGATATTATTATTTGACTACCTGTGCCCGAGACTTCGTCCGCGCGGGATTTTTTTAAAAAAGTAGCCTGAGTTACTCCTTATTACTAGACATGTGTAAGTATTGCGAGTGATGCATCAAGCGTAATATCACTCAAACGCGTACTGTAACATCACACATTACTCGACTAAAATAAGCACCACACCATCACACTAAACATCACGCGCGCGGTAGTTTCCTTGACTCCTTTCATTACACTTTCATAAATACTTTTAATCCTACGCTTAAGAATATTGCCAGTCCTAAGCCCTGAAGAAACCTGTTACTTGTTGATTTAGGGTATAAGTATGAAGGAAAATCAACTTTATATAATTTGTATATTTAAATCATAGTGACTTGAGTAAATCACACCATTGCTCATTTCATTTTCTTCATGTAATTATGAATCATCATAATGACACACGGACAACATCGTATCGCTCATATCGCTGCTATGTTTCTGTTTCAATAACATGTCCTATTACACCAGAAAATTGCATTTCCTACATTAGAACGCGCGATGGTGTACTATCGCATGGCGCTACATTATAAAATCATAACATCAGGCGTGACGTTTGGTGTAATGTAATATTACTCGGCACGAAATGTAATGACATATCACGTCCCTTCGTGGTGCACTGTTTTGCACATGTCTACTTATTACATCAGCTATCTACCAGTGATAATCCCGTCAAAATCAGTCCAGCCATTCCAGAGATTAGCCGGAACAAACAGACAGACGGACGGACAGACAGACAGACAGACTGACAAAAATCGTAAAATCTGTTATTTTGGTATGTGTACCGTGTATACATCCATATGCATTTAGTTAAAAGCGGTTATTTTAATATTACAAACAGATACTCCAATTTTATTTATTTGTAGTATAGATATGCGTTTCGGTCACTGTACATGGCTGAATAATGAGCATCAACGACCCGATCACCGACCCCAATCAACAGACGCAGTCAGCACCAAAAGACAGGAGATTGGCGTAATCAACAGCACCGCGACAACCTACTTAAAGAAAGACGCAAACTCAGGCTCCAAAGTACATCTGCAGCCGTAATCGTTACTCAATAACAACGCACACTGACAGACTTCGACCACTGCACTTATACCACAACACATTACTAATATAAATAAAAAGTAATAATAACTATAAATTGTTGGGCGTTTTTTTAATAAAACGCTCTTGACAAACAGTTTTTAATTTATTCAGTAATTCCTGGGAAACTAACGTATCACTGTTGCGAAGACAATATCTAAGCTTTTTCTCTCAGCATCACGGAAGGTAAACTGTGAGAAAATGCTTAATAGTATTAAGTTACGTCTCTGTACCAATTTTGTGCAATAAAGAATTTAAAATAAAAAAAAAATAAGCTCTCAAACGCCGGGTCCCTGCTTGCTTGAGAAAATCCAGGCCACCCTTATACCTGACCTCCTATATATTATATTCTCCTATAAAGGTGCGGCCAAACTTTCAGAGGCTGTTCGGAATCGATAACATGTTCGATTTATGTAATAAAAAAATATTTGAAAAAATCAAAATTTAATTTTTATTTGACACGAGAAAAATGCATGGATATAATTTCAATTACGCAAAATACAAACTAAAACATTTTAGGGCCTTCAACCAAACACAAAGTAATCGAGAAAAATGAACTTAGAGAGACAGATTACATAATAGTTAAGTACCATCGTAATTATAGGGACATGTAAAATGACAAACTGCCAGCTTTACAGAATTCATTCACAAGACCGGTGCATGAGTTTATGAATTTAGTCGGATATAATTAAACGAATATTTTTATATTAATGATAATATAAAAATACAATATAATAAATATTTAATATTATATATTTTATATTATTACATGAGTAATAATTTTAAATTATTACATGATAATATAAATTAATATAAATAAATTAAAATGCACTTTCAATTCAATATTTAGTTCCTAATATTAAAATTTGGCCGGATTTTTAAAAGTAACCCTGTATACAGCTAGGAAACAATAGGGCAGTAGGACAATAGGACTTTAGGTTCTACAGTCTGGCCGCTACCAGCACTAATCCTGGCATATTCATGTGCAGGATTATCGAAGGGTAATTTACAACAGACCGCCACTCAGTGTACTGTCACCTTAGCATTATTTTTAACAAACGCTGGTAGTTGTTTTATGGCTCATTACCATTAATATTTTACTATTACATTGTTGCTAGTACTAAATATTTTATGTCCCAAGATGTTAAAGCATCTTATAGTTTACCTATTACACTTCAAGTGCTCTAAAGTCTACAGCTATGACTAACAGTTTATTAGCTCTGATTATATCAAACCTTATACTGGAACGTGTTACATCATATTCGTCGTTGCGGTTTTTAACAAGGTAAACATTAATGTTAGATAAATTTTTCCATAGTAATTGGGAATCTTATAAAGAACAGAAGGTGTTCCTTTCTGTCACGATAAAGACGAAATACGTAACAATATATATATATATATATATATATATATATATATATATATATATATAGTAATGGTCATACATCACCTATAAAAATATAATAAAAAGAGAATGTTGTTTAACTACATAGTAAGCCATATAGATAGCACATAGTATACTGTCGAGTGTTGTTCGTGACAATTTTTGTCCGATTCGGCGAATCGCTGTTTCTAAACACTAAATTTCAATATCTATGCGTGGGTGATGACTAGGTGAACATTTAAGTACCTATTTTTCGCATATCAGAATTGAGTACTGAACACCGTCCTTTACATAGTGTTTTACCAGTCAATTTGAATATCCACGTATCACTTTAAAGCGGCTGCATCTATTTGGATAATTATTTTTCTAATGTATTGTCATGGCATGGTTTGTACAACAGAAAAATATTTGAAAAATCGTACAGAAACGTTATAAATAGCCGGTGTGCATATATATATATATATATATATATATATATATATATATATATATATATATATATATATATATATATATATATATATATACATGTTAAGACCCCGCCACAAGAAAAGGGAGCAACGTACCATTAACATCTTTAATGTATACAGAAGATGGTCGTCTCTATCAGAAGAGCCATCTGCTTGTTTGCTGTCTAATGATATAAAAAAAAATCACTTACACCGTGACATGACATTTCATATTATAATAGATTAATAATATAAACAATAATATAAAGAAAAAATAGCAGGCAAGTGGAACATTGGATGTTAAAAAACCAATTGCTAATTCAGCGACGTTCAAATTATATCTTTATACCAGCTGCAGCGTGCAGCCCGCTGCATTGTAAAAGTTTTTGTCGAATCCCGCGGGATCACCTAAATTTTCTGGGATAAAAAGTAGCCCGTGTGCTATCCAAGGTCATCATCTATCTGTATGCCAAATTTCATTCAAATCCGTTCAGTCATTTTTGCGTGATTGAGTAACAAACATCCACCGATCCATCCAAACTTTCGCATTTATAATATCAATAATACCTATAGATTGATAAATTTTGAACGCAATGTAAGATAAATGGTTAATAATCAATAATATTGTACGTAGTTAATAAAAAAAAATGAACTGACCTCATTAGGGCTTTTAGTATACGTTGATATCTGAGGGTTAGAGGTGAAGATGAACGGCTTGAAGTATGAGATGCTGGGATCTGGAGTGGCGGTGAACCAGTGTACACTAACACCATCAGCCGATAGAGATGATACCTGAAACATCGGATAGACATACCATATATGATATTAGACCGTCACCCCAGGGTTATTTTTATTTTTGATTAATAATAAACTAAATTTTTGTGAACAGCTTCGTTTTGACAAGATGCCAATTTTTTTTATCTTAGAAAAATCTCGAATCGGGTAACTAATGAAAGTAGGTATAAAGAAAAGGTCAGAGTATCGGACTTGGAAAAGTTTCCACTTTACGTGTAGGAAGAGTTATTCTTGAATTATAATAAAATTAACAAGATGTTGTGAGAAAATTAGGTAGTTTTTAAATTGATTAATTATCAATTTAATAATCTCACAATTTCGAATCTTTAGAGTGGAGGCCTTGTCAGAACAACCATCGAAATGTAGGATAAGATTTTTACTGTTTTTCACAAAATAATCAAGCGATTACAGTAAAAAAAAATAATTAATATTAATCAATATTTTTCCCCTCACCAAATTCAAATGTTCGCCTTCTAACTTTATTAGTTACCCGATTCGAGATTTTTCGAAGATCAAAAAGATGGGCGACCCAACAAAACGAAGCTGTTCACAAAAATTCAGCTTGTTATTAATCTATATATATAAAAATCAATTGCTGTTTGTTAGTCTCGCTAAAACTCAAGAACGGCTGAACCGATTTGGCTAATTTTGGGTTTGAATTAATTGTTGAAGTCCAGGGAAGGTTTAAAAGGTAAGAAAATATAGAAAAAAAATAAGAGTAGTTAAAAAGGCAGAACAACGTTAGCCGGGTCAGCTAGTAAGAAAAAAATTGTTCCTGGGACCACGGTATGGGTGTTACCATATAGGCAGTGTTTTATCCCGTGTTAGTCCGGGTCCCTCTAAAGAAGAGATTCTGTTATTCTGCTAAGCAATTTGTAAGAGACCAACAATTGCCTATACATGTCACTACCATCGTGACTACTAGGTGGTAGAGTTCCACAACGACTCGCCTGGGTATATGGTACCACCGCCTTACCTATTCCTGCCGCAATAGCGTCGCTGCTTATCATTGTCGTACTACTTAATTTCTTACTTGACTTCCTTGAGTAGGGAATGTGTCGTCACAACCACGGCAAATACAGCTTTCCTTGTGTCGTAGTATGTAAAACATGTCCTTAACATCAAACGCTGCTGAAGCACATGCTGTTTTTAAAAGCTTTTCCCCAGCCTTCTGCCTCATTTCATCACCGCCAGACGAAAACGCACGGGTAAAATCTAATTTTCCCTGTAAATGGCGCGGCTATACATATCGGGCTACGGCGAAGATTCGCCTAGCTAGCGCGATGTATCGGTCTATCACGCAACTGTATCACGAAGGGCCTTGAAGTCATTGCAGTGGGCGTCAAACTGTGGTCCACAGGTGATATTTGTGCGACTCACGACAAAGAAGCTATAATATAGTTACGATAAACAACAACAATAATAATAACAAACTATAATTTATCCGAATACATATTTTTAGGCATAGAATAATAACGCATAGAAACCGAGTCGACCCGCGCAATATTAAGCCATTTCAAAGAAGCCTGAAATGGCGTCTTACGTTCGCCGGCCCCTCAGACATGCGACACGTGCCACGCGGAGTACAGCTCTCGCAATTTCAAAAAATGTGAGTTACTGTGTGGTGAAATGCTGTCACCGTGCTTCACAAAAGCGTATTTAGGACTTGGAGATAACATTTCACCGATAAAAACTACTTGGCATTGGATATTTTTGGATAAAATCCAAACAAATAAATCATAAATATCTAAGTAGAACGATATTCAAAATGTTGCCAGCCAAAGGGAAAAATATTCTACCACGTATTTGTTTTTACCTATTTTCATTATAATTAATAATATGTGTATTCCTATTTTATGTGCGATATTACATAGCCTGGACTTTGCTTTTGCATAAAAAATAGTTTTTAAGTGTTGGGACTCACCCATTATACTGGCACAAATATTACAAATCCGTTTGTCAGACCAATATTATGAAGCATTTATTCGTATATAATGAGGACTTTTAGAAGACAAAAAAAATGTTCCAACTAGCATTCTAGATGCCACAGTGACCATCAGAAAAAAACTCTGTCACTACCAGTCATTTTTTTTTAATTTTCTTATTAAATAATATGCCATCGTACTGCATTATTTCGTATTTCTTAGTGTTAAGTAGTTTTATTAGCGATATTTTCGACTTTTATCCACGAAAACATGTAGGGTAACGTGCCCTAAAATCGGTCTGCGCCTAATGTCGACCTCCTAATATGTTTATACTAATAATTAAGCTAATATTCCACATAACTTCTAAGAACGCGGGCAAGACTTCATACATCTTTTTTAATTATTATCTTAAAGTTTAATATGTTCCTTAAGATTCTATATCAACTGCTTAATTTATACGCATTTAATAAATATTTTTTTAACTTGGGGAATAGTAGTTAAATAAAGTTGGAATTTAGGTAAGGTTAACGTAAGCAATCAGTTCTCTCCTTAGTAGTCTGTGGTTAGATATTTATCTTGTCATTGGGTGTCTTCAGTACAACAGCTGTTAATCTCAGAAATCTAAGTTAGGTTGACAGAATTCTGAGCTAAGTTTTTGCGAATACACTTTATAGGTACTTAAAAGAACAAAAAATAAATTAGCTTTAACTATTCTTTAATACAAAAACAGGGAGAATTTTTATTTGATACTTATAATGAAAATTATAATATATAAACTTATTGCTGTTTTAATGAAAATGTAAATTAAGTTTTATACAATGATAACACTTAAATTTGATGTTAGAATTCAATCAAATTAAAGTCTCAATATTTTTTATATAATTGTTCCTAACAATATATTTTATTTAATTGATTTAACAATCGTAGAAAATTATTCTAGTAGTGAAAAATAAAACTTTGAATATCAAGTGCCTTTAAATTGTTTCCTTCCTTTGACTATAACTTAATAAAAATAAGTACCCTAAAATAGTTATATTGAAGATTATTTGATATAGACAAAAAATAATTTATATAAATCGTTTTATTTAAAAAAATATCACAATATTGAATATTTAATGCTCATTTCTCTTAATTTTGAGGACCAGCAAGTAACGATCTAATGTAATTTTTACATATCAAATTTTTTCTGCATAGTTTTAAAGAGACTAAAATATCAATTTATTTCATTTATTTTATGTCTCAAAGAAAGAGACTCAATCATTAAAATTAGTGACCATTTAGATTTTTTCTTTGCAGTTTTCATCAAATTAAAAACATAATTTAAATACATACCATAAAAAATTTAGTGCATATTATGTTTACAAAAGTTATTTAATAAAATTAAAGCAAATTTTAATGCAAAGTCAATACCTTATTTCAATTTCAAACATCCTTTACTGGCTAACATTAGAGAAAAATGGGGCTGAAATTAGGGAAACATTGACCGACAATAGTAAAGAAACCAGGATAGAGAGGGTCAATCATTTAAAACTTAACACGTTTACATATTTTTATTTCTTTGTTGAAATCAATTCGAAACATCAATAGTGTAAAATTTAAATATTGATTAACACGAAAAAGAAAATTAATATTTCTTCCCGATAACGGTTTAAACCTAATAGGGTCCGAAAGTTACGTATTTGGTTAGGCGGCCGAAGTTTGACTATTTTACCCTATAAATTTCTACGTCACTGAGATTAATTTTAATTTTTAAAATTTTAAATAAATAATTTGATTATTAAGTATACATACTTTCGTGTCACAATTTGCACAAAAACGAAAAAATCCAAGGTGAAATAGCTTTGGAACGTAGAATTATAACACGTAGAAACCGAGCGGGCTGCGATGTTTTAAGTCATTTCAAAGTTGCCCTAAAAGGCTACGCATGCGCTTGCCGTCCGCTCCGAATCGCGATACATTTCATACGGAGTGCAGGTCTCGCAATTCGAAAAAAATATGACTTACTGTGTTGTTAAAGGCAAAAAAAGACGAATAAAATAAATGCTGAATTATCAAAAAGTACCCTCGAGCTAAATTATTTTCATAAGACTTATAACACAAACATTTTTAATCTCAATAATATTAATAAGTATAAATAACAAGTAAAGCAAATACAATAATTAATTTTCTTAACATTAAGGTCTAACTAAAAATATTGTGCGCAATTTTTTTTCCGCAACTAGCAACTGTATAGTGATAAGTTATGTGTTTCAAATTATCTATTTTAGTCGATTTACATAACGGAAAAATTATGATTGTAAGTACTTACCTGTGAAATGTTCACTTTTTTGTTTTTCTAAGGTGTTAGAACACTTCCTTATAATGCAATAAGTCATTTCGAATTATTTTTCGTGAACTGCGTCCGATATAACCTGATCTTATTAAGCATTGACAACTCGCAAAACGAATTGAGCCTCTGGCTCAGTTTTATTTACTCGTTTTTTGTGATTTCTAGGCGTTATTATTCTAAGATCAGAACCAAAACAGTTGCGGACGCTAGGTGGTGCTCAAGTCGTGCACAGAGCCAATAGTAGCCAATATAGTACGTTTAGCTTAAAACATTTTAATTTTTTAAGTTGATTTAAATAAATACTTGATTAATAAGTATCTTATTAATTTTTATCTTAAAACGTTCGTCTATAACGTAAGTATTGTTTCTGCTTGCCCACCCATTTGCTAATTTTCAAGCTAGTTTAAGGTTTAGAATCATGACAAGATTTGTATGAAAGTTAAAATAAAAAAGGTTCCAAGGTAATAGCTTTGAACAAACATACATACACATGCACGCACACAGACATACACATAATAACACACAAGTATTTGCCAAGCAATGTATTTCAAACATTTGTATGATATAGGATAATATATTAGTAGATACATATCAATAAGGTTTTTTTTGTAAGAATTACTTCAATTACTGTTTTTATAACTTAAATAACGTAAACTCGTATTGACCATATTTTTTATTTACGCTCGGTGCCGGTTGGTTACCGCTGTTTAATTACTGAAATTTAAAAAAAAATCTTGAGAACCTCTAAAACATTTTCCTGTAATTCTACTCATTTTACCTCACCAGAATAAAAATTATAAGTTCTCAATTTTCTATATGACTAATAATACTATTGGAAAGACAGACAATCTTTATTTCAGTGAGGTAAAAATATTTTAAATCACAAAAACTAAAAAAATATAAGGTTAAATAGCTTTGGAATCATCTTAAGAACATTTAGAATATTTCCCGGCATTTAACATATTTTACCTAACCGAATAAAAAGTGTAAGTTTCAAGTTTATACTAAATGATTAATAATGTTATAGTATGAAAGATTATTTGTATACCGGTCAGGTAGATATATTTTAAAAACCGTCTTGGGAAAATATTTATTTACTTGCAACACTATTCGAATCTTTGGAGTCTTTGTGTGCGTGACGACGCAAGTGATTACACGAAGCTTACACGGACATTGACACGGTTTTGGCCTAAAATATGAACGAAGCGTTGAATGCAATTATCACTTTAAGCGTTATTACTCTATGTTTTTAGGTAATATCATGTAAAAGCCGTATTTTGATATTGACCTAGTATATGCTATTTTGTTTTGTTTCATGGTAGAAAAAAAAACATACAACGATATGACATTTCATGCTTATGAAGCTGTATCAAAGTTCATAATCTTTGGGCGAATTACATACAGTACACAGTAGCATAAAATAAAGGAATTTAAGGAATGAATATCCATGAATTGAGAATTTGAGAAGAAAAAAATTTAATGAATGTTACAATATTCTTGTCTGCTTTGTCGTGAGCCGCACAAATATTATCAGCAGGCCGCACAAATATAACCTGCCGGCCGCGTTTTGATGACCAGTGATAATATGACGTCATTATGACGTAGGCAATTGTTGCCATTTATTTCGCCGTACTAGCGCGAACCTTCGCCGTAGGACGATATATGTAGCCGCGGGGGTAAAACAATTACATTTTTAACCCAATTCCATATTAATAACTAATAATAATCACCATATATATTACACTAGCGACCTGCCCGTGGTTTCACTCGCGTAGCTTTTGTTCCCGTAGGAATATCGGGAAGGTTTATATACTAAAACCTTCCTCAAGAATCAGTGTATCTATTGCGTACCGTTGCGTAGTTTTAAATATTTAAGCGTACATAGGGACATAGGGACAGACAGAGAAAGTTACTTTGTTTTATACTATGTGTAGTGATACATAATTGTATATCATCACGTCAAATCCCTAACAATGCAGACAGAAAATTAAATGCTTTGCTTTCTTCAGATTACTTACATTTGTTCCTTTAAAAAGAATTTGTAAAATTGTATTTATTAGAAATTATTTAGAATAGAGACTAAAGTTACTCTTTATAACCGTGGTTTAAAAAAAAGACAGTCCTGGTGTTTTACCCGCATAGCTCCCATTCCCCTGAGATTTCCGGGATAAAAACTATCTTGTGTCCTTTCTCGGGTCTCAAACTAGCTTTCTACTAAATTTCATTCAAATCAGTTTAGTGGTTTAGGCGTGAAGAAGAGACAGAGTTATTTTCGCATTCATAATATTAGTATGAATTTTTATTTACTGATAGCAATGATAGTGTCACAAATAATAAACTCAATAATTATTAATTATGCCATTTACTATAATTAGGTTAATATATCAGTAAAGCAAGTCGTTTTAGTTATGGGTAGTAACATTTTCTACGAGGCGTAAGCTAAAACTGTTCGTATAAACATCAAATTACAAAAAGTCATAACAATTTGTTGAACACCTCATTATTATTAAATTGGTTACTCATTACTTACCATTATTATCATTAGTAACCATTGTTAGCGGTAATCATGATGTGGAATGACGGATCGTTAATTAATTTTAGGAACCTGGAGTAATATAGTATAATTATGTATAATATAGTATAATTATATATAATATAGTATAATTAAGGAACCCGGCGTAATAGTTATAGTATTATTAGGTAGAATATAGTAATAATTAGGTACGACACTCCATGTTGGTCCGAGCCTCCTCAGAAGAATAGACCATCTGACATTTTGACAGGCAGTTCATAAAAGTAGAAAGATTGGCCAAACTTATCACTGTCATTATGACTACTATGTGGCAGAGTTCTGCAACAACTCGCCCGGATCTGATATCACCACCTTATTCATGGCGCAATATTGTCAGCGCTTCTCACTGTCGTGTTCAGTTTGGAGGGTAAGGTAGCCTGTAAACTTATGCTTGTGGCATTTCCAACCCATCACAAGGGTATGATTTGCTGTCTATATGTGATGATGTCACTTTACATCAGCTGTCTGCTTTTTTGACATACTATGATATAAAAAAAGGTTAGGAACCACTGCTGTAGAGTGATAAGTAATTTTCAATTTTGTTACACATATAACCACCAAGCTTTTGTTCACTATGATCCAACAATTTGTCGGTGTTTAGCGATAACTATCTCTAATATCTTGCAACTGGGACCGAAAGGGGTTTTTTCTCAATTATTAAATTCAATTACTTACTTTTCCATCCCACAATCCTAAAGCCTCAGCTTTCTCAAATAGTCCTTCAGAATATTTGTCAATTTTAGTTCCTATTGTAAGGCCATTAGAGATATTTCTGTATCCTGAGGTGATTTTTTCAGCAGCCCAAAGTTTTCCACTAGTTTCTAAAACCCAGGCTTCTTTACTATCAGCTATGAGGAAGGAGTTATGGTAAAAGTGGCTGTCATCCGACTCAGAACACGGACCACCTTGGCCGTATTTTTCTAACAGAGAAGTAATGATGTCTAATGCTTCTTCTGCTGTGTTACCTCTTTCAAGGCCAAGTCTAAAATATTAACAAATTATCATTATAACAAAACAAATTAGCTTAGCTAATTAATTATTAAAAATAATTTAACCAATAAGTAGGATTTTCACCTCTATGTGTTAGTATTATAGTAAAATAAGTAAATAGTTAATATAATAGTTAAATAAATACAGTCACACTCATATTATCTCCTAAGAGATAGTTGTGCAATTAATGCACACACATTTAGCCAAAGGTATGACATCCATTAATTATAATAGGTTGCTCACCTATCTACAAATTGGCCATATATTGTTTCAAGCAAATTTATTATCCAGAAAAATAGAAAGATAATTAAAAATTAGGACTATGGATTTGAAATTAGGACCTTATGTGTCCACATCACAGCCGTTATTGTTAGATAATTGAGGCGGATAAAAATTAATACATAATAGTGTAGTTAAAAAAATATAGATGAAAAATGCTAATTCAAAATTCCAATTTTGGTATTTTTTTTCTTTAAAATTGTTATATATAGAAATAGTTAATAAAAAATTGGTAAATTTAAATTTGGGGAATCATCATATCTACTTTAAGTGGTTAATTTTTATTTAATCAAAACTCAATGGTTACTTTAAAAAAACTCAACAGATAGGTACATTGATTTAAATAGAATTTTATATTTAGGTATCTCTATGTCCTAACTTACACTGACAAAGACGCCTTAACCGATAACCCTAAAAAACAGGTTCTCAGTTAGACTTCTTTCTATGTTTGTAACTTAGTTGTTTTAAAGGATTTGGTTAATATACCAAATCCATTAAAAACCAAATGCGAAGTGTACCCTCCCAAACAAAAAAGAATATTATTTTTTTTTGTTTGGGAAGGTACATTTCTCATTTGGCCTCATATAAATTTGGTGAATTTCTGATCCAGGGCTCCAGTGATACAGGAAATTCAAAATTTGCTTGTGCAGTTACTGTATTTAAATTATTTTCCAGAATATAATACCTTTTTCATGCAATTCATTAGGGCAGGACTTCACAACCAAGGGAAGCACGCCCCTTAGGGAGGTGTAGAGAAATGCTATGGGGGGCGTCTTACGTACTATGTAAGATTACATTACCAAAAAAAATAATTAACAAGTAAGTAAATATGGAATATAAGGGCATGAAAATATTATTTTTGGCTCGAGGAGGCACGACGGAATAAAGTTTGGTAAAGTCTGCATTAGGGCATAGAAAAAGTTATCTATATATTATGAGTGAAGAAAAAAATTTTGTACCCCTTTTTACAACAATTGTGAATGGTGGAGTGTGAAATTTGCACAGTTAAAGTTTACATTGTCGAATTTCGACCAGAGGGTGATTGCTAGTATATTTAATCGTGAGTTGGTGTTAATTCTACTTAGTTGTAATTGTTGCAGTAACTTTGCAATTTGTTAGTGTTAAGATCAAACAAAAATTTTGTTACATTTTAACAAGGTATTAATTGGCTAGCTTACTAAAATTTAAGTGATATTATTTGATGTTGAAAAATCTCAGAAGCAGCCAAGGTCTTCTGATGGTATGTAAACATTTGTGACATTTAAGGTTGTTGATTTTAATCATTCAAATTGAATCCTTAGCACTCCATATAAATTTCGGCTCAACTGCAGAAGAAATTATTCATTATTATAAGTGCATAGGCTATCTCTACATGAATTTATTTAAGGCAAACATTCTGATTATCATTTGATGATTAAATTTGACTTACCGCACCAAATCCATTCCCAGTAATCTTTTCTGTCGAGCTTCACCGTCCCCCTCGTTATGATTAGTCCAGACTGCCTCATTGCCAATAACAACATTCTTATCATTAGCACCCATCTCTGCTCCCCACATCCATGCCGGTTTACTGAGTATAACACTATTTAGTGGTCTATCAGTTTCATCTATGGTAATATAGGTGCACTAAAATAAAATTAAGGATATTGACGGTATACCTCCATGATTGTTTTATTTTATACTAGCTGTTACCCGCGACTTCGTCTGCGCGGACTTCGTTTACTCCGCATAGCACCCCTCCCCGTAGGTGATAGCGTGATAATATGTAGCCTATATGTTATCCTGACCTGTTAGTAATATTCATGCAAAATTTGAAGTAAATCCATGCAGTACTTTTTGAGTTTATCCTGGACATACATACAAACAGACAAAAATTCTAAAACTATATTTTTAGCTTCGATATCGATTGTAGATATGCCCTAAGTATTCTTTCGCAAAATATTCAATGTACAGTTTTGACTTTCCTACGATTTTATTATATGTATAGATTACATGATAGTAAACAACAGATGACTCCTGATGGAAAGAGACAACCACCGCCTATGTACATCAATGTTGTTAATGGTGTATTGCCATCTGTATGATGGGTTGCCCTCCAAAACGAAATACAACAGCAATCAGCACTGACATTATTGTGACAGGAATAGGCAAGGTGGTAGTATCGACTAATATACCCAGACAAGACGTTGTAGAATGCTACCACCTTGTTGCCATGGTCTTAGCCTTTTACAAACTTCATAAGTGGAAGGCCTGTGGTCTATTTTTCAAAAGGACAATGACCAACTTAGGCAAACCAACCTGGACCTTCCGAAAACTACATTAAAACATGCAGCAATGATCTTAGCACTGGTTAATGCTTAACCATCCATTGGTTGAGTGAACTCCATTCCAATGTATGTTAAATACACATTTTGAATGAAATAGAACTGATTGATTGATAAGTAACTTTGACTATCACCCAAACATATGATTTTCTTACTTCAGGGAAACATAAATTCATGTAATTTATATTTTGTTATTTATTTATTGTATTTATGATATTTATTATTAAAAAAACAACCAAATGAGTAAGCTAGATTTAAGAGTGGATATTTGACAATGAACCAAATTCATATCAAATAACTTTTTAAAAACAATTTAATACAACCAATTGGATTTGCTTGTTCAAGAAAAGCTATTGCAAGCACTAAAAAAACAAGGGATTGAATATAAATATTTGAGAATATTAAGGAAAAATCTCCAAAAATAATAGAGCTAAAATTAAATCACAAAAAGATGAAAGCGAAACAAAAATAAGAAACAGGGTAAGGTATACAACAGAGTGATCCAATTTCATCCATACTCTCTATAGTACTACGAGTATGTTTAATAGAGAAAACACATTACATTTAGGATTTATAGATAACTTGATAATTATCTCTTATCAAGGAAGGATTGTAGAAAATGCATAATGGTTTAGATAAAAAAAATAGTAAAGTTATATTACTTATTGTAAACACCCCAAAAATTAAACACCCCAAATGTAAACACCCCAAAAATTAAAGTCATAGCAAATTTAAAACTGGAACCTACCTACATTGGCAATAATATTATTTATTACTAGTTATAATATGCAAATATTATAACTAGTAATAAATATAATTTTAGTAGTATCTAATATGCAAAAAATAGGTACTGAAATTTTGACCTAATTATCTAATAAAAATGTTTAGTATGGACCACCACACATAAATATTAAATTTCAATATTTACAAATAGCAATCCATGAAACTGAACTCCTTGGTGGACTGGTGACCAGGCCTGCATGGTGTCTATATTTTTGAATATTACTACACTAATTTATTTATAATTTTCTATATGTAAGCTATATATAGAAAATTATAAATAAATTAGAATATAAGCTATATTCTGTTTTAATATTTTTGTTGGTTACTAAAGACTGTTAGCTATCATGTCCTTCCGTTTACTATCACCAATTTCAACATCGGACATTAAAATTCTAAATTCTACCCACATCATCTAGATGTCTGCAAAACCACTATAGTGCGATTTCCAAGGTATTTTTAGCCTTAATCGCCAACCGCTCTGTAGAACTAATTGCCAGTGGAGGTGTTTCTGATCTGATAAAACTGGGGGACCTTCAAGAAAATACCTTTCTCATTCATTAAATGCCAGCAACGCACCTACAAGACTTTAGGTTCATAGGCAGCAGTGGTCACTTACCATCAGGTGCTTTTGCACGTTTGCCCCCTATTCCATAGAAAAATGTACTTTAATATGTATTTACAGAATGACAGCAATTGTGGAGCATGAAAGAAATAATGGATAACAGTGAAATGAATATGTGTACTAAGAGTAATCAGAGGAATCTGTATTCTACCAGTCCTCAAATATGTATAACAAAACTGCTTTGCAATAAGCAAATGGAGAGAAGCATAAAGGAAAAGCAGCTATTACTAGGGATACATAATTTCTCATATTGACAAAAGGCAAAATTCGACAATATATGTATAAATGTGATTATTTAATTTTTAATACATTTCTTTGAAATCTCAGTAATAATCTATTCAAAGCAAAATTAACAATTAAGTTATCAAAACATGCACTTGTAAACACCACACTTACAAAGGTCCTTGAGCAGCTTTCATATCTACATCATGCCTGAACACTAATTTGACTCTAGAAAACTTTTCTACACATATACAATTTTTCAAGTACATATTACAGGATGAACTCGTGGATGGATTCTTCATTTTCATAGACAGTTACATAAAGTGCTTATCCATAAAACTACTGTAGATATATAACAAATTTTAGTAACAACATAATGCTGCTACTCTAGCTTTGCAAAGGCAGCAATTCAAACCCTCTTTAGTCCAGTCAAATATTAAAAGTCTGAGGATAAATGGAATTGAATAAAATTTAGTAAACAGGTAAATGATGACTTGGAATAGCACATCGGCCACTATTTATCCCGAAAAAATTAGGTGATTCCGTGGGACACACCTAAAATTTTAATAACGCAGCGGGCTGCATGCTGCAGCTAGTTTTATAAATGCAAAATTTTAGATGCATGGATGGATGGATGTTTGTTACTCAATCATTTAAAACTACTGAACGGATTTGAATGAAATTTGGCACATAGGTAGATGATGATCTGGAATAGCATATAGGCTACTTTTTATCCCGAAAAAGTTAGGTCATCCTGCGGGATTTGCAGAAACTTTTAAAACGCAACGGGCTGCACACTGCAGCTAGTAATCTATATAAGTGAGGCTCCCATCATTAAAAGAAAGATTGGGAAACCCTGTAATCACCAAAACCAGAAAAGATTTTAGTACCCTCCATCTAACTTCCTACAGCATTAGAACTTTATTGCTTTTTTATATTATTAATTTTAATTGTTTTTATAAACAATTAAAACGAAAGAATAAAATATATAAATGACGGAATATTTATTAATAGTGCAAAATATACGATTTTATACCATACTGCTAACATGTTATGACTCAATTTAACTATGTTTGAAAAATTTAACACAAACATTAGACCATAAAACCAGTAATGTTAATTAATATTACCTTCAAATTCGGATCTCGTACCCGGTCTTTTGACAATATTACTTCTTGAACCTCGTTCTGCGGCCGGTCGGAATTCTTCCCAAATATAACTAAATTATTTTTTGTAAGTGGAGGTAAAACAACAAATGTATCACACGATCTCGGGGGTCGTTTTGTGTTTAACATCTTATCTGTCATAATTATGATACAAAGAGCCCAAGTTTATTTATTTTTGAGAAAAAATTAAAATCTAAATACACTACCTACCTACCAAAGTAGTTTTTTAGGTGACAAATATGAAATGACAGCTATGAAGTATGAGTTGACATTTTTTAGTTTGACGTTGATCAATTGTCAAATAGTTCGAGTGCTACCAGATGACAATTATACATAGTAGGGTGTGACCAGATCAGTGTGACACTGTTATACAATAATGTAATGTAATATGTAGCACATGTTATATCAAACAGTTGATTTCAATTTAGAACATAGGTAGATATATTACACGCATATTACACGTCCAGCTTGATAATTGAGCGTTAAAAATAAAAAGTATCCCCATTAAAAGTCTAAGTACTAAATATTTTGATAGACTTGGGTGACAATTAAGATAGTGTCATTTTAACAATCATAGGAGAACGAGTGGTAAAATATGCCGGTTTGTAATGATAAAATTCTACAATTACAATAAAATTATACATGAAAAATTTGTTTTTGGATTTTTATTCTGATTAATAAACCGGCATTATTACTGGGCTTAGGATAAATAATTGGTCTCGCTGTGCTTGACTAGATACCGCCAACGTACTTCTCAAATGCGGCAACAAATACTACGCCGCTTTGAAATTTTTCAACCTATCGATTATTTAGCTAAAGATATTTTAGATCTCAAAAATTGAGTTGGATGTATTCGAAAGATAAAAATCGATCATTCCAAAATATACAGCTTTTCAAAAATCAATATACTGCCATTTTTAACAAAATTGATGTTTGAATGGAAAAAATCTATGTTTATAGTTTTTACTCTTTTGTGCTTAAAATACCTTAATTTAGCGGGAAGTTTCAGGGATGGCCTGTAGGGCCAACCATTTACAGATTTTTTGGTTTGTTTTACTTACTTGAGCAGTTGTAGGTATTTGTGAATATTAAGTAAAGTAAATTATTTTTAGTTTTTATTACATTACCTACTATATTATTTTAAGTTGTAACGAACGGTTTAAGTTGTAACGAAAAGAATAACGGTTAAAGTGTTTTGTTACATATATGTTAGCTATTGGAATTGTTTCAGTTTTTTGTTTAAAATAATCACCGATTTTGTTTTTTTTTTAAATTATTATTCACAAAGTACTAATAAAGCCCGAACTATGAAAATAGCTAGACGTAATAAAACGTCCCAACGAATTGAGCTGCGAATGCTTGGGCTGGCGGTGCATGAGGCAGCTTATAGAGCTGCAGAGATACCAGACGTGGCCTAAGATCGGCGGCAACAACACGCTGAGTATTTGGCATCTCGACGGAGTAAACCAGACCAGAAGAGGTACGAGATCTGTTTTAACAGCACGCTGAATATATGGTGTCTCAACGTGCTTCTGAGACTCCAGAATAATTCCAAGCTCGACATTGAAAGCATGCGAGGTATCTGATATCTCACCAGAACATTCCTTAGATCGGTGTCGGCAACAGGTCTAAAGTGCCGTAGCGTTTTAAACAGCCACAGAAACATTTAAAACGGCTGAATCTCGCAGACACGATGCAGATTTTTAAAGTAACTTTCGGACTAATGTACCTAATATTTAGTTCCAAAATTCTTACTTAAAAAACAAAAACAAAAATCTATGCTTTGGTGTATTTATTACTTCTTTAAGCCATAAAAATTAATTAGGCGGAAAGTTTCTGGAATAGCCTGCAAGGTGATGCAATTTACAAATGTTTATATTTTGCTGCTGCTGTACGACACGTTCTTCAATAAATTCAATAATATGCATTCTAATAATTGTTACCTTGCATAATAATAATTAAAGTGACATCTAATTGTCTGTCTGTCTATTTGTTTATGTTTGTAAATGTATGTTCCATGATTAATCTGCAAAGCTGTTTGTGATGATATTTCATAATATGGATATTCTAAGTTCTGGGGAAGGACATAGCTTATTTATTACGAACACCACACGTGGGAAGCCGCGGGTGAAAGCTAGTATTATATAAGTTTTGATTTTATTTTTCCGTGACACTTTCGTTGATGACAGTTATGCAATAATTATAATTAAATTTTGACATTAAATTTTTCAATTCAAAGGTAATAGTTTACCCCAGGGGGTGCCATTAAGGTTAGCGGTGGAGAATCCCCCTCTGGACATCCATGTTCAGGAATTTGTAATCAACCTAATCATAGATGTCCAGGCTGCCCTGCGCAAATTTGCACGCAAAGGGAAATTGCGCTCACACACTTCGCTGCTCGGGGAAAACGGAACAAAAATCTTAAGGCATCCCCTACCACACTCCACGTGGACTTTACTAATATCAGGGGTCTTCACTCGAATTTAAATGCCGTCCACTACCACCTTGAGATGACTAAGCCGACTTTGTTCTTTTTAACCGAGACGCAGTTTTCTACTTCGGCTGATACTTCTTATCTCTCCTACCCGGGGTACAAATTTGAGCATTCATTTGTACCCCGGGCGGGAGTTTGTGTCTCGTCAGAGAGGGTATCTGTTCTTAGCAACCTTGAAGGCAAGGACCTATCCATCCTCTGGCTACGTGTAGACTGCGACGACCATCCCCGCATCTATGCATGCCTTTACAGGTCCCACAGCGGAAATGCCGAATCAGATCGACTCATAGAACACATCCAAATTGCAACAGATTCCGTGTTGCAGCAGATTCCCTCCACAGAGACCTTGATCATCGGTGATTTTAACGCCCACCATGCTGAATCGCTCGGTTCACGTACCACAGATCATGCGGGGAGATCTGTTCACTAACCATTAGTCATTCTGCCAGTCAGTTCGGAAATGGTGAAAGATTGGATATACACCTCACTACTATCGTGACTAATCGATGGTAAAAATGTATAAGATCTCGCCCGGGTTTGGTACCACGGCTATATTTATTCCTGTCGCAATAGCTTGAATGTTAGTCACTATATTGTTTCGGTTAGGGCGATAGGCTATTCTGCCATGCAGATCAGTTCAGCAGTAGACAGGTAGGCAGATATGTCCTGCCAACATCTCAATTACTAGATGGTAAAATAACGTAAGCGTAAAGTCTGCCCCGGGTTTAATACCACTGTTTTACCTATTCCTATCATAATAGTGTCAGGGATTGTCCCTGCAGTATTCCGGTTTTAGGGTAAATTTTTGCATGTGACTTTATCATTCCGCCATTGCTAGCAACGCACTACTAGCAAAAAGCAGAGCTTTGTAAGGGCTCGCAAATTATACTACCTAGTAATATTGTTAAAAAAGTATTTTTATGAGAATTACATCTTTTAATGTATGGCCTTCATTATATAATTATCTAATCTAAAAAAAAGCCAGCGTATTTTTATCCACACATTATATTCCCATCAAAGGCATCGTCAGGCTTTGGTCTAGAAGGGCGCAGCAAAATAAAACCAAAATAAAAAAAACATGTTTCTAAGACAAATTTCTTTTAAACTTACAAGAAAAATTCTTTAAAATATTCTTGATTTATTAAAAACACGATTTTTATTATTATCAATGTTATCTACACAGAACAAATATTATAAAGGTTATCTACTAAAATTTTACACCACATTTTCTGGTCTACCTGTAATTAGTTCGTCCTACCTATAATATGTAGCAACTCAAGATCCATCTCGCGCCACCAAATCATCGCCGCTCTTAAAGCCTAATTAATATTGATAGAAATCAATTTTCATTTATGGTAGCTTTCTTGCAGAGTTTTCAAGGAAAATGGGTATTAAAAATGAAAGTCAATCTTATAAAGAAAAACACATTTTTAACATTTTGCTAAGATAAGATAAGATCGATTTTCGAAATATTTTTTTTAATTTAATTAACCTTCAAAGTTTTTAGGATTAATATTGGACTTTTTTTTTTTTTTTAAGGGCAATGGGCCCACCTCTCGTTCCCACCACTGTAACTTCTGTAAACCAGAATCAACATATAATCAATAATATTGGACTTACCGCAGGCACGAAGAATTGGCGGTAGAAACTCAGCGAATAAATTCTTCGAATTTTTCTCTCAGAAAAACCCTCTGGGTTCGATTCCAAATTAAAAATGTGTTTTTTTTTTTCAATTTTCCAATAAAAACAATGATGCCCGGGATTGGAAAGATGCTCGATTGGTGATAAGCTGGTCACCTATCACGTTGTGGGACTAAGACGTATCTTCCGCTAATCATGGATGCACACGTTGTACCTCTGCCTACCTCTTCGGGGATACGGGCATGACCATTCTTTTTTTAGCTTTTTACCCTCGGGCTAAGATTGAGAATTGACCTCAATACAATATTAATCAATTAATACACTTGTACTGTTTCACAATAATCATATTGTGAAAAATCTGATAAGATTTTGAGGTCAATCGGTATATTAGCCTGAAAGTTGTTTCAAAAACATTAAGTTTGCTACTAACAACGTAATGTTAATATTTGAAAAGCTGTAACTTTTGAAAATAAGATTCGATTTTGAATTTTAAAACGGCAATTGACGTAATTTTTTTAGTACTAAAATATTGTAGAATACTAAAAAATGATTGGTTGAAATATTTCGAAGTTTTGTCGAAAAAAGACTTTTCTCAAAATTTTCGTCGATTACTTCCAAACACATAAACCAATTTGATGCAATTTATGCATTAGACTTAATTTTTTTGAGAATATAGCTGATTAGTTTTTGTACTCAATCAGTACATTAATCTCGAAGTTACATTAAAAAAAATCTTTCAACAAAATTTGTTTTTGGGTTTTTTCAAAATTTTATCTAAATCCCTTGGGCCCATTTGGTTCAAATTTTCAGGAAGTCCAAGTTGAGTTGAATCCAATCGAATGCCATCAATCGCATTTCGATCGGTCCAGCCATTCAAAAGTTATGACATGTTTACATACAGACATACATACACACAGACACGAACACACACACACACATTCATACATACAGACACACTGACGTCATCGCGAAAATAGTCGAAAAAGGTTCCTAGGACCTCTAAAACGCGGACATCTGGTGAAAATTCGATTGTTGAAAATCGGAACCAAATCAGTAACTTCCTTATCCACATACGTAGCAGGAAGTTAAAAAGTACAAGTGTATTAATAGATTAATATTGTATTAAAATGGAGTGAATGAAAATGAATTAAATTTACCACGCCAAAGTAACGTTTTAACTCGTTAGCGTTTTAACTCGTTAGTTTCCTAATAGATGGCGTTAGTAGTAATAAAATTCTAATACATGTATTTTTTAATTTTTTTTCTTAGTGTTTATAAAATGGTACTTTAATGGTACGTCATATCTAGACATGAATTTAAACTACCACGTCAAAGCTCAAACCTCGAAGTGCGATATTTTCACACATAACACATACCACAAATGTGCATACAAAGTGGCCTAGTGTAGGGCTCGCTTCGCTCGCCCTGATTAAAATCTTTGGTATCTATAGGCGATGCTTATTTTTATTCATCAGGAGGACCATCTGCTTGTTTGCTATCCTATAATTTCCCACATTTAATAAAAATTGGTAAAGTACGTGTCAGGCCACACGCAATGTAAGGTTCTGAAGTTACCCATCAATCACGATAATCAATAATGTGGAGTGCGGACGAAGAAGAGGAGGGCTATTATTGTTTTATTCTACAAAATTGACCATCTTATTCGTACTATAAAGATTAGTTTTAAGTTTTATTTGATAACACTAATTAGTTAAATTAGTTTCTGCAATAAAATTTTTTTATATTGCTGCAATAAAAACTACAATATTCGAATACAAACTAGTAATTATCGTTATTTTCGATTATTCAATTTACCACACAAAACTGGGTACTTTTTCACAGTAGGTACATGGAGTTTACTTTTAGATGAGGTTACGAATATTCGAATATCTAAACTAGTAGTAATGAAATTTGAATCAAAAGAATGAGATGACGCAATACACACGTATTTACTTCTCGCTTCTTTTCAAATTCGAATGAGTTATAAAGTTATTCGAATAATTTGAATGATTTCTACAATCGATTTATTCGAATAATGTCATTCACAATGGCCCATCTTTATTCACGACACTATTATTAAAAAGCCTTTATAAAATTTCTCACGTCTGTTTATCCGTTTGTCATTTTGTTTGTGCGGTGGTTATCCCTGAACGGCTGGACCGATTTTGATGGAATTTTCACTGAAAGATAAGATTTTATAGGGCAGAACGTGGGCTTTCACCCGAGTATGAAGTTATGATTTTGGATCACGCGAAGTCGCGAATAATAATATTTTACATTTATTAACCGACAAAAAACGGAGGTTGTTAGTTTGAAATATATGTATGTATTATTGTTGGAATTGCATAATAATATTTGAGTATGATTATCCTTTTAGGTGTCCAAGCACGTATACTAAATTGAAGTGTTTGTATTTTTTTTTATTATCGATAGGTAAGCGCTTGACCTCGATCTCGCCTGATGGTAAGCTAAGATGGGGCCTAAGATGGAATGCGCTTCCCTAGAAGGTACCTGTTCACTCTTCTCTTGAAGATCTCCAGATTGTACTTTATTGTTTACTTTAATTTACTTTACTTTACTTTATTATATTTTTGTCCGAACGAAACGAAATTTTCGGAAATAAAGGGCATATCTATGTAGTCTTTTTTGATTTTTGATGTGGCAAATCTCAATTAGGTATATTTTTACTTAGGGAACAGTCGGAGTTTAATCAAAATCGGTTTAATGGTTTCTGAGTATAACTGACAAATATTGACACACCACGTTAGTAAGATATTAGTATAGACGCTCTGTTTTCTCTTCCAACTCCGCAGGGGTACGACGTGATGATGATAAAACGTCCAACTGTATGTTCATCAATATCTATTATTATTATTACATATAATAAAATCGTAGGAAAGTCAAAACTGTACATTGAATATTTTTTTAAAAGAATGCTTGGTGCGTGATCTACAATCGATATTGAAGCCAAAAATATAGTTTTTAGAATTTTTGTCTGTCTGTATGTCCGGGGTAAACTCAAAAAGTACTGCATGGATTTACTTCAAATTTTGCATGAATATTACTAACAGGTCGGGTCAACATATTATCACGCTATCATCTACGGGGTAGGAGGTGCGGAGTAAACGAAGTCCGCGCGGTCGAGGTCGTGGGCAAAAGCTAGTAATATAAATAAAATAAGTAATTAAATAAGTTAAAGATAGAAAGAGCTTAAATATTATAAAGATTTATTATTATTTACTTGTCTCTAAAGTTGGTAAATACTTCAAAATCAGATATTACAGCAACAAAATCGGCTATGGAATTTAAAGAGCGAAGGGTGTTGGGCAAAGATATAAATCACTTATGCAAATTCACTCAACAAAAGACTAAAGTATAGAGGGGCGTTGTAGCTCGCGCCGGATGTACCTCCTCACAACTTCCTGTCAGTCTGTGATATTTTTACCTCGAGCTTCTGGCCGATGGCGACGCTTGTCGCGCTTAGCAAAATGGATATAATATTAACATAACAGTATAATATTCACTTGTTATATTTTAACGTAATGAACTTATAGTTACTGCGGTAATTATAATATTGGAATCATCTTTCTTCTGTTTATTAAGACTTATTTGAAATGCGACAAATACTGCAATTTCAGATAGTTGAAAAGTTGAAAAATTAGACGTTGTGGGACTCTATCAACTCGTAGTCACGATGGTAGCGACTCGTATAGCTAATTGTTCGCCCTTTACGAACAGTTCGGCTATTGGCATGAAGCTGTATTATATCTGGAGACAGCACTTCTAATACCTACTTGAAACACAATTTTAAATACTGCTGTCATCTTTTGAGGACTTACCCTCTCTTTTTAAACAGCTGTATAAAAAGAGATGGAGAGACCTCATAGACAGAGATATAACGTAAATATGTGTTTCAAGTAATTAATACGAGTGCTAGCTCCATCTATTCCTAATACTTCATGGCTATTGCCTAGTGGCGTAATAACAGATGGTCTATTTATTGTGTACTCTGGTCTATTCTTCAAAAAGGGCTCTGACGTGTCTCTGACCAACACAAGGTCACATGAGTGAGCCGTATGTCAAATGTATTTATGGAAGTGTAAATTAGAAATGTCAAGTACAAACTACATAACATTATAAAATAGTACATATATTGTTTTTAACCACAATCGTTAAAATAAGGATTTTTTAAGCTATTGCATAGCTTCTATCGCGGGCCTTGAGCGTGGAGACCGAATCCAGAAATTCCGTAACGAAAAAAATCCTAACACCCCACTCCGACCGGCACAGCGGTATACTTTTTAGTTTTTCCATCTATCGATAAATACCAGAACTTTTAATGACTTTTTGAAATATCACGCTTGTCTCTTTAGTTCAGCAACCCGCCTTTAGATGGCATTGGTTGTATTGGAAAACTACCGTAATCAGCTGTTTGTGAGAAAGTATATAGGTGTATAGGTATTTATCATCTACGTACAACAGTGAATATCTGTACTCATATAATTTGTGTACAAAGTGTTTTAAATATGAATAAACAAAGTGCATTTATTAAATATTCCTGAAGAACAGATATGTATTGAAAGATAATAAAAATATTTTGAACAATATTTTATCGGTAAATAGTTTTTTATCGGTCACCACGCTCAAAGTGTAACTTGAATTAATATCAAAGAAAAAAAAAATACTGCATAAATAAAATAAATATATAATTGTAATTGCATAAGTTGATAAAAAATGCTATGCAATAGCTTTACCGCTGCAGTCTCTGAGTGCCACACGTCTTTTTTTTTATTAATAATTGTATACCGTGTTTTATCACATCACGGAGATTCATTACCTAGTCATTCATCTTTTGTCAAGCTGGTTAATAATGTAAAAAATATTTATTTTTGCTGCGATTTGATTTATTTATCGAAGTGAATCTTCTTTTTCGACGTTTGGTAGAAAATTAATAGCAATATTAAACAAAAAGTCACACTTGTCTATTACCCTCATGAAGCTGTAATTTTAGCACATCCATGAATTTTATTTTTAAATAGCAAATATTTGATGGCTTAAACGATCCGGAATAACATCTAGAAAAAAGACGTACTTCGAATTTTTGTTGGAAAAAAATTGCAATTTTTCTTTGAGAATAAATATATGCAATTGTTACTAACCAAAAACTGGACCGAATCGATTCAAATTTACAAGAAGTGTAAGTTGAGTGGAATCCAATCGAAACGAAACCGCGTTTCGATCGGTCCAGCCGTTTAAAAGTTATGAGATATTTACATACACACATACACACACACACACACACCCACACACCCACACACACACATACAGACATACTGACGTCATCGTGAAAATAGTCGGAAAAGGTTCCTAGGTCTTCAAAACTTGGACATCTGGTGAAAACTTGATTTTCGAAAATCGGGGTAAAATCAGTAACTTCCTTATCTACATACGTAGTGGGAATTATAAAAATTAGCGAAATCGATTCAACCTTGATCCAGCCATTCAAACGTGATATCATGACCACATCACGTGTGAAATAGGGATTGATTTTTATATAATAATATATAGATTGTTAAGTGTATTGGTGTATATGCATGGGAATTCAGCTAGATATTTTAGTTTCGGATCAGGTTAAAATACAATGAATTAATATTATCATTTATCATCTAGCGTATGTTATTGAATCAGTAAAATATCATCTAGCGTATGTTATTGAATCAGTAAAATAGCTTATAACAAGCTTATGAATCGTGGAACATAATTAAAATACTGTTACATTGATTAACACATTACTAGGTTGGAGTATGAGTTAGCGTTCAAAAAACAGCCTAAAATAAATATAAGGATAAATAATGCTACAACATAATTTGCGTTTTACGTTCCCATATTAATTTTTATCATCATTTATTAGTGACTATTTTCTTACTATTAACAGCAATCTTTTTTATTCTATAAATAATAGCTCTAGAATAGATGTGTCAGAAAACTTAGCAAACAACTAGAGAATAAATTTACTGGAACCACATAAAAATAACCCAAAGAATACAATTTGTTGGTAGCTTTAATCGTTATAAAAATAAATACCTATAATTATTACACTCATATGCATATAGGCATACATATGTAAATCTAATATCAGGTAAGTAGAAGAAAAAAGTGTCATACATTATCATTCATTAATTGTCAATATAAAATAGAACTTCAATTATTATTATACATAGTACCGAACAGATATACAGAGGGAACCAAGGGCGATCCAGGGAGGGGGGAAAGGGGTTAATAGGGGGCATGACCCGCCCCCCCAGGCAGTAGGGGTATGGATTTGTTATTGCAAACAAATACGAATTAAGGCCTATCTTATACGATGATTTTTTGTCCAGCAACTAATAACAATGAAACCAGAAGAAAATTAAGGATCAAAGCACGACCATTTTGCATCTGATTTTATCAGTTAAGACTCGTAGTCTATCGGATAGCCAATTCAGCTCAAAGATGGGGTCTCCGGTTTCATTCCCAGGACGGGTAATATAACGTGAAAAAAATTGAGGAACCAAACACGACCATTTTGCGTCTGATTTTGTCAGTTATGACACGTGGTCTATTGGATAGCCAATTCAACTCAAACATAGAGTCTGGGGTTTGATTCCCAGGACGGGTAAATAACTAAGTGAGATTTGTATGAGATGAGCACGCAAACTAGCAGAAGGAAAAATAAGTGATAATCGTTTCAGTCGTCGGTAAAATGCAGCGATGGGAACATTACTCACATTGTCAAATGACTGGTAAATTGCGGGGAACTAGAATGTCTATTGTCGTTAGGTTCAGCCTTGGAGTATAAACTAAGAAGGACTAACTCTATGGCTTAAAGCGGTGTCTATAAAAAGGATTCAGCACTGGTCGCTCTACCGTCACATAAGAATTTTTGAAAAGATAGCGATAAAAGTACTTTCGAAATATGTTTCCAGTGATGGAACTATGAGTACTACAAGCACTGTTAAATACTTATTCTCAAAACACTTCACTCCATCTACAATAGCTATGTTCATACCGTAGTTTACGTCAGTACCACTATGTAAGGCTTTGAAAACTTTATTTTCAGTACATAGGTAGACACTTTAACAACTTTTACACTATAATATAAGTTAGTCCTCCTTATTTATACTCCGTGGTTTACAACTTACATTAACTACTCCGCAAGAGAATTTACGTGACGATATTAATTTATTTATTTCTCCGTGTTGGTCCGGGCTCCTTTGAAGAAAAGACCAACTGCCGTTCTGCCAGACAAGTCGTTTAAGGCGACTGATTGGCTATATGTGCCACTACCATCGTGAAAACTAGGTGGTAGAACTCTACAAGGTCTCGTCCGGGTATTTGGTACCACCGATCTACCTATTTCTGCCATAATAGCGCAAATACTTGTCATTATTGTGTTCCGGTTTGAAGGATAAGGCAGCCGTTATATTTTTGCACGTGGCACTGCCAACGCTCCACACGGATAGCAACGCATCATTAACATTTTTGGTGTCTATAGGCGATGGTGAGTTTTTCTTTTTGCATTCGATCGTGAGCGCGTTTCGAGTTTACTAGGAATTTGTATGTAATTTGTACAACGCCACCTAGTGGTAAACTGGTTCCTCACGTTTACCACTAGGTGGCGCTATACAAATCACATACAAATTCCTAGTAAACTCCAAACGCGCTCACGATCGAATGCGAAAAGAAAAACTCACACTTAGCACTCAGAAGTGCGCTCTGATTGTTTGTATTATATAAAAAAGATATTTGCATCTACTATAGTTTCATTTATGTAGTTGTTGATCGAGGACTAGTGAGATATTATTACCTTAAACAATAGGCCGGTATTGAGTCCATATCAACGGGCGTGCCCATATTCACGTTATTTATAGCTTTAACTATAATGTGGGCTATTTTCTGTAACGTATACTGTAGGTTAATCGCGCTAATCGCGTAAAATGTATCGAAGAGACAAAATAAACAAAATATTTTATTTCGTCTCTTCGATACATTAATTTGTAAAGCAAAAACGCAAAAAAATAGTAATTACGTGAAGGGCAGTGTTTCAGGACCAAGTCGATTCTAATCTCATAAGAGAGAAGCAATGCATAAACACTGTCGTGCGAACTCATCGCACCTGAAGAGTCGAAAAGAAGATGAAACAGTGAAATCGCCATTACGGCTTGACACGGCTAAGGCCGGACTGAGTTGTTTTGGGGATTTGTCAGCTAAGAGAAACCAGAGACCAATCGGTCATCCAGCCCCTGTGCTGGTTTAAGCGTAAGCAGAAACTCAACATCGTTAGCTTATGACAAGCGTTTCGTACTTCATGTACTCATCAGATGGGCGACAGCCCATTACGCTGAGTTTTGTAAAGCCTCATTCGGCTTGGTTCCACCGCCTCATACATTCTTACCGCAATATCACCTGTACATGTAATTTTAATATCTTATTAGCCGGTAAAGTCATATTGTCAAAGTATTATTTAACTTTATTGATCTTAACAACGTTAGGTTTTAGTATATAGAGTAAATCACTGCAAATTCTTATCATATTTTTCGTCGCTTTTGTTAACTTTACTCGGTTGAAGCTTATCCAAAACTAAGCATTTAATCGCATTTTTGTAAAAAATCGATTAACAAACGGTAAAGACTGAAATATTTTTTGATTTCATAATTTTTATGGTTCTGTACCTAAAAGGTGAAACGGGACCTTATTACTAAGCCTCCGATGTTTGTCTGTCCGTCTGTCTGTCTGTCACCAGGCTGTATCTCATAAACCGTGATAGCTAGACAGCTGAAATTTTCACAAATTATGTATTTCCGTTGCCGCTATAACAACAAATGTTAAAATTTAAAAAAATGAAAATAAACGTATTTTTTTCGAATTTTTTTGCTTTGATGATACGGAACCCTTAGTGCGCGAATCCGACTCGCATTTGGCCTGTTTTTTACATAACCTGTACATTATATTTACTAAATGTGACCCTGTACAACGACAGGGTTTTTTTTTTTCATCATCAATTCACTCTCCAACAGTTCAGTATTACTACCCATCTTATTAATAGTACACGTATCGTGAATGATAACGTATTGTGACTTGTGAGCGACGTTGGCAGTAAACAAATGCAAAGGTTTTTCAAGCTTTATACGATTATAACAACAAAATAGTTTGTTTGAAAATGTCAATTTTTTTAGTAAACTATTGCGAAGTATTTATAGACTAGGAAAAGCCGTGCTTAAGACTAAATTGATAATTTCCACTGCACTTTGCATTTTGCGGTACTTGAAATCTTGGAAAATCGACAATCATAGGTGGATATTTTACGAGCGGAGATTTGATTTATTTTATTAAGGCTTCCATGCTTATACTGAATTATACGGAATAATGGTAACAAAGACGACGCAGTAACGGGTATCTTATACAGATTAAGCTCCACTGAGCTACAGTAACGTCCAGAAGTCTAGATATCCTTTATTTTATTCAAGAGCTTGGAGCCGTCCATATTTTTCTGATAAAATCTTCTTTGAGTTGTATACAAAATAAAACTGTAAGTTGTAAGATGTCTTTGTTACATGGCCTACAAGCTGCGATTTTCAAAGAATCCTGCAGCTTGGCGAGCGTCGATTCCTCTGCTTTTACAAATATAATTGTTTTCGGTTACATTAACAACCTTGTTTAATCCTTTTACTAAGTTAGCGCTCATTATAACAATAATAATAAAGGCATATTATTTGCGGTTGTTCTTATCTTGCCAATGAAGAGTATTTACACAGACACAATCAAGTAGCCAGGATTATTCATCAACAACTTGCTCTTCGATATGGTCTTGTAAGTTTTGAAGTGTCGTATCATAAATATGCATCGGATTCAGTTCTAGAAAATGGCCGTGCTAAGCTCTATTGGGATCGATCTATCATCACGGACAGGACTATTATCACAAACATACCTGATATCGTGTTGGTAGATGGAATGGAGCGCCGGGCATTTATTGTTGATATCACAATCCCGCATGACGATAACCTCGTGAAAGCAGAAAAAGAAAAACTATCTAAGTATTTGGACATAGCTCACGAGATTACCGACATGTGGGGTGTAGAGTCAACAATAATTGTCCCGATAGTCGTTTCTGTAAACGGTCTTGAAGCGAAGAGTCTCGACCGACATCTACGGAGTCTCTCCCTACAATTCTGGATCAAGGGCCAGATACAGAAGGCGGCAGTGTTAGGAACGGCACGTATTGTGAGGAGGTTTCTTTCTCTGTCGCCCTGACCACCAATGGCTTAGCTGCAAGGTTTCCATTGATCTAACCTCAAAGTAAGCAAATTATTTGCTTTTATGGATGTTATGTTTATCTCTGTCGAAAATCGAACCTGTGTTCCATTGATTCGTAGTTAGGTTCGCTAACCACTCAACCAACGGGGCGGTCGAATGCCCCAATGCCACATTGCCCCATGAAAGAGTCACTTATCCTATGAAGACGAGATGAATGCACAAGATAATTTTTGTTTCTTGAATTGAGTGTACATTGCCATTTTTCTTAAAGGAGTAAATAGTTTTATAACCATACATTAAGTTTTCAAATTTGTATTGGAAGATTACAGTAAAAATATAGATTTCTTTGAAGCTTTCTCTCAGAAAAACTCTCGGGATAAGATTATAAATGGATCGTATAGCTCTTTTCTGCAATACAAATATAGTATTTATCTTTTGCAGTCAAGGCCCAGTGTTGCCAGTGACAGGTAGTCAAATGTAACATGAGACAGCTCAAAAAGTAACATTTTCACGAGTTAAGTAACATTTCCTTATATTATAATAATAATATTTGTATAAACATTTTTTGTAAAAATAATTGATTGGTAATCTTAAAAAGAAAAACATAGGTATGTAAGTTATATGTATACCAAATAATTAAGAAATCTATTTCAATAGCTACAGCTCACCATATATCTAACTAAAGATAATTAATCAATTTGTTTACGTATAAGACAACTAATGCAAAAATAAACATATTTCAGTTGCAAACGCGACTTTGTTATTAAATTATTGCTTTTCTAAATACTTTTATATTAAAACTATATAAATACAACATTAACTAACAAAGAACAAATCAAAAATCCAAAAAGTAACGTAAAAGTAACATTTTGAGCCGTGTAACATGGGAGTAACATGAGAGGGTCAAAAGTAACGTAAAGTGTTACAAAAGTAACATTCTGGCAACACTAAGCAGTTGCTCTATTCTTTAAAAAGGTGGTCAATTATTATGGAAAATAATTATAATTATTTCAGATGTACCAACAATTTAGGGATATTACTATATAGACCGGTGATTTCAGGCGAATGTTTTTTTTTATATCATAATGTATCAAACAAGCAGATGGGTTCCTAATGGAAAGAGTCAACCATCGCCTATAGACACCAAAGGTGATAATGGTGCATTACTCGTGGCGAGGTCTGATGCCACATGCATAAGTTTACCGGCTACCTTACCCTCCAAACCGGAACACGACAGTGACAAGCACTGACACTATTGCGGCAGGTGGTGTTACCAGACCCGGGCGAGACAATGCAGAACTCTACCATCTAGTAGCCACGATAGTAGTGAGTCGTATAGCCAATTTGTCGCCTTTTACGACCTGCCCGGTAAAACTGCAGTTGGCCTATTTTTTTAAAAGTTGCTCGGGACCAACACGGGGGGAAGGATGTGGAAAGAATAAGATCTTTAACGCCAGGCTATGTTAATTTGACCTGGCTGAGTAGATCTTCTTCTTTCAGCTGAGAACCTAAATCATTTTAAAAAGCGTTAAATCTTGTTCATATTTAATTACCCAATTATTAGAGATCCACAATTTTTGTTTTAAAGAAAGAGTTGCTTAATATAAATGTTGCTGACTGATTGAATGAAAGAGATTAATTTTATGTAATTAATTGCTTTAACATTTGTTTTTTTTATCTACTTGTGAATAATCTATTTTATCTATAATAATAATAATATTCTCGGGACAAATTACACTTACTGATCTAACCCCAAAGTAAGCAAATTATTTGCTTGTGTTATAGGTGTTAGTCAACGATACTAAAACATAGAAATACATATATAAATATTGTCGCCTCTGTGGTCTAGTGGTCCAGCGTTGGCGTTGACTACATGAGGTCCCGGGTTCGATTCCCGGGTCGGGCAATAAAAAAGTGTTTTTACAGTTTTCTGATAAACACGAAGTTGCCCGGGATTGGAAAGTCTTGCCACCTATCACATTTGTTAGGGATCGAACTTGATCCCTAAAATGGTAAAATAGGCGATGAAAGTTATATATAACCGCACAAATCATTGCCAAACCATTAGTCTTAGACACTTGAAATTTTACACATGTATTCCTCTTATGATGTAAACATCCACTAAGAAAGGATGTTTAAAATTCAACCCTCAAAGGGTATTGCATGAAATTTCGTATGAATTGAGTATGGCAAAATAATGAGCTATGTATTTCAGCGTTTTTTCAAATTTCACCCCTTAAAGGGTAAAATAGGGTATGAAAGTTTTATATAAACATATAGGCAAAACTCTTAGGGCTTGAAGCTTGAAATATCACACACGTATCCCTGTTATGACGTATGCACCCACTAAGGAATAATTTTTCAAAATTGAAACTTCAAGGGGGTGAAATAGACAAAAAAACATTTGAATAAAACTTTTTATTCCTTGGACACATTTGCATGACATTTTATTTGAATTGAGTTCGTACAGCAACAATAATTAGTTATGTTTTTCAGCGCTTTTCAAAATTCAACGCCTAAGAGGTAAAATAAAAATAAAATATAATCGCCTCTGTGGTCTAGTGGTCCGGTGTTGGAGTTGACCACATGAGGTCCCGGGTTCGATTCCTGGGTCGGGCAATTCAAAAATGTGTTTTTCAGTTTTCTGATAAAAACAACGTTGCCCGGGATTGGAAAGTGCCCGGTTGGCGATAGGCTAGCCACCTATCACATTGTGGGACCAAGTATCTTCGGCTAATCGTGGGTGCACGTGTTGTACCTCTGCCCACCTCTTCGGGGATACGGGCGTGAAGATACTTTTAATAGAGTATATATTTGTGTGCGAAATTTTAAGTTGCTAAACGCACAGGCAAAGAAACATAAAAATTCGCACACATATTCCTCCAATGACGTACGCATCCACTAAGGATGGACAATTCAAAATTCATATCTCAAGGGGGTGTAATAGAGGATAATTTTTTCTTTGAAACTGTTTATTCCTTGCACATATTTGCATTAAATTTCGTATGAATTGAGTACGACAAAAATAATGAGTTATGTATTTCCACGTTGTCCAAAATTTAACTTCTTAGAGGGTAAAGTAGAGGATGAAAGTTTTATAAAAAAAATCACAGTCCAAGCCCTTTGGTCTAGAAACTTGAAACGTCGCAAACGTATTCCTCTTATGACGTAGGCATCCACTAAACAAGGAGTTTTCAAAATTCAACTCCGATGGGGATGAAATAGGGTATAAAATTTTATATTTCTTTTATTCCTTGAACATATTAACATAAAATTTCATATGAATTGAGTATGGCAAAAATAAAGACTTATGTATTTCAAAGTTTTTCAAAATTCAGCCGCTTAGAGGGTAAAATAAGGCATGAAAGTTTTATATAAACGTACAGGCCAAACCCTTAGGGCTAGAAACTTGAAATTTCGCACACGTATTCCTCTTATGACGTAAGTAGCTTATAAAGAAAGTTTAAATAAGTTAAAGTAAATATGTGCGAGCGAAGCCGCGGGCAACAGCTAGTATTAATATATATGAAACTAGCGGCGGCACATGCTTCGCTATGTATTGCCAATTATTGAATTCATTTGTTACAAAAAATTTGATAAATGAAGAACCGCTCTACCGATTTTGTGCAAACTTCACATAAGCCATCTACTAAATAGTCCGAACAAAACCATCTGGTTTGGATAGATGAGCCCATTCTTGAGTTATAAAATTACAATTTTTTTTCGGAATGTCTCAATTGCTGTTAGCCTTATCGGCTGATACAGCTTCACCGGTCGCGGGGGCGAGCAGAGTGCTCAGCCAGAATTTAAAGGTGTAGGGCTGTACGCCCTCTGCCCTAAGGATGTCTCCTGTGAGACCGAACCTCGGCTTAGGGTGGGGTCGTGATTTGCTAGGGCTAGTGGCATTGTTTTGTCCATCCGCCGAACCTTGCCTTTGGGCTCGGTTCGCCGAAGGGCGAAACAGGGGTCCTAGTCGCCGCCGGCGGCGACGGTGTCGCGAATGTAGGTGTGTAGTGTTATCGTGTAAACCGTTGGCCAGAGTTATCGGGTCATCGGAATCGGTAAGAACGTGGCGGGGCCTACGTAGTTTGGGCTCGGGATTAGGGTCTGGGATGTAGTCAGCCGCGGCTACCAGCAGTGGGTTCGGATGCGAGATGGCACGATCGAAGTATCTTTTTGAGATGTCTTTGAAATGCTTTGCTAAGCTTGGCAATTCAAGATCGTTATGGAGGTCTACGTTGCACATATACCACGGTGCTCCCGTGGCAATATGCAGGAATTTATTTTGTACCACTTGCAACGGATGCAAGTCCGTACGGGGGAGATGGGCAAACGCTACGCAAGCGTAAGAAAGGATGGGGCGTACGCACGGCTTGTAAAGTGTCACCTTGTGTCTAAGTGACATTTTACTGCGTTTATTGATAAGATGATATAACCGACCTACAACGAACTTAGCCTTGACTTTCATTCTTTGTATATGCGGTTTGAATGACATTTTGCTGTCCAACATTACCCCGAGGTACTTGACTTTCCTTTCCCACGGGACGACGTTTCCGAACAGGGTAATGTTGCCTAGCTTACGCAGACCGCGCCTTTGTTGTCGCGGGTGTTTACCGCGGCGAAAGTACACGGCTGCACTTTTTGTGGGATTTATTTCGATACGCCATTTTCTGAACCAATCACCAAGGGCGTTGGCCGCAGCCTGCAGCCGCTTGGTGATTGTTACTTCGGAAAAGTTGGACGTATAGAGGGCGGTGTCGTCGGCGAACAACGCGAGCTCGACGTGCGGCTCGCGTGATACGTCGCACGTGTACAGGGAGAATAATACGGGTGACAGTATGGAGCCCTGCGGGACACCTGCTGTAATCGATCTGTGGGTGGAGAAGGCTCCCTGCACGCGAAATTTGAATCGGCGGTTGGTGAGGTACTCTCGTATGATGAGTACGAGTCTGTCGGGCACGCCCATTTGGTATAAGCTTGTATATTAAGCCATTGTGCCAGACTTTGTCGAACGCCTTTGCGACGTCGAAAAATAGGGCGCCTGTGGGAATTTGCAGCCCCGGGGCTGCGTTTAACCCGTTTAGGATATATTCGGTGAGACGGTGCACTTGATGAGTGCAAGAGTGAGCTGCTCGGAATCCGAACTGCTCATTTATTAAGAGGCCTTTCTCGTGAACAAATGCCTGAAGGCGAGCGAGAAAGATTTTTTCATAGATTTTACCTAACGTATTTATTAGGCTAATGGGGCGGTAACTACTGACTTTATTGCGGGGTTTACCCGGTTTGTGAATTCCTATGACGGTGGCTTCTTTCCACTCGTCTGGAAACGCGCAGCCGGCTAATAGTGCATTGAAGATGCACACTAGTAGGCATATTAGGGAGGGGGGAGGTATTTAACTACCTTATTAGTGATTTTATCGGGCCCGGGGCCTTTTTATTGTGTAGACCTTTAATTATGTCGCCTACTTCTTCGGGATCGGTGGGTAACAGCGGGTAACCTTCCGGTGGTAGCGCCGCCCTGCGCTCTACTTCACTATCCACAAGATGGACGTGGTCTAGATCCGTAGGTTGGTTTGATGGGGAACATTGTGTTTGGATATTGTCGGCCAGGCATTCGCCTTTGTCTGCATCATCAAAAGCGGGCGTTTGATTAGGTCGAATGAGTGGAGGCATCTCTACTACTGGTTCGTTTTTAAAGGCCCTCGCCAACGGTAAGTAGGCCGTGTGCGACGGCTTAAAATTACAACAAAAAGTGGCATTGAATTTTATATATATATAGATTTGTGTTAGCCATAACTTTATAAGTATAACAATCATACACAGTAAATACACCCTAAAGTAACGATTGAGGATTAAACGAAACTAATTTAAAGACCTTCCTCGGTTTTAAATTTTTCAAAAATCGTAAACAAATTTTTTAATAATTAACTAACAATTTTACAGTTAATAAAAATATACTCATATTTCTAAGATAAAAATATT
The DNA here is from genome assembly GCA_036924255.1 of Apodemia mormo. Lineage (NCBI taxonomy): Eukaryota > Metazoa > Arthropoda > Insecta > Lepidoptera > Riodinidae > Apodemia > Apodemia mormo. The sequence goes on from JAUPFN010000004.1 coordinate 5,175,812, forward strand.
TCAAAAGACATAAATAAATATCTATAATTATATATGTATAGGCATTTTAAGGCTCCATTTTAAAACGATTTTGAAATACTAGCAGCTAAAACAACCGAAGACGACAATAGTAGAATTGGCTCTCCGGGTACTTAATAATGAAGGAGATAAACGAACGTTGTGGAACAATAAGATTATCTCATCTTTATCTCTTATACCATAAATGGGAAATTTTTTATGTTTGCATTTTAAATATTTGGATGTTTATAACTCAATCATGCAGAAACGGCTGGATCGATTAGAATGGAATGTGGCACACAGGTAAATAAATGATGACCTGGAATAGCTTATAAGACTTTTTGTCACGGAAAAATAAATTGTTCCCATAGATTTGCACAAAAACTTTTATAATACAGTAGGCTGTAAGGGTACACTTAGTTTCATCTAGTTCACGTTTTAACACATTTTTTAAGAACAGTCTAGCAGATGGCATCTTTTTAAAGGAGCTGGTCCGCTACTTCGGACACAGTGTCTTCGGGGCTGAAGAATAAAACACCTGCCATTCTGCTTTTTGGGGTTATGTTCAAGTTGAGCCATTCTATGCTACTTAGGTATACAACAATTTATTTATCTCAATTAAGTTAATTGTTTCACAAGTATCCGAAGATTTTTTGATCGATAAACAACATAACAAACTATCCTGCATACAATTTAAAATAATTTGTAAGACACATTTTGTAAGTTGGTGGACTATAATTACTCGTAAACTTGTAAAACCTACTTAACCGTCATAGTTTTCCTTTTAAATTAATTATATTTACTACTAGCTGTTGCCCACTACTTCGTCCGCACGGACTTCGTTTACTCCGCACAGATCCTCCCCCGTAGGTGATAGCGTGATAATATGTAGCCTATATGTTGACCCGACCTATAAGTAATATTCATGCAAAATTTGAAATAAATCAAGCCGTACTTTTTGAGTTTACCCCGAACATACATACAGACAAACAGATAAACAGACAAACAGACAAAAATTCTAAAAACTATACTTTTGGCTTTGATATCGATTGTAGATCACCCCCAAGTATTCTTTTAAAAAATATTCAATGTACAGTTTTCACTTTCCTACGATTTTATTATATGTATAGATTACCACGATTTTTTTTGCATCTCCAAAACCAACCGTTTGGCTAGAAGAGAGCTTAGAAGAATACTTGGTTCTAAAAAAATTAGCACTTTATAGTTCACAAACGAGTTCTTTAATCGAAAACTTGTTTTCGTAAACCTACAATATTTTTTGAATGCTTATCCAACGTAAGCCTACAATATTTTTTAAATACCTGTCCAATGATATCCCACACTACGAGGTATGCGAGAAAAAATTTAACATCCCCACTTTACATATAGAGAAGCTAAAAAATATTTTCCAAGATTTTATGTAAGCACTTTATTGCCGTGACTAATATGTATATTCATGCTAAATTACAGCTTTAGTATTAAGTATCTCTGAGCTATCGTTCGGACGGACGGACTATAGGAGTTCTTACTTTACTTTGGGACTTTACTTTTATATTAAATTTAAAATTATAAAATATTTTTGCATATTTTTGAAATTGTCGGCAAGATGAATTGATTGAAAAAAGATGTAGTTGCTTAGGCAATCGGGAGGTGTCTCAAAATCTCTGAGCTATCGTGCGGACAGACGGACGGACTATAGGAGTTCCTACTTTACTTTGGGACTTTTGGGACTTTACTTTTATTTTAACGTTAAAATTATAAAATATTTTTGCATGTTCTTGAAATTGTCGGCAAGATGAATTGATTGAAAAAAGATGTATTTGCTTAGGCAATTGGGAGGTGTCTCAAAATCACGCAATAATATTTTTTTGTGTTTTTGTCTTTTTGTGTTACCCGTTTATCCGTCTAGCCCCTCAGCCCACATATGATAACGTGCATTAAAAACCCTGTTCCAAAAACTTATCAACAAAGCTACAATATGTCACACGATGTTACATTTATTATATTTACAACAAAAAATAAATCATTAACTCGTGAAAACATCAGTTGATTGCTGGATTTCACAGCGAAATGAATATTTAAATGTTTCAACAAAGGTATTTTTGACAGAGAAATATCGTGATTGAGTTCCTTGCATCGCCGCATCCGTTTTTAATTATTCACTACTTTTCAGAAAGTTATTTCGGGGCTTCCTTTTTTGTATCATGAGTTAGCAAACAAATTAATAGTTCTCGTCATAGAAATAAACAATCATCTTAGACACCGAAGATTTAGCATAACTTTACCGGCTACCTTAATCTTCAAAATGGAGTACGGCGATGACAAGCATCATCAAAATGTTATTGTGGTACGCGTGCGAATAATTGAGGCGGTGGTATCAAACCCCTGCGAAATATTGTACAATTCTATTGTCCAGTAGATTTGATGGTACTTGTAGTGACTCGTATAGTGGATTTGTTCGCCTTTTACATATATCTGGCAGAGTTGGCAGATAGTTATTTATTCGCACCCGTACCGAAGTGGGTATTTTTATTAATTAAAAAAAAATTCGAATACTTGTTAAAAAATCACTTCAATGATTGAGGAGAATAAATTGCTTAATATCTAAGTAGCCATGGGCGTACCGAAGGGGGGGCAGGGAGAGGCAGCTGCCCCCCTCCCCAGCAATTTGTTTACCTCTCTACTTACTATATACTGGTGTAGGTAGATAAAAATATAACAAGGTAAAACATAGTAAAATATTACGATTGCCCCCCCCTGGCCCAGAACCTGAGTACGCCCATGTAAGTAGCATAAAATGCCTCAACTTATACATTACCCCAAAAGGCAGAAAAGCAGATGGACTCTTCTTCAAAATGTCCTCCTTTGAAGAATAGACCATCAGCCATTCTGACAGGTAATTCGTTAAGACGACCGATTGACCAGACGTGTCGCTAATATCGTGACTACTTGGTGGTACAGTTCGACAATATCTCACTTGCTCTCGGTTGATGCTGCCCCCTGACCTACACAGCGTCACAGCTTGTCACTATTGTAAATTGATTTGAAGGGAAATGTTGCCGAAAAATTTATGCAATGTCAACCTCTTGCACGATTACAACAGCTACACACCATTAAAACCATATACCTATCTCTATCTTAGAACGTTCAGCTAAGGTCACAACTTTTGTTTCTCAGAATGTAATATAGATGGCGCTGTTCCATTGATGCATCGCGGTGAGAATTTTTATCTTGTGGGTTGTGTAATAAAGTTTTTGGGAACCACAATATACTTTAGAAGGTTATTATCACGAAGTACTTACTAATTTGTAATATATCTAATAAAGATTAAAGGGTTATCTCAAGGCATGCAATGGTAAATGGTAATGGGTACAAATAAAATGTTTTCTTCTATGAAATATTGATGACGCCATATGACATTGATATGACACGTACGATTCTAATTATATTTACATAGAAGAGGGGGCAAACGAGCAGGAGGTGCACCTGATGGTTAGAGATCACTGCCTCCCGTGGACATCCGCAATCCGATAAGAAATCACACAAAGTTAAGGTATTCATCTTAGAATCAAGGTCAAAATCCATGGTTTTGATTTTCGGTAAAGGGTATGTGGATCATTCAATATGAAATGTCGCTTTAGTTAAATAAAACATGAAAGGGACTAGGTGGTGAATACCTATCCGCTATCGAACAGAATCATAAATGTCGCGCCACCCATGTTTGTAAGAAGAAAACATTGTATTTTTAGTTTGTCATTATAGTTTTCCCACATTATGCTTTGAAGTTAGCCTCTATTTAAGTAGGTATTGCAAGGAAGTTGTGTGGGTTGTTTCTTTCCATCAATAAAGTCATCTGCTTGCATGTTATCCTATGATATATAAAAATAATTAATTTAATCATTAGATCTAAATTAATGTGCTTAATTATTTTCCTGAACAATTCCATAATTAATATAATTAATTAATTATTATAAGATAAGATCACTTTAATCTTTTCCATTAATTTAATTAATAATAAGAAAGGTTGTAATTATAGAGGCACAAGTAATTACTCTACTAAGCAATAATTATAAAATGTGTAGAGTGAACATTTTTTTTATTGCTTTTTTATTTGAAATCACATTAAAGCTGATGTTCTACGTGACCATTGCTGCTCGACCGATCTTTTTGGACAATTAAAATGCTCAGCTAGAGTGTAGTTGGCAATGACCTTCTAGGTCATTGGTAGTTGGGCTTTGGACTCACTTTAAGTGCTTTCGGTTTAGGGCTGTATCAGGATCATAAATGTGACAGTAAGTACAACTCGCGCGAGTTAACATGACACCTCGCACGGTATTCAATACCCTCGCAACGCTGCGCGGCGACATGTTGTCGCCGTGCGACGGAAGTAGCGATAGCATCTCTATCATTGTTGTACGTGTATTTGTGCTTTGAAATTGAAAATAAACTTTTTAGCACGCAGTACTTTGCAAAACTGTCATTTGAGCAAGGCGTCATATTAATTCGTGCGATTTTTTTTCGAAATGAACTTAAGCAGTTGGTCCAAATGACCGCTACTGCTAAAACCGGGCGTTTTGGGTGAGCAGAGTGCTCAGCCAGAGTTTAAGTTAAATGGGCTAAGAACCCGCCCTAAGGATATCTCCTGAACCTTGGCTCAGGGCAGTATCTTGACGATTAGTGGGAAAGTAAGTGACATCAGGATTTTGACTCGATCTTGACTGGAGTCTCGAGTGTTGACGGGCCGAATTAGTGGGCCCAGTCACAGCCATCGGGAAATATGCCGTGTGCGTGTTCCTGTCAATTGCGAAGTGAAGGTTGTGACGGGATTACCGGGATCGGATAAAAAGTGTCGTGGTATTCTGAGCCATCAGTGACCCTGTCCGCGACGTAGTCCGCCGCGCTTCCATATCAGAGGGTTTGGGTTTCTTATCGCTTTTTCAAAGTGATTTCGCGCGAGTTATAGCATCTTAAATATGTTTTTATTACTCGTTATTGTCTCTCCTGGTCTATTGACCAGAAGTACTGGACGAAATACTGGACTGGAGGAGGCACTGCACGAAACAAGAGATTGACGTGTGTGTGTATGTGTGTATTTGTCACGTATATGCATCTCTGTGTACTGTGATGTAATCAACAGGATGAGATAGGTAATGTTAAAGAGTTTGTTTGACTTGTGTAGCAACAGAAAGTTTAATGTAGTACGTTAGTGTATAGAAGTCTTTGAGTAGCATTACCTATACCGACACCTTGCTTTGAATAATAAGGTCGTGGGTATGTGCGTACCGAGAAGGGTGGGAGCCAGGGAGGGGCAACTGCCCCGTTGGAATTTGTTTACCTCTCTACTATCTTTTGTTGCAGGTAAAAATATAATAAGACAAAAATATAGTCTTAAAATGATACGGTTGCTCCCCTGGTCCAGAACCTAGGTACGCCCATAGTAGTGGGCTAAATTTCTACCAATGGATGATTTTAACATTGAGTTGAAAAGAAAGTACGAGAGACAGAGCACATATTATATAAATAATTTAAGCGCAGTTAACTGCATTAACTGACTTCCACTCCTATATCTCTATCACATCTTTACTAAATATATTTATTTGACTTTTAAAGTGAAAATGCCCTTCCTAAACAAAAAAAAAACGAATCGGCTAAAAAATAAGCCCATTCTGAGGTTTTTTTAACTTCCCGCTACGTACATGTAGATAAGGAAGTTACTGATTTTGCACCGAAATTCGAAAACCGAGTTTTCACCAGATCTCCACGTCCTAGGCACTTTTTCCGACTATTTTCACGATGACGTCAGCATATATGTGTGTGTGCAGGTGTGTATGTAAACATCTCATAACCTATGAATGGCTTGACCGACCGAAACGCGGTTCATGTTATTCGATTGAATTTGGCTCAACTTGTTTTGAAAATTTAAACCAAGTCGGTCCAGGAAATTTTGGGAAATTATGAAAAATCCTCAAAAAAATTTTAGTGAACATTTTTTTTTAATGTAACTTCCAGATTTATGTACCGATAAAATGCAAAATATAATCAGTTTTTTGCCTCAAAAAGCGTCCAACACATAATTTACATCAAAATCGGTTTACACGTTTGAGAGTTAGCGTTGACGAAAAATGTCAAAAAAAAGTGTTTTTTGGACATATAACTTCGAAATTTTTCATCCAATAATTTTTTGATCTTTTACAATATTTTAGTATTTATAAAAACTACTTCGAATGCTGTTTCAAAAATGAAAATCGATTCAAATTTTTATAAGTTATAGCTTTTCAAATATTAAAATTACGCTGTTTACAGCAAATGTACTTCGTATTTTTAAAATACCTCATTCAGTGGAAGTTTCAGAGATGGGCTGCGGGGCCAACCAGCTTATTGATTTTTTATAGTTTCTGCAGGCATATAAACAAATGAACCACCTGATGGAAAGCGGTTCCTACTAAAGCATAATAGTCTTTGGTTCCTACTGTAACATAAAAGGTCAGTTACTTCTTTTTAGAGTTTTATTGACTCTTAAAAATTCCAGTATCAAAGCTACTCGGAAAATCCGTGTGGGATAAGTTGTTCGAGAGTTTGACGTATAAAGAAGGTGCGGGCAATTCGAACGGTCGTGGATGTCCAATCGTCGATATGATGTGGATGGAATCGTTCATTGCGGCGTGTTGTGCGATGGCGGAACAAAAATACAATCGAATTGGGAACCTTGTCCGTTTGTTCTGGACTAACGCGGAAAAACTTGTAACTGTCATAATAATAATTCACAAAATATAACTGTTGTGCTAATATAACAAGTCGGCTAAAAAGTGTTCTGAACTAACACTGAAAAACATGTAACTATCAAAATTATAATTCATTGAAGTGAATACGAAATATAATATAGGTAACGCTTAGTTGTACTAATATAACAAGCCAGCTAAAAGGTGTTCTGGACTAACACGGAACATCATCATGTAACTGTCTCCTTTGACGAATAGACCAACTGCCGTTCTGCCAGGCAGGTCGTAAAAGGCGACCGATTGGCTATGCGAGTCACTACCTTCGTGACTACTAGGTGGTAGAGTTCTGCATTGTTTCGCCCGGGTCTGGTACCACCGCTTACCTATTCCTGTCGCAGTAGCGTCAGTGCTTGTCACTGTCGTGTTCCGGTTTGGTGGGTAAGGTAGCCGGTAAGCTTATGCATTTGACATTAGACCTCGCCACAAGATAGCAACGCACCACTAACATCTTTTGTGTCTGTAGGCGATGGTTGACTCTTTCCATCAGGAGACCCATCTGCTTGTTTGCTATCGAATGATATAAAAAAACTGTCACAATTATAATTCATTAAAGTGAACAAAATACAAAATATAACATTTAGTTGTACTAATATAACAAGTCGGTTAAAATGTTCTAGAATAACATGGAAAATCATGTAACTGTCACAATTCTAATTCTTTAAACTAATATAAAATTTTGGCTAAAAAGTGTTTTGGACTAACACGGAAAATCATGTAACTCTCTGAATTATAATTCATTAAAGTGAATACAAAATATAACAGTTGTACTAATATAACCTGTCGGCTAAACAAGTGTTCTGGACTAACACGAAAAATCATATATATAACTGTGACAATTATAATTCATTAAAGTGAATATGAGATATAATATGACAGTTAGTTGTATTAATATAACAAGTCGGCTAAAAATGTTCTGGATTAACGCGGAAAATTATGTAACCGTCACAACTGTAATTCATTAAGAGGCAGTTTACATTTTAGACTAACTTTTGACGAGAAATCAAAATTTTCCAACTCCTATTTTTTCAAATTATAAGATACTTTTATTTAATTAAATGGTACCATTAGATAGTTTCATCTTTCAATTCCTTCAATGAAACAGATTTTTTAATCATCCATCGTATTTCTTATGATAAATGTTCTCCGAAATCAAGTTTCGACAATTACGCAAAGAAGCTATTTTTCTAAAAGATATTGCTACTGCTACAATCAACAAACTTACTTAGAAAAAATACTAAATAACCAGAAACATCCAAAAATTGTGCCAGAATAGATTACTTTTTTCCTTAAAGATCTATTACTATTACTAATTAATTAAGCAAATATGCCTATTTCAACGAAAATTAACGAAATATTAACTGGGCCTTTTGTTATCGAAAAATGACATTTTCCTATAGAAATTGGCATAGAATAAAACTATGTTCTATTTTTATGCAAAATAAGTCACTTAAATAATATTTACTTATTTTTTATTTCAAAAAGAAATTAAAGAGAATACTGTAAAATCCGCTACGTCCGTGTGTCAAAATTAGTACCGCGTAGTTATAATTAAAATATTAAAAGTATCAATACTATTTTCATTTTACCAGCACTAGGTGCACTATACGGGCGACGACGTATCGATTAGAAAATATCTAAATTTCAGTTGGGCGATTTTGTGAAATGCCTCTTAAAGTGAATATAAAATATAACTCAGTTGTATTAATATAATACAATTCAAAAGTTGTACCAGTTTTTAATGTGTATAAAACTTTCTATTCATTTGTAAATGAAAAGAATGACATGATAGTTGCATAGATCGCTTCGCAAACTCTCGCCTTTGATTACTTAGCTAACATAGCTTATAGCCAGGAAGCTTACTTACGTGTGCAAGTATTTTGTATGGAAACTTCTCACGCTAAAACTTTGTGTGAATTTTCTAACTTTATAATATATTATCTACGAGTTTCAGATCGCGTTCTTATTTATATTTTCATACTGATGTAAATAGATGCTATGCTTATCTAATCGTGATACGTCAAGAAACTTTTTATTCAAATTAATGAGCAATTATTTTCACGAAATAAACAGCACGTCATCGGTTACTTATTGGTGTATGCAGTGTGGACCAAATGTTCTGGTTCACCACGACTTACTGGTTTGTCATTTGGCGAGATAGTTAGTGATTCCTATCGTGACACTTTACTAATAATGACTATCGCTTATTTCGAACAATGATAATGATGAGGACATACCTACTCTGCAATGCATCTTATGCAATGGTCATTTAAAGCCCCTACAAGCTAACACCCCTTTAAACTTTCCATTTTGTAGGAAAATTCAAGATCGGAACAAAAGAGGCTATATATATATATATATATATATATATATATATATATATATATATATATATATATATATATATATATATATATATATATATATACATAGTAAGTCAATGTGGTCATACATAAAAATCTTTTGACATAAGTTTTAAAATAAAAAGAATTTTTATTTTAAAACTTATGTAAGAGAACCCTCAGAGTATATTCTATCCAATAATAAAAGAAGAAAAAATAAAAGAATGCGTGGTGTAACATAAAAAATATACCATCGAATTGAGAACCTCCTCTTTTTTTTCCGTCGGTTGAAAATAATTATTATATATTTATAGCTTATGTTGTCAAACTTAGAAGAGAATTTTTTTTATTTTCTCTATAGTCGAATTTCGAACACAGGATGATCGTTAGTATGAATTATTGACTCATTTACATGAGCAATCCTCAATAAAATCTTATGCAGTATGCAATATATAAATATTAAGTGTTTGGGAAGAGGCGGGCTTAAAGCCAACAGGAAGGTCTTAGCAAGTAATCTCGTAAAGGCGGAAATCCCTCTGCCAACAGGGAATGCCGTCTTACGTTCGTTATGAATTTATGCAATCGCGTTGCGCATTGCAAATTAAATCAGCTCTGATTTAGGACAAGTTAATTTGTTATTACTACACCATTTTCTGCGAAGGATTTTATTGAGTTAGGTATTTGAAATGTCTTTTTAAATATCATAAGATAGCAAACGAGCAGATGACCTATTGATGAAAGAAAACAACCTTCTCGTATTGACATCAAAGATATTAATGATGCGCTGCATTCCTTATGGCGGGGTCTTGATGCCACATGCACAAGTTTACCGACTAACTTACTCTCCAAACCGGAACACGACAGTGACAAGCACTGACGCTAATCTAACAGGAATAGGTAAGTACCAGACCCGGGTGACACAATGCAGAACTCTTCCACCTAGTAGCCACAATCATGGTAGTGACTCGCAAAGCCAATCGGACCTTTTCCGAACAACCTGGCAGAATGGCAGATGGACTACTCTTCAAAGAGAGCCCGGACAACACGGCGAGCCTTACATATCACCACTAGACTTTAAGCCGCATCTGAGACTTTCTACCTTGTGAAATTCGCGATAAATCTTTGTCCGATGCGGAGATCAAATCTGGGACCTCATATACTGATCCAATTAGGTTAACCACTAAACCTATGACCGGTTAGAGTTTTCACCAAATTTTAGGTCCTAGTGACCTTTTCGAACTATTTTCACAATGGCATAAGTATGTCTATATTATGTGTGTGTGCATACGAGCGTGCGTGTGGATGGGCGTGCGTGCGTGGGTGCTTACGTGCGTGCGTGCAGGCGTGTTGCGTGCGCGTCAGCATATTTAGATATTATCAAATATTTAATTTGATATTTTATACAAACTTGTTACTGGTTTCTAGAACTAGCAATTCGTTACTAAAACTTTTTACTAGTAATTTGACATACTAGTTATTGGAAAGTGTAAGTAAACAGTTACTAGAACTTGTTACTATAACGTGCGTAATAACGTGTTCATTATAATATGATTCTAGTTATTAGATACTAACTGTTGCCCGGGGCTTCGCTGGCGCATAAATACTTTAGAACTTATTTAACATTTCCTTTTAAGACACTTTATTTAGAATCTCTACATAGTCGGGCGGGCCGCTAGTATTGCAAAAAAAAAATATTTACGTATTTATTTTAGTTATAAATACTTATACGATATTTTTGTTATTAAAATTTAAATTAAAAACGTAAGACTTACTTAAACTTTCTATAATTTCTATAATTCCTAAACTTTCTATACCTACCTAATATCGTAACTAACTATACTTCAAACTAAAAATACCTTTTGGTAACACGCCTTTTAAACAAACTAACGTAATTACAAAATAAACTGAAATATGTACCTAACCTAAAACTACCTATGATAATATTTTTTTTATATACCGAACTCTACTCCCAACTAAATATACCTATCTAGGTACTCGTATTAGGATTGCTATGTATATAACATGCCTATATACCCAACTAAGGTAATTGTTAATTGTAATTTAAAAAATATTTTAGCTGGTTGACAATGCAGGTCATCCCTCAAACTTCCCGCTAAATTGAGATATTTTAAGCTGAAAGAAAGAAACTATGCCTAAACATAGAGTTTTGAGTTCAAAGAGTTCAAAAATCTATTTTTTTTTAAAATGATAGTTATTCAGTGTTTGAAAATATGTATACCTAATTAGTTTTTAAAAATGATGAATGGCTTTGATCATTGAACAACATTCAACGTAAGTTTTGAGCTCTAAATTATTAGGTTAAAAGTATGGAAAAAATGTAAAAAATCTTTTTTCAAAAATTTGTGTCATTGATAAATTACGAACTAATCAACCGATTTTAATCCGAATTTACGGTATTTGACACCGTCTTTTAGGCAGAAAGCTGATCACATTTTAAAATAAATCGGTAAATTAGTTACTAAAACGTGTAAATCGACTAAAATTTCGTTTTACTCATAGTGACTGTAAACGTTTACTGGTTTTAGTTATTATTTACTGGTTGCTAAAACTTGTTACTAGTGACAAGAATTTTTGACGAGTTACTTAAACTTGTTACTAGTAACTATTGACTAGAACTTTTACTAGTTGCTAAAACTTGTTAAAACTTCCTAAAACTAGAAATTATTATTAGTTGCTAAAATGTGAAACTAGTTATTAGAAATTGAAGTAGTTAATACACCTTGTCACTAACTGCACCAGTATGATTTTATTTATTAGAAAATGCTACTATAGTCACCAGAACTCGTAACAAGTTATTAAAACTAGTTACTACTCTGACTTATTTATACTCGAAGTCACTAATATATACACATATATATATATATATATATATATATATATATATATATATATATATATATATATATATATATATATATATATATATATATATATATATATATTATATCATAAGATGGCAAACAAGCAGATGGGTCTCCTGATGGAAAGAGTCAATTATCGCCTATAAACATTAAAGATGTTAATGGTGCGTTGCTATCTTGTGGCGAGGTCTAATGCCACATGCATAAGTTTACCGGCTACCTTACCCTACAAACCGTAACACGAAAGCGCCAAGCACTGACGCTATTCGGCAGGAATAGGTACAATCCCGGGCGAGACAATGCAGAACTCTATCACCTAGTAGCCACGATGTTAGTGACTCGCATAGCCAATCGGTCACCTTTTACGACCCGCCTGGCAGAACGGCAGTTGGTCTATTCTACAAAGGGGGCCGGGACCAATACGGGGTCACTAACTATTAGTAACTAGAGCTAGCTTCTAGTTTGCACAAAATCTGTACTAATATTATAATTATACGATAGTAACTCTGTCTGTCTGTCGGTTTGGATGAAATTTGGTACAGAGATAGTTTGATACCCGAGAAAAGGCATACGAGTAGGATAGTTTTTATCCCAAAAATCCCACGGAAACGAGAACGATGCGGGTTTTATTTTAGATCTTTTCCGCGGCGAGCGAAGTCGCGGGTACAGCTAGTGTTAGATAAAATAGCTCTGAAGTAGTTGTGAAAACTAAACAGTCTGTAATATTACAAGTGTATAGAGACCTAATTATAGAGTAACAAATTTAATTTGTGCTTTCCATTAGTAACTACTAACTGTTGCCTGCGACTTCGTCCGCGCGGACTTCGTTTACTTCGCACAGCCCCTCCCCCGTATCTGATAGCGTAATAATATGTAGCCTATATGTTGACCTGACCTGTTAGTAATATTCATGCAAAATTTGAAGTAAATCCATGCAGTACTTTGAGTTTACCCACAATAGTATACAGACAAACAGAGAAAAATTCTAAAAACTATATTTTTGGCTTCGATATCGATTGTAGATCACGGCCCAAGTATTCTTTTAAAAAAATATTCAATGTACAGTTTTGACTTTCCAACGATTTTATTATATGTATATAGATAATTAGTGTTATCTTTTTACTACATAAGAATCATTTTCCTGGATTGTTGCTGACTTGTTCTCTAGGGTAAGGTATTATATTTTTATTTCAGACCAAATATTTTAAAGATAAGTTACCATTTATGTTAACGCACCATTAAAATCTTATATTCTATCTCCAGAAAAAAAAATTTGTTTGCTTGCTATCCTATGAGATCGAGCACGGATTAAACTGGATGTGCCTTTCAAGGCAACTTTCTATTTTGCTAGTGTAGCGTTCCGAATCAATTACCGGCAGGAGTGTTTCCGTACGAATACTTAGGGACTTTCAAGAAAAGAGCTTACTCATTCTTAAAAGGCCGGCGAAGCAACTGCAAGGCCTCTGGTATTGCGGACGTATATGGGCAGCGAAGATCACTTACCATCAGGTGTACCTCCTGCTCGTTTGCCCCCTCTCTTCTCAAAAAAAGCTTGAATTTACATATAGAAAAACTGAGTTATAGTACTTATCGATGCAATAAAATCACTCGGAGTAATTCTTAAGTCTTGGCTTTTTATTCGGTACGATAAAATAGCACAACACGGCATGTTCCTATTTTTTTACGATGCGTTTGACATTTACAAACATTTTCTCATAGGAGCCGCTAACGCTCTCAACCCAAAACCTGTTAATATTTGTGTGTGTGTGTGTGTGTGTGTGTGTGTGTGAGTGTGTGTGCGAATGTGCGTGTGCGTGTGCGTGTGCGTGTGCGTGTGCGTGTGCGTGTGCGTGTGCGTGTGCGTGTGCGTGTGCGTGTGCGTGTGTGTGTGCGTGTGCGTGTGCGTGTGCGTGTGCGTGTGCGTGTGCGTGTGCGTGTGCGTGTGTGCGTGTGTGCGTGTATGCGTGTGTGCGTGTGTACGTGTGTGCGTGTATGCGTCCGTGCGTCTGTGCATCTGTGCATGTGTGCGTGTGTGCGCATGTGTGTTTGTGTGTGTGCGCGTGTGTCTATAAGTACTTATGTGGTCTGTGATATTGATAAAGTTTCCGATAAATTTGAAATTCCCCTAACTTCAGACAGTTGAGTCAAAATACAAACCAAAATGAAATATCTACAAACATTTATTTGAATTACTGCAATATTAAATGTAAAACTCTATTAGATATTCAATTTCCGTTCATTAATATTCATAATTTAATATTTTATGTATAGCATCAATATCATGTTTTAATAGAAATAACACTATTAACAAATTTATATTCAGATACGAGATTTCCTGATAGATAAAAACACGAAATTATTTATTCTATGGTTAAAAATGCAGCGTTGTTGTGTGTGTATGTCTATCTATGTGTGTTGTGTTCATGTGTGACTATCGTTTTGTTTCATAGTGTAACAGACTTCATCTATCCCTTAAGAGGTTTAGTGTAATAAAAGAAAATAATAAGAATCTATACTATTTTTTTTTTTTGTTAAAAATATGTCTGAATTATGTTTAATAAATAATATCAATGGAATCAAAGATGAAAATAAATTAAAAAACTAATTCTCATTAATATATAAGACCTAACATATAAACATATAAAACCTTAGAAAAGGGGAACGAATATGAAAAGAGAATGACAGGAAAGAAAGGGATTTAAATTTTTGAAATGAAAAGGGAATGACGGGATTTTGAAAGATAGGAGGAAAAGGGATTGGTAAAAATTTTATTGATCAAAAAAACCGTGAGTATGTAGAATAGAGATTTATTCAGGGATTACGTATGTACTTATGCAACTTCGTATTTGATATGGTAGTCGTTGGGTTTATTTAAATCTAGCAGTATTGGTAGAATGTAGTTTTACTAGAAGGTAAATCTTTTGAATGTTGACTATACAATTTTAATAAACATATTACCGATAAATATGTGATTAGGTTTACAAGAATGAAATTGTGCAAAATGTTGTGTAAAGGTGGATCGATCCTTGACTGAGTGAAGAATGTTTGTTGTATGAAGAAAGGAAATTATTTATTTTAAGGAATAGCTGTTGAAAAGATGTTTAATAACATAGGAGAAACGTGAACTTGTTTGCTTTATAGAAATTGTGTGATATTATTATTAGGGAAGTCTATTTTGATTTTAGGAAAATAAAACCATAATTTATCCTGGTATTTAAATGTTCTTTTCTTTCCATAAAAATGTGAGCAATGGTTGTGGAGCAATTGCTGTCTTACAGTTTTGCAGCAGGGCTGCTAATCAAGACGCAGGATAAATCGGAATTCTAAACAACACAGGTGATGTAGTTTTCCAATTTAAATTAAATTAAGTTTGTATAACAATACAAGACTACAATTTAAGTTTGTATAACTATACAAGACTAAGTAATGGCTTTACTTTATCAAATTTCAGTGCTTGACGGATAACAGTTTATTAATTAATTAGGAAATGGATTTATGGACTTAATTATATGTTTATAGATTTTCATCATCGGTATTTAAAGGAAACCCATTGCCTTTAGACACTATTATTATTATACCTATACCTTGCAAGTGACTAAGATTGCTATGTTTGTTAATTTTCATATAATATAAAGAAAAGGCTTTATGTTATCAAATTTCAGGACATGTTGGCAAGACAGTTTATTATTTAACTAGGAAATAGAAATAAATGACTTAATTACTTTATATTATACCTTTATCGTCGGCATTTGGAGGAATCCCGTTGTCTCTAGACACTTATTATTGCATCTATACCTTACAATTGGCTAATATTGCTATGTTTGTTTATTTTTCACAGGAATAAGTAATGGCTTTGCATTATCCAATGCCAAAAGCATGTTGGCTAAATAGCTTATTAACTAACAAGGAATAGATTTATGTGCTTTAATTGTTTATACTATACTTTTACCATATGCATTTGAACTATCATTATTGCATCTTTACCTTACAAATGGCCGATATTGCTATGTTTGTTTATTTTTCATAGGAGTAAGAAATGGCTTTGCATTACCAAATTCAAAAGCATGTTGGCTAAATAGCTTATTAATTAGGAATAGATTTAAGTGCTTTAACTACTTTAAATTATACTTTTCATCTTCGTCATTTTGAAGGAATTCCATTGTTAGATACTAATACTACTGCACCTGAATTAATGTTATCAACTAGTTTCAACGTACAACCCGCAACATTATAGAAGCGAATCCCGCTGGATCACTAGATTTTCCCGGGATAATAAATAGCCTATGTGCTAATCCAAGTCATCAACTATCTGTGTGTAAAATTTCATTCAAATCCGTTTCGAAGTTTTGCGTGCGGTTTTATCTTTTAAAATCTACTAACTGGTGATAACTACCACATATCTTTATAGATGAGAACCGGCTGTACTATGTACAACTGTACTATGGAAATTATTCTAGGAACTTCCTAGTTCCTAGAATAATTTCCATAGTACAGTTGATCCTGCTTGTTATTTAAACTTTAGGGATCGAGAGCTGATTCCTTTGGAGCCTTCGAGGCCGCGTGGGGGTGACTTCTTAGCTGTCGTCGGAGCTGAAGGCAGAGCTACTGTAGGTTTGTTGCAGAGTTGGAGGTATGGCAAATACGATTTTAATTTCTGCATTGTTATAATTTTGGGCAGTTATAATTTTTTTTTATGAAGGAACAATTAGGTGATAGGGTAGGGCGTGTAGATATTAGGTGGAAGAATTGATGCTTTAATATATTGAAGAATTTAAGGAATACTTTGTTTATTATTGACTTTCAATTAAAATTAGGTGATTCAAGCTTAGGAAATATTTATTATAGAAACTTTCTCTAGTTAAAATGATTACTTGAATTAATGCTTCAAATTGGATTAGGAGGAAATAGGAACTTTTAGGAATTGAAGGCAGAAGGTCTGTTACTGTAGGAATAATATATTACAACCAATAAGTGGGGGCATAAATCTACACAAAATTCACACGAAAACCTACCTTAATATGAATTATTAAAATTATGAAATGTTAATACGAATTATTATATCCTATTATAAAACTAAATATTAACTAATACGTAAATTGATTGCATAGGCCAGTCTCTTAAAATCAAATCTTCATAAAACATTATTTTATTTACAATCAAATTTAAAACCGAGTACAAATATTAAACGAGATAATCACAAACTAATACAAATTACTCTCTTCGTGTCTAACAAAGGAATAATTAATATGAACTGAATTGTTGAATTAAATTTGGAGCGAGAATCTTAAATGACTTTAATAAAGCTTCAGGGAGTTAGAGTACAAGAGAGGAATGAATGAACTTGAGTCCAAACGTATTATGTTTATTTAACCATATTTTGTATAAATTATTTACTTAATTTAATTAACTATTTATTTATTTTATTCTTATTTTATATTATTTATATAGGGATTTAGGAGGATAGGAATTATAATATTAAACTTCTTTATCAAATTAATTCTTTTGGATAATTGAAATATTATTGTTTATAGTGACAGTGCATAACAGATCTTTTAGTAAGATAGGAAGTTTACTAAATAAATCTGAAATTAAGGTTAATTACTAATTTTGGATTAGATATTTTTACCTTTTACCTTGGTAAATAGATCATGTCATCTTCATCTCACGGGAATATCGACTTTACGAAGGCAACAAGTTGTGCTGGGTGTATCTATATAAAGACATACATGTAATGTTGTCATTATGGTCATCTTCTCTTCACCAGTGCAGACACACGGATCATATGCCCCTCTGTCGTGAGCAAGGTGTTTGGGGCGATAACCCAGATAAACACCCAACTATACCGCCAAGCAAAGTTGATCCATTTTCATGTCTAATCATCTCAGACATGAACTATTTTACAGAACTAGAGTTATTTGTCTAAATTGTTTATCTGTATATATTCATGTATTAACCTGGATTCCATGATTGAATCTCTACATCATAAGGATTGTACAAATGAACTTTACTTATGATTATTCGGGTGGCTAGACGTTTCATAATACTGTTCACTTAAAGCAACAATAGATCTAATAAGCGTTGATTTCTAAAAGTTCAGACCTTATTAAACTCTGAAATTTGATTAAATAGAAATTGAAATAAGTGTAATAGAACTCTAATAGTCAGGAGAAGATATAAATAACTTAGTTTCATTGGAAAACGAGTATAAGACGAATTGTTTGGATTCTAAGATGTATTGAGTATTCAATCACAATATTAAAGAGTTCAAAGATCTTACTAAATTTCATCTATAACTTCAAATTCGATTAATAAGTAATATTTCATTGCTTGTGGTGACTATAAATTATTAGGGTTATAGGAGGAAATTTGACTATAATATCTTTAGAACATAGGTTAATTTCTCGTTCAGTAATAATTTATTTTAATTATTTGGCTTTTTGATTGGACCATACCTTCGTCACAAGGTAGTGTCGGCTTTGCGAAGGCATCAGGGTTGTATGCAAGTCGCATGCATTGTGTATATCTATATAAAGACACACATGTAATGTTGTCGTTATGGTTATCTCCTCGTTACCAGTGCGTGGTATTCGGATAAGTCCTACCGCAAACAGTGTATTCAGAGGGTTAACCCAGATAAACACCAACTATCTAACGCCTAGCAAAGTTGAACTATTTACATAACCAATCAAATCTTCAACCAGGTATGAGCTACATCACAGAGCTGGATATATTAAATTGCTTGTTTTAATGTATTTTTATACATTAACCTGAGTTCATTTGACTTTCGTCATAAGGATTATCTTAATTGATTTTACTTATGAAATTTTTATGATTTGGACTATTTGAAGTTCATTGCGAGCAATGATTACTTTTATATATGTTTATTTATCGCGTACCGGCTATTAATGTTTCGGTATTGTGATTGAAGACAACATATTATCTTGTCTTAGTTTTGTCAAGTAATTGTTAAAACAAACTTGCACAAACTTTAATTGTAAACTTGAGAATTATATTTATTATTTGGCTTTTTGACTGTGCTCAATACAAATGATGCACCTTTGTCATGCCAATATTTATTTATTATTTTGTTACTGTTGTTACTAGAATAACAACAGTATATATTTTTATCAACATTTACTTACTTCAAGTCAATGCTTAATTGTATACTTGAGAAATATATTTATTATTTGGCCTTTTGACTGTGCTCAATACAAATGATGCACCTTTGTCATGCCAATATTTATTTATTAATTTGTTACTGTTTGTTACTAAAATAACAACAGTATATACTTTATCAACATTTATGTACTCCAAGTCAATGCTATCGCAAACTTGAGTATTTTATATATTATTTTAATTATTTTACTTTGATCAAGTCAATGCTTAATCGTATACTTGAGAATTATATTCATTGTTTGGCCTTTTGACTGTGCTCAATACAAATGATGCACCTTTGTCATGCCAATATTTATTTATTATTTTGTTACTGTTTGTTACTAGAATAACAACAGTATATATTTTTATCAACATTTACTTACTTCAAGTCAATGCTTGATTGTATACTTGAGAAACATATTTATTATTTGGCCTTTTGGCTGTGCTCAATACAAATGATGCACCTTTGTCATGCCAATATTTATTTATTAATTTATTAAACTGTTTGTTACAAAAATAGCAACAGTATATATTTTTATCAACATTTGTTTACTTCAAGTCAATGCTTAATTGTATACTTGAGGAATATATTTATTATTTGGCCTTTTGGCTGTGCTCAGTATTAATGATGCACCTTGGTCATGCCTATACTCATCAACTTCCAAACAATGTATTCACAAGTTTGGACATTAAACTATATGGCTATCACTTTGTGACCCCACAATAGTAATGCCTACCTGCCATTAACTTGGCTCTTCATAATATATTGATTTTCTCTTTGAGATTAAGGACTTTAGTTCCTTTTAGTTTCAATATATTTCTGGGGAATACGGTAGGAAGGCCATCAGCCGGCATGGTATTCACACATGTGAGGCGAGGCGGCGCCTCTTACATATCCCACAATAATAAAATTGCGGCACTAAGGTGCTTTACAACTCCCAACCTAAATATTACAATAATTTTGTCCATATATTCATACTACCGTAATTCTTTCCTTTAGATGAAGTCAATGTAATTATTAATATCATCATATTGCTCTCTTAAGCTATATATTTTATTATGTATTTTATGTATATATTTAATATATTACTCCCTTCCTTTAAGTCAAATATCTTTATTATGCATTTATGTGTTTATGTAATATATTACTCCCTCACTTAATCCAAATATCTTCAATATATTAAATTTTAGTCCTTTAAATCAATTTATAGTATACATTTCCTGATAAAGTGTGGTTGTTTATAAGAGATGAAGTGTACCTTTGAAAAGAATGAATGGGTAAACTATATAACACAAATTGAGTCCTCAATTTAACACTAGATTAATCATTTGGCCAGATAATATGATTATAACTCTGTTGACTCCTTTATAAACGAAATATAACAGACAATTTTGTTATATTTAAAAATGTGAGTTTAGAGGGTCTTCGGGAGAGTTTGTTACAATAGGTTTTAAGGTTCACCTAATATACTCAGGATATGAAGTCCCACGTCGTACCAAGACTTATCGCGATTTTTAGAACTTAGAGTCTAGTGATGATGTGTAAGCACCTAAGTATATCTGTAAAGTTCAGTAAAGCTAATTCCGGGTACTACAAATAGGAAGTGATGATATGTGAACTGGTAGACCCTGCAGACCTTATTGAAACTTCCCGCCAAATTGAAGTAGTTTATCTCAAAGGAGCTAGAACTACACCTAAGTTTAGAGTTCAAAAATCTAAAGTTTATTAAAAATGACAGAATTTTTATTTTTGAAAAGCTGTATATTTTGAAAACAATGATCGATCTTTTAAAAATGACATTGGACACAATTTTTTAAATTTCAAAATTATGTCTTAGCTACATAATCGATAGGTTGAAAAATATCGAGGTAATGTCGTGATTAAAAAAAAAAAACAAAAACAAAATAACATCTAACCGTTATGATTAAAATAAACTGTTAAATCGTGATGACGGTTAGATGTTGTTTTGTTTTTAGTTTTTAATTATAATTGCCCTGATGATGCTTATAGAAGCGAAACACCGCACTGCTCCTCTCCTGTAGGTGATAGCGTGATAATATGTAGCCTTTATGTTGACCCGACCTGTTAGTAATATTCATACAAAATTTGAAGTAAATCCATGTAGTACTTTTTGAGTTTACCCCGGACATACATATAGACAAACAGACAAACGGACAAAAATTCTAAAAACTATATTTTTTGGTTTGATATCGATTGTAGATCACGCCCCAAGTATTCTTTTAAAAAAATATTCATAGTACAGTTTTGACTTTCCTACAATTTTATTATTTGTATAGATAATTTATTGTGAAACAATACAAGTGTTATTGATATAAAATGTTGTAGTCTAAAAGATATTCAAAAAAATGAAGTAAGTTTGTTGTAAATAAAGTACCTACCCGTATCCCCTAAGATACAAAAGAAGGTACAGGAACAACCAGTTCAGCCACTATTAGCCAAAAATACTAAGTCCCACAATGTGATAGGTGGCAAGCGCCACCTATTACATTACCGCTATTAGTATCGCTAACCGGTTACTTATCAAATTTCAGGCAACGTTGGTTTTATCTGAAAAAACTGAAAACTGAAAAAAAAATACGTTTTTTGAATTGCCGACCCGGGAATTTAACCCGGTACCCCAATGTGTTTAACATCGAAACCGGACCACTAGACTTCAGGGACGCATAAGTTTATTCAAATATTTAAAACGCTAAAACTTTTGAAAATTAGGTTCGATTTTAATTCTTAAACAGCATTAATTTTTGCTTACTTATTTATTAAACTTATGTTGCTTACTTAAATAAAAAAACAGGAGAACCTTCAGCTTGTTTACTATCCTTGCTTATGATATATTATGACACGATACGATTCTATACGATATGATATGATATAATATATTATGTTATGACTTATGACATATTAATATAATATAACTAGCTGACCCGGCAAACGTTGTTCTGCCTTTTTAACTACATTTTTTTTCCATATTTTCTCACCTTTTAAACCTTCCCTGGACTTCAACAAAAATTCAAAACCAAAATCAGCCAAATCGGTTCAGCCGTTCTCGAGTTTTAGCGAGACTAACGAACAGCAATTGATTTTTATATATAAGACTAGCTGACCCGGCAAACGTTGTTTGCCTTTTTAACTACTCTTATTTTTTTCTATACTTTCTCATCTTTTAAATCTTTTCTGGATTTCAACAATTAATTCAAAACCAAAATTAGCCAAATCGGTTCAGCCGTTCTCGAGTTTTAGCGAGACTCACGAACAGCAATTGATTTTTATATATAAGATAGATAGATAGTTTGTCTTATGGTATAAAAACCTACTAAGCTACAGTGTCTATACAGTAGTACTGTGCTAAATATAAACGCTCGACAAGCTTATACCAAAGAAGTACTACAAACTACAAAGTCAAATGAATTAACTGGACAATTGTTGTGGGGTCGTACATCAAAGTGATTAAATTTGTTGCATGAAGACTACTGGGAATCAGAAATGTAACCTCTAGGGTTACCGAGACCTCGAAATTTAATAAATTAATTATGTATCGTCAATGCTATTCAGTCTTCAAGGATTGAAGGATAATGCCACTGACCATACACTTCACAGACACCTAATAACAGGCGAATGGCTTCTGACAACACATCTGGTTTAAAGTTCCGATATACTCAATCGACGTGCCAATACTCAATCAGTGACGATCAATCAGATGCTTTGTACATCATTATCTTTCACTGTGGCCTTAAGTTAGCCAATAACGGCGTTGTAACCCCGCTTCGTCGTACCTCAGCTAATTGCCAGAATGCATTTATTTATTTTAATTATTATTAGCTATGTCTGTCCTACTGCAGTGCTAAGGCCTCCCTACCGTTCAATTCCTCCCGATTTAATCCTTTTTCGGTCCAGTTGGGGCAGCATGAGTCCAGCACGTCTTGCTTCGTCTGGGCCTGTCGCGACGTCGTGTTACTCTCTCCGTATCCACTTGGTAGTGCGTTTGGCCCATAGATCATCTGTCTTTGACATGTGACAGAAGTGGTCTGCTCAGTTCCACTTTAATTCAGCTGCTTTATGGCCAACGTCTTTGATCTATGTTTTGAAGCTCAGTGTGCAATTCCTGATGCGGCCAGTTAATTTAATACCAAGGATGCTGCGCTCCATAGTCCATACCACGCTGGAAAACCCCGAGCGTGGACTTCTGCTGTTCAGTCAAAGACCAAGTTTGCGCGTCGTAGGTGAAGATGGGGAGAATGCATGTATCCATGAGTTTCTTCTTAAGGCTGAGCGGAGAGCCTTCATAAGGTCTTTCATGGATCAAAAGTTCCTCCAGGCATTTTCAGTGCGACGTGCAACTTCTTTATCATGTCTTGCTTGAAAAAAAAAACTAAATAGCCCATGTAGATGTACTCATGGACATACTCAATCTCTACTTCTTCAACTTCTATCTTCATCAGCTTGGTGTTAGACATGTTCATCCGCAGTCCGACTTCGAGGCTTGCTTTATTAAGATAATGAATCGAAAAGTGGATTACAGTAAATTTGTTGTATGTGTTGTGGACAATATTCTTATCTATTTGCGGGCGAAGCTAGTCAGTACAAATAATAATTCATCAATTAAATTCACCGAAGTAGTTTTAAACTGACATTCAATTCTATTGCTCGCAAGTGTACCGCTTACTCGGTTGTACGCATTCGAATAAGATTTATTTTGTTTAATGTTTTTCACTGAAATATATATGTTATGGCTCCTCCAAAAAATATTGTAATTTTTTGAGCCGAAACATTTTGCGTAACAACATATCAGTATTTATTGATATGAAATTTTAACATTTATGCTACAGACCATGTCTTTAAATACGGTATAGTTATTGTCACTCTATTTATTTTAAGTTAACAATCCTATATACCTACCTTACTTCGGCTTCACACGGGTAGTATACCTAATAAAAAATAAAGATAAAATGTAGCGATTAGAGTACATAAATAAAATAAATAAAATTATCTATACTTACATGTAATAAAATCGTAGGAAAGCATTGATATAAAAAACCCATAAAAAGTGTCCCTAATTTGTTTTTATTAGTTATAGATATGACAAAAACAAATGTGTTTGCATATCCAATCTTAAGTGCAAGACTTATAGTTGTTTTTACAAAGTAATGTACGAAAATAAATAAAATTGACAGTGTCACGACCGACGCGATTCTACTTGAAATGAGCGCACAATTTAAAATTGTGCGCTCATTTTTGGAGGACGTTTTTGGCGCACTGATTGTGTGTGTGTGTGTTTTTTTATATTATATAAATGTAGGAAATTGAAAACTGTACATTGAATATTTTTTAAAAGAATACTTGGGGCGTGATCTACAATCGATATCGAAGTCAAAAATATAGTTTTTAGAATTATTGTCTGTTTGTCTGTATGTATGTCCGGGGTAAACTCAAAAGTACTACATGGATTTACTTCAAATTTTGTATGAATATTATTAAAAGGTTGGGTCAACATATAGGCTACATATTATCAAGCTATCACCTACGGGGGAGGGGGAGTGCGGAGTAAACCAACTCCGCGCGGTCGAAGTCGCTGGCAACAGCTAGTAATTAAATAAGTCAACTATTCTTTATTGTAACATGTTAACAATGTTCCACCAATATCTCCGGCTCACTTATTCAGTCACTTTCCATATTATAAGATTGCTCTTCTGATGGAAGCCTCCTAAGGTAACCACCGCATATAGATACCAAAGATGTTAATGCCAAATGCATAAGTTTATAGACTATTTTACCCTCAAAATCATAACACGACAGGGACAAGGATTGTCACTATTTCGGCAGGAATGTGTAAGACGGTGATACCAAATCCGGGCGACACGTTACAGAACTCTACCTTCTACTCTATCTAGATCTAGTAGTTACGATGGTAGTGACATATTTGGCCAAACACCTTTGTGTAGTTCTTTCAATAAAAATCTATATAGTACTACGCCGGTAATTCAATGAGATTGTATTTCTTTTGCTTACATTCTAATATTACGTCGACCAAAACAATATTATCGCAAACGTTCGCGTATCGCGAGTGATTTATGCTGCGGCCGCACTTGCCTCTATCGTCAGAAAGCTTCACGTAATGACGCGATACATGCAGGTGTGACCGGCTATTATCGGCTATCGTCGCAAACGTTCTGACTGCGTGTGATCTTCGGGACGATACACGCAGGTGCGGCCGAAGGGTTAGAGCACAAGGTTAGTTATCATGTATTGTAAGGGGTGTTTCAAGTTTATGTAATATTTTGCAGCCATTTTATCAAAGTTCTTTTTATAAACAAAAAGCCTATATATACTAGCTGAGACCGCGTCTTCGTCCGCGTGGAAAATTTTTGAAAAATAGTAGCCTAAGTTACTCCCTATCACATCAACTATCCGCCAGTGAAAATTACTAGTAACCCGAAAATAAGCAAATTATTTGCTTGTGTAGTAAGTGCTACTACGATTTCTATGCTAATAAATAGAAATATACTTAGAAATACATATTTAATAGGTACAGAAAAAAATTTGATAAACATCCAAATACAGACAGACATACAAACATATTATCATCAAACTTCTGCTTGTCTTCGAAGGAATCGGACCCGAGCCCGAAGATTGCGTATTTAGGATCGCTAGTCGCTACCCACTGTCAATTTGTGTCATTTTTTAAGGGCAATGTGGGCCCATTCCACCACTCCTTCCCTTCCACCACTGTTATTTCTGTAATCCAAATCCAAAATCAACAGCGGCAACCGTCCTGACAACCACTTAGTTGTAAGCTCAGGGTGCCCTGGCAAAAAGCTAAGCTGTCTTGGAACCCACCACGAAATTAATCAGAAGTATATGGGAGGAGTAGGAAAAATACATCCAGTTTTACGACACTTGTTTCCAACTTTCACCCATGTTTTTTTTAAATTGGGCTCTGATCCTGTAGCCCAGAGTTCGATTCCCGGTGGTCATCAAAGATTCTTTAAGGAAAAATATAGCGGTAAAGTTTTAGTAGCGGTAAAGTTTAGTTTTAAAAGCTTCAGTACTTACACATTCAGGTAAATCCTAAATCGCGCTACGAGTATAAAAATTATTTGTCTTGTAACTCCGTATTACCTAGAAGTTTCAACGTTTCGGTCAACAGGTAGTATAACTAGCCTGGCTGAATATAAATTGCCTTGTCAGTTTTATTTTGTTAATTATCGAGTCAATATGCTTCTTGTATTACTACTTTACTACTTACGCTTTGAAGAAAAGTATTACTACTTATAATTTGATCGCCCCGTTGGTCGAGTAGTTAGCGAACCTAATTACAAATCGATGGGGCTCGAGTTCGAATCCTGACAGGGACAAACATTTCTGTGATTAGCACAGATTTTGTATTTCTGGGTTTGGGTGTTTATTAAGTGTGTAGTATTTATATATGTGTTTCTATGCGTTAGTATCGTTGGTTGACACTCATAACACAAGCAAATAAATTTCTTACTTTGGGGTTAGATGTAATGTAAAATGTTAGGTGTAATTTATTTACGTCATAAGATAGCAAACAAGCAGATGGGTCTCCTGACGGAAAGAGTCAACCATCGTATATTGACACCAAAGATGTTAATGGTGCGTTGCTATCTTGTGGCGAGGTCTAACTAAGGTCTAAAATAATACCTCAAAATCGGAACACGATAGCAACCAGCACTGACGCTATTGCGGCAGGTATAGGCAGTGACACCAGACCCGGCCGAGACAATGCAGAACTCTACCACCTAGTAGCCACGATGGTAGTGACTCGCATAGCCAATCGGTCGCCTGGCAGAACGGCAGTTGGCCTATTCTTCAAAAAGCCCGGTACTAACACGGGAAAAAAAATGTCCACCGATAGATATATAGCGATACTACAAATAGGTATACATACACCTTTTCCGTTATTTGTCCGCATATGAAATAGCCTACTAATGCTTTTATTATATCTTGCCTGTCACGACGTTAGCGTTTGGAGATAAATAGCCGCATATACGAGAACAGTGTTAAAGTTTCTGTTGTAATAGAGCTATAGTGATGTGACTTAAAACATTAATTAAATATCGAAGCCACTTCATCTGTGTTCTTTCTTTTGTCGTATTATCCATACTTATATAAATGCGAAAGTCTGACTGGCTGTTTTCCTGTTTGTTACGTTCTTAAGGCTAAACCGATATTTTTAGAATATCTTCGCATTGGTTTTCTCTAATTCGTTCTATTAAGGTGGTAGCGTATATATAATATTTTGTTGATAATTTCAAGTATTTGAAATCCTTTCGGATTCGGATTTGATCTGTATAAAAAGTTTCATTTGAACATTCTATTAAGTTAAAAGAGTTTTTTCAAAGAATGCTGGATGTTATGGTTTAAAAGGAAATAGCTTAAGTTACTTTCGCAGGGTTCCTGATGCATCAAAATTGCAAATAATCATCGAAAAAGCTTTTATTTTACTTACTGATGGTCTATTAATATTTAGATATATTTATATTTAATGATTGCTCTTTTAAATATAAATCTATCTATATGTATCTCTATTTAAAGTGGTGTCAAGTCTTCGCAACCGGCCTGTTTGTATGAAGAGAATAATGAATGCGGAGGAGAAAGCATAGATGGATCATGATGTATAGCACTCAAGTCTTTTTGCCTGCACCGTAAGGGTTCTGGCGTGAAGATATGTATGTGTATGTATGTACTGGTTGACCTAATTTTTTTCCTAAATTATCCCCAAATAACCAAGAAAACACTTGACATCACTAAACTCCGCTTGATAATGCATCAGATTCCTTGCGCCCTGGAATATCTCGCATTAAAGTTTTCTCAACTTTGTTCTATTGTGGTGATACCGGTAATTTGTTTCCAACTTCTGAAATTCAGTTACACTTGAGTAATCCATTCTAATGTGTAATAGAGGTCTTAGAAACTTTAAAAAAATGTGAATTTGATAAAAATTTTATGTTGAGTTTTCCTCATTTAAAAAATACGTAAGGTTATTTTTATGTTAAGGGATAGCATATAAGTTGACAGTTCTTTTTTTTATAGAAGAAAGTGAAAAATGACAGAAGGCTCACCTGATGGTAAGTGATTACTGCCGCCCATAGATATGTTCTACTGACGGAAAGACACAATTACCGCCTATAAACACCAACTATGTTTAAAGTAAAAGCCGAAAAATAAATCAACCGCCTTATGGTTAGGCATCTCGTTAGAAGCATAAAAAGGCTAAATCGTGTCATTAACATCGTGTCCATCACAAACCACATGAATACTAATAGACATGCCATTGGGTAGGAAACGTTTCGCCGCGCATATGAGCAAACACTCCTATTACTGTTAAGTTTGAAGTGCTATTCGACTCTCCTGCGTGAAGAAGTGCTATTCGACTTTCCTGAAGATGCTTCGGTTGCGAAGTGTGTCGTGGAAGTGGGTGGACTATTGTGCCGGTGTGGTCTTCTATAATTTCAGACTTTGGATAAGTTTGCCCTATTCCTTACACTACCTTTCATTTCTGTTGCATCACGGCAGTTCCATATAACATTTCGCGGAAATTTGCAAATGAAATATCTTAATTTCTCCTTTATTTTATGTATATTTTGATACGCACGCATTCGTTTTTGGAACGAAGTTCCTTATCGCGCGTTGTGACAGGGGGCTAGACGGAAAAAAAAACTTACGAAAAGTTGTCACGACACTTTTTGCTATAGTAAGGTATTGTAAGCACAGAAATATCCAGCCACTTCCCTTTAGCTCGTGCATTGAAAGTGAAAGTCTATCTACTATTTGATTAAGTTTACTTTTTTCTGTCCGAATGTCGAATTTCGACCAAAAGTTGAATTTCGACGGACAGAGAGAGACGGAATTTCGAACGAGTGTCGAATTTCGACCGAATATCGAATTTCGACCGGGTGTCGAAATTCGACAGTGGGTCGAAATTAAATCGGGTGCCGAAATTCGACCGCAGGTCGAAATTCGACCGAATATAGAATTTCGACCGGGTGTCGAAATTCGACCGCGGGTCGAAATTCAATCGGGTGCCGAAATTCGACCGCAGGTCGAAATTCGACCGGGTTCCAAAATTCGACCGGGTGCCGTAATTCGACCGGGTGCCGAAATTCTATTTCGCATTGAACAGTGTGGTGTCGCGACGATTATTTTTGTTGAGGGTATACAGGTTTTTGTAAATAATAATAAAAGGAACTTCGTTCCATCCGGGTGTCCCTTGACACCTCTCAATATCAGAACATCTGGTATATATAAATAAATATATATAAATAAATGTCACTGAACAAGTTACATAAATAGATCTAACCCAAAAGTATAATATATGAGTAGATGTCAGTCAACGATACTAATACATGGAGATAAATATAAATACTCAAATAAATTTAATAAAAAACCAAATCCCCCTAATATATAAAAACCCCTTATAATAAAAACCCCTTGAATCACATAAATGTCGTCCCTGTCAGAAATCGAATCTGACCCCTTTGATGCGTAGTCAGGTTGCTAACCACTTGACCAACGGGACGGTCAATGACGTTATTTAGCGATGAAAGAAGGAAAATTAAGGTGTTTTGTAATTAGACGACGCGATTTGAGTTTGATTAACAGACGCTGTTATTAAAATAATTAAAATCGGGGCAAAATTAGTACTTTTCTTATACTGTTAATGTAGCGGACAGTTATAAAACTAAAATATTTAAAATAGTAGATGAAAACTGTCAGGTATCAAACCCAAACGATGAGATATATCTAACCTAACACTTATTATTACTAAAGTAAAAAAAAAACTGTCTTATTAAAAAACCTGTAAATGGTTGACCCAGCAGGCCATCTCTGAAACTCTATTAAAGTGTCGTAGCCTAATAAATAGAAAATATTTCAGTATCCCAACAATTTAACGCTGAAATAATACCAATTAAATATTAAAAAAATATAATAGAAAATAATAATTTAGTGGTACCAAAAGCAGATAAAGATCGGTTGTTATTTTTGATCGCCAGAACTCTATTAACAAAGTTAATGAGTCATTTTAGGTGAAGATTTCTCGCATTTGTCATGTGACCCAACAAAAAAATTTTCAAACGAAATCCGGAGTGCAATAAAAATTCCAAATTTATTTTTCCAACAACTTCATCTCAACTAAGAATAGCGGAAATTAACCCTCGCCCACTATCATTATACGGCCTGCCAAAAATTCATTAAGATAGTTGCCCAATACGTCCAGTCGTTTCTTATATTGGTGCACCGGCACGTGAGTCAAATAAATCATTAAATTTAATTATTAAAGAAAAAGCAAAATTTAAACCACTGTATAGTTTAAAGAACAGCCTTTAACTGGTCAATAAAATCAAAGACATGGTTTAGCTGATTATGCAAAGTTATTGTTTTTAGGTGTAGAAAGCCTTTTTATAAATATTGCTTCAGAATAATGTATTAATTTAATGTAAAAAATGTTCAAAAGACAACTTTTAACTCCAGGAGAAATAAGTAAGGCAGTAGAAATTATTAGAATGTGTAGAGTCAAAATTATTTTAAATTTAATGGGGATATATACATTCAAAATAATGGTCTAGCGATGGGTTCCCGAAGTCCGTCAACGGCACAAATGTTTATGGATAATTTCGAAAAACTTAATGTCATAGGACATCGACACATTTTATACTACTTCCGGTGTGTCGATGACATAATTATGTATATGTGTGTACGGAACGACAACTAAGACTTTTTGTAAAAAACTTAAATAGGAAACACCCAAAAATAAAATTTAAATTGGAATTTAAGAGAAAACCTCATTATTTTTAAAGATTTAACAATATATAACAAGAGTGTGCAATAAACACCAATTTGAAATTTATCGTAAGCCTACCTACACAAATACCACTATCCCCGCATCATCCTGCCATCCTTGGCAACATACAACAGTTGCATTCAATAGTTTTTCTTTAATACACAGACTAACATCTTTGCCACTTAGTAAAAAAAACAACAAAGAGCTCTATACGATTTATTTATTATATAGTAGTGACCTAAATAGAAAATTAATCAAAAAGAAAGAAAGGGGATTAACACCAAAACTACTTTATGCGGTTGCACCTAAAATAGAAACAAAATTTCATTCTATTTTAACATATTTCGGACGAGAAACTAAAACAATAGAGAAGTGTATGTTTAAGATGTAATAATGTCTATGTTGCACACAATTCATTAAGAAATATATTATCCAATGGAAAGGATAAGACTAATAAATAAAAGTAAATCTGGTGTATTCTACATTCTTTGTCGCTGGCACTTGGTGAAATTCTATTTTCATACAATATTTTATATCGATAACACATGTACTGTTTCACAATAAATTTGTGCTGTTTATTGTGAAACAGTACAAGTGTTATCGATATAAAATATTGTATAAATCTGGTGTTACAAACTACGATGTTCTGATAGCGATAGCGTGTACATTGGTCAAACAGGTTGCAGTTTTGAGTCACGGTATAAAAAAAACATACATCCGCTTTTACAAACAAACACCCCGATAAATCTCATTTCGCCAAACACCTTCTGTAAATTGGATATTCTTTATCAACGAATCATTACGATATAAATTTATATTACTAGCGATCGCCTGTGGCCGAAATTCGACCATAGACTAAACTATAAAATCTATTTTAAGTTTGACAACTGACTTTAACAGTAAATAAAATAGCATAGTATACATCTCAGAGTAATAACCATGAAGCTGCATTATATCTGGAGGCAACACTTCTAATACCTACTTGAAACCAAATTTTAAATAGTGTTGTCATCTTCTGAGGTCTTAACTTCTCTTTCTAACACAGCTTTATAAAAAGAGATGGCGAGACCTCATAGAGTGAGATATAACGTAAATATTTGTTTCAAGGGATTAATACGAGTACTATCTCCACTTATACCTAATACTTCATGATTATAACTTATTTCCCTGAAGTATACATGTGTGTATAATATCATGTATGTCACATGAATTTTTATTAATTTAGTGTATTTTGAATATAATTTAAAAATATTATATTTCTACAGTCCTTCGCAATATAAACTTTAACTGTTCCAATTTTCATACTCTACCGTTCGGTTATTGTCCTAAAAAGGGATCCAAAGTATTTGCTTCACGTACAAATATATAGATATGTGGAAAAGGATTAAAGCTAAATATATTACAATAACTAGAAATTATAAAACACTAGAATCTTTCAGTAGAACTGTTACAACCTCTATGTTTAATATGCGACCACTTGAAATATATACAACCTATATATCTCAAGTGGTCGTATATTAGAGGCGGTCGCGTTACCGACGTAATGACCCTACTAACTAGCTGTTGCCTGCGACTTCATTCGCGCGGATTTCGTTTACTCTGCACAGCTCCTCCCCCGTAGGTGATAGCGTGATAATATGTAGGTTATATGTTGACTCGACCTGTTAGTAATATTCATGCAAAATTTGAAGTAAATCTATGCAGTACTTTTTGAGTTTACCCCGGACATACATTGACTTTCCTACGATTTTATTATATGTATATAGATATAGATATAGATTATTATATTGTATACACTCACATTTGTATACAATGTACAAAAAATATTACATCCTATTAAGTTCAACTATATATTTTTTATTTAAAAGGTCATTTCTGTTTAAACGCGTGTAAATCCAGTAGAGTGTTATAACAAAATATTTGAATTTCGTTTGAATAAACATGTAGAGAGGTCTTGTTTGTTGATTTTGCCTACCGAAAATGTATTGAATCATATTATCATATATCATTTCTGCCAACTTATTGTGTCTGACCTACATGCTAAGGGTAGCCAAATATTTACTTCCATTTTACTCAAATCTGGTGTAGCAATATAGAAAAATAGTATAAATTGTAGTAAATAACAGGATTTTGATTTAAATAAACCACACCTGTGTCGGTTCAGGCCATCTTCTAAAGAAGAAATTAACTACCGTTTTTCTTGGCAGGTCGTATAAGGCGACTGGTTGGCTATACTGTCACTACCATTGTGACTACGAGGTGATAGAGTCCTGCGTCGTCTCGCCGGGGTATATGGTACTAGCCTTACTTAATTCTGCCGCAAATAGTGTCAATGGTTGTCATTGTCGTGTTTCGGTTTGGAGGGTAAGATAGCCGGTAGATTTATACTAGTAGCAGTCCCATCCCGCCACACACATAGCAACGCACCATTAACATTTTTGGTGTCTATAGGCGATTATTTCTCTTTCCATCAGGAGAGCCATCTGCTTGTTTGATGTTATGATAAAAAACATAACTATTTCGATAAGATAATACTTGCCCCCCTAATCTCCTATCTTCGTATTAAAATGCTCCATATATCACAAATATAATCAAAACTGCCCGTGAGTATGTATATAAACAACCATTTCACGTGAACATTAGACATAAATTTCTCAGCTGAAAAAGTTTTCTAATATAGCGAACGTCTGAGAACTTAATGAGCTGTCTGCATTAAGTTACGGCCTCTAAATTAACGACTGTTCAGTCATGTGATGGAATGGAAGGCCTTTTTGGTGTTTTATTTCAAAAAGCAGATTATAAATAGCATTATTTTTGGCGTTAAAAGTTTGATTGCAAGCATTTGCTAATTTACCACGTTACTTTACGCATTACAATCCGCTGGTATACAAGCACGCATGAGGTTAAATGCTTTTTACAGTCTCTTTTTTCCCCGTGTTGGTCCCGGGCTCCTTTGAAGAATAGGCCAACTGCCGTTCTGCCAGGCAGGTCGTAAAAGGCGACTGAGTGGCTATGTGCGTCACTGCCATCGTGACTACTAAGTGGTAGAGTTCTGCATCGGCTCGGGTCTGGTACCACCGCCTTACCTATTCCTGCCGCAATAGCGTCAGTGCTGGTCACTGTCGTGTTCCGGTTTGGAGGGTAAGGTAGCCGGTAAACTTATGCGTGTGGCATTAGACCTCGCCACAAGATAGCAACGCACCATTAACATCCTTGGTGTCTATAGGTGATGGTTAACTCTTTCCATCAGGAGACCTATCTGTTTATTTGCTATCTTATGACATACATATATATATATATATATATATATATATATATATATATATATATATATATATATATATATATATATATATATATATATATATATATATGTCATATATATATATGTCATGCCCTTGAGCATACCTCAGATTACTTTTTTATATCATAAGATAGCAAACAAGCAGATGGATTTTCTGATGGAAAGAGAAACCATCACCTAAAGACATCAAAGATGTTAATGGTACGTTGCTATCATTGCGTGTTGTGCAATATTTTATAACCCTTTTATTTGGTTAATCTGTACTCACTCATATAATCAAGTTTATTTGTCTTTTTTAAGGATTACGTTATTTTAAGCAGCAGTTTAACTGACAAAGTAAA
This sequence comes from Apodemia mormo, assembly GCA_036924255.1. Lineage (NCBI taxonomy): Eukaryota > Metazoa > Arthropoda > Insecta > Lepidoptera > Riodinidae > Apodemia > Apodemia mormo. The sequence continues at coordinate 5,210,428 of JAUPFN010000004.1, forward strand.
AGTAATGGTTATACACTACTGCTCTACTTGCACTTAATTAATTAAATAAGTACTTTTTTAATAATTTGACTAAAGTAAAATAAATTATAAAGTAATTAATTAGGTTGAAGGAACCTAATTAATTACTTTATAATTGAACCTCATAGTGTAAAATTTGTCAAACCACAAAAATACAAAGAACTTCTTTTAAGAACGTTAAAACTTTAAAATAAGCGTCCTCAGCGAATTTTCATATGAAAGCTACACCATAAATGGTGTTATTAAAAACATTTACACTACTAGTTGAGGGACTAGCAAACATGAAATCAGTTGATCTGAGTGGTTAAAAGAGCCTCAACCTTTAATACTTATGCATGTGGCATTGCTATCTCGCGGTTTGCCGTAAAGGAAATATTAACACGACGCAACTCCACCTGTTCTCTGTGTTCCACCGTATATTCATTTTGGGCAAGCGTAAATGTTTGATCGTATTATAATTTAAACATTTCATGGCAAGCTGGCGACGCACAGAGTAAAGTAAACGATTAAGTATATAACTCATATTTCTACTATAGCCGTTAAGCCTCTTTACTTGCACTAGGCTTGATACTAGTGTACCGGATAACCAAAGGACATAACTTAAAGCGTTTGGCTAAGCTTTCGCATTTGTCAAATTAGAAGCTTTCAAACGGAATAATAATTGTTTCTCTGGTTACGTGGAATTCGTAAATTTGTGTCACAGAGTATTTTAAACGATATGCTAGTTGGTTTAAAGTTGAATATTGCATTTTAAACCAAAGTGAGACTGCTTTGTTGCTTCTTTTCATTGAACCAGTAGTGTGACAGATATCTCAAGCTCGAAGACAAAGCCTTCTTCGAGACAGCAGTTGCGTTTGAAGAAGGGATTAACTTGTTCATTTGTATTTAGATAGCCTTAGATATTTGATACTTAATAAATTTTATGTTGTGTCTATATATAGATCTAGTAGGTATTATCGTAACAATTTGTTATATTACTTAAAACGAGGAACGAAAAATTTACAAAACATTAATGCGAGTAAGAATTAATATAGATTCCGGGCGAGACCAAGCTTGATATACCATGATAAATGCCGGGTTTTTATTATCCACTAGCTGACCCTGTAAACGTTGTTTTGCCTTACATATCAGGAATCCATAGCGGACAAACAACGTGACACGTAATTTATATAAGACTACGGGATTGTCCTTCCACGCAGCCAAAATGGCATTAAACTTTATATGGTGGTTAAGTATTCTTAAATTTTCTAATTTTTCGCGCAATTTTCTTAATAGTTTCTTTTATAAGAACTTTCTCCTTATAATTACAAATACAACAAAAAAAAAATTACCGAAATTGGTCCAGCCATTCAGGCGTGATGTCGTAACCAAGGAAAATAGGGATTGATTTTTATATATATAATATAGATGATATGCGTAATGGTAATAATTAAGAATCAATTAAATAATAATGAAGCGTTTGACAATTTGGTAATTTCACAATAATTTTAGCAAAACAAAGCAACAATTTTAGCGTATGCCACGTAGAAAATGTACTACTCGTAACTTTCAGTTAACAAATCGTTTTATTGATATAGGAACCGAGCATAAATCGATCGGCTGCTCTCCATTGGTGGTATCAAAAGTACCAAGTTGTGGTACCAATATGGAGAAGTAACACAATTCTGCGTAGACCGTTATGCATGCTACGGTAATCTCTATCTACTCCATAAGAGAATTTGGCTAAATATATTTATAAATAGTGTGGTTGTCCATGGGCGGTGTTAATTACTTACCATCAGGTGAGCCTCCTGTCCGTTTGCCCTATTGTTATTGGTAGTTTTAGGTTAAGTACTAACAATTTCTTTAATTACTACGTTACTTGGTTCGATAGATATGTTACCGACAGGTATTTTTACTTTTACGTGTTTTACTTAAATTTTGATAATAAAAATACCGCATATAAATAACTAAGATGAAAATGTAAATATTATTTTTTATAAAATACTAGCGGCCCGCCCGATTTTGTAGAGATTATCAATAAAGTAGCTTATAAAGAAAGGTTAAATAAGTTCTGAAGTGAATATGTGCGAGCGAAGCCGCGGGTAACAGCTGGTATATTAATAAATCAAAATTGTCATTAACTGACATACAAAATATCATCACTCCCGATTCCCTTGCGGGGTAGGCAGAATAAACCGAACGTCTATAGATTTTGCGGTTCACCGCGATTTACCGGTTGGTGAAATGAGTGATAATCCTCATCCATACTCATCGCATCGCATCGCATCGCATCGTATGATAACTCGCACTAATCAACGGCTGTCTACACGTGTTTTTTTCTTAATACTAAGCACATGCATAAACATTTGCCGCACTAATCAATGTGTAACCGGGGCCTTACTCACATCTGATTATTTTCATATGTAAATATGAAAGACAAGTGTAATGAAAGTTAGTAGTAAAGATAGTAAGAACAATAATTTTAAACGAGTTGGTTGGAGCATCCAGATTTTAAGTTTTGGCTAAAGATCTCTGATAAAGGTTTCACTTACCCTAAAATCAATGATGTAAACAAGTATAGATGCGTTGTTTGCTTTCCAAAATGGCATCATGAAAGCAAGGCATCGCCTGACTTTTATTTAGTCTCGCACGTCTCAATATGTCATAATATAAGTAGCTATAGTAACATTTACGCTCGCGCTGTTTCAAAAGGCCTTTTCATCATCAGATGAGCGCAAGCGTAGCCGCCATGTTGAAACGGCGGTAATTCAAAAAATTCGTACTGTTTTAATCAACAATGGCTGGACAAGGACTATTATCTCCACAAAGAAATAAATTATTGGAAAAAACCATCGATGGTGCTTCACTTATTTATGATTCAGTTGAAGCTCATAATTGTGAACAATTGAAAAGGTGGCTAAAATGTCATGGGCGTTCGCAAAAAGGGAAAAAAAGTGAGCTGATTGAGAGGTTAGAGGTTATTAATTGATTTATCAATATGTTGAAACTCTTGATAGCTTAAAGGATCAGGGTTTTGTTCAGTTGGACCACTTTCTCCAAGAAAATGTAGTGAGCAAATATAAGTATCCTTAGTAACATTATCAATAGATCTAAAACCTCGGTCACTTCTGCCACATTTTTTCACCCATAACTCACATTTCGCACATTTTACACATGCTTTAATGTGTAATTTGCTTGATGATTTGATTATTTTTTTTCGATATTCAAGACAAGGCTTTGGAAAATTTATAAAATAGAATCTATTGGTTTTAAATGATTTGTATCGTGTATCACTTTTACATACTCCATAACAACACCGTTTTGTTGTTCCTTTTCGTACAGACAACATAATTATAATGGAGTACAAAAATTTTTTTCCGATTATTTTGACTTACTACTTTTTTTTTCAGTTTTTTTACAATTAATCAACTTTGATTTATATTTTAATTTTTGATACACGGATAGCGGACAATTTAGCATGGTTGTTTACAAAAAACAGTACGAAAAAGATGGCTGATTCTGACGCATGCGCACAAAAAATTTTTGTGATGAAAAGGCCTAATCACAGTAATGTTGGAGCATGACCGGTCTATCAGTAAAATATTATTGCCGTAAAATAGTCTAAAAAAAAGAATTTTCAGGGATTATTTGCAAATATAGTCCATTTATAAAAAATAGTGCCATAGCGCATAGAGCACAAAATAAACAAGGTTAACACACTAAGTTATGCTTTTCTCTTAAATTTCTTAAATACCTGTTGGAGCGAAAATTCGGGCAAGCGTGTTGGGCCACGCACAATGTGTTTTTTTCACAGCAATTTTTCACAGCTTATAAAAAATCCCCAAGTACGTTTTATCAGTTGGCCGATAATTATTATACAGAGCTGCTAGAAAATTTTACTTTTACCCTATTCCTAAAAATACTACCCTAAAAATATATGTTTTAAGTTTTTTTTACCATTTTGATGGCATGACTTGGTAAATGGCAAATTTCAGCTTTTTAGTACTAAGAATTTTTAAGCTAAGCTGTGGATGGACGGACGGACAGACGAATGGACGAACATATGAAACTATGAGGGTTTCTAGATGATTGATTTCTAGTTGATTTCAAAACCCTATAAATCCCTAAGTAGTACATAAAATTAAAACAACCTTAAGAAAACGTTTGAAAAATCGAACATCATATAAAATATGCGATTTCATTTGTTTAAACAATCAATGACCAGTAAAATTATTCGTACCTGACCGTGGCATGAATATTCAATTAGGACCAACAAAAGAAACCGGGTGATTGCTGACAAAACCGAGTAGAAACGCTGATTTCAGCCGTGCAGTGTGCGACTTCAGTCGCTGCAGCAACCACCTCATCCACTGTTTCGAAGGTGCAGCAGTGGTTTTTCTTACATAGAAATTGATGATCTTTCAGATGATCTTTGGTTCTTTCGGTAGGCTGATCGTACAAGATACCTAGGTATAAGGTGTCACTTATAATGCTGCTGCCACTGACAAGGCCAGTCATGGGGACATGCAGCACTGCATTTTCGTATAGTCCTACTCCTCCCCTATATCGAGAAACAAATAAAATTCGGTAGTCTTATCGTACCTGAAATCGATTTGTTTTTCATTTTTTTTCTTTTTAGCATCGCCACGAGGTTTTTCGCATTGTAGCATAGCCATTTCGTATTCTCCGGTAGTATGGGACTAGATTTAGTCGTGGGCTCTTAGACCATTTAGAAAAAGGAGAATTTTGCTATCCTGTACTAATAATACATAACTTAGCGGTAAGAGCGTTACCTGGATTTAACGCAAGATTTTCGTAAGTTTTAAGTCAAAAAATTGCATTTGTTTGTTTAAAAGATTTTTTAACATATTTACAGATTTAGAAGTAGAAGAAGAAACCACGTGTTTCTGTATTGGATTAAACTTATCCAGTCTCATCAAATACGTTTAATGAAGCCTATGATTTAAATCAAGATTACAGGGAGAGTTACATGCAATTTACACACAGTCGATTTCACAGCAACAACTCAACGGATGAAGAATTACGTGCTTTTGAAAGGTAACTCATAATTTATTTTACCTTTCTTTAGGGCATTGGAGAAAAATGGCAAAAACAGAATTCTTATATTCTTTGTCCGTCCGTATAATGGGAAATGAGGAAAGGAAGGTCAAGAAGGCTCCCCTGATGGACAGAGGGCGGTTGCTATAATTATGGCGGTGGTGGCTCGACGACACATGCATGTGTTTACAGGATACTTTACCTTGCAAACCATTACGAGGCAGTGACAAGAATTGCAGGAATTGTAAGGCCAGGCCTTAGACCGGGACAAGACAATGCAGAACTGTACTATCCAGTAGTCATAATGGCAGTGAATCGCCTCTTATGAACTGTCCAATCATTCGCCTCTTATGAACTGTCTAATAGAACGGCAGAAGGTCTATCCTTCACGCGAGTCCGGATAAACACGGAGTAAAAATTTAGTTTTGACATGAATGTCGTCTTAATTTTTGAAATTGGTATATTTTCCTGCTTTGTACTTTTTGTATGTATATTATTCACATAAACTTATATAACATTGCAAGAGATAACGCTTACCTGCTCTCTAATAATTTTTCTACGGAACCTGTCCTTGTACAAGTTGTTCTGGAAAATATCTCTAAGAGATAAGCACGCCTATGTATAATATTTTGTCCGTTTAAAATTTAAGTATATTTTTTTATACACAAAGAGTTAATTAAATAAATAGATTATCAAAAATATTTTGTGATGCTACTTAATTTTATAATGGTACAGTACGCGAGGTATCTTGAAAACCGTGTGCCTCGGAAAATTGTATATTTTTATTATTATAAGATATAACACATGATACTTTGACCTTAAAACTAAAAGATGACATGTCAAGCGCAAATGATATCGCGGCAGGCAGAAGTAAAGCTCATAACACGTGGTTAAGATACTAACATATTTGATCTTAAGATACCCTAATATAAAATCTATACACATAATAAAATCGTACGAAAGTCAAAACTGTACATTGAATATTTTTTTAAAAGAATACTTCGGGTGTGATCTACAATCGATATCGAAGCCAAAAATATAGTTTTTGGAATTTTTGTCTGTGTGTCTGTGTGTCTGTATGTATGTCCGGGGTAAACTCAAAAAGAACTGCATGGATTTACTTCAAATTTTGCAAGAATATTACTAACAGATCGGGTCAACATATAGACTACATATTATCACGCTATCACCTAGCGGACAGGTGCTGTGCGGAGTAAAAAAGTGTGAAGTCCGCGCGGGTGAAGTCGCTGGCAAAATGGCAAAGTAATAAATAATACAGCATCTTAACGTCAGACAACAATTTTGATATAGAATAATATGAAATATCCTTCTTAACTTATAAGTGGTAAGATCATATCTTAAGATATGAAATATAAATTTCTAAATCTTTGGGTATCTTAAGATACTAAAGGTAAAATATATATTATCTTAGTCGTGTATGATGGTTCATACGATTTGTATGATGAGCGATTTCTGAAATTTGCTTTAAGTTATATTATATTAAGGCATCTTAAGATCAAATATTATAGTATCTTAGCATGTGTGATGAGCTTAAGGGAACGATACCAATGTCAGAAGAGATGTTGCAAAAATCTACCATCTGAATCGCCGCGTTAGTTCGGAACCAACTAAGATAATACCAAAAACCAATTTAGATAATATCACGAGAATTTATACGGTAGTGTTAAATGAATATCTATATATTAAAACGTGAAACAAATACTTTGTACCTCTTTATGACAATTATGCGAACGCAGGATTTTGAAACTTGGCACAGTTGGAGGGAGGACTGCAGAAACTTAATTTTTTTTTTAATACATTTTACAATTTAACATTCAGTCAATTCTATAGGAAATAGGCGCCGTGATATATTCTGAAACCGCTGGGAAACGTGTTAATTTCTGGATAAATAAATTTAAGACTTCAGCTGAAAACCGAAATTTAGTACATTCTTTTTTGTATTTAATTCTAAATATCACCATATAAAAATCATGTGGAATATTAAAAATATTAATAACAAATTATTTTTTTTAGAGATTTTTTAGCCTGTTTTCGGAATTTTATATGATCAAGTAAATACATTCTATCATGTAATAATTTAGCACATTCCTTGGTTAATATCTTCAGGTATATCGTGTAATTTTTGAAAAATTGTTATTGAACAATCTGTTCAAAAAAACGTGATTTAGCAATCCAGTTTTTTTCCGTTTGTCCCGATGCCTCGCCTTAATAAAAATAAACATTACACACACTACATTCATGTGACACACATGATAATATACATACATTTATACTATTTTCTTTACGGCCAAAGTCTGTTGTCAGATTTAAAGTAGATTTTATTGTTTGGGCTATGGTCAAATTACGACCACTTGTTAATTTATTGTTAATTTGCCATCCTTATTTTAAAGTGTAGATGTTTTCCTTTTTGTCAACCATTAGTGTATACCAGCGGAATCAGTGTATGTATAGACTTACTAGTTTAAATTAGGCTCACATTAAAAAAAAATGTATACGTATACTTCGGAAACGTATGGGAATCCCAATTTTGTACAAACACAATGGGAATTCGCAGGAAATTGAGATACAGACATGAAAAACGTTACAAAAACGAGATCCAATATAACGAGCCCCTTTGCGTCAATTCAGGGTTGCCAATCTCTTTTTCTTCAAACATTTCTCTACTTAACGTATCTTTTGTTCTAAATTTTAATAGGCCAATGAAATCAAAAGCAGTACTGTAGAAATATTATCAATAGGAATAGGATATGGAAAGCGTGACCCACGCTTTCCATATCTATTCCTTAGAAGTCTCTATCTGATGAAAATTCTAATATTTTTTTATATCGCTATCGCTATGAAGGCTGACCGTGATCGTATTAATGCTTTTAAGATACGGTGTTGGTGGAAGATACTCCAAATTCATACATTCCGCACAAACGAGTCCTTAGAAAACACCTGAACACCAAATCCAGACTAAATCACCCACTTGTAAAGAATTCTGGAGCCTTTAGTCAAATTGCCATATTACCTATTGTAAACATAACCTAAATCAACTAATTGTTACTGGCAAAGTCAATGGTATGAAGACGAAAAGTCGCAACCTGGTTAAATATTTTGACCTCCATTACGCTCAGGACAGATGGAAGAAAATAATAAGAAAAAAAAATCTCTTATCAGGAGAATAATGACCCTCAATCAAAGAGGATCCAAAACTACTAATGACTTAAAATAATCTTTTTTTTAATGTTATTGAGATAGGCAAACTGGCAGACGTGCCACCTGATGGTAAGTGGTCGACGTCGCCAATGAACAAAAATGGGATACCTGGGCTGGAACTTGCCCTGGTATTCCATTCATGTGTTGCCTATCCTGAGACATAAGATGTTAAGTCTCGGTGTCAGTAATAACACTGTCTGTCTTGCCCTTCTCTCCGAAACACAGCAAAGCTGTTTCACGGGAGGAATAGGCAAGATGGTGGTACCCGGGAGCACGGCACAGCGCATCCCTCCTACCGGTATTTTTTTTATTTCTGTTATACGTAGGTCACACTATAAGTTTTGCGTAACTTAAAAAAACAACATGTTATAACCAAAATATTATGTTTATTGCTTTTAAAAATAATCCCCTTTACATTTTAAACACTTTTTCATGCGATCGAAACATTTTTAAAACAGGAGGACCACAGATCTGAAGGCATGTTTTCTACGTGCTGATTGAACGCTATCACTGCCTCTTCGGAGTTGGTAAAAGTAAAACCTCTCATCAAATCTTTGATTTTGGAGAAAACACAGAAATCACAGGGTGCTAGGTCGGGACTATGAGTGACGAGATGTATTTTTTTGGAAGCTAAAAATGACTTTGTTTTGTTGTCCGTGTGTGAAGAAGCGTTATCATGGTGTAGGAGAATGCGACTTTTGGGTCGTCTTTAGCGAACTTTTTCTAACACCCTGGGTAAACAAATGGTAGAAAACCACTCGGCATTAACACTCTTTTGATCTTCAAGTGGAATTGTACAGATGGGACCGGTAGCTGAGAATAAAACGTGATCATTTTTTTAACAACGTTTCTCGCCTGTCTCACTTTTGTTGGTTTGTTCTAATTTTCAAACACCCATTCACAAGATTGCTGTTTTTATTTCGGGTTCAAAACAATAAATCCACGTTTCGTCTCTTGTGACAATGTCATAAACAGCATTAGAATGTCCGTGGTCGTACTTCAGTAGCATCTTTGAGCAGTATTCCACGCGAGCCCGCTTCTGCTCCGCTTTCAGTTCATAAGGGATCCAACGACAACAAAGTTTCCGAACTTTCAATTCTTCGTGTAAAATTTTCTGAATTTGGCTCATACCAATCCCCATTAGTCCTCGAATTGTCTTATAGGTAATCCGGGGGTTTTCTTCAATTAACCGCTTAAAAGTAGCCACATTATTTTCGTTGACGGCAGTTGAAGGCTGCCCTTCACAAAATTCGTCATGTAAAGAAACTTGACCTCTCAAATTCAGCAAACCATCGCCTCGCGGTGCTCAAACAAGGTGCTTTTTCCCAAAAGCATTTCGAAGACGAGCGGCACAGTCTTGCTGAGAAAGAGAATTTTTAAAATCATAAAAAATCATCGTTCTAAAATATTTTCGATTTAATTCCATTTTCGTTGCGTACGTAGAACTTTGATGTGTGATAAAAAATAATTGACAAATCATTTACCGCCAATTATTTTTTTTATTACTAAGAATATTGCAACGTTTTAAAAATATAATATTCGAAATTCAAATAGTTCTGATTAGCTAGAAGTGAAGAAAGAAAGAAACTTTTAGTGTGCCCCATGTAGTATACAATAAATTACAAATATGTGGGTATTTCTTTCTCGCAGGAGAGCTATGATATGATTTAAAAATTTTACCTCATGGATTCTCTGTACTTGTGCCAAGAGACATATTACATACACAAGAAAGGATTTTAAATCCAAGATTAAGCTGATTTTTGTGTCGTGTAATCTGAAGTATGAGCATAAATAATACATAGGTAGTATTAGTAAAGTGTATTTTGATCCACCTTATAGAAAGTGGCGAAGAGCTCTAAGGACATAAAGTATCAAATGCCTTACTTCTTATTCTGATTTCCAAAAAATGTACTCATATTATTATTAAATTGTAAAAACAACTTTTGATGTGAAATAATTCTAGTAAATTGTAATACATACAATTGTAATACGTGAAATAGAAAAAAAAAGAAGCCCGCTGAGTTTCTTACGCCGGATCTTCTCAGTGTGTGGCCGCGTTCCGATCCGGTAGTAATTATAAAGAAATCGACCTAAATTAAAATGTTTGCACGCCATATTATGGTAGAATATGATGGTAATTTATTTTATTTTAATAACTTGTGACACCCATATTCTTGCAAATAAATATTTTTCATTTTTCATTTCATTAAAGTATTTTTTGATCCACATAAATTATCTTATGTAAAAAAACTTATTTTACATATTCAACTTGGCGAAACAGCATCATATAAATGTCTGATGATGCTCTAATAAGCTGTTGGTTTACTAAACCTGTTGGTGGCTAAACCTGTTGGTTTAAAAACACATAATTTTAATTGCTAAACATTACGAGAGTTTACTTGAAGAAAATAACCATAAAAGGGCTTTTACGAAATACAGCTTGTAACTTTGAACGACTTTTTAAATAAGACATGCTGGATGAGATTGTTATTAGCGAAATCAATTGGATGTATCCGGTGTTTTTAGGGGCGGAGAACATTCAATTGAAATAAAACACAGAAAAACATATTGAATTGAAAATACGGTAAATGGTTAAGAAAAATCATTAACTAGCCACATCGTTCAAGTTCTTGTGATTTGACCCCTTTTGATTATTTTCTCTGGAGATATGTAAGTTCGCGTGTCTACGTAAATAAACTAAAGCGATTGAGCACTTAGAATCTAATATTCGACGCGTTATTGCCAAAAATCTAGCCTGGTGTATTGCGGAGAGTGTGTGAAAATTTTACCTTCATATTAGCAATTTACGCACCGGCCGCGGCGGTCACATGGCTGAAATCATATTTAAACATTAATACCATCTAATTATCCGTCAAAGAGAGCCAATCTTGTATATCAAAAATAAATTTTCTGTATTTTATTTCAGTTTTATATTTTTTTGTCGCTCAACACACACACAAAATAAATAATAAAGTCGTGAATTAAAAGTACAAGTAAGTTTATTTGCAAGATTTTATTTATTAATCTGGCAACCCTAAGTTTGCGTAAGATAAAACAAATAAGTATAGAACTGGGTTTATAATTTTGTTTGGAAATTTCGATGTGATAGAAGTGGTCACCATGACACTCCACGAAATTAGAGGTTAGAGCTTATTTTAATATACCGTATTAAATTTTTTGATCAAATTTGTATAGTTTTGTGAGGAATTTCTTTACCTGAAATCTTCAGAAAGAAGATTGGCAAATCTTTCGCCTTGTACAAACTAACTTCCTGGCAGAATAGGAAATGATATGGTAGAAAAATTAGTTCAAAAAACAAAATAGCTGTTAGTATAAACGAGCGATAAAAAGACGTGAACTATATATTAGTGCAAGTGTGAAAAAAAAGTTATTTATGCATGTTTCAGAAGAATGAAAAAAACATTCTGAGCTTTTACTGTGATTGTGGATGGTAAACTTAGTTTATATTTGTAAAGGTACTACAAAGAACATGTTTCGATGGTGTTTTCTAAAACTTTATACGAAGAAAAATGTAGGTATAAAGTTCAGCTACATAGGAAGGATAAATAGGAATTCAGAAATAAAGTTGGCATTAAAGATATGAAGATTATTTTTTAAGGATTTTATGTTTCGTTCCTTTGTTTCGTATTCTGTTGATCCGTATTTAAATTTATATTTTTCTATCTAAATATTAGTACGCGAAGTAAAAACTTTACCCCAATTTAGGACTATTACACGAACAGTGCCTTTGCTTTCACACAGAAGTTCCATATAAATCATGTAATTATACCGAATTATGGGAATTTTCCCCGCGTTGGTCCCGTGCTTCTTTGAATAATAGGCCAACTGTCGTTCTGCCAGGTAGGTTGTAAAAGGCGACCGAGTGGCTATGCGCGTCACTACCATCGTGACTACTAGGTGGTAGAGTTCTGCATCGGCTCGACCGGGTCTGGTACCACCGCCTTACCTATTCCTGCCGCAATAGCGTCAGTGCTAGTCACTGTCGTGTTCCGGTTTGGAGGGTAAGGTAGCCAGTAAACTTATGCATGTGGCGTTATACCTCGCCACAAGAGAGCAATGCACCAATAACATCTTTGGTGTCTATAGGCGATAGTTGACCCTTTCCATCAGGAGACCCATCTGCTTGTTTGCTATCTTATAATATAAAAAAAATGTGTAAGATTTCACTGTCTCCCTCTCACAATAAGGCGAAATATTGCAGATATATTTTTCTTATTAAAACTAACTTCAGGTAAACTTAACTGTAGCGAGCTTATTAATTCCACCTCACTTAACGTCTCGTCTAATAGAACAAGATATTGTCCACCCATCCACGTCCCACTTATTTATACGTAGGTCACACTATAAGTTTTGCGTAACTTAAAAAAACAACATGTTATAACCAAAATATTATGTTTATTGCTTTTCAAAATAATCTCCTTTACATTTTAATTATTTTTTCATGCGATCGAACCATTTTTTAAAACAGGAGGACCACAGATCCGAAGGCATGTTTTCTACGTGCTGATTGAATGCTATCACTGCCTCTTCGGGGTTGGTAAAAGTAAAATCTCTCATTAAATCTTTAATTTTGGGGAAAATACAGAAATCACAGGGTGCTAGGTCGGGGCTATGTGCAGGATGAGTGACGAGATGTACTTTTTCGGAAGCTAAAAATGACTTTGTTTTGTTGTCCGTGTGTGAAGAAGCGTTGACATGGTGTAGGAGATGGCGGCTTTTGGGTCGTCTTTCGCGAACTTTTTCTTATACCCTGGGTAAACAAATGGTAGAATACCACTTGGAATTAACACTCTTTTGATCTTCAAGTGAAATTGTACAGATGGGACCCGTAGCTGAGAAAAAAAATCATTTTTTTACCAACGTTTCTCGCCTGTCTCACTTTTATTGGCCTGTTCTCATTTTCAAACACCTATTCACAAGATTGCTGTTTTTTTCGGGTTCAAAACAAGAAATCCACGTTTCGTCTCCTATGACAATGTCATAAACAGCATTAGAACGTCCATGGTCGTACTTCAGCAGCATCTGTGAGCTGGTGCTCCACGCGAGCCCGCTTCTGCTCCGCTGTCAGTTCATGAGGGATCCAACGACAACAAAGTTTCCAAACTTTCAATTCTTCATGTAAAATTTTCTGAATTTGGCTCATACTAATCCCCAATAGTCCTCGAATTGTCTCATAGGTAATCCGGAGGTTTTCTTTTAATTGACCGCTTACCAGTAACCACATTATTTTCGTTGACAGCAGCTGAAGGCCGCTCTTCACAAAATTCGTCATGTAAAGAAACTCGACCTCTCTCAAATTCAGCAAACCATCGCCTCACGGTGTTCAAACAAGGTGCTTCTCTCCCAAAAGCATTCTGAAGACGAGCGGCACAGTCTTGCGGAGAAAGAGAACTTTTAAAATCATAAAAAATCATCGCCCTAAAATCTTTTCGACTTAATTCCATTTTCGTTGCGTTCGTAGAACTTTGATGTGTAATAAAAAAACAATTGACAAATCATTTCTCGCCAATTGTTTTTTTATTACTAAGAAGGTTGCAACGTTTTAAAAATATAACATTCGAAATTCAAATAGTTCCGCTTAGCTAGACGTGCAAAACTTTTAGTGTGCTCCATGTACACATTATCTTCAAAATACGTTTATGTTGCGAGCGAGCAATCTTTTTAATACAGTCGTGCGTGAGGGAGGTGTGCCAAGAGGCTCATAAACGACGATGATCTGGTAGGCAAAAAACTCCAGAGCCTCGCTCATCGCCGCAGAGTGGCTAGTTTGTCGGTTTTCTTATCGGATACACTTTGGAGAGTGCGCTGCGGAATTGTACGACTTGATTCCGCCATCGTTATTCTATCGATCGTCAAGGCACACGTATTCTAAGCATCGCCATACGGTGGACGTTCCACGGGTTCCACGTACCTGGACAAAGAGGTTCGACTCGGCATTCTTTATTCGAACCGCGAGGGACTGGAACATGCTTCCTGAGTGTGTGTTCTCACACGAGTACAATCAAGGAATTTTCAAGAGAAGAGTGAACAGGTACCTTCTAGGGAAGCGCGTTCCATCTTAGGCCGCATCTTAGCTTACCATCAGGTGAGATCGTGGTCAAGCGCTTCCCTATCGAAAATAATAAAAAAAAATGTGTATAAGGTTGACCCTACGGGCCATCCCTGAAAATTCCCTCTACATTAAGGTTTATTAAGCTCAAAAGAGTAAAAAATATAACCATAGATTTTTCAGTTTAAACGCTGTATTTTGAAAACTATGATGGCATTCAACTTAATTTTTGAGATCTAAAATATTGCTTTAGTAAATAATCGACAGGTTGAAAAATTTCGATACAATATCAAAAACATTTTATTTTTAATTTTCTTCGTTGATAAATCCCAAATAAATTGACTGATTTTGATTAAATTAACGGTATTTGATGCAGTTTTTAAAGGAAAAAAGCTGATAAGATTTTTAAGTCAATCGGTCAATTAACTGGAAAGTTATTTTTTTAAAAAATAAGTAAGTTTGCTAAAAACAACGTCATTTTAATATTTGAAAAGCTTTAAGTTTGGAGAATTAGATTCGATTTTGAGTTTTGAAACGGCGAGTTTTGACGTAGTTTTTTTTGTACTAAAATATCGTAGAATACCAAAAATGATTGGTTGAAAAATTTCGAAGCTATGTCGAAAAACGCTTTTTTCAAAATTTTTCGTCAACAATTACTCCCGGATATAACTAACGGATAAACCGATTTTGATGCAATTTATATATCAGACGTAGTTATTTGAGGAATAGAGCTGATTAATTTTTGTACTTAATTGGTACATAAATCTGGAAGTTATATTAAAAAATACTGTTTCACCAAAACTTTTTTTGTTGTATTTTCAAAATTTCTCAAAATCTCCTGGACCGCATCAGTTCAAATTTTCAGGAAATCTAAGTTGAGTAGAATCCAATCGAATTCGATCGCGTTTCGATCGTTCCAGCCGTTCAAAAGTTATGAGATGTTTATATATACACATACACACACACACATACGTACATAAAGACATACTAACGTCATCGTGAAAATAGTCGGAAAAGGTACTTAGGACCTCAAAACGTAGACATCTGGTGACAACTCGATTTTCGAAAAGCGGGGTAAAATCAGTAACCTCCTTATCTACATACGTAGTGGGAAGTTAAAAAGGTTAGCAAAAAACATGACACAGATCTATTTAAAATTAGTTGTGCTTTGGTAGGACGGCTAATAAGTGCAGAATTCTTTTATAGCTACTTGAACGTCCACGTCGCGATGCCTCAAACAACCGAGCGCAACCGACATTTAGCGTGACTAAACTAAAAACCACATTACGTTTCTCGGTAAAATCGTTAGTAAAAAGGGAATTATATATACGATTTAAATATAAATAATACCTGCCTTTCTTTACGTTAGCGGATACAAAACGAATTTCAATGATACTACATGCTTGATATTAATATTTTCATACTCAAAAACAATATTAAACTGAAAATTGGTATTTTTTCCCCAATTGGTTGAGGAAATATTTTTGATTATTTTCTTGACTTTGGTTCATAAATGTATATTAATTGATTTGAAACATTATTATTATGATAATACAATAACAATTTTATAATAATTCGGTTTTAAGATCAATCAAATAATATAAAACGTAATTACGGCGGCACTCGGCGACATGTTTGCACGAATGTTAATAAGTTTTAATTTAAGAATTTAAAAATACGAAGAAAAGTCTTATTATTTTGTATTAGATGCCATCTAAATTTCTTTACCTTAATTAAAAATCACAGATAATGTACAGGAAAGTCATAGCTTTTTAATATTATTGCATTTTTCGAATGTTCGACTACGGGGTACTGTAGTGCCAGGGACGTAAAACGATATAAAATAACTGGGAACCACAATGCCCTGGACGTTTAAGTGGGTAGTTAAGTTTTTAGGTTTAAAAAAAAGTATCTTCACGCCCGTATCCCCGAAAGGGTAGGCAGAGGTACAACAAGTGCACCCACGATTAGCCGAAGATACTTAGTCCCACAATGTGATAGGTGGCAAGCTTATCGCCACATGACCACTTTCCAATCCCGGGCAATATTGTTTTTATCAGAAAACTGAAAAAACACATTTTTGAATTGCCCGACCCAGGAATCGAACCCGGGACCTCATGTGGTCAACTCCGATACCGGACCCCTAGACCACAGAGGCGATAAGTTTTTTTAGGTTTAAATTCTTATTTTGTTATTACAAATATAAGCTCACAATCAATAGGTTTATACTACTATTATACGTGAGTATCTGTAACTGGCAATGTATAAATTGCTATTATTGAAGTGAAAACTTCTTTAGGCGCGTTGAGCGTTTTGGTAGAGGGTAAAATCCTCGGTTCGCGTCACCGACATGCTAATGATAACAGTATATCTATAGCTATGTTTTGCATATAGTTTTAATTACTCTCAAATTAATAGTTCCGTTTTCACTTCTATCGGCAGTCCCACGACTGCTACTGTTTTTTGAAGTGAAAACTTCTTTAGGCGCGTTGAGCGTTTTGGTAGAGGGTAAAATCCTCGGTTCGCGTCACCGACATGCTAATGATAATAGTATATCTATAGCTATGTTTTGCATATAGTTTTAATTACTCTCAACTTAATAGTTCCGTTTTCACTTCTATCGGCAGTCGCACGACTGCTACTGTTTTTTGAAGTGAAAACTTCTTTAGGCGCGTTGAGCGTTTTGGTAGAGGGTAAAATCCTCGGTTCGCGTCACCGACATGCTAATGATAATAGTATATCTATAGCTATGTTTTGCATATAGTTTTAATTACTCTCAACTTAATAGTTCCGTTTTCACTTCTATCGGCAGTCCCACGACTGCTACTGTTTTTTTTATTTTTAATGTATTAGATGTTGGTTTTCCTGTAAATAAATAAATAAATAAAAAACAGTGCAGTATAAAATCTGTATGTAAAACAGTGAAAAGTTTATATTAACAGAAGAGCGTAGCAACAATATTTTTAAATAATGTGCATTAAAAATACGTCAAATTAATAGAAATCATTCATGTGACATAAATATTAAATCTCAGAGAATTAAATACACATAATATGTAGGTATACGATTTTCTTTACGGCTAAAGTTCGTTCTCAAGCTTAAAACAGTTTTTATTGTTTAGTCTATGGGTGAATTTAGACCACAGGTGATCGCTAGTTTGTTTAAATCTTAGATGAAGGAATATAGGAATATATTTCTCTTGTCAGTAGTTTAAATCTATATGCTGCTTTAAGTTCTCTAACACTTTTAAGAAAGAAAAAAGTAAAAGTATAATAACGATGGTTTTATCACGGTGCAGGCATGGTGAGTTAAACGTCCATAGACTACCGATTCACCACAATTCACCAATTCGTTGGTTGGTAAGTGGTGATCCTCATTGTCCTGGTAACCTGGTAACGATTATCTCTTATTTCAAGCAATAGCCGGACCTCAAGCTTTACCTGTTCATCCAACACATGGGGGCAAACTCCAAACTGCTACTGAGACTTGAATTTTCGAGAAAAATCTGGAAAAACCGAATACCTAACACTTTTGCCTAACCCGGGGCATCATGTTCTAATATACTAATCTCAATGCAATCGCAGGCAAAGCAGCGTAGTTTAGTTAGTTTCTTCATATATCGCGATAAAATTTATTGGCAAATTATAAGTTTTCCCTGGCAATATATTTGATAATGTCAACTGAAACTATGAGCTGACGACAGTAAGTTTAAATTTATGTTACAAGTTATCATAACTTGTTTCTGCTCTCTTTTACTGAGATAAAAATTTTTCTTCAGTTGAAAACAGCTTTTTAATGCGTTTATTTTAATATTGCCTCGTCTCCGTAAGGTAAGTAATCTAATTGTAAGTTTTGCAATATTCTGATATATTAAAAACCTCGAGCAATATTATTCTTAGTTCTTTGTGAAGACAGAATTGTCAATCACTAGAAACCGAATGGAATGCCGCTCATTTAATCTGCATTTTGCAAGATGCAGCTTCTCTCTTTATTAAAAATTTGAATTAAAGAGAGGCTACGATAACTTTCTAAAAGTACAGAACATATTCAGAATTTTAGTAAAACAAATATTTCATGTCTCTCATCTATACATATAATAATATCGTAGAAAAGTCAAAACTGTACATTGAATATTTTTTTAAGAATACTTGGGGCGTGATCTAATTACCGATCGAATTTACCCCATAATATGTTATAAACTATATGACCGATTTTGTTCAAACCAATCTTCGTTTGAAGTTTTTGTTGAACTCTATATTTCCAATTTTTTACAATTTTTTATCCGAGGATCAAAAATTAGAGTGGAACACACTTTTTTCCACAAAACATTGGCAAAATCAAAAACTTTTTAGTAACCTCCATGTACATAATATACAAAGACCTAAGCAATGATACCCTACACAGCTATGCTCTCTTGACTTTTTTTAACACTTGGTTACATGCATGGAGAGCTACTCGTAATAATTACATTTTTCAAAGTCGTAATGCAACAATTTGTAGCGGTACATAAAATACACCTAGTTTTAAAATTACAACCACACAGCACCCGAAGTCTTCTAGTAAAATGACTGTGACACGAACAAACGGACGGACAGACAGACGGATGAACATGGCGAAATTATAAGGGTACCGTTTATCGCATTTGGCTACAGCACCTTAAAAAGGAGGATATTCCTAACTCAACTCTATTTTTTATGTCTGCAACCTCAGAATTAGGTTAGAAAATTCTTGTTTTGTTTTGTTACTCTAACACGGGAAGTGTTTTTTGTGAAGTGATTTTTGCAAAATTGGTGAAGATTTGATCTAACGTACCAGAGATACAGGAAATTTCACAGTCGGTTGCTGCAGATTAAATTATTTAAATGAATAAACCAATAAATATTTTATTCGCAAATGTATGGGTTCGGCACATGTAGTGTGCCTTGTGTGCAAATAGATAGATATATTATTCAAAGGTGCAAATATTAATTTTTATTAGCCACTAGCCACAGAAAATAAAGTCCGTGCCACTAGTTGACCCAGCGAACTTCGTACTGCCTTAGAACCTATTTAAAACGTCAAATGTTGTCAAACATTGATAGCTAGGATTTATTACAATAAAATTTTCGTTTTTATTATTTCCGTCGAAAATCTTCCATTTTTTCTTTCCATAGTAATTTTTCTCGGATTGAAATATTTGAAAAAAAAATTGCCGAATTGGTATAGCTTTTAGTGAATTTCCCGACACATTCAGCGATTCATTTTTAGTTTCGCTATGTCCGACGTCTTTCCGTAATACTAGAAATTTGTGATTTGGCATAATTATAATTAGTCACGGCAACAAAGACGTAATATAAAATCTTAAAAATATTTTTTTAGGGTAGCCTCTCTACATGTAATTTAATCTATGTTAATTAATTGTTATTATTAATTAACTAGCTCTTGCCAGCGACTTCGTCCGCGCGGACTTCGTTTATTCCGCACAGCACCTGGCCGCTAGGTGATAGCGTGATAATATATAGCCTATATGTTGACCCGACCTGTTAGTAATATTCTTGCAAAATTTGAAGTAAATCCATGCAGTACTTTTTGAGTTTACCCCGGACATACATACAGACAAACAGACAAACAGATAAACAGATAAACAAACAGACAAAAATTCTAAAAACTATATTTTTGACTTCGATATCGATTGTAGAGCACGCCTCAAGTATTCTTTTAAAAAAATATTCAATGTACAGTTTTGACTTTCCTACGATTTTATTATACGTATAGATTATTAATATTATAAATGCGAAAGTTTGGATGTTTGGATAGATGTTTGGATGTATGTTTGTTACCCAATCACGCAAAAACTAC
Organism: Apodemia mormo; assembly: GCA_036924255.1. Classification (NCBI taxonomy): domain Eukaryota; kingdom Metazoa; phylum Arthropoda; class Insecta; order Lepidoptera; family Riodinidae; genus Apodemia; species Apodemia mormo. Next base: position 5,230,613 of record JAUPFN010000004.1, read on the forward strand.
TGAATGGATTTGAATGAAATTTGGCACATAGGTAGATGATAATCTGGCATAGCACATACGCTACTTTTTATCCCGGAAAAATTGGGTGATCCCACGGGATTCACCAACAACTTTTATAATGCAGCGGGCTGCACGCTGCAGCTAGTAATGTTCATATTTTCTCGTGTACCTGTTTGTGAATCATTAAGCTTAAAGTGCTAACTTTTGTTAGAGTCAAGTTCTGCCAACTAAACGGTTGATTTTAGGAGTGGGAAAAATTCACCATTTTAGTAAATATAACAAAGTCAAAAGAAAAACTATCACGGCTTAAAAGGCTTTACAAGCTTAGGAGTTATAGTCGACCAACTTATAAAATGTACTTGGGGAAGTTTTTATAGGCGGTGAACCTGTGGTGCGGATACATACTTGACATTGCCGTTAAATAGTAAAAAACAAAATCACTACATAGTATAAAACAAAGTCGCTTTCTCTGTCTATCCCTATGTCCTTATGTCCCTATGTATGCTTAAATCTATAAAACTACGTCACGGATTTTGATACGGTTTTTTTTAAAAGACAGATTGATTCTTGAGGAAGGTTTTAGTGTATAAACCTTTCCGATATTTCCACGGGAACAAAAGCTAAGCGGGTGAAACCGCGGGCAGGTCGCTAGTGAAACAATAAAAGCTTCTTTCTTAGTCCGCATTATTGTGATGGGCACCTTTGGAACCCTATATTTTGCGACACACATTTTACCAATTTTCTATTTAAATAGATGTATGCAAATATGTGAAATTGAGCCCCATGTATGTGAAATTGAGCAAATGCAAGAACATTTGTTTAATTTCACAAATTGATAGTGACAATACACTATTGTATTAAATTACATTTAAAATTATGTCCCTATTATGACTTCTCACGTGCGTAGATAAGTTCAAACACACAGATAATTTTACGAAACTGTTCTTCATATATTGACAAAATGAAAGATTGTGTAATATGAATTTATAAGAATGTCAGTCATGTCCCGGGTTCCCCGTGTTAGTCCCGGGTTCCCTTGAAGAATAGGCCAACTGCTGTTCTGCCAGGCAGGTCGCAAAAGGCAACTGACTGGATATACGAGTCACTAACATCGTGGATACTAGGTGGTAATACTAGGTGGTGGAAACTGGATGTATTTTCCTACTCCTCCTATACTCTTCTGATTAAATTCGATGCGGGTTCCAAGACAGCTTAGCTTTTCCCCCAGGGCACCCTGAGCTCGCAACTCAGAGGTTATCAGGAAGGTTACCGCTGTTGATTCTGGTTTACAGAAGTTACAGTGGTGGGAACGAGAGGTGGGCCATTGCCCTAAAAAAAAAATACGAGTCACTACCATCGTGGCTACTAGGTGGTAGAGTTCTGCATTGTCTCGCCCGGGTCTGCCACCGCCTTACCTATTCCTGCCGCAATAGCGTTAGTACTTGTCACTGTCGTGTTCCGGGTTGGAGGGTAAGGTAGCCGGTAAATGCATGTGGAATTGCCATCCCGTCACACGGATAGCAACGCACCATTAACATCTATGATGTCTATGGCGATAGTCTGTCTCTTTTTATCAGGAAAGTCATCTGTTTGTTTGTTATCTTATGATAAATAAACAATAATAAAAATATAAATAAATATTCAAAGGACAAATTACACTTACTGAGCTAGCCCCAAAGTAAGCAAATTATTTGTTTGTGTTATGGGTGCTAGTCAATGATGCTAATACATAGGTATACATATATAAATACTGGAATATATTTAATAAACACCCAAACCCGGAAATAGAAACATTTATGCTCATCACACAAATGTTTGCCCCCGTCGGGATCCAACCCGAGTCCCGTTGATTGCGTAGTCAGGGACGCTAACCACATGACCAACGGGGCGATCTTAGTAGATTATAAAGATAACGACCATGTTAGTTTTTTGCCGTATTGAAATATTAAAAACATTTTCTCAATAAACACATTCTTTAACTTAGATGGCGAGGGGACACTATTGAAAATAATTTAGATTTAATTAAGTAATATCCACATTATAACCTCTTATGTGGTGAAAATGTCGGCCATGTTGTATTAAAATATTAAAAGCCTTTTAAATCGAATTTTCAGGAGAACGTACTGCGTTAAAAATATCTGAATAAACTAATTCTAATTTAGCATTAATGTCGAGGAAACACTATTGTAATTAGTTTAGATTTTAATAATGTCCTCATTATAACTTCTGATACGAGTACACGTACGTACGCACACAAACGCAAATACACACATTTTCACGAAAATAATATATTAACAAACATAATGTGAATTTGTAAGAATGTTGGCTATGTTTGTATTGACGTATTGAAATTTTAAAAGCATTTTCTTAACAAACACTTATTCTAATTTAGCATAGATGGCGAGGCGACACTATTGTAGTTAAATTACAATTAAATGAGGACAGCTCGAATCTATCATCAAAGGATACTGAGGACCTTTCAATTAGTGGTTTCGCCGCTCTAGTCCTAAGAGATCACGTAATTTTATTTGTCAGACGGCTCCAGTAAGCACCCAATTTTATCCCACTTGTGTACAAATTGCGTCATTGAAATCTTGGGATCTAAGATTTGTGGCTTTTATTTTGATACTTCAATTACTTACTACCTATATCAATATAGTAAAATGATCTCATTTATATCTTAATACGTGATAGAAACATTTTGTACACTCTTAACGACAATTACGCGAACGGTGGAGTATGAAATTTAGCCCAGTTAAAGTTTATATGACGGAGGACTACAGAAAATTAATATTATTTAATAGAAATATGTACATTAAATTATTATAAATAAACATTACACATACTGCACTTATGTGTCACATGATAATATACACACGTGTATACTGTTTTCTTTTCGGCGTAAGTCTCTTGAAGAATCTCAGATCACATGCAGACTCGTTATTTTTTGTTTTATGGTTTTCAGCATGGGTGTAGGTATATGGGTTAAGAGTTCCGCGACGTCTCGCCCAGATGTATGACACCATCGCCTTATCTGCTGCAACAGCGGCAATATTTAACCTTTTAGTGTACCGGTTTGGTTTTGGAGCGTATGCATGTGGCATTATAGCATCCCGCCACCCGGATAGCAACGCACTGTTAACATCTGTTGTCTATAATTAGTGATGGTCGTTTTTTCTATCAAAAGAGCCATCTGCTTGTTTGCTATGTAATGATATTAAGCAAAAACTGTAAGGGTTTCTTAATTACTTTTGACAATGGAACCTTAAAAAGGACCCTCAAAATTGAAATTTTTTTCTGAAGTCGATTACACGTTTTTTTTTTTCACTAGGACATGTTGTAAACTCTCTTTTAGTGAATATTAGCTAATGTGAACGCTATGGTTGTTATCCAAGATTCAGAGTAGGATTTATAGGAGAGTTTGTATATAGAGCTATAGGGTCTTCAGAACAGAGAAGCCTCCACTATTGAAATAATAAAATCGACGGATCAGCGATGTTTTTTAGTCTTTATTTGCATTATTGACTACAATACTTTACAAAGATAATTATATTATTCTTGGATATTAAAAACAATTCAACTATATTTCTTCACCTCCAGAGGTACATCCGCCTCTACGTACGGATGTGAACAAAATTCGGGTCTCCATTCCTTCATTGCGCCAGGGCCTCTAGACCTCTAAATCCAGTCCTGCCAAGTTCAAACGCAAACAATGAAAATGGTCAGACTTCCTTTATTCCGACAGAAAATCTCTCTAATTCGATGTAAGCTTAATTCTCTTTCCAATTATTCGGCATTTCGTAGCCGAGCTGCAGAGATTTCAAGTTAGTTTCACGAGTTTTAACAATTTTCATTAGATGAATGCCTAAAAGAATCTGTTTCAAACATTAATTTATTTTTATAATATAACTAGCTGACCCGGCAAACGTTGTTTTGCCTTACATATTAGGAATCCATAGCGGACAAACAACGTGACACGTAATTTATATAAGTCTACGTATATAAGTCATAGACTTACGGGATTGTCCTTCCACGCAGCCAAAATGGCATCAAACTTTATATGGTGGTTAAGTATTCTTAAATTTTTCTAATTTTCCGCGCAATTTTCTTAATATTTTCTTTCATAAGAACCTTCTCCTTATAATTACAAACACAACAAAAAAAAAATACCGAAATTGGTCCAGCCATTCAGGCGTGATGTCGTGACCAAGGAAAATAGGGATTGATTTTTATATATATAGAAATTCATTTAAATAAAATTATATTCGTCGACAAATAATTAACGTCAAAATGTTTATTTAATTAGTTAAATTTTATTGTACACTTAAATAACAATGTACAAGAGGCAGACTTAATATTAAATTATTTATCTCCTAGACAACCTTTGAGTAAACAGAAATCTAAGTCATATATCCAACTCAGAAGTAAGCACATCTATTGCTCCATATGGTTGTTTTCTTATGGTGAATTTAACTTGAGCTTTATCGATCGATCCATTACGTAGTCAGAATTGCTAACTAATCCACAACGGCACCGCCGGTAAAAAATATTGCTGGACATAACCCCAAAATAAGCAAATCATTAGCTTGTGATGTGGGTGCTAGTTAATGATACTGATACGCAGAAGTATTATATATATTCAATAAACACCCAAATAAATAAATACAAAATTATACTTATCATATAAACACTTTTTCCTATTGGGAATCAACCCCCGAACCCAATAGATTACGTAGTCAGGATTGCGAACCACCGGGACCAACAGGGCCGTTTTATTAAGCGAAATTGCTTGTCTAATGGGTTGGTACTTTGACAAGAGAATGTAAGGACTTGGACATTAATTTCTTTAAACAAACAAAATTATAAAATAGCCTGAATTTCAACGTTGGATATGTAAAAATGGCTTTATGTCTGTCTAAAAAGTTTGAATTTTCATAATAGACAAAGCTAGATGAAAATGTTGTTATTATTAATAGATTATCTGCCATTATTCCAGGGACTTCGTAAAAGGCGAACGTTTGACAACACGTTGGTACCACCGCCTTACCTATTCCAGCCGCGATTGAGGTCGTGCCGGAATGCCGTGTGCTTGTTAAGGGAATAGCCGTAGCCGGGAACCTTATGCAAGTGGCATTAAACGTTAAAAAATTAACCAAAAGGTATTCAAAACAAATGCTGAAGTCACTGGTAACTCATATTTTAGAAATATTAAGAAATTATATATGCCTAACCAAAAATTAAATATTTTTACAAAAAATATGTATTATATGTCTATTATTATATACATTCATATTCCTGATGGTCTTAACTCATTGTCTATAAATAAATTTCGCAAAAAATTGATTGATTTGCTGTTAGATAAAACTTATGAAGATTTTAAATAATTTTTAGCCGATAAAATTAAATTTTAGTGGATAGAAATATAAGTTTGTTGAATTCGCCTTAAAAAAAATTCAAATTAATAAAATTTTGTGAATGGTGAAAACTTTAAAATTATAAAATAATAGTAAATTATAAAAATTGTTACAAGTTGTTAAAATTTAATTAATTTTTAACAACTTGGAACACCCATATTCTTGCAAATAAATATTTTCTTTCTTTCTCACACCTCGCCACATAATGCACCATTGACATCTTTAGTGTCTATAGGGGATGGTTGTCTCTGTCCATCAGGAGAGCCATATGCTTGATAGCTATTTTATAATATATAATAAATAAATAAATAAATAAATATTTACGGGATAAATTACACTTATTGATCTAACCCCAAAGTAAGCAAATTATTTGCTTGTATTATGGGTGTTAGTCAACGATACTAATACATAGAAATACATATATAAATACTGTTACATACATAATAAACACCCAAACCTAGAAATACAAATGTCTATGCTTATCACACAAATGCTTGTCCCTGTCGGGTATCGAACCCGAGCCCTGTCGATTGCGTAGTCAAAATAATATAAAAGAATACAATCTATTACCAACTGAATGTGTTATTTAAGTATAAAACCAGAAATCCCGTTGGTCAAAGTATTTTCGCCAATCCGACAGAGAATCCCCTAATTCGATGTAAGCTTCAGTTTCTGATTTGGCTTTTCGCTGTCGCGCCGAAGGGATTGCGAAGTCTATACTTTTAACAATTTTATTAGACCAAATACCAAACTTGTTTTGGGTGCTTACTCCTATAAACTATAACCATTTATACTTCTGTACTATATGTGTATACTAGCGAATGCCTGTTGCCGAAATTAGACCATAGACTAGAGAATATATATCGTTATAATAATAGCGCGCTATGTGTACTCAACGTAAAGCGTAGAAAAATATAGTTTATAGTCTATAACGCGCTATCATAAAATAGTTTGTTCGAAGAATACACCACACCTCTCAGTTACACATGGAAATATTGGTATGATTCTGTCTACATATTTTTTTTATAACATAAAATATCAATGGTCGATGAGTCCTCTGATGAAAAGAGTCAACCATGGCCTATAGACACCAAAGATGTTTATAGCACGTTGCTATCTTGTAGCGAGATCTAATGCCGCATGCATAAGTTTACCGGCTACCTTACTCTCCAAACCGGAACACGACAGTGACAAGCACTGACGCTATTGCGGCAGGAATAGGTAAGGCGGTGGTACCAGACCCGGGCGAGACAATGCAGAACTCTACCACCTTGTGTTCATGATGATAGTGACTCGTATAGCCAATCAGTAGCCTTTGGCCAGTTGGCCCATTCTTCCTTAAAGGAGCCCCGGACCAACATGAGAAATGAAACGAATATTCGTTTTCTATTCGATGTTTGACCTGTTCGGCCACTTCCTAAGGTATTCGACAAAATTTTGTGAACTACTCGGCTGAATACTGATTACCTAGTCATAAAGCAATGAAAGTTCACCCCAAGCCATATCGGAATATTTGCCTACATTGCACTATATATTTTCATCCTACTGAAACTGTTTTGTTTACTTATATGACTTCATATAAGTATATATTTTGTTTCATAAAATTGTTTTAATCAAAACAGTTTTGGTAATTAGTTTAAAATTTAAAATTGTTTTAATCAAAACAGTTTTGGTAATCTATTGTAATAATATGAGTTATAAATATTATGAAGCTACTATGGGTAGGTAGGTTACCTATATAAAATTAGTTCCGCTGAAAATATGTAGACGGCGCTTGGCACGCGAAAAATATGCATAAATCTACCGCAAGAGGGCACTCTTTCTCCGTATGTATTAATTTACTTTTTGCATTGGACTATCAACTAAACTGGACGTTTCCAAACGTGTATTTTTTGGGACCTCTGTGGTCTAGTGGTCCAGCGTTGGTGTCGACCACTTGAGGTCCCGGGTTCGATTCCCGGGTCGGGCACATAAAAAAGTGTTTTTTTTTTTTAGTTTTCTGATAAATACAAGGTTTCCCGGGATTGGAAAGTGCCCAGTCGGCGATAGACTTGCCACCTATCACATTTGTGGGACCAAATATCTTCGGCTAATCGTGGGTGCACTTGTTGTACCTCTGCCTACCTCTTCGGGGATAGGGGCGTGAAGATACTATAAATTGGTTGATTATTACTTAAAAATTTTAATAGTTATCTCTCTCTAATAGTTTTCCTTCTAAATTCATTATATTTACTACTACTATGATTTTTCCCATCCCCAAAACCAACCATTTAGCCTGCAAGGGCGGGCTTGCGTGTAGAGGGGGGGTGCATACTTGACTCTTACAAAAATTAGCACTTTAAAGCTTTATATTTTATAAACGAGTCCCTTAATCGATAACTTGTTTTCACAAAACTAACAACCACACACACTTAGAAGAGGTACTCTGAAAAAAATATTTTTCAAGATTTTATGTTACCACTTTGTTGATGTTGACAGACGGACGGAAATAGTGAAAGTATAAGGATTCTTAGTTTACTTCGGAGCCCTTAAGATTACCGGTTACTATAAAACTCAATATCATTATCTAGGTGCATTGCACATCTGTCTACCTCTTCGGAGATATGGGCGTACGCATTAAAAAAAAGGATATTTAATTACTGACTTAATTATATTACAAAAGTTAAACAAAAATTAGCGAAATTTCATAACGTGGGTCTCTTTAATTCTCTCACGCCTTAGTTTAATTAATAAATTCGGGGTATGGTTTGTTAGATTTGCTTCAGGCTTCACAGATAACAAATTTGATTTGAATTTATAAATTAACATCAGCTTTTCAGTATTTTAGGAATAATAATTTGCGATTTATGAGATTGTAAATCTTAATATGTTATGGCACAGAATTATCAGCGCAGTTTCGCCCGGAAGTGTATAAACATGTTTTCTATATACTTTATCCTATAAAGTTTCAGCTCCGTAGGGGTTGACTTTGAAAAGAAAGTTAGTTTCTGTTGGGGCTTTCATGCTATCTCCATACGAATTTTTATTTTTAATTAAAATCGGTTTAGCGGTTCAGCCGTGAAAATGTTCAGACATACAAGCAGTCTTTCGCATTTATAATATTAGTAAGTATTAATAGGGAAGCAAAGAAGCCACTCTATTAAGCCACGATCTGCTGAAGCCCGGTATCTATGGGTACGCAGACGATAACACTGTTGTGTAGAGTTACGCATTCAGCGCGCGGGCCAGTACGGCACAGACCCGGCCTCTCAGAGTGGCGATGGTCGATAGTTTGACCCTGTCTTTACAGACAGTCTCCGATTTGGGGCCATATCAATTTGGTCAAGTTTAATGCAACTAAGACACAGGCGTGTCTATTCTCCGCTAAACAGATTCCATTCCATCTGTCTCCGTCTTCCCAGAGTGTGTCCGTGCCGTATAACTGACAACCTCGAGCTCCTCGGTACCACCTTAACGCTTACTCTTAACTTTGGTTCGTAGATCGAATCAAAAGCCCTAGTGGCCTCAAAAAAGCTTGATATTCTGGCAAAGGTGAGACAGTATTTCAGCCAGAGACAGCTGCTTAACCTTAATCAAACACAAATCCAGTCGTGCATAGAATACTGCTCTCACCTCTGGGATGGATCTGCCAAATACCAGCTGGAGACACTTGAGGCGATAGAGAGATGTGCCAAAAGGCTCATAAACGACGATGATCTGTTTAGAAAAAAAATTCAGAGCCTCGCTCATTGACGCAAAGTGGCTTGTTTGTCGGTCTTCTATCGGATACATTTTGGAGAGTGTGCTACGGAATTGCACGACTTAATTCCGCCATTCCCGTTTTTCTATCGATCGTCGAGGCGCACAGATTATAGGCATCGCCATATGGTGGATGTTTCATGTACCTGGACAAAACGGTTCGACTCGACATTCTTCATTCGAACCACAAGGGACTGTAAGATGCTTCCTGAGTCTCTGTTCCCCGAGGGGTACGACCTAGAGATCTTCAAGAGTGAACCTTCTAGGGAAATGTGTTCCATCTTAGATCACGTCTTAACTTACCATCAGAAAAGATCTTGGTTTAGCGCTTCCCTATCGACACCAAAAACGATGACGTGATGCAGTTTCTATAGGAATCGAAATCTTCCTTTTTATATCAGAAGATAGCAAACAAGCAGATAGCTCTGTCGATTAAAAGAGACAACCATCACCTAACTAAGATGTTAATGGTGCATTGCTATCTTTGTAGTGGGTTCCTAATGTCACATACATAAGTTTACCGGTTATCTTATCCTCCAAACTAGAACATGATAGTGACAAGCACTGTCGCTATTTTATTTTCTTTTCGCTGAAATTTGTCATTGTGTATCGCAATTTCGATTCGATAGTAGCGAAAAAATGTTGATTCGTAAAAGTTCCTATAGAATAACTTGTACTAGTTATCGCCTGTTGATCGAAATTCAATCGTAAGATTGATCATAGACTATATTACACGCCTTCAAGTAAAGCGTTTAGGTCTTTGAAAAGAAAAGATAACGACTTCGCATTAACTTCGATAAACAATCAAAATTATAAAATAGCATGCATTCCAACGCTGAATATATAAAAAAGGCTTTAATTCTGTTTAACAAGTTCGAACTTTCATAACTCTAATTTAAAATCATTTATGAAAATAACACCACCTTCAACAATTTGCAGCCGATTCGCGTGGCACGCTGTCTAGTGTACGACTAAACACCGACTGACACTACGTCGACAGATTGAACATTGATAAGTTTTTGCTTCGACGAGACTCTTCACCGACAGGACGCTTCGCCGACAGGATACTTTGCCGACAGGACATTTCGCCGACAGGACACTTCGCCTACAGGACACTTCCTCGTCAGGGCATAGTATAACATACATACATAATTAGATACTTCGGAAATCGATTATACTTTTATTGTAATCATACAATTCATAAAAAATAAAGATCTTGCATTGGTTTTTAGTATAACAACATTAATACCTCATATGACGTTACAAAATTCTAACGTATACTAATCCTCTAACATTAACTATTGTAAGATGCGGATTTAAGGGGATTTATAAAATATTTAGTTCACTAGTTGAAATGTTATTACTACGAACATATTTGCATTACAGTTCAGTACGAACACAGTAAGCTTATAAGTACTACTTTATATTATCTTTTATAATGAGTTCATGTGAATTTCAAACCAAAACCGGTAACTTACAATAAATGATTGATGGATATTTATATTGCAAAAATAAAATTCGTAGGGATGTGTTTTATTGGAGTTGTGTCGAAAATAAAAATAGAAAATTGTAACTTATTCTGAAGCGAAATTCCTGACGGGAAACATGATTTGCTACTAAACTATCATGCAGCATTGTCAGACGCCGAATCCCGATTTATTGGTTGTTCGTTAATTGCAGGCTATATATATATATATATATATATATATATATATATATAAATATATATATATATATATATATATATATATATATATATATATATATATATATATATATATATATATATAAATCATAATAATCGAATATATATATATATATATATATATATATATATATTCGATTATTATGATTTCGATTCCTATAGGAACTGCATCACGTTATCGTTTTTGGTGTCGATAGGGAAGCGCTAAACCAAGATCTTTTCTGATGGTAAGTTAAGGCGTGATCTAAGATGGAACGCACTTCCCTAGAAGGTACCTGTTCACTCTTGAAGATCTCTAGATTGTACCCCTCGGGGAACAGAGACTCGGGAAGCATCTTCCAGTCCCTTGTGGTTCGAATGAAGAATGTCGAGTCGAACCGTTTTGTCCAGGTACATGAAACATCCACCATATGGCGATGCCTAAAATCTGTGCGCTTCGACGATCGATAGAAAAACGGGAATTGTCAGACGCCGAATCTCGATTAGTATTTGTATTTTGTGTGTGTATAACTTGTAACTTCAAACAAAATGTCTTTCATACACGGCCCCACGACGTTTGTTTTCTTTAAACAGCTAATTACCATCAAGTAATAATGATTGGCGGTATAATCAATGCTCCTCCCTGATTGGGTAAACATCGCATTGTTATATTAAATCAGTGGTGCGTGAAATGTGAAATTTAAATAAGAACAACAATTTGACGGCCTGACAAAGTAGTTAGGGAGGGTGCTATGTGAAAGGTAGCAATTAAAGATTTGACTTAATTTTTTAACCAGTTGATTTTTAATATTTTACACTTTTTTAATATGTACTAAAAATTACGTTACGTTACGTTACGTACGATTTAAGTTTTGTAACATACAGCTTTTTAATTATAAAAAAATTGTCATTTACAACAAATTTTATTTATTTTAAATATTTATTACACAAAATGTACAAAAGGTGAACTTAACGTCTGAAGATATTTTCTACCAGTTAACCTTAAAGTTGTAATATAAAAATATATTTATTGATGGAACCTCTTGAATATAATTTGGGAGATAATTCCAGAGAGGTATTGCTGTAAGCGTAAAATATTCCAAATAACTTTCTGTGTTGTGGACTGGGACCAAAAGGGCATTAGTGTATAAAGAGCCCTGAATACGATCATGGGTATAAAAGTAATGAAACCGTTCACGTTAATATGATGGAGAAAATGGATAATGCAGTACTAAAAAAGCAATATAGTAACACGATCATTCCGACGGTTACGCAAGTCCAACCATTTTAATTGAGATCAAAACTGACTTACGTGTCCAAAACTTAATAAATCTTCTTCATCTTTTTAAAATAACTTTAAGACTTTACGTTTTTAAAATCTGATTTTAAGAAACTGGTCAAATAACATAAACTTAATTTACTTGAATCTTTTGCTTTCCTTGATTCGTTCGGGATTTATTTACGACATTCATTTTTTTTTGAAAAAAAAAACTTTTTGACGTTATTTTGTTGTTTTTCAACTAATCGATTTTGAAGCTAAGACAAAATTTAAGAGCTTAAATATTGAGTTGAGTGCCATTCAAAGAATCAAAGTGGTACCAGACCCGGGTGAGACAGTGCAGAAGACTACCACATAGTAGCCACGATGGTAGTGACTCATAGCCAATCGGTCGCCTTTTACGACCTGCCTGGCAGAACGGCAGTTGGTCTATTCTTCAAAGGAGCCCGGAACTAACACGGGGAGAGACAAATTTCATATACGTTCCGTTTTTTTCGTATTCGTTTCGTTTTCTCATATCCAAATCTCATTATCGTTTGTATAATTTGCTTTAAAAAGGGGGACAAAATTATCATTTCACGTCATTGATATAAAAAAAAACAGTAGCAGTCGTGGGACTGCCGATAGAAGTGAAAACGGAACTATTAAGTTGAGAGTAATTAAAACTATATGCAAAACATAGCTATAGATATACTATTATCATTAGCATGTCGGTGACGCGAACCGAGGATTTTACCCTCTACCAAAACGCTCAACGCGCCTAAAGAAGTTTTCACTTCAAAAACCCAAAATGCACAGTCCCGAACAAAACTGAGACTCAAAAATGTCGTTATTTCATTTAAGTAGTTATAGATATGGCAAAAACATATGTCTTTGCATATTCAACCTTAAGCACAAGATTTATAGATGTTTTAGAAAGCAATGAACAAAAAGAAATAAAATTGACAGTGTCGCGACCGACTTGATTCTATTTGAAATGAGCGCAAAATTTTAAATTTCAAATTGTGCGCTCATTTTCAGAGGACGTTTTTGAGACACTGATTGTGTATCTTGTGTTTTTATATCAATGCTTCACGTATTAAAAGATTTGTCATCATTACTGCTGTTGATTATCAAATAGTTATTTGTTTGATATCATCACTAGACCGTGTTTAACCAATTTAATATAGTATTAGCGTATAATATAATATTCCATAGTATAATTTATGAAGTGAAATTGGAACAACGGCTAGTACACATTATATCAATTCAAACTGGGTGCGAGTTATTATAATGAAAAGCGTCCTAAAATCGTCGCCTCTAATATAGGGGATTATCCGATTAGAGCCCAAACTCTACAGAATTCGTTCCGTTACGGTGACGGCCATAATCACTGCCATTATTATCTTTTGAGCATAACAAATAACATCCCATTTACCAAAAGTTTCTCAAATGAAAACGAAAATATCGTTAAGAACTTTTCATTATAGTTAATATAGTTCATAGAGTTATTATTCACTATCAAATGACCGTTGTCCTTGCTAATTTGCTGTACATTATTAGGGAAGGCCTGCATCCTTGCGTTCTGACAACTGTTCCTAAATATAAACTTCGTATGCTGGTAGGGTTGTACGGAGCAGGCGAACCTGTGATAAATGTCGAGAGAACAGGTACAGACTATTAAGTTCTCAAACCTGTTGCGTTCCGCTGTAGCAGAATATATTATATTATACACATCACTCTTATACACTATACAATGTGTAAAAAATTCCTGCTCTGTCGTCAAAGGTGTTGTTTGATGGACACATGCAATATGCCTAAAAGGAGTCTCCAATGTGTACATAAAAAGTGTTAAAAAAGTTGTCTCTGAAATTAATTATTATTGTTGTTTAGTAGCCTAATACAATCACATTAATTATGCTTTTAACTTGCGGAGTTAGGTAGGTAAATTTTCGCCGATCAAAATAAATAATCTTAAAAAATATTTCAAATATTACTATGGCAACACAGAATGCTAGGCAAAAAAATACGATAGACAAAGTTTCCTATTCGCTCGTTTAAGGATAACATGTTGCTGACGCGAATCCATGTGATTTTTCACTGCCAGAAATCGTCTAACACGGATAAAGAAATTATTACTTTAAAAATCGTTACAATAAAGTAAAAGCAAAGAAATAAAACTTTACTTATTAATTCAGTTTATCATACAATAGTCATAAATTTCTCAATTTGATCATATATCAATGTATTTGACTATATCATAGATTAAGGAAACTGCTACTAGATATGAAATAACCAAGGGAATACCGTGTCACCGTATTCGTCCCTAACAATGGCGGACTTAAGAACAGCTGTTTACTGTCTACATAACAAGTGATAAATTATATTGCAATTGAGTCTGTTATTTTAACAATTAGTTTTTATTTTAGATTTAAGGTACACACTAAAACTAGAGAAAAATACAAATAATCGCTAAAATCAATTTTATATTTTGAAATCAAAGGGTTATTTGACATCAAATTTTAACTTACCTACATTGACAGCGTATTTTAGTTATAGCGTTTTGGCCGCAAGCTTTTTAAGGCGAAGTTAATTTTCTTAAATGAGTTGAAATTAGAACACTGACAAAATTTGTGTAGCTTTGTCTATTATGAAAATTCTAACTTGCTAGACAGAGATAAAGCTATTTTTATTTGTTCAGCGTTGAAATGCATGCAATTTTATAATTTTGATTGTTTATGGAAATTAATGCCAAGTCCTTCTCTTGTCAAAGGACTATATTGACAATAATGGTTTGTAAAATCCGTATAATTTAAAGGACTCAACGTTTCTAGCTGTACTAGTTTAATAAATCGGGCCTCGATGTGAGTTATTACGTTGGAAAGCGTGTGAAAATCATCGAGTCAAAATTTTCTCTAATAAGTATAAGAGATTATCAGATTAGAGGCCGAAGACAGCGCTCCGTAAGAATAACGGCCATAATCACAACCGTTATTATCTCTTGAGCAAAACAAATAACGTCCCCTTTGCAAAAAGTTCCCAAAATGAGGACAAAAACATCGTTAACAACTTTTCTTAATAGTTACTGAAGTTTCATGGAACTATTAGAGCGGTCAATGCCTTGCTAATTTCATCTATGTGATGGTTTTGGCAGTTATGTCTGAAAAGAAATGTAATTTTTATTTAAACCGTATTTTAATACTTTTGTGCCCTATCATGGTGTGTGTTTTTGATCAATTGACAATGGATATCGCTACATCAAATGCCTTTATCCAAAAAAAATCCTCTAGCTTCTCACATAAAGTTTTTTTTACAAATAAACATCTGTGGACAAATTACATGAATTGCACGCAGTATGAATTTTAAGTCTTCTTAAGAAACTTGTCTAATAATACGACTTAAAATATATAAATATTCGAATAAATTAATATTTTTATTTGCAAAGCCGAAAATTTACTCCAAAAACATAAAAAGTCGAGTGTGAGTTCGCACGCGGCGAAAGCAAAACTTTATATCTATTTATTAATACACGAAACAAAAACTTTTCATTCCTTTTTTCGACAACTACGCGTGTGGAGTATGAAATTTGGCACAGTTAAAATTAACATCGCGGAGAAGTGAGGAAACCTAATAGTTTTTAATATGCTTTATAAATACTGATACCAACTGCGCTTAGTATGGGTAAGTTTTACCCGTATTGAATAGGCCAATTGCCATTCTGCCGGGCAGGTCGTAAAAGGCGACCGTTTGTGTATACGTGTTATTACCATTGTGACTACTGGGTGGTAGAGTTCCGTAACGTCTCGCCCGGATATGTGGTACTACCGCCTTACATATTCCGGTGGCAATAGCCCACCATTAATATCTTTGGCATCTCTATGCGATGGTTTCACTTATCGTTGGGAAAGCTTCTGCTTATTTGCTGTCTTACGATATTAAAAAAACGTATTCGCCGGCCGGGTGTGGTTTACGTTTACGATTTATGCAACTATTATTATGAATCGATTAATTTGATTTGACCGCCCCGTTGGTAGACTAGTTAGCGTTTATTAGATTATTAGATGATATATTATTTTATTATATTAGATTATTAGATGATATATTTATTATATTAGATTATTAGATAATATAGCGTTTATTAGATGATATTTAGACTATTAGCGTTACCCTGACTATGCAATCGACGGGGCTCGCGTTCGATCCCCGACGGGGACAAGCATTTGTGTGATGAGCATAAATGTTTGTATTTCCGGGTTTGGGTGTTTATTAAATATATTTCAGTATTTATATATGTATTTCTGTGTATTGTATCGTTTACTAACACCCATAACACAAGCAAATAATTTGCTTACTTTAGGGTTAGATCAGTAAGTGTAATTTGTCCCGTGAATATTATTATTATATACTAGCTGACCTGGCAAACGTTGTTCTGCCTTTTTAACTATTCTTATTTGTTTTCTACATTTTTTCACCTTTTAAACCTTCCTTGGACTTCAACAATTAATTCAAAACCACAATTAGCCAAATCGGTCCAGCCGTTCTCGAGTTTTAGACTAAGGAACAGCAATTGATTTTTATATATACATATATAGATAGATTATTATTAATTATATGTTAAATGTTTTTATAATTAAAGCAATGGAAAATTATAAATAAGGATAATATAAATAGGCTAGAATAAAATGTTTCCTATACATCATAATTTTATAGTTTATTGAGGGTGTTTCTACTCAAAAATTGAACTATGTGAGTAAAAGTGTTTTTCAAGTTCAAATTCAAGTGTTTTGTTCGGTCAAACGTGCTTCTCGGTTATAAAACATTAAATTACTAAAAATGAACATTGTACATACTACATTCATTTCACACGATAATAAACACACAATAATTATGTATAATATTAAGTTTATGGCTAATATAATGCTGTCATTTTATTGTTTAGTCTATGTTCGAATTTCGACCAGGGGGCGATTGCTAGTTCTGACGAATTTGTAAGAGAATGAGATGAGTTCACTTAGAGGTGGTTAACAGATAGAGACTCTATCTGTTAACCAATGAAAGAAAGAGATAGCTATTAATCAACAATTTGATCGATTAATTTATAGAGACGACGAATAAGGAAACTCATTCTTATAGTACAGCCTCAATGCCACAGAAGAGATATCAAGTAAAAGTAGCAAGTAGGCGGGGCAATTATCGTAGTACTAAGTAAGCGGAACTCCGCGTAGTCTTAGTCAAACTAAAATCTCTCGTTTAAGACTTTAGTCGTGCTCCTTCATTATTTACGACTTTGCTTTAGAAATAAAAACAACCATTTCCTATTGCGCAGGTTTGGAGTGTAACTCCAGCTTATTATATTGGACTAAATGAAAAAGTTCAAAATAATAAGTTAGATAGAAGAATCACTTACATTTTTTCAGTGTTAAAAATACCACGTTTGTGTGCAAATGTGTTACGGTGGTTTTCCCATGTAAGTTTCGGCCATAGGCCTTCTCCTTGATATTTGTTCAGTGCTCAACCATTATAATACCTTGCAGTTGTCTCTTTATCGTTGCATTCCTTCTTTTAATAAAATCCAATTCACACCGTCCATATAGAAGATTAATTTAAATAAATAAAATGAAAGTACTTATAAAATATTCCTCTAAACCAAATTTCACTCGTAAAATTAACACTACCTTATACCACTACTCTTTCGATTCAGTTTTTGTAAAGAAAACTTTTTATTTGGTGGTCATTCCAATAATGCAGAGAATATTTTTTCCCATCTGACATGAAAAGATCTAAGACAAAAAGATTCAGACATGTCTGACATTTTATCTCGAGAGCTATCAATTCGCCCGCACCCACATTTTCCTTATTGTAGCACCCAGTTAATTGCTCAACCTTAACAATAGATTAAAGACATTATAGTCTAAGGTGAAGTTTATTCAGCCCAGTTCGTGGGATACCGGGTTCGAGCCCAGCACACTTTATCAATTTATCATTCGTCGTGGTGTTGGCATCGTCGATTGGTTTGGGTGACTTCATCTTTTTACGTTCTCTGGATTTCTTTACTCTTTTATATGGGGGTTCATGGGTATCATTTGATTACTATTTAAAGTCCCGTTTGTTGTAGATGATATTGTTGCTTCTATCTTGATTCGGCGTTTGAAAAATTTTCTTCAACCGATGAAAAATGTTTCCTATTTTTTTCTTAAACGCCATATATATCTACAATAGAAAACTCTTTAAAGGAGCTATTTAAAAAAAACTTAACTAAATATGATAACTACTCCTAGCTAAAAGATATACTATATGCAAATTTCGTAACAGTGAAATTATCTAAAACTGGCGGCACTTCCTCCTCCATCCTTTGCGTAGCATCGTAGTGGCTTGGCTTCAAAAACTCTTTGATTCTTTAGCTATCTAACGATATAATTAGATTTTAGATATTGATAATAATTATGTAGCTATAACACCAAAGTTCATCCCCCCATCCCCATAATTGTCATCAGTTTGTAGCTATAACACTAAATTGTAACCCCCAATTTTGTTATCATCAGTTTGTAGCTATAACACTAAATTGTACCCCCCAATTTTGTTATCATCAGTTTGTAGCTATAACACTAAATTGTACCCCCCAATTTTGTTATCATCAGTTTTCTTGAACAGAACAGATCCCTCACTATGAAAGCAAATTTAGACGTATTCACGTCAAAAATCAGAAAGTCTGTAGACGTTTTGCTCACTCTGCTTAACCTGCAAAGGAACCGGCGTGTTGATTTCCAAAATCTACTAAAAATTTAATAAAATAAACATTATGACAATAGTTTGTGCCTTGTTGGTGCGACTACATAACTTTAACCGAACGAAGTAGGTAATTAAGCGTAATTAGTACGGTCTTACGATCCAAATGGTACAATTATTTGGCAATTAAGACCAGTATACGTGGTCCAAAAAAGAATATTTATTGTGTTTTCTTGGGTTGCTCCAGGTTTCTTATGAAAAATAGACAATCTGTTTTTGTATATACCTACTAGATAAATGAGTTTACCGTAGCAGGTAAAATTCACATTCATAAATATATAAAACAATATATTCGTATTTCTGGTTACAAATATGTCATCTGCAAAGTTGATCAAAGTCTATAAATATAAAAAACGTGGCGTAGAAACGAGTTTTTTAGCCAAAACTCATGTAAGTACCCTTTGCGGCGCTTATACTTTAAAACTGTTGTTCTTAATACATAATTGTTGAAACATTAGTATAGGAAATTTTCTAAAATTTTATTTTATGTATAACTAAGTATTTTAGCCAAAGAGAGATATTATTAATAATAATAATAATAATAATAAACATTTATTTCAAGTAACCAGACTCATATTTGTTAGTATACACATGAACTTAATTACTATGTTAATACTTATCACTAATAGTTTGTGATGTGAATCATTGCTGCGACATCCCATTGGAAATCGCACAGCAATGACCCACATACCTGGAGTCTAATCTGCTTACGATTAAATTCAGGATGCTGTTGGTGGCCCCCCGCAATCTGCGCACCAGAGATCCACATCTTTTGCGTATCGTAGTATGAAAACAATCTACACGCGCTGTTGCGAACATCTCTGATGCACTACAGAAACGAGGTAGTCCCATCAGCACCCTGAACGCATTGTTGTACTGGGCTCGGAGGGCGCTATAGGATTTTTGAGAGTACTTGGTCCACAGGTTGCAAGTGTAAAAACTAGTGCAATAAGCTCTGAACAACGTTGTTTTTACATCACTTGAACAACGTGCAAACGTGCGAGCATATTTGCTCTCACTGACAGCGCAAGCAAGCGCAAGATATATTAAGCGCCATTTTTCTAGAATGGCAATGCCAGCGGCAAATATACAAGGTGGTAAAGTTAAAATGTGGAAAGGGCACATCGAAGTACAAAAATACCAATTTTCAAAGCTCCCGGAAAACTTCCCACGCAAAACTAATACATGATCGAACTGTTATGGTTAGAAAATCTGAATCGGTAATCCAGGGCGAATTTTACTCTTAAATATTAAATCGAGATTGGTTTAAATAACCCCGTTATATTTACCAATTCATTGTTTTGAGCTAAAACTAATCTCAGTTTAAACGTGAACGTTTTTGGAATTAAATTTAGCGAAACTATCATATACCAAACTAGCTTAATTTATTTCAGAGCGCTAAGTGTGAGTTTTTCTTTTCGCATTCAATCGTGAGCGCATTTGGAGTTTACTAGGAATTTGTTTGTGATTTGTACAGCGCCATCTAGTGGTAAATTTGAGAAACCAGTTTACCACTAGGTGGCGCTGTACAAATCACATACAAATTCCTAGTAAACTCGAAACGCGCTCACGATCGAATGCGAAAAGAAAAACTCACACTTAGCACTCAGAACTCGACGGTATAACATCCGAATGTATTTTATATGCATACCCCACAACGAACCCGATAAAACTTTCAAAAGGTTTATGAATCTTGACTTTTTCTTAGATGTTTCCTTTATCGGTTTATTCAGAAAGGAGCGATCCATTCAACAGCAAGCCAAGACTTTATTTTAATATTTATTACATTAGTCAGTAATAAATATATTTCCTATTTGAATACATATTACTAGGTTCAAATTTCGGGTCGAACAATGTATTAATTTTACAATTTCGAAAATTTGGATGTTTGGATGTATGATTACACAAAAATGGCAGAACCGATTTGAATAAAATTTCGCTCATATGTAGATGATAACTTGAAAAAGCACATAAGATACATTTCATCCCGAAAAAATAAGTTGTTTCCGTAGCACTCACCTGTTTTATTATTATGCGGCAGTGTGCAGCTAGTATTATAAATGCGAAAGTTTGGATGTATGGATGTTTGTTACTCAGTCACGTAAAAACCAAGGATTTAATTCCCCGTGTTGGTCCCGGGCTCCTTTGAAGAATAGTCCAACTGCCGTTCTGCCAGGCAGGTCGTAAAAGGCGACTGAGTAGCTATGCGGTCGAGCCGATGCAGAACTCTACCACCTAGTAGTCACGATGGTACTCATCGTGACTACTAGGTGGTAGAGTTCTGCATCGGCTCGACCGGGTCTGGTACCACCGCCTTACCTATTCCTGCCGCAATAGCGTCAGTGCTGGTCACTGTCGTGTTTTGGTTTGGAGGGTAAGGTAGCCGGTAAACTTATGCATGTGGCATTAGACCTCACCACAAGACAGCAACGCACCATTAACATCTTTGGTGTCTATAGGCGATGGTTGACTCTTTCCATCAGGAAACTCATCTGCTTGTTCGCTATCTTATGGTATAAAAATAATAATAATAATAAAAAAATTGTAACGTCATAATATTGATATGTTTGTGTCGTCGTGATTGGTTATGATATATGATATTATGACGTTATCATCTAGCGCTAGTTGGCGAACCAATCATGAAATAGCATGAAACGCGGCGAACCAATCACGAAACAGCAAACATATCGATATTATAACGTTTTATATCCGTTAACATAACGTTTTAAAATAACGTTGTAAAAACGGATGTGCCGATTTGGGAAAAATTTGTCACCGATTTTTACAACAGCTAGGCGAACGGTGAAGTATGAAATTTGGCACAGTTAAAGTTAACAGTTTGAAGAAGTGTAGAAATCTAATATTTAATATATTCGCCGTGTTGATCCGGGCTCATTTGAAGAATAGACCAACTGCCGTTCTGCCAGGTAGGTGTAGGAGGAGAGAGATTTCGTAAGAGATGACCGATTGGCTACGTGTCACTACCATCATGACTATTAGGTGATTGAGTTCCGCAACGCTTCGCCCGGGTATTTGTTATCACCACTTTAACTCTTCCTGCCGCAATAAAAAAATATTATGATACAAAATGCATTGAAAATACATTAAATTAATAAAAAAGACAATATTACACACACTACCTTCGTGTCACATGAATGTAGTGTGTATACTATAAAATTAGTCTATGGTCAAATTTTGACTACAGAATGATAGCTAGTAATAATAATTGATTGATTAATTGACTACCATATTATGGGTATATCATATCATTTTGTACTTCATATATGTATAATGTAAATTTATAAATTATAAAGCAATTGTTAAAAATTATTTGTTACTTGTCAGATTCGTCAATCAAATAAAAATTCGTCAATCAAAAAGTGTTTTTTCGACATTAATTCGACATTTTTAATCAAAAGATGTTGCTACCCTCGTACATATACAAATATTAATAATGTAGCATTACGGTCTGGCCACAGCTACGCGCGGCGTGATCTGCGACTCGAATTACGGCGTGGCGAGCGACGAGCGGGAAAAACAAATGTTGGAAACTGTATGAACATGGGCGTACCGTGGGGGTGAAGGGAATTCAAAATAGCGGGGGGGGGGGGAAAGACCCTCCTTGGTTTTTTTTTACGTTTCTACTAATTATCTACTGTTGTAGATAAAAATATAATAAGATAAAAATATAGTCTTAAAAGTTAAAGGTGTGAATCATTGGAGATAAACAAAGAATCGATTGTATCAATAGTATTGTTAGACAATTTTGCATTGACTATCAATATATTCGATACTATCGATAGTTTGTACAATCGATAGCATCGGTCAGTATTAGAATAAAGTTGACTATCGATAGTTTTGATAGGATCGATACTATCGATAGTTATTGTGATTAATTAATTAATTAATTTATTTATTTAAATTTATATTATATATTTATAATATATTACAGTACAATGGATGACTTAATGCCCATTGGCATTCTTAACCAGCCAACCCCAAGTAATAGCGAAAAAATTAGGGTGCAAACTGATAATCAAAATGTATAATACCTATAATATTAAATATTAATGCAATATTAAATAGCAATACTATCGATAGTATCGATACTTTTGATAGTTTATTTCTTTAATAATGAATAATGTCGACGCTGTCGATTATATTGCTGTTTATTGATAGTATTGTACTTACTGAGGTAATGAAACCCTATCGATAGTGGACTATCAAGCGGCAACACTATAAATCAAAGGTTTTAAATTTTGACAAAAAATTTGTCTTGCTATAGTATGTATTTCTCAAATTTCTTGTGAAATTCAACGTCTAAACTCTACCAGGATTCTCGTTTAAATCACGTACTATACATTCTCTTCCAAATAGTAAGTGTTAAAGTACAAAACTACTCCTATCCAAGCAATATCGAAATATGAAAAAGTCATCTTGCTCTCGGGCTATACTTGTCGCGGCGGTTGACGTAAGTTCTCGTGGCCTGAAAATCTGCGCCGCGCGAATTTTCGCCTCCCCCGCTGCACCGGCACCGCCACCGCCGGTTGGCATAGCCAGGCGGTTAGAGCGGCGATTCCGGTAAAATCGGGGGACACATTTGAAATCACACAATCAATCGCGTGTGGATTTTGAAATAAATTATGGGTATTGAACAATTTTAAAAATTCCAATTACACCCATTGCCGATGCCACCTTGGTCGCAACTAGTTAAGCTATGGGATACACAATTATTGCGCGACCCACCGTCGTAGCTCTGTCCAGACGTTTGATCGAATACTAATAAGACAGAAGAGTCAAGCAATAAATACCGCCACCTTACCTATACCTGTCACAATTTCCGCCGGCTTTCTTGTAAAGCAGAGTGAAAAGAATTAACCCAACCTACTTCACAATAAAATTGACGTGATATTTCTCAGTTTATTTTTTATGTCAGTAGATAGGAAACAAGTGGATGATTATCCGTATAGAAAGAAAAAACAATAAAAAAAAGACACCAAAAATGTTAATAATGCGTTCCTGCCTTTTGTGGCTATCTTATTTTTCAAATCGAAACATAACAATGACAACCATTGTCGCTATTGCAATAGGGTTAGATAAGGCGGTGATACCATATACCGTGGCGAGTCGTTGCGGAACTCTACTACTAGACCGTGGTCCCACGAACAAACTTTTTTTTTATTAATAACAAATTCAGCTTGTGAATTTTTATAAACAGCTTCATTCTGACGAGACAACCATCTTTTCTATCTGTTAGTTTATATGTTTAGAGTTTTCGACTAAGAAAAACAACCAAATTATTATTATAATTTAAGGGTAACTTTGTCTTACACGTAAAGTCTTCTTAATCCACTTTTCTTAGTCCAACGCTCTGAAGTTTCCTTTTTTATCTATCTTTATTAGTTACCCGATTAGAAATTTTCCGAAGATAGAAAAGATGGTTGTTTCGTCAAAACGAAGCTGTTTACAAAAAATCAACTTGTTATTAATCAAAAAATGTTTGTTTGTGGGAACACGGTCTATACCTAGTAGCAATGATGGTAGTGACGCGTATAGCCAATCGGTCGCCTCTTATGAAATGCCTGGAAAACAGGCCACAGGTCTATTCTTTCTAAAGAGCCACGAACGACATGGGGATTAGGAGTAGTTGTTTAGTAAAACAGGTATCTTAAGGTATGGAATGCATAAGATGTTAAAATTTAAAATTCAAATGAACTAAAATATAATTCAACGAAAGCATTTAGAGTCATCTAGAAATAAATAAAAAATACTCTTTTAATAGCATATTTAAAAGTGGAATCGAAGCTTTTATAGCTTAAGGTTGATTTTTCAATAATGCCTAATATTCCTTTTTACATTTTAGGAAGGCGCTCTATTATTGTTGGTCCTTAGCATTGTTCGCCTTGGCCTTTTTCGTCCACTTTTATATAATCTCCAGACGTCAACTTCGATTCAAAGACCGGCATCTCGTAGTTAACGTAGGCAGGGAAAATGCTTAGTACGTAAAGGGTGGATGAATATGGAATATTTAAAATGGATTCTTTGTAAGCATATTCTGCGACCGTAATTTTATATTTTTTTAACTTCCCGCTACGTACGTAGATAAGGAAGTTACTAATTTTGCCTCTATTTTCGAAAATTGAGTTTACACCAGATCTCCATGTTTTGAGGTCCTAGGAACCATTTCCGACTATTTTTACGATAACGTCCGTATGTGTGTGTGTGTGTGTGTGTAAACGTCTCATAACTTGCAAACGCATTCGATTGGATAAATACTCAACTTAAACTTTCTGAAAATTTAAACCAATTCAGCCTAGTAGATTTTGAGAAATTTTGAAAAAACCCCAATAAAATTTTGGCACAACGGTATTTTTTTAAATGACTTCCAGATTAATATACCAATTGAGTACAAATCTAATTAACTGTTTTCCTTAAAAAACCGCGTCTAATGCATAAATTGTATAAAAATCGTTCGGGAGCTATCGTAGACGAAAATTTTTGATAAAAGTATTTTTTCGACACAACTTTGAAATTTTTCTACCAATCATTTTTTGGTATTCTGTGATATTTTGGTACTAAAAAAGCTACGTCGAATACCGTTTCTAAATTTAAAATTGAATCAAACTTTCGAAAGTTATAATTTTTTTTAAATTTTTAAATTAAAAATTTAAAAATTAAAAAAAAAAACTTTTAATTTAAAAATTGTTTACGGTAAACTTACTTCATATTTTTAAAACAACTTTCAGGATAATATACGAGTTTACTTAAAAATCTAGCTAGCTCTTCTCATTAAAAACTACGTTAAATACCGTAAATCGGATTAAAATGGAAGGATTTGTTCGCGATTTATCAATGACTAAAATTTTTAAAAAAAATATTTATTTTACATTTTTTCGGAATTTTTTAACCTATCGATTTTGTAGCTGTACTATTTCCATTTCTTTATTTTCTCGATGACAGGTCGACTTCCATGTAATTTTGTGTTGTTTACATTAAAATGTCTCACAAACAATAGTGTACTTCATGGGCGGGTAGTGATGTGCTACACATAATGATTACTATAGCAGCTATATCGATAAACGTAACACGATAACAGACCCGTTTTTTTTACAAAATGTACGAAACTAAACTGCTGTCGGATACTTTTGTACAAATTTATGAACTATAATGTTATGTTATATATAAGTATAATATTATTATATTTCATGACAAGACGTTACACGTATAAATTCTTGATTAATAATGCCTACTTTTTATAATTTTCAGCTGTTGTAAAATAAGAAGGTATAGGTAGGTACTCGACAATGAAACGAAATAATTATAACGACAGGTAATCACAGTTATTTATTTTAATCAAAATCTGATGAATCGACACTGTCACTCGATGAGCTTTCCCCAACATTTATTATAAGTTCCTGTTCTTGTATATTATCGAATGCCACATGAATTTCCCAATCCGACGATATAATGTTTTGGGTTCTTTTCACAACTTTTTCCCAGTTTTCGGCTGTTACTTCCACATTAGCATTTTTTAATTAATTTAACATCTTGTTTGCCGTAAAAGGGGGATGGGTATTGTTACCAGCGGTGTGTCCTTTGATTTGTGCCCATATTAGTTCTATAGCATTGTACTGGCAATGATACGGTGGAATTCGAACAACCCAACGACCACATTTGACAGCTATTTCGTCGATAACATATCTTTTAGAGAGGTTTTTTCTTTTTTAAAATATTCACTAAATGGACTTTTAATAAAGTACTATTTACATTTTCGCCATGACGTTAGAGCCAGTCAATTATCTCTTGTTTTTTATAGGTCTGCGTCGGCATTTTTTTTTTAATTTATTTGGTATCAACTTACACATAAACTTACGATACTATTGAACAGATGGGAGCAATTTGTCTGGAGTGATATGTAGCATTGTCCATAATTATGGATGGTTCTTCCAGAGATTGCCCTATTTCTTTAAACCATAAATAGCTGTCAAGCTTATTTTCCTGCATGCCGCTTGTACCGTAAGCTTCGTTAGTAATATTTGAAACAGTAGGTCCACTAATTCCTAATGCGGCAACACGCTGAACACGCTCAACTGCGCAACACGCTCTCGCACTTGCGACAGTGGTAAAAGTGGACCAACTGCTTTTCTGCCAGGCGTGTCGTAAAAGGCGACCGATTGGCTATCGAGTCACTACCATCGTGGCTACTAGGTGGTAGAGTTCTGCATTGTCTCGCACGGGTTTGATACCACCGCCTTACCTATTCCTGCCGCAATAGCGTCAGTGCATGTCGCTGTCGTGTTCCGGTTTGGAGGGTAAGGTAGCCGGTAAAATTATGCATGTGGCATTAGACCTCGCCACAAGATAACAACGCACCATTAACATCTTTGGTGTCTATAGGCGATGGTTGACTCTTTCCATCAGGAGACCCATCTGCTTGTTTGCTATCTTATGACATAAAAAAAATATGATATAAAAAAAATTAAAAAATTGCGTTGAATGCTATTCAAAAGATCAAAATCGATCATAATTTTGAAAATATATTTGTAGGGACTATCCTACATTTAGAAAATAAATATGCTCTCCCACACATAAGAGAATACGATGTATTATTTCATATGGATGACGGACTTTGTCTTAAATATTAGGAACTGCCTTTACTAATTAAAACTACGCAATCAATTTATATTACATTTATATTACTCTTCTAACAACTTTATTTTATTCTTTCTAATATTTTATATTTAAATAATTCTCATCTATACTAATAAATAAATTTGGAGTGTCTGTTTGTAATATTAAAATAACCTCTTTTTACTAAATGTATATGGATGTATGCACGGTACATATAACAAAATATTTTTTACAGTTTTTGTCTGTCTGTCTGTTTGTTTGTTCCGGCTAATCTCTGGAACGGCTGTACCGATTTTGACGGGACTTTCACTTGCAGATAGCTGATGTGGCAGGGAATAATTTGGGTTTCTTTTTTTCGAAATTTTTCCACGCGGACGAAGTCACGGGCGCAGCTAGTATTGAAATGTAACAACAAATACATTACCTTAAATTACTTATGCACGTTCAAGACGTGGAGGTTAACTGTTTAGTACGACTTGCTCTTTCGAGCCTTGTCGTCAAAGTGTAGTCTCTTTAAAAGCCATTTTTAATACTTGAATTTTAGGGATACCAGTACAAAAGAAATAGTTTGCACATTGTATAAAATGTTGGGGAAAACCTTGCTTTTCGGAATCGATAATATGTTGGATTTATGTAACACACGTTTAAAAAAGACACAAGAAACAAAATGCATTGATATAATTTCAATTGCCCAAAATTCGAATTAAAATATTTCAGTACCTTCAACAAAATTAAAATAATCGGGAAGTAATTAAAGTGACAGATTATATAATAGTTAATATCTTAATTATAGGTTAATATAAAATGACACACTACCAGCTTTACAGAGTTTATTCACAAGACTCGTTGCACGCAGTTCATGGATTTAGTGAGATATTTTTAAACGATACCTATGTACATATTTTTATATTATCTTCTAATAATTTTACATTAATAATTGAAACACACTTTCAATTCAATATTTAGTTCCTAATTTTAAAGTTTGGCCAGACCAGAGTAACCCTGTTTAAAATCAATATTTGCATGTTTGTATCTGATGCACTGCCACAGTGTTCTTTTAATTAAGGCGAGGCATCGGAGACAAACGGAAAAAAAACTGGTTTGCTTAATAACATTTTTATGTATTGATTATTAAATAACGGTTTTACAAAAATTACACAGTATACTTGAAGAGACTATCTAAGGAAGATACTACTCATCACATGATAGAATGTATTTTACTCAATCATATAAAATTCTGAAAACAGGCTAAAAGATCTCTAAAACAAGTAATTTGTTCATAATATTTCTAATTTTCCATGTGATTTTTATATGGTGATATTGAATTTTAAATACAAAAAAGAGTGTACTAAATTTTGGTTTTCAGGTGAAGTTCTATATTTATTTATCCGAAAACTAAACCGTTTCCAAGCGGTTTCAGAACATACCGTGCCGCCCACTTTCTATAGTGTTGGCGCGCGTCAACTTCGTCTTAACTTTGTCAACATATTCTTATATATATAAAAGAAAGTCGTGTTAGTTACTCCACTTATAACTCAAGAACGGCTGAACCGATTTAGCTGAAAATTGGCAGGGAGGTAGTTTAGAGCCAGGAGAAGGACATAGGATATTTTAGAATTTTTTCCACGCGAACGAAGTCGCGGGCACAGCTAGTTTATAATAGGTTCCGCAACTATCGTACCTACAGGTAAATATATTTGAAAGAGCATTTTCGCCGAAACAATGCATTGGGTGCCACCTAGGCTTATACGGCGTGTAACAAAAGCCCTGTCCAACCATCAAAAGCGCGTGGAGTTTAATACTGTCAAACTTTATGTGCAGTTATTTTTGATAGAAAATTTTTCGCCGATCAAAATAATTACGTTAAATAGTATTTTCATAATAGGCCAACTATCGTTCTGCCAGGCAGGTCGTAAAAGGCGTCCGATTGGCTATGCGAGCCACTATCATTATCGTAGCTACAAAGTGGTGGAGTTCTGCATTGTCTCACCCGGGCTTGGTACCGCCGCTTTACTTATTCTTGCCACAATAGTGTTAATGCTTATCGCTCTCGAGTCCCGATTTGGAGGGTGAGGTAGCTGGTGTACTTATGCATATGGCATTAGACCTCGCCAAAAGACAGCAACGCACCAGTGACATCTTTGGTGGCTAACGCGATGGTAGTCTCTTTCCATCAGGAAAAATAATAACATTAAAAAGTATTTTAATGTTATTATTTTTTTTTAATAATTAAAAAAAGTATTTTCACTAACACACGTAGTCTCTCCGTTTTATTCCGAGTCCTCTTTGAAGAACAAACCATGTCTTCGTGTCAGGCAGCAGGCAGGCACGTAAAAGGCTATATATGTCACTGTTTTTGTGACTACTGAGTTTCACAACGTCTCGCCCGAGTATTGTCCTATACCGCCTTACCTATTCCTGCCGTGATAGCGTCAGTGCTCGTCACTTTCGTGTTCACATTTTAGATTACTCTTCAAAGCTTTAACAGTAAATTTATGCAAGTGGCATTACCATCCTGCCACAAAGATAGCAACGCACTAATAACACAGTATACTGGAGACTAACAGTAGTCAATCTACATACATGTGATATTCGAGCAACGCACACATAGACAGCTCTCACGGACGCGATATCTCGGAATGGTTCGGGACAGTTTGTTCCGCACCAGTCCGAGATATCGCGTCCGTCCGTCCGATAGGTGTCTATGTGTACGATGCTCGAATATTACTTATATATCACATTGACTTCTGTTAGTCTCTAAGTATTCTGTGCTATTAACGTATTTGGTGTATATAGGCGAAGGTTGTTTCTTACCGTCAGAAGAGCCATTTGCTTGTTTGCTATATAATAATACAAAAAAAAATCTTTAAAAAAGATCGACCTATAGCGACCAGCATATCCAAAACACTGCTGTCGCCAACGCAACGTAGTGTTGTCCAGGTTAAAATATCTTCAAAATTTTAGAGAAATTGAAGTAGGTATAATTTACGATACTATATTTTATTCATTTGAAAAAAAAATGGCAACTTTATTTAACAGAAAATTATTATTTCACAAGTAATAATAATAAAACAAAAAAACCTCTGACTCGGCCCAGAAAAACATAATCCTCCTTCTAGTTCAGTCGGGTATAAATTACATAGCGTATGTCACCATCACATTAATTAAGACATATATTATGACATCTTAAAGCTTAAAACCGCCAAGCTAATTTAGTCCAAGCAAAGAACGTCAAAAATGGTGATAAACTAGAATAAGAACTAAAGTGGGGACTATTGCTTTTTGGAAATTAGACAAATAATCCATCGATCTGACGATCTGTTACTTGTCCAAATTTTTAGAACCATTTTTGTCCTGTTGTTAGGATTCCCGTACCTAATAAGGAAAAAATGTAACCCTTATCACTCGCTCACTCACTTCGTTGTCCTTCCGTCCGTCTATATGTCGTTGTCCGTCTATCAAGACCCTTTTAGGAACGCGTAGAGGTATCTAGTTGAAATTTATATCAAATACTTGTGCCTCTGTCTTACTTGTGTGCGTGTACTTTTTTCTCTCTCTAAATTTTATTTACGTCATAAAAAAAACGCTATTAAAACCGTTTAGTCATATCTATTCATAGCGTTTTTGTCGTATATTTTGCGATTTCACAAGGGAATTAAAACCTACAGAGTATGCTGTAGGTCGTTGACCTAGAATCCTACAGGGATTCTAAGTCAACGACCTAGAATCATCAAGGTTACCTTCAAATTTGTACGGAACCCTCAGTTTGCGGATCCAAATCGCACTTGACCGCTTTATTATTTGGTTTCCCTATTAGTGTGCCAAACTAATTCCATTTAAAAGAGAATATGAAAACACACATTTAGACGTTTCGTTTTTTTATGCCTTCTATAGAAAATTTGAATTGCATTAAAGATTTTTTGGGTGAGAATAGCAATGCCAGACTTAATTTTTTTATTTTTGTCTTATCGAAAATCTTCCAATCCATCCATCTTATGAACGAAATGAGAAAGAAATCTAAAAATGAACAATTGACACATTAATATCTCAAAACCAATAAAATCCTATTTTGATCTTACTCCGGAATACCACCCTTTTAACAGTCTCCGCTTGTACTATTTAGGCATACCAATGAAATATATAGTGTGTTAAGTATCAGATGTTTTACTCACGTATTGTACCTACTGCTAATTTTATTGACAAAAACTATACACAGGGGGTTACACCCCTCACTCCTCTGAATAGGAGCCATTTTAAAATCATCTCGTATTTTTACGACATCATTGAAACTTTTTTTATGATCTTATGCTATCCACATATACATTGGAAGTCACCTTATTTTAAAGATAATGAAATTTAATTTAATTTTAAATTAAATTTGATAAAAAAAATTACAAAAAATAATAATTCAAAACCATTAAAGTTTAGAACAAAAACTTAGTAGTTTGATTTGCTTTTTTTAGTTATTATGCTCCACTTAAAAAACCGGGCTCTTAACCTATCGTTTTTTTTTCGTCTAATTTGTTTGCGGTACGCTGTGCTAACAAACAAACCTCAAAATATTGCGGGTGTAACAACAAGAGTCGAAATTGAAAAATAATGACTCATTTTGTAAGTTTTTATCAAATTTGGTTTTAAATGATAGCAAATTACACCATCTTTCCCTAATTTAAACACACTCGTACTCCAAAATATTCTTGTTCTAGCATAGTCAGGTAAAAACACTACATTGTTGCCAATTTGTTCATACGTTTTAGCCAAAAAACTTTTCTAAACACATTTGCCATTAATATTAGCGAATTTTACGAACTATAAACTATCAGAACGTCCAAAGTGATCGTTTGAAAAGTTGCGTTTTA
Organism: Apodemia mormo; assembly: GCA_036924255.1. NCBI lineage: Eukaryota > Metazoa > Arthropoda > Insecta > Lepidoptera > Riodinidae > Apodemia > Apodemia mormo. Next base: position 5,262,983 of record JAUPFN010000004.1, read on the forward strand.
GATTTTTCTTGTCGTAAATGACGGAGGCTGGCGTAGAATCGAGATAAGTTTGATAAATTACCCTGGAAATACGGGCAACACTCTTTTCTTTTATGATGGATGCCATTCATTAACAAAACAGTCGGATTTTATTTCATCAAATATGTCAGCGTCGTACGCCGTGAAATTTACAGGTGCATTTATATATTTATTTTTAGAAATATATCATTTTAATGTCATTAAAAGGAAATGAATTTTTGATATAAGTAAAACACTATATAATTAATACTAGGTGCAATGTGCAACCCGCTGCAAAATAAAAGTTTTTGATGAACCCCGCGGGAACAACGAAATTTTCTGGATGAAAAGTAAGCTTTGTGCTATTCCATGTCATCGTCTACCTATATGCTATATTTCATCTAAATCTGTTCAGTAGTTTTGGCGTGATTGAGTAACAAACATACATTCATCCATCCATCTATCCAAACATAGATGGTAATTTTCAATAGGAAATAATTCCATGAAATACTGAAGCTAATAAAACCAGTTCAGTGCGAGTTAGACTCGCGCACGGAGGGTTCCGTTTTTGTAATTGTAAAGTTGTAATTGTAATTGTAAAGGGATAATTAATATAATATTTTTTTATTTTTAGTATAAGTTGTTATAGCGGCAATATAAATACATAATTTGTGAAAATTTTAGCTTTCTAGCAGACAGCGGAGGCTTAGTAATAAGGTTCCGTTTTACCTTTTAGGCACGGAACCCTAATAAAAAAATGTGAGCGAATGGTAACACATCCGTACTCACACAGATATTGGGACGTCCACATTGATATAAAAAACCCAAGATACACAATCTATTCTATCTATCTATATTCTATTTGAATTGAGCGCACAACTTTAAATTGTGCGCTCATTTCAAATAGAATCGCGTCGGCCGCATCACTGTCAAAAAAACACCGCATCATTGTCAATAAAAATGCTTGTCCTTGACATGTTGAGCGTAGAGCACTCCTTTACAGTTCTGCTTATAAGGCGTGTAATAAATATATAATATATATTTTTATAATAAATATATGGAAGTGAGAGTTGGGTATATCAGCAAGGGCATGAAAGTAGAATCAACGCGGTCGAGATGAGGTCGCTAAGAAAAATATGTGGTGTGACACTCGTAGATCGGGTCGTGGGGGAGAGAGGTTAGGTTTGAAAGAAAGTGTCGGTGTAAAGATGAGAAAGGGCATGCTCCGTTGGTTCGGACATGTAGAAAGAATGGTAGATGAAAGGTTAACAAAACAGATATACAACGTGAATGTAGAATAATGTAGGTACCGGAGAAGACCAAGACTGACATACCACGATCAGATTGATCGAGTACTGTCCGAAGGTGGTGTCAAGAGTCTTTGTAACCGGCGTGTGTGTATGAAGAGAGTGATGAATGTATAGGAAACGGGACAAGCCTGCAAGGATCGTGATGTATGGCACTCGGTTCTCTCTGCCTACCCCGTAAGGGATCTGGCGTGAAGATATACATATATATAAAAATGTAAGTATCTTTACATATTTCTAGTAATCACCTAGATCATAAGGCCAAGGTTTAGATCCTCAGGTCCGGCAAAGGTGTTACTAAGGTATCTCTTATGACCTCTGTGGTCTACCTCACCTCGTGTTTTTTCAAATTTCTGATAAAAACATCGGTGTCCGGAATTGGATGAGTCCCCGATTGGCGATAGGTTTACCTCGCACAACATTCTATAAGACCTCTTTTGCACTCAAACTGATCAAACTGACGGCTCTGTAACAAGTACATTCTATATATTATTAACCTTTGCCTTTATATAGGGGAACGATGAATACCGCCACTCAAACACACTCTATCAGTCCTCCAGCAGGTATTACAGAGGGCCTGAGAGTCTCAGATAGCAGAGACATCTCGGCGGATACCATATCAATTCCTGCGGTCTTTCCATTTTTCAGACTACTTATCGCCCACACAATTTCTTGCAAAGTAATTTCTTCGAATGCCACTATTGCTGTTGAGCTGTTTACCGACTCGGAAGTAGGCACAGCATCCTGACCATATCCATATTTATCACCAAATATTCATTACATCAACATTTTATATGCTTGTAAGTATGCTACTATACTTTTCTTTAATCCTATCCATTCTAGAACCTGAAGAACAAATTCTAGCATTCTTCGCCTTTTTCTAAAAGAGTGTGGTTTTTCCTTGAAATCGTTCATCCGGTCTCTTTTCTGTTTGCAATATTTCCTTTTTTTAGTGACATTCTGTCATCATTCCTTTGTAAACCTGACACATAATCTACCCATATTTTTTCTTTCTCTCGATCGCAGTTTTTACTTCATCATTCCACCATGCATCACTTATCATCAATTTGGATATCTTTGCGCTGCCGAATACATCTTTCGGTAAATCCACCACGCTATCTTTCAATACTTTTCTAAATTCATCCACATCTTATTCCGGTAGGCTTACTTTCGCTAGTCTATCCAGAACATGACTTTCATACAGACCCCTTAACGCTCAGAAGCCCTATTCGCGTAACTTGTTTTTCGTAAAGACTTCTAATGCTCATAAACCCAATTCACGTAACCTGACTTTCATATAGACTCTTAATGCTCAGAAGCCCTATTGACGTTAAAAAACTTCAATTGAAACGAAGCTCTTAGGGCTGTTACATATTTCACCACATCGTAGCAAATTCCACCTTGTATCGTGTTTATTTATGTAAGAGCTGTAAATGCTTCTATTCTATTTATGTTTTGTTATGTGAATAGAGACTCTCAAGTTCTCTAAATAAAACACGCTTTCGCAAATGTCTCAACTTCTTAATCAGGCTCTTAAATGCATTACAATATTCTATTACGTTACGTTAAAATTTGCTCATGTTAGATTAATTAATGTTTAGAATTAGATAACAGTAGCAATATAAAAATAAGCCAGGTTTTCCTTCCTGACGCTATAACTCCAGAACGCACGAGCCGATTTCCACGGTTTTGCATTCTCTGTGAGGTTTATAGCAAAGAAAATTTAAAAGCAAAGCAAAGCAAAGCTATCTGGTGGTGAGACGGAGTTTGCTGGGTTTGCTAGTTGTTAATAAAAATAACATGGACCAAAAATCAGTAGTTTTTACGTAGACACAGCGTAGGTACAAAGTTTCAAATATTTTATTTCAAAAAGCCCGCATGTATTAAACGTGCAGCGTTAAGCGAGATTCATTCAACCGAAAACACTGGAAAGATACCCTTTTAAATGTTTAAACCTGAATTTAAAAATCTGAAAAACTGTTTCATTTCATATTTTTCGTTTGAAATAAAATGAATTATTTGAAAAGTTTTAAAAAGGGTATATATGAGATGTCCTATGTAATTTTCCTTATATCAATAGATAGAAAACAAGCGCTCGTGCCTGTAGACATCAAATATATTAATGATACGTCATTAGATATGTTGCGGAACCCTACCATCTTGTAGTTACGATGGTAGTAAACTATGTAACCACTCGTTTGCCTTTTACGAACTGCCTGGCAGAATCACAGATGGCCTATTCTTTAAAGGAGCCCCGGACCAACACGGGGAATCATGAAATTTGCTAAGAAGTAATGTCTAATAATAGTACTTTTATTTCTTCTGTAACTCCGAAACTCTGCATCAGATATTAACTAAATTAAAATGGGACAACTCCTAAAATATACCCTCCTAAAAAATAATTTTAAAAATCGGTTAATAAATGACCGAGCTTTGAGAAAAAACAGCCGAATTCAAAGAAGTCCATTAAAAATGATTATCCTATAACAAATTTATTATTTGCATTTAGTTTAGCACCATGTATATGGGATTAAACGGTAAACTTAAGTTCGTCTTGGCCTTTGACTTGCTTTGTCTTGTAGTAAGAATGTCAAAGTTATAACCTGTTTATGTACAGGTTAGTGCGAATCATCATCTATCAGACAAACATTTATTTTAAAAATTATAATTAAACAACACTCACAATTAGACTATAACCCCACACAAGTTTTAAATAAAAGAAAAAAATCAATAATTTGCCATGTTTTACCGCTACATACTAGGCTAGCGCAAAAGTTCCTTTGTTTTCTAGGCCCATATATTTATAATAAAGTAAATAAAGAACTAAATATATATCCTTTGTGCAAATATCAATGTAAGGAGAGAACTGCTCAATGGCTCAAAACCTTATCTTATGATGATACAGAAAAACTATTATACATTATAAAATAAGCCGCCATGACACTTTTATAATTAAATCAACTATTATCAATTTACCCTACTTTTCATTACACCACTACATATTACTTACTTATTACATTTTACACACTCACCACAAACTACACTTTACATCACACACAATCGATCATACAACAAACTGCTAGTAGTATCTAAGTTATACGTTTACTTTGTCTTACTCTATACATATAAATTTAAGTTTTTTGTTAAATTTCAAATTTGTATTTTGTATCCACTATATGAGGGCATTGATGACTTGTGTCACAGGTACTTATTGAACCTACTTCAGGCACCATGTTTCTCACAAAAATGGCAAATAAATCATCTAGTTTGCTCTACACGTTCAACTTTCCCATACTGATCGTCCAAATTATCGCTTTGATCGCTTTACGAAAATTAACTCGCTTCGGGCCAACACGCCTATATACATCCCAGGTAAGTATTGAAAATATTCTCGAAAGTTCTAAAATAGTCGCAATTTAACAATAACTCGTAAACAACTTAAACGTAAACAAGATATAGTTCACGGCAATTGCAGGCTTATACCTTTTTTGAGAAGGTCTATTATGACATTGTTGTTTGTATAACGGGTACTATATTTTACCTATAAAAGTAGCTCTTTCTTTTTTTATTTTCAGATTATTCCAGTATTCTCACTTTTCAATTTTCTAGAATATTTGCAACAGTATTAAGACCCCGTCACAGGGATAGCAATGTACCGTCAACATCTTTGATGTCTATAGGCGACGGTTTTTCTTTCCATCAGGAGAGCCTGCTTGTTTGCTATCTTATAGTTTAAAAACATGGAATCCTATTGATATTGTATACGTAAGTATGTTTGGTTGGATGAATAGATGTATGTTCTCTTTTATAAAAAACGACCATTTTTACATAAAAAAAACGATTTGGATAAAGTTTGTTATAATATAATGTATGATGTTGATAATGTATAATGGTCTGAAATACTACAAAGGATACTTTTTATCCCGGAAAAATAAGTTATTCCCTTGGGATTCACCAAAAAACTTTTATGCTGCAACAACCTGTACCTACAATTATGTTAGGTATTTAATTTATCCAAAATTTTTTACAATTGCGTAAAAACACTGCGACTAAATAACATTTCTAAATAAATCTGACAGTGACACGACATGTTAGTGTTTGTTAACAAGGGTTCAAGGTAGCCTTGATTGGGGATATGTCTGGTGCTGGCGGATTTAATTTGTTTACCGTTCGTTTATAGCGAACCGGGTCAAACTTAGCCAATTACACGACTAAATGTTGGAAACTGTATCGAATGTATCGAATGCTAAAACAATGTTGGTAAACATTTTGAATATAAACAACATTGATTTAGTTTAATCAAGTTTTATGCAATTCAAATTTTGACATTTTTAATTATTATTTTATTGTTTTATATTATTTTATCGTTTTTGTTTATTTGAAATATTTGTATTATTAGTTTGACATTTAAAAAATGTTGGTCAGTGATAATTATTTTGACTTATTTTGACATTAATGAGAGTGTAATATGCAATTGGTGTATTGATCTTCTCTTTATTTTAATTTTATTTTAGTTGACATTATTCCTATGACATAATTATTTCATTGAAATTTTTGTATTTTCACATATATTTTATCCATAGTTAAATTAGTGCAATAATTGTAAATTAAAAATTTCCCACATCTTAGGGGGGAATCGGCTAGGCTGACAATACTGTTGAACGATATTTAAGTTTACCCTCTTACAAACAATATTTATGTTGGTTTATAACTTACAACAGTCAATAATAATCAATTTAAGTATATTACGCCCTGAAGATGCTTAAAAAGTGAAACCAGTCGAGTGATATACAAAAACAAAGTTTTGACGTGAAATTAAAGTACAAGTGATAAGTCAATTGTGTTACAATAATGGAATTTCACCAAGTGCCGACGATGGAAAGTATAGAACATATACAACATATTGTGTATTTTCCTATCTCATACTGGGGCCACCCTGACGGGAAATGCCGTTAATTATCTCGATGATGGACGTTTAAATTAGATGTAGCGACGACTTAACACGATAATTTAAAAACGGCATTCATGTTGCCGTTTAACGTTCTTTTTTTTGTTTTATTTTTTCATTGTTGAGTAATGATAAAATATATTCACATAATAAAAATGTATACCTATGCATAAAATAGGTATAGTGTAGCAACTACAACGTCCATTGTGCTTAAAATTCAAGGAACATTAGCGGTATTTTCGCCTGTGTTGTTGGTGTTGACTACTTGAGGACCTTCGATTCCCGAATCAAGCAAATCAAATTTTTTTTCAGTTTTCTTATAAAAACAGCATTGGCCGGGATTGGACTAGTGCCTAGTTGGCGATAGACTTGCAATGTATCACATTGTGGAAGGGAGCTTCTTCGGCTGTGCACTGGTTGTATCTCCGCCTACCTCTTCGAGGATACGGACGTGAAGATATTTTTTGTTAGATTTAATTAATTTTTGTTTTGAGTATAACGGTAGATATTAAATAAGACGATTAATCTGTCCCTGTACAATGTACATCCATCAGCCTATTACTAACATTGAACTTATTCGATTTTAGTGGCAATTTCATCGCCCAGAATGGGCGTTGACGTTGACTGTTCAAGTGTTGCCACTCTACTGAGCAGTGAGCACGTCAATAATTAACGCCATATTTATCGTGAAGATAAATATTGACGTTACCCTTTAATGTAGCCCCAGTATGACGAGTTAGATAGGGAGAATCGGGTCATTACTATCGTCATGAATATTCTTACTTAAAAAGTTTTTCACAGTGTCGAGCTTTTTGAAAAGAAACATATTTTTTATATTTATATCTTAGATAGCAAACAATCAGATAGCTCTTCTGATGGAAAGAAGCAACTATCGCCTATATATGTCGCAGTGAAATTGTCAATACCATTAGATTATAATCTACCTATATGGTATTATAATTTAACTGCTAACCTAACCTAACCAAATTATAAACTCCCTAGGTAGATTATAATCTAACGGCTATCGACAATTTCACTGCGACATATACACCAAAGATGTTAATAGTGCATTGCTATCTTTGCAGCGGGGTCTTAATGCCACGTGCATAAATTTACCGGCTATCTTACCTTCCAAACCGGAACACAAAATTAACAAGCACTGAAGCTAATGTGGCAGGAATAGGTACCGTATACCCGGGAGAGACGTTGCGGAACTCCTCCAATTAGCAAACTTTAAAACTTAATATATTCTTAAAAATAAATCTGAAACAACATGGAAATAAATGAAAGTTCTGACGATGCAGAAAACAATATCAAATAGGAAAAATGCGACGCAGTATTTATGGTTTCGTACTCACCGGGGATCCGCCATTATTAAGGCTCCGTCGCGGCGGAACTAAGATAATGGGCGAAAATGACACTATTTATTTTTAAAAGTCGAGTGTGTGATAATTTTATGTCAAGTATCTTCTTTATCTATACAACACTAGCTGACCCGCGTGACTCCGCCCGCAGCAGATTAACATGTCATCGATTCAATAATAGTTTCCTATTTCAGCATGTTGGTTGATTTTTGTTACAATTTTTTTTATGTTACTTGAATAGGCAAACTGGTAGACGTGCCACCTGATGGTAAGTGGTCGACGTTGCCAATGAACATAAACCAGTTTACCTGGAACTAGCTCAGGTAACTCGTCTATGTCGTCTATCTTGAGACATAAGATGTTAAGTCCCGGTGCCAGTAATTACCTTGCCCTTCTCTCCGAAATACAGCAAATCTGTCTTGCCCTTCTCTCCGAAATACAGCAAAGCTGTTTCACGGGAGAAACAAGCAAAATGATGGTACCCATGCAGCTGTGAGCGCGGCACAGCGCATCCCTCCCTCCGGTAGAGCTATGTTAGCCTATGTTTGATTCCGGATCTTCACTATACTAAATTTCGCCAAAATCAAAAAATCAATCACTATATCAAATTTCACTAAAATCGGTTTAATCGTGAAAGTGTAACAGATAGACAGTCTTTCGCATTTATATAATAGTAATATTTGTATCTTAATCTATACATATAATAAAATCGTAGGAAAGTCAAATCTGTACATTGAATATTTTTTAAAAGAATACTTGGGACGTGATCTACAATCGATATCGAAGCCAAAAATATAGTTTTTAGAATTTTTGTCTGTTTGTCTGTTTATCTATTTGTCTGTTTGTCTGTATGTATGTCCGGGGTAAACTCGAAAAGTACTGCATGGATTTACTTCAAATTTTGCATGAATATTACTAAGAGGTCGGGTCAACATATAGGCTACATATTATCACGCTATCACCTACGGGGGAGGAGCTGTGCGGCGTAAATGAAGTCCGCGCGGACGAAGTCGTGAGCAACAGCTAGTTATGAAATAAAAAATATTTCTGTCTTTACCGTTAGTTAAACGAAAGTTAACAAAAACGACGAAAAATATGATAAGAATTTGCAGTGATTTACTCTATATACTAAAACCTAATGTTGTTAAGATCAATAAAGTTAGAATGAAAGAAAGAAAGAAAGAAAATATTTATTTGCAAGAATATGAGTGTTACAAGTTGTTAAAAATAAATTAAGTTACCGACATATTCTACCATTATATGGTGTCCAAATATTTAAAAAAAAATATCATTATATAATATTACATTTAAAAGATTCTATCGATTATTTAGAATTACTACCGGATCGAACGCGGCCGCACACTGAGAAGATCCGGCGGAAGAAACTCAGCGGGCTGGTCTTTTTTGTCTATATTATGTACTTCGTTATAAATGTGCAATGATGATTTCATATTACAAAAGTTATTTTTATAATTACAAGTTTCATATTTTGTGCCATTAATTTTTTTATAATTTACAAAATGTTCACTATTTACAAAATTTTACTTCGTACATTGAAATTTTTTAAGGACAATTCAACAAACTTATATTTCTATCCATTAATATTTAATTTTATCGGCTAACAATTTTTTAATATCATAATAAGTTTTATCTAACAGCAAATCAAACAACTTTTTGCGAAATTTATTTATAGGTAATGATTTAAGACTATCAGGAATATGATTGTATATAATAATAGACATACAATACACATTTTTTGTAAAAATATTTAATTTTTGATTAGGCACATATAATTTCTTACTATTCCTAAAATATGAGTAACCAGTGACTTCAGCATTTGTTTTAAATAACTTTTGGTGCTTTTTTACAAATACGCATACCTCTAAAATATACAAACATGGTAAGGGAAGTACCTTAAGAGACTTGAAAAGTGGTTTACAGGAATGTAACTGATTAACACCACATATTGCTCGAATACATTTCTTTTGGACTCTTAAAAATTCGTACCAATTCAACAGATTTTCCCCAAATAGGAATTCCATATTGTAAATTAGAAGAGACATATCCATGATATGCTAATAGGGAGGCTTTTACGTTTCCTACTTCTCTTAGTCTTAAGACATAGATAAATCTATCACTCTTATTACATAGAGATTCCATGTGTGCTTTCCAATTACAATATTTGTCAATAATTATTCCTAAAAAGGTTGTATAATCTACATCATCTATATTTACTTTATTTAAAAATACATTTGTGTTTTTAGTAATATTACTGTGGTAGTTCTGAAATTCAACTAATTTTGTTTTAGTTACATTAACTTTTAAATTATTATTAATTAAATAATACTTTGACAATATGACTTTACTGGCTAATAAGATATTAAAATTACATGTACAGGTGATATTGCGGTAAGAATGTATGAGGCGGTGGAACCAAAGCCGGATGAGGCTTTACAAAACTCAGCGTAGTGGGCCCATCTGATGAGTACATGAAGTACGAAACGCTTTGTCATAAGCTAACGATGTTGAGTTTCAGCTTACGCTTAAACTAGCACAGGGGCTGGATGACCGATTGGTCTCTGGTTTCCCTCTTAGCTGACAAATCCCCAAAACAACTCAGTCCGGCCTTAGCCGTGTCAAGCCGTAATGGCGATTTCATATGTTATATATATATATATATATATATATATATATATATATATATATATATATATATATATATATATTGTCCCCGTCGGGGCTCGGGTTCGATCCCCGACGGGGACAAGCATTTGTGTGATGAGCATAAATGTTTGAATTTCCGGGTTTGGGTGTTTAATATATATTCTGGTATTTATATATGTATTTCTATGTATTACTATCGTTGACTAACACCCATAACACAAGCAAATATTTGCTTACTTTATATATATATATATATATATATATATATATATATATATATATATATATATATATATATATATATATATATATATATATTGTCCCCGTCGGGGCTCGGGTTCGATCCCCGACGGGGACAAATGTTTGTATTTCCGGGTTTGGGTGTTTATTATATATATTCTGGTATTTATATATGTATTTCTATGTATTACTATCGTTGACTAACACCCATAACACAAGCAAATATTTGCTTACTTTGGGGTTAGATCAGTAAGTGTAATTTGTCCCGTGAGTATTTATATATATATATATATATATATATATATATATATATATATATATATATATATATATATATATATATATATATATATATATATATATATATATATATATATATATATATATGAAATGGCGATATGTTGACCCGAACATATAGGCTACATATTATCACGCCATCACCTACGGGGGAGGTGCTGTGCGGAGTAAAGTCCGCGCGGACGAAGTCGCTGGCAACAGCTAGTAATCAATATTAATATGGATATAAGAAAAAATGTTTTTACATAATTTATGTTCGCCATAGGTTTTGAAACCATCTATTAGATGTGCCTCAAACTGGATTCATTTGAAAGGCAATAATGCGAAGATGTTTTTTCACTGCCATATACTAGGCTTCTTTTATACCCGATTACGAAAAAGGAAACGATGGTCTTGGGACACGGGAACGAAGTCGCGGGCAAATCTATTTATATTATCTAATGTTATAAAGAGATTATAAACATAATATAAATAGTAATATATTATAAAGAGTTAGAGTTTGCAAATATAACTGTCAACTTTGGTCAGGACCCGATAGCTCCCCTGGAGAAAAGAAGTAACCATCTCCTATAAAAAGTGAAAAACTTATAAAAACTTTAGGTTTAAGGTTAAAACCAATTCCCAAATCTCGATATCTCTGAAACTCTGAATTGAAACTTTAGTTCAACAGACATATATATTTTTGTATGTCGTTGAATAGCAATTAAGCAGATGCCTCTCCTGATGGCCATTGAATTAGATAGTAATTTTAAATAGGAAACAATCCCATGATATACTAAAGCTGCTAAAAATCAATTGGGGAAGTGCCTGTTGGAGCACGCTCAATATAGGGTTTCGAAATTGCTCATTACAATAATGCGAACTAAGAAAAGGGCTTTTATTGTTTCTTACTATAAATATTTAACCCATTTAACGTCAATGACGGATATATGGTCGACTAATCCTGCGATTTCCATTATAGGAGAACCAATTGAACGGGTTTTAGAGGCACGGAATCTGGGAGTAAACATAGATGGTAGACTGCACTTTGAGAGTCACATACTTGAGATCGCTCGCAACTGTTTTAATAGGCTCAAAATATTATATCGGTTACGTGACTTTCTGAGTGAGCTCCTACGCATTAGACTTTGTGACTCACTCATACTCTCCAAATTCAACTACGCTGATACAGTTTATGGTCCGGGGTTGCTTGCAAGAACCGCCCGAATCATTCGAAGGGTGCAAAACGCATGTGCGAGGTTCATTTTTAACATCCCTCCACGAACTCATGTTACGCCTTACCTAAATAAAGCAAATATATTAAAAATGTCACTGCGGCGTCAACTCAGTTTGGCAACGCTAGTTTTCGGCGTAATTATAACTAGAAAGCCCGAGTATTTGTTCCAGAAACTGTATTGGCGGGGAGAAGAGAACACGCAAAAGGTTAGAGCGGTTAGCACAATTTTAATGGTGCCAAGACATCATTCGGCAACCTTCCGTGGAAGTTTTAGATATGCAGCAACCATGTGCTGGAACAACTTGCCCCCGCCTCTTAGAGAGACAAACTCGATCTTTAGATTTAAACGCAAGCTTAAGAAAATCTTACTTTCTCTGCAAAAAATGAACTAAGCACAGGGTGTATGGTTGATATAAACTCAAACTTTTACGGATGGTTGTCGAGTAATAAGCAATAAATAAGGTACTAAGGCCTCACAAGTTACTATTTATTTAAGATTAAAATATTATATTATTATTATTATTCATATATGTAATGTTTTTATTATTATATTAACACACTTTATGTACTGACTTATACTTTTTATATATAAACACTAAAACAAAGCACTAAGTTTCCTTTTTTGACCGTCTCGTGGGAGCATCATAGAGGACTCACTGAAAATCAGTGGTATAGCAAATATTGCTATAGCGTATGCTGAGATGAGCATCCTTTTGGTATCACATCACTTATAAAAAAAAGTAGTATAAGTTTACTTTTTGTTACTTGTTATATTTTTTAATTTGTTCTTTTCTCCTTACAAACTAATAAATATTGTATATTGTATATTGTCTACTGTAAAATATTATGTGAAAATGTGGTACCAATAAATACTATCTTATCTTATCTTAATACTCAAAAACTTGTAAAGCCTTCTAATTCGTGATAGTTTTCCTTTTACTTCATTATATTTAATAATACCTACCACCTAATAGTCATATGATGATAGTGTAACACCTTTATGGTGTTACGTAAAAACTGGCAGCTTTGTCTGTTTTCGAATGTAGAATGGAATTGTTTAGAAAAAGTTATACAATAGAATGTAAGTCTAGTTTGCAATGTGACAAGGGATAGACGTCCCACGAAAATAAAAGAAGATACATTACGAAAGTCTATTTATTAGAGTATCCTGGAAAATCCTGTTTCTCATTGTACCTCGAGCTGCCAAGCGAGTGTAAAGAAAGATTCCCTGAATAAAAAAGGGATATCGTCCCCAAAGTAACACGTCCGGCTGAATAGTCGTCGGGCGCCGTTACAAGTTGGTGGAGGCGCCGTGCAGTCGCGGTGTGCAGTTGCTGTGTGCAGTTGCTGTGTGAAGTCGCTGCGGGAAGTCGCTGCGGGAAGTCGCTGTGTGAAGTGGCTACGGAAGTCACCACGTTCAGGCGCTACGCGCAATCACCACGCTAGAAAAACCAGGAGGGCTAAGTATTGGTGTCAGAGGGTAAGAGTTGTGATGGAGGCCATCAAGCGCTTCAACGGAACGCAAAACTTGGCGTTCGCTGAGTTTATTAAAGATTTCAGAACGGTCGCGGCGATAAACAAATGGGATATGGAGAGCCTACCGTTACTGCTGGGACTATATCTCGACGGTCCGGCATTAGCATTTTATAAAATGATATATACCGACACGGCCAATTTCGATGAATTATGTAGAAAAATTGAAAATGAATTCCCCGTTTCAATAAACTATGTGGAACGATTTTATGTATCTAAGCAAGGCCGTGATGAGGAACTATTAACCTATTTTTACAGGCTCAGCGACACCGCAACCAAAGCTGAAATTTCAGAAGTAATTTTCATAAAACAATTCCTTAAAACGATATTGCCCTCGTTCAAGGAAAAATTTGGATTGAAATTGTATAAGTCACGAGAGGAGCTGCGTGACACGATAAGGCAGTATAACGAGTTATTTGGAGGAAAACCGCATTCCACGGTTGACCTTCCATTGCAGCCACCAGTTGGGTTGCCACAGAAATATTTGTATAGGGAGGAAACAAACGTCCTCCCTGGTGCGCCTGTGTGTTCACAACAAGATCACCAAAAACCGACGGAAGTTTTTCGTACGCCTCAATATAAAAAGACAGCCTTATGTACACAAAGTTCTTTCAGAAGCGGTCCGAAGTCACGACAACACACGGATGGCGTGGGCCATCGCGTCAATATGTGCGAAGCAGTCACGCCCGCACCACTTCAAGCTAAACAAGAGGATAAAATATCAGGTGTAAAAAATCCATGTATTCGTTTATGTGTTAGGGGACAGGAATGTCTCGCTTTAATAGACACGGGGGCAAATGTCTCATGTATGTCCGCGAGTTTAGCAAAAAAATTAAATCTGCCATATGGAGCCAGTGTTCCATATAGCAGAGATAAAATTCAATCTGTTACAGGGTCTACACTAAAAGTCGTTGGTGAGGCGAGAGTAAATCTCCTCATTAATGCAAGGGTCTTCCCCAACGACATGGTGATTGTAAATAATATTGGGTACGAAATGATCCTGGGGCAGGATTTCCTTAATAAATATGATGTAGTTATTTATTGTAAAAAGGGTTATTTGTGTATAGATAAAAGGTTTTTTGTAAATTTTAATTTAAATAGCTTTAGACAATTTGCAAATAATAGAGATAGTTGCCATAACAACATGCGCAATATATGTAATATTATAAAACGAGCTGACATAAAGTCTTCGTATTCATTGACTGCGACGTCAAAAATGAATACGAAGGAAAATATGAAGACTAATATGTTTAATTTCAGAGAAAATGAGAGTGATCGCAATAATTCATACGAATTATATAGAGGTAAAAATGATATGAAAAAGGGGTGCACGGACACGCGAAAGAGTGAAAATGTTGTTGTAAAATGTGATGAAGGGTGTAGATTTGTGCCATTAGTTTGTCATTCATATAACACTAGCAAACAATCAACCACTAAAGTTTCACCATATATGATGATGTACGCTAGGGAACCGATATTCCAAAGCGACATGGGGGTAAATAGGGATAGTCAAAACCGAGAAGTAAATTTTGCCGAGAGACATAATTTACAAAGTACGTTAGTCCGGAAGGCAATACAAAATATTAGAAGGGCACAAGTTAGGCAAAAGAGATATTTTGACAAAAGGGCTAAAGTAAAGGACTTTTCACCGGGACAATTAGTATTAGTTTATACACCAAGACGGGTGGACAATAGGAGTTTGAAATTATGTAGGTTATATAAAGGGCCGTTCAGAATAGTGGAAAGAATATCTAATGTAAATTATGTAATTACGAAGTTAAGCAATAGGAGATATAGAGATATTGTACATATAAATAGGTTGAAGGCATTTCATGTACGTATGTAAAAAAAAAATATATAGTGTACTTATAGTCATTCATTGTAATAAATAATTGTTACATGTTAGACCATTACTTTTGTTTGGGCTTATATATGAGAATACTAATACTTGTATTTGTTTCATGTAATATGATGGGGCTCAACCAATGCTGTGATGATGGACCGAAGCCAAAAAGAAAAAAGATGACCAAAAGAATATTAAATGAAGAAATGTCATATTTCCAATAGCAATGTATTCCTCTCAGGTTTTTCCGTTCAATAATAAAGTCTTATGGGGTATAATGTATACTAGGGACAGAGCCGCCTTAGTATGAGGTCGAAAGAGTCAGTATAGGTTAAGGAGTTGAAAGTCTTTTGAAGGGGAGTTCAACTTTGTAGTACGACATAGTCGACACAAAGGATATCTGTATAGGATATACATGAACTCGGATAGTTTTGGGAGACATCATAATGATGGTATTAATATGGTTCAGAGTAAGGAATATTTATGATCGTGGTCTATATATTGGGGCGAGCTCGATGTTGAGAGGAAGTAATACTTCAATCTTTTTTCTTTTGGTCCACCAAAGAAAAGAAGTTTGAATTGTTATGCCTCTCCATCTCTTATTATCTCTTATACAGCTAGAGCCCTTCAGGCTAAAATGTAATAAAATAAAAAATGTTTGCGGTAGGATAGGTTAGGTGAGGGGACTGTGGTCTGTCTTTTACAGGGGTTTTGGGAGACCAAAGTTTGTGCCATGGTGTGGTGATGATGAACAGAACCACACATGGGGCAAACTATCTTTTAGGAAAAGACAGTCCCACCAAAATGTACCTTCCCCTCGTAGGTAGGGCAATCAGGTTAGGGATAGGTAGGCCATATGAAGGGAGACAAATGCCCCACCAGTTTCAGCTGCTCCCACCTTGGGGGGTAGCTGATGTAACACCTTTATGGTGTTACGTAAAAACTGGCAGCTTTGTCTGTTTTCGAATGTAGAATGGAATTGTTTAGAAAAAGTTATACAATAGAATGTAAGTCTAGTTTGCAATGTGACAAGGGATAGACGTCCCACGAAAATAAAAGAAGATACATTACGAAAGTCTATTTATTAGAGTATCCTGGAAAATCCTGTTTCTCATTGTACCTCGAGCTGCCAAGCGAGTGTAAAGAAAGATTCCCTGAATAAAAAAGGGATATCGTCCCCAAAGTAACACGTCCGGCTGAATAGTCGCTGGGCGCCGTTACAATAGTATCATGTTTGACTCATCTACTACGAACTACTTTGCAAAAAAGTAGATACCTACTTTATTGTTCAAAAAGTGCCGGAACAACACAGGGAATCGATTAAAAAGTTTCCAACCCTAGGCCCTTGTTAGAATATATATCCAAGCCAATTCCTGTTAAATAATCACCAGTAGTTTTGGTTTCGCGTATCGCAATAAACTTGTGAGATTGCGTAAATACAATTCGCAACACTGCTAACATTAGGGTACACACAACGATCTATTATGGCATATGTTTACAAAATGCGTGACTCCACGGGTCAACACAAGATATTTTTGCAAGAAAATTTTGAATCTGTTATGAATTACATTTGTAAAATTATTTGCACATCAAAATAGATAAATAACTATAATAAATAGTGATATTTATTAATGTGGCACTTAATTTCTAAATATAAAAATATTTATAAATTTGGGTCACTAAAAACTAAGCTTTATTACATATAGGATACGAAATAAACAGACGAGTTTCTTTACTTAAACAGACATATTATATACTAGCTGTTGCCAGCGACTTCGTGCGCGCGGACTTCGTTTACTCCGTACAGCACCTGGCCGCTAGGTGATAGCGTGATAATATGTAGCTTATATGTTGAACCGACCTATTAGTAATATTCATGCAAAATTTGAAGTAAATCCATGCAGTACTTTTTGAGTTTACCCCGGACATACATACAGACAAACAGACAAGCAGATAAACAGAGAAACAGACAAAAATTCTAAAAACTATATTTTTGGCTTCGATATCGATTATAGATCACGTCCCAAGTATTCTTTTAAAAAAATATTCAATGTACAGTTTTGACTTTCCTACGATTTTATTATATGTATAGATTTTTTTATGTCGTTTGAGAAAAGAGATAATCGTTGTCTATACCTACATAACAATGAATAAGACCAGCTGACGTATTTTTCACCACGATATAGTCAGCTGACTTTTTGTTTTCTTCAAGATATTGGACGAGCTATAATTCGAAAAATTCTAAATCAAGAGGAAACAACTAAAATTCATTTTTTTCGACGTACCTGGGAGGCTTCTGCTGCCTATCCCGCCCACCTAGCCGTAGCCGACGCGGACGTTCACAAAGCTTCATAATACAACTCTTTGAAGCATTGTATAAGTTATCTTCCGAGGGGAAATGATCAACCAAATTTTCACCTGGCTCGAAGACTACTAGACGTTAAAATTTATAGCTATACAAGCGTACCTGGCAAACGTTGTTTTGCTGAATATATTTATAACAGTATTTCTCTATTATATTGTAATGTATGTTATTATACATATAAACCTTCCTCTTGATCAACACCCGTCGCGTTGTTTTAAAGATCTAAGTATACATAGGGAAAGACAGCGGGAAGCGAATTTGTTTTATACTATTTAGTGGTAGTGCTCAGCACAGAACATATACTACTACCGTAGTGTGGTGCTCAGTCACTGCGTGCTAACTGCTAGCGTTCGCTGTATGACGTTGTAATGAGTCACACGCTATTTCGGCTCATGCAATCAGTGTTCTACTAGTTACACGTTATTATATAGTCTATAACTTAGCGCGCTAGAAAAATGTAGTTTATAGTCTATTACGCGCTATTATAAAATAATTTATTTGAACAATACTAATATTATTTATTTTTCTCATTTAGTTACAGTATTTAACTTTTATATATCTATAATATTTAAATACTGCATATTTAAATTCTGCATACATCTGTCAGCTTACCTCACGTTTAAAGTTTTGAACCAATAAAATGAATTGTTTTGTTGAGCAAATAATTTGAATGCTGTGTAAAACTTGGCACATCTGTCACATATTTCATTTTCCTTTTTTTATTTTTATTTAGAAATATTTAAAAAACAGCTTATCTATCTTACAGTCTGGCGACGTGTATTGCGGCGCGGCGGGTCGCACGATTTTCGAAGTATGTCACAGCTCGCCTAGTCGAGGCGGCGCCGACGCGACGCGACGTTGGACATATTTTTGGTCGCGCGATGTCAAGACAATTATTGCGCGAACGGTGGAGTATGAAATTTGGTATAGTTAAAGTTTACATTACGCAGGATTGCAGAAACCTAATTTTTTAAAGTATATGCATTAGAAATACATTAAATAAATAAAAATATATTAAATTAATAAAATATATGAGCATATGATTATTATCATGAACAGGAGTATTGCAAGAATTGCCTCAAATTATTGGCGTGGCAAAGTGCTGCCACGTATAGATATAGACGCTCAGTGTGACCAAAGATAAGAAAAAATCCATATACGGCGGCTTTTGAACTAAAGTAATTCTTTAAAATGTCATTTTATTTATTGTTTATCGTACATATACGAGACCGAGATGGCGTAAAGTGGTTATTTTTAATTCGAACAGTTCAATAAAACTTTATTTTGTAATTTGTGGACTACTACGTTTTCGCTTTCCGGCGTCGATATATGACTAAGCTTTACCCGCGACTACGCCTGCGTGGAAAAAAATTCTGAAAGTAGCCGAATTTTATCTTTATTACATCAGCATGTTTAAAAATGGAAATTCCCGGGATTTTACCCGCACAGTTCTTGTCCTCGTGGGATTCCGGGGATAAGAACTAATCTTTGTCCTTTCCCTCATTAAGTCTCAAACTATCTTTGTACCAAATTTCATCCAAATCAATTTGGTAGTTTAGGTGTGAAGAAAAGATAAACAGCGTTACTTTTGCATTTATAATATTAGTATGGACTAGTATGGATTCAGATTTTGTTCCATATAAAATTCTATAAGGATAGGTTATTGCGTAATTTCGTAATTTAGTTTTTATATTACAAATTTAGCTTTGAACACTTGTGCTTTGAACGTAAGAAAGGCAATATTTTCGAAATAAAATTGTTCACACAATTTTCAATAAACCAACAATATTAAAGCAACACGGCGCTTTTTTCCGTGTCGCAGACCGTGTAGAAACGGACGTAAATGTCAGCATTCCTTTTATTTATTTCACAGCCGCACGTCAAGAGCATACTGGCATTTGTAACAGGGAACGTATTATCTCCAAGATCTCCAACTTACGAGATAAGACTGTCGCTTTACATCGGGCGCCCCCACGTAAATCATTGCGGAGCGGTTTTATTACCTGGGTGAAAATAGAACTTTTAGTACGTTTTTCTTGCTGCCATATTTTAGTGACAAAACCTGAGACAATTTCTAGCGTTGATCTGGTCAGAAGATCTGATTTTATAGATATCATCTTTTTTTTATGTCATAAGATAGCAAACAAGCAGATGGGTCTCCTGATGGAAAGAGTCAACCATCGCCTATAGACGCCATAGATGTTAATAGTGCGTTGCTATCTTTTGGCGAGGTCTAATGCCACGTGCATAAGTTTACCGGCTACCTTACCCTCCAAACCGGAACACGACAGCGACAAGCACTGATGCTATTGCGGCAGGAATAGGTAAGGCGGTGGTAGCCACGATGGTAGTGACTCGCATAGCCAATCAGTCGCATTTTACGACCTGCCTGGCAGAACGGCAGTTGGTCTATTCTGCAAAAGAGCCCGGAACCAACACGGGGGAAATCATCGACAATATTCCTCTAAAACTGAGGATAAGACTAAAGTTATATAGGCAGTGGGCTCAGGAACAAGCTCTTTTTTTGGTTAATAACAAGCTAAATTTTTGTGGACAGCCTCGTTTTAACGAGACGCCCATCTTTTCAATCTTCGAAAATCTCGAATCGGGTAACTAATAAAGATAGATAAAAAAGAAAACTTTAGAGTGTCGAATTAGAAAAAAAATCCACTTTACGTGTAGGACAAAGTAACCTTTGAATTATAATAATTGTAATAAATGTTGTGAGAAAATTAGGTTGTTTTTAAATTGATTAATAGTATTTAAAAAATTCATAAGTCTGAATCGTCAGAAAAACCATCAAATATGTAAAATAAAGGTATTTTCGTATTTTTTTTAGAAAATAATCAAGTGATCAAAGCAATAAAATGATTATTGTTATTAGTAAAATATATTTCCTTCACATTTTTCAATTAAAATGTTTCAAAATATAACTGTGTTAGTTATCCAAATCTAGATTGTTCGAAGATAGAAAAGATTTGCGTCTCATCAAAACGAAGCTGTTCACAAAAAATTAGCTTGTTGTTAATCAATAAAAGTTTGTTCTTGGGACCACGGTCTAATATTTTTTGGCAGTTTTAGAGTCTCACTATAGATGTATATAGTGTTAAATCTGCCAATCTGTCAAGCAGTTCGTAAAAAGCGAACGGTTGATTATACGTATCACGTATTCGTAACTACTGTGTGGCAGAAAACTGCAATGTCTCGTCCGAGTCTAGTTTCATCATCTGACCTATCCTGACATAACAACGTCAGCGATTGTCACGCCGTGTTTCGATTTGAAGGGTAAGGTAGCCGGTAAACTGATGTAACGTTACCATCTTGCCACATGGACAGCAATGAACCATTAACATCTTTCTTCTTAAATTAACATCTTTAGTCCCATCCTCATGTTGGTCCGGGCTCCTTTGAAGAATAGACCAACTGCCGTTCTGTCAGACAGGTCGTAAATGGTGACCGATTAGCTACGCGTATCACTACCATCGTAACTACTAGGTGATAGAGTTCCGCAACGTGTCGCCGAGGTATAGCTTCACAAGTAGCACATTAAGCTGTATATAGGCTGCATTTATGTTCATTTTTATACTTAAAGCTGCATACTAAGCCGTACAAAGGCTGTAGGAGCGCTTCTATAGCCGATATAATGCATAACGTTTACATAAGCGTAAAGAAATTTACGTATGATCTTTCTAGCAGTCATTTTGATGTGTTTACCCCAACACACATCTTCATATGTGTATGTTTCACAACCAGTGCCTGTTAATCAAACTGAAATCGCGTCGTGTAATTTACATACCACCTTAATTTTCCTCCTTCCATCGCTAAAAAACGTCTTTCCAGATGTACTGACGTTAAAATAAAAAACCAAACTAAGCACGCGTATCAAAATATACACAAAGTAAAAGCGCATACAGAAGCGAAAATCGAGTAACAGAAAAACAACGCAAAAGTTCATAGAGCTGCGGATATGTGATATGATTTAAATCATCCAGCAAGAATTTGATACAATTTGAGGACCTTCAAGAAGAGAGCTTACTCATTCTTAAAAGGCAATTCCGGCAACGCAACTGCAAGACCCCAGAAAATGTAGTAAGTAGCTTATGTGTGACGGTAATCATTTACCATTAGGTGAGCCTCCTGATCGTTTGCACTCTCTTCTATAAAAATAGACTCGATCGTCTTTTACGACCTGCCTGGTAGAACGGCAGTTTGTCTATTCTTCAAAGGAGCCCGGGATCAACACGGGGAAAACTTAAAAATTGTTGTATACAGTTATATTTTTTTTTTCGGATCTTTTGGCTGAATACGTTATATGGGATTCTTGTTACTTTTTAATAATGTTCTAATATTAAAATTAGTTTATTTTATTATTTGAATAGGCACGATTTCACAAAAGAAAAAGAGATGGGTCCAAGATGATCTAAGCATTATTTTAATCTAACATCGTGTAAACATTGTGCAATGCAAATAAATAAATAAATAGATTACTATAGTCTTGTTTATATATTGTTCAATGTATTAATTACGATACACGTGTTTTTTTTATAGAAGTGGGGGCAAACGAGCAAGAGGTGCACCTGATGGTAAGTGAACACCGCCGCCCATGGACATCTGCAATACCAGAGGTCTTGCAGTTGCGTTGCCGGCCTTTTAAGAATGAGTAAGCTTTTTTCTTGAAGGTCCCTATGTCGTATCCGTTCGGAAATACCCCTGCCGGTAATTGATTCCACAACAGAGTAGTTGTTTGTAAGTCCACAGTCCAATTTAATCAAATTAATACGTATTGTATATTCTATGTAGGTTTTGTTATCAGCAGTCGGAACACCCGGTACATTACATAGAATCTAATTCAATAGTTTGTACGCAATATCTATACAGTGGAAACATATTAGCTCCCAAGTAGATAATGCCTCCACAAGCCATCTTGTGATTGACCAGCAATTGGATTCTGCTTGATCGGACACATTCGGCATCGAATACATCCAATGTTAATAATAGGCTAATGGATGTACATTGTACAAGGACAGATTAATCATCCTTTCTAGTATCTACCTTTGTATTCAAAACAAAAAATAAATAAATGAAATTTACTGCCGGAATTCATTCTGTCACCTGTCATTCTGTCCAAACAATTGAAGGACGCCGTTTCTCACTTTTATACAGACACTTTCTTGCAGATCTCACTTCTTCAGTATTATAAAAAAAGTAAATCATCCAATATAACTTCTCATTTTTCCTCCTTTTTGTAAATAACTAGCTGATTCACGCAGCCTTACATGCAAGTCCATTAACATGTCTTCAATCCTTATAACGTTTTACTCGTCTCGATCTTATTTCCGCCACTGAGGGATTGGTTATTTGCAAAAGCAACCTATATTTGACTCCGTATTGGCAACTATTATCCTGACAAATTTTATCAAAATCGGTTCTGTGGTTTAGCTGTGAAAGAGTGATAGACAGACTTTCATATTTTATGGATAACTATCATTATGAAGATAATTGTTATAAATAGCTTCACGCCCGTGTCCTCAAAGTGGTATGTAGAGATAAGATAAAACAAGACAAGACAAGACAAGATGAGACGAGACGAGACGAGACAAGACAAGACAAGACAAGATAGTATTTAGAAGATACAACTAGTGCACCCACAATTAGCACTCAGATACATAGTCCTACAATGTGATAGGTGGTAAGCCAATCGCCAAGCGGGCATTTATTCAATCCCGGGCAACTTTGTTTTTATCAGAAGTGTTAAAACACATTTGTATTTTTTTCGACCCGGGAATTGTACCCGGGATCTCATGTGTTCAACACCGAGACCGGATCGAGGCGAGGCGAGGACACAGAGACGAGATGACTGTTGTGATGATAAGAAAGATATTAGTATGCATTAAGCTTTAACTGTAACACAGGATACTTCTGATGCGGAATTAAAAAATAATGAGACGTAACATTAACGTAATCGAAACGTAATTAGCATTGTTACAAAGGCAACGGAAACAAAACAATTATGTCTAAATTACTAAGGTCAGATTTTGTTTTCGGAATAAAACGCTCCAACATCTTGCCTCTCCCCCAAGTCGCCGGCGGATTCATTTTCGGAGCGAGATTGAATTAATGTTGTCAGAGATAACGTTTTACCTGGCGCTCGATTATTGTTGCTGGGAAACTAATATAAAATTACATGTAGGGGAAGAATTTAATAGGAAAACACGTAACATAACATATTTTATAAGGGTAACAGATTAACAAATATATTTCGCTAGCTATATTACACCTATTGATCTAACCAAAGTCAACATAAACTTACAAGCGACAAAATATCTTAATATTATAATTTGTTTGTGATATTGTTGTTATTCAATGTTATAAATACATACAAATTCATATATAAACACTGACCATATAGTATATTAGAGATGTCACAAATATTCGGTTACTAAGCGGTATTCCCTACACACATCAGAAAATCCCCTTCAAAACTATCATTTAAAAGACAATTAAAATTATATTTCAATACATAAAAATAGTGACGTCAATTTAGTTACAGTGTTTAAATCGTTTTGTGCTCATAAATTATTTATTATTTGTATGTATGTATAATAAGTATTTATATATATATATATTTATAATTGTATGTATGTATATGAATGTTTATGTATATATGTATGTAATTAAGTATGGTATAATTTAGTAATATGTATTATTATAACGTGTATTTATATATTTATATTGTAAATTATTTATTACTCTGTATTAATTTTGTCTTTTCATAGTAAGTTTAAGTTATATGAATAGAGTTAAGATGCACCACCTCTTTTAATTATTTTCTTAATACATGAGGTTGGCTAGTATAGAATGCCATTAGGCGTTAAGTTAAACCTATGTACTTTTTGTCTGTGCATAAATATAAATAAATAAATAAATAAATATTCGGCCGAATATTGAACCTCGATTACTATTAGGCTGAAATCCAAATACCTAATCATGAGATAAAAACACACATACTTATTATTCAAAAAAGATAATATATTTTACCAAGAAACAACAAAAAACTTAAAATACATCCTCTGATGTATTTTAAGTTTTTTGTTGTAAGTTTTTAATAATGTACAAAAAAAATTTCAGCGTTTTCCGACGAGGGTTATTCTTTGGATATGCAGATAGACATTATTTTTAGTAACACACAAGACTATCAGTTACTCAATCTGTAATAAGCAACGTAAACGTAACGTAAACGTAACGTAAACGGTACGTAAACGTAACGTAAACGTAACGTAAACGTAACGTAAACGTAACGTAAACGTAACGTAAACGTAACGTAAACGTAACGTAAACGTAATGTAAACGTAACGTAAACGTAACGTAAACGTAACGTAAACGTAACGTAAACGTAACGTAAACGTAACGTAAACGTAACGTAAACGTAACGTAAACGTAACGTAAACGTAAACGTAAACGTAACGTAAACGTAACGTAAACGTAACGTAAACGTAACGTAAACGTAACGTAAACGTAACGTAAACGTAACGTAAACGAAACGTAACGTAAATGTAACGTACACGTAACGTTAACTTTTTTTTTAAATATTACTATGCAACTCAACAGCAGTGTCAGGAATTAGTCATTTTAAAGCTGCAACTTTACCGCCCGGCCACAGCTCAAGCGACGCCACCGGCGACGCGAATTGCGGCGCGACGTGCGAAAAGAAATGTAGGAAACTGTATGAAGTATGCCACAGCTACCGGAGATGCGAATTGCGGCGCGGAAAAACGCGCGACCGTGACGCGCGGTGTGATGAGCGAATAAAACAAAAACGAATAAAACTTTTCTTTTATGCACTAGTATGCCAGGGTTGGAATCAGAATAACACAAAAGTATTACCAATGGAAATTATACAGATACTATATTGTATTAAAATTTTTACTATTATTTTTAGCCTCCGACGCAAAAACGAGGGTTGTTATAAGTTTCAGAAGTGTCTGTGTATCTGTCTGTGTATAGTCCGATTTAGTTGCGATTTTTCTTTACTTGAAAACCCTATTTTACGAGATGGTTCTTAGCTATGATTGAATAAAATCTGTGCAGCCGTTGAAAGTTTACCAGCTCTTTTCAACTTGATGAAAGGAATTTAGCAACTTGTAAAGGCTTTATCGATGCTAAATTTTGTATTTTATTACTTCAATTAATTGCAATTACATGGTGACCTAGACCTGATGCGACAATATCTTCATTCGAAGATATCAGCTTTTATTTAACTAGCAATATTTATATGTAAATAAAAGATTTTCTAAATTGCAAACTTGGCAAACTTTTGTAAGTTCAATGATAATGCAATATTATGGTACTATCCAGCTAATATCATGATGTAGCTTGGACTACAACTCTCAGATGTAGAGTTTTGACGAGGTAACCAAATTTTGGACCATTGGTTTTGTTGCTATAAGTACTAAGTTTAATTAGTACTCATAGCGACGAGAAATGAACATGGAGCCACTAGAGTTTCATTGTAACTCACAGACCGAAAGTGTTAAGATAGTAGAGTTTGGAGTTGTTCGTTTCGTTGCAATAAGATATTTTTCATTATTACGAGACTGAAAATGGAGCCGAAAAAAGTAATATCGAAACTTCTCGCATCCAGATGCAAAATGTTTAGATAATAAACTTCTAAACTCAACAAGGTAGGTTTATTGAGTTAGCGCTCATTTGTCTTGTACTGACAAACATTTTGATGCTGGATGATTTCTAGGATCTGATGCTCATCATTACTTAGGATTAAACGATCAAACTCGAAGGTGGCCATGGTAAGTTATAAACTAAACAAGAAAAACCTATTTAGATTGGATTCAGTTGTTTTGTTTTGACAAATACGCTGGTGCTAAATAGTTTACAGGATCTTATGATGTAGCAGGAAGGAGGTTATAAAAACTTTTGATTAAAATTGAGCAATACCATTAATTTTGGACTCGTTTTATTTTATATTTTAAGGAATGTGAAATAGGATAGCTTCCAGTATCTGATAATAGAGCGGAAGGAAGTCCATGTAATTTTCTAAGCTTAACTAGTTAAATCCAACGAGTGCAAGCTACTTCGATTTCTTTTAGCAAACACTTAGATGCTAGATGTTTTTTTAAAATATAACGATGGGACTGGAAAGTGGACAATTGAAATTGGGCTGATATAGCTTTTATTGCTAGAAGATTCACATGGTTTGATAGAGTTACATGGTGGAGCTGGAGGCCTCGGGAGCTTTGCAATAAAACAGCTCAAGCTCACTGAGTAAGGAACCATAGGTTAAGGTTACCTTTAAATTTATGCTGCAGGATCCCGTTTCGAAGATCATCAGCTCCTTTTACGTTTTGCACTTAAAATTATGAAACTGAAGTAAAATGGTGGGCTGACGATAAAAAAAGTGTCGGTCGGAGGTGATATTGATTATATAAATAATTGGTTATTGACACATTATTTTATTATTGTACTTAAAATTATATTAAACTTAATTTAGTTTATACACCGAAACTTAAACTTAATCTAAAAACTTCACAGCATTTTCTCAATGTCGGATTGCGTTAAACAAAATTTGTTCCTATACATTCATCTTTTTTTATTTTTTTTATATCATAAGATAGCAAACAAGCAGATGGGTCTCCTGATGGAAGGAGTCAACCATCACCTATAGACACCAAAGATGTTAATGGTGCGATGCTAACTTGTGGCGAGGTCTAATGCCACATGCATAATTTTACCGGCTATCTTACCCTCCAAACCGGAACACGACAGTGATCAGTACCAATAGATATGTAGGTGGTACCAGACCGGATCGAGCCGATGCAGAATTCTACTACCTAGTAGTCACGATGGTAGTGACGCAAATAGCCACTCAGTCGCCTTTTACGACCTGCCTGGCAGAACAGCAGTTGACCTATTCTTCAAAGGAGCCCGGGACCAACACGGATGCGTGTACTTATGTACGCACGTGAGAAGTTATACTTCTTTAATAATATAAAAAATAGTGGCCGCGTTTCCGATCCGGTAGCAGTTTTTAAAAAATATCTTGACGTGTCAAAATAACTTGTAAAAAGTTTTATTGAACAAAGTACTTCTGATTTCTGATTTCTGATAGATTTTAATTGCATCAAATACTTAATAACACTAAAATAATAAAAGGATTGGAAAGGATAGTCAAGGATTTCGGGACTTAATACTTAATAAAGACTTTACTTAGTAAAAACAGTATTACAAAATCCGACCCTGGTACTAGCTAGTATCGAGGTATGACAGCTCAGAGCGGCACGCCGCCGTGGTCGCAACAAGTCGAGCTGTGGCATACCCAGATGGTCGTGCGACTCACCGCGCCGCATTTCGCGTCGCAGGTCGCGCCGCGGGTAGTCGTGGCTGAGCCGCAAGCATTTCCAGGCCAAGTTCCTTACAAGTCAAGTGGCAAATATAGTGTCTAGTTTTTGAAAAATGTTCCTATATATTTTATTTCCTTATATGTTTTTTATTTATATGTTAAATCTTACCCAAGATTTAACACATAAATAAAAAATTGCTGTTTAAAGTGAAAATATATGGTCAAACATTAATTTTTCATAATAATTTGTTTAAACAATGAAACAAAGGAGTGCACAAAATAATTTTGGGTAAACATTGCAATTTATAGTTTAAAAAACAATATCCCACATCGATCATATTAATTCATTCACTATAACTCTAATCCGAGGTTTTACAGTTTTGAATGCTCCAGGCACTCCACTAAAAAGGCCTGGCCGAACTCTTACTACTTTATGTCGAAAATATCCTCGAATGAGATAAAACTTAAGGCGAGTCTCCTGCTACTAAAAATAACAAAACAAACTAACAAAACATTTAAGTCTCCTGCGAACATCTAACTAGGGATGCAACGTCGCTCATTAAAACATCGATATCAGGACATCGATGTTTTCTAGAGTAAAACATCGATGTTAAAAACATCGGCGTTTATGAACGGCACATCGATGTCGATCATGGTCGATGTTTTGCAATACAAATTACTTGTATTGAATATTTTGTTGGGGTATTTGAGAGCAGGGAGAAGAAACTATGATAAAACATCTTTCATAAAACATCGCTCATGAAGAACGATGTATCGTCGATGTTTGCGGTTTCAACATCGATGTTAAAATATCTATGTTTGAAAAAATCGATATATTGTTTTGATCCCTATATTTAACATTCACTCGATAAAATGACTTCGGACGAAGAAGACGTACTCAATGTTTTAGAAGTTATTTTACATACAAGAAGAAACCAACGCTATTTACAGTGACGTAGGTGCTTTTAACCTATTGTCTTTATTCCAAGACAAATACAAATATTACAAACACAATAAATTATATCAATATTCGCAATTAATAATCTCAATATTCGCAAGCAACGATGATACGAAATTACCCCTCCCCCGCAGGTGAACGCGAGGATGTTTTCCGTTCGTTTTGGATAACATATTTGCATGTTTGAGTTAACAAAACAGTAACTTACTGTTTTGTTAGCATCAAAAAAAATATATATATAGGCGTGTTTTAACTGTTAGTACACGCCTATATTTTTTTTGATGTTTGATGATAGGTGTTACAAAACAAAAAAGTGTCGAAGGAGACCCGGCTTTATAGGAACATGCTTTGCTCGCAAGTTTCCGCTGCATTTTCATCTTCGTTACAATTTTCGTTTTATAATAATCAGTTTGGAAGTTACAGCCAAAGCTGTAAAAACTCTTTGAACTCAAAGTTGAAGCTCCGTAACATCCTAATACTGCATTTTTTAAATTTTTTTTTTATTTTATTAAGTAAAGGATAGCAAACAAGGATATGGGTCTCTTGATGGAAGGAGTCAACCATCGCCTAAACACCAAAGGTGTTAATGGCGCATTACTATCTTGTGGCGAAGTCTTATGCCACATGCATAAAATTACCAGCTACCTTACCCTCCAAACCGGAACACGACAGTGACAAGCACTGACGCTATTGCGGCAGGAGTAGGTAAGGCGGTGGTACCAGACCCGGGCGAGACAATGCAGAACTCTACCACCTAGTAGCCACGATGTTAGTGACTCGAATAGACCAATTTGTTGCCTTTTATGACCTGCCTGGCAGAACGGCAGCTGGCCTATTTATCAAAGGAGCCCGGGACCAACACGGGAAATGAACCAGCATGAACAATTTTATTTTATATCATAAGAAAGCTTTCATAAGTAGGTGTCTCTCCTAATGGAAAGAAACAATCATCCCCTACAAATACCAAAGATTTTAATGTCTTACCAATCATATAGCGGATTGAATCACCACATGCATTCATTTGAAACTATTTTCCATTCCATAGTGGAGAGAACCGACACTTTTGCCTCAAGAATAAGTAACACGGTGGTACCAACTTCGAGCAAGACATTGCGGTATCTTATAATACAATAATTCCTTATTGTGCATCAAAATATACAATAACATAAAAGTAGAATACAATTTTCATACATGTTAGATACACAAAAAAAAGGTCACTAAAAAAGCGATCTCTTCCAGACAACCTTTGGTCAAAGAATAACAATATATACAAATAAGTAATATACAAACAAAATATGTTTGTATATAAAAATAAAGCATACTACCTATGCATTAAATAAATCAATCTTAAAAAAAAAGAATCCTCACGCCCGAATGCCCGAAGAGCTATTCAGAAACACAACAAGTGCACCCACGATTAGCCGAAACACTGAGTCCCACAATGAGACAGGAGGCAAGCCTATCCCCAACCGGGCACTTATCATATCCCGAGCAACTTTGTTTTTATCAGAAAACTGAAAAAACAAATTATTGATTTCCTTATCAGGAAATCAAATTCGAGACCTCATGTGGTCAACACCGACACCGTTCAACTAGACCACAGAGGCGAAAATCAATCTATCTTTAGTACCTTGTCACGATGATAGTGACGTGTTTGGTCAATCATTCAAAGATGAATAGTCTAATTATTAGGAGCCCAGGACTGACATGAATGCTTAATTAGTCGACGTGCTAAACGTATTATCATTTATGATTTCTTTGTATGAATAAAAGTAAATGCGAAAATAAATAGGACAGGTAACATCGTTGACAAACATAATAAACTCTGTATCCAAGATGACGCACTTGTAAAATATTTTCTCTCACAAACTTGTACAAAGAGATTTATTTTATAAATCTCTATATAACGGTTATAGTAGGAGAGCTGGCGATAAAATAAATAAACAAAAATACTACACAAAAACGATATTTTTGCATATAAAAACATAGGTGTAACCAGTTTAAACACAGAGTAAAATTTTAGCAATTAAAAAATTTTAAAATAATCATATAAATAAAAAACTATCATAATTAATCAGCAATTTATTCAATTAAACTTTTTACAAGTTATTTTGTATTTTTAATACAACAGATAAACTCATGCTTTCTTGTCACCTAGATATTCTGATATTTTATAATAACCTACCATACATAGTTTGAAATATTCTTAAATTTATTAATTTTTAAATCTCTAATATCATCAGGGAGCTTATTGTAGAAGCGAATACGTTGCCCCATAAAACAGTAACTTTAGAAGAGTGAAAATCACTAGGTGGTAGAGTTTTGCATTGTCTCGCCCGGGTCTGGTACCACCGCTTTACGGACTCCTGCCGCAATAGCAACCTCTATCTCTAACACTAGTAGAAAACCACCAGTAGAAGTCAAGTATGTCAGCCTAAGAGAAGACATCGTATCCTATAATAATACTATAAAAGCGAAAGTGAGTTTTTATTTATTTATTTATATTTATTTAACCACATAGAGAATGTATAGGGTATAAATGGCGAGCTTAACGCATAAAGCATTCTCTAACTAACACTAACCTAACCATACGGCTAACTAGAAATCACACAGAGTGGTTTAAATTTTCGCAATATATATACATATTACATACATTCTTACATATGTATATATATATAAAAATAAATAAATAAATATATATATATATATATATATATATATATATATATATATATATATATATATATATATATATATATATATATATATATATATATATATATATATATATATATATATAAACTATACCGATGACATGTTAATCTACTCGTTAGATGCGTGGGTCGTATGGTATATTCTTTAAAACTCACCCAAAGCTAGAATTATTACCCTTATCCCATTTAAATACCTTGGGTTCACTACTGGTATTGACTACTAAGTCGTTACTTGTATATTTACATAAATACCAAAATACTACATCAATGTTTTAAAAATTTTTGGACTTTTTCACAAGTAACTTCAGTCTTTCAAATGTGCACGGCTTATATTTTATAATATGGTAAAATTTTTAAAATGAAAGTAGCCTTAATTAATCCTTATTAACGTAGCATAAAAAAAGCCAAAGTAAAATAGTTACTACTTATTACCATGGTTTAAAAGATACATAGCCCCGGGGTTTTACCCGCATATTCCCGTTCCCGTGGAATTTCCAGAAAAAAACTATCCTTTGTCCTTTTTCGCGTCTCAAATTATATTTGTACTAAATTTCATTAACATCGGCTCAGTGGATTAGGCATGAAGAAGAGGCAGACAGACAGACAGAGTTAATTTCGCATTTATAATATTGTATAGTATGGATTTTTTAATAAATAAGTAAAATATTCACTTGTCCTTTTACAAAAGTTACTTCTCAAAATACTTCACAAACTCTTGGGCTGTCACGTTTTCTGTATTGCTCAGTGATTTTTAAACACTTTAAAGTTTTGCCGCGAACTATTATAAAAGGTTCAGCCTTACTTTATTCCTATGTTGTATCGACAAGTTCATAATAGATGCAGATGCAGTATTAATAAATTATAATTAAGGAGATAAACAAGAAATTCGAAATAATTGTTTTTTTACCTTTCACCAATCCTTCAGTCTCTATTCTTAATATGTTATAGGTTTACGTGTGTGTGTGTGTGTGTGTGTGTGTGTGTGTGTGTGTGTGTGTGTGTGTGTGCGTGTGCGTGTGTGGTGTGTGTGTTTGTTTGTGTGTGTGTATGTGTGAGTATGTGTGTTGAGTGTGTGTGGGTGTGTGTAATGATAGCTTTCAAATGGCTTAATCGATTTGACAACAAATCCCAAAAGCGAATAATAGATATTATATAAAATTAAATAAATTGGATCCCTAAATAAAGGTTATTATAAAAAAAAACATTCCGTGTTGGTCATACCTTTGAAAAATAGACCATCTGCCGGTCTGCTAGGCAGGTTGTAAAAGGCGAACGATTGGCTATACGTGTCACTACCATCGTGACTAATAAGTGCTTGAATGCTGCAATGTAAATAATACCACCTTACCTATTCCTGCCGCAATGTACAGACTGACTGGTAAGTTACCTTCAATATTTAAGGACGCGGTAGTTTGCGATCGTAGTTGAGAAAAATGACATTAAAAATAAACATTAACATACTTCTTAATAAACTTAGTAAACAGGCGGCGTGTCCTTGATGTCGACTAGCGCGGCGTTCTTAGAGAGTATAATATCTACATTTCACTTATTTTTAGAGAAATATTGGTCAAAAATTAAGCTCCTAATTTTATTATTTCATTTTAACGAGAATCGAGTACCGAATACGGGGCCATCCATAAAGTACGTCACACGAATTTTAGGACTTTTGAACCCCTCCCCCCGTCCTTGTCACAGGTTGTCACATTTTTATAACCCCCCCTCCTGATGTGACGTCACAAATTTCATAAAACCGAAAAAACAAACAACTAGTTAGAAAATAATAAACGATTAATTATATTAATTAAAGATAAAAAATTTAATTATCGAGTGTCCATGGACTTTGGATCCACTCTTTTATATCAGCTATTACTGGTAAATCAGGCACTTTGCGTTTTAGTATTTTAAATTTTAACATGTGACGTCACAAAACTATTGACCCCCCCATACCCCTTGTCACACATTGTCACACTTCGGTGATACCCTCCCTCCCCATTAACGTGTGACGTACTTTATGGATGGCCACTACTCTCCAGAAGTATCGAAGGTAACTCTCACCAGTCAGTCTGTATATGCCGTCAATGTTTGTCATTATCGTGTTCCGGTTTGCAAGATAAAGTAGCCGATAGGCTTATGCAACGCACCATTAACATCATTGGTGCCTACAGGAGATGGTTGTCTCCAATCTCCATCAAGAAAGCCATCCGCTTGTTTGTTATCTTATGATATAAAAAGAAAAACCTCATACTGATATATGTAGACATTTTCTGTGAGACAAAAACGAGGCAAATAATAATTTTGTATTTTGATAGTAAACAACGCATGGATATTATGTACATAACGCTATATTAACAGGATATTACTAAGATATTCTTTAGGCATGAGAAGATTCATCTATTCTACTTATTCTACATGTTTTTTTTTCGAAATGACGAATTTACAATTAACTCTGCAGATTTTCGCCGTGTTGGTCCCGGCCTCCTTTGAAGAATAGGCCAACTGCCGTTCAGCCAGGCAAGTCGTAAGAGGCCACCGATTGACTATACGTGTCACTACCTTCGTGACTTCTAGGTGATAGTGTTCCGCAACGTTTCACCCGGGTATTTGGTACCAACGCCATACTTATTTCTGCCGAAATATTGTCAATGCTTGTCATTGTCCTGTTCGGGTTTGAAAGATTAAGGTTACCGGTAGACAGTGGCATTGCCATCCTACTACACGGATAAGAACGCATCATTAACATCTTTGGTGTCTATAGGCGTTGGTTTCAGTTTCCATCAGGATGTTAACTGAAACCAACGCCTATAGACATCTGCTTCTTTGCTATCTTATGATATAAAAAAACAGCTCAATTATCAAACATTAGAAACCATCCCGTTCTAAAGTCCTTAAAAGTACGCATGCAACGATCCCAAAATATATGGTATTACTGTTGGGGCCAGTGCCTTTGCTGTCAGCTCAGGAGTTCTGGCTCGAAATGAAAGTGGACTGTATCTTGAAAGAAGGAAGTGGACTGTATCTTGAAATTTAGTTGTGACGTTAGTTACGTCGCCGCTGCTAGTGTTGGGCATCGATAATATTCGTATATATCGATACATCATATCCTAGAAATTATCCAGCACGAAAAACCAATCTTGCTTGCCAAAACAAATCGATTTATCCCACACTCGATGGAGTTATCTGGTTTAGGTTAGGAGCTCACTTGGATATCTTCCAGCATTATCACCAGATACTGGAAACAATCCCGCGCCATATACTTTAAAAGAATGAGCTTCAGCTTTAACATCAGGCTCTGGAAGTCACACTGCTCGAAAGTTCTTCCAAACTATAGCCCGAAAAAATAAATTAAACAACTCCAAAGTTGATAGTATTGCCCATTTTATTCTAAAGTTCCTATGATCTCCTTCCAGCTCCATTATAAAACTCTATTCACAACACAACAGCACAATACAACAGCACAACTCAACAACAAATGATCTTAGGGCAGAAGCTTATAAATCCTAGTTCCTTCCTCTTGACGACATACAATGCAGAGTGACTCGAATTGTAGATGACCGGTGCTTACTAAACTCAATAAATCCGATCAGAATTTGATTCTTCCATGTTGTGAAAAGATAAGCGTTGTTTTTGCATCTTCTACCAAATTCTTCAAGTATTCCAATGAACTGTTTGGTTTAATTCTAGTCGCAAAATTTAATCATTATAAATTACACAATATTATTTTCGAATTATGGAAATCCACAAAGTGTGTCTGCGTCAAAGCGTCTCATTCTATAAATTATTACAACACAGTCTATGAGGACCAAACTCTCTTCGCTTTTACTAATCTCATTGATTTAATAGTCTGAAAAGGCTTATGCTTCGCCAATAAATTATAAATTTAGTAAAGTTCTTAATTCCTTGGTACCCTAAGAGACCCTGGCTTAGCTGCAGTTATTAAGGGTACGAACGTGACTACAGTAAATCTTACCATGACCTGCATGACTTAAATCGCAACTAACTACCATTAATAGAGTTACTAAAATTTATCATATATTTTTAAAATAAATATCACAGCGGCTGTCTTTAATAATAGGGGAGCCCAAGAGCCAGGGGGATTCTGGAATTTACTCGACCGTGGCAAAATATTTATTAACATAATGACGTGCAAAGGGCGGAACCTTTCATACTTTTGAGGCTTTCCAGTATATCAAGCTATGATATGAAGAGCCAGAAATTGGGGTAGGAGAACAAAAATCCAAATGCTTCGGCTTGTGGAAATTGTCAGATTAGGTATATTTTATTATTTTTGCACAATTTCCTTCAAACAAACGAAAAATCAACCGCGCTCGAGAATATGTAGCGCTTTGCAACTTTGTGATCCTCCCACACCTCATTACTCAATAGGTTATACTCAATTCGTAGGATTTTATAAATTTTATATTTTAAATGGATGGTAAAGTAGGTTTATTTTTAAATACAAATAAATATTTATAAATATTTACGAGACAAATTACACTTACTGACCTGACCTAACCTCAAAGTAAGCAAATTATTTGCTTGTGTTATGAGTTTTAATCAACGATAATAACTATGTATTATTATCGTTGATTAAATACATATATAAATACTAGAATACATTTTAAATAAGCGGTAGATTTTTGCATGTGGCATTATCATCGGCATATTTAAGCATGTGACATACGGATAGCAACAGTTAACATATCTGGTGTGTATAGGCGATGGTTTCCCTTTCCATCAGGAGAGCCATCTGCCTGTTTGCTATTTCATGATATTAAAAAATATCTGGACGAGACGCTGCGGAACTCTGCTAACTAGTAGTTACAATGTTAATTAAAATACTACCGAATCTTTCGCCTTTAAGCACTTAGACTTCACTACAACACATACAAGACGGTCATTATTATTTTAAATATAATATTCAAAGGCATGGGTACTACAAAACACTAAATCAAGTAACGATAAAAATAATCCAATTTGCTTTAAACCGTTCGTTTGTTGGTCGTCTTTTATATTTTACCTTTTAAAGTCCTTTCAATATACAAATGGCCTCAGGAAGTTAATACAAAGGGGAAAGAAATCGAGGAACAACGAACAAGCTAATCACAGAAATAGATTTATTTTCAGAAACTGGAATTATTTCGAAAACAAATAAGTTCAATCGAGTAATCACAATGTGTAATTATTTCCTAGCTTAAACAGTGATTTTCGAAGTAAAACAAAACAATTTATGTCACACAGAAGTTGTGAAACCTCGTGACTATCACGCCGTTGGTGTAAGCCACATTCATACTGTCAAAAGACGTGTTGCGCCAACACTACAAAATTATATGATTTTTTTTGTCGGCACTTGGTGAAATTCCATTATTATTATTTACTAGCTGTTGCTTGCGACTTCGTCCGCGCGGACTTCGTTTACTCCGCACAGCTCCTCTCCCGTAGGTGATAGCGTGATAATATGTAGCCTATATGTTGACCCGACCTATTAGTAATATTCATGCAAAATTTGAAGTAAATCCATGCAGTACTTTTTGAGTTTACCCCGGATATACATACAGACAAACAGACAAACAGAAAAACAAACATAAAGACAAACAGACAAAAATTCTAAAAACTATATTTTTGCCTTCGATATCGATTAATGATCACGCGCCAAGTATTTTGAAAAAAAAAATTCAATTCAAAAAGTTTTGACTTCCCTACGATTTTATTATATTATGTATAGATTAGTTACTGACCTAAAGTAACCTTACCTTAGTAAAGAATACTACGTCCTGAAGATGCTTTAAAAAGCGAAACCAATCGATTAATTTAAAATAATCTATACTAATATTATAAATGACAAAGAATGTGTTTGTTTGTCCGTCCATAGAAGACGTTCGATATGTCGACTGAGAGCCAATATTGGCTGATGCCGTCACGATAATATATCCAAAATGAAGCGATACGACTAGGCTTGACTTTTAGTAGTTTATGCGCAGTTTAGATGACAGATTTGTGAGCAGAAGTCTACGTTTTTTTATAAGATAGCAAACAAGCAGATGGGTCTCCTGATGGAAAGAGTCAACCATCGCCTATAGACGCCTATAGACCAAATATGATAATGGTGCGATGCTATCTTGTTGCGAGGTCTAATGCATAAGTTTACCGGCTACCTTACTCTCCAAACCGGAACACGACAATGACAAGCACTGACACTATTGCGGCTGTAATAGGTAAGACGGTGGTACCAGACCCGGGCGAGACAATGCAGAACTCTACCACCTAGTAGCCACGATAACATTTAAAAGAGCCTGGACCACCACATGAGCCCAAATTTGCGCTTTATAAAATTGCAGGCGATGAACCGACATAAAATACTGCTTCGCTCTGCTGAACACATTGAGTAAACTTTAGATTTGGGGTTTTTGGCGTTACAGCACTCTCAATTATTTGTGCTCCACGTCGCCGTCCTTGTGAATATGTATTTTGAAATCTAATAACTGCTGTGAATTTCCCAGGCTACTTAAATTTAAATTCTGGGAGAACACGACAAACCATTTAAACATTGCTGTATTATAAAGTTGCAGACAAAACGTAATACCATTTATAAACTTTTTGCATGGCATTGTGAGAAGTTAATTTTAGTATGTGTTACTGTTTGATAAGCTTTTAAATTGTAAAGTCTACACTACCTATTGTACATGTTTTTTTTGCCACAGTTCACCGGTTACGGGGACGAGCAGCATGTTCAGCCAGAATTTAAAGGTGTGGGACTGTACGCCCTCCGCTCTAAGGGTGTCTCCTGCAAAACCGAAACTCGGACTAGGGTGGCGTCGTGATTTGCGATAAGAGGGCTAGTGAAATTGTTTTGTCCGTCGGCTGATCCTTGCCCTTGGGCTCGGTTCACCGGTGGGCGAAACAGGAGTCCTGGTTGCCGCCGGCAGCGATGGTGACGCATATGTAGGTGTGTTTGTGTGTGCCTTTGGCCAGAGTTATCGGGACATCGGGATCGGTGAGAACGTGGCGGGGCCTAAGTAATTTTAGATCGGGATTAGGATCTGGGATGTAGTCTGCCGTGGCTACCACTAGTGGGTTCGGGTGCGAAATGGTACGATCGAAGTATCTTGTAGAGGTTTCTTTGAAATGCTTTTCTAAACTCGGAAATTCAAGATCTTTATGGAGGTCTACATTGTGCTTATATACCACGGTGCGCTCGTGGCATGAATTTGTTTTGTACTACTTGCAACGGATGCAGGTCCGTACGAGGGAGATGGGCAAATGCTACGCAAGCTTACGATAGGATGGGTCTTACGAACATTTTGTAAGTGTCACCTTGTGTCTAAGTGACATTTTACTGCGTTTATTGGTAAGATTGTCTAACCGACCTACAACAAATTTAGCCTTAGCTTTCACTCTTTGTATGTGCAGACATTTTACTGTCCAACGTTACCCGAGGTACTTGACTTTTCCACATGATGACGTTTCCGAACAGAGTAATGTTGCCTAGCTTCCGCAGACCGCGCCTTTACTGTAGCGGTTGTTAACCGCGGTAAAAGTGCACGGCACGCTTAAAAAAGTGGGCGGGATATAGCGAATGTATTTAAATTTCTAAAAGGTGGTAATCGATTATTAAATTTCAGAAAAATAGATATATGTAAACTTCTAACTCGCTTAAAAATGTAAAAAAATGTTATTTTAGATGCGCTTATAGAAAATATAGACGTATACAGACTGACTGGTGAGTTACCTTCGATACTTCTGGAAAGTATTCGGTACTCGATTCTCGTTAAAATGAAATAATAAAATTAGGGGCTTAATTTTTGACCAATATTTCTCTAAAAATAAGTGAAATGTGGATATTACACTTTCTAATACGCGCTAGTGGACATCAAGGACACGCCGCCGCTATTCTGTGTTAATAGCGCGCTACGCGACACGCAGACGCGCGGTCTCCAAGGATGGTGCAGATAAATATAGGATTCTCGGTGTGCTGTTTACTGTTTACAAAGAAGTATTTTAATATTTATTTTTAATGTTATTTTTTCTCATCATATATGATCGCCAACTATCACGTCCTTAAATATTGAAGGTCTGTATATGTATATACTGCTGCTATGAAACCTTGCGTAAGTCTGTAATTGTTAGTCTTATATGAATAAGTATTATTTCAAAATACTAACTAATAACACTATAAAATTTCTTATACTAAATTCATTACATTAAAATACCACCCTTGTGAAGGTAAGGCGGGTTGCTAGTACAATTTTCGTGAATTGGTCTATGCCCAAAATAAGCCTATTTAGAAACGCAGTTCCTTGTTGGAAATCGAACCCAAGCCCCATCGTCAGGATTGCTAACCAGTTATTCAACATATTTGTTAAATTGGGTTTATTGGTTATCAAGTAGTCATAAAAATGTAAGGTAGTATAATAATAATAGATCTATGTGTATAAAACATAAAAATTTACGTTATATCCTGAAGGATGATAACTTTTTTCATTTATTTCAACCAAATACATTTAAATCAACTGAATTTTTTCATCTTCATAGTTATATATTTTGATCGTCTTACAGAAAACTTTTTAATTTTTCGTCGTCCGTCTCTCTAGAAGAACTTTTTAGTATAGGATCCCACTATAGAAATGGATGGTATATGGATAAAAAGTGTTTTATATCCAATTAAATATATCAATAAGTATATTTCAAATGGGTTGAATAAAAAAAACAATCCAGAATATAGTCCAGAATATAATTCATTAACAATCTTATAAGTATTTATGTACCTGTTTATATCTGCATATCCAAGAGTTATGACGGGAAAAAATTAGTCAACCTGGACTCTGTGGTCTAGTGGTCTGGTGTCGGAGTTGACCACACGTGGTTCTGGGTTCAATTCCAGAGTCGGATAGTTTTAATTTTTTTTTTCGTTTTTTAACGAAAACAACGTTTCCCGGATTGAAAAAAGTGCCTGGTTGACAATAGGCTGGCCACCTGTCACATTGTGGGATTAAGTATCTTCGGCTAATCGTGGGTGAACTTATTGTACCTCTGTCTACCTTTTTGGGGATACGGGCGTGAAAATTGTTTTTTTTTTAAATAATAATAATAAAAACTCTCTAATTCAGATAATAATTAATAATTTGTTAATAGGTATTTAAGGACATACTGGCGATGTCAGTAATACATCTTTTTTTTTGATTTTTTCCTGTGGCAGCACCTGCCCAAATGTATTGCAAGGGAAAATCTAGACGGGATGCAATCATCTTCAAAATGCTATTGGGGCCGACTTGCAATCTATGGAGTAACGAAGCGACATTTATTTCGGCGTACCTATGGCAAAAAAGTCATCCACGCGTGCACATGAAAACATTTCGACGCACTGCAGTGTCGTGGCAATCTCAATAGCATCCAAAAAATGTTAATGTGGATAAACTGGATTTGCGGTACTCCAGCGGCCTTTGGGTCTGGTCTATGGATGAAAGACTGGCAGTCGGCCCGAAACAATGTAATTTTCATTTACTTTTCTACAACGAGCGAACCTACGAGCATGTTGCCTTTTACTTGCAACGCTTTGCGCTCCCGCTCCACATTCAAAAATTCGCTGCCGACGCAGCTGTTTACTTTTCTAAAGAACGTCATGAATACAGAGTTGAATAGACCAACAGTAAGAACTCGCAACTCTGCAACGGACCCTATTGTTTTAGAATTACTAAAATTTTCGAAATTTTACTAGAACTTGTAAAAGTTACGATTAATGAGAATTTCTCAAATTTAAATAAACTATTTATAAATAATGTTCACAATAACTACTTAATATCTACTTACTACTAATATTTTTTTTGTTGTGAAAATAAGGATATTATACCAGGCATCAGACACTCGCCAATACTTACCGCGATAAGCACATACAGCGCGCGACAACTTGAAGTTGCAAATCAGTGGGGTTCGCCCCGCGCTTGAATATATTATGTCACATGAATTTAGTATGTGTAATGTTTATTTTTATTAATATCATGTATTTTTAGTGCATTTTATTGAAAGATATTAAGTTTCTGCGGTCTTCCATAATGTAAACTTTAATTGTGCCAATTTTCATACTCCACCGTTCGAGCGATTTTCTTAAAAAAGGGTCCAAAGTTTTTCCCTATATAGATTTCAGCGCTGCTGTGAGTGTTAACGAAGTGTAACACGTCTTTTACCTAACATAGCTTCTCTAGTAGGTAGTACATGAAACTCTCTGATTTACGCTTTCGTGTTCCTTCTCACGCCACTGTGACTTCAATACCGAGACTTGTGGCTACAATGTTCGTTCGTCACAGTCAATTTACCCGGAGTCTATGGCTATTATATGATTGAAATTTGAAAAAAAGTGTATTTTATAAACCGTTACAAAATTATACAGTGCAAATTAAGGGTAGCTGTTCATTCTTAAGAAATTAAGTTTATAAATTAATTAAAAATAATGAGAATAAAAAATACAATAAAAACTTCGAACGAATATTGGTTTGAGCACAATCGATCAAGCAGTTTATGAAATATGGGATAATTTCGATAGTTGTATAAAGTACTTTGGTAGCTGTATGAACTAATTTTATTTTTGTAGTGCCTTGGAGGAACACAAACTTATTTTTGCTGCCATGAAAATTGTATATATTTTATATATTATATATAATACATGTGTGCACATAGGTTTTGTTGCTGCTACAGAACCCTTAGTAAATCCGACTAGCTCTTGGCTGGTTTTTTAATTCCTGTATTAATTTCATTTTTAAACAATATTGTATTTGTCTTACCTATTTATAATGTATTTAATTTTGCTAATCCAGACCTTAACTTCATTATTGCTGCCAATTCTTTTTAGGCTTTAAATTACACTGCTTCGTCTATTGCAATATTGAACCCCGCATGCGACACGATTATCTCATTGGATTTCATTGATGTTCACTACTTTGTGTTAAGCTGCAAAGAGTGAAAGAAACTACAAAGAGTATCTTTGTAATATGTATCGAGAAGAACAGCAGAGAGTTTTCTCCGTATTATCGTAGACCAACCTTTTAAATAGATGAAAATGTATTTGACTATAGGTTTTACACATTCAAGTGTCGGCACTTGGTGAAATTTTATTATTATTATTAGTTGAAAATAGTTTATAAGGCACTTGTACTTTTATTTCACAGTAGGTATAGACTAAATTATTTTTAATTAAATGACCGGTTTCACTTTTTAAAGCATCGTCAGGACGTTATATTACGTCACATAATTATTACTTGAAAATAGTTTATAACGCATTTGTATTTTTATTTCACAATAGGTATAGACTAAATTATTTTAAATTAATTGAACGGTTTGGCCATTTTCAGGACGTAATAATACGTTACGTTATAAACTATTTCCAACTAATAAATATTTATTATAAACATTTAAAAAAATTATACAGATTGTCTGGTATATTTTACTTTATTGGTATGGTACAAGAATGTGTTCAGTACTCAATTTTGATAACGAATATGTCAATAAATAGGTACTTAAATTTTAAGCAAAAAATGTTTAGTACCTAAGTACACCCACACTCGGCACATAGAAGTTCATTGTTTTCAAACAGCAACTTACCGAACCCGCGTTAGTACAACGTGCGGTGACCATGTTATGGTACTGAACCCAGGTCTGAGGTAACAGAACTCTAGCACTTATCCGTTATGATCATAGTGACAAATTTCACCTCATTCACGCTTTACGAATTACCTAACAAAAAAAAAAATTCTTATGTATTTAAAAACATTTATACTTAAAAAAATTAATATACACAATATACACGATGTTATAATATACTAGCGATCGCCTGTGGCCGAAATTCGACCATAGATTAAATAATAAAATCTCTTTTAGGTTTGACAACCGACTTTAGTCGTAATGAATGTTGTGTGTAATATTTCTTTTTATTAATTTAACTAACTGACCCGGCAAACGTTGTTTTGCCTTACATATTAAGAATCCATAGCGGACAAACAACGTGACACTTAATTTATATAAGTCTACAGGATTAAACTTTATATGGTGGTTAAGTATTCTTAAATTTTCTATATTTCCGTGCAATTTTCTTAATATTTTCTTTTATAAGAACCTTCTCTTTACAATTACAAATACAACAAAAA
This sequence comes from Apodemia mormo, assembly GCA_036924255.1. Lineage (NCBI taxonomy): Eukaryota > Metazoa > Arthropoda > Insecta > Lepidoptera > Riodinidae > Apodemia > Apodemia mormo. The sequence continues at coordinate 5,306,914 of JAUPFN010000004.1, forward strand.
AGAAATTACCGAAATTGGTCCAGCCATTCAGGCGTGATGTCGTGACCAAGGAAAATAGGGATTGATTTATATATATATATATATATATATATATATATATATATATATATATATATATATATATATATATATATATATATATTTTATATCATAAGATAGCAAACAAGCAGATGGGTCTCCTGATGGAAAGAGTCAACCATCGCCTATAGACACCAAAGATGTTAATGGTGCGTTGCTATCTTGTGGCGAGATCTAATGCCACATGCATAAGTTTACCGGCTACCTTACCCTCCAAACCGGAACACGACAGCGACAAGCACTGACGCTATTGCGGCAGGAATAGGTAAGGCGGTGGTACCAGACCCGGGCGAGACAATGCAGAACTCTACCACCTAGTAAATAAGTAAAAAAAAAAATATATATATATATAATAAAAATATATATATATATATATATATATATATATATATATATATATATATATATATATATATATATATATATATATATATATATATATATATATAGATGTATTTCTAATGCAAATTATTGAAAAAGATTAGGTTTCATCAGTCCTCCGCAATATAAACTACAACTATACAAATATTTCATACTCCATTGTCCGCGCAGTTGTCTTAAAAAGGGGTACAAACTTTTCACTTCACGTATTAATGTATAGATTTTACATGATAAGTTTTATTCAAAATTATTGCCAAGGTAAAATACGATGGGAATGTCGCTTCACTTAACTTTGGAGACTCTTCAGTTGCTCCAAACGTTTGATTTACAAGATATTCATGTATTTGGATTCACCTATAGGATCGCTTTTCAGATCTTTTGATGCGACGTTGGCTTTAGATTGAAGCAAGAGTAATTAGGATTTCAGCTTTATACATTACTAGCGACCTAGCGCGGTTTCACCCGCGAAGCTTTTGTTTCCGTAGGAATATCGGAAAGGTTTATATATTAAAACCTTCCTCAAGAATCAATGTACCTATTAAAAAAACCGCATGAAAATCCGTTGCGTAGTTTTAAAGATTTAAGCATACATAGGGACATAGGGACAGACAGAGAAAGCGACTTTGTTTTATACTACGTAGTGATGATATTTATACATCCAACGCAGATAAAATGATCAAAGTGCAGGATAGAGTTGCATTTTCTATTTAATAATCAAATGGAAGTTCTTTATTAAAATTATAGTTTGTTACATAATATAATAGTTTATTGTATTTATTATATAAAAAAAAAATGTACGATCGTCAGTCATAGTTTAGTCGCCAAGTATATCTAATGATTATTTGCTATTATTTTGCGAAAATAACTATATAAATTTTCGCCGATCAAAATAAATAAAATCTTAAATGGTATTACAAATATTATTATGACAACACAAAATGCAGGACGTGTTGGTCCCGGCCTCCTTTGTAGAATAGGCCAACTGCCGTTCTGCCAGGCAGGTCGTAAAAGGCGACCGATTGGCTATCGAGTCACTACCATCGTGGCTACTAGGTGGTAGAGTTCTGCATTGTCTCGCCCGGGTCTGGTACCACCGCCTTACCTATTTCTGCCGCAATAGCGTCAGTGCTTGTCGCTGTCGTGTTCCGGTTTAGAGGGTAAGGTAGCCGGTAAACTTATGCATGTGGGATTGGACCTCGCCACGGGATAGCAACGCACCATTAACATCTTTGGTGTCTATAGGCGATGGTTGACTCTTTCCATCAGGAGACCCATCTGCTTGTTTGCTATCTTATGACATAAAAAAAAGGACCAAAAATGGCGACAGACCCCCCCACCCCCCGTGTTGGTTCCGGGTTCCTTTGAAGAACAGGCCAACTGCCGTTATGCCAGGCGGGTCGTAAAAGGCGACCGATTGGCTATTTGAGTCACTACTTGTAAGTTCTGCATTGTCTCGTCCGGGTCTGGTACCACCGCCTTATTTATTCTAGCCGCAATAGCGTCAGTGCTTGTCACTGTCGTGTTCCGGTTTGGAGGGTAAGGTAACCGTTAAACTTATGCATGTGACATTAGACCTCGCCACGATAGCAACGTACCATTAACACCTTTGGTGTCTATATGCGATGGTTGACACTTTGAAATATTCGTTAAATTATGGCGAAATTGAAAGTTCAATAGAAGAATTTACAAATACCATAATCTTTTTATTCTTACAAAAAGAATTATATGATTATTTTTTTCTGATAATATCATCTACACACTAATTTGTCCCTTTCAGGTCGAATAAAGTGTTACATGCTGTACACAGTGAGTAATAAAAATTTCGTCATATCCGGATAAGATATACAGGTCGATGACATTAACAAAATAAGTAGGTAATGAAATTATTGTACTTATAAATATATTTTGGAATTTTAAGATGTTCTTATTAACCCTCCAATCTCCCTAAAATTTAGGCAGTATTTTAAACTGGGTAAAGCGCGACTAGCGCTGTATACATTTGTATTGCCACAATAAGATTTAAGAGCGTTTCTCCCGACACTTTTTGCCACGCACTACTCTGTTGTGGAATCAATTACCGACCGGGGTATTTCCGAACGGATACGACATAGGGGCCTTCAAGAAAATAGCTTACTCATTCTTAAAAGCCCGGCAACGCGCCTGCAACACCTCTGGTATAGCGGATGTCCATGGGCGGCGATGTCAATATTCTCACTGTGATATTCCAATATATAATTGAAAACTTAATGTATGTTAGTAAAAATATTAGCTCGTTTAATAAAAATAGTGATGTATAATCCATACTAATATTATAAATGCGAAAGTAACTCTGTCTGTCTGTTACGCTTTCATGGCTAAACCGCTGAACCGATTTGGATAAAATTTGGTACAAATATAGTTTGAGACCCAAGAAAGGACATAGGATAGTTCTTATCCCGGAAATCCACGGGAACGGGAACTATGCGGGTTTTTATTTTAGAAATTTTTCCACGCGAACGAAGTCGCGGGCACAGCTAGTCACTATATAAAAGGAATAAAAACAATCTTATAGGGTATGCATTCGTCTCCATAGAATAAGTTAGTCCGCCGGATGAAGGAGTGGGAATACCATAATCCGAGGGGTTGTAGCAAATGGATTGTATACGCGGGTTATGCGGGGAAAACATGTTGATCGCGGCAGGAAGTATATTAAAGATGGAAAGGACTCACGTCGTTCTTTCTTCACTAGACTTCTATTAAACGCGACGAGATTTATTTTGCTTAAGTAATTAAAGTTATATCCATGCGTTTTGTTTTTTGTGTCGGATAAAAATGAAATTTTGAATTTTTTTTAATTATTTTTTTATTACATAAAACGAACATATTATCGATTCAGAATAGCCTCCAAAAATTTGGCCGACCTTTAATAGTAAACCTGTATATATTAGTGTTTTATAAATGTTATTTCATTTCAACATAATATTGTATCTTCAACAAACAAAGTCGGGGGTAACCGTAGGTGTATCCTTTAATAATGAGCTGTGAAAGTCAGTTCCAATTACCAAGCGTAATATGATAATTTATGCGTTCCTTCAGTTTGTGTAGCACGAGTATTTATTATGTGTGCTTGATTTTCGCATGTCAAGATTCATCTCCCGCTCTTTATTACATTTTTTATTCAAAATAATGGCATTGGTGCGTCAAGAGAATAAGATTGTGCCCGTAGATCTGTCAAGCAAACAAGCGCTGTAGTTAATACAAAGAAGCGCTGTATTTTGTAAAGTTATTTTTTTTTATAGAAAACATGGCAAACGAACAGGAGTAGGGTTAGCAACATGATCAACATGATCCCCAATAGTCCCGCGTGAGATGCGTCCGAACTCACGCGGGACTATTGGGGGATCATGTTTGCGGGACGCTAAGGTCGCGTTTAAGGTAAATCTGACTAAAAATAGTCGTTTTACTGATATAGAAACCGGGTGTAAACTAAAATTACTAGTTATATATATATATATATATATATATATATATATATATAAATCAATTGCTGTCCGTTAGTCTCGCTAAAACTCGAGAACGGCTGAACCGATTAGACTAATTTTGGTTTATATATTTTGGTTATATATATATAGCTACCTCATTTATAACTCAAAAAAGGCTGGACTAAGTTTTATATTTTCGGTCTTGCCTTCATCCGGAACAATAAAATAAGTATTAAAATATTATTATTAAAAAAATTTCAATAAGAATTTATCCCACTGACACGTCATAAAGATACATAATTTTTCTCTTATTAATATTTTATTTAAAAATTGAACTTAATATTTTTTAAATAATTTTAAAATCATAAATCTGCTCATTCATTGACTTTGAGTGAGGCGACAGTCAGACAGAGTTACTTTAACATTTATAATCTTATTATTGATTTTAAATAAAATATTACAATTGCTTTTTTTCGTTTTTGCACGTTTGTAGGCAAATACTGTAATTTTTGGTCTAGTCTTGCATATATTCGTAGACTGGTCACTGGTAAAAGACAGTACATAGTTCATAGCCATACGCAATCAATAACAATGTAGTAAAAAGAGAATATTGCTTAATTACTTAATTAACCTCCACGAAATAGTGTACCACTGTACAAAAAGTATGGTCATAGCGTTATAGTGGAGCGATAGCGGTTTGCGATAACGATTTTCCGAACTCACGACTCGTTTGGACACCGCGGTATCCTAACGAGTCAAGATTTCGGCAAATCGTTATTTCCTAATAATGAAATTCGATTTATTCGCGGATAGCAATATATAGATATAATATTACTTGTTACACCCGTAGTTACTATTCACATACAAGTATAGCATGTTACAGTAACTATGGGTGTATTAGGCAACATTAATATTACAGGCCACTAACATAATTTAAATGTTGAAAATTAGATATAAAAATCACGAGTTAGAATCCATATTAATTAATGAAGGAATTTTCTAAGACTCCCTACAAAAATTTTTTAACTTACTAATTTTTTTGATTTAAAATTTTAATTTAAAAAAACAAATTTAAAATTGTCAATGTTATATCCGTATTATACACCACATTTTCTTGTCTGTCTTATCAAGTTCGGACTCTTGACAATGTTTAATGCAGTATGCCGTTTAAAAGCTATGAGAGATTTAATCACGTGCAGACATAAAGACAGTCGGACGTCACTGAAAAAAAATCACTTTTCAAGAATCTCAAACCGTGGAGATTGATAAAAACTAGTCATTTGGAAATTGCGGTTAATAATAATAATTTCCTGCGTAAAGTTTATCTTTTAAAAATATATTTAAACATATTATTTAAAATTACTTTAATAATACAATACAAATATGTGATAATTTAAACGCAGTAATCCTGCAAACCGTTGACTTGCCAATTCCAGTATCTCCGGTACTCTGCATTAGATCTTCGTTAATTTAAAATGAAGTCACCTGAAAAGTATAGATATTCATTGAAACAAATAAAAAACCTAATCGGTTCAGGTGTCTTCAAATATTCGGTGAATATTAGAAAAAAAGATTCCGACGAAATATGAACCTCATACTTTTTGGGTAGTCGGCTGAAAATAGCAAGTAGCAAAAAATGCTTAGGTTATTGCTTAAAATTGAAACCAAATTGCTGCTACAGAAAAGCAGCGCGAGGTAAAAATTGCCTTCTGAATTGCATGATTATAAATCACAACCCACCAAACATCAAGATGGTTAAAATTTTAAATTTCAACACAATCTGTATTATTAGTTACAATTTGTTTACTTTTTTTTATCACTAATCTGGAAAAAGTGATGACTCAAAATTTGGAGGCGCCTTTGATTCAAGCTATTTTAACTCGTTAGTTTTATAATAGATGGCATTAGTTGTAATAAGATTCTAATACAAAATGTATATTCTATTTTTTTTAATGTTTATAAAATTATATTTTTATGGTAGATAACACATCTGACACTAATTTAAAACTACCACGTCAAAGCTCAAACCTAAAAGCGCGATACTTTTTTAATAAAATGTCCCACAAAAATGCATAGATTGTCGACTAGTGTAGGACAAGCGAAGCGAGCTCTAATATAGTAATTTAATTAATAAAAATAAACATTTACACACACTATATTAATATGACTTGTATGATAATAAACACACGTGTAATTCTTCACAGCTGAAGCTGTCAAATTTAAAAGAGATTTTATTGTAAAGTCTATGGTCGAATTTCAGTCACAGGCGATCGCTAGTTCCTATAAAAGGATACAGAATACACACAAGAAACAAAGAATATATTCTTTGTTTTTGTACCTGTATTCTTAATTTGACCCCATCTACTACATGTAAGAATAACATTTATAATATTCGGCACTGACAAGCTTACTTTAAGGTTTTCCTCACTTCGTCCATAACAGGCTTTTCTTTGGAAAGCGTAAAAAGCGCTAAATGTTCCATCGTAAAATAAGATTGCGTTAAAAGTATGGTGCGACAAGGCAATTTTGAGTCAACAACGCGTAGCGATGACACAGCATGACATGGCGTGACGTGACAGCGGTCGACATGTATTTATGACATCATGTTACATGTCGTTTATAGATTATTGATATTGCCTTTAATGGTTTACAACGCATACATTGTCATTTTGATCCAACGATCAAAAGGAAGACTTTTACTTTGAAGCTGAACATTGACAATAGGGTCAATTTTATGGAGAAACTGTGCCCGCGACTTCGTCCACGTAGAAAAATTTCTAAAATAAAACCCGCATAGTTTCAGTGCCAGTGGGATTTCCGGGATTAAAACTACCCTATGACCTTTCTCGCGTTTCTAACTATTTTTATACTAAATTTCATGCAAATCGGTTTAGTGGTTTAGGTGTGAAGAAGAGAAAGACTGACAGACAGAGTTACTTTCGCATTTATAATATCAGTATGGATAAAAGTATATCTATATTAATACTAGCTGGCCCGGAAAATGTTATTTTGGCATATAAATTATTGAATTAAAAATAGGAATCGGCGATAGAAGGGCAAAAACTTTAGGGTTGTATATATTTTTAAATGCCACATTATAAACAAATTAAAAATAAAAATTTTGTCCAAAAAATAAAAAAATGTTAAGGGTGGACAACCTTTATAACTTAGGGGTATGAAAAATAGATAGTAGAAGATTCTCAGACCTACTGAATATGCATATAACATTTCATAAAAATCGGCCAAGCCGTTTCGGAGGAGTATGGTAAGTAACATTGCGACACGATAATTTTATATATAAGAAGAAAGAAAATAAGGTTATCAATGCGAATGTTTGAATGGATGGGTGTTTATTATTCAATCACGCAAAAACTACTTAACGGATTCGAATGAAATTTGGCACAAAGGTGCAAGATGACCTGGAATAGTACATAGACTAATTTTTGTCCCGGTAAAATTAAGTGATCCCGCGGGATTCGCCAAAACTTTTTATAATGCAGCGGGCTGCACGATGTAGCTAGTATTATATAAACTAAGTGAATAATAAACACGTTTTTAAGAAAATGTCTTGACGATAGAGATACATTACATACATCTATAGTAGAAGCTTGGGTAATTGTTACAATGAATTCAAGTCTACTCGAAAATCGCAGTCTATAGGTATATATATATTAGGGTGGATCGAAAAAAAATTTTTTTTTTCTTAGCATGGGGGTAGAATTTGTAGCTTATAAAAAAAATTTTTTTCAAAAAAAAAAATTTTTTTTCGCAACATTTAGAGATAGCCCACTCGTTTTTTAATAAATTAATGGATCAAATGGACTTATTCTAGCGAAAAAATTTTTTTTCCGTCAAAAATCGTGGAAAACACGAAAAAATAATTGCATATGATTTTTTTTTCACTTACCTTTTACTTTAATAAAGATAAAAGGGCTGCTTAATTCTTTATTTTTCGGTTAAGTTACAAAAATAATAGGAAAAAATTTTTTTTGACTTCTTACTGACTGACTGACTATATATATATATATATATATATATATATATATATATATATATATATATATATATATATATATATATATATATATATATATATATATATATATATATATATATATATATATATATATATATATATATATATATATATCGCAGTCTATATATATATATAGACTGCGATTTTCGATATACCTAGATATAAATCAATTGCTGTTCGTTAGTCTCGCTAAAACTCGAGAACGGCTGAACCGATTAGACTAATTCTGGCTTTGCTTTAATTGTTAAAGTCTAATTGTTGAAGGGATCAATAATCGTTTTTGTCACAGTATACTGGAGACTAACAGTAGTCAATCTACATACATGTGATATTCCAGCAACGCACACATAGACACTTCTCACGGACGCGATATCTTGGAATGGTTCGGGACAGTTTGTTCCGCACCAGTCTGAGATATCGCGTCCGTGAGAGGTGTCTATGTGTGCTATGCTCGAATATTACTTGTCCGTAACATTGACTTCTGTTAGTCTTTAAGTGCTTTTGTGGTCTATTGGTCCGGTGCTGGAGTTAACCACATGAGGTCTGGGGATCGATTCCTGGGCCGGGCAATTCAAAAATGTGTTTTTTCAGTTTTGTGATAAAAACAACGGGATTGGAGAGTGCCGGTTAGCGATAGGCTTGCCACCTATCACATTGTGGGACCAAGTATCTTCGGCTAATCGTGGGCGCACTTGTTGTACCTCTGCCTACCTCTTCGGGGATTCAGACGTGAAGATACTTCTACTTCTATTCTCAGTAATTAAGTTTATCTACAATAACCACATGGCGAATTCTGCTAAGGATTTGGCTTTAAAGCCTTACCACATAAACCTGGTGCAACAATTGAAGCCGGCTGATTATTCACATCGCCGTAGATCGCTCAATTCATTCAAGAAATTAAACACACTGGTTTTTCGAAAAAAACTTTTTTCAGACGAAGCTCATTTTTATTCGTCAGGCTACGTCAACAAGCGAAATAGTAGCACTTGGGCTTCTTAATATCCAAGACAATCCGTCTTGGTTGAGACGCCTTTACATGCTGATCATGTCACTATATAATGCGTTATGTAGTCAGGAGGCGTGATGAGACTGTTGTTTTCGCAAATGTGGGTGGAAATGAGATTACGATCTACGTATTACATTATCGAAAGATGTTACCAACTTAATTAATGAGATGCCGAAGGCTTTGGTGACAGGAATAGAGATGGTGGTATCAAACCCAAGGTAGCCGAACTCTACGACTTTCTTGCCTTTTACATGATGCCTGGATTGTAAGGTAATTGATCTATTCTTAAAATAAGGTAACAGATCTGCTTGATAATTTCATCAAAATCGCTCCAGCCCTTTTAGGGTTGAGCTACATCTGTCAGCACAGAATCGCCTTTTTCCATGACCCTATTCTTTTCGACGCATGGATTTCTATTGTTAGAACCTTTTTTATAAAGATATCAAGAATGCGATGGCATGCACAGGACTACCCTCTCTCGCTCCAGCAAATGGCAGTTCTGGGTGACTGAAAAGGATACGTCGACAAAAAAAATCGTTCCCGACATCAACTTTTTTACATTAGATCTTATTAAAAACTATATTTATTTAAATTTATGTGTAATATATAATTATCATAGTATATTTTGTTATTTACACATACATTTAGGTATACACATAGACACACACACACGCACGCAAACACACTTGCACATGTACACACAAACATAGCCACTATGGAATGAAATAAATGTATATATATTTGTAAATTGTAAATAGTACTGGCTCCTACTTAACAGTATCTACAAGAATAGAGGGTAAAAACAATAAAATCTCTTTTAATTTTGACAACGGACTTTAGACGTAAGGAAAATAGTGCGTGTTATTTATTTTTATGAATTTGGCCCGCCAAGTCGAGCAAAAAAAAACGGCACGGACGTTACCATCCTTTTCTCGAAGCAATTCAGGCCGTTTTCGACCCCCTATAACTTCGTTGTGAATGAAACAAGTAGCATGAATTTTCAGTTACTAATTAGGCATTGTATAAATACGGTATATTCAAAATTTCATTCAATTTGAACTAGTAGTTTAAGAATTGTAACTTGTCAAACTTTCTTAATTTTGTCACTGACTCACTGACCGATCATCAAAAGTCTAAGGCACTTCTAGCAGACATAGAACCTTCAAATTTGAATATAATTAGTGTTTAGTGTCTAAATCAATGAAAAACCTAAAAATTTCAAAATTTCTGGCCAGTTTTCTAGATACACTAACTGCGCGAATAACTTTGTAATCCCATATAAATGTATAGGATTATACAAAGTTATTTGCAGTTGATGAATCATTGTACTCGTATAATGGAATAATAGTTGTAGATAGGTACCTAGATATATGAGTGTGTTCAGCCCATGAAACTGTACAACATTCCCCTAGGAAAGTACGACGAAAAAAAAGGTGCAAACAAATAGACTAAATAACTCGAAATTACCAATTACCATGAGAGAAAGAACACTAATAATCAAATCCGTTATACTATTAATAAATTGATGATTAATTAAAATAACCTTTGAGTGCCGGTTGACGAGTGCACAGAACAATGTTACTCCAGGGAAGACGAGTGTGGTCCGAAATATTGCTCGCGCTAGGGACGCAAGCGAGGTACGCAAAAGGTGAATACCCTCCAGGTACACTTATCTTATTGCCCCAGTACTCATAGGTGTGTAATAGCCCATGCTTTGCAATGCACCACTGTAGGCCACAATCACTTGTGTTCACACAATGACCCATGGCTCACTGCATTCGTGCGAAACACCCATGATGGCCGTGGAAGTAGTTACGGCCGTGGCTATTTATTTATAACATACTGCTTACAAGTATTACAGAAGTGTGTACCGCCACAAAGTTATAAATAAAATGGCGCTAAGGGAGTGGTTGATACTAACCATTTACCTTATAGGACAAGGGTACGTAGATTTTTTAATATTTCTTAGATGTATTTCTATTTTTTTCAGGCTTATTTTAAATACGTATGGAATGTTAACGTATATGACTAAGTATCTTCACGCCTATATCCCGAAGAGGTAGGCAGAGGTACAACAATTGCACCCACGATTAGCCGAATATATTTGGTAATGCGCTGATGGATATGGGTTCCGCAGTGTTCACATCCGGTCAAGCTTACGTGGCATTTTCGAGAGTTACAAGTCTGGGCGGTTTACATCTAAGTAATGTCGACTTTGGAAGCATTAAAGCTCAGGAATCCTTAATTTGTGAATACAACAGATTAAGAAGTATTTATCGTCCAGACTTGTCAAAAATTGTAACATCAAAGCCTCCGAGAAAAACACATCGAGACAGGGAGTGGACTTTGAGAAAAACTGTACCTGAAGCTCAAGAAGTAATAAAGGAAAAGAAAAAGAGGAAGACTACCTACAAAAATAAGAAAAAATCATAATACAGAGGCTTTAAGAAAAATCGTTATTGATATTCTAGAAGTAAAAGATTCCAAAAAGGAAAAAAGTAGGACTCTACAAAAAGAAGTGAGATATTGTCAAAAACATCCTGTAAAAAAACCAAGTCTCGCAGCTCAGTTTTTCTACCGTAAAAAGTTGTGAGATCCATGTAATACCAAGTCGGTTAATTTATTTAGTCCCTACTTAAGGGACCTTCTGTCTTAAGTTATTACGTAAGTTGTTATCATATCAATGTTAAAAATCTTTTACGTTTTAAATAAATAGGTCGACTTGGCCATCGCATGATTAGATGGTTTAGTATGTATCACACAGCACTATGCTTCAGCAACCTAGTTTCTAGCAAAAGTCCTACCGAATGGATGTGGAATGATCTTTAAGAAGTTAATGGAGGATGGTTAATGGATCACTAGATCCCGTCTTCACTTCTCTGTTTATTGACAAATTTAAGCCATGTTGTCATCCGATGAGCCACTTGGAAAAGTTATACATTCGTTATGGAGACGAGTTTCAATCGCGTGGAGCGCAATAGACTAAACAATCTAATATAATTATGTATAAATTGTAAGATACAGTGTGTTTTCATGCGATGGTCAAGTCGATCTATTTATTTAAAACGTAAAAGATTTTTATCATTGATATGATAACAACTTACGTAATAACTTAAGACAGAAGGTCCCTTAATTAAGGTCTAAATAAATTAGCCGACTTGGTATTACATGGATCTCACAACTTTTTACGGTAGAAAAACTGAGCTGCGAGACTTGGTTTTTTTTTACAGGATGTTTTTGATGATATTTCATTTACTTCTAATGCATTTTATTTAAAAATATTTGGTTTCTGCACTCCTCCGTAAAGTAAACTTTAACTGTGCCAAAAATCATACTCCACTGTTCAGGCTATTGTCTTACAAAGGGGTACAAAGTTTTTCCTTCACGCATTAATGTATAGATTATTATTAAAACTATATTATTATTATTTATTACAGTAATATAGGATAAATATAGGAAACGTTAATCGGCATCAGAAATCAATTATGTGGCTAACTTTAAAAAATAACTTTGTTTATGTTGTTTTTCTTAAAAGTACTATAATACATCGTCAAAATGTATATACCTTACATAAAAATAAATACGCCTGCCTAACCAAAAATAAAAAATGATTGATTTTTGGAGTGTTTAAATTGGTCGCTGATTATATGTTCTTTGAATAAATGAACTGTATAACTATATAATAGAGTATGTCAGTTCCCAAGACAAATCGGGTATAATTGATTTCCACCAACATTGACTGACACCGCCACGCTCGACAGTCGACAGCTTCCTGGCCTTCCTGGTTGGCTACGCGATTTAGCACGGCTAATAATACGCGAAGAATTACGCGAAACGTTTATGAATAATTTTAATTGATTCGCACCCAATTTGCACGGCGATCGTAGGCAGAATAGTTTAAAAAAATGATAAAGCACGATCCGATAAATTCTATTTAAATTTCTATTATCATACAGGCGACAAAGAGCTTAAACCATTAGGCTCTTCTCTTAAAAACTATAAATATTATTGTCTATTTTTGATGAAATTCGGTTATAAATCGATTTCGATTGTACGACAAGACCTGTATGGCTTGCCATTGTGTTTATTCATTTGATTTCTGACGTTTGTAGTGATTGAATTTACTTTTCCGTTGTGATTTTGAGCTTTCGTTTGTTCTGTGGGTTTTCCTTATTGTGTTTTATATTTTGTTTTATAATGTTATCACGAAGAAACTCACCGATATTTCGTATATCTTTGCAGTGTAAATTCACAAAATAGTAAAAGTAAGTAAAACAGTGAAGAATTCCAACTCCTAAAAGGATGTTTGTAACTAAAATTGACGGATTTGCCTATTCACAGGGTTCCGAAGTGAACTAGGAACTCTTATAGTCCGTCCGTCTGTTTTTTTTTATAGTAGAGGGAGCGAACGAGCAGGGGGTGCACCTGATGGTAAGTGATCCCACCTCCCATGAACATCTGCAATACCGGGGTTCTTGCAGCTGCGTTGCCGGCCTTTTAAGAATGAATAAGTTCGTTTCTTGAAGGTCCCCAAGTCGTATCCGTTTGGAAACCCCCGCACGAGTAATTGATTCCACAATGGAGTAGTGCGAAGCAATAAGTGCCGACAAAAGCGCATGGTTGTGGATTTCCAGACATCGAGAAGGTGAGGATGGAACTTTAAATTTAGACGCGATATAATGGAATTTAGCGGCAGGAATTAATTGGAACAACTAACTCGTCAGAACACTCTCCATGGTAAATACGGTAAAAGACGCAGGGTGAACCTACATCTCTGACCGTCCATCCGTCCGCACTATAATAGATCATAGATTTTTTCGCCGTGTTGGTTCCGGCCTCCTTTGAAGAATAGGCCAACTGCCGTTCTGCCAGGCAGGTCGTAAAACGCGATCGATTAGCTATCGAGTGCACCACCATCGTGGCTACTAGGTGGTAGAATTCTGCATTATCTCGCTCTGGTCTGGTACCACCGCCTTATCTATACCTGCCGCAATAGCGTCAGTGCTTGTCGCTGTCGTGTTCCGGTTTGGAGGGTAAGGTAGCCGGTAAACTTATGCATGTGGCATTAGACCTCGCCACAAGATAGCAACGTACCATTAACATCTTTGGTGTCTATAGGCGATGGTTGACTCTTTCCATCAGGAGACCCATCTGTTTGTTTGCTATCTTATGATATAAAAAAAAAAACGATCAGATATCTTAAGTACTAGAAAGTTATAATTTGACACAAATATACATATTAGTCACATCAACAAGTAGCAATATAAAATCTTTAAACATTTTATGTATCTATACTATTGTGTAGGGTATCGTTGAATAAGTATTTAAAAAGTATTGTAGACTAGCTGACCCGGCAAACGTTGTTCTGTCTTTTTAGCTACTTATATTTAGCCACATTGTTGTGTTGGGTCCAACAATGTTACCAATTTTTTTTATTTATCCTAAGATAGCAAACAAGAAGATGGGCGATGTTTGACTCTTTCCATTAGGAAACCCTCCTGATCGAAAGAGTCAAATATCGAACATAGACATCAAAAATATTAATGGTGCGTTGCTGCATGATAATGTAGCGAGGACTAATGCCACATACTAAGTTTACCACCTACCTTACCCTCCAAACTGGAATACGACAGTGTCAAGCACTGGCGCTATTGCGGTAGAAAAAGGTAAGGCGGTGGTACCAGACCCTGGTGAGACAATTCAGTACTCAACCCCCTAGTAGCCACGATGGTAGTGACTCGCGTAGCTAATCGGTCGTCTTTAACGATTTACCTGGCAGAACGACAGTTGGCTTATTCTTCAAAGGACCGACACTGCGGGTACATAATTATGTTTCTATTTAAGATTCTTAATCTTATCTCTCTTTCGATATAAGTTTCTATAAAAGATACCTCACGCTACCTTACTCCTACATTCCCCTACCTCCTAACTACCTTCTCATTACCTTCCTTCTGCCTGCCTATCTATCTTCTCACTAGCTTCCCGCTACCTTCCCCTACCTTAACCCTACCTTCCCCTTACTTCCTCTTAACTTCCTCCTACCATGTTTTAGTTTTCCGACCTTCGACCTACCTTCCCGCTATCTGACACTTGCATACCCGCTACCTTTCCCCTATCTCCTCTAATAATTCCTTACTTTTGTTATGTTCATGGTCCTGTATATTCCCTTTGCCTTACTAGAATTATAAAGTTACTTACGTTTTAGCCATGTATTTCCTTTCCTTTTTGTTGTAGTTTTGTGCTGTATTCATGTATTTATTTATATTTATTGTCCATTATTTTGTTTATTTTTGAGTTTGGATTTTCATAATGATATAATGTGAGTCAATTGTTTTCTTAAAATTTAAATTTTATTCTTAAAATGAGTTCCTACTCAATGTCATATCTATTAGATTGGAACATATTTAAGATTGGAAGTAGTTCAAATAATTAAATTTTATAATTAGGCAACATCCAATTAAAATAATTGGATGTTGTTTAAATACCCAAGTCAGTCATCATCGAGAAGTCTCCGGAACCTCCTCTGCTGGTATTGAGTCAGTTCGTTGCCTTCTATGCGCGAGCCCTATTGCTCCGTGCCTTTTGGGCATACCTGCGGCGCGTGCCTCTGTTAGCGTGTGCCTGCTGTGCGTGACCGTCAGCGCGTGCTACTTGCGCGTGCCTCCGATAGCGCGTGTCTGCTACACGGGCCTCCGTCAACGCGTGCCTCCATCAGCTCGTAACTGCTTCGCATGCCTCCGCCAGCGCGTACCTACTTCGCGTGCCTCCGTCAGCGCAAACCTGCTGCGCGTTATTATGTGCGCCTATATCAACGCGTCCCCGATCTTAATCCTACCTTGACCTAATTTCCCCTAACTTCCCACTACCTTTAATCTTCCACCTAAATACTTGTGGGTGTGTGTATATACACGTTAGTATATACACGCTCACACAAATAGTTTGTGCGTGTATATAATATATGTGTGATAGAAGATATAGTGTAATAAAATTTCTAATTCTGTTCCTCTTGTTGTATATTTTAGTGTTCGTATTATATAGTATATATTGGCAGATATCCGAAACAGTAGAAATCACAAATTTATCTGTTTGCTCAACATAACAGTAGACTGACGAAATTAGCACCAACAGATACGCTTCATAGAAATATTAATCTTAATTAATTCGGCCAAGTTTTGCTCTTCGTATAGTAGTCGAAAGTTTTGTTTTTTATGAAGGAAGGAGGCAATACTCTAACAGCCTCGCATTTCCATTAGTAAATTGGTTGATAGTTTTCTCTTAATGAAACGCTTGAATACTCCACTGCTTGCAAACGACAAACTTATTTTTCAGTAAGTCAATAGAAAACAATCTTTTGATGATATTTACAATACGCCCAGCCATTCAGTTGGGTCACGTTCGGTTTCTAGTTTTTAACTTCCCGCTACGTATGTAGATAAGGAAGTTACTGATTTTGCCCCGATTTTTGAAAATCGAGTTTCCACCAGATCTCCATGTTTTGAGCTCCTACGTCAGTATGTCTGTATGTATGTATGTGTATGTGTGTGTGTGTGAGTGTGTAAACATCTCATAACTTTTGAAAGACTGGACCGATTGAAACGCGGTTGATGGCATTCGGTTGGATTTCACTCAACTTAGATTTCCTGAAAATTTTAACAGATTCAGCTCAAGAAATTTTGAGAAATTTTGAAAAAACCTCAAAAATCTTTTTGGTGAAGCAGTATGTTTTTTAATATAACTTCCAAATTTATCTACCGATTGAGTACAAATACAAATCAGTTCTATTCTTTAAAGAAGTACGTCTAATGCATTAATTGCATCAAAAGCGGTTATCCGTTCGGGAGTAATTGTAGACGAAAAGTTTTGAAAAAAGCGTTTTTGACATAACTTTGAAATTTTCCTAACAATTATTTTTTGGTATAATACGATATTTTAGTACTAAAACAACTACGTCGAATGCCGCTCCAAAAATCAAAATCGAATCTAATTTTCAAAAGTTCTTTTCAAATATTAAAATAACGTTGTATTTAGCAATCTTAAAATAATTAAAATAACTTTCAAGCTAATACACCGATCGACTTAAAAATCCTATCAGCTTTTCTCCTTTAAAAATTGCGTCAAATACCGTTAATTACATCAAAATCAGTCAATTTGTAATAAGTAGGTTACTGATTTTGCCCAAATTTTCAATGCAATCTGGTGAAAAGTCAATTACTTTTCACCAGATTGCAGTACTTAAACTGAACTTAAACTTCCTGAAAATTTGGTTCGATTCGGTCTAAAAGATCCTTAGAAATTTTTGAAAAACCTTAAAAAACTTCGGCGAAACAGTAATTTTTATATATAACTTTCAGATTATTGTGCCGATCGAGGACAAAATCTTATCAGCTATATTCCTAAAAAAACTACGTTCAATGATAAACTACATCAACTTCGGTTTATCCGTTCGGGAGTTATCGTTAACGAAAAATTTTAAAAAGTGTTTTTTCGACATAACTTCGTCATTTTTTTAACTAACTAATGATTAAACTAAAAAAATATGCTTATAGTTTTCACTCCTTTGCGCTTAATATACCTCAATTTAGCAGGAAGTTTCAGGGATAGCCTGCAGGGTCAACCGTTTACACATTTTTTTATACAACTAGGGGCCAAACGAGCAAACGGATCACCTGATCGAAAGCAGCAACATCAGAGGAGTTACAAGTGCGTTTCCGGACTTTTAATAGGGAATACGCTCACTTCTTGAAGATTTGCAAGTCGCAATGGTCTGGAAATACCGCCGGTGACAGTTCATTCAACTGCATTAGGATTTGGAATTGCTTTTATAAACAATTTATTCATTGTTTATAAAAGCAATTAAAATTATGCATAATAAAACATTTTAAACTTAAGTTCGTAACTTTATTTACCTACATCAATATGTAATTGAAAGACGCAACCCTAACATGCCCAGACTTCGGTCTCGACACTACATATACACGGCAACTCATTAGAATAAGGATCGAGCATGTGAGCATTTAAGGTTCATTTTCACACGGAGCTGTCACCTTTCAGAAAAAGTAGGCATTTATAAAAGCAGGTATAGAGTTTCTCGTATGGAGAGATTTGTTACGTAGTAACTATTTAATTCGTGGTATAGCTTACATTTTCGGGTTTCATTTTATCTATATATATATATATATATATATATATATATATATATATATATATATATATATATATATATATATATATATATATATATATATATATATATATATATATATATATATATATATATATATATATATATATATATAAAATCAATTGCTGTTCGTTAGTCTCGCTAAAACTCGAGAACGGCTGAACCGATTTGGCTAATTTTGGTTTTGAATTAATTGTTGAAGTCCAGGGAAGGTTTAAAAGTTGAGAAAATATAGAAAAAATAAGAGTAGTTAAAAAGGCAGAACAACGTTTGCCGGGTCAGCTAGTAAATAATAAAAAGCATTTTTACGTTAAAGTAGAGTTCTGCATTGTCTCGCCCGGGTCTAGTACCATCGCCTTACCTTTTCTTGCCGCAATAGCGTCAGCGCTTATCACCTTGTCGCTTTCCGGTTTGGAGGGTTATGTAGCCGGGTGACATTTGATCTCGCCACAAGATAGCAATGCACCATTAACACCCTAGGTGTCTATAGGCGATGGTTGACTCTTTCCATCAGGAGACCCATCTGATTTTTTGATATCTTATGATATAAAAAAGTCATGTTGAGCCAAGCTTTAATGTCTACATACGCTAACTCTACTCTAACTTCACAAACTCTACGCATGGTCAAAATATGGAACTTGGCCATTATGTTACAGAACAGAAAAATAAAGTATATTTTTTATGTTATGCCCATATGATGGTAGCAAAACGGCCAAGCCAGATGTTATGACAAAGGTGTAGAGTTAAAAGTTTGGCTCTACATAAAAACTGCTGGTAACTGTACGATAGTTCTGCGCGTGGTATCGTCCCGGCAATGTTGAAAATTACGGCTACGATGTCAAGGACAAACACACAGATACACACATACGCACCTGAAACTTATAACACCCCTCGTTAAAAAGTTATATATATATATATATATATATATATATATATATATATATATATATATATATATATATATATATATATATATATATATATATATATATATAAACACAAAGTTGATATATTAAAATTGATAAACCTAATACGACATTTTAGTTGATCCAAAATTCTGAGCACGAGTTTCTCTATATAGGATCGAATAATAATTAATGAGCAGTTTACATGCAGTTTGTGCCAGTGATATACGAATACTGTGTGACGCAATATAGTGGTAATATGCCTAGCTAAATAGTTAGTGTGTAACATGACGTCACTTTCACGTATAGTGGAAAAAATAAAAGTTATATGTATATTAAATAAAATCCGTGTTAGTCCTGGGCTCCTCTGAAAAATAGGCCAATTGCCGTTCTGCCAGACAGGTCGTAAATGGCGACTGATTGCACTGGCTATTCGAGTCACTACCGTCGTGGCTACTAGGGGGTAGAGTTCTGCATTGTCTCGTTTGGGTCTGGTGCCATCGCTTTACCTATTCCTGCCGCAACGGCGTCAGAGCTTGTCACTGACGTGTTCCGGTTTGGAACGTAAGGTAGCCGATAAACTTATGCACATGGCATTAGACCTCGCCACAAGATAGCAACGCACCATTAACACCCTTGGTGTCTATACTCTTTCCATCAGGAGACCCATCTGCTTGTTTGTTATCTTATGATATAAAAAAAATTAAAGTGGGTGTAACTTCAAAAAACCAATCCCTTACTTTAAAAAGCAAATTATTATTCATAAATACGGTTCGTCATAAATAACAAATATTTATATTCGTCTTTTATTAAGTAAAGTTATTAAGTATAATTACTTACTAAATTAGTTCAGCCTTTTCGAAAATTGAACAAATATGTTCAATCTTCGAAAAGGTGGAACTAATTTTGTTGATACTATTAATGACAGCTAGCCGATGTTAGTAGAAGTGGTTTAGGCTAATTCTAATTAAAATTTGGACTCATTGATTGTGTTGTAATGAGTAGGTACTTCCGGATTTTCGTGATGACGAAGGTCTGAAGATTGAGCTGGAAGGGTTCCGCTGAAACTTATATACAGAACCTGTTAAGAGAATCGAATTTTGGCTCGTGCGTTTTGTTTTATATAAATACTTTCTATTACCGTTTATGACGAAAGTCTAAATTTTGAGCTGGATGAGTGCCATTGGAACTCTAAAATATTATTAAAATATGATAGTCGAATTTGAGTCATCACTTTTGTTGTTGTGAGTTCTTTTTATTACTACCAATGACAAGGGTCTAAAGGTGGTTCTGAATTCATATATAGAAAGGCCTAAGGTAATTGAATCTGGACTCATTGGTTAAGGTTTTTTAAATTAAATATAAATAAATATTCACGGGACAAATTACACTTACTGATCTAACCCCAAATTAAGCAAATTTTTTGCTTGTACTTATTATGAGTATTAGTAAACGACACGAATACATAGAAAAACATATATAAATAATGGAAAATATTTTATAAACACACAAATTTTCCCGGTTTGGGTGTTTATTATATATATTCCAAATTACACTTACTGATCTAACCCCAAAGTAAGCAAATTATTTGCTTGTATTATGGGTATTAGTGAACGACAAGAATACATAGAAATACATATATAAATACTGAAATATATTTAATAAACACTCTAACCTGGAAGTACAAACATTTATGCTCATTACACAACTGCTTGTCCCCTGGAGGATCGAACCCGAGCCCCGTCGATTTCGTAGTCAGGGTCGCTAACCACTCGACCAACGGGGCGGTCAAATTATATGATAAAAAAAGGCTTATGGCCCTCCTGATGGAAAAAGAAAACCATCACAAACCAAAAACCAAAACAAACACAAGGAATGTAAATGGTCCGTTGCTATTCTATCACCGGGATGCAGTTTATGCATGCCAAATGCACAAGTTTACCGGCTACCATACCCTCTATACCGAAACCTGACAGTGACCAAGGAAACTGACCTGGTGTCTGACTGACTGACCAGGTAAAACATCAACGCTACTGTAGCAGAAAAGGGTGTGGTATTGGTACCAAAACTCAGTCAAGTTTTTTTTTATATAGAAAAAAAGGCAAACGACAGCTGCGTTGCCAGCCTTTTGAGAACGAGTAAGCTTTTTTATTGAAGGTCCCTAAGTCGTATACGTCTGGAAACACCCCCGCCGGTAATTTATTAGAGAGGAATAGTACGTGGGTTAAAAAGTACCTAGAAAATCACACGATTGTGGATTTTTCAGACATGGAGGTAATTTTGGTGAAACTTTAAAAGGAGACTGATACCGTTCCATACAATCTTGGGCCCTCTTGTAATAGGATGAAAATTATGTTAGTTAATAGCTAGTTTAACGCTATATAAATACTGAAAATTTTACATATTTTAGCAATCTGAGAACAGAGATATAAGATATTCACTAGAAGTAAGGTTACAGTACTTTGGTATAGTTTAACCGTTTACTATTATATGAACAGCTGATACTTGTGATACAGACAACTATGTTTCATGTTTATAAATTGACACAATACTAAAACCCAGATTTTTGGAAACCACAAATTAAAAGACAAATTAGAATAAGTTATTCATAGTAGTTATGGTTCACTTTTTCTTTCGGTGGGAGAGCGCTGGTGACCTGTGTCTCAGGTTTTCTTATAAACCTTTTCAGGCACCAGACTCTCACAAAGTTGGAATAACTTTTAAAATGTAATAAACTAGTTTGTGAAATAAACTAGCCCAGTACATGTTTTGCAACTTATAATATATAACTAGAAATTGTACTAACTTTGTGATGAGTAAATAAATTATATTATTATATATTATTGATTACATTTACATTAAAACAGTAATAAAAGATACCTCCCCGTAGGTACGTAAAATAGCGAAGAGTGAAGTCCGCGACTTGCGACTCTTTGACATTAAATCGTATTAAAATCGATGTAATGTAATCAATCGATTATTTAAATTGTATGGATTATATTTTTTCTTTTTATATTATAAATAATTTGTAAAATAATTATAGTACTTAGGTACTGTTGATTAAACTAAATATTAATCAAGAACACACTTTTACATAAGTATACTTATGAGCTTCCATTTCGATTAAAATGTTTTACATAAATCGATTATACAATTATAGTACCACAAACTTATTTTCGTGATTTCCTTTTTCTCAGAAAGCGGATGAAGCTCATATTTTGAACTTTGAAATAGAAAAATAGTGCAATTTATTGAACTACACTTAAACCTTTACATTTGGGCCCAAAAATCCCCCTCTCCTTTGCCACGATGTCCGATAGTGAATTTCAACCGCAGGAATTCAATCTCGATTTAATCTTCTTTACGCTGAATATGATCAAGAAGAAGCTGATATTGCGGAATTCCCGTCCAGAGATGCGGACATACTCCATATAAAGTCCAATTTGTGCTTTATAAAGTTGCAAGCTATAGGCCTGCAAGAAATACTGTAACACCTTTTTTGTGTTAAAATTATAATAGTGCTGGCCACTTGGTCCATTTTAAATTTTTAGGAAAATATTGTAGAATTGTCTAGTCTTTTTATATTTTGTGATATAAGTATGGTAATTGTATTTTGTTTCTTAAGGGGCTCGGACGTAATGCCCAATAAATCAAGTTAAATTACAAATCGCAGTGTTCATTATAATATTAAGGAAGTATTAATGTAGATCCGAGCAGCGGTACCTCTCGAAGTAAAATTAAAGCAGCCAAGCAGTGAAGACCCCCGTGTGACGACGAGGTTGTTACAGTACTGTCTCGCTCTGCTGAGTAGTGAGTACACCGAGCTTTTTAGAGGCCAGTTTAGCCTTTTCTTTTAAATGATCATCATCGTTACAGAACTTTACCACTATATTAGAAATTACAATGTTAGCGGGACGTATTAGGGTTTTTCGCCTTTTACAGACACGTAGCAGTAAAGCAGTTAATATATTCTTTGAATTGGATCCGGATAAACACGGACTCTTTGCTATGGGTACTTTTTATTACTTTTGGCAAATAGGTTCTAAGGATGGAGCCAAAAAGATAGAGCTATGTCGCGAGTAATAGATTACCCAAGTTCAACGCAAGGTATGTGCTGATATGAGGAGCTGAATAGAATGACACGGGGTAACAAACTTTCTTAGTAAAAAAGTGCTTTACCCTTCTATTTTAAATCTCTGGGAGAGTAGATCAATATTTCTTCCAGTGTCGTGAAGGCAATACGAATCGAGTAAAATAGCAAAATCAAGAAAAACACCACAAAGCAAACGTATTAAAATAAATTTCACATTAATACGTAATTAATAAGAAGTCGATTTTTACGGAAAATGCTGTGCTAAGTATGTCTCCTCAGTGCTTTGATTTAGAGGGTAAGGTAACGTTTCAGCACAGTAGATTTTGAAATAAGTTAGAAATTACGTACCATTTTACTACAATCCAGTGACAATACCAACATCATTGTACCAGTAACTGGATATCTTGAAAACCAACAATATGAGTATTTTCACGTTTTTTATGATAACGTGATGACTATATATTTCTATGAGTGTACATTATAAGACGTGTAGTATATACGTATAGGTACTACTTATTCGAATAATACATATTTGAAAAAGCAACATATTCTAACAAGGCTAGTAATTGTTAATTACTTTCTGTAGTTTATATTTAAGTCATGACGGACATGATCAAATGTAATAATGTAATACTGATATACGATTTTCTCTGATAACTTTGTACGATTTTCTCTGATAACTTTGTATTACAAGTATGTAATACATAGTTATCAGAGAAAATCGTATTAATTTTTCCATTTTCAGTCATAATTTGCACAGCACTGTTCTTGCTTACTTTGGAGTCAATCTTTTTATCATCTAATTCAAAGCTAAATCATGGATTTCGGCTTTAACTAATATTACTATTACTAGACCAAAATTTTACCTAATTATTGAAAATATTGGGCTATAAATATAGTTGACACTTGCAAACATTAAAAATTAAACTGGTTCAAAATGTACACGATATTACTCACTCCAATTTTAAGCCGTTGAAGAATAATTAATGAAGTAATTAAAAAACGAACCTTTATGCTGAATGGAAATTCTCTCACAGAGATCAATTTTATAAATCGTCCCCAATAAATGTTTTGAGTTTTGTAAGTGAAAAGGAAATGTGTTGAAGTAAGGAAATAAAACGAATGAAAAAAAAAACATTTTTGCAAGTAAATGAATTTATTGTTTATTTATTTATTCTTTAAGGTTTTTAAATAACATAATATATTCGAAATAAGTAAACGGTAATCAATTTAGCGACATACATTTCTCTTTCTCTAGCTTCGATCAAATATAACTGATCCAAGTTCTCTAGTTCTAATTTAGAAGGTTTCAAATACTGAAGATATAACCATTGATATAACTCAATCAACTATCCATACTAATATTATAAATGCGGAAGACTATAGTCCCGTCTGTTACCTGTCTATTACGCTTTTACGTGTAAGCCGCTCGACCGATTTTGGTGAAATTTGGCATGGAGTTAGTTGAAGATCCGGGGTGAAACACGTGGTTTTTTAACACATTTAAAATTGGTGTAGTAATATTTCAAATAGAATGGTCACCACAAGTTGTATCAACGAGTTTCGTCACAAGTTTGGTAAAACGCTGCTTGTAAACAATGAAATTCTATACAGCGTGTTTTTAAACATTTTTATTGGATAATTAGGTCAACATTTAAGTACCTATTTTTACGTATTTTGTATCAGAATCACTTTAACAATATTACGTGTATTTTTCAGTTTTTGTTCAAGTACAATAATTATTATAAGCAACGTATGAATATTTTTTTAACTTTTATGGCGTGATATTGTTAAGTGTGTATATAAGAAAGGCTCCACGAAGCGAAACTTTTCGTTTACAATTAAGACCGAAGTACGAGAAAATTTTATTACTTAACAATCATTTAACTTGTCGAAAAATTAACTTTAAGTAAAATTTCCAACGAAAAGAAATTATTTATTACTATAAATATACATTATAAGTTTTTCAAATTTAAAAAAGAATATTCAATACCTTAAATAAATTAATTTATGTGTCGTACTCGTTTTGAGGCAGTGCGCGCAACCTAAAAATGTCGTGCGGAGACCCATTTTCAGCGTTAAATTAAAATTATAAATAATGGAGATAGAGTTCCAAAATTTAAGAGTTTTTCTTGCAAATTTTCTCTTATTTCCAAATATTTTTTGAAATTTCTTAAGTATTAATATAATTTATGAAATATTGGCAAAAAACGAAATGCCATTATTTCTTCATCTTTAATCGTTTATAACTTTTGCAATTTTGTAAATTTGCTAATACACGCTTTCAGCACATTTTTCTAGGCAATATTCCGGATTCAATTAGCTATCACACACAATTTTAAGAGCTGTATCTCTATTTTAGACCATTTTCAACTTGTCGAGCAGACGAAGTGTCGCGGCGGACTCGATTTTATTTGAAATGAGCGCACAATTTAAAATTTTGCGCTCATTTTTAGAGGACGTTTTTGAGACACTAATTGGGGTTTCTATATCAATGGTCCCAGTATATAATATTTTATGGAAAAAGCAATAAACGACGAAATCGAACAAAATCTCTCAACGTAGAATTAACGGCACTCATTATGAAGATCTCGTTGGTAAAACAAATAAAAATTGTTACGCTAGGGGTGAGCATTATAGCCGTAATAAATTCCCACTAAACTCATCTTTTAAATGAATAAAATGCTTGCTCGGCCATTACGCGATAGACGAATGAATCTAATGTTTTCGCGTGTTTTTCATTTTCATTGCTTTTTATATAAATTTTTCCCGTATTCGTAATCGCCTCTGTGGTCTAGTGGCCCGGTATCGGTGTTGACGGCATGAGGTCCTGGGGTTGATTCTCGGCTCCGCCAATTCAAAAATGTATTTCTTGAGTTTTCTGAGAAAAACAAAAATGCCCAGAATTGGTTAAGTACCTGGCTGGCGATAGTCTTGCTACTTACCACATTGTGGGATTAAGTACTTATCTTTGGCTATCCCTGGGTGCTGGTTGCTTTGGCTTTTTTTATATATCATAAGATAGCAAACAAGCAGATGGGTCTCCTGATAGAAAGAGTCAACCATCGCCTATAAACACCAAAGATGTTAATGGTGCGTTGCTATCTTGTGGCGAGGTCTAATGTCACATGCATAAGTTTACCGGCTACCTTACCCTCCAAACCGGAACACGACAGCGACAAGCACTGACGCTATTGCGGCAGGAATAGGTAAAGCGGTGGTACCAGACCCGGTCGAGCTGATGCAGAACTTTACCACTTAGTAGTCACGAAACAAATAGCTACTTAGTCGCCTTTTACGATCTGCCTGGTAGAACGGCAGTTGGCCTATTCTTCAAAGGAGCCCGGAACCAACACGGGGAAAAGTCATGCAGGGCAAGACAAAGGCAAGGGTATCCTGTAAAACTGTGCTTTTAAGTAATCTCCCTAACGCTCCATTCACTCTGTTCTCTGCACACACTCTTCGTGCGACATGAGCATGCAGTGTACCTTCTATGCCAGCCAAAATCACATTCAAGATACACAAACTCATCCACCGGTTTCAGCACTACATCATCGACCACAACTTTTACATCCGTTCTGATTGCTTCTCTTTCAAATATTAGAACTTTAGTTTTCTTCACAATCAGTTGTAAGGCCATACTCTTACAATCATCTTTCATAAATGTGATCAGTGTTTAAAGCTCAGACGGAGTTGAGTCTAAAAGTACAGCGCTATTTACATAAATTAGGAAGTTTACCACCCTCCCTAATAATCATCTAATCACTATCACTAATACGCATTCCCATATTCAATAAATCTTTAGAGATACTTACCCTGATATAGGATAAACAAGCGAGCCGACAACTGTCAACAAAAACGTCGAGTGTCCAACCTGGTGGTGCGGAACAGCAATACACGTGGATTCCCTTTACTTTAACCCTTACAAATCCATCCCACTTAAAGTCTTACGTTTTTTCTAGGTGGTTATTACCACAAGACCAGACCGCAGCTTTTCCATGAAGATCTGTCTGCCATGATGGGTGGTTTAAGTTCTTATAGGGTTCCGAAAGTACAGCTAAGTCTACTCTGTGTTCGCATATCGTCTGCATCAGTAAATCCTGCGCGGCCTCGCAATGGTTAAGATTGACTTGGAGTACTTTAATCATAGTTGCTTAAAAAACTACATAAAATACTGGAAATCTGATCAAAATCGGTTGATTTATTTGGGATTTGTCAATGACAAAAATTTTTGAAAAAATGTTTTTTGAAATCACTTTGACAGTACTATAGTAGTTATATAGCTAAGAAATCATTTTACACTTCGATCAAGAATTTTGATCGAAGATTTTACAGCTCAAAAATTGCGTTGAAAGTCATTCGATAGATTATAATCGATCATCGTTTCCAAAATATACATCTTTTCAAAACTTTTGTTCTTTTTTAACAAAATTTAGATTAATGAACTCTGAAAAAATCTATACCTAAGTCTTAGATAAATAATTGGTCTCGCTGTGTTTGACTAGATAGGTACCGCCGACTTTTTTTTCCGGAATGTCTCAACTACTGTTAGCCTTATGGGCTGATACAGTTTCACCAGTCGCGGGGGCGAGTAGAGTGCTCAGCCAGAATTTATAGGTGTAGGGCTGTACGCCCTCCGCCCTAAAGGTGTCTCCTGTGAGACTGAACCTCAGCTTAGGGTTGGCTCGTGATTTGCGATGAGAGGGCTAGTGGCATTGTTTTGTCCGTCGGCCGAACCTTGCCCTTGGACTTGGTTCGCCGAAGGGCGAAACAGGGGTCCTCGTCGCCGCCGGCGGCGACGGTGTCGCGAATGTTGGTGTGTAATGTTGTCGTGTAAACCGTTGGCCAGAATTATCGGGTCATCGGGATCGGTAAGTAAATGGTACCACCGACGTACTTGTCAAATGCGGCAACAAATACTACGCCGAAACCGGCGTACCCGATTCAGTCACCAATCACAATGCAAGCTCTAAGAGCACACTGCTTACTGTTAACCATTTGCACATTGTCATATCACACACACTAAATATTGAGTTGCCGTATTCACGGAGTTGTTGTTTTTATATAGTGCCGTATCTTGTCAAGCACCGCGAGACCAATTATTTATCTATGACCGAAACATAGATGTTTATTCCTTGGGGCTGAAAATACTTCAATTTAGCGATAAGTTTCCAGGATAGACTGGAGGGTCAACTGGTTTAAATTTTTTTTTACAATGCTTAAAAAAGCAAGATTAAATAAATTATAAAAAAAACTTGCGCGAAAGAATCCGCGGGTAAGGACTAGTATTTAATCATCTAACTTTAATGTTAACTAGCTGCAGCGTGCAGTCCGCTGTCTTATAAAAGTTTTTGGTGAATTCCGCGGGATCGTTTAATTTATCCAGGATAAAAAGTAGCCTGTGTACTATTCCAGGTCATTATCTACCTGTGTGCCAAATTTCATTCAAATCCGTTCAGTAGTTTTTGCGTGATTGAGTAACAAACATCCATCCATCCAAACATCCAAACATAAATTTTCGCATTTATAATATTAATATAGATTTATTAGATTTTCAAAAAAAAATTATAACTATATACATTATTACATTATTGATCATTATTGTCGTCATCCATCTCGTTGTTGTACCTAAATTGTAGGTGAAGGATTAGTACAGCTGTCACCATTGCATTCTATGCAAGCAGCAGTGCAGTTTAATCCACTTTACCTGCAGCTTCAAGATACTCCGCATCCGCCCCTTGCTGGTTCCGGGCTCCTTTGAAGAATAGGCCAACTGCCGTTCGGCCGGGCAGGTCGTAAAAGGCGACCGATTGGCTTTACGAATTACGACCATCGTGGCTACTAGGTCCTAGAGTTCTGCATTGTCTCGCCCGGGGCTGGTACCACCGCCTTACCTATTCCTGCCACAATAGCGTTAGTGCTTGTCATTGTCGTGTTCTGGTTTGAAGGGTAAGGTAGCCGGAAAACTTATGCATGTGGCATTAATCTCGCCACAAGATAGCAACGTACCATTAACAGTTTTGGTGTCTATAGGCGATGGTTGACTTTCCATTAGGAGACCCATCTTTTTGTTTGCTTCCTTGTGATATAAAAAAATCCTGTTTTGCATGTGCAAAAATTATTTTTAGTAAATATTCTGGAGCATTCATATTTTCGACCCTGTTCTTTGTGATATTTCTCTTCCAAACTATGTTTGAATTTGTAAAACCAAATAAGAATTTTCAAAGTCGATACATAAATGACCAAAACGGTACATAATCGAAACATACATAGATGACAATGAGAAACAGAATACATAAATGAGAATATTGAAACAGAGACTTGAGTAAAACATTTTGCAATTAATTTGATTTTATTTTATTTCTAGCTATTTGTGTATGGATAATCCACCGGCTAGTTTTTTTAATTATATATTATTTGTTATAACAAACATTATACGCATACACGTTTGTTATCTATACATATATTAAATCGTAGGAAAGTCAAAACTGTACATTGAATATTTTTTTAAAAGAATTCTTGGGGCGTGATCTACAATCGATATCGAAGCCAAAAATATAGTTTTTAGAATTTTTGTCTGTTTGTCTGTCTGTACTGTATTACTGCATAGATTTACTTCAAATTTCGCATGAATATTACTAACATATCGGGTCAACATATAGGCTACATATTATCACGCTATCACCTACAGGGTCGGGGCAGTGCGGAGTAAACGAAGTCCGCGCGGACGAAGTCGCAGGCAAGTATGACAATAAAGAGATTGAAAAATCTATATGCTTTTTTAGATAGCAAAATATTTTTGTACGTATTTTAAAATTTACTCGCGCAACTTTAGACAAATAGTGAGTTTGTTAATAGGACAAACAAAAAAGAAAGAATGTCGTTAGTCAATACCACAATATTCATTTTCCATTGCAAATTTATCCTTTCTACCTACAACGATTTAACGATTTAAAATGAAATGGCTTTCTCGCAAACGTTTTTAATTATTCAGTTGTTGTAAAAGAACGACCACGTCGAGAATGGTAAATCAGTAAGTGGATTAGCATTCTTCATCGTTTGTGGATCTTATTTCTGCATAAAATTATTGGCTGAAATAATTTCTTATTTTTACGATATTTTATCTTATTTGTTTTCATCATTAATCGGATAAATTATTGTAATATACACTTTAAACATACAAATATTTTGAATACTTACAATTTTTTTACAAACTTTTAAAATTTTACAAATTTTTTTACAAATTGTTACAATTTTGCAAAAAATATAAATGATAATGTAAATAAGGGGTAGGTAAGGCCCTTTTAATTATTTGAGATTTGGTTTATTTTGGTAAATAAACCAAATGTCAAATAATTAAAAGGATCTTACCTACCCCTTATTTACATTATCCAACATTTCTTCTCAAATCACGTGGTTGAGAATTTCCAGATATTGAAGTGATGAGTTTGGAACTTTGGAGGATGGAATTTTTCTGCGATATTCGATGAGAGTTGAACGACAGAAATTAATCCTTACAGTTCGTCAGAACACTCTCCATCATAGGTAAGGTAACTCGATGCAGAGTGAACTTAAATCTGCGTAACGCCAAGGAATCAAACCGACTAGAAATAGCCTAGCCCACGATTGAAATTGATCTACGCTGACTGCTTTCTGTGTGCTAGTTTAAAGTGCTATATAAATATTTTTTCCGGTTCTTGAACTTTTCACTTCGAAC
This sequence comes from Apodemia mormo, assembly GCA_036924255.1. Lineage (NCBI taxonomy): Eukaryota > Metazoa > Arthropoda > Insecta > Lepidoptera > Riodinidae > Apodemia > Apodemia mormo. Next base: position 5,337,772 of record JAUPFN010000004.1, read on the forward strand.
CGTAAAATGATAGTGATCAGCACTGATATTATTGCACTAGGGATGGGTAAAGTGGTGATATAAAAAACTCAAGATGAGATATTGCAAAACTCTGATTGAAGTCACGATGGTAATTACATGTCGAGTCAACCGTTTTGCCTTTTTTTATATCATAAGATAGCAAACAAGCAGATGGATCTCCTGATGGAAAGAGTCAACCATCGCCTATAGACACCAAAGATGTTAATGGTGCGTTGCTATCTTGTGGCGAGGTCTAATGCCACATGCATAAGTTTACCGGTTACCTTACCCTCCAAACCGGAACACGACAGCGACAAGCACTGACGCTATTGCGGCAGCAATAAAAAAGGCGGTGGTACCAGACCCGGGCGAGACAATGCAGAACTCTACCACCTAGTAGCCACAATGGTAGTGACTCGATAGCCAATTGGTCGCCTTTTACGACCTGCCTGGCAGAACGGCAGTTGGCCTATTCTTCAAAGGAGGCCGGGACCAACACGGCCTTTTACGAATTGCTTGGTGAGACGGCAGACTGTCTATTCTAAAGGACCCAGACTAATACGAGTAATATCAAGGCTTTTAGGCATTTCATATTTAATTGTAATTCATTTATTCTTTGCGTGAGTGTACGTAATAACTTGTGTGGAGCCAGTGTGCTTTGGCAACGGGGTCCGTCGTAAAAATGTTGAAGAAAGAAGCGACGAAGATGATTTAAAACCTCTTAACTCAGTTTTGTCCTTGCAGTCTAAGAGAATCTTTTCCTCAAAAATATTTTAAAATTGGCTTTTCCAAATCCAAGTTCATAGCTTTTAAAACTTTGTTGCTTTAATACAATTTAGCAAAAAGTTTTAGTGTATATTGACGGTTATCCGATGCTCACATACTAGGGGAAATGCAATATTTGCGTTTTATGATTTTTTAGTACTTTCACACCCCTCTATGTAAAGCGTACTTTGCTTCGACTCGTTGCATCCTCGAATTCTCGAACCAGCCGTTTATAATGCGTGCTTACATACTACGCATAAAATACAATGATTATTTTATGTATTTCCTTAAACTTTATTATTTTTTTAGAAAAAAAACACAGCAGAGTATTAGAATAAATCAAATAATACAAAGACATTCTTGATTGAAGATACAAAGTTATAAGGTAAAAATCATCTTTAAAAAATCAAAAATTTCCCACACAAATTTTCAACGTTTTTTTTTATCTCAGATGCATAGTCCAAATCAATGATTTCGATTTTCGGTAGATCGTCCCTTACACACTGTATAAATAATTAATATCTGGTTGACCGAGCTTTGCTCGATTTTTCACATACCCATATCTTGGGAACTTTAGGCTTAACTGTTTTTCTAATTTTCTTTTCTTAACTTTGTGACATTAGAGTAGTTTTAATACAATTATGAAATATTTTCCTGGAATTTTAAACGAAAAATTTTCTTTTGGTACAACTCTTAAAAAAACTGATCACAGCTCCAAAAATTCTCTATAGGCACTCCTTGGAGGATAACTTCTGCAAAGAAGTTAAAGTTCAAAATATTGATTAATAAACTGTTATTTTGAACTCGTTGAAATGAAAACAAATGATAAATGTAATTGAACCAAAATACAAATAAATTTTGAACCGATAAAGAGAATAATAAAAAATCTTTATATTTTACAATTCTTTTTCTATCATTTTTAAGTCAATAAATTATTCAATCAGCAAGTAACATAAAATATTTGTGAAAAACTTGAATTAATACATATTTTCTTCATATGTTAGAGGTTTTTGTGGAAAATTATCAATAAATCCACGCCGACCTGATGATTTCTGGGCTAACAATAATTTATTTCTCTCTTCATTTAAGGTTTTGTGAGCAACTCCTTCAACTTATTCTTATAAACAGTTTCATTTTTGATTTGCGTGGATGATTGTTTTCGTTTACAACGACGCTGCAACTTTCCACTTTTCGAAAATTCTCAATAACTTATTGATGGCATTTAGAGTTAAAGAAGTAGGAATTTGAGCCTTTTTCCATTGTTCTTGAACCTCGGTTACAGTAAATAAAGCACTTTCTTCAATACTATATTTTTGTACTTTATGATCATACAAAAATAAAGCTAAAACTTCCCTTAAGTTTGGAAGTTTACGTCCAACAAGAGCATTTATTGGAGAACCAATTAAATAATTTTCTTTATCCATTTTTTATAATCGATTTCATTCATTCAAAAAATTACTCAGTTACGAAATAAATTAGCGAAAAATAAATATTGGTCAACAAATAATTGGACAAATAACACATGAAAAAAGAATACTAGGATAAGAATTAAATAATTACTAAAAAATGAATTTAAAATACAAGCCAAAATATTCACAAAAAACAATGAAAAACTATAGCAACAATATAAGACCGAATTTGGAGGTAAGAAAAATGGGTAATTGAAATCTGAAAAGCTCGGTTATAACGTTGCGAAACAATGAGCGTTGCAATGCAAGGTGGTTAGATACTAAGGGAGAGGGCGTCCTTGAAGCATTTTTGATGGTATAGTAATAGTGAAGTTAATTAATAATTAATAATTTCGTGCTTCGATCATTTTAACTGTGAAACTAGCTTCGATAAATAATAAAATTATATTAGCACATTTTTATTAAAATAATAAAATTAATTGCATAAATTTAAAATACATTTTTTTTCATTTATTTTAAACAATATACAACAACGTAATATTATGAACTTATAAAATCCAATAAATAAAAGATAAAAATAATTTTTAGTTGGAAAAAAAAAATTGAATTTATTGGCAAATCAAGGTATAATAGTTAAATAAAAGGATCTGTGAAACCAAATAAAATTTAGAATACAAAAAAATTTGAAAAATTTGACCAAAATATGTTGATCAAATTGATAGTTTCGTCAAAAAATTGGAAAAAAATGAGAAAATATTATAAATTATATTTTAAAGTTGAATATCTTTGAGAAGCATCAGTTTATCGAAAAATTATGTATGTATGTATATATGTATAAGTTTTTGACGAATTTCACGGGATCACCTAATTTTTCCGAGATAAAAAGTAGTTTGTGTACTATTTCAGGTCATCATCTAACTGTAAGCCAAATTTCATTCAAATCCGTTCTGTAGTTTATTCGTGATTGAGTAACAAACTTCCATCCATCCAAACATCCAATCTTTCGCTTTTATAATATTTATATATATATATATATATATATAGAAGATTATATTTCTTGAACAGTGGATTTTGCGTCATTTATATCTTGATACTAATGTTAGATAGCTGAAATTTCTCTATCAAACTGGTATAATTCCATTAAGTCTGGATTATAGGTACAACTGGAAATACACCGGCCATTATAATTTCTGTTTCATAATCATCCACTGACGCATTGCAGGCTCGCTGACATGGTATCGTAATAATGTAGTCACCTTTCAATGAATTTCAATAATCCTCGTTCTAATCTTTGTTATCCGACATTTCATTTTATACGGTATTAATCCGGGCTCCCTTTGAAGAATAGACCATCTCTTATGCTGACAGGCAGTTCGTAAAAGACGCACGATTGACTATATATATATGTCACTGCTATCGTGGCAACTAAAGAAAGAAAGAAAGAAAATATTTATTTGCAAGAATATGGGTGTTACAAGTTGTTAAAAATAAATTAAGTTACCGACATATTCTACCAATATATGTTGTGCAAATATTTAAAAAAATATCATTATATAATATTACATTTAAAACTATAAATTGTATCGATTTTTTAGAATTACAACCGGATCGGAACGTGGCCACACACTGAGAAGATCCGGCGAAAGAAACTCAGCGGGCTGGACCTTTTTTCTCTATTTTACGTTCTTGTTATAAATATACAAGGATGATTCCATATTACAAAATTATTTTTATAATTACAAGTTTCATATTTTGAGTATTTTTTTTAATAATTTACAAAATGTTCACCATTTACAAAATTTTACTACATTGAAATTATTTTAAGGGCAATTCATTAAACTTATATTTCTGTCCTAGGTGGTAGAGTTCCTCAATGTCTCCCGGGTATTTGATAACACCACCTTGCCACTATTCTTGCCACAATAGTGTTACAGCTTGTCATTGTCATATTCCGGTCTAAATGGAAGGTAGCCGGTAAATTCTGCAAGTGACATTAACATATCGACACACGGATAGCAACGCATCATTACCATCTTTGGTGTTTATAATTCCGTATGTCTATAAACGATGGATATCTTTTTCTATCAGGAGAGCCATCTTGTTTGCTATTTTATTATATAAAAACTCTATCAGGTGGGTGGGAATAAGTTTTATATATTTATTGATATAGTAGGTTATATATACAATTTATTCTGAAATATCTCGCCTGGGTTTGGTAGTATCATATATTTTTTTCTGTCACAATATAGACAGTGGTCCCAGGAACAAACTTGTTTTGATTAATAACAAGCTGAACTTTTGTAAACAGCTTCGTTTTGACGAGACGTCCATCTTTTCTCTCTTCCTAAAATCTCGAATTGATAAACAAGAAAAGATAGATAAAAAAGAAAATTTTAGAATGTCGGACTGAGAAGTGTTTAGGACATATTTACGTATAGGACAAAGTAACCCTTGAATTATAATAATAATATACAAGCTCTTGTGAGAAAATTAGGTTGTTTTTAAATTGATTAATATCAATTTAAAAATCTCATAGTTCCGAAGTTGTAGAGTGGATGACTCACCAGAAAAACCATCGAATGTGTAAGTAACAAGAGTTTCTTCGTGTTTTTATGGTTATAGAACTTTATTCCCACTAAGAATTACAAATTCACTTACAGAACATAAACAATATAAACAATTAGTATTTTATCCACAAATTACTGCGATTTTATACAAAGACAAAGAGGGTAGAAATACAATAACAACACAGACGCATTCGACTACGCATATTCTTACACGGATATAAGCGTCTGGATACGGCTAGGCACTTCAAGGTGGTATGCATTTGATATTTTATGGTTAGTTTTAATAGTAAGTATAAGATTTATAGTTTTTAAATGTATATATAATTTCAGTTTTTCTTACATAGTTAATTTATTCTTTTGATGTTAATAATGCATTATTTATATTTAAAATGTATATTAAAGTAAAATTATAGATATATGTACACATACATGCATACATATACATATACACATACATACATACATTATATTTTTCATAAAATAATCAAGCGAATAAAGTAAAAAAATAAGTATTCTTATTAATCAATATTTTTCCTGCACTGAATTAAAATTTTATAAGCCCCCTTGCTTTATTAGTTACCGATTTGAGCTTTTTCAAAGATAAAAAAATGGCATCTCACCAAAACGGAGCCGTTTTCAAAAAATCAGCTTGTTATTAATCAAAAAAAATATTCTTAGACCATGGTCTAATAGAGTCACTTCTAATAGGTTGTGTTTGTGCTCTTAGGATAAGGTATAACTTAGGATAACTTATGCGTATATATATATATATATATATATATATATATATATATATATATATATATATATATATATATATATATATATATATATATATATATATATATATAAGATAATCATACTTTGTAATAGAGTTATGTAAAGCTCGAGGACTCTACTTTAAGAATATAAAATAGTAAAAAAAGAATATAAAAATTGCGTTAATTATGTGTAAATTCAATTTAAAACGAAAATCGATTTTTCCCATGTTAATTAATTGGGAAACTAAAAAAACAATAGCGACCCCTTAGAGTTGAGTTATAGGGCTCGGGTTTGGTGAGATTTTTTTTATATCAAATAGAAACATTTGATAACGATAATAAGAGACGATAAGTTCTACTATAACGTGCATACAATCCTTTTTCTTAAATCACTCTGTTTATTGGTGAAAACGGCATTATAATTCGTTGCGTAAAAGATATAAGCGAACATACGGCGGAATCAACTTTATTTTATACTACGTAAACATTATCAAATTTCAAAATAAGGCCATAATGAGAATATTCTGGGCTACTAACAATTAATTTAGTAAAATCGAATCAATGGTTTCAGTATAGCTTTACACAACATCTATTAAACTTAAAAGGCAGTCAGTCTTTAAAATTTACTTTTAGATGTTTTGTAACGAAAACACTAACGATATTGAATTTAAGTCGAAGGCAATTAGTAAACTGATACCGAATACAATCAATCAGCGTGAGCGTCAAACGAAAATCACTATGACCGTATATGACGTATATTCAATATTTGCGGGAGAATTTTCAATCTAACTACATACCTCCGGTAAAAATTAATATACGTCACTAGCGGCTCGATGCGTGCTTCACTACGTATAAAGTGAAATATTAAAAAAATCCGTCATTTACTGTATTCATTTGTTACAAAAAATGTGATAAATGAAGAACCGCTCTACCGATTTTGTGCAATCTTCGTTTTACCATCAGTTTACAGAAACCATCTACTAAATAGTCCGAACAAATCCTAAACATTTGGTTTGGATAAGTGAGCCCGTTCTTGAGTTAGAAAATTACAACGAAAAGTGGCTTTGATTTTTTTAGATATATAGATCTTCATCTGTGAAGCGGTCGACCATGCGGGCGTCATATCCAGGGAATAACAAAAACCCTGCCTAAAAAGGCAATTTTTGGTTTGTTAATACGAGTACCACAGATTAAAGTGAACATGCCTTTTTTTCGGAATGGCTCAATTACTGCTAGCCTTACGGGCTGTTACAGCTTCACCGGTCGCGGGGGCGAGTAGAGTGCTCAGCCAGAACTTATAGGTATAGGGCTGTACGCCCTCTGCCCTAAAGGTGTCTCCTGCGAGACCGAACCTCGGCTTAGGGTGGGGTCGTGATTTGCGATGAGAGGACTAGTGGCATTGTTTTGTCTGTCAGCCGAACCTTGCCCTTGGTCTCGATTCGCCGAAGGGCGAAACAGGGGTCCTCGTCGCCGCCGGCGGCGACGGTGACGCGAATGTAGGTGTGTAATATTATCGTCTAAATTGCTGGCCAGAGTTATCGGGTCATCGGGATCGCTAAGAACGTGGCGGGGCCTACGTAATTTGGGATCGGGATTAGGATCTGGGATGTAGTCAGCCGCGGCTACCACCAGTGGGTTCGGATGCGAAATGGCACGATCGAAGTATCTTTTAGAGATTTGAATATGCCTTTCAAGGCAATTGTTTGGTTGTCAGCGTGGCTTGCATTTACATCCTGAAATACAGAGTTATAATACTTCCTATGTAATAAAAGCACTCCACAGGTATTTTTAAGCCTTCACTTCTTTTTTTGTGCTATAATACATTTCTATTTTTTTGTGCTATAATACATTTCTATTTTTTTGTGCTATAATACATTTCTATTTTTTGTGCTATAATACATCTACAAGCGTTTGCTTATATGAGCGGCTACACGTTACCGCCCAGCACCGTGTCTATTAGTATTAGTGTGGTCTGTAGTTGGCACGATAACATATTTGTTATTATTTTTTGGACACTGATAAAAACGTTATCCCGATCAAATACCTAATTATAATATTTTTAAATATTACTTATGTCAATACAAAATATGATATAATATTAGTATAATATTAGTATTACTTAGTAAAAAGTAGGATAAGTAATGTTTTAGTGAAAACTAGTTGAAGTCATGTCCATCTCCGTGATAAGGCGGTTTCGATATCTAAGGCGTGTCACGAACGTGTTGACGAGACATGATGTTTTCCAGTTTAAAACATTTGCTAATTTTAGGGAAAATTAGAATTAGGCCCGCCTATCGCGCAACGAAACCGGGCGTGATAATATTTTAATTTAAATAAAATATTCTTTCATATCAAGTGTGGAGATGTTATCGGTAGAAGTTTTAGTCCTCGGGATATCACCCTTTCTGTTCACAACCCAAAAATATACTTGAAACTTTGTGAGGGGCTTTCTTTTGGCGAGTCTACAAAACTTTCACGTACGATTTTCTTCGAAAGTGTTGAGTTTTGTAAAATATAATTTCAATACGTCATATACATGAGGTTTTCTTTTCAAACGACTTCCTAAAAGGATAAAAGGAGGAGGATATCAATTTGAACGTACTTTTTATGTTTCTTGAGTTCTGATAACTCATAACTCGGTTATTTTTTATGTCATAAGATAGCAAACAAGCAGATGACTCTCCTGATGGAAAGAGAAATCATTGCCATCAATAATGGTAATGGTACGTTCCTATCCGTGCGGCGGGATGGCAATGCTACATACATAAGTCTACCAGCTGCCTGACCGTCTAAACTGGAACACGACAAAGAGAAGCAGTGACGCTATTGCGGCTGGAGTAGCTAATGCGGTGGTATCTAATAACCGAGTAAGACCACTCTCTAAACGGACGGAAATTTACCACCCAGTTGATTTATAAAGGGATTTAGAGAATTATTTTTTCATTTGAGAGGATATATTTCCCGTATTCGGTTGTGGCAGTTTTGTTGCCTTTAAAGTACATGTTTTGAAGTTTACTCTGCCACTCATGAAATTTCATGTTTTTATTGATAATTTAAAATAAACTTGGCATCCCGTGGACTACGAAGCGTGTTTTATTTTTACTATTCATATTTTTATTTTATATTATTTTTTAGTATGTAGTTTGTTGTCGGATGTCGTGTTGTGAAAGGCGAAAGAAGCCTTATGACGTAGATCAAACTTTATAATAATAATAATAATAATATCGCTGGATAAATTACACAAATATTTCTAACCCCAAAGTAAGCTAATTATTCTTGTTTTATGGGTTTTAGTCAACGATATTAATACATAGAAATGCATATATAAACATCGTTACATACATAATAGACATCTAGACCCAATAATACAAACATCTAAGCTCATCACATAATGTTTGTCCCTGTTGGTAATCGATCACGAACGTTTGTACCATCGATTCATAGTTAGGTTGCTAACCACTCGACCAACGATTCAAATACTTGAGTGATTTTCCTATGAAAATTAATATTAATTTAGCAAATCCTCTTTACTCTACTCTAATCGATACTATCTCTAATCGACAAATGTCTATTTATAATAACCTAAATTAACCTAATAACCTAAATTAACCTAATAACCTAAATTAACCTAATAACCTAAATTAAATAAACGTTAGATATTAAACGCTACCATTAAATAAGTAATCTAGATAATTCAACAATATTATAGCACAAATTCATTCATGAATACATTATAATTTACTAGTTTATTAATAAAATCTTATTAGCATCTAATTACTACGAGCCAACATGCTGGTTGCAAATGCAACTGTGTTTGCCAAACTAAACACTTAAACTACGCGGTTAGCGTCTAGTTATCTATTCGCCACACATGACACTTACCAACCAATACGTGACAATTTACACTGAAATACTTTGGAATTTCGTAGTTTTTGAGATTTGAAAAATTTTATTGTTAACAGATTTTTTTATATAATTATCGGTAGACAAATCACAAGAATTCATCTAACCCCCAATGTAAGCAAATTGTTTACTTGTATATTGAGCGCTAGTCAATGATGCTAATACACAGAAATACATATCGTATATCGCGTGCAACAAAGTTACAATTGCAAAAATTATCTAAATGAATTTTTGACCAGAAATGGTATCAAACATGCGTCTAATTCCGATGCAATAATATCATAAAAGTAATTCCTAAGGGGGCGTCCATAAATTACGTGAGGTGTTTTTTGAAATTTTCTGTCCCTCCCTCCCCCCATAGTGAAATGTCGTGAGATTTTATTCAACCCCCTCACCCATCCCCCTATCTCACGCGAGATTTTTCAAAATGTGGGTTTCTTAAATATAAAAACGGGTTGGATTTTTATTGTAAAAAGAAAAAAAAATGCTTCGTGCTTTTATTTACGACTAGTTAAGACTGTATAACGTCGAAGTATGATTGAAATTATTTTCATTCGAACGAATTAGTGAATGATTTTAATCGTATTACGATTGCGCTTAAGATTAAATCTTAAGCATGTACAATCCGGATAATGGACCAAAATAGTATATTTTTTTTGTTTCGATCAGAAAAAAAAATTGCGTGATATTTGTCGAGACCCCCCCTCTCTCCAACGTGAGTTTAGATAAGATTTGACTCGACCCCCTCTCCCCCTTAAACATCTCACGTAATTTGTGGACGCCCCCTAAGCCGGTCTAAGCAGAGAGCTTAAATTTCGTTGTGGGTTTGGCGGGTTTTTGTAAGCGGCTAGTGAACGCGCAACTAATCAATTAGAACGTTCTAATTGATTAGTTGCGCGCGATTCCCATAAATTGTTATTTATGACGTTATTGCACCAGGTATACGACATATTATCTATAAACTAGCTGAACCAAAATGTTGTTTCGTCATACAAATTACTTGTATTGAATATTTTGATGGGATACTTTAGAGTGTGGGGGAGTTAACTGAGATAAAAAATATCCTCTCTTTTAAGTTGGACCAATCATTAGATATCTACAAAATATCATAGAAATCGGTTCAGTGGTTTCAAAGTCCATCGCGGACAAACAACGTGACACGTAATTTATTGGAACGTAAAAAAAGTTTGTTTGTTTGTTTGGTTGTACGCGCTAATCTCGAAAACTGCTGAACTGATTTGAATAATTATTTTTAAGTTGGATAGCCTGTTCATCGAGGAAGGTTATAGGCTATATGACATCATGCTACGACCGGTAGGAGCGGAGTAAACAAAATTCGCGCGGACGAAGTCGCGGGCAACAGCTAGTATTTAATAAAACCTAAACCCAGAAATACAAACGCTTATGCTCGTTAAACAATTAACAGCAGAGGCCCGCAGAGCATCTTTGGTGTATATAGGCGATGGTTTTCTCTTACCATCTCTTACCATCCGGAGAGAAGCCATCTGCTTGTTTACTATCTTATAAAAAAAGAAACTTGTCGTTGATATAATTAATAAGGTAAAGTCCGTAGAAATGTTCAGGTATCGGTCGTGACCCACCTGCTTTGTCCACCTGGGTGGACCAAGTGCACTTTTCTTATCTGTAGTCCACCTCAGCAATATGTAATAAGAATATCTAATACCTTTAAACGAGCAATTGTTGTATATATATAATTGGAATCTCGGAATCGGCTCCAACGATTTTCATGAAAGTCACAAATTAGGGGTTTTTCGGGTCAAGGAATCAATTTATCAAGGTTCCAGGTCCAAGAAAAGCTCGGTTCCAAAGATAAGGGTATGTGAAAAACCGAGCAAAGCTTGGTCAACCAGGTACAGAAAAAAAAAAATTTATTCTATAGGAATCGATTTATCAAGGTTCCAGGTCCAAGAAAAGCTCCGTTCCCAAGATATGGGTATGTAAAAAACCGAACGAAGCTCGGTCAACCAGATATTTACCTTAAAACGCTATTGCCGGTGGTCTATGAAACGAAATTTAGATTCGATAAAAAAAATAACTTTATCTACGTCTTAAAAAGCTTTTGAAGTCTTATAAAAAATTGTAAAAAATAATTTTTAAATTTGTAAATATTAATAACACCAGTTCTCTTGCGTGTTAAGTAAAATAAACTTTGAATACTGAAAAAACTTCAGTGACATCAAGGTAGCGGAACCCGAGCTCCGTTGATTGCGTAGTCTGGGTCGCTAACCACTCGACCAACGGGGCGGTCTCTTATTTCCTCATATTCATTATATTACATTTCAGTTAAGGCCGATAACCTATATCTCCCCGTGTTGGTCCCGGACTCTTTGAATAGACTTTTGGCCATTCTGCCTGCTCGTTCGAAGAAGGCGAACGACTGGCCGTACATGTCATTACCGTGGTGACTACTAGGTGGTAGAGTTCTCCTACGTCTCGTCCGGGTATACGGTACCATTCCTGCCGCAATAGCGTCAAAGCTTGCTATTGTCGTGTTTCAGTTTGGAGAGTGAGGTAGCCTATAAACATGCATGTGGCATTGCCATCCTACCACTTACATAGCAACGCACTATTAACATCTTTAGTGTCTATATGCGATGGCTTCCGTTTCCATTAGGAGAGCCATTTGCTTGTTTACTATTAATATATATCTATAAAATATCATATTACATGATATAAATTAAAAAAATATACTTTTTACTTAAATTTAAAAGTAATAGCGTCAAAGCTTGTTATTGTCGTGTTTCAGTTTTGAGAGTGAGGTAGCCAATAAACGTTTGCATGTGGCGTTATCATCGCGCTACACGGATAGCAACTCGACACTAACGTAGTGTTATCTATAGGTGATAGTTTCTCTCTTCATCAGGAGAGCCTTCTGCTTATTTGCTATCTAATAATATATAAAAAATGATATCACTATATACTACAAAACAAAGTCGCTTTCTCTGTCCGTCCCTATGTTCCTATGTCTCTATGTATGCTTAAATCTTTAAAACAACACAACGGCTTTTGATGCGGTTTTTTTTACTAGATAGATTGATTCTTGAGGAAGGTTTTAAGTATATAAACCTTTTCGATATTCCCACGGGAATAAAAGCTACGCGTGTGAAACCACGGGAAGGTTGCTAGTAAATAAATAAAATAAACATGACTTATTAAATATTTACTAAAATCAAACATCTTAATATATATAAATTACATGCCACGTTGTTTGTCCACGATGGATTCCTAAACTACAGAACCAATTTTAGTGATATTTTGTGGATATCTACTGTTTCATCCAACTTAAAAGATAGTATAGATTTATCTCAATCAATCCGCCTCCCCTCATCACTCAAGTACTCTACCAAAATATTTAATACATATTATTTGTATGGCAAAACAACTTTTGCCGGGTCCGTCAGTGGTACATAAAATACAAATTATTATTACATCGCGGTTAGATTAACTTGACGCATGCCGTTGATGACGTTATTTGGCGCAAAACATAATAATAATGTCCAAAAACTATATAACAATAACAAAAAACTAACCAAATTATTTACGCACGTATCGGTAACAAAAATGCTGTCCATGGCCATACTGACACTTATATTACCAACCGGGCGAGCTAAGGGAAGCCCCGCCTTACATTTCAGAGATGCGTCAAGTTAACGTGAACGCGTTGTATTTCACAAATTACGCGAATCGATATAGACCCGATGTAAGAAAATTATTAGCTTACGACACGGCCAAGGCCATCGTTTTTCATAATAAAATTCATAATACTGGCACTTATCACTGACGGGAATCGTACCTCAGCTACATCGATTCCGTAGTCAATGTCGCTTGCCACTCGTGTATATTACAACTTTAGTGCTTTAGCCATGAAAGCGTTACAGACAGACAGACGAACAGACAGATAGACAACAGACTTATTTATAATATAAGTATAGTATGGACTAGGACGGATATGTAATATACGAACTGTGCACGCGACTTCGTCCGCGTGGAAAGATTTCTCAAAATAAAAGTAGCCTAACTCCTTATTACATCAGCTGTCTGCCATTAAAAGTCCCCTCAAAATCGTCCAAACGTTTCAGAGATTTGACGGAACAAGCATGCAGACAGATAGACAGACCACAAATGTAAAAAATGTTATTTTGGTTAATCTATATGCATATAGTAAACAGCGGTTATTTTAAAATTACAGACACTCCAACTTTAATTGTATGTAATGTATATGTCGCAGTGAAATTGTCAATACCGTTAGATTATAATCTAACTAAGTGATATTATAATTTAACCAAATCAAATTATAAAATCCTTAGGTAGATTATAATCTAACGACTATTGATAATTTCACTGCGACATATATAAAGTTAATATAATTTTATTATTTCTGTTAATCGGTTAAAAAATGTAAATGCTACTAAAAGTATCAAGTTAAATCTGTCTTTAGACTGGTAACTTAATTCGAGCTTAGTACTTTAACTGTGTTAACTGGACTTAACTAATTAATCGGTGTAAGTTAACTGAATTCATGGCGCGAATAGATCCGCTTGTAAACCTTTTACAGAGATAGCTGGATATACTCTACTATATTTTATAAGATAGCTCAACATAGGATATCACAACTTTTTATTGTGCTTTTTACAGAATACAAGGTTTTCCTATATTAATACAACTAGCGATCACCCTATGGTCGAAATTCGACCATAGGCTAAACAATAACATCTCTTTTAATTCTGATTTTAGCCATAAATATAATACGAGTATACATGTGTGTATACATGGAATAGAAAAAACGGGCTGTGGCTGTGTCATGGACATAGCCGTGTAAGTTTTACGTGAATACGTACGGGTCTACGTAACTGTAGGGCTACTCTTGAAAACCGATTTCAATTTTAAATGAATATTTAATGAATTTTGAAGTATTTCGTACTCAGCGCTACAGCGCCACACGGATTTCAAATTTTTTTTAAACTACTCATTATTGCTTTTATTCGTTATTTTGTTTAAAACAGTACTTAAAATTTTCACTTACAATACTAGCTTGACGTGTAACGATGATATCTATTTCCAATAATTATGTCGCTACTATACTGAATCAATGTGGGCAATATTGGTTTCAAGAGTACCGTTTTTTGACGATATTCGAAATTTATTGTTTTTATCAATATTGGTTTAAGATTTATATTGTTTTCAAGAGTAGACCTGCTGGTCATATTTTTCGGTATCATATTTTAGGAATCCGAAGTAAACTAGGAATCCTCATAGTTTCGCTATGTCTGTCCGTCCGCAGTCTAGCTCAGAAATTCTTAGTACTAGAAAGTTGTAATTTTACATGAAGATACATATTAGTCACGGCAACCTTTTTTAGATTAACTCCTCTATATGTAAAGTGGGGATGTTAATTATTTTTCTCGTATACACCATGGTATGGGATATCATTAAATAGGTTTAAAAAAATGTTGTCGGTTTGTAAAACCAATATCTCTAAGTGCTAATTTTTGCTAGGGTCAAGGGTCCTACCCCTCTGCCAACTTGCGGTTGGTTTTGGGGGTGGGAAAAGTTTACGGTAGTAGTAAAAATGATGAAATTAAAAGGAAAACTATTATGGCTTAGAAGGCTTTACAAGTGTTTGAGTAATAGTCGACTAACTTATAAAATGTACTTGTAGAAAGTTTGTAGGCTATGAACCTGTGATGTGGATATATTCGTCGTGGACATTAAATAGGTTGAACGATCATAGTATGAAGCCATAGTACTAAAGTTTGGATGTAAGATACACGAATTGATGGATGTAATGAATGAGATATACTTGGATGTTTTATATGTAACACTATATGTAACACAAAACAATGAAACCACTTATCTCCCCGGTGACATGCACGATCATGCAGGCACCGGAGTAAGTATTTTTCTATTGTCACCATTAGTCCCTGATGGGAAAAATAATGGTATGGTTGATAATGATATGGCTAGGCGTTGGGTAGACGATAACATATTGCCCTGGTTCGATATCAATATTGACGTGAGGCAGGGTTGTGTGTTGAGTTTAGCTCGCCTGTTTATCCTATGCCTGGATAAGTATTTCCAAAGATTCATTGAATGTAGGAATGCACATGAGTGATCTACTGGTCAACTGTCTAATTTATGCAGATGACGCTGTAGTTTTAGACGCAACTCCATCTAAGCTTCAAACACTGATCACTGTTATGAATGATGGCTGTTTACTTAAACACCATATATATATATATATATATATATATATATATATATATATATATATATATATATATATATATATATATATATATATATATATATATATATATATATATATATATATATATATATATATATATATCTACTATAAGCATTTAAAATTATATTTTTTTCTTACACAGTCGATAAATCTTTAAAAGATCTGTTAAACAAAATCTAATTAAATATCATAATTGCTCGTAGTAAAAAGATTATACTACATGCAAATTCTGTAACAAAGCAAAATCACCTAAAAGTGGCGGTACTTCTTCCTCCATCGTTCGCGCAGCATCGTAGTCCGCACTTGGCTTCAAAATTCTTTAATTCTTTAGCTATCTAACGGTATTATTAGATTTTGGATATTGATGACAGTTATGTAGCTATAACATCAAATTTATTCTCCAATTTTGTTATCATCAGTTTTCTTGAACTGTCCCTCAATATTAAGGCAAATTTAAAGACGTATTCACGTCAAAAACAAGTGTGTACGCCACGATGTATATCAAATGACTGCTGTCTGTGTCTGTATATTTTCATCAATTAACTTGAATGTATTTCTAATCTTTATTATTTAAAAATATTAGGTCTCTGCACTCCTCCGCTAGGTAACTTTAACAGTGTTAAATTTCATACTCCACCATTTGCACAATTGCCGGCAAAAGGGGAACAAAGTTTTTCCTTCACGTGTTAATATAATATAGATATACGCAAATCTTGTATAATTGAAAATGTCGTTTGACAGGAAGTACTCAATAAGTACTATAGTTAAATTTTTGACATAGAGAAATTTCAATGACTTTTTTCCTTTCCTTTTTTCGGAATAATTGAATCGCTGCTGGCATTATAGACCTTCACAGCTTCAACGGGTGCCTAAGCGAGAGCAGTTTTAAGTTGGGAGGCTGTACGGCCTCCGCATAACGGGTGTCTCCATTGAGACTGAACCTCAGCTTAGGGTGGGATCTTGATTTGCGATGGAAGTATTAGTGGCATTGTTTTGTTCTTCAGCTGATTTTATCGGTTCGCTTATGGGCGAAACAGGGGTCCTCGTCGTCACCGGCGATTAAGGTGTCTTGTGATCGTGTGTTCCGTTGGCCAGAGTTATTGGGTCATCGGGATCGGTGAGAATCTGTTCGTGTTTGAGAAAGGAAAAAGTAAATGAGGTTTTTTCCTTTATATCTCATTAGAAAATGTGTTAGACTTTGTGACTTTTTCCAAGTCAAAATACAGTAAAAACTTACAACTTTAAAATATGTTTAACTCTTCTAATTACTTAGCAGGGACCATAATAATTTAATCAATATTGCTAATTTTCCCCCGTGTTGGTCCCGGGATTTGAAGATAGGCCAACTGCCGTTTTGCCAGGCAGGTTGTAAAAGGCGACTGATTGGCTATGCGAATCACTACCATCGTGGCTATTAGGTGGTAGAATATTGCATTGTCTCGCCCGGGTCTGGTAAGGCAGTGGCTTACTTATTCGCTGTAGTGTTCCGGTTTGGAGGATATGGTAGCCGGTAAACTTATGCCTGTGGCATTAGACCTCGCCACTAGATAGCAACGTACCATTAACATATCTGGTGTCTTTAGACTATGGTTGACTCTCCACTAGGAGTCCCATTTGCTCGTTTGCTACCTTATGATATAAAAAAATACTAAAAAGTAGATAATCTTGTAAACATTATGAAATACAAATAAATAATTAAAAAAAATAGAGTCATAAAAGTTCTATTAAAGAACAATAATCCATTGTGTTTTTAAATTCTGGTATGAATTCGAACCAATGACAATTGAATCGCCATCTAATAATGAAAGTACATTTTTCTACATCGAACTCATGTTCACTGGAAAAATAAACGTGATGTGATTTTTGTATGAAAGTAAAAATTTCTTGCCAATTCTGTAATAAAATGAATTTGGCTTACCGCCAGCTCTCATTATAACATCTTATCTAGAATTGAAAGTGCCAGCCATGGCCAAAAATTTAGGCATTTTTTTAAAACTATCATCTGCATATCGCATTTATCTGATCCGTTTTGTCGTATCTCACTACAGTGGCGGCGCGTATATGCCGAAACTGCCGCGCGAAAGCCGATTTTCAACATTAAATTAAAATTATAAATATTGGAACTACCTTTTCGGGAGTCGAAAATTCTTGTACTAAAAGTTCCTGCTCTTTCAGAAACTTTTATAATATTTGAGCTGTCACTTATACCTTTTGAGATTTTGGCAAAAAACTAAACGTATATTTTTTTCCAGTTTTTTGTAAACAACAATTGCATTTTTTTTCCCCAAAAAAATTTATAGTACGTCTTTTTCAAGTTGTCATTCCTGATCGTTTAAGCCCATAACCATATTTTTAAGAAACTATTTTTGGCAGGAACTCAACTTCTCGACTAAAGTACTAGCTCCCACCACATTCATAACTGTCTTCATACAAATACGCCGGTTTCGGAGAATCATTTATTATACGTATGTATACCGAGCGATCAGTACAATCGATGGAATTGATCATATAGCAAAGAAGAATTTCGCCAAAATAATATTCTACACATTTTAAACATTTTTTCATGCGATTGAACTGTTTTTTAAAACAGGAGGACCACAGATCTGAAGACATGGTTTCTACGTGCTGATTGAACGCTATCACTGCCTCTTCAGAGTTGGTAAAAGTAAAATCTCTCATTAAATCTTTGATTTGAGGAAAAAACAGAAATCGCAGGGTGATAGGGCAGAGCTATGCGCAGAATGTGTGACGAGATGTACTTTTTCGGAAGCTAAAAATGACTTTGTTTTGTTGGCCGTGTGTGAAAAAGCGTTTCATGGTGTAGGAGAATGCGGCTTTTGGGTCGTCTTTCGCGAACTTTTTCTAACACCCTGGGTAAACAAATGGTAGAATACCACTCGGCATTAACACTCTTTTGATCTTCAAATGGAATTGTACAGATGGGACCCGTAGCTGAAAAAAATAAACGCGATCATTTTTTTCTCGCCTGTCTCACTTTTGTTGACCTGTTCTCATTTTCAAACACCCATTCACAAGATTGCTGTTTTTTTGGGTTCAAAACAATAAATCCACGTTTCGTCTCCTGTGACAATGTCATAAACAGCATTAGAATGTCCGTGGTCGTACTTCAGTAGTATCTGTGAACACCATTCCACGCAAGCCCACTTCTGCTCCGCTGTCAGTTCATGAGGGATCTAACGACAACAAAATTTCCGAACTTTCAATTTTTCGTGTAAAATTTTCTGGATTTGACTCATACCAATCCCAAATAGTCCTCGAATTGTCTCATAAGTAATCCGGGGTTTTCTTCAATTAACCGCTTAACAGTAGCCATATATTTTCGTTGACGGCAGTTGAAGGCCGCCCTTCACGAAATTCGTCATGTAAAGAAACTCGACCTCTCTCAAATTCAGCAAACCATCGCTTCACGCTGCTCAAACAAGGTGCCTCTCTCCCAAAAGCATTTTGTAGAGGAGCGGTCTTGCGGAGAAAGAGAACTTTTAAAATCATAAAAAATCATCGTTCTAAAATCTTTTCGACTTTATTCCATTTTCGTTGCGTACGTAGAACCTTGATGTGTGATAAAAAAACAATTGACAGATCATTTGCCGTCGATTGTTTTTTTTATTACTAAGAAGGTTGCAACGTTTTAAAAATAAAACATTCGAAATTCAAATAGTTCCGATTAGGTAGAAGTGCAAAACTTTTAGTGTGCGCCATTTATATATTATGTTTTAACTTATCCCGGGTTTGGGAAACTTTAAAAATTTAACAAACAAAAATTTCAACATGACAGGATTTGGATCAGTGACCTCGCCTCTGGCCGCTATCTCTAATCAACTGAGCTACCGTCGGCTGGTTCAACATGACAAAATTCTACATTGCTTTATGATCGATTCCGTCGAATGTACTGATCGCTAGATACATACGGTATGCTCATAGATCGTCAGTTCATTTCAAACGATTGTTAGGTTCTAGCTCATTTGAATTTGAATTCTAATTTCGAGTGTTGTACCCAGTAATTTATGTATGGTGTCGGTACAACTAATTATGAGCGGTAACACGTATTGGTACTCGTCATCGTAATGCTACCATGTTTGTAAATTAAACATACATTCCAAACATACGTTCCATTACTTTACTTCGCTACTTTTTGGCTCCATCTTCAGAATCTTGTCATTATGAGAAAAAACTTATTGCACTGAAACAAACGACTTCAAACTTCACTATCTTACCCCTTTCTGCCTGTGACCTTTGAGATGTTACATTGTCACTCGTACGGCTCCATCTTCAGATCTTCGACATTATTTTTTTCATTTTTCCCTAAATTGGTCCCAGGCTCCTTTAAAGAATAGGCCAACTGCTGTTCTGTCAGGCAGGTCTTAAAAGCCGAACGATTGGATATGGGATGGATGGTCACTAGCATCAAGGCTACTAGGTGGTAGAGTAACTGCATTGTCTTGCCCATGTCTGGTACTACCGCCTTACCTGTACCTGCCGCAATAGCGTCAGTGCTAGTCACTGACGCATTCCGATTTGGAGGGTAAGGTAGCCGGTAAACTTATGCATGTGGCATTAGACTTCGCCACAAGATAGCAACGCACCATTTACATCTTTGGTACAGGTACAGGTAATGGTTGACTCTTTCTATCAGGAGACCCATCTGCTTGTTTGCTATCTTATGATATAAAAAATATCACATGTAACATCAACATCATATTTCACATCAAAAAATTAACGACCCCAAACTCCACTATTATTATTTCCCGGTACCTACATTCTTCCTATATCAATAAAATCGGGCATTAGACGTCTCTATTTCGTGCAATCAGTGTTCCTATTCACGTAATAAAACTTTAATCGAATCGAAGCGTTAAAAGCTCCTACACACATAAGCAAGACTATACAACGCGGCATAATGTAAATTGAAGTTTTGTTACGTGAATAGGGCCCTATTTCGTTTTGTTAAATTGTAAATTATAATAGCAGTATACTATAGTGACATCCATCTCTAACAACTCTAGCCTATTTCTTTGGAAATAAAAAAAAATTAAATATAATTTGTATAGTAAAGAAACATCTGATTTTATATCCTATCCTGAATAAAATATTCATTCCTTCATTGACATTATTGTTGATAAGAGTGCTTTTCGAAAAACCTCCAGAATAAACTTTCTCATCAATATACGGTCCACGTAGCTTTACGTTTGGATGTTAAGTCCATGTCGTGGCCAACTTTCGAAGCGCTTTATTGTTTTAAGAACTAAGTAAATAGCTTGTTAGTGGAAAGAATAAATGCATTCACATGTTTTTTTAATATTGTAAAGAATATATAAAATTAACACAACTCCACCATAATATGGACGTCCACTCAGCATGTTCAACGAAGTATCTATTGATGTTGTCCTGGTTTATGTATAACTCTTGGAACTACTATGATATGATTCATCCGAGATATAGCTACAGCTAAGCTACCAAGTGTTGCGAGTTGTGGCGAGGTCTGTTAGACGCCACAAATGGCAACGCACCATTAACACCTTTGGTGTCTATAGGCGATGTTTGACTATTTCCTTTGGGAGACCCATCTGCTTGTTTGCTATCATATAATAAAAAAAATTGAGAGATTGAGAGGTGTCTCATGGATACCCGTTTGGAACGGAGTTCCATTTGCTTGCTACATCTTTTTATGTTGGTACTAGCTGTTGCCCGCGACTTCATCCGCGCGGACTTCGTCCGCGCTGACTTCGTTTACTCCGCACAGCTCCTCCCCCGTAAGTGATAGCGTGATAATATGTAGCTTATAAGTTTACCCGACCTGTTAGAATATAATAGAATATTCATGCAAAATTTGAAGTAAATCCATGCAGTACTTTTTGAGTTTATCCCGGACATACAGACAAAAATTCTAAAAACTATATTTTTGGCTTCGATATCGATTGTAGATCATGCCCCAAGTATTCTTTTAAAAAATATTCTATGTACAATTTTGACTTTCCTACGATTTTATTATATGTATTAAGTAATGATGAGAGTCTTTATGCTAAGTAATGATTAATTAATGTTTAACAATAATGGAATTTAACCTATTATTTTATTACTTATTATACCCTATATATTGCCATCATTGGCCCTTGGTTAAATTTCATTATTGTTAAACGTTGATTAAGCACTTGTACTATAATTTCACTTTATAACATACTAGCTGACCCACGCAGCTTCGCCCGCGAGTATATTAATAAATCGTCCAAATAGTTTTTAGTAAAAATTTCATCTCCTATCACTGATTTTTGAAAATAAAATTAGCCTATGTTTGATATCCTTATTATTAGAAACATCCCCCCATCGTGTGAACATTTATTTATTATTATTATTATAATGAAAATTAGAATAGGTTAAATTGTTATACTTGCATTCTATCATCTAGATTTTGATGGAGGTCAGGCTTTCTCGTATAGCCGTAAGGGTCGCCGGGCAAGATGGCTGTATACCTACTTAATCTTGATAAGTGACTCGCTTGTGCTACAAAAGCACAAAACATACCTCGTGTAATAACATGGTACCTTAGTAGTAGAACCTTCAAACTAAGTTTGCTTCGAGGCAATTAAAAAGAACTATGAAAACGTAAAAGAATGCAAAACTAACTTTAGAAACAGTGCGGGGTTGGCTAGTTCAGTTTCACTATTATCTAAGTTTCTGTTACGTATTTGCCTAAGAATCTCAAACTTCTGACTCATTAGGCATGTTTTATACCGAGAGATTAGCAAGGAAATCTAAGTACCTACTTAAGACTGCTTTGAAATTTTGAACAGACGAATTTCTTTACTATCTGTGGTTTGTATCCCAAAGTAGCCAACTGCCAAAAAATTTATACAGTATTACCAGTATCGAATTCATATTATGTGGATTTACCTGCGTATTGAAGAGATACCGGTTTTGGCCATCTTAGTATCGTTTTTTGACCACTAGAAATTTGAAAAAAAAAACTGTACAAAAAATTATGACGTTAAATAATATTACTATTAAATTTTTAAAACTTTAACACCTAAATAAATTAGGTTTATAATGACGTTGTAATAGAGTAATTTTCATAAAAAAATGACATTCAATAGCCACAAATGGTACAGTGGCCACCACCGGCACTTTTACCCAAGTTTTCTCGATTAATATATCATTGTATTATTAAAGCAGACATATATTTTTATGATAAACTAAAACTAGCTTACACTATCAAAAAGTTATATAGTCTCTCGTAGAACTAAGCTTCTAACACAACATGCAGTCACTTGTCGCACATAGAAACGAAAGAAATTATTAATACGTACAGATTGTTCACCGATTGGCAGGGCAGGGGTGGCAGAGTTGGCAGCAAAATTTGTTGCTATTGTTATCATAAATTCTACAATAAATTAACTAAATTAATCATAATCATTTATTTTTATTTAATGCAACAATTGGTAATATTATAAATTAAAATTACAAAATCGTTGTATTATAAATTATTTTCAAATTAACAGACTTTCTTGTTAGTGTGCAATAGAAGAATATAAAATTATGTATAATATTATTTAAATCAAGAAACTTCTGTTTCCAAGTTGATAACCTTTTTTGTAATAGGTTAATAACCTTTTTTTAGTTACAACTTCTTACTGACAAGCTATCTTTAATAATTATACTATATTAATTTAAATTATAACAAAGTTTTAACTTGCATTCAATTATGAGAAAGTCTTCTTATTATGCATTTTCATATTTTATAAAATAATAATAATACATCAAAACCCAAAACGTATTGGCTCTGTCATAAAAGCATCGAAAGCAAAACAGTTCAAGCTTAAGTATAAATATTTAACATTTTCGATGTCATCGCTGGCATGGTTTAATATGTTAAAATGGGAAACCTATTGATTTTCTATTATATATTTTACTAGCTGTGCCCGCGATTTAGTTTGCGTGGAAAAGTTCCTGTTCCCGTGGGATTTCCGGGATAAGAACTATCCTATGTCCTTTCTTGGGTCTCAAACTATATTTGCACTAAATTTTATGCAAATCGGTTTAGCGGTTTAGCCGTGAAAGCGTGAAAGATTATTATGGATTTATTAATTTACACAGAAAAAAAAACAACGAAAAGCATGCATGCAAGGTTGTAAACATAAATTCTTTCGAATTACCGTACAAACTGCGCCGTTAACTTTAGGTTATATATCTCTACTCGCAAAAATCGAGAACGGCTGAACCGAATTGGCTAATTTTGTTTTTGAATTAATTGTTGAAGTCCAGGGAAGGTTTAAAAGGTGAGAAAATATAGAAAAAAATAAGAGTAGTTAAAAAGGCAAAACAACGTTTGCCGCGTCAGCTAGTAAGATATAAATAAGACACAGATAATATCTAAAGTTACTTACGAATTACAAATATTACAATTACAAATGACTAGAAAATACTTTTATTTTATTTATTTATTTATTTCAGGAAAACTTACAGCTAGTTATACAAAAATAATATATGATGATGTGATTACAAAGGCCAATTAAAAGTTTTCACAAGTAGAAACAAAGAAAATGTTGTAGAAAGAACACATTCCCTCATTAAATTAAGAACTACACATTAAAAAAGTTTTGGCTCAGCTTGCGCTTTAGCTTGCATACTTTAGTGTTAAATAAGTCTAAGTCAAAGTGAAGAGAGACAATGTTACACAAAAACAATGCAGAGAAATATGAATTCAAAAAATTCTGAAAGTGTGCAATTGCTACGCTCTTAATTATATCAATAAAATCTCACCTAATTTTGATCGTGCCCACCAGACGTATCAAACTGGATACGCCTTTCAAGGCAATCACACTCAGAAATAGTTATAATACGCTTATAAGGCGTCCAATATTAGGCGGTAGTAACCTTTTAGCATCAGATGAACCGTAACCTCTTTACCTTTTTACCTTTTTATCTGGCGTGTTCAGAGTCGGTGCGCTACAAATTTAAAAGTATGCCGGTAGATTTACAAATAAGCATGTATCTTTGACTTTTTCGCTACATAGTTTAAAGTGTGGGAGGCAGAGCTCCCATAATTTGAAAATACAGATGTTTTCTTATTACGAGTGATCGCCCTGTGGGCGAAATTCTATACTTTATATAACTTTGACATCAAACTTAAGCCGTAAAGAAAATAGTTAAGTATGTGTTATGAATATGCTGTCTATAATGTTTATTAATATAATACATTTCTGATGCATACCTACTATTAAAAAATCGGTTGTCTGTAAAGTTGGTTTACAGACGATAGTTGAACGTGACAACGTCTTAAGCTCTCGCTTGTACTCCAAGCCTTAAACGGAACGCCTCAGAGCGAGGTAACGCCGCATGAGTCATGTTTTTTCGTGCGTGCAGCCAGCTCTATCGAATTATAAGACGTTGTCACGTCAAAAATATTAGGTATGTAAGCTTTGATGTCTATAGACAATGTTTTCTTTTTCCATCAAGCTAGCTATCTGCTTGTTTCCAATCTTATGATATATAAAAGATTTTTTACAGTTTTGTGTGATAAAATAAGGAATTATTTAGGTCAGTATAAAAGTTGGGAAGCGTATATTCATAGTTTAGGTTTCACAGCAAATGGCCGGCTGCGTGCCAAGCTAGCTGCCCACTAAAGAATGGAAAGAGTACTCTGAATTTCCTTTACAGCTTTTACTTTGTTCTTTACAAAAACTAAAGTCATTTATAACTACTTGAAGGATTTCTTTAGATAACTTGTGAGAAATTGTAAGTACTCACTTATTTAACACCTACTTTAACGAAATACCATTTTACCATTTTATTATTGTACCGAGATGACCTAGAATATTATTTTATTTTTATAAATCTATTCTTTATCTCATGTTTTAAGTATCATAGTTACGCACTCTTAAATAAATATATTATTGCAAAAAACTGTATTCTCTCTGTCATAAAAATAAATAATAAAACTTCCTGCAGTTTAATAAAATTGAAAAAAAAAAATGATAACTACGATCTGGATCTGGAGGATCTGGTACTGGGGAGCTCCGGTCCAGAGATGAGAGCAGTACTCCATGTAAGGCCGAATTTGCGCCTTATAAAGTTGGAGACGATGGGCCGGCAAGAAGTACTGCTTCGCTCTGCTGAGCACACCGAGCTTTTTGGAGGCTAGTTTCGCCTTGCCTTCCAGATGACCGCGAAATTGAACGGTATTCGATATGTCGACTCCCAGGATTCCGACACTGGCTAAGGCTGTCAGGAGAGTATTCTCAAATCGAGGTGATATTGCAAGGGTAGTCTTTTTTGCGGTGAACGCGCAAAGCTGTGTCTTTTTGGGGTTAAATGTGACCAAGTTTTGACGACCCCATTGCGAGACATCAGTAAGTCGATTCTCGACTTCAGACACAAGCTTCTTTCGGCTCTCTTCAACGTATTCCCGAGAAATACCGTTGCGGCCAGAGTATGTAGCATCACCAGTACTATCATCTGCATAGCAATGTTTGTTACTAATTCGCAACATATCATTGATATGCAGAAGAAAAAGTGTTGGTGATAGCACGCAGTCTTGGGGAACACCAGCATTGACGGGTTTAGTGAGCATGCACCTTCGACTACGACCTTGATGCTCCGATAGGCCAAATAACTGGTTATATACTTGCATAATTTCACAGGAAGCCCGTAGAAAGGCAGCTTTGCGAGAAGCGCTTTATGCCATACCCGATCAAAGGCCTTAGCAATGTCCAAACTTACAGCCAATGCCTCCCCCTTGGACTCAACTGCTTCAGTCCATCGATGTGTCAAATATACTAGCAGATCACCAGCTGAGCGGCCGCGACGGAAAACAACTGACGATCACTAATCAGCTGGTGCTGTTCTAAATACTTCAAGAGTTCACAGTTGATGATGGTTTCCATAATTTTGGAGAACAAGGAGGTTATGGCTATGGGCCGGTAATTGGACGGGCTAGAGCTATCTCCTTTTTTGGTAATGGGATGCACTAGAGCTGTCTTCCACGATTTTGGTACCACGCTGAGTGCGTAGGAGAGTTGAAACAGGCGCGTTAATACTGGCGCCAACTCCGGAGCGCACACTTTAAGCACAATTAAAGGGAGGCCATTCAGTCCACTGGACTTGTGGACGTCTAAGGAAAAAAGTGCTTTACGCACTGAAGACTGCAGGAATCTTAGTTCTGGCATATAATTATCGCGGTATGGTAGGCGGTGAATTCCTTTGGTCGTCCATAGTCGAGTTGGCCGCAAAGAATGAGCCTAGAAGATCGGCCTTCTCCTTTGCGGTATGGCCCAGAGAGTCATCGTCGCTGAGCAAAGATGGATGAGAGGGCTATGAGAAATTCCCTATGACAGTCTTGGCGAGAGACCAGAACGCACGAGTTCCCGAAGGAAGGTGAACTAATTTCTCTCCTATTTTGCCAATGTGTTCCGATTTGGCCTTGGCGATAGCTCTTATGAAGAACCTAGAAGCAGAATTGTACTCCGTTCGTAATGTGCTGGTTTTCAAATCACGAGATGCCGACGCAGCAGCCCAAGCCCGGTAGTACTCCTGCTTTCGGCGTGAAGCCGTTTTGCAGGAGCGACCAAACCAGGGCTGAGACTTATCACCAACTGGCACTGCAGAAAATGGAATGAAAAGTGGAATGAAAGAGTTCAGCAGAAGGTCCAACAATAAATGCGTATAGTCGTCCACATTTGGAACACGCGTAGGCGAAGTTACCAATTGTGTTAGACCATACGCCAAGGCAAAATCGTGAACAGACCTCCCCGCATGATCTGTAGTGCGAGAACATAGCCATTCGGCGTGATGGGCATTAAAATCACCGAAGACCACGATCTCAGCGGAGGAGGTCTGTTGTAACACGGAATCTACAGCCATTTTTATGCGCTCAACGAGCCTGTCGACTTCAGTATTTTCGCTATGGGACCTGTAAAGGGATCGTCGTCGCAGTCTACACGTAGCCAGAGGATGGATAGATCAGGATCTTCAAGCTTACCGAGACGCCGGTAACAGATATCTTCTCTGACGTAAGTGCACACACCAGCCCGCGATAAAAAAGCATGTTCCAATTTGTACTCCGGGTAGGAGAGGTAAGCAGAATCAGCCGGAGAAGATATCGGTCAAAATGAGCAAGGCTGGCTTAGATGGTAGTGGACGGCGTTCAGGTTGGAATGAAGCCCCCTGATATTGCAGAAGTCCACGGTAAGCGTGGAAGGGGGTGCCATGCCCTTTTTGTCCCGATAGCCCCGGACAGGTTTTTGAAAGAGCGCAATTTTATAAGCGCGCAGAATACGTGGAGCAGCCTGAGCTTACGTGATCTGGCTGCTTAAGAAATTCAGAGCACGGACGCCCAGAGTTATTCAAGTGGTAGCCCCCTGGGGTAAAATTCCTTTAAATCGCGCTTTCATGTCTGCTGGGGGGGGGTTAGGCCTCCGGGACTCTCACAAACCGAACGAAACACAACAGCAAAGCTGTTGCTTCACGTCGGTGTTAAGTGAGAGAGTGGTATCATATCAGTGGTATCGTGCATGCCTAATCAGCTGCTATTGCAGGATGGCACTACCACTATACATGAAAAAAGCTGCATCCTTTGTGGTGTAATTGGTTAAACATTCACAGCCACTCTTAATAAAAATAAAGAAAAAACATTGCCAGTTAATAAAATTATTAATAGTTACTATTGGTGCTATTAATAAACCTGTTTGAGCATGAGCGTAGATAAGAATTAAGTCTATCACATCGGTTGCGACTTAGCAATATGTGATAGACTTAATTCTTCCCCGTGTTGGTCCCGGGCTCCTTTGAAGAATAGGCCAACTGCCGTTCTGCCAGGCAGGTCGTAAAAGGCGACCGAGTGGCTATGCGCGTCGCCACCATCGTGACTACTAGGTGGTAGAGTTCTGCATCGGCTCGACCAGGTCTGGTACCATCGCCTTACCTATTCCTGCCGCAATAGCGCCAGTGCTAGTCACTGTCGTGTTCCGGTTTGGAGGGTAAGATAGTCGGTAAACTTATGCATGTGGCATTAGACCTCGCCACAAGATAGCAACGCACCATTAACATCTTTGGTGTCTATAGGCGATGGTTGACTCTTTCCATGAGGAGACTCATCTGCTTGTTTGCTATCTTACGATATAAAAAAAATGTAAAAATAGGGACGTACTCTTAAAAAACCTACATCCTTTTTGTCATAATTGGATAAACACTCATAGCCTCTCATAATAAAAATAAGGTAAAAATAAAATTCTGCAAATAAAAACTTTCCCTGTATTGAACCGGGCTCCTTTGAAGAATAGACCTAATGTCGTTCTGCCAGGCAGGTCGTAAGAGGCGAACGATTGGCTATACAGATCATTAACATCGTGACAACTAGGTGCTAGAATTTCGCAACGTCTCACCCGGGTATATGGTACCACCGCCTTATCTATTCCCGCCGCAATAGCGTCAATGCTTGTCACTGTCGTGTTCCGGTTTGGAGACGGTAGACTTCTGCATGTGGCATTGCCATATCGCCACACGGATAGGAACGCAGTATTAACATCTTTGGTGTCTATAGGCGATGGCGTCTCTTTCCATCGGGAAAGCTATGTGCCTGTTTGCTTTCTTGTGATATAAAAAAAAGTTAAATCGACTTCAAATATCTGTAATCCATATCTCAAAAACTATTGAACCGATTTGATGAAATTTGTACTATTACCTAAATTGAAATATACCTAATTTAAATCTATTTAGGTATATATAAATCAATCCCTATTTTCCGTGGTCACGACATCACGCGTGAATGGCTGGACCGATTTCGCTAATTTTTTTTCGTTGTGTTTGTAACTGTCAAGAGAAAGTTTTTATATAATGAAATGTTAAGAAAATTGCACAGAAAATTAGGAATTTTAAAAATACTTAATCACTATATAAAGTTTAATCCCCTTTCGGCTATCTGAAAAGACAAAATGTATGGCATAACAACGTTTGCCGGGTCAGCTAGTCACAAATAAAATTATCTTGATATGGCTTCTAGTTCCTAAGAAATTTGAAAACAAACATATAAACCTACATACACTTACGAAATTTAGTACCTACACATGATTGAACGCCTAAATAGATCATAAAATCATAATACACAAATATTATTCAACTCCGACAATATAATATACATACATGTTAAACTGATAACGTTGGACGTTCCATGTACCCGGAAAGCGGTTTGATTCCACATTCTTCATTCGAACCGCAAGGGATTGGAACGTGCTTCCTGAGTTTGTGTTCTTCAAGAGAAGAGTGAACGGGTACCTTCTAGGGAAGCGCGTCTCATCTTAAGTCACAGGTTAGCTTACCATCAGGCGAGATCGTGGTCAAGCGCTTCCCTATCGATGCTAAAAAAGTCCGTTTTTCGTCATTTGAAAATCATGCTGATGGGTACATCAGCATGATTTTCGGACGGCGGCGGCGGCGGACGGCGGACGAATCTGCGAGTTTATTAGTTTATAATAATAGGTCATAGCCGCTCAACAGGCTACCAAAACCTCATGTAAATCTTATATTTGCGCAATATTTCCCAAAAATATTTGAGGGCTGCGCCATGTCACTCGTTAAAAAGGTGTCCCGATTGACAGTTAGGATGATTAATGTACAATGACTTCCTTTATAATATCCGAGGCTTTTGCACGTGTGAGCCAGTACTAACAAAATCACAGTAACTTTACCCTTTAATTGCGTACGGATAATATAATTGAGGTCTGAATGCGTTAGATCATATATCTGTGAACATATCGGTTTAGCAGTTATCCTAATCAGCTCAGAGGTGACCCGGGTTTGATTCCCCGGACCCAAAAAAATCAATTACTCATTTGCTAAAATGAGTAATTGATTTTTTTGGGATTATTCTCGAAAATCGAAATTAAAGTATAAACAGCTACTTGTTGAATGTTAGATGAGCTTATAAATAGATTTTGGCTATCGCTAAAAACTAAGGATATTTTTACTATCCGAAAACGTGGCGATAGAGATAAAATCGCAACATATTTTTTTATTTTGTAGGATAACGAACAATCGGATGACTTTATGGATGGATAGACAAAGACAACCATTGCCCATAGACAACAAAGACATTAATGTAGCGTTGATATTCGCATGGCGGGATTAGAATATTACATGCATAATTTTACCAGCTACCTTATCCAAAAAACCGAAATACGATAACTTTGTACCGACAGTTTATCAACCAAACTTTAAAAGACGTTCCAGTTCATTACGACGTACATACCTACTTGTGTATCTATATATTAACTGTGGCGGATTTACCAGTAGGCTGAGTAGACCATGAGGCCAGAGGCAATAGAACAATTTTAGATGTTAGTGGAAATATAAAGACTACCTGACCCGTGCAAATATTTCGCACAGTATCTAGAATCTAAATCAACTTACAAGTGATAATATTATAAGAAATTGTAAGCATAAACGAAAACCGGATATTTTAAACTTGAGAATATACGTAAGTCCAGTTTGGGAGATCAAGTAACTGGTAGGTTTATGCATACGATATTACCATTCCACCACACGGACAGCAACCACAACCAACATCTTTGGTGCTTATAGCACAGAGTAACTACTTGTAGGTTTTCTCCTTCATTATAGTCGCCTGCTTGTTACCTTTTCGTAAATTGTTGGATCGTAAAAATAATTTAGAACTGACACTTCTCAGTAAGAGCGGCAAAATTTTAATAGTCTACTGGCGACAAATGTGTTAATCCGCCACTGTATATTAATAAGAAAAATCGAAAACTTTCTAACATATTTCACAAGAATTACGCAAATGTTGGAGTATAAAATTTTGGCATGGCTAAAGTTTACATTGCGAAGGACTACAGTAACCTTATATTTCTAAATTATTTGCATTAGAAATACATTAAATTAATGCGAGGCACCGGAGACAAACGAAAAAAAACTGGTTTGCTTAATCACATTTTTATGTAGGTATTGATTTTTAAATAACGTTTTCACAAAAATTACACATCATACCTGAAGATATCATCTAAAGAATGTACTAACTTATTACATACTAAAGATACGATAGAATGTACTTTACTCGATCATATAACATTCGGAAAACAGACTAAAAAATCTTTAAAACAAGTAATTTGTTCATAATGTTTCTAATTTTCAACATGACTTTTATATGGCGATATTTAGTTTTAATACAAAAACGAATGTACTAAATTTTGGTTTTCAGCTGAAGACATACATATATTTATTTATCCGAAAACTAAACCGTTTCCCATTGGTTTCAGAACATACCGCGCCGCTCACTTTCTATAGTATTGGCCCGCGTCAAAATACCTCGCCTTAATAGAAATAAACATTATACGTAATACATTCATGTGACATACATGATAATAAACACACGGGTATAGTAACATATCTATGGGTATACTATTTTCTTCATGAAACTATTGCTTATTTATTTACAGCTAAAGAAGGTTAGTCTATAGTTATGTTTCAACCAGAGGGTAATTGCTAATGTTAGAAATTTTGTGTAATATATCAAAATGCAACATCTCGCTATAATAATAGTAGGTCATCCCTGAATTTTCCCGTTTTACACATACATAATATTCATTGAATAAGAAGCGGTTGTTTTAATATTACAAATTACCAAGTGGAGCGAACAAAACAGACACTCCAATTTTATTTATTTGTATAGAAGATGTATAGAGTAGTATATATTATACAGAGTTATGATAAAAAATCATGTAACAACAGCCAGCCATACGCCTTTTGATGTATTACAAGAAATTTTGAACATACTTAAAGTACCATCGGACTTCGTTTACTGAGCCTAATGGAGATTGTCCTAAAACATCAAAGACTGTTTACTTTGGTTCGTCGGGTAAGTACATGCATATTTTACTAAGCCTAATTCTCAGTTCCATCTTATGTTTTAGTTATGTTAATATTTTCTTATAAATAATCGTTTTTAAAAATATGTAAACGGGTCAAAAACGCATTCATATATAGAACTTACTTGTAAAGCTCGACGTTTCAGCCAAGTTACATTGACCGTGATCACGAGCAAACTGGAGCAGCGAGTTTCCTCCGTCGTTCACGTCAGGATCGATTTTCATCTACCCCCTTCTGGTTTTGTTTTTTCGAATTTAGCTTACACACAACACTAGCCGTAGCTTGAACTTTATTCGTTTGCAGGTCTATCGCAGATAGACTCAAAGAACATATCACGGCTGTAAGAAACGGCCAGTTTAATAAATCAGCTATAGCTGAACATATTTTGGACACCAGCATTGATCACTGGATTGAATTCCACCGACCTCAGATTCTCTACTGAGCATCACTATGTTCCCCGTATGGTACGAGAAGCTATTGAAATTAGAAAATATATTAATTTCAATAGGGAAGACGGATTTAAATTATTTACTGCTTGGAATCCAGAGATTAACAGAGTGCAGCTTTCGCACCTGCAAACGAATAAAGTTCAAGATACGGTTAGTGTTGTGTGTAGGCTAAATTCTTTTAAAAAACAAGACCAGAGTGCTAAGTGTGAGTTTTTCTTTTCGCATTCGATCGTGAGCGAGTTTGGAGTTTACTAGGAATTTGTTTGTGATTTGTATAGCGTCACCTAGTGGTAAACGTGAGAAACCAGTTTACCACTAGGTTGCGCTGTACAAATCACATACAAATTCCTAGTAAACTCGAAACGCGCTCGCGATCGAATGCGAAAAAAAAAACTCACACTTAGCACTCAGAAGGGGGTAGATGAAAATCGATCCCGACGTGAACGACGGAGGCTACTCGCTGCTCCAGTCTGCTCGTGACCACGGTCAATGTAACTTGGCCGAAACGTCGAGCTTTACAAGTAAGTTTTATATATGTATCATGTATTCTATATATGTATTATTTGTATTGAATCGTTTGTATATTTTAAAATGATAGTAGAACGCATTAGTTTAAAAGTTCATAAGTAATCGTTATTATGTACGATATTTTCTCCTAATTTTTTAGTTTTTTTAATGTTTACAGACGATAGTTTAAAATAATCACCCGTATCTTTTTTAAATAAAAAAAGCAAATATAGAATAAACAGAATATCATCTAATCCGTCAGGCATTACGTAAAAGGCGAACGATGGGCTATAAGTCACTACAGTTATGACTACTAGGTGGTAGAGTTCTTCAACGTTTCGCCCGGGTCCGGTACCACCGCTTTACGCATTTTTGCCGCAAGATCATCAATTATTGTCACTATCGTGTTCCAGTTTGGAGCGTAAAGTAGCCAGTAAAATTATTATTATTATAGCAGGTAGTATTAACATCCGCCACACGAACAACAACGCAACATTAACATCTTTGGTGTCTACAGAGATGGTTTTCCATTTCCGTCAGGAAAGCCCCTTGCTTATTTGTTGTATTATAATATAATTAAAAACTCTCAAAGAAAGAAAAGAAAAAAAATAGTACTTGTAAAAGTTGGGTGCACAGCCTGAAGCGGGACAATTATCCACCTCCGTCCACTACATTTCCACCAGATCAGTAGCAAAAACAAAGAAAACACAGTATACGAACTCAATGCACATTTTACTTGACGTACGGAGCATCTTTAATAAAAACGAACACTACTTCACGTAACAAGAGTTGAAGTAATACTCATAAAGTACTTTATAAATAGGCTATAGAGACCTCAGCTGATCTCGTTTAAAGGCGCCATCTCGTGGGTAAAGACAGAACTATACTCACGATATATAGTACATACAGCCCTCTTGTATCTTTTTTTTATTTTAAATTTTGTAAAATAAAACAAGTAGTAAATTTGTCAAACTTTATTTTGTAATTATCTTTTTTATTGCATGAAGGTAAAATGAACACAACACTTTTTTTCTGGAGTCATTATAGAAAATCGGAGTCCAATAAGGGTAGCTATGGTATACAGGAAAAAGAAAGCTTTTTTAAGATCCAGGATAAAACACAGTTTAACCGAGTAGATAGCAATCCATAAAACGTAGTCAGGTCGCAAAATAAAATCACTATTTATTTGTAACAATCCAAAACGCATTCTTCACAAACACAAAAAATAACAAATCGGCCATGTTTGACTCGAATAATGACATTAGTTGTTCCGTTCCTAGCAGATCGTTGTTTTCGGAATAACAATATTAAATATTATATTTTCGCCGTGTTGGTCCCGGCCTCCTTTGTAGAATAGGCCAACTGCCGTTCTGCCAGGCAGGTCGTAAAAGGCGACCGATTGGCTATCGAGTCACTACCATCGTGGCTACTAGGTGGTAGAGTTCTGGATTGTCTCGCCCGGGTCTGGTACCACCGCCTTACCTATTCCTGCCGCAATAGCGTCAGTGCTTGTCGCTGTCGTGTTCCGGTTTGGAGGGTAAGGTAGCCGGTAAACTTATGCATGTGGCATTATACCTCGCCACAAGATAGCAACGCACCATTAACATCTTTCCATCAGGAGACCCATCTGCTTGTTTGCTATCTTATGACATAAAAAAAAAAAAATTTCTTTTGTAAATTTTAATTATTTTTCCATACACTTGTAGTATTATTAACTTATTTGTTAAATAGATATATTTTAAGTTAGAAACTTTATACATAAACATTATTTTTGATATTGCTTTTAGGAGATTATTGTCTTCAAAGCGTAGAATGATACGTATAACTGTATTGTGGTTAATCGAGTGTTGCCTTTCTATTATTAAATAATATGTGACATGTTTATTTTATTTTATTTAATTTTAGTGGCAAAATACTATTTAAACTTAAAGTAACATATAATTTATTTTAAAGTAAAAATAACAGCTCAAATAAATTTACAGTTAAATGAAGTGGCATCTATTGGTGAAAGATGAAACTACAGAATATAATTATTTTTCTATACAAACTAGGATTGTATGAAGCGATAAGCCCGTGGTAATACTGGCTTACACCGCGATTGAACGCTCTTTTAAAGACCCGTGCTGACATGACGAAGCGCTTTATAAGGCAATATTCATATTGTGTAGTTAATCTGTATGGCAGATGCAATACTATATTCATAAGTCTATCAGTTACCTTGCCTTTCAAAAATAAACGCGACTGTAACACTAATTAGTAATTACTTTTACCACAATTTTATTTTAACAGGAAGAGGAAGACAATATTATAAGGTAATATTGTCTTCCTCTTCCTGTTAAAATAAATCCGTGTGTGATGTTACAGAAATATATATACCACATAGTAGTAATAATTGCAGTGATATATGTGGCTAATAATTCGCATTTACGAACTGCCTGAAAATAATTTTAGCAATCTATTCTTTGAAGAGAGAAAATCTTAGAAAATGTCATGCAATCATCATACATCAACTTTGCATACCCTGTTTTCATTCGATTTTTGTAAAAAACCATCTAATGTTGTAACTCGTTTCTTCAACCACCTCCTTGCACAATTTCATCTAAATCGAATTTAGCAGTTATGTCCTGAAAGCGTAATAGACAGAAAGACAGATAGACGTACACAGAATTTCGCATTTGTAATATTAGCGGCCTGGTACGTGCTTCGCTACGTATAAAGTAAAATATTAAAAAAAAATAATTCGAACATCAAATTCACAAAAAATGTGATAAATGAAGAACCGCTCCACCGATTTTGCGCAAAGTTCTCATAAACCATCTACTAAATAGTCCGAATAAACCCTAAACATTTGGTTTGGATAGTTGAGTCCGTTCTTGAGTTATAAAATTACAACGAAAAGTGGCATTGATTTTTATACATATACTAATTGACCCGGCAATCTTTGTTTTGCCTTACATATTAGGAACCCATAGCGAACAAACAACGTGACACGTAATTTATATAAGACTACGGGATTGTCCTTCCACGCAGCCAAAATGTTATATGATGGTTAAGTATTTTTAAATTTTCTAATTTTGCGCGCAAATTTCTTAATATTTTCTTTTATAAGAACCTTCTCCTTACAATTACAAACACAACAAAAAAAAATACCGAAATTGGTCCAGCCATTCAGGCGTGATGTCGTGATCAAGGAAAATAGGGATTGATTTTTATATATATAAATAATAATATATAAGATATAAGAAGAAGTGAAGATTAATATGGATTTAACCCTTGTAAATTCAATCTGTCATTTTTACTGGCTATTAATCTTAGGAAGCATTTTCTATGTAATTTAATTTCGATGTTTCTGAAGTTGTATTTACATAATTGAATAAAAGCGACCTAGGCTGGTAAAATATTTGTATTGAAACGTAGACTCGGTTGTAAAGAGTCACTTTATAATAAAGTTTTTTGGTTGAATAGGCGAACAAATTGAATAAGTAACAAAATTTACTTTTCTTTATTGAATTCACTTTTTGATTGCTACTCAATTTGAGTTTGTAATAATTGCATCTTTTACCGCGTATAGCGCCTAATGATTTTAGAACAACTAGCGATCGCCCTGTGGTCGAAATTTGACCATAGACGAAACAATAAAATCTTTTTTAAGTTTACCACAGACTTTAAATGTAAAGCAAATAGTGTTTATGCATATAATTGTGATCTCACATAAATATAGCGTGTGTAATGTTTATTTAATTAATTTAATGCTTTGAGTATTAAGCCAACTAATAATGAATTTCGTTTAATACTCAAAAAATAATGTAAATCTAGCGTTAATTATTTAAAAACCTTAGTTCCTGCAGTCCTCTGCAATTTGAACTTTAACTTTGCCAAATTTTCAATTCTTCCGTTTACGTGTTTCTTATTATAAGGGGTAAAAAGTATTTTCTTCATTTATATTAAAATAAAGCTGGATTATCTAACTATTCGACCGCCCCGTTGGTCAAGTGGTTAGCGATCCTGACTACGCATTCAACGGGGCTCGGGTTCGATCCCGACGTGGACAAGCATTTGTGTGATGAGCATAAATGTTTGTATTTCCGGGTTTGGGTGTTTAATTCCAGTATTTATATATGTATTTCTATGTATTAGTACCGTTGACTAGCACCCATAACACAAGCAAAATAATTTGCTTACTTTGGGGTTAGATCAGCAAGTGTAATTTGTCCCGTGAATATTATATATAATTATATTATATTATAATTATATATATAATGTATTATATATATTGTTTCTGCAGCTTATATAATATTTGTCACAAATTTTGACACACATTTTTGTGTTTTAAAAACGGGACTTATCCCGTTTTATAGAACTTATTCTAAAACTATTTATTTAGAAAAATGAAAGTATTTATCAATATTATAAACTAAGTAGCTATGCCCGCGACTTCGTCTGCGTGGTCAAATTTCTAAAATAGAAGTCCCGGGGTTTTACCCACATAGTTTCCGTTCCCATAGGAAGCAATCCTATTTCCTGCAAATAAATATTTTCTTTCTTTCGTTCTTTCTTTCTTTCTTTCCTTTCTCGGGTATAAACGATCTGTGTCAAATTTCATTCAAATCGGTTCAGTAGTTTAGGCATGAAGAACAGACAGACAGAGAGAGTTACTTTCGCATTTATAATATTAGTATGGATGTGAATTTTATATGTAACGATAAGCTTAATTCTTTAGAATGTACGTATGCATATCTAGCAATAAGTACCATCGACGGAATCCATCACAAACCAATGTGAAATTTCGTCAAATTGAATCCTTCAACATATGTCAAATTGGCCCTTCAATAGTTAGGTAAAGCGTGCCGGCAAGGTCGCAGGTTCAAATTCTGTTCTGATCTAGGAGATAAAGTGGAGGAGTTAGATAATGAGGTGAGTTCAATCCCCAGGTCAGCGAAATGTGTTATATTGAGGCTTTTTCGCGGTTTTTCCCAAAAATCTAAATAATGTCTGATTATGTTCATTCAATAAGTACTTTTTAACTAAACTTCTTTTTAATTAAAAGAAAAATTTTGAGGGACTAATCCTTACATCAATTAGAAGAGAATTCCAGAACTTTATAGATTGGAACACAAATGACCGACAAAAGAATTCGGTACGACAAAAAGGAACTTGAAGAGTAGCAATGCTGCTTGAGCGAAGATTGCGAGAATGTGTTGTGATCTGAAATTAGAATAAATGATTAAATGTGATAATAAAATTATGACGTTATGGGAAATATCTTCAGCTAATCGTTCGTGTACTCGTTGTACCTCTGCCTAGCTCTTCGAGGATAAAATAAATAAACAAATAAATCAGATACTCATTTTAATAAATTTGAAAGATATATATCAGGTTGGTAAGACCAGCTTTTGTGTTTAATGTTTTGTTGTAAAAAAATAGATTTGTAAAGACGATACGATTTACGAGAATTACGTACATGAATAATATTTTCTTCACGGCTAAAATTACTTGTCAAACATACAATATATTTTATTGTTAACGGTCCCTACGTATATAAGGACATGTCAAAAATATATTTTTTTTATCACTACATAGTATAAAACAAAGTCGCTTTCTCTGTCTGTCCCTATGTCATTATGTCCCTATGTATGCTTAAATTTTTAAAACTACGCAATGGATTATGATGCGTTTTTTTGTAATAGATAGAGTGATAAAAGAGGAAGGTTTATGTGTATAATAACATTCAATATATTTTAGAGAAATACTGCAATTTTTGAGTTTTCTGATGTCATGTCGTAAATAATTATATTTTTTTACCGCTTGTATTGCAAACGCAGGCTAAACCCTACGAGATTTATCAAAATAATGTACCTACTAAGTATTTGTACACTTTGAAAAGGTCTACAGAAAAGTCCGCGATGGTATATGTCTAGCTCTTATGGATAACCCACAATAGCATTTTTTGTCATTTACTTTTTACGAGAAATAATGGCTTTTTTTCAAAGCAATTTTAAGCAATATAGCACTAATCTTTATCCAATTAAATACCTTAAATATATTTTTGATTTAATATAGATCAATATGGCCGTTTACAGCATGTAATTTAAATAAATATTTTCGAAGATATTACAGATTTAAAATGCAGGGGCATAGCGGTTGTAGGGTTACCGGCCGGTCGGGCGGCGCGTGCGCGGTGTGTTCTGAAACCGCTGGGAAACGTGTTAATTTTCGAATAAGTAAATGTAGGACTTCAACTGAAAACCAAATATAAAAATTATGTGGATGATTAGACATAGTATTAACAAATTAACATAGTAAAACATGGTATTAACAAATTAATTAACAAAACAAATATAAAAATCATGTGGATGATTAGACATAGTATTAACAAATTATTTTTCCTGTTTTCGGAATTTTATATGATCAAGTAAAGTACATTCTATCATGTAACAAGTTAGCACATTCCTTAGATAATATCTTCAGGTATATCGTATAATTTTTGTAAAATTGTTATTTAACAATCAATGTAAAAAGACGTGATTTAGCAAACCAGTTTTTTACCACTTTACTCACTTACTTTTCATTTTTTTTTCACTGAGTGACATAGGCTATTTGAAAAAAAACTTCCCACTACGTATGTAGATAAGGAAGTTACTGATTTTACCCCGATTTTCGAAAATCGAGTTTTTACCAAATGTCCACGTTTAGAGGTCCAGGAATCTTTTCCGACTATTTTCAAGATGACGTCAGTATGTCTGTCTGTATGTATGTATGTATGTGTGTGTATATGTGTGTTTGTGTGTATGTGTGTGTGTGTGTGTGTGTGTGTGTGTGTAGGTGTGTATGTAAACATCTCATAACTTTTGAACGGCTAGGCCGATCGAAACGCGGTTGGGTTCCGCTCAACTTAGATTTCCTGAAAATTGGAACCGATTCGGTCCAGGAGATTTTGAGAAATTTTGAAAAAACACCAAAAAAATTTTGACGAAACAGTATTTTTTAATATACCTTCCAGATTTATGTACCGATTGAGTAGAAAAACTAATCAGCTCTATTCATCTCAAAATTCATGCTCAAAAAACTATGTCTAATAAATAAATTGCATCAAAATCGGTTTATCCGTTTGAGAGTAATCGTTGACGAAAAATTTTGAAAAAGTGTTTTTTCGACATAGCTTCGAAATTGTTCAACCAATCATTTTTTGGTGTTCTACGATATTTTAGTACTTAAAAAACTACGTCAAATGCCCTTTAAAAAACCAAAATCGAATCTCATTCTCAAACTTATAGCTTTTCATACGTTGTTTTTAGCAAACTTACTTACGTTTTTTTAAATAACTTTCAAGTTAATTGACCGATTAACTTAAAAATATTACTAGCTTTTGTTCCGTTAATTTAATCAAAATCGATCAATTTGTTTGGGATTTATCAATGAAGAAAATTAAAAATAAAATATTTTTTGACATAGCATCGAAATTTTTCAACTTATTGATTATTTAGGTAAAACAATATTTTAGATCTCAAAAATTGAGTTGAATGCAATCATCGTTTTCAAATATACGGCTTTTCAAAAATTGATAATACTGTCATTTTTAACAAAATAGATGTTTGAACTGAAAAATCTATGCTTATATTTTTTACTCTTGAGCTTAAAATACCTTAATTTAGTGAGAAGTTTCAGGGATGGCCCGTAGGGTCAACCATTTACACATTTTTTTCCCGTTTGTCCTGATGCCTCGCTTTAATAAATCGCAGGGTCAAGCCTTCAACGTTGCAGGCTTAGATTTGAGCGTTGTAAAAATAAAAGAAATAGGTAAAAATGTAAAAACTAAAAATGTTGTACCTATATGAATTTAGATATTCCAAAGATAGCAGGAAATCTAAATAGGGAAAGGGGAATCGTTTTACTCCAAATTTAACGCGTGCGGGCCACGGGCAGTAGTGAATAAATCAAAACTACTGGATCGATTTTAATCATTATTTTCCCGTGCGAAGCCGGGGCGGCTAGCTTTAAATTGTCTAAACGCTCATATACAAATATACTACTTATACAAATCGAGTAAGAGAACAAGAATAATCATTACGAATAATAGGTTTGCAGATGCGGATATCTATACTTATCGTTCTGTACGGTGTTTTAAAAGGCGCGTTTTAAAGTTTAAAACGCTGTACAAAGAGACATGTCTTTAGTAATTTTTGGGTGGTGATCTTAAGTTGTTTTATTGAGTTAATAAAATGAAATAAATTGTTGTTTTTCACAAAACATTTATATTTCATTAATTCATCAAATTATGTATTCCATTTTTTGTTTTCAACATATAAATAAGAATCTCCGACTTATCTAACATGAACGTCAACGTAAAAGCAGTCACATATCAGTTTTTTCGGGAAAAATAAAAATTAAATATTTAAATACTATTATGGACTCCCTAAATCTAGTAACTCATTGTTGAAAAAAAATGTTTATAATTATGCATACAATTATTTCAAGAGAGATTTGAACATTAATTACTCTCTCCTGTAAAACCTCAGTTTTTGACATGTCCGTTTATACGTAGGGACCGCCGGTTTAGTCTATGGTCAAACTTCTGCCACAGGTAATCGCTAGTACCTAGTTACGAGTTACGAGTGTATTTAAAATCATGTATTATTAAATTGCCTATTGCCAACTGGGCTTTGTGTAATAAAAACAATATAATTACACGACCAATAAGCACGATCTCTTCTAATTTACAATTCCACACCAATCTTGTTCTTCATTTTACTGCAAAAAGGTTCTCATTCAGATCGTGTAAGGATTTTGCTGTATTAGAGTCGTATATTAAGAAGTTAGTTTACCCGAGCAGTACAATTTACACACGTACCGCGTCACAATAAATTCTCGTAATGTACTTTTGGACACCGAATAAGTTGATTA
This sequence comes from Apodemia mormo, assembly GCA_036924255.1. Classification (NCBI taxonomy): domain Eukaryota; kingdom Metazoa; phylum Arthropoda; class Insecta; order Lepidoptera; family Riodinidae; genus Apodemia; species Apodemia mormo. The sequence goes on from JAUPFN010000004.1 coordinate 5,380,192, forward strand.
TTCTCGGCTGTGATATGGCAGTTAGCTTGGATTTATTTTATTAGATACACTTGAATTAAAGTAACGGGATTTTTACTGCAAATAGAGTATTAAAGTAGGCCTAGGCCGTAAAGCATGCTTAATGTATTAGGTCTGACACTAAAAACGCTGACAACACTACTAAAAGCGTGGATGGGTCAATTTTGGTCATTTTACGGTTTTGTATCTCAAAACAAAATGGAATTCGTAAAGGATTATTTTACTATCTCTTTGTCGAAAATCTTGTACTCAGGAAGGTGTGGAAGTAGAAAATCTCATTCAGCTGTGAAAAAACCAAATGATCAAAATATATAGATATTAATGTCGCATGTTTTAGTACATTTTGTTATTTTACAAGGAAATCAAGACCTATCAAGTACTGTTGACCTAGAATCATAATATTTGGCAAAAAGTAATGACTAAAGCACACGTAAATGTAAAGACAATACATGAGAGCAAATGTATCTTATTATTTGCAGTTTTTTTATACCATAAGATAACCAATTAGCAGATGACTCTCCTGATGGTAAAAGAGAAACATTGCCTACAAACACCAAAGATGTTAATGATGTGTTGCCATCATTGTGGCGGGGTCTAAATATACATGCATAAGTAATACCTACCTTACCCTCCAAATCGGAATATGACAATAATTATGAATTATAGCACAGCCGCTGTTGCGGCAGAAATAGGGATGGTGGTGGTCACCAGACCCGAGTGAAACAATGCAGAACTCCACCTACTAAGAAGAAGAAAAGCCACGAAGGTAATGGCTCGCATAGGCAATCGTTCGCTTTATACGAACTGCCTAGTAAGAGGCAGATGGCTTATTATTTAAAGGTATCTCGTACCAACACGGAGAAAACCAAACGGGGGGTTTGTTCTATTACCATGTTCAACAAAGCTAATTCGACAACTAAACGTAAATATTTTTAGTAATTCTTGTATAACGCCTACTTAACTAATATAAAACTTGATTTGTTGAATTTTAATTGTCTTAAAAAGATTTATTTTTGTTTATGGTAGGTAATTATTACCTCTCTACATAAGATAAACGATAAAGCATTAGAAGAAGAGTATTAAGCTAATGCAAACACCCGCATTCTGAATTGCCTTCGTCGATATTTTGGAGAAATAAAATAATTTAAATCAGACCATATCAAAAACTTTTTATTCAATTTAATCAAAGGAAGGTTTGACGGGTAAACAATTTTATAAATACAACAGGCCGAGAAGATCCAAGTTTACATTAAAAGTAAGCTAATGTATTCGAAACTCGTACGTGAGACGTGGCAAAATCAAAACACATGCCACACATTCGGTGCTGCCGTTAAGCTGCAAATGTAGCGATTCTAATACTATATTGCAATCTCACCCCCTTAACCCTTTCACTTGTCTTACAAATATTCAAAAGTCAATACAAGTATTAAAAATTAACGAATTTCACTATAATATGTGAACTAATATTATAAAGAGGTTACTTACACGAATAATGTAAAGAGGTATTACACACTAATATTATAAAGAAGTAATTTACACTAATATTATCAAGAGGTCAGATTTTAAAACATAATTAAACATAATTAGTATATACACACACCACAATTGAAACGTGCGTTGAGAGCGTAAATTGTGTGCTTTTGTGTTTGGTGCTGTCATGGTATAAAGTGTGGTGGACGAGGGTCTTCGTTCTTATACCGTTTTTATATGTTTTCCTTTCAGTAACATCACAAAGGTACACTTAAAAGTTCGCAGAAATTTGCAAAATACCTAGTTTTCTTCGTCTGAATTTCAATCTTTTTTATTTTCATCAGAGTTTAAATAAAAATTGCGTAAAAATATATTCTTAAATAGTATAGTCATAGCAGTAATCTGTAGCCATAGATTTACATGCCATTTTTCTGGCTAAATAAATTCCTTTAAGCACATCGATATATGTTCAAAATCTGTTCCAACCCTATTTTGTGCAAATAAAGTATTTGTATTATACATTGATACATTAACTGAAAGGTATTACACAAGTATTTGTAATTGTAAACATATGTCAAAACGAGTACATGCGGCTATCAATTTCTAAATTGTTGTGTCAAAATAAAGCTGAAGTGCTTATTCTTTAAGTACTTATTATTAAATTAACTCGTATATCTTATGAAATTTTTAGAGTTGTTAATTATTTAATATATATTTTAAATTAATATTACTTCTGGCCTAACATAAAGTCAACTATTTGATTAAGGTAATAATTAAGTCAATATTCGACTAGAAAAAACATTCCCCATGTGTTGATCCCGGGCTGCTTTGAAGAATAAGCCAACGGCCGTTCTGCCAGGCAGGTCGTAAAAAGCGACGGATTGTCTACGCGAGTCACTACCATCGTGAGTGGCGTGGGTAGAGTTCTGCATTGTCTCGCCCGGGTCTGTTACCACCGTCTTACCTATTCCTACCGCAGTAGCGTCAGTGTTTGTCACTGTCGTGTTACGGTTTGAAGGGTAAGGTAGCCGGTAAACTTATGAATGTGGCATTAGACCTCGCCACAAGATAGCAACGCACCATTAACACCTTTGCACAGTGGTTCAACGTTCTAAGGAAAGCGGACATAGGTACTTGCTCGGTTACAATCAGCCAAAAACATGTGGAAATGTTTGTTTACTCTATGTAAGGGTCAACCAAGCTTAATTTAGATAAAAACAGCCATTTAAAATAATATAGTAATTATATATTTAACAAAAACATACAACAATTATATTGTAATATATATTTTAAATTAATACAGTTGACGTAATATATTTGAAACAGTATCTTAAAAGATAACTTAATCATCATCATCATCAGCGTGTAGACACACCTTGTTGAGTATAGGTCTCCTCTCTAACACCTTAAAATACATCTCAAGTAAACAATTAAAATTACTATGAACATGTTTAAATATATATCAATCGTAATAGTTTAAAAAATAATAACTTTAACAACAATATCAAGAATTACATTATAAATATTAAAAGCATAACAGACTTAAGGCTTCAGGTGATAGCATTCATTTTTTTCTTTTGCATCAATTTACGAAATAAATGGATCAGAATTAAGAAGAAGTATATGCAAAAGATCAGTGTTAGTGACAACACGAGATGTGTTGTCCCGTCTAAACTGCTTAAATAATTTATTACATGATTCGGCCGCTTCCTCAGATAGCTCACCGATAGAAACTAAAGAATGATCAACTACTTCTAATCCGTGAATTAGCACTTTGTGAATTGAAGCAGGCAAGTTATGTGTAATATAAGCAAGAATTTTGTGAACAAAATCATCTACCTGAGTTAACTTAGCTAACCTGCGGCGTTTTGTTCTGTTACAAAAGGCCATAAACTTTCTACGCAGGACACTTGTAGAAGGCTATTCACTATCTGCCAGCATGACAGTATCGTCGCAGTGGCTGCTGCAGACGGTACACAAACTTCAATTTCACCAAGCTAATCACTATATTTAGTCACCATTCTTGAACGTGATCGCTGAACTTGCTTTCAATAGGTAGCTAATCTTTTGCAAATTTGAGTATTCTATTTTTAAGATTGTCAAATTTCAAATTTTCCACATCTGAGTGCTAAGTGTGAGTTTTTCTTTTCGCATTCGATCGTGAGCGCGTTTCGAGTTTACTAGGAATTTGTATGTGATTTGTACAGCGCCACCTAGTGGTAAGCTGGTTTCTCACGTTTACCACTAGGTGGCGCTGTACAAATCACATACAAATTTCTTGTAAACTCCAAACGCGCTCACGATAGAATGCGAAAAGAAAAACTCACACTTAGCATTCTGGTACTGCCAGATGTGGCTCCGTTAGAGTTTGATCGACATATTACATCGCTTATTTTCAGTCTCATTTTCCTTAACAGACAGCCAAGCATAGAGAACAAGCATTCTCATGAAAGAACACTTAATTACAGAACCTAAAACAAAAAAAAATCTCAGATTAGTGTTATTAGAACATAGAGAAATAAAATCTCGTGGCTAGTGCTACGAATCCAGTCATGGAGGCGTAGAACCTATGTGGTATGCGGAGTGACAAGTGAACGCAGAAAAATTTAGTTTTAATTAAAAGTACAAATACAGAAGAACATTTTGATATGTAACTGAAATGGGGCTAAGGTCGGCGAACTAGTTAAAAGCTTCGGTTAAAAAAATACTTTATAAATTTATAAAAAATATGCCTTGGTGTGGAGCCATATTCAGCAAAATATTTTTAATTCTAGAAAATAATAAATACACAATAATAATAGTACATACCTTCAACTTGAATATCCATTACCAAACCGAGAACAACAAACAAGATTTTCTTAGAAATACACGTATTACGGATAAGCGTAATGAGCACTACTGTAACGATATCGAGGGTAGCTTTGACGTGTCCACTTCCGATGCACAAAAGTATATATAACAAGCAAGCGATTGCAAATCTATTTATATATTCTAATAGTACGTCTATTAGTAAGTATTAGAGCCGGATAAGAAGAGATAAATCGAACATCGTGATTGGACCCCCATGTCCTACTACGGAACCACTGTGCTTTGGTGTCCATTAGGAGACCCATCTGCTAGTATGCTATCTTATGACATAAAAAAGATGAATCTAATATCACCTCTCATGCTTAAATTCTTCAAGATAATTAAACAACAAAGTTGTTAGCAATCAATGTTTTTGGCTGGTGGACAATCTGATTTTTTATTTTTTTATGATGGTATGTATTTTTTTTTTAATATTGTGATGAATACATTATTTCACTAAGGCTACCTGTTATAATAGTTTTAAATATATAAAACTAGCAGCAGCGTGCAGCCCCCTACATTATAAGAGTTTTTAACGAATCCTGCTAATTTTACCGAGATAAAACGTACCCTATGTGCTATATCATCTACCTACATATGTGCCAAACTCCATATAAATCCGTTCAGTAGTTTCTGCGTGATAAAAAACATCCATCTATCCAAACATCCAACCATGCAATCATCCAAAAGTCCAACTTTCGCATTTATAATATTAATATAGACAACAAGAAAAAAGCTATTTATTTAGGATACATACTGTGCTAAAATATACATACTCGTAGACACAGACACTCAAACGCATAACACCTTCTATCACAGTCGAGTAAAACGAGGGTTTAAGTAGGTTTTAATATTTTTATGAAAAAAATGTAGCAATTATGTTACATAAAATAGCCAATAGGAATTCGCTAATAAGATTTTTATGAAATTCTTACAAACACTGCTGTGAAGTTTAATTAATTGTCTCGGTCTCATCGCTGAAGTTTTGTTTCGACAACATTTACTTCAGCCATGCCAGAAGTTTTGTACGCTTTGAGCTGTAATGAATACTAAAAATGAGATGTTGCGGTAGTGTATTTGAAAATTAATTTTATATTCATTTAATTTATTAACATCATAACGTAATGTGCTCTAAATAATGTTCAACGATTATACCAATATCTGCGACGTAAAGAATTGAACACACTTATATGGGCCGTAGTGGGTGGTGTGGGTCGCATCGTAACGATTAATAAAATTATTTAAACTATCGTGAGACATTGTTAACTAATAATTAAAATCGGCTACACACTAAAAACTCCTAGAGTCGGGATTGACACACGTAAGGCAAGTGCTAGAGTATAATGGCTATAACTGGCGACAGAGCCTTCGGTTAGCAAATGCGGCAAAATCAACGACCGCAGATTGTAGAGGGAGTCCCGGCATTTTTGCCATATATGAAAGGGGTAACGGGTCAAATTGGACAACTGTTACGCCGGAGACCAACACGGGGAGTTTTCCCCGTGTTGGTATCCGGTTCTCCTTTGAAGAATAGGCCAACTGCCATTCTGCCAGGCAGGTCGTAAAAGGCGACCGATTGGCTATACGAGTCACTACCATCGTGGCTACTAGGTGGTAGAGTTCTGCATTGTCTCGCCCGGGTCAGGTCCACCGCCTTACCTGTTCCTGCCGCAATAGCGCCAGTGCTTGTCGCTGTCGTGTTCCGGTTTGGAGGGTAAGGTAGCCGGTAAACTTATGCGTGTGGCATTATACCTCGCCACAAGATAGCAACGCACCATTAACATCTTTGGTGTCTATAGGCGATGGTTGACTCTTTCCATCAGGAGACCCATCTGCTTGTTTGCTATCTCATGATATAAAAAAAAGATACAGTATCAGGACAGTTTTCCGCCCCTTGGCACAAATCAAAAATCTTTTATGATCACTAAAGGATTGGGACCCTTTAAATAATCCGGGCGTCTACGAAATTCCGTGCGATTGCGACAAAAGTTACATTGGAGAGACAGGACGTAACATCATTATCAGGCTCGCCGAACATATCCGTAATGTGCGTAAAAGTTACATTGAAGAGAAAGGACGTAACATCAATATCAGGCTCGCCGAACATATCCGTAATGTGCGTAAATTGGACTACATTAACTCGGCAGTGGCGGAACATGCCTTCGACTCGGATACGTCACATTATAGGTATTAGGTACGACAAAGTGATTTTCCTTGTTGATTATCATAACATGATTCTTGCAAATCATATAGCTCTTTGTAGCCTCGAGCTTAAATAATTATCCGTTCTTAAAGCATAATTACGTCATTTAATTCACGCAGTTTTTATTTTCGCGATTGGACATGTAGTTATTTAATAGGCGTAACTTACAAAATTTTGGTGTAAAAAAATTATAGATGGTGGAAGAATCAGCGTAATAACATTTGTTCAAATTTATTTTATATACATTTATATAAATTTCTTAAAGGGTCCAATAAAAATATCTGCCTTATAAGCTCAGGACAAAATGTACACAAGCAGCGTCACATTTGCATTTGCTTCTCAGTAAATCTTGCATGTTATGAAATATGAATCCCAGCTCATGTAAATAACGTTTACTGTGTTATAGTAAATTGACTTAATTTATGCTCAAAGATACAAAATAATTTACAATTTAATTATAAAGTATCGTAATACTAAAGAGAGCGAGAGAAATTAGTAAAAAAGAGTGAAAATATCGATGTAAAGAAGAGAAAAAACGGTATCTATACATATAATAAAATCGTTGGAAAGTCAAAACTGTACATTGAATATTTTTTAAAATAATACTTGGGGCGTGATCTACAATTGATATCGAAGCCAAAAATATAGTTTTTAGAATTTTTGTCTGTTTTTCTGTATGTGTGTCCGGGGTAAACTCAAAAAGTACTGCATGGATTTACTTCAAATTTTGCATGAATATTACTAACAGGTCTGGTCAACATATAGGCTACA